>CM077914.1:58046986-60735593 GCA_039766575.1 Serrognathus titanus
ACTTTGTCAACCCCAGAAGGGCTAGACCCTCAATTTATTATACAAGTTCGTTATAACGTTCTTAGAAAATGCTAGAGTCTCAGTTTAAGCTGATTCTGTCGTCCCTGGACGAGGTTACATCCTCAACTTACTTTCCAAGTAAATTCTTTCGTTCCCAGAAAGGAGTTAGAGTCCTTCTAAGCCGACTCTATCTTCTCCAGTAAGAATTAGATCCTCCAACTGATTATGTAATGCCCCAAGAAGATTACATTCTTAGTATAAACTAATTCTGTCGCCCTCAGAGAGGATTAGAGCCTCAAGTTTATCCCGTTGTCCTTAAAGGGTTAAAAGCCTCAGTGTAAGCTGATTCTATGATGCCTAGGGGAGGTTGCATTCTCTATTTATTTCCCAAGGCGAATATGGCGTCCCCAAAGGGGGTAAGAGCCTCAGTTTCTTTTCCAAGCTGATTCCGCTGGTTGTAGTCGAGGTTGATTTTCTTGAACACAAAGAAGTTCAGAGCCTGATTTTTTTACAAGCTGATTCTGTCGTTGCCAGAGGATGTTAGAGCCTCAATTTAAGCTGATTCCGTCGTCTATATAAGAGGTTACATCCTCAGTTTATTTTCCTGTCTCTGTCTTCCTCAAAGGGATTAGGCTCTTTTTTTATTTTCCAAGCTGATTCTACAGTCCTCAGAGGAGAATAGACCCTCAGTTTAAGCTGATTCTGTCATTCGCAGAGAAGGATAGACTCAGAGTTTATTTTCCAAGCTGCTATGTCGTTTTCGGAGAGGGTTAATTGGACTCTGTTGTTTCCAGAGGAGGTTGTTGTTTCCAGGCTGTTCTGTCGAATCTAGAGGGGGCTAGGGCCTCCGTTTAAAAGGTGAATTCTGTCGTACCCAGAGGAAGTTAGATCCTGAGTTTATTTTACAAGCTGATTCTGTTCTCCCCAGAGCAGTTAGAACCTTAGTTTAAGCTGGTTCTGTCGATCTTAGAGGAGATTAGACCCTGATTCTGGAGGGTTAAATCTCTTCCCTAGAGGAGGTAACATCCTCAGTTTTTTATCCAAGTTGATTTTGTCGTTCTTAGAGAAGGTTAGATCCTAAGTTCATTTTACAAACTGATTCTGTTCTCCACAGAGGGGTAGAATCTTCCTCAGAGGAACTAAGACCCTGAGTTTATTTTTCCTGTGCTGGTTCTGGTGAGGTAGAAGTTCAATCTAACATGATTCTAGCTTCCCTAGAGGAGATTACATCTCTTCAGTTTATATATCCAAGCCGATTCTGCCGTCCCCAAGGAAGGTTAGACTCTGAGATTATTTTCCAAGCTGTTCTGTCAATTCCAGAGGGAGTTAGAACCTCAGTTTAAGTGGGATTCTGTCGTCCCCAGAGGAGGTTAAATCCTGAGTTTATTTTACAAGCTGATTCTGTTCTCCACAGAGGGGTTAGAACCTGAGTTTAAGCTGATTCTGTCGTTCTCAGAGGAGATTAGACCCTGAGTTTATTTTTCAAGCTGTTCTGTCGATCCCGGAAGGGGTTAGAGCCTCGGTTTAAGCTGACTCTGTCAGCCTCAAAGGTGGTTAGAACCTGACTTTATTTTACAGGCTGATTCGGTTATCGTCAGAGGGGTTAGAGCTTCAGTTTAAGCTGATTCTGTCGTCCTCAGACGATGTTAGACCCTGAATTTATTTTCTAAGCTGATTCTGGGGATTTAAGCCGATTCTTTCTTGCCTCAAGGAGTTTGTTATCCAAACTCCTTAATACTATCCAAACTGATTCTGTCGTCCAAGAGTCGATTAGAGGCTCTAATTATTTTCCAAGTTGATTGTCTCGTTCTCAGGGGGACTAGACCCTTCGTTTACTTTCCAAACTGTCGTTCCCAACCAACGATATTCGCCCGCCCTTATTTTCTTTTCTTTCTCTTTTGAATACGTCAGAAATCGCTGCAACAACTCAGTTTTTGATTTGAAGTTTTAAGTGATTTTGTGGATTCTCAATTTGCTTCCTAAGCAAACTCAGTTTGAACTTAGAACCTGCAGTTTGGCAGTACACAACGTTAACCACTGAACCAATGAATTCATGCGTCTTTAACTTCTTTTCCTCGTCCTCTAGCTAACGCTGTTGATTATTGAACCACCGTTATCCATCTTCTTTTGATTTCTTTGCTTCTTCACTTCCTTAGTTAACCCTCTCTCTTATCGCTTATCTTCTTCTGGTAACTTGTAGTGATGGAATGAGTAAATTTTCTTCCTTATTACCTCTTATAATTAAAGGACGTTGATTACTACTCTATGCAGTCTTGTGTCTTATAAACAAGGAAGCCCCTTCCAAATCGAAAAATTAATTTTGACTTGATGCCGTCAACAAGTACCTTCACTGCAGCACATGTAAATATGTAAATCCGAGCAACTCGAGACCTCCTACCGCTCTCAGCTTACTTAATAAACATCTCGTCGGACAAACAAAAGAAAAAGAGCATCACGTTCCAGCCAAGGCTTACATAAACTCGTAGCAACTAATTACATGCAAACATAATAATCAAGTTTCGCGTTTTGCGGTTCCTTTTCTCGGTCGCCTCCGCTACGCGCTTTCTTATTTTAAGCTGAAGAAAAAAAAGAAACCCTGCGCGATCATATTTTTGTATTTATTTGAAAGGAGCGGAGGATAAAGAATGTGATTGCCGCCGGTTTCCATGCAGATGGATATCATCTTGATCAGATTCACATACGTACGCTTGATTTATTGCGGATTCGGATCAAATGGGATGATGCGATGTAACCGCGGCTTTATACGTCCGCGTGACTTCCTGCTTCGGGGATTATTTCAAAAAAAAAAGAAAAAAAAATGGACCGCCGCTCTGTAATGCACTTATTTAAAGCCGGCGGCGCACCGTTTCAGTTTTATGACAGTTCAGAACGTCACATTACTAATTTTTTTGGCTGGCACAAAATTTCAATCCCTTGCTATGTGAGAAACCGAAAGAGGAGAAAGATGACCGTTCCACCAGACACGAGAGGTAAAGAATTCGAAGCCAAAGATCTTGCGGAGAGAAGAGGTGGGAGCGATGAAGGCTTCTGGTATTACCTGCAAAGAATGCCGATTGTCATTCCCTTTATAATCCCTATTCCCATAAGAAGAAAGAAATAAGTATTTCGCACGCATTTCGTAAAATAAACCTTTTTTCACTTGCGCCTTTTTCATTACGCCATTCAAGTTCGAGGTCGTAGTTAAAAAATAATAAGATACAAGATCCAAAACGTTATAAACCTAACGACTCGTGTCAGCACCATCTGTGGATGGAACTGTGCCAAACGTTTCTGTTGTTTACCATCTAAAACGTAAGTAGGTTTCCAAGTTGCGACTCGATTCGCCGTTAATTAATTAATTCTGGGTTTACAACTCGCACTTGCTGCAGCTCGAATTAATAGAAACATGCTACTGGTTCTACGTAACGAATTAGCTCGATGCATGCATGTACAGTCGCGATCTTAATTGATGCTATCAAGAGAACTGGAGCGCGGTTTTAAATTATCGCCATCTATTGATCGTCTTTAGAACTACGCCGTTAGCTTGAATGAGAATTGCTACGAGTATTGCCAGCCATCAATCAAATCACCAACATTCAATCAGAAAGTCGCCAGAAATGTCTAATCCGTAAGATATTTAAATAACCCGCCGGAAATTATGATGGTAACGAAGTTGGTTACAAACTTTATGTTGGCAGCACTGAGAAGTGATTTTATGTGATGTCGTTTTTTGCGTATTGTGGTGAAATATGCTAAATTAATAATAAACTAGGCTTTTATTACAAAAATAATCAATGTTTAATTCTGAAATCATTTTTGAAAATAGTTGCAACTTAAAAAACAGGGTCACGTTCATAAATTACTGAACGCAACCCCGTGGCAGCACAATTAAAAACAAAACAAGAAGATGAAGAGCTTTCCTGACGTCGAGAAACGCAATCGAAATGAAAAACCATTAAAATTTCTAAAGAAAGTAAGAAAAAAAAATGACGATCATAAAAAAATTGAAACTCTAAACAATTACGACAATTGTTTGTTTTTTTGTTCATTTCGACGTCGATTTATAATATATGTCATGTCACAAGCAGGAAAACAAATGATAATTGCCACATTCACGAAAGAGAAGAGACAAAGAAGAAAAAATGGAACCAATCAAAAACAAAACAAAAAAAAACAAATGAATATCATTTTTGACGATCGAAAAAAACAATCGAAAATGGACAAATATTAAAATTCCTAAAGAAAGTAAGGAAAAAAAATTGATAGTCATAAATAAAAAAACATTAAAACTCCAAACAATAAATTGTTTGTTTGTTTATTTCGACGTCGATTTATGATGCATATCATGTCAGGAACAGGAAAACAAATGACAATTGCAACAACATTCACGGACGAAAAGAAACTAAAAAGGAAAAATCAAAAATAAATCAAATAAAAAACAAACGAAAATTTTCGAAAAAGAAACGACGATTGCAAGAAAAAGTTAAAGCTCTATAAATAATAATTGTTTGTTTGTTTATTTTGATATCGATTTATACTTAACACATCTCATGTCCCAAGGCAGGAAAACAAATGACAACTACAACCTTCACGGAAGAAATGAAACAAAGAGAGTAAATTGGAAGCAATGGAAAACAAAAACAAAAACGAATGAAAAACGTTTTCGACGATTGGGGAACATAATCGAAACGGATGAATATTAAAATTCCTAAAGAAAGTAAGAAAAACAAGTGACGATCGTAATAAAAAATTAAAACAATTGTTTGCTTGTCCATTTAGTCATCGATTTAAAACACATGTCATGTCACAAACAGAAAAACAAATGATGATTGCTTGTTTGTTTATTTTGACATCGATTTATACTTAAAACATGTCATGCACAAGCAGGAAAACAAATGACAACTGCAACATTTACGGAAGAAAAAACACAAAGAAAGTAAACTGGAAGCAAACGAAAACAAAAATAAAACTGAATAAAAAACATTTGACGATCGAAAGACACAATCGAAACGGATGAATATGAAAATTTCTAAAAAAAGTAACAAAAACAAATGACGATCGTAATAAAAAATTAAAAGTCTAAACAACAATTGTTTGTTTGTCCATTTAGTCATCGATTTAAAACACGTCATGTCACAAACAGAAAAACAAATGATGATTGTTTGTTTATTTTGACATCGATTTATACTTAATACAAGTCACGTCACAAGCAGGAAAACAAACGACAACTGCGACATTCACGGAAGAAAAGACACAAAGAAAGAAAAACGGAAACAATCAAAAATAAACCACAAAAAAAAAACAAATGAAAAACATTTTTGACTCAATGAACAACGAATAAATATCAAAATCCCTAAAGAAAGTTAAAAAAAAAACAATGACGATCGCGATAAAAAAATTAAAACAAAAAAAATAATTGTTTGTTGTTGAAAAAAATGGAAGCAATCAAAAACAAATGAAGAACATTTTTGGCGGTCGAGAAACACGATCGAAAATGAATAAATATATAAATAAATAAAATTCCTAAACAAAATAAGAAAAACAAATGACAATCGTAGAAAAAATAATCAAAATGTCATGGTAATTCGGAATTCACAAAAAAAAAGGAATGCAAAGAAAAGAAAACGATCGCAACATTTGCGAAAGAATAAGAAACGCAAAACAATGAAAATAAATTTCCGATTAATTTCTGAAAAACGGAAAGGCAATTAAAAACAAAAAAAAAACGAAGAACGTTTTTGGCGATCGAGAAACTCAATCGTGATGAAAAGAAAACTAGTAAAAAATTCTGAAGAATGTAAGAAAAACAAATGACGATCATAATAAAAAAAATAAAAACTCAAATAGAAATACGATTTTTTTAAAATAACAAAAAAAGACAAATAACATTAATATTTACGAAATAAAAAAAGAAACGGAAAACTGAAAAAGAAATTTCTTAATTTCTGAACCACTTGTCTTTTAAATGGCCCCCACAGAGGATGTTTTTAAAAATCTTTTTCCTTGGGTTGATCTTGAAATTTCGTCTGATCTTGACCTTTAACTTTCTAATTTTGTAATTTTTAATTTTCTTGCCTTGAGTTGACCTTGACCCTTGACCGTTCCGAACATTCGCTCTCGAAATTCTAATTTTTCCAATTTTTTCGCCCTTTCTTTAGGTTTACCATGACCTTTGCCGTTTTCTAACCTTTACTGTTGAAAATACATATATATTTTTCTATTTTTTTGGTTTGACCTTCACCTTTTCAAACCTTCTCTTTTGAAACTGTAATTTTCTTCTAATTTCCCCTATTTTTCGCATTTCTGCCTTTTTTTTGGGTTGAACTTCTTTTGTAATGTTTAATTTCCTTGCCTTGAGCTGACCTTGACCCTTGACCATTCCGAACATCCGCTTCTCGAAATCCGCTCTCGAGATTTTTCTCCAATTTTTTCTTTGGATTGACTTTGACCTTTGGCCTTTTCTACCCCCTTTTCTGTTGAAAATGTAATTTTGTTTTAATTGTCCCCATTTTTCGCATTCTTTTTCGTTGACCTTGATCTTTTCTAAATCTTGAAAACGTAATTTCCTTCTAATTTCCCTCATTTTTCGCATTTTTTCTCTTTTTTCGGGTTGAGATTGACCCTTGACCTTTTCAAATCTTCATTTTTTGCAATTTTCTCGCCTTGGGTTTGGTTGACCTTGACCTTTAACATTTTCAAACATCAATATTCGAAATTCTAATTTTTCGAATTTCTTAATTTCTGAAAAATAGCAATCAAAAACAAACAAAAAAAAAACAAGAACGTTTTTGACGAGCGACGAATCCAATCGAAATGGAAGAAAGTAAAAATTCCTGAAGAAACTAAGAAAAACAATTGACGATCATAATTTAAAAAAAAAACTCAGCTGTAGATTGAAAATGCTTTTAAAAACATTTAAGGCCTAATAATACTAATAATACGAAACTTTTAAAGAAACAAAAAGAAAAGACAAACGACAATAATATTTACGAAATGAAAAAAAGAGAAACATAAAAAACTGAAAAGAAATATCTTAATTTTTGAACCACTTGTCATTTGAATGGCTCCCCACAGCGAATGTTTTTTCTTCTTTCTTAGGTTAACCTTTACTTTGTAATTTTATAGTTTTTAATTTTCTTGCATTGGGTTGACTTTGACCCTTGACCTTTCCGAGCCTCCACTCTCGAAATTCTAATTCTTTTTGAAGATTTATTACCAATTTTTTCGCCCCTTTTTGGGTTGACCTTAATCTTTGTCCTTTTCTAACATTTGCTACTGAAGAAATTCTTTTTCACTTTCCCCATTTTACGACTTTTTTGTTTGACTTTTTGGACCTTCGCTCTTGAAGTTGTCTTTTCTATTTTCCCCATTTTTTGCATTTTTTTTGGGTTGACCTTGACCTTTGACCTTTTCAAACCTTTGCTCTTTTCCCCATTTTTTGTAATTTGTCCGCCTTGGGTTGAGTTGACCTTGACCTGTGACATTTTTGAACATCAATATACGAAATTCTAATTTTTTAAAATTTTTCTTTATTTCTGCAATTCATTCGCCTTGGATTGGGTTGACCTTGACCTCTGACATTTTCGAACTTCAATATTCGATATCCTAATTTTTTTTAATTTTTAATTTTTAATTTCTGAAAGATTGTAAACGATCAAGAACGAACAAGAAATCGAGAACGTTTTTTTGACGCGCGAGAAATCCATACGAAATGGAAGAAACTAAGAAAAACGACGATCGGAATTAAGAAAAAAATCAATAAAAACTCACTGTAGATTGAAAATTTTTTTACTAAAAAAAAATTATTAATAATAAAAGAAACAAAGGAATTTTTTTATTAAGAACGATTGTTTTGAGGGAGACTTGTGTTTCTTTTTCTTTTTGAATTGCCAGAACACAGAATCTATCTTTGTTAATTTTCTTTAGTTAGAAGAAGAAAGAAATAAGGATTACTGGTAAAACAGTTTCCGACATGTCTTCAGCGCACGCGTTCTATGAAAATGTAAATTTTCATTTTGCGTTACTAATGTTGCCAGATGGAAGGACTTAACCCCTTTTCAATAATCAAACATTTTTAGACATTAGCTATATCACAGATCTAAATGTCAAATGAAATGAGTGCATAATGAATCACAAAAGAAATTAATTTTGTTCAGTTTTGATGATGATAATTAAACTAGCGACATATTTGCAGACGCGCGACGGTTTACTGACGTCTTTTTCTTCCTCGGACACGAATTAAGATCACGACTGTACACATTTTTGCAATCTGCTCAAAATTCCCCAGATTCGCTTTATTTGGTTTTTTTTTTTCAATTATTATCTCTACTCGATTGATAGGGTTTTATGCGACATTGTCTAAACACGAGCGTGATTTATTTGGGATGTCGATTTTCGGTCGTAACTGTGCATGTATTAACGTGCTGACGTAACACGTGTAAACTGGGTCAAACTAAACCTGGAAACACATGGTCGCCGGCGTGCATTTCCACTGCTATTACATCGCGGTAATTAATTTATTTAATTCAAGGGAATCTGATTGGATTCCGAAACTACGTCGTCGCGACGTCACGTAAATAATAAACAGGACCGTATTAAACATGAAACAAAGTTGCACTGTAAAGGGCGACGTGTTTTGGAAAGGTTCTAAGTTGATTTCAAAAATTAATTACAGGGTGTTCTTCAGACCCTACAGTAGCGTTGTTTAATGGAACACATACTTTATATTTTTACATCTTCGTACCCTTCTACTTACAATCAAGAAATGCAGAAAAAAAGAAACGTCGTTGTAGTTAAGGACATAAATTTATTGAACGACCCTCGTATGTTTTACACGATTATTATTTTTTTTAATAATTTTCTTTCTATATTTCTTTTCATTTTTTTTGATTGTGCATAATTACTCTCCAATTTTTTTAAAGTATTTAAAATTTTTTTGAAGATAATCAGTTTGAACACTTGCTGTAATTTAACACGGAATTTCTTTTTTTTTAATGTTTGAGCATAAGAAATTCAGTCCAAGCTCTCTAAGCTCTCCGTGCTCTTTATTATTTCGTCGTGTAATTGGAATCAATATTCTCAGAATTAAGAGTTAAATGGGAGCGTGAAGTCATGTGGCAATCGACCTTGTTGCTGCGAATGATTCATACGCGCACCTGTTCGACGATATGCTCGAACTCAAGTACTTAAAATAGCTTTTTGTTATGCCATTAATATTCATCGACGTTTTTTTCCATTGAAAAGAAAAAAAATCAGACTTTTATTTATAATTAAATCATTACGAAGTAAAAGTTGGTTTTCCGCGGAGTTCTACTCAAAAATACAGGGGTCAACGTAAAAACGTCCAACAAAGTAAGACCACTAAGAGAATCGATCTTACAGATTATAGGATATATACAAAAACAATTCTAAGTCTCTTGGTTTTCGAGATATAATTGATCAAAAATCGTACCGAAAACCACGGTACGGCACCACCGATTACGACGAATGAAAACTCCACAGCTGTATCCAATTAAGTCTGATTGATTTTTATCTCGATTAAATTCAGAACTTTTTCATTTAAAGAAAGCAAGGAATTTCGCGAAGTAAATCTAAATCGTTACTGCAACTTGTTGTGGCTTTAAACACAGACGATGCGCATAACTTCGCTGAAATCTACACCGCCTCATCCGGTTGTGGCAGAGGAGAATGAGGATGAAGAGGAGGAGGAGGAGGAATACGCCGAGGTTTAGCCGGCCATACTTCTGGATTAGCTTACTCCCGACGTTAAGTGAGTCTGCGGAGATTATTCTTATGCCCCGAATTAAACGGTGGAAGCCTTACATCATTTCCGCGAGTTAAGAGTTCCGAATGCATTATGCAAGTCTCTGTTCTCAACGCTCGGCTTAATGTCGCGTAATCGCGGAAAGATTGCGGAAACGCAGAGATTCGTTTTTGATTCGCCTTCGTCATTGTTGCGTGAGTTTATTCAACAGAACATAAATTTTATTTAACATACGTAACCTTAATTTTGTTTATTTTCACGAACGTCATCGTGACCCTGTTACGTAGACATCAACGTGACGTTTCGCCCGTATCTGTCATCGTGACACTGGCATTACGACGTCTTCAATTGTTCATTTCATCTGGATTACTTCATTTTTTGTTATTGGCCCCAACTTGCTACTCTTTTTACTCTTTTCATACAAAAATCACAACATGAAATATTTATTTCTTTTTGTTATTCTACGTGTAGATTTTCATGACACTCTACATGCTAGCTTATTCCAGTAACTTTGTACGTAACGCGTGTAAAATAAGGTCGTAAATTGCAAGCTCGCGTGAACTCTCGTATATTTAACACTTTCCGAACCTGCTTTACGTGTCCTCTTAATTAAACATTAGGTGAATAAATTAAGCCTTCGGCGAAGTTTCCGTCGCGTCGTTTACGCAAAATCGGACGGATGTTGTAACCCGAACAGGTGCGCCGGAAGTAAAAATTAATTACACGTCGGCGTGTGCCCAGAGGAATTTTCGGTGGTGCAACTCGTTTACATGCTTGATGACTTGTTCGTTGCAATAATGAGACACATTTTCATCAAACACAGCGTCAAACAAGTCAACGGGTTGCCGCTGCGAACGCGTCGCCCTCTACATTACGATTAAAAAAATACATAACATAGTTTCCATTACGTATTCAAAGAGGGCGTTCATCAAACCTGTTTCAAAATGTCTTTGTTTGATTACTCGAAGATTGCTCAATTGCCTGTCTTTTGTTTGTCTTAAACATTGTGACGCAAAATTCAACCCCGAGAATTACTTTTGCTTAATACTGAACCTTCTAGATGACGAGGCGATCAATCATTGTGATGTAATTGAGAAAAAAATTATTATTATTTATTTCTGAAATTATTTTTCGAGAGCACCAAATGAGCGCCGAACATAACTGGCGACATCTTTGTACAGAATTTTTAACAAATTTCAGGGGGAGATTCAAAATATCTCGTGAGATGTTTCACTTATGGCGGAGTTGTAATTTCGTTTCGTTAAAAACGAGTAACGAGTCATTGCGTTTTAACGTAACTAACCGAAAAGAAAACTTTCTTATCTTTTCTTTCAAAATAATGTTTTGAGAGCGTCAAAATAACTGACGACATCTGTGTATAGAATTCTTAACAAGTATCGGCGGGAAATTCAAGAAAATTCGCATAGCATTTGCATTTCAATTTCCTTTCTTATTTTTAAACTCAAATTCTTCTCTATCGGATTATAAATGTAGCAAATACAACCAGCGACATCTGTGGAAGAAATCTGTAACTAGTTTCCGTAAAAGAATTTAACAAAATGCGCACGATTGTTACTTTCACTTAAATATATGGCTAGGCAGATTATTTTCACCTAATACTCGTTATTTCTTTCTCAAATTACCTTTCGACAGCATCAAAACAAAAAAAAAATGTACAAATACTACCATCGACATCTGTGGATGAAATTTGTAACTGACGACAAATACTACAAGCGACGTCTATGTTTCTTAGAAGATAAATATAGCAGATACTACCGGCACCATCTATGGATGGAATTTGTAACTAGTTTTTGCAAAAAAAAAAGAAATCTTCAAAATTCTCATGATCATTCCTTTCACACAAGCATGGCTACGCAAATGACTTTTGCTTAATGTTGGACAACCTGTTCGGTAAAATTGTAAACAATTTAACTATTTTTTTCTTTAATTATCTTGCGAGATTGTCAAAATCAAGCAAATACAACTGGCGACATCTGTGCATAGAATTCTCAATAAGTTTCGGCGGGAAATTCCCATAACATTCACTTGCCTTGTTGCATTTTAATTTCCTTTCCTATTTTAAAACTCAAAAAAAAATTTTTTTTCAACAAGTACGATATACTTCCCCAGACTTTCAATTATTTTTTTATCAAAATATAAATAAAACAACATCTGTGGATGAAATTTGTAACTGACAGATACTATAAGCGACATCTATGTATAGAATTCTTAATAAGTATCTTAGAACATAAATACCGGCGACATCTATGGATGAAGTTTGTAACTGACGACAAATACCTCTACTCAAATAATTCTTTTTTCAACAAGTATGGCAGATTTAATTTTTTTTTATCAAAACATAAATAAAACAAATACTACCAGCAACATCTGTGGATGAAATTTGTAACTGATGACAAATACCTCTAACGACATCTGTGTATAGAATTCTTAACAAGTTCCGGCGGGAAATTTACACATTTCGCTTGCCCCGTTTAATTCCCTTTCCCATTTCCAAACTCAATTTTTTTTATCAGAACATAAATATAGCAAATACTGCCAGCGACATCTGTGGTTGAAATTTGTAACTGACGACAAATACCTCTATCGACATCTGTGTATAGAATTCTTAACATTTCACTTGCTCCGTTGCATTTTACACTCCTATTTTCAAATTCAGATTATTTTTTTATCAGAACATAAATGTAGCAAATACTACTAGCGACATCTGTGTATAGAATTCTTAATAAGTTTAGACGGAAAATTCGCACGACATTTCACTTGCCCCGAAGTTGGATTTTAATTTTTGTTTTCAAACTCTAATTATTTTCTCTCAGAATATAAAGATAACAAAAACTGCCAGCGACATCTGTGGATGGAATTTGGAACTGACGACAATAGTATCAGCGACATCTGTGTATAGAATTGTTAAGTTCTGGCGGGAAATTTACTTGCTTTGTTTAACTCCCTTTTCCATTTCTAAATCCAATTTTTTTTCTATCAGACATAAATATAGCAAACCTACTGCCAGCAACATCTGTGGATGAAATTTATAAGTAACGACAAATACTACCAACGACATTTGTGTATAGAATTCTTAATAAGTGCCGGTGGAAAACTTACTTTTCACTTGCTCCGTCGGATTTTAATTTCCTTTCGCCATTTTTTAACTCAAATTATTTTCTATCAGAGCTTATATAAAGCGAACACTACCAGCGCCATCTATGGATGACATTGTAATTAATTTTTGCTCAAAAAAATCAACAAAATGCGCACGATAAATACTTACGCACTGTACAAAGCGTTAAAATAGTAATCGACCATTGTTTGTTTTTAATTATTTTTAGAGAGCGTCAAAATCAAGCGGACATAACTGGTGACATCTGTGTATAGAATTCTCAATAAGTTCCGGCGAGAACTTCACGCATTTTACTTTCCCCGTCGTATCTTAATTCCCTTTCCCATTTTTTTTTCCTTCAGAATATAAAATGCAGCAAACATTATTAGCGACATCTGTGGATAAAATATGCAACTACTTTCTGCAAGAAAATATGTCTACACGAATTATTTTTGCTTAACGTTGGACAACCTGTTTGATGAGATGGTAACCGGGGTGAGTGTAAGTGAGTGAACAGTTACTTTTATTAAACATTCTTCTTTCTTTGTTTCTGTTGATATGTCATTGTTGTCGGACTTTTGGGGGACGTAACTTTCAAAAAGTTTTCTTCTTTCTTCAAAAGTTCTTTTTTCTGGAGATGTGCCATTATTTCCATACATTTGGGGACGCCGTCTCTTTCTTTCTTCACAAGTTACATATTTGTGGAGATATGTAATTGTTTTCGAACTTTTGGAGGATGTAACTTTTAATAAATTTTCTTCTCTCTTCAAAAGTTTCTTATTTTTGGAGCTGGATCGTTGTTTACAGAGTTTTTTGGAGAAGCATTGTACAGTGAGTTAAATATAGTTTCTTCTTTCTTCAACAATTCCTTCTTTTCAGACGTTTGGGGGAAGCCTTCTTTTTCTTTCTTCACAAGTTACATACTTGTGGAAATATGTCTTTTTTTTTCGAACTTTTGGAGGACGTAACTTTTAATAATTTTCCTCATCAAAAGTCTCTTATTTTTGGAAGCAGATCGTTATCTAGAGATTTTTTGGGAAGCCTTGTATAGTGAGTTAAATAAGTTTCTTCTCTCTGGTGATGCATAATCGCTTTTATACTTTTGGGGAAAGCTTTGTAGAATGAGTGAACTTTTGTTAAAACTTTCTTTTTTTTTCGAAAATTCCTTGTTTCTGGAGATAATCTTTCTTCTTTTGCGTCTTTACTCTTTTTCTTCATTTTCGTTGCATTCGCGTACATTGTTTTTGACTTAGTGATTGGATTTCGACCACTGTCCCAGTCTTTATTTCTGTTCGCTTTTTGATTTCCTTGCTCCCCTTCTCCAGGGTCGTCTTATCCATAAGGCATTGGGGCTAGGGCCTACAAAAAAATATTGGAATTAGGAGGTCTAAGGTTACTGTATTTCAACTCTCTCTTTCAAATCTCTTTTAATTCATAAATTCTTGTTAGGAATCTATCGTTTTTCGTTCTAGCGTTTCAACGCGTCCTTTTTAATCTGAGTGACGAAAACCGTGGAAATTAATGGCGGTACTATCTAATTACCTAACCTAAGGAGGTATGGTGCCTAGGGCCTGAGACAACCTTAATGCGACCCCTTCCCCTTTTTTCTTTTATAACCACTTTGCGGTACTTTTCTTTACACTTCCCAATCTATTTTGTTTTAATTTTGCTTAATTTGACTTGGTTCTAATCTTCTCTTCGAAAATTCCTGTTATAGTACACGTACGACTTACGTCTTAATCTTTATTTCTCTTTTCCTTCTTCATTTCTTCACGTCATCAGTTTCGTTGTTAGATATTTCACATTTCCTTTTGGTTTTTTTGTTAGAATCCATCCACTTGTCTGTACTTTCTTGATTATCTTACTTTTAGTTTTTAACAATCTGGAAAATAAGCTAATTTCTTTGTTTTTAAAATCGTTCTTCCCTGTATGGTATTTGTTTTTTTTTGTCTTCATGTTTTTTCACTTTCCAATTCGCTTATAATAATTAATATCCACTGCTAGTTTGATAGGTGTTACATTCTAGAGCCAGTCTCCTTTTCCCACTTCCCCCTTGCTCTTGGTTATCGACCAATCCAATAACTTCTATTGCCATGTCCTTTGCCAATACTTCTCTTGTCATGTCCTTCCTGATCGGACGTCCTCATATTATTTGAGAGCCATTTTCTTAAATGAAAGGAACTTACGTTTTCTTCCTTTTCAGTTTTAATCTTCTTCCTTACATTTTTTTTTCGGATTTATCTTCTTCCTTTCCAGTTTTAATATTCTCCCTTTCCAGTTTTAATATTCTCCCTTTCCAGTTTTAATCTTCTCCCTTTCCAGTTTTAATCTTCTCCCCTTCCAGTTTTAACCTTCTCCTTTCCCAGATTTGTCTTCTTCCTTCCAGATCTTCTTCCTTTCCAAATTTATCTTCTTCTTTCCTCCTGCAACTTTTTCCTCTTGATTTAATTAATCATTTTTTTTGGGTTTCACCTCTTCAGTCGTGTTTGAAGCTTTAAGTATTCCTGTGGCCTGTGAATATTTATTATCCGCAGCATCACGATAAAGACATTTAGCCGTCCGCCGAACCTTAAGAGAACCGCCGGCGATTGTAACGAAGAAGAAAAAAAACGCGCTCTCGGCAAACATTCTCTTTACAACGATTTATATCGCCGATATTGCCTCACGACCCAAGTGGAACATCTATTTCGGATCACCGCCTGAATATCAATTCAGAATTGAAAGATTTCAATTTAGATCGTCTAAGTGGGCAGCGAAGAGCGAGCAAGCAAGCAAGCAGGCAGAGGCGCGCGATAATTCATAAAAAGTCTTAAAAGTGCATTTTCCGTTGAACGCTTTTAATTTAACACGCCCGCACATCACCCAAGTCTTCATCCAGCATGATTACGTTTCAGGATGAATCATCACGCGAATGTAATGTAACAATAACCACACGAAGTTATGGATTCACGATCAATCTAATTTTATCATTGTGAGTCACTTCAACGTTTTATCTGAGACAATCCAGAGAAGAACAACAATTAAAACATGTAAAATGATTAGAAAGCGGATAGTTAGGCAAATGACTGGAGAACGGATAGTTTTTGCGATAAAAGTGGTTGCGTTTTTGCCTCACTATCCGCTATCTACTTTGCCTAAGCATCCGCGCTCTAGAAGTGACTAAATTGCTTCTTAATTCCATTTCACGATGCGACGGGCAGTTTTAATTAGATTCGCACCGGCCAAATAAATATCACCCCCGTCCCCACGCCCCTGTCGGGTTTATTAGGTTTCGCGCTCGCAAGAAACTACCCCCCAACTCTCCTTACGTATGCATTTATACGGGTTTGTATCTTCCTCTCTGCAAACTTCGCGCGCCGTTGTTTATATTTTAATATTTATTGTGTTTTAAAGTTTTTACATAAAATTATCGTTTGCACGGCGTAATAAAGTCCTTCGGTTGCTGCAGGTGAGTTCCGCTAGTTTTATAAAAGCGCCGCAGACCGTCGGAATTGAAATTCAAATCTTACTCACCGCCACCACTCGAGAGAAGGGAGGGTTCGAGTGTTGGATTAAGTTGGGTGGTGGCAGAACTGTTTTATGTCTGATCCGTTTTTCTTTTAAAGTGCACGCGTTTTGGGGGAGACACACTCACCTTAATGTTCGACATAAAAATTGGGTTTCATCGAAACCGAATAAGAAAAAGTATTAAACGAATGTAAAATGAGATCCCTTTGTTTCTTACACGCAATGTTGCCAATCTATTGACTTTTCTATTCAGTCAATTTCTGAAATGAGTTCATCAAGACCGGTGATCTCGTGATTTCATTTTAACTCGAGATTTAGTAGTACGTATAAAATAAATATTATTTCAGTTGAATCTGACACTTTGTGGTGACATCTGTCACAAAATAATTAGCCATTATTCGTCGAGCATTAAAATCGTGTTCTTCTTTATCAACAATGTGCGCAAACAGACGAATTTTTTTAGATTTTTCCAAAAACGCGGTTTTGGCAATTTGCAGAAACAGAATAAGACAAAACGAAAAAAAAAGATCAGTAACGATCGGTTCCTGTTCCCTTTTTTTTTTTTAACGAGGAAAAACAATCGAAAGTTTTCCTTTCCACTATCGATCGTGTTTTGTTATTTCACTTATTTATTTTTGTGCCTTTCGGGAAATACAACCACTTGTAAATTTGTTTGGCAGTTGATTGTATTTTATTTTTTTTGCGAAAAAAAAAAACTCGAAATCGATCGGCTTTTTAACGTAAAACTGAAAACGAAAAGTTTTCTTATATTCAAATCGTCGACCAATTTTTTAAATTGTTTCTTGCATTTCTTAAACCGTCTTTTGTTTATGTTTTAATTTACTTTTTAACGCAAATGTGAAAACGAACGGGTTTCTTATATTCAAATCGTCGACCATTTTTTTTTTGTTTCACGCATTTGTTAAACAATCAATCGTCTTTTGTTTAATTGATTCATTTATTTCTAATATAAAAGTGAAAACGAAAGATTTTCTTATATTCAAATTGTCGACTTTTTTTTGTTTCCTGTGTTTGTTAAACAATTGATCGTCTTTTGTTTATCTTTTTTAATTTATTTTTAACGCAAGGTGAAAACGGAAAGTTCTCTTGTATTCAAATCGTCGACCTTTTTTTTTTAAATTGTTTCTTGTATTTGTTTATGTTTTCGAACGTCTTTCAATTTATTTTTATTGATATTTATTTATTTTAAAAACGAACGGTTTTTTTATATATATTCGAATCATCGACTATTTTTTTTGTTTTTCGCATTTGTTAAACAATAGATCGTTTTCAAACGGTCTTTTGTTTACCGCCTTTCATTTATTTCTAACGGAAAAAAAGTGAAAACGAAAAGTTCTCTTATATTCAAATCGTCGACTATTTTTTTTTTGTTTCTTGTGTTTGTCAAACAATCGACCGTCTTTTGTTTATGTTTTCGAACGTCTTTTGTTTATCGTATTTAATTTATTTCTAATACAAAAGTGAAAACGAAAGGTTCTCTTATATTCTCAAATTGACGACCATTTTGTTTTCTTGTTTCTTGCATTTGTTAATCAATTAATCGATCGTCTCATGTTTATCTTTTTTAATTTATTTTTAACGCAAAAGTGAAAACGAAAGGTTCTCTTGTATTCAAATCGTCGATCATTTTTTTAATTGTTTCTTGCATTTGTTAAACCGTCTTTTGTTTATGTTTTCGAACGTCTTTTGTTATCGCAAATGCGAAAACGAACGGTTTTCTTATAATCAAATCAAATTTTTTTTGTTTCTCGCATTTGTCAAACAATCGATCGTCTTTTGTTGGTGTTTTCGAACGTCTTTTGTTTATCGCTTTTCATTTATTTCTAATGCAAAAGTGAAAACGAAAGGTTTTCTTATATTTCTTTTTTTTTGTTTCTTGTGTTTGTTAAACAATTGATCGTCTTTTGTTTATGTTTTTGAACAACTTTTGCATATCGTTTTTAATTTATTTCTAATATAAAAGTGAAAACTTCAGGTTCTCTTATATATTCAAATCGACGACCATTTTGTTTTCTTGTTTCTTGCATTTCTTGCAACAGATCGTCTTTTGTTTATCTTTTTTAATTTATTTTTAACGCAAAGTGAAAACGGAAAGTTCTCTTGTATTCAAATCGTCGACCATTTTTTTTTAATTGTCTCTTGTATTTGTTAATGTTTTCGAACGTCTTTCAATTTATTTTTTTCGCAAAAATAAAAACGAACGGTTTTTTTATATATATTCGAATCATCGACTATTTTTTTTTTGTTTTTCGCATTTGTTAAACAATAGATCGTTTTCAAACGGTCTTTTGTTTACCGCCTTTCATTTATTTCTAACGGAAAAGTGAAAACGAAAGGTTCTCTTATATTCAAATCGACGACCATTTTGTTTTCTTGTTTCTTGCATTTGTTAATCAATCAATCGATCGTCTTTTGTTTATCTTTTTAAATTTATTTTTAACGCAAAAGTGAAAACGAAAGGTTCTCTTGTATTCAAATCGTCGATCATTTTTTTAAATTGTTTCTTGCATTTGTTAAACCGTCTTTTGTTTATGTTTTCGAACGTCTTTTGTTATCGCTTTTAATTTACTTTTTAACGCAAATGTGAAAACGAACGGTTTTCTTATAATCAAATCGTCGCTCATTTTTTTTTGTTTGTCGCATTTGTTAAACAATCGATCGCCTTTTGTCTGTGTTTTCGAACGTCTTTTGTTTATCGTATTTAATTTATTTCTAATACAAAAGTGAAAACGAAAGGTTCTCTTATATTCAAATCGACGATCATTTTTTCTTGTCTTTTGTCTTTTGTTTGTGTTTTTGAACGTCTTTTATTTATCGCTTTCAATTTATTTTTACCGCAAAAATAAAAACGAACTGTTTTATATATATATATATATTCGAATCATCGACTATTTTTTTTTTGTTTCTCGCATTCGTTAAACAATCGATCGTCTTTTGTTTGTGTTTTCGAACGTCTTTCTTGATCACTTTCAATTTATTTTTACCACAAAAGTAAAAACGAACTTTTTTTTATATTCGAATCGTCGACTATTTTTTTCGTATCTTGCATTCCTTGTGTTTGTTAAACAATCGCCACCAAAAACGATGTGTCTTTAAATTTCAATTACATATTACAAAGCTCTAGGTCCTTTACATTTTGCTCTGAATCATAAACAAGGTCCTGGATTAGCTGCGGGAATGGCCTGAGAACACACAGGGGAGTTGTTGTGGTGCTCAAAATTCACAGGCCCCCGTTTCTCCCGAGATAATTAACATCGCCTGCCCGAGTTGGTTCGCTTGCAAGAAACCGTCCAGACCGCGGAAGTTTATACACAGGGTGATTCTTGAATAGACCGACAGAAAAATACCGACGAAAGAATGGCAGCTGGGAAAAATGGAATTAAAAAAGACAAAAATTAAAATCGTTGAGTATAAAATAAAATAGCATAGAATTCTGGACAAGTTTAAGCAGGAATATTGCATTTGAAATTCATTTTCTACTTTCTCAAATTATTTTCGAAGTGAGGCGACATCTGTGAATAGAATTTGTAATTATTGTCTGTCAAAAAAGAGAAATGCGTGCAATTCCTGCTGTCTTGCTTAGTTTCGCCTTTCATCATCCGGTTAGGCGTTTGTCTTTCGTTCCTGCAATTATTTTACGATGATACGTTAGAATCAAGCAAACACCACTGGCGACATCTATTTATAGAATTCTTAACAAGTTTCTGCGAGAAATTCAAAAATATTCGCACGTCATTGCATTTTAATTTCGTTTCTGTTCTGTAAACATAACTGGCGACATCTATGTTTAGAACTTTTAAGAAGTTTCAGCGGGAAATTCAAGAATACTCGCAGGGTGCTTTGTATTTTAATTTCGTTTTCTGTTTCGTAACTTAAAATCACTTTCATAGTGGCGACATCTGTGAATAGAATTTGTAATTACTTCCTGTCAAAAAAAAACTGAAAAATGGCCGCGATTTTTACCGTTTTACTTAATTTCGCCTTCCAGTTAGACTACTATCTTGCTTCGTGCCTCGCAGATACTAAATCCAAGTTTAATAACAATGGCGCCATCTCTGGGCGAAACGGATAACAGTTTCCTTACAAATATTTAACAGACGGAAGTAAATACTAGGCATTGCATATCATAGAGCACAGAGCAAACGCCATATTTGCGCGGAATTTCCAACTGATTTTCGAAGAATTAACGGCGACATCTCTGGAGAGAATTCGCAACTAATATTCACGAGAACTCAGCACTTCTTACTTTCACATTCGATATTTTGTATTTTCCTATGGAATTCAAATTTTATCTTCGATTTTTTTGTTACGTACAAACCAAGCGACACCTTTGAGTGGATTATCTTACTAGTAGTAGCTAAAAAAGATAGCAGATGTCGCAAGCTAACTTCTACACCTACTTTGTAATCAACGAGTGTATCAGGTTTCTTGTTTTCACTAAACAGAAGAATTGACGGATATTGCGATTAAGTTAAATGGAGCAAGCAGGTGCCAACTTGACAGGGAATTCCCAACTGATTTTCAAAGTATCAACGGCGACATCTAAGGACAGAAATCGCAATTGATTTTCCCGAGAAAGAGGCACTTCTTACTTTCACGTTTGGTATTTTGTATTTTCCCGTCCAATTTAATTTTCATCTTCGATTTTCTATTACGTAAAAACCAAAAGTAGGCTGTGGCGACATCTTTGAGTGGACTATCTCAATAGTAGTAGCTAAAAAAGATAGCAGATGTCGCAAGCTAACTTCTACACATACTTTGTAATTAATGAGTGTATCAGGTTTCCTGTTTTCACTAAACAAAATAATTGACTAGGATTAAGTTAAATGGAGCAAACAGGTGCCAATTTGGTAGGGAATTCCCAACGGCGACATCTATGGATAGAAATCGCAATTGATTTTCCCGAAAGAGCGGCACTTCTTACTTTCACGTTTGGTATTTGTATTTTTCTGTCCAATTCAATTTTTATTTTCGATTTTCTATTACTTACAAACGCGGTGGCGACATCTTTGAGTGGATGATCTTACTAGTAGTACTTAAAAAAGGCACTAGATGTCGCGAAACCTACAGAGTTGTCGGATATTAGGGGTGAGAGCAACCCTTCAAACACAAACATCTCTCGGAGTTATTTTTGACGTGACATTTGATTTAATCAATCCGTTACAGGACCTCGTAAAGTGGTCACTAAAAAAAAAAGAAATATTCGTTCAGGTCTTCGCCACACTCAACAAAAGTCGTTCAATCAACAATTACGCTTCTCTTCCAGCAAGACAGACGAACAATGTTAAACATTACATCATCGATCATTTAAATGCACCTGGGGGCCCCCGCCCCCAATCAAGCAATCAATAAAGCCATAACGTATGTACAACTACATTTCGAAACACGCAGAAAATGTTTTAAGTTTCAAAATATAACAACTACAATACAACAATAAATAATAATAAACCAGGACGTTATTGTGCGCGTAATGTAATTAACAACGGGACGCCATACACGCTCAGATAACATCGGCTAAAACGTGTAATCAAGCAACGTCATGTGCGTTTAATTAGCCCTCGGAAACCTGTAGATATTTATTAAAATCGTTTTCCTTTTTCAGGTCGCTCGTAAAATTATGATTTGTTGCGAGTGTAAAAATCGTGTAATTCGGTCCTCGAACTCCTTCTTGTTTGTTAACGTTAACAGCGTAGTAAAGGTGGCCATAAACGACAACCTCTGACATTAGGTTTCTCGTTAAGAAATTCTAATTTAAAATCGTGTGGAAAACATTATTTATTTATCGAAGCGAAAGGTAGTGGATTTAGGGTGAGTTTATCCAATCGCAAGTTAACTTTTAATTGTCAGTTTGTTCCCATAGTGACGACTATGAAACCAATAATTGCCGTGGTAATTAACTGAAGGTTAGAGTTAACTTAAAGTTAAACCCACCATTGATCGAGTTGGCAATAGAAAACTATTACCGATTTACTCAGCCGATTATTTTTGCAATCAAGTGTCTACCTAGATATCAGACAAAATTGTTGGCATGAGTGTACATACATGGCATATCCTGTTTATACGTTTCTTTTCAATTTTCATTTGTTTTCTTTTTTAATTCTATCATTTTTTTAATATTATTTTGTTAACTGTATTGTTATGTCTGTCCACTTTGCGTCTCTATTACTTGTTTCTGACGTTTTATCGTAAAATGATCTCGAGAATAAAGCAAGGCAGTAATTACAAATTCTATTCACAGATGTCGCCACTTATGTTCCATTCAAAAATAATTTCAGTTAGAAAACAGAAAACGAAATTAAAATGCAATGACGTCCGAATATTCTTGAATTTCCCGCTGAAACTTGTTAACAATTCCATCTATACATAGATGTCGCCAGTTATGTTTGCTTAATTCTGACGTTTTGTCGTAAAATAATTTCAGGAATAAATAATAAGGCTTCCCTAAAAGTCTGTAAACGATGGTACATTTCCCAAAAATAAGGCAATTTTGAAAAAGGAAGAAAATTTAATAAAACTTACTGTTCACCCACTGTACAAGGGTTCCCCCAAAAGTCCGAGGATGAAGATATATCTCCAGGAATAAGGAACTTTTGAAGAAAGAAGAGAATTTAGCAAAGTTGTTGTTCACTCACTGAACAATGTTTCCCCCAAAAGTTTGAAAACGATGGTAAATTTCCTGAAATAAGAAAATTTTGAAGAGAAAAGAAATTTAATTAAAGTTATGTTCCCCATAAGCCTGAAAACTATGACATATCTTCAAAGACAAAGAACTTTTGAAGAAAGAAGAAAACTTACTAAAGATTACGTCCCCAAGAGTCAGAACAATTTTTCACCAAAAATAAGGAACTCTTGAAGAAAGAAGAAAAGTTTTTGAAAGTTACGCCCCCCAAAAGTCCGACAACAATGACATATCAACAGAAACGATGACCTTTTGAAGAAAGAAGAATGTTTCATAGATGTAACTGTTCACTCACTGTACAAGGGTTCCCTAAAGGCCTGTAAACGATGGTACATTTGCCAAAAATAAAGCAATTTTGAAAAAGGAAGAAAATTTAATAAAAGCTACTGTTCACTCACTGTACAAGGGTTCTCCCAAAAGTCTGAGGATGATGATATATCTCCAGGAATAAGGAACTTTCGAAGAAAGAAGAAAAATATATTAAAAGCTATGCGAAAAAACTGATATATCACCAAAACCAAGGAACTTTTGAAGAAAGAAGAGAATTTAGCAAAGTTGTCGTTCACTCACTGAACAACGCTTCCCCCAAAAGTTTGAAAACGATGCTATATTTCCAGAAATAAACAAATTTGGAAGAGAAAAGGAATTTTACTAAAGTTATGTTCCCCATAAGTCTGCAAACAATGATATATCTTCAAAGTAAAGAACTTTTGAAGAAAGAAGAAAACTTACTAAAGGTTACGTCCCCCAAGAGACTGAGAATAATGATTTTTCCCCACAATCAAGGAACTCTTGAAGAAAGAAGAAAGTTACATAAAAGTAACTGTTTATTCGCTGTACAAGGCTTCCCCCAAAAGTCTGAGGATCATGATATATCTCCAAGAATAAGGAACTTTTGAAGAAAGAAGATCTAACAAAAATTGCTGTTCACCCAATGAGTAAGGCTTCCCCCAAAAGTCTAAAAACGAAAATTTATGTTCCCCACAAGCCTGAAAACAATGATAAATCTTCAAAGACAAAGACCTATTGAAGAAAGAAGAAAATGTATGAAAAGTTACGTCCCCCCAGAGTCTGAAAACAATGGTACGAAACTTTTGAAGAAAAAACCTTACGGAATGGAACTTCCACCAGGCAGAAAAGCAAATTTTAAAGAAAAAGTTGAAGAACAGAGAGTAGGCGTTTGAAATAGTAAAGAATCAAGGACTAAAATAGTTAAACCATGTGCCCCATTGCCAAATCTAAAAATAACTAAAATACCACATGAGTAAAAAGAAGAGAAAAAATTTATGAAAACGGTGAAGAAATGAGTGGGAGAGACTACCTCTTTCCTTACACCTCCTTGTGAACTTGTGCTCAAAAAAAGGGGGCGAACGAATTTAAAACAAAACTAAATTAACTAAAAACTGGGGAAAGCGGACCCCCCCCACTCAAAGAAAAACCAAAAAACAAGAAGAAAAAAAGGAGAAAGAATCCTCTCATCATTTCGTTTAAATTAGGTGCGAGGTCCTTTAGTTCAATTAACTGCACGTCCGCGCGCTACGAACGCCCTCCAGCGACTTTATTAATAACGTCAATGACGTTGCGACATTCTTTTTTTTTTTTTTTGGCAAAAATTCTTCACGACGCGGTTTTCGATTGAAACGCAAACCGAAGTATCAGTTTTGCTTGCTCGTTCGTCCTTTATCGCGAGACATTAATAATATCTTCCGCGACTTGTGTATATTTTATTCTCCTCTCCCCCCCCCCCTCCAAATTGGTGCCGATAAATCAGATTTGCCGTCGGTCGGGGGTTTGTTTTATTGTGTTATCGGATTCTTGACGTCCGTCCGCTTTTCGATTTTGATTAGGATTTTATTTGGCACACGATATGAATAGAAACGAGCCCTGTTATTTATCGTGGGAGGGGGGGAGGGGATTTCATTTTAGATTGTTCACTTTTTAAACGGTCAAATATTGATTTCTTAGTTGATTATAAACCAGGATTATAGGTGAAGATGAAGCGAGATGAAACGTACCTGACTTTAGTGACAACCCTTGCCAGAAAGGAATTGTGGGAAAAACTGAGGAGTTTTTTTTTTTTTCGATGACAATTCCACCAAAATTTCCTTTCCGTCCCCCTTTCTAAACCCAAGATTTTTTTTTTGTAATTCTTATTCGCTGACTTGCGATAATTTGTTAATAAATCATTCTACTAAAAAATAATAATAATAATAAGAAAGGCTAATGAAAGACTCGCACATTCATCTTGAGCGCCCTCGGTTACCATATGCTATGCTAATACAGGTGTTCAAAAAGAACGCGTCCATACTGACCTGAAATGCAAACAAGGAACATGTAATTAAAAGATCTCTCTCTTTCTGGTCTCTCCCCCCACACTGCACGCTACTAGTTATAATATCGTCGCGTAAATTGCCCCCCCCCCCGTCGTTAATATTTTACGGGGTGTTTTATATTTAACGCAGCAAAAAAATAATAAAACGGCCATCAAAGTGAAAGAACATGATCCTATAGTAGCGCGGTTTAACGACGATAATAAACGCATCCTGAGTCTAGGCCGCAAGTTCTTTCTCCTCTTGATACGTTTATCTCGTTTGGTGTCTGTATTTCTGTAGGAAGAGGATGTATGAGTATTCCACCACGGTTTACATTAATTTTTTTAGAACAACATCATCGAGCGGAATTAGCATACTGCGGAAAGTTTTCAAAGCAAAAGTTCTTTCAAAAATCGACTCTACTCCCCCCCCCCCCGCATTCCTTGTTTATAATTAAAATTATTTTCCTGTTTGTCATTATGTCAAATTAAAAAGAAAACTCAGATGAGTTGAGTTTGATCAAAATAACTGTCGTTTTGGGTTTGACTTAATCAATTCAATTGAGAATAACGATGAATAGCGAAGAGTCAGATGAATGACGTTATGTTGTTAATTTGTTTTGCATTTGAGTTTCGATGACAATGAATTTGACTTGAACGACTAAAACCTCAATGAGTTCAATTGCATTGAATGATGAGTTGTGTTATGTTAATAAATAATGAGTCATGTAACTTTAATGAATGATGAGTTATGTAAAGTAAGCGAATGATGAGTTCACATCATTGTATTATGAGTTGAATGATGTGGCACTTTTCATTTGTTCTTGTGGATGCCATTTACTCTAAATCGAACGACGTTGTATTTGAGTAAACTCGCGTAACGTTAACTTCAGTGGTGAGTTAAATGACGTTGAGTTTCCGCTAAGTAACGATGAATGATGAGTTGTGTAATGTTAATAAATAATGAGTCATGTAATGTTAATGAATGATGAGTTATGTAACGCAAATGAATGACGAGTTATGTAACGCAAATGAATGATGAGTTGAATGACGTGGCACCTTTCAGTTGTTCTTGTAGATGCCATTTACTCTAAATCGAACGACGTTGCATTTGAGTAAACTCGCGTAACGTTAACTTTAGCGATGAGTTAAATGACATTGGGTTTCATCTAAATAACGTTGACTTCGACATTTTGAATTTGATGAGTTAGGTGTTATTGACTTATTTTTACAGAGTCTTTGGATTTGAGTTTCGATGTCAATGAATTTGACTTCAATAACAAAAAACTCAATGGGTTCAATTGCACCGAATGATGAGTTGTGTAACGTTAGTATACGACGAGTAATGTAACATAATGAATGGTGAGTTATGTAACGTTAATGGATGATGAGTTATGTAACGTTCTATCACGAGTTGAATTCATTTGTTCTTGTGGATTCCATTTACTCTAGATTAAACAAGTGACGTTAACTTTTACGATGAGTTGAATGACGTTGAATTTGACTTAGTCAATTCCGTTGGAAATAATGACGAGTTAGACATTATTCACTTGTTTTCACGGATTCTTTGCATTTGATTTACTTTAGGTGACAATGAATCTGACTTGAATGACGTTAAAAACGAGTTAGATGACGTTAACCTAAATGAGTTGAATTGAATGATGAGTTACGTAACGTGGTGTATCGAGACGAATGATGTAACGTTTTTCATTTGTTCTTGTGGGCGTCATATACTTGAACGACACTACGTTCGAGTAAACTTGATTGACGTGCGTGACAGCGATGAATTTAATGACGTTGAGTTTGACTTAGTCAATTCCGTTGAAAATAATGAGTTAGACGTTATTTACTTGTTTTCACGGATTCTTTGCATTTGAGTTAGTTTAGGTGACAATGAATCTGACTTGAATGACGTTAAAAGCAAGTTAGATGACGTTAACCTAAATAAGTTGAGTTGAATTTAATTGAATGATGAGTTACGTAACGTGGTATATCGAGACGAATGATGTGACGTTTTTCATTTGTTCTTGCGGGCGTCATATATTTGAACGACATTGCGTTCGGGTAAACTTGATTGACGTGCGTGACAGCGATGAATTAAATGACGTTGATTTTGTGTTTACGGATTCCTTGCATTTTAGTTTAGATCACAATGCTTTAGTTACGTTAAATTTTAATTAGATGATAGTGAACTGAATGAATGACGTTAAATGTCAGCCAAATGACATTAAATTTGAATGAGTTGAATTGAATTGAACGATGAGTTATGTAATGTTGTATTCTGTTTCTCACTTGTTCTTGTGGACGTCATTTACTCTAAATTGAACAAGGTTGTGTTTGAGTTTAAATGACGTTGAGTTTGAGTTAGAAAACGGTTGCTACGTCAAAGATTTTGACGACACTTGATTTCAGCAGAATGATGCTGCGTTATTCGTTTATTTTTGTGGATGATATCGAGTTTCGATCGGGTGACGTTGACGTTAGATGATGGCGTCAAATTTAAATAAAATAACGTTGAATTTTATCATGATTTGGTGACGTTGATTTGACATAAGCTCGAGTTTCAAATTCAATTTGTATTCAATAATATTATTGCGTTCCTTTATTTTATGAATGACGTTTAATTTGAGCTGGTTGACACTAACTTTGACAACGAATTGAATTATTCTAAATTTTAGTTGATTTTCGTCAATTTTTTTTTAGAAAATGACCTTGCATTTTTTCGATTGGATAGCGATGAATTCAAGTTAGAATCAACCGCTATTCATTTGTCTCTTTTTTGTTTGAAATTGCGCCATTTACTTGTCTTTAGGTGACACTGAATTAAATTTGATAACGTTGAGTTTTGAGTAAGATGCTGTCATCATGGAAATCGGATGATGTTTACTCCGATAATGAATTAGATGATGTTGAATTTTTTAAGTTTAGTCATATTACGCCGTTCATTTGTTTTTAGATGATACATCGAGTCTTAACCGAATAACTTAAAAGTTTGAATGAAGTTGCACGAGTTCATTCGTTTTTAGATGACACTGAAGTTCAGTTTTATGATAACATTGAGTTTGAGTGAGACGATGTCATCGTTTCAAGAGTCGGATGATGTTGACTTTAACGTTGAATTGAATGACATTGAACTTGAATATAGTTCATTTGTTTTGAGTGCCACATTAAGTCTTAACCGAATGACTTTGAGTACGAGATAAATTACTCTGATTTTAACTTGGATGACTTTAAATTTGACAATGAACTGAATGTGGCTCTACATGATTGAGTTGAATGATGCTGCACTGTTCATTTGTTTTTGCGCTTGAATGATGTTGTGCGACGTTCATTTGTTTTTAGGCGATTTTGAATTTCAATTTGATGGCAATGAACTTGAGTTAAGCTGAAAACGTTGACTTCGACAATGTATTCGACGTGTGACATAGAATTTGAGTGGAATAATGTTGCAACATTCATTTGTTTTGGGTTCTAATGATGTTACCTTAAGAGTTTTAAATGAAGAAAGTTTGATTTTAAGTAGAATTGAATGACGCTAGATTTGACATGATGACGTCGAATTTTCGTTGAATGATGGCTGCAGTGTTCATTTGTTTTTGTGTTTGAATGATGTTGCACTGTTCACTTATTTCTAGATGACATCGAGTTTTAATTGAAAGCAGTTCAAGTCAAACGACTTTGTTTGTTTGAATTAAGTTGGAGACGTTTAGACTTTGACAATGAATTTGCATTGATCTTGAGTGGAATAATGTTGCGATGTTCAATTGTTTTTGTGTTGGAGTGTCGTTATTTTTAGAGTTTTAAGTGAAAGAAGTTCAAGTTCAATTTTAAGTAGAATTGAAAGACGGTAAATTTGACATTTGTATGACGTTTAATAATGTTGCAATGTTCGTATGTTTTCATGTTTGAATGATGTTGCGCTGTTCGCTTATTTCTAGAAGACGTCGAGTTTTAACTGAAAAGCGTTTAAATTGAATTGAATGTCGATTTTAAATTGAATTGAGTGTCGATTTTAAATTGAATGACGCTAAATTTGACAATTAATGAATTGCATGACGTCAAATTTATATTGAACGATGCTCATTTGTTTCTGTGGCTGAATGATGTCGAACTGTTCATTAATTTCCAGAAGACATCGAGTTTTAACTGAAAAGAGTTTAAATTGAATTGAATGTCGATTCTAAATTGAATTGAATGACGCCAAATTTGACAATTAATGAATTATATGACGTGGAATTTGTGTTGAACAATGCTCATTTGTTTTTGTGGCTGAATGATATTGAGCTGTTCATTTATTTCTAGAAGATATCGAATTTTTGGCCGAAAAGACTTTGAGTTAAATTGAATTTCAATTGAATGACGTGGCCCTTTTCAATTGTTTGCGCGTTTGAATTACGTTGCGCCGTTCATTTGTTTTTAACAAGACATTTCAATTGGACGACAAGCTTAAGTCGGATGAGGAGGTTAATGTGAATGACGCTTTAAACAATGATGATGATGATTTTGATCGCCCCCTGAAAGAAAAACGAAGAACAAACGAATTTACATCCCTTAGGTGAAATCGCCACGTCAAATAAACCAAATTATTTATTGATCTCGGGGCATTGTGCAAAGCGGTCGTAAAGTGGACACTGTGAATCGCGCGGCTCGTTTTAGTTCGTTTTCTCGCCGCGATTACCAGCCATAACTCCCCCTTGATGTGTCAGCTATTACCACCTTATAGTGGTCATTCCGGTTGCCTGCACCATTCCCCCCCCCCCATCCCCCGACCTATTTCAATTCCGCACATCCGAAAACCAATAACCGCACAGCTTTGAGGAGCAGAAAGAACGAAAGGGAAAGTGGCGGTTTCATTCCGGAATGAAGAAAAGGGGAGGGGGCGGGCTCGAGATTTTACTGTACTTGAGCAAACAACTTTTTTATTTCAAGTACTTCCGAAATTAATTTAATTTTTAAGGCACTTTATGGAAAACGGTTGGAGGATCGAAATGAAGTTTTTAAACACCCCCTCCCTCCCTACACCCGGCAGCAAGTGTTCACTCGGGGGGAAATTAAAACCGTGTGCATCTCGGCTTTCTTACTTACTTACCAGCACGGGGCACAATGTATATGAATACGTCCCATTGTTGTTTGCCAACAATGCGGAAAGATTTCGCGATGACGTAATTCGCGCAGCCTCGAGGTTGCCATGAGAGCCCAACTTCCACTCCCCTTACGTGCTTTATTATTTCGCTCTCCTAACGACCTTTGCTTCAAAGACGCGTGCAAGCAGCAAAAACTTAATAAATTACAAGCTCGATGGGGCGGTGTGGGGGGCGAGGGGGTTTAAAGAGACCTAAGAAATTACATACGCGTTTGTTTACGCCTGGTCCTGTTTGAGGCTGGGCTCCGGGGGGCAACATAAATAATAAAAAAAAAGAAAAGAAGTTCACCAGACGATCGGATCTTTAATTGCTGCAATGCAGATGGGATTAAAAAGAGGACCAATCAAAATGACATTAAAAACAAAAGGAAACTCACATTTGGCATAGGAAATAAAGGAACAGCAAAAAAAAAAGCTGCGACCAAAAAAAAGAACGCTCTTAAAAAGAAAACAACTGCAAGAAACAAAACCCAGAGACAGTGACAAATAAGAAGAGATAACAAAAGAAAGCGACGAAGGAAAAAATAACAAGAGCTTGAAGTGACTACAAACAAAACGACAACGAAAAGCAAGAAAGAAGAAAAGCAAGAAAGAAGAAAACAATTGCGAAGTGAACAATAACACAATAGAAGAAGAAGTAAACAACGAAAAAACAACGAAGCAAACGGAGACAGAAAAAGGAAATAATTACGAAATGAACAGAGAAGAGAACAACGAAAAAGTAACCAAGAAAAAAACAACTAAAGGAACAAAAAACTAAACATAATTAAAAGCGAAAATACGAAAATAGAAAAGAAGAAAGTAGGAGGTAGTCGAAAAGTTATTTTTTGTAGTCTGGGGGGCCCAGCAACCAACAAAACATGTCATAATGACAGTTGACTCCAAAACGTCAAAATGACTATTGACAGAAACGTCAAATCGAGAAACGTCAGGCAATGTTAAAGAGACATATACGGGCGAAGCGTCACGTGACATTTGTGTAACATGACGATCGTCACAAATAAACAAAATTTAGGCCGCCCCTTGACGAATCAAAGTGAAACTGCACTCGATCATGATTGGCCCGCAAATAAGATCGCATTCTCAAATTTGGTCGCTAAGACAACCGCCAGAGTCAACACAGAAGGACTGCTGCCCCCTGACGAATAAGGCGCTGCTCTGAACATCTAAGATGAACAAAGTAACAACAAAAAAAACACACAAAAAGAAGAGTAACGAGCCAAACAGACAAAAAACAACAACAAAAACGAAAAGCACGACGACAAAAGAGCAAAAGCAAGGAGGAAATTACAAACAAAAAAAGACAAAATGAGGCGCTGCTCTGATCATCTAAGATTCGTTTATGCATTTTAACCAATGAATCAGAGTTAAGTAACCCCCGCCACGAGAAAACCTTATAAAAGCGAGAGCATTGACCGCCTTAGCTTCAACGCACCCTATTGTCGGGAACACTCACCAAAGCCTCCCGTGCAGGCTGTCCCATAAATCTGAAATGGTCCAAAAATGCCATTTCATCAAAGAAAATTCTCAATAAAAGTTGTATAGGTTTCTATTCCGCATAATTTAAAATTATTTCCAACTATACAGGCTGGTTCATTTAAAAGTACAGAACTAGCTTATGATTGCTTTAGTGGAACATTATATATTTTACTGCAGTCTTGATTATTTTGAATATTTACCAAATTATTTTTAGTTTTAATATTGGATTGTATAATATATAAGTTGTCCCAACAGTGTGTTCTCAGGCAATATCTTGAAAACTACCGAAGATACAAAAAAAAAACTTCAGCATCTAAAAATTATATGAACAAGCGACTTGCTTTGCTCTTATGATGAATCATGACCGAACTTTGCAAGAAAATTACAATTCAGGGAACAGCAATAGTCCTATGAGTAATCGAAACTTTCCTTGAATCGACTGCTCTCTTTGATTTAAAATAAACAATTTTTTTATATAACAGCGGCATTGTAAGGACCCGGAAAAATGCTTAGAGAATTTATAAAATTAATTTATCTCTCATTTTATTTTAATCATTTCATTATCAGCTCTGGTTGTTCTTAGAAAGAAGCCGGATGTTCGTATCGCTTTTATGAGCTTGGGATGCGATTTCAAATCAATCTTATCAGGTTTGATTCAGCAAAAGGTAAATCACGCCACAAAGCGTCTCTGTCCTTGAATGAGCGACGTGGGTAAAAATCAGTAAAAACGAGACGTTTACGCCATCTCGTATTGAATAAGTTCCGCTTAGAAGCTACTGTGGGGACCGTCTGAATTCAAATTCTTGCTGATCTCACAGAATTTCCCTCCTCAATTTTTCAGGAGATGACGAGTCTTTAAGTAGCTTAAGCGAGGAAGATAAAGGAAATTCCCGGTTATCTTTTGTTTGATCCGCGTTGAATCTCTCGTCGAAATTTTAATTTCTTTTTTCTAAGTTCGGATTTTGATTTTTTGTTATAAATTTTCCAAAAGTTTGTCATCGGTTTCGGTCTTGAAAAGCAGAAGCTTTTCCCGCGCAGTTTTAGTGTTTTATCTAAATTAAATTCGTCTAATCGAAATAAGTCTCGCAAAGCTAACTTTAGAGTGTATCCCCAAAATTTTGGATACGAGAAAAAATCTTTTGATTCGTCGCTGGTAAGCTCAATGTAATTGTTGTCAGCATTTTTCTGTGTGAATTATACCTCTCTCCTTCTTGTCGCATTATATATATATATTTTTTTTGTTGTCATAAATATTTTCAGATATTTTGTATTCTGTAATTTTTTTGATATTTGTTCTTGTTGTAGTTTCATGTGTTTTAATGGAAAATTACGTTATGATTTGTTAATTTTAAATTTGTTGTAAATTCTTTGATCTTGTAAAATTTTATTTCAATATATATTTAATTTGTTAAAACTATCGAATTTTATTTAAAATCTTAAAGTAGTTTTTCTAGAGAATCTTTAATAATAATTCGAACAGGAAGTTGGAGGAGAAAGATCCAACAAACCCAAAATAAGTAAGTCTGAGGGTAAAAAGGGCCAAAATTCAAATCAAGTCCAAAGAGAGCGGGAAGAACGATTGCTGGCTAACTTTTGGCTAAAACTGGAAACGCTACTAACAAAGCAGTCGCTTCTTGCGTCTCGATTTGGTTTGGAAAAGTTTTGGTTAAAAGGGTGGTAAAGTTTAGAAAGGGAGTTCAGAGAAGTCAGAATTTGAGACTTCCAATCTCTTTTAATTTTCACTGTAAAAGATTTCTATTTTAGAAATCTCGTGTTCTGATTGAGAACTGTTTTGTTTTGACTTAAAAATATAACCACCCCTTTCTCCCGTACTGATCAGGTTCTTACAGCATTTTATGAGCCACTTTGGCGGCTCTTTAATAATGTAACAATTCCCTGAATTGTAATTCTTTTGCAAAGTTCAGTCTTGAGTCGTGATGGCAAAGCAAGTAGCTTGTTTATGTAATTTTTACACGACCGGATTTTCCCGGAATCGTATTGTATGCAATAATAATTTGCGAAAATACCGTTTTCTTATTTTGCCTTTCGATTGGTCCTCCTTTTTGCCTGCGCTCTAACATTTCTTCATTTACATGGTCTTTTGACATGACCATATCATAGTACTCAACCATTTTCGCTCTGCTTAGTTGACCAATTCATATTCTGGTTTTTTTACTTATATGATTCCGACCGGAAATTCAGATTACGTAAAAGACTGCATTTGGAATAAAGTTTCACAATTGCCCTCTGAGTTATCGAGGATCTCCTTGAATCGATTGCTCTCTTTGACTTAAAATAAACAAGTCTTTAACGACGGCATTCTTTGAGCCGGTTCGGCGACTCTTTGATAACACAACATGCCTGCATGTTGAAGTTTTATTGCAAAAGTCAGTCATGACTCATCATGCCAAAGAAAGTCGCTTGTTTATATAATTTTCAGACAAGCGAATTTTCCCCGGAATCGCGTAGACGACGTTGTATCGCATTTAACTTACGCGATGCTCTTAATAATTTGCTAAAATACCGTTTTCTTACATTGTCTTTCGTCTGATCCTAAATTCTTGCCTGCATTCTAACGTTTCTTCATTTACATAATCTTTTGACATGACCATATCATAATGCTTAATCGTTTTCACTCTGCTTGGTCGACCATTTTATGTTCTAATTTTTTTCTGCAACATAGAAGTCCTGGGTGATAAGACAGAAAGAAGAAACTAACGGTCGGGGACACTCCCGTGCAGCCAATTGTCAGAAGCAACTCACACAACCCTTCCATGCAACTTATTGTCGGAAGCACACCTATCGCCTTCTGTGCACCTTATTATCGAGAGCGCACGCACAATATTTCCGTGCAGCCTATTGTCGGAAGCACACACAACCTTTCCGTGCAGCCTATTGTCGAAAACAACAACAGTCCCGTATTCAACATCCATTATCACGCTACCAGAGACTTATGTCTCTTCAATAGCCCAGATGATAACCGATCATAAGAGCAGGGCATCGCCCATAGTGTTATTTATTGATTTTATATTGTTCATCCGTTTATTTCTATTTGTTATTAAGTTTTGAGTTGTGTTAAATAAAAATATATACAGAATACGCCCACAGTAGTTCATGGCTGCTTGAAAATTATTTAAAAATTTCAATATTTTCTCCCAGAAAACGACTACAAAAGAAAGAAAACAACGACGAAAAATAAAAAAGAAAACGATATGGAAAACCAGGTACCTCAAACGAGGAAAGAATAGGAAGGTGAAAGAACAACAACAAAGAACGTAAACAACCGCAAAAAAACAAGAAATGTAGGAGGTGACAAACAAGAAAAAAATACAACTAACAGTAACATAACGAGAAGACAACGAAACAAAATAACAAAAAGAGAATGCGATGATAGAAGAACGAAACGAGAAAGCAAGACGAAAAAAGGGCATGACAAGGAAAAGGACAGATGGACCAAACAAGGGAACAAAATGAATACAGTAACAAAAAAGCAGCAAAAAAAATGAGGATGATTCACGAACTAAAACAAAGAACGAAAGTGAGGATATATTTAAAAAATATAAAGCAAAATATAAATGAAGTGGGCTAAATGTCCGAATCAATGAACGAAAGAAGAATGAAATGTAAGAAGGAGGAAAGTGACAGATACTCAATTTTGCCTTATATCTATTTATCTGTCGGTACCTACTTTTATAAATTGTCACGCCAGTCCCCCCCTAGGTTATAGAAGTTTACAAGCGCGTTAAATTAGTACGTGACCCCCCCCCCCCTCCTAGGTTAGAGAAGTTTACAAGTCAAATTAGTACGTCAATATCCACGATTTAGGGTACCTCTATAAAAGCAGACCCGGGCGAGAGATTTCAAGCTTGTTGGTTTTTGTAGGACGATGCGCTCGTTCGTCAAATGTTTTAATTCGTATCGAAAGTGTTAAGCGATCGTGGACGATTAAATAAGAAGTTGTTTCAAAAACACAAAGAGAAGAAAACAACAACAAAAACAAAACAAAACAAGTAATAACGGGTGGCCAGAAAAGATGATGAAATGTCAAGAAACAAATGACGTCAAAAAAAAAATTAAACAATAACAAAAAACAAAAAGAAAAAACCCTAGGGAAACAAAAAATATTTAATCGGGTAAAAGTAATTAAAGGAAGAGACGATGACAAAAGAAGAAAGGGACGAAAACAACGAGGAAATCACAAAAAAATAATAATGGACGACAAAAAGCAACAAAAAGTAAAAGAAAACGCCTATAAGGAAATATAAAAACAGGAAAAAAATAATTACATTAAGACAAAAAAAAAACAAATGCAAAATAATAAAGGAGAAAATTATGACAAAAAAAATAAAACAACTGCAAGAAACCGAAAGGAAGAAATTAAAAACAAAAACCCAAACAATGTCAAATGACCAGCAAAGAAAACGACAAGAAAATTAAAAACGAAAAAAACAAATGACATCGGAAACATAAAACGACAGCAGAAAAATCGAAAAAGAGAAAACAATCGCAAAAGATCGAGAAGTAAGTAAAAACAAAAAAAGACGACAATAATTAATTAAGCGATAACAAAAGAGAACAAAACAACAAAAAGAAAAGGAAACAACTGCAAGAGATTAAAAAGAGAAAACACTGTTGAGGTGTTGAAATAACAAAAAACTGGAATGACGATAGAATACCAAGGAAAGAAAACAGTTACAGCAGAACAGAAAAACAAAGACAAAGTAGTAAAAGTAAAATATGACAAAAGAATCAAACAACTGCAGAAAAATACAAACAAATAAATGGTGGACGAAACAACAAAAAGAAAAGGAAACAACTGTAAGAGATTAAAAACGAGAAAACACTGTTGAGAGGTGTTGAAATAACAAAAAAAATGGAATGACGATAGAAGGAAGGAAAAAAACAATTACAGAAAAACAAAGAAAACAGTCAAAGTAGTAAACTAAGACGAAAGAAGAAGAAAGCAATTAAAAAAAAAGTGCATCTTTTAAAAGATTGCAGAAAAAGTGTCAAAACAAAAAGCAAGAGAATGAAAACCATTCCACAAGTAATCAAAAAAGTGGAAAGAAAACAAAAATGAAACAACAAAAACAACACAAAGAGAAGAGTAACAACCCAAACAGACGAAAACAACAACAAAAAGGAAAAGGATGACAAAAAAGCAAAAGCAAGGCAGAAACTACAAAAAAGAAACAAAAGAACAACGAATGAACAAAGATAACCAAACAAGGCGAAACGAACAAAAAAAAAAAGAAACCGATTAGAAAAAAATATGAGAAGAAAACAATGGGACAAGAAGAAAGAGGAAAGTGATTTCGATACCGACAAACGTACTTTTATAAATTGTGACGCCCCGCCCCCCCCCCCTCCCAGCTTCGAGAAGGAAAACAAAAACAAAGCAACGTCAAAAAAACCCACAAACCCACAAACCCACAAAAACAACAACAAAAAGGAAAAGCACGACAACAAAAGGGTAAAAGCAAGGAGGAAATCACAAAACAAAAAAAAAACAAAAGAACGACGAATTAACAAAGATAACCAAACTAGGCGAAACGAACAAAAAAAGAAAACGATTAGAAAAAAATATGAGAAGAAAACAATGGGACAAGGTGAAAAAGGAAGTGGACAGAGATGGATGGCTTTTATCTATTTATCTTTCGATACCGACGAACCTACGTTTATAAATTGTCATGCCCCCCCCCCCCCAGCTTCGAGAAGGAAAACAAAAACAAAGTAACAACAAAAAAACACACAAAAAAAATAAAGAGCTAAATAGACAAAAGCAACAACAAAAAGGAAAAGCACGACGACAAAAGAGCAAAATCAAGTGGAAATTACAAAACAAAACAAAAGATCGACGAATTAACAAAAATATTCAAACGAGGCCAAAAGAACAAAAAAGAAAAAAATATGAGTAGAAAACAACACGACAAGAAGAAAGAGGAAAGTGACAGAGATGGATGCCTTACATCTATTTATCTTTCGACGCCGTCGAACCTACTTTTATAAATTGTCACGCCCCGCCCCTCCTCGAGAAGAAAAACAAAAACAAAAAAAAAAACACGAAAAGAAGAGTGAAGAGCTAAATAGAACTAAATAGACGAAAACAATAACAAAACAAGCACGAGGACAAAAGACCAAAAGCAAGGAAGGAACTACAAAACGAAACAGAACAAAAGAACGACGAATTAACAAAGATATCCAAACGCTGCCAAAAGAACAAAAAAGGAAAACAATTAGAAAAAATATGAGAGAAGAAAACAATATAACAAGAAGAAAGAGGAAAGTAACAGAGATGGATGGCTTGTATCTATTTATCTTTCGATACTGACGAACCTACTTTTATAAATTGTCACGCCTCGCCCCCCCCCTTCAGCTTCGAGAAGGAAAGCAAAAACAAAGGAACAACAAAAAAACACACAAAAAGAAGAGTAAAGAGCTAAATAGATAAACACAACAACAAAAAGGAAAAGCACAACGACAAAAGAGCAAAAGCAAAGAGAAAATTACAAAACAAAAGAAACAAAAGAACGACGAATTAACAAAGATAATCAAACGAGACCAAAAGAACAAGAAAGGAAAACAATTAGAAGAATGTGAGGAGAAAGACGAAAGTGACAGATATGGATGCCTTATCTTTCGATACCGACGAGCCTGCTTTTATAAATCGTCACGTCCCTCGCGCCCCCCCCCCCCAGCAAAACAAAAACAAAGCAACAAAAAAAACACAAAAAGAAGAGTAATAAATTAAGAGACGAAAAACAAAACAAAAAGGAAAGGCACGACAACCAAAGAGCAAAAGCAAGGAGGAAATTACAATACCAAAAAAAAGTATTACGCAGTATTCTTAGGGAAATATTGAGTAATATTGAAAAAACAAAGGAAAACGCTTTCCAACAAGCCTTAACGATTGTTGTACACTCAGAAGAGGGCTTGTAGAACCAACTCAACGGTGGCACGTCTCTTTATTATTACATTTTAAACGGGCGGGGGCCTAATCTAAAAAAGAACAGAAAAAAAGCAGAGACTTTACAGATGTGCGCCCGGAATACCGTGACACTTATGATATATTGAAACCATGTTTCTTTCGACGGTAATTTCCGTTGGTTGAAGCCAGCGCTTAAAAATGTCTCGGAGTAATTAGTAATTAAAGTGGGCGATTAAATTTTAAATTAGAGTTTATTGCGATCGTTGATATTTTGATGGCGAACTTTAGCAATTGCCAAGGACAGGTGTTTAAAATATTTGCGCAATTAATTAGCCGATTCGTTAAATTCATTGTTGCATCCCTTAGCTAAAATTAAACGCGAGCGCGTGTCTGTCATAAATAGGTAGAATGTAGAGGGTGTTTAAAAAGGGAGAAGATAATTAAAGGGGTTTTTTACGCGGTTAGGGACAGGGACAGGAATTTTTGAAGACGACGGCGATGTTATTAAAGTTGGAACTTTTCCGGTGTGTCCTGAAATCACAATGGAAATAAATAACTCGGCATTGTACACTGCCAAAGACGTCAAAACTTTTATAATTTATATGACACGGAAAGTCGATGTCGTTTGCTGCGCGCACCGGAAAGAAAGAAGGGACACTTCAGTGTCCCCAAAAATTAGAAAGTATGGTGTGCAAGAAATACAAAAACATTCTTCGATTCTGGACAGAGGAAATCCTCAAAAATTTCGTTGATTTGGATGGTTCGTCATCACCAAACGGATGGTGCCTTCAAGAATGAATTTTCTGAAACTGTTCTGTTTTCACCCTTTTGTTTTTATGAAGCTCCCAGTAGGAATGAATCGAATTGTTTAAGTCTGGGTTCACATGGTGCAATCACCTATCGTGATTCACGACATTTCGCTCTTCATTCGAAACCAATTAGCCTTTAGCTTGAAGGCAGAGAGAGCAAGGCACCGTTGCTCGCCTTCACCGGGCAAGTCATGAAATACGGCGAGGTCATCGCAAAAGGTCCCCACGCGATATACGTCTTCGTCTTAATCTTAACCCCCCCCCACTGTCAATTAAAGCTTCACTTTTGATATGAACCTCTGGGGTTTGCAGAATCAAAAATTCGATTTCACCCAAACAAGGCACAATAAAAATCAATTTACGAAAGAGCACAAAGTCGCTTTTTAAAATGGGTCTCGAAAATATCTTTTTTTTATATGTATATATGTATCGTAAACAATCTGCATGACTTTACATTTTTTGGGGAAGCCGCCGCCCGGCTTCCTGTGTAGCACAAGTGATGCGTAAAGGGGTAGTGCGCCCGCGTTCTTTACGCAATGACGCGGAACGCTCCTTTGTGAGCGCGAAGTTTAGCCTAAATTTTTTTTTCCTTTGCCGTCAGAGGGAGGTAGATATTAAATTTCGGCGGATGGGTGGAAAATATTTTTTGCTGGAAGCGCCGCGATGGCGTTTACTAAACAAACATGCAACCGATGTAATTTTATTTTCCGATTTATGCTGTACATTCAAATGATTACGTTGACAGCTGACGTTCGAATTAATGTACAGGCAGTCCATGGTCCAAAAATGCCCTTTCATCTCAATAAAAGTCGTGTAGGTTTCCATTCCGCATAATTTAAAATTATTTCCAACTATACGGGCTGGTTCATTTAGAAGTTACAGAACTAACTTATGATTTTTTTTAGTGGAACATTATATATTTTACTACAGTCTTGATTATTTTGAATCTTTACCGAGTTATTTTTAGTTTTGTGCAAACATTGGATTATATAATATACAAGTTTTCCCAACGGTGTGTTCTCGGGCAATAACTACCGAAGATACAAACAAAAAACTTCAGCATCTAAAAATTATATGAACAAGCGACTTGCTTTGCCTTTATGATGAATCATGACCGAACTTTGCAAGAAAATTACAATTCAGGGAACAACAATTGTCCTACGAGTAATCGAGGCTTTCCTTGAGTCGACTGCTCTCCTTGATTTAAAATAAAATATTTTTTTATATAACAGCGGCATTCTATGGGCCACTTCGGCGACTCTTTCATAACGTAATTATTCCCTGAATTGTAATTTTCTTGCAAAGTTCAGTCTTGACTCATGATGGCAAAGCAAGTCGCTTGTTTATCTAATTTTTAGACGAGCGGGTTTTCCCGGAATCGCGTCGTATCGAATAATAATTACCGTTTTACCGCAAAAATACCGTTTTCTTACATCGCCTTTCATCTGGTCCTCCTTTTTTGCCTGCATTCTAACGTTTCTTTACTTACATGGTCTCTTGACATGACTATATCAAAGTACTTAATCATTTTCGCTCTGCTTGGTTGACCAATTTATATTCAATTTTTTTTTTACATGGTTCTGACCAGAAATTCAGATTACGTAAAAGACTGCATTTGGAATAAAGTTTCACAATTGCCCCAGAAGGGCTATGTACGCCATCGAGAAGATCAGCCAGACCCTCGAGAGTATGGGACTCACTCTCGCCGGGCACAAGACAGAGATCGCCATACTAACCGGAAGGCGGAATCTGACGAGGGTGGTACTACAAGTGGGCAATGACACGATCGAATCGTCAAAATCGATAAAGTACCTGGGCGTTCACTTGGACAGAGACCGGCGAATGACCACCCACGTCAGTGAAGTAACGACAAAGGTTCATAAGGCGTTGGCAAGGCTGATGCCGAATGTCGGAGGCCCTGGGCCGAAGAAGAGGAAGCTGCTGGCAGCGGTGGTCTCCTCAATTATCCTGTATGCCGCCCCAATTTGGGAAGGGGCTACGAAATACAGGTGTCATGAAATTATGCTGGAAAGAGTTACTACACTGGCCGCCATAAGGGAGGCGTCGGCTTATAGAACGGTAGCTACTGAGGCCGTACTTGTCATAGCGGAGATTCCCCCCATCAAACTTCAGATGGCCGAAAGGACGAGGCTCCGTAGAGAGGGAGACTTTGGCCAGAGCAGAACTGTACGAAGCGTGGCAGACCCGTTGGGAAAGGTACGAAGGCTGGGCCAAAGTTTTCATTAAAAACGTCGAGGCCTGGTGTAATCGGCCAGATGGGGAGGTAGACTATCATGTGACACAGGCGCTAACCGGACATGGCTCCTTCGGGACGTATCTAAAGGAGATTAGGAGGAGGGAAACAGCAGACTGCCGGTACTGCGGAGAAGTTGAAGACACCCCTGAACATACAATTTTCGAATGCCCTAGGTGGGATGCGGTCCGCTTCGCGGCAGAAACGGACGCAGGCTGCGAAATTAACAAAGAAAATGCGTCAGATCTATTAACAAGGGACGCTAGAACGTGGAGGACCGTTATCGGTATGTTACGATCGATAATGGTCCAAAAATGCAAGGAGGAGAGAGGCGGAGAATAGCAGAGGAAAGGTAGAAGAAAGGTAGAAGAAAGAGGGGTGAAGAGAAGGAAGAAAAGGATGAAGAGGATGGAAAGGACGAAGAGGCGAAGAGGATGAAGAGGAAGGAGAAGAGGAGGACGTGAGGAGAGGACAGAGCGAGACAACATGTGCAGGGGACGAAATGTCGAGAGGCGGTACCCCTTGCACAGAGTGACGAAAGAAGAAAGGAGTTTAGTTGGTAAGCGCCCTTTGTAGAAATGCAGGGGTGAATCCAACACGCCTCCGGGATTGATGTATCCGGAGGTGTTTTTTGAACCTAAACCTCTATAAATATAATAATTTTTTTTCTTTTTTTATATGGTTCCGACCTAAAATTCAGATTACATAAAAGACTGCATTTGAAATAAAATTTCACAATTGCCCTATGAGTCATCGAGGATCTCCTTGAATCGACTGCTCTCTTTGATTTAAAATTAACAATTCTTTAACGACTGCCGTTTCCGCGACTCTTTGATAACACAATATGCAGCTGCTGTCGAAGTTTTATTGCAAAGGTCAGACGTGACTCGTGATGGCAAAGCAAGTCGCAGGTTTATATAATTTTTAGACGAGCGAATTTTCTAGGAATCGCGTAGGCGGCGTTGTATCGGATTTAACTTACGCAATACTCTTAATAATTTGCCAAAATAACGTTTTCTTACATTGTCTTTCATCTGGTCCTACTTTTTTGCCAGCATTCTAACGTTTTTTTCAGTTATATGGTCTTTTGACAGTACTTAATCGTTTTCACTCTGCTTAGTCGACCATTTTATGTTCTAATTTTTTTGTGCAACATAGAAGTCCTGAATGATAAGACAGAAAGAAGAAACCAACGGTCGAGAACACTCACCAAACCCAATTGTCAGAAGCAACTCACACAATCCTTCTATGCAACTTATTGTCGGAAGCACACTTAACGCCTTCTGTGAACCTTATTGTCGGAAGCACAATTAACGCCTTCTGTGAACCTTATTGTCGGAAGCACACGCACAATACTTCCATGCAGTCTATTGTCGGAAGCACACACAACCTTTCCGTGCAGCCTATTGTCAAAAACAACAACACCCTGAGATGTTCCTACGTCAATTCCGTGTTCAACATCCGTTACAACGCTATCAATAGCCCTGATGGTAACCAACCAGAAGAGCAGGGCATCGCGTGTATTGTTATTTATTGATTTTATACTATTCATTCGTTTATTTCTATTTGTTAGTGAGGTCTTGAAGAGCAGGGCATCGCGTGTATTGTTATTTATTGATTTTATACTATTCATTCGTTTATTTCTATTTGTTAGTAAGGTCTTGAGTTGTGTTGAATAAAAATATACGCAGAACACGCCCACAGTAGTTTATGCAGCTTGAAAATTATTTAAAAAATTCAATATCTTCTCTCAGAAGTCGAAAGGTTGTTAACAACAACAGAAGAAAACAATTACGACGAAAAATAAAAAGAAAAATAATATGGAAAACTAACTCAAGCGAGGAAAGGACAGGAAGGTGAAAGAACAACAATAAACAAGGTAAACCACCGCAGAAAAGACAAGAAACGTGGGAGGTGACAAACAAGAAAAAAATACAACTAACAATAACAACAACGAGAAGACAACGAAACAAAATAACAAAAAGAGAATGCGATAATAGAAGAACAAAACGAGAAGGCAAGACGAAAAAAAAATAACTAAAAAAGACGACAAAAGAACAAAAGGACAGATTGACCAAACAAAAGAACAAAAAGAATACAGTGACAAGAAAGCGCCAAAAAAACAAGAAACGTAGGAAGTTTCAAACAAGAATAAAAGACGAGCTAATTTTCCCGGAATCGCGTTGTTTCGCATAATAATTTGCTAAAATACCGTTTTCTTACATTGCCTTTCGTCTGGTCCTACTTTTTTGCCTGCATTCTAACGTTTCTTCATTTACATGGTCTTTTGACATGACTATATCATAGCGTTTAATCATTTTCGGTCTGCTTCGTTGACCAATTTATATTCTAATTTCTTTCTCTTTTTTCACATGGTTCCGACCGGAAATTCAGATTACGTAAAAGACTGCATGTACAGTAAAGTTTCACAATTACCCTATGAGCCCTCGAAAATCTCCTTGAATCGACTGCTCTCTTTGATTTAAAATAAACAGTTCTTTAATGACGGCATTCTATGAGCCGTTTCGGCGATTCTTTCATAACACAATGTACAGCTGCTGTTGAAGTTTCATTCCAGAGGTCAGTCATGACTCATGATAGCAAAGCAGTCGCTTGTTTATATAATTTTTAGACGAGCGAATTTTCCCAGAATCACGTAGGCGACGTTGTATCGAATTTAATTTAGCGATGCTTTGCAGAAATGCCGGTTTCTTACATAATAGTAATAATATGCGATCGCGGAAAATTCACTATCTAAGAATAATATGAACAAGCGACTTGTGTTGCCATCATTAGTCATGACCTTAGCAAGAAAATTGCAATTCGAGGAACAGCAGTTGCATATTACGTTATCAAAGAGTCGCCGAAGTGGCTCACAGAATGCCGCAGTCATGTAAATAGAATTATTTATTTTAAATCAAAGAGAGCAGTCGATCCAAGGAAAGCCTCAACGACTCGTAGGGCAATTGTGAAACTGAATCGCACATGCAGTCTTTTACGTAATCTTAATTTCCGGTCGGAACTATATAAAAAGGCTGCTTGCACCGGATTAAATACCACACCATGAGTAGTTGTGTGGTCGTACGCATCAGACAGTCAGAAGACGTTTGGTCGTTGTGTCATTGTTAAAGAAATTTCTTTTTTTCTTGACAGACAGCTCATTGCTCAACAAACTTATTTATTTTGATACTTTTTTAACGACGAACTATAACTCGATAAGTAGGTCAAACGATAAGCGCTTTGTTATCTGCGAAGAACGACAAGGTTTTAACATCAACGTTGGAGGGAAGTTGTCAAGAAATAACGTACGTTTACATGCTTTATGATCGTGCAACGCATTTTAATCATGATGAATTATCATACACAGGTTGATTCTTGATTAGACCGACAAAAAATGTGCATCGCAGAACATGGGATTGATTGGTACGGTGCCGCGGCGACGTCGGGCGTGAACTTGGCCCTTTTTCTTAGTTTATTTGAAGTTTTAATAAACGCGACGCTTTTTTTTCGATTGTTATTCAAACTTCCAAAGCCGGAATCGACAGTTTTCACCTCCAGCTTATTTAAGAATCACTCTGTATATCTACACTGTTACCAACGGTGATTTATCGTCATTTTCTAATGTTTTCACGGGCGGCGCTATAAAAGGCTTAAAGGCGAATATGGACTGTTAGTAGAGCGCCCTCTCTCGATAGGTAACTGGACTTTCTTAGCTGCGATTTGCGATATTAATTTGCGTCTTATTTTAAGGTCGCCATCTCGTGGTACAAAATCAAATATTTTCCACCGTTTTTCGAACATTTAAAAACAAAACACGATTATTTGGTATCGATGATGAGATGAAGGCGCCATCTCTCGTTTAGTTATTGTAAAACGCTGACTAATAACGTAACAAACAATTAATTCCAATTACTATAACAATCGCGAAACGGATTGAAATTACAAGCAGAGAGGAAACTTTGAACCAATTACAGATAAAGTAACATAATAAAGTCAAACATGTGTATGTATCTAGATTGTTAGGCATCAGAACGCCATCTCTTGACAGGTAACCGGACTTTTCAGTTGCTGTTTTTTTTTTAACTACTTGCGATATTAATGTGTCTTATTCTAAATTGTCATTATCAAGAACGGCATCTCTTGTAGGTAATAAAAGTTTCTTCGTTGCAACGATTTTCTTTTTTTGAATTTGCTGTACAATTTCGTATCTTATTCGCCGCCTCTCGTAGTAAATAAAAAAATATTTTGCGTTGCGTCTTCCTTTGTTAGAAATGCTTAATTATGCGACTGGCTAAATTATTAAATCGCGAAATTAATTAAATATTTAAAACGCGACTTACAAGACTTAATAATAAGTTATCCATTGGAGCACCATCTCTTGATAGATAGCCAGAGTTTATTTGCTACAGTTTATTAGAAACGATTATTCGCGCATGGCGATGTAAGAAACCGGCATTTTTGCAATTCACCGGTTTGCCATCATGAATCCATGACTGACCTTTGCAATAGAATTACAATTCGCTCAAAAGCAGCTGCATAGTGCGTTATCAAGGAGTCGCCGAAATAGTTCATAGAAAATGCCGCCGTTATATAAAAATAATTGTTTATTTTAAATCAAGGAGGGCAGTCGATTCAAGGAAAGCCTCGGTTTCTCACAGGGCAATTGTGAAACTTTTAGGAATTCTTGATTTTGCGAACGCGCAATTAATTTGTGTTGCTACGCCATTGGAGGCACCTCATTCTATTTTCTTTTGAGCTAAAAATTCCATACACTGTTAACAATAACCATAACACACGAATTTATGAATTACATGAAATTAAAACCTCCTTATGTATGTATGTAGGTTTTACATTAACGCAGACTTTCATCAAAGCAGTTAATTAAGTGAACAGCGCATTAATTAAAAGTGTGACGCTTTTCACTTACGACTTAATGGCGTGTTTTTAAAACTAAATCTTGTCAGGCGGGAGATTTAAGGATAGAGAGAGAGTGCAGTAAATTAAGTGGCTCGCAGACGTAAAAACATGATATACTGTCTTTTCAGCGTGAAAGTAGAAGGAAATTTAATACAATTATAAATAATGTAATTAGCAATTAAGTAGCTGCAGTGCGTCTAAGCGCTGTGCATGTATAGGGTGTCCAGTGAATGTTGTACTACTACTGATTTTGTTCTGCCTTTTACTTGGTTATTTATATTTCGAATCTCCTTTTCACTTTTAGTAAAAGACTCAATGAATAAATACGCGAGCGTTTTCTTTCTGGCTTTAGATATCGAACGACGATGACGACGACAGATCGCAAAATAAAATACAGCGACAACAAAACGAGAACGCGTCTGAAAGCTTTCAGGTGAAGTACCCGCTGCCTACTATTATACACATGAATAAAAGATTACCGCCAGCGCATTTTTTCGCTCCCCGTAGAACACAGTTTTCACTTGAACAAACAAGAAGATTGCAAATAAGGCGGCGCCACCACACACAATAGTCCCAGTAAGCAGGACGAAATGAAATTCACATAATGCCCGCCCGTCCTTTGTGCGCGAATCGCTCGGCGAAAGTGACGAAAATTCATCTTTTATTGTGCCCTGTATTTAGTGAAATATAAAACTTTTTAATTAACCCCTGTATGCTTCCCCGCATACTCGTTGACTTACTTGTGGACGTGTTTGCTCGAACATGTTCGACTGTTCTTTTCTTTTCAAAGTTTCTAACTAACTGTAATGTAATCTAGTTCAAATGAATTACATTAAAACAAAACAAAAACAACAGGAATCGTGTTCAATTGTTTTATATAAATTCGAAAACAAGAAAGACAGGAAATCGCTTAGCATCGAATTCAATTGTTTCACCTTAACTCGAATCCGGTTCAATTGTTTTTTACCTAATGTGGAAGTCAAAAAAGCAGGAAAATGCTTAACATCAAATTCGAAAACAAAAGAAAAATGCAAAAATCGAATCCAATTGTTCCATCTAAGTTCAGGAAATAAAAGAAATCAATCACTTAGAATCCAGTTCAGTTGTTTCACGTGGAACAAAACAACAAGAAATCATGTTTAATTGGGTTCGTTTCATCTAAACTCGAAAACAAACGAGAAACGCAAGAATCAAGTTCAACTGTTTCATCTAAATTCAAAAACAACATCGAATCAAAAGAAATCACTTAGAATCTAGTTCAATTGAATTACATTAAAACAAAACGAAAACAACTGGAAAATCGTGTTCAATTGTTTGATCCAAATTCGAAAACAAGAAAGACAGGAAATCGCTTAGCATCGAATTCAATTGTTTCACCTAAATTCTAATCCGGTTCAAATTGTTTTTTACCTAATGTGGAAGTCAAAAAAGCAGGAAACTACTAAGAATCAAATTCGAAAACAAAAGAGAAATGCAAAAATCGAATCCAATTGTTCCATCTAAGTTCAGGAAAACAAAAGAAATCAATCACTTAGAATCCAGTTCAATTGTTTTACGTGAAACAAAACAAGAAGAAATAATGTTTAATTGAGTTCGTTTCAGCTAAACTCGAAAACGAAAGAAAAACGCAAGAATCAAGTTCAATTTTTTCAATTCAAAAACAACATCGAATCACAAGAATCTAGTTCAATTGAATCAAATTGAAACAAAACAACAAAAAATCATATTCAATGGAGTTCGTTTCGTCTAAATTCGAAAACAAAAGAAAAACTCAAGAATCGTGTCCAATTGTTTCATTTAAATTCAACAAAACAAATAAAAAATAAAAGAAATCAATCAATTGTTTTACCTAAGACGAAACACAAAAATCATCATATTCGATTGAGTTAGGTTCGAAAACAAAACAAAAACTCAAGAATCGAGTTCAACTGTTTCGTGTAAATTTGAAGAGAACAAAAGAAAAACACAGCAAAAGTTCTATTAAATGAAATTAAAACAAGACAACAAAATATCATGTTTTTAATGGAGTTCGTTTCGTGTAAATTCGAAAACAAAAGGGAATCTAATTCAATTGTTTCATCTGAATTCAAAAGCAACATCAAAACATAAGAAATCACTCAACATCCGGTTCAATTGAATTAAATTAAAACAAAAACAAACAAAAATCATGCTTAATGGAATTCGCTTCGTCTATATTCGAAAACAAAAGAAAAACGCAAGAATCGAGTTCAACTGTTTCGTCTAAATTGGAAAAAAAAACAAAAAATACAAGAAATGTTTAATTAAATGAAAACGAAACAAAAAAATATGTTTAATGGAATTCGTTTGCCCACTCGCAACGGTTTTAGTAGCGTTGTTATTTCAATTGTAATTAAACATTCTTAGTATTTGTAGTCGTGGACAAAGTATAGCATACGACTAGCTATTATTACCTCGGATCATTGCAAAATCGTTTATTGTATTTTTTTAATCTATACATTATACATTATCCAAGCTTCTAAATAACTTTTTTTTTTCTTAAGATGAATCGTACGCCAATTCCAGAGTTACTAAAAGTAATTAATTCTTTCCTTTTTCTATTGTTCGGCACTTGTTTTTATTTTTTATTTCTTGTTTAATGTCATTTGTTTTTTTTTTAGTTAACAATCGAAAATCTTTAACTCCGATAGAACAAGTTTTCTGTTCTCCTCGAAGTTTTTCCTTCTTTTCCTATTGTTTTCTTCTCTCTATTTTTTTGTTCTTTTGTCCTTGTTTGATTATTTCCGTATAATATCTATCACGAACAAGAACTGCACCAAAGTAATTTCTTTTTTGTTGTTATTTTCGTTTATTTTGCTTCTTTTTGTTGTTTTTTGTCGTTGTTGCTTTGTTGTTTTCCTTCCTCTTCTTTATTACTTTCTAGTTTCTTTTGAAATAGTGAGATTGGTGAAAAGAAGAAGAATACCTTTTGACACAAAAAAATGAAAACGAACCATTTTTCTTTTGTTTCCTGCATTTGTTATACAATTGTCGTCTTTTGTTCGTTATTCTTCGTAAAAAAATAACAAAACACGATCAATGTCACACTGTGAGTGAAACAAATTGTCAGGACGCATGGTATGAGATAAATCGCCTTTTCCCCTCGAAAGTCACAAAGAAAATAACCAAAAGAAACAAAGAAAATACGATCGATATAGAAAACTTTTTTGTCCAAAAAAGGGCACATTTTTCGTTTTTTTTTCTTTCTACGTTTTGCCAGAAACGACGTAAGTAAGAATCAATCTCAATTAACTTTTTTTGCTTTTTTCTTTCTACGTTTTACCAGAAACGACGTTCTTTGAAAAAAAAGTGTAAGAAAACGCGAGTTGATGGTTTTTGTTAAAAAATTTAACAAAAGGCGATCGATTGTTTAACAAACGCAAGAAGCCGCCTCTTCGAAAATCAATAGCAACAACCCCCTTTGTAAATGCAACCAACCCCCGATGACGTTCATTGGCATTCAGAATGCACGTAAATTGAGTTCGCAGATGGGGTTGCGGGATGTAAGACTTCGCAGGGGTTGATTGGGGCTTCTTTACTGCCGCAAATTAAACGTACCCTTGAAGGGCTGCAGTAAAATGCAGCGCTTCTCGTACATGCAGTACAAAAAGTCATACGCATAAAACCCTGTAACTTTTGCATTGAAATTCTATAATGTATAGAATCGCGAATCACCCTGTACATATTTTTTTGCGATCCTACAAGAACACAATTGCGCCGAATTCGTTCTACAATGTTCCGAATTTTATTAGTAGCCAAAATACGAAGCACAAGGCGATCTGCGAGGAACAGACGCAGTTTATACAACCGGCAATTAGTTTCGAGCACTTTGAAGACATAAATAACTGTTTAATGGCCTTTAATCATTCATGTAATAACAACATGCACGTACACGATTTAGTATTACACAAGATCCCTGGCACACAGAAGTCGTATAGTTAATAAACGATCGTTAATTTAGAATTGCGCCGAATCTTTTTTTTTAATTTATTTAAAAAGACAAAGTGCGTTTTGGTTTACTTTTCGTTTAAAATATCAGGAAGAAAAAATATAAATGAAAAGCAGCGCTTAATTCTACGAGCGTATACAGGATGTATTCAAGCTGACAGTAAAGATGCTGATTTTAATTCAACATGTAAACAGAGCATTCAAAGTATCAGTAAATAAATGACGAAATTTAAATTAGTGGCGAGTGTGTGGAAAGTTTGATTAAAAATTCAAACGCGATCGCCCCGTGCGGTTTGCGTTTATTAAGTCGAGACGGAATTACATAAACAGAATAAATGGCCGCCCTCAATTAGAATGTAGCACTCCGCAAGGATCGAACGCATAAATTCAAACAAACACAGCTGTCTACGCCGGTGGTGTTTTAATTAAATGAGCTACAGCAGACAAACTTGTCTAAATATCGCGGGCGGCTCCGTGAGTTATGATTTTGTTTCGTGTGTTCGAAACTCAACTCGAGCAGCAGTCAATTATTTCAAACTTACGGATTTTCAAACAAAAAATATATAAATCATAAATCACTCGACACTACACGCTACGAATTAATACTTCCTGTTTTTTATTTATTATTTGATGGTATTAACTGAATTCTTTTTTTTTTGGATCTTGCTAAATACTTGAGATTATATGTTTTTAACGTCAGCTGTCAATAAAATCATAAATACTAGTTGTGATAGCGTAAGGCAAAATATAACGTTTACATCGAATCAATTCTACATGTGAGATTTAGCAGCGACGTTCCCCATTATCTGCAACATCCTGTATATAGAATTTTACTACTATTTACGTTTAAACTCCAACCGCTGGGTTGTATTTGATTTCTACTGTTAGGTTTACTTTGGTTTAGAGGCGTTTGTGTTTCTGGCTTTATTTATTATTATTATGTAAGAAACCGGCATTTCTGCAAATCATTAAGAGCATAGCCTAAGTTAAATTCAATACACGTCGCCTACGCGATTGACCTAAGCAAGAAAATTGCAAATCCGAGAATAGCAGCTGCATGTTATGTTATCAAAGAATCGCCGAAGTGGCTCATAGAATGCCGCAGTTATATAAAAAGAATTGTTTATTTTAAATCAAAGAGAGCAGTCGATTCAAGGAAAGCCTCGACGACTCATAGGACAATTGTGAAACTTCTAGTCTTTTACGTAATCCAAATGTCCGGTTGGAACCATTTAAAAAGGCTGCTGGTACCGGATTAAATATCACACTACGAGTAGCTGTGTTGTCATACGCATCAAACAGTCAGAAGACGTTTGATCGTTATATCATTGACTGAAGTGAGAGTGCCTTAGTGTGATTGAAGTTCCGTCTGCATTTAATACCATGGGTTTGGTGAGAAACCATTATCTCTTCTCCGACTTTTATTTGGCTAATTCTTTGATATTTTAAATCGCCTTGAAGTCGGGCGTCAACTTAAGTAATGACCATCAAGGAACAAACCAGATATTTTCGATTCTGTTAAAGAAATTTCTTGTGGTTGTAAAAGAGAAAAGGGGGAGGGGGCAAGGTCGCTTTAAGGTTGTCTCAGGCCCTAGGCACCAGACCTCCTTAGGTTAGGTAATTAGAAGTCACCACGGCTTCCGTCCCCCAAATTAAAAAGGACGCGTTGAAAGACTAGGACGAGAAAGGCAGAAGAGGGGGCACTTCAACAAGGAAATCAAAAAGCGAACAGAAATGAAAACAAAGATAGTGATCAAAATCCAATCACTAAGTCAAAAACAATGTTGCACGCGAATACAACGACAATGAAGAAAAAGAGTAAAGACACAAAAGAAGAAAGATTATCAGTAGTATATGGAAAGTCAAAATTAGTACGAGACTGGGGAGTGCAAGGGTGCAAAGAAAAGTGACGTAAGAGAGAAATTTCTTAAAGAAAGAAGACAGTTTAATACTAGGCGCCTGTTGGCTTACTGTACAAAGCTCCCCCCCTCCCCAAAAGAAACAAGGAACTTCTGAAGAAAGAAGAAACTTTACTGTTCATTCACTATAAAATTCTTCCCCTAAAAGTCTCATAGAACAATAACAACAAGGAACCTTTGAAGAAAGTTACTATTCACTCACTATGCAAGGTTTTCCTCAAAAGTCCGATATATCTCCCGAAACAAGAAACTTATAAAGAAAAAAGAAAACTGATTAACAGTTACTGTTCAGTTACTATGTAAGGCATCGGAAGCAAGGAACTTTTGAAGAAAGAAAATTTGTTTAACGCACTATATGTACAGGGCTTCCCTCAAAAGTCTGTCAACGGTGATACAGCTCCGGAAATAAGAAACTTTTGAGGAAAGAATAAAACTTACTTAACTCATCGTACAAGACTTCCCCCAAAAATCTCAAAACAATGATATATCTCCACAAACCAAGGAGATTTTGAAGAAACGAGAAAACCGATTAAAAGTTACGTCCCCCAGAAGTGTGAAAATAATGGTATATCTCCAGAAAAAAGAAGAAAGTTTAACAAACGTTACGCTTCACTCACTCTACAAAGCTTCCCCCGAAAGTCTGAAAACGATTATACATCTCCAGAGAGAAGGAATTTTTATTTAACTCACTGTACCAGGCTTCCCCAAAAAATCTGTAGACAACGATCTAGCTCCAAAAATAAAAAGCTCTTGAAGAGGAAAATTTATTAAAAGTTACGTCCTCCAAAAGTTCGAAAAAAAGACATATCTCCACAAGTATGTAACTTGTGAAGAAAGAAAGAGAAGGCTTCCCCCAAACGTCTGAAGACAAAGGTACATCTCCAGAAAGAAGGAACTTTTGAAGAAATTAGAAAATTTATTTAACTTACTGTACAATGCTTCTCCAAAAAATTCTGCAAACAACGATCTAGCTCCAACAATAAGAACGTTTTGAAGAGAGAAGAAAATTTATTAAAAGTTATGTCATTGTTTTCGGGCTTTTGGAGGCACAAATATGTAACTTGTGAAGAAAGAAAGAAAGCTAAGACTTCCCCAAACGTCTGGAAACAATGGTACATCTCCAGAAAGAAGGAATTTTGAAGAAAGAAGAAAATTTATTTTTAACTCACAGTATAATGCTTACCCAAAAAGTCTGTGAACAATGATCTTAGGCAAAAAATAAAAAAACATTCAAGAAAGAAGAAAATGTATCAAAAGTTACGTCCCCCAAAAGTCTGAAAACAATGTTATATCTGCAGAAACAAGGAACTTTTGAAGAAAGAAGAATATTTATTAAAGGTTACGTCCCCTAAAAGTCTGAAAACAATGAAGTTCTCCAGAAACCAGGAAGTCTTGAAAAAAGAAGAAAACTTATTAAAGGTTACGTCCCCCAGAGACTGAAAACAATGACATATCTGCAGAAGCAAGGAACTTTTGAAGAAAGAAGAATGTTTAATAAAAGTTACTGTTCACTCACTGGACACTTTCCCCAAAAAGCCTGAAAACGACGGTATATCTCCTTAAATAAGAAAATTGTAAAGAAAAAAGAAAATTTACTAAAAGTTACGTCCCCCATATCTTCAGAAACAAGGAACTTTTGAAGAAAGAAAAAAGTAATGATTTCTGTTCAGAAAAAAAAAGAACTTTTGAAGAAAGGAGAAAACTTATTATAGGTTACGTCCCCCCAAGAGTCTGAAAACAATGAATTTTCTCCATAAATAAGGAACTCTTGAAGAAAGACGAAAATTTTTTAAAACTTACGCCCCCCTTTAACCTCCAGTAATTCGCCGTCATCTTATATTGTTTACAGGAACCGAAGTGGCTCATTATATAAAACAAATTGTTTATTTTAAATCAAAGAGAGCAGTCGATTCAAGGAAAATCTCGACGACTCGTAGGGCAATCGTGATACTTTTGCGTAATCTGAATGTCCGGTCAGAACCATATGAAAGAGCTACTGGTACCGGATTAAAAATCACACCACGAGTAGTCGTGAAGTAGAAGGCAGGATGAACCACAAGAAAAAAGAAGCCAAAGTCGATAATGTGTAAAAGTAAAAATCTCAGGCACTCACATCTTATGAAACAAGTCGACATACATGACAACGGATACGCCTCACCGTGTGGAGGGAGGAACTCTTCTATTTTAAAAGCGTAAATGTTCAATTCCCCTTTTTTTTATAAATGTAATTAGAAATGCTACACACGAGTTGAAACGGAAGATTCGGGTGGAGATAATCAATTGCACGTAACAAGTACGTTTTGGGCCATTTAAATTTTTAATGCGTACCTTTCATAAAAAGGGGAATAAGAAGTAATTTGTAAAACGCATCGAGACAAAACCTAATTTGAAATAATTATCATGAAAGACGCGATGGATATGAGAATCATATAAAACTCAATTTGTATTCGATTGTTTCACATTGGACTCTCTAAATACAATTAGAATTATTAAATAAAATATAAATTCTGGTCGCCATAACAAGCAGGCGGCCAAACAAGCCCGACAAGAATTCGATGCGTGCCCTAACGGTCAGAGGTGATTAGGTCGCAATTAAACTCTCTATTGAAGGGACATTACTTTTAATGCTGTTTATACGTACTGTAAGGGATGGGTAGTCAAAAATTATGGAAAAAAGAAATGAATTATCCTTTACCTTCAAATTTATCCATTTTTACAAGGCCCCGTCGAGACGCTATGATTCTCTAGCTGTCACGACGAGAGTGAGTAAATTACGCCCAAATTCTATGTGTTAATTCACTCTTTTCCAATTCTCTTCACTCTGGTTTTCTCACCAAACTATAGACAGAACTTCAATTACACTAATGACTTGTCACTTCTGTCAACGATATAATGACCAAACGTCTTCTGACAGTTTGGTGACCTATGTAATGAAATTGCAATTCGGGGAATAGTAGCTGCATGTTACGTTATCAAAGAGTTGCCCTAGCGGCTCGTAGAATCCGTTGCAGTTATATAAAAAGAATTGTTTATTTGAAATCAAAGAGAGCAATCGATTTAAGGAAAGCCTCAACGACTCATAGGACAATTGTGAAATTTTATCGCACGTGCAGTCTGAATTTCCGATCGGAACCATATAAAAAGGCTGCTGGTACCACATTAAATATCACACAAGGCTTGCAAATATGGCGCCCGTTGTTTTAAATCGTCAAATATGTCATCGAACCACTCTACCTCTACAAGCATCCCAGCGTACTGTGAAGTTACAATTTGAAGAAAAAACAATTAAGGAGCACGTGGCCGCATTTTTACTATATTATTATATACAGAAGGTATCATTATGTACTGCTTGTTGCGGCAACTGTTTTCTTTTTTCGACTTGATGGTCACTAATCACACGTCGTAAGCCGAAATTTCCGTCTCGCTGCCCTATTATTATAAAACCGTGCACGTCGCGGCGCGCTATAAATAAATAAATTCGGGTCAATAAGTTGAACTAATAATGCGGCGTATTACGAGCGGACCGTACCATAAATTTTCATCACAAACGAGCGCTGGTTATTTATTATTATTATGATTATTATCAGCGAACCTAAACGGACAATGTATTCTGAATTTCGCTCATCGCCGTTAATACCCGAGCTATTAAAATACTTAATTAAATTTTATATTAAAAAAAAAGAAACCGTAAAAATTCGAAAATAATTCCGTATTGAGAAACTGCGGCAAGTTTTAATAAATATTTAATTAAAACCTCAAGGTGGCTCCATGTTTGCACTCCGACCGGCATCATTAACTCCATTGCTCATCTGTGATCAAATGATGTTCACAAAGTTTACACACATCACTAATTTTTGACGCCCAACGTGGAGGCAAAATAAGAAAATTGTCCACAATTCAGACTCTATACTACACACTAGTTTTGGCGCCCAAGGTGGGGCAAAACAAGAAAAGAGTTCACTACACTACACAGTATTTTGGCACCGAATTTGTGAAAAAGAACAAATGACTGAATACTGGAAACTGTAATGAGAATGGTAAAAAAAAAAAAAAAAATGACGGCGAATTATCGTGAAAATGGCTTAAAAAATACAAATGCAAGGGAATCGAATTAAAAATAAGAACAGAGATGCGAAGCGAAGCAGAGGCTAAAATAGGAGAGAAAATAACAACAGAAAACGTTGCAAGAATATTAGTCCGGGACGAGCAGAGATGGGACGGTGTGACCCAAATGCTCAGGCAAAGGCAAAGGACGAATTGAGATTAAATGAGGCCCTAAAATAGAGGAAAGAAAGAAGAGTAAGGAAAAATAGGGAGAAAGAAAAGGAAAGTGTGGAGTAGACAGGAGAGAAAGTATTAGAGAAAAAAAAAATGAGGCAGAAGAGAATAAGGAAGGCAATAGAGGAGAGAGGTAGCAGAAGAGGAGGAGAAGAGATTAGGAAGAAGAGGAAAGAGGAAGAAGGGAAGAGGATAAGAAGAGGAAAGTAGGATCTAGAGATGGACAACAGAGGAAGGAGATGCCGGAAGGCGATACCCTCTGCGCAGAGTGTGAGAAAGAGGAAGAGAGTTGGTAGACGCCCCTTGCAAAAAGGCAGGGGTGAATCCAGCACGCCTCCGGGGTCAATATATCCGAAGGTGTCTTTTGAAGATTCTCTAAACCTCTATAAAAACCTTGACCTTGAGCTTTAGTTCCTTTTTACCTTTGTTTTCAATTTTTTGTTATTCGTTGTTTTATTCTTTTTTGTTCCTTTTTTCAAATTTTTTGCTTTGGGTTGGGATGATCTTGACCTTGACCTTGACCTTTAATCTTCTTGAACCTTCACTTTTGAAATGTCAATCAATCAATTTATGTATTGAATAAACATGTACAATTGAAACAGTCAGGAACAGAAACAGGAAATTTAAATTTTGTAAAGATTTTTTCCTTTTCGTTGCTTCTTTTTTGCCTTGGATAGGGTTGACCTTGACCTTTTGCTCTTGAAATGTGATATTTATAATGCTTTTCCTAAATTTTTCGCTTTTTTGCCTTGGATTGGGTTGACCTGAACCTCCTCTCTTTAGTGTAATTTTTCACATTTTCTCCCTATTTTTTGACCTTGAGTTGAGTTGACCTTGACCTTTAACCTTTTTAAACCCCGTCTCTTGAAATTCTAATTTTTTTAAAGTTTTTCCCCTATTCCTTGCCTTAGGTTGGGTTGATCTTGATTTTGAAATTGACCTGTAACCTTCTGGAAAATAATTTTTAAAGCAATTTTTTTCGTATTTTTTTCATTTTTTGAAAAGACCAAAAACGTCTTGAGAATAGTGAAAGAAAAAAACAAATAATAGCAAATCATCATGAGAATGGTAGAAAAAAAAACAAATGCAAGGATATCGAATTAAAAATAGGAACAGAACAAAAAAAAATAAATGAGGTTACTTAACTTTTTAAATTGTTTTTGTTTTCAATCTTAATTACTTGCTTGGGTTGAGCAGAGCTAGGTTGAATTGGATTGGGTTTACCTGTAGATTGCATTTGATCTTGAGTTTTTACTTTTTTAAATTGTTTCTAATTTTTTCTCTAGACTTTTACTTTGAATTAGGATGATCTAGACCTTTGTCCTAGAAATAATTTTTAAAAAGTTTTTCCTAATTTCTTCGCTTTTTTGAATTAGATTGGGTTGACCTTGACCCTTTAGCCTGACTTCCTCTCTTCAAATTGTAATTTTTTCAGTTTTTTCCCCTATCATTTGCTTTGGACTGAGTTGACCTTGACTTTTAACCTTTTTGAAATTTAAATTTTTTAAAGATTTTTTTAGGTTGGGTTGTCCTTCAGGAATCACGTTTATTTCTTATTTGGGTTGAGCTGACCTTGACCTTTAACCTTTTAAAACACCATCTCTTGCAATTTTAATTTTTTAAAGATTTCTTTGGGTACCCCTGACCTTTGACCTTTCCAAACCTCGTTTCCATAAAATTTCATTTTAAAGACTAATGGCTTTTTGAAAAAAAAACAATGAATGAAAACTGTCGTGAGAATGGTGAAAAATAAGTTATTTTCTTAATGCCTTTTGACAGAGAAAAACGAGAACGAACGAGAGCCAAGAAGTACCAGCGCCATCTACCAGGAAGGAAATGACAAAGCTTGCAGGCGGCTCTTAACGGGTGCGAGAAAAATGCACTATGGCCAGATGTAGAACAAAGACTAATATAAAGCCGCCGTTTTAGTTAATTCACACAACAAGAGATGTCGCTGTTTTATTTTCTATTCTCGTTAATATTGCGCAAAGCATCATCGAGAAAAAAACTTCAGTTTTAAATAAACTTAATTTTTTTAGTAATCAATGTTTTGCGAACGCCATCTAACTAAATAGTTCGTATCACTGCTTTAGTCCTTTCAAGCCACAGATGTCGCTGATTTTATTTTTGTGTAGGTATTAATCAGACCTTATTTAAAAAAGGACATTGCTCCATCAATTTGTGAGTGCTCCATCTAGTGGAATCGCGGCTTTAGATCATTCATTCAAACAACAACAGATGTCGTTGGTTGTATTATTATTCTCATCATTACTGCTCGATGCATTACTGAGAAGATATTCAAAATTCAAATCAATTTTGTTTTACCAGCATCAATTTATAAGTGCCGCCATCTGGCGAAATTTTTGGTAGTCGCGGTTTTAGTTAATTCAGACAGCAATAGATGTCACTGGTTTTAGTGTTTACACAACAATCGCTTAGTAATCAGCATCAATTTATAAGTGCGCCATCGAGCAGAGTTTTTCGTAACCAATATTTTAGTTGATTGAGACGACAGTAGTTGTCACTGGTTTTATTTTTATTATTGCTCGACGCATTATTGAAAAAAAAAGTTGATTTCAAATCAATTTTCCTTTATTTTAATTTGATTTATAAGTGCCGCCATCTAGCGGAGTCTATTGTAGTCATAGTTTTAGTTGATTCAAACAGCAATAGATGTCACTAGCTTTAATGTTTTGTACACAGCAGTCGAGCGTGTTTTTCTCTTTATCTCTAAAATTCTTGCATTGCTTAGTAACCAGCATCAATTCATAACTGCCGCCATCTAGCAGAGTTTTTCGTAACCAATGTTTTAGTTGAATGAAACGACAGTAGTTGTCACTGGTTTTATTTTTATTCTTGTTAGACGCATTATTGACAAAAAGTGGATTTCAAATCAATTTTCCTTTATTCTAATTTGACATAAGTGCTGCCATCTAGCGGAGTCTTTTGTAGTCATAATTTTAGTTGATTCACACAACAATAGGTTTCACTGGTTTCATCTTTATTCTTATTATTCTTTCTAATCAAAATTCTTTTTTCAGCATCACCTTATGAGTGCGCCATCTAACGGATTTTTCCTACCCCAGTATTCGTTGAAACAAACAACAATAGACGTCACTGGTTATTAAATTCTTATTTTCTCTATTATAGCTCGGACGCATTTATTAAAGAAACAATCAAAACTTCAAATATTATCAGCATTAATTATAAGTACCGCCATCTATCGGAGGTTTTCGCGGAAATTGAAATTGATTGAAGAAAAAACATTTGAATTTCAAATCTTCTCTTATCAGCATCAATTTGTGAGTGCTCCATCTAGTGGAGTTTTTCGTAACCTTTAGATCACTTAAATAACAATAAATGTCATTGGTTGTATTATTATTCTCATTATTATTACTCGACGCATTACTGAGGAAATATTCAAAATTCAAGTCAATTTTTCTTTGCCAGCATCAATTTCTATGTGTCGCCATCTAGCGTCTTAGTTGATTCAATCGACGATAGTTGTCTTTGGTTTTATTTTTATAGTTGTTCGACGCATTACTGAAAAAAAAAAACCTTTGTATCCGCAGTTTTTTTTTTCAAACAGCAATCGAGCGTGTTTTTCTCTTTTTCTTTAATAAAATTCTTGCAATGCTTAATAACCGAAAAAGAAGCGCCATCTACCGGGCAGTAGGAAGCAAAACCTTGCATGCGGCTCTTAACGAGTGCGAGTAAAATGCACTGCGATTTTCTAGATGTAGAACAATGTTATTCCTTCTAAGGGGAAGAACAGCAACATCGCAATTATAACCATCTCTGTTCTACATCTAGAAAAACGCAGTGTATTTCACTCGCACTCGTTAAAAGCCGCACGCAAACTTTGTTTTTTTCTGCCCGATAGATGGCGCTGTAAAAATTCTCATTAATTATTTCTAAAAAACTAAAATATATCAACATTTTCTGTGATGTCCATTCTTTCACCATTCCGTCGCATCATTTAGCTCTCATTGTTTTTAGTTGTTCAAGTGTTGCGCTAATTAGGCCGCATTTTAATTTTTCACAGCGAGCTTTCATTCGCGGGCAAAGTAGAAAAAGACAATCCCAAACAGCTTGTGTAATTAGCCCGAAGAATACCCATTTAATTCGGACACGTTTAAGCAATTTGGCGCATAAATATCTCAGAATTCGCCTTGCAACGTTAATTACCGTTTTCTTTTGCACACCGCCCGCCCCCCCCCCTCGAGATAATTACTCGCCTCTTTGTTATGAAATTTGAAAGTACACCTTTTGGTGGTGGCATGACGCAAGCGGACCAGAGATTTTTTTTTCTCTTTTATTGGAATAAACGTTTCGGTCTGGCGATTAATAATATTCCGTTTCACTTTTTTTCCTCGCGAGCATTTAAGTATTCTTCTTCGACTAATTTAATCTTCGGAAACATGGCGGCGAGAGCCTCGTTCTTTTTCCTTTCCTAAATAGAATAAGAACCGGAAAGAAAAGCTCTTCTATAAATACTCGGAACACAAATACACACGCGCGCAAACAATCGGTTAAGAAAAAAATACTTAACGTGTACAACGAATGGATTTGAGTTGTCTTTAGCCGGTGACAGTTTTCTGGTACAAGGAAACCCTTTCAAGTTGCGGTTATTCGATCGCGCGCCACTTCATTTCTCTTCGCAGGGGCTTCCTCGGGGAGATAACGTCGAGGGAAATTATTATTTGGTCCCTCTCGCGCACGCATGGACGCCTAAAGATGTCGCCTCCGCTCGGAGTGTTTAGTATTTCCCGGTCGTTTCCGAGAACTCACAGGGCTCGCTTTCCATCAACATTTTATGATGTTGGAAGAATCGCGAGAAAAAAACACTTCCATTTGCTTGTATCAAGGAAAAAAAATGTTGAGCGGTGGATAGATCACCCGCAAGGCACAAAAGAATGATCTGTTAATAGTTGGGGCCACATTCCAGCAAGCTTCGCTCATTTCTAATCGACTAAGGTCCGATCTTGTAAAGACAAGTTATCTTTATCTATTGGTTTGTTCCTATGGTAACAATTGTGAACACAACTAGAAGTTAACGTTAACTTACATTTATAAAACTTTCACTTGCATGAATCACCCTAATGATTAGGCCACCCTCAAATCAAGAAGGAATGACCTGTTAATAGTTGCGGTCACATTCCAGCAAACTTCATTCTCGTAAGACCTCGTCGGCTAAATAACTTTCACTTGCTTCCTGAATAATTGGTTTTATTGAGTAGCAAACTACAATTACCTCCTAGTGAATAGGCCACCCACAAACCAAGAGGGAATGACCTATTAATAATTGCAGTCGCGTTCCAGCAAGCTTTGTGCATATTCTTGTCAGTCCTCATCAGCTTTATTCTACAACGTTCAAACTCTACATATATCTCAATTCGTTCTTTGTTGCTAAAAAAATTGGATATTTTTTGCCTTTAGTGCCAGTTTTATTTTCGCTGCGCCATCTAGCGGAATTTTTCGCAACCTTATTGATTGGAACGACAACTGATATCATTTGTTTCTGCTCTCATTATATTTGCTCGATGCGTTTAGTGAAAATAATTAATAATTAATTTCAAACGAACATTCTTTATCCTTTTCCTTTTCGAGCGCCATCTAGCGGAATTTTTCACGACCACGGTTTTAACTCATTCAAACAACAACGGATTTTATGTTCATTATTAATTAACGACTTGTACTGGGCAAAAAAATATTTGAACGCAAATAAATGTATCCGATAGGTTTCTGTCTCACAAAAAAAGCGAAAGTCAACATCGTTTAAGGAAAAATTATTGTTTCTGGTGCGCCATCTGTTTTAGATTAATTCAAATAAAGAAGAGATGTCGCTGTTTTATTTCTATGCTCGTTATTATTACTCGACGCATTATTGAAAACAAATATGCTTTCATTTTTTAAACAACAGTGTAGGTCGCGACATCTTTGGCCTAAAATTGTGTGAGAAATGACAAATGGCTTTTTTTTGAGAGCGTCGTTGCTTCAGTACGTTCGGCAAGAGATGTCGTTGTTTTTTCTTTAATGTTTACGTAGATGTTCATCGACACGTTCTTAAAACGACGAACATTTGAAGTCGAATAAGTAAATTTATTATTGCTCGACACATTATTGCCGGCATTAATTTGTAAGTGCCGCCATCTAGCGGATTTTTTAAAGACCACGCTCTTAATCCGTCAAATGTCAACGGTTGCTTATATTGTCGTTCATTGACGAATTATTGGCAGGAAATATTCAAAAACAAATTAATTTAACCGAAGGATGTCTGCCCCACAAAGAAAAAAAATGAAAGTCCACATGCTTTAAAAAATAAACGATTAATTACAGAATTTTTCGTAATTTCTATTTTAGTTAGTTCAAACAACAAGAGATGTCACCACAGCTTTAATTCTATTCTCATTATTAATGCTCGACGTATCATTGAGAAAAAAAAAATTAATTTCAAATAAACTTAATTTTTTTTAATTAAGAGTTTAGGTTGCGACATCTCGCGGTCGATTTATGGCCTAAAATTGTCTACGAAATGACAAATAGCATCAATCTTTTGAAAGCGCCATCTAGCGAAATTTTTCGTCGTTGCTTTAGTCCAGTTAAGCAACAGATGTCGCTTTTTTATTTTTGTTTGGATGTTAATCGCCACGTTCTTAAAAAAATGGAGCATTTAAATTCAAATAAATTTATGATTGCTCGACGCATTATTGAGAAAAATATTCAAATTTCAAATAAGTTTATGAATGCGCCATCTAGCGGTTTTTTTGTAGCCACACACTGTTTTAGATGACTTAACCAACAACAGATGCCACTGGTTTTATTTATATTCAATCAATTTTTGGAAAGCGCCATCTAGCGAAATTTTTTGGCGTTACATTAGCCCATTCGGACAAGAGATGTTTTTTTTTTGGTTTAGATATTAATCAAAAGACATTTTAAATTCAAATAAAATTATTATTGCACAACGCATTATTGAGAAAAATATTGAAATTTCAAAATAAATCTTCTTTTACCGACATCAATTTCTGAGCGCGCCATCTAGCGGAATTTTTTGTAGCCACCTTTGTCTTTAGATGCTTCAACCAACAACAGATGTCGCTGACTTTACTTAATCTCATTATCACTGCTTGCCGCGCTATTAACATCAATTTGTAAGTGACGCGATTTCATGACCACGTTCTTAATTCCTTCAACGTCAACGACTCGTTATTTTTGTTTTCATCGTTAATTGGCGAATTATTGGGAAGAAAATATTTAAATACAAACTAATTTTACCGAAAGGTTTCTGCCTCACAAAGAAAAAATTTAAATCCACATCGTTTAGTTAAAAAAAAACGATTGTTTTCGGTGCCCCGTCTAACGGAACTTTTTGTAGCTCCTGTTTTAGTTCTTGCGAACAACAAGAGATGTCACCGTTTTATTTCCTGTTCTCGTTGATATTGCTCTATGCACCATCGAGAAAAAAATCTTCAAGTTCAAATAAACTTTATTTTTTTAACATTAGTTTTTTTTTCTTGCTAGTGCCATCTACCGAAATTTTTCGTCGTCATTAGTTTAGTCCTTTCAAGCAACAGACGTCGCTGTTTTTAATATTGTTTAGATACTAATCGACATATTTCATTAAAAAAAAAAATCATTGCTGGATTCATTATTGAGAACTTCCAAACTTCAGCATCAATTTGATTTATGAGTGCCCCATCTAGCGGAGTTTCTCGTCGCCATGGTTTTAGATAACTTAACAAACAAATGATGTCACTGTTTTATTTTCCATTCTCGCCATTATTGTTCGACACACCTTTGAGAAAAGAACTTCAATTTCAAATAAACTTTATTTTTAGCACCAATTTTTACGAGCGCCATCTTGTGCAATTTTTTGTCATCTCTGTTTTAGTCCTGCCAAGCGACAAATATCGCTGTTTTTATTTTCGTTTAGGTATTAATCGTCACATTATTTAAAAAGTGACAATGCTCGATCCATTAGTGAGAATTTTGAGTAAATTTTCCTTTAACAGCATCAATTTATGAGTGTGCCATCTAGCGGAGTTTCTCATAGCCACGGTTATAAATAATTTACAACAACAGATGTCACCGGTTTTATTTTTAGTCTCGTTGTTATATTGCTCATTCGGAAAAAAAATTAATTTCGAATAAATCATCTCCCAGCAGTGAGTGATTGCTCCATCTAGCGGAGTTTTTGGTAACCCTGGTTCCAGTTGATTCAAACAATAGATGTCATTAATTATATTTTTATTCTCATTATTACAGCTCGACGTATAATTGAGGAAATATTCAAGCCACAAATATACTGTTTTTCACCAGCATCAATTTAAAAGTGTCGCCATCTCGCGGAGTTTTTTGCAGTCACGGTTTTAGTTGATTAAGACAACAACAGATGTCACTGGCTTCACCTTTATTCTTATTATTATTGTTTGATGTATTATTGAAGAAATAATAATTTCTAATCAAGATTCTTTTTTCAGAATCGCTTTATGAGTGCGCCATCTAACGGATGTTTCCTACCCCAGTGTTCGTTGAAACAAACAACAATAGACGTCACTGGTTATATTTTTATTTTCTCGATTATTGGTCGGACGCATTCATTAAAGAAACAATCAAACTTCAAATATTGTCAGCATTAATTATAAGTGCCGCCATCTATCGGAGATTTTCGCAGACAAGGTTTTAAGTTGATTCAGACGATAGTTGTCATCGGTATTAGTAATCCTGTTTGACGCATTATTGAAAAACAAAATTAATTTGAAGTAAATTTTCGTTTTCCAACATCAATTTACGAGTGCGCGCGTCATCTAGCAGAGTTTTTCGTAGCCAAGGTTATAGCTGATTCAGATGACAATAATTGTCACTGGTTTTATTTTGATTACCGTTCATCGCATTGTTTAAAGGATTTATTTGAATTGCAAATAGATTTTCTTTTGCCGGCATCAGTTTTTGGGTGCGCCATCTTGGGGAATTTTTCGTAGTTACGTTTAGTAGACTCTAAGACAACGATTCATTATTCTTATTATCATTGTTCAATGCATTATTGAAAAAAAAAATTAAATTTGAAATAAATGTTCATTTTCCAACATCATAAAATGATGTGCGCCATCTAGCGGATCTTTCCTGCCCCAGTGTCAGTTGATTGAAACGACAATAGATGTCGCTAGTCATATTTTTATTTTCATTATTATTGCTCGACGCATTATTAAGGAAACAAATCAAGCTTCAAATATTATCGGCATCAACGTACAAGTGCCGCCATCTATCGGAGGTTTTCGTAGACAAGGTTTTAAGTTCATTCAGCGGTTTTATTTTTATTACTCTACGACGCATTATTACAAAAAAAATTTGAATTTCAAATACATTTTCCTTTGCCAGCATCAATTTATGAGTGTCGCCATCTAGCGGAGTCTTTTGTAGCCAAGGTTTTAGTTGATTCAAACCGTCACTGGTTTTATTTTTATTGTCGTTCGACGCATTACCGAAAGGAAACACTTGGATTTCAAATCAATTTTCTTTTTTCCAGCATCAACTCGTAAGTGGCGCCATCTAGCTGAGTTTTTCGTAACCAAAATTTTTGTTGATTCAAATGACAATAGATGTCACTAATTTCTTTCTTTCTTTGTCTTATTATTATTGTTGTACGATGCATCATATTGCAAAAGAAAAAAAAAGAAAATTTTAAATGAATTTTTCTTTTCCAAGAGCAACTTATGAGTGCGCCATCTAGCGGATTTTTCGCACCCCAATTTTCGCTGATTCAAAAAATAAGAAACGTCACTGGTACATTAGTGTTACGACCCGCAATGTTTTATTCCAACACCAATAGATGTCACTGTTTTTATTTTTATTGTCATTGTCATTGTCATTGCTTTAAATAAAAAAAATGTTATGGAGCAAATTACAGCCAATTACATCCTGGTGAATAGGCCACCCACAAAGCAAGGAAGAATGACCTGTGTTAGTAGTTCCAGCCACATTCCTGCGAACTTCTCGCGTAGCCACGTCGGCTCTCGACGATTCTAGGCGAAGGTAACCGACGCGAGCGCGGAGTTTCAATGCTTCATTTCAAATCGCAAATGTGCGAACTAACACAGCGAATACTGAACTGTGAAATATTTTAAATGTTAATATTTAGTATTTAATTGAAAGTGATTCATTAAATCCCAATTCCTAATACTATTTCTAATCGAATTTTTTCACCGAGGAGCAAATTATTTAAAATCGAAGACATCCGGGCGGGGGAGGGAGGGGGTGAAGATTACAGAAAGAAACTCCGGCGTAACGCCGGCGACAAATGACATTACGAAACGCAAGATAATCGATTGCTTTGCCCTGCTGCTCTTCTCGCCTCGCTGTTTTTGCACTCGGGAGACGACGAGAGCGAAATTGTTTGTAGATTTATTCAACGGACTCCGACATTAGCTTGTTTTCTGCTGGCGCTCGTCGGGAAATCCTCGGAGGACACTCTTTATTGCTCCACTTGTTCTTAAGGAGCCGTTTATTTTTCAGGCCGAAATTTATGGGGCGCATTATGTGCGACGTCGATACATCATAAAATAAACGTGATGCGATAACAACACCGATTGAGAGGAGGGGGGGGGGGGGCGAGCTTTAATACTTCATGGCGTGAAATTGATTTTTGTAAGGAAATCTAAACGAGACCGTTAAAGAAGCGCGTGTTAAATTAACAACGTTCCGGAATAAATTAGCGTAGGATGTGGAGTGAATGACAATTAACTCGGTTTTCCTTTCTATGTAAGTGGGCGAGTAATAGAAAGTTTGATTTCTTCCACCAGATTGCGACTGGAATGACATTGTAATTGTTAATAAAAAAAAAATGGCGCGACGTATTTGATTTTGAATTTACCTCACACTCGCGTTCGTTTTCCCCCGAATCGAAGCCCCGCGTTTAAGTTTGCCGAACACGTGCCGACTTAACAGTCTTATCGCAAATCCAGCGGCAGAAAGTATCAAGTGTCAAGTTGAGCGCCGAAATTCGGGCGAACAATATCGCGGGAGAGACAGCGCGGCCGAGTTATTGTTATTGCACGGGAGGGGGGGGGGCACGACGGGCGCACAATTGAAGCTAATGAAACTTCAAACAAGTTTAATTAAAAAGTTCATCAGCGTCCGTTTTTCGCCGCCTGGCGAGCGGCGGTGGCGTCTCGCGAACAAAGCGAGTTTTCGAAATTGGGTCGCCCTGATTAGATTGGAAAATGTCATCGGGCGCTGCGACAAGATCGGCAATTCTGATAATCACTTTTTTTTCACCCCCTGTCGCATTTCGATGTGAAATATGAGAGTTTGGGGTAATTAAGAGTCGGATGGACGACATGATGTATGAAGATTCTCAACGTGCCCCTCGTATATTGATAATTTTTATAATCTCCCCTCGTAAAAATGTTTGCAGACTCGCTGTTTCATCTCCGGGTTTAATTATGGCGGCAATAACGTTTCTTTGCGACTTGTGCGCCCACGCAGATCGTGACCAGCTTGCAAAGAACTCGGATGATCACGACTCTGTCCAATTATTTCCATTATCCATGCACACCGAGGAGGGTTTTTATCGTGCGTGTGTGCGCTTTGACCCCGTATATTCCGGGATGATATTTTTCAAATGCGGCCGGCGTTTTTTTTTTTTTTCGTTTTTCTTTTGATTAAATAATGCGAAACATGTGTTCATTTCAAAACCACGCGCGGACTTTCCACGCTTTGTTGTTTGGAAGTGACAGGAGTGAAAGGGGTGGGTGCACTGCGCGTTGCTGCAATTTTTTCCCTTGCCTGTTTCCCCCACAGACTAATTTCACCCTGGTGAATGTAAATGAGGGAGGATGGAAACCGATACTCTTGTCTTGCGTCTTTAGCGAGAATAAATTCTATAGAACTTGACGCTTCATAATTTACACGAAATAAATAAGTGATTTTTGTTGGTTGTGATTTTTATTGCAGCGATGAATTAATCGATGCCGTGTAAAAAAATTATTTGTTCATTTCATTTCAATTTCATCGAAAATCGTTAAGGTCAGAATCTATCGTTTACCTTCTGCTCTAGATATCTGATTAAATGGGTCCACATGTTTTTGATTGCATCGGTGAATTAATCGATGATATGTAAAACAAGCGATTTATTAATTTGAACTCGATTTATAATTTAAATGTAATTGAAAATAGCTCAGTTCAGAATCTTCACTTTTCCTGACCTATCTGATTAGTTACGTCCAGATGTTTCTGATTGCACCGGTGAATTCATCGATGATATGTAGAAAAAAGTGATTCATCAATTTGATTTCGTTTTATAATTCGAATTTAATTAATTAAAAAATGTCCAGTTCAGAAACTTCACCCTTCCTGCTGTGCTAACCTAATTGATTAGGTAAGTCCGTTCATTGCAGCGATGAATTAATCGATGATATGTAAAACAAGTGCTTTATTACACTGATTTAATTCTATTCTATAATCTGCGTTTAGTTAAAACGTTCTGTGTTTTCTGTCATTGACTTGACATCCGATTAAATTCACGTGTAGAAAAGCTAGACACACATGAAGATCAATGTCATCCGAAAATAAAAGAAGATCGACGGTTCTTTAACGGAGTGTGAGGAAAAGTAATTCGACAAAAAGAAGCAAACAAAAGAAATCTGTAAGAAAACAAACAAAAGAAAAGCTCCGAAATGTGACCCGAAAGCAAAAGAACATCGACGATTCCGTAACGCGACACTGCGTAAGAAATTTAAAGAAGAAACACCTACGTCATTCCAAAACAACATCGACGAAAAGAAACAAACAAAAGAAAGCGATCCGAAAACAAAAGAAGGACGAGGATTCTCCAACACTTCGTGAACATTATTTTAAAAAAACCAACGGAAATTAAAAGATAAAAAATAAAATAAAGTAATTCGACCAGAGGAAACAAAAGAAAACCACGGAAATATGAATGAATAAGGTAATCTGAAAACAAAAGAAGATCGACGATTCTCCGAAGACACTTCGTGCGAGCAAACTAAAAAGATCGACGAAAAAAAAAGCAACGCCTACGTCATCCCAAAGAATCTTTCGACGGAAAGAAACAAACAAAAGAAATACGAAAAATAATTTGATTCGAAAACAAAAGAAGATCAACAGAAATCGATAACCTGAAATATCATTGGCATTACTCTAAAATATAATTCGACAAGAAGAAACAAACAAAAGAAAAAGAATGAAATGACCTGGAAACAAAAGAAGATCGACGATTCTCCAACGACACTTTGGCGCAAAGAAAAATAAAAAGACCGACAGAAATTAAAACAAAGAAGAAACGCCAACGTTATTCCAAAAACAAATCGACGAAAATAAACAAACAAACAAACAAAAGAAATGTGAAAAATAGTATGAAGAAACAAGAGAAAGGCACGGAAATATGAATGAATAAAGTAATATGAAAACAAAAGAAGATCGGCGATTCTCCGAAGACACTTCGTGCGAGCAAACTAAAAAGATCGATGAAAAAAAAAGCAACGCCTACGTCAATCCCAAAGAATCTTTCGACGGAAAGAAACAAACAAAAGAAATAGGAAAAACAATTTGATTCGAAAACAAAAGAAGATCGACGATTATCCAACGACGTTTCGTGCAAGAAGAAAATTAAGAAACCAACAGAAATCGATAACCTGGAATAACATTGGCGTTCCCTGCATTACTCTAAAATATAATTCGACAAAAAAAACAAACAAAAGAAATACGAAAAATAATTTGATTCGAAACAAAAGAAGATCGATGATTATCCAACGACGTTTCGTGCAAGAAGAAAATTAAGAAACCAACAGAAATCGATAACCTGGAATAACATTGGCGTTTCCTGCGTTACTCTAAAATATAATTCGACAAGAAGAAACAAACAAAAGAAAAAGAATGAAGTGACCTGGAAACAAAAGAAGATCGACGATCCTCCAACGACACTTTGGCGCAAAGAAAAATAAAAAGACCGACAGAAATTAAAAGAAAGGAGAAACGCCAACGTCATTCCAAAAACAAATCGACGAAAACAAACAAACAAACAAACAAAAGAAATATGAAAAATAGTATGATTAGAAAACAAAAGAAGATCGACGATTCTCCAACGACACTTGGCGCAAAGAAAAATAAAAAGACCGACAGAAATTAAAAAAAAGAAGAAACGACAATGTTATTCCAAAAACAAATGGACAAAAACAAACAAACAAAAGAAATATGAAAAATAGTATGATTAGAAAACAAAAGAAGATCGACGATTCTCCAACGACACTTGGCGCAAAGAAAAATAAAAAGACCGACAGAAATTAAAAAGAAGAAGAAACGCCAATGTTATTCCAAAAACAAATCGACAAAAACAAACAAACAAACAAAAGAAATATGAAAAATAGTATGATTAGAAAACAAAAGAAGAGCGACGATTCTCCAGTGCCGCTTCGTGAAAGAGAGTTAAGAGACCGACACAAATTAAAAGAAGATTTTTTGGATTAACGTTGGCATTACCACCTGCGTCATTCCAAGAAATAAACCGACAAGAAGAAATGATTCTCCAACAAGTGGAAGAAAATTAAAAAGCAACAGAAATTAAAAGAAGAGATAGCGCGAGAAGCCTACGTCATTTGGAAGTCGAGAAGAAACAAAAGAAAAAAAATTTTTTTTTAAATGAGGACTTTTAAAATGAGAAAAGAAAAAATCAAAGAAAATTATTAAAAAAAAAAAAAAAACAAAACCAAGAGAAGGCAAAAGAAGAAACAAAAGAAAAGCGAAACCAATGACACGGATGCGTTAACGTAAAGATGAATCCAAAAACAAAAAATCGACCGTTCTCCGACAGTGTTCTAAAAAATTTAAAAAAAGACGACAACAAAAAGCAAAAGGAGAAACAAAAGAAAACCGAAGCTAACGCGACATTGAAACGTGAAAACTAAAGTGTCAAAAACAAAAGAAGATCGACAAAAAGCAATAAAAAATTCAAAGAAATATTTCGACAAGAAACGAAAGAAAAATTAACAAAAAATGAGAAGACTTTTGCAAACAAAAGATCGACAATTTTTCGACAGAGTGCAAGAAAATTTAAAAAAAAAGACGAAAACAGAAAGCAAAACAAGAAACAAAAGAAAAGCGAAGCTAACCGCATTGAAACGTGAAAAGCTAAAGTGGCAAAAACAAAAGAAGATCGACAATTCTCCGACAAAGTGCAAGAAAATTTTAAAAAAGACGACAACAGAAAGCAAAAGAGGAAACAAAAGAAAAGCGAAGCTAACCGCATTGACACGTGAAAGATAAAGTGCCAAAAACAAAAGAAGATCGACAATTTTTCTTAAGAAAATTGAAAAAAAAGGACGATACCAGAATACAAAAGAAGAAACAAACGAAACGCGAAACCTAAAGTGCCAAAAACAAAAGAAGATCGACAATTTTTGAATTCAACGCTGAACTAATCGGTGGTCAGCCTTGACAGAAACAAATGTGATTCTGTCACTTATAGATTTATTAATTTTATTCGAATTTGAATTCGATTAGAAATAAATAAAATTAAGGAAATTTGGTACAAAAACCTTCTTTCTCTTCTTCCGTCGCGGATGTCAGATTATATCGAGGCGGTTTCTCATTTCAGCGATGAGTTAATCGATGGTGTATGAAATCCAAATTGAATCCACATTTTTATACTTATTCTTCAAGTTGTCTGCGAAATTTTCATTTCAACCCTCCCCCCCCCTGCCCGTCGAAAGTAGTTTTTATCTTTGGATACCTTTTTAATCATAATTTTGAAACTTGATTTTCCAATGTGACAAAATTACAAAAGATTATATAACAAAAGAAGAACGATGGTTTGACAAAATCAATAAATTCTGCAAAAATGGACAAGAAACCACTCAAACAGAAAACAATGAAACGCGTTGAAAAAGATGAAAGAAAAACAAAACATGCACGTCAGATGAAACAGGATTGACAAGAGAGCAAAAAAAGAAACTTTAAGACGCCAATCAAAAAAAAAGAAACATTATAATTCGACGAAAAGAAACAAAAGAAAAGCCAACTTTCGAATGCGATTTGCACGAAAACAATTGAACACCGCCAAAGTTCAGCTTTTAAATTAAAGCCATGCATTTTCAAGTGAGCATCCCGTATATTATTTATTGCATTTTTTTATCTAAGTCAGTTTTAGCCTGATTTGAAGTGTCGCAGAAATAAATGAGATAAACAAAATTAATTCTACGAAAAGTGCTTAAAAAATATAACGAAACAAGAACGAAAGCTAACAAATGAGCAAAGAGTCAATGAAAAACGATTAATGAAAAGAAACAAAAGATAAACGGAGCAAATAACGTGACTAGAAGTAAAAGAAAATCGTCAATTCTCCAACAAGTTACAGAATTTCTTTTCGTTTTTAAAGCAGTAGAGAAAAGCACGATAGAAAACGAAGAAAACAAAACAATTTTAGATCGAGCAAGCGTACGTTAAAGTACTTACTTGACGTTCCGCTTTATCAAAGGCGAATGATAAAAAAAATTAAAGTATTAATAAACAGAAACAAAAAAGATCAAATAAGGAAAGGCAGTGAATGAGACGGCGAACTTTCGAAAATGAAGGACCGGTCGATATTCATTTGTTTTTCGTTCACTTCACTCTTACTATATTTCTCGATGATGTTTGTTTCAAGTTTCCTTTGTTTTCTGGGCATCGATTTTATTCATTCTCCGTCGGATCAAATCGTCGTTCGTTGTTTCCGTTCGTGCAATTCTGCGTTTGATTGCCTGTTTGTTTCAGTTCTCTTTTGTTTTGTCACCTTTGCTTCTTTTAATTGCTCATAATCTTTCAAACCAGGAAAGAATCGTCTTGTCTTCTTTTGTTTTGTCAAATGGATTCGCCCATCATTTACTTTTATGTTTTATTCTTTGCGTAACTCATTTCTCTTTTATTATTTTTTGTATTTGTTTGTGTATTTGTTTCCTATATTTTCCGCCAGAGGAGGTTTTACTTCGTTTCTCATTTGTTCTTATTTTTTTTTCCGATGATATCGTATCTTCTGTTTCCCTGCGTCTTTTGTTTTTACTTTCTAGCACTTCATATTTTGATGTAATTTTCTTGTTTTCTTTTTTCCACAAAGTGCCCATGAATCACTGTTTGAGTTGGCAGTGCTGCATTTTGTTTTTGAATTGTTTGTCTTAAAGGAGTAACTTCCTGTTGTTGACGGCTTGACAGTGACAGCCGTCACCTTACAAGCGTCACTTGACATTTCAAATTCAAATTAGGACGCTAATTTTTTTTATTCACATAACCTACAATAATGTCGCTGTACAGATTACGTCAAATGAACCAACAAAACATATATCCATTCGCAGTGTTGGAAATAGCCGAATAAAAATTGTTCTTAATTGTATTGCAAACTCACACACTCACTCTGTATATTAACACTGACTTTTGCTCATTCAATTTTTACATATTTCTGCACTTGTAAGTCTCAATAAATACAAAAAAATCATTAGATATACCCCATGGACCTCCTGGCTCGCGGGGCATCGCCCCCCCGCACCACCACCACTGATTTCAACAATGAAACAATCGATGATATCTGAAGCCCCGCGGCCACAGATTTGTTTACCAAAAAGCAATCTGGAATTTAATTAAAATATTCTGTTACTTCCGTTACTGATATACTATTTCAATCTGATAACGTCCATCTGCTTGTAATTTCGACGGTGAACTAATCGATGAAGCCGATTTGATCAGTTTTATTCAAAAACAAATGCGAATTGCTGATTTTATGCGTTTATTACTTTTATTCGAATTCAATTCCAATTGGAAATAAATGAAACTGACGAAATTGGTTACAAAATATCCGCTGATTGGTTTATAATTTCAGCGGTGAGCCAATCGATGACATTGCTGTCATCATGGATTTATTAAACTCATGCATTTACCGATTTCATTCTACTTTAAATTTAATTAATAATCATCAAAGTAGGCTAAGTTTAATCAAAACATTCTGTAACCACCGTCATTGATGTCTGATGACGTTCGTGCGTTTGTGATTTCAACGATGAAACAATCGCTGATTAGTTTCGACGAAAGCAAATGTGATTTTTTCATTTTAAGCGTTTATTAATTTTATTCCGACTTAATTTCAATCGGAAATCAATAAAATTGACGAAAATTCTTCGCCCGTAATTATCTGATCAATTTTTTATTTCAGCGGTGAAACAATCGATGACATTCTTCAGGGTGAAACACTCGATGACGTATCAAACGTTGCCGTCATGGATTTATTAAATTCAAGCCTTTACTGATTTTATTTTAATTTAAATTTAATTAAAAATTATCAGAATTTTGTTCAAACATGCTGTAGCCTCCGTCATTGATACCTGATGACGTCTACGTGTTTTTGATTTCAACGGTGAACTAACCGGTGGTCAGTTTAATGAGTTTTGACAAAAACAAATGCAATTTTGTCTTTTTAAACGTTTGTTAATTTAATTTCAATTATAAATAAATAAAATTAATGAAATTTAATTCAGTTTCTTCTGGCATAAAAGGCTGAAACGACTCTCGATTCCAACGGTGAAACAATCGATGACTTAAAAAACTCTGCCGTTATGGATTTATTAAGTTTATACATTGAATGACTTTATTCTAATTCAGGATTTAATTAGAAATGACCTGCACTTAATTAAAACATTCCATGACTTGCGTCATTGACGCCGTCCAGGTGTTCGTATAGTCAACGGTGAACCAATCGATGGCACTATTTTGATCAGATTCGACAGAAAAAATATAATTTTCTCTTTATGAATTCAACGCATACTTAATTTGAATTAAAAACAAAACAAAATTGACGACATCGACATCATCCGATTATGACCAAACGCTTTTTAATTCAGCGGTGACCTAATCGGTGATGACAAGACGTTACTTGAAAATTAATTAATTAATTTGAATTGCACTGAATTTAAAATTAATTAAATACGAGGTGGAGAGAAATGACCGAGCCAGTTAAGAGACGAGGCCCTTATTAATTTGGGGGAAAGGAGGAGAGTTCACCTCGTCCTAACGGTGAAAGGGAATGGCACAGGAATAAAATATGGAATAATTCGTTTAAAGTAACCAGAAACGCCTTCCAAATTATTATGTTTTAACACTTACGCAACCTCCAAACTTCCTTAAACTTGTCGGGAGGCTGCTGGATTCATTCATGTCCATCAACGGCGGCTGCGATTGTCTTACTCGCTGTTTTTTCTCCTCTCTCTTTCTCTAGGGGATTACAAAAGTATGACCCCCGTAATGAAAACTATTCACCATCGTGTGAGTGGAGGACTCCTTTCATGTTAGTCTCCTTGCGTTAAGCTATGATTAAAGCTATTTGAAGTGAAGCGATTCCATAAATACCGTATAGCTTCTCGAACTTTCCACAGAGTCAAGATCCCCCGTCGTAAAAAAGCAGTAACTCGAGCAAGCAATATTTTGAAACGGTTATTCGATGGCGGAGAAATAAATCCTTTCTCCGTTGCCAATCCAGCGCCAATGCAATTGCTATAAAAACCGAATAATTCTGCAAGTTTCTCCTGCAACAGCACAATGCCAATTCGGAAATGAAAGACGTGCTCTCGCCTTGAGGGCAACGTTACACCACCTTCCAGCAAACACACACACACACACACACACAAAGGGACTTGTTTATTATGCATGTAGCTCGGAAGGCATTGGAGAGAAAAAAAAATCTCAAATCTGTTTTGTTTTGTTAACCTCCGCCAGTAACCTTTTCGCCGCTCAATGTTAAAGGCATGACATCACCGAGCGTGATTTCTGTCGCATAAATGAGTATGAGTGTCGGATCACTTAGAGCGAGCGCTAACAGAAAAAATAAATAATTATGTGCGCCCGATTTTTCCTGCCCCAGATTCGAGGGGAACGATTCATTTATTACGTTTCAAATTCGGAATAAAATCGACGTGAAATATGCCAAGGTGATTCGATTCCGTTCGGCTCGCGTGACTGGTCCTGTTCGAAGCTCAGCGTACAGACATTTATTGGATTAGCCACAGACAGCTGTTTTATTGTGTTTATCAAATTTGGGGCGATGGCTCTTTGAGGAAGTGATTTTATGGGGGGGTTTTACGAGTCGAGAATCCATGACGTGCGCAACGAGCACCCATTAAATCCATGATGACCTTGCTTATGCACGCAAGTGTAAAATGAAAAAAAAAACAAGTGACGAGGATATTTTTTTCTTTGCATTAAATGTCCTGTGTCATTTTAGAAAACAAGTAGCAAGGAAGCCTCAGGGGAATACCCGAAGCCCCCAATCTATTATTTTTGAATGTAAAACATTTGCGACTCGCAAATAAAGACAAATGAATTGGGGATCTCGAATTTCATTCTTATTTATCTTGGAAAATAAATATGACATATATTGAGCAACGCAAGAGACGTCACAAATATCTTTAAAAGGTCGCAGCGGTCTCTTAAAAGTCACTTAAGAAACCACGGTACCCTCAAACATTTTTGAAACGCGCTGCCCTAAAGAAAACTTAGAAAAGGTACGATTTCCAGGTCTCTCCCTGGTTTTTCTCGTTTGTTTCAGAATTTTCGAAAAATTGACACATACAAAACTAGCAGCAAATTTCGCAACGTTTCGATTGGTGTTTATTCGAAAACGATCGAGCATCGCGTTCTCAAGATATCGACTAAAGTTAGGTTTTTTCTAAAGGCACACCCTGTATATTGTTACATTTTTGAATTGCAAATTGAATTCTAGCCCGATTTCATGTGTCGCATCGTAGGTTTCTTTGCACGAATGGCCTTCGGTTTACTTGCTTTAAGACAAAGGAAGGTCTCTCCCCGCTTTCTCTCTTTTGTTTTTGAATTTTCGAGAAAATGTCAAATACAAAAATTGCAGCAAAGTTTCCAGGGTTTCGAATGTCGTTTAGTAGGAAACAATCGAGCATGGCGTTCTCGAGATACCGGCCAAAGTTATGTTTTTTTGAAGGGAACACCCTGTATATTATTGCATTTTTGAATTGCAAATTGAATTCTAGCCTGATTTCATGTGTCGCATCGTAGGCTGCTTCGCACTAATGACCTTCGGTTAACTCGTTTGAAGACGAAGGAAGGTCTCTCCCCGCTCTCCCTCTTTTGTTTTTGAATTTTCGAAAAAATGTCAAACACAAAAATTGCAGCAAATTTACTAGGATTTCGAATGGCCTTTAGTGGGAAACAATCGAGTATGGCGTTCTCGAGATACGGGCCAAATTTAAGTTTTTTCGAAGGGAACACCCTGTATATTATTCCATTTTTGAATTGCAAATTGAATTGCAAATTGAATTCTAGCCTGATTTCATGTGTCGCATCGTAGGTTTCTTCGCACGAATGACCTTCGGTTTAATCGTTTGAAGGCGAAGGATGGGCTCTCCCTGCTCTCCCTCTTTTGTTTTTGAATTTTCGAAAAAATGTCAAATACAGAAATTGCAGAAAATTTTCTAGGGTTTCGAGTGGAGTTTAGTAGGAAACAATTGAGCATGGCGTTCTCGAGATACCGGCCAAAGTTATGTTTTTTTGAAGGGAACACCCTGTATATTATTGCATTTTTGAATTGCAAATTGAATTCTAGCCTGATTTCATGTATCGCATCGTAGGTTTCTTCGCACGAATGACCTTCGGTTTACTTGTTTGAAGGCGAAGGATGGTCTCTCCCCGCTCTCCCTCTTTTATTTTTGACTTTTCGAAAAAATGCCAAACACAAAAATTACAGTAAATTTTGTAGTGTTTCGAATGGCGTTTAGCAGGAAACAATTGAGCATGGCGTTCTCAAGATAGCGGCCAAAATTATGTTTTTTTGAAGGGAACACCCTGTATATTATTGCATTTTTGAATTGAAAATTGAATTCTAGCCTGATTTCATGTGTCGCATCGTAGGTTTCTTCGCACGAATAACCTTCGGTTTGCTCGTTTGAAGACGAAGGATGGTCTCTCCCCGCTCTCCCTCTTTTGTTTTTGAATTTTAGAAAAAATGACAAACACAAAAATTGCAGCAAATTTTCTAGGGTTTCGAATATCATTTAGTAGGAAACAATCGAGCATGGCATTCTCAAGATACGGGCCAAAGTTATGTTTTTGTGAAGGAAACACCCTGTATATTATTGCATTTTTGAATTGAAAATTGAATTCTAGCCTGATTTCATGTATCGCATAGTAGGTTGCTTCGCACGAATGACCTTCGGTTTACTCGTTTGAAGTCGAAAGGTGGGCTCTCCCCGCTCTCTCTCTTTTGTTTTTGAATTTTCGAAAAAACACTATGTCAGCGCTCTCTCTTTTGTTTTTTTAATTTTCGAAAATACGGGCAAGTACAAAACTTACAGCAAATTCAGTAAGGTCGTTAATGGCGTTTATCAGAAAACAATCGAACGTCGCGATCTCGACTAAAACTATCATTAACTCATTGTACACCCTGTATATCATGGAATTTTTGAATTGCTCCCCGCTCTTTTGTTTCTTAATTTGGAAGTAACTGTATGTGGAGCTTTCCGTTTACGAGAAATCAATCGAGCATCGCGTTTTCAAGATGTCGACTAAAGTTACGTTGAAACTAACGGAGCACCCTGTATAATTATTCCAATTTTTCATGGTAATTCATATTTTAATTCGATTCGTAACGTCACATCGTAGATTTATTCGCAACGGATATTCGGGTTTTCGCTATTTTGACGCTCCCTGTCACGCCGTTTCTCTTTTGTTTTTGAGTTTTCAAAAAAAAAAAAAAAAGAAACGGAAAGCGCGGCTATTTTTGCTAAGTTCTAGACTGGCGTTTGCTAGAATACGATTGAGTAACGCGTTCCCGAGATATGGACTAAAATTACGTTTACTTTTGATTTTTAATGAAACGCCCTGTATATTATTGCGTTTTTCGGTTTTAAATTGAATTTTGGTGTAATTGTACGCGAATAACTTTTGAATTGTTGCCTTGCAGAAGCTCTTCTCTTTTATGGTAATAAAAGAAAACATCTAGTAAATCAGTCGCAGTCGCAGCAGGAAGTATATGGTTGCGTAGCCGCCCGAATAAGTGCTTCAAAAGCACGGGGCCTGAACGGCTGTCACCAAAATAAGTGGTTTTGGATTATTTAGTTTGAATAAACAGACCTTTTGTGGTGGTTCTGTGTTGTTAAGGCACCAAGGATGTTACATCAAAGAAAACCATTCGTTGTAGCTAAGGGAAAACTCGTGCAAAGAAAATTCGTCGTAAAAAGAAAATTCCCAAGCACGAAAACATCTGCTTTAATTAAAAAAAAAATTGGTTTCATTTTCGGGGCTGATTACCTGACTTATCGTCCGTCCGGCTTATGCCCGCGGTAATTAAGACATAAGGTCGCGTTTCGTATCACATTTTTAATTACGCGTTTCGCAATCCGCCCGAAACCGCAACAATTAATTTTAGTTCTTGCGAACTTTCGCAATTAATTTCATAATTCAATCCGGAGGCGAAAAATCGCACGACGCCGCCGAGAAAAAAGTCGGCGCAAAAAAAGGACGACGCAGGCGACGTGCGTCGACAGATTTCATTTCAGAAAGAATAATAATTAATCTGGGCGAGGGGCAGTCTAACGCAATTCCCGAACGAAGAATTAAAAAAAAAAAAACTGTGTGCAAATCTCTCACCTTTATAAGTTCGGAACTCCTACTATTCCAAATGAGTGAGTAACTTAAAATCAAAGCACCAAACACAAAATAAAAATACACCAAAGCACAGCGCCGCAGCGAAATCAAAATCGTTTCGAAACGAACAAAAGAAACTTCCTCCCTTTCCGGCCAAACTGCACACTTACGCAATATTATCAATAAAAACAGCGACACATGCTCGATGTCCGGAACTGTAACGCGACAAACGTAACACTCTCACGCTCTGCAACGAAACTAACACTGCGTTGGATTGTGATCGAAGACGGTCCTCTCCTCTGTTCTCCCGCATCGCGCATGTAGAGGAGCCCCCAAACGCTTGCGCTTCTCGCACGGCACTTCATACAACGCTCTCCGAAACCGAGCACCGCAAAAACGTTTTATTTTTGGACCAGGTACAAAGAAAAGTGTGCTACATTAATTGAAGAAACTAGAGCACTTGGTGTCTATGGGCCTCCTTAATTTAGTACGATCGCACCGGCCCTACTATACCCCATCCGAACATGCGTTTTACGTATAACAACAATCGCCAGTACAACTCGCTTGAAACATCTAAGCCTTTTCTGTAACACCTTGTATAAAAAAAAACACCCTGTATAAGGCCCTATTAAGTATAGGGCCATGAATCATTATGATAACATGTAGGATTCGTGAGATTGCACCGATGAGTCAGTTCAGTGCACGAAGAAAATAGTGCCACATTAGTGAAAACTAGTGCGCTTAGTATCTCTGGGCCTCTTTAAATCAGGGCCGGCTCTAGCACCACCACATTGACCCTATAACACTCCATTTTGATTTACATTTTGCGTTTAACTATCATCGCCTGTGCAATTTGATTTAAATTATTAAAATTGAACACTACGACTTTCTATGATAGAACACGCTGTATAAGGGCCTATTAAGTATAGGGCCATTAATCATTATGATAACATGTAGGATTCGTGTGATTGTACTGGTCAGGCGATTCAGTGCACAAAGAAAATAGTGAAAACTAGTGCGCTTAGTATCTCTGGGCCTCCTTAAATCAGGGCCGGCTCTAGCACCACCACATTGGCCCTGTAACATTCTATTTTGATTTACGTTTTGAATTTAACTATCATCGACTGTGCAATTTGATTTAAATTATTACAACTAAACACTACGACTTTTTATAATAGAACACCCTCTATAAGGGCCTATTAATTAAAGGGCCATTAATCATCATTATGATAACGTATAGGAAACATGAGATTGTACTGACGAGTCAGTTCAGGTGCACAGAAAAAATAGTGTCAAATTAGTGAAAACTAGTGCGCTTAGCGTCTCTGGGGCTTCTTAAATATTAACCGACTGTCTTTGGTTTTTCATGAATTAGTTGCTCGTCTTTTATTTTTTTTAAGACAATTAGTCGACTGCCTTTTGTTTGTTTTTTCCTTTCTTTTCATTACTAAGTCGTTTGTCTTTTGTTTTTATTTTTTAAGTTTTGTTTTTGTTTTCCCTGTTTTGTCCTCATTATTTTAAATCAATTAATTAATTCCTCGGCTGTCTTTTGTTTCTCATTTTTTAAGATAATTAGTCGACTGTCTTTTGTTTGTTTTTCCTTTCTTTTCATTACTAAGTCGATTGTCTTTTGTTTTTTTAAGTTTTGCTTTTGTTTTCACTGTTTTGTTCACATTTTTTTAAATCAGTCAATTAATTTATCGACTGTCTTTTGTTTTTCACGAATTAGTTGCTCGTCTTTCATTTCTTTGCGACAATTAGCCGAGCGCCTTTTGTTTTCTGTTCTTTCTTTACATTAATAAGTCAATTGTCTTTTGTTTTTTTTAAGTTTTGTTTTTGTTTTCACAGTTTTCTTCGTTTTTTAAATTAATTAATTAGTCAACTGTCTTTTGTTTGCTTTTCCTTTCTTTCCATTACTAAGTCGATTGTCTTTTGCTTTTGTTTTTTAAATTTTGTTTTTGTTTTCCCTGTTTTGTTCTCATTTTTTTTTAAATCAATTAATTAATTCATCGATTGTCTTTTGTTTTTCACGTATTAGTTGCTCGTTTTTCATTTCTTTGCGATAATTAGTCGAGCGCCTTTTGTTTTCTGTTCTTTCTTTTCATTAATATGTCGATTGTATTTTGTTTTTTTTAATTTTGTTTATGTTTCTACTGTTTTCTTCAATTTTTTTTAAATTAATTAATTAACCGACTGTGTTTTGCTTTTCAAGAATTTAGTTGATCGTCTTTTATTTTTTAAGATAATCAGTCGACTGCCTTTTGTTTTTATTTTTCTCTCTTTTCATTAATAAGTCGATTGTCTTTTGTTTTGTTTTTGTTTTGTTCACATTTTTTTTTAAATTAATTAATTAATCGACTGTCTTTTGTTTTTCATGAATTAGTTGCCCGTCTTTTGTTATCATTATGATAATTAGTCGACTGCCTTTTGTTTGTTTTTCCTTTCTTTTCATTACTAAGTTGATTGCCTTTTGTTTTTTTAAGTTTTGCTTTTGTTTCCACTGTTTTGTTCACATTTTTTTTTAAATCAATTAATTAATTCATCGACTGTCTTTTGTTTTTCACGAATTAGTTGCTCGTCTTTAATTTCTTCGCGATAATTAGCCGAGCGCCTTTTGTTTTCTGTTCTTTCTCTTCATTAATAAGTCAATTGTCTGTTGTTTTTTTAAGTTTTGTTTTTGTTTTCACAGTTTTCTTCATTTTTTTTAAATTAATTAATTAACCGACTGTCTTTTGCTTTTCATGAATTTACTTGATCGTCTTTTATTTTTTAAGATAATTAAGTCGACCGCCTTTTGTTTGTTTTTCCTTTCTTTTCATTAATAAGTCGATTGTCTTTTGTTTTTTTTTAAGTTTTGTTTTTGTTTTCACTGGGTCGGCTCTAGCACCATCACATTGATCCTACAACACGCCATCCTGATCTCAGTTTTGTGTTTAACAGTAACCGACAGTGCAATTTGATTCGGCTATTAAAACTAACACCCTGTATAAGCGTCTATTTAGTATAAGACCGTCATTATTATGATAACATATAGGATTCGTGAGATTGTACTAGTGAGTCAGTTCAGTACGCAAAGAAAATAGTGACACATTAGTGAAAAGTAGTGCACTTAGTGTCCCTGGGCCTCCTTACATCAGGGTCGGCTCTAGCACCATCACATTGGCCCTACTACGCACCCCAATCCTGATTTGCGTTTTGCGTTTAATAACACTAATCGCCAGTGTAATGCGATCCAGGCATTAAAACTGAAAACTAGATTTTTTTTGTAACACCCTGTAAAAGGGGCTACTAAGTATAGGACAATTTTGATTATTATGGTAACGCGGATTCATGCGATTGTACTGCTCAGGTACAAAAAAGAAAAGTGTCACAACGACGGAAGCAAAAGGAAAAACAAAAAAAAAGGCATCGATTTTTTTTTGTTTAAAACGCGAGTATAGAAAAGCGATCGATCGATGACTGAAAACAAGAAACAATTCGAACGGATCAAACAAAAGACAACGAAATTAAAAAAAAAAGACGATCAGACGATGACGGACAAGGAAAAGAGATTTTCACAAAACGATGGTGACTCGCCAGTTAACAGAAAAAACAAATATCAAGAAAAAAAACACCAAAACCAGTTAAAACTGAAGCACTCACGTCTATGGAGCTCCTTAATTTAGGGCCGGCTCTAGCACAACCACACTAGCCCTTGTATACTCCATCCTAATACGCGTTTTGCATACAACAATCGCCAGTACAACGCGATCGAAATCTTGCATAATTTCTATAACACCCTGTACAATAGGCCTGTCTACTAAATTCCTATGAGTTGAAAGGGATTAGGAAATTCGTTAATTCGTAATGGTTCAGATCGGTTTCCGGGATAAAAACAAAAGGCAATCGATGATTTTGAGACGCAATCTACTGGCGAGAGAAAATCAAAAATACGTGAATTTTCACCTCACTCTGTCAGAGTGCACGAATTTAATGTAATGACATAAGAATAGCGACAATAATGAAAATAAAAACAAAAGACGATTGATTTTACAGCACAAATCAGAAGGTTAATAGAAAAAGAAGACAATTTGATTGAACAGTGACGAAACAGAGGTAACGAAGTAATAATTTTTTTTTTCAAATGCACAATTTAATAAAATGAAAAAAAAAGGAAAAATGGAAATAAAAGACAATGGAAATAAAACACAATTGAGTAGATTAACGAACTAAACATGAAGAAAAAACAATTGAAAGAACGATGGCAATGTGAAAAAAAAAACAAAATAATATAATAATTAATGAAAATAAAACAAAAAAAAACAAAAGACAATCAATCTTTCAGCACGATTTCACAATGTTCAATTTAATTAAATTCGTAGATTAATGAATTTCAAAGAAATTAAATGAAAATTGACAAAACAAAGAAAACTAAATGATAGAAATTAAAGGAAAGCAATAAAATTAAAAATTTACAAAAATATTTGATAGTAAATTAAAAAAAAAAAAACAAAACAAAAGCAAGAAACGATCGACAATTTGAAAAGAATGATGATTAAATAAAGTTAAATTAAAAAAAAATATATGATTGAAATATAAAAAATTTAAACAAAAGACAGTCGATTTTTCAACACAAATCACAATTCATATAACCTGAAGGCCGTTATCCATAATTGAATTGACTTTCGGTTGGAACCGCGCCACTACTGTTTCTACTGCCGACATTTCGTTCTCCATTGCAGAAGAACTTCCTCAGGCCTGCTGCTGCTGCTGGCGGTGTTGCTGCTGCTGGTGGTGTGACTGCTATCTTTTGTTAGTCGATGAGGGCTTCTGCAGCTGCTGCTGGCGGTGTTGCTGCTGCTGCTGCTGGTGTTGCTGGTACTTCTCGTTAGTCTCATCGACTAACCGCGGACAGTAGCAGCAGCCCCGAGGAAGTTCTTCTGCAATGGAGAACGAAACGTCGGCAGTAGAAGCAGTCGTCACGCGGTTCCAACCGGAAACCAATTTAATCACAATTCAATAATTTTTAAAAAATTTAATAATAAATTTAAAAGAAAATATATGTTTTGTTTTAATTTAACTTGAAGGCTTCCGCGGCCGTCGTCCATTGTTGAATTCTTGGCTTCCGGTTGGAACCGCGTGTCACGGAGAACGAAACGTCGGCAGTGAAGAAATCCGAGACACGCGGTTCCAACCAGAAGCCAAGAATTCAACGAAAATATATGTATTGTTAAAAATTAAAAAAAAAACAAGAGACAGCACACAACAAAATTAAATTAAAAAAAAATACCTGACAGCATAATTCATAACAAAAGGCAATCGATTTTTTCAGCACAATTCCGTAGATTAATAATTTTTTTTAATTAAAAAAAGGTGATAAAACCAAAAAAAAAAACAAAAAATAAATACACGTATTAGTAAAAAAAGAAAAAACACTAGAAACAATCGAGTTTACAGCACAATTCGGTAGCGAATGACTTAAAAAAAACAATTTGAAAGGAACGATGATGAAACAAAACACAAACAAAAATACGTGACAGGATAATTAAAAATAAAAACAAAAGGCGATCGATTTTTTCAACACAATTCAACAGATTAATAAACTTTTAAAAAAAGAATAGATAACAAAACAAAGAAACAAAAATTACAAAAAATGTGTAGATACTATGTAGTAAAATTAAAAAAGAAAAACAAAAATAAGAGCCAATCGATTTTGGCAATATTCAGAAGATTAATATATAATGAACCAAAAAAAAAAATTCAATTAGAATCGAACGGCGCCAAATAAAGAAAACAAAAGAATAAAATATACATGAAAATAAAGAGTAAAATAAAAACAAAAGGCAATCGATTTTACAGCACAATCGAGTCGATCTTTTTTTTTAATAATAGTTATAATAATGTATTTTATTTCGGAACGTAACTAACTAACTGCAAAAACAAAGAAAAGCTGCAGGATCCGAAAACGGACAACCCGTTACGGTGGAGAATTTCAATAAATTCATTTTTAGTTTTGGATCATCCTGTATATCGGCAGAAACGTGGGCGCATTACCAGAAGGAGTCGCTTCCGTATACTCCTTGTATGTGATTGTTCTTCCCACCCCAAACCTTGCGCATTGTAAACTGCAAGACTAAAAGTTCGTAGCAGTCTTGTTGCTGCTCGCTTGGCAAACAGACCGCATGGAGAATTCTTCTCGCTTTTGGTTAAATTTTCATTGAACTGTGTTTGTTCTGGAGTAAAAAATGTGAATTGTTTGTTGCGAGTCCAAAGCCTTTCGTTCTGCAAGCCTTTCCAAACCTGTCCGTCGATTATGATTTTTGGTTCGTAATACGTGTTTTCTTTTATCTAGGTTTTTTGGTTTCTTTTTCTTTCTCCTTCTATCTTATTCCGCCTTCTGTCCACCCCCACGACGTTCTGAACGCTTTACCGGAATTTGGTAACCGGAGGCAAGCTAGAGAAACCTACGGGGGCATCGTTGTGAGACGGTTCGATTAATGGCGTATGCTATCCGTTTTGGTCCGCCATCTTATGGTTGATTACCTGAACAAGAGTGGATACCACTTTAACGCCATCGAAGTGGTAACTGAAAGTGACTCCCTCCTGGTGTTCGCTTTTTCGTTGAAACGAAGCAACATCTGTCAAGTGTTTGACGTGCGCTTTCAGGATTCCTAACCTCGACGGACACAAGACTTGGAAGTTCGCTTTTGTGATATGAGAAGGTCGAATAATTAGTTTTATTTATTTATTTTATGCGCCCGTGCTCCTTTAAATTCCACTATAAAACTGGTCCTAACCATTTTTTTTTCTGTTACAGCTGCCTTTTGGACGTAATCGATTTACTCATCGTTGAAATCGTGGACGTCATTGATCACCTTCGAAAGAAATTACAAAACTGAACTTAATTTGTCTCAATGATTTTTTTAAGTTTAAACCAAAATTAAATAAAAAAAAAAAATTAGAGATGTAATATTTCTCGCATTATCGATGAATTTACTGATGATATACAAGCCTCTAGATATCCAGCAGAACTTGTTGACTTACTTTTTCTAAAAGATCTGTAACTAAATATAGATTAAAGTGACATTAAAGAATTGCGAAAATCTATTTTTGCATCATCGATTGACCTGCCGTTGAAATTAAATGCGCTTGGATGTCATCAAATACGAAATCGAGCACTGCAGCCTTCTAGGCATCATCGATTTACTCAGCGTTGAAATCGAAAACACATGGACGCCATCAATTACTTACCAAAGAAGTTACTTCGTTGAAATGTCTTTTTTTAATTAAGTAGACTTCAGTAAAAACGAAAAATCTTTAAATCGATTTTTCTCGTTGAAACTGAAATAATATTTTACTCTTCACCGATGATATTAGAAACACTCACTTATCCAGCAAGAGATTCTTAAATTAAGAAATTAGGTTAGGGAATTATGAGATCCGACAAAATCAAGCTTTTACACCATCGATTGACTTACTGTTGAAATTAAATACACTTGGATGTCATCAAATATCTACTGGGCGTTTGAAATCCATCACTGCAGCAGCCGTTCAGACATCATCGATTTATTTACCGTTGAAATCGAAAACGCTTGGACCCCACCAATTACCTTACGAAATATTCTAACTACACCTAATTCCTAATTTACAAACGATTTTGAAACTTTAAATCAAAATGAAGTTAGTGAATACGCAAATTCTGAAATCACAATTTAGAGAAGCATCATCGATTAACTCACTGATGACCAGTGTTGCCAACTTAGGGGATTTCCCCCTAAATTTAGGGGATTTTAAGTGTCAAAGGGTGAATTTAGGGGATAACGTTCTTTAGAGGATTTTTCAGGTTTTTTTTTAACACTAACACTAACATCTTGCATTATTACGTTAAATTAAAATTAAAATAAACGAAAACGCTATAATATTTAGAACTAATTTTTTAGCTACATTAAAGTAAACGAAACCAAAAATGATTTCAAAAAGAAATAGAAATATACACCTGCAGATTTGTGAATAAAAACAAATTTTAGGGAAGCATGTCTTTCATTTGGGGGATTTTTAAACCTTAGATGGAGGAAATCGTTATCAATGGGTTGGCAACACTGCTGGTGACATTAGAAACTGACAGACATCCAAAGAAAGATTTTTAAATTAAAAAGCTATCTCATTTAAGATCGTTAACTAAATATAAATTAAGCTGACTTTAGAGAATTATAAAATCTTTCAATAAATTAAGATTTCGCATATCATCGATTGACTCGGCGCTGAACTTAAAAACATTTGACTAGCACCAATACTTGACAACCTGCAGAAACATAACCTCAAAAATTTGTTATGGACGACAGGTACATGTAAGAGGCTATGAATATTAAATTAAATCAACAAAATGGGCACCGCCGTAAAGAGTGTGTCGAGCACGATAGTGTTTGCGGATTTCTGCGATTTGCTGGACGAAATCAAGGCCAGCCCCAAGCAAGAGCACAAGCAAGCGAAGCTTGCCAACTTCATCAAGGAATTCCGGGCGAAAGGGCAAGACTTGTCGCAAGCAAACCCGAACATTGAGACCACGTTCTACCCCGTAATACGTTTATTACTGCCCCAGTGCGAAAGAGAGCGAAGCGCATATGGCCTCAAGGAGACAGCCCTGGCCAAATCGATAGCAAAAATTTTGGGGCTAAATTCCAAGGGGGAAGACGCCAGGGGTTTAATGAAGGCGGCCTCGAGCGGAACCGATTTTGGAGAGGCCGCTTACAATGTTTTAAGGAAGCACTTCTCTGGCACCAAACGCCTGAGCATTTCGGATATTAACGAGAGATTAGATGCAGTTTCTAAGAAGAATAGCGAAAATGATATTCGTAAGTAAACTAAGATGATAGTCCTATGTGTACAGCGTGTTCAATCTGAACAGCATTCAGAGTTGCTAAGTTTGTTATTTTTAACGATAGAGCTTTGGTTAAATTAGCAAAGATTCTGTCATTCTGAATTTCTAATCAAAGAAACAAATGCATTGTTAGTCAGTGTTACCAACTATTGATGATCGTTGTTCCCTCACATTCGGATGAAAATTTCCCCCTTTTTTTTTCTTGCTTTTCCAATCAGATTGCAATTTGAAGCTATTTTAATGCATTTGTGAGACGATTTGGCTTTGAGTGTAGAAAATATTGTCCGTTTTCACAATTTTAAAGCGTGGATATTACTACGAATCGGGAAAATTCCCATCAATTGGCAACACTGCAGCTAGTTGTCAAAACATTCGGACACTATATTTTTTTTAAGTTATAGAAATGAAGTAATTTTTGTAAGCCATTTGTTTTTTTTTTCCTCTGTGCAGCAATACCAATATTTCTTATATTTGTTCATAAAATATGAAAATAATTAAAAAAAAATAGTTTATACATGAGTGGGCCAAGTTGTTAAAGTAACTGACAGACGAGATCTATCCAATGAGCAAATAAAGAACAACAAACAAATGAAAGCGCTGACATTTAGTTTCTTTTTTCTCTTTACAATGATTTTAAACTTTCTTCCTTCGTTATTAAAGTGAATGATGCAAATTAAAACTTGGTATTTTGCAAATGAGTAGACAGATTAATTCTTTCAATGAAAATGGCATATACATATGAACATTCAACCACTGTTGCCAACTTGGTGATTTTGTCACTAGGTCTCATGACTTTCTGTTGAAATTTCAAACAAATTTTAGTAAAATCAGATATACTTAGTGATTTTGCGACCGCTTTAAGGACATGTCTAGTTATTTCTTCATTTAATAATAGTTAATTTAGTTATTTTTTGAATTTTGTGGTAACTTTTGCCTAAAACAATAAGCTAGCTATGTTCGTCAAGTATAAGAATCGAATTCTACTTTACCAACAAAGCCTGTAAACTTATGCCCAATGTTGTCAACTTAAGTGATTTTGACACTAGATCTGGAGATTTTCCGTTAAAATTTCAGACAAATTTAAGTAAAGTCTGCAATTTTTTGACTGTTTTAGGCCCGGTATTTCAGTATTTCTGGCTGGAATTTGTAACTGCCGACAAATACCTACCTCTATCGACATCTATGTATAGAATTCTTGACATCATTACATCTCTTGCCCCGTCGCATTTTACTTTCCTATTTTCAAATTCAGATTATTTTTTTTTATCAGAACATAAATGTAGCAAATTCTGCCAGCGCCATCTGTGGATGAAATTTTTAACTACCAACAAATACTGCTAGCGACATCTGTGTATAGAATTCTTAATAAGTTTAGACGAAAAATTCGCACATTTCACTTGCTCCGTAGTTGGATTTTGATTTCCTTTTTGTTTTCAAACTCAAATTGTTTCCTGTCAGAATATAAATATAGCAAATACTGCCAGCGACATCTGTGGATGAAATTTGTAACTGACGACAAATACCTCTACCGGTGGGAAACTCGCACAACATTTCACTAGCCTCGTCGCATTTTAATTTCCACTTGTTTTCAAATCAAATTATTTTTTTTACCAGAACATGAATGTAGCAAATTCTACCAGCGCCATCTGTGGATGAAATTTATAATTAACAACAAATACTACCGGTGACATCTGTGTATAGAATTCTTAATAAGTTTTGGCGGAAAATTCGCACGACATTTCACTGGTTCCATAGGATTTACATTTCCTTTCTATTTTCAAACTCAAATTATTTTCTGTCAGAATATAAGCAAAGTAAATACTACCAGCGACGTGTGTGGATGAAATTTGCAACTGACGACAAATACCTATGGCGACATCTGTGTGTAGAATTCTTAATAAATTTCCGGCGGGAAATTCACACAACTTTTCACTTGCCCCGTCGCATTTTACTTTCCTTTCCTGTTTTCAAACTCAAATTATTTTTTTTTATCGGAACATAAATCAAACAAATACTACCAGCGCCATCTGTAGATGAAATTTGTAACTGACGACAAATACTACCGGTGACATCTGTGTATAGAAGTTTTTGCGGGGAAATTCGCTCGACATTTCACTTGAGTCGTCGCATTTTACTTTCTTTTCCTGTTTTCAAATTCAAACAATTTTCTTATCAGAACAAAATGCAGTAAATTCTACCAGCGCCATCTGTGGATGGAATTTGTAATTGACGACAAATGCTACCAGCGCCAAATTAAAACTCTAGTTTTTAAGAGAACATAAATATAGCAAATTCTACCAGCAACATCTGTGGATGAAATTTGTAACTAACGACAAATACTACTAGCGACATCTATATATAAAATTCTTAATAAGTTTAGGCGGGAAATTCGCAAGACATTTTACTTGCTCCGTAGTTGGATTTTAATTTCTTTTCTGTTTTCAAACTCAAATTATTTTCTGCCATAGTTTATATAAAGCAAACACTACTAGCGCCATCTATGGATGATATTTTAACCAGTTTTTGTAAAAAAAAAATTAAAAAATGCTCACGATTCTTTATTTTCGCATAAGTATATGGCTGTACAAAGCCACCTGGTCGTTAAAGTAGTAATCGATCATTGTTTCATGTCTTTGTCGGTTTCGAAACTGCCAACGGAACAAACCCAATGGTGAACGGTTCAAATTGAAACCCCGTTTTTCCAGGTGGCCAGGAAGACGAGATTTTTAAATTATTCAAATCAACATCCCCCAACGAGCAGCGCTGGCTCGTGAGGATAATCCTCAAGAAACTGAGCCTGGGACTGGGCCAAAACAAAATCCTCCACCTCTACCACCCGGACGCCGTCGACCTATTCGACAGCAACAACAGCCTTTCGAAGACCTGCGACACCCTGCACGATCCGAGCGTGCGCATCAACGAAATCGAAATCTCCTTGTTCACGCCGTTTCGCCCCATGCTGTCGCAGAGGTGCGACGCGAAGGAATTCCTGAAGACGGTCACGGCGAGCGCCAAGTTCCTGGTCGAAACCAAATTCGACGGCGAGCGCTTCCAGCTGCACATGAGCGACGGCAACTTCAAGTACTTCTCGAGGAACGGCTTCGACTACACGAAGAACTACGGCGCCAACTTCAACAGCGGAATTTACACCCCGTATTTAAAGCAGGTGTTTAAACCCGACGTGCAGAGCGTCATCCTAGACGGGGAGATGATGGGGTGGAACACCGTTACGAAAAAATTCGGTTCGAAAGGGATGATTTTCGACGTCAAAAAACTACTGGACACTAGCCGATACCAGCCGTGCTTTTGCGTCTTCGATTTAATCCTACTAAACAAAAGAGTCCTAACCAATAAGCCGTTTGTTCACAGAATGGAGGTGTTAAAGTCCATTTTAAAGCCGGTCGAGGGCGTGATCGCCATCAGCGTGAAATCAGAAGCGAAAGGCAAGCAGGAAATCCTGGATGCCCTCAACTCATCCATGGACAGGGACGAGGAAGGCATCGTTTTTAAAAATCCCGAATCCACGTACACCCCCAACGACCGCAAGGGCGGTTGGTGGAAGATGAAGCTTGAATACTTTGCGAACGTAATGTCGGATTTGGACGTGATAGTGATGGGGGCGTACAGGAAAGGCAGAAAGCTCGCGGGGTTTTCAGTCGGAGTGGCCGAGCCGTCGAAATCGGGGACCCCCACGAAATTCCTCTCGCTAGCCAGAATCGCCAGCGGATTAACCAACGAAGAGATGGAATCCATCGATGCGAAACTGGGGCCCCACTGGAAAGAGATGAGCGACGGCGGCTACGAGAAACGCGGGCTTCATTTCGGCAAAGACAAGCCGGATATTTGGGTCGAGCCGAAACACTCGTGCGTTTTACTCGTGCGCGGCGCCGAATTAATAAAAACGTACGGGAATAACCCGGATTTTAAAACGAGGTACACGCTGCGTTTCCCCCGGATTTTAAGCATCCGATTCGACAAGCCTTACTACAATTGTTTGAGTACGATCGAACTGGACGAGTTAACCGCGGGGAGAACGCCGGTGCAGAAATTGTATAAGCGCCACCTAGATTTGAGCGACGTCGAATTTGAAGGTAAGAAGGTGAAGAAGCGCAAGGCGCGCTTTCAAATCGACGGAGATGAAGATGAAGTCCAAGCGAGTAGCAACTTGTTAAAGGGCTATGAGTTCTGCGTGCTGAGCGGAACTAAAGAGTGGGCGAGAGCCGATGTGGAAAAGGCGATAAAGCAAAGCGGTGGGACCATCGTCAAGATGGAAGGGCAAAATACTTTCTGCATACTTGTAGGCGAAAACCACTCGAGGGTTCAGTATTATAAAGGCGTGGTGGATATGGTGAGGTTGCCATGGTTAAAAAGTGTCCTGGAGAAGCACCGCTTCGTTTTGTATAGACCCGAGCACATGATATACACGGGGCCTTCGACTAAAAACAGGTTCTTGTTCGAGTACGACAAGTACGGGGATTCGTACACCAAGAAGGCAACGAAGGATAGTTTGGAGATAGTTTTTAAAAACATACTCGCTCGAAACGACTACATAAATCCTGCGTCGGTTGAAATCGACGGGTTTCACGAGAACATCGACTTTCCCTATCAATTCGGACTATTCCGTGACTGCCACGCGTACTTCGATAAGTACAAAGTCATAAACGAGCCGGAATCGGAGAAAATACTTTCGTGTCCTTTAGAGGAAGCCGAGTTTCAATTCTGGGGAGGCACCATCAGCTCTTACTTAACCAAAGAAGTCGATCTCGTCGTGATGAAGTTCGACAGCGAATTACGAAGGGAAGTGATCGCCAGTTATTTGGGGGAAATCCGCAACAGGATCGCCAAAGTAGTTACTAAGGATTATATAAGTGAGAGAGTGTCGGAATATAAAAATTTTTAATTTAGTACACAACACTGACTGATTTATTTAATCTCTCCGTACACGAATTTTGAATTTTGCCGAATTAACTCCTGTTCATCCTGTTCCCCCATCCCCTGCGATGGTCGTCCTTAAACTCGTCCCGATCCCTCATGTTCTGTAAGTACTCGGGATTGTCCTGTTCGAGTGCGTCCTCCTTATCTTCCTCCTCTTTATCCTCGTCGTTCAAGGAGATGCCCGCGAGCGAAGCTTCTTGCAAAGACATCTGGCCTGTAGGTTTTTTATCTGGGTCGGGGAAGATTCCATCGCGCACGCGTTTCTCATAAAATTCTTGAACGGTCATCGTGGGAAGCGAGGGATATCCGGCCCCGAAGACCGCCTTTTGGACCTCGTCTTTCGTTATGATAATCGGCTTCAGTGGTTGGACCGGAGGTCGCTTCAGTTTTGGCTGATCATCCTTACCTGAACATAAACACTTGTTTATTATACTCATTACTAAAGCACGGATTTACGTGCACTTTTAGCTTATGAATCATCATGTTAGGTGGAGTGATGACTCACGATCTGAATCCGTGCTATTTAGTGGTTTTGTGGCAATCAGGCATAAAAATCGAGTTCTACTTTACCAACAAAGCCTGTAAGCTTACGCCCAATGTTGCCAACTTAACTACAGGAAGATCGAAATTGATTGTCCTGATCCTGCACTACTTTCCACGAGCTTCATATCGATATTTACATCTAATTATTAAAATGAAGTTAGTAACATAGGGATATTTGGGGAAGTTACTAAATATCCCAAAATTATGTTCACAGTTCATTGCGTTCATTCATCAAAAATGGTTTATTTCATTGTAATGGCAAACAATAATTATATTCTTTAATAATTAGGTTAGGTTTAGATGTACGTTTCATGAATGTTCTATGCACGACGCTGCTTTTCGTTCTAACCCTCAAATGATAGATGTAAATATTGATATCAAGCTTACAGAAAGTAGTGTAGGATCAGGACAATCAATTTCGATCACCCTGTAGTGATTTCATTGGAAACTAATTTTAACCAAACCACTCGAGATTTAATAATAAATCAAATAAATAATTACGACTGATTCTGATTCTGTTTTGTGGTGACCCTGTCAGAGAATATTTAGCCGTGTTCGCCAAGCATAAAAACTGCGTTCTTCTTTATCGACAATATGCGCGCGAAGGGATTTTTGACATTTTTGCGAAAACGCCCCTTTGTTGAGTGCAGGAGCAGAAAAAAGATAACGAATAAAAAATGAATGACGATCAATTCCTGTCACTTTTATTCAACAAAAAAAAACATCGAATTGAAAGTTTTCTTTACCGTCACTGATCGTATTTTGTTTCTTTATTTCTTCTTCTTTTATTTTTTCATTTGGTGTCTCTCGACTGTATTTTGTTTTCTACCAAGAAAAAGAGTCGGAATTCGAACGAAAGTCTTTTGTTGTCTCGCTTTTGTTTTGGAAACAAAATAAAAGCGAATACGGAAGGTTTTCTTGTATTCAAATCGTCGGCCATTTCTTGCATTTGCTTTTAAATAAACGATCGCCTTTTGTTTAAGTTTTTGGCGAAAACCAACGGCGCTATTTTTCTTTTGTAATTTAACTGTCCTGTTAATGCTGAGGCCAGTGTTGCCAAACTTAATACGCTTATGTAGAACATTGAAATATTTAATACACAAATTCGACAAAGTAAAAAAAAAAAAACAGTTTGATTTTTCGACATTTGTTTTCCAGTGATTATTTGAGCTGAAACCTATTGGCAATCCTGCATACAGCGGAGAAACGGCAACCATTTGGAGCCATCCCCTTCCGAATTGCTATAAGGACCACGAAAATGTCAAGTGCCATCTTTTTAGCTGAGCACAATGGTACTCATCTATATATAAAGTACGTGTGATCACAAAAATAAATAATAATAAGCACTTAACCTATACAGGGTGCGTAAAAAGCATTGGACAAAAAGGGAAATGATGTGCACAAGGTTTGACGTTTGGTACAAGGTTGCCAATGGACATTCGCAAAAAGTCTGAACGGTTAGCTTAAATAATCACTAAAAAGTCACTAGAAAACATAAAAGCAAATGCTGAAAAAATCATTAGGTTACACTTCATTAATGTTGCGGGTCAGCAGCTCTACAAAGGGATCTATTCCCTTGTATATTGTAAATTGCCTGGTAACTGAAGAACATCTCTTTGATAACATATTTCCTTGCCTCTTCTATCCAGTGAAATAACCTGATACTGGCGAAGTATATTCGATTAGCGGAAAAAGGTATGCCAGACTATTACAGCACTGGCTTGGGAAATGTGTGCTTTGCCGAACTATTGCAGCACCAGCGGTGAGTATTACAGCATTAGCGAAGACCGTCTTGCACGATACTTATACTTTTACTTTATGGCGGGGATTAGGTAAGTCCGTAGCATTGATCTATTTGCTTGCTCGAATTGCGTCTTATTTGGCAGAACTCGGTCTTCTTGTGTTTGATTTGTTGCGCGTTAAGTTCGAAGAGGGTCAGCTCATATTCTAAGTTCCCTGGTAACATCTTCACTTGCCTCTTTTATCCATCAATGAAATAACCTGCTACTTGGGAAGTACGTTCGATGTGTTTTGCCGGACTATTGCAGCACCATCGAGTAATATTATCGTCAGACTGTTACAGCACCAGCTAAGACTGTGTTGCCCGATTCGTATTCTGCCTTTTACACTTTAACTTTGTGGCGGGGATTGGATAACTCTGTATCATTGGTCTATTTGCTTGCTCGAATTGTGTCTTATTTGTCAAAACTCGGTCTGCTTGTGTTTGATTTATTGCGCGTTAAGTTCGATGAGGGTCAGGTTGTATAGTAAGTTCCCGGTAACTCTTCAAGATGTCTCTTTGCCAACATCTTCCCTTGCCCCTTCTATCCATCAATGAAACAACCTGATACTTGGGAAGCATGTTGGATATGCTTTGCCGGACTATTGCAGCACCAGCAAGTGATTATCACCAGACTATTACAACACTAGCGAAGACCGTCTTGCACGATACTCGTTCTGACTTTTATACTTTTACTTTATGGCGGGGATTAGATAACTCTGTATTATTGGTCTATTTGCTTACTCGAATTGCGTCTTATTTGTCAGAACTCGGTCTTCTTGTTTTCATTCGTTGCGCGTTAAATTTGATAAGTCAGCTTGTATTGTAAGTTCCCTGGTAACTCTTCAAGATGTCTCTTTGATAATATCTTCCCTTGCCCCTTCTATCCATCAATGAAATAACTGATACTTGGGAAGTATGTTCGATGTGCTTTGCCGGACTATTGCAGCACCAGCGAGTGATTATTACAGCACTAGCTAAGACCGTCTTGCCCGATACGCCTTCTGCCTTTTACACTTTTACTTTTTGGCGGGGATTGGATACCTCTGTATCATTGGTCTATTTGCCTGCTTGAATTGCGTCTTATTCATCAGAACTCGGTCTTCTTGTATTTGATTCGTTGCGCGTTAAGTTTGATGAGGGTCAGCTTGTATTGTAAGTTCCCTGTTAAGTCATCAAGATGATAACATCTTTGATAACATCTTCCCTTGCCTTTTCTATCCATTAATAAAATAACTTGATACTTGGGAAGTATGTTCGATGTTGCCGGACTATTGCAGCACCAGCGCGTGATTATCGCCACACTATTACAGCACTAGCGAAGGTCGTCTTGCACGATACGCGTTCCGTCTTTTATACTTTTACTTTGTGACGGGGATTAGGTAGCTCTGCATCATTGGTCTATTTGCTTGCTCGAATTGCGTCTTATTTGTTATTCCCTGGTAACTGAACAAACTCTTCAAGATGTCTCTTTGGTGACATCTTCCCTCGCCTCTTTTATCCATCAATGAAATAACCTGACATTGTATGTATGTATGTTCGATTAGCGTGAAGAAGCTATGCCAGACTGTTACAGCACTAGCTCGGGCAAGATGTGCTTTGCCGGACTACTGCAGCAGCAGGAGTGAGTATCGACAGACTATTACACCACCAGCGAAGGCCGTCTTGCACGAGACGCGTTCTGTCTTTTGTACTTTTACTTTGTGACGGGGATTAGGTAGCTCTGTATCATTGGTCTGTTTGCTTACTCGAATTACATTCTATTTTGTCTTGTGTTTGATTCGGTGGTTGTCTTAGCGACCCAATTCGTTGGCCAATCAGAAACGAATGCGGTTGTGCTCTAATCCGTTAAGGGGTGGCCTTAATGTTGTTGAGCCCCCACAATGCATTAAATATTTTCAAAAATTTACATCAAATTAGACCATCAAAATTACTATAGAGAAACGATCGTTTCGGCGTTTCTTCTTAGACGGCCGATTGTGTAGCAAATGTAGGAAAAACAAAAAAACGGTCGACGATTTGGAAATAAGAAAATAAATAGCACAAAAATGGCCACAAAATACGAACGACCACGAAACAAATTTTCAAAGAACGAAAACCTTTTCGATTTCTGTTTCGCGTCAAGAAACGTTTCAAACACGCCTCCAATTTGACTTGTACAAAAACAAATGAACTGTGAAACAAATATACAAATACAATATTTATAAGAATAACAAAAACAAATGCAAAGTATTGAAGGCAAGTCGGCTGGATTGCGATGGGGACCCTCCAAGCATCCTCTTTACACCTATTTCGACCCTAATTGGGTCTTCATCAGCTCGAGAACGCTAACGCAATCCCGACGACTAACAAGAAACAAAGATAGTGCGTAAATGCAAACGTGCCACATAGTGGCGACACCCCACGACCGTTTTCTGACCTATAAATGCGCCGTGAATAGCAAAATCGCAACGATACTGTTGCCTCACAAGCTACCACGTATGAGATGGCAGGTAAAATGAAGCGTTTTACACCTTTGAGAGAAATAAGTACGTGAGCAACAGTAGGAAACATGTAACCTAATGTAATAATAAGGGGATGGAGATACAAAATTTGGTTGCAAATCAGCTGGATTGCAATGGGGCCCCTGGGCCCTAATTGGGATACTGTCAGAGTGCTCTGGAGCAGTCAGTCAAAAATGCTATTACTTACACGCGTCCAATAACAATCCCACCTACCTAATTTGGCCATGTGTTCCAAAATGGGCTTTTCCATTTCGATGCTGTTCAACTCATCAATCGCCTCATAAATAAACAGCTTGATCAAAGTAAGAAAGTAATTCCTCTTGATTTCTTCGTCGACGTGCTCGTTCCTCATGTTCCCCTTCAAGCTCTCGAGCTTCTGCTTCAGTTCCTTCTGCTCGTTGAACCTCTGTATTTTATTGGCTCGCGTGTTCACGGAAACTCGTAGCTGCTCGAACTCGCTCCTGGAGGGAGCGTCCGCCTGTTCCTTAGCTGCCGCGTCCTTGAACTCGTAGTTGCTCAGGCCGTAATCGTTGCACCTCTGCAAGAAATCCTTGTAATACACGTCGGCGACGTCTATGATCGTCTTCCTATCACCCGAAGTCAGCTTCATGCTTAGCCCGCCTAGGAGAGCGGGCAATAGTAAGTACTGTAGATTCGACGTGGGTATTTCATCGACCGTCTCGTTCCGACTGAATAATCCGGCGATGCTGACGAGTTGCGTGGCCTCTTCGAGGATGCGCATCGCTTTCTTCACGTTAATCTGGAATCATTGTGTGGTTTTAAGTTGTGTTTGGGGACTTAAGGTGGGACCTACCTGGAAGTTGGGACTGTTTGTTGGTTCATCTAATTTCTCTAAGCTGTTGTACAGGTCTAGACCTTGCTGGAATATACTGGCGAGGCTGTCGACCTCCAATTCATCCGCTGCGCCGCTCTCCATTGCACAATTTTAACACTTCACAGAAATATTGGTAAATTCAGGCAGTACAGAAAAAGTAATAACTGACATAACCCCAACAAACGAAAAGATCAGGTTTGCCAACGTAATCGGCGTGGTGGAAATACGTCAGTGATGCCAATAAATCGACTGGGCGTTGATAATAATTAGAGATGTATTGATGAATTTTGAAGATAGTTTGAAATACCGCCATAATGGTAGTGGCAATACAAAGTAAACACGACGCAATCCATAAAAGCAAAACGTAACGCCATAATATTAGCTTCAGGCGCATGTATAATAACATTTACAGTACAAATATATAAATACACAAAGTAGAAACTGTTTATTATAAATAAATGGGCGTCTTTATCTTCATCGGTGAACTTATCGATATCATCTGGCTACAAATTTATTTAGTTAACGAAGTAATTAATTCACTAATGATGATTTCAGCTTATTTCCAGTAATATATATGCGTAGAAAGTATTAACGAGTACTTATTTGTTATTATTCATTATATACAACATGAAACTGTCATACAGGTTCCTACTTTACCGGCCACTATAACGCGGTTTAAACTCTATTATTTCTAATTGTTTCATATAGTATACAATTTTAACAATACTAATAAATAATTTAAACGCAATTAATGATATTAAAATAAGAAATAAAGTTTTACGTGGTGAAATGTAAGTATAGAATTGAAGTGTCTCCATTCTCAGCGGCGATTGAATCGATTAAGTTTTGCCAATTTAATAGTCGTTACACTAATTTAGTGATTAAATTTAAATTTGCGTTTATTTTTAAATTTAGTGCCTTTTTTGGTGAATTTTTTTTAAGTAAAACCTTGATTTATTGTGAAAGTAGTTTTTCTTTGAAATCGTTGTTCACTCGAGAGGTTTGTGTTGCTCGGAGCACGGTCGGAGCTGTCAAATGTAGTTTTCAGCCACATTCGTTTATCTCTCGCTGAAAAAGCATAGAATGTGACCGAAAACTATACGTGACAGCTTTTAGAGTAACTCCGAGCAACACAAACGAACAAACCTAAGCCAAGCAGCTTAAGTTTTTAGTTTTTTCTGTTTTGGTATTGCTTCAGTAGTTTCTGTTCTGTCCTCAGTGTTGCCAATCGTGGCGATTTGTCAATAGTGACATTTTTAAACCCGTGGCGACGTAGCGGCGCCTGCCATGATGTGAACCAAAGGTGGCGACTATTTACGAATTTCTTTAAAATTTTCATGATGTACGTGTGTCTGTATTGTACTTTTTTGAAGTAAAAAGAAATAAATTAAAAATAAACGCAAAAAGTCATTAAAGATATGTAAAATTAAAAAAAAATAGAAACAAGAGACTATCGATTTTAATGCGCAATTTAGTAGATTTCCAAAGAATATTGGCAAGACAATGAAAACAAAATAATAAAACTCCAAAAAAAAATAATCAAATAAAAATAATACTAAGAAATAATAACAATAATAATAAACAAAAAGCAATGTATTTTACAAACAATTTCATAAATTAAACATGAAAAGGCAAACAAAATGAAATAGTAGATATTTTTAAAATACGAAAAATCAATAAAAATAAAAATTTAATGAAAAAATAAATAATACAAAAAAATGAAACAAAATGAATTATGAAAAAGTAAAGAAATTGAAACAATTGAATTTTTTTTAAATACTAAGTAAGTAATAACATTTAAAAACCAATAAAAACAAAAGACAATCGATTTTGCTGCACAATTCAGCATACCTATTAATAAATTAAAAAGAATCTGGGAGGAAAGGCGACGAAACAAAAAAAAACAATCAAACAAAACAAAAAATATAACAATACTATTAAAATAAAAATAAACGCAATAGTCATAACAAGGCAAAAATTCCCTAGATTCATAAATTAAAATATTTCGACATGCTGCAACAGATGGCGTTGTTGAATGTCTTACGAGACGCGACTTTAGTTTCTGATTGTAGCGATATTTCACTCCAAGCAGTTGGCAACACCGTCTGTCATCGAAGTGCGATGTATTGACAGATGGTAAAATGGCAGGATCGCTAGTGAGATTCAGCAATGTAGCAAAAACTCAATTAGGTAAGCTGGTAATTACTTTATTATCTTAAGATTCAAAGTTCCAAGAAAAAACCTCGACATTCGGGGTTTGTTCAACTCGTCGCGCGAACATAACCTCAACTCTACGTTATATAATTATTGAAGTATCGATTTACAGGGGCGCTTGCACCCTTCGCAAACACAACTCAAGTATTATTCTACTCCACCCCGCCGCCCCAAACCAAAACGAAATTCGGCCCGCTCGCCGACGAAGACCGAATATTCACCAACTTGTACGGTAGACACGACTGGCGTCTGAAGGGGGCCCTCAAGCGCGGCGACTGGTACAAAACGAAGGAAATCGTGCTGAAAGGCGCCGATTGGATCATCGGTACGACAACTTCGTAGTCTTTTCTTTAAATTAAGTGGATTTCGTTGCAGATGAGATCAAAATATCGGGGCTGCGAGGTCGTGGGGGCGCAGGCTTCCCCTCCGGCATGAAATGGTCCTTCATGAATAAGCCGGGCGATGGTAGGCCCAAGTATTTAGTGGTGAACGCCGACGAGGGTGAACCGGGCACATGCAAAGACAGAGAGATCATGCGACACGACCCACACAAGCTCGTCGAGGGTTGCTTGATCGCGGGCAAGGCGATGGGTGCTAGGGCTGCATACATTTATATTCGGGGGGAATTTTATAACGAAGCTAGTAACATGCAAGTTGCAATCGCAGAGGTAAGTAAATCGTGATATTATTGAAGTTGGGGAATGTCTAGGCATCCGGGCCTGATGACAAAACTGAGTGAATAGATTATAGCAATATTTTTTCGTAGGCATATCAAGCGGGTCTCTTAGGGAAGAATGCTTGTGGTTCGGGGTACGACTTCGATGTATTTGTCCATAGGGGCGCAGGAGCATACATTTGTGGCGAAGAAACTGCTTTAATCGAGTCAATCGAGGGTAAACAAGGCAAGCCTCGACTTAAACCACCGTTCCCCGCAGACGTTGGTGTATTCGGTTGCCCAACGACGGTCACCAACGTTGAGACTGTCGCTGTAGCACCTGTAAGCCCTCTTTTATTTATTTCTTTGGCCTTCAATGACCTGTGCGCCTTTTTTTTCACAGACAATTTGTCGCAGGGGTGGTGCGTGGTTCGCATCGTTTGGACGAACCCGTAATTCCGGCACCAAATTATACAACATCTCGGGGCATGTCAACAGGCCGACTACCGTCGAGGAGGAGATGAGTGTCCCACTCAAGGAGCTCATCGAGAGGCACGCAGGAGGTGTAATCGGAGGTTGGGATAATTTATTAGCTGTTATACCAGGTGGTTCCTCGACTCCTCTCATCCCGAAAAGGTAAAGGGTTTCGAAGACGCATGGCTCGGTGTGTTAGACAGTTTTTTGCAGTGTATGTGACGATGTCCTGATGGATTTCGATGCGCTGGTGGCGGTGCAAAGTAGTTTCGGCACGGCTGCCGTCATCGTGATGGATAAATCGACGGACATTGTGAAAGCGATCGCGAGGTTGATCCACTTTTATAAGCACGAGTCTTGCGGCCAGTGCACACCATGTCGTGAAGGTACATCCAATAATTTATGACGTTTTTCTTTTAGTCGCGCTGTTGTCTTCCATATTGACAAGGAGTGTATAGTGTGTAAAGTCAAAAGTTGACAAAGAGAATAAAAGATTGTCGATTGAGGCAAACTTCGACGAAAACTGTAACTTCGTCGAAAACGGTAGAAAAAGAAGTAATTAAAAATAATACCAAGAGATGGCGCTTTCGAATTCCCGTTACAAATTTACGCAATGGAAATGAGGGAAAAAGAAAGCGATGCTTCTTCTCGTACTTTTAATTAATTTAATTTAAATTCTTAAGAGGAAAGATTTTAGGAAAAGTCTAGCAAAAATTATTGAGAGAAGAATAAACGGTCAGAGAAGATAAAATTATTATTGTTTTTGTTATAAATCGATAAAATACTGAATTCTGAATGAACAAAAATAACGCAAGACAAAATCAAATCGAAAAACAGAAAAGAACTGAAACGGAAAAGCGCAAATTCACAGCGAATTTTGTTTCTCATTTTTTTTTATAACGTGAACCTCGAAACAATAAAAGTAATAGTAAAAGATATTGCCAAAAGATGGCGCTTGTTCCAAATTGATCATTACGCAAAGGAAATAATGACCAGAGAGGGCAGGGCTTCTCTCGCTTTAAATTAATCTAATATAAATTATTTCTAAGCAGAAATCTACTAAAGAAAATTCGAAAACAAAAAAGAAAATGACAAACACTCGTGGGTAGGTGGACACCGTGAAAATAAAAATTGTGAAAGTCACGTAAACACCAAGAAAAATAATATAAAACAAAACCAAATCGGAAAACAGAATATAAAAAACGGTTGATTGGAAAAGAATGAAATAAATTCGCAACGAAAACTGCAACTTCGTCCAAATCGATAGAAAAAGAGGTAATTAAAAGTAATGCCAAGAGATGGCGTACTTCTTCTGGTCTGCAATGGCGTCTAGACATATTTAATTAACTTAATGCAAACAGATTCACTAATTTTCGAAACAAAAAGCACGTTTTATTAATTAGATGACTTAAAAAGGTGCCAATTAGGCCTTTTTTTTGTTGACTTTTCGTTTCCTAGCAGAAAAATGCCTTGCTGTTGTTAATTGTTTCATGGCACATTATTTGAATTGTGAAAAAAACAAATGACAAGTGCTCGAAGGAGGGCACCGCGGAAATAAGCATTGAGATTAAAAAAATATTAAAAATAATGCCCAGAGATGGCGCTTTCGATTTGTCATTTCAAATAGTTCACTCCATAAAAAAATAATAAAGTCGACACCATACTTCAGATTAATAAATCAGAGAAAATTCAAAAACAAAAAAAAAACAAATGACAAACGCTCGTAGGACACCTCGAAAAGAAAAATTGTAAAGAAAAGTAAACGTAATAAATCAATAAAATATTGAATTTCGTAAAGAAATGAACAAGAATAATGTAAAACAAAATCAGGTTGGAAAGGAGTGAAGCTAGAAAAAACAAATTCCCAACTTAGTCAAAACAATAGAAAGAGAAATGATTAAAAATAACACCAATAGATGGCGCTTTCAACTTAGCGTTTCCAAAGCCAGTAGATTGATAGAGTACACAACACGAATGACGTCACAACGCTCAGAGAACCTGAACCATCAAAACATTTGGTGTTGGTTTAATATTTTCATAGATAAATGTAATTATTACAAAGATTTTCTAATGAAAATATAAAAAATAAACAAAAATTATCTCTATTGTCGTTCACACGAAATTTTTTAAAGCAACATGTGCGCCATCTGTTGGATAAAAAATCGTTAGTGGTGCATTTGGCGCTTCACGTCCATATTTTATCACATTTACTGCCTTTGGTCATTTCAAATCATTATTTACATAAAAAAATAATAAAAAATACTTTAAATCAATAATTGAAAAATTTCAAAAGAATATGTGTACATTTTTTAAATATTAATCAAAAATTTAAATTGCGAATAATCTAGGACAGGTCAGTTTGGTTTGCAGTGGATTTCTCGAGCTACGCTTCTACTGACGAGGTCCCAAATAGGGTCGAAAAGCTGTTCAGAGGATGCTCGAGGGATCCACTGCAATTCGAAGGACCCACTGAAATCAAAATCGATTTGCACCAAATTATTAATTAAAAGCATGCAGTTTTATTTCAATTTTTTATAATGCAGGTTACAAGAAACAATAAGAAAAAGAAATAAACAATATGGCCAAAAGATGGCGCTTTGGAATTCTTGTTCCAAATCAACAGTTACGTAAAAGATATAATAAAGAGAGATAAGACAAGGAGGAAGTCTTCTACAAAAAAGAAAAAAAATCGATGAAAATTCTAAAACAAAAACAAAATAAATGACAAACGCTCGAAGGCCGTAGGACACTGCAAAAATAAAAATTGTAAAAATATATAAACATAACAAATCAACGAACAAAATCAAATCGGAAAAAGAATAAAACTAGAAAATACAAATTGAGAACAAAACAGCAACTTGCGGAAGTGATTCAAAATAATACCAAGAGACGGCGCTTTCGAATTCTCGTTAAAAATCAGTTCTATGCATAATGGAAATAAAGGAAAAAGAGCGATGCTTCTTATAGTTTTAATTAATTTCATTTAAATTCTCAAGAAAAAAGACTTTAGGAAAAGTCTAGTAAAAATCGAAAATATTAAGAGGAAAAAACAAATGACAGACGCTTGGAGTAGATACATTTATTATTATTTTTGTATTAAATCTAAAAATTAAAATGGTAAAGCGCAAATTCACAGCGAAAATCGTTTCTCAATTTTTTTTTTATAATGTGAATCTCAAGGAACAATAAAAGAAATAGTAAAAGACATGGCCAGAAGATGGAGCTCGTTGATTCTTGTTCCAAATTAATCATTACGTACAGAGAGGACAAGGCTTCTCTTACTTTAAATTAATTTAATATAAATTATTACTAAGAGGTCTACCAAAGAAAATTCGAAAACAGAAAAAAAAAATGACAAACACTCGTAGGTAGAAAAATAATATGAAACAAAACCAAATTGGAAAACGGAATAAAAAACGGTTGATTGGAAAAGAATGAAACAAATTCGCAACGAAAGCTGTAACTTCGTTCAAAAACTGCTTTGGAAAGCGCCGTCTCTTGGCAGTATTTTTAATTACTTCTTTTTCTATTGAGAAAAGAAGTAATTAAAAATATTGCCAAGAGATGGCGCTTTCGATTTGTCGTTTCAAATCGTTCATAACGTAAAAGAAATTAATATTAAAATAAGCAAGACCTTCTCACCGTACTAAATTAAAAAAAAATTTAAATAGATATGTCGGTGGTAAACCTCTGAAACTAGCTGGGGTTAATAACGGGATTTTAGTGAACATGCCGTGAACAAAAAAAAAGTTGAAACTGAAAAGGAAAGACTGAAGAAAACACCAAAAAGAATCAAGCACATTCGATCAGTACTAAAAACAAATGAAACCCGTACTTAATATGACAGGCCAAACACCAATAAGATTTCAAGAACACACGATCGATACTAAGATAAAAGACACTGATTGGTCCATGTAAAGCAGAAACTGAAAGGGCGTGGCTTTTACCATACTCGTAGCACCAATCGGGTTATTAAAACAAACGAAAATTTAATTTCCTTCACATACAGTCTGTATAGGTCTAGGCACAAAATTATAACAAGAGGGCAAATTAAAAAAAAAAAAATCAAACCTAACCATGTAAGTAAAAAAAAAGATAAATACCCCTAATAAATCAAATAACAGGGAAAAAGGCAACAGATGATAAAAAAAGAAGAAACAATTTTAAAAATCTTAATAATTTATGAACAAAAAAAGTTGAAAATGAAAGATCAAACTGAAAAAGAAAAACTGAAGAAGACACCAAAGAGAATCAAGCATGTTCGATCAATACTAAAAACAAATGAAAGTCGCACTTAATAATATGACCTATAAGATTTCAACAACATTCGATCGATGCCAAAACAAATAACACCGATTGGTTCATGTAATGTAAGGCAGAATTTGAAAAGGCGTGGCTTTTGCACGCAACACCAATCACGTTGTTAAAAAAAATTTCCTTCACATACAGTCTGTATAGGTGTTGAAACAAAATTATAGAAAGAGAGGAAACCAAATTTTAAAGAAAAATCAAACCTACCCAACGTGTAAGTATACAAATAAATACTCCTGACAAAATCAAATGGGCGAAAAAGAGACCATTTCGAATTAGGACAACAGATGACCAAAAATAAATAAAGTGGAAATCAAATTTAAGAAGTGAAAGCGGAAGAAGATGGAGTGAGGGCAATAAACAAATAAAAATAATGCCAAGAGATGGCGCTTTCGATTTGTCGTTTCAAATCGTTCAATCTATAAAAAAATAATAAAGTGGACACCATACTTAAAATTCAAAAACAAATGACAAACGCTCGTAGGAGGACACCATGAAAAGAAAAATTCTAAAAAAAGTAAACGTAACAAATCAATAAAATATTGAAATTTGTAAAGAAATGAACGAAGAATAATGTAAAACAAAATCAGATTGGAAAGAAATGAAGCTAGAAAAAACAAACTCGCAACTTAATCAAAACAATAGAAAAAGAAATGATTAAAAATAATGCCAAGAGATGGCGCTTTGGTTTGTCGTTTCAAATCGTTCATTCTATAAAAAAATAAAACAAAATGGACACCATACTTCAAATTAATTTTTAAAAAGTTTAGGAAATATATAATTTTTTTTTAATTACATATGTAATTTAAAGTGTGGGAAACCTTGGCTATTAATTAAAAAATAATAAAAAAACAATTACATAAAGGATATAATAAAAAGAGAGGACAAGGAGGCTTCTCATACGTACGTTAAATTAAGTTAATTTATTATTATTAATTTTTGAAGTTTGAAAAAAATCAAAAACAGAGAAAAAAAAAACAAATGACGAACGCTCGTAGGAGGACACCGCGAAAAGAAAGATTGTAAAAAAAGTTAACGTAATAAATCAATAAAATATTGAATTTCGTAAATAAAGGAAAAGAGTGAAGCTAAAAAAAAAACAAATTCGCAACTTAGTCAAAGCAATAGAAAGAGAAGTGATTAAAAATAACGCCAATAGATGGCGCTTTCGACTTGGCGTTTCCAAGGCCAACAAGAATGACGTCACAACGCTCAGAGAACTTGAACCAAAACATAAAAAAGATGTTGGTTTAATATTTTCATAGATAAATGTAATTATTACTTTGATTTTCAAAGATTTTGTAATGAAAATATAAAAAATAAACAACACTTAGCTCTATTGTCGTTCGCACGAATTTTTTTAAAGCAACATGTGCGCCCTCTGTTGGATAAAAAATCGTTAGTGGTGCCTTCGGCGCTTCACGTCGGTATTTCATCATAGCTACTGCCTTTGGTCGTTCAAATCATTCTTTACATAAAAAAAATAATAATAAAAAATACTTTAAATTAATATTTGAAAAATTTCAAAAGAATACGTGTACATTTTTTAAATATTAATCAAAAGTTTAAATTGCGAATAACCTTCAGAGAATGCTCGAGGGATCCACTGCAATTCGAGGGACTCACTGAAATCAAAACCGATTTGCACCAAATTATTAATTAAAAGCATGCAGTTTTGTTTCAATTTTTTATAACGCAAGTTGCAAGAAACAATAAGAAAAAGAAATGAACAATGTGGCCAAAAGATGGCGCTTTGGAATTCTAATTCCAAATCAACCGTTACGCAAAAGAAATAATAAAGAGAGTTAAGACAAGGAAGTCTTCTACAAAAAAGAGAAAAAACTAGGTGAAAATTCTAAAACAAAAAAAAACAAATGACAAACGCTCGAAGGCCATAGGACACTGCAAAAATAAAAATTGTAAAAACAAATAAACCTAACAAATCAACGAACAAAACCAAATCGGAAAAAGAATAAAACTAGAAAATACAAATTGAGAACGAAACGGCAACTTGCGGAAGCGATTCAAAATAATACCAAGAGATGGCGCTTTCGACTTATCGTTTCAAATCATTCCATCACATAAAAAATGATAATAAAAAAGGCACCATACTTTAAATTAACTAAAAAAAAAAAAATTAAAAACGATACGACGTTTGTTTCGTTTCATATTTGACAGGACAGCTTCTTCAAGGTCAATAATAAAATGTTGTTTGCAGGTATCAGTTGGATGCATAAGATTATGTACAGGTTCGTTGATGGTAACGCAAAGCCTCAAGAAATCGACATGCTATGGGAATTAAGCAAGCAGATCGAAGGGCACACGATATGCGCGCTTGCGGACGGCGCGGCGTGGCCCGTGCAGGGCCTGATTAGGCATTTCAGGCCCGAATTAGAAGCGAGGATGCAGAAGTATCATAGTATGAAAGCATGAGCCGCCATCTCGCGGCATCGAGTGTAAATTAAAATATATTTGTCGTTCGACTTGTGTAACAATGCTCCTGGAAAAAATAAATGGTTTAAATTAAGCTTTTGTTTTTCTTATGAAGTGATTCAAGCGCAGAAATATCCTAAATTAATTAAAAAAGAAACTGGCAAATGAAAATTAATTAAAAGGAAGAATGCCGGTCACTTGCTTCTGTAATTTAGTGGCTTTAATTTCATTCAAAACTGAAATAGACCTCAATAGAGAGAGAGAGAGTACTTAAAAAAAAGAGAGTCAACAGTCATTTTTTCCTACGTATGTATCGGGGAGCCAATACTTAGTGAACCGCCCCCGTAAATTGGCGCAGAACTCTTTTTTTTTAGAAATTAATTCCAGTTTAATTCGTTTAGATTCAAACAGAAATGACCGACGTCCCTCAATTAATTTTGGTTTAAGTTTTAAATTTAAATAATTTCGTATTCGTAGGTTTTTAAGTACATGCAACAATAATACGTAAATGAATGCGGAGTTCGTGTGGTAAGCACGTGCAAAACAATTGTTTCTTTTTTGTTTACGCTTTTTGCCTCTGCGCTAACGAGGATGTGACGTCGACGTGACGTACGTCCTTAGCAAGGAAGTGGACGTCCTGCAAGATTGGCGCTCGCCTAGAGGTCATTCCTTCTATTTTCGGCGGCAAGGGTGGGTGGGTTTGGTTCAGAAATGGAAACGTGACCTAAGTCATGGTTTGCAAAGTAAATTCGTTTTGGATTGTTCCTTCTTGGTGTAGTAAGTATTGAGAATTGAAAGGAAGTTGAATGATTGAATTTTGCAAAAGGAAAAAAAATGGCGAGCGCGGAATTTAATTTTATTTATTATTTTTTATTGACCTGAATAGAGCGAGTTGCACAAAAAAATCTTGAATTCCTATTTTTGGACCGTCACTGTATATATGGAAATTCAATTTTTCGATCGTCTTTTGTTTCACCGAAATTTCAAATGTTGCTTTTGTTTGTTTTTCGACGAATTTCATAGAAGAATCGACTTTCTTTTGTTTCACAGTAAACACAAACACAATGATCGTTTTTTGTTTTAATCAAATAAGTATAGTCGTTCTAATCACTTCGCCAAAAGAATAAGAAGAAAAACAAAGAGAAACAAATGAGTATGGATTTAAGTGACGATATTTTTTGATCGCCTTTTGTTTCGGTAAAAAATTCGAAGAGATAATTTTGTTTTTTCTTGAACATTCTTCGACGAACTTACTTGTTCTTTGTTTCGTAAAAACATGAAAACGACGATCGTCTTTTGTTTGAGTGATTTTTGTTTTTACTTTTTCTTCCGGAATTTCGTTGAAAAATTGCCTGACTTTTGTTTTATCGAAATTCTAATGTCTTCACGAATATTCGTCAAAACTTCGAATGTTTCTTTCAGTTGTTTTACAATTTCTGGACGAATTTGTTCTTATTTCTTTGCTTCATAGAGAACACGAAAACAAAGGCCGTCTTTTGTTTTAATCAAATGTACTCGTTCTAGTTACTTCGCATAAAGAAGGGAAAACAAAACAAAAGAATAAGAAGTAAGTTGGATTTAAGTGACGATGTTTTAATCGCCTTTTTTTTGATAAAAAAATTTGAAAAGACAACATTGTTTCTTTTTGAGCAATTTTTCGATTGCACGATTCATCCTACCTTCAGGTAGAAGAAGCAAACTTCGACGAAAACTGTAACTTCGTCGAAAACAATAGAACAAGAAGTAATTAAAAATAATACCAAGAGATGGCGCTTACAAATTCTCGTTACAAATCAGTTCTTTACGTAATGGAAATAAAGGAAAAAGAGAGCGATGCTTCTTCTCGTACTTTTAATTAATTTAATTTAAATTTTTCGATTGCTTTTTGTTTTTTTTTTGTTTCGTAAAAATATAAAAACAGCGATCATTTTTTGTTTTTAACATATGTTTTAGTCACTTGGCTTAGAAACAAAAAAAGAAGAACAAACAAACGACTTAAGGAGGAGGAACATGCTTTGATCGTCTTTTTTATTGATTGAAGATAATTTTCACTTTTTCTTCCGGAATTTCGTCGAAACATTGTTTGACTCTTGTTTCATCGAAATTCGAATCTCTTTGGAAATACTCTCGTGAATAAAAAAAAAAGAAATAATTGACAGGGACTCGAGTGATAATTTTTCGATCGCCTTTTGTTTGTTTTTTGTGCTTCTTTTTTTCGGATTATGTTTTGTTTTCGTCGAAACTAAGAATGTTTCTTTCGGTTATCTTACAATCGTTTTTTGTTTTTAACGAATGTTTCAGATGCTTCGCTTAAAACAAAGAAAACAAACAAACAAGTAACTTAAGTAGCCTGAACGTTTTGAGATCTTCTTTTGTTTCATCGAAATTCGAATATCTTCGGAAGTACTCTCGTTAATAAAAAAAAAGAAGAAATAATTGACAGGGATTCGAGTGACAATTTTTCGATCGTCTTTTGTTTGTTTTTTGTGCTTCTTTTTTCTGATTATGTTTTGTTTTCGTCGAAACTAAGAATGTTTCTTTCGATTAAAAAAAATACAACTTGTACAAAAAACTCAAGATTTGTTCTAGGAATTTAAATTCCTATTTTTGGACCGTCACCGAATGTATGGAAATTCAATTCAAATGTTGCTTTTATTTGTTTTTCTACAATTTTCATAGAAGAATCGACTTTCTTTCGTTTCACAGTAAACACGAACACAATGACCGTTTTTTTTTGTTTTAATCAAATAAGTATGCTCGTTCTTATCACTTCGCCAAAAGAAGAAAAACAAAAAACAAAGAAACAAATGAGTACGGATTTAAGTGACGATATTTTTTGATCGCCTTTTGTTTCGATAAAAAATTCGAAGAGACAATTTTGTTTTTTTTTTTGAACATTCTTCGACGAACTTACTCGTTCTTTGTTTCGTAAAAACACGAAAACAACGATCATCTTTTGTTTTTAACAAAAGTTTCAGTCACTTCATTTAGAAGCAAACAAAAGAGAAACAATCAAACGACTTAAGGAGGGAGGGAAGGAGATCCTCTGCTCGTCTTTTGTTTGAGTGAAGATATTTTCACTTTTTCATCCGGAATTTCGCTGAAAAATTGCCTGACTTTTGTTTCATCGAAATTCGAATCTCTTCACGAATATTCGTCAACACTTCGAATGTTTCTTACAATTTCTCGACGAATTTGTTCTCATTTCTTTACTTCATAAAGAACACGAAAACAAAGGCCGTCTTTTGTTTTAATCAAATGTACTCGTTCTGGTTACTTCGCCTTAAAGAAGGGAAAACAAAACAAAAAAAAAACAAAAGAATGAGTAAGTTGAATTTAAGTGACGATGTTTTAGTCGCCTTTTGTTTGATCAAAAAATCTGAAAAGACAATTTTGTTTCTTTTTGAGCAATTTCTCGATTGCTTTTTGTTTCATTCAAATGTTTCTTTTTGCAATTCTTTGACGGAACTTTTATTTTGTTTCGTACAAACATAAAAACAGCGTTGCCAGCATCTCAAGTTCGAAATTCCCTAAGAGTTGGTAAAGAAATTCCTTTCCATTACCAACATTAAAAAACTGCAAAGATCAAAAGGAGGAATATCGTCAACCTTCTTTTGTCTTTCATTCATCTTGTTCTTCGTCATTTCGTTATAATTTGTTTTATTTCGCTTTTGTTTGTTTTCTTTTCTTGAATTAATTTCTCACGCATAGAACCCACACGCATGAGGAGAGGATTCGAACCTACGCCTAAATAATTACACTTAATATTGTCTAGATTTTTTCGACCGACCCCCGTGTATATTTGTACTTCTTAAAAAATTAGTTACTCGTTATTTCAATATGACAATCACAGTCTAAGTGTATTGCATCCATTAACACTGTGACTTTAGACCAGTGTTGGCGAACCTACGACTCGCGGATTCTAGAATATTTAGAGTGACCCTTGTAGATATTTATAAAATGTACAAAAAAGTCGATTTTGTAGAAATTGTTTTCACCGTGGACTTCTTTTTACCCCAACAATAGGTCTTACGTTTTTTTTTTGCTATGGCTATGACCTACTAGATTTCGCGAGACAGTGAGTTTCATTAGTTCAAGTGTTTCTCCGCTGGCGTTGCTTACCGAAAAAAATTAAAAAAATCGAAAGCGAATTATATCCGGAAAGTCATTTTCAATTCTTTTGTTATTGCGTTTACGTATTATTATTGTTAAATTTAAACGGAGGAGGGGTAGCGTCAATTTTCTTTTGTTTATCACTCATCTTATTCCTCGTTATTTCGTTGTCGATTGTTTCATTTCGCTTTTGTTTCTTTTTCTATTATGAATGTTTTCGTATATTATCGATTCTTTGCGTTTTTCTTTTGTTTTTTTCACTCAGTTTTTGACCCCTCAAAAGCCTTCCATTAGAAGATCGTCGATTTTCTTGGTTCTTTTGTTTTAATTTCCTGTTTTTTTTAAATTTATCTTCTTTTGGTTTTCGTCGGTCTTATTCTTCGTTACTTCATTCGTTTTGTTGAATTTCGTTCTTGTATCCTTTGATTTGATGAGCTTTTTGTATTTTTTTATTGATTTTTTGCGCTTTTATTTTGTTTTTTTGTTAGGTTTTCATTTTCCAAAGCCTTCCAACCAAAAATCATCATTTGGTCTTTTGTTTTAATTTCGAGATTCATTGTTGAAATGTACTTTCGTTTGTTCGTTTTGCGCGAAAGTCAAAAGGAGGAATGTCGTCCAGCTTCTTTTGTCTTTCATTCATCTTGTTCTTTGTCATTTTGTTATAATTTGTTTCATTTCGTTTTTGTTTTGTTTTCTTTTCTTGAATTAATTTCTCGTATTTTATTAATTTTGTTTTTAATATATGTTTTAGTCACTTCCCTTAGAAGCAAAAAAAAGAACAAACAAACGACTTAAGGAGGAGGAACACGCTTTGATCGTCTTTTTGATTGATTGAAGATAATTTTCACTTTTTCTTCCGGAATTTCGCCGAAATATTGTTTGACAAAGATCGTTTTTTGTTTTTAAGGAATGTTTCAGAAGCTTCGCTTAAAACAAAGAAAACAAACAAACAAATAACTTAAGTGGCCTGAACATTTTGAGATCTTCTTTTGTTTCATCGAAATTCGAATCTCTTCGGAAATACTCTCGGTAATAAAAAAAAGAAGAAATAATTGACAGGGATTCGAGTGACAATTTTTCGATCGCCTTTTGTTTGTTTTTTGTGCTTCTTTTTTCTGATTATATTTTGTTTTCGTCGAAATTAAAAATGTTTCTTTCGGTTATTCTACGATTTTTCGACGAATTTGTTCTTATTTATTTTCGTTTCACAAGAACACTAAAACAAAGATCGGCTTTTGTTTTTAACGAATGTTTCAGACGCTTCGTTTAAAACAAAGAAAACAAACAAACAAATAACTTAAGTGGCTTGAACGTTTCGAGATCATCTTTTGTTTCATCGAAATTCGAATCTCTTCGGAAATACTCTCGTTAATAAAAAAAAAAGAAGAAATAATTGACAGGGACTCGAATGACAATTTCTCGATCGTCTTTTGTTTGTTTTTGTGCTTCTTTTTTCTGATTACGTTTTGTTTTCGTCGAAACTGAATGTTTCTTTCGGTTATTTTACAATTTTTCGACGAATTTGTTCTTATTTTTTTGTTTCGCGAGAACACCAAAACAAAGATCGTCTTTTGTTTTTAACGAATGTTTCAGATGCTTCGCTTAAAACAAAGAAAACAAACAAACAAATAACTTAAGTGGCCTGAACATTTTGAGATCTTCTTTTGTTTCATCGAAATTCGAATCTCTTCCCGAATATTCGCGTTAATAAAAAAAAAGAAGAAACAATTGACAGGAATACGAGCGCCTTTCGTTTGTTTTTTGCGCTGCTTTTTTCTGATTATGTTTTGTTTTCGTCGGAACGGTTATTTTAAACTTTTTCGACGAACTTATTCTTATTTCTTTGTTTCGCAAGAACACGAAAACAAAGATCGTCTTCTGTTTTTAACGAATTCGCTTAAAACAAAGAAAATAAACAAACAAATGACTTAAGTGGCCTAAATGCTTTTGTTTCATCGAAATTCGAATCTCTTCGCAAATATTTGACAGTTAACAATAAAAAACAAGAAACAATTAATTCGAGTGGCAATTTTTTGATCGTCTTTTGTTTATTTTAAATAAATCGTGTGATTTTTTGTGTTCCTTTTTCCGAATATATTTTCTTTCGTCGAATGTTTCTTTCGGTTATTTTACAGTTTTTCGACAAACTTGTTCTTTGTTCGTTTGTTTGTTTCGTAAAAACAAGAAAACAACGATCGTCTTTTGTTTTTAGCGAATGCTTTGGTCACTTCGCTTAAAAGAAAAGTAACAGACGAATGGCTTAAGTGACTTGAACTTTTCGAGGTCATCTTTTGTTTCATCGAAATTCGAAACTCTTCACAAATATTAAAAAAAAAAGAAGAAGGAAATTATTAACACGGACTTGAGTGATAATTTCTCGACCGCCTTTTGTTTATTTCACAAACAAATCGCATGTTTTTTTTATATTTCTTTTTTATGTTCGTTTTCTTTAATGAAACAGAAACCCCCGAAGAGTAATTGCACCCACCTCTTAAACCCCTAGAACCAACCCTGTTACTTGAGTTTGATCAAAAAAAAGACAATCCTTGAAAGAAGGACGCAAAATTTTTGTTTGTTGAAACAAATAGAATATTTTTTTTGTGTTTCTTTTTTAAGTTCGCCGTTCTTAAAACATAGGCCCCCAGAAATTTATTGCCCCCACTGCCTAAACCCCCATAACTTAGGTTGAATTAAGAAAAAATACAAGCAAGGCAAAAAATCCTTTAAAGAAGGACACGAGATTTCTTGTACGGTCGATAGATGGCTATTTTCTTTTCACATGATTTATGCCACCCCTGTCCTTTCAATTCTTTCAAAAACGCCTGGAATTTTCGATGAAGCAACAATCGTGTTGCACCCAACCATGACAATGAAAGACCAAAAATGATTGGCGGTTATTAGGCAATCTGTGACATAATTAAATCCGACTCGCTTTTGTTCAGTTATGTGAAAGATAACAAGAAAAACTCCGAGACTTTTAAGTTGCAATTCGTTCAAGAATATTAATAATTTTATTAGAAGAAAATTAACGCAGGAGGATAATATTTCCGTGTACTACCCGGAGTTAGTTACATCCAATTAGCAATAAATAAGTAGCAACGCGCAGTAAAAACCACTTTATTATCGATCGACGAAATTATTTATCTCGGCCTTCAGTCGGTGGTGGCAACAATTTACAAATGCACCGACCTCCGCAGACTTATGTAACTAACACCAGCTGGCAAGCACTCAACTCCGGGTCAGGAAATACACGAAGAATTCGGCATGAACGCTCCGGGTTCAAGGATTCATTAACGCTCTGCATATTTATCGCATCACATCCTTTGTCTTTTTTTTTTTTATTCGCCGATTATATAAGTTTCCGTTTCGTTTTAATTAGCACTAATGAAACCGCGCGGCGATTTCGATCGCCCAGAAAGAATCCGGGCTTTTTTTTTGCTTGCAATCTGACTTTAATGAGACCGCCAGCACGTGGCGTAGTTTAATGATTAATTAAAATCCAAAGCATTTCCTGTAAATATCATCGTCTAGGGTGCAGTTAAAACAAAAGATTTTGATCGAAATGTTATGGTTTAGTAAAAATAGGCGAAGCTTAGAAGGACCCTGTATCGCAACGCCAGTAATTAGAAATGTCAGCATTGTTAATTACCGTCACAATTGGAAACAAAACCGAAATTTTGATGAAAGTAGGTTTTCGTAAATGAAAGCAATTAAAAATCGCTCCCTCCTTGAGGGTGGTTCGCGGTAAGGGTTGAAACGCACCGATCTACAACTGCTACCCTTTCAAAACCTCTTTACTCCGGCCGTTTAGATATTGACGAATTTTAAATACGTATATACAGGGTCTTACCGAACTTGAGTCGTATAATATTGCTTAAGAAAATAAGTTATGCAACTGAACGCAGGTATGCAGGATGTTTTAAGTGTTATAATCAAGATTTTATTAACAATAAAGATAAAACAGCTAAGAAAGACCTTTATGAACCTTCACAATAGAAAGAAGTGAGCAAATTAAAAAAGGTGGCTATAATTTAATAGAAATGTGGGAATGCCACTGGAACAATATGAAGTGCCAGGAAGTAAAAACAAAAGACGCAGGGCCACAGAAGATACGATATTATCGGAAAAAAAAATAAGAACAAATGAGAAACGAAGAAATACCTCCTCTGGCGGAGAATGTAGGAAACAAATACTCAAATAAATACAAAAAATAATAAAAGAGAAATGAGTTACGCAAAGAATAAAACATAAACGTAAATAACGGGCGAATGCATTTGAAGAAAGAAAAGAAGACAGACGATTCTTTCCTGGTTTGAAAGATTATGAGCAAATAAAAGAAACAAATTAATTGAATTTAAATTAAAATGAAATCAGTAAATGCATGAATTTAATAAATCCATGACGGCAACGTTCGATACGTCATCGATTGTTTCACCGCTTAAATAAAAAATTGATCAGATAATTACGGGCGAAGAACTTTGGTCAATTTTATTGATTTCCGATTGAAATTAAGTCCGAATAAAATTAATAAATGCTTAAAATGAAAAAAATCACATTTGCTTTTGTCGAAACTAATCAGCGATTCGTTCAACGTTGAAATCACAAACGCACGAACGTCATCAGACTTCAATGACGGTGGTTACAGAATGTTTTGATTAAACTTAGCCTACTTTGATGATTATTAATTAAATTTAAAGTAGAATGAAATCGGTAAATGCATGAGTTTAATAAATCCATGATGACAGCAATGTCATCGATTGGCTCACCGCTGAAATTATAAACCAATCAGCGGATATTTTGTAACCAATTTCGTCAGTTTCATTTATTTCCAATTGGAATTGAATTCGAATAAAAGTAATAAACGCATAAAATCAACAATTCGCATTTGTTTTTGAATAGAACTGATCAAATCGGCTTCATCGATTAATTCACCGTCGAAATTACAAGCAGATGAACGTTATCAGAATGAAATGGTGTATCAATAACGGAAGTAACAAAATATTTTAATTAAATTCCAAATTGTTTTTGGTAAACAAATCTGTGGCCGCGGGGCTTTAGATATCATCGATTGTTTCATTGTTGAAATCAGTGGCGGTGGTGCGGGGGGCGATGCCCCGCGAGCCAGGAGGTCCATGGGGTATATCTAATGATTTTTTTGTAACTATTGAGACTTACAAGTGCAGAAATATGTAAAAATTGAATGAGCAAAAGTCAGTGTTAATATACAGAGTAAGTGTGTGAGTTTGCAATACAATTAAGAACAATTTTTATTCGGCTATTTCCAACACTGCGAATGGATATATGTTTTGTTGGTTTATTTGATGTAATCTGTACAGCGACATTATTGTAGGTTATGTGAATAAAAAAAATTAGCGTCCTAATTTGAATTTGAAATGTCAAGTGACGCTTGTAAGGTGACGGCTGTCACTGTCAAGCCGTCAACAACAGGAAGTTACTCCTTTAAAACAAACAATTCAAAAACAAATAAGACGACGTCGACAACAAGATTCACAAACTAGTTCCACTCACGTTCTAATTCGCAAACACATATTATGACAATAAGTAAATGACAGCTGACATCTTTCACAATGCCGGTTGCCAACCGTGAACGTGAAATCCACTAAAAACCCACCAAATTGACATGTTGAAATTGTGTTCTACCCTCGGTATGACGGTAGATATTGTGAAAAGAAATAAAATTTTTCTATATAATTTTTTTTTAATCGAACAAGTTTTGAGAAAAACGAAGGGAAACAAGAATCGTATATTTTTAAAACGTAAAACAGATAAGGACGAACAGAATTCTTAACCTGCCTTTAACCCTCGTTCAAAGAATCAGTTTATTGCTTTATTGCCCCACAAAATATCGCGCCTCAGATGATATGATGAAATACATTAATGCGTTCTTATCAAGGTTATACTAAGGGACGAAGCATAATTTCCGTTAATTTGGTATAGTTCATACTTTTTATTTTTAAGAAAATTAACTAAAATTGTGTAACTGGCAATATAGAAAGTGTTAGGAAAGAGTTTATACATGTATTTCGGCCTTATTGGGCCTCATCAGAACTCTGTACCTTAAAAAAAAATTGGTTTATTGAAAAATTTAGAAAAACTTACCCCTTTTTTGAATTTCTAAAATCCCAAAAAAACAAGAACAAGAATTAATGATAAAAATATGAAAATCTTTTGCAAAATATAATTTGATTTTATAATTTTTTTTCATTTTTAAGTTTATTAATGTATGTAAGTGTATGTGTTGGTGTGTTTGCGATGAGCGATTTCACGTTTCGAGAATACGCAGACATTAGCATTTGTTATACGGGGAATGTCGAGGAAACGCGCCACCGTTGCTTGCGTGTTTTCGCGAAACAAAGAAATAAGAACAAAATAGGTTCAGGAAGAAGAAACGCAAAAAAAAACATGATTTGCTCGAAATAAACAAAAGGCGACGGAAAAATCCCTTTTAATTGTTTCCTTTCAAACAAGATTCCCGAAGAAATAGTGAAAATAACTTCACAAACAAAAGACGATCGAAGCATCTTCGCCAGGTGAGTCGTTCGCCTGTTACATTTTTCCTCACGACTTAAAACGTTCGTCAAAAACAAAAGACGATCTTTGTTTTGGGTTTTCGCAAAACAGGTCGAAAAAATGTGAAATAACCAAAAGAATTTCGATGAAAACAAAATAAAATCATAAAAAAAGAAGCAAATCACTTAAATCGCTTTTAAATATTATAATTTTTTTTTATTAAGGCGAATATTCGCGAAGTGATTCGAATTTCGATGAAACAAAAGACAGTTTTCAACAAAATTCCGGAAGCAAGAGTGAAAATAACTTCGATGAAACAAAAGACGCCACTTAAATCGCCGCGTTATTTCTTTTTTCTAAGACAAATTCGTCGAAAACAAAAGACGATCGTTGGCCGCCCATCCATCGGTGGTGCAAGAAATTTCGTGTCTTTTTTTCAAGAATTTTTTTTTACGTTTCGATAAAACAAAAGAATTTTTCAACTGAAAATAACATTAATCAAAATTTTCTTTTACGAGAAGTGACCGAAGCATTCGCTAAAAACGAAAGACGATCGTTGTTTTCACTTTTTTGCGAAACAAAGAAATTAAAAAAGAAAAATTGTAAAATAACTGAAAGACACATTCCGAGTTTCGATGAAACGAAATTTATTAAAATTCTCAAAAACAAAAAAAAAGACAAAAGAAATATCACTCTGATCAAACAAAAGACGAGTTTCGATGAAACAAAATTTATTAAAATTCTCAAAAACGAAAAAAAAAACAAAAAAAACATCACTCTGATCAAACAAGAGACGTTCAAGTCTTGCCGCTCACAATTACATCCAACTTAATCGTTTGTGTTTTTTTCTGATTAAAACATTCGAATTAAAAAAAATAAATAAAAGACGATCATCGTTGTTATATTTTTGTAAAACAATTAATCAAGCAAAGGAGAATCAAAACGCCACTACTTCTAGAACGTTTGATAAAAGCAAAAGACGTTCGAAACGTCAGTCACACCAGATTTAATTTAATTTTCTGCTCAACTCTTTAAAGTGAATCTTTTTTTTTAATGACGTGACGAGGACACATCTGATAAAAACAAAAGCCGATCGTTGACTTCATGCCTTTGCGAACAAAAAGCGAATTTAGACAAAAACAAGAAGGCGGCTAACTCGAATTTGCGATCAAACAAAAATCACGACCAATCATTTATTTACAAAATTACGCAATAAAAATTAAAAAAAAATGCAGTAAAGTTTAAAGCAATAATAAAATAATAACGATCGAATTTAGTCAGTCTAGTCATTCAATAAAAAAAAACAAACACAAGAAAACAAAATTCGCTAAAAAGAAAAAGAAAAGTGCAACGTAAGAAGCGAATGATTTGTTCGCTCTTTACACATATAGTCGTACTGTCTGATGATGCGTTACGTTCTGCTCGCACGTTTGAATAACTCATTCGCTGTTCATATAGCCGTCGTGTTCGGTGATGTGTTACGCATTCGAATAACCGTAACCGAATAGCGTTCTAGTGTGCGTTTTGCTGTGTTGCCGTTCGGATCGTTCGGCGCAGTGGAAAGTTACGCATCATCAAATATGATAACTACATACGAGGAGATTTATCAAGAAAACAGCGAGTATTTCATTGAATCCTTGACAAGCTCTTAGTGGAATACGAACGGCGGATATACACTTGTACACTGTACTATACACATAATCCGGAAGATGTTGTTGCGATTACAATTGATAATTTGTTTTTGGAAAATATAAATTGTTTTAAATGGCCACGTTGTATAAGTATGCACTGTCTTCTATAAATTTTTTTTTAATCGAATAAGTTTTGAGAAAAACGAAGGGAAAGGAGAATCGTATATTTTTAAAACGTACAACAGATTAGGACGAACAAAATTCTTAACTTTTCGTCGTTCAAACAATCGGTTTATTGCTTTATTGCTCCATAAAATGTCGCGCCTCAGATAATACACATTCTTTCAAAGTTTTTACCTTTAACACGTCTTGCAGAATTAATTCGCTGGAACCGATTCGCGATGATTCCGCCGCCTAAATACTAGGAGCTGCTGGAAAAGCCGCTCGGTATAAATACACGAACACGAGGAGACTTCTTTAGTTCGAGATAGAGTTTAGTTACTGTTTAATCGCTCGGCTTATAAAAACAAATTATTCATAGTCTGTTCTAAATAAATCAGTATTAAGTTTTCTTAATAAATTAGTTATTAGTCTCATCGAGTGTTTTATTTAAAAGTAAATCAAAACGAACCCTCAAAACATAACAGTGGTGTCTGGTGTATGGTTAGTGAAAATAAATAAACAATTAAATCAGATTAAATTAAATAAATCAATAAATAAAGTGTAGTGTTCGGAAGAACAATGGCTACAAAGAAAGTGCTGTTGAATGACTTAAAAGTGGCCGAATTGAAAGCAGAATTGGAAGAACGAGAGCTGGAAACTTCCGGTTTGAAAGCTGCACCTCAACAGCGTCTTCGAGAAGCTCTGCGGACAGCTGGGGATAATATTGTTCGAAATTACGTATGGTTCCGCCGATATATCTCGAATATTAGACAATCGGAAAATTTAGACCAGAAACTTCGAGAACAATTTGGAAATTTCAACGAATTGCAGAAGAAATTGCTGCAACAATCCAGAAATTTAGACGAGAAGCTTCTAGAACAGTCTGAAAATTTGAAGGATGATTTTCTAGAGCAGTCGAAAGACTCGAAGAAAAACTAGTGGTAAGAATATCAGAAGAGACAAGGAACCTGCAAGAAAATGTGGAAGAAATAATATTCCAGCAAGATAACAAAATTAAGAATCTAGAACAAATCATGGCAGGGATGCGAATATTCGGGGATCAGATACCAGTAGAAGTGCTAGAGAATAATGAGGCCCGAACTGTGGAAGGACCAGCGGAAACTTCAAAATTGAAAATAAAACCACCGACGTTCGATGGGAAGTCTTCTTGGCCTAATTACTTCAAACAATTTGAAGCAGCAGCAAAGGCGAACGGATGGACGGCCAGTGAAAAAGCTACTTCGTTAATTATGGCCTTGAGGAGAGAGGCTATCGATGCGCTACAAACGATGCCGCCAGATGAACAAGAAGATTTCAACAGGCTGGTGAACAGGCTGGAGATGCGTTATGGTCAGGCGCATCTAACACCATGCGCAGCTGAGTCTTCAGGAATTCGAGGCGTATCCTGCAGCTCCTGTTGAATTCCTGCAATGTTTGACGGTGCAGACTTTCATAGATGGAATTCTTGACCCGGACAACCAGGAGGCATTGAGAATGGCTCACCCAAAGACATACAAGAACGCATTGGCCTACGCCTTGGAATACGAGGCGGCGAAGCGAGTCTCAAGAGGACATGTCAAGGTGCGAGCTGCTATGGACTTCCAAGAAGAGGAACCCATCGATGTCAGAGTGCGACCTGCTGCAGAGGAGCGGCCCAAGGAGTGTGCCACCGTCGAGGATATTCGCCGCATTGTGGAGCAGGTCTTGAGGCAGAAGAATCCGATGGTGTATCGGAATTGCCACCATTGATGACATCCCTCACACCATGTTGCTGGATACGGATGCGACGAAAACTATCTTGAGGGCCAACGTCATCAAATCATCAAAACGCACAGAGCCGACTAAGTGGAGATTGAAGACAACAACTGTAACATCAACAACTGTCTATGGTGAAGGAGATTACCATTGAATCGACTCACATCAAACACCGTGCGTTGGTAGCAGAAATAGAGGACGAGGCGATTCTGGGAATGGACGTCATGTCTGCCCACGGGTTTCAATTGGATCTGAAGCGTGGTGTGATGGCTGTCAATAACGAGGAGTTGATTCGACATCAACGAGGAGATGTGGCCGCTCGAGTTATCCTCGCCGAAGACTACTACTACTGCTACTCAACAGAACTGAGGTCATCGTCGACGCAAACCTGAACGGCGTTTTCCAAGATAGGCAAGTTATTATGGATGAACCTAATACTGACGATCTGAAGATCGGAAGAGGAGTTCTCATTGGGAAAACATTGTTAACGGCGAAAAATGAAGTACCAGTCCGCCTGATGAACGTTAACTGTTTCCCCTCAACATCAAGAAAGGGACAACTTTGGGAAGCTGCGCCATGGCGTCCTCCATCTCCCGCCAACTTGAAGTAAAGGTGCAAGGGACGAAGGTCCCAAAGAAGATGTTGGAAATGGTTATGCCGTCAGCCCAGGAATTGACTCCAGAGCAGAAGATAAAAGCAAAAAACCTGGACGTGTTCGAAGTATAAAACGGACCTAAGGGAAGAACCGACGTCGTCAAACACAAGAGGGGTTGCCGTTGGCGAAACGTGAGGAAGCGGAACGCGTTATTCGCGAGATGGCAAAGAACAATGTAATAGAACCCTCAAGCAGCCCGTGGGCGTCAGCCCAGTAGTGCTCATGAAGAAGAAGGACGGATCCACGAGGTTGTGCGTAGACTACCGGTTACCTAACCATGTCACCAAGAAGGACAGCTATCCCCTCCTACGGATTGATACCTTGGACACTCTGGCCATCTCGAAGATCTTCTCGACTTTGGATTTAAAGAGTGGATATTGGCAAGTGGAACTAGCGCCCGAAGATCGAAAAAGACAACGTTTTCATTGGTATGGGACTATGGCAATTCACGGTAATGCCGTTCGGGTTATGTAATGCCCCAGCGACATTCGAGAGACTAATGGAGATGGTCCTGGACAACGTGCATGGTGTACCTGGACGACATAATTGTGGTGGGAAAAACTTTCGACGACCACATGAGGAACCTGAAAGGAGTGTTCCAGCGGCTTCGCGGAGCTGGACTAAAGCTTAGCCCTAAGAAGTGCCATCTATTCCAGAAGGAAGTGAATTACCTGGGCCACATTGTTAATGGAAATGGAATCGCCGTGGACCCAGTGAAGATTCAGGTGGTGAGCGACTGGCCAACACCCAAAAATAAACACCACATAAGGAGTTTCCTAGGCCTGTGTACTTACTATCGGCGCTATATTCCCGGATTTGCAGACACTTCCTCCTGAGGACGGACCATGCCGCCTTAAAATGGCTCCTCCGATTCAAGAATCCTGAAGGACAAGTTGCACGTTGGATCGAACGACTTCAGCAATACGATTTTGAAATTCAGCATCGGGCAGAAACAAGCCATAGAAACGTCTTGAGGAGAAAGTAGTCATGACTCCATGACGACAAATGGCAAGGCGAAGAATTGCGGCGAGACCAGGAGAACGACCCGGACTTGAAATTGGTGCTGGAATGGAAAAGTAGGGAGGCAAGGCCTACTTGGGAAGCGATAGCACTTTGTGCACCATTCGTAAAATCATACTGGGCGCAGTGGGACTCCATTGTGCTGGATCATGGTCTTCTGAAACGAAGCATAGAGAACCAGGAAGGCACGGAACAGAAGGCACAGTTACTGATTCCCAAGAATAGGACGCCAGAAGTTCTGAGGGAACTTCACGATGGTACTTCGGGAGGGCATTTGGAAATCAAGAAGACTATAGAGAAGGTGCGCGAGCGATTTACTGGGTGAATTATAATTAGTTGTTTTTTTTTGTCTCCTGTCGGCCCTTAATGCCGAACGATTCTTTCGAAACACGACTTGATGGAACTTTTTAGTTTATCTATCTCGCGTTTCAATTAAAAACATTTTACTGGGGTTGTTTGAGGATAATCTCAAAATCGATAGTTACAATTTGAACTTCGTTCATTAATTCCCTTTTCACAACTTTTAATGCGTGATAGGGGTTGCTGCTCTAAAATATATTTTTGTTTAGTTGTTTTCATTTCCTCCATTTTTTTGTGGAAGCTCAAAGGCAATCAGCCCTTGGAGGGGGGGAGGGGCTTTTCAGCAACATTAACTAAAATCCCGAATTAAACAAAAAATAAGATAAGATAGAGGGTTGAAGTGTTTATGATAATAAGCATTGGTGGCAAAGGTGGGAGTGTACTTGCTTGATCGATTTTGCATTACTTTATGATTCTTGCATAAACGTAAGCTCGTGGTTGAAAGATGCAGCAGCAAAAGTAGCAGCGAGAATTTATATTGGCCAACAAACAAGTCTTTGCAAACGCACGCGGACAATCCAAGGTAAAATTTCAAAAAGCTTACAAAACAGCATTTCAAAATTTTCGCTCGGCGCGCATACGTACTACAACATAGGTGAACGTCGAATCCGTATCGAATCCTTTTACCTGTCAGGACTTGCAACGAAATCATATTTTTTAATTCGTAATTAAGACTTGGGCAATCGACCAAACAGGTGCAGCCCGCCTATTGTTGTCGGTGTGTTACTGGTCCAACGGCAACAACACACGAGATCTGAAACAGAATCCAAAGGTGGCTCTAACCTTGGCAAGTCCCATTGCTCAACGAAATCAATGTAATATCAATCCGTAATGATGCAAGACGTTGTGTAAGACATATACACTTGTGTCACTGTTCTACTAATACGCTCGGGTTTAATTTTTATAATTGCCTATCTCACGAATCATTCACGACACACTTCTCGCATTTATGATTACTACTATGTACATTTTTTTTTCGATTATCTTAGAGCTTGCTTGGCTTCCTCTTTTATAAGCAAACTCTTCTATCTGATGGAGGTACGCGCCCACCGGCTTCCATGGGAGCATGATTTTTATTTGCCATTCAATCGACTAAACGCATTCTCAAATATAAAAAGGAGATTAGTTTTGGTGCACACTATTAAACTGGAGATACCTAATTATTTCATTGCGGTAGGTAGAGATAACCTTTAATGTATTTTTGATAGAGACGAGCACGAAATGTGAATATGATTTAGTTGGGAACGTCATGGTATTGCATTTACCACCAAGGGCAAAGAATCCCCAAAGGAAACGCCTTTCATAATCAAACATGTCGTGCAACATTTCGCCAAACATCTCGCGTCGATGATTGATTGTCTGATTACTCAACACCATCTCGTCTGTTACTGCATCATGGAAGTGTTTCGTGGTGGTTTTGGTTAAACTCGTCGTAAATTACAATTAGGACGGATTCCGTTTAAAACGAATGGGTGTGAAGGTCACTCACTGTTCGAACCGAACTGGGTGTCGAACGGCTTTTTTCGCCGAAAAGTGACCTTACTTTTGAAATGTTGGCCAACATTATTGGGCTGACGACGTGCGGATTACTCATACTTCAGATTTCTGCTTCTGATGTTGCGCTGGATTAATATTATAGAAAAAGAAACGAAACGAAAAGCTTTTTATTGTTTGAGTATCAGCAACCTCGATTTTTTGGAATTTTTCTATTTTGCAGGTGCGCGAATATTCAGTGGGGGGAGGTGGAGGGGGAGGGCGTTGGGTCATTAATTTATTTATGATGGATCCACTTTGTTATTGTTGAAAAAGATTTCGCGTCAGTTTAATTAAAAAAGAAAAATAAATTCGCTTCCGAAAACCAACAAAAATGTAATTTCTCTTCGATTTTCTTTTTCTGCTTAATTTCTTTGTTATTCTTTTGTGTGTTATGATTTTCGATTCGATCTGTAATTAAACAATTTTTCCCTCTCTTCACGAAACACGCGTTACTGACTTTAATCGAATCGAGGACGATCGAAACGTCTCCATCACTTTTAAGTCATTCGTTCATTCCATTTTGTTTTTCTTTTAAGCGACCTAAAACGTTAGTTAAAAACAATAGACGATCGTTGTTTCCTGTTTCTACGAAACAAAGAAATAAGAACGAGTCCTTATCTGAAAGAAGTTTCGACGAAACAACATCGAATCATAAAAGGGAAGCACGAATTTGTTTGAAACAAACAAGAGGCGTTTCGAAAAATTGTCACTTTTAATTGTTTTTTTTTTTTCGTTAAGGCGAATATTCGCGAAGTAATTCGAATTTCGATAAAAAAACAAAACAGTTTTCAAGAGAATTCTGGAAGAAAAAGTGAAAATAACTTTCGTCGAACAAAAGACGATCGAAGTAAGTCGTTCGTTTGTTACTTCTTTTCTTTTGAAGCGAAGTGACTTAAAACATTCGTACACAAAAAAAAAACAAACAAAAGTCTCGAACGTTGTTTACGTGTTTTCGCGAAACAAAGAAATAAGAACAACTTCGTCGAGAAACTGTAAGACAAACAAAAGAAGTTTCGACGAAACAAAACAAGTTCAAGAAGAAGAAACACGTAAATCACGATTCGCTTGAAACAAACAAAGTTCGACGGAAAAGTCGTCACTCAAATCTCTTTTAATTGTTCCTTTTTAAATAAAATTCCGGAAGAAATGGTGAAAATAACTTCAGTCAAACAAAAGACGATCAAAGCATCTCCGCTAGGTAAGTCGTTCACTTGTTACACTTTTCCTCATAAGCGAAGTGGCTTAAAACGCTCGTCAAAAACAAAAGACGATCGTTGTTTCGTGTTTTCGCAAAACAAAGAAACAGGTACAAGTTAGTCGAAAAAATGCAAAATAAGTTTCGATGAAAACAAAATAAAATCACAAAAAAAAGCAAAAAAAAGTATTACTCAAATCGCTTTTAATTATTTCTTTTTTGTTATTAAGGCGAATATTAGCGAAGTGATTCGAATTTCGATAAAAACAACGGACAGTTTTCAAGAAAATTCTGGAAGAAAAAGTGAAAATAATTTTCTCGAACAAAAGACTATCGAATTGTCTTCGTTACGTAAGTCGTTTGTTTGTTACTTCTTTTCTTTTGCAGTGAAATGACTTAAAACATTCGTAAAAAACAAAAGTTGATCGTTGTTTACATTTTTCGCGAAACAAAGAAACAAGAACAAGTATGTCGAAAAAAACGCCGCGACTTCTAGAACGTTTGATAAAAACAAAAGACAATCAAAACGTCGCGACTTCTAGAACGTTTGATAAAAACAAAAGACGATCAAAACGTCAGTCCCACTGGATTGCATTTAATTTTCTGTTGAACTCGTGAATCTTTTTTTTAATGACGTGACGAGAACATCTCTGATAAAAACAAAAGACGATCACTGTCTTCATGCGTTTGTGAAACAAAAGACGAATTCACACGAAAAGAAAAAGAAGACGGCCAACTCGAATTTACGATCAAACAAAAGACTAACAAAAAAATCCCAGCCAATCATTTATTTACAAAATTAGATAATAAACAATAACAATCGAAATTAATCACTATAGTCCAAGAAGAAGAAAATTATTTCTTTTCAAATAAAATTCCAGAAGAAAATAACTTCAATAAAACAAAAGATGATCAAAGTATCTCCTTCAGGTAAGTCGTTCACTTCTTACATGTTTTCTTCTTTTAAGCGAAGTGACTTATAACATTCGTCAAAAACAAAAGACGATCGTCGTTTCGTGTTTTCGCAAAACAAAGAAATAATCGAAAGAATGTGAAATAACCGAAAAGAAATTTCGAGGAAAAATAAATAAAATTATCTTGTAAATCGCTTTTAATTTTATTTCTTTTTTTTTGTTAAGGCGAATGTTCGCGAAATGATTCGAATTTCGATAAAACAAAAGACAGTTTTAAACAAAATTCCGGAAAAAACAGTGAAGATAACTTCAATGAAACAAGAGACGACCAACGCACCTCCGCCACTTAAATCGTTTCGTTATTTCTTTTCAAACCAAAAAATTTCTTGTCCTTCTTTCGAAATTTCTTTAAATTTCGATAAAACAAAAGAATTTTTCGATAAAACACCCCGAAAATAAAGTGAAGATAACATTAACCAAAAATATTTCTTTTACGAGAAGTGGTTGAAACATTCGCTAAAAACAGAAGACGATCGTCGTTTTCATGGTTTTGCGAAACAAAAGACGGTAATTGCATTCGTGTTTTTGCAAAACAAAAGCTAGTCAGTCAGTCGATTCTTCAATGAAATTCGTTCGAAAAAACAAACAATAGCAAAATTTGAGGTTTCAGACAAACAAAAGGCGATCGAAAAATTGAGCTTAACTTTGGAACTTTGTTTAGAAACAAAAAAAACTTGGCGTAAAACAAAAGACGATCAAAGCAGGATCGCATGACTTGAACTTAGTCGTTTGTTTTTCATTTTTTTTTTTTTTAGGTGAAGTGATTAAAATTCTGAATAAAACATAAGAAAAGGATCGTGGCTTTCACGTTTTTGTTAAACAGGTTGAACAAATGACGGTTGATTTTTCAACTAAATTCTCAAACAAATCGAGAACAAAAGACGATCGAAACGTCACCGCTTTGACAGAAGTTACTCATTCCTTTTTTTTTTAAGGGAAACGTCTTAAATATTTGATGAAAACAAAAGACGACCGCTGTTTTCTGAAGAAAAAAAAGATGAAAATTGTCGCCTCGACTCTCAATCAAACAAAAGACGATCAAAACTTTCTACTCGCAGTTAGATCAAATTTGATCGTTTGTTTCTTTAAGTTGCTAAAAAACAAAAGACGGACTTTGTTTTCAAGTTTTTGCGAAACAAAAGCCGGACGATTTTTCAACAAATTTTGTCAAAAAAAAGTCAAGATCGTTGTTTGAAACTTCAATAAAACAAAAGCCGATCGAAATTTCGTCATTCAAGTCGTTCTTCTTTATTGAAGAGACTGGAGTGTTTCAAAACAAAAAACAAAAGACCGTCATCGTTTTCGTGGAACAATCGATTTCTTTTATTAAAATTCTCAAAACAAAAAAAAAAGGAGTATTATTCAAATCAAACAAAAGACGATCAAGTATTACTGCTTACAATTACGTCGAATTTAATCGTTTGTATTTGTTTTGTGATAAAAACATCCGAATTAAAAAATAAAAGACGATCGTTGTAGTTGTTACATTTTCGCAAAATAAAATTTGACAAAATTCTCAAAAGTCACTTCGAATTTAATCGAACAAAAGACAATCAAAACGCCGCGACTTCTAGAACGTTTGATAAAAACAAAAGACAATCAAAACGTCGCGACTTCTAGAACGTTTGATAAAAACAAAAGACGATCAAAACGTCAGTCACACTAGATTGCATTTGGTTTTCTGTTCAACTCGTGAATCTTTTTTTAATGACGTGACGAGAACATCTCTGATAAAAACAAAAGACGATCACTGTCTTCATGTTTTTTGTGAAACAAAAGACGAACTCGCACGAAAAAAAAAAGAAGACGTCCAACTCGAATTTACGATCAAACAAAAGACTAACAAAAAAATCACAGCCAATCATTTATTTACAAAATTAGATAATAAACAATAACAATCGAAATTAGTCACTATAGTCAATCGAACAGTTCAAGAAAGAAACAAGACAAGAAAACAAAATTCGCTACGAAGTTTGTGCATATAGTCGTCGTATTCGATGATGCGTTACGTTCTGCTCATGTGTTCGAATAACTCATTCGCTGTTTATATAGCCGTCGCGTTCGGCGGTGGGTTACATTTCTTACTGTTTATATAGTCGTCGTGTTTGGTGATGCGTTACGTTTTCGAATAACCCCTCGTTCGTTCGGTGATGCGTTCTAGTGTGCGTTTCGCTGTGTTGGCGTTCGGATCGTTCGCCACAGTGGAACGTGACGCATCACCGACTATGATAACTATAAGTATATTTATCAATAAATCGGCGAGAAATTCATTGAATCCTTGACAAGCTCTTAGTGGAATACGAACGAAAGACATACTCCCATACATAGGGTCCGGAAGGTGTCGCTGCAATGACAGTTGATATTTTGTTTTTTTTTTGAAAACATGAATTATTTTAAGTACCGCAGTTGTGAATGTAGGTATAGTTTAAAGAGAACGCTAGGATAAGATCGAATTTGTTGCGGTTTTATTGCATTTCGTTCTCTTTAAGCTGTCCACGACCGTACACTCGCGCCTCTTGTATAGGTAAATTGGATCCTGCTCGACAATTATGAGTTTAAATTATCGATCGACCGTAATTCCTTTGATCTTTTTTCTCGTTTTTAATTGGCTCATTGCGATGCAAATTTCACCCGCGACGAATAAAAAGGCCTTGAACTTTGCTGCCCACCGGTCATTTGCCCACTTATCTGCCTACCAAGTAATAAACCACTGTTACCTTATTAAACGAGGAGTGATTGCTAAAATAACGTACTTTGTTGCAATTGGGCGGGAGGACGGGCGATAATAGTTCAATTTCAGTGTACAGGGTGTTCCAAACATCTGAAATAGTTCAAAAACGCCCTTTTATATACACTTTATCGAAACTATTTCTTAATGAAAGTTGTGCAGGTTTCCATTCCGCATAATTTAAAATTATTTCCAATTATACAGGATGCTTCATTCAAGAGTTATGATTGTTTAAATGGAAGGCAGCTTTGATAAGCCCAGAAAATGTGATTCACTGGGAAGCTCGTAGAAAGGGCTATCCATAAGGTTATAATATATAGGGTGTTTCATTTCATAGAATTGAACCACCGTGTATTGTTGGAAATAATTTTAAATTATGCGGAATGGGAACCTGTACAACTTTTTGATAAAATGTTTATAAACGGGGGGCACGGTTGAATTATGTCAGAGGTTTGGGACGCCCTGTATAATTCAATTATACGTAGTTACGTACTTTACTTGGAAGAATCTTATAAATTTAACGACGAGGTAATAAGACGCGGAGGAACTTCTGCTTTTAACAATAAACAAGAACGACCGACGTCGTTCGTAACTAATTTAGTCGTTGGCGACTGACTCGAATCAATTTGTCGAACTGTAAACATACTTCCGAGCAGCAATAATTGGCTCTGGGATTTATTGATGATTTAATTTTCCGCAGAAGCTTTAAACTGGTCGGGCAGTAAAGCCCTTAATGGCCTGTGGATGGATCTTCCAGGAACGGCTGGGTTCGGAACGCTTTTCGATAATCCAGTTTGTCTGGTGGTGTTTGGCGATGAACATCTGCTTATAGCAAAGTGAGTAATATTTTTAATCAATTTTTATTTACAGGCCTTTTAAATTCATTACTACAGTCATTTCAATTTCTGAAGCAACAAGAAAAATTAAAATAAATCTACAGGGTGTGACTTAATGATCGCAAACAAATTGTGGGAGCGGTTTCTGAGTTGATTTTAAGTAAAAAAGTTCCTGCAACGCTTCGTTTGTTTTGCTATTCTTAATTTACCTTATTCATTTTTTTGCAGTAACTGCATGACAACGATTCTCCTGAACGCAATTTTCGCAAATAATTTTGAAAACACGTCCAACATTTCAGTCACTGAATTATTATATTGCAATTTCGAGATAGTCATTTTCTCTTTGCTGGGTTTCCTGTAGCGATCGTCTTTTGTTTCTGAAATTTACTGTTTTGTCTCCGAATTTACTTGAGGTTTTTTTTTTGTTCTGAACCTCTTTTGTTTTTTTTTATTAATTTTGTTGAAATTTCGTCGAAATTTTCGAAACAGGAAAATTAATATCGTGCGATCGTCTTTCTTGTATTGACGTTTTGTTAATTTTTCAAAACTTCTTAAGACTCTTTCAGTTTCCTTTGCAGTTGTTTCTTTTTGTTTTTCTTAATTTGAACGATCGTCTTTTGTTTCTGACTTACTATAAATCGCGTTCTTTCATTTTTATGATGAACCGAATTTATTTCAATTTGGTTCACGAATGTACGCGAAATATTTTGTTTTGTTTCTTTTTGTTTGTCTTTTATTATTATCTTTTTTTAATCAAGACTAGACAAAGCAATTTTCTCTCTGCTCTTTTCTTTCTGGCGAGCGCCTTTTGTTTCTGAAATATATAGTTTCGTGTCCGAATTTACTTGGATTTCTTTTGTTTGATATATTTTTTTTTTAATTTATGTGATCGTCTTTTGTTTTTGATATTCCTGAATTTTCTTCAATTTTTTTTTCGATTTACGCAGAGAATATTTTATTCTTTTTTTCGTTTTTGATAGTCCTTTGTTTTTTTTTTAATTTTCGAGAAAGCAATTTTCTCTTTGGTGGTTTTTCTGTTTTGTCTCCGAATTTACTCGAATTTTTCTTTCGCACAGAATACGTCGACGCGTCGTTACTTCTTTCGTTTCGAACCTCTTTTGTTAATTTTGTTGTTATTTCGTCGAAATTTTCGAAAGAGGAACAAAATACTTACGATTTTCTTATTAACATCGTTCGATTTGTTGATTTTTGAAAAATTTCTTAAGTCTTTTTTAGTTTTCTTTTTCTCAATTTGAGCGATCTTCTTTTGTTTCTGATTTACTATAAATCGCGTTCTTTTGTTTTTATGATGAACCGATCGTTTTTTTTTTTTTTTGAACTGACGTTTTGCTGATTTTTTCAAAACCTCTTGAGGCTTTTTCAGTTTTCTTTGAGTTGCTTTTTTTTTGTTTTCTTAATTTGAACGATCGTCTTTTGTTTCTGACTTATTACAAATAGCTTTCATTTTTATGATGAACCGAATTTATTTCAATTTGGTTCGCGAACGTACGAGAAATATTTTATTTTCTTTTCTTTTTTTGTTTGGCTTGTTTATCAACATCGTTCGATCGTCTTTTGTTATCATTTTTTTTAATTCATACTAGACAAAGCGATTTTCTCTCTGCTCTTTTGTTTCTGGCGAGCGTCTTTTGTTTCTGAAATTTATTGTTTCGTATCCGAATTTACTAGGATTTCTTTTGTTTCGAACTTCTTTTGTTTTTCTTTCTTAATGTTGTTGTTATTTCATCGAAATTTTCGAAAGAGGAACAAAATAAGATTTTTTTTTATTAATATCATTCGATCGTTTTTTTTTGAATTGAAGTTTTGTTGATTTTTTCAAAACTTCTTAAGGCTTTTTCACTTTTTTTGCGGTTGTTTTTTTTTTTAATTTGATTGATCGCCTTTTGTTTCTGAATTACTATAAATAGCTTTCGTTTATTTTTATGATGAACCGATTGTTTTTCGTTTTTTTTTTGAACTGACGTTTTACTGATTTTTTCAAAACTTCTTGAGGCTTTTTCAGTTTTCTTTGAGTTGTTTTTTTTTTGGTTTTCTTAATTTAAACGATCGTCTTTTGTTTCTGACTTACTACAAATCGCGTCTTTCATTTTTGTTTCAATTTGGTTCGCGAAATAAAATATTTTGTTTTGTTTATTTTTTCTTTTGTTTGGTTTATTTATGAACATTGTTCGATCGTCTTTTGTTATCATTTTTTTTAAATCCACACTAGACAAAGCAATTTTTCCCCTGCTCTTTTCTTTCTGGTTAGCGTCTTTTGGTTCTGAAATTTATTGTTTCGTGTCCGAAATTACTTGGATCTCTTTTGTTTCGCACTTCTCTTGTTTTTTTATTAATGCTGTTGTCATTTCGTCGAAATTTTCGAAAGAAAAACAACTATAAGATTTTTTTTATTAATATCGTTTGATCGTCTTTTTTTTAATCGACGTTTTGCTGATTTTTTCAAAACTTCTTAAGACTTTTCCAGTTTTCTTTGTTTTTTTTTTCTTTTTTTAATATGAGCGATTGTCTTTTGTTTCCGAATAAATCACTTTCGTTTATTTTTATGATGAACTGAATTTATTTCAATTTGGTTCGCGACCGTACGGGAAATATTTTGTTTTGTTCCTTTTTCTTTTGTTTGGTTTATTTATGAACATTGTTCGATCGTCTTTTGTTATCATTTTTTTGTTAAATCCAGAACAGAATTTTCTCTCTGCTCGTTTCTTTCTGGCGATCGTTTTTTGTTTCTGAAATTTATTATTTTGTGTCCGAATTTAGTTTGCTTCGATTTTACGCAGAGAATACGTCGTCCTTTTTTCGTTTTGATTGTCTTTTGTTTTTGTTCACGCGAAGTATGTTTTGTTTCTTGTTTTTGTTTTGGTTGGCGTATTTATCGACATGGCTCGATCGTCGTTTCTTGTTTTATTTTTGATTTTAAGTCTGGACTACAAAGCGTAGATAAATTAAAAAAAAAATTAGAATTTTCGAGAAAAACTCTTAAACTTACCTTTGCTGTTTTATGCAGGGTTGGATTGGGTTTTATCTAGGGTTATTTTTCAGCTTTCTTTGCTGTTTTTTCGCTTCTTAATTTGAACGAGCGTCTTTTGTTTCCGAAATTTACCGTTTTGGTCCGAATTTACTTTAGTTTACTTCGATTTCACGCATCGTTCCTTTTTTCGTTTTGATTGTCCTTTGTTTTTGTTTATGGCTCGATCGTCGTTTCTTGTTTTGTTTTTGTTTTTAAGTCTAGTCTACAAACTGTAGATAAATTTTAAAAAATTAGAATTTTCGAGAAAAACTCAAGAGTCCTTTCACTTACCTTTGCAGTTTTTATCCAGGGTTGGATTGGGTTGGGTTTGGTTTCATCCAGGGTTATTTCTTCAGGTTTCTTTGCAGTTGTTTTTTTTTCGCTTTTCTTAAATTTGAACGAGCGTCTTTTGTTTCTGAAGTTTATCGTTTCGTGTCCGAATTTACTTTAGTTTTCTTCGATTTTACGCATCGTTCCCTTTTTCGCTTTGATCGTCTTTTGTTTTTGTTTACGCAAAGTATGTTTTGTTTTATGTTTTGGTTGGCATATTTACCGACATAGTCGTTTTTTGTTTTCTTTTTATTTTTATGTCTAGACTACAAAGCGTAGATAAATTCCAAAAATAAAATCACTTACCTTTGCTGTTTTATCCAAGATTGGGTTGGGGGGTTGGGTTGGGCTTTATCCATGGTTATTTTTTAAAATTTAAACGATCGTCTTTTTTCTTGAAACTTATCATTTCGTCCTCTTTTATTTTTACGACGAATTAAATTCATTTCAATTTTCTTTTTAATTTTGCGCGATATTTTGTGTGACTCAGGAGACTAACAAATTATTATGTATTATTGTTAAATACTTTGCTCTTTTATTGTTTATTTATCAACAACGCACGTTCGCCTTTTATTTCCTTAATTTACTTGCAGTTTTTTTATTCGCCCTTCTTTCAGGAATTTTCTTTTATTCTTTCGATTTTCTTTTTTCCTTTTAGATATTTTCCCGACGTTTACGAGCTGCTCTTGCACAATATTTTTGGCGCACAGCCGTGTCCATCCCCAAACTCAGCCATATAACTTGCACCCCTCCCTCCTCACTCGTACACTAAGTGCACCACGTCATAATTTTAACGAAAATATAAACGCTCTTCTCCTCAATTATTTTTTAATATTTTTTTACTATTTTTCTAATTAATTTTATTATTTTTATTAGCGATTTTTTCCAGGACCACTTGATTAGAATCGGGGGGGGGGAGAGAGGAATAAAACGCGTCGAATATAAATAATGATAATTTTTATTAATTATTACACGACAACATAAACCAACAACGATGATCTTATTATTATTAATTTTTTTTTTGTTGAAATGCGACGCTATATACAACATATACAATAACCGTAACGACTAAATTAATGATTCATATAAATTAGGAAACGCATTTACATCTGTACAGGATCAGTTCCAAAAAAAAAAAATAAAATAAAACAAAAAATAAAAATAAAAAGAAAAATATATAATATAACTAACAACTTGAATCGGTTGGTCACAATAATAATAGTAAATTAATATCTGACCGAGATCACTAGCGCTTATACAAGAACAATTAGAAAAAAAATCATACCAATTGCATCACGATTTATTTTATACAATAATAAAATTATTCTACGTTGTACTTATACGCTATCAACAACAAGAGGGGGGGGGGTGACAAAAAAAAAGGTAAATTGCAAAAGAATAAATTAATTAAATCGAAATAAAATTACACAGTGACTTGCAACAGTTTCAAAAAAAAAAACAAAACAAAGTCCTCCACTCCGTTGCGCGTTTTGGGAAATTGTTGCACGCCTCTCTTATTTACAAAAAAAAAAAAAAAAACAAAAGCGGAATAAGCATCAGTCTTAACAATTTTCATTTCTAATAAATACCTTATCACTAAAAAAAAAACATCGTGATGCTCCCTCCTTCATCATCATCATCATCTCCTACGCCCCCTCCAAAGAACAGTTGTAGTCACATCATTAATTAATTATTCTAGAGTGAGATTTGCGGAATTAATTTTGATTTGCCGACTGAAAATCGCGAGTCGTGATTCTTTTTTTTTTCTTTCTTTAAACTAATCAACAAGGAGAATGTACCCTTAATTAAATTAAATTAGTTTAAATTAAAGCGGCACTTAAGAGAACGAGACGGCGCGCGGCGCGGCGCATCGCGGCGGGCGCAACGAAATTCACCGAATTGCAAAATTGTTAATTGAAGAATTAAAAACAAATAATAATAATAATAAATTCTAATAAAAGACACAGCACATATTGCAAAATTTTCCTCTTTTGCAGCAAAGTAACGATTATTTCCTACGAGTTACAATCACAATCAACAAATTGAAAGAAGATACGAGGGCGGGGCGGGTGGGGTTTAGTCCTCGTCGTCGAAGAGGCGACACTCGGGGACCATTTGGTCGCAGGACCTCGACTGCCAGTCTTTGTCCTCCTTGGCCAGCCAAGGGTGGTACAGGATGTCATCCGATGTTAATCGCTCGGAGGGCTCTCGTCTCAACAACGATCTTATCAGGCATCTTGCGCGAGGCGATAAACAATCGGGTATGACGAAGTGGCCCCTCGATATTTTCGCGAAGAGAACCGAATGGTCCGAGTCGTTGAAAGGATATCTGCAACAATAAAAAAAAGTCCATAAAACACTGAACCAGTAGACAAACAGCAGTGCACATAAACGCATTTGGTTGGGTTGGGTTGGGTTGGGTATTAAACACCCTTCCAAAACGCAAAACGTTTATTAAATTCAATTTAAAAGTTCTGGGCGTGTTCGTAGTACTTATTTAACTCTGTAGATGATGTACTGGACTGTACAGCAGCAGCGGGTGAGGTGTATGGTTTGTTGCAGTTGCAGACTAAGCAGCACTAGTAAATACCTATTAGTTTGCATTGATACGCGTTCTGCCTTTTATACCTTTATTATGTGGCGGGGATTAGGTAACTCTGCCCCATTGGTTGTACTAGTTATTTAATTGTGTAGTTGATTTACGGTTTGCTGGACTGTACAGCAGCAATGGATGAGGTGTCTGGTTTGCCGGATTGTATAGTGCCAGACTATACAAATACCTATTGGCCTGTACTGACGCCGTTCTGCCTTTTATACCTTTATTTTGTGGCGGGGATTAGGTAACTCTGCATCATTGGTCGTACTAATTATTTAACTATGTAGTTGATGTACGGTTTTCTGGACTGTACAGCAGCAACGGGTGAGGTATATGGCTTGCCAGACTCTGCAGTACTAGTAAAATACCTACTGGCTTGCACTGATCCGCGTTCTGCCTTATACCTTTATTTTGTGGTGGGGATTAGGTAACTCTGCCCCATTGGTCGTACTAGTTATTTAATTGTGTAGTCGATGTACGGTTTGCTGGACTGTACAGGGTGAGGTGTATGGTTTGCCGGATTGTTACTGATACGCGTTCTACGTTTTATACCTTTATTTTGTGGCGGGGATTAGGTAACTTTACTCCACTGGTCGGACTAGTTATTTAACTGTGTAGTTGATGTACGGTTTGCTAGACTGTACAGTAGCAGCGGGGGAGGTGTATGGTTTACCGGATTGTACACTCCCAGACTATGCAGGCTAGTAAATACCTATTGGCTTGCACTGATATGCATTCTGCCTTTCATACCTTTATTTTATGGCGGGGATTAGGTAACTCTGCCCCATTGGTCGTACTAGTTATTTAATTGTGTAGTCGATGTACGGTTTGCTGGACTGTACAGTAGCAGCGGGGGAGTTTGCCGGATTATACAGTGCCAGGCTAAGCAGTACTAGTAAATACCTACTGGCTTGCAATGATACGTGTTCTGTCTTTCATACCTTTATTTTGTGGCGGGGATTAGGTAACTGTGTATCATTGGTCGTACTCGTTATATAACTGTGTAATTGATGTACGGTTTGCTGGACTGTACCAGGGTGATGTATATGTACAGTTGCAGACTAAGCAGTACTAGTAAGTAGCTTGCACTGATACGCGTTCTGCCTCTTATACCTTTATTTTGTGGCGGGGATTAGGTAACTAACTCTACCCCATTGGCCGTACTAGTTATTCAACCAGTTCTGCCTTTTACACCTTTATTTTGTGGCGGGGATTAGGTAACTCGGCGTCATTGGTCTGTTTGTTTGCTCAAATCAGTGACGTGCCAAACTGCATCCTACTTGTCAAAGGGCAGTCTTCTTGTGTTTGGTTCGGTGGTTGCCTTAGCGACCAAAATGAGGCTTGCGTCCTTAATTGTTGGGCAATCAGAAACGAATGCGGTTGCGCTCTAATTTGTTGACTATCCGCTTTAATTCTGGCGGTCGTCATCGTGACCCCGTTACGTAGATGTCGACGTGACGAATTTCGCTCATATTTGTCATCGTGACATGACTTAGCTGCTCGCTAGGTACCCTGTGGGCCCCCACAAAGTCATCCTCTGAAGACAATGGATTAAAAACTCACGTCGTGGCCTTCTGAGAGGATGATTTGAAATCGTATCGCTTTAATATAACACGCCACACGTCCTCGAGGTTTGCGCTATTAAGATTAATTTAATATTTTTAATTTTAATGAAGGATTGTACAGCACCAGGGTGAGGTGTATGGTTTGCCGGATTGTATAGTTGCAGACTAGCTTGGATTGATACGCGTTCTGCCTTTTATAGCTTTATTTTGTGGCGGGGATTAGGCAACTCTACCCCATTGGTCGCACTAGTTATTTAACTAGTTGATGTACGGTTTGCTGGACTGTACAGCACTGGCGGGAGAGATGTATGGTTTGCCGGATTGTACAATGCCAGACTATGTAGCACTAATAAATACCTACCGACTTGCACTGGTACGCGTTCTGCCTTTTTTGTGGCGGGGATTAGGTACTCTGTTTTGTTTGCTCAAATCAGTGATTGCATCCTACTTGTCAAAGGGCAGTCTTCTTGTGTTTGGTTCGGTGGTTGCCTTAGCGACCAAAATGAGGCTTGCGACCTTAATTGTTGGGCAATCAGAAACGAATGCGGTTGCGCTCTAATTTGTTGACTATCCGCCTTAATTCTGACGGTCGTCATCGTGACCCTGTTACGTAGATGTCGACGTAATGAATTTCGCCCGTATTTATCATCGTGACATGACTTTGCTGGTCGCTAAGCACCCTGTTAGCTCCCCCTTAAGACAATGGATTAAAAACATCACATCGTGGCCTTCTCCGAAATCATGATTTGAAATCGGATCGCTTTAATATAACACGCCACGCGTCCTCGAGGTTTGCGCCATTAAAATTGATTTAATATTTTTAATTCTAATGACGGACTGCCTTGGTAGTTAATTTCGCTGCCCTCTTAATTGCGTTCATTAGCGTCGGGCCGGCCGAGAAAGAAGAGGTAACTCACGTTTTCCTTCATAGTCTGGTGCACACCCTCCGGTGTCTTATGCTCGGACGAAATTCCTCCTCCTTCATGGAAGACGGCGACGTGTAATTTGTATGGTAATTTAATGAGCTCGTGTGCTCGATGGTATGGAGATGATGAGGAGGCGCTGCGTTTCCGTTTTAATTTTTAATCGGGCGTTGTTAATTACGCAATCGGGTGCTCGCTGTAGCACTCAAGGTGACGGCTTGGTACCGTCAAAATGAAAGAAGGCAAACGAGCGTTGCATTTCGTTTTGATTGTTTTGGCAAAATACATTGACAAACATTGTTTTCCATGCATTACGATGACACGGCACTAAAAAAGAAACGAAAGCCATAAACTCATTCGAAAATGAACCTTATATACTACTCGTTTACAGTGGTGGTCTTGGTATAGAGTTTCGTTTTTAGTGTCGGCGATTGCACATGGTATGCCCATCTGGATACACGCAATAAGTTATTATGGAAAGAAATATTTAAAATTTTGGCACATATTGTAACCGCGCCATCTATGAGTCTGCCGAAGATTCCAGAGCTTTCCGGACGCGCTCTAGATGATGCTAGAAGTTAGTTGAATTTTTCCATACTGCTTCGAAAAGGGCGAGAATCTGCGCGTTATTTGCATCAGAATGTTTAGGTTATAGAAGTGTGTTCTTTGTTAGACAAGAGTTGTTTAAAAGAGGCGAAGCAGCTTTTACTGAAGATCGATAGATGGCGCAGTAGTCAGTTTTTTCCACTGATCGATTATTAAAGTGGAAACAGAGAACGCACTATTTTTTATTAAAAAGCGTTGTCGCTTTTTAACAACTCCCTTGTGGGAGTTTCTCCGAAGGTCAACAAGAGTTAGCTTTCTCGCTGGCCAATAGACGGCGCTCTTTTCTTCTTTAAATTTTCATTGAATTATATTCACGAAAACTCGAATGTTACACGAAAAATAGGAGATCGTTTAATTTTTGTTAAAAAGAGGCGAGGGAGTTCTTACTAAAGATTGATAGATGGCGCAGTGGTCAGCTTTCCACTGATCAATAAGTGGCACTGCTTTCCTTATATGTATAGATATATATTATATTCACGCAATTTCGAGAATTACACTAGAAAAGAGAACGCATTTATTTTCTGTTAAAAAGAGACAAGGGAGTTGGTGTCTCTGACGGTCAACAGATGACGTAACAGTCAGTTTCTCCGACGCTCCTTTCCTTCACTCTCTTTTTATTGAGTTACGTTCACGAAAAGTCACCAAAAATCGAAGACGCGTTTATGCTCTGTTTCAAAAGAAACGAAGGAGGTTTTACTGAATGTCAATAGGTACCGCCACTGATCAATAGATGGCGCTGCTTTTTTTTTGTTAAAAATGAACAACGAAATTCCTCTTATGGTGTAACATAGTTACTTTCTGCGCTGGTCAATATTTATTTCTATTTCTTAATTCTCTCTCTCTCTATTAAATTGCATTCATGAAAAGTCGAATGTAAAACGAAAAATAGAAGGCGCGTTTATTCTTTTGTTTTAAAAGAGACGAGGGGGCTTCAACTGAAAGTCAATAGATGGCGTAGTAGTCGGTTTCTCGCTTGTGAAAGTCAATAGATGGCGCTGCTTTTCTTTGTAAGGCATCACGTTCACAAATTTACTTCTTCTTAAGAAAATAGACCAAGGAGCTTTTACTGAAAGTCAATAGATGCCGTAGTAATCGGTTTATCGCTTGTGAAAGTCAATAGATGGTGCTGCTTTTCTTTGTAGGGCATCACGTTCACAAATTTACTTTTTGTTAAAAAAATGGACCAAAGAGCTTTTACTGATGGCACTAGTTGCCCAGTTTTTCCGTCAGCCGACAGATGGCGCCACTTTTGTTCTCTTCTTATTAAATTACATTCGCGAGAATTAAAATGTTACACTAGAAATGGTGAACGCAAATATCGGGCCGTGGTGCTTTTACTGGTGGCCAATAGATGGCGTAATAATCAGTTCTTCCGCCAGTCAGCAGATGGCGCTGTTTTTTTCACTCCTCTTTATTGAATTACATTGGCGAGAATTAGATAGTTACACTAAAAACAGTGAACGCAAATATCGGGCAATGGTGTTTTTACTAATGGCCAATAGATGGCGCAAAACTCAGTTCTTCCGTTAGTCAGCAGATGGCGCTGTTTTTCTTCATTCCTCTTTATTGAATTACACTAGCGAGAATTAGATTGTTACACTAAAAACAGTGAACGCAAATATTTTCTGTTGAGAAGGAAGTGTGTAGCTTTTACACTTGGTTAACGGATGGCGCAAGAGTTAATTCTTCCGCTAGACTAATAGATGGCGGCGCTCGATGGTTTTTTCATTTGCTTTACACGAAGTGTAAGAAATATTAACTAAACGCAGGAACTTTTACTGATGGTTGATATTTGGCCAGTTTTCCGTTAGTCGACAGATGGCGCCACTTTCATCCTCTTCTTATTCAATTACATTTCGCGAGAATTAAAATATTACACTGGAAATGGTAAACGCAAATATCGGGCTAGGGTGCTTTTACTAATGGCCAATAGATGGCGTAATAATCAGTTCTTCCGCTAGTCAACAGATGGCGCTGTTTTTCTTCATTCCTCTTTATTGAATTACATTGGCGAGAATTAGATAGTTACACTAAAAACAGTGAACGCAAATATTTTCTGTTGAGAAGGAAGTGTGTAGCTTTTACACTTGGTCAACGGATGGCGCAAGCGTCAATTCCTTCGCTAGACCAATAGATGGCGCTCGTTTTTTTCATTTGTTTTTCACAAAGTGTAAGAAATATTAACTAAACGCAGGAATCGCATTCATTTCTTGTTTGAAAACAGAGGAAGGATCTTCTATTGATGTTTACAAGGTGGCCCAACAGATGGCGCTGCTTTTTTTCATTCTTTTATTGAATTACATTAACGAGAATTATGTTACACTAAACGCAGCTCGTTATTCTTCTGTTTTTATTGTGTTCAGCGATTATCAAGAAGGGCAATCAAAGTCTGCAGGAGAAAGTTGGAGTTGCGATTTTTCCACCACGGCGGAAAAACAAATGCCTATCGAGAACTAAAATGTCTTTTTAAAATTAACAATTCACCTGTTTCAGGATTTTGCAAAAAAACACATTAAATAAATTGCTGCAGCACTCTGTATGTATTATCATTAGTTAATAAAAAAAATGAATTAAAAAACGACGAAAGAAAAAAAATTAACAATAACAAACAAAAGAAAACTGCTAAAGACAATCGACCTTCATTTGATTCTTTTTTTTTTCCTTTTAATCGATGCTGTGAAAAATTAATAAAAGTTTCAATGGTATCTTGTTTCTCTATTTTTTTTAATTTTTTGAGGAAGAAACAATGCGAAACTTTTCCTTAAAAAGAATACTTTCGGCGGCTTTTGTTTTGGTCTTCAACGATTGGACGAACAAGAAAATTGCACAAAAAAAAACTATTCACTTTCGTCGCTTTCTTTTTATTTCAATCACCTTTTCCCTCTTTCTTCCTGAATAGAATAGTTAGTTTTTTCTCAGTTTAAAAATTAAAACTTGTCTAATTAAATCGGATCGTTTCAAAAGTCGTGGAGAAAAATCGATGGGCCGCATCTGCCCTCCCCTAATTGACGAGATAACACACGCACGAGTTGAACTTCTCCTCTCGGATAACAAACAATAAGAAAGAACAATCCAGACAAGTGAAGATAAACCCTTACACCTGCCCGTCTCCAAAAAACACGAAGAACCAGGTAGGCTGCTAATTACTGGTCGAGATCAGCGCCTCCAAAACGGCGGTGGCGTGGTCCTTTGCGCGATCGCGTGCGACGGGCGGTGCGCTCTCGAAACTGCTTGGGGACCGCCGCGGATCGATTCACCTGCCAAATCGAGCAGCACCCTTTCTTTTACGAGCACACACAATCTTACGATGGAGATGATTATTTTATTTTGTTTTTTTTTTTAAACGGACGGCCCCGTTCACCTGTTCCCCTATCACGGTAGTAGCATCAACTCGCGGATGGGGGCAGAAAAAGAAAACAAAAGGACGAGCGGCAGATGCGCGTGGCTTCTTCTTCTTCTTCATCTGCCTGCATGGCGGGTTATGCATCGAAGGCATAAAATAAAAAGGCAAGTCGAATTTGCTTCATCAAAAGACGTCATTTAATGAAATAATACATCGTCGTTGTTGTTGTTGCTTCTGAAGTTGTCGAGATATTTTCAGCACCTACAGACGTTCTCGCATGAATATGCATTAAGTCCCCCCCCCCCCCCCGCTCCCGCCGTCCAGTAACGTCGAAATGATAGCTTTTAGAGTTAATAATGCAGGTGCAACTCTTTATTTGATGCACGTGCACGTAACGTCAGTCTGGAAGGGAAGAAACAACCTGCTTTCGTTGCTGCTTGCTTGCAGACATCATTTTCGGTCATACTGTATTTTCGGGCGCCGTTTTAAACATTCAAATAATAAAATTAATTTTGAAAAATTAAAAAAAAAATGGATTTAAACAAACGACGAAAGTCGATCGCTTTTTAAATCTTCAGCAAATGGCTGAAAATGAAACAAAAGCTGTTGAAAGTATGGCACGTTTTCTTTTTACTCTTTCCTGTCTTATTTTAGAATTAAAATTAAAATTACAAAGAAAGAAACAAATGAAAGTCGATTGTTTGTTGTTATTTTTCTTTGTTTTACTAAACTTACTCTTATTTCTAATTCATTAATAATAAAATATTAATTCTTTCAATTAAAATTTAAAAAAAAGAAACAAATGAAACTCGAACGTCTTTTGTACCTTTTTGTTTTACTATTCTTATTCTTAATAAATTCGAAATTCGTTAAATTTTTCGTTCAAAATAAAACAAGTACGTATTTCTTCTTTTTTAAGAGCCAAGAGGAAACAAATGACAAACGATTACTAAACATGAATTAAAAAAAAAACGACGATCGTTTCTTTCTAGTTTTATTCTTCAGCCAATGAATGAAAAGCAAACAAAAGCCAGTCGAAAGTACGGTAAATTTCGATCGTTTTTATAAACTTATTTTTAAGAATAATGTTTCTCACTGTTTCTCCCTCGAAAGATTAGAAAAGAGAGAAACTAAAGACCATTGAAATATTTTTCATAATTTTTGACAGCATCAATTAAGAGAGAGAAAAAAAGAAACAAGTGAAAGTCGATCGCCTTTTGTATTTTTGTTTTGCTTTCCTATTCTGATTTATGTATTAATAAGAATAAAATAATAAAAATGAAAGTGGAAATATTTTTCCCTAAAATAGAAACAAATAAAAATTCCTATTCAAGAAAATTCAAATGTTCAAAAAATAATAATCAATTAATTAAAAAAATTGATGAAAGTCAATCGTTTTTCTCCAATTTTCTTCTTCAGCCAATGACTCTAACAAGTAAACAAAAGCTATCGAAAGTACAGTAAGTTTCGATTGTATTTATTTTATTTATTTTTTAAGAAAATTGTTTCGCACTGTTTCTTCCTCTCAAGATAAAGAAGAGGGAAACAAAAGATCATTGAAATTTTTATAAATTTTGACAGCATCAATTAAAATTTAAAAAAAATGAAAATCGATTGTTTGTTGTCTTTTTTTTTGTTTAACTATACTTATTCTTATTTCTAATTCATTAATAATAAAATACTAATTCTTTCAATTAAAATTAAAAAAAAAAACAATTGAAACTCGATCGTCTTTTGTATCTTTTTTGTTTTGCTACCCTTATTCCTATTCTGATTTATTAATAATAATAGTAAAAAAATAATAAAAACGAAATTCGAAAAATTTGATTAGGAAAGAGAGAAACTAAATTCCATTGCAATTTTTCATAATCAATTAAAAAAAAAAAAAGAAAGTCGATCGTCTTTTTGTATTTTGTTTTACAATTCTTATTCTATTCCGATTTTTTATTATTATTAATAAAATAATAAAAACTGAAGTCGAAATATTTCTCTCTAAAATAAAACCAAACGTGCATTTCTTTTCTCAAAGAAACAAATGACAAACGATAGTTAAACATTTTTACTTCTATTCAAGAAAATTCAAACGTTCAAATAATAATAATCAAATTAATTAAAAAAAATAAATAATGGACGAAAGTAAACCGTTCTTCTCTAATTTTCTTCTTCAGCCAATGACTGACGAGCAAACAAGAGCTATCGAAAGGACAGTAAGTTTCGACCGTTTTTATTTTTATTTATTTTTAAGAAAATTGTTTCGTACTGTTTCTTCCTCGCGAGATAAAAAAAGAAGGAAAGAAACAAACAGACGAAAGTCGACAATGACGAACGATAATTAAATATTTTTTGAAAAAAGAGGGAAAAGATCATTGATATAGTAATAAAACTAATTAAAAAAAAATTAATAAACAAAAGATGTTTCTTTTGCAATTTTCCTTCTTCGTTCAATCACTGATGCAAAACAAACGATAGCTATCGAGAGTACGGCAAGTTTGAATCGTTTTTATTTTATTTTATTTTTTTTAAGAAAAACGTTTCGCACTCTTTCTTTCTCAAAAGATAAAAAAAGAGAGAAACAAAAGACAATTGAAATTTCTAATAATTTTTGACGGCATCACAATTAAAAAAGAAACAAATGACAATCGATTTGACCATCTTTTGTATTTTTTTGTTTATTTTACTATTCTTATTGTTATCGAAAAAGAGAGAAACAAAAGACAATTGAAATTTCTAATAATTTTTAACAGCATCAATTAAATAAGAAACAAATGACAGTCGATTTGATGATCTTTTGTATTTTTTTGTTTACTTTACTATTCTTATTCTTATAGAAACAAAAAACAACTGAAATTTCTAATAATATTCGACAGCATCAATAAAAGAAGAAACAAATGACAGTCGATTTGATCATCTTTTGTATTTTTTTGTTTTTTTACTATTCCTTACTTCTCATTAATAATAATAAAAAAACAATAAAAACGAAAGTAGAAATATTTTTCCTAAAAAAAAAAAGAACAAACTTGCATTTCTTTGTTTTTCTTTTTTCTCGAGAACCAAGAAGAAACAAATGACACACAATTACTAAACAGTCTTTTTCCTTTTCTTTCTCTATTCAACAAAGAAGAGGAATTTTTAAAAGTTAATAAAAAAAATGATTTAAAAAAAGACGACGGAAATCGACCGTTCTTTTCCAATTTTCTTCTTCAGCCGCCAATGACCGAAAAGTAAACAAAAGCCAGCGAAAGTACGGCAAATTCCGAACGTTTCTATTCACTTCTTCTTTTTGGGGAAAACGTTTCGCATCGTTTCTTCCTCAAAAGATTAAAAAAAGAGAGAAACAAAAGGCCACTGACATTTTTTAATTAACTTTCAATTAAAAGAAGAAAAAGAGAAACAAATGAAAGTCGTTCGCCTTTTGTATTTTTTGTTTTGTTTTATACTATTCCCATTCTTAATTCTATGCATTTATAATTTTTTTTTCTTCCCAAGCGCAGTCGTCGGAGGGGGGGGGGCGTTGGCGACTGCGACCGACTTATAATAATAAAATAATGAAAACGAAAGCAGAAATATTTGTTCTAAAAAAACAAACGAACGTGAATTTCTTTTTTCTTTTTTAACAAACCAAAAGAAACAAATGACAAACGATATTATTAAATATTGTTTCTTTTTTGTTTATTCAAGAAAATTCAAACGTGAATTAAAAAGATAATTAAAACATGATTTAAAAAAAAGCGATAAAAATTAATCTGTTTTTTTTTCCTCAATTTTCTTTTTCGTCCAATCGCTGAAAAGCAAACAAAAGCCATCGAAGGTGCGACAAGTTTCGATCGATTTCATTTAGATTTTTGAAGAAAAACATTTCGCACTCTTTCATTCTCAAAAGATAAAAAAAAGAGAGAAACAAAAGACGATTGAAATTTTTAATAATTTTTGACACCATTAAACAAATGACGACAGTCGATTTGATATTTTTTGTTTGTTTTACTATTCTTATTCTTATAGAAAAAGAGAGAAACAAAAGAATTGAAATATCTAATAATTTTTGACAGCATCAAATAAAAAAGAAACAAATGACAGTCGATTTGATCATCTTTTGTATTTTTTTGTTTGTTTTACTATTCTTTACTTCTCATTAATAATAATAATAATAATAATAATAATAATAAAACAATAAAAACGAAAGTCGAAATATTTTTCCTAAAAAAAGAACAAACGTGCATTTCTTTGTTTTTCTTTTTTCCCGAGAACCAAGAAGAAACAAATGACACACGATTACTAACAGTTCTTTTTCTTTTCTTTCTCTATTCAAGAAAGAAGAGGAAAAAGTGCATTCGAATAATATTAAAGTTAATTTTTAAAAGTTAACAAAAAAAAATGAATTAAAAAAGACGACCGTTCTTTTCCAACTTTCTTCTTGAGCCGCCAATGACTGAAAAGCAAACAAAAGCCAGCGAAAGTACGGCAAATTCCGAACGTTTCTATTCACTTCTTCTTTTTGGGGAAAACGTTTCGCATCGTTTCTTCCTCAAAAGATTAAAAAAATAGAGAAACAAAAGGCCACTGAAAATTTTTAATTAACTTTTAATTAAAAGAAGAAAAAGAAAAACAAATGAAAGTCGTTCGCTTTTTGTATTTTTTGTTTTGTTTTACTATTCCCATTCTTAATTCTATGTATTTATAATTTTTTTTTCCCAAGCGCAATCGGGAGGGGATGTTGGCGACTGCGACCGACTTATAATAATTGAATTGAATTTCTTTTTTCTTTTCTAACAGACCAAAAGAAACAATTGAAAAACGATGTTACTAAACATTGTTTTCCTTTGTTTATTTAAGAAAATTCAAACGTGAATTAAAAGATAATTAAAACATGAATTAAAAAAAGCAAGGAAAGTTAATCTTTTTTTTCAATTTTTTTCTTTCTTCGTCCAATCGCTGAAAAGCAAACAAAAGTCATCGAAAGTGCGGAAAATTGTTTCGCGCTCTTCCCCAAAAGATTAAAAAAAAAGCGAGAAACAAAAGACCGCTGATTTTTTTTATAAATCTTGACAGCACCAATTAAAAGAAAAAAGAAACAAATGAAAGTCGATGGTTTTTTGTTTTACTCTGCTTATTCTAATTCTAATTCATTAATAATAATAATAAAAACGAAAGTCGAAATATTTCTCATAAAAAAGCAAATGAAAGTTAATTTTCTCTTTTCTTGCAGAAACAAGAGAAATAAATGAGAATCGACAATTTCTTCTACAATCAAAAAAGAGAAAGAGTCTTGATCCCATGAATTAGGAAAAAAGAACAAAAGTTCGGTTTTTGATTTTTGTCCTTTTTCATCAATAATCAAAAAGTAAACAAAAGCTTTCGATAGTTTTTATTTGTTTACTTTTAAGAGATGCTTTTCGCCCTCCTCCCCCAAAAAAATAGAAAAGCACAAAATTGAATTCTTCACAAATTTTGACAGCGTCAATTGAAATAAAAAAAAGAAACAAATGAAGCTCGATTATTTTTTGCATTTTTTCTTGTTTTACTTTACATACACATACATTCTCATTCTAATTCATTAATCAAAAGAAAACAACAAAAACGAAAGTCGAATTATTTTTCCAAAAATAAAAAACAAACGAAAGTCGAAATATTTCTCGTAAAAAAACAAATGAAAGTGCTTTTCTCTTTTCTTGCAGAAACAAAAGGAACAAGTAAATGAGAATCGACTGCGTAATAAAATTATAATTTCTTGAGTCTTGATCTCGTGCATTAGGAGAAAAAAACAAAAGTCAGGCTTTTGATTTCTTTTTCGTTTTCCATCAATAAGTAATTGAAAACAAAACAAAAGCCAGTGCGATAAATTTTGACAGTTTTATTATTTATTTCTTTCTCTAAGTAAATAAATAACAACAATTTATTTTACACCACACAAAAGAAATAAACAAATTAAAAAGCGAGAAATAAACAAATTAAAAAGCGAAAAACAAACAACCACTGAGATTTTGACAACTTTTGACAGAACCAAGGAAGAACAAATGAAAGTCGCTTTTCTTTTCCTTTCTCAAAAAAAAAAAAAAAACAAGAGACGAACGACTATCAAACAAATTCTTGGATACTCTAAAGGAGAGAAAATAAAATTCTGCGCGTTTCTAAAACAAAATAAAAAAAATTAAAGATGGAGGAGTTGTGCCCCCCAAAGAAAAAGTGTCGACGTGTGTTTTTGCGTATGGCCTGCATCGGAACCACCTGTATTTTCCCGAACCTCACGAAATTTTAAATCTGAGAGATTCGATTCGCCCAACCAACGCGCTACGTGCCTTTCAGCGCAGGTTTAAAAATCCTTTGGACATTTCTTTGAACTTTGGCCCAAAAAGTGATGCGTCCCAATTAATTTCAGGGGCGTTTCGATCAGAACACGTTGCACTTCGATACTTAACAAGTGTTATCCGAGGTTAAGCAAAGCAAAATGGAATTGCATCATCTCTCAGGTGCCAGAGGACAATTACAGTTGTTATTATGCGCCTTCTGTTTCTATCGAAGCAATGTTTTCTTGTGGGAATAGAAACCGAAGAGTTTGCGGTTTTGTTTCTGAATAAAGGAGTTAAAAAAAGAAAAAAATCGTTACGTCCGCTCCCGATTCCTCTCCTTCTTTCCCATTCCCATGCCCATGCTATGAAGCGTAACGGATTCACCATATGTCTCATCGAAAAGCACAGGTGAACAACAACTAGTACTTTTTGATCGAATGCAGGCAACAACAGTTGTATATCATTAGGGTGGATCTTCCACCTTATCGCGAGCCTGCCATATGTCGGCCGTCCTGGCCTGTATAAAATATTTACGTTTTTCTTTCGACTCTTGAAGAACCAACAGCTCCTTTTCTTTCGGAGTTCATGCTCGGACGGCTGAGATTTTTCCAGCGGGTTCCGCTTCGTGGGTCGCATTTAATTCCGTGCCCAGGACCTTGAACCTCATTATCTCTATTGCGTTCTTTTTACCATCTCGTGGTTTACGGTTTTCTACCCCGGCTCAATTACTTTTGTAATCATCTACTTTCTCAAAGTGTATATGTAGGTCTGGCATGCTTTGTTTTCGTTGAAATTCTTCGTCCAACCATATTAGGAACTATACAGGTGATCGTTTGAAAGTGAGAACATAGGGAAGGTAACAGACAGAGTAAAAGAGGTGGACGAGGCCCCCTGCGGAGGCGTGACGTCTTTTCAGAACCTCAGAACCTAGCGCTATCGCACTTTACAAACTTTAATCTTCAATTTTCTGCGCTGTTTACCCCCATTGAATTCCCATGATCTCAGTTTTAGTCAACTACCGGTATTTTAATACATATTTTTTTAATTTTCATTATCCATCCTGCATATTATTTTATTATTCACTCCGAAGAAGCTGTCAACGTTCAGCAGCGAAACGTAGACTCTGTAGCCCGAGTTTTTATTTTTTTTTATTTAATCTGCAACACACGGTATGTAAGAATCCTTTCAATTTACCACCGAGTAAGTGTAGCATCGTCTTATTTGCAGAAAAAATTGGTGTTTAGTTTTTTTTTTTGTTGAGGTTAACTAATAATAACTACAAAATGTCTTTCTCTTCCTTACCTTCCGACGAGCATCGTATACAGGATGACACCTAACGACCACATATCGGCCGCCTTTCCGGAATAGTTCGCCCCGACTTTGAGTATTTCCGGGCTGACGTACGCGGGACAGCCCCTTTTATCGTGCAGCCAATCGCTTTCCGGTTCTTCTAAAACTACGGCGTCTTCGAGCGACTCCAATTTCAATTCAGTCCTGAAACAAACAAAAACAAAATTCAATAACTATGAATTGTATCATATGCGGTGCACAATCATCAATTCGGAGCTTCAATTAAAAAAAAATACGTACAAATGCATTCATGACATGTTTGTAAATGAATATGATTGGTTAACGAAGAGTGTGGGGGCGTGTTTTCGCTCTGACACTATTACTCCGCCCAGTTCGCCCATTGGGTCGTTATTTATCTATTTAGAGGCTCCGCCCACTCGATATGGTTGGCCCAAACAGATAATAATCGCCATTTATCTGGTCGCTAGCGTCAATTTTAATGCACTGACGACATGAAACCATTTAATTGTTGCCTGTAAATGAATATAATTGGTCGAGGGGCGTGTTTTAAGTTATTATTTGTTCAGTTCACTGTGATTGACTCGCTATTTAAATAATTAGAGGCACTGTTGGCATACAATTAATTAAATCGCTCTGCCCACTCGACATGATAGGCCTAAAAAATTTTAATCATCATTTAATCTGGTCGCTAACGTCAGTTTAAATGCATTCGTGACATGAATCAGTTACATCGTTTTCTATAGACTAATATAATTGGTCAACGAAGAGCGTGGAGGCGTGGTTTAAGTTATTATTCGCTTTAACACCATCGTTCCGCCCAACTCACTCTGATTGGCTCGCTATTTAACTGTTAGAGTCCAATTAATTAAATCGCACCATCCACTCGACTTGATCGGCCCTAAAACGTATTAATCGTAATTTACCTGGATGCTAATGTCAGCTTAAATGCATTCGTGATATGAAACTATTTACACTCTTGCCTGTAAATGAATATAATTGCTCAACGAAGAGTGTGGGGGCGTGTTTTAAGTAACACCATCACTCCGCCCAGTTCACTGTGATTGGCTCGCTATTGAACTGTTTGTTAGCGTCCAATTAATTTAATCGTTCCGCCCACTCGACACGATTGGCCCAAAAAAAGATTAATCATCATTTACTCGGTTGGTAACGTTAGTTTAAATGCATTCGGGTATGAACCATTTACAATGTTGTCTGCAGATGAATATAATTGGTGAATCAAGAATGTGGGGGCGTGTTTTATGTTATTATTCTCTTTGTGACGTTCACACCGCAAAGTTCAAGTTCATTGGCTCGTCATTTAGCTATTAGACCCGAGTTTACAATCATGCGATAAACTGAGAATAACGGGACACTCAGAATAACTTGACGTAGACAAGGAGGAAGGTTAAATTTCCGTGGGGCGCATGTCTTTTGTTAACACCATTGCTCCACACAGTTTAGTGTGATTGGCTCGTTTTATTGCAGACGCGCGATTCGCTGGAAAATTCATCCATGGCTTTGCCATACGTACAATCGTGTAATTGCGCCGTACGATTGGTTGAGAATTTTTTTGAATTTGGTTATATTCATCAGAGAATAACACTACACTTGGAATAACTTGACGTAGACGTGGAGGAAGGTTAAATTTCCGTGAAAAGAAGTGGGGGGCGTGTTTTTTGTTAACACCATTGCTCCGCCCAGTTTAGTGTGATTGGTTCATTCATCCATGGCTTCGTCATACATACAATCACATTTTTTGTTGTAAAAATTGTTGTTTTGCCTTTATCATGAGGGCGTTCTTCATTTGCGATAGGAATTTCGTCGTGGGCGTTCTTTTTACTCCGTGGCCCCGCCCAGCGTAGACACGATTGGTTACCTTGCTTTTCACTTATTTGCATAACCACGCCCCTAAATTAATGCGATTTGTTATTATGTATAATTATTACTTATTAGGTCGATTATTGACCGCAGGATGTCACAACCCAAACTGTTGAATATTAATTTGTTCGATTGCGAGGTAACAAGAACAAGTGGGTTTGATTGCAGTGGAGTTCTTGAGTCACTCTTCTGCTGAAGAGGCCTCAAATAGGGCTGTATAAAGGATGCTCAAGGAATCCATTGTAATTGCAACCAATTTATAAATAAAACAGTATTTGAGTGTTGAGTATTGAGTATTGTTGACACGATCGCTAGGTCCAGCTCTGAAAAAAAATGGTTCCTGTTGTAAAAATAATTTTGTCATAAACAACATAAGGGGGTTCTTCATTTGCGATAAGAATGTCATGGGTGTTGATTTAACTCCATAGCGCCCCGCCCAGCGTGAGCATGATTGGCTTCTTTGCTTTTCATTCATCTGCATAGCCACGCCTTTGTCACCCATCATGGTTTCTGTTGTAAAAGTATAGTAATCATGTACAACTGAGGGCGTTCTTGATTTGCAATAATAATCTCGTCGTGGGCGTTAATTTTACTCCACAGCCCCGCCTAGTATAACCACGAGGGCGTTCTTCATTGGCAATAAGAAACTCGTCGTGGGCGTTCCTTTTACTCCATAGCCCCGCCTAGCATAAGGATGATTGGTTCGTTTACACAAACATGTCCCATCGCTACACCCACAGCTCGGCATAATTAGGCCAAAAACATAATTTCTGCTGTAAACATATCTTTATCATAATCAGGATTTCATTTGCAATAAGAATTTCGTGTGGGCGTTCATTTCACTCCACGCCCCGCCCAGCGTAAGCATGATTGACTCCTTCCGTCTCATTTATCTGCCCAGCCACGCCCCCAAGGTGATATTTTATTAAAAAACCGAGAACCGTGGATGAAGAAAGACGTTCACTGAAAGCGAATAGAAATTCATAGGAGGAGGCGGAAGAGAATGAATTGTGTATTGGGGAAGAGGGGAGGAGCTACTGTTTTGTTTTGTTTTTGGAATTTATAAATAATTTCAACGCGCAAGAAAAGTTGCGCAATCGCAACGGAATATTAATTCGACGGTCCAATTGCACACAGAAATAAATCTCCTTGATGGGGAGTGTCCGAGGGGCTTACATCATTTTACTCTCCTCGTCGATGACGAGGACACGGCCCGAGATTTGCATGTGTATTATGTAAAAGTAGGAAGTCGTGCATGGCATTATTGATGTTTTGAAACACGCCGCTGCACAAGAGTTACATGCGGCGCTGGTATTATTTGCTTTGGGCCGGCCGGAGGACGGGAACGAGAACGAGAACGAGAGAGATCAAGCGCGCTGTGATTGGGAGGGAAAGATTTCAGGAGGTTTCGACACGGACGCCGTCATTAAAAAGAACTGTTAATATGCAAGCAGCACATATTACGCGATTGCTGGAATGTGTGTGGTAAGGATTACCAAGATACAAATCAAGGAAGTTTCTTGTGCCCATCGGTAAAATTTAGTGAACTACGCCCATGGTTGCAAATTTTCTTTTTGGGTTTCGATGAAATCAAAATATTTTTGGATCGGCGTGGGCGGGTTTGCGGTTTCGAGCGACCAGCAACCGAATGAAAAGATCAATGGGCGCGTTTGTTGTGCAACTTTCGGGCTTAACGAGGAAAACGTTTCTGTCAAGTGCCATTAATTTGGACGCTCATGAAGACCCATTAATTCCGACGACGATGATGATGATGATTAAAACCAGATTCGGAGGAGAGGTGCGTGCGTGTTTCGCAAGAGAGGCAGGCAAAGCACCGGCGGAGCTTGCCCAACAATTTCGTTTAAAACACTCGATGACGTTACCGCACGTTACGACACTGGAGTATTACGGAACCCTTTATAGTTCAACAACACACAGGCCGCTGCAAGTGCACACACCTTAAATATGCGCCGCGGGATTACCTAACTTAGCAACAATAATTATTTTACGCCGTCTGATATAAATAAATTGCGAGCTCGCGCCCGTTGTTGGGAAATTAAGAGCGCCTGGAAAATAACCAAGTCCTGGGCTCGGTCTTTTGCAACTTTTGCAACTTGTTAACTCGCTCAGTTTTATGCCCCTTTGTTAAAGCGATGCAGTTACGAATTTCTATTTCTGTGCTTCATCTATGTTACATATGATTATCAGTTTCCAGTCTTCTAATAAAATGTTTAATAATTCAATGGGCGTGGCTTTGCAGATAAATGGAAAAAAAAACAGGAGCCAATCGGGCTTAGACCAGGTGGAGCTTTAGAAGTCATAGCAAAACGATTATTAAAAAATCCAACCAATGAAAAACCGCATAGTTTTCGGGCCAATCATACTGAATTGGGCGGAGCGAGCAACTTCAAATACATCCCGTAATCAATTCAAAAAAATTACGTACAAGAATATAATTGGTCAATTGTGGGCATGGTTTAAATAATTATTATTCACTCTAACACCATTTTGGTGATTGGTTCGCTATTTAACTATTTAGAGTCATTGTTAGCGTCCAATTAATTAAATTGCTCCGCCCACTGGACATGATTGGCTCAAAAAGATAGTAATCGTCATCGTTACCGTTTGATGTGTTTGTAAAAAAACAACGTGAGGCGTGCCTTTTTGACCCAATCATGCTGATCTGGGCGGAGCAAACAACTTAAAGTATATCAACACACTCCTCTTCCGCACTCACACAGAAATTATTAAAATTCTCAAGTCAAAGTTGTAAAAAAAATTCTCAACATCGTCGCCGAGATTACGTAATTACGAACTGCGAAGTCGAGGAAGAACCTTCCACAGCATTTGCGAGAAAATAAGTCAGTCACACTAAATTGGGCGGTCCGGTTACGGCCCTAGCACAGTCCTATTACTGTCAAATCTAGTGGGCGTCCTTTAAACAAGCTCCAAACAGATAAATTACGATTAACAGTTCTTTTTGTGTCAATCATGTCGAGTGGGGGGAGCGATTGAATGAACGAAGAAACGACGATTATTTTTTTTGGGCCAATCACGCTGAAGTGGGCGGAGCGATGATGGGGACCTCTTATATTGACGGATATATCAATTAATAGTTTAACAATATGCGTAATCTGGGCGGAACAATAGAGTTAGACGTCTCTAAATCATGACAATTAAAATCATTTAGACCAATCATGTTAATTTGGGCGGAGCCGGGGTCAAAGGACGAGCAGGGGCGAGGACACGCCCCACAGACTTCCTTGGCGCTTAAATTGAATCGAATTGATTAGCTTGATTCGCAGCTTACTGTGGAGTTGGATACTGAAAGCACGTGCAAGTGCTAGATTCTTTTGTTTTATTCAAAAAAGAAAACTGAAAAGAAAGATCGTCAAAAATAAAAAAAAAACAGACAAGAAAAACGAATTGCTGGGAAAAAATCTCTCAAAAAAAATTCAAATAAATTATTATTAATTGCGTTTTATTTGGAAATAAGCTTTTGCAAATTTTAAATTTTTATTATTTTGTTTTCTTCGTTTTGTTACTAGTTTTTGTTTTTTTTATTGTGTTCTAAAATCGATCGGCTTTTGTTATTATTAATAATATTATGTTAATATAGTTATTTATTTTTAAAAATATTGTTCATTTTCTTTATTCCGTCACCTTTTCTCTGAAATAGTTTTTTTTTTAACTTATTAATCTACTGAATTATGCTAAAAATCGATTGTCTTCTGTTTTTATTAAAAAAAAAAAATGTTTCCTATGTTTTTTTTAAAATTTTCTTTGTCTCATTATCTACCAGTTTTTTTTTATTTATTAATATATTGAATTGAGTTGTAAAATCGATTGTCTTTTGTTTTTTGAACTTTATTATTTCGTATTTGTTACAAATTCTACTGAATTATGCCCTAAAATCGATCGTTTTTTGTTATTCTTTGTTATGTCACCTTTTCTAACAGTTTTTTTTTTTGTAATTTATTAATCTATTGAATGTTGCTATAAAATCGATCGTCTTTTGTTTTTATTTTTTCTTAAATTTTATTATTTCGTTTTTGTTAAACATTCTACTGAAATATGTTCTAAAATTGATCGGCTTTTGTTATTATTATTTTTTTAATATTGTTCTTTGCTTTTTAAAATTTCGTTCGTTTTCTTTGTTCTGTCACCTTTTCTCCCAAATAGTTTTTTTTTTAAATTTATTAATCTTCTGAATTGTGCTGTAAATTTATCGTTTTTTGTTTTTATTATTTTTAAAATTTTATTATTTTTTTATTTGTTAAAAATTCTACTGACTTTTTTTTTATTTATTAATCTATTCAATGGAGTGCAAAATCGATTGTCTTTGTTTTTATACGTACTGAAACTTTATTAATTCATATTTGTTAAAAATTCTTCTGAAATATGCTCTAAAATTGATCGTCCTTTGTTATTATTTTATTATTACTATTTTTTTAATATTGTGATTTTTTTTTTTTAATTTCGTTCATTTGTTTCTTTGTTCTATCATCTTTTTTAACAGTTTCTTTTTTTTTAAATTTATTAATCTACTGAATTGTGCCGTAAAATCGATTGTCTTTTGTTTTCATTATTTGTTAAATTTTGTTATTTCATATATTTGTTAAAAATTGTATCTACCGACTTTTTTTTAAAAAATTTTAATCTATTGAATTGAGCTGCAAAAAATCGATTGTCTTTTGCTTCTATATGTTCTTAAATTTTATTATTTCGTATTTGCTAAATTCCACCGAATTATGTTCTAAAATCGATCGTTTCTTGTTATTCTTTTTTTACTTTGTCTTTTTTTAAATTCGTTCATTTGTTTCTTTATTATGTCACCTTTTCTAACAGTTTTTTTTGTAATTTATTAATCTACTGAATGTTGCTATAAAATCGATCGTCTTTTGTTTTTATTCTTTCTTAAATTTTATTATTTCGTTTTTGATAACATTCTACTGAAATATTTTCTAAAATTGATCGGCTTTTGTTATTATTATTATATTTTTAATATTGTTCTTTGCTTTTTAAAATTTCGTTCGTTTTCTTTGTTCCGTCACCTTTTCTCCCAAATAGTTTTTTTTTTAAATTTATTAATCTATTGAACTGTGCTGTAAAATCGATCGTCTTTTGTTTTTATTTTTTTTTAAATTTTATTACTACTTATTTGTTAAAAAGTCTACTGACTTTTTTTTTAAATTTATTAATCTATAGAATTTGTTTTTATAAGTTCTTATATTGTATTATTTCGTATTTGTTAAAAATCTACTAAAATATGCTGTAAAATCGATCGTCTTTTGTTATTATTATTATTTTTTTAATATTGTCATTTGTTTTTTTTTTTTAATTTTGTTCATTTGTTTCTTTGTCCTGTCACCTTATCTAATAGTTTTTTTTAATGCTTTTCGTTTTTATTATTTTTTTAAAATTTTATTATTTCGTATTTGTTAAAAGTTCTACCTGAATTGTGTCCTAAAATCGATCGTCGTTTGTTATTATTTACATTTCTTTAATATTATTATTTATTTTTTTAAATTTCGTTCGTTTCGTTTGTTCTGTCGCCTTTTCTCCCAAACAGTTCTTTTTTAAAATTTATTAATCTATTGAACTGTGCCGCAAAATCGATCGTCTTTTGTTTTTTATTATTTTTAAAATTTTATTATTTCTTATTTGTTAAAAATCTTACTGACTTTTTTTTTAAATTTATTAATCTGTTGAATTGAGCTGCAAAATCGATTGTCTTTTGTTTTTATACGTTCTGAAATCTTATTATTTCGTGTTTGTTACAAATTCTATCGAATATGTTCTAAAATCGATCGTTATTGTTATTATTTTTTTAACTTTATTTAACTTTTTTTTTAAATTTTGTTCATTTGTTACTTTGTTCTGTCACCTTTTCTAACAGTTTTTTTTTTAAATTTATTATTCTACTGATGTTGTAAAAGCGTTCTTTTGTTATTATTTTTTTAATATTGTTTTTTATTTTTTAAAATTTCGTTCGTTTTCTTTATTCTGTCACCTTTTCTCCCAAATAGTTTTTTTTTTAAATTTATTAATCTACTGAATTGAGCCGTAAAATTTATTGTTTTTGTTTTTATTATTTTTAAAAAACGTGCTCTAAAATCTATCGTCCTTTGTTATTATTATTATTTTTAATACTGTGATTTATTTATTTTTTAATTTCGTTTATTTTTCTTGTTCTGTCACTTTTTTCTCCAAGCAGTTGTTTTTTTTTCTTTTTAAATTTATTGATCTAATGAATTGTGCCGTAAAATCGATTGTCTTTTGTTTCTATTGTTTTTTTTTAATTTTACTATTTCGTATTTGTTAAAAATTCTAAAATCGATCGTCTTTCGTTATTATTATTATTTTTTCAATATTGTCATTTATTTATTTTTTTAATTTCGTTCATTTGTTTCTTTGTTCTCTCACCTTTTCTAATAGTTTCTTCTAACGAACGTCTTTTGTTATTATGATTACTTTACTATTTTTGTTTCTATTCTTTATTTTAATTTGATTATTTCGTAATTGTTAGCAATTGTATTGAATTGTGTTCGTTCTAAAATCGATTGGCTTTTGTTCCTCTTATTATTTTTTTAATATTGTTATTTATTATTTTTTTTTAATTTCGTACTGAACTTTGCTGTAATATCAATTATCTTTTGTTTTTATTCTTTCTTAAATTATATTATTTCGTTTTTGTTAAAAATTCCACTGAAGTATGCTCCGAAACCGATCGTCTTTTGTTATTATTTTTTTGAATAGTTAAATTTTTTTTTTAATTTCGTTCATTTGTTTCTTTATTCTTTTTTTTGTGATTTATTAATCTACTGAATGTTGCTATAAAATCGATCGTCTTTTGTTATTATTATTATTTTTTTAATATTGTTCTTTATCTTCTTAAATTTCGTTTGTTCTCTTTGTTCTGTCACTTTTTTTTCCAAGCAGTCGTTTTTTTTTTTTCTTAAATTTATTAATCTAATGAATTGTGCCGTAAAATCGATTGTCTTTTGTTTCTATTGTTTTTTTTTTTAAATTAATTTTACTATTTCGTATTTTAATTTCGTTTTCTCGTCGGTTCTGAAATCGATTTAAAAAAAAACCATTCCGTACGTGTTGTTTTAATTTTTATTATTTTGTTCTTTTTTCTCAATTTTTTTTCCGTAAACTAATGTTTTAATTTAATTTAATGCGATGAGAAATCGACGGTTTTTTACCTGTTTTCTTAAACTTTACGTAATTTTAACGATTCTTTTGCATTTTTTTTTTTTTAATTTACTCCTGAAACTGACAACAAATTCAACAACTCACTTTTAATTTATCAAGCTTTGATAAACGCGATCGTCTTTTGTTTCATCCCCTTTTTAATGCGGCATCCAATTCATCCTCCCCCCCCCCCCACCCATGAATAATAAATTAAATATATTCTATAAAATATTTTATAAAAGATCTGTTATAGTGTGACACCGTCCTTAAAAGCGGATTCTCTGCCTTGCACACCGGGCCCCGAAAAAGCCTTGGCCCGTCCCTGCCCTATCATAATCCCATCATCGCAGACGTTCAAAGCTACTTTTAAAGAACAGAAGAGGAAGAAAAAATCCTAAACACTTCGACCTTCCAGGTTTCGTAACGACCCGCAAGACCGACTCTGCTTCTTCACATGTCTCAGGAGGTTACACACTCTTGATGGTCATGTGAAGTTTGGAACACCTTCCGGCTGTATTTCCCATTAACATAACTAAATAGAAAAGAGACTCTCACGTGTGGCAACGAGGCAAGAGAGTTTTGCGCAACCTTTTTAATAATCCACTCGTTCTGTTACTTTTTTTTTTACTAAACAGATTTTAAATCTCATCTAATTTATTATTATTTATTATTAGTTTAGTATTACTAGGATTTTATTATTATTATTATTATTACGAAGTCGTCTTGGCCTTGGATTATCAAGCTTAATCGGGGTTCTTAAGACTGATGATTCTTAGACCTAAGATGAATTTTCGTGGCTGAAGTTTTCCTTCTCCTTGCCCCCCAAGGGTCTTTTCGGTGGATTTTACTGAGTGATTTAAACGAGTTTTTTGTACAGTAGCGTCCTTGCCTCAAAGGGGGCACTGGTACATCCTAGTAGTTTCGATAGAGGCGAAGAAGGAAACGAAAGACGCCCAGACAACTTCATGCTTGAGCACTTACAGGTGTTCACAAATGCGTAGTCGAATTTATTACACCATATACTACTCACTCACTGAACAGCGACGTGCAAATAACTGCATCTTTATTTATTAGCATTATCTTCAAGAGCCTTAACATTTTGGGCCATGAAATAGGCAAAGAATAATTTCTAATTTTTCTAAAGCTTCTTGTATGGACGAGGATTTCCATTGATGTTCTTCAAGCATGTAAATTGAGAATAATCTCTTGACATTAAGCGAGTGAAGTGAAGACTCGTAGCTATTAGTAAGTAACTAGGTCTCAGGTGAATCATAAATAGAAAGCTCGTGTTGTGGAGAGAAGCTGCATTTGCACACACATATACACAAACGACGACGATTAACGAATACGGCGATGGACGAGAAGAAAGTTGTTAATTAGATTCGATCGCCTCGGATTCGCTCCCAAGAAGGCGTCTCTCCGGCCAGCCAACTACCTAAGAAGTAATGGGCAAGAGACTTCAGCCTTGGTACTCCTACACTTCGCCTCGTGGTGGTAGTAGCAATGCAATTGCGGCAAGTGCACTCTTCTAATTTCCGCATTTCTCCGAGCGAATGTCTTGCCCACGGCCGCGGTCAACGCTCCATCCAGACGTTTAGAATTAGAAATTAAGAGCCCCCCCTCCTCTCGTCGTCGTTCATATACGCTCTGCTTGCGAAATTTTCCTGGTCCCGTGTCGATGCATTGCCTTCGCAATCGGCGCGCTTACATAAACCCGCTTGGGCAAAAACTTCGGCCCGAGAAATGCCTCGAACGATCGAGGTGTGGACTCTGAGGTATTTACTCGATTCCGTTCAATATGGGTGTTGGCTTTGACTTGGTGTGTGCGGACGAGTTTTGCAATTCTTTGTAAATAATGGTTCTGTACTTTTGGGCAAAGACGTTGAGCAAGCAAGCTGGGCAAAAAAGTAACTCCTAAGCAAATTGGGAAAAACATGCAAATTCGAGAAAACGTGACTCGTTCTCGTGTGTCACCTAAATCATGATTTGCTTGCTCTGTTTGGGGCCTACTTGGAGTTGTGGTTAACTTTTGGACAAAGATGTTGAGTAAGGAAATCGGAGGAAGCGTTTGGTTTACTTAAATTCTGATTGGTGAGCAAATTGAAGAGTAGGTTTGGAGAAAACGTGATTCATTCTCGTGTTCTCCTAAAACATGACTTGGCTGTTTTGTTGGATAAGCTAGAGGAGTTGAGGTTAACTCTTAGGAGACGATGTTGAGTAAGCAAATTGGAAAAAGCCTCTCGTGTTGGCCTAAATTCCGATTGTTGGACAAGTTGGACGAGTTTGCTTTAGAGCAAATTGGGAAAAACGTCTCGCGTTTACCCCCTGCAACGTGCAAATTGGAGAAAACGCGCACATTCTCGTGCCTCTTCTAAAATCATGATTTGCTTGCTCTATTGGGGCCTACTTGGAGTTGTGGTTAACTTTTGGACAAAGATGTCGAGTAAGGAAATCGGAGGAAGCGTTTGGTTTACTTAAATTCTGATTGGTGAGCAAATTGAAGAGTAGGTTTGGAGAAAACGTGATTCATTTTCGTGTTCTCCTAAAACTTGACTTGGCTGCTTTGTTGGATAAGCTAGAGGAGTTGAGGTTAACTCTTAGGAGACGATGTTCAGTAAGCAAATTGGGAAAAGCCTCTCGTGTTTGCCTAAATTCTGATTGTTGGACAAGTTGGACAGGTTTGGTTTAGAGCAAATTGGGAAAAGCGTCTCGTGTTTACCCCTTGCCAAAAAAAAAAAAAAATCTGATTGGATTATCTTCATGTACAAGTTTGAGATGTAAAGTGTTTCCCCCGTTTAAGAGAAGTGGAACCAGAAAGAATCCTGTAACTTATTTATACCAAATAGTATATTATACACAATGCTATAATGAACAATAATAATAGCTTTTATAGCGAGTGGTATGTTATACTTTGTCCACGACTACAAATACTAAGAATCTTTAATTACAAATTAAATACAACGCTACTAAAACCATGTGGTAAGACTATATGTTAAATGAAGTGGTAGGACTATAAACATTTGCGAGCAGTAATGTTGTTACGAATTTGAGAAAATAAACTAAAAACACTTTAATTATCCACGATCGCTAAAATGCATGAACAAACACTAAATACCGAGATGCGGCATTTCTTTTCTTAATCAAATAATATTTTTATTATCTATCGTTCTACTAATCGCTATTAATCATATAAGTCGCTCGCTACATAGAAACTGTTTCAAATCGCGCGCCTGGTTCGGTTTCTATACAGTTTTCATACTCCCAGAAACTTCAAGTAAAATTCCAATACCATCTAGAGCCCGTCTCGAAAGTTCTAGAATAATCGAGACACGCCACCATTGCCATAAAAATAGATTTGACGGCAGAGCAGGTGTGACAACATAAATTAGATATGTTTAAAAGTGAAAACCAAAAGATGAACTCGATTTTAAAATAGTGACAATTGAAGAATATGAAACATTCTATTTTCTTTTAATTTTTTTTTATTTACAAAACTATTTCGCATTTTTCCATTTTCCGTTTTGTCTTTGAACAAAGCGAGGTTAATTAATTTTTGATTTCCTTAAAGAACTTCTTTTGTTTTTGCTTTTTAATTATGTTTTCATATTTTTCAACTTTCTCGTTTTTCGTTTGTTGTAAACGTCTTTTATTTGTTTTCCTCGACATATTCACTCGACCGTCTTTTGTTTCTCGTTTAATCCTTTTGTTTTATTTTAAGATTTTTTTTTAATTATTTTTTTTGTATCTATTATTTTTTCTTTTTCATTTACAGCAAAACATGCGCACTTGAGACGATCTTTCTATTTTATACGCACATTTAATTTGCGTAAAAAATATCGAATTATTCTTCTGGACCAGATGATACCTGCATACATCATTTAATAGGAACTGGCAACGGGCCAGGATTACGCTGCGCTGGACGAGAGAAATAATCGTAAAACTTTTATTGTTTTGTGATATCAATTCTCTTGAAACTCGTTCTATTTTGTCAGTCACCCTGTATATGAGTTTCTTGTTTATAAAATTCGAAGGGATCGATTTTCTTTTTCCTTTTCATCAAAACTTTAATCTGCTTTGCTCGGCCGTCTTTTGTTTCCCGTTTAACTTTTTCGAATTGTTCCATTTTTTTAATTGGTTTTTTGTATTATACTCTTTTCCAAGCATATCTTTCAACTTTTTCGTCCTTCGTTTAACTGATTTTTTTTTTTAATTTGCTTTTCTTGAATTTTAATTTCTATTCTTGTTTTAATCGCCTTTCATTTCTAAGCTTTGAAAATCTGAAGGGGTCGAAATTTTTCTAATTTCTTTTTCTTACTGTCGAAATTTGAAGCTGTTTTCTGCTTTCCTCGACCGTCTTTTGTTTCTCGTTTAAGCTGTTCGTTGTTTTTCTTCTTCTTTTTTTTGATTTCTAAGTGAACGTCGCATGTTCAGAAGTTTTAAAGATTATTTTTGGAATCTTATTCAAATAAAATTTTTAAATCTTTTCCATCAGTCTTGCGACTTTCAATTTTTGTTTTTATTTTGAATTGTTTATTTCTCTCTAAGTTTCTCGTCAAAGTTTAATTTTTTTTTATCGCTTTTTTGTTTTTTCTTTCTTGTTTTTGTTTTTCAGTTGTTTCGTTCGTTTGCTTTTTTTATATCAATTTTTCTTTCAGTTTTCTTTAATTTAATTCAAATGGTAAACGGTAGGTGGCCTGAACAGCTTCAGAAACAAAAACCAAACGAAACAAAATGTCAAAACAAAATATAAAAAATAATAAAAATAACAAAAGAAATAAAGTAATGAGCACAAAATTTAAAAATAGAAAATCTAGATAAAATTTTGAACGTACATTCGTTTATTTTTTTTTTTTATTAACCCCGATCGTCTTTTGTTCTCCTCCTTCGAAATTCCTCAATTCATATTTTTTTGTTTTCGTTTTCTTTTAGCTTTCTTTTATTTTTTTTATAATTAATGCGTCAATGAGTTTGTAAAAATTCGAAACGACCGGGCTTTTACTTTCAATTTTTTTTGTACGTTAAATCATCGACGTTTTTGTTTTGATTTCGTCGAAATTTCAATTTTTCTATTCATTTCGACCGCTTTTGTTCAAATAATTTTAGGCGTTACTTAGAACGTGACTTACACAATGTTGTGATATATATATATGTCATAGATTACAGGAAAAATATACAAACAATTCTAAGTCTCTTAGCTTTCGAGATGTAATTGATCAAAGGTCGTACTTTAATAAAGTCCTCTTGTTCTAGGTCGCACCTAGCCCGTCAGTTAAAATAAAAAATTGCTTAGCGATGCATTGCAGGTGAAATTAAGCGTTTTACGTCTTCGGAAGAAACCGATGCGATTTCCAAATATCGTCTGCAATTGTCCCTAGTCCTGTTTGTTGTAGTTTATATTAATCCATGTTTATAAAATTGTTTAATTATTTATTGCAGAACACTCAACAAATTGGAGTTCACGAACTGAATAACGAATACAAATAAACGTACTTGAGGCTTTATGCGCATCTTAATGCGTACAAAATATCGATTTATTCTTCCGGACCAACTGATACCCTACGTACAACACGTTTAATAAGAACTGGCACTGGGTCAGGGTCACGCTGCGCTGAACAAAAGTAATATTATGGTACTATAAAAAAATATAGAAGTCAAGTATTGTTGGAGATAAGAGGCTACAGACTTCACGCGAGCTTTGCCGTGCTCAGATTAGTATAGCGAAGCTATACACTGACCTTTCCAAACCTGTTTGCGAATGTTAACTTCGCCATGCTGTTTTCTATGAGGTGCAGCTACGTCATACTTTATTCACTGAGAGAAGCTATGCCCTTCATTGAGAGAAGCTATTCCCTCAGTGAAGCTATGTATTATGTGGTACAATAAAACGTAGGTGTCAAGAAATATCGAAGACAAAGAGCTACATACTTCACGTGAGCTTTACCTTGCTCAATTAGTAGTGCGAAGCCATGCACTGAGCTTTCCCAACTTGTTTGCGAAGGTTAGCTTCGCCCTGCTGTTTTCTACGAGGTTGAAACTTTTCAAATGACGGCATACTTTATTAACTGAGAGAAGCTGTACTCTCAGTGAAGCTGCACTCTAAAACGTAGATGTCCGATAAGAAGTTACAGACTTCACGTAAGCCTTGCCATGCTCAGATCAGTAGTGCGAAGACATGCAATTAGCTTTCCTCTTCTTAGTTTGCGAAGGTTAGCTATTTCCTACGTCGTGAAGTTGTTTGCTTCAAAACTAAGCTCCTACGCGAATTTCTTGCCACAAAACGTTAAACGGAGGGAAGCGCGAAGCTATTGTCTTCAAGGTTCGCTTCGCCGTGCTGTTTTCTATGACGTAAACGCACGTCATAAATTTTTCAAATGGCTGTATGCACTGAGCGAAACTTTGCTCTGAATGAAGCTGCACTTTGAGCTTGTCCCTCCATTCACGAATTATGGTGAAGACTTTACGTGAGCTTCGCCATGCCCAGATGAGCAACGTGAAGCTATACACTGACCTTTCCAAACTTGTTTGCGAGTGTTAACTTCGCCATGCTGTTTTTTTATGAGGTGTAACTACGTCATACTTTATTCATTGAGAGAAGCTATGCCCTTCACTGAGAGAAGCTATTCCCTCAGTGAAGCTATGAATTGTATGGACAATAAAACGTAGGAGTCAAGAAATATTGAAGACAAAAAGCTATATACTTCACGTGAGCTTTACCTTGCTCAATTAGTAGTGCGAAGCCATGCACTGAGCTTTCCCAACTTGTTTGCGAAGGTTAACTTCGCCATGCTGTTTTCCTCTGAGGTGAAGCTACATCATGAATTTTTCAAACGGCGCCACACTTTATTAACTGAGAGAAGCTATACCACCCTCAGTGAAGTTGCACTCTAAAACGTAGATGTCCAATAAGAAGTTACAGACTTCACGTAAGCCTTGCCATGCTCAGATCAGCAGTGCGAAGACATGCACCTAGTTTTCTTTTTGTTAGTTTGCGAAGGTTCGCTGTTTCCTATGTCGTGAAGTTCATGACGTTAGTTGTTTGCTTCAAAATTGAGCTCCTACGCCACAAAACGTTAAACCGAGGGAAGCGCGAAGCTAGTGTCTTCAAGGTTCGCTTCGCCGTGCTGTTTTCTATGACGTAAATCCACGTCATAAATTTTTCAAATGGCATACTGTATGCACTGAGCGAAGCTTTGCTCTGAATGAAGCTGCACTTTGAGCTTTTGAATTTTCTAGATTTCAAAACTTCACGTGAGCTTCGCCATGCGCAGATGAGTAAAGTGAAGTTATTCACTGAGCTTTCCCAAACTTGTTTGCCTCAATATTGAGTTCGTACGTGAATTTCTTGTAACCGTCGCAAGCGCGAAGCTATAGTCTTCAAGGTTAGCTTCGCCGTGCTGTTTTCTATTAGGTGAAGCTACGTCGTAAGCATTTCGAACTTGAATCGAGGTACCCCGAACATGGATTTGTGTATCTCGCGTACAATCACATCTGAATCGAAATTTCTGCCTTCGCCACTAACTTCGCTGAGGCAATTCTATACTGCGAAGCTAGATTTGAAACTTTCCAAGATTTTTGTTTAGCAAGGGTTTCGTGAAATGTCAGGCATAGGAAATTGCTACCTTCACCGTTAGCTTCGCCGATCTCATTTCTATAACGCGAAGCTATACCTGAAGCTTTTTAAACCTGTTTACTTCAATGAAGAATCATCTCCGTACGTGGATACAAAAAACATTACACCTTCGAAAACCATTGGACGTATGAAGTTAGCTTCGCGGACGTCGTTTCTATGATGTGAAGCTATATCTTGAACATGTTTACTTTGGCCCCGGTGAAGCGAAGTTATGCATTTACCGTTGGCTTCGCTGTGCTCGATTCTTTAATGTGAAGCCATGTCCTAAGCATACCAAATACGTATAGCATTTACCTCAGTGAAGAGCAAGGGTTTTTTGATCGAGAACCATTGCTGATGAGAAGTTTCTGTCTTCACGATTGGCTTCGCCAAACCCAGCTCTATAGAGCGAAACTATTAGCTTTCCAAGTTAGCACACTTCGATGATATACCCAAAAACAAGAATTATATTTCAAGAAATGTCGGATTTAGGGAGTTATTGCCTTCGATTTTAGCTTCGCCCTGTTCAGTCCTATACTGTGAAGCTATGCCCTGGGCTTTTCAAATTTGTTTACTTCAATGAAGAGCACATTCGTGGATTTTTTTGTCATAAAACATTTACACCTCGAAAACATCAAACGATTACTGCCTTCACCGTTGACTTCGCCTTGTCCAACTCTATAGTATGAATCTGATCTATAGAGTTGAGCTTTTCGAGTCATCCAAACCTGTTCATTTCAGTGAGGAGTCTATAGGCGTCATATTACAAAAATGAACTGCACTTTGTGTTCGCCATTGGTAGATAACTGCGCTGAGCCTAAGATCTATAAAGCGAAGCTGCGAAGCTATACTCTTTTCTAATGAAAAGTCAGTATACCTCCATAAAGGGGTGATGTTTAACAGGAAAAAATACATTTCACAGATGTTTAGAATCAAGAATTAGGAAGTAACATCCACTACGTTTGTTTCGCTGCGCCCAGATCTATAGAGTGAAGCTCTATGCGACATCTAAACTTGTTTATGTTAATTAGAAGTCTAAGGGTCCTCGGCTATAAAAAGAAACTGTATCTGAAGAACCGTCAAAGATAGGAAGTTACGTTCGTCATTAACTAATTGAGCTATGCTCAAGGTCTATAGAGCCCTGAGCTCTCTTATGCTATTTTTTTAAAGAAAAATCAACGCACTTCCATGGAGGGCTGTTATCTAACAGAAAAAAATTATATTTCAAGGATGGTTAGAGTCAAGAATTGGGAAGTTACGTCCACAACGTTTCTTTCGCTGCGCCCAGATCTATAGAGTGAAGCTCTATGCGACATCTAAACTTATTTATGTTAATTAGAAGTCTAAGGGTCCTCGGCTATAAAAAGAAACTGTATCTGAAGAACCGTCAAAGATAGGAAGTTACGTTCGTCATTAACTAATTGAGCTATGCTCAAGGTCTATAGAGCCCTGAGCTCTCTTATGCTATATTTTTTAAAGAAAAATCAACGCACTTCCATGGAGGGCTGTTATCTAATAGGAAAAAATTACATTACAAGGATTAGGAAGTTACATGCACAACGTTTGTTTCGCTGCGCCCAGATCTATAGAGTGAAGCTCTATAAGACATCCATTGGGTTGAGGGGCGACTGAAAATCAGAAGCTTTCGTATGCTTTTTGCATTTCATTTTTTTTGTCGCATTGACACTTCATGCGGTTTTTTCGTTTGTTTTCTACTGACGATTCGATTTTCTTAACTCCCCCGTAAAAACATCGATCGTCTTCTGTTTGTTTATATTCTTTTCTGAATCAAACTTTCGTTTGTTTCTTTGCATTTCGTTGTTATTTTTGGTCGCGTTAATTTTCGTTGTTACAATTGACACTTCATGTAGTTTTTTCTTTTGTTTTCTGTCGACGATTCGATTCTCTTAATTGCCTCGTGGAAACGTCGATCTTCTTTTGTTTTTGCTTTTTTGTTCGCTGTATTCTTCGTATTTCACGTTCTTAGCCTCATTTCTTTTTTTCGTCAGATTATTACGGTTTCTTTTTTTGTTTTGAAACAAACGACAAAACGAGAATTGAACGAACCAAAAGAGAATCGTCAATTTTAATTGGCTTGGGTTGGAGGGGGGGGCGACTGAAAGTCAAAAGATTATCAGAAATCAAAAGAGCAGAAAAAAACAAATGAAAAACAAAACAAACTTGTTTCTTTATATTTCATTGTTTTTTTCTTGTTTCTTTTTGTCGCATTAATTTGTTGTTTTTTGCGTTTCATAGTTTTTCTTTTGTCGCATTGACACTTCATTTGTTTTCTGTTTGTCGCATTGACACAGTTTGTTCTTTCGTTTTCTGATGACGATACGATTTTCTTTCTCTTTACGAGGGAGTAAAAACAACGATCTTCTTTTGTTTTTTCTTGTTTTTTTTTTTTGGCAGCGACTGCATTTCCACGTTGTTTATCTCGGTTTTTTTTTCCTCGAATTATGGCTTCGTCTTTTGTTTTCAAATAAACTAACAAAACGATATGCGGAATTGGATGAACAAGAAAAAACAAAAGACAATCGTCGATTATAATTGGGTTGGGTTGGAATAAACAAGAAAAAACAAAAGACAATCGTCGATTCTAATTGGATTGGCGACTGAAAATCAGAAGACTCTCGGTGATCAAAAGAAGTACAGAAAACAAATTAAAAGAAAATTAGTTTCTTTGCATTTCATTGTTTTTTTTTGTTTCTTTTTTGTCGCATTAATTTCTAAATCTAAGTTTCGTTTATTTTTTGCATTTCATCGTTTTTCTTTTGTCCCATTGACACTTCATGTTGTTTCTTCTTTTGTTTCCTATTAATGATTCGATTTTCTTAACTCCCCGTAGAATCATCGATATTCTTTTGTTTGTTTGTTTGTTTTTTTTTTTTTTTTGATTGCAATATCCACTTCCACGTTGCTTGTCTTGGTTTTTTTCATCGAATTATTATGGTTTCGCCTTTTGTTTTGAAGCAAACAGCAAAACAAAAAAAGAACAAAAGAAAATCGTCGACTCTAATTGGATTGGAGGGGGGGGGCAACTCTCAGTAATCAAAAGAACAGAAAACAAATGAAAAGAAAAAGAAACTACTTCGTTTTTTTCATTTTATTATTTTTTCTTTTGGTTTCTTTTTGTCGCGTTGTTTTATTTTTTTTTGTCGTGTTGACAATTCACGCGGTATCTTCTTTTGTTTTTTTATTGACGATTCAATTTACTTAATTCCCCGAAAGAAACTTCGATCTTCTTTTGTTTTTTTGTTCACCGTATTCTTCGTATTTCCTCGCTGCTCATCTCAATTTTTTTCCACGGATTATTACAGTTTCGTCTTTTGTTTTGAGACAAACAACAAAACGAAATGCGGAATTGGATTAAAAAAAAAAAACAAAAAAAAAACAAAAGAGAATCGTCGATTTTAATGGGATGTGTGAAAATCGGAAGACTCTCTGTACAGAAAAGAGGAAGTGAAGACAAATGAATAATAGGCGATTTCTAAATCGAACTTTCGTTTGTCGAATTATTATAGTTTCGTCTTTTGTTTTGAAACAAACAAAAAAAAAACGAAATGCCGAATTGGATTAACAAAAGAAAAACTTGTTTTGTTAATTAGAAAGTTTCTAAGCTATAAAAGGACACTGTACATCAAGAACTATTTTACTGCTTTGTGACATCATTTCTTTCCATATTCGTTTTCTTTTGTCAGTCACCCTGTATATGAGCGTCAGCGCAACAGATTTCACAATTATCAATTTTTCCGGCGCACAAAGTCCGTCCTCGAAACAAATCCGGGCGTATTCGCATTCATATGCAAATTGCAGCTGCACACACGACCCCCCTCCCTCCCCCTTTTTGCAACAAACACAGTTTTCATCATCGCATCGGCCTGCCGCAGACAGTTACGCATTACCCAATTAAATCAAACTCATATCCGCAATTAATTAAAACATCTGGCCGCGACAGGACGACAATAATGCGACAAATAGCAATAATTAATTCAATTATCGAGGCTCGCACGGAAATCTAAATTAGAAGAAGAAGAAGATGAGGAGGAAAAAAAAGGAGTAACTGTACCGCTCGTATCTCGTGACACTGTTCGGCCAAAAATTGCACAACAACAAATTTCCGGGGGCTTTGGCTTCGCCGTGCAGGACACTGAACTCAAGACACGGTCAATAACGGAGAAAGCAGCAAGAAGTTGCGATTTTAGTGAAATTAAATTTCTCTAATCCAGTCGCTTTATAACGCAACATCTCCCCGTCTCTCTCCCTCTATTTTTACGAAATCACATCGCAAAACCAAAATAATTCGAGTGCATTGGACAGACTGTACAAGTTTTTTTTTATATACAGGGTGACTCTTCAATAGACCGAGAAACAGAAAACGGTGAAAGATTAGACGTCACAGAACACGGGAAAAATGTATTTTACTTAAAATTATAAATTTTTTTCATGTTCTGAGACGTCTTCCTTCATCAGAGAGAGGAAATAGTCGAATAAATTTATTGCTTATACCCTACACCCCCCTTGTATGTAGGTCAAACAAACGGTAGTGCGTTTTCTAGTCGGTGGTAACAATAATCTCTCAAGGGGTTAACACATATATGCATACGTAAAACGGGGGGGGTATTGGGTTTCAATGAAAGAAACCGTGTCGCCGCCGTTGAATAATAAAGAAGCCTCCTCCCCCTGGAGGTCTTCTTAATATCTATCTTGTCGACAAGTCCTCGTTCCCACGTTCGTGAATAACCAAAAGAAGGACTGAGGGAGGGTGGTTTGAAATACAATCAAAGACGTAAAGACCTACATACAACGAACAAACTTCATTTTTGTTTTTTTTTTGCTCGATTTTGATAAGTAATTTGAATTTAAGAAATGGAAAGTAAATAGAATTACTAAAGACGTTTAGGTCGTTCAATTCAAATGGGTCGAACCAATTGATTATAACCACCCTGTATAATTAAAGCAAAGCCTGGTGGTAATTTATGATTTCGACAACGTTAACCTAACGGTAGCTGTGTTTGATTTAATGGGGTTTGAAGTATTGAGATTAATGCGATACATTTTGAAACGCTTGTAGATTCTTATTCCTAATTGCGAAACGCACGCACGCACACACACGTTCGCTCGTTCGCTCGCTCGCTCCATCGAACAAAGTGTGTGATGATTATTACAAAAAAAAAAGAAATAAAAAAAATTATGATAAAAATCTCGCGCGTTTGTATACACTGTACGGTTATGGTTCGGCGTTGCGCAAGGAGGAGATTTATCAGTTTCACATTACCGATTGCGTTACGTAAGCCCGGAGTTAAATAACAAATGCAAAGGCACACTGATGTTTAGCAATAATGTCGGTGCGATTGTTGGAAACGGAGGGAATTCGGTGCGATACGTAAAATCGATTGTACACTGCCGCCCAAAAGTTTCAGTCCAATACACGTCGATTGCAAAAACTAAATCGGGTGTACAATTGAAAACTTTGAATTTTCCATAACGTAGCGAATTAGATCAATTTAGGTCATAAACAAAACATAATAACTATTTGACAACTGTCATTCGTTCATTCAAACGTTCATTAAAAATTCAAAACGTTTTTCAATCGAACTCGCGTTAGAGTCAAGGTATTTTATACGCACGCTCAAAATTGTGCTTTTGAACATTGAACAGAATATTATTCATCCATTAAATACTATCAAAAGTTACTCACTGGGCACTCTGATCATCTTTGAACGAATGAATGAACAGCTATAGTTTTTCATCTTTGAACACTCAATTCAATTAAACACTCGCGAGTTATCGTTTAAATGATATCTTCGATACAATAAAAAAAATGTAAACAAATTCTGAAGTATTTTGTTCATGTACATAGCTGAACAGATTAGTGACAAGATACGTTACAACGATCAAAATGTTCAGCTGAACTTTGAACAGATTATTCGTCCGTGAATGAATTCTTTAAGCTGGAAATACAGGATTCATTTTGGTCGGTTCAACCACATTGAACAGTGTATTTTTGCCAGTAACGAAGTTCAATGTTCAACTTTCGTTCACTAGCAAAAAATACACCGTTCAGTTTTGGTTGAATCGAACAAATTTAATCATCTATTTCCACCTCTATCCAATCCATACACAATCCAAAGTTATTGGTCACTCTGTTCATCCAAGAATGAACAGTTTTCACTCTAGTTTCTTTCATTGAATAATCAAAACCGACTTGATACATTTTTCAACTGAACACTCGTGAGTTATCGTTTAAATGATAACTTTCATACTATAAAAAAAATTTGAACAAATTCTGAAGTATTTTGTTCACGTATATGAATGAACAGATTAGTAACAAGATACGTTACACGATCAAAATGTTCAGCTGAGCTTTGAACAGAATGTTTTTCATCCGTGAATGAATTCTTTAAGCTGGAAATACACGATTCAATTAGGTCGATTCAACCACACTGAACAGTGTATTTTTGCCAGTGACGAAGTTCAATGTTCAATTTTCGTTCATTGGCAAAAATACACTGTTCAGTTTTGGTTGAATCAAACAAATTTAATCATGCATTTCCACCTTTAACCAATCCATAACAACCCAAAGTCATTGGTCACTCTGTTCATCGAAGCATGAACAGTGTTCACTGTATTTTCTTTGATTGAAAAATCAAAACCGACTTGATGAATTTTTCAATTGAACACTCGTGAGTTTATCGTTTAAATGATAACTTTGATACTATAGAAAAAAATGTAAATAAATTCTGAAGTATTTTGTTCACGTAAATGAATGAACAGATTAGATCAAAATGTTCAGTTTAACTTTAAATAGAATATTATTCATCCGTGAATGAATTCTTTATCCATAATATAGTCATTGGCCAATCTGTTCATCGAAGAATGAACAGTTTTCGCTCTTCTTTTAATAAAATATCAAGATCATCTTGATGAATTTTTCAATTGAACACTCGTTACTTATCGATTACAATCAAAAGAAATGTAAACAAATTCGGTATTATTTTGTTCACGTGCGTGAATGAACAGATTAGTATGAAGATGTTTTATACGACCTGTTGAACATTGAACAGAATAATAATCATCCGTGAATGAATTCTTTATGCATTATATACATTGAAAAGTCATGGGCCAGTCTGTGGCCGTTCTGTTCATTTAAAAATGAACAGATTTCGCTATACCTGTTCATCCATTTCGCTTAAAAAAAAACAAAACCAACTTGGTGAACTTTTCAACCGTACACCTGCTTTGACTTAATAACGAATTTATCAACAAATTCTGAAATATTTTCTTCAGGGTGAACAGATGCTTTACACAATCCAAATGTTCTGTTTGAATATTGAACAGAATATCACTCAACCGTGAATGGATTCTTCATTTTATCCATCGCATTCAGGCAAAAGTCATTGCGCAGAACGTTCATCCAAGAATGAACAGTCTTCTTTTTTTTTAATTAAAAAAGCAAAATTTTTAAACAAATCCTGAAATATTTTGTTCACGTGTATGGACGGACAAGAATGAACAGTTTGCGTACTTTTATTAAAAAACCAACACTAACTTGACCAATTTTTCAAATGAACGAACGTTCGTTAGTTATCGTTTGAACAATAACTTTCGAGTTGCTTTGTTCATATGAACGAATGAACGGATTAGTGTCAAGGTGCTTTATATAATCAAAAAATGTTCTATTGAACATTGAACGACCAAATACTATCAATAGTCATTGCGCACTCTGTTCATACGTGTGAATGAACAGTTCACACTCGGATCATCAAGAATCTTCCGCTGACTTCCAAGATACTATTCCATCCATGCCCTGGGTGAACAGTTCATTCTTTGAGGTGGTAATATCTGGCCTGCTACGCCCCTTTCGTATATGATCTCCATTTTGCACGAGGGAAAATCAATTCTCAACAGAGTTGGACTTGTCCAAACGATCCCAAACTGTTCAAAGTTAGTTATTTTTGCTTCTCCTGGCGTTTCGTTGCTAAGCGTGCGGCCCATTGAATTGATTATATATATATTTATCCATCCGTGGATGAACTGTTCATTCGTGGAGGAACCATCAAAAAAGCTTTCGTTAACTTTTTGTTCACCGTTCATCCATCACTCAGATCATTAAATATTTTCAAAAGAACATTTGTTGGTGGATAAATGGTACACAAACATTAACGCCATCGAGAAGCTCCCTTTCATTGGATACTAAAATATGAATGAATGAATTTTTCCTGTATGTCATTCTGGCAACTGCGTGGTGAGAAATTCGTTCACATCATTAGTGGATGAACTGTTCAGCGATTATTCAAGTATTAAAAAAACTTCCATTGTTCAATCAATTAATGACTTATTCATTTATCTAAAGCATCATCTTCCACTGGTCCACGAATAAACTAACCAGACCATCAAATTTCTGCCAAATTATTCATCTTTGGTTAAATTGTTCATTCTTGGATAAACTGTTCGTATCATCAGAAATTTTCGTATAGCACACGCGGATAAATTGATCAGTGATTATTCGCATTATCAAAAATTATCCATTGCAGGGCACTAATCCAACATTAATGAACTGTTCATTTATCAAATGCATTATATTCTTATATCTTCCATTCTATTCAACTGTTCACATCATCAGAAACTTGTTACTGAGCTATAGTACACATGGAGAAACTGTTCAATGATCATAAAAAACTTCCACTGTAAGGACATCGTTCCCAATACTTACTGAACTGTTCATTAGGTGAATGAACTCATCATACCATCAAATGTCCTTCAAACAATTCAACCTCTGATGAATTGTTCACATCATCAGAAATCTACCGTCGTATACCGCACAAGGATAAACTGAACAGCGATCAATCAATCGCATTATCAAAAAGGTTCCACTATTTCAACAGTTAATGAACTGTTCATTTGTCAAATGCATCGTTTTCCATTGAGTCGTAGTTAAACTCGTTATACCATTAAAAGTCTTCCAAATTATTCATCTACGTTGAACTGTTCATTGATTCATGGATAAACCTCTTTTCTTACGATTTCGAAAGTTACTAGGTATTAATTTTTTTAAGAGCTTCTTGTTCTTGTAAGAAATAAATCGTCTTTTGAATTTCTATGGAGAACAAAACTGTAATCAACATGTCAGCGTTGAATTGACCGACGCGATGATAATCAGCCGGACTTTTCTGATTTCCTAAGGCACTTATTTTAACCTATGACACGAAATCGAAACGCTTCATTATCCTTTCGCGCAAGAGACAGGAAGAGCACACATACATATAATTAACCGTCTCAAGATAGAGCCCGCGAGGATAATATGAAATTGATAATTGCCATTGTGCGCGCATGAGTTTCAAAATCAATACTAACAGACAGCGTAAATACAATGGATAATGAGCGAGTTGCGAAAGCGGTAATTAATTAAAATACGGCGGAATGTTTACGGTGCCAAAGTATGGGCAATTTGTGTGCCACCACAGGCGGCAAGCAGAATGTGACACTAATAGAACACTCTATTGCATTACGAAAGTCATTGACCGGGTACTTTCTTGTCCGTGCATTTCACACATTTCTTTTCGCGTTGCGCCATCACCGGCTGACTTTCTTTCTTCGATGCAGATGCGAACGAGGACGGCTCAAATATTTGCTCAGACGACGGAGGAAACGCCGCCCGGAAAAAAATCCTGATCCACTTTAGAGCCGCTCGTTCAATTGTCGTCGCGGATGGAATGCAAAGTCCACGATAAAACTCGGGCCTATTGAGTTCACGTAAAATTAAGGCTGACGCCCGGATGTAAACGTGTGGTAAGCAGGTCGTCGCTTCTTAATTTGAGCGCTTGTACAATTTTACAGTTCGTTCAGGTGCTAAATGTTTATTTTTGGCACAACTGGCGTGTACCAGTTTTTAAATTAATTTTCTTTAAGTCCTGCACGATGAGACGCAAACTTATTTTAAATTGGCAGCATTTTATCCGCGATTGAACATCCATGTACAAGACATTTGATTTTTAATAGAGCCCTTCGGGGATGCCTTCAATCGCCAGTGTCTTAAGTTGACCCTTAATCATCCATGAATGAACATCCGTGAACAACTACGTGGAAGATATTTGATATTGAATAGTGAAGTGCCTTCAATCGTCATAGTCATAACTGAAGATATTTCAAGGAAATGATGTAAGATATCTTAAGTTTGCGGCTGTTCAATCGTGAATGAACATCCATGAACAGGCGGACATGTGGAAGATTTAATAGAGCTCTGTAGGTGCCTTCAATCGCAATAGATGCCGGCATCTTAAGTTGGCCCCTAATTATCCAAGAGTGACCATCCGTGAACATCTATGTGGAAGATATTTGATATTTAATAGTTCATCCATGACTGAACATTCATGAACGGGCATGTGGAAACCACTGGATATTTAATAGTGAAGTGCCTTCAATCGTCACAGTCGTAACTGAAGATATTTCATATAAAAGTTTTAGTTTAAGTTTTCGGCTGTTCAAACATGAATGAACATCCATGAACAGGCAGGCATATGGAAGATATTTGATATTTAATAGAGCTCTGCAGGTCAGTTGATGACGTGAGGTGGCTTCAATCGCCACAGATGCCGGTACCTTAAGTTGGTCCCTAATCATCCATGAGTGAACATCCATGAACAGGTGTGTGGAAGATATTTGATATTTAATAGTGCCTTGCAGGTTTAGTTGATGGTGTGAAGTGAGTTCGACTGCCAAAGTTATAATAGAAAACGTAAGGCATCTTAAGTTGGCAGTTATTCATCCATGATTGAACATCTATGAACAGGTGGGATGTGGAAGTCATTAGATACTTATCAGTGCACTGCGAATCAAGTGATAACGGGACGTGCCCTCAGCTACCACTGCCACATACAAAAGAATTAAGATATCTTAAGTTCATCCAAGAATGAACATCCATGAATGAATATCCATGAACAGATGTGTGAAAGACGTTTGATATTTAATCGTGTCTTGCAGTTTAGTTGATGGTGTGAGGTGAGATCGACTGCTACCGTTATAACATAAAAGGCGTAGGACATCTTAAGTTGGCAATTATTCATCCATCATTGAACATCCATGAACAGGAGGCACGTGGAAGTAATTAGATATTTATCACTGCCCTGCTAATCAATTGATAATGGGACGTGCCTCAACTGCCACTGCCACGTACAAAAGAATGAAGATATCTTAAGTTGGCGGCTGTTCATCCAGGAATGAACATCCATGAACAGATAATATTTGATGTGCCTTGCACTTTAGTTGATGTTGTGAGTGAGGTGTGTTCGACTGCGCCTTATAACAGAAAGCAATTCACATAAAGGAAGTAAGGCGTATTAAGTTGGCAGTTATTTATCCATGATTGAACATCCATGAACAGGAGGTACGTGGAAGTCATTAGATATTTATCAGTGCCCTGCAAATCAATTGATAATGGGACGGGCCTTCAACAGCCACTGCCCCATACAAACAAATTAAGAGATCTTAAGTTGGCGGTTGTTCATTCAAGAATGAACATCCATGAATAGGTATATGGAAGATATTTGATATTTAATAGTGCCTTGCAGTTTAGTGGATGGTGTGAGGTGTGCTCGACTGCCACGTTATAACAGAAAGCATTTCACATAAAAGATGTAACGCATCTTAAGTTGGCAGTTACTCATCCATGATTGAACATCCATGAACAGGAGGCACGTGGAAGTCATTAGATATTTATCAGTGCCCTGCAAATCAATTGATAATGGGACGTGTCTTCAACAGCCACTGCCACATACAAAAGAATTAAGATATCTTAAGTTGGCGGCTGTTCATCCAAGAATGAACATCCATGAATGAACATCATGAACGGCCATATAGAAGCCATTTGATATTTAATAGTGAAATGCCTTCAATCGTCACAGTCATAACTGAAGATATTTCATAGAGACGATGTAAGATATCTTAAGTTTGCGGCTGTTCAACCATGAGTGAACATCCGTGAACAGGCAGGCACGTGGAAGATATTTGATATTTAATAGAGCTCTGTAAGTCAGTTGATGACGTGAGGTGCTTTCAATCGCTACAAATGCCGGTACCTTAAGTTGGTCCCCAATCGTCCATAAGTGAACATTCGTGAACAGGTGGAAAATATTTGATATTTAATTATGTCTTTCAGTTTGGTTGATGGTGTGGGGTGTGTTCGACTGCCACAGTTATAACAGAAGACATTTCAAATAAAAGGCGTAGGACATCTTAAGTTGGCAGTTATGCATCCACGATTGAACATCCATGAACAGACATGTGGAAGTCATTAGATATTCATTAGTACCCTGCGAGTGAATTGATAATGGGAAGTGCCTTCAACAGCCACTGCCACATACAAAAGAATTAAGATATCTTAAGTTGGCGGCTGTTCATCCAAGAATGAACATCCATGAATGAACATCATGAACGGCCATATAAAAGCCATTTGATATTTAATAGTGAAATGCCTTCAATCGTCACAGTCATAACTGAAGATATTTCATAGAAACGATGTAAGATATCTTAAGTTTGCGGCTGTTCAACCAAGAGTGAACATCCATGAACAGGCAGGCACGTGGAAGATATTTGATATTTAATAGAGCTCTGCAAGTCAGTTGATGACGTGAGGTGCCTTCAATCGCTACAGATGCCGGTATCTTAAGTTGACCCCCAATCATCCATAACTGAACATCCGTGAACAGGTGGAAGATATTTGATATTTAATTGTGTCTTTCAGTTTGGTTGATGGTGTGGGGTGTGTTCGACTGCCACAGTTACAACAGAAAGCATTTCACATAAAAGACGTAAGGCATCTTAAGTTGGCCGTTATTCATTCATGATTGAACATCCATGAACAGGCACGTGGAAATCATTAGATATTCGTTAGTGCCCTGCGAATCAATTGATAATGGGACATGCTTTCAACTGCCCCTGCCACATACCAAAGAATTAAGATATCTTAAGTTGGCGGCTGTTCATCCAAGAATGAACATCCATGAACAGGCGTGTTGATACATCTGGCAACACTGTTTACCTATCAACGCGATCCTCTGAGAAATTAATAATTGTCTGTCGATGCTGAAATGCTTGGAGACTACCGCAAGAAGAAACCTTCCAGTTCTGTGTCATTTAAAAATGAAAATGTTCACTGTCTACAAAAGTGAATTCAGAATGATGACCAGGGAGAGGAATTTTTAAGGGATGACGAAGTAACCTCGCGATATCGCTTCCTTGAATCACCTGGCCGACTGCGCGTGATTAGTCATCCCTTAAAAATTCCTCTCTCTGATGATGATCGGTGCGCAGAAAAGCATAAGACGCGTAGATTTGTACTGTACTTGTTTTGTTTCCATTTGCGAGCAAAAAAATAAATAAAACAAAAAATAGACAAATGAAAAATCGGCGCGAGGCTTTTGTTTCTTTCTATTTAATTATTTCATTTTGTCGCATTAAGTTTCGTGTTGCAATTAACACACTTTTTGTTTGTTTGTTTTTTTTTTGTTGGGGATTTAATTTTCTTACACTCCGTTCCTGAACAGTCGATGTTCTTTTGTTCTGTTTTTTTCCTTGTTGCGTATTTCTAGTTTCAGCTCCTTTTTTTGTCGAACGATTAAAGATTTGTTCTTCTTGATTTTCGAACGTTACACCTTTTGTTTCTTGTTCGTCTTCTTTTTCGTACATACGTCGTTAGTTATTCGAGTTTTCTTTTGTTTCTTATAAGCCAATTAATTTTTCATATGATGTACAACATTAGACACTCTCTTCTTCTCTTTCCTCTTCTCTGCTGGCGATTTGATTAGTTCGCACGCCACCGGCGGCGAATCGTCGGTCTTCTTTTGTTTTAGAAAATAAAATGGCCGCTACGGCGATGTTCAGCGTCTGCGCAGTACTCGCAATCGCCTGGAGATTTTACCTCCTAATCACTATAATCAAGTGCAGGTGTTTTTTATTAAATTTTACTCAACTCTGCGGTTGTTTATTGCTAACTTATAAGCAGTAACTTTTGCGTTAATATCGATTCCTGTATTAGCTGGAATGTACTAGAAATAAAAACACGAGATTGCCTGCCTGTTACTCAACTCTGTGTAGAGTGAGCATTTCGTTATAATAATGATAAATTAAAATAATTTCAATTACGCCAGCATTTCTTAGCGTAATAATCGAGGGGGCTTGTGCAACTCGCCGGCGCACTTACGTTACGTATTTAGTAGAGTCGTAGGTAGTTAGGTAGGTATCGATCTGGCTTTTAAAAATCGGAATTAACAAGAGAGATACTTACTTGCTTACTAGTTAGCGCTTGCGGTAAACAAGTGCAACGCTCTATTACGGAAGAAACTGCATAATAAATTCCGTATGTCGGTCAAATCGCTTTACTCCGCGCATATATTTAAGATTATGTAAATTCGAGTATCCCGTGCTGTTTGTTGTTACACTGATACACATACGCGCGCATTTTTCAGCGGTTATGCAAAGAGACAGTTGCTACAACTTGTTTGTGTTTCAAATATTTGCAATTCGTTTGCTTTTGTTTTCTTCGAGTTTCATTTTGCAGCCGGCAATTAGTCCCGGGCGTGCGAACTATTTTTTTCTTTTACATTGCACGTACCTGTCGTGTAATAGGCATACATTACGCTAGATATGCTATAGAATGAAATAAATAAATAATTAAACTGGAATTCCAAGATTGCAAAATCGAATTTTTCGCAAGCAACCACCTATAGTGCGTATACAGGTGTCCCAAACCCCTGAAGGTTCTGGTGTCCCAAACCCCTGAAGGTTCTGGGACACCTGTATGCGCACTATAGGTGATTGCTTGCGAAAAATTAACTATTTCAGAATAATTCAAAAATGATCTTCTCTACACATTTTATCTAAAAAAATTCTTAATTATAAAAAAAAAGTTGTGTAGGTCATTCCGCATAATTTAAAATTGTTTCCAACTATACAGAGTGGTTACAGACCTAATTTATGACTTTTTAAACGGAACAGCTTTGGTTAGCTCTTGAAGAGCCAACGAAAACGAGTGATTAAAATTTTTTTTTATCAACTTTTGCCATGAAATCTGGACGGCATGTCTTAGCTTACTTAAGTGAGAAGCACGTCATTGCGCTCCTCGATGATGTTTTACGGTGAAGCTAAGACGTGCCGTCCAAATACCATATCAAGAGTTGGTAAAAAAAAAATTTAAATCGCTCGGTATTTACCAAGTTAACGAATGAAAAAGTTTTTTTTTTTAATTATTATTCTGCACCAAGAAAAACAAAAGACGATCGATTTTTTTCTTGTTGCGTTGATCTCACCTCCTGAGAAGCAAAAGCGAAACTTGAAACTTGAGAGATGAAGTAAGAAATACGAGAAGAGAAAACAAAAGACGATCGATCGGATTCATTTTCTGACGAGTTCCGGAAAGATCCTCCATAGCAAAACAAAACACACGCGGCGGGAATTGAAAACCTTCATCTTTTTCAGACATTTTTTTTGCATAGTCTCCCTTTTTCTCCCCCCTCCCTTCCCCCTCCCCCATCGCTCTCTCTCTCTCTTTCTTCCTTTCTTTCTTTTTCGTTCTAAATTTCTCTCTCGATTTAAATTTCTCTCTTGCTCTGAATTTCACTCTCTCTTTGAATTTCACTCTCGTTCTGAATTTCTCTCTTTTTTTCATTTCTATCCCTGTCTTTCTTTCTCTCTTTTTTCCTTTCTCTCTCTGCCCTTCTTTGTTTCTTTTCTCCTTTCTCTCTCTGTCTTTCTTTGTTTCCTTTTTCCTTTATTTTTCTTTCTTTCTTTTTTCCTTTCCCTCTCTCAGTCTCTTTTTATCAGTCTCTCGCTCTTTATTTCTCTGTGTGTGTGTGTGTGTGTGTCTCTCTCTCTGTGTCTCCCTCTCTCTTTCTGTCTCTCTCTCGCTCTGTGTGTCTCTCTCTCTTTCTGTCTCTCTCTCTCTCTATCTCTCTCTGTGTCTCTCCATCTGTCTCTGTGTCTCTCCAGCTGTCTCTGTATCTCTCCATCTGTCTCTGTGTCTCTCCATCTGTCTCTGTGTCTCTCTAACTCTGTCTGTGCCTCTCTACCTCTCTCTATATCTCTCTATCTGTCTCTGTGTCTCTCTATCCCTGTCTGTGTCTCTCTGCCTCTCTCTGTCTTGCTTTCTTTCGCTTTTGCCTTTCTTTCTCACTGTTTTCCTTTCTCTCTTTCTTTCTCTCTCGCTCTGAATTTCACTCTCTTTTTCTTTCTTTTTTCTCTTTTTTTCTTTCTCTATCTGACTCTGTGTCTCTCTATCCCTGTCTGTGTCTCTCTGCCTCTCTCTGTCTTGCTTTCTTTCGCTTTTGCCTTTCTTTCTCACTGTTTTCCTTTCTCTCTTTCTTTCTCTCTCGCTCTGAATTTCACTTTCTTTTGCTTTCTTTTTTCTCTTTTTTCCTTTCTCTCTCTATCTTTCTTTCTTTTTTCCTTTCTCTCTCTCTGTCTTTCTTCCTTTTTTCCTTTCTCTGCATGTCTTTCTCTAGTTCTTTTTTCTTTCCTTCTCATTATCTCTAGGTTTTCTATTTTTGACTATGTCCGACAAGATTTGTATCTTATTGGCAATTTATTTCTATTTTATTTTTTCTTTCCTTCTGTGTTTCTTTCTTTGTCTTTCTTTCTTTGTCTTTCTTTCTTTTTCTTTTCTCTTAATGTCTCTCTCTCTCTCTTTGTGTTTCTCACTCTTTCTCTCTATCTATCTCTGTGTCTCTCTATTTCTCAATGGGTCCCTCTATCTCTCCATGTGTCCCTCTATCTCTCTCTGTATCTCTCTATCTCTTTCAATGTCTCTCTTTCTCTCTCAATGTCTCTCTACCTCTCTCTGTGTCTCTCCATCTCTCCCTGTGTCTCTCTATCTCTCTCTGAATCTCTCTCTATCTCTCTCTGTGTTTCTCTACCTCTTTCTGACTTGCTTTCTTTCTCTCTGTTTTTTTTTTCTTTCTCACTGTCTTCCTTTTTCTATGTCTTTCTTTCTTTCTCACTGTCTTCCTTTCTCACTGTCTTTTTTTCTTTCATTCTCTGTCTTTCTTTCTTTCTCCTGCCTTTCTTTCTTTCTTCTTGCCTTTCTATTTTTCTCTTTGTCTTCTTTTCTTTCTCTTTGTTTTTCTTTCTTTCTTTCTTGCTTTTTTCTTCTTTCTTTCCTTTTCTCTTCCTTTCCTTCTTTCTTTCGACCCCGCCTCCTGAAGATCAAAATCGAAACGAAAACTAATGAAACGAAGTCGCACATTTGAAAACCTGACGTCCTTTTTGCAATTGTTTCTTTTTCTTCTTCTCTTTTTTGGTTTCTACTTTGAATTCAGTTTAGAAAAAACAAAAGGCGATCGATCAAGTCAGAAAACAAGTAACAAATGAGAACACGCGACCTCATTCGCGCAGTTGTTTTTTTTTGTTTTAATGTTATTCTGCATCCATGGCGGAAAAAATGGAAAAAAAAACAAAAGGCGATCGAACAATGTGCTTCAAAGTGAGCCCACCTCCAAAGCAGAAGCAAACGCTTAATAAACAAAGTAACAAACACCGTCGTCCTTCTTGCATTCTTGTTTTCTTTTTTTGGACTTCATTTTGTGTAGATGGCTCGAAGGAAAAAAAAACGAAAACAAAAGACGATCGATTATCAGTTTTTCTAATTTTATTTGAGAGTCATAAGAAAAAATAGAAACGTCACTTGTTGCTCGTACGTTCATTTCAAAACGAAGAGAGGAAACAGGAAAACAAAAGAGCGCATTTCGGAAAGAAAAGGCGCATTGTCGACTGTCTTTTGTTTTCTATTATGCGCCAACGATTAAATTATGCAGGAAAAGGTTCGAAAGTGTTGTCTCTAATTTTCGGAAATAAATTGAGGCACCAACTTATGCTATTTAATCGGTGCTTGGTTACAGCGCCATCTACCAAAAGTCAACTGGAATTACAAATTAATTTTGTTCTCAAATTTTTTTTCGTTCAAAACAAAAGAAACATCACCATTGATTGCACATATGAACTGAAACTAATTGGAAATAAAAAAAAGTCGACGTGAAGCGTGTCGCCGATTGATTTTTGAAACTAACCAATCACATGACGTATGTTTTTTTTTGTTTGGAACAAGAACCGCCCCGAAGCGGATCTTGATTGGTTCTTAGTTTACGCCTACTGAGTCACACGCGAAGCGCCTCTCTGATTGGTTGTTGCTTTACAAGACCCAATCAATCACACGACCTGTTTTTTTTTTATTGGGCGAGTTACTAATTTTGACGATACCGGCCACGAAGCGCATCTCTGATTGGTTCTCAGTTTACAAGAACCGACCAATCACAGCATTGCGTTATTGTTTTACCAGAAGAATCTTTTGGACTTATCGATAAAAAAATAAACAAAATGCAAGTGTTTCTTTTATCGTTCACTTTAAATATTTTCAACACAAGTATTTTGGCGGGATTTTTAAAAATTTTAAAGAAGAGTTTAATGTATTTTAAAAGATTAATGCGCATGAGTGGTTTAGGACTCGGAAAACCCCCAACTCTTTGGTTACAGTGAGAGATATTTAGCGCCATCTGCCGAGGGTTGCAAAAGCTTTCTGTTTCCGTAAATCTAATCGCTCAATCACGTTCCTCTTTTTCATCTGGCGCCATTTGATGGTAGATTATTCAGAACGAATCGTTTTGGCCTACCATATTTGGTTAACGCGCCGTAAAACGAGCGGCTTCAGGAAGAAAGTCTCGCGTTTTGATTAATGCTTGCTTCGTCTGCAATTGTTTATTAACATGTCTCTTACAAATTGGAAACGTCCGAAGCCGATTCGTCGTTTCTCAATTCCTCATAATTGCTCATTGTTACACCACCGACGGACTGACTATTGGGTTTGATTGTGAAAAATCCCAGGCGATTGCCATTGTGCGATTTCGATCGGTTATCTCTCGGTAATTACCAGCAATTACCCTCTCATATCTGCAAATAAACGTGCGAGTTAGTTAATTGGTGATTTGTTTTACGACTGTTTTCGCTATTACGTGGGGGAAATGAAATAATTCGATTTTTATGCGTGTTCGTTCGGTTTGGTTTACGCAAGAGTAAAGGCTACTCTTAAGTTCTTATTAAGTCTTTCTTCTTCGTTGCAATGCGAGGCTAAAGTCAAAATGGGCACTATTTTTTGCTGTTTACCCAAAAAAATTTATAGATTAACTGGAGAAGAAAGGCGATGCTCCTTCATTATCTCCAAGGTCAGATCATCCTGAGACATTTGACTCATATCTTCCAGAAACTCACTTTTTGTTACAAGATTAAATATGCCCTCAAGATTCTCCAGAATGAAGAGCAAAGGCAAAACTCTTTCATTACCTTCAAGGTTGAAGCACCTGCAGGCATTTGGAAGCCTCTTCCCAGACGCCATCTTCCTCCCAGATTTTTACACGTCCCCAAGATCCTCCAGAAAAGATAAATCCAATGGGTCTTCAAAGATCCCCCAGAATAAACAGATTGAAGGTGAAAGGCAGTCCCTCGAAGTATCCTTATCAAAGATCCTCCAGAATAAACTGATTGAAGGTGAACGACAATACCCCCAAAAGGTCAAGATTATTTCCAGGAACTCATTCCAGATATTTTACACATCTCCAAGATTCTCCAGAAAAGGCAAATTGAAGAAGAAAGACGGTGTCTTCAAAGATCCTCCAGAATAAACAGATTGTAGGTTAAAGGCAACGTCCCCAATGGTCATCATCATCACCTCCAAAATCAAATAATCGATCATGTTTAAAGAACCTCCAGAATAGACAGATTGAAGGTGAGAGACTGTGTTCCCAGAGTTCGCTAATCACTTCCAAGGTCAAACAATCAATAGTTATGTTGTGCTAGACTTTTTACAACTCTCCAAGGCCTTCTGAAAAGATACATTAAAGAATAAACACGGTGTGTTCAAAGATCTTCGAGGTTAGACAGACTGAAGGTTAAAGGCATTGTGCCTAAAGCTCCCTCGTCGCCTTCAAAGTCAAACTACTGGTAATTATTTAACAGATTTTTCCAGAAACTCATTCCAGATATTTTGGACAATTCTAAGATCCTCCAGGAAAGACAAATTCAAGCGAAAAATTGATGTGCTTTTAAAGATCCTCCAGAATAGACAGACTGAAAGCCTGAGGCAGTATCCTGATCGCTTTCAAGGTCTCCAAAACCCCCCCGGAAAATAATAAAGCGATGTCGTCAAAGATCCTTTAGAATAGAGACTGAAGGCGACCCCTCATCATCAGCTTCAAGGTCAAGCCATCGATAGGCATCAGGCGGATCTTCTGCAGCAACTCATTTTTCATTCCAGAATTTTTATATGTCTCCAGGATCCCCCAAAAAAGTGAAATTGATTAGCAAAGATGTTGCGTTCATCACTTCCAAGGCCAAATAAGGATGGGCGTGATTGCAAACACATCCTCCTGTATTCCCCAGTGTGGGTCAATCATTATTTTGGGATGTAAGGACGTCTTCTTCGGAGCATTTCTCTTAGGGTCAAAAATTTGCGCTTGTATTCGTGTTTGATGAGGAAAGGTTAAGTCAAAAAAAGGAAAACGATTCTGGGACATCTCCCAGTGTGGTGAATCATTAATCTGAGACTCAAGGACATTTGCTTTGAGAATTCCTCATCCAGCAAAGAGGCTGGTAAAATTTTGGATCTGAATTTGTGTCCTGTTTGAGCAAACTGGTGAGGAAAAGTTAAGTCAAAAAAGCAAATGATTTTGGAAGACGCCCCAGTGTGGCCTTGGAACATCCTCCAACATGGACGATCATTATTTTGGGTCTTCCTTAAAAACTCCTCTCCGATCCAAGATTTTTCCAAATTTTTGGAAGTGTCGTGGCGGGCAAACTGGTTTTCAAAATTTTTGGATCCGAATTTGTGTCCTGTTTGAGCAAACTGGTGAGGAAAGGTTAAGCAAATGATTTTGGAACATGCCCCAGTGTGGCCTTGGAACATCCCCCAACATATTTTGGGTCTTCCTTGAAAACTCCTCTCCGATCTAAGATTCTTGCAAATTTTTGGAAGTGTCGTGCTGGGCAAACTGGTTTTCAGAACTGTTTCGATAAAAAAATGGGCAAAGAATGAGTGTGGTTCTCATTGCTTATCAACGGAGACCAAAATTGACAGTTACTGTACCGGTACTGCTAATGCTACAGAAAAAGGACGAAACGCCGATAGAAGAAATAAAGAAATAAGATCGACAAGGTTTCAGATCAAAGGCCATCACTTTAAAATGAAGTTGACCGTGAAAGGAAATCCATTTGCAATGTGCCAGTTCTTCTTCCTTTGTTACAAAGGGACTTCCTCAAGGTTGCTATTGCAGTTGTTATTGTTGTTGTTATCGCTGGTGATCTTCTTTTATTGATTTGCACCAACCCGAAGAAATCGTCACAAAAATGTAATACGAAATTACGCCCAAAGTGGAAGAAAAAAAGGAAGAAGAAATCATCACTGAAATGGAAGAATTCATCACTGAAATGGAAGAATTCATCACTGAAATGGAAGAAGAAATTATCATAGAAACGGAAGAAGAAATTATTACTGAAATTGTAGAAGGAATCATCATTAAAAAGGAAGAAGATAACCGCAGATATGGGAGAAAATATCATCGCAGAAATTAAAAAAGAAATCATCAAAGAGAAGGAAGACCAAATAGGGCTATCGCCAATCACGAAGCAGGAAAAATACGGCAAAAAATAAAGAACGTTCGAAGGCGCATGTCCAAAACAAAGCAGAATACTTTGAAGAATCTGAAGAAGAACGGCAAAATTGGCCCGCTGGCCAAGTGGGCGAAACGTCAGAAACGCGAAAGAAGGTTCCATTACCAATGATGGCGTTGGATAAGAGATAATATAGAAATTGGATAAAAGGACGAAGAAACTCGCATTACAGGCTGCGAGACATCGAATGCAACAATGGACATGAGGAAGAAGAACTACATCAATCCTGAAAGTCCATGGGGTTGAGTCGAAGAATTAAAAAGTAAAAAGCATGTTCTGCTTTCTTCCTCTTCTAACAATATCTTCTTTTAATCTTTAAGACAACTGAAGCATGCCTTTTTACGTTTTTGCTTAGAGTTGTAATATAGGGCGGATTCTTCTTCTGTCTTTGTGTTCTTCCTCTTCTTCTTCTAGTAGAACAACAAGAAGGCACATAGCCAGCCAGTCAGTCACGATTTCTTCGAACTCTGTTGCTCTGGGGTTGCAAAATCTTCTGTTTTCATGTTCTTCTTTTTCGGTCTCTGTTTTTTCTTCTTCCACCAATAACTTTTTTCTGCCCAAAATTGCGAGATATTGAATGCAACAATGGACATGAGGAAGAAGAAGAAAACAACTGTCAACTACATCGATCCCGAAAGTCCATGGGGTTGACTCAAAGAAGTAGAAAGCAAGAAGAAGCATGTTCTGCTTTCTTCTTCTTCTTCTGTCAATATTTTCTTTTAATTTTGAAGACAACAGAAACATGTTCTTTTTACGTTTTTGTTTAGAGTTGTAATGTAGGGCGGATTCAGTACGTCTTCTTCTTCTTCTGTTTTTGTGTTCTTCCACTTCTTCTTTTGTTTTTATGTTCTTCCCCTTTTTCTTCTAGTAGAACAACAAGGAGGCACATAGCCAGCCAGTCACGATTTCTTCGAACTCTTTTTGCTCTAGAGTTGCAGGATCTTCTTTTTCCTGTTTTCATGTTCTTCTTTTTCTTCTTCTTCGGCAAATGTTTTTTCTTCTTCTTCGATCTCTGTTTTTTCTTCTTCTACCAATAACTTTTTTCTGTCTTTTTAATCTTTAAGGCAACAGAAGCATGTTTTTTTACGATTTGCTTAGAGTTGTAATATAGGGCGGATTCAGTAGGTACGTCTTCTTCTTCTGTCTTTGTGTTCTGTGTTCTTCCTCTTCTTCTTCTTCTAGTAGAACAACAAGGAGCCAGTCACAATTTCTTCCAACTCTTTTGCTCTAGGATTGCAAGATCTTCGTTTTCTGTTTTCTTCTTTTTCTTCTTCTTCGGTCTCTGTTTTTCTTCTCCTACCAATAACTTTTTTGTCTGTCCAAAATCTTTTAACTTTTAAGGCAACAAAGTGGTGCATATCCAGACACTCGCTGTGAAACGTCAAATGCAACAATGGACACGAGCAAGAAGACGAAGAAGAAGAAGACAACTGTCAACCGCATCGATCCCGAAAGCCTATCGGGTAAGGCAATTTTGTTATCTTTCTAAAAACTGTTCAGTCGACAAAGTAGGAAGTAAAAAGCACATTCTGCTGTCTTCTTCTTCTTCTTCTGTCAATATCTTCTTTTAATCTTTAAGACAACAAAAACACATGTTTCTTTTTTAATTTAATTTTTTGTTTAGAGTTGCAATTTAGGGTGGACCCAGTTGAACTTCTTCTTTTTCTTCTGTCTTTGTGTTCTTCCTTTTCTTCTTCTGCTTTTGTGTTCTTCCTTTTCTTCCTCTGCCCTTGCGTTCTTCATTTTCTTCTTCTATTGAGACAGCAGAAACGCATCGCCAGTCACGTTTTCTTCGAAGTATTTTGCTCTAGAGTTGCAAGATTGTGGATTGAATCCGATTTCTTCTTCTGTTTTTCTGCTTTTTTTTTTCTTCTTAGGTATCTGTTTTTTCTTCTACCAATAACGCTTTTGTCTTCTTTTAACTTTTAAGGCAACAAAGAGGCGCACATCCGCGTTTTTCTTGAATGCATCTTTCTTTTGCTTAGAGTTGCAAGGATTCAGTCCGTCTTCTTTTTCTTCTTGGTCTTTGTGTTTTTCTTTTTCTTCTTCTTTGGTCTCTGTTCATTTTTCTTTTGTCTTGAATTTTATTTCTCTTTCGATATTTCTTGACTCTTGAGACAACAAAGATACGCACAGAAGTTTTCTTCTTCTTCTTCTGCTTAGAATGGCAAAAAATGGAAGACGATTTTGAGCATTATGTCCATGCAAGTGGAACTTGCCTTTGAGAATACGTTCGGGATTTACTTTTTTAATAAACATATCTCCAAGGCAGCAACAAAAAGTTTCCTTTTTAACTGTTAAGCCTCCCCCATACACACAAGAGCCAAACCCCATCTATCCCTTTGTCCTAAATTTTAGGGCAAGGCCCTCGAGTGTCCGCCTGCACCCAACTATCTCTCTTCTGGTCAGAATTTCGAAAGAAACTGCGACGATTGCATGCACGTACAGAACCGGCTTTGAGGAATACCTCCTGTTCATTCAACGCCACCGATTATTTCAGACGCATGTTGATCACGTGTGACATTTGTGAAATTTGTACAACAGCGCCTCTGTCGTTGTGATTACATAAGAATGTATTGCATTCGCCGCAAATAGCGCGCGTACTTATCACATCGGTTAAAGGTTAACGTTTATTAATGGGTATTTGCTCTTGTGGAAACAATGCAAGTGGCCAAGATGCGTGTTTTGTAATTGGGCGTGTTAAACACTTTGTTGTACACATAAATCAGATCAAGGATTGATCGGCAGAGACCTGCCATAAACAGCAAAGATTTTCTGCGTGTTGGTTAACATTTAGAAAGACGCGCGCGTGTGTGTGTGTGTGTCTGTAATTTGGGACAGAGAGGTTTGTGCAACGCGCGAAATTTACCAATAACATCCGATTATTTCGGAACTAACTCGTTCTCTCTCTCGCGCGCGCACACAATCCCAATCCCGCAGACGTGCAACCGAGAAGAAACCTTCGCGGGGCCTTCACCCACTTGCGTGCGAACCAAGTTGCATTTTGTTATTATTCTTGGCCTTATTCGATTTTTAGAGGTTGCCTGCGGTTTATCACTTGGCAATTAACTCACTTCTGCATTTCAAAATCCTGGCCCTGTAGTAAAGGCTGGTTCTGCCATGCCCGGTTTGACTTTGGCGGCGGCGGCGACGACGGAGTGACCGCAAGGAGATGGTGGCGAAACGCGGCTGAAAAACGACGGTCTTGTAAAGCGATTCTGGAAAAATTTCGGCGCGGTTGACTAAACTTGAACTGGAGACCTTCGATCTCGTTTTTGCAACGCAGAAATAAAAACGCCCTATCAAATGCTTGCGCGAGAATCCAAGTGGATCCACGTCGTGCTTCAGATGACTTGGGAAAGCCAATTTGGATGGACGAGGTCAAAAAACATGAGGGTGTGCAAAAAAGGGATGTAGAAAAGAAGGGGCACACTTACACATAGATGTTTGCTAGGAACCATTTGTGTTTGCAGAAATAAAAACGCCCACGTGATGCTTGAAATTAATTAAAAAAGTTAGTTTGGATGGACGAGGTCAAGAACCATGAGGCTCTTGGAAAGAGGGTGCAAGAAAGATGAAGACTTTTCGGTAGACACATAGAAGAAAAGGGGCACATTTGCACGTAGATGTTTGCCAGTAACCATCCTTGTTTGCAGAAATAGAAACGCTCACGTGATGCTTCGAATGAATTAAGAATGTTAGTTTAGATGGGCGAAGTCAAGAACCATGAGGTTCTTAAAAAGGGGAGTGCAGAAAAGATGAAGACGCCATGGCGTTAGTTTGTCGAATTGTGCAATATAGATGGCGCTGTACGAAGTTAACTAACGTTACGGTTGATAAAGCGTAGATAATTAACGTTACGGATGGAAGAGTGCACCAGTGGCAGCAAAAAAAGAATTATCGTCGTCCAGGAACTCTCATCAATTTGAAAACATAACGAAAATATTGATTTTAAATTTCCCAGCGTTATTGTTTCGGCTAGTGTAACGTAGATGGCGCTGTGCTAAGCTTTTTCCCGCCCAGTCGCAAACAGGAGGGGCGTTTATTTGTCGCGAGAGTTAGGAAAACAAACTTTTCTCGTCAGTGTTTCGAATCGTGAAATGTAGATGGCGCTGTTCTAAGCTAATTAACGATACGAATGGTAAAATATAGATGGCGCTGCGCTAAGATTTTTCCTGTCCAGTCGTAAACAGTGGAACACAACCTCTCGATTTGAAACGGTGAATAGAAATTCGATTCCAAATTTCCCGCCGCAGCGTTAGCTTTTCGAATTGTGAAGTGTAGATGGCGCTGAACTGAGTGCCCGCGTATGCTTAACATTAAATAAGAATGCTAGTTTGGATGGGCGAGGTCAAGAACCATGAGGTTCTTAGAAAGGGGAGTGCAGAAAAGATGAAGACTTTCGGTAAATAAACAGAAGAGAAGAGGCACCCATAAATGAGCAGACGATTGGTAGTAACCATTTGTATTTGCAGAAATAAATGAGGATGCTTGAAATTAATTAAAAAAGTTAGTTTGGATGGGCGAGGTTAAGAACCATGAGGCTCTGGGAAAGAGGGTGCAAGAAAGATGGTAGACACATAGAACAAAAGGAGCACATTTACACGTAGATGTTTGCCACTAACCATAAAAACGCCAACGTGATGCTTCAAATTAATAAAGAAAGATAGTTTGGATGGGCGAGGTCAAGAACCATGAGGCTCTTGGAAAGAGGGCGCAAGATGAAGACTGGTAGATGTTTTCTAGGAACCATTTCTGTTTGCAGAAATAAAAACGCCACGTAATGCTTCAAATTAATTAATAAAGAAACTTAGTTTGGATAGAAGTAGTATAGCTAGGCCACTTCGATGGCATGTGCCATCCGAAGTGACCACCATTGAAGGTGATCCCCTATTTTCGGGGAGGTTTTAGTGCTGAAGAAGTAAGCCCTGATGGTTCTTGTATGTGTCGACAATGACCAGAGGGTCAATGCCCAGAGGCTTTCAAGGTCGCCTGCAAAGACCAGAGGCGCAGTCGAAGAAGTCGTCAATGAGCAGAGGCTTGCGTCCACCGTTGATGGTCATCCGGAAGGGTGATGCTGAAGAAATAACCCCTAGGTGTGTCAATAACGAGAGGAGGTTGAAGAAGGCTTTCAATTGCTGAAGAAGTAACCCCTGATGGTTCTTGTATGTGTCGACAATGACCAGAAGGTAAATGCCCAGAGACTTTCAAGGTTGCCTGCAATGACCAAAGGCGCGGTTGAAGAAGTCGTTAATGAGCAGAGGCCTGCATCCACCGTTGAAGGTCATCCGGAAGGGTGATGCTGAAGAAGTAACCCCTAGGTGTATCGACAATGACCAGAGGGGGTCGAAGAAGGCTTCCAAGTGAAGTAACCCCTGATGGTTCTTGTATGTGTCGACAATGATCAGAGGGTCAATACCCAGAGGCTTTCAAGGTGGCCTGCAATGAGCAGAGGCGTGGTCGAAGAAGTCCTCAATGAGCAGAGGCCTGCGTCCACCGTTGAAGGTCATCCGGAAGAAGTAATCCCTAGGAGTGTTGACAAAGACCAGAGGGGGTCGAAGAAGGCTTTCAAGAAGGCCCGCGCCATATTAGACAACCTTGAAGTGTTCTAGGATCCCACTAGCTGTACTACTGTGATGGACGAGGTCGAAAACCATGAGGTTCTTGGAAAGGGGTGCATTAAGAAAGTCAATCTGGATGGTCCACGAGGTTCTCTTGGATGGAGAGTGCAGAAAAAATGAAGACTCTGAAAAAGGAGTGCGTCGGTGTTTACGAGAAGCCATAGTAAAAGAGATGGTCGAAAGGGAAAAAAATTCTGGGCCCTCCAGAAAAAAAAAAATAAATAAATAGGGGAAGGTTAATATGAAGCGTGGACTGGTCGAGGACATAACGTCGAATCGAACCAAAATTGCAGGATTGATAACTTCTAGAAAAAATTAACATGGAAAAAGAACGAACAATTTAAAAAACTTTTGAACTCTCTCGAAGAGATCCTTTGAGAATTTAATTTCGTGTTAGTAAATTTGAAATTCATCATTTTAGTTCTTTTGAATGAGAGACAGAAGAAGAAGACGAAGAGAAACATCTAGTAAGTCGGTCATCAGCAAGACATAGTAACCATTTGACAGTTGTCATTCATTCAAACGTCAATCGATCCATTTTCGTTCATAAAGAGAACAACTTGCCGAGTTTTCCAATTGTACAGCTGCGATCACTTCCCTTACGTAGGTAACGTAGGAAACTATTTACCGTTGGATCAAACAAGGCGCATGATAAGTGGGATTCTAAAAGTGATTAGCTCATTTTAAACAAGTAGGAAGAAGGGTTGCTTTAATTTTTTTCGTGCTTCTGTGAGGTCTTTAATTTTACAGACCTGGCTATTGAGGTGGCAACTTTACACAATTAGAAACGTCAATATAAGCTGTCGTTACCTCGACCAAGGCCATTTTATTCATTTTTGTCGACTCTAATCGGAGTTACAACTTGATATGTTGCTTGTAACGAGCATTATCGAGGCTGTATAAACCGAACACAGCCGAGATTGCAGCTTCGTACCAGTTGCTAAGTTGTTACGAATATTGCCGAGGTTACACGACGTTGTATCATACCACTACCGAGCGTTGCCGAGGTTGTAGTTACTTACCACGTTGCATCCTTGCTAAGTGAATGCAAGGGTGAATTAGAATGACCCCCTTAAGACTGTAAGTTGAGTAATCACTTATTTTTTTTTGTTACTTGCGTGAGGTTCGAACCCTAGACCATCAGTTTTATAGATCAGACACTTAAACTCCGGGCCACAGAGGCCGACGACTTTATACACTTCCAAACCTCTATATAAGCTAAGGTTTCCTGTCGTTGTCTCTTCCGCGCAGAAATTTATCTGACAAATCATTTTTATATTAGAAAACTAATTAATCTCGCTTGTTTCGAGTAGCTGACATCGACGTGTTTAATAAAAGCTGGCAGTCATCCACGGATGCGAATGTTGTTAACACTTGCAGCTCAACAATAAAGGACGACGTATGTTTCGAAGCTGAGCCTGACACACGTAACAAAGCCATCGAGTTTCGCACATGTTACGCTCATTCGTCAAACACATGCTTTCCAAGAACTGAAACTACCTCCACGAAACCAGAACAAAGCTTCAAAGCTCATTAATGGAACGTAAGTACAAGCGCCGTGATTTTTTCTAAATAATCCATCTGCTCTTCCTGGTTCATTCTTTAAGAGGACGAGGACGAGAACGAGGACGAATTGTTATATTAGATTAGACCGGACGCTTAACATCTGCCCCGTTGGCGTCCGTCGTCTCTTGCTTGCTACCTGCTGCCAGGCTCTTAAAATCTCGAAGCGTTTTTTTTTTTTTTTTGGGTGCGAGCAGGTAATTCGACACATCTGCCACGCGACCGAAACTTAATCAGGTTTTTTCGTTTGCGTTTTCGAGAAGTTGAAGGACCTTCCAGGTAATTACACCGCACAATCGGGGAAGGAAGATTTCGTGGACTAATGGGTTTCAAATTGCCAGCGCGGACCGTGAATACGGGCACGGCCTTATACGCACAACTTGTTAAATTACACTTTACCGTTAATTAATTACGTATTTATTGTGTTTTTTTTTGCAAGGAAATAATCTGTACTTTCCAAGAAGAATGATAGAGTGGTGATAGGAAGGTGAAGCAGCGCAGCGCAGAACATTTTTGATTGTTGAAGAATCTGGGCGACCAAAAAAAAAACTGCTACCTGTTTTTTACCAGTTATTTGAAAACGGCTACCTGTCTTTTTACCTGCTGTTTATAAACCGCCACCGCCTAGCAAAGGTCATGATAGGCAACCATACATGCGAGTTTGATACGTCCATGTGAAAGTGAGTGAGTCAGAGCTACCATAGTATAGCACATCTTCTTCTCACAAAAAAATCTTCAAAAGAAATCCCATAACAGATAAAATGCAAAAAAATAGCGAAAATAAAACAGCTGATTGAAATAACCATCCAATAAAGCCAACCAGTTTACGATGGTTTGTATCGATGATGTGATGAGAATGAGAGGTAATATATTTGAGGGATGGAAAAGAAAAAGTAAGAAAGACGAAAAAACAATGGGAAAAAGTGGAAAACTCAATAAATTTACGTCGAAAGGGAGAGAGGCCTAAAGGGCGCAGCAAGTAAGTAAAGAGCCGAGTTCAAAAAGTCATGGAAATTGAGCGAATCAAAAAAAAGACTCGTCGCGATTTATTCAACGCTTGGTATTTAACGGAATTGTAATTTTATGCAAAGTGCCGGCGTTGTTTGTTTATGACGTCTTCCTCACGATTTCCTCCTTCACTGCTTATAGGTATTTCATGAAGCAATCCTTCTTTTTAACAAGAACAGAAACGTCGTTAAATTCGATTATACCAAACCAAAAAGAAAAAATTACACAATTGACAATCACCGAAGTTAAGAAAAAAAAATTGATTAAAAACTGATTATTTGGTTTTGTTAAAGAAACAGGAAAAATAAAGAGAAGAAACAATTGACAATCACCAAACCAAAAAGAAAAAAATAAACAATTGACAATCGCCGAAGTTAAAAAAAAAATGGATGGAAACAACTGACAATCGCCTGCGAGGAAAAAAGTGCATAACGAAGAATCGGAACTAAAAAAACAAAAAAGAAACAATTGACAAACAATCGTCTGCCACGAAAAAACCGCAGTGTTTGCTGAGAAAAAATGTATAAAATGAAACATTAGAAAATCGTCTTGGAAAAACCAAGAACAAAAGAAAATCGACAACTTGTCAGTGTTAAGAAAAACAATGTGAACAATTAATAATTTTAAAAAAAATAGCCGACGAGCGTTTTTGCAAAAAGAAAACTGCAAAACGAAAAACCAGAAGTAAAAATTTATTTTTAAATTGTTTCTAGTATGTTTGTTAAAGGAAACCGAATGAAAAAATGAAAAGAAAATGGAAATAATTGACAATCGCCTGCGAGGAAGAAAGTGTACAACGAAGAATGGGAAGTGAACGTTGAAGAAAAGCAAACAGAAGAAAGCTGCAAACAAAAGTTAAAAAGAAAAAAGAACGAAACGAAAAACGAAACGAAAAGAAAAAGAGAAGAGAAGAAATGAAAAACCAAAGAACGACTTATAATGAAGAAAACAGCTGACGATCGCTCAGGAAAATCAGAAGGTGACGAAAAACAAAAGACGTTTGAAAACAGATTTGTAAAATGATTTCGTCGAGGGTGGATGAAACAATTGAGAGTCGCCTGCGCGGAAAAAATGCACAACGAGCAATCGGAAGTTAACGTTGAAGAAACGCAAACAGAAGAAAAGTGCAAACAAAAGATAAAAAAAGAAACAAGAACGAAACATCGGAAAATCGTATTGAAGAAAAAGAGAGGAGAAGAAAAGAAAAACGAAAGAACGATTTATAATGAAGAAAAACACTTGACGATCGCCCAGGAGAATCAGCAGATGCCGAAAAACAAAAGACGTTTGGAAACTGATTTGTAAAATGATTTCGTCGAGTGTGGATGAAACAATTGACAATCGCCTGCGCGGAAAAATATGCACAAGGAAAATGGAAACAATTGACAATCGCCTTCGAGGAAAAAAATGTACAACGAAGAATCGGAAGTGAACGTTGAAGAAAAGAGAACAGAAGAAAACTGCAAACAAAAGTTAAAAAGAAAAAAGAACGAAACATCGGAAAATCATGTTGAAGAAAAAGAGAAGAGAAGAAAAGAAAAACGAAAGGGCAATTTATAATGAAGAAAAACAGCTGACGATGAAGGTGACGAAAAGCAAAAGACATTTGGAATGATTCCGTCGAGGAAAACGAAACAATTTAGAAAAAGACGAAGAACAAACGACCGCAAAAAAAAATCGATCGACAACTCGACGTTATTGCAGAAAACGAAAGAACCGTCTATAACGAAAACAAAAAAAAAACAATTGACAATCAGCTCTTGCGGAAAGAAAACTGCAGTACGAGAAAGCGGAAGTTAAGAAAAATTTTATTGAAAACATAAAGAAATTAGAAAGTTAAAACAATTGACTGTCGTCTACGAAGAAGAAAAAAGTGCACATCGAAGAAATAAAAGCAAACAGAAGAAAACTGAATACAAAAAAGAAATGTTATACAGACTGAAAGATCCGCAAACAGTCTTGAAAAAAGAAAAACAAAAGAAAAGCGACCTGTCATTTTTTTAAGGAAAACAAACGAACGATTTATAATATAAAGCGGAACAATTGACGATCGCTGAAAAGAAATCGAAGTTAAAATGGAATAAAAACAAAAGAAAATTGATTAAAAACAGAAAGTTTATAAAAGTGATTTTGTTAATACATGAAATTGACAATCGCCGAAGTTTAAAAAAACAAAAGAAAATTTGATTAAAAACTGATTATTTGATTTTGTTGAGGAAACAACGAAAGTAAAGACAAGAAACAATTGACAAAAGGAAATTGATTAAGAACAGAATGTTTGTAAAAGTGATTTTGTTAAGAAAAGAAATTGACAGTCACCAAACCAAAAAGAAAAAATGAAACAATTGACAATCGCCGAAGTTAAGAAAAATAAATAAAAAAAAATTTGATCAAAAACTGATTGTTTCTTAAGCAAACAAGAAAAATAAAGAGAAGAAACAATTGACAACCACCAAACCAAAAAGAAAAAATGAAACAATTGATAATCGTCGAAGTTAAAAAACATTAAAAGAAGATTTGATCAAAAACTGATTGTTTATTAAGGAAACAAGAAAAATAAAGAGAAGAAACAATTGACAATCGCCGAAGTTAAGAAAACAAAAACAAAAGAGAATCGTCTTGTAATTTTTTTAAGGAAAACAAACGAACGTTTTATAATGAAGAGAGACAATTGACGATCGCTAAAAAGAAATCGAAGTTAAACCGGAATAAAAGCAAAAGAAAATTGATTAAAAACAGAAAGTTTATAAAAGTGATTTTGTTGTTAATAAAAGAAATTGACAATCGCCGAGGTTTAAAAAAATAAGAGAAAATTTGATTAAAAACTGATTGTATGATTTTGTTAAGGAAACAAGGAAAATAAAGACAACAAACAATTGACAAAAGGAAATTGATTAAGAACAGAATGTTTGTAAAAGTGATTTTGTCAAGAAAAGAAATAGACAATCACCAAACCAAAAACAAAAAATGAAGCAATTGACAATCGCCGAAGTAAAGAAAAAAAAAATAAAAGAAAATTTGATCAAAAACTGAATGTTTATTAAGCAAACAAGAAAAATAAAGAGAAGAAACAATTGACAATCACTAAACCAAAAGGAAAAAAATGAAACAATTGATAATCGCCGAAGTTAAAAAACAATAAAAGAAAATTTAATCAAAAACTGATTGTTTATTAAGCAAACAAGAAAAATAAAGAGAAGAAACAATTGACAATCACCAAACCAAAAAGAAAAATGAAACAATTGACAATGGCCGAAGTTAAGAAAACAAAAACAAAAGAGAATCGTCCTGCCATATTTTTTTAAGGAAAACAAACGAACGATTTATAATAAAGAGAAACAATTGACGATCGCTGAAAAGAAATCGAAGTTCAACCGGAATAAAAACAATAGAAAATTGATTAAAAACAGAAAGTTTATAAAAGTGATTTTGTTGTTAATAAAAGAAATTGACAATCTCCGAGGTTTAGAAAAATAACAGAAAATTTGATTGAAAATTGATTGTTTGATTTTGCTAAGGAAACAAGGAAATTAAAGACAAGAAACAATTGACAAAAGGAAATTGATTAAAACAGAATGTTTGTAAAAGTGATTTTGTTAAGGAAAGAAATTGACAATCACCAAACCAAGAAGAAAAAATGAAACAATTGACAATCGGAGAAGTTAAAAAATAAAATAAAAGAAAATTTGATTAAAAACTGATGGTTTGGTTTTATTAAGGAAACAAGAAAAATAAAGACGAGCCCCAATTGAAGGGTTTGGTGCAAAAACCGGTCAGCTCCATTTTTTAAAATTTTTCAGTAGCAACAAAAGACTGTGTTTCAAAATAAGGAAACTCAATGTAAACTAGTAAATTTGATTTCAAATATTTCGTATTAGAAACCGTGAAGCTCTTCGTTTTCAATTCCAAATGATGCGGCGCGAGAAGTAGAATGAAATCCAACTAAAAAGTGATTTTCAAAGAAAAATGGAGCTGACCGGTTTTTGCACCAAACCCTTCAATTCGTTCGATGGCCCAAGCTACTACTAATTTTAACCCTTTTTAAATTGAACAAGTGGAATTTTGAAACTCCGAGGCAAAGAATGTAACTAAAATGAAGCTAAAAATTGCAGCAACTTTGACGTGCAGTTTTTCTTTTTTTTTTTTTAGTTTCCGTTTGATGAATGTTGATGTGCGAAACTAACGATTTTTCTAAATCCTCTCGTTCGCGAGCCATCGCACATACACACACATAAATCAAAGCTCTCTCGCCATCCATCAAGCTCGCCTGAGACAATGGGAGACGCAATGCAATTTCGCAGCGCGCGTCAAAAACGAAACGCGCAGATGTGATCCTGAAATTAAGAAGCGAAATCGCGCAAAGTCCCAAAAATAAACAGGCAACATTTTTGTTTACGAGTGCCGGGCAGCAGATGTGCAGAATTTAAAAAGCAGAGAACGCAGTTGGCCGGATGGGGCGTTATCCTGCGAGGCTCACGACGAGCAGGGCCACTCCTTGCTTGGCCAACTGCGAAAGCATCTGCAGCACGTCTATTGATCTCCACAGGATCAAGCATTGTAGATCTTTTAGGACTTTTGTGTGCACGTAGGAGTTGAACACCTGGGCGTTTATTGTCCGAATAATATGCAACAAGTTCGTCTTTAATTTTTTTGCGCCACACGTGTAAATAGCGTTTGTTGTTTATTTATTTTTTTTTAGAGTATTCCGCGCGCGATAAGAGGGCCCCCGGTTCAGATAAGGCGACGACGGCTTTATGTAATTGAATTAAATTAAAAAACCACTTGGCAACGAGTTTCGCAAAAATCGTTTTCCCAATCTCGGCGGAAACATCGTCGTCGTCGTAACAATTTTAAGTAATCTGCTGACCTTCGTTATATTATTATTATCTCGCTCCTCTAAGCCGAGATTAAAGATTCTCTGCGAGCGGAGGAAAATCAATTTTTTCGTTGGCGTTGTTGTAAATGCCTCCGCCCATCGCGAGCAAATATTTACGCGGAGCGTCGATTAAATGGGTCCGAAAATATTTGTTTTGAAGGAAACTTGCGATAAAAATACGCGAGCGCAAACAAAAAAAAAAAACGAAAATTGCGTTCGATATGAGGATCATTGCGTAATTTATTAAAGACGTTCTAAACAATGCGTTTTCCTTGAGTTGTCCTTCAATTTAGACTTTTACGAGAAGGTACCAAGTTGTTTGCATCAGAATAGCCTCAACTATTATATGATTTTCTTGTGCCCCACGTTGGGCGTCAATTTATACCAAATAAATAAGCAACCAGCCAACTACGTGGACACCCAACCAGCCAACTAGCGAATTAGCTAACCAGTCAACAAGCGAGCCAGAGAATCAGCTAACCACCCACACCACATCGTTGCATAATTTATTAAAGTTGAAGGTTAAAGATTAAGCCACGACAGTTTTGATTTTAACCATATACCTGTCTGACAGGTAGCAGAATGGGGGGGAAGGCAAACGCATTTTACTTCAATTCAATTGAGTTAGCAATTGAGGTGTTTGCCTCAACTGCATATTGATTTATTTTCTTGAAACCCACGTTGGGCGCCAATTTATATAACGTTTATTTCCTTGCGCCCCACGTTGGTTGCTAATTTATGTGCTGTTTGTTTTCCTGATGCGTCGTCGTCCTTTCGTATCTTTCTTTTCTTTAATTTTGTTCTGCTAAGGTCCGCCGCAGGTTCTGCAATCTTCTTTGTGCGGTCGTGTGGTTGCTAGTCGTTCTTCTTCTTTGTAAATTGCACTTTGGTTTCCTCTTATTGATGACTTGTTGTCGACTTGCTTTTGTTTTTCTTACTTTTGCACTTCTGCGTTTTCCAGTTTTTTCTTTACCGTTGTCGTCTGTTTTTTCTTCAAATGTTAACTTTGTTTTTTCTTCGTAACCGTTTGTATCAGTTGCTTCTCTTATACCTTTTATTATAGTATTTTTTTTTTATTTAGCGATTGTCAATTGTTTCATTTTTCCTTTTTGGTTTGGTGATTGTCAATTTCTTTTCTTAACAAAATCACTTTTACAAACATTCTGTTCTTAATCAATTTCCTTTTGTCAATTGTTTCTCGTCTTTATTGTCCTTGTTTCCTTAACAAGAACAAACAATCAGTTTTTAATCAAATTTTCTCTTATTTTTTTAAGCCTCGGCGATTGTCAATTTCTTTTATTAACAACAAAATCACTTTTATAAACTTCCTGTTTTTAATCAATTTTCTTTTGTTTTTATTCCGGTTTCCGATTTCTTTTCAGCGATCGTCAATTGTGACAGGACGATTCTCTTTTGTTTTTGTTTTCTTAACTTCGGCGATTGTGAATTTTTTTTTTTTTTTGGTTTGGTGATTGTCAATTGCTTCTTCTCTTTATTTTTCTTGTTTGCTTTTTTTTTTTTGCTTTTTAATCAATTTTCTTTTGTCAATTGTTTCTTGTCTTTACTTTCGTTGTTTCCTTAACAAAATCAAATAATCAGTTTTTAATCAAATTTTCTTTAATTTTTTTAAACCTCGACGATTGTCAATTTCTCTTATTAACAAAATCACTTTTATAAATTTCCTGTTTTTAATCAATTTTCTTTTGTTTTTATTCCATTTTAACTTCGATTTCTTTTCAGCAATCGTAAATTGTTTCTCTTTATTTTATTATAAATTGTTCGTTTGTTTTCCTTAAAAAAATGACAGGTCGATATTCTTTTGTTTTTTTTTAAGATTGTTTGTGGGTCTTATCTTATCTTGTATAACACATCTTCTTTGTATTCAGTTTTCTTCTGTTCACTTTTGTTTCTTCGATGTGCACTTTTTTCTTCTTCGTAGGCGACTGTCAATTGTTTTAACTTTCTAATTCTTTTCTTTGTTTTCAATCAAATTTTTCTTCACTTCCGCTTTTCTCGTCCTGCAGTTTTCTTTCCGCAAGAGTCGATTGTCAATTGTTTTTTTTTTCGTTATAGACGGTTCTTTAATAACGTCGAGTTGTCGATCGATTTTTTTTTGCGGTCGTTTATTCTTCGTCTTTTTCTGAATTGTTTTGTTTTTCTCGACGATCATTTTTTTATTATTTTGTTTTTGTTATTTTTGTTTTTGTGTTAACATAGGCGTTTCGTGCAGCTTCTTCTTTTATTGGAGATATATTTATCGGCGGTATTTGTTTCAATTTTCTTTTGTTTTTTTTTTTTAATTTTTTCTTTCTAATATATTTTTTAATTTTTCTTCATTTTCCGGCGAGTGAAATCGTTTATGTTTTGTTTTTTGTTCATAGAATTCTGGAGAATAGGTCATTTGTTTTTCGTACTCAACTTAATAAAGTTGAGTACGAAAAACAAATGAACAATTCTTCAGAATTCTATGAACAAAAAACAAAAGATCATCGATTTCAAACGGCGGAAGATGTTTAAATTTTTTAAACAAAAAAGAATAATTCGATAAAAAACAAAAGAGTGAAACATATATCGTCGAAGTACTGAGATTAGAATTGAACGAAAAACAAGAGAATGTCGACTGTTCTCCGGGGAAGTATTAAAAAAAACAAAAGAGTAACGACTGTTCTGTTTCATGTAATTTTGACATTTCTTTACCTTTGTTCATTTTTTTTTAATTTTGTTTTTATTTTTTGGGATAACACAGGCGTTTCGTGCAATTTCTTCTCTCGCTTTTTTGTTACTCTTTTTTCACTCCATTGGTCAACCTTCTTTTGTTTCGGATCACCTTGTTTCTTACGTCGATTGTTTCGCTTTCTTTTATTTCTTTTTGTCGAATAGTGTTTAATTAGTTTGTTCTTTTGTGCTTTTTTTCACGGAATTTCATTGTTTTTTTTTTTTTTTTAATTAATACGGGGTTTCGTTTTGTTTTCGCTATACAATAGGCGATAGGGTAATGAAGAAGAGCGGTTGTGGATGATTTTTGAAACCTTGCAGGAAAGTTGTCAGCCTGTAGGAACCGTCAGAAATTGACGTCATTTTCGCTGGAATAAGAGCTCCGAAAAAGTGCTCGCTTTTTTTGGCTGAACGCTGAAGTGTGTGTATAAAGAGTGACTCTTTGAGGCCAAAAGTATCAGTTGGCGAATTCCAGCTGCGCCTCTGACGCCTTCTCCGACACTTCCTGCATCCTGTTTGTCATCAGCGGACACGATTAATAGCTTCACCATTCGCATAGGAAAAAAAAATAATAATACTCATGGCACAGGATGCGAAAACTCCTCGACAAACGGACTCTCTTAATTCGATAATTTCCTGTCTTTTGATGCGTAGATGGCACGCGACTATAAATACGCAATTAACGAACACATGCCTCTTTATTATTATGTTTTTTTTTGTGCGCGACGACGTCACGTCAACGTCATCCTTTCAGCATCCTGAAACGGCTCCGGGACCTCCCTTTTTCGGGCCGGAAGTCTCGCTCGATAATCGAACGTATTCGTGGCGGCTTTTATCTGTGCTTCCGGCCGGTTTATTTGTCGTAAAAGCGTCGACCAAAAAAAAAAAAAAAAAAACAGCCGGATTCGGATTCGATACCGCCGCCGTAATCGTTTCCCTTCGGAGGCCTCGCATACTCCGAGCGATTGTAATTTAAATTTTCTTTATCGCACGGTAATGCAGGTTTTTTTTTAAACTCGTTTTGAATTCCTCCGTTGATTATAAAAGCGACACGTTTAAGTGCGGGTGATAAAAGGGGGGTTTTAGTGATTTACAATCGTCGGTTTTAAAAGGCGGAATGAATTATGGTGGACGCACACTTAAGCGACGAAGCGCGGCGAAAAATTCTTGAATATACATTTTTTGAACACGAATGAATCAAATCGTACTTTAATGAATTTTAACATCCTTTCAGTTTCGAATTTTATTAAAATTTGTAAGCATTGAAAATTTATTCGTCAAGTGAATCTCACACTGTCAAAACAATTTTTTTCCATCCTTTGCCTTCATTTTTTTTTATTGAATTTTGTTTCCTACTTAATTGGATGGTTTTATCGCTTTACTGTTGCGAAAGAATCGTTTAAAATTTTTTTTTTTTCGAACAAACAACTCGCAATGCGTTGTTGGCCGATCCAAAAAATCGCTGTGACAGTTACGCGCCTGTTTGTAAATCAGAAAATGGCGTAACGCTTGTTTGTCCAATGGTATTTCAACATTAAAAACTTTAAACCCGCTATCTCGGTATTATTTAAAGAGAAAAATGTATCGAGTGCGTGATAGAAAACGCACTTACGTTACTGCTTTGTAGAATCCGGTTCGTAAGAAATTATGACGCATCCTCGAGAAACTAGGAAATCGAAAACAATTACATATCCTGGAAGTGTCGGTGAAGATCTATTTTGACCTTTTTTTTAAATCTTTTTGTAAAAAAAAGAATAGTTTATATAGTCGAACGCCTACAAAGTAAAATTTGCACAACGAAAAATCGAAAGTTAAGGTTGAAGAAGAGCAGAAGATAAGCAAAACAAAAAATTACAGAAAAAGAAAAACAAAAGTTCACAGTCGTTTGCTAAAAAAAAATGTATAGAATGGACACATCAGATAATAGCCTTGAAAAATAAGAAACAAAAGAAAATCGACAGCTTGTCGTTATTAAAGAAGGCAAGAGAACATTTGTTGAGGGAAGGAAATCCGCTGACGATCGCCCTTGCAAGAAGAAGAAAACCTCAAAACGAAAGATCGGAACCAAAAAGAATCGTTTGCAATATTTTTGTTATAAGAAATCTGAATAAAAACAAATTAAAAACAAAAAAGAAACAATTGACAAACAATGGCCTGCCAGGAAAAACTGCACAGCAAAGTCGGCGTTGATGAATAACAGAAGATGACCGAGAAAATAAAAAATTAAAGAAAAAAAATTCGCAGAGAAAAATTTCATAAAATGAAACATTAGAAAAACAAAAGACAACTGTCAGCGTTAAGAAAAACAAAAGAACAATAATTACTAATGAAAAGAAAATAGCTGATGATCGCTTTTGTAAAAAGAAAACTGCAAAACGAAAAACCAGAAGTAATTTTTTTTTAATTGTTTCTATTATGTTTGTTAAAGGGAATCAAAAGAAAAAATGAAAAGGAAAATTGAAACAATTGACAATCGCCTGTGAGGAAAAAATTACACCACGAAGTTGATTTGATGATGAATAACAGAAGATGACCGAAAACAAAAATTAGAAAGTCGCAGTCCTTGCTGAGAAAAAAAATGCATAACATGAAACATTAGAAAATCGTATTGAAAAAAAAAAGAACAAAAAAAATCGACAACTTGTCAGTGTTAAGAAAAACAAGAGAACAATCAATAATGAAGAAAAATATGATGCGAAAAGAAAAACCAGAAGTAATTTTTTTTTTAATTGTTTCTATTATGTTTGTTAAAGGGAATCAAAAGAAAATGGAAACAATTAACGATCGCCTGCGAGGCAAAAAGTGTACAACGAGGAATCGGAAGAAGAAAAGGAAACGGAAGAAAACTGCAAACAAAAGTTAAAAAGAAAAAAGAACGAAAAATCAGAAAAAGAGAAGAGAAGAAAAGAAAAACGAAAGAACGATTTATAATGAAGAAAACACCTGACGATCGCTCGGGAGAATCAGAAGATGACGAAAAACAAAAGATGTTTGGAAACTGATTTGTAAAATGATTTCATCGTGGGTGGATGAAACAATTGACGATCGCCAGCGCGGAAAAAAATGCACAACGAAGAATAGGAAGTTAACGTTGAAGAAAAGAGAACAAAAGAAAACTGTAAACAAAAGTTAAAAAGAAAAAAGAACGAAACATCGGAAAATCATGTTGAAGAAAAAGAGAAGAGAGGAAAAGAAAAACGAAAGAACAATTTATAATGAAGAAAAACAGCTGACGATCGCTCAGGAGAATCAGAAGATGACGAAAAACAAAAGACGTTTGAAAACTGAATTGTAAAATGATTTCATCGAGGATGAAAACAATTGACAATCGCCTGCGCGGAAAAAAATGCACAACGAAGAATAGGAAGTTAACGTTGAAGAAAAGAGAACAAAAGAGAACTGTAAACAAAAGTTAAAAAGAAAAAAGAACGAAACATCGGAAAATCATGTTGAAGAAAAAGAGAAGAGAAAAAAAGAAGAACGAAAGAACAATTTATAATGAAGAAAAACAGCTGACGATCGCTCAGGAGAATCAGAAGATGACGAAAAACAAAAGACATTTGAAAACAGATTTGTAAAATGATTTCAACGTGGGTGGATGAAACAATTGACAATCGCCTGCGTGGAAAAAAAAGCACAACGAAGAATAGGAAGTTAACGTTGAAGAAAAGAGAACAAAAGAAAACTGTAAACAAAAGTTAAAAAGAAAAAAGAACGAAACATCGGAAAATCGTGTTGAAGAAAAAGAGAAGAGAAGAAAAGAAAAACGAAAGAACAATTTATGATGAAGAAAAACAGCTGACGATCGCTCAGGAGAATCAGAAGTTGACGAAAAACAAAAGACTTTTGAAAACAGATTTGTAAAATGATTTCGTTGATTATTTTTTGATAGTTCCTCTAGGTTGCCAACTTTCCCGCAAGACGTCAAGAATCATTATTTACCCGCAACTGCCATTCTTCTTTACTCTATCATTGGCTGCGTTCAGCCAAAGAAAGCGATTACTATTTTTACTTGTTGATCGAAGCTCAATAATTTTTTGACAGTTCCTCCAGGTTGCCAAGTCTCCTGCAAAGTCTCAAAAATCATATTTTATGCACAACTGCTGCCCTTCTTTATTATATTATCATTGGGTGCGTCCAGCCAAGGCAATCGGTTACTTTTTCGGAGCGCTTGTCGTAGCTACGAAGCCTTAGTTGAAGTTCGTTAATTTTTGATAGTTCCTCCAGGTTGCCAACTTTCCCGCGAGGTTTCAAGAATCATTCTTCACCCGCAACTGTTATTCTTCTTTACTCTATCACTGGCTGCGTTCAGCCAAAGAAAGCGATTACTACTTTCTCTTGTTGATCGAAGCTCAATAATTTTTTGACAGTTCCCCAAGATTGCCAATTCTCCTGCAAAGTCTCAAAAACCATCCTTTATGCACAACTGCTGCCCTTCTTTATAATATTATCATTGGGTGCGTCCAGCCAAGGCAATCGCTTACTTTTTCGGAGCGCTTGTTTTAGCTACGAAGTCGTAGTTGAAGCTCGATAATTTTTGACAGTTCCTCGAGCTTGCCAATTTTCACGCAAGGTTTCTTTATGCGCAAATGCCATTCTTCTTTACTCATCATTGGGTGCGTTCAGCCAAGAAAAGCGATTATTTTCTCAGAGCGGCTATTGTGTTGGTTGAAACTCTATGTATATTTTTTGGCAATCCTCCGGGTTGCCAACTTTCACGCAAAGTTTCAAGAATCATTCTTTACGCGCGACTGCTCTCCTTTTTTTTACTCTGCCACTGGCTGCGTTCAGCCAAAGGAAGCGATTCCTTTTTCCGAGCGCTACGAAGTGATAGTTGAAGTTCAATAATTTTTGACAGTTCTGCCAACTTTCCTTCACGGTTTCATTCAATTCAACTTCAAACGCCCAAGTTCACGGCATTAATTAGCGGAGGTCGCGTAAACAACGTCGCCTTTCTACGGAGTTTCAAAAGAATTCGGAATTTACATTTACCGGCGGCATTGTTCGTTCGTTAGGTAATTGTTCTAAAGTCGAAAACTAAAATCGATAACTCATATCCTGTTGCACAAACATAATATGTCGAAAGCCCAGCGGTGTCGGGCGAATAGGCTTCCTCCTGCTTAGCTGGCTGATTTTTTTTTCTTGTTTGCCTAAGCTAGGCATTATTCGAAACCGGATGCGAACGGTCTCGTTTGATCAAATAAACTTCGGAATCTTTGCATTGTCCTGCTGATACGATCAGAGGCGGGCGATTCGGAGTAAAACAATTCGAGCCCGAATTCGCGTAAGGCGGAAGTGCGTCACCGAATCGATTCGTGTGTAATTGTGCGGTCACTTAATTTTGGGAATTTAATGCGTGAGGGGGGGGGGCAGATTAAGTTAAAATTCTTTGCTTGATTTGATACGTTTAAAAATTAACGCAACGCCACACAGATTGGAAACGATTCCTGCGACACTTACTTTAATCCGTACTGGCAAAAATATATAACGAAGTACCTATATTATACTGAACATGTTGATGACAAAGATTTTTGTAGTTTTTGACGTTTCCGCCGAAAGCCAAATCAAATGTAGTTTGATGGCCCGCGCGTCGCATATCCCCACACATTGCCGCCTCTTCCGAAAACTTTCGAGAAATATTTCTTGATTAGCTCGCGTGCGGCTCTCCTTGGTAAAAATCAGAAGCGTAATTTATTCACATAACATTTGTCGACGAGAGCGCGATAATAGAAACAGAATTCCACTTCTGTTGCATAACGCCCGCGCGGCAGACGACGCACACGAAGACCCGACGAACAGGATGAGCAGGCGAAGAAAAAACCGGATAACCTTAAAAATTGAGCGAAAAAGCGGTACCTAATTAAAATACTTTCACGTAACACGTGTTTTCTTCTCCAATACATCAACTACTCTTCGCCCTCTTCCTCCTCCTCCTCCTCCTCCCCCTCATCCTGCTTCACCACCTCATTAGCTCTTATCAGTGAAATTGTTTAGCGATGAGTGGGCACTGCATGGCCAAACAACTGATTAGTTAATGCTCAAACAAATGCGTTGATAAGGGTGGGATCAATGGCTCCGGGGGGGCTGCTTGACCCCCCCGACCTTCGATTCAATTTCGGAGATTAATGCGCTTTTAAAATCGGAGGCGATAAACACATGCATACTTAAAGTTCATTTAAACAAGCATTGTTGGTGATTAATTTTTAAATGTAATTAGAAGAAACGTATTGTTTTATAACTTTTTTACGCCCCCCCTCACCCCCAACCCCGATAAAACATTCCGTATATTAGTTTGAGGAAGAAATTTAAACGCTTTCTAATTGACGTTCGCTGAATCGAAGGTACGAACGTCCTAATTATTTAAAAGAAAAACAAAATAGGAAACGAAGAATGTCATCAAAAGCAAAAGGAAGAAAAGGGCAAGCAATAGAAGAAACTTCTTTTCTTTCGCTCAGTTGTGTCTTCAACTCGAAAATATTTTCGCGTTCGGAGGTCCTGTATTGAGATGATGAATTCCAAAGCACTCGACGCTCTTAGAGTGAAGAATGCCATCAAGGACAACGTGATCGAAACAGTGGAAGAAACTCCATTGGCATTTTTTCTCCTACACTTTCAACTCCTTGGGAGAAATCGAAGATGTTTTCGCATTTTGGTTTCGACAAACCCCAAATCACTCAACACTTTTAAAATGAAGAATGCCAACAAGGACTACGCCAGCAAAAACAGTGCATGAAAGGAGTTTCCTATCCTTCACTCAGTTGTGCTTTAATCTTCTTGCCAGAAATTGAAGATACTTTTGCGCCTTTAATGAAGTGAAGGACATCGCTAGCGAAAACAATGGAAGACACTGCTTTTCCTTCACTCAATTGTGTCTTCACCTTCTTGACAAAAGTCGAATGCGAAGGTCTTCTAATGAGACGACAAATTCCACAGACTCAAAAGTTTTAAAGTGAAGGAAGGAAAGTTCAAGGACAACGATAGCAAAAACAATGCAAGAAATTGCACTGGGATCTTCCTCTTCTTCACTCAGTTGTGCCTTCATCTTCTTGCCAGAAATTGAAGATACTTTTGCGTCTTTAACGAAGTGAAGAATGCCATCAAGGACATCGCTCGCAAAAGCAATAGAAGAAATTGCATTGAAATCTTCTTTTCCTTCACTTAATTATGTCTTCACCTTCTTGACAGAAATCGAAGGCGGAGGTCCTTCAATGAGATGACAAACTCCAAATCACTCAACGATTTTAAAGTCAAAAATGCCATCAGAAGCAGAAGCAAGGAAAGTTCAAGGACAACGGCATGCACAAACAATGGAAGAAACTGCCTTTCCTTTACACAATTTTATCTTCACTTTCTTGATAGAAATCGAAGGCGAAGTCCCCTAATGAGACGACGAACTCCACTCACTCAAAACTTTTAAAGGAAGGAAGGAAAGTTCAAGGACTACGCTAACAAAAACGATGAAAGAAATTGCATTCCTTCGCTCAGTTGCCTCTTCACTCTCTTGACAGAAATCGAAGACATTTTTGTGTCTTTGACGAAGACGGAGATCCTCTATTGAGACGATTCCAAATCACTCAACACCTTAAAGTGAATAATGCCACCATTATCAAAAGGTAGGAAAGCTCAAAGCAAAAACAATGGAAGAAACTGCATTGGAATCCCCTCTCTTCACTCAATTATGGGTTCACCTTCTTGACAGAAATTGACGGCGGAGGTCCTTCAATGAGACTACAAACTCCAAAACACTCAACGCTTTTAAAGTGAAGAATGGTATCAGGAGCAAAAGGAAGGAAAGTTCAAGGACAACGGTGAGCAAAAACAATTGAAGAAACTGCTTTTCCTTCACACAATTGTGTCTTCACTTTCTTGACAGAAATCGAAGGCGGAGACGACAAACTCCACTCACTCAAAACTTTTAAAGTGAAGGAAGGAAAGTTCAAGGACAACGGTAGCAAAAACAATGGAAAAAATGCACTGGGGTCTTCTTCTCCTTTACTCACTTGTACCTTCACCTTCTTGGCAGAAATTGAAGATACTTTTGCGTCTTTAACGAAGACATCAAGGACATCACTAGCAAAAGCAATGGAAGAAACTACCTTTCCTTCACTCAATTGTCTCTTCACCTTCTTGAAAAAAATCGAAGATGACAAACTCCACTCAATCAAAACTTTTAAAGTGAAGGAAGGAAACCTCAAGGACAACGGTGGCAAAGACAATGGAAAAAAACTGCATTGAACTCTTCTTCTTCTTCTCTTTCACTCAATTATGCCTTTAGGTATTCACCTTCTTGCCAGAAATCGAAGATATTTTCGCACCTTTAACGAAGGCGGAGCTCTCCTCTATTGAGACGACAAACTCCAAATGATTCGCCATTTTTAAAGTGAAGGAAGAAAAGCTCAAGGACATCTTCACTCTCCTGGCAGAAATCGAAGATGTTTTTGTGTCTTTGACGAAGACGGAAATCCTCTATTGAGACGATTCCAAATCACTCAACACTTTATAGTGAATAATGCAAAAGAAAAAGGCAGGAAAGCTCAAAGCTAAAACAATAGAAAAAACTGCATTGGGATCTTTTTTTTCCTTCACTCAATTGTGTCTTCACCTTCTTGACATAAATCGAAGGCGGAGGTCCTCGAATGAGATGGCAAACTCCAAAGCACTGACACTTTTAAAATGAAGAATGTCATCAAAAGCAAAAGGCAGGAAAGCTCAAAGCAAAAACAATGGAAGAAACTGCATTGGAATCTTCTTTCCCTTCACTCAATTGTGTCTTCACCTTCTTGACAGAAATCGAAGAAAGAAGAAGACAGGAAAGCTCAAAGCTCCAACAATGGAAGAAACTTCACTCAATCGTATCTTTAAAGTGAAGAATACCATCAGGTGCCAAAAAGAAGGAAACTTCAAGGACAATGGCAAGCAAAAACAATGGAATAAACTGCATTGAAATATTCTTCTCCTCTTCCACTCAGGTGTCTCTTCAGGACTTCACCTTCTTGCCAAAAATCGAAGATACTTTCGCATCTTTAACAACTAACTCCAAATCTCACTTTGACTAACACTCAGCACTTTTGAAGTGAAGAATGCCAACAAAAGCAAAAGGAAGAAAAACACCTAATGGTAGAAACTGGGATCTTCTTCTTCTTCTCCGACTTCAGCAACAGAAATCGAAGTTATTTTCGATTTCTTGACGAGGTGAGATCCTCTATTGAGACAACAATCTCGAAATCATTTCACAGAGATTAATCCTCAATATTTTGGAAGCGAAGAATGCCATCAGAAGCAAGGAAGAAAAGCCCAATGACAACGACGTTAGGACTTTCATCATCTCATTGACTCAATCATGTCCTCAAGTTCGGAGAAATCGAAGATATTTCCCGTCTTCGCGAAGGTCTATCCTCTTTTGAAATGGTCAACTCAAAATCACCTTTCTATACCTCTTCTTCCATTGGCCTTTTTCTTTTAGTCGTTTGAAGACAACGCTTGCAAAAATAATGGAAGAAACTGCATTTCCATCTTCTTCTTCTCCTTCCGCAATTGTGCCTTAACCTTCTCGGCAGAAACCGAAGATATTCTTGCATCTTTAACAAAAACGGAGTTCCTCTAACTCCAAATCAACCTAATCATCAATACTTTTAACTTAAGCAACAGAAATCGACGATATTTTCGATTTTTTGACGAGGTGGAGATCTTCTATTGAGACAACAAACTCGAAATCATCTCGCAAAGATTAATCCTCAACATTTTGGAAGCGAAGAATGCCATCAAAAGCAAGGAAGAAAAGTCCAATGACAACTACATTGAGATTTTCTTCTTCTCGTTGACTCAATTGTGTCCTCAATGACACCATCACGAAGGTCCATCCTCTTCTGAGGATCACCTTCGAATTGACAGATTCTCTTTTGTCGAGTTTCTTCTTCCTATTCTTGTTCCTTTGACTTCTTGTCCCTTCCTCTTTGTCCTTTGAAATGGATCTGTTCGAATGGTTGCATCTTTTCTTACTTTTCTTGCCTTACTCGTTTACTTCTTTGTCTTTCTGAACCTCTTCTTGTTCTTCTTCCTTTGGCCTTATTCTTTTAGTCGTTTGAACTAATGTTTTCGAAAGGTAGAGTCGGGCAAGCTTTCATCAGCTGATCCTTTTGATTCTTTCAAGTGAATTTGTTCTAATGGTAGAGTCTGGCATCCTACTGTGCAATCGATCCTCTCTTGTCGAGTTTCTACGCCTTATTTTGTCTTTCTGTACCTCTTCTTGTTCTTCTTCCTTTGACCTTATTCTTTTGGTCGTTTGAACTAATGTTTTCGAAAGGTAGAGTCGGGCAAGCTTTCATCAGCTGATCCTTTTGATTCTTTCAAGTGAATTTGTTCTAATGGTAGAGTCTGGCATCCTACTGTGCAATCGATCCTCTCTTGTCGAGTTTCTACGCCTTATTTTGTCTTTCTGTACCTCTTCTTGTTCTTCTTCCTTTGGCCTTATTCTTTTAGTCGTTTGAACTAATTTTTTCGAAAGGTAGAGTCGGGCAAGCTTTCATCAGCTGATCCTTTTGATTCTTTCAAGTGAATTTGTTCTAATGGTAGAGTCTGGCATCCTACTGTGCAATCGATCCTCTCTTGTTGCCTTACTCGTTTACTTCTTCGCCTTTTTATTCCTCTTCTTGCTCTTCTTCCTTTGGCCACTTGTGTTATCCTTTTGATTCTTTGAACTCAATTTTTTAAAGGTAGAGTCTGAGTTTCTACTCTTCTTTTCTTTTTCTACTTCGTCTTCTTGCTCTTCTTCCTTTGACTTGTTGCCTTTTCCTCTTAGTTCCTTGAACTGGACTTTTTCTAATCGGCATCTTAATGGCAAGCTTTCAACAATTGATCCTCTTTCGTCTTTATCTTATTCATTTTTTCTTCCCCCTTTATTCTTTAAATTGGATTTGTTTTGATGATAGAGCCTTTCATCATCAAACGATCCTCTTTTGTTGAGTTTCTTCTTTGCCTTCCTACTCCTTCGTCTTGCCATTCTTTTTCCTCCGCTTTCTTGCCTTTTTTCTTTAATTCTCTGAACTAGTAGGTTTCACCTTCGGGCCTACTTTTTCCTTCACGCGGAAAGGGGCTTCTTCTCCTTTTTTTTCAACTTTGACTATTGTGAAGACCATAAGGTCTGGATTTGTTATAATGGTAGAAACCAAAAGAAAAACCTAAACCCTTTTGGTTCCTTGGGGTCTTCTTTGGCACAACACCAAAATACTTTTTTTTTTTTTTTAATTCTCCCTGTTGCTTTTTGCCCTAATAGATTTGAACCGGCCTGTACCTCAAACATTTTTTTCTGCGATTCAAAGCCACACTATTTTGTTTACGTTTTTAACAACTTTTAGGTATTTTTGTGTGTGGTATAAAGTAGAGCTGCCGAGATAAGAATTATCAACGGCGCGCGAAACATAACCTAGAACAATTCGGCTGCCAACCGAAGCAGTCTTGCAACAACAGCACGCATCGAGTTTTTAATAATATTCGCAGACGACCTTCGCGCCAAGGCGTTTTTACTTGCGGAAAATTATGACATCAACATAAAAGATAAATATACACACACACACACACATTTTCGATTACGCGGAGCACCTCATCGTAAATTGCGATTTTTTTCCTACGCCTCTCTCTTGATAGAGACCGGATTTTATGAGCGAAACCTGCCCTATCTCTGCACTCTGTACTATCAGCTTATTTATTGTGCATAAAATGGTGTAGCAAGGACATGTGCGCCATAAAATTTCGCTCGCACCTTCAATATAAATTCCAGATCACAATACAACTCGAATTTGGACGTGGCTTTGGGCCAACAAAAAAAAAAAAACGAGCCATTTCACTTTTTCCCAATTCAATCGCCTCGTTGAAAGTCGTGAGATATTTTTGCCCAACAACAGAAAGAAACAAAGGAAATCGTAAACTCTCGTGTGTTGCAGCTGTTTATGTGTGTGTGTGTGTCTCGACGCATAAACAACCATTTGCTTTTCGAAATGTTTTTCAATTTTGCAACTGCGTGTGTAAAGAGAGTGAAGTAAAAGCGTGTACAAATACGTACACCTGCTAACGAAAGAGGAGAAATTGCGAGATCCCCAGCGTGTTTATTATAAACGGTCGCGTGTGTTTCAAAACACGAAAGACGCGCGGGCGGAGAGGGGGGGGGGGCGAGAAGGGATTGGCTCGGCCAAGAGAGTTTCTGCGCGCGAAAAAAATTTTCGCTAATTTTAGGCGGCCGGAAAACGACGTTTTCTGCCCGAAAATAGCCTCCGTGCGGATTCCTTCGAGTGCGGTCGGTCGCTGGTAACTTGCGTAATTCCGGTGGTAAACTCCGGGTATTTATAAACGTGCGGTGTAGATTAGATGCGACGCGTTGCGCAAGAAAAATTGCGAGCCGACTAACTTATTTTTAGTTTCATTAAACCTGACGTTTCTTAACACAAACCAATCGCCCAAAAAAAATTTTGGGGCACGACACTCACTATATACAGGGTGTTTAGCAAACGCGTTCGGATTTCTTCGCCCAGTTATAGAACACAGCAATACGAACACAAAAGTCTTAATGAACGCGGGTCCGAAAATCAACCGTTTCCGAGATTTCTTGAGTTTTTGAAACGAATGACAGTCACGTACGCGCAGTGGACGTTGAATTTTCGCTGGTAACAACGTGCGTATCATGAGGGTGGTTTAAAACACTGTTACTTTTATTTTATTAGGACACCTACTGGAAGGCCCAGAAGCAAAATTTATTTTTTACAAAATCGACTGTATCTCGGGGATGGTTGATTTTCGGACCTACATTCATTACGACTTTTGCGTTTGTATTGGTGAAACCTATAACCGCGTAAAATATTAAAATCTATTTTTTAAACACCCTGTATAACGTTCTCGATTCACTGCCCTAGAGCACTTCCATCTGGTTTTAACGTCTTGTAATAATAGGAAATGGTGTCGCACTCTGAGAGTGCTTAGAACAATGAATCGAAAACGCTATACAGGGTTCCAATGATCGACTGTGGCGCCAACGATCGTCAATTGTTTTCAAATTTGTTTATAGTCATATTATGACACTTCGCCAGGCGTTTACGTCATGAAAGCTATCCCTTAAGATACATTGAGATTTATGTGAAATACTTTTCATGCTAATAATATGTACAGGGTGCCTCGAAATCAGGAGATTCAAAATGTAGAATTGAGGTGGTGGGTTCTTTTACTTACTTCTTAAATTAGTTTCTAAAAATAAATGCTTTTTCTACGTGTAAATTAAATACAACACCTTTCCCCCCCCCCCCCCCAAATTAGTTTACAGTTTTTTTTTATTTGTTTATTTTATGAGTGTACCACTTAATTAAATTACAATAATCATAAAAACTGAAAGATGTCAAAACGTGATGTAATCGCAAGTGGACCTTGTTTTGGGGACATCCTGTATATTACGCTTCTCGAGCAGTTTATTCGTTAGGTTTTTTTCCTCAACATCGGTTACTAACTTGTTATTTATCCTTGCTTCTGAGTCTAAGGTCGCGCAAGTGCCTTATTTGACGACAGTCAAAACTGACAGCTGTCAAATGTGAAACAGTCGTAAACGTAAACGGAAGCCACGCGCCAGATTTAATAATAATAATTTGAACATTCATTAAACAAACAAATGAAAATCGAAAAATGTCACGTAAATAACCCAACTTAACTCAAATTTTTACTTTTTATTGTAGGACACCCTGTAGATTTAGTGACTTTTTCAAGGTTGAATGCAATTCGGGAGCAAAGTTATTTATTCAATTTTTCTAGCACGGTTGGCCATTCATCCTCACCTCTCCCTCTAATGAAATGCCTGGTTAAATGGCACCAGTCAAAATTGACAGCTGTCAAACGTCAGATATGAGCGGAAGGCAAGCGCATTTTTATTGCATTTTTATTAAAAAATAACAAAAATCTAAAGCATCGCGTAAATAACCCCCTCGTAAATAATTTTTTTTTGCTTTTTATTACAGGACACCTGTATATTTAATGATTTTTTTTTAATGCAGAAAGCAATTCGTGAACAAATTTATTCGTCACTTTTTCTAGCATCGTTGACTATTCATCCTCATATGTTCCTCTAATAAAACGCGTGGTTAAATGGCGACTGTCAAAATTGACAGCTGTCAAATATGAAGCAGAGTGGAAGGCAACTGCCAAATACAGTTTCATTTGCACTTTTGTTAAAAAATAATAAAAATCGAAAGCGTCGCATAAATAACCCCTTCGTAACTCATTTTTTTTGGCTTTTTATTGCAGGACACCCTGTAGATTCAATGATTTCTTTTTTTTAATACAGAGAAAGCAGTTCGTGAACGAATTTATTCGTCATATTTTCTAGCATCGTTGACTATTCATCCTTATATGTTTCTCTACACCTGGTTTAATGGCGACTGTCAAAATTGACAGGTGTCAAATGTGAAGCAGAGTGGAAGGCAAATGCCAAATACAATTTCATTTGCACTTTTGTTAAAAAATAATAGAAATCGATAGCGAAGCATAAATAACCCTCTAATAACTCATTTTTTTTTGCTTTTATTGCAGGACACCCTGTAGATTTAATAAATTATTTTTTTTTAATGCAGAAAGCAAATTTATTCATCATATTTTCTAGCACCCTTGACTCTTCATCCTCATTCCTCTTTCTCTAATAAAAACCTGATTAAATGACGACTGTCAAAATTGACAGCTGTCAAATGTGAAGCAGATTTACACGTGAGTGGAAGGCAAGCGGCAAATAACAATTTCATTTGGACTTGTATTCAAAAATTAATAAAAAGACGAAAGTATCACTAACTAAGTCATCGTAACTCAGGTTTTTACTTTTTATTGTCAGACACCCTGTAGGTTTAATATTTTCTTTTTTCAAAAATGGCAAATGCGGTTTGTGAGCGAAGTTATTTATTAAATTTTTCAAGTACCGTTGTTATTCAGACTTATCTCTTCTTAATACAATACACGATCAAGTGGCGATAGTCAAATTTGACAGCTGTCAAATGTGAAGAAATTTTACACGTAAATGACACCCAAATGCCAAAGAACAATTTCAATCACAAATCGGATGTGTCATGTAAATAACCCCATCGTAACTCAGATTTTTGCTTTTAATTGCAAGACACCCTGTAGATTTAATGAATTTCTTTTTTCAAAAATGTATAATGCAATTCGTGAGTAAAGTTTCTTATAAGACTTTTTAGTATCGTTGGATATTCACCCTCATCTCTTTCTCTAATACAATCCTGATTAAACGGCGACAATCAGAATTGACAGCTGTCAAATGTGAAGCAGATTTGCACGTGAGTGGAAGGTAAACGTCAAATACAATTAAGAAATAACAAAGAAACTTGACTATTCATCCTCATCTCTTTCTTTAATAAAGCACGTGGTTAAATGGCGACTGTCAAAATTGACAGCTGTCAAATGTGAAGCAGATTTGCACCTGAGTGGAAAGTAAGCGCCAATACAATTAAAAAATAACAAATATCTACTGACTATTCATCCTTGTCTTTTTCTCTAATAAAACACCTGATTAAATGACGATTGTCGAAATTGACAGCTGTCAAACGTGAAGCAGATTTGCACATGAGTGGAAGGCAAGCGCCAAATACAATTAAAAAATAACAAAAATCTATTGACTATTCATCCTCATCTCTTTCTTTAATAAAACACGTGGTTAAATGGCGACTGTCAAAATTGACAGCTGCCAAATGTGAAGCAGATTTGAACGTGAGTGGAAGGCAAGCGCCAAATACAATTAAAAAATAACAAAAATCTATTGACTATTCATCCTCATCTCTTTCTCTAATAAAACACGTGGTTAAATGGCGACTGTCCAAATTGACAGCTGTCAAATGTGAAGCAGATTTGCACGTGAGCGGAAGGCAAGCGCCAAATACAATTAAAAAATAATTGATTATTCATCCTCATTTCTTTCTCTAATAAAACACGTGGTATAATGACGACTGTCAAAATTGACACCTGTCAAATATGAAGCAGATTTGCACGTGAGTAGAAAGTAAGCGCCAAATACAATTAAAAAATAACAAAAATCCATTGACTATTCATCCTCACCTCTTTCTCTAATAAAACACGTGGTTAAATGGCGACTGTCAAAATTGACAGCTGTCAAATATGAAGCAGATTTGCACGTGAGTGGAAAGTAAGCGCCAAATACAATTAAAAAATAACAAAAATCCATTGACTATTCATCCTCACCTCTTTCTCTAATAAAACACGTGGTTAAATGACGACTGTCAAAATTGACAGCTGTCAAATGTGAAGCAAATTTACACGTTAAGTGGAAGGCAAGCGCCAAATACAATTTCTTTTGCACTTTTGTCAACAAATAAATAAAAATCGAAAGCGTCGCGTTACCCCATCGTAGCTTGGATTTTTTTTTTATTGCAGGACACCCTGTAAATTTAATGATTTTTTTTTTCAAGAAAGCTGAATGCAATTTGTGACAGACACACGTAAGCGCCGAATGCAATTTAATTTGCACTTTTGTTCAAAAAATAATTAAAAATCGAAAGTGTCACGTAAACAGCCCCTCGTGACTCAGATTTTTACTTTTTACTGTAAGACACGCTGTAGATTTAGTGAAAAAATTGTAGAATTCAAAAAAAATAGATTTCTTCGTTTTTTTTTTAATTTCACTTATTCTTTCTATTGGTGGTTACTTTTGGTAAAGGCTGCAGTGAACTTAAGGCCTTCTAAATATAATATATTTTTTTTTACTTTGAAACAAGCGTACATAATTGTTAAGGTGAACAACACATCAATAGTAGAGTTATCAAAAGGTAACAGAAATAAATGGTGCTGTGCCAGTAATTAATTTTATCATATTTAATATTTATTTTCGATCTAAGTAATAGGTGGAGTTGTGCGTTGGCAAATGGGCTCTCCTAAGCACGCAACGAAAACGACATTTTCTCACAAAATTATTTATTATCCGAAGTAATTACGAATGCAGTGCAGGCCTTACCGAACGAACGACACGGACGTCGTGTAAATACATTATTCGAAAGTGCGTCGTTGCACATGTCCGAAGCCGAAGAACTGAAGAAGAAAATTTTTTTTAAATTAAATAATTAAATCTTGCAAGATGCGCGCAAGTGAGTGAAATCGTCAAGAAATTGCAATTTTGCAACGCGACATTTAACATTAGGAGTAATCTCATCAATACGGCATGTTTGTTATTCTTTTATTTTAATAACTCATCCGGTTCGAAGGACCAAGCACAAAGAAAGTCACGCACGCACCAAAGGACCCCGATGGTGTAAGAAGTGACTTTTGCCGCTTTGGACTTTGCTTCGCCCCTCGTAACCTTTCTGGGCCGTCGTTGTTTATGCACTTGCTCTGATAATTAACAATAATGCAGCGCACAGTCTGCGAGGGATTGCGATTTGAAAAATAATAAAAAAAAAAAGAACGCGAGTGATTAAAACTTTGTCTGCGCGCTCTGGATTTTCTGTGATTAGGGGAATTGCCAAATGACTTGTTTACGAATGATGATGATGACATTCTGCGTTGTCCTCCATTGATAATCCTAATCTAAGGAATTGCGAATGATTTGAATGTAACTCGGAGTTAACCGAAATGAGTTCAAAGGGATGTTCTCGCATGTACTTATGTGATCCGACTGGAACTTCAGGTCTTTTGGGCAGGTGCAAAAAAATCCGGCAAGGACATGCCGTGATGCTTGTGGACTTGTTCGCCCCCAAGACAAGTATTTTGGCAAATTTAAAATCAATCAATAAAGTTCCGTCTACGAAGTTTGAAATTAATTTTGTTTTTAATCCGCAGTAGTGTTTTGTTTCGTATTTGAAGAAGAATTGTCTGTACTTTTTATTTGACGTGTTTTGTTTTCGTTGTTCATCTGTTGCATTTCTGTTTTCTTTTGTTTGTTCTTAATACGTCAAGTTAAGCTGGAAACGAAATGTGCAGCACATCGATTGTTTTAAAATATTTTGCTTTTTGCTGCAGTTCATCTTTTGTTTTTAGAAGATCCGCGTCGTTCGTCTTTTGTTTTTAACGTCAACTTTCTTCGTCTTTTGTTTTTATTTTCTTTTCTGTTGGGTATTTAAATCAGATTTATCTGCGAGGTTGTTGATTGTCGTTTGTTTCCAAAAGTCCCTGTCGTTCATGTTTCGTGTTTACTGTTCGCTCTTTTGTTTCCGGTTGTTTGTTGGTTGCAGTTTATCTTTTGTTTTTAGAAGATCCGCGTCGTTGATCTTTTATTTTTAATGTCAACTGTGTTCGTCTTTTGTTTCTATTTTCTTTTCTGTTCGGTATTTAAATTAGATTGATCTGCGAGATCATTGATTGTTGTTTGTTTCCAAAAGTCCTTGTCGTTCATGTTTCGCGTTTGCTGTTCACTCTTTTGTTTGTTGCAATTCATCTTTTGTTTTTAGTTGACCCGCGTCGTTCACCTTTTGTTTTTAGTAGACCCGCGTCATTCATCTTGTGTTTGTAACGTCTTCATTGTTCGTCCTTTGTTTCTGTTTGTTTTAAATCGTCCAAGTAGTTGCAAACGGCGGATCTTTTATTTGAAGATCAACGACGTTTGTTTCTTGTTTTCATTTGTTTGTTTCAAATCGCAAATTAAAGCCAGAACAGAAACGTGTCAGTACTTAAATTAAATTAATCTGCGAAGTCGTTGATTGTCTTTTGTTTGCTAAAAAGAGCCCTGTCATTCATGTTTCGCGTTTACTGTTCACCCCTTCGTTTCCGGTTGTTTGTTGGTTGCAGTTCACCTTTTATTTTTAGAAGATTTGCGTCGTTCATCTTTTGTTTCCGTTTGTTTTAAATCGTACAAATTGTTGAAAACGGCGCATCTTTTATTTGAAGATCAACGACGTTTGTCTTTTGTTTGTTTTAAATCGCAAAATAAAGCCAGACAGAAACGCGTCAGTATTTAAATTAAATTTAACTGTAAGGTCGTTGATTGTCTTTTGTTTGTTAAAAAGGTCCCTGTCGTTCTTGCTTCGCGTTCACTGTTCACTCTTTTGCTTCCGGTTGTTTGTTGGTTGCAGTTCATCTTTTGTTTTTAGAAGATCCGCGTCGTTGATTTTTTGATTTTAATGTCTTTTGTTTCTATTTTCTTTTCTGTTCAGTATTTAGGTCACTGATTGTCGTTTGTTTGTCCATATGTCCTGTCGTTCGTGTTTAGCGTTTACTATTCACTCTTTTGTTTCAGGTTGTTTGTTGCAGTTCATCTTTTGTTTTTAGAAGATCCACGTCGTTCATTATTTGTTTTAACGTCAACTTCGTTCGTCTTTTGTTTCTATTTTCTTTTCTGTTCAGTATTTAAATTAGATTTATCTGCCAGGTCGTTGATTGTCTTTTGTTTTTTAAGGCCCCTGTCGTTCATCTTTCACGGTTACTGTTCACTCTTTTGTTTTCGATTGTTGATTGTAGTTCATATTTTGTTTTTGGAAGATCTGTTTCGTTCATCTTTTCTTTTTAACGTCATCATCGTTCGGTCTTTGTTTCCGTTTGTTTAAAATTGTACAAAAAGATTGAAGATCATTTCTTTTCATTTGTTTTTTTTTTAATCGCGTAAAATTGATCTCCTTGGTCATTGATAGTGGTTTTGTTTTTAACATCATCATTCTTCGTGTATTGTTTCTGTCTGTTTTGAATCGTAAAAATAGTTTATCGTTTGTTTATAAAGGCCCTGTCGTTTAACTTTCGCGTTCATCTACTGTTCCCGATTGTTCATTGTAGTTCATCTTTTGTTTAGAAGATAAGTATTTAAGTTAAATTCATCTGCGAGGTTGTTGATTGTCTCTTGTTTTTAAGGTCCGTGTCGTTCATCTCTCGCGTTTACTGTTCACTCTTTTGTTTTTGGTTGTTTATTGCACTTTAGTTTTTAACGTCATCATTGTTACGTCTGTTTTAAATCGTAAAAATAGTTGATCGTTGATTGTCGTTTGTTTATAAGGGCTCTGTCGTTTATCTTTCGCGTTCATCTATTGTTCCCGATTGTTCATTGTAGTTCATCTTTCGTTTAGAAGATAAGTATTTAAGTTACATTTATCTGCGAGATCATTGACTGTCTCTTGTTTTTTAAGGTCCATGTTGTTCATCTTTCGCGTCTACTGTTCACTCTTTTGTTTATTGTAGTTTTGTTTTTAACGTTATCATTGTACGCCTGTTTTAAATCGTTGATTGTCGTTTGTTTATTAGGGCCCTGTCATTTATCTTTCGCGTTCATCTATTGTTTTCGGTTGTTCATTGTAGTTCACCTTTTGTTTAGAAGATCTGCGCGTTCACCTTCACAACGTCATCATTGTTCAAGTTTTGTTTCCGTTTCCGTTTTAAATCGTACAAACAGGTGTGAAAACGGCGCGGGTCTTTTATTTGAAAATCAATGACGTTTCCATTTGTTTGTTTTAAATCTCACGGAATTTGAATTAATCTGCGTGGTCGTCTTTTGTTTTTTAAGACACTGTCGTTCATCGTTTGCGTTTCCTGTTCAGTCTTTTGTTTCTGGTTGTTTATTGTAGTTTTGTTTTTAACGTCATCATTGTTCGTGTTTTGTTTCTGTCTGTTGATGGTCGTTGATTGTCGTTTGTTTTGAAGGTCCTTATCGTCAATTTCTCACGTTTATCTATTGTTTCCGGTTGGTCAATGAGATTCATCTTTTGCTTAAAAGATCTGGATCGTCCATCTTTTGTTTATGACGTCATTATTGTTCGTGCTTTGTTTCCGTTTGTTGTAAATCGTACAAATAGATGTGAAAACGGCGCGGGTCTTTTATTTGAAAATCGATAGCATTCATTCGTTTTCAATTGTTCGTTTTAAATCTCACGGAATTTGAATTAATCTGCGTGATCGTCGTTAGTTGTCTTTTGTTTTTTAAGGTCCTGTCGTTCACCGTCCGCGTTTACTGTTCAGTCTTTTGTTTCTGGTTGTTTATTGTAGTTTTTAACGTCATCATTGTTCGTGTTTTGTTTCTGTCTGTTGATGGTCGTCGATTGTCGTTTGTTTTTAAGGTCCTTGTCGTCAATTTCTCGCGTTTATCTATTGTTTTCGGTTGGTCATTGAGGTTTATCTTTTATTTAGAAGATCTGCGCCGTCCATCCATTGTTTATGACGTCATTATTGTTCGTGTTTTGTTTCTGTTTGTTGTAAATCGTACAAATATGTGTGAAAACGGCGCGGGCCTTTCATTTAAATATCAATGACATTGATTTTTCGTTTTCATTTGTTTTAGATCTCACGGAATTTGAATTAATCTGCGTGGTCGTCGTTAATTGTCTTTTGTTTTTTAAGACCCTGTCGTTCATCGTTTACTGTTCACTCTTTTGTTTCTGGTTGTTCATTGTAGTTTTGTTTTTAACGTCATCATTGTTCGTATTTTGTTTCTCTGCCTGTTGATGATCGTTGATTGTCGTTTGTTTTTAAGGTCCTTGTCTATTTTTCGCGTTCATCTATTGTTTCCGGTTGGTCTTTGAGGTTCACCTTTTACTTTATGACGTCATTATTGTTCGTGTTTTGTTTCCGTTTGTTGTAAATCGCACGAATAGATCAAAACGGCGCGGATCTATTATTTGAAGATCAACGACGTTCGTTTTTTGTTTTCGTCTGTTGATTTTGAATCTCGCGATATTTATATTCAATTTATCTGCGAGGTCGTTGATTGTCGTTTGTTTTTATGGTCCTTATCGTTCATCTCTCGCATTTACTGTTCACTCTTGTGTTTCCGATCGTTTGATTGTTCACGTTTTGTTTTCAGAAGATCTGCGCAGCGTTCATCTTTTGTTTTTAACGTCATCATCGTTCGGTTTTCGTTTCTGTTTGTTTAAAATCTTTCATTTTTGTTTAGATGATTTCAATTTAGATCGAACACTGCGATAAACGTTTCAAATGTTTAGTAGAACCAACCAATCACGATGATCTAAATTTTGAAAAATTTGAGAAGGGCAAATCAATCAACAAATTCCGCTATGATTGCAAGAAGAAATCCGCTGAGAATTAAATTAATGTTGTGCTTCCTCACTTTCTACATGACTTTGTCTTCTTTTGATGAACTGATTAGGGTTTCAGGTCTTTTGGGCAAGTGAAGATCTACTGGGAAAAACTAAACGAGGTCTTTTGGACAAGTGAAGTACGAAAATTCCAGCGAAGACATGCAACTGCCTTGACATGTTCAAAGCCAAGACTTGAACTAACAGATTTAATTTCATTCAAAACAAAATATTTGTTTTGAATACTTTCGTTACAGAGGTCACCCGTAATTCCTTTCATAATCAGTAATCACAATTTTTTAGTTCGTTCATTATCAGCTTGGCCCGGGGTGGGGTGGGTTGGGGGGGTCATCAAAGTTACGTGAGGAAATGCATTTAAAAATCGAAATAGCGTACGGGAGTGAAATAAGTTTTGCGTCAGTGCGCGCGCGGAGTGTGTCGAAATAATTGTTGCATCAAAACGCTGCAGCCATTATTCAATTTGTAGTTTCGACACAAACTTGGACGATGAACCGCTCCGGGCCACGACGAATGTGAGATAAAATGCTCACAAACAATTTAATTGGCGGCGATAGTGAGCGCGAGCGGAAGTCGCTTCTTTTTCCCTTCTGAAACGAACGGGGGAAGAAAAAGTTTCTTCTTTCGCTTGTTTCTTATTTGCTTCTTCCAGTCCGACGGCGGCGTTAATGAATTGCCCCGCAATTAAAATTGATGTTGCACGTCTAAAGATAAGTTTGTTTGCCTTGTTTTTGCACAAGAGGTTCGTTCGCGAGCGCATTCCACATAATTGCGGCTGTGAGCTGATGTTAATAATAATGCACACAATGAATTATTTCGAAGAGACGACGCAGGAGGAGAAAAAGTTCGAGTTGTAAGACGAGGCGAGCGATAAATAATACAAACCACTTTTATGTGTAAGGAATTAATGAGCGCGCGAGCGTTTATTCTAAAAATAAATCAGGGAGTTGGTGGCACTTCTTTGCTCTCAAGCTGAAGACACCAACCATTTAATAAACTCCAACATCAAATTAATAAATAATTGCACGGGGCAGAAAGTTAAGAGTGTAGTTCAAAAAGAAAAGAAAAATATTAAAAAATGCATTCGCTTTTTACTCAACAACAACAAAATGAACTCCCAGATTTAAAATTGCCAACGTCATCAGTATTGCACTTGACACATGTCAAATTTTATCTCGTATGTAAAATGAAACATACTGTAGGCATAAACAAAATGAAAAACCAAAAAGCGTTCGTTTTCGAAAAAGAAAAAATAAATGAAAAAATGTTTGTTTTCTTTTTGACGCAATTCTGTTACGTTTCTTCATAAAGTTTGGAATGCACGAGAACTGTTGCTCCTTTTGTTGTTCCCTCTTTACTTTTTGATGCGTTTCGTTTTTGTTTCTGATAAGAGACTATTCTCTTATGAACACTTTTTTTGCTGTTTGCCTTCTGACGCGATTGAAGAACAGTTCCTGCTACGTTTCTTCAAAAAATTGGGAAGGTAAGAGAATTATTGCTCCTCTGTTGTTTCCTCTTTAGTTTTTGATGCGTTTAGTTTTTGTTTTCGATGAGAAAAATGCGATTGTTTTATAAAAACTTGCTTTGTTGTTTGCCTTTTGATCCTGCTACGCTTCTTCAAAAAGTTTGGAAGGTAAGAGAACTGTTGCTTCTCTGTTGTTTCCTCTTTTGTTTTTGATGCGTTTCGTTTTTGATTCTGATAAGAAAAATGCAATTGTTCCTATGAACACTTTTCTGCTGTTTGTCTTTTGACGCGATTGAAGAATAGTTCCGGCTACGTTTCTTCAAAAAATTTGGAAGGCAAGAGAACTGTTGCTCGTTTGTTGAGTCTTCTTTTGTTTTCATGGGTTCGTCTTTGTTTCTGATAAGAAAAATTCGATTGTTCTTATAAACACCTGTTTTGCTGTTTGCCTTTTGACGAGATTCAAGAACAGTTCTTGCTACGTTTCTTCAAAAAAATTGGAAGGCAAGAGAACTGTTTTGCTTCTTCGTTGTTTCCTCTTTTGTTTTTCAAGCGTTTCGTTTTTGTTTCCGATAAGAGACATATGATTGTTCTTATAAACACTTTTCTTGCTGTTTGCCTTTTGAGGAGATTGAAGAATAGTTCCTGCTACGTTTTTTCAAAAAATTTGAAAGGCCAGAGAATTGTTTTGCTTCTTCGTTGTTTACTCTTTTGTTTTTCATGCGTTTCGTTGTCGTTTCCGACAAGAGAAATGCGATTGAAGAATAGTTCTTGCTACGTTTCTTCAAAAAGTTTGGAAGGCGAGAGAACTGTTACTGTTACGTTGTTTCCTCTGTTTTTTTGATGCGTTTAGTTTTTATTTCCCATAAGAGAAATGCGATTGTAATTATAAGCAATTTTTTTGCCGTTTGCCTTTTTTTTGCTTTTTTTGTAGAATGCGGGTGGCATTTATGTAACTACACCAGTGGTTCTTGTCCTTTTGAAAATGCAACGGAAATCATATTTTCTATCGGTTGTCTTTTGTTTTCTACGAGTTTTTCTTTTCGTTTGTGACGAGGAAAGGACGAACATTTGATGCACAATCGATGTCCTGTTTTCTGCCGAAAATAAAATCGTACATTCAAAAATCAATTTGCTTTTTATTTTTTTTTTAAGAATTGACCGCCTTTTGTTTTCAAAGAATGTAAAAACCCTGGATTTTCGTCAATTCGCCACGTAAACGATCGTCGTTTGTTCTTTACGTTTTTAAACAAAATTACGCACAATCGATCATCGCTTGTTTGCTATGTTTTTGATCAAAATTGTCTTTTTTTCTTTTTGATAGGTGGAACGAATTTCAATTTTTTCTTAAAAAAAAACTGATCGCCTTTTGTTTTCAAAGAATGTAATCACCCTGAATTTTCGGTAATCGTTATATAAACGATCGTCATTTGTTTATTATGTTTTTGATCAAAATTGTCTTTTTTTTTGGTGGATGGAACGAATTTCAATTTTTTCTTTTTCGAAAAACTAATCGCCTTTTATTTTCAAAGAAGGTAAAAATCCTGGATTTTCGTCAATTCGTCATGTGAACGATCGTCATTTGTTCTTTACGTTTTTTGATGAAAATTACGCACAATCGATCGTCATTTGTTCGCCATGTTTTTGATCAAAATTGTCTCTTTTTTTCTTTTTGATGGGTGGAACGAATTTCAATTTTCTTTTTTTTAAAGCTGATCGCTTTTTGTTTTCAAAGAATGCAAAGATCTTGAATTTTCGATAATTCGTTATACAAACGATTGTCATTTGTTTGTATGTTTTTGATCAAAATTGTCTTTTTTTCTTTTTTGATGAGTGGAACGAATTTCAATTTTTTCTTTTTCGAAAAACTGACGATCGCCTTTTGTTTCCAAAGAACGTAAAAACCCTAAATTTTCGTCAATTCGTCACGTAAACGATCGTCATTTGTTCTTTACGTTTTTTGATGAAAATTACGCACAATTACACGATCGTCATCTGTTCGCCATATTTTTGATCAAAATTGTCTTTTTTTTTTCTTCTTTTTGATGGGTGGAACGAATTTCAATTTTTTCTTTTCTTTTTGAAAAGCCGTTCGCCTTTTGTTTTCAAAGAATGTAAAGACGAACGCTCGTCATTTGCTTATGTTTTTGATCAAAATCGTCTTTTTTTTTTTTTTGATGGGTGGAACGAATTTCAATTTTCTTTTTTCGAAAAACCGATCGGCTTTTGTTTTCAAAGAATATAAAAACCCTGGATTTTCGTCAATTCGTCACGTAAACGATCGTCATTTGTTCTTTACGTTTCTGATCAAAATTCGCTCAATCGATCGTCGCTTGTTTGCTATGTTTTTGATCAAAATTGTCTTTTTTTTTTAAAAGATATTCGCCTTTTGTTTTCAAGAAATGTTTTCGTTAATACGTTAACACAAACGATCGTCATTTGTTTGTTATGTTTCTAATCAAAATGGTATTTTTCTTTTTGACGGGTGGAACGAATTTCAATTTTCTTTTTTCGAAAAACCGATCGGCTTTTGTTTTCAAAGAATATAAAAACCCTGGATTTTCGTCAATTCGTCACGTAAACGATCGTCATTTGTTCTTTACGTTTCTGATCAAAATTACGCTCAATCGATCGTCGCTTGTTTGCTATGTTTTTGATCAAAATTGTCTTTTTTTTTTGAAAAGATGTTCGCCTTTTGTTTTCAAGAAATGTTTTCGTTAATACGTTAACACAAACGATCGTCATTTGTTTGTTATGTTTCTAATCAAAATGGTCTTTTTTTCTTTTTGATGGGTGGAACGAATTTCAATTTTCTTTTTTCGAAAAACCGATCGGCTTTTGTTTTCAAACAATATAAAAACCCCGGATTGTTGTCAATTCGTCACGTAAACGATCGTCATTTGTTCTTTACGTTTCTGATCAAAATTACGCTCGATCGATCGTCGCTTGTTTGCTATGTTTTTGATCAAAATTGTCTTTTTTTTTTTTTGAAAAGATGTTCGCCTTTTGTTTTCAAGAAATGTTTTCGTTAATACGTTAACACAAACGATCGTCATTTGTTTGTTATGTTTTTGATCAAAATGGTCTTTTTTTCTTTTTGATGGGTGGAACGAATTTCAATTTTCTTTTTTCGAAAAACTGATCGCCTTTTGTTTTCAAAAATTGTAAAAAAAAACCTGGATTTTCGTTAAGTTCGTTATAATAATCGATAGCCGTTTGTTTGTTACATTTTTGATGAAAATTACACAATCGATCGTCGTTTGTTTCTTACGTTCTTGACAAAAAAAGGTATTCGTTTTTACTTAAAAAAAAAACAAAAATATCTTTTTTTTTTTTTTAGGGATGGAACAAAAGTCAATTTTTTTTTGACACACGGAACAAAAGCCCACAAACACATGCAGTACACAAAATGGAATGGTATTCAAAATTGAAAAAAAAAGAAATAAAGAAACAAAAAATCAAAGGTAAAAAAAAGAGTAAAGAAACAAAAAGCAACTGATCGCCTTTTGTTTTCAAAAAAAAACATAGAAACTCTGGATTTTCCTTAATTCGTTACGGAAATGATCGTCGTTAGCTTCTTACGTCCTTGATGAAAAAACAATACTCATTTTTCATTAAAAAAAAAATTAATGCAAAGAAAGGGGTAGAATAAAAATAAAATTTTTTGACGGGTTCTTCTTCTTTTGAAAATTTTTCTTTTAAGAAAAGCCGTCTGAGTTGAGGTGGGCTAGGAAAATCGGTCCATCCACTGACCTTCACTTACTATCCCAAAAGTTTTACCCCACCCAGCAAATTGGAGTTGAAAAGATGCCGTCGATGATCGAGACAACCCTGAGGTTCGAACCCACGACTTCTCTGGTTCGCGTTTCACACTGCTCTGCCTCCTGGGCCATCAATGCTTTGGAAACTTGAATCTACAAGAGTATTCTAAGAGAGACAACGACGTCCAAAAATTGTATGCGAGGTGATTAAGGAAACTAATTCCTAATTTCGCGCATTGTTTACACGTAAACTGCGCAGCTGTAACTGAACACCGCTCTGTAAACGAAACTCACCGCGAAAACAAAACATGATCTGAACGATTGCCCAACGCGACATTGAACAACAACAACGTACATTTCCGAGAAAAACGCTCGTTTCCAAGTTCCCCGGCCGTTCGCCAGTAATTTGCAACTTTTTCCTAAACTCACCGAGCAGATTTTTTTTTGCGCCGATCCGATGACGTCAGCGCTTTAATCAAGTTGTATCTACACAGTGTGTGTTGTTGCATAACACCACGGCAAATACATTTCGCTAGCAAACGCGATAACGAAATAAATAATAAAATCCCGATTCGCATGTTTGTTGTGTTGTGCAAATATGTTTAATCGAAGGCGCGCTGGTGATGATGATGATGGTGTTTGATGGGGAACGATGAGGAGGAATCGTAGTCTGCCCACACGTGCACACGTCCGCATTGAAATTCATTCCTGGTTTTGCTTTGGCTTATACGACGAATGCGCGAATGCAGATGTGGACGATACTCGATTATTAAATGGTACAGTTTTGCTTGTCTCAATGCACCTAGATGAACGGGTTTGAGGTAAACGTGGGACTTTAGTACAGTACTACGGTTGCGAGAAGTGAATACTACCTACCGTTATGGTAGTAGTCGCGAAGAAGCTAATTGATTTTACCCAAGACATTAAGTCTAGACGAGTTGCCTTACTTTGCTGTTTTTATTTTCCTTTACGTGTGTACTTCGAAGATCTCGGTTTTCAGTGACGTAAACGCGTCTCTTAACAGTACGCACAGTAACAGTCAAATGTCGTGCAACGTTGCTGAATGAACACAAATTTCATCTTGGGGGAGAGGGGGACAGCACAAATCCAAGATGGTAACTATGAAGGATGGTATAATATGGTATCAAAAATATATCTTAAAAATAACTTTGACGTGAAAGGGCGAGTGGTCATACAGTAGCTGCTGGCCCTCAAATCTGCTCAAGGTCTTGCCTTATTTGGTATTAACGGAAGACTGGTCAGACAGACCCCCAAATCTGCTCAAACCTTCTAGAAACGCTCTTACCAGCGTATGGCCTTATTCTTCAGAGCAAGTTTCACTTTAGGGGACAGCACAAATCCGAACTAGCGACTGTGAGGGTCGGTACAATGTGGTAACCCTCAAAAACAACTTAAAAGTAACTTTGGCACGAGTAGGAGAATGGTCGTAGATAGCCCCTAAAGCTACTAAAATAATCTACAAGCGTATGGCAAGCCTTGTCTTATTTGGTATGAACGGAAGACTTGTCATACAGACCCCCAAAGCAGCACAAATCTTCTAGAACCGCTCTTCATAACCTATGGCAAATTTGCGTTATTCTTCAGGGCAAGCTTCACCTTAGGGGACAGCACAAATCCAAAATAGCGACTTTGAAGGTCGGTAAAATATGGCAACCCCAAAAAATATCTTAAAAATAATTTTGGCACGGGTAGAGGAGTGGTCATAGAATAGCCGTTGGCCCCCAAAGCTACTCAAATCTTCTATAGGCGTATGGCAAGTCTTGTCTTATTTGGCATTAACGGAAGAGTTGTCATAGAGGCTCCCAAAGGTCTTCATAGCGTATAGCAAGTGTTGCCTTATTCCTCAGAGCAAATTTTATTTTAGAGAACAGCACAAATCCGAGATAGTGACTATGAAGGTCGGTGCAATATGGTAACCCCAAAAAATATCTGAAAAGTAACGTTGGCACGAGTAGATGAGAGATCATGGAATAGTCGTTGGCCCCCAAAGGTTATAGAGTAGCCGTTGGCCCTCAAATCTTCTACAGAGGTATCGCAAGCCTTACCTTATGTGGTATGAACGGAAGAGTGGTCATATAGGCCCCCAAGGCTGCTCTAATCTTCTAGAAGCGCTGTTACCAGCGTATGGCAAATTTTGTCTTATTCTTCAGAGCAAGTTTCGCTTTACGGGACAGCTCAAATCCCACATAGCGACTATGAAAGTCAATACAATATGTTAACCTCCAAAAATATCTTAAAAATAACTTTGGCACGAGTAGAGGAGTGGTCATAGAGTGGCCAAATCTACTTCTGCAGGTGTATGGCAAGTCTTGCCTTATTTTTTAAAGCAAAAGTTTGGAAGAAGGGGAATGTGGAGTTGACGATGTATTTTACCACCACCTTAGAGTACAAAAAGGTCATAATTATAGTCCTGATTGTGTTACGTCATAACATTCTATCACACTCCACGCTGGAAGAGGAGAAATCGTTCGAAAAGGAAGGATAGCTCAGGGAGACATCTAAAGGATCATTAGCAAGCAACCACGACGTGTTTTATCACCACCTTAGAGTATAATCAGATCTTAATTGTAGCCCTAATTGTATTACGTCATAATATACGATCATACTGTACACTGGAGGAAGACAGATCACTCGAGGAGAAAGAGTAGCTCAGAGGGGCATCCAAATTATCATGAACAAGCAACTACAACGTGTTTCATCCCCTTCTTAAAGTATAAATAGGTCTTAAGATTGTATTACGTCATAATATACGATTATACTGTACACTGAAAGAGGACAGATCACTCGAAGAGAGAGGGTAGCTCAAAGGGGCATCAAAACGATCATGAATAAGCAACTACGACGTGTTTCATCGCCACCTTACAGTATAAATAGGTCTTAAGGATAACCCTGATGGTACTACTACGTCATAATATACGATCATACTGTACGCTGAAAGAGGACAGATCGCTCGAAGAGAGAGGGTAGCACAGAGGGCCATCTAAATGTTCATGAACGAGCAACTACGACGTGTTTCATCGCCAGCTGACAGTATAAATAGGTCTTAAGAATAGCCCTGATTGTACTACGTCATAATATACGCTCATACGGTACACTGAAAGAGGACAGATCGCTCAAAGAGAAAGGGTAGCTCAGAGGGGTATCAAATGATCATGAACAAGCAACTACGACGTGTTTAATCGTCACCTTACGGTATAAATAGGTCTTAACAACAACCCGAATTGTACTACGTCATAATATACGATCATGTTGTACATTGAAAGAGGACAGATCGCTCAAAGAGAAAGGGTAGCTCAGAGGGGCATCAAACGATCATGAATAAGCAACTACGACGCGTTTCATTGCCACCTTACAGTATAAATGGGTCTTAAGAATAGCCCTGAGTATACTACGTCATAATATACGATCATACTGTAAGAGAGCAGATTGCTCGAAAAAAAAAGGGTAGCTCGGAGGCGCATCCAAATGGTCATGAACAAGCAACTACGACGTTTTCATCGCCACGTTGCAGTATAAATAGGTCTTAAGATTGTATTACGTCATAATATACGATCAGGCTGTACACTGAAAGAGGACAGATCACTCGAAGAGAGAGGGCAGCTGAAAGGGGCATCCAAACGATCATGAATAAGCAACTACGACGTGTTTCATCGCCACGTTACAGTATAAATAGGTCTTAAGATTGTATTACATCATAATATACGATCATGTTGTACACTGAAAGAGAACAGTTCGCTCGAAGATAAAGTGTAGCTCAGAGGCCATCTAAATGATCATGAACAAGCAACTACGACGTGTTTCATAGCCACCTTAGAGTATAAAGAGGTCTTAAGGATAGCCCTGATGGTACTACGTCATAATATACGATCATACTGTAAACTGAAAGAGGAGAGATCGCTCGAAAAGAAAGAGTAGCTCGAGAGGGGCATCCAAATGATCATGAACAAGCAACTACGACGTGTTTCATCGCCACCCTACAATATAAATAGGTCTTAAGAATAACCCTGATTGTACTACGTTATAATATACGATCATACTATACACTGAAAGAGGAGAACTCATTCAAAGAGAAAGGATAGCTCAGAGGGGCATCCAAATGATCATAAATGAGCAACTACGACGTGTTTCATCGCCACCTTACAGTATAAAGAGGTCTTAAGAATAGCCCTGATTGTGTTAGGTCATAATATACGATCATACTGTACATTGCAAGAGGAGAGATCGCTCGAAGAGAAATGGTAGCTCAGAAGGGCATCCAAATGATCATGTACAAGCAACTACGACGTGTTTGATCGCCACCTTACAGTATAAATAGGTCTTAAGAATAGCCCTGATTGTACTACGTCATAATATACGTTCATATTGTACACTGGAAGAGGACAGATCGCTCGAAAAAATAGGGGAGGTCAGAGGGGCATCCAAATGATCATGAACAAGCAACTACGACGTTTTCATCGCCACGTTGCAGTATAAATAGGTCTTAAGATTGTATTACGTCATAATATACGATCATATTGCACGCTAGATCATTCGAAGATAAAACAAAGGCCTCTGAGTGATCATAACAACCAACCACAAGTGTTCCACCCCAACCTTAAAGTATAATAAATCAGTGTTAATTATGATCCTGATTGTATTACGTCATAATATACAATCATACTGGACGCTGGGAAGGAAAAACCGTTAGAAGTGAAAGGCTAGTACGTAGAGGCATCTAAGTGATCATAAACAAGCCACCACGATGCATTTCGCCACCACCTTAAAGTATAAGTATGGTTTAAAGCACAGCCTTGATTGTATCACGTCGTAATATACGATCATACTGCACGCTGAGATAGGAAGGATCATTTGACGATAAAACAAAGGCATCTGAATGATTACAACAAGGAACCACGACGTGTTTTACCCGAACCTATAAAGTATAAATCAGTCTCGATTGCAGCCCTGATTGTATTACGTCATAATATAGTGTCATACCATACGCTGGGAGAGAAAAGATCGTACGAAGTCAAAGGGTGATTCAGAAGGAGTGTTTTATCACTACCTTAGAGTATAAACAGGTCTTAATTATAACCCGTTTTACGTTATACTCATACCAAGGTGACATAATTATAACCCAAAGTGTTTTACGTCATACTCAAACCAAGGTGATGGTGATTTATGAATATACTGAGCGTTGAAAGAAGAAATGACTAGGTTTTGATGTACCTCACGGTGTAACAAGGTCTCACTTGGTGATTTGTTTATACAAGCACCTGTACAATTTTTTTTACGAATCCAAACGTCAAACCCAAGATAAATTCTTATTGTATTAGGCAATCTCTCGGCGGCAGCTAAGCGGCGGGCATGTTAACATGCCCATAAATAAAATTACACTGTTACCACACCCATAGTGCACTTCTACAGGAATGTAATGAGGTATTAATGGATGAATTAGAATGGGCCTACGGAGAATGGTGTTGCAATCCCTTGCTGGCCGACGACGAGAATGGGCCCGATGGTTTCCCAAGAGGCACGTGTAAACCGGATGTGTCGATTTAGACGGTTCGTTTCGTCCGATTGCGATCGTGAAATTGCGCCTGCCTCTCGCACATCCTGCTTTTTGTTGTAGACCTCTGAGGAAAAGGATGATTTCACGCAATGGTTTCGGTGGTGCGGACCGCCTACAATCGATACACGAAATTTGGCAACCCGCGATTGTGCGATTCGGCTATAAAGGCCAAGGGCTTCTTCCATTGTTTGCTGAAGAGGACGTGTCTTGAATTTAGCGTTGCGTTATCAATGGATTTAAACAATTGCAAAAAAAAAAAACATTATTATGTTGTATGTAGTTAAAGGTCAGTGATTTGTCTGAGTGTGTGTGTGTGACACGCCTGATATCGAAAGGTCACTTTCTCCTCCTTGCTCTCGTTCTTCTTACTTAATCGTCGTTTTGTTTTTGTTCGAGTAAACAAACGCGAAGACTTTTAAATCGCTTCAGGATTTACATCTTTTTTTTTTTTTTTTGTTGAAGAAATATAAACAAGAAGATGCTTGTTGTTTAAACTGTGATCGCACAGTAGCCTCAGTTGACACACGTCACGGAGGACGGACGGCACGTGACCTCACCACGACTCAAACACGGGAGCCACTGGTTTTAGTTAATTAAATTCATTAGCCGGAGCACGCGAACTCATTTTGGGACGTGTGTAAAAAAATATAAGTCAGTGTAAAATGCATCACGCGACACAATTGTTTGCGAGTTTGAGATGCGCGAAATGCAAGAGTTTGAGCTGCGCAGAATGCACTTCATTACAAATTCCCCTTGAGGTATTCATGTACCTACAATTATAAGGTGTGTGCGTTTCTTTTTTTTTTATATTAACATTGTGAAATACTTTCGACCACGCCTCAGCTGATTGACTTGGATTTGGAAATTGGTTTCATCGATAAGATAAATAAATAGCGAGCGACGCAACAAAGACCTGCCTGTCGAGTAGAGGAGGACCTTGGCATTCGCCCGGCGAATTGACAATATGTTGCAACATCAGTGTCAAAGTTCACGCGCAGAGGTCGGCCAGTACAACATGATGGTAATACGTGAGAAGCTAATTGTACACGGTTTCCTTGAGAGTGTTTTTTTTTAAACGCGCGAGGCTTAATGACCACGCGAGCCAATTAATGAGGTAGCCTTTCGCAGAGGCTTTCTAATCACGAAAAAAAAAAATTAATCGTTTGGAAATAATCAGTGCGCTTCATTTTTTTCTGGAACTGGTTCGAAACCCGTTCGTGGTCTTGATGTTGAAATATTTTTAATATCATGTTTAAGCTTCCACAAAAAACAAAAGAAATTCATCGTTATCATGGTCCCGTTTACTATAGCTCTTCCAACGCTAATAAAAATCTACGGGCAAAAAAAATGTTAATCAACGTTAGAAAGAAAAAGAAAAACAAGTGACAATCACTCGATCGAACGACAAACAAAAAAAAAACGCATCGAAAGAAAACAAAAAGGCAAACGGCGATGGTGAAGCGAGAAAGCAATGTGAAACAGAAAAACAACTGCCACTCGATTTACCAAAAAAGAAAAAAGTGACAGTTGATTGGCAAACAAGGAACAATTGAAAGAAAACTGGTCGAAAGCAATATGAAACAGAAAAACAACTGCCACTCGATTTACCAAAAGAGAAAAAAGTGACAGTTGATTGGCAAACAAGAAACAATTGAAAGAAAACTGGTCGAAAGCAATATGAAACAGAAAAACAACTGCCACTCGATTTACCAAAAAAGAAAAAAATGACAGTTGATTGGCAAACAAGAAACAATTGAAAGAAAACTGGTCGAAAGCAATATGAAACAGAAAAACAACTGCCACTCGATTTACCAAAAAAGAAAAAAGTGACAGTTGATTGGCAAACAAGAAACAATTGAAAGAAAACTGGTCGAAAGCAATATGAAACAGAAAAACAACTGCCACTCGATTTACCAAAAGAGAAAAAAGTGACAGTTGATTGGCAAACAAGAAACAATTGAAAGAAAACTGCTCGACTACGATAAAATCAAAGAATGGGACTGGCGACTCTACTCATGGATCAAAAAAGTGAATATTCGACAGTCGCAGTTAAAAACAATTGCCGGTCGATTAACAGGGAAGAAATTCAAAGAAAAGAGAAGGCGATCGCCGAAGTTGAACAAAAATAAAATGATGAACGTCTAAATGAGACTTAATTCTTAACTAAAACTTAATTAACTCGATGAGCAGAATCGTTAAATGAACAGTAAGAAAAAAAACAATTGATACTCAATTAACAAAACAATCGATAGTCGCAACAATAACAATTGCCGGTCGATTACCAGGAAAGAAATTCAAAGAAAATAGAAGGTGATCGCGCCGAAGATGAACGAAAAAATGAGAAACGTCTGCACTCTAAATCGAAACTTACTTCTTAACAAAAACTTAATAAAGTCGATGGGTAGAATTGTTAAATAAACAGTAAGAAAACAAAAACAATTGACACTCAATTAACAAAAAAAAAAAAAATTGAAAGAAAACAAAAGGCAAACGGCGATGGTAAAGCGAAAAAATTAAAAACGTCTGCAGCTCTTAAAAGTTTCCATTATTTAAGTCTTCTAAACTAACAGACCTCAACGAATGCGAAAACAATATTAAACAGGAAAACAATTGCCAATCGATTTACTAAAAAAGAAAAAAAAGTGACGGTTGACAAAAAAACAATGAAAGAAAAGTGCGGTGAAATCAAAGAATGAGGTTTGCGACTGGTCAAAAAAAAAGTGAGTATTACCTGAAAACAATCGACAGTCGCAGTAATAACAATTGCCGGTCGATTAGCAGGGAAGAAATTCAAAGAAAACAGAAAGTAATCGCCGAAAATGAACAAAAATAAAATGAAAAACGTCTGCAACCTAAATCGAAACTTAATTCTTAACAAGAACTTAATCGAGTCGACGGGCAGAATCGTTTAATGAACAGAACAGAACTAAGAAACAAATGTCACTCAATTTACGAAAGAAATAACAATTATTGAAAAGAAAAAAAAACAAAAGACAAACGGCGACGGCAAAGTGAAAAAATTCTGCGGATCTTAAAAGTTTCCATTATTTATTTTATTTATTAGCGGATGCAAAAGCAATATTAAACAGAAGAACAATTGCCAGTCGATTTACCAAAAAAAGAAAAACAATTGAAAGAAAACTGATCGACTACGATGAAATAAAAAAATGAGGTTTGCGACTTTTCTGATGGTCAAAAAAAAAAGTGAGTATTACCTGAAAACAATCGACAAATGCCGGTCGATTACCAGGGAAGGTGATCGCCGAAGATGTACAAAAAAATAAGAAACGTCTGCAATCTAAATCGAAACTAAACTCTTAGCAAAAACTTAGTCAAATCGATGGGCAGAATCGTTAAATGAACAGAACAGGAATAAGAAACAACTGACACTCAATTTACAAAAGAAATAACAATTATCGAAAGAAAACAAAAGGCAAACGCCGACGGTAAAGAGAAAAAATTAGAAACGTCCGCTATTCTTAAAAGTTTCCATTATTTAAATCTTGTAAACTAATATAACTAACGGATGCAAAAGCAATATTAAACAGAAAAACAATTGCCAGTCGATTTACCAAAAAAAGAAAAAAAAAACATTGACGGTTGACAAAACAAAAACAATTGAAAGAAAACTGATCGACTAAGATGATATCAAAAAATGAGGTCGGCGACTCTTCTGATGGTCAAAAAAAGTGAGTATTACCTGAAAACAGTCGACAGTCGCAGTAATAACAATTGCTGGTCGATTATCCGGAAAGAAATTAAAAGAAAATATAAAGCGGTGGCCAAAGATGAACAAAAAAATGAGAAATGTCTGCGATCTTAATCGAAACTTAATTCTTTTAAGAAAAAAAAAAGAAAAAAGAATCGTTAAATGAGCAGTAAGAAAAAGGAAACAACTGACAGTCAGCCTACAAAAGAAAAAACAATAATAATTGGAAGAAAACAAAAGACAAACGGCAATGATAAGGTGGACAAATTAAAAACGTCAGTGATTCTTAAAAGTTTCACTTATTTAAAGATCTTATAATCTAATAGATCTCTGCGGATGCAAAAACAATATAACAATATAACAAGGAAAAACAATTGCCAGTCGATTTATCAAAAAAGAGAAAAAGTGACAATTGACCAACAAAATAAAAACAATTGCGAGTTTTCTGAAGGCAAAAAAATAAAATAAAATTATCTGAAAACAATTGACGGTCGCAAAAATATCAATTGACCGGGAAGAAATTAAAAGGTGATGATCGAAGATGAACAAAAAAATATGAGAAACGTCTCCGATCTAATCGAAACTTAATTTAAAAAAATAAACGGCGATGGTACACTGAAAAATTTTAAAACGTTTGTAACTCTTAAAAGTTTCCATTATTTAAAGATGCAAAAGCAATATAAAACAGAAAAACAATTGCCAATCGATTTATCAAAAAAGAAAAAAAAAGAGACAGTCAAAATAAAACAATTGAAAGAAAAGTGATGGAACAGATCAACCGCGATGAAATCGAAAAGTGAGCAACGTTTGTGACTCTTCTCTCGGCCAAAAAAGTCAAAATTATCTGAAAACAATTGACGTTCGATTAACCGGGAGGTAATTCAAAGAAAATAGAAGACGATCGCTGAAGATGAACATAATAATAATGAGAAACGTCTGCAATCTTAATCAAAAATTAATTTTTAAAAGAAAAAAGCTTTAAAAAAGTCGTTGTGTTAAATGAACTGTAGAAAAAAAAAACAGCTGACAAGCAACTAACAAAACAAAAAAAAAAAACAATTGAAAGAAAACAGGTGGCAAACGACAATGACGAACTGTGTTCTTTGAACGCCCTTTTGGTTAATCGACTATCAATTGTTTCTTTTTTTTTGGTGTGCTTTCAGTCCGTATACTTTCAATTGTCTTCTGTTTCCTGGTTTTTTCCATTTCGTCGTTTTACCTTTTGTTTTTTCGTTTTTTATTTTTATCATTTTGTTTTTTCTTGCCCAACGATTTTCTCTAATTCTTAATTTCAGTTAAATTTGAACATTGCAGGCGTTTTTCCTTTTTTCGATTATCCACTTTCTTTCAATTTTCTTTTTTCTGACCCATCGACTGTCACTTGTTTTTGTTCAATAATTTCTGATTTTACATCCGTTGGGTTCTATCAGTTTTTTTTTTTTTGTTTTTCAATGACTCTTAAAAATCGAGGACGTTTCTCATTCTTTCACGTCGTCGTTTGTCATCTGTTTTCTTTCGCTTCTATTTTTGTTGTTCATTGGATGGCAATTGTTTTCCTTTCTGTTCACTTAACATTTCTGCCAATCGACTTTTATTAGTTTTTTTTTTGTTTAGAGAATTAAGTTTTGATTAAGTTTGAGGACGTTTCTCATTTTATCGTTCACCTTCGGCGATCGTCTTCTATTTTTTTTTTTAATTTCTTCACGGTTAATCGCCCGTCAATTGTTATGAATGCAACTGTCGATTGTTTTACTGCGATCTGTTCAGATAATTTGGTGCCGTCGGGAGAGTCTTCTTTTTTTTTAATTTCATCGACGTGCTTAAGTTTTTTTACAATTGTTTTTCTTTTGACGGTCTCTTCTTTTTTCTTCTTTCCAAATTGAATGGAAAGAAAAAGAAGATCAAGCGAGACTTATTTATTTCATTTATTCAACCCTCCCCCCCGCACAACACCATCCCCGCAGGGTCTATTGTTTAACTTCTCAATCAAAAAGAGCTTTGAGACGAATCGCAACAATACAGAAAATGAAAGCTCAAGGTCACTGGGCTCTTCAAGTAATTTCTTCCTCGTTTGGACCATTTTGTAACCATCACAGAATCGGAATTTTAAGTCCAACTTCATAAGTACAAAGTAACATAAAAGAGACCCACCAGGACGGAGAGGAAATAAAGAAAATCCGATTCAAAACAAGGGATGATATGAAGAGTCTTACGGATGGAAGGAGAAAAGGAGATCGAAGGGCCGCTAGCATTTCACTTAATCAAATTTGGTTTAAAAGGTACATACATCACCATCGCAGGGTCTACCCTTTAACTCACCCAAGAAGATCTTTGAGACCAATCGCAACAATTCAAAATATGGAAGCTCAACGTCACAGAGCCTTTTTTTCCTCGTTGGATAATTGCAATAGGGACAACGAATTTTAAGTCCAACTCCATGAGTACAAACTAATATCACAAAGACCCACCAGGAGGGAGAGGAAAATCCGATTCAAATTTGGGATGGTATGAAGTCTTATGAATGGAAGATAAAAAGGAGGTCAAAGGACTGCTTGTATTTCACTTATTCAAATTTGGATTAAAAGGGTACAACATCACCCCCACAGGGTCTACCATTCAACGTCAGCGCGAGTTCTTTGTAACTCACGAAGAACTCTGAGACGAATCGCAACAACGCAGAAAGTGGAAGATCAAGGTCACGGTGTTTTTCGAGGGATTTTTTCCTTGTTTGGATAATTTTTTTCTTTGCAATAGGGACGACGACTTCTACCGAATTTTAAGTACAACTCTTTGAGTACAAAGTAACATAAAAGAGACCCACCAGAAGATAGGGGAAATAACGAAAATCAGATTCAAATTAAGGGAGGGGTCGACCCAATAAAAGAACTTTTGAGATTTGAGTCGATCCCTCTTTTGGAAAATTTTTTTGTTATAACCTCCTTCGCCATCACAAAAATGAGCGACGGCTGCGACTTCTCTCTTCATTCTGCGCACACGTGCAAAACCAATCACGTCAATTTTTTTTCCTCCTCCTCGATTAAATTTTTGGATTAACTTCTTCTTTTTTTTTTTCTTTTTGAAAGAGCTGCGTCGGGCGATCGCCTTCTCGGAACCGACTCGCCCGCAGTGCTTTGCGTACACGTCCAAAGCGAATTCGTCATGCGATTTTTTTCCCCCCTGCGAGTAGTAGTAGTACGGTTGCTTGCTGCCTTCTTCGCAACTTGCTGCTACATTTCGAAAGTTGAACGAACTCGAGCCGCGGGTTTAATGTCTTCTGCGATGCAAAATTGTACGCGACCTCTCCCGAAAATCCCATTAGGAGAGGAAGTCAGGAGCCCCCTGCGAGGGGGACGACGTCCAGCTGCGTGGGTGAACGACCCGCCTTATTTATTTCGAAACTACCCAAAATCGGATTAAATGTGTTAAGGGCGTTTACGTGCAAGTCAAGGTAATAATAACAATAATAATAATCGGACTGGTTGTACAGTCAGAGTCAAAAATATTGTCTCCTTTATAAAGGTGAAATTGCGGCCTAATCCCTGCAATAAGTAGAAGGTAAACAATCACAAAATAGAAACGTGAAATAGAATTCGAGACGTGTTAGATCGCGACTTAAAATATTAGTAGGGAGACATTACTTTTAACACTCAGTGTACGTGTGCGAGTTTGTGTTTACCGGAACCACTAAGAAATAACTGCGCTTTCTTGAAGTGTTAATCAGTCACGTCGTGTACGAGACATGCGAGGTTTAATGATCTTGTAATCGAAATTAATCACGTGATTACTATTCCTCCCCCCCAAAATTTGAGATTAACGCCTCTCTCGGTTTCGGAGTTAATTACGTATTTCTATTTTTGCGTTTGTCATATTCTGTATTCGCTATGTTTTTAATACTATTTCTATATACCGGGTGGATCAGAAATAGCGGGCCTTCAACTGTTTTAAATTCGATCTTAATTTTGTTTACTGTCATCCTCATCTGATTTCGGTGACGAAACAAAAAACGTTCAAGTGGTGCCATTTTTTTTTTATCTGAGAGGTACTTTCGGTACTGTTATCAATCACCGCAAATCTATTTTTAATCTCCTCACGTGTCGCTAAAAATAAAACAAATGCATAAACCGCGCACTCATTGGGATCAATAAATCAAGGCCGTTCTTTGTTCTGCTTTGGTGCGATTATTTTATTTATTTTATTTTTTTGAATGATTTGAGGTTAAAGGGTCGACCCTGCGCTTCCTTTTGAACCAAACTTGCACAAATGAAAGGCCTTTTGATCTTCTTTCTTACTTCCATTCAATGGCCAGTAGTCACCATGTACAAAAAAAAATAAAAAATAGAACAAAAAAATAATGGAGAAACATTGGTAACACTTCTAACGGACAAGGAAGTACAAATTATCTGCCCTCAGTGAAACAATCGACAGTCGCAATAATAACAACTGAAGGCCGATTAACTCTGAAGACATCTCAAAGAAAATAGAAAAAGATCGCCGAAGATGAACGAAAAAATGAGAAACGTCTGCAAACTTAATCGAAACTGAATCATTAAAAAAACTATAAAGTCTGAATCGTTAAAAAAAAACTATAATGTCTGAATCATTAAAAAAAACTATAAAATCGATAGGCAGATCAGTAAAAAAAAGACAGCTGACAGGCAACCACAGTGACGAAGTGAAAAAAAAATGCAAAACTTTCGTGACTTTTTCGGTCGAAAAATTTACAATTTTTTTTTTATTTAAAACGAGAAACCGCTTCATTCTTTCGAAAAACAAAGAATACGAAGATGTCAAAACAATCGACGATCGCTGCGGATATGAAATCGAAAAAATAAAAAATAAACATTGGCAATTTTTTTTTTTTAGAAAAATTCTATGACGAGAGTAACACATTATTAAAAAGAAACTTAAAACAAGAAATCGCTTAATTTTGTCAAAAATCAAAGAAAATGAAAGCGTCAAAACAATCGACGATCGATTCGTAGATTCACTAAAGACATAAAGTTGAAAAAGTACAAAAAAAAATTGCAAAATTGTCTTTTTTAGAAAAATTCTATGACGAGAGTAAAATGATAAAAAAATTAAGAACTGTCGCTGAATTTTCCTCAAAAGAGAAAAACAAAGACGAAACGACAAAACAAAAGACGACGATCAATCATAGATTCAGTTCAAAAATGAATACAACAAAATATTTGCAATTTTTTTTTTTTTTAGAAAAATTCTGACAAGAAAAATATGATTAAAAAAATTAAAAAATGAGCTTCGCTTTTTCAAATATGAAAATGTCAAAACAATCGACAATCGATTCGTAGATTCACTAAAGACATAAAGTTGAAAAAGTACAAAAAAAAATTGCAAAATTGTCTTTTTTAGAAAAATTCTATGACGAGAGTAAAATGATAAAAAAATTAAGAACTGTCGCTGAATTTTCCTCAAAAGAGAAAAACAAAGACGAAACGACAAAACAAAAGACGACGATCAATCATAGATTCAGTTCAAAAATGAATACAACAAAATATTTGCAATTTTTTTTTTTTTTAGAAAAATTCTGACAAGAAAAATATGATTAAAAAAATTAAAAAATGAGCTTCGCTTTTTCAAATATGAAAATGTCAAAACAATCGACAATCGATTCGTCGATTCACTGCAGATATGAAATTGAAAAAATTAAAAAAAATATTTGCGCTTGTTTTTTTTTTTGAAAAATGACGAGAATAAAACGTTTAAAAAAGAAATTAAATAGAGATCGCTGAATTTTTTTCAAAAGAAAAACATCAAAGACAATGAAAACGTCAAAACAAAAGACGATCAATTCATAGATTTAGTTCAGAAATGAAATTTAAAAAAATACAACGAAATATTGACATTTTTTTTAGAAAATATTTGATGACAAAAAATGATTAAAAAAATTTAAAAAAAACGAGGAGAAATCGCTTCATTTTTTCAAAAATCTAACAAAATGGAAGTGTCAGAACAATCGACGATCAGATCAGAATAAAAATTTAAATTATACAAAAAAATATTGGCAATTTTTAAAACAATTGACGATCGATTCGTAGTAGATTCACTTCAGACGTGAAATTGAAAAAATATTTGCATTTTTTTTTTTTTTAGAAAAATTCTATTATAATAAAAATGATTAAAAAAATAATTAAAAATCGATGAAAAATCGCCTCTTTTCTTCAAAAATCATAGCTTCATTGTCAATTTTTTTCTTTAGAAAAATTCTGACGTGAAAAAAAACGATTAAAAAGAATTAATTAAAAATCGGGGAGAAATCGCTTCATTTCTTTAAAAAATCAAAGAAAATTAAAATATCATAACAATTGACAATCGATTCGCAGATTTTTTTAGAAAAAATCTATTACGAGAATAAAATGATTAAAAAAAAAGAGATGGCTGATTCTTTTTCAAAAAAAAAAAAAACAAAGACATTAAAAACGTCAAAACAAAAGACGACGATCAATTCGTTCAGAAATGAAATTAAAAAAAAATAGAACAAAATATGTTCTTTTTTTTTTAGAAAAAATTCCCGAGAAAAAACTTTTTTTTTTTAAATCAAAGAAATTGAAAACGTCAAAACAATTTACCACCGATTTTCGTAAATTCACTGAAGACACGTATTTAAAAAAATATATTTTTTTAATTCTATGACAAGAATAAAATGATTAAAATTTTAAAAGGAGAAAAAATGAGAGTGTCAAAACAGAAGAGAATTGAAATTTTATTTTTGACATTTTGAAACACTGACAACAAAATAAAACAAATGAAAAACTGAAATTAAAACAAAAATTAACGAGAAACAAAAGGAAATCGGCGTTTCTCTTCTGTTTAAAAATCCAAGGAACAAAAGAAAACAAAAAAAACAACCCAACAGAGAGAAAAAATTAATTAATAAATAAGTGTCGAAAGAGAACTGAAATTTTTCTTTTGGAATTTTTAAACACTGACACTGTATAAAAAATGAACGACAAACAAAAGATGATTGAAAAGGAACAGGTAGAAAACAATAGAAAACAAAAGAAGACAAAATGCAGAATAAAATAAACGAAGAAGAATTGAGATTTTGAATCATTCACAATATTAAAAAAAAATGTGTAAAATAAACGAAAAAGAAAATCCAAGAAACTATGGAAAACTAAACGAAAACAAAACTACAAATACAAAAAAAATATTCATTGAAAGAATTTTATTCGGAATTTTAAAACATTGACAATATTTGAAAAAAAAAAAACAGTGGAAACAAAAGAACATCGACTAAACACTAAAATACAATAAAATAATTCGGAAGAAAATTGAAATTCTTTTTGGAATTTTGAAACGTCGACAGTATTTGAAGTGAATGAAAAACAAAAGAAGATCGACGCTCCTCTCCTCCGATAAAAAATGTTCACAAATCTGAGCAACAATAGAAAGCAAATGACAATTCGAAATACAAAAAAGTAAATAAAAATATCAATTCACAATTTGGATCGAAAAAGAGAGCTATAACCTGAGGTTAAAAGGTCGCTCATGTGGCAGGGGTTATGCTCATGAATTTGGACTTAAAATTTTTAAGAAGTTGTCGTCGTGAGGAAATCATGTGAACGTTATAGAAAAAATGACCCAAAAGAGGAATTTGTTTCTTTTTTCAAAAAGGCCATGGCCATGAGCTGTTTTCGTTTTTTGTTATGTCGCGGCAAGCCGTCCAAAATAAGGGATGTTATCAAAAATCCTTTGAATTCGAATGGCAGACAAAAGAGAAAATCAGTGGAACCGCTCTTTAAAATCAAAACTCTATGGTTACAACACCACCTTCCACTTTTAACCTCAGAGGCCTCTTCCCGCTCGAAAAGAACTTTCATAACCGTGACTGGGTCAAATCTGAGATGTTGTTTTATTCGGGGAAAAGCCTCCCTCTGAGGTACAAGGTCTGGCCAAGAGATGGTGGTGTTGAACCCATGGTGTTTTAATTTAAACTGCATTAATTTGACTTTCTCTTTGCCCTGCCATTCGTATTCAAAAGATTTTTGGTAACATCCCTTATTTTGGATTCTTTCTCTCCTGATGGGTCTCTTTTATATTTGTTTGTACTCATGAATTTCGATAAAGTTGTCTTCGCTATTTCATCTGGTGAAATAATCGTGTAGAGGTGATAGAAAGGAATGATCCGAAAAAGGAATTAAATTGAAAGAAAAAATAGAGATTAGAGAGAAGTGGTAAAGACCACCCCAGATGTAGATCAAGGCCACAAGTCTTTAGCTACATTCGGAGCGGCCTTTATCTTTTTCCTTTGATCTGCTCTTTTTCTTTCCAATCAAGAGATCTGTGGTACCATCCCTTAACTTTGGATTTATTTCCTTTCTGGTCGTTACCTTGAAGCCAAAAATATGGAATTTTAGGAATTTCGAAACTAATCAGCTGCTTACGTTAGACTGACTGCAACAAAGTAAGCGTTGTTTTTGTTATTCGGAAATACTCGTCGCTATCAAAGGTCGCGAATCGCGGCGGCGTTCATGCTCATTCCTCCCCCCCCCCCCCACCGTTATCTGGAACCACTCGACGAAAATAATCAGAGTGGGTTTCGCAAAAATCCGCTTTTTATTCGAACTGTTTACCGTAGTTTGCGCAAACAAAGAGTGTGTTTTCGGGCAAAAATTCGCACGGACGTTCCCGGAACTGGAAAGAAGGCTCACGCGCACGAAAAGCTTAATTCAAATTCACATTCACATTCACACCATAAACGACGGTAGTGTGTGTGTATGTGAGCAAATGCAAACACAGGTCCTACTGTAAAGAGCTCGCGCGCTTATGTAAGGTTCCTTGATGTCAGCCGGCTCTTGCAATTAACAGTTTCTTTGTTGGTTTAACAGCAGTAAATTTGCAAGCCAAACTCAAACATCGAACCATCAAGTCCTTAGATAATATTCTCATCGGGTCGTTAATGACCTCCTCGATGTAACAAAACATCACACTCACATCTTAAAGACGACAATCACATTCGATCAAATCAAAACTTCGTCGTACTACATAGGTTTTTGGAGTTGTGTGACTCACCTTTGGGCGTCCGCAAAGACGAACTTCCTCAGCTTCAGGTCTCTGAGCACGATCCCGTTCCGGTGGCAGACCTGCACGGTTTCGACGATCTGCCGGAACAATCGCCGCGCCTCGGATTCCCTCAGCCTCTTCCTCGAGCGCACGTACGAGTGCAGGTCTCCGTAGGCCCGGGGGAACACCAGGTACAGGTACCTGTTTCCCACGATCACCTCGTGCAAGGAGGAGATCCGGGGGTGCGATTCTAGGCGGTAGTGCGCGGAGAGTAAGGAATGACTTTCATGCGAGACGACCTGCAAAGGAAAACGAGAAATTATTTCCTGGGATTCCCATTTCCCCCCCTCCCCACCCCAAAGCAACCCTGTAGTTTCCTCGGGGGGCTGAAAGATTAAAAAGAAAACTGTAACTAATACGAAAAGGAAATGGGAAAATGATCAGATGTGATCACGAGATGGCGTTGAAAACTTCACCAAAAAAAAGCGACGAATTTATTTCTTAATGCCGAAAATATTGAATCCAGTGTTACTTGGGGGCGTAGGATTCTCCGAAACCACCTCGTAGTTTCCAGAAAACCTTATTATTTTACAATTCAGTTGAGTGAAGTTGTAACCACGAGATGGCGCTGTAATTTTTCAAAGGAAACCTAAACTTCATCAAGAAGAAAATCGATGATTTCGGTAGGCTTGATTTTAATGCCGAAATTATTTAATAAATAATAATAATAAAGTCTGAATGCCTTGCAATTTGTGTTGGGCGCAGTTGCAACCACGAGATGGCGCTCTGAGTTCCCGTTGGAAACGTAAACTTCACCATAAAACGAATTAGACGAGTTCAGTAGACTTGATTTTTTATTGACGAAAATATTTAATAAATAATAAAGTAATAAAAATAAAATCTAAATGCCGTACAATTTGTGATGGGTGCGGCTGCAACCACGGGATGGCGCTCAAATTTCTCGCTGGAAACGTAAAGTTCATAAAAAAAAACCGATGATTTCAATAGACTTCACTTGTTTAACGCTGAAAATATTTAATAATTACTAATAGTAACAATTTCTAATAAAATCTAAATGCTTTGCAATATAAGTTTGGTGCAGTTCCCACTATGGCGCACAGATGGCGCTCTATCTAAATTTCCCGCTGGAAACTTGACGTTCACAAAAAAAAAAATCGAAGAATTCAACAGACTTGGTTTTTTTAATGCGGTTAATTTTTAATCCAGTGTTCCTTGGACTCCCTAAAATCACGTAATTGCGCAGTTTTCGCGCAAAGTCAAACTGCAATTGCAGTTCCAGTCGGTAATACCTACAATAAAACAAATGAAAACACTCCGAGGAGTTTTCAGTTAATAAAAAAAGGAAAACTCCAAGAAGAGTTCGTTTTTACCCCGCGAGATGGCGCTCCGCTCGAAATGTCGAACGTAACCAAAAATTAATTCAGAAAATTTCAAAGTAAAGAAACTCTAACATTCGATTCGATTAAATGCATGTGGATTGTGATGCGACAGGAAGTAGATTTTGTCGTCCGACTCCAGCGAAACTTGATCGAAATAGCTTTGGCTGCCGACCAAAAGAGGGCGTCCCGAAATAGGCGTGCATTACACATCGCTTCTTGGAACTAGAATTTAAGGGTGATTGGGGCCTTGTTTAAATGAAAGTGAGAACCAGATTAACGACAACAACAAAATGTAAAACTGTTTTCAGATTAATTTTATCGCTGGACGGAGCTTTTGCTTTTGTTAATTAAAAATGGCGGCTAGAAATTGCGACAATTAACGTTTTTATTGTATTAACTGAAATGAAAGTCTACTTGATTGCAATGGGATCCTCTATTTCGGCCCTAATTGGGTCCTCATCAGCACAAGAGCAGCTCGAGAACTCCACCTTAATCTCCTTGGACGCTTGGCGCGACTAAACGCACAGTTTCAAAGTCATGCAAATTTGAATTTCATTTTTTCGCGCGCTTTGTGACGCACTACGGGATTGGTTGGATGTCGTGACGTAATTTCTGGCGCGCAATTTTTTTATTTCAAAACGCTTTTACGCTTCATAAGGAAATCTATTGCGAGAAAACGATTTTTTTTTGAAAACGTAATTGCTTTTCATTGCAAAGAGAAAATATTTTTGCATTTCTCAATGGAAATTACAAAATGTAATATCGGCGAAGCAAATTGCGATTTTTATGGGTGTTATAAACAACGCTAATGTTGATTGGATGGTTGTGAACGGTCGTCTTGCGTGAAACTGTCAAGTCAACGAGATCACGTGATTACTCTCTGTTCGAGAGAATTGGTCACGTGGTTTAGTTGACCGTTCGGTCATGGAGTTAATTTTCGATTACTGGGAATTGTCAACTCTTAGTGGTTTCATTCACTAGCGCCATCTACGTACAAATACTTTAAATAATATGTTAAGCGCCAAATTCAAAGAATCGTAGTAAATTTCTAATGGATTGCAATTTCCAACAAATTGAACGTGTGAATGACGAAGTGATGACAACGTCTACAGACTTAGTAGGTTAATTTACCAGCGCCATCTATGTAAAAATACTTCAACTAATATTTTAAGCGCCATATTTAAAGAAGCATAGTAAATTTCCATTGACTTGCGATTTGGAACAAATTGACCGTTCACTCGGTCACGCAGCCTTAATTTTCAATAAGCAGACATTGTAAACTTTCAGTAATTCAATTTACTAGCGCCATCTAGGTACAAACGCTTCAAATAGCATTCCAAAACCAAAGTTAAGAACCGTAGTTGATTTCCATTGGATTGCGATTCTGAACAAGTTGCCCGTTAACGCGGTCTTAATTTTGAATTAGTAGACAACTTAGTAGTTTAATTTACTAGCGCCATCTACGTACAATTACCTCAAACAATATTTTAAGAAAGAACCGCAGTAAATTTCCATTAACCTGCGATTTTGAACAAGATGACCGTTCACTCAACCATGCAGTTCACGCAGTCCTAATTGTCAATTAGTATACGTTATCAACAATTAGTAGTTAAATTTACTAGCGCCATCTAGGTACAAATGCTTCAAATAGCATTTGAAGCGCCAAATTTAAAGAACCGTAGTGAATTTCCAATGGCTTGCGATTTTGAACGAGTTTACTCAGTCATGCAGTCTTAATTGTCAACTAGTAGACGTTGTGAACACTTAGCAGTTTAATTTACTAGCGCCATCTATGTAAAAATGCTTCAAACAACATTTTGAGCGCCAAATTTAAAGAACCGCAGTGAATTTCCAATGGCTTGCGATTCTGAACTAGTTCACGGTTCACTCAGCCACGCAGTCTTAATTTTCAATCAGGAGACTTTATCAACACTTAGCGGTTTAATTTACTAGCGCCATCTATGTATAAAAGCTTCAAACAACATTTGCCAAATTTGAATGAATTTCCAATGGCTTGCGATTTTGAACGGTTTACACTGTCACGCAATCTTAGTTGTCAACTAGTAGACGTTGTGAACACTTAGCAGTTTAATTTACTAGCGCCATCTATGTATAAAGACTTCAAATAATATATTAAGCGGCAACTTTAAAGAACCGCAGTGAATATCCAATGGCTTGCGATTTTGAACAAGTTCGCTCAGTCCCGCAGTTTTAATTGTCAACTAGTGGACGTTGTGAACACTTAGCAGTTTAATTTACTAGCGCCATCTATGTACAAATGCTTCAAATAACATTTTAAGCGGTAAATTTAAAGAACCGCAGCGAATTTCCAATGGCTTGCGATTTTGAACGAGTTTGCACAGTCACGCAGTCTTAATTGCCAACTAGTAGACGTTGTGAACACTAATCAATTTAATTTATTAGCGCCATCTATGTACAAATGCTTCAAATAATATTTTAAGCGGTAAATTTAAAGAACCGCAGTAAATTTCCTATGGCCTGCGATTTTGAACAAGTTCCCTCAGTCACGCAATTGTCAACTAGTAGACGTTGCATTTTAATTAATTTACTGACGCCATCTATGTACAAATACTTCAAATAGTATTTTAAGCACCAAATCTAAAGAAACGTAGTGAATTTCCAATGGCTTGTGATTTTCAACAAGTTCACTCAGTCACGCATTTTAATTGTCAACTATTATGCGTTGTGAACACTTAGCAGTTTAATTTACTAGCGCCATCTATGTACAAATGCTTTAAATAACATTTTAAGCGGCAAATTTAAAGAACTCCAGTGAATTTCCAATGGCTTGCGATTTTGAACAACTAGACAACTTAATTGTCAACTAGTAGACGTTTTGAACACTTAGCAGCTTAATTTACCAGCGCCATCTAGGTACAAATGCTTCAAATAACACTTTAAGCGCCAAATTTAAACAACCGCAATGAATTTCCAATGGCTCGCGATTTTGAACGAGTTTACTCAGTCGCGCAGTCTTAATTGCCAACTACTAGACGTTGTGGACACTTAGCAGTTTAATTTACTAGCGCCATCTACGTACAAATACTTTAAATGATATTTTTAGCGTCAAATTTAAAGAATCGTGTTAAATTTTATGGCAAATATCATAAAATAAATGGAAACCAATTTTGATTTCAAATTGCATTTGAGACTTTGATTCATTTATTAATTCCAATTTTTATTAATTTATTAATTATTATTAATTATAATTAATATTTAAAATTACGATTTGAATTTAATTTTTTCGCGCGCGCTTTGCAACGCCATAAGGGATTGGTCGACGTTCAATTTTCTTACTTCAAAGCGCTCTTACATTTAACAGAAAAATGTTTAATATCAATGTAGGCCATTAGATGGCGCTTTGAACGAACTTTTACGTTGTTAATTTACACGCAACCTTTAATTAAAAAAAAAATGCTCGCTTGTAAGCAACTGCTTGCAATGAATGTTAATTTCTGGGAAAGTATTAAAAAATTACAGTCGAAAAGATTTCACTATCGACTCAAAGATGGCGCAGCACGTTTCAGAAAACACAGTTTCTTAAAAACTTGTGCAGAAAGACTCGATCGTTTTTTGTTTTAAAAACGTAGTGGAAATAAACTCGTTGGAGTCCTGTAGATGGTGCTCTAAACGAACTTTCAAAATTGCTTTTTTGATGAATTTTGTAACAAATGTGAATTTCGTTTTTGCAACTAAGAAAATGAAGTTAGCCGACGGTAACTAAAAAGAAAAAAAAAACTAGAGAATAGAATAAAAAGGAAAACGTTGCAATAAAAAAATATCGTACCCAACCCAACCCCCGTACGTCAATTATTTTATTTACGTACCACTATATCCTTGCGCGAATTAATACATATATTTACGCTCAGGATAACTCATTCTGACGGCCCCAATTTATTTTCAGGACATTTCGTCCTGCGGCGCTCTCGTCCAATCTCAAATGTGGGAAGCCCGCGCCGTTTCAACATAATCCCACCGATCCCTTCCTGGCGTTCGCTCGATTACAAACAAAATAAATCTCTCGCGCTTATAAGCCACGCGAAACAATTATTTATTTATCCATTTATTTATTTATTTATTTATAGAACGAACGGGCACCTGTCGAAAGAAATTCCTTTCGAGGCGAGCGCTCAATAAATCATCGGAGACGGAGGCGCCCCCCTCCCCCTTCCTTTCGTGTCGCTCGGTAGAAAACACCTTTAACAATTATTATTACTTGCGTTTAAAGTTCATAATTGATTTGTTTACGGATCCACTCCTGCGTCACTTCTCTTATTATTACCATTATTGTTATTAACTGTCGGAAAGATGACTTGTTGTTGCCACGCAGTCTTGGGAAGGTACGTCTCTTTTTTTTTTCGTTTGTTGTTAACAATTGACGACTTGAGAACGAGAAAGGCGGTTCCGCCTTTTGAAATAAAAGTCTGTAACGTAGGAGGAATATATAGTCTGCCGTGATGATGTGATGATTCACAGCCAGCCTTTACAGATGTAACGGAATTGAGGAAGTAATTCCTTTGGCCGACCCGAGGAAGACCTAACCTTATGTCTATCGAGGAAGCATTTCTTCCGTTGGGCTTTTCTAAGATTTATTTAGATTATGTGGTTCCACGAAGTTCCCAAAGGATTTTATGAGTTTTCAATTTAAGGCCGGCTCCACACAATCCCTGAGATTTTCCGAGTTTTTAATTTAAGGCCGGCTCCGCACCTGTCGACCTGTTCGTTTCCAAGCGCGCTCGTCTAAACTTAAGGTTGGCTTCGCACGTGTCAACCCGTTCCCGGTGTTCCTCGTCTGGATACTTTTTTTGTTTAACTAAAGCGAAGACTTTCACCATGTACGCCTCGCGCTTCGAAGAAAGACGGGCGATTAAAACTTAAAAGCGACTTCAAACTCAAGTATACGACGCGCGAGTAATTAACATTCTTAAATAAGTTCCCTCTAGGTTTTGAATTTGATTTAAAATTTTAAAATTAAATTTAAGGCCGGTTTCACACGTGTCGACCCACTTCTGGCGCTTTTTTTCCCAATGTAGAGCAAGAAGTGTGCTCTTTTCCCAAAGAAAATACGGAAATTCGGCAAAAACTGAATGAAATGTCTGCTTAGAAGACTTTAGAATTTCCAAAATTTAATTCTAAGGCCAGTTCAAGGTCACTTTTTCAATCTCCAGAGCAAGAAATGATTCCTTTTTCCGAAGAAATAATGGAGAGTCGATGAAAATTGAATAAAATGTCGATGTCTGCTTAGAAGATTTTTGAATTTCAAAGATTTAACGAATTCAAGGCCAGTTCCACATGGGTCGACCTACACCTGGTGACTTTTTTTTAATTATAAAGCAAAAAGTGAACCTTTTTTCCAAAAAGCAGGATGAAAGTTCGATGAAATTTGAAAAAAATTGCAAGTCTTGCTTAGAAAACGTTTGACTTCCCAGGATTTTATTTTAAGGCTAATTCCTCATGCGTCCACCTGCTCAAGTCACTTTTTTTTAATGTCAAGAGAGATATGGTCCTTTCTCCCAAAAAGCAGGATGAAAGTTCGATGAAAATTGAAAAGAAAATGTCCAAGTCTTGCTTAGAAAATGTTTGACTTCCCAGGATTTTATTTTAAGGCCAATTCCACATGTGTCAACCTGCTCAATGTCAGTTTTTTTCTAATATCAAGCAAGAAATGATAGTTTCTCCCAAAAAGCAGGATGAAAGTTCGATGAAAATTGAAAAAAATTGCAACTCTTGCTTAGAAAACGTTTGACTTCCCAGGATTTTACTTTAAGGCCAATTCCACATGTGTCAACCTGCTTCAATGTCACTTTTTTTTAATGTCAAGCAAGAAATGGTCCTTTCTCTCAAAAAGCAGGATGAAAGTTCGATGAAAATTGACAAGAAAATGTCCAAGTCTTGCTTAGAAAATGTTTGACTTCCCAGGATTTTATTTTAAGGCCAATTCCACATATGTCCAGCTGCTCAACGTCACTTTTTTTTAATATCAAGCAAGAAATGGTCCTTTCTCCCAAAAAATAGGTTGAAAGTTAGAATGAAAATTGAAAAAAAATGTCCAAGTCTTGCTTAGAAAACGTTTGACTTCCCAGGATTTTATTTTAAGGCCAATTCCACATGTGTCGACCTGCTCAAGGTCACTTTCTTTCACTCCAGAGCAAGAAACGCTGCTTTTTATTAAAAAAAGAATGGATACTCGATGAAAAGTTTAATAAAATATCTGCCTTATTTAAAAAGAAAATTAATTTTGTAACAATTAAATTTAAGGCCCTTTCCATACGTGTCCTGGTGACTCTTTTTTAATTATAAAGCAAAAAAATGATTCCTTTTCCCAAAAAGTTCGATGAAAAATTAATAAAATGTCTGCGTCTTGCTTAGGAAATCGTAGCCTTCCCAAGATTTTAATTTAAGGCCACTTCCACATATGTCAAACCGCTCAAAGTCACTTTTCTAAATATCAAGCAAGAAATAGTCCTTTTTCCCAAAATAGAAGGGTGAAAATTCGATGAAAATTGAAGAAAATATCTACGCCTTGCTTAGAAGACTTTTTTAATTTCACAACGTTTAAAGTTAAGGCCATTTCACATGTGGCGACTTGCTGGAGGTCACTTCTTTTTCATCTAAGGCAAGAAATGGTTATTTTCTCAAAAGCAAATAATGGAGATTCGATGAAAATTGAATAAAAAGTCTATGCCTCACTTAGAAAGTTTTTGATTTCCCGAGATTTATATTTAAGGCCAGCTCCACACTTGGTCGATCTGTTTCTGGTGACATTTTTTTAATGTAGAGCAAGAAATGATCATTTTTTTCAAATTGGAAATTCGATGTAAACCGAAAAAATAAGAGATTTACCAACATTTAAATTTAAGGACTGCTCAAGGTCACTGTCCACGTGCTCAAGGGCACTGTTTTCAATCTAGAGCAAGAAATGATCCCTTTTCCCGAAGAAAAAATGGAGATTCGATGAAAATTAAACAAAAACTCTATGTCTTGCTTAAAATATTTTTGATTTCGCAAGATTTAAATTTAAGGCCATGTCCACACGTGTCAGCCTGCTCCTGGTGACGTTTTTTAGAAATAAAGCAAGAAATGACCTTTTCTCAAAAAAAAAAAATGGAAATTCGGCGAAAATTAAATAAAATGTGTATGTAATGCTTAGAAGACTTTTGATAGCCCAAATTTAAATTGAGAATCAACTCCACACGAGTCGACCTTCCCTCGACGGCTTTTTTTTTAATAGAAAGCAAGCAAATATGCTTTTTCTCAAAAAAAAAGACAGTGATTCGATGAAAATTAAATGAAACGTCCCATGTCTTGCTTAGACGATTTGTTATTTCCTAAGGACAGTTCCTGCAGATCCAAGTGACTCCTACAGCAAGAGGTAATCCGCAATCCTTTTTCCCAAAAAAATTTCGATGGAAATTTCAGGCCACCACACCAAGGGAAAAAATAAAATCAAGAACGTACAGGGTGATCCACGTAAAACTCAACTCCTCCAGCTCTTAAAGCGGAGTTGGAAGTCCTCGACGTCACGTCAAGTTATAGTGAAATGCTGAGTTTCTCGCAACCGCCACTTTCGTCCCGCATCAAAAATTAAAGTTATCAAATAAGGTGGAGGAAGGGGCCTTATCTCCATCGATAGAGCACAACTCGTTCTGGAAAATGACACCAGATTCGTATTCCTATCTTCTCCCAATGCAGTTTCCTCCTATTTTCCAAGCGTAACAAATTTTTTTCTTAAATCGCAAGGCGCTTCGCTCACAGGAAATTTGATCCAAGTGTGTCCAAATGACTTAAAAGAAATAAATGACCGTCAGCACTATAACACTCTCTAGTAGGAACGACCCCCAAAACATCTTCGTCTTTTCTCTAAGGTATCCCATGTGAATTTTAATTCAATCACCCTCATGACACGTTTTAAATGTTATTGTTCTTATTAGGGAGGGAAGGAGACGTTCTTGTGGTTGATCCAAATAGTGTACAAATTTGGTAAGCGTTGCCTTACCCGTACAAGTCCCTCGACGGTGATTTAAGCGTTCGCGTGCTTCAGCCGTCAAAGCCACCAGTCGATTCCTTAAAGGGTTAAAACAATTAGCGAAATTAAAATGTCAATTAAGTCGTGAATCATGTTAATAGGTTCGTGATACGTGAACGTTCGGTGTTATTTGAATCGCCAAGGTTCTGACATTTATCTCTACACCTATCCGCACGAGAAAAACCAAGGCTAAAGGGCAAGACACTGAAATTGTCCGGCCAGAGAGAAAGAGGGAGAGAGAGAGCTGCGATATTACCGTAAACACTTGTGTAACGCTTAATTGTAGTAGTTAACTGCGTGCCAAATACCGTGGGCGTCTTATAATAGAGGCGACTCTTGCGTAAAGGCGAAATTAATTCGGGCGTTGCGATTGGAAAAGAGCTCTCGGCCAACCTTTTGGTTGTTTGGCCTTATTAGCCCCTTGAAATGCGTCACCGACGTGTCTCGCAATCGACTGCCTGGTGATATCATCAAATTGTGCGAATTGTTTAGGCTTGTTACGACAGGTTCGTAATTAGGATGAAATTCGTCATCCTTCATCCTCACATGGAAAATAGGAAGAAAATCGATTGGTAGAAGATAGACGTCAGAAACCACCATAATTTTATGGAGAAACACATACTTTATCAAAAGCAGAAAGGTCAATTTCCTTCAAGAATTTAACAACTTAAGAAAACCCAGTCACGTGACCTGTACTATTAAGCGATCTAATCGGGTAAGCTCCGCCCACAGGTTCTTCACAGATTGCGAAATTTCTACATTTTTATTTGCATGGCATGTTTGACAACAGAACGTTTGCCTTTTTTTCTCTCTATTATACAGAGAGACCCCAAATAATGAGCAAAACGACGTAAATATACTAAAAGCTCACTTATTTTAGGTGAACGGAAACGAAATACATTTCGCTTTGTCTTCTTAACAGGTTCGTCCGTGGGACTAAACGGGTAACGTCATCAACAATCATTTCGGATCACCCCATATAAAACAACAATGTAATAAATATGTATTAAGTTTGTTGCGTTGTTTATTACTTTTCCTCACTTTCCTATCAAAAGAAACAAAATTTTCCAAGCGAAACCTGGAATTTCATTCAAGAGAAAGGGAGCTTGAAGCGCCATCTATCGGCAAACAGAGAACTTAATTTACGTAACTTATTCGCCAGCCTTACTGATTCGCGTTTAATACTTTCGCCTCCTGCTTAATTGGTTCGTTTGTGATAATTTTTGGGATGAAACGCGTGATTTCGGATCACCCTATATAAAGCAACGAGGTAAATAAATATAACAAATAATTGTTTATTGAGTTTGTTGCGTTTTATTGCTTCTTCACTTTCTCCATCAAAATAATAAAATTTTTCCAAACGAAACCTGGAATTTTATTCAAAAAAAAAGTCAAAGATTTAAAGCGCCATCCAACGGCAAACAGAGGACTAGAGGGCTAGGTAGTTGCTGCAATAAACTTTGCTCGTTCGTGTGTACCTCATAAAACGCTTTTGTTTCCTTAATTGGTTCGCTTGTGATTGTTTTTGGGATGAAACGCGTGACGTCACCAACATTGATTTCGAATCACCCTATATAAAGCAACGAGGCAAATAAATATAACAAAGATTGTTTATTGAGTTTGTTGCGTTTTATTGCTTCTTCGCTTTCCCCATCAAAATAATAAATTTTTTTCAAACGAAACCTGGAATTTCATTCAAAAAAAGAAAATGTCAACGGTTTAAAGCGCCATCCAACGGCAAACAGTGGACTAGAGGACTAGTTAATTGCTGCCATAAACCTTACTCGTTAGTGTGTACCTCATAAAACGCTTTCCTTTCTTTATTTGGTTCTCTTGTGATTGTTTTTGGGATGAAACGCATGACGTCACCAACATTTATTTCGGATCACCCTATATAAAACAACGAGGTAAATAAATATAACAAATAATTGTATATTGAGTTTGTTGCGTTCTATTGCTTCTTCACTTTCCCATCAAAATAATAAAATTTTTCCAAACGAAACCTGGAATTTTATTTAAAAAAAAGAATGTCCATGGTTTAAAGCGCCATCCAACGGAAAACAGAGGACTAGAGGATTAGTTAGTTGCTCAAATAAACCTTACTCGTTCGTGTGTACCTCATAAAACCCTTTGGTTTCTTTAATTGGTTCGTTTGTGATATTTTTTGGGATGAAACGCGTGACGTCACCAACAATAATTTCGGATCACTCCATATAAAATAACAAGATAATAGTAATTATAATAAATAAATACCACTGAGTTAGTTGTATTTTATCACTTCTTTACCTCCCTATCGAAATAACATAGGGATTTTATTTAAAAAGCAAAATTGAAAGGTCTAAACAGCCATCTATCGTCAAGCAGAGAATTTAGTGTAGGCAACTTTTTTTTTATTCGCTGCGTGTCCCTCACAAGACATTTTCGTTTACTTGATTGGTTCGTTTGTGACGATTTTTGGGATGAAACGCGTGACGTCACCAACAACGATTTCGGATCACTCTATACAAACAAAGCAACAAGATCACAATCACAACAATCACAATAAATAAATAATACTGAGTTTGTTGCGTTTCTTTACTTCTTACTTTCCCACGGAAATAATCAAAATTTTCCAAGTAACCAAACGTGGAAATTTTATTTAAAAAAAAAATGTCAAAGGTTTGAAGAGCCATCCAACGTCAAACAGAGGGTTTGGTTTCTTTTCTTATCCTTGTGCACCTCATAAAACGCTTTCGTTTCCTTAACTGGTTCGTTTTGGGATAAAACGCGTGTGACGTCACCAACAATCATTTCGGATCACTCTATACATAGTGATAATAATTATAATAAATAAGTCTGCTGCGTCATGTTCTTTACTTTCTTTTTATTTCGAAGGTAGCACCGCATAAATTTATTGCAGAAAGGAAATTTCATAGGCGGCCCAAAGGTGGCGCTGCAAACAGATCGTCATTTTTGTATAATTCACTGACAGATGGCGGCACTAAAGAACCCTTATTACTTGAGTAAATTTATGAAACTACGACTCATGCGATCATAAATCAAGAAATTTGTTGGTTTTTTTTTAAATTTCACGAGAAAATTCTTTATTCTCATCAAAAACTGAAAACTTCAAGTGATTTTCTTTCTTAGTAAAGACGCACACCTTCTTTATTCCGTTCCGTACACTTGGGGATAACGATTTGGGGACAAATGAGTGACGTCACCAACTATCATTTTGGATCAGCCTATACATAAAAAATTTAAAGTCTCAGGTTTGGTAACACCTTGTATATAATACATTAAATGATGACGATGTTAACAATAGTCTCTACTATTAATCTACACCTTCATAAGTATAGCACGGCCTGAAGATGGCGCTGCAAACAAGTCGTCGTTCTTACAATTGCAGATCTGCACAATTCAATTAGAGATGGCGGTACTAAATATAACTCGTTTTTATTGGGTAATAATTGGGAAATTTACAAAATATTATTAAATCAAGTCACCACCTGTCATTTCGGTTCACCCTATATAATACACTTTCTTGCATTAAGCACGTCTAACCTTGAAATGTCTTTCGCGACAAATTTAACGTCTCAGGTTTGGTTATACTGTGTATACTATATTTTATTAAATAACGAGAATCACTTGCCGTTTCACTTAACATCTAGAAAGCCAAGAGAAACCTCCCTTGCCCCCCCCCCCCCCGGATCATTACGAATTCACTAAACGCGATTACTAGTGTCCCAGTGCAACATTCTACCGTGCAATTGTTAGTCAGTCACGTTAACATCTCGAGTTTGGAAAGACCCTATACATACAGGGTGACCGTTAATTAACCAAAAGATAAAATGATGCCACTAAAAGAAGCGATGTCGAAGAGTGTGGGACGAATGTTTAAAAAAAGTTCTTTCTACTTTAGTTTTCGAGAAATAAACGACGATGCGCCCCTGGTTAAGGAAAAGAGGGGCGCATGTACGAAATAGACGCCCTCATGAAGTTTTTTATGGTTTTATGATGCGACGGTGTGTATGATATTTAAGTGGAGTTTCAGGTCAACTCCAATCACAACGGCCCCACTTTTAACACCTGCTTTGACAGTTAAACAAATAAATCGTGATGGATGAAGCAGCTGGTATATTCCACTCCAGTATATGCTCAGCAAGAGTTAAAAAACAGAATTGTCGATGCCGGTGCTGTGATTAGAAATATTCCGCATCTTTTCGACCGAGTGCGAGAGAATATGGTAAGCGAGGTACAGGGTGTGTCGTTAATAATGGCCTTCGTTTTGAACACCTGCTTTGACGAGACAACATTAAACATAATTGATTTCGTTTCTTTTGTTCTTCCTTTCCCAGCTGATAACTGCGTAAAAATAAAACTAATTCGCGATGCGTGCCAAAGTCTGCTTCGATTAATTATTTTAATTTCATTTTATGTATGACGAATTGTTAACACAAATCTATTAAAGTCGAAGGTGTGCTATGTGTACGCATCTATTAAGCAAGGTCAAGTGTTACAAGCTTAAATGCAAGCGAATATCTTAAAACGTTTATGACACATGTACGCTGTGAATTTGGCGTTATAATCTAGACACATGTACGCTGTGAATTTGATGTTTTAATCTAAACACATCTACTTTTTCGGATAATTAATTAATTAATATTTATAATTAATAACTAATTGTTTCACGATAATTTTTCTACACTTTCTCGTAATCTGTAACATATCAGGTGGTACATTCCACTCCAGCAAATACTCAACAAGCGTTAACAAACAAAATTTTCGATGTCGGTGCTATGATAATAAATAGTCCGCATTTTTTGGAAGCGAGTGCGAGAGAATGTGATAAGCGAGGTACAGGATGTGTCGTTAATAATGACCTTCGTTTTGAACACCTGCTTTGACGAGAAATCATTTTAGCATAATTGATTTCGTTTCTTTTGTTCTTCCTTTCCTAGCTGATAACTATGTAAAAATAAAACTAAATCGCGATGCGTCAAAGTCTGCTTCGATTAATTATTTTAATTTCATTTTATGTGTGACGAATTATTAACACAAAACCTATTAAAGTCGAGCAGTAAATTCGGGGCGTGCTATGCGTACGCACCTCAACACGTCTATTAAGCAAGGTCAATTATTACAAGCTTTAACGCGAGCGAATATCTTCAAACGTTTATGACACATGTACGCTGTGAATTTGGCGTTTTAATCTAGACACATGTACGCTGTGAATTTGGCGTTTTAATCTAAACACGTCTACTTTTTCGGATAAATTTATAATTAATTAATTGATATTTATAATATTAATAACTAATTGTTCCATGATAATTCTTCTACACTTTTCTCATAATCTGTAGTAGATCAGCTTGTATATTCCACTTCAGCAAATACTCAAGCAAGCATTAATAGACATAGCGAATATCTTCAAACGTTTATGACACATGTACGCTGTGAATTTGGCGTTTTAATCTAGACACATGTACGCTGTGAATTCGGCGTTTTAATCTAAACACATCTAGTTTTTCGAATAAATTTATAATGAATTAATTGATATTTATAATTAATAACAAATTATTCCACAGTTTTTTTTGCTACATTTTCTCGTAATCTGTGATATTTATTCACATCTATATTAATAGAGTCTCTTGTTCTATGACGCATCAATCGGTGCGAATGCTTTTCAGAGTGATTAAATACTAATTACACCACTAAATAGATTGGAATTATTTACACAACAATTTGCGAATTTGTTACCCTTCTTTCACACGCAATTCCAGTTATTTTTGAAATTAGTAATAATTACGTCTCCTAAAAGAAACAACTCGGACTTCCGTTGCCAGCTGTTAAACGTGTAATAAAACGAATTGAGATATGTGTCAAGGCCAGTCGCATTGTGTCAAGCGGCTAGTTAATAAAAAGTCTTTACAATCCTATTATACTGCCGCATTTATAAAAGACTCGTATTTCGTACGCAGTACCGGAGCTTGATAGATTTTTTCCATTCTTTTACTGGTTCCATTTTGTTGGATTAATTAACAGTCACCCTGTATAAATATTTTTAGATCCTGTACTTATAAATACTTTTTTTTTAATGACGACAATATTAATGGTGGCTTGCCCAAAAAAAAACACGGTGTGACATCAAATATTCCAGGTGCATTTCTACGCAACGCCGGTTTTGTAAAAAGGAGCACAAAGCCGCAAGAAAACACAAAAGAATTTAAAGAACGGCGCGCGCGACTCGCCGATGGAAAAAAAATCGATTGCGTTCACCAATCTCATTCATATTCCACAAAGGACCTTGACCGTACCCTTATTTCTACGGAGCGCAGCGCCTGCTTCGCCACAAGGAAAAATCCACGCCACTTTTCGCGTTCTATTGTTAGCAGCGCCAGTGCTAAGTGAGTTTGACCTTCTGCGGTATTTAAAATTTCTATACATAACACGTGGACGGCGACGACGTCGTCGACGACGACGGCGGCGATGACGACGAGGTTCCAATTGCCTTAATAATCAAGAGGTTTATTTGGCGACGCATCAACCGTGGCGTCTTAATAGCGTCTATCTTTCGCTTATTTATTTGCGTCGGCGTTACGTCGGTTCTAAATCATCCTCCGGCGCGGCGCGGCGGTGGGTTCGTAATGTTTTGATGAGATCAGAGACGTTCTATTTTGGTTATCGCGAAATTTTCTCCGGCTATTTTGGGCCATGCAAAAGGACGTGTTCGAATTTCGTCGACTTTATAAAAAAAAATCTCCAGCATTTTACCGAATTAAAAAAAATAAATAAATGTACCTAAATACTTGAATAACACATAATCCGAAACCTATTAGGGTTGCCCCTCGAAAAGCTTTTTAACCCCTTTACATTGTTTGCGCAAACAAATGAAGAGCATTTCAAGCGGTAGCACTGCACTTAATGGTAGGGCCCAACTCGTAATTAAATTTGATTAGGAGTATCCGTATACTTTAATTATATACCGCGTTGTAACTTTTTTTTTTTTGACGGCCACCGATAGAAAACCGGTCGTATTCCCAGACAAACGTAATTATAGATCATTATCACTTATCGTGGTTAAATAGCGTTTAAAAATAAATCACTTACTCCGGTGATAATAAAGGTGACCGCAGACGTAAGGCGATGTCGGTAGACTTGGCGCGTCGACCGACGTGACCTGACGTTTATGGGTCGCCTTTTACGTTTTTCGCAAATGCGCAGAAAATTGCCTTGTTTTTGTTCCTCGCGAAGCCCAGGCGGCTTTTCTTAAACGAACCAAAAAGAAAACTGCAGCTAAAAAGATGAGCATGGAAAGGCGAAATTGATTGGTTACACCGGCATTTATGGTTGTATGGCGTTTCAGTTTATGATTGCGCCTGAGAGCTTTGTTTTACGAGCAGCAGCGTGCCCATGAAATTAAATATTAATTGCGTTTTATTAATGCGGCCGAGACGTCAACTGCTCATTCATAATTTTGAGAGTCTGATGGTGGAAAAAAAAATAATAAGAGGGAAGTATGTATAGAGATGATTTCTTTTAAGGTAGAGTTTGCACATTATATGAGCGGTCCGCCATTTTAACTTGACCATAGAGATATGGTCACTATGAAATAGTGACTTAAGGCATATCCTTTCAACATTTATTTTCTTAGTCACTAATACAAATGGATAATCCTTTACATATAGAGATATTATCTTTATCACAAACGTGTGGACAGAACAGTATAGAGATCGATTTTGCGCGTTAGAAGAACCGCTCGCCGGTAATAATAATAAGAGAATAATCATCATAATATCTATAGGGTGATCCTAAATTGTTGGTAATTGAAATAAAAAATTAGTGTCCCCTCGAGTAGGAGGGACGGTTTGATAACTTGTAAAAGTGCGACGAGACGCTTTATACGTAAACTTCAACTACTAATGCGATCGAAAAATTCAGAAACAAAAGAACTCTCTCTTTAAAGAGTGAATTTTTTTCTTTAATTGTAAAAAGAAACTACATGCAAAGGTGATCCTATTATTTTTTTTTTTGACGTCTCCGGTAAATAATTTGGGGTGACCCTGTATAACGCAATTATATTAAAATAAAAAAAAAATTAAAGCAATTATATTTGGTTTAATATAAAAAAAATTGAACTGTTCCTCGCATTTCGTATGATTTTCTCCTGCGAAAAAAACTGGAAAAGTCTTAAGAAGTTTTAAAAAAATCAGCAAAACGTCGATTAAAAAAAGATGATCGAACGATATTAATAAAAAAAATCTTACAGTTGTTCTTCTTTCGAAAATTTCGACGAAATGACAACAGCAACAGAAACAGAAAAACAAGAGAAGTGCGAAACAAAAGAAATCTAAGTAATTTCGGACGCGAAACTTTGCTTTGTCTGCTCTTGATTAAAAAGAAAAGTGATAATAAAAGACGATCGAACGATGTTGATAAATAAACCAAACAAAAGAAAAAAGAAACAAAATAAAATATTTTGCGTACGTTCGCGAACCAAATTGAAATAAATTCGGTTCATCCTAAAAATGAAAGCTATTTGTAATAAGTCAGAAACAAAAGACGATCATTCAAATTAAGAAAAGAAAAAAAAACAATTGCAAAGAAGACTGGAAAAGCCTCAAGAAGTTTTGAAAAAATTAGCAAAACGTCAGTTCAAAAAAAAAAAAACGATCGGTTCATCATAAAAGTAAAAGAACGTGATTTATAGTAAATCAGAAACAAAAGACGATCGCTCAAATTGAGAAAAAGAAAACTGAAAAAGAAAAAAAGAAATCTTGCAAAAATCAACAAATCGAACGATGTTAATAAGAAAATCGTAAATATTTTGTTCCTCTTTCGAAAATATCGACGAAATAACAACAAAATTAACAAAAGAGGTTCGAAACGAAAGAAGTAACGACGCGTTGACGTATTCGCTGCGTAAAACGAAAGAAAAATTCCAGTAAATTCGAGGACAAAACGATAAATTTCAGAAACAAAAGGCGATCGCTGCAACAGAAAAACCAGCAAAGAGAAAATTGCTTTCTCGAAAATAAAAAAAAAAAAAACAAAGAACTATCAAAAATGAAAAAAAAAAAATAAAACATTCTTTGCGTAAATCGAAAGAAAAATTGAAGAAAATTCAGAGCAAAATAAGAAATATCAAAAACAAAAGACGATCACATAAATTAAAAAAAGAAGTCCGAACCCCGGACAATATATCGAAGATAAAACGGAACGACATTTAGAAGTTTTTTTTCTCTAAAATTACATAGAATTTATTTAAAAAAAAGAAACAAAAGGCCATTCAACGATGTTGATGAAGAAAACAAAAGAAAGGCGATTTATGCAAGTACACAGGCAAAACAATAAATTTCAGAAACAAAATACGATCGCTTATATCAAAAAATATGTGTACAGGTATGTATAATCGAATTAAAAACCGAACCCAAAGAACTACAGAGAAAAAAAACAAAGATAAAATTGAGGGGGCCTTAAGAAGTTACTTTCCCGAAAATTAAAAAAAAATAGTTAACTAAAGACGATCGTTCATATTAAAAAAAGAAAAAAAAAAACAACTGCAAAGAAAAATGAAAGAGTTTTAAGATGTTTTGAAAAAATCAGCAGCAAAACGTCAATTCAAAAAAAGACGATCGAACGATATTAATAAAAAACTCTTATAGTTCTTTCGAAAATTTCGACGAAATGACATTAATGAAGAAAACAAAAGAGGTTCAAAACAAAGGAAATTCAAGTAAATTCGGACACGAAACAATGAATTTCGAAAACAAAAGACGCTCGCCAGAGAGAAAATTGCTTTGTCTAGTCTTGATTAAAAAAGAAAAATGATAACAAAAGACGATCGAACGATGTTGATAAATAAACCAAACAAAAGAAAAAAGAAACAAAACAAAATATTTCGCGAATCGAATTGAAATAAATTCGGTTCATCATAAAAATGAAAGACGCGATTTGTAGTAAGTCAGAAACAAAAGACGATCGTTCAAATTAAGAAAAGAAAAAAAAAACAACTGCAAAGAAAACTGAAAAAGCCTCAAGAAGTTTTGAAAAAAATCAGCAAAACGTCAGTTCAAAAAAAAAAAAAAAACGATCGGTTCATCATAAAAGTAAAAGAACGTGATTTATAGTAAATCAGAAACAAAAGACGATCGCTCAAATTGAGAAAAAGAAAAAAAGAAATCTTGCAAAATCAACAAATCGAACGATGTTAATAAGAAAATCGTAAATATTTTGTTCCTCTTTCGAAAATTTCGACGAAATAACAACAAAATTAACAAAAGAGGTTCGAAACGAAAAAAGTAACGACGCGTCGACGTATTCGCTGCGTAAAACGAAAGAAAAATTCATTTTCATTCATTTTCTTGAGTATATGCCGTTTTAATACGAGTCTCGAGTTTGGTAACACTCTGTATATAATTTATTAAAAAAAAAAAAAAACAACCAGTGACGTCAATAATGACGTCAACTTTTAGCAACTTTCTTCGTAGTTCTTAAATATTTCGCGATTCTATAAAAAAAAAAAATGTGTTTGAAATGCAAAATATCTAAACATGATTTTAAAAATTCTTGAAACTGTTCGCAACTTAACAAACATAGCCTGGTAATTGCGAAGTGTTTGCAAATCGAAACGTGTAATAATCTAATCGTTTTTTGCGGATTTACATCAACGATAAACCCAAATATTTATTATTTTTTTTTTCAAAGCCACGTTGTCGTTGCAAAACATTTGATAAACGCTACGGCTTGCCAGCCCACTTTTATTTGTTTAATTAATCGCCCGAGAACTTGCATAATTAGGCGGTTTATCAAAGCAAGCCTCGATTTATTTGGTTGAGGAGGGCCGGGCTAAGGCGATGCGCCCCCCGAACGCGGCCTCACTCTCCAGTTTCATGAGTAAACCTCGTTCGTCGTCATCAAATTCTAATGTAAATCATTTTCGGTTAAAACGCTTTGCAAGAAATCAACCTAATTCGGCGAAGAAGAAAAAATAAATGACGTAAGCAAGAATGTCCTTACTATATTTGTTGTAATATATGAATGACATGGTGACACAACAACGTCTTGCAAATTTTATTGTTTGTAATACCTTTGCAATAACAAGTCGGTTTTGCAATTATCACTTGCCGTTGCGTCCTTGCGGCGCGGCGTTCCCACAACGATTTTATTTTTTTTTTCTTGTTTGTTTGTAACAGCCGGACGAAAACACGCCAGCTACGTAGAAAGAGAGGAAATAGAACGGGAACGCGTTCGAAAATGTGGGCATCGCGTTTATCTAGTCACGTAATTTAAACCAAGTTAAAGAAGTTTTAGTTTCGATATAAATTGCAAATGCCTTTCGAAATTTAAAAATATTGTTAAAAAGAAAACGAAAACGAAAGCAATTAATACTGACTGTAACTTGCAATTATGCTCACGTGTATGGTTTAAGGGATTATGAAATGTAATGCAATGTAATTCAAGGTAATTCAACGTAATACAATGTAATTCAATGTAATTCAATTTGATGCAATTTGATACAATGTAACGCAATTTGATGCAATGTAATGCAATTTGATGCAATGTAAAGCAATTTGATGCAATATAATGTCCCTATAATTCAATGTAATTCAATGCAATACAATGTAAATCAATACAATACAAAGTAATTCAATACAGTACAGTGTAATTCAATACAATACAATGTAAATCAATACAATACAATGTAATTCAATGCAATACAATGTAATTCAATGCAATACAATGTAATGAAAGTTGAAAACAATTGTTCATTTTGACGAGCAAAAAAAAAAACCATTTTAACATAAACATTTGTAAGCCTAAGAAAAAATACAATTATAGAATCTTTAGAAATTTAATGAAGAATATTAAAAATGTAGGTAAGCAAAACTATATACAGGGTGTTCAGAAATGACTGAAGGGCGTTTGATTCTAGCGCGCTGTCGTATTAGTAACTTTCACCTTATAACGTTGGTATTCTTGCTAAGTATGATGAACAACGACTTAATAAGTAATAGACCAGCCGTGCCTATGACTCCTATTGACATCATTTGTGAGTGAAATGGCGAATATCTTTGAGTAAATTTAACTCATGTCAAACTCTAGATCACGTGATTTAGGGTTAGATGCAATGGTGTTCCTTTAAACTTGGTGTCGAAGTTGGCCGTGACAAGGTGTTTACTGTGAACATACCACTATTTTGATTGTTTGTTGCAAATCTTATTATCATTTTTAGTTTGTTACGATAGATCTCATTCTTACCGTCTTTTTTCGTTTATTACAATCAATCACATTCTTGAGTCGTCTTATCGTGCTGTTGAGTTCGAAATCTCGAAAGCAAGGCAAGTTCAAATGTCAAATTGACAACTGTCATGGTAGTGATGGTTCACAATTGAAGTTTCATGGCCAACTTCGACGCCAAAATAAAAAAAAATGTATGTATAACCCCTCACTCCTCTTTGTCTAAGCGAGTCTAACTACTTAACACGTCGTTTTGTTAGTTTACTATTATTATTACTATTATTATAACATAGGTTTTTCGTAGTACTAGTATTATATTAGTATTTGATTTATAAAAAAATAATCTCCTGTAAAGACTAGAAAGAGATCACTACGAGCCTTCTAAGCAGCAAACGAACTATCTCTATATACATTCTGTCTTTATACTAGATTTAAAAAAAAAGATAATATTTCTATGACCAAGTAGAAATAAGTTAGAATTCGCCACGAACTTTCTAAACAATGGCGAGTGAATCCTCATCATGCACAGCTCTATCTTAAGAGACGATCTCTATACTATTGTGTCTACATGCTTCTCTCTTTCTATCATCATCAATTTGATTTAAAAGAGAATTAATCTCTTCTGCATGGCCAAGAGAAGTACGAGATAAAGATCGCTACGAGCTTTCTAAACGGCCATTTCTATACTATTCTGCCCTTACACTAGATTTATAAAGAAATCATGGTCAACTTAGAGCTTTCTAAACGGCGAGTGAATTCTTATCATGTACAGCTTCTATCTTAAGAGACAATCTCTATACTATTGTGTCTATAAGCTTCTCTCTTTCTATCATCATCAGTTTGATTTAAAAAAGAATGAATCTCTTCTATATGGTCAAGAGAAGTATCGCTACGAGCTTTCTAAACAGCCATCTCTATACTATTCTGCCCATACACTAGATTTATAAAGAAATCATGGTCAAGTTAGAGCTTCCTAAATGGCAAGTGAACTCTTATCATGGACAGCCTCTACCTTAAGAGACGATCCCTTTACTATTGTGTCTATAAGCTTCTCTCTTTCTATCATCATCAATTTGATTTAAAAAAGAATGAATCTCTTCTGTATGGTCAAGAGAAGTACGAGATAGCGATCGCTACGAGTTTTCTAAACGGCCATCTCTATACTAGTCTGCCCATATACTAGATTTATAAAGAAATCATGGTCAAGTTCGTAAAGCGTCTATCTTAAGAGACGATCTCTATACTATTGCGTCTACATGCTTCTCTCTTTCTATTATCATCAATTTGGTTTAAAAAGGAATTAATCCCCTCTGCATGGTCAAGAAAAGTACGAGATAAAGATCGCTACGAGCTTTCTAAACGCCCATCTCTATACTATTCTGCCCGTACACTAGATTTATAAAGAAATCATGGTTAAGTTAGAGCTTCCTAAATGGCGAGTGAATTCTTATCATGTACAGCCTCTACCTTAAGAAACTATCTCTATACTATTGTGTCCATGTGCTTCTCGCTTTCTATTGTGCCTCTACGGTCAAGTCAAATTGAGATAGAGATCGCTTGGAGCCTTCTAAACTGCGAACGAATTATCTCTAAGCTATTCTGTCTACATCCTTCACTCTTGCTATAATGACAGCAAACTCTATCTCTTAAGAGATTGACTCTATTTATTCCGTCAAGATGCTTGTCTCTTTCTATCGTCAATTTGATTTAGAAAAATCTCTCCCTCCATTATCAAATAGAACCGAGATAGAGATCGCTACGGCGATATAATGTGCAAGCTCTTCCTTAAGAAACTATCTCTATACTATTGTGTCCATGTGCTTCTCGCTTTCTATTGTGCCTCTACGGTCAAGTCAAATTGAGATAGAGATCGCTTGGAGCCTTCTAAACTGCGAACGAATTATCTCTAAGCTATTCTGTCTACATCCTTCACTCTTGCTATAATGACAGCAAACTCTATCTCTTAAGAGATTGACTCTATTTATTCCGTCAAGATGCTTGTCTCTTTCTATCGTCAATTTGATTTAGAAAAATCTCTCCCTCCATTATCAAATAGAACCGAGATAGAGATCGCTACGGCGATATAATGTGCAAGCTCTTCCTTAAGAAACTATCTCTATACTATTGTGTCCATGTGCTTCTCGCTTTCTATTGTGCCTCTACGGTCAAGTCAAATTGAGATAGAGATCGCTTGGAGCCTTCTAAACTGCGAACGAATTATCTCTAAGCTATTCTGTCTACATCCTTCACTCTTGCTATAATGACAGCAAACTCTATCTCTTAAGAGATTGACTCTATTTATTCCGTCAAGATGCTTGTCTCTTTCTATCGTCAATTTGATTTAGAAAAATCTCTCCCTCCATTATCAAATAGAACCGAGATAGAGATCGCTATGGCGATATAATGTGCAAGCTCTTCCTTAAGAAACTATCTCTATACTATTGTGTCCATGTGCTTCTCGCTTTCTATTGTGCCTCTATGGTCAAGTCAAATTGAGATAGAGATCGCTTGGGGCCTTCTAAACTGCGAACGAATTATCTCTAAGCTATTCTGTCTACATCCTTCACTCTTGCTATAATGACAACAAACTCTATCTCTTAAGAGATTGACTCCATATTATTCCGTCAAGATGCTTGTCTCTTTCTATCGTCAATTTGATTTAGAAAAATCTCTCCCTCCATTATCAAATAGAACCGAGATAGAGATCGCTACGGCGATATAATGTGCAAGCTCTTCCTTAAGAAACTATCTCTATACTATTGTGTCCATGTGCTTCTCGCTTTCTATTGTGCCTCTACGGTCAAGTCAAATTGAGATAGAGATCGCTTGGAGCCTTCTAAACTGCGAACGAATTATCTCTAAGCTATTCTGTCTACATCCTTCACTCTTGCTATAATGACCGCAAAGTCCATCTTAAGAGATTAACTCTACACTGTTCTGCCTTTTTCTATCGTCAATTTGGTTAAAAAAATCGCTCCTCTATAATCAAATAGAATCGAGATAGAGATCGTTATGGCAAACTCTATCTTAAGAAACTATCTCTATACTATTGTCTCCATATGCTTCTCGCTTTCTATCGTGCCTCTACGGTCAAACAAACGAGCTTCGAGAACTTTTTCTTTTTTGGTTCAATTTTATCTTTGACTTTCTTTTGTTTTGGAACTTGTTTTTTTCTTTCAAATGTAGTTGAAGATTACCTTCCCCAATGAAGTTAACTTTGAACAAATTTGAAATTTATTTTTTTTTATTTCGTGAAAGCCTTTCAACTAGAATTTTTTTTTCTCCTTGAATTCTATTTTTATTATTCCTGCAAATAACCTCAACTACGTGATTATTTAAATTTCTTCCGACTTGCCTGTACTTGTTTGCAGAATTTCCGTTCGTGGCTTTAACTGACAATGAGTGACGAGGTTATTATCGCGTGCGACTTCGACAGGTTCAAACAAGACCAAAGTAATCCGGAGAACGTTTCCATCTCTTCCCCGTCCCAAATTATTTTGCGTGGCGGCGATTTACGTAGCAGCAGCAACACACCTCTTTTGTTGATACTAAATTTTAATCCAGTCATTCACCCTTCATTGCTATGCAGACTAATTGTTTCAACGATGACCACCATGATGATGATTAACTAAAGCCTAAGCCTTCTGCGAACGCATCACCAATATTCTCGGTATTTACTTATTGCACTTAAGCTCACGTTCTTAAAGATTCGTCATTCCCTCAACTTGATGACGTGACATTTTTAAAACGTTTGCGCGTTTTTGTTATTGCAGCCACAAAAATTGGGCCGTGTATGAATTTTCCGAATTCGATTAAGATATTTCAATCCCCGCCCCTCCCCAAAGTTACTTTGATTGTTTGCTTATTAAGGCGAAGTGAGCCAGGCGCAATCACACGAGATCTAAAATTACATCGTGCCCGTCTTGATGCGTTAATCTTCTTCGTCCTTTTTGGTCCTGTTACTGCATCCACATCCACCAAGTTAGTGAGTCATCGCGATGCACTTACTAATTTGCATCCGGTCAAGTATACGTAAATAACACGCACGTGCCAAATTTCCAATTACACTCCAATCAAAAAAAAAAAAACTAAACGAAGCTTCATGGCAAGCAAAATGGTGGTTTGGCACTTTCGACGTTTAAAAGTCGCCGAATTTATTGAATTCCAGGGTCTGAGTTGCCTTTCCATTTGGCGAAAAGAATTCTGCACTTCAAAAAAAAAAACGCGTCTATACAGGGTTATCCGAAACTGTACCCAACACTTACTAAGTAACACCAACTGATTTTTTAAATTTTTTAGCAACTCTTGCCATGGAATTTGGACGGCACGTCTTAGCTTTACTCTAAAGCAGTCTCAAGGAGTACAATGACGTACATTTCACTTAAGCTAAGACATACCGTCCAGGTTCCATGGCTAGAGTTGATAGAAAATTTAAAAATCACCATTAAATTAAAACAAATAAATGTATACGATTTTTTTTTCTTATTTGAAGAAAAATGCAAGAATGTGACAAAATGTCACGTCGATGAGTTAGTTTCACGAGAAGTAGCAGCAACACTACCAGCAGCAGCAACACCGCCAGCAGCAGCCCTGAAGAAGTTCTTCTGAAGTGGAGAACGAAACGTCTGCAGTAGAAGCAGTCATGACGCGGTTCCAACCGGAAGCCAATTCAAATATGGACAACGGCCGCGGAAGCCTTCAAGTTATATTGTTGCCATTTTTTTTATTTCTATGTTTTAGTCTCGTTTTCCAATTTTCGTCCTTTGGTGTTAAGACGTCTTTGCGTTTTCATTTGTTTCCCATTCTTCAGTTTTTTTTTTCCAATCGTGAGAGAAGTTTCCTGCAGTTCATTCTATTCACAGAAAAATGAAACCAAAACAGATTTTTCAAAAATCAAAAACACTAAAGAAAAAATAGAAAGTGGCGAAAACTCAAGTAGCAACTAAATTTATGAATCAAGACGAAAAAAACACGAAAACACAAAAAGCCCCAAGAAGAACAGGAAGATTTGGATTTGTACAAATTGGGTCAACTTCGAAGTCTTTTTTTTCCCATTTGCGTTGACCTTGAATGGTGCGAGGAACAAATTCGAATCAGCAAATCGTTAATCTGATAACAGATGGAAGTATAAACGAAAATATTGGTTTTTCTTTTTAGAATTCCAAACCTACACAATTTGAGTTGTAATTTCTGCCAAACTCCTAAGTGACTAACTTCCTGCATTTAGCCCCAAAACGTCGAGTTACCTACGACTAAAATTTTTATCGCACGTTCGCAAATAGAGCCGGTGACGTGGTTTTCGTCCTTGCCTGGCAATTATGGCACAACCTTGTCCCACAAATGGAAACGCTCGCAAAATGTTGCAAGCGTAATTTTTTTTTTTAAACATCCCAAGCAACTACAAACCTCTTCGCGTTCGATTGGAGCCCCCCACGTTTCGGCTATCGCCGCTATCAATCCGTATCATCAACGCAGCGAAATTTGGGCGGCTTTTTTTTTTCGTTGTTTTGTTTGTTTTTATCAGATAGGTCGCGGGGCGTCCCGATCCCCATCAGTCTTCGGCCAACTCTTGCGTTCGCTCGTTGCAGGGTCGGACTTTGAACTCTGCGATAACCGAGGTGAGAAAAATCGAGGAGTCAAAACAAATAAGTCTTGTTTGTAAACAGGTTGTTGAATCATCTTGGATTGAGGAGAAGAAAATCGCAGGAGCAAAACAAAAACGGAAGGGAAAATAAGAAGAGAGGAGGAAACCGTGAGTACTTTTGCTTGGGTAATATGAAGGGAGGGGCCTTTTCAAAATTAATTAAATCAATTTTGGAGACAAAGGACTTTATTTTTAGAACTTGCGATCAAAACCTTATCGATTTTCTAAGTGACTTGCTCTGATGTTGTTGATACGCACGAGTCTGGCGGACAAAGAAATTAAACAAAAAAAAAACCAAATAATTGATAAAAAAAACTTTGGGGGGAGGGGGGGTCGATTTATAATCGCAACCTTCCCTTAACAAATCTGATTTTTTTGTTTAATGTTGGTCTACTTGATAAGGTCGCGTTTTAAAAGCGCAACGCAGAATGTTTTTTTTTATTACTATTTCTGCCCTTTTTTTCTTTTGATTATTTCTTCTTAAGAATCATTAATATTTTTACCTACACATACAGCGTGATTAATTATGAAATATGCCGGACGCTCCAGCACCATAAAAAAATTATATACAGGGTGCATTCAAAAAAAAAAGCAAGCGCATTCACCTTTAACAATGGGGAATTCCTCGAGTCCCTTAACGTGTTAATATGAAATTCGATTTTAATATAAAGTTAATAACTATTTCCCTCCTGCATATACGGTAAATACAATTTACAATAGTAGCCCGCAGATGCGATGTTGTACAATAAACCTGCAAAGTCCTGCTCATATTTCGAAGGCGACTGTTTGTTCGCTTAATGATAATGGCACGTTGATGACGCTGCTTCACGTGTCCATACTTACGTGTGTACAATAAAGTACACCCGGCCAAAAAAAGTACCTACTACATGAGTTCCTTTTTCGCAGAGTAATCGACGTCTAGACGTAATCGCGAGGCTCCGCTAATTCGCCCATAAAAATCCAAGTGTAATATGCATTCGAGAGAGTCATTTGAATATACGAGCCAGCGATTTAATTACCGCCGGGCGCAAATAAAACGAAGGAGAGCCGGCCAGAAGGAGACGGAGACTTGCTCCGGAGTCCGCGGATAAAAATAAAACGCGCATCATTTCGTGTGTGCACTTCTTTTGCTTTTGTTCGGGGAATGAATATATGTTTACTACGGTGGCATTCTTAACAAGTTCCGAATTCGACCGAGCCCGAACGAAGCTACCTGTGTTACACCCCTTTATAAATAGCTTCGACCCTAAAGGTACGTACGAACAGCAAAGGCGTTGGTTCGATACAATGACTACCTGCGAATGTTAGAGAGTGCGCCGAGTTTAAGCCTCCCCCCCCCTCCGCCCTCCCCCACATACGCACGGACATACTCGTAGACGTGTTCGTTGACATCACTGAGGAACCACCAAAAATTAATCGTCATTTATACATAAATACGCTTATACATACTCGTCAACATGTTTGTTAACTTATTTGAAAGACGTTTCCACTTAGAGGTACTCGTAAACATGTTCGTGGACATACTATATAATGAGAAATCTTAAAACTGTAACATTGTTTCATCGACAAATACATGTATGTACACAATTACGTAGCCAAATACACTCATTATTTCGTTTGATAAGTACCACCGTATATCAGAGGTTCTTCAAGTGTTTTCATGTCGTGAACTTACGTAAACAACGTATATAGATGCAAATATATACTATACGTGTATGTATTAACCATATATAGCTTCGTTTTGATGTTTAAAGGGTGTGGTATTGACAACATATTGAAAGTGCATGCGAATTTGGGGTCCCATGACCTTGTTTTTGGGTGCAAGTTCAATGTTTTACGTGTATATTCACAACTACATAGCCAAATTCACTGATATACCTCAAGACCTTACTTCGTTTGATAAATACCAGCCTGTATCAGCGGTTCTTCGAGTGTTTTCACGTCGTGACATGAAAAACTCGTCATGAACTTACATAAACAGCGAATGTAGATGTAAATATATACTATACGTGTATGTATTAACCATGTATAACCATTAACCATGTATAAGGACAGAGGGGTGTGGTAATGACAACGTATTGAAGCTGCATGCGAATTTGGGGCCCTATGACCTCGTTTTTGGGTGCAAGTTGAATCATTATGGATTGTTTTATGAACAAACACATGTACATACACAACTACGTGGCCAAATACACTCGTATACCTTAAGACCTTACTTCGTGTTATACGTACCACCCTCTATCAGCGGTTCTAGAAGTGTTTTCACGTCGTGACATGAAAACCTCATCGTGAACTTACGTAAACAGCGAATGCAGGCGCAAATATATACCATACATGTATGTATTAACCACGTATAGCTCCGTTTTGATGTTCAAAGACAGAGGGATGTGGTAAAGAAGCTGGAAAATTCATTAACCTCCTCGTTTCCTCACACAACGCATGTATACAACGAACAGCGTGCGAACTTGAGACCTTACGACCTAGTTTCTGGACGTAAACAGATTAGTTTGACAGTTAAAATCCATATACTCCTTCAATTCATTCAAACAATGAAAGTATAAGCCTATATATATGCCATACGTACCTCCTGCAAAGCACGAATCGATGATATGCACCTTCTTTTCGGACGGAAAAGTCTCAGAAGTTAAAAACCGCTGTCCTAACCTCATTTTCAACAAGGTGAACTCACAGGAGAGGAGAGGTACATGTTTTAACAATAACCCTGGTCTAAGTGAACCCAATTTGACAGTTAAGATGCGGATGGGTCCTCATTTTTTTTTAAGCAATGAATATATCAGTGCGTACACACTATACATACCTCCTGCAAAGCATGTACCACCCTATATCAGCGGTTCCAGAAGTGTTTTCACGTCGTGACATGAAAACTCGTCGTGAACTTACGTAAACTGCGAATACAAGTGCAAATATATACCATACATGTTTGTATTAACCGTGTAAAGCTTCGTTTTGATGTTAAAAGACAGGGGGATGTGGTAAAGAAGCTGGAAAATTCATTAACCTCCTCGTTTCCTCACATAACGCATGTATACAACGAACAGCGTGCGAACTTGAGACCCTACGACCTTGTTTCTGGATGTAAACAGACTGGTTTGACTGTTAAAATCCATATACTCCTTCAATTCATTCAAACAATGAAAGTACAAGCCTATATATATGCCATACGTACCTCCTGCAAAGCGCGAATCGATGATATACACCTTCTTTTTGGACGGAAAAGTCTCAGAAGTTGTCCTAACCTCATTTTCAACAAGGTAAACTCACAGGAGAGGAGAGGTAGATGTTTTAACAATAACCCTGCTCAAAGTGAACCCAATTTGACAGTTAAGATGCGGATGGGTCCTCATTTTTTTTTTAACAATGACTATATCAGTGCGTACACACTATACATACCTCCTGCAAAGCATGTACCGTCAATGTACACCTTAAAACAGTCTTGTCCTTTGATGAGAGAGGCTCAGAAGTGTCCTAATATCATTTTATTCAAGGTAGACTCACAGGAAACAAGAGGTAGTTGCTTTGGCAATAACTCCCAGGCAAAGTGAACCCGATTTGACGAGTTAACGATACTGAAAATCGCATATACTCCTCATTTTTTTTGAAAACAGTGACTATACTAGTATATACATACTATACGTACCTTCCGCAAAGGATGAATTAACGATATATATCTTGAAACAGTCTCAGAAGAGTCCTATCATCATGTTTTATTCAAGCTTCACTCACGAGAGAGAAGAGGTTGTTGTTTCAAGGATAACCTCAGAGAAAGTGAATTCGATTTGACTAAATATGGCATTTACGTCTTCATTTCTTTCAAAACAAGTGCATGCATACAATGCGTACCTCCTGCAAAGCATGAATCAACGATATACACCCTTAAACACTCTCGCTCTTTGCTGAGAGAACCTCAGAAGTTTCGTAACATTATTTTATTCAAGATATACTCTGAGGAAAGAAGGGGTAGTTGTTTTAACAACAACCCCCAGGCCAAGTGAGCCCAATTTGACAGTTAAGATACTGAATATGGCTTATACATCTTCAACGTTGTTAAACAATGACTATACAAGTGCTTATACAGTACACGTACCTCCTGGAAAGCATGTACAAACGATGTACACCTTAAAACAATCTTGTTCTTAGATAGAACAAACTCAGAAATGACCTAGCATAATTTTGTTTAAGATACGCCCACAGGAAAGACGAGAAAGTTGTTTTGACAACAACCCGTTTTGTTTTCTACAGTTGCGTTGCGAAGTACTTTATACGCAAGGGAAGAAAAAAAGTAAAAAAATTATGAACACGTCACCAAACATGCATGTCTTCGAACATGAATGGACGCAGAATTACAAGTATGTCTACGAACGTATCTACAAACAAGTGCGCGCAGTGTGTAACCTTCGTAATTCGAAAGCGAACGCAAATTGGGACCCGTAAAGATAATTTTTTGGAGAAAACAACAGATTTGCTCCAACTGCAATGTCTGATTAATTCGAAACGTCAAAAACATGCGTTTATCATGATTGTGGTGTTCATTACTTGATTTTAACCCAAAAACTACTGCTGGAGCAATCCTAATACTGTTGCACATCTCTTTTTGAAACTACCAACGAATATACCTACGAGCATATCTGCGAATCTGACGGTTTCACGAGCAAGTCTGCGAACCTGAGGGTTTTACGAGTATGACTGCAAACCTGAGAGTTTTACGAGCATGTCTCCGCACTTGACGGTTTTACGAGCATGTCTGCGAACCTGACGGTTTTACGAGCATGTCAACGAACGTATCTACACGTATGTGTCCCCCACCCCTGTGAAAACAACCCCCTTCGACGGAAAACAAATTCAAATACAATTCAATCGTCGAACTCCTTCGATCCAGCCTCGATTTGAATAAAGGGTGCGCACGGAGATTCTTTTCCCCCGTCTTTCCCATAAGATAACATGTGCAATTAATCAGCGATCCGGAGGGCACCGTCAACCCTTCCCGCCTCTCACGCAGATGACCACGCGAATTTCCAGATTGGACCTGTTTTCGATCGCGCTGGACCACGGGGCGCGGAACTGGTTCCTCGTCATAAATTAATTCCAGGGCATTAAAGAGATTTTGGGGTGGCCATGAGAATGTCGCCGGTCTCACAGGGTTTTCGGGGGATAATTTGCAAATGCCACGCTCGTAGGTCAGTTCCTTGAATTAATTTCGATTTTTTCTCACAGAGTTCGAGAAATTAAATTCCGTGAGCCGTCGCGTACGAAGGAGCGCTTTGAGGATGTGTGCAAAGCGACACGTATGCTTGGAGGTTAGTACAATCGGGAGATGTTGGCAAAGACCTCCGGGAGACTTTGCCAACTCGAAAAATTCAATCAATAAATCAGAATGGTCTGACGATTTGCCGCAGTGCAGAAGAATTTACGACGCCTCTACGTACTTCGTTAAAGACTTGGATAGTTTCTCCTTCCCCCCCCCTCCCCACCCGCCGCCGCCAGTCTTCTCGAAGTACTTAGGAAAAATCGCACCGCAACATTTACTACAAAGTAAATAAACTTTTCCGTGACAGACGTACAAATCGCCGTCTATTTTCCACTTTAACCTTCATAAATTCTTCAGGACGAAACGCGCTCGTTAATTAACGCCAGCGTCACAGTAAATCTGCACCGCTCAAGTAATATTACTGTAATTAATTCTGGGTACCTCACAATTTGTCGTACGAGTAAGTAAGTACGGCTTGAGTCAGCAAAAGCCTTTTCCCTGGAACGCCATGTCGTAACATAACACGCTCGTTGGTCGTTGATAACAACCTCTGTTTAGATTTCGTCAGAATTTTTTTTTTTTTTGGAAAATATTCGAGAAAGGAGATTAACGATTTTGATGCGTGTTGTAAACGCGACCTGATAACGAAATTGACATCCACCTGCGATAAAATACTCAGGTGAAATATTTGCATTGTTATTTGCAACCTGGCGTGCAAATACAACTCTTTTAGTATTCGAAATATACAGGGTGTTTAAAGAACACGATCGAATATTTTACCCGGTTGGAGATCTCAGCGATACGAACACAAAAGTCTTAACGAACGTAGGTCCGAAAATCAACCGTTTCCGAGATACAGCTGATTCTGTAAAAAAAAAAAAATTTTGCTTGAGTAACTTTTCAATTTAAACAAGCTGTGGTGTTATTAAAAGAATCCTTCGGTAGATCTTCTACTTATCCTAAGCGCGCTCATCTCCGTCAAAATGAAACCAAGCGTGTTTACTACGCGCTAAACGTCCTTCAAAAACTTTCAAAAAATCTCGGACCATTATGTTCGTATTGATATGATCTATGACTGGAAAAAAATACGGAAATATTTTTTAAAAACCCTGTATTTGTTCGAAATGTGTCTCCATCTAGCGAAAGAGTAGCGAACTCAGATTGTGAAAGCCAGTGTTGCCAAAATAGACGTTCGCAAAACGTCTGGACGTTTAGCTCGGGTAATTATTAAAAATTTCACTAGAAACAAATGCTGAAAAAATCGAATTATGTTTCCACTTTTTTTCAATTTGCGAAAGAGAATAGAATTGGCAACCCTGGCCTGAGCATGAAATTGCGAAAGAAAACTTGACGGGTCGATTCTTCAACAAATGCAAGAAAAAAAAAAGAAAAATGATCGACGTTGGCACCAAAAAGTCAAATAAATAAACAAAATACAATCGATTAACAATGGAGTTTTTTTTACCAAAAAAAAAAAGACTGTAGGTATCGATCGTTATTCATTTTCTTTTGTTTTCTGCAAATTGTCAAAAACAAAAACTGCAAACTGCCAAAAAGCAGAAAAGGTTTTTTTCATTGCCAGGAAATAAATCCAGAGCGGTGACAGAAGACGTCCGAATTCCAATCGAATTTGGACTGAAACAAAAGACAAACGATTCTTCAACAAATGCAAGAAACAAAAGAAAAAGATCGACGATTTGGATATTGAAAGAAAACTGTGAAATTAATTTAGAGTTGCGTTTGTTTTCTGGAAAAACAAAGAATAAATAAACAAAATACGATCAAAAACAAAGAAAGCCGTCGATTGTCGTTTTCTTTTTGCCAAAAAAAAAAAAAACATTAGGTATCGATCGGTATTCATTTTTGTTTTGTTTTCTGCAAATTTTTTCGTTGTCAGGAAATAAATCCAGAACGATGACAAAAGACGTCCAAATTCCAATCGAATTTGGACTGAAACAAAAGACGAGCGATTCTTCAACATATGCAAGAAACAAAAGAAAAAGATCGACGATTTGGATATTGAAATAAAGCTGTGAAATAAATTTAGAGTTGCGTTTGTTTTCTCGAAAAACGAAGAATAAATAAACAAAATACGATCAAAAACAAAGAAGAAAGCCGTCGATTATTGTTTTATTTTTGTCAAAAAAAAAGATTAGGTATCGATCGGTATTCATTTTTTTTGTTTTCTGAAAATTGCCAAAAACAAAAGCTTTTTTTTCATTGGCAGGAAATAAATCCAAATGGATGACAAAAGACGTCGGAATTTCAATCGAATTCGGACTGAAACAAAAGACGATCGATTCTTCAACAAATGCAAGAAACAAAAGAAAAAAGATCGACGATTTGGATTTTGCAATAAAACTGTGATAAATTTACAATTGCACTTGTTTTCTCGAAAAACAAAGAATAAATAAACAAAATACGATCAAAAACAAAGAAGAAACCCGTCGATTATAGTTTTTTTTTTGCAAAAAAAGCTGAAGGTATCAATCGGTATTCATTTTTTTTGTTTTTTTGTAAATTGCCAAAACAGAAGTTTTTTTTTTTTTCATTGGCAGGAAATAAATCCAGAGCGATGACAAAAGACGTCCGAATTCCAATCGAATTTGGACTGAAACAAAAGAGGAGCGATTCTTCAACAAATGCAAGAAACAAAAGAAAAAAGATCGACGATTTGGGCATTGAAATAAAACTGTGAAATAAACTTAGAGTTGCGTTTGTTTTCTCGAAAATTACAAAAAAAAAACTGAAGATTCAAACGGTATTCATTTTTTTTTTTTTTTCTAAATTGCCAAAACAGAAGTTTTATTTTCATTGGCAGGAAATAAATCCAAAGTGATGACAAAAGACGTCCGAATTCCAATCGAATTTGGACTGAAACAAAAGACGAGCGATTCTTCAACAAATGCAAGAAACAAAAGAAAAAAGATCAAACAAACAAGAAAGCCGTCGATTATTGTTTTTTTTTGCAAAAAGAAGGAAGATAAAGATCGTTATTCTTTTTTTTTGTTTCCTGAAAGTTGCCAAAAACAGAGAAAGATTTTTTTTCATTGCCAGGAAATAAATCCAGAGCGACGAAAGAAGACGTCCAAATTCCAATCAAATTTTGACTTGCAGAAGAAAGCGCGATGGTTTTCGTTAAACAAAAGACGATCGATTCTTTAACAAATGCAAGAAACAAAGAAAAGATCGACGATTTAGATATTAAAATGCAACCGTGAAATAAATTTAGAGTTATTTCGTTTTCTCTTTTTTCTCGAAAGACAAACAATAAATAAACAAAATACGATCGATTAACAAAAAAAGAAAGCCGTCGATTATTGTTTTTTTTTTGCCAAAATCGATCGTTATTCTTTTTTTTTTTTTTGTTTTCTGCAAATTGCCATTCAGACTTCAAGTAGTCACTTCTTGCCATCAATTCAAAGAAAAGGATTCTTTCATTGCCAGTAAATAAATCCAGAGTGATGACAAAAGACGTCCGAATTCCAATCGAATTTGGACTGAAACAAAAGACGATCGATTCTTCAACAAATGCAAGAAACAAAAAAAAATTATCGACGATTTGAACATTAAAGTTGCATTGTTTTCTTGAAAAATAAAAAATAAATAAACAAAACACAATCGATTACTAAAGAGGAATAATCTTTCATTTTTTCTTCCTTTTCTGCAAACTGTCAAAAACAGAAAAGATTTCTTTTCGTTGACTTTCATTGACGTTCGAATTTCGACTTTCTTCTTTTTCGTACAAGAAATGACGAAACAAAACTCTGAAATAAATTTAGAATACCTTCCGCATTCTTCCTCGAAAGGCACAAAAAGAACAAACAAAATGCGATCGACAAAGAAGAAAGTCGCCAGAAATGGAAAAAAGATCTGTTTCATTGCTAACCGTTTTTTGACAGATCTCACCAAAAAATGACAGAATCGATTAAGATTATTAAATCCTTCTTGCATGATTTGTTTAAAATAAAATCACCACATTTGTCACCAAATCGGTCATGAAGTCACCAAATTTTCGACATGTCTGAACTCACTAGAAGACATTAGAAAGTCAAGCTTCTTTCAATTTTCAATTATTTCTCATTGCTATTGTTTTGTTTTTTGTTCACCTTATTCCTCTTTTGTTTCCGTTTTCAGTTCACGTTCTCCGGCTTTTCTAAATTCATTTGTTCGCTTTCGTTGTCAATTACAATTCGACTTTCACTTGTTTCTGTTTCTGTAGTTTTCAATTTTATTGTTGTCGCACTCATGTTGATTTTAGTTAATGTTTTAAAAACAGATTTTTGGCGGCTTTCCTTTTTTGTTCTTTTTTATTTATTTAATTATTTATAATAAACTCAAAAGTTTGATTGTTTACGCATTTGTTTTCAGTGAATTACCGTCTGTTTTTAGTGACTTTTCAAGGGAAACGTTCAAACTTTTTATGAAATCCCGTTGGTAACCATAGAAGAGTATTTAGAATTGATTGTAATTGGAAAAAAAACGAAAGGTTTTGTATTAAAAAAGCCGTTCGGGTTATTTACGTGAGTATTGAGGGCGCCAATTAGTATTCGATAAAGAAGATTCCTTCGGTTCGAAAATAGTTTGTGAGCGGATTTCTCCATCTAGCGACGAAGTAGCGAACTCAGCAATACATGCCTAGAGGGGTATCAAGAATTGAAAGAACCTAGAGTGAAAAGAGTAACGTATTCGTAAGTGTGTTTTGGAATATAAAGAATCCGTACGTGTTGTTATTCATGTAAGTATCGACGACGAGAAAGTAGTTTATCGCTCTAATAATACAATTTACGATGTAGGATGCAGCGCACACACATTTTTTATAAGAAATCCACCCCCTAACCTCACATTTTTTACACCGACTGTTTTTTTTTTAATTTCACATCAAGTCGGCTGCGAAATGTTTGCAACAGTTGACGTACGCCGCCAACATAACCTTGTTTTTGCTGCCTGCTGTCTTTCTCAAGGCTAAAATTACGTTTGTGTTTTAATCAATCTCTCCTGCGAAAGCGTCTTATCTTGAAACTTTGATTAAATAAAATGTGCCAAAATAAATAAACGACATTGTATGTAATAAGCTACGCCCTACGTTTCACTTGAATACGTCTTGCTCAAAAAGTCACAGAAAGAAGAAAATATGAATATGAAATTTTGAGGTATGGGAGGGGAAAAGCTTAAGGACTTAAAGACTTAAAAGAGGAGGGGTTATCGTCAAGGTTGAAAAATGCTGAAGTCATACTGCTGCCCAAAAATGGGCGTTAAACTGAGTAAGAAAAGTAAACTGCCCCCAGAAATGGGGGTTACGCCGAATGAGAAAAAGATTAACCGAGAAGCTGTCCCAATAAAAAACTGGTATCCAGGCTTCAGATTTACAAAGCAGAAGATAAATCGAAAGACGTTCTGTAAATCTTCGCGAAACTTGCGAATTACGAGACCTAAGAATTGACCAACGATACTTCGAGGTCATCTGCTTCTGTAGAATCCAGAATTTCTTTGGAGAACTACTTCGAATGGCAAAAAGATCTAATTATCAAGAGACTAAATGAAAAACAACAACATGAACAAAAATGAACAAACGACTTCGCCATAGCAACAAAGAAGGATTCGGTAAAACTGGCCGCAACTCAAAAAATGAATGAGAAACAGCAAAAGAATCTCCCCAAACTAGCTAACGCCAAGGACCGCATTGCAAAACTAAGATGCAGATAGTAGATAGATCACCTGATAGGAAAAGAAACGTCAGGACTTGTCTGTTTGAACGTTGCAATGGTGGCCACGAATTCCAGAATCAGCTGGAGGAGATTGGCTGTAGAAATCATAAGCAGAGACGACTCCATCACATTTAGATTCAGAAAACCAAAAAGACCATTGACGGAACAATAAAAGAATAAGAATGAAAGGATAGGCTAAGTGATAAAAGGCGAAATAAAAAATCGGAATTGAGGAAGATGTTAAAGTAATGATCAAGTCGCTCTCTCCCCCATTCCTGGGACTCTTCCCAAAATGGCACGTAATCCAGGCCAACAAATGGATTGTAACACTGAAGCAGAGAAACTTGGAAGAAACCCAACTGGACTACTCCAACTTAGATTTAGGTTTAGATAAGCAAGACACAATAGAAGACGCGGACTTGGATTGAAACCTCGTGGGTTTTTTCCCTATTTCCAGAATTCTTCCCAAAAAGGTTGGATAATCCAAGTTTTTATGCCGGAGAATACCTTGCGACGTTGAAAGAACTCGAGAGGCCATCTGAGATGAAGAAAGTAACGAAATCCTGTCGGTTTGAATAGTATAATGGCGTTCAAGAATCCCAGGATCAGCTAGAACCGATGACTGCATCCGTCGTAAGCAAATAAGCTAGGACGAAACCCTCTCAAATGCAGAAAACCCAACAGGAAGGAACAATAAAAGAAGAGGAACCAAAGATCTAGCTTTAAGACGTAAAAGGAGAAAAAATCTGAATTGAGGAAGGCGTCGAAAAGATGACCTCGTGGGTTTCTCCCCCATTTCTGGCCAGAAAATGGATTGCAAAACTGAAATACAGTCGAGGGATCACCCGAGAAAAAGAAAACGAAGAAATCTCGTCGGCTTTAATAATACATTGGCCACCGGGTTTGAGCTCTGCCCCATTTCTGGGGCTCATCTCGAAATGGCCGGCAATCCAGGCTAAAAAACTGGATTGTAACAATGAAGCAGAGAAGCTTGGAAGAAACCCAACTGGACTGCTCCACCACATTTAGATTTAGATAAGCAAGACACAATTGAAGACGTGGACTTGGATTGAACCCTCGTGGGCTTTCTCCTATTTCTACAATTCTTTCCAAAATGGTTGGGTAAACCAAGTTTTTATGCCAAAGGATACTTTGCGACATTGAAAAGAACTCGAGGGGCCACCTGAGATGAAGAAAGCAACGAAATCCTGTCGGTTTGAATAGTATAATGGATCCCAGGATCAGCTAGAACAGGTGACTGCATCCGTCGTAAGCAAATAAGCTAGGAAGAAACCCACTCAAATGCAAAAAAACACAACCGAAGGAACAATAAAAGAAGAGGAGCCAAAAATCTATCTAGGAGGGAAAAAATCGCCATCGAAATGATGACCTCGTGGACTTCTCCCCCATTTCTGGTCCAAAAAATGGATTGCAAAACTGAAATGCATCACCCGAAAAAAAGAAAGCGAAGAAATCTCGTCGGTTTTAATATTACAATGGCTACCGGAAGTCCCAGAATCAGTCGGAAGAGGATGGCTGCCAGAAATCATAAGCAGAGAAGCTTGAAAGAAACCCAATACCCAGTGGTATGCAAAAGTGATGAAATTTATAAGGAAAACAAAATATGCCACTTTGAATGAGAAAACCGAAATACCTAAATAACCACTTCAATTCATCATCACTCGAATATGAGGATTTTATTGCTAGTGTAATCTTACGTCTCGACCAGTCCAGTGGTAGACCCAAATCCGAAAAGGTAATGAAGTCAAAGCCTCCTAAATAGTAGTCCTGATTTATTTATTCGAGTATTTAATTAGGAACAAATTAACCGAAGAGGCAAGAAAAAGAACAACGGTCTCCTCGTTTTCTGGGATTGTTTCCAAAATTGCTGGGCTAGCGCCCAAAGCAACATTGCAGTAGAGTTGAGGAGAAGAAAGAAACATCGAAGGTTGGTCTGACTGAGTGAAAAACAAAACAATGAATGAAAAACAAAACAGGAAACAATGAGTGAAAAACAAAACAAAAAATATGAAAAATGAATAAAAAGCAAAAAAAACAATAAGTAAAAACAAAGCAAAAAACAATGAGTGAAAAACAACAACGCAAGAGAAATCAATAGAAAACAAAAGAAAATCGACAGTTCTCACATAAAAATGAGGTAAACAAAAGAGAACCAAATCAAACAACGTCAAAATCTGCAAAATTATAAAATAATGATTAATTCGAACAAGAAACAAAGAACAACAGAAATGAACAACGCAAGACAAATGGACAGAAAACAAAAAACAATCGAGAGTTCTTAACCGATTGACACATAAAAATGACGTGAACGAAAGAGAACTGAAAAGCAAACAACACCGAAGTGCGCAAAATTATCAAGTAATTCTCAATTTGAAGAAGAACCAAGAATGAACAAGAAACAAACGAACAGATCACAGGAGAAAATCGACAATTCTCGTTTAATCGACACTTAAAAATAACAAACGCTAAAAATTTGCAAAATCATAAAATAATGATAATTTCGAACAAGAAACAAAGAACAACAGAAATAAACAATAACGTAAGACAAATGAACAGAAAATAAAAGAAAATCGACGGTTCTCACATAAAAATGAGGTAAACAAAAGTGAATCGAAGCAAACGACGTCAAAATGTGCAAAATTATGAAATCATGATTAATTTGACAAAGAAACAAGGAAGAACAGCAACAGACAACAATGCAAAACAAATTAACAGAAAAACAAGTGAAAATCGACTATTAAAATAAAGTGAAACCAAAGAGAGCAAACATTAATTATAAAATAACGATTAATTCGAACAAGAAACAAAGAATGAACAAGAAATAAACAACAACGTAAGACAAGTGAACAGAAAACAAGAGAAAATCGACAATTCTCGTCCGGTTCACACGTACAAAAACGTGGTAAACAAAAGAGAATCGAAGCAAAAAACGTCAAAATGTACAAAATTATAAAATAACGATTTATTCGAACAAGAAAACAAAGAACAACAGAAATAAACAACAACGCAAGACAAATGAACAGAAAGCAAAAGACAATCGAGAGTTCTCATCCGGTCGACACATAGAAATGACGTAAACAAAAGAGAACTGAAAAGCAAACAACAAAACAATGTTTAATTTGAACAAGAAACAAAGAATGAACAAGAAACAAACAACAACGTGAGACAGGTGAACAGAAAACAAGAGAAAATCGACAATTCTCGTCCGGTTCACACATACAAAAACGTGGTAAACAAAAGAGAATCGACGCAAAAAACGTCAAAATGTACAAAATTATAAAATAACGATTTATTCGAACAAGAAAACAAAGAACAACAGAAATAAACAGAACAACAGAACAACAGAACAACAGAAATAAACAACAACAAATGAACAGAAAGCAAAAGTTCTCATCCGGTCGACACATAGAAATGACGTAAACAAAAGAGAACTGAAAAGCAAACAACAAAACAATGTTTAATTTGATCAAGAAACAAAGAATGAACAAGAAATAAACAACAACGCAAAACAAATGAACAGAAAACAAGAGAAAATCGACAATTTTCGTCCGGGTGGCACATGAAAATGACGTGAACAAAAGAGAACTGATGAGCAAACAACATCGAAATGCGCAAAATTGTGAAATAATGTTCAATTTGAATAAGAACCAAGAATGAACAAGAAACAAACAACAACGCAAAACAGATGAGCAAGAAACAAGAGAAAATCGACAATTCTCGTCCGGTTGACACATAAAAATGACGTCAACAAAAGAGAACTGAACAGCAAACAACAATTATAAAATAATGATTAAATTCGAACAGGAAACAAAAGAAGGACAGAAGCAAACAACGACGCAAAACAAGGCGACCAACAACCCAAGAGCCAGCAAGAACACAAAGTAGCATAGAGGAGATTTTTAAGGAAAACGAAGTAACAGGCAGTTTCCAGGCGACTTAACAAAGAAAAAATCAGTAAAAGAGAACACAGCAGAAAGTAAAGATGAAGGTAAGGTTAAGTCGAAAAGGCTGAGTGAGAAACAAAAAAACAGAAAAGAAATTTGGTGCATTTTTCAAAATAGTCAAAGCGCAATGCAAAACTGATTTAAGACAGCGAAGAATATGACAGGATATTGCCAGGAAGACCAAGGCAAACAAGAAGAGTCTCACTTGGACGAAACCTGGGCCACTTGGGTGAAAGTAAAAAGAAGCCAAGATTCTGGGAAACGGGAAGAAGCTTGCCAAGCAGCCAAAATCAATCGATTTCTTTAAAGGTTCGAAGCACTTCAGAAGGTAACACATCAAAAGGGCCATTTTCATTTCGAAGGAAATACTTCATTGAAGTCATCATTGAGTGTGCAATCATGAACAATGTTGCAAGAAGACATATTCGGGAAAAGCTTGCAAAAGATCGCACCAAATGCCAAAAGACGACTTAAAATTAATCGCCCTGTCAAAGAAAACGCAACGTACATTCTTGGCCGACGTATTTGTTTACGCGTCCCGAAATGGTTTTATTTTTTTTTTTTTACAAAGAGATTTGTCGTTCATCCATCATCATCGCCATCACCTACTTGTGATAATTAATACGTAAGAGTGAAAATTCTCACCTTGCACACCAGCTCCTCTTGGGTCTTGACGTCGACGCATCTACACAAAGAACTCCCCTCGACGTTATCCAACAGCACGTATTTGTCCGCGATTATGTGACAGGTCTTGACGTTGGTGTCCGCCTGATTGGGGCTCAACGGTACGTGTTGATCCCTATCGGAAACTACCCCCGGGATCAGGCACTCGATATCCCGCGGCTGGGAAATTCCGCTACGCAATTTCTTAACAATGTCACTACTACCACCACCACCACCACTACCACTAGTGCTGCTCGAGGCAGCCACCATCGCCTCCTTTTTCTTCTCCGTGCGCGCACTCGCTACGAGATCGTGGATGTTTTGCATCGTTACTTTGCACAATTACACTTAAAACACTTCTTAAACAATAAATAAATTGGTTTCAGTTCTTGCCTGTCCGTGTGGTTTTTATTTAATCCTAAAAATGGGGTCCCTCAGATCACTCGGGGAAAGAAATACTCACTCACTGTAACAAAAGAGAATAAAATTAGATCTTCATCTTGTTAAGACAAGTGACAATGGGCTCTCCACATGTGGATAGGGGTGTTTTGGGCATCAATTATTTAATGAAATGAACGTGTTTGTTAGAGGAGATTTTTGGGGATGGCAAAGATCAACGCATACAACGTTCCAAATCGAATTCATTTCATCTTGATATACCTTATGTATCATCAAGCAGGCGTGTACCGTTTTGATTATTTATTGGTACAAGAGCAAACACCGAAAAATCAATATTTGAAATACCTGCTGATAAGGCAGTGCTTCACAACACTGTTTGGTTTCGTGGTGATGACACGGGAGGAGATTGACGCTTTTTTTTCTTTTCGTGGCTTTGTTATCGCGTCGAAACGTTCGTTTACCTGTTTGCGCAATCGACTCGTCTTGGGGTCACCTCCTTGGGAAAGAGAAGAGGAAAAAAAATCTGCGAGTCAACAAAGCAGAGATTTTGTTAGTCACGTCGGATTTCGCATTATTCATTGTTTGGCAACACCTCACGCCTGATTCATCTTTTTTGTTTGTTGTAAAATCTTTACACTCTGCGCGCTTTGTTTACCTTTTTTTTAGAAAAAAGAAAAAGAAAAGGCCTGCGTTTGTTTTCGTGGCGGTTTCAGTCCAGTCCGAACTGCGATTGCAGTTTAAATTGTAAGTCACACCTTTATGGGCACCCATAAGTAGTAAATAGGGCGACCCTCCTTTAATTTCTTTTCTAGAAAGTTTGCGAGTGAAACGTCTAAGTTGAGGATTTGCCTGAAATTTATTTCGTAAGTGATACCGATTGATCAATTGGAGGTCCTTCGCGAAAAAATCAGGAAATATGGTAAATCAAGGACGATCTCCTGTTTCTGAGTCGTCACTTGAATGCAAACCAAAGCCAAATGGTGAAACTCAAGCACTGACAAGAAATGAAACTCGATTTTATGTAACAGAAGCAAAAAGTGAAGCAATTCATTAGGTGTTGGCCCCCGCGACAGGCAATGACGAAGTAGGAGTCAAAAAAAAGGCAATTAATTCTAATGACCTCAGCGACCTTGCCGCACAGCAAATCGATAAATTCGTTTCCGCAAATTCGGTGCAAGCCTGAGCTCCACCTGGACGATTAATGAATTTGTAAGGACTTCCATTACGTCCAAGGACCTTCAGAAATTATCACACACACAGATTAGACCCTTTCCGCAAACAACGGTCTTTAGAAGTGATGACCACCATCGGGCGAACCAAAAGGATTCAATTTCATTTTCTTTTTTTTTTTCATAAAAAGCAACTTCCTCAATGATTATGTAAATAACAAATGAAAACTACGTGAGAAACTCGCCACTGATTGGATTGTTGTTTTCCACAAGGTTTAAGTGAGGATAGGAGACTAATCAACAACAAGCAAGTAGTCACTTGTTTTCTTTTCCGATTTGTTATTGGTACCGTTCGGAAAGAATACCCAGAGGGTGTGACAGTCACCACTAATAAAAGGACCTATCAGGTGAAAGGATCGCAAAATCAGGTGCAAGCAACAGGTTCTAGTTTTTTTTTTTTTTTTAGGGAAAAGCAGAAACGCAATTGTTTTTCTTATTACTAATCCCGAATTACCTTCAAGGATGGATCGTGAGCACAACGACCATGCGGTCATCACTGATTAGATTTTTTTTTATTTCTGTCGTCGGTGGAAGCGGAAGTGAGACACTTATTTAATCACGTCCAGGTTTAGCGAGTAGTCATTTGTTTTGTTTTTGTTTTTAGTGAATCAGAGACGTCGTGTTGTTAACATTAACATCCAAAGCAACCCTAGATTCACTTTTTTTTAAAGAAGAATGACGTCATCTGCTTCAAATGTTTTTTTTTTCCTCGACGACTACTGATGATGAAAACAACAACCACTTACACGTCACCTGCTTCAATTGTTTTTTTTTTTCTCAATGACTACTATGTGATTTGGATCAGGACTGATGATAATGATGACAACGACCACTCGCACGTCACCTGCTTCAATTGTTTTTATTCTCAATGATTACTCTGTGATGAAGACAACGACCACTTATACGTCACCTGCTTCAATTGTTTTTTTTGTCAATGACTAATGTGTTTTTCTCATCAGGACTGATGATGAATACAATAACCACTTGCACGTCACCTACTTCAATTGTTTTTTTTTTTCAATGATTACTATGTGATTTTCATCAGGACTGATGATGAAGACAACAACCACTTGCACGTCATCTGCTCCAATTGTTTTTTTTTCTCAATGACCACTGTGTGACTTTCATGAGGACTTATGACGAAGACAACGATCACTGCTTCAATTGTTTTTTCTTTTTCTCAATGATTACTGTATGATTTTCATCAGCATTTATGATGAAGACAACGACCACTTACAACTTAAACGTCACATGCTTCAATTGTTTTTCTCTTTCTCAATGACTACTGTGTGATTTTCATCAGGACTGATGATAATGATGACAACGACCACTTACACACGTCCCCTGCTTCAATTGTTTTTTTTAATGATTACTGTGTGTTGAAGATGACGACCACTTACACGTATACGTCACCCGCTTCAATTGTTTTCAATGACTACTCTGTGATTTTCATCAGAACTGATGATGAAGACAACAACCACTTACAACTTACATGTCACCTGCTTCAATTGTTTTTTCTTTCTCAATGATTACTGTGTGATTTGCATCAAGACTGATGATGAAGACCTGCTTCAATTGTTTTTTTTTTCAATGATTAACGTGTGATTTTCATCAGGGCTGATTATTATGATGACAACGACCACTTACACACATCACCTGCTTCAATTGTTTTTTTTTTCTTAATGATTACTGTGATGAAGACAACGCCCACTTACACGTCACCTGCTTCAATTGTTTTTTTTCCTTCTCAATGACTACTGCGTGATTTTCATTAGAATTGATGATGAAGACCTGCTTCAATTGTTTTTTTTTTTAATGACTAATGTGTGATTTTCATCAGGACTGATAATAATGATGACAACGACCACTTACAGATGTCACCTGCTTACAAGGAAGCATTACAGATTGGACTTTTTGTTTCTATCAGCGATGGAAGCGAGTCGGCACTTAATCATGATTCAAACCCGAGGAGTAGTCACTTGTTTTTTTTTTGTTTTTTTCTTCAGATAATTTAAACGTAAGATATCGCTTACACCTGTACATAAAATTAAATGACTTTCCAAGAAAGGATTTGGCAACCTTGGTCCTATCGGCCTTGTTGTATGATCGATCCAAAGCAGCCCAACAGGTTTAGTTTCTCTTTTGTTTTTCTTTTCTTTTGAAGAAAATCAGCAAGATTCAATTGTTTTCGTTTGCAATAAATATAATCCTCGGAGATCATGAAAACAACGACGTGATTAAACTTGTTTTCGTTCGTGGTTGAAAGTGGAGATGGGGAACAAATCACAACCTATCAAGTAGTCAGTCACTTGTTTCCTATTGATTAGCCTCTGATTGCCGATCAGGCTTAGAATTTGACAAAGACAAGAGACAACCGAACGACTTCTTATAAAAGGGTGAATCAGTTAATCAACAACGTTCAATTTTTTTTTTGTTGTGAAGAAACAGGTTGTTTGAGCAACAGCAGGTTGTAGACCCCTCCTTTTTTCTGCAATAAATAAATCCCCCAACCACAACTATTTATGCCAGGTGATTAAACTGAAGGATTCGTTGTTGTTTTTTTGCAAGTAAAAGTGGAGGTGGGCGGGCGAACAAAACATGATCCATCCAGCAAATCAGCCACTTGTTTCTTTTTGTTTCGGAGCTCGCGAGACAGCATGTAGTCACTCGTTTGGTTTTGAGACGACGCTAATTGACAGTGATGATCGGAATGTGGCAGCTACTAATAATAGTACGTGAACGTACTTTGGTGGAGAAGAGGAGAGCCGATCAATCACGATCAAGAAAATAGTCACTTGTTTTATTTTTGGTTCCAACCACAGTAACGCTCGGAATATGACAACTACTAATAAAACACGAGAGAAATAATTAAAAGTCCTTTTGTGGAGAAGGGAAGAGCCAATCACGATCGAGCAAGTAGTTACTTGTTGTTGTTTTGTTTGTTTGTTTCGAAACGTGCGAGACGGCGAGTAGTCACTTGTTACTTTTAGATACGACTTGTGCGATGCAGCACGTAGTCACTTGTTTCTTTTTGACACTTTTTAATAATACAAAAAAAAGGTTAGATGAATATCCTTTAGCGAGTGGGGGGAGGCGGGCCAAATGATGACCAAGCAAGTAGTCACTTGTTTCTTTTTGGCTGACACGTACTTATTGGCAATTTCGAATTATACAAGAGCCTACGGGAATATCCTTTTGTGAGAAGGACCAAACGAGTAGTCACTTGTTTTTTCTTTTACTGATGCCCGTGGGCAATTTCTAATAAAATATGAAAATCCTTGTACGAGGGGGGAAGGACATATCATGACCAACCAGGTAGCCACTTGTTTTGTGCTGTTTTTTTTTTTAATCCGACGCAATCAGAATAAGGCAACCCCTGCCACTGTATTGTGCATTCGTTCTGCTTTTGTTTGACGTTTTCCTTTCTCTCTCTTTCCCCAGGATTTTCAACGAGGGTGAATCCCAAAAATCACAACCACAAGGAAGTGGCATGACAGAATTTGTTGATCTGATTGAAGACCGGCTGTTTTTAGCGGAATACTGAAGATGAAAGTGGGGGTTACTCATCATCCGAAAGCAGGCAGTCACTTGTTTTTTTCTTAATGATTCAAGCACTGATTTATTGATTGTACGGTCAAATGAATGCCAAGAGTCAGAATGCGACAGCAAGGAAGTCAACGCCGATTATACTGATGAGGTGACCTGTTGTTTTCGCTATGAAGTGTGGGGATTAATCCAATATCTACCGAGTAGTCATTTGTTTTTCTGATTATCTGAGTTGATTTATGATTTATTTGATGATTCGACGATTGTTTAGAACCACGGAATCAAGCAAGTCACCACTGATTGGATTGAAGGATTTGCTGTATTGATCAGAGCGCTAAAGGTAGGGAATTAATCATGATCCAGCAGCACGTAGTCACTTGTTTTTTTTTTTCTGATAATTCGAATATGAGCTATGATGATTTGTAACAATTATTTAGAGTGCCCCAAGTAGCTGATTGCTGATTTTATCAAAATGCTCAAGGTGAGGGATCAATCATCATCCTAGTCACTTGCTTTAATTTTTTGATAATTCGAAATCAGCTGTACTGATTTGTGACGATTATTTAGAGTGTCCCAAGAATCACGAAACCAAGGAAGTCACTACTGATTAGAACGAAGGATTTGCTGATTTTACCTGAATGGGGGCTGAATTACCGTGGTCACTGATGATTCGAGCAAGGATTGTGCTGATTTATGGCGATTGTTCAGAGTACCCCCGAGCATCAAGAAAACGAGGAAGTCACCTCTGATTAGACCCCTGATTTAGCTGCATTTATTAGAGCATTAAGAGTTAGGAGGTTAATCATCCTGTGACAGCAAATAGTCACTTGGTTTTTGTTTTTCTGATGATTCGAGTATGGGCCAGGCTGATTTAAGACGATTATTCAGAACCACGAACAAGAAAACCACTAATGATCAGACCAAGGGATTTGCTGGTTTTATCAAAATGTTTAAAGGTGGGCAAGTAGTCATTTGTTTTTAGTTTTCTGATGATTCAAGCACGCGCTGTGCTGATTTACGACGATTATTTAAAGTACCCAAAACATCACCAAACGTTCTGATTAGACTGAAGAATTAGCTGCATTTAGTAGAGTGCTAAGTGGTAGAGGATTAATCATCATGCGACAGCAAGCAGTCACTTGTTTCTTTTTCTTTGATGATCGGAGTATGGGTCAGGCTGATTTATTACGATCGTTCAGAGCCACGAAACCAAGGAAGTCACTATTGATTAGACTGAAGGTTTAGCCGCATTTATCCGAGTGATAAGTGGAAGCGGATTAATCACCCTGCGACAGCAAGCAGTCACATGTTTTTTTTTATTATTTTTCAGAACCAATAAAACAAGGAAGTCATTCTGATTAGACGAAAGGATTTACTTTATCAGAATTTCTAAAGGTGGGGCTCAATCATCATCCAGAGGCAAGTAATCAATTGTTTTAGTTTTCTGATAATTCGAGCGTGAACGAATGTCACACACAAGCAGGAAACCATCTTTAATTAGACTCAAGGAGTTGGTGATTTTAACAGAATACTAAAGGTGGGACGTTAATCACATTTCAGGAGCAAATAGTCACTTGCTTCAGTTTTCTGATTAGGCGAGCATGGATTGTACAGATTTATGGCGATTGTTTAAAGTGTCCCAAGCAGGAAGACACTTTTAATTAGATTCAAGGATTTGCTGATTTTATTCGAATACTGAAGGTGGGGGCCCAATCATCATTCAAGCGCAAGTAGTCAATTGTTTTAGTTTTCTGATAATTCGAGCGTGAACCGTGCTTGTTTCGTGACGATTATCACAAGCAGGAAGACATCTTTAATTAGACTCAGGATTTGCTGATTTTATCAGAATACTAAAGGCGAGGCACCAATCATCGTCCAGGAGAAGTTTTTCTGAGAATTCGAGCGTAAAGTGTGCTGATTTAAGATGTTTCGGATAAATCAATGATTTGCTGATTTTATCAGAATATGAAGGTGGGGCATTAGTCAACATCCAGGAGCACTTGCGTTCACTTGTTTTAATATTCTAATGATTCGAGCAAGGACTATGCTGATTTATGACAATTATTTAGAGTACCCCAAGCAGGAAAACACCTTTAATTAGACTCAAGGAGCACTTGTAGTCACTTGCTTTAATTTTCTGATGATTCGAACATGGACTGTGCTGATTTATGATGTTTACAGTAGCTTAAGGATTTGCTGATTTTATCAGAATACTGAAGCAGAGGTCTCAATCACCATCCAGCAGGAAGTAGTCACTTGTTTTAGTTTTCTGATGATTCGAACATGAACTGTAGCGATTCATGACGATTGTTTATACAACCCAAGCAGGGGGTAGACTCAAGGTTTGCTGATTTTATCAGAATAATAAAGATGGGACATTAAACATCAACCTCAAAGATTTGCTGATTTTATCAGAATATGAAGGTGGGGCATTAATCATCAACCAGAAGCAAGTAGTCACTTGTTTTAGTTTCTCTGATGATTCAAACAAGAAGGATGCTGATTTATGATGTTTAGGGTAATTTGCTAATTTTATCAGAATATGAAGGTGTCCAGGAGTCACTTGTTCAAAGTTTCTCATGATTCAAGCAAGGACTGTGCCGATTTGTGATGATTGTTTATAGTACCCCAAGCAGTGGGTAGACTCAAGGATTTGCTGATTTGCTGGGGCATTAATCATCAACTAGGAGCAAGTAGTTTTTCTGATTATTCGAACACGTACTGTGCTGATTTATGACGATTGTTTAGAGTACGCCAAGCAGGAAGACACCCTCAAGTAGACCCAACGAATTGCTGATTTTATCAGAATACTAAAAGCGGGGGATTAATTATCATCCAGGAGTAAACAGTCGCCTGTTTCGAGCAAGGGCTGCCCTGATTTATGATGATTGTTTAGAGTACCCCAAACAACACGAAACACCTCTGATTAGACTGAAGGATTGGCTGCATTTATCACAGCGTTAAGTGGTGGAAAATTAATCATCTTACGGGAGCAAGTTGTCACTTGTTTTTTTTTTTTCTGATTCGGGTATAAGCCCCTGCTGATTTATGATGATTATTCAGAATACCCCAAGCATCGCCAAAACGAGAAAATCACCACTGAGTGTTTAGTGGTGTTGGGTTAACTATCTTCCAGCAGCAAGTAGTCACTTGTTTTTCTTTTTCTGATGATGATTCGAGTGTGGGTCGCACTGATTTGTGGCGATTGTTTATAGCACTCCGAGAATCGTGAAAATAAAAGAAGGGTTTACTGTTTCTTTCGCAGACGGATAAAAGAGATGATTACCTAGCAGTCGTTTTTTTTTTGGTGATCCGAGCTGGTTTATACGACGATGCTTAGTATACTACAGAGACGCATCAGAGCCTACAACTAATAAAAGGACGAAAGGATCCGCAATGAATCGAATCCAGTCCAACAGGTTCAATTTTTTTTCCAAAGCGCGACGCGAGGCATTTCTTTTTTCTCTTGCAATCGTGCGATTTTCGTCGGACGCACCGAACGAAGTCATGACGCTTTTTAATGGTGATAACACGAGCGCGCGTACACGTCAGAAACGGCGACGGAAAAACCTGAGTTTTTTTCTCTAAAACCTTGGTTGGTTGGTGATTTAATTTCGGCGGAAATTGCGTGTGTTTTGATTTTCCGCGCGGCGCGCGTTCAGAAATGTTGGTTCTCGAGAGGCCCTCAAAAAAATGGGGAGTACTCACCTCGAAATGTATCCGCTATGGTAATCCGCAAGTAAAAAAACACACACAAAAAAATGGAATTAAGTCTTGTATCGGTAAGAGCACTGGATGTGAACCGACACAACACTCACACACAACGACACTATCGACTCAGCTTGGTAAACGCCATGGCGTATACTAACTCGGGCTTATACATAATCCCATTTCACAATGAATCCGAATCGAACGGACGTGGTGGGGACCCGGGTCGACTTGCGCACTCGTCCTCTTCTAAGGGATGGTGTAACCCAGCCCTTGTTAGGTAGGTCTTCTCAAGGTGAATTTTACCTGACCGCGCACGCATAGTGCAGCTTGCCACCCACTTCCACCCCGTTTTTCCAAAAAAAAATAAAACATCTTTGATTCGTCGTTCTCTTCGACAAAAGAAAGGCAGCTGCCCCCTGATTTCTTTTTTTTTTCTTCGGACACCGTACATCTGCTCTTAGAATTTTTTTTTTTTGCTTGCGCCGCGTGTTTTTGAAGACCTAGAGCAGATAACGTGAGCGTTATTTAAATTTCCAGATTTGTTTTGTTTGCGATCAGGTCCCCCCCACCCACACGCGGAACATTAATAAAAATTATATTTGTTTGGTTTCGAAGAGCGCGCAAGAAATTTGGTTTTGTTCTGCTTTTTAATTCTTAAGTCTTTGTTTGATAAAGTATATTTATTTCTTGTCATTCAACAATTGGTTAAAATTAGCGACAGGTTTTCTCACAAAAAAAAAAATTGTAAATATACAGGGTGATTCGCAATGCAATTTTAAATATCACCGTGGGGAACGCTCTTGTTTCGGCTATTTTGATTTATCCGATCCTATCGTAGTAGAATTAACGATTGAAGATTGCGCCACTTAAAACAACGACGTCATAAAAATAAATCGAAAGAGAAGATAAATGTGATGAAAATAAGTGAAGATCGCACGAGCGAAGGAGAAATGACACGTTTTAGGAAGGAGGATGAGTCTTGGCCGAGAAGGTTTTCGAGGCAAGCTCGAAATTAAAAAAATCTAGAACAAGGATGGAAATGAGAAAAGAAGAAAAATAACAGAGGGAACAACTGAAGATCGCACTTGTAAAAGGAAAACCATAGACAAGTGTAGAAGACAAGTCCTAGACAAGAGGGCCTCCAATAAAAAGAGGAAACTTGAAAGCAAAAGAATAAAAATCCAATGAAGAAAATGAAGAAAGAAAATTTAATTTAGAAAACAATTGAAGATTGAATCAGAAAAAGTAAGGAAACGAGTCTTGACGGAGGAACTTTATTAAGTAAACTCCAAAAACTGAACAAGAAAGAAAAGAAATTTAAAAACAATTGAAGATCGAATCAACAGCAAGAAGAAAGTACGTCAATAAACGAGGCGAGTCCTGACGAAGGAAATTTGTAAAGTAAACTCGAGCAAAAGATTTGGAAAGATGAGAAATCGAATGAAGAAAAAGAAAGAAAGAAAAGTAATTTAGAAGCAATTGAAGAGCGAATCAGTAAAAAGGAGAAAATTGGTCAGTACGAATTATCAGTATAGAAGACGAGTCGAATCAGTAGAAAGGCGAAAATCTGTCAGTATGAAAGACGAGAGAAAATTTTTAAAGTAAACTCGAAAAAAAGAAGAGGAAAAAATTAAAAATCGAATAAAGAAAAAAGAAAAGAGAAGAAATTTGAAAAACAATTGAAGATCAATCAATCAATCAAATAATCAACAGGAAGAAAATACGACAGTAAAGTATAGAAACAATTGAAGAGCGAATCAGTAAAAGGGAGAAAATTGGTCAGTATGAATGATACGCATAGAAGACGAGTCCTAGACAAGAGGATCTTCAACAAAAAGAAGAAAATCGAAAGTAAAAGATTAAAAACCCAATAAAGAAAAAGAAAAAAGAAAAGACACCCACAAAGCCATCGAAGATCGAATCAGCAAATCGAAGAAGATATCTCAGCAAAGACGAAGCAAATTTTTAAAGTAAACTCGCAGAAACGAACAGGAAAGATGGAAAACCGAAGAAAACAAAAAGAAAGAAAAGAGAGTTAAAAAACAATTGAAGATCGAATAAGCAACGAGAAGAAAATACGTCAGTAAAGGAGACGAGTCCTGACGTAGGAAATTTTAAAAGTAAACTCGAAAAAAGGAATAGGAAAGATGGAAAATCGAATGAAGAAAAAGAAGAAAGAGAGAAAAATTGAAAACAAATGAAGATCGAATCAGTAAAAAGAAATAAAATCGCCAGTGTGAAAGACGAAGAAATTTTTTAAAATAAACTCGAATAAAAGAAGAGGAAAGATGGAAAATCGAAAGAAAAAAAAAAGTTAAAAAACAATTGAAAATCGAATCTGCAAAAGTAAGAAAAGACGTCAATATAGAAGACGAGTCTTGACGAAGGGGATTTTTAAAGTAAACTCCCAAAAAAGGAACAAAAAAAAATGAAAATCGAATGAATGAATAAAGAAAGAAAGAAAAATAATTTAGAAACATTGAAGATCGAATCAGTAAAAATGAGAAAATAGGTTAGTATGAACGATCAGTATAGAAGACAAAAGAATCTTCAATAAAAAGAAGAAAATCGATTAAAAATCCCATAAAGTAAAAGAAAGAGAGGAAAGAGATATAGAAAACAATTGAAGGTCGAATCGGCAAAACGAAGAAAATATCTCAGTGAAGAAGACTAGTCCTGATGAACGACATTTTTAAAGTAAACTCAAAAAATGGAATAGGAAAGATGGAAAATCGAATGAAGAAAAGAAGAAAGAGAAAAAGTTTGAAAATAATTGATAATCGATTCAGTAAAAACGAAAAAAATCACAAAGGAAATTTTTAAAATAAACTCGAATAAAAGAAGAGGAAATATGGAAAATCGAATGAAGAAAAAAAGAGAAAGAAAAGAAAGTTAAAGAAACAATTGAAAATCGAATAAGCAATATGAAGAAAATACATCAGTAAAGGAGATGAGCCCTGACGAATGAAATTTTTAAAGTAAACTCGAAAAAAGTGACAAGAAAGATGGAAAATCGAATGAAGAAAAAGAAGAAACAAAAGTAATTTAGAAACAATTGAAGAGCGAATCAGTAAAAAGGAGAAAATTGGTCAGTATGAATGAAGACAAGTCCTAGACAAGAGGATCTTCAATAAAAAGAAGAAAATCAAAAGCACAAGATTAAAAATCCAATGAAGAAAAAGAAAGAAAGGAAGAAAGAAAGAAAAGAGATCTAAAAACAATTGAAAATCGAATCGGCAAAACGAAGAAAATATCTCAGTAAAGAAGACAAGTCCTGACGAAGTAAATTTTAAAAATAAAGTCGAAAATGGAACAGGAAGGTTGGAAGATTGATCGAAGAAGAAAAAAAGAAAGAGAAGAAACTTAAAAACAATTGAGAGTCGAATAAGCAACTGGAAGAAAATACGTCAGTAAAGGAGGTGAGTCCTGACGAAGAAAATTTTGAAAGTAAACTCGAAAAAAGGAACAGCAAAGATGGAAAACCGAAGAAAAAGAAAAAGTTTAAAAACAATTGAAGGTCGAATCGGTGAAAAGGAAACAAATCGTCAATTTGAAAGACGAAAGAAATTTTTAAAATAAACTCGATTAAAAGAAGAGGAAAGATGGAAAATCGATTGAAGAAAAGAAATTTAAGAAAAAACAATTGAAGGTCGAATAACCAGCAGGAAGGAAATACGTCACAAAAAGGAGATGAGTCCTGATGGAGGAAATGTTTAAAGCAAACTCGAAAAAAGGAACACTGGGATCTCCAACAGTTGGCATCAGCCTGGCCTTTGTTTTCGTGACAGTTTCCTTGACGTGGGTGGTCATCCTCCTGTCTCTGTCGATATATACCTCAGGTACTTGATATACTTGGAGGTTTCCACTTCAGTGTTTCATATCCTAAGTACCATCCGCGATAGTTTCTTTTTCCAGCAGGTATCACTACTTCAGTCTTCTGATTGGCTAGAGTAAAGAGTAAGTCCTAACTGCTCCAGGGCATTTTGAGTTTTCTGGACGGCGTAACACGCCCTTTCCTCTAACAGACCAACTGTCTTAGCACTCACTGTCACGGCCAGATCATCCGCGTATGCTATGGTTTTTTTTATAGAGGTTTAGAGAATCTTCAAAAGAAACCACCGTACATCTCTGTACGGGGCGCCTATCGCCTAAACTCCTTTCCTATCTCAACACTCTGCGCATGGGGTACCGCCTCTCGGCATTCCTTCCACTGCGCATGTTATCTCTACTTTGCCTCTCTTCACTTCCTCCTCTTCATCCTCTTCGTCCTCTTCTTTGTCCTCTTCTTCCTTCTCTTCATCCTGTTCGTCCTCTTCGTACTCCTCTTCCTTCTTCCTCTCCTCTACTGCTCTCCGCCTCTCTCTTCCTTACATTTCTGGAACATTATCGACCTCAACATGCCGATAACGGTCCTCCACGTTCTGGCATCTCTTTCTAGCAGTTCAGCCACATTTCTCTTGATAATTTCGAAGTCGGCGTCAGTTTCCGGCGTGAAGCGGACCGCGTTCCACCTGGGGCACTCGAAGTGGTGTGCTCCGGGGTGTCCTCGATATTGTCGCCGCAGTACCTGTAGTCTGCTGTAACCCTCCTCCTTATATCATTCAGATACCTCCCGAAAGAGCCATGTTCAGTCAGCGCCTGCGTCACGTTATAGTCGATCTCCCTCTTGGACCGATTGCACCAGGCCTCGACGTTTTTGATGAAGACTTTGGCCCAGCCTTCATATCTTTCCCAACGGGCCTGCCACACCGCGTACAGTTCTGCCCTGGCCAAAACCCCTCTCTGTGGAATATCGCTCTCTCGGTTATCTGGAGTTTAATGGGGGGATCTCCGCTATTACAAGGACGGCCTCGGTTGCCACTGTCCTGTAGGCAAACGCCACCTTTGTGGGGGCCAACCTGGTGACTCTTTCGAGCAATATCTCATGATGCCTGTATTTCATCGCCCCCTCTCAGATTGGGGCCGTAAACAAGATGATTGCGGAGACCACCGCTGTTAGCAGCTTCCTCTTCTTCGGTCCGGGTCCTCCGACATTCGGCATCAGCTTTGCCAACGCCATGTACGCCTTCTGGGCCTTCGTCGTTACTTCGCTGACGTGGGTCGTCATTCGCAGCTCTCTGTCGAGATGGACGCCAGGCACTTTACCGATTTGGAGGATTCGATCGCGTCTTCGCCCATTTCTAAGACCACCCTTGTCAGGTTCCGCTTGCCGGTCAGTATAGCAGTCTCGGTCTTTTGTCCAGCGAAAGCAAATCTCATGCTCTATAGGGTCCAGCTCACCTTCTCGATGGCCTACATGGTCCTCTTTTGCACCATTACCAGATCGTCGGCGTATGCTATAATAGATGACCCGAAACCGAGGTCCAATTACACCACTTTATTATACAGGACATTCCACAACATTGGTCATAAGATGGATCTCTGCGGGACACCGCATGTGCGTATGCTATGGTTGTTATAACCCCTCCCAATTCTAGTTCCAGGATCTTGGTGTACAAGATGTTCCAGAGGGTAGGTCCTAGCATGGATACCTGTGGAACCCCACAAGTCAGATGTCCATGCGTACCGTCTGGGGCAATTATTAAGGTACGAGGCTATTATCCTCACCAGATCCCCTTTGATTTTGAATCTATGGTTAATGTGCTACGCACATCTCGGTACCCAGGCTTCCGTCCATAACCTGATTGGCTCTGGCGAGGTACCACCACCCCTAAGAGGCCAACACCAGTTGAGGGGTATCGGATAGGTTGCCTCTCCCCCTAGTACTCTTGTTAGTAAGGCTTCCCTTGCTACGTTTGATGAGTCACTATTCGAGATCACTTGCACGAGTCTTTACCACACATACTGTTCTAATCTGCCTTTCATCCAACACCTCTAGCGACTGATCGCCGTCGCAAATGACGACATCCGTCACCCTAATTTATGAAGGGCAATCATAATTTCCCTCCAAGAGGCGGTGTTAAACGCATTCCTCACGTCTAAGGCTATCAAGATACAGCTGTGCCTTGCTGCGGATGTCGCTCACAAGGCTCTGCACCTGCCTCTGTGCGCTCAGGGTTGATTTTCCAGTGCGGAATCCGTGCTGGGTGACGCTTAGAATGGTTTTCGTCTCTAACTCTTCGTTCAGGCGACTCCTGGTCATCGTCTCTAGGACCTTCCTCGGAACACCCAGTAGATATATGAGTCTATAGGCAGTCTCCTCATCCGCATGCTTTTTGGGCTTTTCAACGAGCACCAAAACTGGCTGTCTTTCAAATTTTCGGGGGAAGTACCTCTCTTTCCAGCATTTATTGAAGACTTTTAAATATATCGTCGGATTTGCCGTTATGGTGGCCCTCACCACCTCTGGTGGTTGGAGCCGGTGCCTTTTTGGGCTTGTTAATGAGCACCAAACTGGCCATCTTCCAAATCTTCGGGGGAAATACCTCTGTTTCCAGCATTTATTAATGCCTTTTAAATATATCGTCGGATTTGCCATTATGGTGGCCTTCACTACCTCTGGTGGTTGGGCCCAGTGCCTTTTTGGGCTTGTCAATGAGCACCAAACTGGCCATCTTCCAAATCTTCGGGGGAAATACCTCTGTTTCCAGCATTTATTAATACCCTTTAAATATATCGTCGGATTTGCCGTTATGGTGGCCTTCACTACCTCTGGTGGTTGGGCCCAGTGCCTTTGCAGTTTTGATTCTCGAGAATTCCACTGCGAGCCAAACCTAGTTATTCGCGGAAGCGATGAAATATGACCGAAATACGAATACAAATGCATGAATGCAAGCCACCTGAAGTAGATTATTCCATACAAAGGATAACGACGGTTCCATTTTTAACATCTGCTTCGACAGGTAAACAAATAAATCACTAAAACGAGACACAATTTCATTTTAATTTTAATTTTACTGTAAATTAAGTTTATTTTCACATTTTTCTAACGACCAGAATTTAAAACATTTCAATCAGTAAACAGCTTCGTAATCTGTTAATTATTATTATTATAAGTTCGTCTTGTGTGTGACGAATTATTTGTTATTAACACAAATCTATTGAAAGTTTAACTAATTCAAGGCGCGTTTGTTACTCCATATCCTATGTTTCTGGCCCACTGGTTGTAAATCGTAAAAACTGTACCAAACAGCTGTTTTATAGCCTAATAAACGAGAAAAACTTGTCGACGATGAACTTCAGGTCATTTTTTCGGAAAAACCGATTTGTTTAAGCGATTCCTTACAAAGATGATCTTGTCGTTTCATATTTTCAGAGAAAACCGACTTGTTTTAGCGATTCCTTGTGAAGATCTTATTTATTATCAATCTTATCTAAATCAATTTCTAGTAATCCTCTCTGTGCTTATGAAATTTCCAAATAACCCCAGCAATTTTAACAACTTCGTCTCCAGTATAATTAGCAGATTAATTAATTGTATTTTGATCAATCCTGTTCAGATAGTAGTTCCATCATTTCGTCTGATTAATTAACAGTCACCCTGTATACTACTCGCTCGCCGAACACTGACATCCTTTCCCAACTTACACTTTTTTTTTTATTTATTTCATTTCAAATTCATTTGTATACAGAGATACCATCAACGTCCTTTAAAAACTTGAATTCCACTTGACATATTTATCAGGTAAGTATGAAATTGGAAGGTCTTTGCGCGACTTTGCAATAATAATAATAATAATCCATGCACGTAGCGCCAATACGCGTACATAGTAATTATTAAGCACCTCGTCCTTTTTATAATTACTATTAGTTCAATATTCATTCGCCGATGATATTTAAGATGACTTTTAAGATGATTTTTTTCCTCCACGTCGCATACACACGCTCGCAAAGGTTACAATTGCCAAACCGTTTTATCAGGCAATTTTGCAACGCGTTTCGTCAGACCAGGCCAGGCTTTCCTTCGAATCAGAGGAGAGCTGTTTTCGTTTTGGTTTATTGACGATGGGGGACTGATAAGGCTCAGTAAATCACGGAAATTTCAAGTGGCCGACGAAAAAAAAAAACGCGGGACAGAAAAAATTATCACGAGTACGTGTTGATCTCTCTACATACACACACATAAGAGGTGGAAGAAAAAAAAAGAAAAAGAATGTAGGGAGCATTAGGCGGTGTTGATATGAGCTTTTAAATGCGTAGAAGCTCGGAAATGTAACCCGATAAGGTCTACCTGCGATTGTAACACGTAATTGTTTGCCGGGTAGTATTTGATAACCAGGTAACTCGAGAATGTTATGGAAGTTGGTTTTGTCATGGGGTAATGACGAGCAGCAGCTAACTTAAGTTACTAAACGAATTGCGCAAGACGTCGTTTACATAATCATTTCAAAAACAGAATTCCTTATTAAACCAAAACCAAAGTAAGAAGAAAATTTACTTTACGTTAATTTGGTAAAACCAAGAGAATCGTCGGCGTCTAATTGCGGAATCGATTAGGTATTTGCTTTAGTTTCGATAATCCTAATGGCTCCCATTAAGCCCCCCATGATTGACTGTATACATAATTACTTTACGACTTGAGGTGATTTGGTTGAAATATTAAGCTGATTATAAATAATACTCAACTGAATACCTAAAGGATGTACAGTCACTCCCAACTAAATCGGTACATCTTCACGCTGTCAACGGCGTAATTAAAATAACTTCTTCATGGTTGGAAAGAAAAGGCAGTTGAATGCCGCGTCATTATTCGTTATTACCTGCAAGCGTTGTAAGAAAATTGTCCATAAATTGAAATTCCCGCTTAAAAAAATCATTAGGCGCTGATTGGCTGTTTAAAAAAGCAAAACTGTAGAAGGTGGGGCTACTTCGAAACAATTGAACATTGAACATCGAGGTCACCCTCAACTTTTCTTGATGACTCCTCCTTACAATTTATTTACGTTTTCTTTTTTTTCTTCATCTAAATTTTTTATTTGACTTTTTTCGAAAATTCAAAAACAAGCGGGGAGAGACCATCCTTCGTCTTAAAACAAGTAAACCGAAGGCCATTCGTGCAATGCGACACATGAAATTAGGCTAGAATTCTATTTTTAATTAAAAAATGCAACAATATACAGGGTGTTCCCATCAAAAAAACAAAACTTTGGCCGGTATCTTGAGAATGTCATGCTCAATTGTTTTCTACTAAACGCCATTCGAAATCCTAGAAAATTTGCTGCAACTTTTGTGTTTGACATTTTTTCGAAAATTCAAAAACAAAAGAGGGAGAGCGGGGAGAGACCATCCTTTGTCCTCAAACGAGTAAACCGAAGGTCATTTGTGCGAAGAAACCTACGGTGCGACACATGAAATCAGGTTAGAATTCAATTTGCAATTCAAAAATGGAACAATATACAGGGTGTTCCCATCAAAAGAACATAACTTTGGCCGGTATCTTGAGAATGTCATGCTCAGTTGTTTTCTACTAAACGCCATTCGAAACACTAAAAAATTTGCTGCAAATTTTGTGTTCAACATTTTTTCGAAAATTCAAAAATAAAAGAGGGAGAGCGGGGAGAGACCATCCTTTGTCCTCAAACGAGTAAACCGAAGGTCATTTGTGCGAAGAAACCTACGGTGCGACACATGAAATCAGGCTAGAATTCAATTTGCAATTCAAAAATGCAACAATATACAGGCTGTTCCCTTCGAAAAAACTTAAATTTGGCCCGTATCTTGAGAATGTCATGCTCAGTTGTTTTCTACTAAACGCTATTCGAAAGCCTAGCAAATTTGCTGTAACTTTTGTGTTTGACAGTTTTTCGAAAATTCAAAAACAAAAAAGAGAAAGCGGGGAGAGTCCATCCTTCATCTTAAAGCGATTGAACCGAAGGCCATTCCTGCGAAGAAACCTGCGATGCGATACATGAAATCAGGCTAGAATTCAATTTGCAATTCAAAAATTCAATAATATACAGGGTGTTCCCTTCAAAAAAGCATAACTTTGGCCGATATCTCGAGAACGCCATGCTCGATTGTTTCCTACTAAACGCTGTTCGAAATCCTAGAAAATTTGCTGCAATTTTTGTGTTTGACATTGTTGAATTCTTGGCTTCCGGTTGGAACCGCGTGTCTCGGATTTCTCTACTGCCGACGTTTCGTTCTTCGTTGCAGAAGAACTTCCTCAGGGCTGCTGCTGGTGGTGATGCTGCTGCTGGTGGTGATGCTGCTGAGTCAGTCTCAACGACTAACGCGAAGCAGCAACAAGACCAACAGCAGCAGCATCACCACCAGCAGCAGCATCACCACCAGCAGCAGCCCTGAGGAAGTTCTTCTGCAACGAAGAACGAAACGTCGGCAGTAGAGAAATCCGAGACACGCGGTTCCAACCGGAAGCCAAGAATTCAACAATGGACGACGGCCGCGGAAGCCTTCAAGTTAAATTTGTGTTTGACATTTTTTTGAAAATTCAAAAACAAAAGAAAGAGAGCGGGGAGAGACCATCCTTCGTTTTAAAGCAAGTAAACCGAAGGCCATTCGCGCAAAGAAACCTACGATGCGACACATGAAATCAGGCTGGAATTCAATTTGCAATTCAAAAATGCAATAATATACAGGGTGTTCTCTTCAAAAAAACATAGCTTTGGCCGGTATCTTGAGAACGCTATGCTTGATTGTTTCCTCCTGAACGCTATTCGAAATCTCAGAAAATTTGCTGCAATTTTTGTGTTCGACATTTTTTCGAAAATTCAAAAATAAAACAGAGAAAGGGGGGAGAGACTATCCTTCGTCTTCAAACGAGTAAACTGAAGGTCATTCGTGCGAAGAAACCTACGACGCGACACATGAAATCAGGCTAGAATTCAATTTGCAATTCAAAAATGCAATTATATACAGGGTGTTCCCTTCAAAAAAGCATAACTCTGGCCGGTATCTCTAGAACGCCATGCTCGATTGTTTCCTACTAAACGCCATTCGAAATCCTAGAAAATTTGCTGCAATTTTTGTGTTTGACATTTTTTCGAAAATTCAAAAACAAAAGAGGGTGAGCGGGGAGAAACCATCCTTCGTCTTCAAACGAGTAAACTGAAGGTCATTCGTGCGAAGAAACCTACAGTGCGACACATGAAATCAGGCTAGAATGCAATTTGCAATTCAAAAATGCAATAATATACAGGGTGTTCCCTTCAAAAAAGCATAACTTTGGTCGGTATCTCTAGAACGCCATGCTCGATTGTTTCTTACTAAACGCCATTCGAAACTCTAGAAAATTTGCTGCAAATTTTGTGTTCAACATTTTTTCGAAAATTCAAAAACAAAAGAGAGAAACCGGGGAGAGACCACCCTTCGTCTTAAAGCAAGTAAACGAAGGCCATTCGTGCGAAGAAACCCACGATGCGACACATGAAATCAGGCTAGAATTCAATTTTCAATTCAAAAATGCAATAATATACAGGGTGTTCTCTTCAAAAAAGCGTAACTTTGGCCGGTATCTCGAGAACGTCATGCTCGATTGTTTCCTACTAAACGCCGCTCGAAATCCTACAAAATTTGCTGTAATTTTTGTGTTTGACATTTTTTCGAAAATTCAAAAACAAAAGAGGGAGAGCGGGGAGAGACCACCCTTCATCTTAAAGCAAGTAAACCGAAGGCCATTCGTACGAGGAAATCTACGATGCGACACATAAAATCAGGCTAGAATTCAATTTGCAATTCAAAAATGCAACAATATACAGGGTGTTCCCATCAAAAAAACATAACTTTGGCCGGTATCTTGAGAATGTCATGCTCAGTTGTTTTCTACTGAGCGCCATTCGAAACCCTACAAAATTTGCTTCAATTTTTGTGTTTGACATTTTTTCGAAAATTCAAAAACAAAAGAGAGAGAGCGGGGAGAGACCATCCTTCGACTTCAAACGAGTAAACTGAAGGTCATTCGTGGGAAGAAACCTACGATGCGACATATGAAATCAGGCTAGAATGCAATTTGCAATTCAGAAATGCAATAATATACAGGGTGTTCCCTTCAAAAAAGCATAACTTTGGCCGGTATCTCGAGAACGCCAAGCTCGATTGTTTCCTACTAAACGCCATTCGAAATCCTAGGAAATTTGCTGCAATTTTTGTGTTTGACATTTTTTCGAAAATTCAAAAACAAAAGAGGGTGAGCGGGGAGAAACCATCCTTCGTCTTCAAACGAGTAAACTGAAGGTCATTCGTGCGAAGAAACCTACAGTGCGACACATGAAATCAGGCTAGAATGCAATTTGCAATTCAAAAATGCAATAATATACAGAGTGTTCCCTTCAAAAAAGCATAACTTTGGTCGATATTTAGAGAACACCATGCTCGATTGTTTCCTACTAAACGCCATTCGAAATCCTAGAAAATTTTGTGCAATTTTTATGTTTGACATTTTTTCGAAAATTCAAAAACAAAAGTGAGAGAGCGGGGAGAGACCATCCTTCGTCTTCAAACGAGTAAACCGAAAGCCATTTGTGCAAAGAAACGTACGATGCGACACATGATATCGGGCTAAAATTCAATTTGCAATTCAAAAATGCAACAATATACAGGGTGTTCCCTTCGAAAAAACTTAAATTTGGCCCGTATCTTGAGAATGTCATGCTCAGTTGTTTTCTACTAAACGCTATTCGAAAGCCTAGCAAATTTGCTGTAACTTTTGTGTCTGACAGTTTTTCGAAAATTCAAAAACAAAAGAGAGAAAGCGCGGAGAGACCATCCTTCGTCTTAAAGCGAGTAAACCGAGGCCATTCGTGCAAAGAAACCTACGATGCGACACATGAAATCAGGCTAGAATTCAATTTGCAATTCAAAAATGCAACAACATACAGGGTGTTCCCTTCAAAAAGACATGACTTTGGCCAGTATCTCGAGAATGTCATGCTCCTTTGATTTTCCTTTTCTAATCGTTCGTTTTGGCTGGGACGCACCTTATAACATGTTTGTTCGACGTCTCTCTTCTTTTCGATTTGACTTTTACCCCTTCCTCTTTCACCAAGACGACCTTCAGTTATTTTCGAAAGTTTGTCTCATTTTTCGTGCATTTTCTGGCCGTAATCTTTGATCTTTTTTTTAATCGTTTTTCTAATGGCCTGAACAAGGGGTAGGGAATTTATTGGAAGTGTTCATTTTTCAAAATAAGAGGAAGCGGTAGGGCTTCTTTTTTCCTAGGAAACAATCTTGCAGTCTTACTTTGTAGAACTGCAAAACTTTTCCCCAATTTCGACTGTTACGGCCCAGCAGGAAAAGGAGCGCGCACAGCAGCCAGAATTATTTCGGCTAATATTTAAACAAATTCATTGCTACTGTCACCTTGCTTGCATTCGGGTGATTGTCTAGAATCGGGGCCCGGGCCCGAAACATTGACCTCAAAAGTCGAGCCCACAAGACGCGGAAGGCGTCCGAGCTATTTTAATTCGTTTGGGACACGCAACGTTAGCCATGTATGAAATGTGTACATTAAGGCCTGCGGTCGTCAAAAAGCGGCAATGTGATGCGTTGTGGTGCAATGTTGTTTACCGTAATCGGGCGACGCGTGATAAAAACAATGTAGACCAGATACGCCGCACGTACTCCTGCTCTCTCGCGTTCTCGATCAATACGGAACACACGACAGACCAGGAAGAGGAGATTTGCGCAGTTATTGTTTCTTATTATGCAATAGAAGTGCTTCTTTCGCTATTTTCCATCGGCTGTTACCGGCTCGCTCGATTACCAACCAACTCAGCCATCGGCTAGCTGTGAGAGAGTACCGTTGTCTTGCTCCGGTGAATAATTCTTTATCTAACAACGTAGCACAAAGTTCAGGCTTGCTTAAGCTAATCATTTAACGTAATACCGATTGTTTCGTTGAAACTTGAAAAAAGGCGGAAACGCCCATGTTGTATAAAAAGAAATATATAAGAGGCAAACGTAGTGACTAAGCCACGCCTTTTTCACTTTTTTTTTCTGGGCACGCGCTCAAGGATTTAGAACAAGTACGCTTAAGAAATGCGCATACGTTTCCAACTCACAATGAAACATATGGTAGGGTCTTTTCCTTATTGTCTTTAGTGCACAAATCTTTCTTTAAAATGTGTTAATCTTTCCACTGCGTGCGTCTTTCTTTTGATTGAGGTTTCATTTGTCTTCGCTTTTCTGTTTCTCCCGTTTCTTCATTCTTGGGTCTTTATTATTCTTCTTCTTATTCGATTTATAAACCTACGTTTTTGTTTCAAATGTTTCGAGCTTCTCTTCATCTCCTCGTGGTTCTTCATTTTCTTCATCGTTCTCCTTCTTCGGATGTTTCTTTTCTTCGAAATGCGATTTTATTAACTTTTACGATATCCTCACGTTCCACGAGATCATCCATTTCTAATCTTCTATTTCTCCTTCTCTTATTTGATCCACAAATGCTCTCAGTATTTCTTCCCCTCCTACCGTCAGTCTCGTATCCTCGCCTTTCTACTAGAGACGTTCTCTTTTTGTGGTTTTCTTCTTCTTCTTTTCCAAGTGCTAGCGATTTCGTTTCTTCTGTTTCTCTATTCAAGGATCACGATCCATAAACCTACTGTCTTTTTCAGTTTCTCTTCATATACGTCTGTCAATCTCCCCTCAACTTTCTGCTAAAGACATCCTCCCATTGATCTTTTTCTTAATCGCTTTCCATCTTGTGGTTTCTTCTTTTCGAAATATCAAGACGATGTCTTCACCTTTCACGAGATTATCCATTTCTCTCTTCAAGGATCTTCTGTATTTTTCTTTTCCTACTTCCTACAATATCTCTTCATCTCCTACTGTCAGTCTTCTCTTCTCATCTTTCCACTAAAGACGCCCTCTCATTAGTATTTTCCTTGATTAGTCTCCTGCGTGTGGTCTTCCGATGTTTACAGTCTTTTCTTCAAATGTTTTCAGTATTTCTTCATCTCCTACTGTCGTCTTTGCCCTATCGTTGGTCATTTCCTTGATTAGTCTGCTTCGTGTGGTCTTCCGAGGTTTCTTCCTTTTTAAGTGTCAGCGATTTCGTTTCTTCAGTTTCTCTAATCCAGGACATTCTGTATTCTTCATCTCCTATTCAATCCATAAACCTACAGTCTTCTTTCGTTTCTCTTCATCTCTCGCCTCAGCTTTTTGCTAAAGACGTCTCTTTCTCAATCGGTCTCGATCTTGTGATTTCTTCTCTTCTAAATGCCAACGATTTTATTAAGTTCACCTTTCCTATGATTATTCATTTCTATCTTCAAGGATCTTCTATACTCTTCTTCTTCTCATACTTGATCCATAAATCTACAGCCTTTTCTTGAAATGTTTAATGTTTCATCTCCTACTGTCAGTCTTGTCTCCTCGTCTTTCCACTGAAGACGCCCTCTCATTGCTCTTTTCCTTGATTAGTCTGCTTCGTGTGGTCTTCCCATGCTTCTTCCTTTCTAAGTGCCAGGGATTTCGTTCCTTCAGTTCCTCTAACCCTGGATATTCTATATTCTTCATCTCCTATTCGATCCAAAAACCTAGAGTCCTTCTTCGTTTCTCTTCATCTCTACCCGTCAGTCTCGCCTCAGTTTTCTGCTAAAGTCGACTTTTTTCCAATCGGTCTCCTTTTTATGATTTCTACTCTTCTAAATGCCAACGATTTTATTGACTTTGATGGTCTTCACCTTTCACATGATTATCCATTTCTATCTTCAAGGACCTTCTATATTCTTCCTCTCCTACTTGAACCATAAATCTACAGCCTTTTGTTCACGCGTTTTCAGTATCTTTTCATCTCCTACTGTCGTCTTTGCACTAAAGACTCCCTTTCGTTGGTCTTTTCTTTGATTAGCCTGCTTCGTGTGGTCTTCCCATATTTCTTCCTTTCTAAGTGCCAGCGATTTCGTTTCTTCAGTTTCTCTATTCTACATTCTTCATCTCCTATTCGATCCATAAACCTAGAGACTTCCTTCGTTTCTGTTCATCTCCGCCTGTCAATCTCGCCTCAGCTTTCTACTAAAGACGTCCTCTCATTGATCTTTTTCTCAATCGGTCTTCATCATGTGGTTTCTTCTCTTTTAAATGTCAACGATTTTATTAATTTTGACAATGTCTTTACCTTTCGTGGGATTATCAAGCTCTATCTTCAAGAATCTTCTATATTCTTCTTCTCCTACTTGAACCATAAATCTACAGCCTTTTCTTCAAATGTTTTCAGTATCTCTTCATCTCTTCCTTGCCTTTCCATCACAGATGTTCTCTCTTTGGTCTTTTCTTTGTTTAGTCTCCTTCGTGTTGACATAAACCCACAATCTCGGTTTCTCTTCGTCTCTGCCTGTCGGTGTCGCCTCAGATTCCGGTGTTTCTTCTATTTTAAGTGTCAACGATTTTATTGACTTTTAACATGGCTTCGCCTTTCACAAGTTTTTCTATTTCTCTACTACATTCCTCGTCTCTATTCAAACCCACAGAATTTTCTTCAAATATCAGTTTCTCTTCATTTCCACCTGTTAGTCTCGTTCGTTCTGGCATTCTTGCTAAGCCTTCATCTCGTGATCTTCGATTTTATTAACTCTTCAAATTTATTCGCGTTTCTTCTTTCAAGCAAATTCTTCTTCTTCCCTAATCGTTCTTTATTATAATCTTTCTTTCAAATGTTCTACATTTTTTCCTTCTTTCTTTGTTTAGTCTCCTTCGTGTTGTCATAAACCTACAGTCTCGGTCTCTCCCTGTCGGTGTCGCTTCAGATTCCGGTTTTCTTCTATTTTAAGTGTCAGCGATTTCATTTACTTTTACGGTATCTTCACCTTTCAGAACTACTCTAATTCGTTTCTTCATTCAAACTTCTTCTATATCCTTCTTCTCTGGTAACAAAATGTTCCCTATTTCTCCTTCCTTCTTCCTTCTTGCCAGCGATTTTATTTACTTTTACGATATCTTCATCATCTTTTAGGTCTTCTTCAGTTTCTTTCTGCATTGATGATCGTTTCTCTTCCTTCTTTCATTCTAGATTTCAGCGATTTTATTGACCTTTACAATATCTTCATCACCTTTCAGGTCATCTTCTGTTTCTTTCTTCATTCAAGGTTCTTCTACATTCTTCTTCTTAGGTAACCAATAGTTCCCTATTTCTCTTCCTTCTTCTATTCTAGGTGGCAGCGGTTTTATTGACATTTACGACGTCTTCATCACCTTTCAGATCTTCGTCTGTTTCTTTCTTCATCCAAGGTTCTTCTATATTCTTCTTCTTAGGTAACCAAATGTTCCCCATTTCTCTTCCTTCTTCTATTCTACGTGGCAACGATTTTATTGACATTTACGGTGTCTTCATCGCCTTTCAGATTTTCGTCTGTTTCTCTCTTCACTCAAGGTTCTTCGATATTCTTCTTCTTAGGTAATCAAATGTTCTCCGTTTCTCTTCCTTCTAGGTGTCAGTGATTTTATTTACTTTTACGTTGTTTTCATCACCTTTCAAATCTTCTTCTATTTCATTCTTCATTCAAGATCCTTCTACTTTCTTCTTCTTAGGTAATCCGTTTCTCTTTCTTCTTTCATTCTAGGTTTCAGCGATCTTTTTACTTTTACGATGTTTTTCTTCCTTCTCTTCGTTCTTTCATCCTAGGTGCCAGCGATTTTATTTAATTTTACGATGTTTTCATCACCTTTCAGCTCTTCTTATGTTCCTTTCTTCATTCAAGCTTCTTCTACATTCTTCTTCTTAGGTAATCCATTTTTCTTCCTTCTTTCATTCTAGGTTTCAGCCATTTTCAGATCTTCTTACGTTTCTTTCTTCATTCAAGCTTCTTCTACATTCTTATTCTGAGGTAACCAAACGTTCCTCATTTTTCTTCCTTCTTTTATTCTAGGTGCCAGCGATTTTATTGACTTTTACGGTGTCTTCATCATCTGTCATATCTTCGTCTGTTTTTTTCTTCATTCAAGGTTCTTCTTTTATTGACTTTTACGGTGTCTTCATCATCTGTCATATCTTCGTCTGTTTTTTCTTCATTCAAGGTTCTTCTATAGGTAATCAAATGTTCCCCATTTCTCTTCCTTCTTCTACACTAGGTGGCAGCGATTTTATTGACATTTACGATATCTTCATCATCTTTCAGATATTCTTCGGTTTCTTTCTGCATTCTTCTTCTTGGATAAATGAATGTTTTCCTTTTCTTTTTCTTCTTTCTTTCTAAGTGCGATTTTATTTATTTGTTTTCCTTTTGCTCTTCGATTTTCGTTAATATTAAATTTCAGCTAAATTTAAACACTGCAAAAGGTTTTCTTTTGTCTTTAATTTTTTTTTTAATTTTTTGACTAGTCGTTTGTCATTTGTTTCAGTAGATCCTGTTCACGAATTTTTGATTCTATACCTGTTATTAGTTTTATTAGTTTCTTTCTTCATGCAGAGTTCCTCTAGATTCTTCTTCTCCGTGATCGTTCTTTATATAATCTTTCTTTCAAACGTTTTTCATTTTGTTTCCTTCTTTCCTTTCTTTCTAAGTATTAGCGATTTCATTTACATTTACGGAGTTTTCACCTTTCAGAACTTCACCAATTCCTTTCTTCATTCAAGTTTCTACTACATTCTTCTTCTCTGGTAATCAATTGTTCTCCATTTCTCTTCCTTCTTTCCTTATATGTGCCAACGATTTTATTTACTTTTACGATGTCTTCATCACCTTTCAGATCTTCGTCCGTTTCTTTCTTCATTCAAGGTTGGTCTACATTCTTCTTCTTAGGTAACCAAATGTTCCCCATTTCTCTTCCTTCTTCTATTCTATGTAGCAACGATTTTATTGACTTTTACGGTGTCTTCATCATCTATCAGATATTCGTCTGTTTCTTTCTTCATTCAAGGTTCTTCTACGTTCTTCTTCCGAGGTAACCAAATGTTCCCCATTTCTCTTCCTTCTTCTATACTAGGTGGCAGCGATTTTATTGACATTTACGATATTTTCATCATCTTTCAGATCTTCTTCGGTTTCTTTCTGCATTCATCTTCTTGGGTAAATGAATGTTTTCCTTTTTTTTTTTTCTTCTTTCCTTCTAAGCGCGATTTTATTTATTTCTTTTTCGACCACCGTCTCGTTACACATGAATTAAGGATGAAATGAAATAAGAAAATAAAGAAGTACACCTGAAATTCGCAATTATAACAAGTCTGGTGAGTTTCGTAGTTTCCTGAAACGCTTCTGGAATTGCACGAACTTCTCATATCTAATCGTCGCCCTGGTTCCATCATAGTACATAGAAAAAACCGTATAATTTCCGAGCACAAGGTCACGAGGTGATACCGTGTGCATGCAAAAGCCGTGTAATGTACGCGGAGGTGTTTACGTCACTCGCCGGTTTATTACTAATTAAAGACTTTGTCACGGCGAGCCGTGCGCTTGTAATTGTAAGTGCACACACACACACAATATGTAATAAAAGTTAATCGAGAGAGTAATTTACCCAAAGGACCGTAAAAAGTCACGATTGCGCTACGCCAGGTTGCACAACGTAAGTCGGGCGCTTCCGCTTCGGAATCATTGTAATTTTCTTCATCTGCTTCGATGTTTATTTAAATTTTTTCCTAATCGATTTGCGCTTGTTTCCAATAGGCATCCCAGTTACTTTCTTTTTAAAGTGTCGTTTGAAATAACGAAGGAGAAAGCATTGGGCTAAATACACGCCCCAGAGGTAGTCACGTCCATTCTCTTCTTGGGTATAATTTCGTTATTTGTATGAATTAAAGGCGTAAGTGTTCTTGTAATTGTGTGCTGCAATCTAATTTTATTTATGGTTTTGTCCAAATTAAACGAAGAAAGCGTTTTATCAAAGCTTGTCAAAAACGAAAAGGATTTAAAAAAAAATCAACGTATCAGACAAATACACTTGAAGTCGACGAATTTGTTGACATTTATCTATCGTAAGCTATATAACATAGTAACTGCATAGATCGGCTCGAATTCGCTACTATTGCAAAACGTTGAACTTCAATCCGGCGCGATGTGAGGACCTTCTTGAAAAATTTGGATATTTTCACTGACTTGTTTTTCAGCGATAATAAAGCGAATAAAATTCCGTTTCTTTACTTGAAATCGCGTACGGATGGAAAATAGTCGCGGAAACTTGGGAGAGTAAGAGAAAGGAAGAAAGGAGGACCAACAGAATAAAGAGACCGGAAGCAATCGGAAAAACCGGATAAAAACTTGCCAAGATGATTAAAATCCAACAACCTGTTAGAATATGAAGGATCAGAGAAGAAAAAAAAGAGATATCATTGACACTGATTAATTTAAACCCGAATTCGTCAAGGATAACCGCTTTGATTAAATCTAGAAGAAATATAGTTTTTTTTCCCACGCATCCAGCAGGTTTCTATCTCCATAAGTTCAAATAATGCTGCTTTTATTAAAAAATAAAGTCAAATGTGAATGTTTCCAAGTTACATATAAGCTGGTTTGTGATTTAACGTTGCAACATTGATTCACAAAGAAAGAAAAATGAGTGGCAAAGTGGAGCAATGTTTATTTGAAGAAAATTCCCCGAAACCGATCTGAATCATCTCTTCTGCGTCTATGCACCGCCTTGTAAACACAAACGAGCCGTAGACCGAGTGTTGGGGCACACGCGTGCTGTTGGATGACTCAAGCTGACGAGACCTCTCCATTGTGTTGGGACGAAATTATTGCCCGAACGGAAATACCTAGCGCGGTTTGCCGTCTGATTCAGAAACCTACCGGATCGATTTAAATAAATAAATAAATAAATAAATAAACGAAAACGTTACATGTACTTGCAAAGTTAGTTTTCTTTTTTAATGATGACAAAATTATTGAGGAAGGCCTCAAAATTACTAGCGACGGCAATTTCTCAAAAGAAAAAGTATTTTCACGTCGTTTGTTTGATTTCTTCTTTGTTTTCTTTTTTTATTTTATCAAATTGTTAGAATTTGTTAATTTGTTTTTTTTTTTTTTAATAGGATTATACCTTCCTGACAGTTTTATTTTTATTAATTTTACTTCCCTGTCGAATGAAATCGACAAACAAACGAAAATCGAGAGACACTTCCGCCCCTTGGTGATGCGATGAGAAATAACTCGAAAGCGCTCGCATCAGACCTGAACGCAATTTTAGGTTATATTCGCGAAAATGCGATGCGCGCTTGTCTTTTCGTGAAACTTCAGGTAAGCGTCTACAACTTTTGTCTTCATCGTTTTCTCGTAACTTCAGAACGAAACAAATGAGAAGCGGGCGAGACGGGGGTAAACCGAAAAGCGCGGCCTCGTAAATCTTGGGTTGTATCTCCAGAATGCGTTGCGCTTTTGTTTTTTCGTCAACGATACTTAAAACAGAAGACTAACATCTGCAATTTTTTTGTTTAACGGCCCCCGAAATTTCAAAAGTAAACAAATGCGAAGCGAAAGAGACCGCCGCTCCGCCCCTTCAACAAATAGACAAGTCAAAGCGATTTTGTGTTGCATCGTCAGAATGCGACGCGCGATTGTTTTTTCGAGAAAGGCGCTCAAAACCATAGGTGGATGTCTACAATTTTCTTATTTATCGTTTTCTTGTAACGCCAACAATAAACAAAAGAGAACCGGAAGAGAAGGGGCAAGTCGAAAAGCGCCGGATCGCAATTCCAGCTTACGTTTCCAGAATGCGTTGCGCGATTGTTTTTTCGTAAACGCCGCCCAAAACTGCGGATGAGCATCTACAACTTAAATGATTAACGCTTCTCATAATTGCAAAAGTAAACAAATGAGAAGCGAGAGAAGCGGCCGCCCTTCCAATGAATGAGCATGTCGGAATGATTTTCAAGTTGCATCGCGAGAATGCGATGCGCGATTGTTTTTCTGCGAGCGACGCTCCAAAGCGCAAGTGAATATCTACAATTTTTTTATTTGGCGTTTTCTTGTAACGCCAACAATAAACAAATGAGAACCGGAAGAGAAGAGGCAAGTCAAAAAGCGCCGGACCGCGATTTCAGCTTACATTTCCAGAATGCGTTGCGCGATTGTTTTTTCGTAAACGCCGCCTACAACTGCGGATGAGCATCTACAACTTAAATGTTCAACGTTTCTCATAATTGCAAAAGTAAACAAATGAGAAGCGAGAGAAGCGGCCGCCCTTCCAATGAATGAGCATGTCGGAATGATTTTCAGGTTGCATCGCGAGAATGCGATGCGCGATTGTCTTTTTGCGAACGGCGCTCGAAAGCGCAAGTGTATGCCTACAATTTTCTTATTTGGCGTTTTCTTGTAACGCCAACAATAAACAAATGAGAACCGGAAGAGAAGGGGCAAGTCGAAAAGCGCCGGATCGCAATTCCAGCTTACATTTCCAGAATGCGTTGCGCGATTGTTTTTTCGTAAACGCCGCCCAAAACTGCGGATGAGCATCTACAACTTAAATGTTCAACGTTTCTCATAACTGCAAAAGTAAACAAATGAGAAGCGAGAGAAACGGCCGCCCTTACAATGAATGAGCAAGTCGGAGTGACTTTCAAGTTGCATTACGAGAATGCGATGTGCGATTGTTTTTCTGCGAGCGACGCTCGAAAGCGCAAGTGTATGTCTACAATTTTTTTATTTGGCGTTTTCTTGTAACGTCAAAAATAAACAAATGAGAAGCGCAAGAGAGGAAGTAAGTTCGAAAGCGCAACACCACATATCTTAGCTTGTACCTCCAGAATGCGTCGCGCGATTGTTTTTTTGCGAACGCCGCTCGCAACTGCAAGTAGAGATGTCCGAATCCCGAGCTTAACGTTCCACCTATTTTCAAAACCAAACAAATGATAAGCGGGAGAAGCCGCCGCCCCTTCAACGATTAAGCAAGTCGGGGCGATTTTAGAGTTGCATCGCGAAAACGCAATGCGCGATTGTTTTTTCGCGAGCGGCGCTCCAAAGCGCGAGTAAATATCTACAATTTTCTTATTTGGCGTTTTCTTGTAACGTCAAAAATAAACAAATGAGAAGCGCAAGAGAGGAAGTAAGTTTGAAAGTGCAACGTCACATATCTTAGCTTGTACCTCCAGAATGCGTCGCGCGATTGTTTTTTTGCGAACGCCGCTCGCAACTGCAAGTAAAGATGTCCGAATCCCGAGCTTAACGTTCCACCTATTTTCAAAACCAAACAAATGATAAGCGGGAGAAGCTGCCGCCCCTTGGACGAATAAGCAAGTCGAGGCGATTTTCGAGTTGCATCGCGAGAACGCGATGCGCGTTTGTCTTTTTGCGAGCGGCGCTCCAAAGCGCGTGTGAATATCTACAATTTTCTTATTTGGCGTTTTCTTGTAACGTCAAAAATAAACAAATGAGAAGCGGAAGGGAGGAAGCAAGTTCAAAAGTGCAACACCACATATTTTGGCTTGTACCTCCAGAATGCGTCGCGCGATTGTTTTTTCGCGAACGCCGCTCGCAACTGCAGGTAGAGACGTCCGAATCATGAGCTTAACGCTCTACCTATTTTTAAAACCAAACAAATGATAAGCGGGAGAAGACGCCGCCCTTCAACGATTAAGCAAGTCGGGGCGATTTTCGAGTTGCGCGATGCCCGATTGTTTTTTCGCAAGCGGCGCTCCAAAGCGCAAGTGAATATCTACAATTTTGTTATTTGGCGTTTTCTTTTAACCTCAAAAATAAACAATAAAGAGAGGGAGTAAGTTCGAAAAATATTTTAGCCTGTACCTCCAGAATGCGTTGCGCGATTGTTTTTTTGCGAACGCCGCTCGCAACTGCAGGTAAAAAACGTCGGAATCCTGAGCTTAACGTTCCCCGTTTTTCAAAACTAAACAAATGAGAAGCGGGAGAAGCCGCCGCCCCTTCAACGAATAAGCAAGTCGAGGCGATTTTCGAGTTGCATCGCGAGAACGCGATGCGCGTTTGTCTTTTTGCGAGCGGCGCTCCAAAGCGCGAGTGAATATCTACAATTTTCTTATTTGGCGTTTTCTTGTAACGTCAAAAATAAACAAATGAGAAGCGGAAGAGAGGAAGTAAGTTTGAAAGTGCAACATCACATATTTTAGCTTGCACCTCCAGAATGCGTTGCGCGATTGTTTTTTCGCGAACGCCTCTCGCAATTGCAGGTAGAGACGTCCGAATTCTGAGCTTAACGTTCCCCGTATTTTCAAAACTAAACAAATGATAAGCGAGAGAAGCCGCCGCCCCTTCAACGAATAAGTAAGTCGGGGTGATTTTCGAGTTGCGCGATGCACTATTGTTTTTTCGCAAGCGGAGCTCCAAAGCGCAATTTAATATCTACAATTTTCTTATTTGGCGTTTTCTTTTAACGTCAAAAATAAACAAGTGAGAAGCGGAAGGGAGGAAGTAAGTTCAAAAGTGCAACACCACATATTTTAGCTTGCACCTCCAGAATCCGTTGCGCGATTGTTTTTTCGCGAACGCCGCTCGCAACTGCAGGTAGAGACGTCCGAATCCTGAGCCTAACGTTCCCCATATTTTCGAAAGTCAACAAATGAGAAGCGAGAGAAGCCGACGGACGCCCCTTCAACAAATAAGCAAGTCGGGGCGATTTTGGAGTTGCATTGTGAGATTGCGATGGACGATTGTTTTTTTGCTAACGGCGCTCGAAAGCGAAAATGAATGTCTACAATTTTCTTATTTGGCGTTTTCTTGCAACGTCAAAAATAAACAACTGAGAAGCGGGAGAGACCGCTACCCCTTCAACGAATAAACAAGTCGGGGCGATACGCGATTGTTTTTTCGCGAGCGGCATTCGAAAATGTAAGTGAATTTCTCCAATTTTCGTATTGAACATTTTCTTGTAATTTCAGATTGAAACAAATGAGTAACGGGAGAGACCTTCGCCGAATAACTCGGAGACCGCGCACGTAAGCTTTGGGGTGCGACACATGAAATCGGGCTAGAATTCGATTGGGAATTCAAAAATGTAATTAAATACAGGGTGTTTGTTACATTACGTACCTTTAGTTATACACATACTTACTCCATTATCATAATCATTTCTGCGACGCTTCTTCCTTTTCTAGTCTAGTAAAGGAAAACTTTCATTTGTTTCGTTTGTTTTAATTATTTTTACGTCACGTCCTTTTTAAATTATCATTTTGTTTTTCATTAAAAAATATTTCATAGTTTGCTATTCGCTGTGTTGGTTCGTACATTCAGCATTTACTGAAACTGTTTAAATTCACTTCTGTTTTTCAGACGAAACGATTTCAGAATAGTCTCTCTAAGAAACCTGATAGGTGTAGGAGGGCTCTGACAATTAATTTATTTTTAAAAATCCACTGGAAACTCTTTGATTTTAAACAAGCAGCGCTTTGTAGAACAGGTGGTTCTCGAATAAATTAGCGCGCACCGGAGAACCGCATACATAATACGTAATAATTCGCGCCTTTATTAGTTAGTCGAGTTGTTTTACGATTTGCATAATGCGTTGAATTTATTCGAGGATGTTTAGAATACAAAGGGCGTTTGTCGTTCGATTCATTGCGTAAATTAAGTTTAATTCGCGCACGCTCGACAGATGTGAAATTCAATCGCCTTTAATCGCGTGATTAATGCGCGAGACTTTAATTTCGTTATTTATTGCCTTCGGTGACACGGTTTCAATCGATGATGGTCGACTGAAAATAGAAAACCTTCGATGCTTTTTATAACAAATACGAGAGGAAAAAAATGCGGTCTTAATTGATAAGAAAAAATAATGTGTCCAGGGCGATTCTCGTCAAAGAAAAAATGGTGAAAGAATATACACTATAGAAAGTGTAATTTTCCGGAAATAATGGAAAAATTATCCCAAAAACGACGATACGTCCCTGGTCAAGAAAGAGCAGCAGATGAACGAAATAAATACTCTCATAAAACGGTTTTATAGTTTTATGATTGTTACGGCTGTGAACTTGACCTTTAAACGAAGTTGACGTGTGATCAGCTGAAATACGACTGCATGGTACGATTGTCATAAACAGCATGCATAATAATGTGATCACTGGTTGTAATTCCATGTGGGACTGCAAGGTTAAAAATGCTTAATCTTGAAGGCTTAGGAATGATAAAACAAAAGCAAGAGAGACTGGTAAAGGAATTGAAACACGTATAACATTTAAATACAGCGGAGATTTGGTGGCGCAGTGGTTAGTGTAGTCCGATGCTAAGCTAACTGCCTCGGGTTCAAACCCTCTCGCGACTAATCGGCCGTTTTATTTGCTGATACGAATCAACTTCGATGATATAAAAAGAACGTAATTAATTATAAAAGGGACGGACCGAGAACAAACCATCAGAAAGAATAATTCGACAGTAAAAAAAAACGAAACAAACGTCATCAAAATACTAAGAATGTAATAAGCGAAAAACAAATGAACGTCGACTGTTACCACCTAGAAGAATATTAAAGAAAACAAAAAACCAAAGGATTATGAGCGAACAAAAATAACACTGCAGGTGAAACGGATGATAGAAATTGAAAAAACAAAAGAGATCTAAAAGTTGACAACGAATTGAACAATTCGTATAGAAAACAAAAGACAAAATTGCGTTTAGGTCTGATGCGAGCGCTTTCGAGTTATTTCCCATCGCATCGTCAAGGGGCGGAAGTCTCTCCCGCTTTTCGTTTGTTTATTTCTACAGTTACAATGAAACGTTTGATAGAAAAGTTGTAGATATTTACATCCGTTTTCGAATGGAGCTTGCGGAAAAACAATCGCGCATCGCATTCTCGAGATATGACTTAAAATTGCGCTGCTGCGGTTTTCGATTCCTCAAGTCTCTCCCGCTTCTCACTCGTTTAGTTTCGAATTTAAAGAGAAATGTTAGATAAGAATAAGATTTTCCTATGAAGTTCGCAAAAGAACAATTGCGCATCGCATTCTCGCGATGCGGCCCAAAATGGCCCTGACTTGCTCAGTGATTGAAGAGGTGGCGTTTTCTCTCCCGCTTCTCATTTGCTTATTTTCGCAAGTACGAGGAACTTTAAACACCGAAGTTGCAAATGTTTATCCACATTTTGAGCGGCGCTCGCGAAAAAACAATCGCGCAACGCGTTCTCGCGATGCAACTCGAAAATCGCTCCGACTTGCTTATTCGTTGAAGGGGCGGCGGCTTCTCCCGCTTCTCATTTGTTTAGTTTTGAAAATACGGAAAACGTTAAGCTCAAGATTCGGACGGCCCTACCTGCAGTTGCGAGCGACGTTCGCAGAAAAACAATCGCGCAACGCATTCGGGAGGTACAAGCTAATAAATGTGATGTTGCACTTTTCGACTTACTCCCTCTCGTCCGCTTCTCATTTGTTTATTTTTGACGTTACAAGAAAACACGAAATAAGAAAATTGTAGACGATCACTTGCGCTTTCGAGCGCCGCTCGCGAAAAAACAATCGCGCATCGCGTTCTCACGATGCAACTCGAGAATTGCCCCGACTTGCTTATTCGTTGAAGGGGCGGCGGCTTCTCCCGCTTCTCAGTTGTTTAGTTTTGAAATTTCGGGGGCCGTTAAACGAAAAAATTGCAGATGTCCGTCTTCTGTTTTAAGTATCGTCGACGAAAAAACAAAAGCACAACGCATTCTGGAAATTTACGATGCCGCGCTTTTCGGCTTACCCCCGTTTCGCCCGCTTCTCATTTGTTTCGCTCTGAAGTTACGAGAAAACGATGAAGGCAAAAGTTGTAGATGCTTACCTGGAGTTTCGCGAAAAGATAAGCGCGCATCGCATTTTCGCGAATATAACCTAAAATTGCGTTCAGGTCTGATGCGAGCGCTTTCGAGTTATTTCTCATCGCATCGTCAAGGGGCGGAAGTCTCTCCCGCTTTTCGTTTGTTTATTTCTACAGTTACAAGGAAACGTTTGATAGAAAAGTTGTAGAAATTTACATCCGTTTTCGAATGGAGCTTGCACAAAAACAATCGCGCATCGCATTCTCGAGATATAACCTAAAATCGCGCTGCTGCGGTTTTCGACTCCTTGAGTCTCTCCCGGTTATCACTCGTTTACTTTCGAAATTCAAGAGAAATGTTAGATAAGAAAATTGTCAATATTTGCGTATATTTTTCAATGAAGTTCGCAAAAGAACAATTGCGCATCGCATTCTCGCGATGCGGCCCAAAATGGCCCCGACTTGCTCAGTGATTGAAGAGGTGGCGTTTTCTCTCCCGCTTCTCATTTGCTTATTTTCGCAATTACGAAGAACTTTAAACACCGAAGTTTGCAGATGTTTCTCCACATTTTGAGCGGCGCTCAAGGAAAAACAATCGCGTAACGTATTCTGGAAATTTAAACTAGGATGCGCCGTACTTTTCAGCTTACCCTGTCTCTCCCGCTTCTCATTTGTCCGGTTCTGAAGTTACCAGAAAGGATACAGGTTCTAACCTGTAGTTTAACGAGAAGACGATTACGCATCGCATTTTCGCGAAATAACCTGAAATTAAGTTTGGGTCTGATTTGGGTGGCTTTCGACTTATTCGTCGCGTCACGAAGGGGAGGAAGTCTCTTCCGCTTTTCGTTTGTTTATTTGTAGAGTTACAAGGAAACGTTGAACAGAAAAGTTGTAGATATTTATATCCACTTTCGAATTGAGCTTGCAGGAAAATAATCGTGCAACGCATTCTCGAGTTATAACCTAAAATTGCGTGCGCGTTTTCGCCTTGTCCCGTCTCTCCCGCTTCTCACTTGTTTATTTTTGAAATTAAAAAGAAATGTTAGATACCAAAACTGAAGATAATTGCGCGTATTTTCGAGTGAGATTCGCAAAAAGGCAATCGCCCATCCCACTCTTGAGCTACAACGTAAAATTGTGTGTAGCTTAGAAGAAAAATAAACTGCTCCTTTCTGGGGGTGGAAAATTAGTGTGAAACATGCGGGCCGTACACCCTCTCTTTATGGCCAATAAAATTTGATACACAGCGAGCTCCAATTTAGGTCCTTCCTGTGCGAGTGTATTTGCATACGTTTTAGGAGCGCGTGCGACGTACACTTCGGGCCCTGCTACTGAATGAAGTCAGGCAAAAACAAGTTTGCGTCCAGATATAACCTGTTCAGACGTGGCCCAGGTCTACCAGGTCACCATATATGAAGTCCAAGTCGGGGCTCACGGCCCGATACCATCTCAAATCAATGACTTTTCGGCACGCACCTCGCGCAGTGATTTACAATCGAGTTTCGCTCACGGTCAGTTATGAGTTAATTAAAGCGTACTTGCTTGAAAATTAGCAACTTTAAAAAGGAAAAAAAAAGAATCGTAAATTATAAAACGTCAGGTTGGGGTTGGCGCAGTGGGAAAAATCTCAGCAGTACATCTACGTGCACACGTATATAATCACTTCCGGTGTCCGTCACGATGCATGTCTGTCTCGCATACATTAGACTCTCTTATTGTTATAGAAAGTAATTACGTGGGTTCCAGGTTCCATTCTTAAGAGTGCTAATTACTTGTAGCTTCAGCTTCACCTGAATCTGTGAGGAAGTAAAAGTAATTTACTTTTAAATTCATACATTTATTGATTTCATTTGTGTGATTGATTTAATTTTCAATGTACGGTAAAGGTCAACGGTGGGGGTTGACCAGCGTAATCCATGCAAAGATATGAGGCATCTATTTTCTAAACGTTGTACTTTACTCAGTATGGTATTGGATGAGTTTCCCCAAATAGTAATTAAACACCGAAAATAACTTTCAATTAGAGCATGATATAGTCGTTTTTTCGTACAGTTGTTGATAAGGTCACTACACCTTCTCAAAGCTCCTACAACTGGTACGATGCGATTCTCAAGATGTAATATATTGCAGTGTTAATTACCTTGTTCAAAAGCATTAATTAAACATACACAGTACGTGAGAGGAGTTAAAAAAAAAACATATACAACAGTTCAACAACAGCTTCCGAAAAGACTTGACGAAAAGACTTTCGACATAACGACATTGCACCTAAAACGAAATAGACTATATCACAAATACAAAACGAAAAGGGACACTTACAAAAGTGAATACAGCAGCTATAGGAAGCATAATTGCGGCTCAACAAATCAAATAAGGATAGCAGAGGGAAGTTCCAAAAAACAGGAAAGGATTAATTTATTTGGAAGACGGCCGAAGGATACGTCGAAGATGGAAGCAAGTGCCAGACTTCTTAGTCAACTACCAAAGTTTATATGATGAACACTTACTTGGCAAGCCTAAAAAGATACTTAGAAAGTGAGAACATTATTATAGGTTAAGTTGTGTTGTTGAAAAATATTTTTAGATAAGTTATGTATTATAGGTTAGATAATTAGGGAATAAGGTGTTTAGATACTTACATATTGTTTAGAATTAAGTTGTTCCATTTTCAGTTCAATTTCTAGTTTAACTTCAATGAAATGTACTCATATTTAAGACAAAATGTTTATTGTCAAATGTTACGTTTTGGTTACCAAGTATGTAACTAGATCAGAACGCGAATGTTCCGGTAACCAAGACAACGGGAAAAATCAACAACGAAAAACGCTATAAATAGCTAGCGCACCGCGAGGAATTCATTCCTGCACCGATCACCAAGAATAACATTCCTTCTCCGACCACCCGATAAGAAAATTTTATTAAAAGGGTTATAAAATATAACAAGGTATTTTAATTTTTTTTAACGACATGGACGACTCTTCAAGGTAGGCGCATACGTGACAAACAAACAATATTTTCATTTAAACACCGGACAACGGGAGACGTTTTGTATTGTCGAAGGGCGCCTCTCTCTTGTGAAGGAGTTGAGGCACATGCGTGATCGGCGATACAGAGCGTCTCTCTTTTAGACAAGGATACATCAGGTAGGACAAGAGGTACACCTGCTTTGTGAAGGGTGTGGTGATATTGCCGACTTGTGATACCTGGTGTTCGCTGTTATTATTTCGTTTTCTTTGCTTGGTCGGCGTTCTTTTCATTTTTTTATCATTAATCTATTGAGTTGCGTTGTAAAATCGATTGTCTTTCGTTTTTACCATTTTCTTAAAATGTTATTACTTATTTCTTTGTTTTGTCACTATTCTTTTCGAGTGTTTTTTTTTTAAATTTATTGTTAATTTACTGAATTCCATTATAAAATCGACCGTTTTCTTGCTTGTGTTCTTTAATGAATTTTTTACGTTTCTTTTTTTAAATTTATTCCCAATGAACTGCGTTATAAAATCGACTGTGTCTTGTTTTTATTATTTTCTTAAAATTTTATTATTTATTTATTTATGTTTATTTTCTTTTAATTTTTCTTCTTCGCTTTGTCACTATGGCTGCTGAATTGAACCGTTTTCTTATTTTTAATGATTTTTTTACGTTTCTTTTTTAAATTTATTCTTACTGAATCACGTTATAAAATCGACTGTGTTTTGTTTTTATTATTTTCTTAAAATTTTATTATTTATTTATTTATATTTATTTTCTTTTAATTTTTCTTCTTCACTTTGTCACTATGGCTGCTGAATTGCACCGTTTTCTTATTTTTAATGATTTTTCTACCAACTAAATTGCTCTCTAAAATCCATTGGCATTTGTTTTAATTATTTTTCTAAATTTTATCATCTCGTGCCTTTTAAAAAATTACTTTATTCCGTTTTGTTTCTTTTGTCATTGCTCTTTTCATTTTTTTTTTAATAATTAATCTATTACATGGTATTGCAAAGTCGATTGTCTTTTATTTTTATTATTTTCTTAAAATTTGATTACTTATTAATTTATGTTTAGTTTCTTCTAATTTTTCTTCTTTGTTTTGTCACCGTTCTTTTAGAATTTTTTTTTTTTAATTTATTATTAAACGTCGGAATTGCACTGTAAAATCGATTATCTTTTGTTTGTTTTCTTTAACTGTATTTTTAATGAATTTTTTACGTTTTTTTTTTTTAAATTTATTTCCGAATCTACCGAGTTGCGCTCTAAAATCGATTGTCTTTTGTTTTATTTTTTATTATTTCGTGCTTTTTAAAAAATTACATTACTTCGCTTTCTTTGTTTTCTCATTGTTTTTTTTTTTTTCTTTTTTTTAATTAATCTATTAAATTGCGTTGTAAAACCAATTGTCTTTCGTTTTTATTATTTTTTAAATTGTCTCTCTGACATTGCCTGACGTTTCTCGATGTTAGTCAATTTGACGTTTGTCAATTTGACGTTTCTGACAATTGTCACTTTGATATTTTGTGATCTGTTAAACCGAAGCGGCACACACTTTTACCTTTTCTATTACGACGTGTTTCGTCGGTCTCCGAGCAACGTGTGAGCCCCAACAGAAGATTCAAAATAAAATCATTTCCTGAAGAAGCTGTCAAGCAATAGCGAAACTTTGAGAATTGTACGATCTTTAATCTCTCCTCGAGAAGTTAAGTTACGATATTGTTAAACGAATCTAAACAAAAAAAAAATTCAAATTTTTAATAACTGTCGTCGTTTCGAGGTTCCAAACAGATGCACCTAACTTAAAAAAAAATGCCAATCGAGACAAACTTTATCGCTTCGAATTCGGATAAAGCAAAAGACAAAAGACGTCGTAAAACAAACTAGCGGACTCTTAAATTAAAAACAAAAGACGATCGAAAAGCGAACACAAGAGCGCAATAATTGCTCCTTTCTTTTTTTTAATGTTGACATTTGCAAGGCGATTCTATTTTTTGGGAAACAAAAGACAATCGACTTTTCTTTTCTTAGCAAAATTTAACAAAAAAAAGAAACAAAATTGTTTTGAATTTTTTACCAAACAATAAAGGCGGAGCTTAGAACGTCTCGAATTTTCGACCGAACAAAAAGACAATCGAAAAATCGTCGCTCATACAGTGTAAGTATGAACTCGACTTTGGATAAAACAAAAGACAGTCAATTGTTTTTCAATAAAATTCGTCTAAAAACAAACCTTATTAATGAAATAACCAAATTAAAAAATGATCACTCAAGGGCATTAATCAAGTTCAAGATACACTGTTTTTGATACGAACATTTTTGTCAAGGAACTCGAATTTGGATAAAACAAAGGCAGACAATTAAATTAAAAACAAAAGACTCGAAAAACGATGACTCATTTTGAAGTATTTTATCAAACAAAAGCGCAATTTAGAGAGTCTTGAATGCATCTCGAATTTTTGCCCGAACAAAAGACAATTGAAAAAATCGTCACTCAAATTACACTGTTTTTCAATTGTCAAAGGACTTTGAGAAATAAAAGACAATCTATTTTTGATTTCTAAATAAAAAATTTTGAACATATGAGCAAACAAAAGCGAAATTTAAAGAAACTCGAATTTTCGGTTGAGCAAAAGACAATTGTTAAATCGTCACTCAAATTGCGCAGTTTTTAATACAAACATTTGTGAAGGGAATGGATAAAACAAAATATGGTTAGATCAAAAACAAAAGACGACCGAAAATCGAACACTCAACGATAATTTTTTTTAATATTGATATCTTCAAAGCAATTCAAATTTTTATGAAACAAAAGATGATTATCAAAACAAGAAAAAACTCCGACCACCCAATAAGAAAATTTTATTAAAAGGGTTATAAAATATAACAACGTATTTTAATGAAGAATTAAACCTTATATCGGATTCCGAATATCTATATCCTTTTTTTTAACGACATGGACGACTCTTCAAGGTAGGCGCATACGTGACAAACAAACAATATTTTCATTTAAACACCGGGCAACGGGAGACGTTTTGTATTGTCGAAGGGCGCCTCTCTCTTGTGAAGGAGTTGAGGCACATGCGTGATCGGCAATACAGAGCGTCCCTCTTTTAAACAAGGATACATCAGGTAGGACAAGAGGTACACCTGCCTTGTGTGGTGATACTGCCGACTTGTGATACCTGGTGTTCGCTATGTACGGATCTGTATCGTCCAAGGGCGAATTTTTTCTATTATTTCGTTTTCTTTGCTTGCTCGGCGTTCTTTTCCTTTTTTATCATTAATCTATTGAATTGCGTTGTAAAATCGATTGTCTTTTGTTTTTACCATTTTCTTAAAATATTATTACTTATTTCTTTGTTTTGTCACTATTCTTTTCGAGTGTTTTTTTTTTTAATTTATTGTTAATCTACTGAATTCCATTATAAAATCGACCGTTTTTTTGCTTGTGTTCTTTAATGAATTTTTTACGTTTCTTTTTTTAAATTTATTCCCATTGAACTGCGTTATAAAATCGACTGTGTTTTGTTTTTATTATTTTCTTAAAGTTTTATTATTTATTTATTTATATTTATTTTCTTTTAATTTTTCTTCTTCACTTTGTCACTATGGCTACTGAATTGCACCGTTTTCTTATTTTTAATGATTTTTTTACGTTTCTTTTTTAAATTTATTCTTACTGAATCACGTTATAAAATCGACTGTGTTTTGTTTTTATTATTTTCTTAAAATTTTATTACTTATTTATTTATATTTATTTTCTTTTAATTTTTCTTCTTCACTTTGTCACTATGGCTGCTGAATTGCACCGTTTTCTTATTTTTAATGATTTTTTTACCTACTAAATTGCTCTCTAATATCCATTGGCATTTGTTTTAATTATTTTTCTAAATATTATCATTTCGTGCTTTTTAAAAAATTACTTTATTCCGTTTTGTTTCTTTTGTCATTGCTCTTTTCATTTTTTTTTTTTTTTAATAATTAATCTATTACATGGTATTGCAAAGTCGATTGTCTTTTGTTTTTATTATTTTCTTAAAATTTGATTACTTATTAATTTATGTTTAGTTTCTTCTAATTTTTCTTCTTTGTTTTGTCACCGTTCTTTTAGAATGTTTTTTTGTAATTTATTATTAAACGTCGGAATTGCACTGTAAAATCGATTATCTTTTGTTTGTTTTCTTTAACTGTATTTTTAATGAATTTTTTACGTTTTTTTTTTTTTATTTATTTGCGAATCTACCGAGTTGCGCTCTAAAATCGTTGTTGTCGTTTGTTTTATTTTTTTTTTAATTTTATTATTTCGTGCTTTTTAAAAAATTACATTAGCTTTCTTTGTTTTCTCATTGCTTTTGTCTTTTTTTTTAAATTAATCTATTAAATTGCGTTGTAAAACCGATTGTCTTTCGTTTTTATTATTTTTTAAATTTTATTTCGTGATTTTTAAGAATTCTGTGCTATTTCGTTTTCTTTGCTTTCTTGGCCTGCTTTCAATTTTGTTATCATAAATCTGTTGAATTGTCATTTATTTTTTTATTAGCCGATTGTCATTTATTTTCTCGTTAAACTATTTTTTGTTGGTTTTTCACTTATTTTCTTCATTAGTCTCATTAAGCGTTTGACGATTTTGTTTTTGTTATTAGTAGATTGTCATTTTTTTTTCTTTATGAGTTGATTGTCATTGATTTTTCTTAATCAGTCGGTTGGCCGATTTTTTATTGGTTGCTATTTATGTATTTATTTCTATTTTTTTATTAGTCTCGATAGGCGATTGTTTTCTTTTTGTTATTACTCGGTTGTCTTTTGTTTTTTTTTTTTTTTGTAAAGGTGATAGTGATTGAGTTTTTTCATTTATTTGTTTATTATTTTTTTTTGTTTTGCTTAATTTCGTTAGGCGATTGAAGTTTTTTTTTTGTTGTTAGCCGATCGTCATTTGTTTTTCTTTATAAGTTGATCGTTATTGATCTTAAGTCGGTTGTCATTTATTTATTTTTTCATGACCCGATCGTCATTTATATTCATAGTCCATTGTTAAATTTTTTTATTTGTTTTTCTCAACTAATTGATTTGGTTTATTTTTTTTACCACTTGCTGGTCATTTATTTATTTATTTTCGTTGGTCGATCGTCTTTTTTTTTGTTTTCTCTTTCATCTGTCGGGTCTCTTTTGATGCTAGACGTTTATTCGTTATTCGTCGACTGTTATTTTTTCCACTTAATTTATATTTACTTCATTCATCGATTGTTGATCGTGATCACTCTTTCTTTCCCTGTTTACTGTCATCGTCTCTAATATGTTTTGATTTTAATATTTGATTTATTTTATGTTATTTGATTTTATTTCTTTGTTCTTTCCAGTTTTTTTTTTTTTTTGGTATCACATGCGTTCCGCTACATCTCCCATTCGCTGAATTCCTTGAAAGCCAGCGGCAGTTATTTTTCACTCGTTTACATATATGCTATAACTAAAGCGCGGATGTTGGTGCATTTTTAGGTTATGAGTCACCTTTTTTAGTTAGGCGTACACGTCGTACGATCTAATGAAACAAAATTTTTAAAACGACGCACCACCAAATTACAAACGAAACGTTCACTATATTATACAGGGCGTACTATAAAATATTCTGGACAACGCATACTCCTAACAGTCTCTCAAATTACAAGTACGAACAATTTGCTTCAATAAAACTTAAGTTATAAGTAATTCGGCGCAGGCACTATTTAATTAATTAAATTATTCCAAGTTTTACGCAATATTTATTGAATTGGCATCAATAACTTTATAACCAGAAAGTTTAGAGGAAAATGGTGCTATAATTTCCTGTACATTTTTTGACGTGCAATCACGTGGTGTGATTATTTTCCACAGGTTATACTGCACCCTGTATAGGAGAGACCTCGTCGTGCGTACGTCTCATATTCCTATTTAAATTCTCAGAGCCGTACGTCATGCGAACGAACCAGTATATGTATGTATGTATATATAGTGAGCAAACCAGTCTTCGTGTCTCTCTCCATGTTTGGCCGGGCGCTTGGCAAAAACGCCGACATTATCACAATGGTGATGCAGCAAGTGCGTCAAAAAGTCGTCGCGAGTCGCGTTAATAATTTACAATTACGATTTGCATAAAGTACGCGAACGCATTTAATTCGCCTTACGGTCCTCGAGGTCGCCGAGATAATGACCAGCTTGTATATAGCTATGTACGTACGTATATGACGGTGCGTTGAATCGGCCTAATCAAATTCGTATGTAAAAGGAAGACAATTCAGTGTGATTTTCTTTAATGGTAACTCATTATGTTGAACGCCTTCATTATCATACATAAACGAGGCAAGAAGCTTTATGAAGTCACTATACCTCCTGCTGTTACAATGTTTAATGTCGATTTATAATTTTCTTTTCAACGAGTTGGCTTATACATCTTAAAAAAATTAAATCTCTGAAATGAAACATATTTAGAGTCACCCTGTATCATGTATTTTATTTACTTAGCTGTAACTTTAGTGTGAAATTACTTTTTAATTCGTGTATTTAATAACAACTGAGAAAGTAACTTTCTTCTTCTTCTTCTTCTTTTTCCAGCGGTGCCTTACCGTCGCCATTCTAAAATGTAGTCCACCCGGAGTGTAGTTTCTAATCCGTTTGTGGTAGGTCGAAAACGTTCGTCCGGGTGAACGAACCTCCCCGGAGAAAGCCCGGTGTAAAAAAGCGCGTCATTGCTTGTATTTGCATGTGCGCTCAAAATAGTTTCGAAAAGGACTGCCGGCGGCGGTGGCGGCGGCGCTCGCGTAATTTTCGTTCGTTTTGAAACCGCCTTGCGCAAAATGTGAATGTGCGCCGCGCCGGCATAAGTTTTGCAAGAACGCCGGAGTTTCCCAACCGGCCGCCGAGCGAAATTCTTTTATGAATCAAGTGTGCTTTCTCCGGTTGTAACTGAGGCATTACTTAACGCGCCAGTTTCCGCGGGGGGACTTCTTAAAAATAGCTTTCCCCTATATCATAATAAACAAACGCAAAGACGAAAAAAAAATTTAATCGATGTGAAAAAGAAGATTTTTATTTTTGACATATACAGGGTGCTACTGTACTTAAGTCTGTAGCTTCACTGTCGTAACTAAAGAAAGATCCATCCTCTCCGAGCCTAATCGCTTTTAGATGGCACGGCCTTACTTGATGATGTTTGCTGAAGGCAGAAACCTCGCGGGCTTTACCCGGTTTTTGTAAATAACAACGCGAAAGTCATTATACAGTGACCGGCAAACTTTTTTATTATTGACTTCTCAGAAAAATTTATTCTTTACGAAAGTCCACGCGTCTTCCCAAACTCACGATGCACGTATGAAAATTTCGATAGCCCCTGTCATATACCGAGGAAGTCGAAATGTGTGAAATCAACGTAAGAGTAAAGTACGTTTGTTTTTCGAGATACGCGAAAACGTTATTTGAAAAAGTTATTTGGAATTGCCTTGAGATCTCAAATATGAAATCGCTGCTACCTACGATGAAAATAAATAAAATGCTACGTTTTTGCGCCCAATTCTTTTTTCCGTCGTAGATAGCCATAATTTCATATCTGAGTTCTCATAGTAATTCTGAATAACTTTTCTAAATAATATTTTGGCGTATCTCACAAAATAAAGGCACTTTACTCTTACGTCGATTTCCAATATTTTGACTTCCTCGGTATATGACAAGGGGCATTCAAATTTTGACACGCGCGTTTTGAGGTTGGGAAGACGCAGCAACTTTCATAAAGAATAGATTTTTCTGTGAAATCGACAGTAAAATAGTTTCCTGCGTATGTCCGTCTTTCTGCCAGTCCCTGTATATTGGATTAATGACAACGGAAAAAAGTACTTATATCCTTTTTACGACGGTGGATTTACAACTACGAATAATCATTGAAGCATAATAATGCCCTGTGTAAGTCAAATTTTCCACATTTAATATACAGGGTTTTACTATACTTTGGTCTTTGTAGGTCCACCATCGTAAAAAGGACTCGACTAAACCAAAAGGTGGGATAACTGACCTAAGGCAAGGCCAAAATGGGCGGAGATTAATTTTTGGCAATAATATGAAGTGAATCATATTTTTAAGACGTAAAAATGCAAATACTTATGCTGTCAAATTTAACCTTGAACAATAAGGATACGTTCCTGCCTTGCCTTAATCTATGCCATAACTAAATTATCGTCAAAATGTTGCTCCTTTCCTTCAGTATTCTTTTCGACTTCAGTAAATAACTCAAGTTCAGTAACACCCTATATTTATTCGCCGCTAAACTTTTAGTACGCACGTTTTTAAGGGAAAACGGTATTTATAACGTGAATAGCGGAGCAAATACCGCACTCTAAATCGTAGGCTTCTGGTTATGACAACCAAAGCAAATCTACATGATGGAGGCCAATCACCTTACAATAACTGCAAAAACACTATTTTATTAACAAAACGTCAACCACTTTACCGTATTTATTACGCAACTTTCAAGTTATCGAATGTTTAACCTGAAAAAATTAACAAAATTCATCCAAGTTGCTTGTTCACAACTTGAATAAATGACCCAAGTTCAGTAACACCCTGTATTTATTCGACGATAAACTCTAAAACATTAGGAGAAGTTGACTTTTCTCATCTCATGCTGTCATTGAAATACCCAGGAACTAACGTAATGGTGAATATTTAAGGGAACACGCTATTTATACATACGTGAATAGCGTACGTTAAATTATAAGGTCGTTGTTATGAGAAGATCGTATTAAGGGGCCAATCTCTTTTCAATAAGCGCGCATACTCTATTGCATTACTAATACGAAATCACTTGAATGAATGACGCACGTTCAGTAACACCCTGTATTTATTCGACGTTAAACTCTCAATACAATATTAGGGGGAGATGGAACTATCAACTTTCCTCATGCTCTCATTGAAATAAACAGGAATTAACGTAACGATAAATATTTAAGGGAACACGCTATTTATACATAAGTGAACAGCGAAGCAAATAGCGTACGTTAAATGATAAGGTCGCATTAAGGGGTCATTCACTTTAAAATAAGCGCGATAATTCCGTTGTATCGTTAATACGTAAATGACTTTACCGTATTTACGTGTTTTTGAAGTTATAGAAACTTTAACGTAAAAAATTTAATAAATCACTCAAGTTCAGTGACACCCTGCATTTATTCGATGCTAAATTCAGAAACTCTAGGAAAAGAGAGATAGCGTAACGGTATATATTAAGGAATTTTTGTGATACATTCCGTTAAAACTTACGTTTAACGCTGATCTGCTAAATCCATGAGGTTGTTAAGCTAAATAGTCTTTCATGTAACGACATTTTTGCAAAACTCCCTATTTAAGGGAACACGCTATTTATATTAATATATGAATAGCAGAGCAAATACCTCAAGTTAAATCATGCGCTCGTGGCTGTGACAACTAAAACAAACACATGTGTTCGTATTATGGTAAATGCGCCAACTCTAACGGTAACATTTAAGGACACACGCTATTTATCTGAGAATAACGGAGCAAATACCGTAAGTTAAATCTTAAGCTTGTTACGATTACGACCAAAACAAACTTACGCTATTATATTAAGGCGAGTTACCTTATAGTTCTATTGTATTATCATCTCCACGTAAGCTACTTTACCGTATTTATTATAGATCAGTAGCACCCTATATCTATTCGAAGCTACGCTTTAAAATATTCGGAAGAGAAAACTATTTTCACTGAAATGAGAAGGAAATGGTGTAACGGTAATATTTAAGGGAATACGCTATTTATCTGTTGGTAACGGAGCAAGTATTGCACGCTAAATTGTAAGCTTGTTATTATGGCAACTAAAGCAAACCTTTGCGATCATATTAAGAAGTCTACCGCCTCACGATAATTACGATAACTTTCTTTTATTGCCAATAAATAAAGTACTTTACCGTATTTAATAACGTCATATTTATTTACGTCATCAATAGATAACCCAAGTTCAGAAACACCCTATATTTATTCGAAGCTAAACCCTAAAACGTTATGTTCTCATTAAAATGCGCAGGAGATAACGTGATGCTAAAAGTTTAAGGGAACACGCGATTTATATACATGTGAATAGCGGAGCAAATAGCGCACGTTAAATCAAAGGCTTGCTATTGTGGCAAACAAAGCAAACCTGCATGTTCATCAATCACCATACAACAAGCACGATAACTTTCATAATTGATACATAAATCAGTTTACCGTATTTATTACGTGATTTTAAAGTTATCGAACGTTTAACGTAAAAAATTGCTAGTTTGGTTTTGATTCTCTGTATTTAGTGAACGCTGAAATTTAAAACATTAGGAACAAAGGGAGCTTTCGACTTTATATTCTCGTTGACGACGAGATAGCATCACGGTAAATATTTAAGGAAAGACGCTATTTATATGTGTATGAATAGCGTATTTGCTACACTTTTCATTACTCTCCAGTACGTTTACCGTAATTTGCACATGACTTTGAGCTATCGGTTAGTTTCCCTCTTCTTCCCCTCGAGGGTTATTTACGGCATCAATAAACAACTCAAGTTTAATAGTACCCTGTATTCAAGATTCAAAAAGTCAAAGGTCAATGTCAATCCAAGGCAAGAAATTGGGAGAAAATATTTAAAAGTACAGAATTTCAAGAGACAAACAGTTTGAAAATGTAAAAGGTCAAGGTCAATTCAAAAGACTCGACGAGATTCGTAAAGGTCAAGGACCAATATCAATGCAAGACAAGAAATTGTGGAAAAATCTTTGAAAACTTAGAATTTCAAGGGACGAGAGGTTCGAAAATGTCAAACGTCAAAGTTAATCCAACCCAGGGCAAACAAATTGAAAAATACCTTTAAAAAATTGTAATTTCCAGAGGTTAAAGGTCAAGGCCAACCTAACTCCAAAAGAAATTCGAGAAAATCTTTACAAAATTGATTTTCAAGCGAAGAGATTCGAAAATGTCAAAGGTCAATATCAACCCAAGGCAAGAAATTGGGGGAAAATATTTAAAAACTCAGAATTTCAAGGGACAAGAGGTTCGAAAATGTCAAAGGTCAAGGTCAATCCAATTCAAAGCAAAAAAATCGGAAAAATTTTGAAAGAATTGAATTTTCCAGAGATGAGATTCGGAAAGGTTAAAAGTCAAGGTGAACCTAACCCAAAGCGAAAAAATTGGGAAAAATCTTTAAAAATTTTAATTTCAAGCGTCGAGATTTGAGAAGGTCAAGGGCCAATGTCAATCCAAGGCAAGAAATTGGGAGAAATCTTTAAAAACCTAGAATTTCAAGGGACGAGAGGATCGAAAAAGTCCGTGGTCAAGGTCAATCCAACCCAGGGCAAACAAATTGGAAAATACTTTGAAAAAATTGAAACTTCCAGAGATGAGATTGGGGGGAAAGGTTAAAGCTCAAGGCCAACCCAACTCAAAAAAATTGAAAAAAAATCTTTAAAAATTGAATTTCAAGCGACGAGATTCGAAAAAGTCAAATGTCTATTTGAATTCAAGGCGAGAAATTGAGGGAAAATTTTTAAAAATTAGAATTTCTAGGGACGAGAGGTTCGAGAATGACAAAGGACCATGACAATCCAACTTAAGGCAAGCAAAGTGGCGAATATCTTGAAAAAATTGAAATGTCCAGAGACGAGATTGGGAAAGGTTAAAGCTCAAGGCCAACCCAACTCAAAAAAATCTTGAAAAATCGAATTTTAAGCGACGATATTCTAGAAGGCCAAAGATCAATGTTCACCCAAGGCGAAGAAATTGGGGAAAATCTTTAAAAAATTGAATTTCAAGCGACGAGATTTGTACAAGTCGAAGGTCAGTGGCAATCTGTCAGTCCAAGACAAGAAACGAGAGATTCGAAAATGTTCAAGGTCAAGGTCAATCCACCCCAGGGCAAACAAATTGGAAAATACCTCTAAAAAATAAAAATTTCCACAGACGAGATTCGGAAAGGTTAAAGGTCAGGACAACCTAACTCAAAAAAAAAAATTGGAGAAAATCTTTTAAGAAATATAATTTCAAGCGACGAGATTCGAAAAGGTTAAAGGTCAATTTCAACCCAAAGCAGAAAATTGGTAAAAATCTTTAAAAACTTTCAAGGAACGAGAGGTTCGAAAATGTATTTATTTGAGATAAATTGGTTTCTATAGTTCTGCTTGAGTTACCAAAAAAAAAGAAATCTTTTCCTTCTTTATTATTTCAATAAATGTTTTCTCTATTATCATGTCACCCTGTATTTATTCTACGTTAAAATTAAAAAAAAAGAACACATCCACGGTCAACATAATAAATGCGATGAAATTTATTAGTTTAGCTTCCTTTCCCGTTTCCTTGAGCATTATTTATGGAATCAGTGAATGACTTAAGTTCAGTAACACCCTGTATTTATTGGACGTTAATTTAAAAATACCGAACAAGTTTGTTGTTTTCTTGAAAATTATTAAAGGGTCAATAGATGACATCTGTATTATTTTACTATTATTATTATTTTAGTTTCCCTTTCCATTCCCATTTACGACATATCAGCGAATGACTCAAGTTCAGTAGCGCCCTGTATTATATATTTGAATTATTATTTTAGTTTCCCTTTCCATTTCCTGAAGTGTTTTTCTACGACATATCAGTAAACGACTCAAGTTCAGTAGGACACTGTATTTGATATTAAATAGATTAAAATTATAGGAAAAAATTCTTGAATTCTCTTAGGTCACCACCCTATTACATTGTCAGACTTTCACCCCTGCTTTTTTTCGTAGATAATATTTACGCCCAAATGAAGGATTCAAGTTCGATATGACCCTGTATTTATTCAACGTTAAAATGCAAAAAAAAAACACCTTCGGTTTTAATATTTAATAAACGTAATTATCCAATTTTTACAAATTACTCAAGCTATCCTAAGATGATTTTAAACCCCGTCACCCCCTTTAGGATGAATCCGAGAAGTTATATTCAGATTTGAAATCGAAATGCGGTATGTCGATGGCCTCGATCGGATGTGACGTCGGTGACTTCGAAATATGCGAGGGCGATCTCGAGTATGGCAATCCGGAAATGCTCTGCCTCAAAGTGTAACTCCTGGCGATCAGGGGGGCGTCGTGCAGCTCTTCCAGTCTCTGCTCCGTTAAATACGTGTGTATGTACTCTTTGGCACGGATCGCCCTTTCAGTCGACAACTTCTTCAGCTGGAGCGAGATGTACTTGCCGAAGGCCTCGAATTCATCATCGTCGTTGCTCAGGTGAAAGTTACCAGATCTCGTCGTGGTGGTGGTGTCTGGGAGTTTGGGTTTGCGTTTTGGGAGGGTGTGGGGGTGCAAGTTGACGACTTCCTCGTCGTTGCGATGCAGCAAGACTGGTTGGATGTTATCGGATAAGTCTAAGTAACCGTCTGAGGTGTCTTCAGCGTCATTTTTCTAGAGTTTCGTTTGCGTTGCAATCATCGTCAATTTATTTACTTACTACGTATCACTTACCATGCTCGTAAATCTGGAAGCTTGAATCGATCCCAAAACCGAGTCCATCTCTTTGAACCACTTAAGTCCCGGAGTGTACGCATCGTCCGGACTGTTCTTCGAACGCATGGAAATCTTCTTCAACTCCTGGCAATAGGTGGAGCGCAAGTTCTTTATCTTGTTCTTAACTTCGGGCACGGCGAAGCCGACGATGCTCATCGTATTGGCGATGTCCTTGTAGGCCCGCTCTCGGGCGCTCTTGTTTTTGTAGAGTCCCGACTTGCAGTCCCACAGACACTCGTGCCTTTTGTACTCAAGGACGAATTTCAGCGTCGTGCTCTCGTCCCATTTCGAGGACATGGCTTCGGAAGTGGGGTCGTCAGCGGTGGACGAGCGCTGCTACTAAAATGGGAACTGGAATCGATTACTTGCGTCGGCAGTCACGTGCGAGTTGAGTGACTCGCCCGAGCGCTAAAAGCATGTGCAGAGACGACCTTCGGCGGTGTTCCGAACCGCCGCGCCTATCCCTATTCGTATTCATTATTAACTCGCGCTAACCACATTTACAATCGCCATATGAATCAATAATATAAGCAAAATAAAAACCGAAGGCACAATACAGGGTGATTGACAATAAATTAATTTCATGCGCCTTATAGAGGGTGTATCAATGTACGGGTTAATAGAGAGGCAAAAACTTGGAGGTACAGGATGATAATCAATAGAAAGGACGAAACCTCATCCCATAATGTTGATTTTATTTTAAGGACCGCCCCAATAACCGAGGTGTACACGCCGTTTTATTAGTCTGGCTGTAAGCATCGCCCGTTGTACTATCCAATTGATGCTTGAATCTAAGCACCGCCCACCGCTCATAGGTGTTTCTTAATTTAATAAATTATTGCAAGTGATTCTGCAATTTTGTTTTAAGCCCCTCCTCTAAAAAAAAATATCGCTATCCTAGTGCACTTTGAATTTAAGCCCCGCCCACAGAATAACAATAATGGACAAGTAATGTAGTGCGCGTTGAAGTTAAGACTATGATATGGCAATTTCGTTTTAAGCTCCTCCCCCAAAGGAGCCGTTTCATTAGTCTAAATTTAATCTCCGCCTTCCATGTAGAGCAGATTGAATTTAAGCACCGCCACCGACTAACAATACTGAATAAATAAATGCGCGGGAGTTAAGAATGCCAGCGATCCTAGTGCACTTTGAATTTAAGCCCCGCCCACAGAATAACAATAATGGACAAGTAATGTAGTGCGCGTTGAAGTTAAGACTATGATGTGGCAATTTCGTTTTAAGCTCCTCCCCCACAGGAGCCATTTCATTAGTCTAAATTTAAGCTCCAACTTCCATGTAGAGCAGATTGAATTTAAGCACCGCCCACCGATTAACAATACTGAATAAATAAATGCGCGGGAGTTAAGAATGCCAGCGATTCTAGTGCACTTTGAATTTAAGCCCACAGAATAAGAATAATGGACAAGTAATGTAGTGCGCGTTGAAGTTAAAACTATGATATGGCAATTCCGTTTTAAGCTCCTCGTTTAAAGCTTCATTACGACATGCCCCATGCTTATTTTAATGAATAATAAAACGTGCAATTGCACATTTTTAAGCACCACCCACGGGTCTTCTTAATTTAATAAATAAATAAAAGCAAAAGAGAGTGCGAATGATTCTACAATTTTATTTTAAGCCCCTCCTGCAAAGAGATGATCACTATCTAATACTAACGGCGAGTGATATGGTAATTTCGTTTTAAGCTCCTCCCCCCAGTGGAGCCATTCCGTTACTTTGAATTTAAGCTCCGCCTTCTATGTAGTGCAATGAATTTAAGCTCCGCCCACGTATGGTGGCAAATTTTTTTTATTATTGATTTTTCAGAAAAAATTATTCTTTATGAAAGTTCCGGCATCTTCCCAAACTCAAAATGCGCCTTACAAAATTGAGTACCCCTGTCATACGCCGAGGAAATCACAATATTAGAAATCGACGTAAGAGTAAAGTACCTTTATTTTTCGAGATACGCGGAAGCATTATACGGAAAAGTTATTGGAAATCGTTATGAGATCTTAAATACAAAATCATGGTGGTCTTCGATGAAAATTAAAATGTCACATTTTCGTACCCAGAAGATAATCACTATCAGGTAATGTAGAGTGCGCTGGAATTAAGACTACCAGCGAATGACATGGCAATTTCGTTTTAAGCTCCTCCCCCAAAGGAGCCATTTCATTAGTCTAAATTTAAGCTCCGCCTTCCAAGTAGAGCAGATTGAATTTAAGCACCGCCCTCTGCATGTACGGTTTTAATTCATTACGACACGCCCCATGCTTATTTTAATGAAAAATAAAATGTGCAATTGCACATATTTAAGCACCACCCACGGCTCTTCTCAATTTAGTAAATAAATAAAAGCAAAAGAGAGTGCGAATGATTCTACAATTTTATTTTAAGCCCCTCCTGCAAAGAGATGATCACTGTCTAAGACTACCAGCGAGTGATTTGGTAATTTCGTTTTAAGCTCCTCCCCCCCAATTGAGCCATTACGTTACTTTGAACTTAAGCTCCGCCTTCTATGTAGTACAATGAATTTAAGCACCGCCCACCATACGTATGGTGGCAAACTTTTTTATAATTGATTTCTCAGAAAAAATTATTCTTTACGAAAGTTCCGGCATCTTCCCAAACTCAAAATGCGCCTTAAAAAATTGAGTACCCCCTGTCATATGCCGAGGATGTCAGAATATTTGAAATCGACGTAAGGAGCCATTTTGTCAGTCCAAATTTAAGCTTCGCCTTCCATATATACAACACGCCTCTTGCCTATTTTAATGAATAATGAAAATGCAATTGCATATGTGATAAGCAACGCCCACGGGTCTTCTTAGTTTAAGTGTATCTCAACGCGTGTGTGGAGGCCTTAACAATAAAAGTTCCCAAATAGTTTGCGTCTTCGCTACGATTAATTAATTGACATATAAAATAGGAATAAAATTCTTAGATTGACAGCTTAGTTTGTTAACGCAATTATGTTTGAGTAAACATGGTTGACAACTAAAGTTTACGAGCATTACCACCTGCTTTGATACCACATTGTCCAACGGTCACATCTACGAGTAGCTCAACGAGTGTGTAAGGGCCTTAACGTTAAACGAACATGCCTACGAGTATCTCAACGAGTGTATAAGGGACTTAACGGTAAACGAACATGTCTACGAATATCTCAACGACTGTGTGAGGGACTTACGGGTAAACGATCATGTCTACGAGTATCTCAACGAGCGTGTAAGGACCTTAACGGTAAGTCTACGAACATCTCAATGCGTGTGTAAGGGCCTTAACGGTAAACGAACATGTCTACGAGTATCTCAACGAGTGTATAAGGGACTTAACGGTAAACGAACATGTCTACGAATATCTCAACGAGTGTGTAAGGGACTTACGAGTAAACGAACATGTCTACGAGTATCTCAACGAGCATGTAAGGACCTTAACGGTAAGTCTACGAGTATCTCAATGCGTGTGCAGGGGCCTTAACGATAAACGAACATGTCTACGAGTATCTCAACGCGTGTGTAGGGGTCTTAACGGTAAAAATTCTTAAATAGTTCACGGCTTGGCTAAGGTGTGGAATAAATTACGAACAGAGAAAAAAAAGCGCGGTGATAAAAATACGCGCGCAAGTACTTGGGCTCTGCGATTTTGTTGGCTTAGGTCAAGTATAACTGGGCTAAACGGGCAGCCTCACTGACAAGGTTTTATCCAATGAGGTCGGGGACATATTGGTGCAAATCGTGTCATATTAGTCGGGAGGAAACAAATACGCTTGCCGCGGTTTCGACATGTAATTATAATATACCGTTGCGTTATTAACACATGCACACACATAAACATTCGACAAACGGCGGCGGTTAAGAGATTTTCTGTCCTGCTTGCCATCGTAAAAGTTAATTGTGCGGACTTTTATGGGACGATCGTTTGGAATCAAATTGCAGATTTGCTTTGAAGATTGATGGCCAGCAAAAGAATTGTGATGATTATACTTAATTAAGGACTTTGAGGAGTACGCGAAAGTATTCCTAAATACAGTCCCTGGCCAAATTATTACACTCACTCACTGATCAACAGTTAAATGTTTATGCGCATTAGCCCAAGAAAGCCTTTTTTTACCATTGCTGGTGTCAATTTTGGCATCTTCACAAGTCTTCTGCATTTAAAGCCCAAATCATACAGATTTCTTCTGACTGTTTTTTTTTTTGAAACCTCATAGCCTGAAATTTTGCTGTTATGTCCCTGTTACTTGCCCTTCTATTTTTCACAACAATATTCCGGAGGATTCTTTTTCCTCTGGGGTAATAATTTTTTTCCTCCCACATCTACCATTACGGAGGTTATTGAGGTTATTATAACTTTTTGATTAATGCGACGCACTGAAGCCTGTGAAACTCCAAATTTTGCAGCAATTTGCCTTTGACTAAGTTCAGTATGACTCAGAAGGGCAATTACGGCAGTTTTTTGCTCTTTAGAAAGAGCTTTGCCCCTTCCCATCTTAAAAAATCAAAGAAAGTTAAAAATTTGTTTTTCACTCACAATTTAACATTAACTTTTTCGAAACACAATAACAAATTAATATATTTTACGCAAGAAATTTTTCAAAAAATGCGGAAATTTCAGGGTGAGTCTATTAATTTGGCCAGGGACTGTATATAGGAAGAGGACTGTGAGGATCGATTTGGTCATTTTCATTTCGATTGGGTTTGTCGATCGTCGAAAACATTCTTAATTTTTTTTTGTTTTTTTATTGTTTGCCATTATGAAAAATTAAATAATCCTAATTTAGTTTTTTCATCATAAATCTGCAGGGCCTTTACTCGAATTAGAAAGAAAAAACAAGTGACTACTTGATTAATCTTCCACCACTTAACACTGTGATAAATGCAGCCAATCCTTCAGTCTAATCAGAGGTGTTTCGTGTTGTTTGGGGTACTCTAAACAATCATCATAAATCAGGGCAGTCTTTGCTCGAACCAGGTGGTCCTGGTTGATGGTTAATGCCCCACCTTTAGTATTCTGATAAAATCAGCAAATCCTTGAGTCTATCCACTACTTGGGGTACTATAAGCAATCGTCATAAATCAGCACAGTCCTTGCTCGAATCATCAGAAACTTACAACAAGTGACTCCTGGATGATGATTAATGCCCCACCTTCATATTCTGATAAAATCAGCAAATTACCCTAAATCCTCGAGTCTAGTTAAACGTCAGTAAATCCTTGAGTCTAATTAAAGATGTCTTCCTGCTTGGGGTACCCTAAACAATCGTCATAAATCAGCACAGTCCTTGCTCGAATCATTAGAATATTAAACCAAGTGAATACTTGCTCCTGGTTGATGATTAAATGCCCCACCTTTAGTATTCTGATAAAATCAGCAAATCCTTGAGTCTATCCCCTACTTGGGTATTATAAACAATCGTCATAAATCACTACAGTTTATGGTCAAATCATCAGAAAACTAAAACAGGTGGCCACTTGCTGCTGGATGATGATTAAAGCCCCTCCTTCAGTATTCTGATAAAATCAGCAAATCCTTCGGTCTAATTAAAGGTGTCTTTCTGCTTGAGGTACTCTAAACAATCGTCATAAATCCTTGCTCGAATCATCAGAATATTAAAACAAGTGTTTACAAGTACTCCTGGATGTTGATTAATGCCCCACCTTCACATTCTGATAAAATCAGCAAATCCTTCGGTCTAATTAAAGGTGTCTTCCTGCTTGAGGTACTCTAAACAATCGTCATAAATCCTTGCTCGAATCATCAGAATATTAAAACAAGTGATTACAAGTGCTCCTGGATATTGACTAATGCCCCACCTTCATATTCTGATAAAATCACCAAATCATTGAGTTATCCGAAACATCATAAATCAGCACACTTTACGCTCGAATTCTCAGAAAAACTGCTCATGGACGATGATTGGTGCCTCGCCTTTAGTATTCTGATAAAATCAGCAAATCCCTGAATCTAATTAAAGGGTCATCTTGCTTAGGTTACTCGAAACAATCGTCATAAATCAGAACAGTCCATTTTCGAATAATCAGAAAATTAAACCAAGTGATTACTTGCCCCTGGTTGATGATTGAGACCCCCTCCTTTAGTATTCTGATAAAATCAGCAAATCCTGAGCCTAATTAAAGATGTCTTCCTGCTTGTGACGATCATCATGAAACAAGCACGCTTCACGCTCGAATTATCAGAAAACTAAAACAATTGACTACTTGCGCCTGAATGATGATTGAGCCACCACCTTCAGTATTCGAATAAAATCAGCAAATCCTTGAATCTAATTAAAAGTGTCTTCCTGCTTGGGACACTTTAAACAATCGCCATAAATCAGTACAATCCACGCTCGCCTAATCAGAAAACCGAAGCAAGTGACTATTTGCTCCTGAAATGTGATTATTGTCTCATCTTTCGTGTTCTGTTAAAATCACCAACTCCTTGAGTTTAATTAAAGATGGTTTCCTGCTTGTGTGTGACATTCGTTCACGCTCGAATTATCAGAAAACTAAAACAATTGATTACTTGCCTCTGGATGATGATTGAGCCCCACCTTTAGAAATTCTGATAAAGTAAATTCTTCCGCCTAATCAGAATGACTTCCTTGTTTTCTTGGTTCTGAAAAATAAAGAGAAAACATATGACTGCTTGCTGGCGCAGGGTGATTAATACGCTTCCACTTATCACTCGGATAAATGCAGCTAAACCTTCAGTCTAATCAATAGTGACTTCCTTGGTTTCGTGGCTCTGAACGATCGTCATAAATCAGCCTGACCCATACTCCGATCATCAAAGAAAAAGAAACAAGTGACTGCTTGCTGTCGCATGATGATTAATCCTCTACCACTTAGCACTCTAGTAAATGCAGCTAATTCTTCAGTCTAATCAGAACGTTTCGTGATGCTTGGGGCACTTTAAATAATCGTCATAAATCAGCACAGCGAGTGCTTGAATCATCAGAAAACTAAAAATAAATGACTAATTGCCCACCTTTAAACATTTTGATAAAACCAGCAAATCCTTTGGTCTGATCATTAGTGATTTTCTTGTTCGTGGTTCTGAACAATCGTCTTAAATCAGCGTGGCCCATACTCGAATCATCAGAAAAACAAAAACCAAGTGACCATTTGCTGTCACAGGATGATTAACCTCCCAACTCTTAACGCTCTAGTAAATGCAGCTAAATCATCAGTCTAATCAGAGGTGACTTCCCCGTTTTCTTGATGTTGGGGGGGTACTCTAGACAATCGCCATAAATCAGCACAGTCCATGCTCGAATCATCAGTGACCACGATAATTCAGTCCCCATTCAGGTAAAATCAGCAAATCCTTCGGTCTAATCAGAAGTGACTTCCTTGGTTTCGTGATTCTTGGGACACTCTAAATAATCGTCACAAATCAGTACAGCTGATATTCGAATTATCAGAAAATTAAAGCAAGTGACTAGGATGATGATTGATCCCTCACCTTGAGCATTTTGATAAAATCTGCAGTCAGCTACTTGGGGCACTCTAAATAATTGTCACAAATCAGCACGGCTCATATTCGAATTATCAGAAAAAAAAACAAGTGACTACGTGCTGCTGGATCATGATTAATTCCCTACCTTTAGCGCTCTGATCAATACTGCAGATCCTTCAATCCAATCAGTGGTGACTTGCTTGATTCCGTGGTTCTAAACAATCGCCGAATCATCAAATAAATCATAAATCAACTCAGATAATCAGAAAAACAAAAAAACAAATGAATACTTGGTAGATATTGGATTAATCCCCACATCTCACAGCCAAAACAACAGATCACTTCATCAGTATAATCGTCGTTGACTTCCTTGCCATCGCATTCTGACTCTTGGCGTTCATTTGACCGTACAATCAATAAATCAGTGCTTGAATCATTAAGAAAAAAAAACAAGTGACTGCTTGCTTTCGGATGATGATTAACCCCCACCTTCATCTTCAATATTCTGTTGAAAACAGCCGGTCTTCAATCAGATCAACAAATTCTGTTGTGGCCACTTTCTTGTGGTTGTGATTTTTGGGATTCACCCTCGTTGAAAATCCTGGGGAAAGAGAGAGAAAGAAAAACGTCAAACAAAAGCAGAACGAATGCACAATACAGTGGCAGGGGTTGCCTTATTCTGATTGCGTCGGATTAAAAAAAAGAACAACACAAAACAAGTGACTACCTGGTTGGTCATGATATGTCCTTCCCCCCTTTCATGTTTTATTAGAAATTGCCCAGGGGCATCAGTAAAAAAGAAACAAGTGACTACTCGCTTGGCCCTTCTCACAAAAGGACATTCACGTAGGCACTTGTATAATTCGAAATTGCCAAAACGTGGCAGCCAATCAGCTTCGTTTTCGTGACACTTGGGGTATTCTAAGTAATTGTCACAAACCAGCATGACTCATATTCGAATTATCAGGAAAAAAAAACAAGTGACTACGCGCTGCTGATTGTTTGATTGTTTCTGTTTTTTTTTTACTTTGTTTCTATCGTTCCGTGTGCGTTGCGATTGACGTTTGTTTTTGCTTTTACCGTGGCGTTTTGAATGTTGATTCTTAATAATTATTTCGAGCTTCAATTTTTTTATTGCGATTGTCAATTGTTTTTCTTATTTGCTTTTGGATTTTTTTTCCATTTTGATTGTGTTTCTTGTTGGTCGAAAACGTTTTTCATTCTTTTTTTTTTCGATTGGATTGCGATTGTCACTTGTTTTTCTTATTCACTTTCTTTTACCATCACGTTTCGTATTGTTAGTTATTTTTTTTGAGTTTTGATTTTCTATTGCGATCGTTAATAGCTTTCTTTGAGAATTTCGTTTTCCATTTCGTTTGGTTGTGTCGTTTTTAATCGTTTTTTTTTTTGTTTTCGATTGGCTTCTGTTCTAGAAGCAAGTAGAGTGGCACGGCACGTCTCTAAACGAAAGGAAAAAGAAACAGAGTGCATACAAATCAAACTAAATTTAATCAATCAAGAAGTATCTAAATAAGTGCTATTTAAACGACGAGATTTATGTACGCGTGTAAGTAAAAATAATTTTCTTTTATGGGAGGACCTAATTCGACTCTTTAATCTCCCCATTAAAAGAGAAGAGGAGAAGGTCGTCAATTACTTACAGTCTTACACCGAGACAACGACGAGGACGAGTACATCACATCACCATAAATAACGGACTTATAATTTCTCGTTATAGTTAACCGCGTAGGCATTAGATCATCCGGATCCGTGATAAATAATTTTTGGAAGTTAGGGACAAATAAACGTGACTCACACACGCCCGTCTAACATGCAAACGAGGTAAACAAACTCAATCAGGTTTCAATACCTCCTCAACCAAGTCCGCACTTGATCTGAGGACCGATTAAACAATTTCCCAATCACTGCGTCCGTAATAATAATAATAATAAACGAACGTGGACTTCCAATTAAAATAAATGTCGGTCAGAAAAGAAGTTTCCTCGCCTCTAATTTGTTTGCTTTTCCTGCTTTGGTGTGAAAAAGTTCTCTTTTGCCTTTAACAGACCACCTTAAGAATAATCTAAACTTTAACTTAATTGTAAACAATCGACGAATTTGAGAGGGCATTTGCCTTCAAGAGTTACTTTTCGCATCATTTTATTTTTTCTTTTCTTTGCCTTCGAAATTTTTATTTATTCTCTCATTTTCCTGTATTAAGAGACTTTGGTTTAGAAGTTACAATTTTTCTTCTCCCTTTTCCTCGAAATTGGCTTAGAATTTTTCTTTAGTTTCCTGTGAAGAGATTAAGGCTGCGCTATATAAAAGATTTAAACCAGGATTAAATTTGAGCCTAAGTCAGAATGTTACACAAAATGCTGTATGTCATAAGCTGTGTCACATTCTAACTTACGATTAAATTTAATCCTGGCTTAAGTCTTTTATACAACGCTGCCAGCAATTTCATTTTGAATAAACAAATGCGATCCAAACTTTTAGTTCCGATTTGAACGCCACTCATTGTAACGTAACGAGTAAAGCACGGATTTTTAGGTCAAGAGTAATTTTTTTGTCGGGTGTACGCGTTGTGATGTGATGACTCATAACCGAAAAGCACCTCAATCCGTGCTTTAGTAATGGGTGGAGCGATGTGCCGAAAGCTCTTAAGCCTCACCCCCATTGGTTACCCATATGTGTCATTTCTTCAATCGCAGTAAGAGCCGCCCACAGTTATCAGCTTCTCTGCTACCCTTCTTTCTACATTGTTATTTTAATGAAGCTAGTCTAACAAACTAACTCAGCTCAAAACGATTGTCCCGCAATTATTTTTAATTTCACAAATAAAAATGGCACACTGCCTTGTCCAACTGCTGCTTCAGAATACAAGTACAGGTATGGAATTGATTACTTGTTAGTGAAAAACCAGCTTCCACTTTGGGGGGCGTGGTTTTAGAAGCCACAAGGACTTGGCCACGCCCTTCTGCTTCTGAGCTTACATTATTTGACCTTCTAAGTACTTTTCTACATTTATACCACCCCTTCAAGTGCCGCCCTATTAGATGAGTTTCACTGTCCTAATTCGTACATGCTGCTCTAGCAGATCAGGTTTAAGCCACGCCCTTCTCTTGTATTTGCTTAATTAGTTCGGATTTGAGCTGCGCCCACTTTACATTTCCATACGCGCCGCTCTGTTAGGCCAGAATTAAGCCCCGCCCTTCACGCATACCTGCTTGAAAGAGAGAAAAGAAGTAGAAAGAATTCATCCATCAAATATAATAAACCGCTCAATGCGTGCTGTTTTATTGATTTGGATTGAAACTCCGCCCTATTAGATCGGCTTTAAACTCCGCCCTTCTCGCGTACGTGCTGGAAAGAGAGGAGAAGTTGAAGGAATTCATCTATCAAATATAATCGACCACCAGCCGCTCTATCCGTGCCGTTTTATTAATTTCGATTTGAGCACCGCCCACTGAAGCTAATCTATTAGGCCAGAATTAAGCCCCGCCCTCCTCGCGTACCTGCTTGAAAGAGAGAAAAGAAGTAGACAGAATTCATCCAATAAATATAATAAACCACCAGCCGCTGAATGCGTGTTGTTTTATTGATTTGGATTGAAGCTCCGCCCTATTAGGTCGGCTTTAAACTCCGCCCTTCTCACGTACGTGCTGGAAAGAGAGGAGAAGCTGAAGGAGTTCATCCATCAAATATAATCGACCACCAGCCGCTCTAACCGTGCCGTTTTACTAATTTCGATTTAAGCACCGCCCACTGAAGCTGATCTATTAGGCCAGAATTAAGCCTCGCCCTTCTTGCGTACCTGCTTGAAAGAAAGAAAAGAAGAAGAAGGAATTCATCCATCAAATAGATATAATCGACCACCAGCCGCTCTATACGGGCCATTTTATTAATTTCGATTTAAGCACCGCCCACTGAAGCTGATCTATTAGGCCAGAATTAAGCCTCGCCCTTCTCACGTACCTGCTTGAAAGAAAGAAAAGAAGTAGAAGGAATTCATCCAACAAATATAATAAACCACCAGCCACTCAATGCGTGCTGTTTTATTGATTTGGTTTGAAGCTCCGCCCTATTAGAGCAGCTTTAAACTCCGCCCTACTCGCGTACGTGCTGGAAAGAGAGGAGAAGTTGAAGGAATTCATCCATCAAATACATATAATCGACCACCAGCCGTTTTATTAATTTAGATTTAAGCACCGCCCACTGAAACTAATCTATTAGGTCACCCTTCTCGCGTACGTACTTGAAAAAAAGAAGAAGTTGAAGGAAGTCTTCTATCAAATATTACTAACCACCGGCGCTCAATGCGTTTATTTATTTTTATTAATTTGGATATAAGCTCCGCCCACTGAAGCTAATCTATTAGGTCAGATTTTTAAGCCCCACCCTTGTCGTGTACGTGCTTGACAGAGAAAAGAAGTTGAAGGAAGTCGTCTATTAAATCTAATCAACCACTGGCGCTCAATGCGTACTGTTTTATTAATTTGGTTGTAAGCTCCGCCCACTGAAGCTGATTTGTTAGGTCAGATTTTTAAGCCCCGCCCTTCTCGCGTACGTGCTTGAAATCAAATATAATTAACCATCGGCCGCTCATTGCGTGGCGTTTTATTGATTTTGATCTAAGCGCCGCCCACCAAAGCAGCTCTATTAAGTCAGGTGTAGGCCCCGCCCTTCTCACGTACGTAAGAAAGAAGTTGAAGGAATCCGTGCATCAAAGACCCACTCAGTAAGTGCCTTTCTACTCGTTTGAATTTAAGCGCTCAATGCGTACTGTTTTATTAATTTGAATATAAGCTCCGCCTACTGAAGCTGATCTATTAGATTAGATCAGATTTTTAAGCCCGCGTACGTGCTTGAAAGAGAGAAAAAGTTGAAGTACGTCTTCTATCAAATATTATCAACCACCGGCGCTCAATGCGTGGCGTTTTATTGATTTGGATATAAGCTCCGCCCACTGAAGCTATTAGGTCAGATTTTTAAGCCCCACCCTTCTCGCATACATGTTTGAAAGAGAGAAGAAATTGAAGGAATTCGTCTATCAAATATAATTAACCACCGGCCGCTCGTTGCGTGGCGTTTTATTGCTTTTGATTTAAGCACCGCCCACTGAAGCAGGTTGATTAGGTCGGTTTAAGCCCCGCCCTTCTCACGTACGTACTTGAAGGAAGAAGTTGAAGGAATCCGTGCATCAAAGGCCCACTCAGTACGTGCCATTCCACTCGTTTGAATTTAAGCGCCGCCCTTTTCGCATACTTAATTACTTAAATACTTATTTAATTTATTTTGCTATGATTTTTACTGCTTTTCTCCTTTCATTTAGATTCTTTTTTTTAAACTTTACTGGAAGGTATTAAAAGAACGCCAAAAGGAACCAATTTGTTTTTTCTGAAATAAAATTTGGGTATCTAGGTGATTTGAATTCCTCGTGCGCCTATTTTTGGACCGCCGCCGGCCGTCCATTTGAGACATTTCTCGAACGAAATCCATAACGACCAGCGGCATTCCAGGCGCATAGTTTTTTTCATAACCGCCGAACAATTTCGCGATAAGCAAGGTTGCCCCACAAGGCCGCGGACGCGAAGGTCGCGAGATCACGCGTTCGCAAAATACATACATATGTATAAATAATGTATGATGGCGATGATGATGTATAATGGAACGTTACGATCGTGGCGACACGTTGAAGAAAAAAAAAAAGAAGTCCGGAAAATTTCGGGGGGCCCGCACGAACTGGAAATTTACGTGACTTTTTGCAGGAGCATTAATAATAATAATATTTGGAACTCCGTTGTATTGTTTTCAAGGAAGTTCTGATTAGATTATTAATGCTGTTGTTAGTTACAAAGCTTACATCACGTAGGCCGTAGTAAAAAATTTGACTACACGTTAATATTTAATGAATTTTCTTAACTTCTGCCACGATAATTTTTTTTGCTTCAAATTTTCGTGAAAAACCTTAAAAAAGCAAATGCTATACTAAGCAATATATGTAAAGCAGTATTTTAAAAGTGAATCAGGAAAAGAAAAAAAAATGTTTTGATGAAAAGTGGAAGAAAAAAATGAAAAGTTGGGTGGTGCTTAAATTCGAAATTGTACTGCATACCTAGTGGGCGGAGCTTAAATCGAACCAACGAAGTGATTTTGCGATCATTTGCAAGGGGAGGAGCTTGACAAAACTAAATCATTCGTTGGAAATCTTAACTGCCACGCACTCGGCGTTAGTCGTTCATTATCGTAACGTAGTGATTGCCTCAGTGGGCGTAAGTAACCGGTACCCGATCATCTATGGGGGAGGGGTTTAAAACGAAATAAGTAATTGATCATTCCACGGCAGTCTTAACTCCCCGACAGGTGGAGCTTAAAGAAAGCAATAAAACAAAAAATGCAGGGTCATTCGAGGCCGGCGCTCAAATTCTAGATTGCACAGTGGGCGGTGACGATTCATATCTGGATTGCACAACTAACCTGGCGGTATAGTAGATGGGCGGTGCTTAAATTTAATCTGCACTAAGAATGGGCGGTGCTTAAATCCGGATTAACGAAATGACCTGTGCCTGATCAGTTGTAGAGAATTATTATCGAGGGAGTGGCTTAAAACATAATTACCATAAATATTCTCTGTTAGTTCTTAATTAAGAAGATAATGACGCCTATCGGATTTGCTCGATGGGCGGTGCTTAAATCAATCTGCACTTACACTTTACATCTCTATACGCGCCGCTCTGTTAGGCCAGAATTAAGCCCCCCCTTCTCGCGTACCTGCTTAAAAGAGAGAAAAGAAGTAGAAGGAATTCATCCACCCAACCGCTCAATGCTGTTTTATTGATTTGGATTGAAACCCCGCCCTTTTAACTAAGCTTTAAACTTCGCACGTACGTGATGGAAAGAGAGGAGAAGCTGATGGAATTCATCCATCAAATACAATCGACCATCAGCCTCTCTATCAGTGCCGTTTTATTAATTTCGACTTAAGCACCTCCCACTGAAGCTGATCTATTATGTCAAATTTTTAAGCCCCATCCTTCTCGCGTACGCGCTTGAAAGAGAGAAGAAGTTGAAGGAAATCTTCTATCAAATATAATCAACCACCGGCGCTAGAGAGTGGGCGGTGCTTAAATCAGTCTACACTTAGAGAGTGGGCGGTGCTTAAATCAGTCTGCACTTAGAGAGTGGGCGGTGCTTAAATCTAGATTATCGAAATGATCCTTACCGGATCAATTATTGGAGAAGGGAGTTGAAACAAAATGACCAATTCAATGTCCGGTAAGTAGCAATCTTTGCTCGTTAGCGTTCTTGATTATTTATTAAATTAAAACGATCCAGGGAGCGTAACGCATACACATTAGTTCGGTGGGTGAGGGATTCTTGTTATAACCGGCACAGATCACATTTTGGAGGAGGAGCTTAAAGCAAACTTGCAGAGTCACTCGCCGGCAAATTAAAAAGACTCGTGGGCGGTGCTTCAACTCAAGCGAGCAGCAATTGGAGGTGTGGGCGGTGCTTACACCGGCACTAGAAAACGGCACCTGCACATCGACTATTGTGCGCTTCATTGTTTATTAAAATAAAAACGATCGTCACAAGGAGTGTGTTGTAAGTAAAATCGTACATATGGTGGGCGGTGCTTAAATTAAATCTGCACCCCACAAAAGGCGGAGCTTAAATTCAGACTAACATTCTATATTATTTACTATTCGATGGGCGGTGCTTAAATTCAACCTGCACCCTACAAAGGGCGGAGCTTACATTCAAACTAACGAAAAGGCCTCGTGATCATCTATTGTTAAAGGAACTGAAATGACTTTATCATTCGCTGGTATTTTCAACTCCCACGCATTTATTTATTCGGTACTGTTAATCGGTGGGCGGTGTTTAAATTCAATTTACGCTCTACAGAAGGCGTAGTCAGTCTCCTGCAAATTAAAAAGACTCGGGGGCGGTGCTTAAATTCAAGCGAGCGGCAAGTGAAGGTGTGGGCGGTGCTTACACCGGCATCTGCACATCGACTATTGTGCGCTTTATTGTTCATTAAAATAAAAACGAGCGTCACAAGGAGTGTGTTGTAATGAAATCGTACATATGGTGGGCGGTGCTTAAATTCAATCTGCACCCCACAAAAGGCGGAGCTTAAATTCAGACTAACATTCTATATTATTTACTATTTGATGAGCGGTGCTTAAATTCAAGCTACACCCTACAAAAGGCGGAGCTTACATTCAAACTAACGAAAAGGCCTTATGATCATCTATACTGAGAGAAACTGAAGTGACTATATCATTCGCTGGTATTCTTAACACCCACGCATCTGTTTATTCAGTATTGATAATCGGTGGGCGGTGCTTAAATCCAATCTGCACTCCACAGAAGGCGGAGCTTAAATTCAGACTAACATTCTACATTATTTACTATTCGATGGGCGGTGCTTAAATTCAATCTGCACCCCACAAAAGGCGGAGCTTACATTCAAACTAACGAAAAGGCCTTATGATCATCTATACTGAGAGAAACTGAAGTGACTATATCATTCGCTGGTATTCTTAACACCCACGCATCTGTTTATTCAGTGTTGATAATCGGTGGGCGGTGCTTAAATCCAATCTGCACTCCACAGAAGGCGGAGCTTAAATTCAGACTAACATTCTACATTATTTACTATTCGATGGACGGTGCTTAAATTCAAACTGCACTGCACAAAAGGCGGAGCTTAAATTCAGACTAACATTCTGCATTATTTACTATTCGATGGGCGGTGCTTAAATTCAAACTGCACTGCACAAAAGGCGGAGCTTAAATTCAAACTAACATTCTACATTATTTACTATTCGATGGGCGGTGCTTAAACTCAATCTGCACTAGACAAGCATGTTTAGGCGTATGCAGTGATTTATATTCTTTTTTTAATAAACTAGATGAGTTTTATTAAACTAGCTGAGTTTGATGTTAACAACCGAACTCTAAATTTCTGCCGCTACCGTGTCGCTTAAATTTCGAGCATGTTCACGAACATGACTAGCAGTGTGCGGTCCACTTTAGCGGCATTTTGCAATCGTATTGTATCATTACACATACGCATTGTATAATATCGTCATAATTAACCGTAAACCAATTTCAAATGCGCATAACAGCCTCATAAACCATGCCTGGTACATGCCGAGTCAAACCCTACTGGGATATGTGTTATGTTGTTGTTATGGTGCACGGTAGGTGTGGAAGATATACTGTTACAGATCTGAATGGCGCGTTTTATGGTGACATCGCCGGCGTTTTGCATTTGTTTTTTCGCAGTTGTTTATGCGAGTGAGGCGCGCTCTGTACTTAATTAACCTCGTCAAGGTGCGCGCAGATGTGCGTCGGCCAAACCTTCCAGCAGTCAATGCGCTCCCTTTTTATATATATAACAATGAGACCGGACCGTACGTGTTCATCTCAGCTTAATTTATTTTATTATACAGGGTGCGTCAAAAAATCCGACTTGCGTGCAAAACAATTTTTTTATTGAAGTCTACTTTTTACAAAAGAATGACTTCAGTTGGTGATGTTCTTGTTCCTAAGGTCCACGTAAGGATCCCATTGGGCCTTGAAAAAGTTTCCGGAAATGGCCTCGCCCAATTGATACTTCTCGACGAACCTCCTCAAGTTGAACTTGAGTCTGTGAGCCCTGGACGTCTTCGACGTCCTCGGCTCGTCGAACTCCAACTTACCCCCTTGTTCGAAGAGGAGGAAGATGTAGCGGTGAAGGCCGGTGCCTTTCGGGGGGCCCGAACCCAAGTACTCGGTGATGACGTCCCCTGAATTCAAGTCGCTTTCGAAGATGTTCCCCACGAGCCAGTGGTTGACCTCGCGGAATGTCGGCTCTTGCCTGCTGGGGGCGTCCGGGTCTACCATGGCCAAGGTGTAGTAAGTGGCGGGCTTACAGTTCCACTGGACGGTCGGGGGGTCCTTCACTTGAGTCGGGGTGAGTTCTCTGCCCAGGTCAACCTTTTCTCCGCCGGAGTAGCTCACGTCTAGGGTGCTCGGGGGCGCCTTGTCGATGACGTCGGGGACTACGCCTTCCTCTTCCATTTTCTGCAAGTGCCTTAAATGTTATTAGCCGCTCGGTTTTAACACAACGCAGTCGAGGAGGACAAATTCAATTTGCAATCATTATCGTGTCGCCTGATGTAACACCAAGGTCAACAAGTATCTTTGATAAGTGGTGATCGATATGGCGCGCCATTCTAATAATAGGAAAAAAAAGAGAGGCGCCTGCAGTTATACCAAAAATAACGTTGCGTGTAAGTATGGTTGCATAACCTAATGTCTTTAAATCAATACTTTAGTTGCCATAACATAACACAGAAAGTTAAGGAAAGTAGTTTTGATTCTCAATTGCAAAATGTAATTTATCGACGAATTATTGTTTTGGTATTATTTTAAATTTGTATTTATTTCCAATTAACAAGCAATGAAGTTTCATGTACGTCGTTTAAATTTGGCGCGGCGCTTTTTTTTTAAGGGCGACGCTTCATTTTGAAATAATTGGCAACCCTGTAGGCAACGTCATTTGACAACTAACTATAATTCACATTTTGACACAGTTTCTGTCAAAATCTGATAGGATTTGGATACAGCGTGATCGGAATTTTCTGATACGGTGTGGGCTATTAAGAAACAAAAGATTGTCTTTAATTTGACAGCTGTCGAGAGTTAATGAAACTGTTATTGTAAAGAAAGACTTTCATTTTTAAATTCGACTGCTATCAAAAAATAATTGTTGGATTTTTTTTCCTTTAAATTTGGTGTTTTTTTTTTCAACGCTGGGATATTTTCATTTTTGAATTTGACAGCTGTCAAAGTAAACTGTTATTATAAAACAATGGATTTGGTGTTTTTTAATAGCGCTTTAATTTTTTAATTTGACAGCCATCAGAGATAAAAGTAAACTCTTACTTACCTATAAAGACGAAATTTTTATTATTTCGATTGAGACCATCTCTAAATGATTACGTCGTTTTTCTTTAGTGAAGATGGCGCTTTCATTTTTAAATTCGACAGCTGTCAAAGTAAGCTGACGAAGCTATCAACATACAGCGAAACGTTCAGAGACTGTATGATTTTTAAGGCGTTTGACATCTATCAAAATAATTGTTTTTCCTTCATTTAAATTTGACACTTTTTTAAAGGTGGCTCTTTTATTCTTAATTTAGACAGTTGTCAAAGTAATCTGTTATTACAAACGCTGATTTTAACTTTTAAATTTGATATTTTTTTAAAGCGCGTTAATTTTTTAATTTGACAGCTAACAGAGATCATAGTAAATTCTTATTATGATGATGGATTTTTTATTATTTAAATTGGGACCGTCTTTAAATGATGATGACGCTTTACTTTAGTGAAGACGAAGCTTTCATTTTTAAATTCTTTTAAAAGCTGTCAAAGTTAACTGACGAAACTATCAATCTACGGTGAAACGTTGAACGACTGTGCGATTTATAAAGTGTTTTCATAATTTCAAATTTGAATTTGACATCTACCAAAATAACTCTTATTGTAAAGGTGGATATCTTTGAATTAAGTTTGACACTTTTTTAATGAAGGCGCTTTCATTTTTAAATTCGACAGCTGCCGAAGTAAACTACTTCAAAAGTGGATTTTTTTCGTTTATATCTTTTGACGTTTTCTTAAAACATTGATGACACTTTAATTTTTTAATTTGACAGCTATCAGAGATCAGAGCAAACTCTTATTATGAAGAAGGATTTTTTAATTATTTCAATTGGGAATGATTATGACTTCGTTTAGTGAAGATTACGCTTTCATTTTTAAATTTGACAGCTGTCAAAGTAAATTTTTTCTTTATTCATATTTTTTGGAGTTTTTTTTTTTTGAAACGCTTTAATTTGATAGCTGTTAGGAATCAGAATAAACTGTTAATATAAGAGATGGATTTTTTAAATCATTTAAATTGATCATGACGCTCTTTTGGGAAGATAGCCGCTTTCATTTTTAAATTTGACAGCTGCCCAAGTACACTGTTATTGTGAAAATGGACTCTTTTTTCATTTACATTTGGCATTCGCTTGAAACGAAACGAGATGGCGCTCTAAGTTTTAAATTTGACAGGTATCGTAGTAAAAAGTTACAGTAAAAGTGGATTTTATAAATTTGACAGGTGTCAAAGTCAACTGTCATTGCAAAAATGGATTCTTTTTCATTTAAATTTGGTGCTTTTTTTAATGATGGCCTTTTCATTTTTAAATTTGGCAGCTGCCCAAGTACACTGCTATTATGAGAATGGATTATTTTTTCATTTACATTTGGCATTCTCTTGAGACGAAACGAGATAGCGCTCTAACTTTTAAATTTGACAGGTATCATAGTAAAAAGTTACTGTAAAAGGGAATTTTATAAATTTGACAGGTGTCAAAGTCAACATGTCATTGCAAAAGTGGATACTTTTTCGTTTAAATCTGATGTCTTTTTAATGATGGCCTTTTCATTTTTAAATTTGACAGTTATCAAACGAAATTGTTATTATAAAGTTGAATTTTGATTCATTTAAATTTGACACTTTTTTGGTGATGACACTTGAAAATATGATCGTCAATTGTTTTATAAAAAGTCTATTTCTCCGATTGTCATTTGTTTCAATGAAGTTTACTTTTGAACAACAGCATTGAACAATTGTTTCGTCAATTGTTTTATAAAACAAGAGACTTCTTATAAGAAGTTTATTTCTCCGATTGTCATTTGTTTCAAAGAAGTTTCCTTTTGAACAATTGTTTCGTGTTTCTGAACAGTAGAGAGTCAATTGTTATATTTTTTTAATAAAAAATACTCTCTAAAAAGTGTGAATATCAATTGTTTTATAAGAAGTTTTCTGGATAATGCATCTGTTTGATAAGAAAGTGTATTTTTAAGGAATAGTTTCTTTTTCATAAAATGTCAAACGTCAAACAAAGTAGTGTGTTTCTGAATAAAACGGTTTTCTTGCGAGTTTTCTTTTACGAAACAGTCAATATTCAGTTTCAATTTCCTCGAATTATGATCATCAATTGTTTGATAAAAAAGCGTGCTTCTGCGATAGCCACTTGTTTCAAAGAAGTTTAGTCTTGAACAATCGAATTGAACAATTGTTTCGTGTTTCTGAACAATAAGTAGTCAATTGTTTTTTTTTTTAATAAAAAATTACTTTCTAGGAAGTGCAATCGTCAATTGTTTTATAAGAAGTTTATTTCTGGATAAAGTAAATGTCTGATAAGAAAGTGTATTTCTGAAGAAAACGAAGTCATTTTTTTTTTCGTGTGTCTGGACAATAGGGAGTCAATTGTTTTTTTTTAATTACTTTCTAGAATATGTGATCGTCAATTGTTTTATAAGAAGTTTATATCTGAATAATGCAACTGCTTGATGAGAAAGTGTATTTCTGAAGAAAACGAAGTCATTTTTTTTTCGTGTGTCTGGACAATAGGGAGTCAATTGTTTTTTTTTAATTACTTTCTAGAATATGTGATCGTCAATTGTTTTATAAGAAGTTTATATCTGAATAATGCAACTGCTTGATGAGAAAGTGTATTTCTCAAAAATACGGAAGCCAACTGTTTTATCTTTCTCTATAAAATGTGATCGTCAATTGTTAAAAAGAAAAAGACAGTGTGCTTCTGAATAACACGATAGTCAATTGTTTTTCTTTGCGAACAGCGGACGTCGGAAACTTGAACAAATATCTGAAATATTTTGTATTTAACGATTTTCGATTAATTTCAAAAATGACGAACATAAAAATGTGTTTTTTTTTGTTTTCTATGTACATCGTCGTGCCACAAATCGGACTTCCTATGTTTTAAGGAGAGGGAGAGAGAGAGAGAGATGGCATTTTTTGTCTCCTCCATTCACAACGTTTATAAAAAAATGGCGAATGAAAGCCTAGTTTCCTTTATCCTTCTCATATAAGGTAATCGAGTAGGTAACAATTGATTCAAAGTTTCTCATTCGTCCTTTTGTTATTTCATCAATTGTTTGTTTGTTTGTTTGTTATTCGAGTTGTATCTTAGAATGAAGTTAATACGCTTTCAAATCCCCAAGTTTCCCCATTATTTTTCATTTGAGTCCTCTTGGCAGTTCAGTTTAAAAATAACTATCCTTGCACATTTCATTTTATTTTTATTTATTTTTTTTATTGCCGTCAGGGAAGTAACTGAAAAGTTTCTGCGTCGTTTTAAATTTGACAACTGTCAAAGTAAACTACTATCGTGTATTTTTCACCTAAATTTGATGCTTTCCTTAAATGACTATGACATTTCCATTTTTTATTTGACAGCTGTCAGGGTAATCCGCTCTTATGGAGATGGCTTTTCTATCATTTAAATTGCGGTTTCCTTTAAATGATTGATTTTTCAATTTGACAGTTATCAAAATGACTTTTTATAAAACGTTGCCAAATTAATTTTTAGGGATTTTATGATTAATTTTAAGCATCAAATATCGTAGTGAGGTAAGGGCGCGCCATTTATACGAAGCTTTCTTTAAACACGTTGAAGCTGTCAATTTGAAATCTGACAACTATCAAAATGACTGTCATTAAAGAGATGGATTTCTTTCAATTAAATTTGCCGCGTTCTTAAAATGATGTAATTACAGAAATAGATTTCTTTTATCTTTCAAATTAAGCTTTCTTTAAATGATTATATACCGCTTTCATTTTGAAATTTGACAGCTGGCAAAGTACACTGTTATTACAGAGATGGATTTATTTCGTATAACTTTGACATCTATCAAAATAATCTGTTTTCGTTATCATTTAAATCGGGGCAATGTTTAAATGATTAAGACGCTTTCATTTTTAAGTTTGACAACTATCAACATAAACTGTTATTCTAACTATGAATTATTTGTTATTTAAATTTGGCGCCTCCTTTAAATGATTGTGACACTTTGCACTTTTAAATTTGACAGCTATCAAAATGAAGCGCTATTATAATTATGGAGCGTTTGGCGTTTAGATTTGGGCGTTCCTTAAATAATCGTGACAATTTCCTTGTTTAAATTTGACAGTTATCAAAATAAATTGTTAAATGAAGATGATTTTTTTATTTGAATTTGATACAAACAAAGTAAACTATGGTCTTTTGTTGTCATTGGTGACGCTTTTATTTTTAAATTTGACAGCTAAACTGTTGTTATAGAGATAAACTTTTTTTTAACAAATTGGGGCTTTCTTTAAATGACTACGACACTTTGGCGGAGATTAATTTATTAATTATTTCTTAAACCACAGTCTCCTTTACTATTTTTTAGTTAAGTCTATAAATAATTAAAGCAAATGGGAGGGGGGACAAGAAAGGAAAAGTTAAATTAGTCCAATTGTTGAACAATCTTTTCAGGGTGCATGCAAGTGATTAGGCAACCAATTATACGCGCACTACAATGAATAAGGTGGATAAGTTATACAACCATACTTACACGCAGCCTTAGTTTAAGCTTAATCCCAATTCTTTCTAATAAAATCAAGGGGCCCTTTAGGGTTACCAGAATGATCTTGAAAAGTACTAATCACAGTACACAGCATTACAAGCCGCCCGTCAAATTTGACCATCAAAACGTGATTAATTAAAACAAGGCCGAACGTATTGTTTTAATAGAAAAAAGAACTTACCTGCTTCACACTTTCACATTTCAGTGTGCCCACACACAACGCAACGAAACAAATCGCGTCGATTAAACGCCGCATTTTTGATGCAGTTGCGAGCACAATGTGAAACTCTGTTTCGCCAATTCCTTTCTATTTGTTGTTCGCGAGCGTCGTTACAAGATGTTGAAGAGGAGAGGTGGTGTGTTTTCTTTTACAGTTAGCGACCAAAACTCAGATCAGTGACCTGCCTATATGTATATAAGGACTCCACAATAAAAAGAGAATTACTATTACAACAATATATTAAATTAATCTTTATAAAAAATATACGTAATGAAAATGTACAGCAATTATACAACAACGGTCATTTAATTTGAGTCGCCCAATCATGTTTTATTAAATTATAAAAAAAGAGACGCCTATTTGAATAAAATACTTTCTGCTGTATTACAATGAAGAGCACAAATTTACATACGAGTGAAGCAACGCCAATACTGGATTTACATGTTAAATATACATGCTAGACACTCTTAGGAATATTTACAAGAATCACTAGGTATCACAAGCCCGGCTAAAAGCCGATCGATCGACTATCGAGGGGGTCCCCGAAACGTGCTCGACCGAATGTTGGCGGGTAGCTTAAAACGCAGAGGATTAAAAGAAAACTTTAATTTGCTTAAAATAAGTGCCTCACCGGAGCCCCAATCCTTGATAAGTACCTATTTCTGATCTCGAAGTCGGACCTCGGGAACATCTCGTTCGTTGAGGAACTTTCGATTTCCCCCAGGAGTCTCTCTTTATCGTGGGCAATTCTGTAATTAGTAATTTTTGATAGCAAAAAAAAAAGAACGTCAGGGGCAATAGATCGTACATTAACGTTCCTCGTTCCAGTCTCTGCTTCGGTGTTTTATTGAGTATTCCGTTACGTGTCGTATCGACGATCCAAACCAAGAGCGTTACGCCGAAGGCAACTAAAAACGAATTAAAATTTAAAAAAAAAATAGGGGGAAGGATGTGAAGGATGGGGTTGACTCACCCCCAAGGCAGCCGAGGAAGAACATCTCCAGCCAAAAATACCCGGCGTTGTCCACGATGTAGCCAGCGAGGATCGAAATCACAGCCAACCCTAAATTCTGAATGGCCTGGCAACTAAGTAAATTTAAATTAAGTATATTTGCTAATGGGTGGGGGGGGGGAGGCGCTCACATGCCGTATGCCGTTCCTAATTGATGTTCGGGTATCAATAGCGCGACCAAGGGCCATAGACCGCTTGCTAGTACCGAGTAACCAAGTCCCATAATTACCTAGACGTTAAAATAAATTTAAAGAAATTTGAGTCCAGAGTCTTCTGAAATCCCTCCCGACTCCCGGCGATACAAAAAAATCAAAATCCACTACGGAAGACATCAATTTTATTATCAAATTTAAAGTTACAATTAATTTTGAAAACTTGGAGAAAATAATGAATCCCAAAATCTGGCCAAAGGGAGTTAGTGTGTCTCGTTTTTTTCACCCGAGAAACAAGATGAAATCTCCAAGGTAACCGGCGAATTCCAAAATCAAAATCAAAATAAGCTCCGCATATGCCACCTGAAAGTGCAGAGCCTACGCAAGAAAATAGAGGAAATTAATTTGCTACTAGAAACATTAGAATTCCCGGAGGTAGTCTGCCTCACTGAAACCTGGTGCACAAATGAAGAAATCAAAGTCATCAAAATGAAGAAATACAATCTGGCCGACTCCCACTGCAGAGAGGCTTCAAGAGGAGGTGGCGTTGTGATATAGACCTTGGCGGGCAATGAGGTAACAACGACAGCAGGGGACATAAGTTCTCGCCCAATTGAATACTGTTATGCTAGAATTAAGCTTAAAAATGACATTTTACATGTAGTATGTGTATATAAATCCCATAATTTTGACATTCAAACTTTTAACATGAACATTAAAGATGTAATTTTTAAAATTGCAAAAAACAAACAAGTTATAGCCCTACGTGGAGACTTTAATGTCAACTTTGACACTAATTATCTAGATATCAAAGCTAAAAATTTAATAAGCATGTTATATTCGTATGGTCTTATTCAATATATTACTGAACACACCCGCATACAGGGCAACTCTAGAACGGTTATTGATAATATTTTTTGCAATGTGGTAGATGCTAAATCGGAAATAATCTACAGTAACGTTTCTGACCATTTCATGCAAATGATCCTCTTAAATAATTTCCATAGTAAAAATAATAATACACCAAATATTAAAGGTAACTCAACCGATCCCAAACAACGCTTTTGAAACAAAAAAAAGCAGTCCTTACTAGCAGTAAAAAAGTGGGGCGAAATCCAGCAGAATAACAAAACTGATGAAAAATTTTCTTCCTTCAGTACTGAATTTAGTAACATAATTAACTTAGCATTTCCTCTAAGTAACATGAAAAGAGGTAGAAATAGACAACCACGAAATAAATGGATTTCGAAAAATATAATTGACATGGGTTGTTTACTACGGGGTCTACATAGGAAAATTAAGGTTAATGGAGACAAATCGCTCATAACCCTGTATAAGAGTATTCAAAAACAGCATAAGAATAATATCGAACTAGCAAAGAAATCATACAATGACAGATGTTACAACAGTACACCGAATAAATCCAAAGCTGTCTGGCAAATCATTAAAGGAAAGGTGAATCTGGAAAAGAAGAAAACACATCCATCCAGCTTTTTTGACGAGCATGAAAATAAATGGGAAGCAAATGAGAAAGCCGCTGAGGCATTCAACGCATACTTTATTAATTCGGCAAAAAATCCAGTCTCCAGTGATCCACAAACGCTCAAAATTGACCAAAACAACCCAACAATTTTTTAACTCCAGTTTCCGAGGTAGAAGTAGCTAAAATCGTGAAAAAAGTGGCAGTAAAAAACTCAGCGGGTTCCGATGGTATACCCTGTAAAGTTCTATCATATTACACCAATACTCACACTATTAATTAACGAATCATTTGTAAATGGTACATTCCCTAAGGAATTAAAAACCGCTGTAATAGTTCCAGTTCATAAAAAGAAAGACACTTCGGATATTAACAACTACCGACCAATCTCTCTGTTACCAGCGTTTTCAAAAATTTATGAAACTGCTTTCTTTAACAAAGTAGACAGCTTTCTGAATAATAATAATAATAATAAGCTTTGACAGGCCTTTAGGCCCATAGCTTGGTGATTTCTCTCCATTCGTTCCTGTTTCTTGCCCGTATTCTCCAGTTTGTCACTCCTTTTTCTCTCAAGTCCCTTTCCACCGCATGTAACCATCTAGTCCTCGGCCGTCCTCTTCTTCTGGGTAGCAGTGTTCTCACCTTTAGCACCTTTTTCACTATACGCTCTTCTTCTCTTCTTTCCAAATGCCCTAGCCACCTTATACGTTGCGCCTTTATGAATTGTGTTATAGCTGTCTCACTTCCTCATTGTTTCTCCTCTCCCATCTGTCTCCTATTTTCTTTCCCCCAAATATTCTTCTTAGTATCTTTCTCTCCCAGATCTCTAACTTTTCACTTTCCTTGCTGTTCAATACCCACGTTTCGGATCCGTATGTTACTGTTGGTCTCAAAATCGTTTTATATACATACACTTTTGATTTATGTGATATATTTTTCGACCTGATGATTTCATTTAGTGCACCCGCGCTCCTATCCCCTTTAACTATCCGTGCTGTGACTTCCGCCGTACTGTCTCCATTCTCTGTCAGCCATGTACCCAAATAGGGGAACCCTTGAACTCCTTCAACACGTATTCCTCCTCCTTCAATCGTTTTTATTTCCAGAAATCCCAAAGATAGCTTCCTGGTTCCTGTTGTTCTCATATGCATGTACTTTGTCTTGCTTTCATTGATTTCCAGGCCTACCCTTCTGGCACTAAATTCGAGGTCTTTAAACACTCTCCCCAGTTCTTCCTTTGTTTGTGCGATTATGAGAATGTCATCTGCATACGCTAAACATTGGTGGCTCCTATTTAACAATGTCCCGGAACGATTTATCCCACTGTCTCTAATGATTTTCTCCAGCATGACATTGAATAAAATCGGGGATAGTGGATCACCTTGTCTGAGGCCTCGGGTCGTTATGAACGGTTCCGATATTAGGTTATTTACTTTGACCTTGTTGCTACTACCTTCTGTCGTTTCCTTTACCAGCCTAATTAATTTGTCGGGGATACCGAAATACTTCATCGTTATGTACAGTTCTTCCCTTTTTATCGAGTCATAAGCGCGTAAGAAATCTATAAAAACCGCATGTACTTCTATATTTCGCTCATAACAGATTGCTTGAATTTCTTTGATTACAAAAATCTGGTCAGTGCAAGATCGATTTTCCCTAAACCCTCCTTGGTACTCTCCTATCACTTCCTCTACATACGGCTGTAATCTATCTCCTGCCGCCATATCTCGTCCATAAGTTCCCACACTGCCTCAACCACCTTGGTACCTCCATATTTTATTAATTCCGATGCAATTCCATTCTCCCCTGCACTTTTGCCATTTTTCATTTTCTGGATTACTTCTTCAACTTCTTCTTTCGTCGGCGCCGGTATTTCGTCTTCGTCCGTACTTGCTCGTCCATCTTGCTCGTCTCTTCTTACGTTGTCACTATTTACATTTGTTTTCAGAATCTCCATGAAGTGTTCCCTCCATAACTTTAAGATTTTCTCATCATCAGCCGTGATTTCTCCGTTTTTATCCTTGCAAAGCCTCGGTTGTGCCTGCTTTCCTCCTCTGCTGTTTTTTATTTCCTGATAAAAATTCCTAATCTCTTTTCTTTTATGATAGTCCTCTATTTCATCTATTTTTTCCTTATAAAACGCCCTCCTATGTGTCCGGTACACACGGTCTTTTCTAATCCTTGTAGGCCTCTACTTCTTTTCGCGATTTAGTTTGTAACATTTTCAGTCTCGCTTCTCGTGTCCTGTTTCTATTGTCCTGGCACTTTTTGTTAAACCACCCGACCCTTTTCCTCTTTCCTATTTTCCCTACTACCTCATCCGCTGCTTTCCTTATGTCTGTCTCTATGTTCCTCCATTTATCTTCAATACCTTGCGTATGGTTTGTACCAGTACCTATAGATCCTACTCTCTTTTGAAAGGCTTTTTTCGTCTCCTCCTCCCCCAACTTTTTTACATTAAAGTTTTTTGGTGCCCTTTTTATCGTACGCTTATATTTTTCAAAATTCCACCTGACTTTTGCTCTTACTAATATGTGATCTGATCCCATTTCCGCTCCTCTACATGATCTCACATCCTTGATAGCTTTTCTCGCATTTTCCTGTATCATGATATGATCGATTTGGTTTTCCGTTTTTCCATCCGGCGAGATCCAGGTACTCTTATGGATATTTTTGTGCTGAAAGAAAGTGCTCATAATCCTACAGCTTTTACTAGCCGCAAGACTTATCATTTTCAGGCCGTTCTCATTTGAAATTGTATGTTTACTAAATTTACCTACGATTGGCTGGTAAACCTCTTCCTTCCCCACCTTGGCATTAAAATCCCCTATAATTATATTTACCTCACTCTGCTGGAAGGTCTCATAAAACTCCTCCACAATTTCATAGAACGCACTTTTTTCTTCCTCCGATTTCTCTTCGGTAGGAGCGTGTACGTTGAGTATATTGATACTTATATTCTTATTTTTTACTTGTAGGTGACACATTCTTTCATTAATAGGTGTAAACTTAGTTATAACGTGTTTCAGCTTTTTCCTCACCAGAAATCCCGTTCCAAATATTCTGTCCTTTCCATTTCCGCTATTAAAGAAAATATACTTTTCTAACTCCGCTTCTCCCACCTCTTTTTGTTTTGTTTCCTGCACGGCTAAAATTTCTATGTCATATCTGTCTGCCTCTGCTTCTAGGTCCTTCAGGGCTCCTTCATAGTATGTACCTCTTACGTTCCAGGTTGGCAAATATATACTTTTACTCTCTTTCTCTGTTTGTTTCTTTCTTTCCACATTTTTCCACTTTCTACCGTCCCTCCATTGCTCTCCTAACTTGTTTTCCGTTCTCATTTCCATGTTGTTTGCCCGGTCCCTAACCATCCATCCGTCCCTGATTATGCATTCTAGATTTTTGCATTTTCTCCGTTTTGTTTGGGTTTAGTTTTTTCCAACCCTTCCTTACTCTTATTCCATCTCCATTCGACTCCATCGATAATAATTTTATTGTATCCAATCTTTACCGTTTTACCATTAGCTTTCTCTTCCTGCGCCCTAGCCCTTATTTGTTTCTGTTTTTCCTTTTCTCTCTTCGTTAAGTCATCGCCGATGTAGATTTTCTCTTTTAACACTCTTAATTTTGCCTTGTTCTGCATAACCTTCAGCTTCTCGTCTTCATTTTCCAATTCCACTATACACGATCCCGCTCCCATTGGAATTACGTTCTTAATTCTAATCTCGATCCCCATGTCCTCTCTATATTATCTGTTCACTTTTTCCTTTAGAATAGGTAAATCGTTTGAGTCCATCTTTATGCCACTGATAATTACGTTTTTTCTTTTTCCAGCGATTCTACCGCTTCTCTTAATTCCTGGATTCCTTTTTTCATTTTCCTGTTTTCCTCTTTTATCTCCGCATTTTTTTTTTTTTAAGATTTCATTCTCGCGTTTTAACATCAATATTTCTTCGTTAAATCCTCTTTGTTCTTCCCTTATTTGGTGAGTTTCCTTTCTTATTGCTTTTTTGGTCCAATTTCATGTCTTTCATCAATTCAAGCAATTGGTCCATTTTATCTACCTTTGTCGGTGTTCTTTATTCTTTCTGAATACAAACAAAATACTGAACGAGCGCCAATTCGGTTTCCGGAAAGGAAAGTCAACAAATGATGCCATTCGTACATTTATAAGCTTCGCCTTAGAATGTTCGGAAGATAAGAAAAATGTGTGCGGAATATTCTACGATCTAACACGAGCACTTGATAAAGTAAACCACAAACTTCTTCTACAGAAGATAAATTCCTATGGAATCCGCGGAAATGCAGAGAAGTGGCTCAAGTCTTATCTCTCTGATCGTTATCAAAAAGATGGATGAAACCGAACATTGCTACAATCTCCTACCAATCACCTATGGGATACACCATACATACATATATACTTTTTTTATTATTTATCAATGACCTGGATACCCACATTACAGCAGATTGTATGACATTATATGCCAATGATACCTCGGCCCTCATCTCTGCGAACACTGTATCTAAATTAAGCCTCGCTGCCTCCATGTGTGTGAAGGACTTGGAAACTTACTGATTTATCATTAAATAAAGAAAAGACTGAACTTGTACTCTTTACTACGATGGATACTAATTTTAGTTTGCTTGTGAAGTCCAATTAAGCCAGCCTACGACAAGTTGAAGTGACCAAGTTCCTTGGAGTTGTCGTCGATAAAAACCTAAAATGGTATGATCATATATGCTAAGTTCAAAAAAAAATTAGCCACAAACTGTTTTGTATTATGGCAGTTAAGGCACTCAGTTAATACAGAGGTACTACTCTCCTACTATTACGCCAACGTAAATTCGGTATTGTCTTATGGAATCATATGCTAGGGTAACTCATGAGGTTCTCATAATGCAAAAAAGAATAATAAGAACTATCATGAACAAACACCCACGTCATTCTTGTAGAAAACTTTTTAAAGGATTAAACATACTTACTATTGTATCACTATACATCCTCAACGCTGTTATTTATGTGAAGAACAGTTTGCCGCAACTTTCACCCCCCACAATTACAATACAAATTAAGAGCCTCGCGTAACATTAAGGTACGTCAACATTTGCCTCCAAAAATTGTTCTGTTATGCCTATTAAATTGTACAATCATTTGCCTAACGAAATTAAAGCAATCACCTCCCAATCAATATTTAAAACCAAGGTTCGGGAGTACTTATTAAGAAACACACTATACTCAGTTGACGAATTTTTTCTGCTCTAAATTGCGTTAGTGTTTAATACTTAATCGTCACCTTGTTAAATATGTATCGTAAATCTATGTATGTCGCTGTTTATGTAACACTTAGTATTAGTGACTAACGAATGTTGCGAAATTTTCTTTTTTCTTTAATTAGGGCAACTATTATTGTATTTTAGGACCAATCCAGTACATGTATAACCATGTCTTAAGGAATCAATAAATTATTATTATTATAATCCAAAAAAAAAAAAAAATGCATGAGAAACTTACTATCCCGACGTATGGGTTTGTCATGGTGAATATGAGGAGACCATGGGCTCCCGCCGTTAATAAAATCGCAAACAACATCCAATACACGTTCCTGCCTAGAAAATCCACGAGTATTCCCAGTCCCGGAGCCGCCACTCCGGATATGAGGTACAAGAGGCTGTTAACCGAGTTCGCCTGTGTGGACGTCATGTTGAACCTCTCCATGAAAAATTTCCTTGAAGAAAACATCGAGGGGGGTTGGAGAATAAGGGATGTAAATGAAAGCTTACTTCCCGAGGGCGATGAAGGGGAATATCGCGACGTAATACGCGACGCAGATGACGCTCAGCATCCAGAAGGTCAGCGGAAAGTCCTTGACGTCCCTGAGTCTCACGACCTCCTCGCTTTGGTTCTGGTTCCTCCTGAGCTTTCGCTCCGCGTTCTTGTCCAAACAGCCCAGGATTAAAGAGCAGGTCATCGAGAGGAGACAAGTCGAACCGGCTGGAATTTAGAAGGGGAATAATTTTTTGTTTGTTTTGTTAGGTACAGATTTTTTTTTTTCGTTTTTTGTAATTGATTTTGAATAGAAAAATCTCGGGTTGGCAACACTGCGTGTGCTGGGCCCTAAATCAGGTCACCAGGGTTGCGTTCATAAACTATTCCCCCGAGAACGACTTCGGCGTGTAATCGCATCTTTCTCACTCACGATTTTTAACATATTTTGCGTCTCACTCAGTACGTGTCGAGACGTCTTATGTTTACATCATTTCCATGACAACGAGCGTACTTTTCGCAACCCACTTTTAAGTAGAGCTTAAAAAAAATACACCCGTTGTCATGGAAATTATGTAAACAAAAGACGTCACCACATAACCGAGCAAGACGCAAAATATATTAAAAAGCGTGAGCGAGAAAGATGCGATTACACGCCCAAGTCGCCCTCGGAGGTATAGTTTATGAACGCAGCCCAGGTAGATATTTGGTGTCCTTTGGGTTTTAAGTTGACAGTGTTGCCAACTTTGTTTTATTCCCAACCGCAAAGGCAGAAACAATTGCGCAACGATTTCTTGCATCATTTTCTAATTCCCAAACTGATTCTCACCTAAAAACAAAACGATGCCCAAACACTCGTATCCCTGATAAGTCTGGGCCACCCAATTGTAAATCGGTACCATCACCCAAAAATTCACGGTGCTGCCAATCCTGGCCAAACTAAGTTGCAATCCGAACACCATGTTCAGCTCCTTCCCTTTGAACCAGAGCACAGCGTAATTGTTTTGAGCGACTGCCAGGGATTCCCCGCCTATCCTAAAAAAAAAAAAGAAGCAACGCGCATGAGATTTTATGAAACGTGTATTTTATACTATTTTGGTTTTTAGATGTTAAAAAAAAAGTCAAGAACCTACGTCCTTTTGTAAATTCAAGCGTGTAATAGCGAAATACTGTTTTGTTAGGTGTCGGTTGTTACATATATAAAATAACTTAAACAAAAAAAGGTGTGTTCCTGAAAACGAACCAAAAATTATTATTAGAAATTTAATGAAGGGTCGCATTTGAACTAAAAGAATTTGAAATGCCGTAAAAAGGTGCACATACAGGGCTTCACTGAACTTGTTCCACAGAAAAATAGTGTTTCTGAACTTGAACCAAAAAATAATTGTTAAAAATTTTATAAGGGGTGCCTATACAGGGGCTGTCGAACTTAAATTAAGAAGTTTCTAAATGTAGTGAAAAGGTGCTTATACGGGGCTTGATCCACAGAAAATTTGTGTTTCTGAACTTGAATCAAAATTTGTTGTTGGAGATTTAATGGGGGGTGCCGTCACAGAGACTTGAACTAAAAAATTCTAAAAGTAATGAAAAAGTCATATACAGGGTTCTATCGAATTTGAACAAAAACAGTTGTGTTTCTGAACTTTAATCAAAAATAATAGTATTTTTTAAATCTGGCGACAAAGTTGGCCATGAAAATTTAATTGTGAACCATCGTCATCACGATAGTCCTCAATTTGACATCCGAACTTGTCATTCCTAACCGAAAGTGTCGCCTTGTGTTTTTCATCTTTTCTTATAGAAAAAGTTGTGTAATCGATCGTCTTTTGTCATCGTTTTTCGTCTTTTTATAAAGAAAACCGTCCTGTTTTTGTTTTTCGTCTTGCTATGAAATAAGCAGTTGAAATTCATCACGAAGCGATCGTCTTTTGTTTTTATTTTTGTCTTTTTTTTACGAAGAAATCGGTCAAAATTGTTGTTAAACCGATCGTCTTTTTTTATTTATTTTTTTGTTTTGCTTTCACTGAAGAAATGAAAGACGATTTTTTTTTTTTATAAACGATCGATCGTCTTTTTCTTTTCTTAACCTTTCTAATGTCAGTTACACACTCGATAACCTTTTGTTTTAATTTTTTTTGCTTGTTTTTCTCCAAAAAACAAAAGAATTAATTATATACGAACCAAATTCGTCATAATTTCTTTTTGTTTGCGTTTCTTTTTATGAAAAAAAAAAAAATGTAGTATCGAGGTGTGACGACACCGATCGTCTTTTGTTTTTGTGTTTCTCCACCTTATGAAAGGTCACCTTTTTTGTTTCTCGTATTTTCTTGTAGAAAAAGTTGCGAAATCGATTGTTTTTTTGTCTTTTGACAAAGAAAATCGTCCTGTTTTTGTTTTTCGTCTCACGATGAAGTAAGCAGTTGAAATTCGCCAAGAAACGATCGTCTTTTGTTTTCGTTTTTGTTTTTTTTTTACGAAGAAACCAGAAGTCGTTAAACCGATCGTCTTTTTTTGAGGGGTGCCTATACAGGGGGTGTCAAACTTGAACTAAAAAGTTTCTAGATGTCGTGAAAAGGTGCTTATACAGGGCTATACAGAACTTGATTCACAGAAAAATTGTGTTTCTGAACCTGAATTAAAATTAATTGTTGGAGATTTAATGGGGGGGGGGGTGCCTTGAACTAAAAAATTCTAAAAGTAATGAAAAAGTCATATACAGGGTTCCATCGAATTTGAACAAAAACCGTTGTGCTTCTGAACTTTAATCAAAAATAATAGTATTTTTAAATCTGGCGGCAAAGTTGGCCTTGAAAATTTAATTGTGAACCATCATCATCACGATAGTCCTCAATTTGACATCCGAACTTGCCATTCCTAACCTTAAATTCGAGGTTTCGGACTCAACATTCCGATAGGACGACACAAGAATGTGATCTATTGTAATAAACGAAGAAAGACGATAAGGATGAGATCTGTTGTAACAAACGAAAAGAGATAATAAGAAAATAAGATTTACAATTAATAATCAAAATTGTGGTGTGTTCACAATGTCACGGCCAACTTCGGCGCCAAATTAGTAAAAAAAAAAAAAAACACCTCTTATTTAATGAATAAACAGAAGGCTTTCGAACTTGAATCAAAAATCATTCCAAATATAACAAACGAGTGCATATACAGGGTACTACCGAACCTGACCAAAAAAAAATTGTTAGAAATTTAATTTTGATTTGAGGGGGCTTTTCGACTTGAACTAAAGGAATTCGGTATATCCAAAAAGGCGTGTTTAAACTTGAACAAAAAAAAGTGTTCATTCAGCTCCTTCCCTTTGAACCAGAGCACAGCGCAATTGTTTTGAGCGACAGCCAGGGATTCCCCGCCTATCCTAAAAAAAAAAAGAAGCAACGCGCATGAGATTTTATAAAACGTGTATTTTATGCTATTTTGGTTTTTAGATGTTAAAAAAAAAGTCAAGAACTTACGTCCTTTTGTAAATTCAAGCGTGTAATAGCGAAATACTGTTTTGTTAGGTGTCGGTTGGTGCTTAAAATAATTTCAAATTTTTAGGTTATATCCATAATTTAAAATGTCAACTTTTTAGGTTATGTTTATAATTTGAACAAATGTCAAAACAAAAGTGAAAATCGACTATAGTTACCCAAAAACGAATCTGCCAACGCACATGATCCACATGGTGTTGATTATAGCACCGAGGGCGAAAAGTATTTGGCCCAAGAGAGTTATGAATATGTAGATGCTTGTGCCGAGTCTTATGCCGATAGTTTAAAATGTCAACTTTTTAGGTTATGTTTATAATTTGAAGTGTCAACAAACGTCAAAACAAAAATAAAATCGACAATAGTTACCCAAAAACGAATCTGCCAACGCACATGATCCACATGGTGTTGATTATAGCGCCGAGGGCGAAAAGTATTTGGCCCAAGAGAGTTATGAACATGTAGATGTTTGTGCCGAATCTTATGCCGAAAACTCTACGGAACAAAAAAAAAAAACAAGTGAATATCAATGCACGTCGAGCACGCGGGAATCTCACCTGTCTATTAAAAATCCCCCGACGAAGCACAGGACCACGTTGGGCCATGAGTACAGCGAGTAAAAAAGCGCGAATTGCGTAGTCGTTATATTGAGGTCAGTAATGAAATTATCTTGGAGTGCGGCGGGGTTATCATAACAAAAGTAGGAACCTAGAACATAGGGCAGACGAGAGGGTCAACAAAGGCAAACGCACGTTCCTTTATCTTGAGGAATTTACTTCCTGGGACGCACCAGGACAAAGGTCACTATGCGCTTATCAATTATCACAGACGTTACCTAAGAACTTCGATTGTTAATGTAACAAACGAAAGTGACAAGTGACAGATCAAGGGACGTTTGTTTTTCTTTTGTCGTTTGTTTCCCTCAAAAAAAACTAAACTCGTAACCTCAAAACAAAAACAAAAGTCTACATACCAAAACCAATAAAGCACATGAAGAACAACGCAATGAACCGGTGATATCTTCCGCGTGGATCGCAACATTTATATCTGCAATCCTCCTCGTTTTCCTCCTCGCTTTCGTTCTCGATGAGGCTCCTCGAGCAGTCATCGGCTTCTTGTATGTTAGGTCCGCCCTCCATTTTTCGTACTTGAATTTCCGGAAAATCCTGCAATACGTCCCCCCTAGATTAAACGTTTTACATTGTGGATACTTACAGTAAATTCGGGCGGCGAGCATCCTCCGCCTTTATCGCAGGGCTTCTGAATCAACACAACAAAGAAGCGAGCGCACTTGCATACGTAACATGCATCGTCGCCTTGTTTATCATTGTCAATATTTATTGTTATCAGTTGAATCGGGGCTTCGAAAGTCTCGGCGATTATTTGGTAACCGAATCTGGGGCGTACGGGACGATTTTTTTTTCTTAAGTTGGCAACGACCGTGACTTTGACATTCATCGATTTTATTTAAATAGCTGCTTTTTTACTCATCACTTCACCAGAGTGTGACTATTTTTGTAACTTTCTACGCAGATTGTTACAATATGTGTATATGCTTTCATTGTACCTATAGTACACATACAGGTGTCCCAACAGTGTTTTCTCAGGGAACTACTTCTTCTTCTCCTTCTTCGCTTTGCGCAGCGATGCTGCTTTGTTGTCTTACGGCAATTACCATTCCAGATAATTTTCAATGTATGTTATAGCTGGGTCTAAGTCATTAGACAGCACAACATCCATGGCTAATGGTAGGATTCTAACCTACGTCACCGAGCGACAGGACTTCCTAGTCGGCTATGCTAACCGCTAAGCCACTCGGCAACCCTAATCTCGAACTACTAATTCTTTTTTTTTAGTTTAAAGTTCTACAGCATAAAATTATCTTCATCTATACAGAGTGATTCAAAACAGAAACAGTGTTGCCGGATGCAACTTTTTTTATTTCAAATGGTACAACCTGTATATGAAACGAAATTTGAATTGCACAGAGAATTCCACACATGCCTGTATACTATTGTCTATAGGTACCTAAGTGTTGTGATTTGGGTTTTATTTTTAGTACTACTACCAACATCGAAAACGTAACAAAACCTTTTTCTCTAGGTAAAAATCTCTGTTCAAGTACTCGAAGTAAATTCTGCAATATTTGTAAGTTTCGCAGATAAGTTCTAAAGAAATTTCAATGAAAATGCTAGAAGGTTCCATCATTGTCTAGTCTCCTTACTTATACTACCAATTTTATTTAGAAGATTCGTAAATTTCTAGGTTAAGATCCTTCGTTCAAACACTCACAGCAAAGTATGCAAAATTTGCAAGTTCTTTTGAGAACTTTTAATCAAATTCAAAGAAAATTCTAGAAAGTTCAATCTTTTTCCCAAGCTAAAATTCTCCATTCAGGCACTCGAAGTCAGCTATGTACATTTAGCATGTTTCGTAAAAAAATTCCAAAGAAATTTCAATGAAAATTCTAGAAGGTTCTAGTTTCGACGCCTTTTCTTTACTCAAGAAAATTGAAGTAAAATTTGACGAAAGAACAACTTACAACGACCAGAAACAATTGATAATCAATCACGAAGAAAATTAATTGAAAATCATTTATGAAGAAAAACAATTGATAATCGCTCATTAAATAAACAAGTAAAACAACTCTTAACGAAGAAAAATAATCGACAATCAATCACTCATAAAAAAAATTATTAATGAAGGAAAACAATTGACAACCAATCGCGAAACAAAAAAATTGAAAATCGCTCACAAAATTGAAACAAAAGATAGTTGAGAATTGAAATTCTAAAGAAATTTGAAAGAAAATTCTAGAAGGTTCTAGTTTCGACGCCTTCTCTTTACTCATACTTTTGACTTTATTTCATGTATTCGTAAACTTCTAAGCAAAGATCCTCTGTTCAACTACTCGTAGTAAATTTGCAAGTTTCTTTGAGCATTTTCGATCAAATTTAACAAAAATTCTAGAAAGTTCCATCATTTTTTAGTCTCTGTATCTTCTTTTCACTCAAAAAATTCTAGCAAGTTCCACCTTTTTCTAAGTGAAAATTCTTTGTTTAACTCGAACTAAAATATGGAAACTCTGTAAGTTTCTAAATTCAACGTTAAATTTGTCCGAAAATTCTAGAACGTTCCATTATTTCTGGTCTCGACTTCTCCTTACTACTACACTTTCTTCTGTATTTTTATGATTTGTAAGAGAAGTTTTAATGAAACTTTAACACGATCTCAGAATAATCTAGAATTCGGCAACTGCGGCATTTCTCAGTCAACTAGAACGTTCTAGTAAAGTAAAAGAAACCTTATCGATATATATTAAATTACTTCTTAATTTGAAATTATTGATCCCATTTCCAGAACCTTCTAGATTTTTTTTGCGAAAATTGAATTGCTCGGATAAGAGCAGAGTGATTTTCAATCAGTCGAACCCAAAACAACGACGAGTTTTGGCCTCCGCAGCTTACTTTCGGCTATCGGAACCTTATAGAACTCTTCTTGAAGTAAATGGAACCTTAAGGTTGATCTTCGGTAAGCTTAAGTTACTTCTTAACTCCAAATTGTTGGCAGTGGCGGCCGTGAGAAATTATTTATCTCATTTCCAGAACGTTCTAGAAACATTCCTTGTGAAAAAAGCACCGCGAACTAAGATTCATAATTATCCGCAAAACGACGGAGTAATTTTTAAATAGGCGAATGCAAAACGACGGTGAGTTTGGTCTTTGCAGCATTTACCTTTAGCAATCAGAACTTTCTAGAACTGTAGAGAAATACATGAAACTTAACGCTATACGTTCAATTACTTTTTAGCTTCAAATTGTTAGCAATTTCTAGAACTTCTAGAATCTTGTCTTGTGAAAATACAATCGTTGACAAATCAAGATTTCGGTGATGATCGGATAACAACGGAGTAATTTTGAATTTGGCAAACCCAGAACAACGCAGCTTACTTCTAGCTGTCAGAACCTTCTAGAACTTTCGTAATGTAAATGAAACCTTGAAGATATGTTAAATTATTTATTAACTTCAAGTTATTGGTAGTGGCAGTTGTTTATTTCAGTTCCAGAACCTTCTAGAATCTTCTCTTGTGAAAATAGATTCGTAAACAAACGAAGATTTCGTCGATGCAAATTTGTAGCTACCCGGAAAACGACGAAGTAATTTTTAATTAAACCACGCAAAATGACGATGAGTTCGGTTTCTGTAGCATTTATCTATAGCAAATAGAACCTTCTAGAACTGTGGAAGAGTACGTGAAACGTTAACAGTATACGTTCAATTACTTTTCAACGTCAAATTATTGGCAGTGGCGGTAGTCGATATTTGTTTATTTCATTTCCAGAATCTTCTAGAATTTTTCCTTGTGAAAAGAGAATCGTAAACAAATGAAGATTTCATTAAGCGAATCCAAAAGAACGATGAGTTTGGCCTCATGTATGTGGCATACGTTCAGCTATCAGAACCTTCTAGAACTTACTATGCACGCCACAAGTCGGCACTGGTTTTCGTTCTAACCTTCATGCGATAGATATGATTATTGGGTGTCAAGTTCACGGAAACTAGTGTAGGATCAGGACAATCAATTTCGATCGAAATTGATTATCGATAAGGTTTCTTTTACTTTACTAGAACGTTCTAGTTGACTGAGAAATGCCGCAGTTGCCGAATTCTAGATTGTTCTGAGATCGTGTTAAAGTTTGATTAGAACTTCTCTTACGAAGTTTGCGCATTGGATTTAGAATTTTTAACCAAATCATAAAAATACAGAAGAAAGTGTAGAAGTAAGGAGAAGTCGAGAAATAATGGAACGTTCTAGAATTTTCGGACAAATTTAATGTTGAATTTAGAAACTTACAAAGTTTCCATATTTTAGTTCGAGTTAAACAAAGAATTTTCACTTAGAAAAAGGTGGAACTTGCTAGAATTTTTTGGGTGAAAAGAAGATATAGAGACTAAAAAATTATGGAACTTTCTAGAATTTTTGTTAAATTTGATCGAAAATGCTCAAAGAAACTTGCAAATTTACTACGAGTAGTTGAACAGAGGATCTTTGCTTAGAAATTTACGAATACATGAAATAAAGTCAAAAGTATGAGTAAAGAGAAGGCGTCGAAACTAGAACCTTCTAGAATTTTCATTCAAATTTCTTTAGAACATTTCAATTCTCAACTATCTTTTGTTTTAATTTTGTGAGCGATTTTCAATTTCTTTTTTCACGATTGGTTGTCAATTGTTTTCCTTCATCAATATTTTTTTTCATGAGTGATTGATTGTCGATTGTTTCTCTTCGTTAAGAGTTGTTTTACTTGTTTATTTAATGAGCGATTATCAATTGTTTTTCTTCATAAATGATTTTCAATTAATTTTCTTCGTGATTGATTATCAATTTGTTGTAAGTTGTTCTTTCGTCAAATTTTACTTCAATTTTCTTTCACAACTTTCTTTTGTTCTATTTTTGTGAGCGAATTTCAGTTTTTTCTTTTCGCGACTGATTGTCAATTGTTCAATTGAAGGTCATTCATATGCGGCTCATTCCACGAATCCCCCTCACAGAAAAAATGTTTTCAAGTCATTTTTACCCAGAATCGTTCAAGGTCCTTTCGATACTGGATTAAATAACGTATGTACAGTTGAAAAGAAACTCGCAGCAATCCATGGAAAATTAACGTGTGTCTTAACTTGATTGTTAGATAAATTTTTTAAAATTTATTATTTATTGCTTATAAATAAACGATAACTTTTAGTATTTAAAAAGTACAGAGAAAAAGAAATCGCGAGAAACAAAAGACGGACGATTTTTCAAAAGGCTGAAGCTTTTGTTTTTTAAATAATTTCTCTGTTATTTAAGTTACTCGTGACTGCTCTAGAAATAAAGAAAGCCTTTGACATTTTGATGAAAGAAAGTATTTAAAAAATTACATAAAAATCTCGAGAAACAAAAGACGAACGTTTTTTCAAAAGACTTTGACACTTTTTAATCATTTCTCTGTTATTGTTTTTTTTTTAATTCACTATTTATTGCTTATCAATAACTATAAACTTTAGTGTCCAAAAAATACAGAAAAAGAATCGCGAGAAACAAAAGACGAGCGATTTTTCAATAGACTGAAGCTTTTGTTTTCTTTTTTAATAATTTTTTTATTCTTTATTTCTTCTGTTATTTAAATTATTCATGTCTGCTTAGAAATAACAAAAGCTTTAGTATTTTAATAAAAAAGTACATAAGTATTTTAAAGTACATAAAAATCACGAGAGACAAAAGACGAGCGCTTTTTTAAAAAACTCTGAGACTTTTTAATCATTTCTCTGTTATTGTTTTTTTTAAATTCACTATTTATTGCTTATTAATAAACAATAACTCTTAGTATTTAAAAAGTACAGAAAAAAAAATCGCGAGAAACAAAAGACGAGCGATTTTTCAAAAGACTGAAGCTTTTGTTTTTTTTTAATAATTTCTTCTGTTATTTAAATTATTCACGATTGCTTAGAAATAAAGAAAGCTTTTAGTATTTTAATAAAAATATGTTTAAAAATACGTAAAAATCGCGAGAAACAAAAGACGAGTGATTTTTCAAAAGACTGAAGCTTTTTTTTAAAATAATTTCTCTGTTATCTAAATTATTCATGATTGCTTAGAAATAAAGAAAGCTTTTAGTATTTTAATAAAGAAGTGTGTATTCAAAAAATTACATAAAAATCTCGAGAAACAAAAGACGAGTGATTTTTCAAAAGACTTTGAGATTTTAATTTTTTTTTAATTTCTCAAAAAACCCTAAAATAGATAAACTCCTTAAAAATTCCGACGCACACAGTACCTATTTTAAAAAAGAGTAAAAAAATGTAGAAAAATCGCCAGAAACAAAAGACAAACGGTTTTTCAAAAGACTGAAGCTTTTGTTCTTTTATGATATTTCTGTTATATTCTGTATCTGTTATTTAATTTGTTGTTGATTGGTTAGAAATAATCGAAAACTTTTAGTATTTCAGTGAAAGTATTTAAAAAATTACGTAAAAATCTCGAGAAACAAAAGACGAGCGATTTTTCAAAAGTCTTTGACACTTAATTTAACTTGAAGGCTTTGACACTTTTTAATAATTTCTGTGATATCGTTTTTTTTTTCTTAATTTACTATTTATTGTTTGTAAATAAACGATAAATTATAGTATTCAACAAATACAGAAGAAAAAAAATCGCTAGAAACAAAAGACGAGCGGTTTCTCAAAAGACTGAAGCTTTTGTTTTTTTTTTTAATTTCTCCGTTCTTTATTTGTTCTGTCACTTAAATTATTCATGATTGCTTAGAAATAAAGAAAACTTTTAGTATTTCGATGAAAGTATTTGAAAAATTACGTAAAAATCGTTACAAATAAAAGACGAGCGATTTTTCAAAAGACTTCGAGACTTTAATTTTTTTTAATAATTTCTCCAAAAAAATCAAAAATGAATAAACTCACTAAAAATTCCGGCGCACAGTGTTTTAAAAAAGAGTAAAAAAAAATACAGAAAAATCGCCAGAAACAAAAGACGAGCGATTTTTCAAAAGACCTGGAGACTTCTATTTTTTTTTAATAATTTCTCTGTTATTGTTTTTTTTTTCCAGTTCTTTAATTTAGTATTTATCGTTTATAAATAAACGAGATAACTTTTAGTATTTAAAAAAATACATGAAAATCGCGAGAAACAAAAGACGAGCGACTTTTCAAAAGACTTCGAGACTTTTATTTTTTTTTTAATAATCTCTCAGCAAGCCCTGAAATGGGTGAACCCCCCAAAAATTCCGACGCACGTTACCTATTTTAAAAAAGAATTAAAAAATATAGAAAGATCGCCATAAACAAAAGACGAACGATTCTTTAAGAGGCAGGCAGCTTTTGTTTTTTTATAATTAATTTATTATTGATTGGTTAGAAATAGTCGAAAACTTTTAGTATTTTAATGAAAGAAAGTATCTAAAAAATTACATACAAATCGCCAGAAACAAAAGACGAGCGAGACTTTCAGACTTTTTAATCATTTCTCTGTTATAGTTTTTTTTTTTTTTTTAATAAATTTCTGTTGCTGAAATTATAAATCATTGCTTAAGAATAAAGAAAACTTTTAATTCTTTAATAAAAAACTTCATAAATGTTTGAAACATACATAGTCACTAGAATTTTTTTTCACAAGTATTTGAATGGTCGCCTTTTTAAACTACACATCCGCACATCTGATGTCCCCACCAGTCGAAATATGTACAGACTGATCACTATATATTGTCCAGAAAAGACTACTTTTCTTGCGTACGTCAAACCTTAGTTCCTCTCTGATGTTAGCCACATTATTTGACACTTGTGTTTGATGGTCCTACTTTTGATAGTTTACGAATTTTCTGTAGTAATTTTCCGAGAATAGTCTTTTTCAAGACCGCGTACCATATTGTTATTATTTCAGAATCTGTTGCGTGTTTTCGTAAGTAAATTTTATGCAAAGATGGATTAAAAACGTGTAGGTAAAGTGGATAACTTCACTGCATACGTGACAATGGATGAAAATTTTGATATCACCTCCATGGAAAGCAGTTTTTTCTGGACAATGTATAATGATCTCTCTGTATTTTTGCTACAAATTTAAATTTACGTCTGTTAATTGGGTCTACTGTTTAAAAAAAATAAAAAATTCTGGAGACAAGAAGACAATTTCTATTACATCTTCTTAATATGTAAATCATATAAACCATATCTTCTTATAACTATAACTATAACTTTCGAACGCAGTCAAGAATTAAAAGGAGATTTTAAATTTAAAATTACTTTCTGATGTAAAAACCAATCTAACTCTCAACGGAATGTAGGTTTGGCAACACTGCTGGCAATATTGCGCGCATTGAAGTTGGCGACCCTGCACTAATTTGTTTGTGTTTGTGCATTACGGATTTTTCTTTAATTTAAAAACTACGCCCGCAGGTTATTTTTAAATCAAATAAATCCATTCAAACCTGAGGAATGAGCAGTGCCAGTAAGGTAGGTTATATCTTAGAGACTTGCGTTGCGCGGCGTCACCAAATTTGAGGTTATGTTTTTGTTTAGGTTGGTGAAATATTCACCGCGGCGGGCGCAGCCTTCAACAAACTGGGCGATCTGACGATGCAGTTGCATCCAAACGCCGAGTCCCCGGCCGGGTAAGTCGCAAGCGCCGCAAACCTAGTTTAATCGCACACAAAATTTTTCCTCACGCAGAAAGTGGACGGACGAAGAAATTGAGATGCTACGCTCCGTGGTGAAAACCTTTTCGGACGGTTTGAATCAGATAAGCGAGCACATAAGGCTGCGCACGGTGTAAGTTGGCAAAAGTCGCAATTTCTTCCGAGTTCCACCTCGTGTACTCATCACTGCCTCGTCTTTTTACAAATTCAGATCACAAATTAGGACCGCCTTGAAAAAGAAGGCGTTCGAAGACGTGGGGTTACCCGTCAGGCAGATAAACACGGTGCAACAACAGCCGCAACAGACCATCAAGCAGCAAGACTCGATTATCAAGCAGCCGAGTGAGGTTACGTTGAACATGTTGAACGCCGCCGAGTCGGAAGTGGACGTCGAAGGCTTACACGACGAAGTTAAATTGGAATTTGAAGCTTCAAATGAGGAAGTTACCCCCTAAAGTTAGTATTTACATTTAAATTGTCTAGGATCTATTTATTTAAGAGGACTCGCGGACGTTGTTACTTTATGTAGCCCTAAGCAATAAGACAAACGAGACGAAGAAATAAAATTATTTATTTTTAAAAACCAACAGTTTCCTACCCCACTTAGTTCTTTCCGTCTCTGCAACCACATGAAAATTCTGGCTCAAAATTATCTCGGTGACTTTCGCTTCGACGTCGTGCCTTACCTTCAAGTGTTTGAAATTCGGAAACTCCCCATCACTTAACCTGAGCCTCTTAACTGCTGCCCTGTAACACTTCCAAGGCTGGGGCTCGATGACCATCGTCTCGCTTATTTTGCACAGCTCTTCCAGGAACACCCTCAGTCCGTCGTCGCCTTCGTTCAAGTGAATCCACATGGTAATGGAGAAACAAAAGACTATGTCGAATTTACTCCTGTCAAACTGTTTCAAGTAACCAAACAGTGTTTTGTTTCGACTGTCTTGATCCATGAAATCTAAACAGTTGAATTCGATGTTGCTCTTCTGCGAATGTTTTTCCTTGGCCCTTTCTATTAGCGTCGGGTCTAAATCGATTGCGAGCATGTGGCATTCGTTTGTAAAAACTTTTGATAAACGATCGTGAAGGCATGCCGTTAAGTCCTGCAGGAAATTGAATTAAATTTTGGGTTATAAAATAAAAACAAAAGCATACTCCTGCATTGCAGCCAATGTCCAGGCAGACGACCGGGTTTTCGCCTTCGCGCTTCCAAATGTCTGTTGGCAACACTTCCAGCCTGTTTTCCGGGGAGTTAAACTGATAGTAATTGATAAAATTGCCGTGTTTCACCGCGCCCGGATTATCTCCCTTAAAATTGAGGCTTCCAACATCCATATTGCGCTTCTTTTAGGTTTGGGATGGGATGATTCACTCAAGGTTAAGCGCACGGAATTTTATTCGACTGCCAAGAGCGACATCTAGCGGTCATAAAACAAACCTGCTTCGATAGCCATAGCCACCGGTAGATGGAGCTCTAGTTTATATTTTCTTATTTTACTTATAATTGTAACTATCATAACTGAGGTTGATTATCATCAAAATTGAAAAGATTTTTTTATATAATAGTTAATGAATTAGGAATTTTAATTTCTGAATTCCATGACTTGTATCGATGTGTGTTACGGACAATTCTAAGGGAAAATTCACGTGGTTAGCTGTTAATACATTAATAAGCTTGAATAACACAGAAAAAAAAATAAAATAAAGCGAGAAGGTAATCTTTACTTGAAATTTATAAAAAAAAAACTGCACGATTCTTAAATTGTTTCCGCGCCGCCTAGTGAAAATTTTCATTTCGCTTGTTTTAGTTCATTCGAGTGCCAAGAGATCCCACCCATTGCACTTTTAATTTAATAATTTGTTAGGAAGTAAATAGTTTTTGCTTGTAGTGTCATCAGCAGCGCCATCTAGAGAAATTTCTCATAGTTTCTGTTAAGCGAAATGTCACTAGATGCCGCTCGTTTTATTTATTTTCATTATCGGTTGAAGTTGAAATTGTTTAAGAAACTTTTTTCAATCTACGACGTTCAAGCTCAAATGTCTCAGATTCATGTAACACAAATTTTGAAAACGTGAATAGGTCGTTTTTCCTTTTAGCTTTTTAATACGTCATCTAACGAAATTTTTCGTAACCTTGATGTAACACTTTGGAGCGCCATCTAGCGAAATTTTTTGTATCGCCGGTTTTAGTTGATTCAAGCAAGAAATGTCACTGATTTAATTTTGTTTCTCAATCTTACTAGTGGGTGCAACATTAAAAAAAATAATTTAATTTCAAATAAGTTTCCCTTTTTCAACATCAGCTTTTGTAAGCGCCATCTAGCGAAATTTCTCGTTGTTACTGCTTCGGTCCACCCACACCACAGATGTCGCTGTTTTTACTTTTGTTTAGGTATTAATCGACATTTCAAATAAATTTATTATTGCTCGACGCGTTATGGAAAGGAAAGTTTTTAAATTTCTGATAAATTTTCTCTTGTCAGCAAGAATTTACGTGTGCGCCATCTAGCGGAGTTTCTCGTAGCCACCGTTTTAGTTGATTTGAATACAAATGGATGTCACTTGTGTCATTTTTATTCTCATTATTATTGGCCGACGCATCATTCAGAAAAAAATATTTTAATTTCAAGGAAAAATTCTTTTACTAGCGTGGGTTTATGTTATGAGTGCGCCATCTAGCGGAGTTTTTCGTAGTTGCGGTTTTAGTTGATGTCATTGATTTTATTTTTATTCTCATTATTATCTCTCGACGTATCATTCAGAAACGTATTTAAATTTGAAAAAAAAATTTTTTGTCTGATATCAATTTTTGGGGAGCGCCATCTAGGGGACTTTTCGTGTGTAGCCGCGGTGTTAGTTGATTGAAACAACAACATGAGTCACTGGTCTCACTTTTATTCTCCTTATTACTGCTCAATGCATTATTTAAAAAAATATTAAATTTGTCGCTGGTTTTATTATTATTCTCATTAATTTTGGTCGACACCACTTTAGTCGACATATCATCGAGAAGCGCCATCTAGTGCATTTTTTCGTAGCCATTTTTTTAACTTGTTCAAACGTCAACAGATGTCGCTTTTTTATCTCTTCTCATTATTATTGGTTGACGCATTGTTGGGAAAAAAATTAATTTCAACAAAGTTTTCTTCTTCCAGGCTTAGTTTTTCAGAGCGCCATCTAGTAAATTTTTTCGTAGCCATTGTTTTAGCTTGCTCAAACATCAACAGATGTCGCTTTTTTATTTTTATTTTCATTATTATTGGTCGACGCATTGTTGAGAAACAAAAATTAATTTCGACAAAGTTCTCTTCTTCTAACGTTAGTTTTTCAAAGCGCCATCTAGTGAATTTTTTTCATAACCATTGTTTTAGCTTGCTCAAACGTCAACAGATGTCGCTTTTTTATTTTTTCTCATTATTATTGGTCGACGCATCATTGGGAAAAAATTAATTTCAACAAAGTTTTCTACTTTTAGCATTAGTTTTTCAAAGCGCCATCTAGTGAATTTGTTCGTAGGCATTGTTTTAGCTTGGTCAATCGTCAACAGATGTCGCTTTTTTATTTTTTCTCATTATTATTGGTCGACGCATCATTGGGAAAAAATTAATTTCAACAAAGTTTTCTACTTTTAGCATTAGTTTTTCAAAGCGCCATCTAGTGAATTTGTTCGTAGCCATTGTTTTAGCTTGGTCAAACGTCAACAGATGTCGCTTTTTATTTTATTTTTTCATTATTATTGGTCGACGCATCGTTGAGAAAAAAAAATTAATTTCAACGTTTTCTTCTTCCAGCATTAGTTTTTCAGAGCGCCATCTAGTGAATTTTTTCATAGCCATTGTTTTAGCTTGCTCAAACGTCAATAGATGTCGCTTTTTTATTTTTTCTCATTATTGGTCGACGCATTATTGAAGAAAAAATTAATTTCAACAAAGTTTTCTACTTTTAGCATTAGTTTTTCAAAGCGCCATCTAGTGAATTTGTTCGTAGGCATTGTTTTAGCTTGGTCAATCGTCAACAGATGTCGCTTTTTTATTTTTTCTCATTATTATTGGTCGACGCATCATTGGGAAAAAATTAATTTCAACAAAGTTTTCTACTTTTAGCATTAGTTTTTCAAAGCGCCATCTAGTGAATTTGTTCGTAGCCATTGTTTTAGCTTGGTCAAACGTCAACAGATGTCGCTTTTTATTTTATTTTTTCATTATTATTGGTCGACGCATCGTTGAGAAAAAAAAATTAATTTCAACGTTTTCTTCTTCCAGCATTAGTTTTTCAGAGCGCCATCTAGTGAATTTTTTCATAGCCATTGTTTTAGCTTGCTCAAACGTCAATAGATGTCGCTTTTTTATTTTTTCTCATTATTGGTCGACGCATTATTGAAGAAAAAAATTAATTTCAATAAAGTTTTCTTCTTTCAGCATTAGTTATTCAGAGCGCCATCTAGTGAATTTTTTCGTAGCCATTGTTTTAGCTTGCTCAAACGTCAATAGATGTCGCTTATTTTTTCTCATTATTATTGATCGACGCATTATTGAGGAAAAAAATGATTTTCAACAAAGTTTTCTTCTTCCAACATTAGTTTTTCAGAGCGCCATCTAGTGAATTTTTTCGTAGCCATTGTTTTAGCTTGTTCAAACGTCAAGGAGATGTCGCTTTTTATTTTTATTTTATTTTTATCATTATTATTGGTCGAGGAATTATTGGAAAAAAATGATTTTCAACAGTTTTCTTCTTTCACCATTAGTTTTTCAGAGCGCCATCTAGTGAATTTTTTCGTAGCCATTGTTTTAGCTTGTTAAAACGTCAACAGATGTCGCTTTTTTATTTTTTCTTATTATTGGTCAACGCATTGTTGAGGAAAAAAATTATTTCAACAAAGTTTTCTTCTAACAGATGTCGCTTTTTTGTTATTATTTTTTTCATTATTATTAGTCGACGCATTGTTGAGAAAAAAATTAATTTCAACAACGTTTTCTTCTTCCAACATTAGTTTTTCAGAGCGCCATCTAGTGAATTTTCTCGTAGCTATTGTTTTAACTTGTTCAAACGTCAATAGATGTCGCTTTTTGATTTTTTCTCATTATTATAGGTAGGTCGACGCATTGTTGAGAAAAAAAAACGTTTTCAACAACGTTTTCTTCTTCCAATATTAGTTTTTCAGAGCGCCATCTATTGAATTTTTTCATATCCATTGTTTTAACTTGTTAAAACGTCAACAGATGTCGTTTTTTTATTTTTTCTCATTATTGGTCGACGCATTGTTGAGGAAAAAAATTATTTCAACAAAGTTTTCTTCCAGCATTAGATTTTCAGACCACCATCTAGTGAATTTTCTCGTAGCCATTGTTTTGTTTGTTCAAACGTCAACAGATATCGCTGTTTTTATTTTTACTTTTGGTAATTACGTATTAATTGATACGCTTTATTATAAGAACATTTAAATTCAGTTAAATTATGAGAAGCTTTTGCTTCACGGAAGAAGAAGGAGAAAAAATGAAGATCGCCACTACAGCTTTGTCATTTTCCAATTCAGAACTTCTGTATTCCATATCGCCTCAGAAAAAATAAAATCTACTTTATTAAGTTGCTAGCGTGGTGGAGTTGCTACGTACCATTTGAGGTAACTGCGTTTTCCACCGCGGTTTGGAAAATGTTCAAAGGGAAAAACCTAGGAAAACAGCTTATTCGAATCTGATTTGAAACAAACATTGTTTCTTCTGCAAGCTTGCGAACACCAACACAAATTAAACAAAATTAAAAAAGAAAACAGAACATCATAGTTCGTAAACATCTTCAGCCAATTATATAAAACCACGAATCTTGCTGAGTTAATATCTACACTGTATGATCTAAGAATACACTAAAGTTCAAGGTTTTTAATTCTAGTTGCCCTGCCCGTTCCTCATAACTAAATCCGAACGAGGGTTTTGTTGAATTTAAAGTAATACGCAGGAGCCTTATTAAAGCGGCCTTGTTTATTTACAATTTTTTTCAGGGTTTTTTCTACGATAACGCCCGTTTTACAAAGTACAACTCTAAAGTGACCTTATTACATAGAATATAAACAAAGTTATCGTGCGTCTATGGACATGCCCTCTGTGAACTTTGGGTATCTTCGTGTATGTAGAAGAAGATAAAATCGTTTGTAAACACACGAACTCATAATTATGACTAATTAAATGACTTTGCGTGGAGGAACCGAACAAAATAATTGGGCAGTGTAAATACAATGGTGTACAAAAAGGATGAGACGATGGTAAGAAGAGAGGAGGCGTAAAGGAAAATAAATGTTTAATGAAAGACAGAAAGTGCGAAGTCATGGATGTGATGAAGCAGGTTCCCTGAAATTAAATAAAGATAAAGCGTGTTTCATAATCAATAGACTTGTTTTTGTTAAAAAAAAAGAAAACATTGGAAGTTAATGGGGAAGGAGAAAAAAGTTTAAATTCAGTTAATTGGAAATGATTTTGCAGGAAAATCGGAATTCCCAGGAAATCTGTTTTGAACTGAATTATCATATAGCGAGCAAAACAAAATAAAAATAATCAAAAAGTCGAAAATTCCCATATGAAGTCTAAGCATGATTGCAAATAAATAGATTTCAACAAACTGATTGTAAACAGGTACTTATAAATAAATAATAAATAATTAGGGAAATTTCAGTTTAGTTAAAAAAAAGACCAGTTTTTTCTCAAATTTAAAGTCAAACCTTTATATTTCGTATGTATAGTGTGGTTATTAATGCACCTTCTTCTCGAGAACATTAACGATCACCCTGTACACTGACATTAGACGGAATTATTACAAAGTGCGTGTCGCAATATTTAAAATTGAAAGTTCAGAAGAGGTCGACGAATTTAAAAATAACAAATAAACAATTCGGATGTCCTGTTACATAAACACGCACAAAAATATGGAATTTTTTACGAACACTTTTTTATGTAAAAGGTGAAAGGTTTATCTTGTCCAAACAAAAGAAGAAGAAAAAAAAAACAAAACTTTGCCCCCGATTTTTTGCGAAAACAAATCCGAAATTACACTTCATTGCACCACAGTGACTTGTGATTTTGGTTGCCACGGAAACATAACTTGCTATTTTTTGTGATGTAACCATCGATTAGATAATCGTTATTATTGATCATGTAATTTTTTTTAAAACTATTTTTTAAATCACATTCCGCTCTGACAATGTTGAAATAGAGTTGACGAAATGAGAAGGTGAAATAAAGACGAATTCCGTGAGACTCTGGACGAGAGATGTATTCACCGATGAGCTCAGCAACGAGACAAGAACACTTCTCTGATGAGGATGTGTCCACCGATGAGTTCACTATAATCAACTCATCGATGATGTGAATACATTTCTAATGTCAAACTGAACCCGTCAATGAGCCCAACGATGAGTTGATGATGAATTAAACGATGAAAAGAAGAAATCTTTAAAGATGAGTTCACCGATGGGTTCATCGATGAGACAACAGTACTTCCAGGGCAAATATGAGTTCACCGACGAATTCACTGATCAGCTCAGCTTTTCTGAAATGAAGACGAATTCACTAATAAATCCATCGATGAAACGTGAAGAATTCTGAAGAATTCTTTCAAGAAATAAAGAAGTCTCTGAAGACAAATTCAGTAAAAAAATCACCGGTGAGACTAGAAAATCTCTGAATTAGAGACGAATTCACCGATGAGACAAGAACTCTTCTCTGGTGAGGATGTTTCCACCGATGAGTTCGCTAATCAACTCATCGATGAGGTGAATACATTTCTGATGTAAAACTGAATTCGTCAATGAGCCCAACGATGAGTTGATGATGGATTAAACGATGAAAAGAAGAAATCTTTAAAGATGAGTTCACCGATGGGCTCATCGATGAGACAACAGTACTTCCACGGCAAATATGAGTTCACCGACGAATTCACTGATCAGCTCAGCGATGAGGTGAATACTTTTCTGAAATGAAGACGATTTCACCAATAAATCCATCGATGAAACGTGAAGAATTCTGAAGAATTCTTTCAAGAAATAAAGAAGTCTCTGAAGACAAATTCAGTAAAAAAATCACCGGTGAGACTAGAAAATCTCTGAATTAGAGACGAATTCACCGATGAGACAAGAACTCTTCTCTGGTGAGGATGTTTCCACCGATGAGTTCGCTAATCAACTCATCGATGAGGTGAATACATTTCTGATGTAAAACTGAATTCGTCAATGAGCCCAACGATGAGTTGATGATGGATTAAACGATGAAAAGAAGAAATCTTTAAAGATGAGTTCACCGATGGGCTCATCGATGAGACAACAGTACTTCCACGGCAAATATGAGTTCACCGACGAATTCACTGATCAGCTCAGCGATGAGGTGAATACTTTTCTGAAATAAAGACGAATTCACCAATAAATCCATCGATGAAACGTGAAGAATTCTGAAGAATTCTTTCAAGAAATAAAGAAGTCTCTGAAGACAAATTCAGAAAAAAAGTCACCGATGAGACCAGAAAATCTTCGAAGTAGAGACGAATTCACCGATGAGCTCAGTAATGAGACAAGAACACTTCGCTAATGAGGATGTTTCCACTGATGAGTTCACTAATCAGCTCATCGATTAGGTGAATACATTTCTGATGTAAAAATGAAATCGTCAATGAGCCCAACGATGAATTGATGATGGATTAAACGATGAAAAGAAGAAATCTTTAAAGATGAGTTCACCGATGGGTTCATCGATGAGACAACAGTACTTCCATGGCAAATATGAGTTCACCGACGAATTCACTGATCAGCTTAGCGATGAGACGAATACTTTTCTGAAATAAAAACGAATTCACCAATAAATCCATCGATGAAACGTGAAGAATTCTGAAGAAGAATTCTTTGAAGATATAAAGAAATCCCTGAAGACAAATTCAGTAAAAAAGTCAACGATGAGACTAGAAAATCTCTGAACTAGAGACGAATTCACCGATGAGCTCAGTAATGAGACAAGAACACTTCGCTAATGAAGATGTTTCCACCGATGAGTTCACTAATCAACTCATCGATGAGGTGAATACGTTTCTGATGTAAAACTGAATTCGTCAATGAGCCCAACGATGAGTTGATGATGGATTAAACGATGAAAAGAAGAAATCTTTAAAGATGAGTTCACCGATGAGACAACAGTACTTCCATATGAGTTCACCGACGAATTCACTGATCAGCTCAGCGATGAGGTGAATACTTTTCTGAAATAAAAACGAATTCATCAGTAAATCCATCGATGAAACGTGAAGAATTCTTTCAAGAAATAAAGAAGTCTCTGAAGACAAATTCAGTAAAAAAATCACCGGTGAGACTAGAAAATCTCTGAATTAGAGACGAATTCACCGATGAGACAAGAACTCTTCTCTGGTGAGGATGTTTCCACCGATGAGTTCGCTAATCAACTCATCGATGAGGTGAATACATTTCTGATGTAAAACTGAATTCGTCAATGAGCCCAACGATGAGTTGATGATGGATTAAACGATGAAAAGAAGAAATCTTTAAAGATGAGTTCACCGATGGGCTCATCGATGAGACAACAGTACTTCCACGGCAAATATGAGTTCACCGACGAATTCACTGATCAGCTCAGCGATGAGGTGAATACTTTTCTGAAATGAAGACGAATTCACCAATAAATCCATCGATGAAACATGAAGAATTCTTTCAAGAAATAAACAAATCTCTGAAGACAAATTCAGAAAAAAAATCACCGATGAGACCAGAAAATCTCTGAATTAGAGACGAATTCACCGATGAGCTCAGCAATGAGGCAAGAACTCTTCTCTGATGAGGATGTACCCACTGATGAGTTCACTAATCAACTCATCGATGAGGTGAATACATTTCTGATGTAAAAATGAATTCGTCAATGAGTCCAACGATGAGTTGATGATGGATTAAACGATGAAAAGAAGAAATCTTTAAAGATGAGTTCATCGTTGAGACAACAGTACTTCCATGGCAAATATGAATTCATTAATCAGCTCAGCGATGAGGTGAATACTTTTCTGAAATAAAAATGAATTCACCAATAAATCCATCGATGAAGCGTCAAGAATTCTGAAGAAGAATTCTTTGAAGACATAAAGAAATCTATCAATAAAAAAGTTACCGATGAGCTCAACAAATCAGACGGAAGTGAGGATGAGTCTACTGATGAGTTCACTAATCAACTCATCGATGAGATGAATACGTTTTTGATGTAAGAATGACTAGAAATGAATTCATCAATGAGCTTATCGATGGATAAGAAGCCACTAAAAATGAGTCCACTGTTGAATTCACCGATGAGCCCATCGTTGGAATGAGGAGAGTTCTGAAGTAAAGTAGAATTCATCTAAAATCTCTAAAGACAAATTCATTCAAACAAATTCACCGATGCGCTCATCGATGATGAGATTAAAACATCCCAGGGCTTGAGATGAATTCACCGATGAGCGGATTATTGAGATAGAAAGGATCTCATTGAAAAGTGTTAAATTTTACGAACCGTCCCATTAATTGCAATTACGTATTTCGTGATAATTTTCATCGGACAAGAAAGTGCTTCAATCATCATTGATTTTTAACTAAAAAATTTTGCTAGAAAAAAAACTGAAACCGTGATGGAATTGACAATTTTCTATTTGGACTCATTGTTTTCCACCACGGTTTCAACGATAACTTCGAAAGAAAACAAAATTGCATCAACACACATTTTATTAATTCAAGCGGGTACATTGCTTATAAACTCCCCCTTTGGGGGGAGGGTGAGTCAAATAATAAATAAAAGTGAAACGAGAGAGTTCAGTCACGGTTTAACTCTTAAGCGCCGTTTCACTGCAAAAGCGGCTATTAAGAAAATAATCGCCGCCATAGCAATAAAGCTGAGCCGAGAGTTAAACTCGGACTGAAAACCTAGGCCTTAATCCCCCAACTGCTGGTACAACTTGACCACATAAGAATCCCACTGGGCCTGGAAGAAATTGCCGGCGACAGGTGCGCCCAGGACATACTTCTTTGCGAAATTGCGAATGGAAAATTTGCCTCTGCCGCTTCCGGATCGGTTGGTCAGTCTGGGCTCCTCGAATTTAATTTTTCCGGGCTGTTTGTAGATCAGAAGGACGTACCGGTGCAAGCCGGAGTCCTTCGGCGGTCCGGCGCCGATGTAATCCGACAGGACTTCGCCTTTGGAGACGTCATGTCCAGGGATGTTGCCAACCAACCAGTGGTGCCACTCGCGGAATTTGGGCGTCTTGCGACTGGGCGCGTCCGGATCTGTCATGACGAGCAGATAGTAAGAACCCTCATCGGCCGCCCATTTTACATCCGGCTTGTCTTTGACTTTGGTCGGGGTGAGCTCGTTTCCGTCGTTCACTTTCACGTTGCTCGCGTACGTCACTTCCAAGACGGCGGGCGGGACCGAATCAATAACGTCGGGCACTACTTTTTCCTTTTCCATGTCGCCAGATACCACTAGTAACGTTGCAAATAAGAACAAGCATGTTATTAACACGCGCACGGTCATTTTAACACGGCGGTGTTACCTGCACGTCGACAGCTGACTTGACACTTGGAGCTTGGGTGAACGGAAGAGAAATCTCCTGCCGGGCTATTTACGGTGTCATGGTAACCGCGCAGATACGTAATTGCGAGGAAGCGGGACGTTAAAACCAAATTACAGATATTTATCTGCAATTGTTTAATTAGAGAAAAGGAATCGATGCGCGAAAAATGTTGGGCGGGCGGGTGGGTGGTCGCAGCCACATCAGTAAAAATATTAGTTCCATCAACGTAAATAACGAGTAATCAATTGGGGAAAATTCATCTAGTTGGCTTTGATTTTTAATTTAAGAAGAAAAAGCAAAAAAGAGACGACCGATTGACAATTGAATGAATGACAGACGTCAAAAAGTTGTGTTTTTCTTAACGTGACGTAACCTAAAAGTGACATTTCAAAACTTAAGACCTGCTACGCATTGTTACGAACAATGCTAAGGCTAGTTGATGAACTTTTCAATTGAACATTTGATATATTTCCGTATTGCCAACATTTGGTATAGAAGAAGCAAGTTAAGAAACTATGCGCGTCATTAATGACGTCACATCTGTCAAACTGGAGAAAAGTGAAATGACGTCAAGATGATGCAATTCTCGAAAGATTTGTATAGGTTTATAAGATATGCTACGTCATTGTGACGTCACTTCCGCACACGAACCCCCTCCCTCGTTTCGAGAATAACCCCCCTGGGGTTGTCAATGTTTTAAATTTTTGCCAGAAAATTTTGAAAATCGTTTTAAATATTGTAAGATTTTTTATTGATTTTTAGGTGGCTTATTTGTGAGAAATTTCGACAAAATTTGGGGCCAATGAGAGGTTAACTGAGTTTTCAAAATTTAATTTTTTGCCAAAAATTTTAAAAATCGATTTAAATATTGTAAGATTTTTTATTAATTTTTAGGTGGTTTATTTATGAGAAGTTTTGCCAAAATTTGGCGTCAATGAATTGTCAACTGTTTTCAAAATTAAATTTTTTTGCCAAAAAATTTTAAAAATAGTTTTAAATATTGTAAAATTTTTTATGAATTTTTACGTGGCTTATTTATGAGAAATTGTGCCAAAATTTGGCGCCAATGAGTTCAAAATTTAATTTTTTTGCCAAAAATTAAAAAAAAATCGTTTTAAATATTGTGAAAATTTTTATTAATTTTTAGGTGACTTATTTAGAAAATATTTCGCCAAAAATCGGCGCCAATGAATTGTCAACTGTTTTCAAAATTTAATTCTTTTGCCAACAATTTTTAAAAATCGTTTTAAATATTGTAGGATTTTTTATTAATTTTTAGACTTATTTATGAGAAATTTTGCCAAAATTTGGCGCCAATGAATTGTCAACTGAGTTCAAAATTTAATTTTTTTTTTGTAAAAATTTTTATTAATATTTAGGTGACTTATTTAGAAAATATTTCGCCAAAAATCGGCGCCATATTTTTAAAAATATTGTAAGATTTTTTATTAATTTTTACGTGACTTATTTATGAGAAATTGTGCCAAAATTTGGCGGCAATGAATTGTCAAAGCTTAAATCTTGTGCCAAATATTTTTAAAAATCGTTTCAAATATTGTTAGATTTTTTTATGTGACTTTTTAAATAGTTTTTTTGTTATTGTAAGATTTTTTTTTATTAATTTTTATGTGACTTATTTATAAGAAATTTCGTCAAAATTTAGCGCCAATTAATTGCCATCTTGAGTTTTTTTGTCAAAAATTTTTAAAAATCATTTTAAATATTGTAAGATTTTCTTATTAATTTTTAGGTGGCTTATTTCGAAAATATTTCGCCAAAAATTGGCGCCAATAATTGTCAACAGGATTTTCAAAATTTAATTTTTTGCACAAGATTTTTAAAAATCGTTTTAAATATTGTAAGATTTTTTACTAATTTTTAGATGACTTATTCATGAAAAATTTGGCATCAATGAATTGTCAATTAAGTTTTCAAAATTTAATTTTTTTGCCAAAAATTTTTAAAAATCCTTTTCAATATTGTAAAACTTTTTATTAATTTTTAGGTGACTTATTTGGAAAACATTTTGCCAAAAATTGGTGCCAATAATTGTCAACAGAATTTTCAAAATTAAATTTTTTTGGCAAAAATTTTTAAAAATCGTTTTAGATATTGTACGATTTTTTTTATTAATTTTTACGTGGCTTATTTATGAGAAATTGTGCCAAAATTTGGTGCCAATGAATTGTCAGAGTTAAATCTTGTGCCAAATATTTTTGAAAATCGTTTCACATATTGTAAGATTTTTTATTAATTTTTATATGACTTATTTATGAGAAACTTCTCAAAAATTTGACATCAATGAATTGCTAACTGAGTTCAAAATTTAATTTTTTTGCCCAAAAATTTTTAAAAATCGTTTTAAATATTGTAAGATTTTTTATTAATTTTTAGGTGGCTTATTTATGAGAAATTGTGCCAAAATTTGGCGCCAATGAACTGTCAAAGGTTAAATCTTTTGCCAAATATTTTTAAAAATCGTTTCAAATATTGTAAGATTTTTTATTAATGTCTAGGTGACCTATTTATGAGAAATTTCGACAAAATTTGGCGTCAATGAATTGTCAACTGAGTTTTCAAAATTTAATTTTTTGCCAAAAATTTTTAAAAATCGTTTTAAATATTGTAAGATTTTTTATTAATTTTTATGTGACTTACTTATGAGAAATTTTATCGAATTTTGACGCCATATTCGAAATATTTGTTTTTGTAACTATTTTTATAAGTGAGAAAATTTTGAAAAAAAAATCATTTGATACGAAAACCTGAATTCCCTTTGATAGAAGAAATAATGAAGGAAATATGTCAGTTATTTTAATGAATTGTAAATTATAAATTGGATTGTTTAGATTTCTACGATTTAAATTTCTTGCGAAAAATTTTTAAAAATCGTTTTAAATACCAGAAAATTATTTATTAAATATTAGGCGAATTAATATCGCCACATTTTGGCGCCAAATTCAAAATGTTTGTTTTTATTGTTTGTAAAATTTTGATAATTCATTCTAGGCGCAAAAAAAATAATTAAGGACATCGGTAATTTTTGGATTTTTTTTAGGTTTTCACGATTAATTCTTTTGTCAAAAAAAAAACAAAAAATATGCAGAGTTATTTATAAGGTTTTTAGGCGGCAAATTCAAATTTCTTTTGCAAAAAAATCAATTTTCGCTTTCTTTAACTCAAAAATCTTTTGAAAAATTCTCAAAAAATAGTTTCTTTATAGTTTTTGACGCATTACTTGAATTCTTTAATAAAAAAAAAAACGTTTCTACACACGCTGATATTTTTAGAAATTTTTTTGCACGTCAAATCCGAAAATAACCTCGAACTTGATAATTCCGCTTCAAATTAAAACCCGGTAAACAAACGTTATCTTAGCTGGCGCTGATAAAATTGGAACAATATAATCAGAAGTCGTAGAGAAAACGGAATCAGCTTGACCTTGTCTCTCGCTTGACGCACGAAATCGGGGTATTTTTTGGCAGAAACGCGGTTCTTCGGAGGACGCGCCTCTTATCACCGAAATTGTTGTCGCTTGAATAAGTTCGATTAAAAAAAAAAAAAAAAAACAAAAAGGCAAGAGTTTCAAGTTCACGGTTGTTTATTTCGTGTAGCCCAAACAAACAACAAATAAGTTCTATTTTAGTGAAGTTGTTGATTATTGATTGGTGAGTGAGTGAGTGAGTGAGTGAATGAATTCTTGGTCCAATCAGGAAGGTAAGTAGAAGGAGGGGCGGGGCGTCAAAAAATGATTGTGTTGGACCACCTGTATACACGTATAGAATCGCCCGGTATATACGTATAATAAAATGAGAATGAGATGTTTTAGTTAAAGTTTTAAAAAGTGGGATATCGTCAAAAGACCTTGAACCATATTTTTATCCGCAAAGGATGTTAAACCGTCCAAAGGGCGAATTTAGACGTTGTAAGTGCATTGCAATTATTATTGCCTTATCGCAGCAATTTTTGCCGTCCGCTGTGGCTGCATTTTGCTTCTGGAGGTGAAACTTTATCGGCGACACTTGCGACCTCCAACGGGTTTAAACCGGTTACAGCATCCACGTTTCTGCATAAATTGATTGCTTGAATGATACGTGCCCATCCGCGTATGTACCCTTCCACCATTCTGGACTTTTTTTTTTGAAACCGTGGTGGAAAATTTAAAATCCCACCTGGGAAACGGCAATTCCACCAAAGTCGTCTGAAATAAAAAAAAAATTATGTCGCCCTTAAGTATTGTTTTCATAACATAACATTCGCGCACGATCCAAAAAGAAAAAAGAAAATATTTCCAAATCGAAAGTATCTGCATTGCACCACGATCCGCTCGAAGTCGCGCTCACTTTTATTTGTTGCATTCCACGTAATCCAACTGACCTTTACGGTTAACAGCTCGGTCCCCCCGCTGACCCCCTCGCCCAAAAAAAAAATTAAGACAGATACAATGACGTTCGCAAATTACTAAAACGGAGAGATAAAGAAGAAGAATTCTTTCTTGCGTGGCGTGGCAAAGCGCAATGAAGCCTTATCGCCGCTTGTTAAAATGAATATGTGACCCCGAGACGTAGAATTATAAATGGGTTCAAACTAGTTTCCATAAATAATAAAAATTATAATAACATTGATAGCGTTTTTTTTTGAATTGTTTGATATAAACTGGGCGAGCTGTGGCTTCCCAGTTAGTGCTGAGCTTTCGGTTTCAACTGTACACGGTGTTTCATTTTGAAGCTTAATTATCATTTTCGTTGTGTTTTCCTTTGCTGCGATGAGAGGTGAGCCTGATTTCGACAAATTTCGATTATTTCGTTTGATTTTATTTACTCTTTTTTGTGTGTACGTTTCTGTTTTCTTATAAACGCAAACGATCGTTGAAAGTAATCCCTTTTTCTAGTTTCATTGGTTCGATGTATAAAAAAAAATCGTGGTGGAAAACAAAAAGTCCTAAGTGGGATGTGTTAATTCCACCAAAGTCTCATTTTTCACGTTTTTATTTTCTTAATTGTCTCCTATACTATGTTTTCTTTTTATTTAAACAAATAATAATAATAAGTTTTCGCTTTTCTTTAAATAAAGAAGAATAAATATCACCTTTAAAAAATCTTATGTTTTTACTTAATTTTATTATTTTATTCTCGATAAAACAATTGCATTTGTAAGATTTCTTCTCGATCAAGGAAAAACAGTAACATTTTTTTAAACTTCCCGCCAAGAATCCGATGGTATGATTAGCCTGCGGCCGTCCTAGGCAGGGTTGCCAGATTTGGCGATTTATCGGTGTTTGGACGAAAACTTTTTATTAGCACTCTGTATACAGCTGCCATATTTTCTTCGTGGCATCCCTAGTCCTAGTTTACATTTTTTAAATTTATTGTTTCTTCATTGTTTTTCTTGAACTATTTGCCCAAAAAAAATAAAATCACAACTCGCCAAGAAGCTTCCCAAAGTGAAAATAAAGTCACCGATGAGGTCATCGATTAGTTAAAGAGAAAATACAAAGTGGTTAAGAATCACTGTTTGGGTTGGCAGTGCTGAACTTTATTTATTTTTAAATGGTACAACTAGAGTAACTTCCGGTTAACACTTACAGCCGTCACGTTACAAACATCATTTGACATTTCAAATTCAAACTAAAGCCCTAATTTTGGTTCACATAACCTAGAATCTAGTCGCCGTTTAGGTTACGTCAAGTGTTCTTAATTGTATTGCCAACTTAAACAGACCACCGGTGGGGTCATCGATTAACAAAAAGATTACTAAAGTGAATAAAAATTCACCGATTACTTCACCAATGAACTCATCCGATGTACTGAAGATCACTGAAGTGAAGATAAACTCAAAATAAGCCAAAGATTTTTAGTAAAGTCATCGATAAGCAAAAGCAAAAAGATTTCTAAAATATAACAACCAACCAAAGTTAACCAAACAACCCCCAATCAGTCTTACCAAGCAAAAAACTCTAATTTCTTTTTTCCTTGCAGGAATAAATTTAAAAAAATCATTAAAAATACATAAAGTTAAGAAAACAGAAACAAAAGAGTAAATAAAAAAACAATTTGAAAAGAAAAAAAAACAACAAGCAAAATTAACCAAACAACCCTCATTCGGTATCATCAACCAAAAATCCCTAATTTCTTTTACTAAATGCAGGAATAAATTTAAAAAAAAAATCTAAAATATTATTAAAAATAAGTTAAAAAAAACAAAAACAAAACGGTAAATTAAAAAAAAAACAGTTCGAAAAGCAAAAAATGATAAAAATTCAAAAATACAAAAAAAAGACAATCGATTTTACAACACAATTTAATAGATTAATAAATTTAAAAAAAAGTAAACTAAAAGAAGAAGGGAAAGCAAAGAAAACAAATGAACGATGTAATAGATTTTTTTTTAAATACGAAACAATAACGTTTGAAAAAAATACGAAATAATAAAATTGAAAAAAGAAAACAAAAGGCAATCGATTTTACAACAGCAAAATTTAATAGATTAATGCTTTTCTAAAAAAAAAAAAATAAATAAAAAGAGATGTGAAAGCAAAGAAAATAAGTTAATAATAATAATAATAATAATAATAATAATATATTTGTCTTTGAGATGAAATTACAAGTAATATCATACATGAGACAAGTCAAACAAAATATAAGATAAATCAACTTAAATACTAATCAATATATGTCTGTCCATTGTAAATGGGAAATAAAAGATAAATATAAAAAATGTACACCATAAATAAAATAAATTGAAATAATCTTAATAATCTTAAAAAGAAAACAAAGAAACAAAAGAGTAAATTTAAAAAAAAAACAATTCGAAAAGAATGGTGGCAGAACAAAAAAAAACAAAATAATAAAGATTCAGACATATAAAAACAAAAGACAATCGATTTTACAAAGCAATTTAACGGATTAATACATTTTTAAAAAAGCAAGCAAGAGAATGAAGGGAAAGCAAAGAAAATGAACGATATGATAATTTTTTTTTTAAATACGAAATAAACTTTGAAAAAATACGAAATAAGAAAATTAAAAAAAGAACAAAAACAAAAGGCAACCTATATTACAACACAATTTAATATATTAATGTTTTTTTCTAAAAAAATAAAAAGAGATGTGAAAGCAAAGAAAATAAGTTAAAGAAAACAGAAACAAAAGAGTAAATTAAAAAAAAAACAATTCGAAAAGAACGGTGGCAAAACAAAAAAAAACAAAATAAAAATTCAAAAAAATAAAAACAAAAGACAATCGATTTTACAAAGAATTTAATGGATTAATACATTTTTAAAAAAGTAAACAAAAAAAAACGATGAGAAAGCAAAGAAAATAAGTGAACGATGAAATAGATTTTTTTTAAAATACGAAATAAAGTTTGAAAAAGTACGAAATAATAAAATTTAAAAAAAAACAAAACAAAAGGCAATCGATTTTACAACATAATTTAATAGATTAATGTTTTTTCTAAAAAAAAAATAAAAAGAGATGTGAAAGCAAAGAAAATAAGTTAAAGAAAACAGGAACAAAAGAGTAAATTAAAAAAAAAACAATTCGAAAAGAATGGTGGCACAACAAAAAAAAAAACAAAATAAAGATTCAAAAAGATAAAAACAAAAGACAATTCTGTGAAGGGAGGAACCCAAATTAGGCGCCAGTCGCCAAATGAGATTTTTAAGCACCAATTTTGAACTTTTTGAATTTTCGGGGCCAATTTGAAAATAACCGAATGTAGAGCTAATAAACTTAGAAGCAAAAGAAAATCAAAAGTCTGTCGACAACAAAATTATTGACGTCATTAAAAGTAAATAAAAAGAAGTGAAGAAAACAGAAAAGCATACGTTCTTTAAATCACATTTTTATTTTAATCCCTAATCTTAAAAAAGGATTCATCCTTTAAGTTGGCAACACTGCCCTCAATCGACGCTCCTGTGGAAAATTAGTAACTAAATGTAATGCTGTGGCAGTCCTGCCAACCGTTCGTGTTGACATTGCCCTAACTATCAAATCCAGTTTGATCATGTGAAGTACAATCAATTGTGCATTCGTTTGACAGTTCACAATGGAATGTACAGAGCGCGTTTAATCTGTATTTACCTAAAATGGATTCATCGATGAACTCATTAAGAGATAGATTCACCGGTGAAGTCATCGATAAGCAGAAAGCGAAAACGAGTTTACATTCCAAACAATTAACAAGCAGTTAAAACGAAATTGATTTCATCACAAATTTAATAAACAAATGCACCTTTCAGGTGGCAGTCCTTGTTTTCAAACTTCATACCCGATCATGGCTGCCGTCATACCGAACGTTACCAGATTATCCTCGCGTATTATACGCGTGTTAGGATGTAACCCGGGCCCCATGACCCTCCAAGGCACCAACACTTACATCGTCGGAACCGGCAAAAGGTAAAGGGCTTTGTTTCATTGATCGCATACACGCACAAAAAAAATATGCACCGTCAGTTCATTGTTGCCAACTCGCGGTAATTTTTATGACTTAAAATTGCGAAAAGGGAATTTACTTAAATTTTAAGGCAAATCTTGTCTGAAATAGCTTGATATCGCAATTTGAAGAAAAAACAAGCCCCAAAGGGAGGGAAAAACGACTGTCCATGGTTGGCGATTTTAAGTTGGTATTTTTGATTTGAAAAATTACAGGCGCATTCTCATCGACGCCGGCGATTCCGACGTGCCCCAATACATAAACCACTTAAAATCCGTACTGACGCACGAGGGAGTCGACCTGGCACACATTTTCATTTCCCACTGGCACCACGACCACATCGGTGGCGTCAGCGATGTCCTTGAAATCAAGCACAAAACCAGTAAGCCTTCCCCCTACGAGTTACGATAACGCCTCTGCAAGGCCCCTTACGTTTCAGAATACTGCCAGATTTGGAAGTACCCGCGAAGCAACGAGGAGACGGAAGTGCTTCCGCCCGACGTACACTTCGACTTCCTCAAGGACGGACAGGAGTTCTCCGTGGAGGGCGCCACCGTCAGGATCATTCACACCCCGGGGCACACGACGGATCACATTGTGCTGCACTTGCTCGAAGAGAACGCCATCTTCAGCGCGGATTGTATTTTGGGGGAGGGAACCGCCGTGTTCGAGGATTTATATGAATACATGAATTCGCTGGAAAACATTTTGGAGTTGAAGCCGAATGTTGTCTACCCTGGACATGGGAATGTCGTTCACGTAGGTTTATTTTTTTTGTGATCGAGTTGCCAACTCTAGAAAGCTAACGATTCATATACGGGACACAGGCGAAAAAAACGGGAACCGAAAGAATTTTTTTTTCCTTTTTTGTTTGTATTTTCTGAAGTTCTTTTGTTTTCTTTTCCGAATGTGGTGGTTTGTCACAAATCGAAGCTGTAATTGAAACAGAGAAACTTTTATTGGCGTTTGATGTAATCATTTAATGTTGCATCAAATACGATTTATTGCTGCATCAAATGCGATTTATTGCTGCATCAATTGCTGCATGTGGGCGGCGAAACGGCGTGGGTCTATTTTATGCAACTGATAACGGTCTACTGCAGCATCGAACTGAGGTTCCTCTGGGATTTGACTCGGCTAGCTGAATGGCAGGGCGTCACGACGCAGCTTCTCCGGAGTCACTGGTGGCGGTTGGAACCGGCGTTAGCTTTCTTGGTGGAAGCATTGGGAGTTTGACGTGGTCCCTGATTGTTGTCTGTGGTCGAGAAATTGAAGCATCAGCTGACAGTGGTGTTATGTGTAACAGAGCGCTTCGAGAGCTTGCTCGCGTGTGTTTGAGCGTCTCAAGGGCTTGCTCGCGTGTGTGTTTGGGCACCTCAAGGACTTGCTCGCGTTGTGTGCCTGCAATTTTATGTCTTTCAGCATCCTTAAGGCTTGCTTGCGCGTGTAGGGTCTTTGAGTGTCCGCATGGACTTGCTCGAAGTCAGAGAGCGAGTAGTTTTGACGCTCTTACTTATATGCAGTTTTCCTTTTCCGTCTTTCTTAAGGCCGCTGATCTTCGTGGGGTAATACTCATTGGCTGTAGGGTATCGTAATGCATACGACCAATTTGTGGCTCGCGTCATCTCATTTCATTGGCGGGTCAATCAGCAGCTTAGCGTCGTTTCCTTTATCGACCGTGTTTCCTCGTCTCGTCTTATTGGCTGGCCAATCAGCAGCCTGGCGTCATCTCATTTCACTGGCGGGTCAATCAGCGGCTTAACGTCATCTCATTTGTTAGCCGTGTTCCTTTGTCTTATTTTATTGGCTGGCCAATCAGCAGCCTGGCGTCATCTCATTTCATTGGCGGGCCAATCAGCGGCTTAGCGTCGTCTCATTTATTGGCCGTATTCCTTTGCCTTATTTTATTGGCTGGCCAATCAGCAGCCTGTCGCCATCTCATTTCATTGGCGGGCCAATCAGCGGCTTAGCGTTGTCTCATTTATTGGACGTATTCACTCATCTTATTGGCTGACCAATCTGCAGCCTGGCATCATCTCATTTCATTGACGGGCCAATCAGCAGCTTAGCGTTGTCTCATTTATTGGACGTATTCCCTCGCCTCAACTTATTGGCTGGCCAATCAGCAGCCTGGCGACATCTCTTTTCATTGGCCGTAGTTCGTGACATGTTTTTCGAGTGCCGGTCGCTGTATGACGATGACACCGACAGCGAACATTGTGATCGTCGTTTGTTTTGTGTCTTTTCTTTCAGTCGACCTGTTCCTTTTCAAGTTATCGTTTCGTTTCTTTTCTATTCCGATTACATTTTTCCAAGAGTAAGAAATGTTTTTCCTTTTTGTTTTCATTTGTTAAATTTCAATTGCACGATTGGTTTTTATTTCCTTTATTATGATCGTCATTTGTTTTTCTTGCTTAATTCAGGAATTTTTATTTTATTTTTTAGGTTTCTCGATCGTCAAAAACGTTTCAATTTTTTTCTTTTAATTGTTTAACATTTTTCAAGAGTGAAATAGTCAAAAATTCAATTATAAAATTTTTTTTTGAAAACTTTTTTGCCAATTTTCTTGCCCATTAGCCTTTTCCTTTCATTTTTCTCTTGGTAGGATTCATTCCCAATTTAGTTAGCCCGGTCCCTCAATTCCCTTCTTCTATCTTACAATGTTTTTCTTTCGTGGGAAGGCAATTGTCTTCCTTGTATCAACTTACAATTAATTGTAAGTTGATTAACCTTCTCCTTTCTTTCTCTTTAGAGTTCATTTTGAAATAATTTTTCCCAATATAGCTCCTAGCCCTCAATTTGCTCATTCTATCCTATGTTTTTGGTTTGTTCAGGAAGCAAGTCGTCTGTCGAAGTCAAAATTTGTCTTTTTTTCTTTTTTGGTTTTGCCTTTCGTTTTTCCTTTTAATAAGAAATCGTCTTTTGTTCTTGTCTTTCGTCTTTTTATGCAGAAACAAGACACGAAACCGACCGTCAAGTCAAAATTGTCGCGTATACATATATCTTCTTTTGTTAAGCGTCGCCTCTTCAAGTCGGTCATCTTTTGTTCTTGTTCTTCGTCTTTGTAAAAAAAAAACTCGAAATTCGTCACACAAAATCGATCGTCTTTTGTTTTTGCTTTCCGTTTTATTTTAGTATTTTTTTTTATAAGAAAATCATCGGTAGAGTTGAATCGTCTTTTGTTTTTTTTTTAAATCTTTTTATGAAGAAAGGAGTTCGAAAACAGGAGTCGATCGAAATTTGTCGTGAAATCGACTGTCTTTTGTTTTTCGTCTTTCATTGGGCAAGCAAGTTAAAATTGTCGTGTATATTATCCTCTTTTGTTTTTCGTCGCCCCTTGCAGTCGGTCATCTTTTGTTCTTCGCCTTTCTAAGAAAGAAAAAATCGAAATTCGTCACACAAGTCGTCTTTTGTTTTTCATCGCCTCTTGTAAGTTGGTCATCTTTTGTTCCTGTTCTTCGTCTTTGTAAGAGAGAAAAACTCGAAATTCGTCACACAAAATCGATCGTCTTTTGTTTTTGCTTTCCGTTTTATTTTATTATTTTTTTTTTATAAGAAAATCATCGCTAGAGTTTAATCGTCTTTTGTTTTTATTTTTCATCTTTTTACGAAGAAACGAGTTGAAATTCGTCGTCACGAACTTCGAAAACAGAAGTCGATCGAAATTTGTCGTGAAATCGACCGTCTTTTGTTTTTGTTTTTCGTCTTTCATTGGTCAAGCAAGTTAAAATCGTCGTGTATGTATCCCCTTTTGTTTTTCGTCGCCTCTTATAGTTGATTTTCAAAGAAATCGTTTTGCGTACGGTTTAACATTCGGGACGTTTTGAATAAGAAATAACAATTAATTAATTATTTTTTTAAAGCGACTTGACTGTCAGATAATCGGGACTGTCCCGCACGTCCCTTAAGCCTCTAACAGTATTCTAATAACGGGACGTCCCGGCTCAACCGTGACGGCAATCGCAGTGGTCGCGTTAAGTAACTTATTGTGAATGTTGATTTCAGCATCCGCAAGAAAAAATACAATTCTACATAGACCATCGAAAGCAAAGAGAGAAGCAGATTCTAGAAGTGCTCGCGGAGAACTCGAAAACCCAGTTCACCCCGATGGACATCGTCAAACAGATCTACATCGACACCCCCCAGAAATTACTGAACGCCGCCGCTTACAACGTAGAACACCACCTGGCGAAGCTGCTGAAAGAAAATCGGGTTTCCCAAGTCGATTCGTGTTGGCAATACAGAGAACTGTCGAAGATCTAACGCAACGCCCCCGAGCGGCGGCGCACGTAAAGTATTACCGTTATTTATTAAACCTTAAGTCCCTTTCGATTGTAAGATAAGATAATTTCGTTGTAAATAAAAGAAGTAACTTCAGCAGTAATTTGATTTTAATCATAATAAAAAGACACAACGTCTTCTGCGTGATATTATACATATGTCATTCAATATCGAGGAGTAGTAACAAATAGGATGAGAATAAATAGTTAAAATCGTGATGCGGCCGGAAAAAGAATCATCTCCGGATTCTTTTCGCCGGCGGAGGCATGATCTCACTGTCGTCATCAAACCTGTACTTTTCGATAAAGTCCAGTAAGTATTCTTTCGTCACAGGATCCTTTATACTATCACAAACGGCTTTGGCAGTGTTGTAACCATTCGGGAACGACTTATCTATCCTCTCCCTCATGAACTTCCACTGGTTATCCTCGTACTTGCATTCGACGATTTTCCCGTCCAAGTCTTTGAGCGCCTTCGTGTATTTCATGACGGCGAAGGGTGCGTCGAGCTGCCCCACAAACAAATACCCCATCTTCCTTGCCACAATCCTAAAACATTCTCGGTTACACCCGTTTCGGTCTGAAATGAAAGCGAGAGCGCTTACCCTTCCCCCTCTTTTTTAATAACCTTGAGTCTAAAATCAACGCTGTTCATATCAAGAGGTTTCCACTTTAAGACACTGTCACACCTACCGGCAATGTAAGGCTCTTTCGACGGTTGGAAAATCAACCCGTCCGGTTCATGTGACAGGGTTGCTGCGAACTTCTCCCCCAGCAAACTACCCGCCTGGGTGATGTCCCAGAAGTCTTTCTTGCGCACGCTGAAAGGCTCCGACGCTTTGTTAATGAGTCCGGTTTCCATCGCGTGGTGCCTAGGCTTGATAATCTCGTTTTCGATGCAGTGGAGTCTAGTCGGGAAGAAAGGGGTTTTACCCACGTCTTGACCCTCGAATTTTACGATGTCGTAAGCTAGGTATCGAGGTATATCCTCACCGTTTACTTTATCTATAACCATCTCCTAAGAAAAAAAAAAGTTACTTGAGATGTCTTTTTTAATATACAGCTAGCGAACGGCTCCTAATGTCAGTCGGTAAGCGATTATCCGATCGTAAACGGAACTAAGTGTGTGGGATTGATACTTACGCCATCTATTAGGGTATTCTTTAAGTGTCGTTTCAAATCTTTCCTGTGCAAGAACCTCAGCCCGTTCACCTTGAATATGTTGTGGTCGCGATCGAAGAAATAGACTTCGTCTTCGCCGTCTATCAACATCATATACCTGCAATGAGCGGCGTAAGTTTCGTTTAAAGCAAAATGCAATACAATAACTATGGGCAGTGTTGCAAAAAAAACTGAGTTTTGTTAATAGATGTCTCTTCAGTTTCATAATTGCAATAATAGATGGCGCCATAAAAACAATGTACGCAACGAAAGCCGTCAACCCATTTCAAATTCACTTAAAAATCATTGATTGCATCTCATTTGCAGTTATTCAATTGGCGATCAGTGATTCCCCCTACCGAACAAACTCGTTTTTTACAATCTGTAATCAGTTTGATGTGATTTAATGCGTATTTTGAGGTTATATTACAAAACAACGTTGGGTGAAGTGAATTTAAATAGCTGATGTTGCCACCATAATTATGATGGCGCCATCTATTAGTGCAATGTAAAAATTTGTAGACAAACGTATGATATGTGTACGTTCAGAAATTAAAATTAATATACAGAGAGATCAGAGTTGATTCCACAGTACTTTCCACGAGTTTGTTCCATCAATATTTCCATCCACCTAGTCAAGGTTAGAACAAAAGTAGAGACGTACAGATAAATTTTAAAAACGAACCTAAAGGCAAACCTGTTACCTCGATATGTACGCTTTTTCAGAAAGTTCCGTTTTGTTTCCGTATAAACAAGTTTTGTTCATAACTGAGGCCGTTTGTTTATTGTTTTTTAATTCTATGAAAAGAGGCTAAACATGGAAAATCATGCATACGAGAGGCGCCAATTCACTGTTCAAGACGGAGCCTAGGATTAGTTTCTGAACGCATCCATGCAGTGCCAACATGATACTCAGAATTTGTTTGTCATTTTTATAACAGATGGCGTTAAACTTGACTATTCAAAACAGAGCCCAGGATGTTGTTCCTGAACGCAGCCGCGCGGGGCCTACATTTAGAATTTGTTTACTGTTTTGATAACAGATGGCGTTGACTATTCAATAAGAAGGTCAGGATATAGTTTCTGAACGCATCCGTGCAGTGGCTACATGATATTTAAAATTAGTTTTTGTCACTTTGATAATAGATGGCGTTGTATTCTTCAGATTCGTTGAATGTAAAGGCTGCGTTATAAATCGGTTAGTTTGATATAAGCACAGTCGGTTTGAAATTCAAAATTGGCACGAAATGAAAACAGAATAATTAGAAAAAAAAAGAAAAGAAAATAATTTTGTCATTGACGTGATTCTTCTGCCCTTCAACAGATGGCGCTGCCAATAAATATAAAAATGAAAATTTTCAACGTGAATCCCCGAGCGAAAAGAAAGGAAAACTATTTTATCATTTTTAATCTCGCTTATTAATTAATTATTTGGATGATGTACTTCCTCTGGTCTCTAACAGATAGCGCTGCCAAGGAATATAACAATAAATACTTTCAATGATGTACTTCCTCTGGTCTCTAACAGATGGCGCTGCCAAGAAATATAACAATAAATACTTTCAACGTGAATCCTTGAACGAAAAAAAAAGAAGAAAATGATTGTCATTTTTAATCAGAAGGCGTCACTACAATCCAGGAGAATTAAAAGAATAATTATTTCCAACGTGAATCAACAGATTGGCGCTGCTAATAATTATAAAAATAAATACTTCCAACGTGAATCCCCGGGCAAAAAGAAAGGAAAACTATTTTATCATTTTTAATTTCGCTAGAAATTAAAACAAAATTAATTATTTGGATGATGTACTTCCTCTGCTGTCTAACAGATGGCGCTGCCAAGTAACATAAAAATAAATACTTTTAACGTGAATCCTTGAACGAAAAAAAAGGAAATGATTGTCATTTTTAATCGGAAGGCGTCACTACAATCCAGGAGAATTAAAAGAATAATTACTTCCGACGTGAATCAACAGATGGCGCTGCTAATAAATATAAAAATAAATACTTCCAACGTGAATCCTCGGGCGAAAAGAAAGGAAAACAATTTTGTCATTTTTAATCTCGATAGAAATTAAAACAAAATTAATCATTTGGATGATGTACTTCCTCTGCTCTTTAACAGATGGCGCTGCCAAGGAATATAACAATAAATACTTTCAACGTGAATCCTTGAACGAAAAAGAAATAGAAAATGATTGGCATTTTTAATCAGAAGGCGTCACTACGATCCAAGAGAATTAAAAGAATAATTACTTCCAACGTGAATCAACAGATGGCGCTGCTAATAAATATAAAAATAAATACTTCCAACGTGAATCTCCGGGCGAAAAGAAAGCAGAACAATTTTGTCATTTTTAATCTCGCTAGAAATTAATTATTTGGATGATGTACTTCCTCTGCTCTCTAACAGATGGCGCTGCCAAGGAATATAACAATAAATAATTTCAACGTGAATCCTTGAACGAAAAAAAACCAAGAAATTGATTGTCATTTTTAATCAGAAGGTGTCACTACGTTCACTACGAGAATGAAAAGAATAATTTCTTCCAACGTGAATTAAAAGATGGCGCTGCTAATAAATATAAAAATAAAAACTTCCACCGTGAATCCTTGCACGAAAAAGAAAACAATTTTGTCATTTTTAATCAGGCAAGAACTTAAAATAAATTTAATTATTTTGATGACGTACTTACTTCCTCTGCTCTTTAACAGATGTCGCGGCTAAGAAATATAAAAATAAATACTTTCAACGTGAATCCTTTATATACTTTTTACGTGAATCCTTGAACGAAAAAAAAAATGATTTTCATTTTTAATCAGAAGGCGTCACTACAATCCAGGAGAATTAAAAGAACAATTACTTCCAAAGTGAATCAACAGATGGCGCTGCTAATAAATACTTCCAACGTGACTCCTTGAACGAAAGAGAAAACAATTTTGTCATTTTGCAAGAAATTGAAATAAATTTAATTATTTTGATGACGTACTTACTTCCTCTGCTCTTTAACAGATGTCGCGGCTAAGAAATATAAAAATCAATACTTTCAGCGTGAATCCTCGAACGAAAAAAAAATCATTTTTAATCAGAAGGCGTCACTACAATCTAGGAGAATTAAAAGAAAAATTACTTCCAACGTGAATCAACAGATGGCGCTGCCAATAAATAAAATAAATTTAATTATTTTGATGACGTACTTCCTCTGCTCTTTAACAGATGGCGCTGCTAAGAAATATAAGAAAATTAAAAGATTTTCTTATGGCCAGCTGCACCAACTACTTAAGTTCTGCTTAACTCTAAGTTTCACTTAGAATATGACTTGAACAACGTATAATGTCAAATGTCACATTAGGACCACCGCTTAAATTTAAGCTCAGCTTAAGTCATGTCAGGATTTGGTGCAACTGGCCAGGGTTTGGTGCAACTGGCCCATTAAAATTCAAACGCAATACGAGGACCAATGAAAGGTGCCCGTTTATTGCGTTGCCATGGCAACGCTCCGATATGTTCGAAGTCTGATTATAAAACTAGAAATGGCAGGAAGTAGAGATGTGATTGTGATGGAATTGTTTCTTCATTATAGGATAGACGGCGCGGCTCGTCGCGGAATTTGCAAAATTCGAAACGTTTAAGGCTAATACTGAAACTTCGGAGGAGGAATGTAAAAATATTAACTTTCACCATAAAAACCACCGAATGAGGAAGAAAATAAAAATTAAACTAAAATTTAATTTTTATGTTGAGGTTACTACCGAAAAAAAATGTTAATTTTAATATTTTATTTTGAATTTTGAAAACAAAAGCCTATTTTTTAATTTATCAGAAAATGTATACGGGATGGCCCAACGATGCGTATTTCTTCTGTGAGGCCTATGGCAAAAAAATTAAGAAAAATCGATAAAGAAATTTATACTAGACAACACACGGCATATTGTAGTTATTTTGAATTGTACAAAGTGATCAGAAAAATGACGTTTCGTGAAAATCAATTTTTTTTTTAATGAACACTATAGATATTTGACAGTAACAATATTTCAACTAAAGAATTTTGCGTTTTCTTTTCTATTTGGTGATATATTTTCTTTTTTTAATAGACAGTTGGCAACTATGTTAACTCAAGTCAATGTTCATGGCGACATTCGTCTTCTCTCGCGTTCCTTTTATACAGTAAGCAATTAAACGACAAATTAGAATAAATTTCCATTTTTCGTATTTTTGAACCACCACTGAATATACGAAGTATTACCACAACATCCAGTAGTACCAACACAATTTGCGGGAAATTCAAATAGGCGTCAGTATTTCTGGCTCACCCGATATTATTACTTGCGTTAATTTTTGAAATTATTTAAGAAAAACGTATTATTTTTTCTGCACGTTTTTAGTGAATTACTAGAAAATTTTTTAAGCTAATTGTGAAAGACTAATGGCAACACTGTCCTTAACTATTTTATTTTGTTCATCGCATACCTAGTTCCGTCGGCTTTCCACGAGACACGGTATGGTTTTTGGTGCAAAAATCGAACGTTTTCTTTGTTCATGGAAACGGGTTGACAGCCGGGGAATCCCTTGCTGCTGCAAAAATCAAACATAGATAAAAATATTCGGGGCGTTCCCTTAGCAACAACACCTTTTCCACTCGCACATTGCTTGGACCTTCTTTTGAAGCTGGAAGGCCTTCGGTTGTTCCACGTAGATCTCCACGCCCGGCACTCCGGCCATGAACAGGGGGACTTTTCCGTTTTTCCTTTTGTGCGCCTTCTTCGAGGACCTAAACGACATACATACAAGTCGCATCTTTAACACGGACTAAAACAATAGGGCACTTACGAGGAACTCGACGTGGACTCATCGGATTCGTAAGGTGTAGTCTGCGCGTCACTATCCGATTGACTGTTACCTTCAGACTCTTCTGTAAAGTTGGAAACAAAATAAATAATTGCGACGGTCTTTTTTTTTGTCAACGTACCGAAACACCAACTCGGGAGGTACGGGGGCGGTGGTACTTCGTCTACGTCATCGTATCTTCTGTACAATTCTTCTAAATAATCGGCCTTGTATATACCTGGGGGTCTAAATTTTTATTTTTATTTAGTATATATATAAAAATAAAGGCAAGTTTTATTATTTTTATTTGTTTCTAAGGTACGAGTGCTAGTTTAAAAACGAGCCACACAGCGGCGTGTTTTTTTTCTTGTTAATGGACAAGGTTTTATGAAACGTCCATTTTTATACTGTTCTTAAATGTAACAAAAATATTGAGCACTCTAGAAAAAAAATAATTTGCAGCAATGAATTCTGCATGAAAAAGTGCCTTAAGGAAGTTTTTACAGAAACCGAAAATTTTCATAAACAAAAAAGTTATCAAGGTTTTTAGAAATCGCAGAATTTTGAAAAACACCCTGTAGCTCCTAAGCGGTATCAAAGATATCAAAATGTGGTCTTCACCATTAATTTTGTCCTAAAAATCGAGTTCCGTTTTTGTTTAATTCTTCTAAAAACAGGTGATTCCTATTAAAAGTGTCAAATTTGGCCCACCCTGTACAAACAAAACAAAAGCATTTGTATATTTTTTCTTCGTATCAAGTCTAAGGTTACAAGCGAGATTTCAAACTTTTGGTGAGTAGTGAATGTACTTTTGTTTCCGTGGGCGACTAGAGATTTTGATAGATGGCGCCACCAGAACTAAGAAAATTTGTTTTTTCTATTTCGTAAAAGCAGGTGCTCTCAGAGATTAGAAGAAGAAAAAAAATTATATTAAAACTGCAATATTTAAAACGGGTTTCTCTTATTCGTCAAGAGATGGCGCCACCGAAACTGAAATCAATAATCAGTGTTTAAATTAGAAAGTTTGTTTTTTTTTATTTTGTAAAAGAAATTTAAATAAACAAGTCAAGTTCAGTGATACCCTGTAGGTATACTTGGAAACTTTCATTAAAAAAATTGAAATTGATTTTGACAGATGGCGCCACAAGAACGTTGATCAAGTACCTACATTTAAATCAGAAAATTTGTTTTTTTTTTAATTTTGTAAAACTAGGTACCCTCGAAGATCAGAAGAAAAATTTCTTCTGTTGACCAAAAGATGGCGCCACTGAAACTAAAATCAATTTTTATTTAAATAATTTTTTTTTAAATAATTTAAATAAACAATTCAAGTTCAGTAATGCACTGTATACTTGAAAACTCAAACAAAATTGAAAAATTTATGCGACCATACTGAGTCAAAATTGAAATTTATTTTGATAGATGGCGCTATCAAACTTAACATCAAGTACCTATTTTTTTTCAATTGCGTAAAGGTGGGTACATACGGTCTCGAAGATCAGAAAACAAAGGAAATTATATTAAACCTATAACATTTAAAACGAGTTTCTCTTGTTGATCAAGAGATGGCGCCACCAAAACTCAAATCAATAATGAGTATTTAAATTAGAAAGTTTGCTTTCCATTTTGTAAAAGCAATTTAGATATAAACGAGTCAAGTTCTGTACCACACTGTATATATACTTGAAAACTTTCACAGAAAAAGAAAAACGCTTTTTTTTCATTCCATGCTGATCGTCTTTTGTTTTCGCTTGCTACAATCGTTCGTAAAAAAAACGTAAATTAAACAACAAAAAAAAAATGATTGATTCGAGGTATTTTGTTTGTTCAAAATTCTTATATGTTTTTTAATTCCATGGCGATCGCTTTTGTTTTTTACTTAACAGAATCGTTTTTCTTCTTTCTTTTTAATTTCAGATCTATCGCCTTTTGTTTATCTTCTAAGGGAATTATAATTTGTAAAAAAAAAGTGAAATGCTACTCTATTTTTTAAGAAATTGCCTTACTCGTTTAAAATTCTTTTTTCTTTTTGAATTTCACGCGGACGAATTTTGTTGGACGCTCGTTATGTGAAGGCAGTAACGAATGAAACACAAGCAGGGTTGCCAGATTTGTTATAGGCAATGTCGCCAACCCGTCAAAAAAAAACTCTAACGACAAATGTGAAATGAATAATATGTATTATGTACTCGACCTGAAATGAAATTACTATTTTTCTTTATCGTGATCGTTAGATTCTTCTTTGCTGTTTTTCTTCCCCCATAACTTAACTTTTCTTCACGAGCAATCGTCAATTGTTTTTCTTCACCTACAACCGTCAATCAATGTTCTTCGATTATTAATTGTTTTCCTTTACGAACGACTATCGATTATTTTTTTTCACGAACGATTGTAAATTGATTTTCTTCTCTAACGACTGTCAATTATTTTTCTTGCGAATGACTATCAATTGTTTTTATTCTCGAGCAATCGTCAATTGTTTTTCTTCACCAACGACTGTCAATTATTTTTCCTTTTCTGAACGGTTGTTAATAATTGTTCTCCTTTACGAATGACTAGGTATCTATTGTTTTTCTTCTTCAGCAATTGTCAATTGTTTTTCTTCACCAACGACTATCAGTTTTTCTTTCATGAACGTTCATTAATAAGTGTGTTCCTTTATTACGAACGACTATAATTTTTTTTTCACGAACGATTGTGAATTGAGTTTCTTCTTTAACGATTGTCAATTGTTTTCCGTTACGAATGACTATCAATTGTTTTTCTTCACGAACGAAAGTGAATTGATTTTCTTCTCCAACGACTGTCAATTATTTTTTTTACGAATGACTATCAATTGTTTTTATTCTCGAGCAATCGTCAATTGCTTTTTTCCACCAACGACCGTCAATTATTTTTTCTTTTCATAAACGGTTATTAGTAGCTGTTCTTTACAAATGACATTAATTGTTTTTCTTCACCAACGACTGTCAATTTTTTTTTCATGAACACTTAATAATTGTTTTCCTTTACGAATGACTATAGGTATCAATTGTTTTTCTTCTCGAGCAATCGTTAATTGTTTTTCTTCACCGACGACTGTCAATTATTTTTTCTTTTCATGAACGGTTATTAATAATTGTTCTCCTTTACAAATGACTATCAATTGTTTTTCTTCACCGTCAATCACTGTTCTTCGATTATTAATTGCTTTCCCTTACGAACGACTATCAATTATTTTTTTTTCACGAACGATTGTGTTTGGGTTTCTTCTTTAACGATTGCCAATTGTTTTCCGTTACGAATGGCTATTAATTGTTTTTTTCTCTCGAAGAATTGTCAATTGCCTTTCTACGCCGACAATTATCGATCGGTTTTCTTCACCAACAACCGCCGATTTTTTTTTCGATTATTAATTGTTTTCCGTTACGAATGACTATCAATTGTTTTTCTTCTCGAGCAGTCGTTAATTGTTTTCCTTCACCAGCGACTGTCACTTTTTTTTCATGAACGGTTATTAACATTTGTTTTCTTTTATCAATTGTTTTTTTTTTCACCAACGGCTGTTATTTTTTTCATGAATGTTTGTTAATAATTGTTTTCCTTTACGAATGGACATCAATTGTTTTCTTCAATTATTTTTTTTATGAACGGTTATTAATAGTTGTTTTCCTTTACAAATAACTATCAATTGTTTTTCTTTACCGACTTTCACTTTTTTTTCATAAACGGTTATTAACATTTGTTTTCTTCTATCAATTGTTTCTTTTACCAACGACTGTCATTTTTCTCGTGAATGTTTGTTAATAATTGTTTTCCTTTACGAGTGACTATCAATTGTTTTTCTTTATCGATTGTCATTTTTTTTTCATGAACGGTTATTAATAATTATTTTCTTTTAGAAGTGACTATAAATTGTTTTTCTTTAGTCAGTTATTTTTTTTTTCATGAATAGTTTTTGCGAATGACTAAGTATCAATTGTTTTTCTTGACGAACGATCGTCAAATTTTCTTTTATCAATTTTTTTCTCGTTTCCTTCGATTTTATTTCACGACCCTCTTTCGTTCCGTAGATTTCTTTCACGGGCGATTATCAATTGTTTTTCAAACGATTTTGTCCGTTGTTTAAATTTACTGCTTCACTAAAGAAAGAAGAAAAGAAAGCTTTCCAGAAATGAAATCAAACTGAAAGGGAAAACAAAATGGCTTATAACTCGAAAACAAAAGACGATGGCCAATTTTTGTTTGCACTATTGACTTGATCTCTAAAAATGAAATCGAGACAGAGATGCCCATAAGAGACATCGAAATTGATCCATCCTGTACGTACACAAATTAAAAATTAAAAATATCAAAGACAAATAAATGAAAGCAAAGAGTAAATTTCAAATTTTTGGTCTGTAGTGTACTAGATGGTGGATGATTAGAGACAGAGCTTTGCAGAACTTTAAGAATATGAATTTTAAGCACGAACTGTGTCTAAAGTGTGTCCGAAATGGTGGAATTTCGCCTAATCTGGTAATCCCGACCCTAAAGTAAGCATCGGTCGCGAAATCAAATTTCTAAACGTCAAAAGTGTCTAAAATATAGCGAAATTTCGCCCAGTCTGACAACCCTGCAATTGTAGTTACTTAAGTTGTCGCGAACCTAATAAAACAAAATTTTGACTGCTTTGATGAGCTACTTTATGAAACCCAAATGATGTAGTCTATGGGCTAATTCAGCAGAACATATCAGTAGCAATTCCAGCTCCAACAGTTGAGACTGAGCACTCATTTCTGCTGAATGAGTTTCACTCATCATAACATGTTGCGCAGAGAAGTTACGCTATAAAAACCGGCGACCACTCCAACTCATCAGTTGAGTGATCTCTGTTTAGTCAACAGTTGCACAACTTTTGGATCTGCTGAACAGGAAAAAAAAAAACTTTTACTTAAAGTTAAGACTTACCGCACTTTAGCGAACATCTCCAAGGCAATCTCTATACTACAATCCATCCTCTCCACTAAATAAGACACTATTAAAAAGCCTGTCCGATTAAATCCGTGGGTGCAATGTACGGCGATACATTCCAACGGATTCTGGCTGATGAACGTATGCACGATGTTAATAAAAGTGTCGGTCTGCTCCCTAGAGGGCGTTTCACCGTGCCCCCTGCACTGCAGCTTCAAGTAATTGCAACCCTCGCCTTCGATCTCACTCCTATCGTAAAACCTGCTCGTGTTAGTCAAGTCGATCCAAAGCCCGAACTTAATCTGAAACGCGTAAATAAATTAGGACCTTGGGGTGCTTGCGCCGACTGAACGGATACTTTTTTCGATCTGCACAGGTCGAAGAGCATCTTCGGGGGAAACGTGCACTCGGTAGGGACCTGCCCATTATAGCTGCTGCTCAAGGGGGTCTTGAACGCCATGAACTTGCCCACTATTAAATCTGACGCTTTTCTAGGACAGTGCAGCCATCTGCTGGGGATGGGACCCCTGTTACGGCCTGACCTACTCATGCTGAATATGTAAGGTTAACGACAGTATGGACACCTCGAAACGGTACTACCGAGGGTGGGATTTAGCACCGCGTGCGCAGCTGGGATTGTGCTGTCACTTTAGCGATAATTTGGGGCATTTATTTAAAAAATTATGACACTAATCGACACAAAGGTCTTTATTAAGTCACACGGAGCTTCCGCTGCGTAGCTAACATAATGACAACTGACTGACAGTCAGTGTTGCCAGGTGATCAAAACTTAAGTCACCAGATTAGCCAACAAAAGTCACCAGTTACCAACCGACTCATTGTGATTTAAATTTTAAACATTACGTTGAATATTTAATTCAATTCAGTAAATTAATAATAAATTAAAAAAATAAATAAATAAACAATTTGAAAAGGATATTGATTAAAGAAGGAAAACAAAATTTAAAAAAGTTAAAAATTAATTAATATTAAAGAAAAACTAAAAACAAAAGACAATCGATTTTTCAACTCAATTTAATAATAAAAAAAGATATTTGAATAGAATGGTATCAAAATTTAAAAAAAAAAACAAATTCATAGTAGATACTGAAAAATAATTAAATTAAAAATAATAACAAAAACAAAAGACTGCGATTTACAACATAATTAATAAATTTAAAAAAGAAACAATTTGAAAATGTGGTGACAAAAAAGAAAACAAAATAATAACAAATGAAAAATAATCAAATTAAAAAAAAATAAAGAAAACAAAAGGCAACCGATTTTATAAGACAATTTAATAGATTAATAAATTTAAAAAAAAATTAAACCTTATTAATGAAATAATGAAATTAAAAAAATAATCAAATTAAAAAAAATATAGAAACAATAGACAACGATTTTACAATACAGTCTAAAAGATTAATTAAAAAAATCATTCGAAAAGAACGGTAATTCAATTCAGTAAATTAATAATAAATCTAAAAAAAAAAACGATTTGAAAAGAATAGTGATTAAAGAAGGAAAACAAAATAATAAAAATTGAAAAACAATTAAATTAAAGGAAATACTAAAAACAAAAGACAGTCGATTTTTCAACACAATTTAATAGAAAAGTCTAAGGCGCGACATCTGGCAATCGCTTTTTGATCCAATAATACAACAAAATTTTTAAAAACAATTTAATAGGTTAATAATTAGAAAGAAAAAAAACAATTGAAAAGAATGGTGTCAAAACAAAGCAAACAAATTCATAATAAAAATTGAAAAATAATCAAATTAAAAATATTAATAAAAAATAATCAAATTAAAATGAAAACAAAAGGCAACCGATTTTATAAAACAATTTAAGAGGTTAATAAATTTTCTTAAAAATTAAAAGTATGACGATAGAACAAAGAAAAAAAAATAATAAAATTCAAAAATTATCAAATAAAAAAAATATAAATAAAAACAAAATGCAAAAATGGTGACAAAAAAGAAAACAAAATAATAATAACTGAAAAATAATCAAGTTAAAAAAAAAATGAAAACAAAAGGCAATCGATTTTATAAGACAAATAGATTAATAAATTATTTTTTTTAATATGATGATAAATCAAAGAAAATGAAATATAAAAACAATCAAATTAAAAAAATTAAAACAATTGACAACGACTTTACAACGCAATAAAAGATTAATTAAAAAATAAATTTGAAAAGAACGGTAATTAAATTTAGCAAATTAATAATAAATAAAAAAAAATCATTTTGAAATTAAAAGAAATACTAAAAACAAAAGACAGTCGATTTAATAGAAAAGTCTAAGGCGCGACATCTGGCAATCGCTTTTTAACCTAACATTGCGTCAATTTTTTTTTTAAAACAATTTTATAGGTTAATAATTAAAACAAACAATTGAAAAGAATGGTGTCAAAACAAAACAAACAAATTCATAATAAAAATTGAAAAATAATCAAATTAAAAATAATCAAGTTAAAATGAAAACAAAAGGCAGCCGATTTTATAAAATAATTTGATAGGTTAATACATTTTTAAATAAATAATAGTATGATGATAAAACAAAGAAAAGAAAATAATAATATTCAAAAATAATAAAATTAAAAAAAAAGAATAAAAACAATACAATCTAAAAAATTAATTAAAAAAAATAATTTGAAAATAATGGTGACAAAACAAAGCAAACAAATTCATAATAAAAAGTGAAAAATAATAAAATTTAAAATAATAATAAAAACAAAAGACTAACGATTTTACAACATAATTAATAAATTTTAAAAAGAAACAATTTGAACAAATGACGAAAAAAGAAAATAAAATAATAACAATCGAAAAATAGTCAAACTAAAAAAAATGAAGAAAACAAAAGACAACGATTTTATAACGCAATCTAAAAAATTATTAAAAAAATTTATTTTTAAAAAATGGTGACTAAACAAAGCGAACAAATCCATAACAAAAATTTTAAAATAATCAAATTAAGAATAATAACAAAAACAAAAGAGTGTCGATTTTACAACACGATTAATAAATTTAAAAAAAAGACAATTTGAAAAAACAAAACAAAATAATAAGTGAAAAATAATCAAGTTAAAAAAAAATAAAGAAAACAAAAAGCAACTGATTTTATAAGACAACTTAATACATTAATAAATTTAAAAAAAAAACAATTTTGAAAGTATTATGACAAAAGAAAGATGAGAAAATAACAAAATTCAAAAACAATCAAATTAAATAAAATAAATTAAAAACAAGAGACAACGATTTTACAACACAATCTAAAAGATTAATTTAAAAAAATAATTTGAAAAGAATGGTGACAAAACAAAACAAACAAATTCATAATAAAAATTGAAAAATAATCAAATAAGAATAATAACAAAAACAAAAGACTATCGACACAATTAATAAATTTAAAAAAGAGACAATTTGAAAAAACAAAACAAAATAATAACAAGTGAAAAATAATCAAGTTAAAAAAAAAGAATGAAAACAAAAGGCAACCGATTTTATAAGACAACTTAATACATTAATAAATTAAAAAATTTTAATTTAAAAAATACGATGACAAAACAAAGATAAGAAAATAAAAATAAAATTGAAAAATAATCAAATAAAAAAAATAAAAAAAACAAAAGACAACGATTTTATAGCACAATCTAAAAGATTAATTTAAAAAAGTAATTTGAAAAGAATGGAGAAAAAGCAAAGCAAACAAATTCATAATAAAAATTTAAAAATAAACAAATAAGAATAATAACAAAAACAAAAGACTATCGACACAATTAATAAATTTAAAAAAGAGACAATTTGAAAAGCAAAACAAAATAGTAACAAGTGAAAAATAATCAAGTTAAAAAAATAATGAAAACAAAAGGCAACCGATTTTATAAGACAACATTAATAAATTAAAAAATTTTAATTTAAAAAATATGATGACAAAACAAAGATAAGAAAATAATAAAATTGAAAAATAATAAAATAAAAAAAAGTAAAATAAAATAAAATAAAAACAAAAGACAACGATTTTATAACACAATCTAAAATATTAATTTAAAAAAAAGTAATTTGAAAAGAATGGAGAAAAAACAAAGCAACAAAGCAAACAAATTCGTAATAAAAATTTTAAAATAATTAAATTAAGAATAGCAACAAAAACAAAAGACTGTCGATTTTACAACACCATTAATAAATTTAAAAAAGAGACAATTTGAAAAAAGAAAACAAAATAATAACAATTGAAAAATAATCAAGTTAAAAAAAAATAAAAATAAAAGGCAACCGATTTTATAAATAATTTAAAAATATAATGACAAAGCAAAGAAAATAAAATAATAAAATTAAAAAAAAAAATCAAATAAAAAAAATAAATTAAAACAAGACACAACGATTTTACAACACAATCTAAAAGATTAATAAAAAAATAATTTGAAAAAAATAGAGAAAACTAATAAATATAGAAACATAATCAAATTAAAAGAAAATAATAAACGTAAGTCAATCAATTTTACAACTATTTAATAGATTAATAGATTTAAAAACTTTAAAAATGTTATAGAATTTTTCTTATTATTTAGATTTTGCGAAAAAACACCAAAGAATTTTTAAAATAATTGCCAGGTAATAACTTAACAACAAAAATTACTAGATCTGGTGATAAATTCCATCCCTGGCAACACTGCTAACAACCTGTAGGACCAATGTATGAAAAGCAGAAATCCCTCGAAAGTTACCAAAAGAATCTCATTTCGACATAGAAAATTCCTAAAAATTTGTTACTATAGTTGTTTTAAACTAGGAGGAGTTGTAGGTAATTTGACAATGTAATATTAAATCAGTGTCGCCTACATAAGGATTTTTTTCAAATTATTGGGAATCAAGGCATTTTCGTTCTAAAAACTGACTCACAGCACTATCATTTTTACTCTGACAGGTATTATAGAAAAAAAAGCTATCACAAATTGATGGATTTTGAAAAGGCAATTTCTGGCGTTTCACTTTTACTCGTTGGTCATACTGCGTAGAAGGAGGTTGGCGCAACTGAATCTAACCCAATAAAATTGATGGAGTTCGTCAGAGTTGATGCAATAACAAGCTTGAAGTAATGCCGTACGCAAACCAACCCTCTGTCCACATAACAGACTTAACCGACGAGAATGTGAAGTTCTACATCGAAGACACCGATTTAAGGTAAGCCCTGCGTTAACCTAAAGCCTTGACGTTTGACGTTTCACATAACCTCAACATTTCAGCGTCGCAAACAGCATCAGGCGAGTCTTGATCGCCGAAACCCCAACCCTCGCCATCGACTGGGTGAAATTAGAAGCGAATTCAACGGTGCTCAGCGACGAATTCCTCGCGCACCGCATCGGCCTGATCCCACTGATCTCAGACGACGTAGTGCAGCGCTTGCAATACCCCCGTGACTGCATCTGCACCGACTTCTGTCAGGAATGCAGCGTGGAGTTTACGCTGGATGTGAAGTGCACGGACGATCAAACCAGGCACGTGACGACCGCTGACTTAAAATCGAGCGATCCCAGAGTCTTGCCCGTCACCTCCAAGCACCGAGATGATGATTCTGCGGAGTACGGCGACACAGACGAAATCCTCATAATTAAGCTGCGGAAGGGACAGGAATTAAAAATGAAGGCGTACGCCAAGAAGGGTTTGTTTAAGTATAAAATGCACACAAGTTTGGTTTATTCAGGTATTTGAATCGGCAGGGTTTGGAAAGGAACATGCCAAGTGGAACCCCACGGCTGGGGTTTGTTTCGAGTACGACCCGGATAACACCATGAGGCATACTTTGTATCCGAAACCGGATGAGTGGCCGAAAAGTGAATACAGCGAACTGGACGAGGATCAATGTAAGTCGAAGCGTAATTGATTGTGTGCCGCCTCATATTGATGACTTTTTTAGACGAAGCTCCGTACAATTGGGAGGCCAAGCCGAATAAATTTTATTACAATGTCGAGTCTGCCGGGGCCCTAAAACCTGAAAACATTGTGATTATGGGGGTGGCGATGTTGAAGGAGAAATTGTCCAATCTTCAGACCCAGTTGAGTCAGGAGTTGCAACCGGATGCTTTAGCTATTTAAATTGAATTTAGTGTTACGTTTAGTTTAAATAAATAAAATTACTTTTCACACTTTATTATTGAACAAAGCTATGAAATAAATCCGTATATATGCAGTGCACGTAGTGAAATTCAAATATTCCCGCTAAAATGCGCGCCATCTATCGTCAACTGTAAAAAGTGATGCCTTCTGTAGATATATTCCTCTTGATTTTTTTCGTTTTAATGTTTTCTATTTGTCTTGTTTCATTCTCTATTTACTTTCTGTTTTGGTTCTTGATTTATACTTTTCTTCAATTTGCTTTCATTTTTAGTTACTTCAATCTCATTTTTCATTTCTTGTTTTTATTCTTAATTTGTTTTCTTTCCTATATTTAGTCTGGAAATGTACCATTCTTTTTTGAAAAGAGGACTATTTCACATTTAAGAAAAAAATTGGTGTCTTTTGATGACATTTTCTGAACAACTTGGCGATCTTGCCTGATTCTCCCATTTGGGTTGGTAGACCTGCCCGGGTGATTCATTCAATTGTCAAAAATGGTGGCCAAGGAGGTTATGTCCGGAGAAAACACCAAAAACGAATCCGGCGTTAAAGAAAACCTCTGGTGAATATTGCACGCGTTAACCTAAAACAATTACAAGCTCCTTGACCTAATGCCCTTGCAGGACATCAATTTTGAACGACGTTCAGAACCACGGAAACCCGAAGCTCCCCTCCTGCAAGCAGATCGTGGTTTTAGGCGACAATGAATCGGGCAAAACGACGTTGGTCGCCAAACTCCAGGGGGTGGAAGATCCGAAAAAAGGTTCCGGGCTTGAATATGCCTACATCGATGTGAGGGACGACTACAGAGATGGTAGGTATGAAGCACAAATGACCCTCAAGGCGAAGAAACGCACGCTTTTTGTGTAGATCACACAAGATTGAGCGTCTGGGTGTTGGATGGTGATCCGGGGCACACCGACTTGTTGAAGTTTGCTTTGAATGAAGAGACGTTTCAGCACACGTTGGTGATCCTGACGGTCACGATGACGGCACCCTGGGGCATCCTAGAACAGCTTCAGCACTGGGCCTCAGTCCTGGCTGATCACTTGGATAAATTGAAATTAGAAGTAGATCTTCGCCAATCTCGAAGGTAAATTAGAATTTAGCAAAAAATATTTTATTGACAAAGTAGTACCTTTTCAAAATTTAACAAACACCTGTGGTTGAGAGTTGAGATTAAATAAATATGTATCAGGTACTATTGAACTGCAGTATAAAAAAAAAATTTTCATCAATCCAATGAAGGGTGTCTATACAGTGTGCTATTGAACTTGAACCAAAAATAATTGTTAGAAATTCAATGAAGGGTGCCTAGGCTGAGGGCTGTTGGACTTGGAACCAAAAGAATTCTCAGGTGTATACATATATAGGGTTCTACTGAACTTGAATAATTTTTTTATATATATATATATATAAAAACTTAAACAAAAAAGTTGTGTTCCTGAAGTCGAACCAAAAATTATTATTAGAAATTTAACGAAGGGTCGCATTTGAACTAAAACAATTTGAAATGCCATAAAAAGGTGCACATACAGGGCTCCATTGAACTTGTTCCGCAGAAAAATAGTGTTTCTGAACTTGAACCAAGGTGTGACAACGATCGTCTTTTTTTTTGTGTTTCTCCACCTTATGAAAGGTCAATTTTTTTTGTTTTTCGTATTTTCTTGTAGAAAAAGTGGCGAAATCGATTGTCTTTTGTCATTGTTTTTCGTCTTTTGACAAAGAAAATCGTCCTGTTTTTGTTTTTATTTTTGTCTTTTTTTTTACGATGGAACCAGAAGTCGTTAAACCGATCGTCTTTTTTTGAGCGGTGCCTATACGGGGACTGTCGAACTTAAACTAAAAAATTTCTAAATGTGGTGAAAAGGTGCTTATACAGAAACAGTTGTGCTTCTGAACTTTAATCAAAAATAATAGTATTTTTTAAATCTGGCGACAAAGTTGGCCATGAAAATTTAATTGTGAACCATCGTCATCACGATAGTCCTCATTTTGACATCCGAACTTGCCATTCCTAACCGAAAGTGTCGCCTTGTGTTTTTCATCTTTTCTTACAGAAAAAGTTGTGAAATCGATCGTCTTTTGTCATCGTTTTTCGTCTTTTTATAAAGAAAACCGTCCTACTTTTGTTTTTTGTCTTGCTATGAAATAGGCAGTTGAAATTCATCATGAAATGATCGTCTTTTGTTTTTATTTTTGTCTTTTTTTTTACGAAGGAATCGGTCAAAATTGTCGTTAAACCGATCGTCTTTTTTATTTCTTTTTTTTTTGCTTTCACTGAAGAAATGAAAGACGATTTTTTTTTTATAAACGATCGATCGTCTTTTTCTTTTCTTAACCTTTCTAATGTCAGTTACACACTCGATAACCTTTTGTTTTAATTTTTTTTTGCTTATTTTTCTCCAAAAAACAAAAGAATTAATTATATACGAACCAAATTCGTCATAATTTCTTTTTGTTTGCGTTTCTTTTTATGAAGAAAAAAAAATGTAGTATCGAGGTGTGACACCGATCGTCTTTTGTTTTTGTGTTTCTCCACCTTATGAAAGGTGACCTTTTTTTGTTTTTCGTATTTTCTTGTAGAAAAAGTTGCGTAATAGATTGTTTTTTTGTCTTTTGACAAAGAAAATCGTCCTGTTTTTGTTTTTCGTCTCGCGATGAAGTAAGCAGTTGAAATTCGCCAAGAAACGATCGTCTTTTGTTTTCGTTTTTGTCTTTTTTTTACGAAGGAACCAGAAGTCGTTAAACCGATCGTCTTTTTTTGAGAGGTGCCTATACAGGGGGTGTCAAACTTGAACTAAAAAGTTTCTAAGTGTCGTGAAAAGGTGCTTGTACAGGGCTCTACAGAACTTGATTCACAGAAAAATTGTGTTTCAGAACCTGAATTAAAATTAATTGTTAATTGAGATTTAATGAGGGGTGCCTACACAGAGACTTGAACTAAAAAATTCTAAAAGTAATGAAAAAGTCATATACAGGGTTCTATCGAATTTGAACAAAAACAGTTATGTTTTTGAACTTTAATCAAAAATAATCGTATTTTTTAAATCTGGCGACAAAGTTGGCCATGAAAATTTAATTGTGAACCATCGTCATCACGATAGCCCTCAATTTGACATCCGACCTTACCATTCCTAACCTTAAATTCGAGGTTTCGGACTCAACATTGCGATAGGACGACACAAGAATGTGATCTTTTGTAATAAACGAAGAAAGACAATAAGAATGAGATCTGTTGTAACAAACGAAAAGAGATGATAAGAAAATAAGATTTACAATGAATAATCAAAATTGTGGTGTGTTCACAATAACATGTCACAATGTCACGGCCAACTTCGACGCCAAATTAGAAAAAGAAAACACCTCTTATTTAAAGAATAAACAGAAGGCTTTCGAACTTGATTCAAAAATCATTCCAAATATAACAAACGAGTGCATATACAGGGTTCTACCGAACTTGACCAAAAAAAAAATTGTTAGAAATTTAATTTTAATTTGATTAAGGTCAATTTTAATTTTCGAATTGAACTAAAGGAATTCGGTATGTCCAAGAAGGCGCGTTAACAAGGTTCTATTGAACTTGAACAAAAAAAAGTGTATGTTTTTATTTTCCCAAAGGGATATTTTCCCCAGGGGGAAGTTCCCTCCCCCCTAACAATCTCAAACTTGAACTTTATGCGACAAGTTTTTCGTACACGGTTTACGATAGGCAGCGCCATCTCTTGGATAGTAGCCCAACGTCACGTTACAGGTGTCTGTAAGGTTACTAAGTGCGCGATTTTTTTAATTATTTGTCATTTACATATATTTTTAACATACATTTTTATTTTCGCAAAGGGATACCTTTCCCCAGGGAAATTCCCTCTCCCCTAACAATCTTAATAAAAGAATCTCAAACTTAAACTTGGCGCGACAAGTTCGTATACGATTTATGATAGGCAGCGCCATCTCTTGGATGGTAGCCCAACTTCACGTTACAGGTTTCTGGAAGGCTACCAAGTGCGCGATTTTTTAAATTATTTATCATTTACATACATTTTTATTTTCGCAAAGGGATATTTTTCCTCGGGGAACTTCTCTCTCTCCTAACAATCTTAATAAGAGAATCTCGAACTTAAACATTACGCGACAAGTTCGTACACGGTTTATGATAGGCAGCGCCATCTCTTGGATGGTAGCTCAACTTCACATTACAGGTTTCTGTAAGACTACTAAGTGCGCGATTTTTTCAATTAATTTTCCCAAAGGGATATCTTTCCCCGGGGGAACTTCCCTCCCCCCTAACAATCTTAATAAGGGAATCTCAAACTTAAACTTTACGCGACAAGTTCGTCGTGTAACACTTTATGATAGGCTAACACACCCAACAAGAAGATACCTTTAATTAATGTGGATTCCGTAATTTTTTTTTGTCGCAGCTATGCGTTTCTTCAAACAGAAGAATCATCCTCTTATTATGTGTTTGAAATTGTATTATGTGACCTTGATCACATCATTGGTTAAATAAACCACACGTTTTCATTAATGGCTATTTAAAGTAAATGTCATCACAATCTCGAGAGCGCTTTTTATAGCACAGGGTGTTTCCTAAGTAAGTTCCAAAATTTGAAGGTGTGATTCCCATTAATATATTTAAAAAAATTGTTCTTATGAACATATGGCAGCAAATACATATTAAGGAGGCTACGACTAAAAACAAAACAATACAAATTCTTAAACTTTTGACATTTATTTGATTTACAATAATAACTGCTTGATTGGCTGCTTTTTCTGATTACTTAATGTTTTTATCACATTGGAACGTACTTAGGAACCACCTGTATTAGTAGATACTGAAATAAGTCAGCGTTGTTGTTTTCTGGTAAGCAACCTTAAGAACAATGTGTTTTTTGAAAATAAATTTTGTTTACGATGGTAGTATTCTTAGAAGAATAAGATTCAATATCACCCTGTATAAGATATATGTTTTTTTTTTATATTAATGTGATAGTAAGAAGAGTGACGTTCAGTGTCACCCTACATAAGGGTTTTATTTTTTTGTTGTGTAAATCTACAATATTATGTTCTAAAAGACTAAAGTTCAGTGTCACCCTATATAGGATATTAAAAAAATTTTTTTTTTTTTAGTTGCCTACAAATGTGCCTACAAATTATGACTTTGTATTTTATTTTCCAAATAAACTTGCAAATTTTCATTATGTAAATTAAACTGTTCGTTGCCTAGGCAACATTCCATAAAAATGTGGCAGGACTACATCGAGCCAGGCGACGAGTTAGATCCACAATCCCCGATGAAGCGCAGCTCGAGGAATCTCGGAGATCCCGAGGAGCAAGACACGGAGGATGGCCTTCCACTACCCGAAGGCACACTCACAAACAACTTGGGACTGGACATCGTAGTCGTCGTCACTAAAGTAAGAAGAAAACCAAGAAAACCCGCAGTTTTTTTTTCGTCCAAGTTAAAAGTCGATGTTTTCTCCAACAGACCGATTACATGCAGACCTTAGAGAAAGACCACGACTATCGAGACGAACACCTGGACTTCATCCAACAGTGGGTGCGCAGGTTTTGCTTACAGTACGGTGCGGCCCTGTTTTACACGAGCGCCAAGGAGGACAAGAACTGTGATTTGCTCTACAAGTATTTAACGCATAGGATATACAGCTTCCCGTTCCGTACTCCTGCACTCGTAGTCGAGAAGGACGCTGTTTTCATTCCGTCAGGTTGGGATAACATGAAGAAAATCGCAATACTCTACGAGAACATGCACACGTGCAAACCTGATGATTACTTCAGAGACATCATCGTCCAACCTCTAACACGCAAGGTAAACTAAAAGACTCCAGCTCAATATCACCCTATATACAAATATTTTTTTTTGTTTGCCTCAAAGACTCAAGTTTAGTATCACACTATATAATTTTTTTTTTTTAGACTGTGAATCGTGAGACGGAAATCCTGGCGGAGGATGAGCAGGCGTTCTTGACGAGGCAGCAGCAGATACTTCTGTCAGGAACAGGCTTGCCGGTTGCTTTACCCGTAAGGCCCGGGGAATCACCGATTAGGACTTCCGGATTGGGGAAAGTCACGTCGAGGTCGAGCGTTTCACCGGGCATGCAAAGTTCACCGTCGAAAAAGGTAAGTATGAAATCGAAATGGGGCAGAAAAGAAAACAATCTTTTTTAGCTTGATGGATCCAAGGTTGTGAGTTCGCCGGGTGGGGAAGGCGTCCTGGCGAATTTCTTCAACTCCTTGCTCCACAAGAAGACCGGAGCGAGTCCGGGGAATAGCCCCATCAGCGCGGGGTTGGCAGTGAAGAGCGCGGGGCCTGAGTCTTTGCCGGACAAGGCGACCATGCGCTCCGACGCAGCTGCGGAACTCGACAAGTTGGCACGTGGAAAGAAAGGGAGCGGCGGGTCCATCGACTTCAACTCCTCCGATTGTTAAACCAGAAGCTTTAACCACCACCACCACCACTCCGGAAGCTTTAATTATCGCAATAATCTGGTATTTTTTCGTTTTTGTTATCATCCAGCTTGCGCTTGTTTCTAATTTCTTCCCCTGAAGGTAGCAAGAAGTAACTTATTCTAATTTATTTATATTTTACGTTTAGCGGTCGATTAAAAAAAATAAAATAGAATAAAATAGTGGAACTCTTATGTAATAATAATAATAATAATAATATTAGAGATTTTCTATACGCTTTGATGGTGATTAGATTGATTGATTGATTACAGGCTCTTATAACTATTTGTAGATTTAAAAACTCTCTGTATCTGCATGTGATATAAATTAAATTTCGTTGTCTTTAACCGTCAGAAGTTTTTTGCAATTTTGTATTATTTATTAAATTCGGGATAAACAATAAATTATTTCTAATTATTTATCCTGAAGAAGTTCTGACAACTTTTTTTCGTGGCACGAAATTACAAAGTGGCAACATTCTAGTAAGTGTCGCACACAATACTGCTTGCGCAGCATTTTGTCGAGCAATCACCACAACACTGCTTGCGCAGCATATACTGTCGCGCAAACCCCACACGCAACTGCTTGCGCAGCATATTGTCGAGCAACCACACTTTACACTACATGCGCAGCATTTTGTCGAGCGTTTTTCAACGCGCCAAGCGCCATCTGTTGTAGATTAGGGGAATAATTTCATTATATTTAATTCTTCTTTCATTTTCTGTCTTCGATTTTCGAATCTATTTCCACCATTGATTTTATGCACGATTGTATTTCGATTTTTTTTTCGGTTTTCGTAGATTGCGATCACAATTCACTGGCGCCATCTGTTGAAAGACAACGAAATTGATTCCCGATACCCGAGGATTTTTCGGGAAAGTTCAAAGTTTGCAATTACAAATAGACTGCCTCTTGACGACGAGATACAGCTCTGCTCGTCGATGATTCGAGAATACATTCAGACCAATGTAACTGCCGCACACAATACTGCTTGCGCAGCATTTTGTCGAGTAATCATCACAACATTGCTTGCGCAGCAAATATTGTCGAGCAACCACACACAATGCTACTTGCGCAGCATTTTGTCGAGCACTTTCCATTGCAGCCAACATTTAGCAGCGCCATCTGTTGTAGATTTCTACGATCGATTTTAAGTAATATCATATTTCGATTTTTCTTCGAATTTTTAGACTGCGATCACAATTTAGTGGCGTTATCTGTTGAAAAGCAACGAAGTTGATTCCCGATACTCGAGGATTTTTTTGGAAAGTTCAAAGTTGCGCTGCATATATTGTCGAGCAAATCCCACATGCTACTGCTTGCGCAGCATATTGTCGAGCAACCACACGCAACACTACTTGCGAAGCATTTTGTCGAGCGTTTTCCAATGTAGTCAACATTTAGCAGCGCCATCTATTGTAGATTTGGGGAATAATCTCATAACAATATTCAATTTTTGTTTCATTTTCTGTCTTCTTCGATTTTCGAATCTATTTCTACCATCGATTTTACGCACGATCGTATTTCGATTTTTTTTGTTCGGATTTTCGTAGTTTGCGTTCACAGTACACTGGCGCCATCTGTTGAAAGACAACGAAATTGATTCCCGATACCCGAGGATTTTCTGGAAAGTTCAAACTTTGCAATCACAAACAGACTGCCTCTTGACGACGAGGTAGAGCTCTGCTCGTCGATGATTCGAGAATACATTCACACCAATGAAGCAGAAGAACGCTCAACCCTACACCCCTTGACGATGGCGCTGACATGTCTTTGTGCGATATACATCTGCCTTGGCGTTGACTAGCCCTCGTGTAGTATCCATATCACTGCTTGCACAGCATTTTGTAGAGGAACCACACACAACACCACTTGCGCAGCATTTTGTCGAGCAATCACCACAACGCTGCTTGCCCAGGAAATATTGACGAGCAAACTCCACATGCCACTGCTTGCACAGTATGTTGTCGAGCAACCACACATAACACTACTTGTGCAGCATTTTGTCGAGCGTTTTCCATTACAGCCAACATTTAGCAGCGCCATCTGTTGTCGAGCATTTTAGAGGAACGATTTCTACGATCGATTTTACGCACTATAGTATTTCGATTTTTCTTCGGATTTTAAGATTGCGATCACAATTTATTGGCGTCACCTGTTGAAAAGCAACGATACTCGAGGATTTTTCTGGAAAGTTCAAAGTTCCGCTGCATATATTGTCGAGCCACTGCTTGCACAGCATGTTGTCGAGCAACTACACGTAACACTACTTGCGCGAAATTTGTCAAGCGTTTTCCAATGCAGTCAACATTTAGCAGCGCCATCTGTTGTAGATTAGAGGAACATTTTCATTATAATATTCAATTTTTGTCTTGGCTCTTATTTAAAAACTCTGTGTATCTACATGTAATATAAAAATTAAATTTCGTTGTCTCTAACCATCGGAATTTTTTGCAATTTTGTATTATTTATTAAATTCGGGATAAACAATAAATTATTTATCCTGAAGAAGTTCTGACAATTTCTTTTCGTGGCACGAAATTACAAAACGGCAATGTTCTAGTAACTGCCGGATACAACACTGCTTGCGCAGCATTTTGTCGAGCAAACCCCATGTGCAACTGCTTGCGCAGCATTTTGTCGAGCAAACCCCATATGCAACTGCTCGCGCAGCATATTGTCGAGCAACCACTCACAACACTACGTGCGCAGCATTTCGTCAAACGTTTTCCATTGCAGCCAATATTTAGCAGCGCCATCTGTTGTCGATTGGGGGAACAATTTCAATATAATCAATTTTTGTTTCATTTTCTGTCTTCTTCGATTTTCAAATCTATTTTTCCGATCGATATTACGCACGATCGTATTTCGATTTTTTTGTTCGGATATTCGTAGATTGCGATCACAATTTAGTGGCACCAACTGTTGAAAGATAACGAAATTGGTACCCGACAGTCAATTGTTCCCATCTTTTCTTCACCTTTTTGACTGAAGGATTTATCTGAAAAGTTTGAAAGTGCGTTTTTCATTGCAGCAAACATTTAACAGCGCCATCTGTTGTAGTTTAAAGATTTCTTTACAATATATAAGATTTTACGCACGATCGTATTTCGATTCTTCTTGTTCGGATTTTCGTAGATAGCGATAGCAACAATTTAGTGGCGCAATCTGTTGAAAAACAACGAAATTGATTCCCGACAGTCAATTGTTCCTATCTTTTCTTCACCTTTTTGGCCGAAGGTTTTATCTGGAAAGTTTGAAGCTGCGTTTTCCATTGCAGCCAACATTTATCAGCGCCATCTGTTGTAGTTGAAAGGAACGATTTCACTATAATATTTAATTTTTGTTTTATTTTCTGTCATCTTCGATTTTCGAATCTATTTCAACGATCGATTTTACCCGCGATCGTATTTCGATTTTTTTGTTCGGATTCTCGTAAATGACGATCGCAATTTAGTGGCGCCATCTGTTGCGAGACAACGAAATTGATTGCCGACAGTCAATTGTTCCTATCGTTTCTTCACCTTTTTGACCGAAGGATTTATCTGGAAAGTTTAAAAGTGCGTTTTCAATTGCAGCCAACATTTAGCAGCGCCATCTGTTGTAGTTTAAAGGAACGATTCATTATAATATTTAATTTTTGTTTCATTTTCTGTCTTTCGATTTTCGAATCTATTTTTCCGATTGATGTTACGCACGATCGTATTTCGATTTGGATTTTCGTAGTTTTCAATCATAATTTAGTGGCGCCATCTGTTGAAAGGCAACGAAGTTAATTCCCGACGCTCGAGGATTGCTCTGGAAAGTCAGAGTTTGCAGGTGAGGCAAAAACTTAGCAGCGCCAACTGTTGTAGATTATAGAAACGATTTCGTTATAATAATTCGTTTTTGTTTCATCTCCAGTCGTTTTCGATTTTCATTTGTTCTCGGCTTTGTTTTTACTCACAAAAAGAAGGGGAAAAAAATTAAACACAAAAGAAACTAGCGCCGGAAATCGTGGAAATGCAAAATTGAAAGTTTTTTGATTATCAGTCGCTCCCAGCTAAATGAGAATCACGATCGTCTTTTTTTTTTAATGGCCAATCACCACCAACATTTTTAAATAAGTCGCTCAATGTGTATATTTTATAAAGGAGATGAGTCGGCCTCTAATGAATATTATTTGGACAACCGGGTTGTGTGCTTCAGTCATTTGAAGGCCAGATGGACTGGCGCTGTGTCGATCGCTTTCCGACAACGTTTAATGCATGATTTCTTTTCTATTTAAAACTAACAAATTTCTGTATGAAAACTTACAGCCATTTTAAAAAGAGTTTTGCATAATGCTATCTAATGTTCGTCCAGTGTTGGCAAGGTAAAGCAGCAACAAATTAAAAATGTTGCACCTGTGGTCTTTATATAATTTTGTAATTACGATAAAAAGTCTACGAATTTAAACAAATTGATTTATGAAACGGCCACAGGCGAGATGTCCTTCGGTTAATTGAAGGTCAAACGGTCTGACAGCTTGCCAATCGCTTTTGCAGTAATGAATGACATGTACATAGTCGCTTCTGCGGTTGACTTTATCCAAGACATGCACTTAAATTCCAACGCCTATCCTAATTCATTTTTATATTGATCGCTGATTACAAGTTTAATGAATCTAAACCACTTTATTGCTTAAATAAAATCCAATCTAATATCGATAATAATCTGGTTTAAAAGGCCCATTAACCGGGATTCCTAAATACTCGGCCTGCTCCGAAGATAACTGTGTGAGTTTCACGCCTAAGTGAGCCAAATGGAGCCTCGCGACTTCCTCATCTAATGTCTTAGGTAGCATGTGAACCCCGATGGGGTACTGACCAGGTTTACTCCACAGTTCGATTTGGGCCAGGACCTGATTGGTGAACGAATTCGACATGACGAACGAAGGATGCCCCATAGCACAGCCAAGGTTCACCAATCGGCCTTCGGCCAACACAATAACGTGCTTGCCGTTGGCCAACTCGAAGCGATCCACTTGCGGTTTGATGTTGACCTTCACCTTCGCGTTCTGCTCCAGCCAAGCCACATCGATTTCGCAGTCGAAATGCCCGATGTTGCAGACGATGCTGTCGTCTCGCATGCTCAAGAAGTGCCGCCCGACTATGATGGATTTGCAACCGGTCGTCGTCACGAAGACTTGGCCTTCTTTGCTGGCTTCGTCCATTGTTGTCACTTCGTAGCCTTCCATGGCGGCCTGTAAGGCGTTGATTGGGTCGATTTCTGTGATGATGACGCGGCCCCCGAACGCCCTCAGCGACTGGGCACAGCCTTTCCCGACGTCGCCGTATCCAGCGACCACGCACACTTTACCAGCGAGCATAATGTCAGTGGCTCTTTTGATACCGTCGATGAGGGACTCCCTGCAGCCGTAGAGATTATCAAATTTGCTCTGTGGAAAAAAAAACGAAAGGTCACAATCTCTTCTTTCTTTGATAAAAGAAAGAAAGAAAGAAGACATTGTGCCAGTGTTGCCACGTCAAACTCAAATTGTCACTTTTCGAACAAATTACCGCTTTCGTGATTCACATGTTTTTTTTTTTCTGTAATACCGACGCTTCGTGTCGTTTTTCTCTTGTTTTATGTCGGAGGAATATTGTCCATTCTTTTGTTTTTTTTTGAAGTTCTTGATTTGTCCGATTTTTCGTTTGCATTTTGTTAATAATAAAATATTGAGTATTTATTTGAGTGCTCTTTTCTTTCTCTTGAATTAATTTCTCGTAAAACATGTTCGACGCTTCGCTCTTTTGTTTTACATTTGTTCTTGTTGAATTAATTAAGTTACATTGCATTAGCGTTTTTTTTTACAGTTTTTCGAACGCTCTGTCGAAGGATTATCATGGGACTTCTTTTGTTTTCGACGTTTTCTTTTATTTTTTTTTACTAATCCTTGATTTTCAAAAAGTTCTCCACCGGAGAATCGTCGAATTCTCATTTGTTTTCTTTCTCATTCGTTTCATTTTTTACATTTCATTGCATTTTACTTTTCTTTTGCTTCTTTCTGTCAAAGAACTTTTTCGTTCAACGTTTCTTTCTTTTGTTCTGTGTTCATCTTTTTATTCGTGTCTTGTTGAATTAATTTTTAGTTACATTACACTTCTTTTGTTTTCTGTTTTTTTTGCAGTTTTCTTGTTTTTTTTTTTGACTAATCGTTGATTTTCAAAAGTTCTTCACCGGAGAATGGTCGATTTTTCATTTGTTTTTTTTTTGTTCATTTTATTCTTTTACACTTTACTTAAGTTTTGTTTTTTCAACGTTCTTTTTTCCTTCTGCGTTAATCTTTTTAATTTTTTTGATGAATTAATTTTCAGTTTCACATTAGCGCTTCTTGACAGTTTCTGAAATGCTCTGTCGTCCACTTCTTTTGTTTCCTATGTTTTTCTTTCTTCATTGAACGTTTTCCGCTCAAGAATTGTTGAGTTTTCGTTTTTCAGTTTTTTTGTGCATTTAATTTTTTATATTTCATTGTAACTTGCGTTCGATCAAATCCGTCATCGAGAAGGCTTTGAACTTGCTTTTATTTTTTATTATTTTTATTTTAACCTTAAACAACAGCGAGCTGTCAAGGGCGTCAACTGTCAAAGGTTTTGTTTACATTTTCGAGTTATTATTATTATATCTCGTTCATTTTTCAATTGTTTTTGTTCATCTTACTTTTTATTTGAGTTTTCCTTTGTTTTTTTTCTGTCGAATTAAATTTTCGTAAAACACTGACACTTCGCACCGTTTCTTCTTTTGTTCTGTGCTGATCTTTTCAATCGTTTCTTTTGTTTCTTGACCTATTTTTTTTTTTTTTTATTAATACTTGACTTTCAACCCCTCTCTGTCAATTTTTCATTTGTTTTTCTGTCCAGTTTATTTCATCCACTTTTCAGTTGTTTTTATTCACCTTACTCTTTACATTTATTACTTTGTGTTTGAGTTTTCATTTGTTTCTCTGTCGAAATAATTTTTCGTAAAACGTCAACGCACAGCCTCTTCTTTTGTTTTTTGTCGATCTTTTTAATAATTTCTTTTGTTTCTTGATTTTCGTTTTAAAAATCTTTGATTTTCAGCCGGTCTCTGTGAATTTTTCATTTGTTTCTTGTTTATTTTTTCTTTTGTTTTTTTTTCTGTCGAATTAATTTTTCATAAAACGACGCTTCGCACACTTATTTATTTTGTTATTTGTTGATTTTTTTAATCATTTCTTTTGTTTCCTGACTTTTGTATTTACAACTGATACTAAATATATTATTTTCATTAATCCTTGATTTTCAACTGCTCTTTGTCAAATTTTCATTTGTTTCTTGTCCATTTTACAATTGTTTTTGTTCACCTTATTCTTTTACATTTGATTTTTTATTTGAGTTTCTTTTGTTTTTTCTGTTGAATAATTTTTCGTAAAACACTGACGCTTCACAGTTTCTCTTTTGTTATTTGTTGACCTTTTTAATAATTTCTTTTGTTTCTTGACTTTTTTTTTATTAATCCTTGATTTTCAACCGCTCTTTGTCAATTTTTCATTTGTTTCCTGTCCATTTTATTTCGTTCATTTTTCAATTGTTTTTGTTCATCTTATTTTTGACATTTTATATTTTTTTATTTGAGACTTCTTTTGTTTTTTTTCTGTTGAATTAATTTTTCGTAAAACATCGACGCTTCGCAGTTTCTTCTTTAATTGATTGTTGATTTTTTTAATCATTTCTTTTGTTTCTTGACTTTGTTTGACTGTCACTTGTTTTTTGTCCATTTTATTTCGTCCAATTTTCAATTGTTTTCTCTTGTTTTTTCTGGTGAATTAATTTTTCGTAAAACATTGACGCTTCGCACAGTTTTTTTTTCTTTTGTTCTGTGTTGATCTTTTTAATCATATCTTTTGTTTTGTAAACAAAATCTTTAACAGTTGACGTCCTAGACTTTTTATATTGGTCCTTGATTTTCAACCACTCTCTGTTAATTTTTCACTTGTTTTTGTCCATTTTTCATTTGTTTCTTGTTCATTTTATTTCGTCCATTTTTCAATTGTTTTTGTTTATCGTATTTTTTGATATTTGATACTTTTTATTTGAGCTTTCTTTTGTTTTTTTTCTGTCGAATTATTTTTTCGTTAAACATGGACGCTTCGCACAGCTTCTTCTTTTACTGTACGTTAATCTTTTTAATCATTTCTTTTGTTTCTTGACTTTGTTTTAATTAATTATTGATTATCAAACGCTATCTCTCTCTCCCTTTCTCTCTCTCTGTATCAATTTTTCATTTGTTTTTTTGTCCATTTATTTCGTCCAATTTTCAGTTGTTTTCTCCATCTTATTTCTTTACATTTATTACTTTTTATTTGAGTTTTCTTTTGTTTTTTTTTCTGTTCGAATTAATTTCTCGTAAAACATCGACGCTTCGCACAGTTTCTTTTCTTTTGTTCTGTGTTGATCTGCTTAATCATTTCTTTTGTTTCTTGAGTTTTTTTTTTTATTAATCCTTGATTTTCGAACCCTCTCTGTCAATTTTTCATTTGTTTTTTTGTCCATTTCGTCCATTTTTCAATTGTTTTTATTCACCTTATTATTATTTTTTTTATATTTGAGCGTTCTTTTGTTTTGCTTTTGTCGAATTAATTTTTCGTAAAACATTGACGTTTCGCAGTTTCGTCTTTTGTTGTGCGTTGATCTTTTTAATCATCTCTTTTGTCTTTTTTTGACTTTTTTTATCAATCTTTGATTTTCAAACTCCCTGTCGAAAAATTGACATTTGCTTTCTTTGTCTAGTTCGTCAATTCTTCATTTGTTTTTGTTAACGTCATTCTTTTGGCGGAGTGTCGTCCACTTCTTTTGTTTTTGACTTCTTTCACCAGTTCTTGATTGTCAAACTGTCTTTGAAGGAATGCTGCCGATTTTCCACTTGTCCATTTTATTTCTTTACCGGTGTTATTTTTTGTTTTGAATTTTGTTTGCTCGAATATTTTTTTTAATTAGCATAGTTCTGCGGTTTTTCATCTGATTCAAGAAGGAAAAACCTTTTGTTTTGAATTTTGTTTGTTCGAATATTTTTTTAATTAGCATAGTTCTGCGGTTTTTCTTCTGATTCAAGAAGGAAAAACCTGAGATATCGACATCTAATCCTTACGCGGAAACTCTGTAAAGTGTATCAACTGTCAACGAATCATTATTAAGCCGCGGATTAAATAGTACCGTCACAGCTACGCTTGCAAGGGAGGCTCACAGCGCACGATCCGATTTCGGTTGTTACGAATTAATTGCATTGAGAATACGTGCTCAATTAAACCAAACTTGTTAGAGTAATTATAAATCCTTAAAAGAAAATAATCTTTTATTTTATCGTAATTATCTGGCCTGGGAAATTCCCTTAGCGTCGCTGGCTTTGTGACATCTCACAGGTCATCTAGTGGACTACTGTATTTATTGCTCTAATCATCACTTGAGCCAAATTTTTCTGCTATTCCCCATTTTATTGTAAAAATATTCTTTTTCCCGTAGAAAATCCCCGCGTGGCAACACTGCCTGGTGCCACGCAAGTCAAAAGAAAAGCACTTACTTTCGTTACGGAATCATTAACGTTAATGGCGGGCACTTTAAGCTGTCCGTCCTTAAACATTTTGTACAAGTTGTGAACCCCGGTGGTGGTCTCCTCGCTGATTCCCTTGCAATTTTCTAAGTACTGGGGGAACTTGGTGTGGACGAGGTTGGTGAGGTCTCCACCATCGTCGAGTATCAAGTTGAGGGGCTGCCCGTCGGGGAAAACCAAGGTCTGCTCGATGCACCATACGTATTCTTCGTCGGTCTCTCCTTTCCATGCGTATACCGGAATGCCACGCTTTGCCATTGCGGCCGCTGCGTGGTCCTGCGTGCTGAAAATGTTGCAACTCGACCATTGCACCTATAAACAAACAAATCATACCAATTAATTAAAAAAAAAAAACTATAAAATAAAAATTGGGAACGTTGTGTTGAGGTAAGTGAAGAGTTTGTGGGGTCTAGCTTGTAACGGCAAACCATTGCAAATACAATAAAAAATTTAACTATTCTGTTGTTTATTAGAATATTCTTTCAAACGACGATGTTTTATCTTGGCATGGAAGCTAAAGGTTATCTGCAAATTTGCGTATGTAAGCGGAGCTTCTATTACCTCACATATTGTAATAGTAAACAAATGTCTCAAAGTTCACAGAATTGTTAAAAACACAATGGCATCGCGTACATTTTTATTATAAAAAAATATTGCAAAATTGGCCTGAAGCGAGGCAGTGTCTCCCTAGAGGCCCCATGTTTTTGGCAGACCTCATGGTAATTAATATTGACTTGTAACTTTAACTGTGTGATAGAAATAAGTAATTTACCTCAGCTCCTAATTCTAATAAAGTCTCGATTAAGACTGCGGTTTGTATAGTCATGTGTAAGCAGCCTGCAATGCGTGCCCCTTGCAGCGGTTTTGTGTCCCCGTACTTCTTGCGAAGACTCATCAGTCCTGGCATCTCGTTTTCGGCTAGTTCGATCTCCTTGCGGCCCCACTCGGCCAATTTTAGGTCGGCTGAAATAATTAAAAACGAATCTTTGAAGGGCGCGAAGCAATAAGGGGCGCTCGGCGTTTCATAACCTAACACCGGCAAGCCGTTATTTATAAGTTGATTGCGGGGCTTACCGACTTTAAAAGGTGTCTTGGTCATTTTGGGCTGCTGCGGCGAGTGGAATTCGACACGTTTACGCTTAAAACTAATTAAAAACGACTTAACCGCAAGACACGCGCTTTCAAACTGACTCGCAGTGCTGCCAATCGATCGAGCGCGAAGTTCGGAAGATAGTTGCGAGAAATTGCGGTAGATGCCACTGAAATTCGCTAGATTATTAAAATGGTTTAAATAAACAATATTTGTACGTAAAATAACAAAAACAAAAAAAATTAACAAAGTTAATGATTACAATAAAAGAAGACAAAAACAAAATAACGAGAATTGAATTGGCTTCCGATTGGAACTGCGTCGCGACTGCTTCTACTGCCGACGTTTCGTTCTCCATTGCAGAAGAACTTCCTCAGGGCTGCTGAGTCGTCACTATGACGCTAGTTATCGGGTGCAATGTTGCCAGATGGTGTGATTTATCATCAGATCTAGTGATGTTGAATTATTACTGTCATTCAAAAGAAATTACTATTATTATTATTACTATCTTTTCTTTTTATTTATTTTTTTTAATTTGATTATTTTCGAATTTTTATTACTTGTCACAATTAATTTAATTTGAAGGCTTTCGCGGTCGTTGTCCATAATTAAATTGGTTCTACTGCCGACGTTTCATTTTTCATTGCAGAAGCGCTTCCTCAGTGATGTTGCTGTTGCTTCTCGTTTGTCGTTCTCAGTAGTTTTCACCTGTCTTTTGAAATTCTTTTTTATTTTAATTTATTGACCTATTAAATTGTGTTGTAAAATCAGTGGCCTTTTGTTTTTATAACATTTTTTAATTTAATTATTGTTGAATGTTTGTAATTCTGTTTCGTCGCAATTCTTTCAAATTCTTTTTTTCTTAAATTTATTAATGTATCAAATTGTGTTGTAAATTCGATTGTCTTTTGTTTTGATTTTTTTTAAATTTGATTGTTTAATTTTTTTTTGTTTTGTCACCATTATTTTCATCTTTCTTTTTGTTAATCTATTAAATTGTGTTGTGAAAACGATTGTCTTTTTGTTTTTATTGTTATTTTATATATATTTTTTATATTTCTTTTATTTGATTATTTTTCAATTCACCATTCTTTTCAAATTGTTTTTTTTTTTAAATTCGTTAATCTATTAGATTGTGCTATAAAATCGATTGTCTTTTGTTTTGTTATTAATTATTTAATAATTATTGTTTTCTTTTGTTTTGTCACCATTCTTTTCGAATTGTTTTTTTTTTTTAATTCGTTAATGTATTAAATTGTGTTGCAAAATCGATTGTCTTTTGTTTTTATTGTTATTTTATATACATACATATTTTTTTATTTCACTAACTTTTCAATTTTTATTATTTTGTTACAATTCTTTTCAAATTCATTGTTTTTTCATCTGTTAATCTGTTAATCTATCAAATTGTGTTGTAAAATCGATTGTCTTTTGTTTTTATTATTATTTTATATATATATACGGTCCATTGTAGGTTTCCGCGGATGTTGTGTGTTGTAATATTCTTCCGGGTCTTCCTCTGCGTAGGGAACTGTTTTTGTCTCGACGGCGTTTCGACAGAATCACATCTGCCATCTTCGGGTCTTCGATTCGCATAATAGCGAGAAGCAGAACCAAGCAAGCTGCAGAGAAGACCTGAAGATGGCAGGCCAGTTATTATTATTATTCATTTAGCAGCAGGCCATGAATGCCATCGAAATATTAGTAATTTTACAATTTTATTTAAATTTAAAATTGTGTGACAGGTCAATGCAGTTTTATTGCTTTGTTGTGTACACAGATGACGTTGCTAGATCAGTGTTGCCAATAAGCATTCTGTAATTTTAACACAAAAACTTACCACGAATCGGAACAATTCCCACGGATTGGTAACACTGGATTCACGCCAGAGTAACCTATTGCTATGTTCAGAGAAGCGATTGCTACAAACTAGCGCCACCTACCTCATAATTTAATAATTTGATATAAAATTAAAAAAAAAAAAACAAAGAAAATGGTCGACGATGTTTTATGTCAAAAAACGAATTAAAACGAAACAAAAGACGTTCGAATTTCGATTTTATTCTTCGTAAAAAATAACAAAACACAAACAATTGTGAAACAAAGCGACAAGGTTCATAAAAATAACTATTTTTTTCCCCTCGACAGACACAAAAAAAAAATAAAGAAAAGAAAGAGACAAAATACGATCGACACTTTTGAATATTATCTTTTTTGTCAAAAAAAAGGCAAGCGTCGGTAGTCATTCATTTTTTTTTTTTAGTTTTCGTCTTTCTGCAATTTTAACACAAAACTTACCACGAATCAGGACAATTCTCACGAGTTGGCAACATTGGATCCACGCTAGAGTAACCTGTTGCTAAGTTCAGAGAAGTGATTGCTACAAACTAGCGCCACCTACCTCATAATATAATAATATGTAGCAGCATTTTGGGGTGCACTGCACTATAACTATGATTTATTCTTGAATTTGATATAAAATAGAAAAATAAAAAAAAAAGACGACGATATTTTATGTCAAAAAGTGAGTTACATCGAAACAAAAGACGCTTGAATTTCGACCTTATTTCTCGTAAAAAATAACAAAACACGAACAACTGTTAAAGAAAGAGACATAATGCGATCGATACTTTTGAATGTTATCAAAAAAAGAAGGTGAGAATTGATTGTCATTCGCTTTTTTCGTTTTCTTCTTTCTGCGTTTTGTCAAAAACGACGTTCTTGCCAGATTGTCAAATAAATTGTTGGTAAAGCAGAACTCGATTTATATGTTTGAGTGTAGCATTGCCAACTTTCCTTCCTCCCCTAAATTTAGAGGTACATTTTTCTAAAAAAATGGATTATTTTTAAGAGGGAGAGGTGAGAGAAATACTAAATTAAAAATAAAAGTATTCCTTTTGAAATGCATACCGGTCTTATCTGAGGTATTTGTCAGCTGTCAACCTGACAGCTAGCTGCCTGAAATAAATGTTTGTTTACATTTTTGCAGAACCCATTTTCGTTCTTATTCTATATAACGTTAAACTTTCTTGTATAGATTTATTTCTTTTTTTATCTTTACGAACATTCATGAATTTTGAGTTTGATTTCTAAAGTAGTTTTTGGAAAAAATGGGGACATTTGGGGAGTTTTCAACTAACTAGGGGAAAAGTTCACCGAAGTGCTGGCAATACTTGGCGAGCAACGCTAATTATTTTATAACACATCACCAGAGACTAAATGAATGAAATAGTTGGGAGCACTGATCTTAGTTATAAGAAATTATTGGAATGCCATTAACAACAGGTAAGTAATTAATTATCAATGTTGGGTGCACGTCATTCCACCTAATAGACCTCAAAATGAAAAAGGCACTAAAAGTGTTACCAACTATTTCAGTTTTTTTGTTAGTTGTTGAGTTTACAAAGACAACTAAACCTTTAGCGTTTTGTTTACAATTATTTTCTAATGAAATCACTAGATTTATCGCTAAATTGGTCATCAATTCAGTGAATTTTCGACTCACTGGGAGTTACCAACGGAAAGTCATCAGAACTAGTGACAAAATCACTAAATTGGCAACATTGTTCCAGATTTTATTGACATTTAAAACTTGATCAAATAAATTTTTGGAGACTTTGGCGAAATCAATTTATCACTTATCAATCAAAAGCAAGAGAAAAATTTAATACAAGAAGAAATAGGATCGCTGCTTACTATCAACTGCCATTAATTAATAGTACTAAACGATTTTCTTTTCCTTGTGGCGCCATCTTATGAAGTAGTAGTAAATTTCTCAGGGCGCGCTATTTAAAAATTTGTCAACTTCTGTTTAAAATGATTTTTTTAAATCAGAACAATTCAGAACAAGTTGCCCTTTTTATTAGATTAAAACACATCCAAAAATCAGTTGGTGTCTTCATCACCGAGACTTCCGTTGCTAGAACTCGGAAACCCCAGCTCGCCGCTCCTCTTCAACCTCGTCACGTTGCCCTTCAACCTCGGCTTGCTCGGGGGCCTCTGGCGTAAAGTGTTCACCATGCTCGAGCTACTATCGTAAGTCACGATCTTCACCATGGAACGTTTCTTCCTGCGTTTGGTATGGGTGGCCCTCACGGGGCCATCATCCTCACTCTCGTGGACTTCGTTCAACTCCTCCGAACCTTTTTTTTTTAATATGCCACTATTAATGCTTTCGTCAGTTGAAGAATGAAGGGGTGGGGGGGAGATATTGAAAATAGAGGAACACACATTCCGTTCGCCTAGTTTCAAACGTCCCTTGGCTTAAATTACCTGGAAAGGATGCGACTGGGAGGTATGAGAGGACGCTGCTTTCGGGCGACTCGGTTTCTTCCTGCGGCATTTCCGGTACTGACGTGAGCCTGTTTTCTGTAGGCAGGAGCTTCTTGGAGCTTCGCATCCTGCTGAAATCCGGCTTCTGTCCCACCAGCATCTTCGTAACGTCGGTCGTCGAGCCTAGGTTGTTCGTGACTATCGAAGAACTCTCGCTCAGGCCCGGAAAAAGGATCAACATGGGGGCTTTGAGGTTCCCCTCGACGTCGACGACTTGCAGCTCTTCTTCGTCGAGGTCTTCGTCTTCCGGTTGGTTTTGGAAGTTCGGGTTGTAGAAGGCCAGGTCCACCCACTTGGAGTCTCTGGCGGCGAGCGGGATGAAACCCTCCTCGCTGCTGGAGGTGTTCGGTAGGTCTTCGCGTGGGCGGGCCTCCTCCCCTTTCTTGTGCGCTTTGATTTTGCGTCGGGCGCCGTGGTCGCTGTCTTCGAAATTCTTACTCTTGTCCGGTTTATCCATCAGGTAGGAGCGGATGGTCTTCAGGCATTTTTGAGGCCCCTTCTTGAGTTTGAGGAGCAACTTGAATTTAGTCATGACATTTTACACCGAAAATTGAAGTTGCGCTCTCGTTGCTAGGATAATAGTTGTAAAACCAAAGTATGCACACATTTGTTCAAACCGATTGAGAAAAATTGGGAATTTTCTATCAGCGTAACGAAGATGGAACATCCACCTAGTATTAGCATTTCTCATAAATTACGCTCAAACTTAATTCTTTTTAATTAAAAAAATTATTAACGTGTAATCTTCAAATAAACAAAAGGTACATTTTTTTATAATCGCTCTGTATTATATCGATTTCATCTTGAGGCGCCATCTATGTTCGAAACTTTTAGTTACATTTAAGTGCCAAATTTAATAAACAAGGAGGACGGCGAACTGATCAGTTCCGCAGAAGTGAAGGTGTCGAAATGATAAACAGAGGACAATAATATAAAGGGGGAAAAGAGGAGAGCAGGCTTCATTTACATAAATTACGAGAAAACAAATTATTAAGTAAAGAGAAGATGAGTCTGTACGATTGTTTATAATCGCTCTGTATTATCTTGTGATGCCATCTATAGTGGAATTCTTCAGTTATACTTAAAACGCCGAATCTAAATGACAATCGCATACGAGTAATTTCTGCAGAAATCGCTAAATCGGTTTAATCTCGTGACGCCACCTGTGTGGGATTTCTTTAATTACATTTCAAGCGTCAAACTTAAAATGGCAATCGGAATGAGAAATAAAACTTTTGGAAACGATAAACAGAGAATAATAATTAGACTTCGGACATTTCGGAGCGTTGCCATGGCTACGCAATGAATGGGCACTTTTCATTGGTACTCGCATTGTCTATCCATGGCAAGCGCTCCTAAATGTCTGATAATAATATAAGAGAAAGCAAATTTCGTTTCCAAAAATTGCAAAAGACAAATTATTTCTCTTTAATAAAAAAAATGTAGCATAATCAAAAAAAGATTGTCAAGTTAGTGTATCATCAAGTAAACAAAAAACGAATTTGTACGATTTTTTATAATCCCTTTGTATTCTATAGATTTCGAACTCGTGGCGCCATCTATATCCTCATCTTTTAATTACATCTTAAGCGCCAAATTTGAAATGATGAAAACCATGACCACATCGTTTCTTATAAATTAGCGAAAATAAAATAATTACCTTTAATAAAGAAAAAATCAATTTAGCGAATCATTGAGTAAACAAAAGGTAAGTCTCTACGACTTTTTATAATCGCTCTGCGTTAAATCGGGTTAATCTCGGGGCGCCATCTATGTCGGAACACTTTGATTGCATTTTAAGCGCCAAATTTAAAATTAGGACAAATCGTGAACGTATTTCTGCACAAATAAAAAATCTCGAAATGATAAACAGAAAAGGGGAAGAAAGGGAATCCTTTCCATAAATTACCAAAATTTTTAATTAAAAAAAATGTAGCTTTATGAAAATTAAGAAAAAAAAAACTATCAATTCAGTGTATTATCAAGTAAACAAAAAATAAGCGAATCTGTACGACTTTTATAATACTCTGTATTACGTACTCGTGGCTCCATCTATGTGCGAATCCTTGAATTATATTTTAAGCGCCTAATTCAAAATTATGATGGCGGTGAATACATTACTTCTGTAACGATAAACAACGAACAATGAAGGGGGAGAAAAGGGAAAAGCAAAAAAATATTTTTTCTTTAATAAAAAAATGTGTAGTATTAAGTGATGTATTACATGGATTTAATCTATTGGCGCCATCTATGTCCGAATCATATAATTTGAAGGGCCAAATTTAAAAGGCGGAGAATTTTGAAGGAAGCTTTTCCCTTTTATATAAGCATTTAGATGACAGTATTTAATTCATGTCAATTTAATTGGCGTTTTTCTTTTGGCGCCATCTATGTACGACCAATTTATTACTGCGCGTTATTACTGTGGCGCCATCTATATTGGATTTTTTAAATAATATTTTAAGCGCCAAAATTAAATTGCAAAAATGAATTTCTTGGTTTATTTTCAAATTTTTTTTTACGTATATTACAAAAACAAATGAACAATGAAAGTGGAGGAAAGATGTTTAGGAGAGTAAGAGGTGAAGACTTTTAGGCGGAGAGGGGGTGAATGCCATCCTAGACGATTTCTTGAATTTGTTTGAAAGTAAGAAAAATATAGAAACAATATTTTTCAGGCGCTGAATGATGTGACGTTTTTCATTTGTTCTCGCGGATGACACTTACATTAAATTTGAACAACGTTGCATTCGAGCAAACCTTCATTAACTTCAGCGATGAGTAGATGGTGTTGAGTTCATTCAAAATAACGTTCACTTCGATGATGAGTTAGATGTTGTTTTGAGTTTGACTTAATCAACCATTCAATTGAAAGTAACCATGAGTTAGACGTTATTCATTTTTTCTGCGTATTTTTTGCATTTCATTTAGTTTAAATGACAATCAATAAATTTGACTTGAATGACGTTGAAAGTGATTCAGGTGACGATGAGTAAAATTGAATAAACGATGAGCTATGTAACGTTGCATTTCGAGTTGAATGATGTGACGTTTTTCATTTGATCTTACGCATGTCATTTGTTTTAAATCGAACGACGTTGTATTCGAGTAAACTTGAATAACGTTCACTTCAGCGATGAGTTAAATGAGTTCGATTAAAATAACGTTGACTCGATGGTGAGTTAGATGTCGTTTTGAGTTTGACTTAATCAATCATTTAGTTGAAAGTAACCATGAGTTAGATGTTATTCATTTGTTCTGGGTATTTTTTGCATTTCAGTTAGTTTAAATGACAATCAATAAATTTGCCTTGAATGACGTTAAAAGTGATTCAGGTGACGATGAGTAGAATTGAATGAACGATGAGCTATATAACGTTGCATTTGGAGTTGAATGATGAGACGATCTTGCGCATGTCATTTGTTTTAAATTAAACGACGTTGCATTCGAGCAAACTTGAATGACGTTCACTTCAGCGACCAGTTAAAAGACATTGAGTTAGATTAAAATAACGTTGACTTCGACGATGAGTTAAATGTCGTTTTGAGTTTGTTGTTTTGAGACTTAAACAATTCAGTTAAAAATGAGTTAGATGTTATTCCTTTGTTTTGTTTCATTTTTTCTTGTGAATGTCACTCACTTACTTTAAATTTCATCGATGAGTTAAATGAAGTTGAGTCCGACGACGAGTTTAGATGTCGGTTTGAGTTTGACTCGATAAATTTAGTTGAAAATAACGATGAGTTAGATGACAATGAATTTGAGTTGAATGACTTTAAAGTGAGATAGATGACGTTAACCTTAATGACGAATTGAATGATGAATTATGTAACGTTGCATCTTGAGTTGAATGATGCGACGTTTTTCAATTGTTCTTGTCAATGTCACTTATTCTAAATTTCGTTGATGTGTTAAATGAAGTTGAGTTCGACGATGAGTTTAGACGTCGATTTGAGTTTGATTCGATGAATTTAGTTAAAAGTAACTATAAGTTAGATGACAATGAATTTGAGTTGAATGACTATAAATATGAGTTAGATGACGTTAACCTTAACTGAATGATGAATTATGTAACGTTGCATCTTAGGTTGAATGATGCGACGTTTTTCATTTGTTTTCGTCAATGTCACTTACTCTAAATTTCATCGATGTGTTAAATGAAGTTGAGTTCGACGACGAGTTTAAATATCATTTTGAGTTTGACTTAACGAATTCAGTTGAAAATAACGATGAGTTAGATGACAATGAATTTGAGTTGAATGACTTTAAAAGTGAGTTAAATTACGTCAACCTCAAGGAGTTCAATTGAATTCAACGATGAGTTATGTAACGTTAGATATTGAGTTGAATGATGGGGCGCTTTCATTTGTTCTTGTCAATGTCACTTACTCTAAATTTCATTGATGAGTTAAACGAAGTTGAGTTCCACGACGAGTTTAGATATCGGTTTGAGTTTGACTTAAAGAATTCAGTTAAAAATAATTATGAGTTAGATGACAATAAATTTGAGTTGAATGACTTTAAACGTGAGTTAGATGACGTTAACTTTAATGACTTGAATTAAAAGATGAGTTATGTAAAGTTGTATTTGAGTTGGATGACGTTAAATGTGAGTCAGAAAACGTCAATCTTAATGAGTTGACTTAAATTGAACGATGAGCTACGTAATGTCATATTTCGAGTTGAATGATGTGGCGTCTTTCATTTGTTCTTGTTAATGTCTTATGTCACTTATTCTAAATTGAACGACGTTGCATTTGAGTAAATTTTAATGACGATGAGTTAAATCACGTTGAGTTTGACGAGTTGTTTTGAGCGTTGAGCGTTGTAGAAAGGTTTAAACCAGGATTAAATTTAAGCCTAAGTTAGAATGTGACACTCAGAATGCTGTCCGTCATAATGTTTGTCATATTCTAACTTAGGATTAAATTTAATCCTGGCTTAAACCTTTTATACAACGCTCAACGTTCAAAACAACCCTAATGACAACAAATTTGAATTAAATCGAGTTTCAAGTGGAGATAATTGAATTTGTATTAGGTAATGTTACCGCGTAACTTTGTTTTATGAATGACGTATAGTTTGAACTGATTGACATTAAATTTGACAACGAACTGAATATTGTTAAAACTGAGTTGAATGATGCTGCCCTGTTCATTTGTTTTTGTGTTTCAATAATGTTGCTGCGCTGTTCATTTTGTTTTTTTTTTTTAATAATTAAACGAAAATTTATTTCTGAATAATTTTTTTTCACAAAGATTTAAATATTGAGTATCAAATTAACAATTTAATTATTTATTTACTTAATTACATAATATTTTTTAATGAAAATAAAAAAAAAATGAATTAAAACCAATCAGTTCAAATTGGACAATTATTTTCACTTCACCCTGTACGTGACGCGAATGTAGAGACGAGAACCATCTTGCGTTTTTCACAATAATTTTTTAGCAATTTGATTCAAGTCGGTCAAAAATCGGCTGCGAGATGTCGCCAACTAAACTATTCTTTAATAATCTTTTTAAATAAAAACAAAAACAAATCGGTAAGGTATTTAGGCACCTTCCCTCTCCCTAAAAACAAAAGAAAGTGCCCACACAAGCGAAGTATTATTTAAGTATTCTTAGACCGTTCGTTTTAAATCGCGGACGCTCGTACGTCGACGTCGCGACGCTCGCCAGTTTATTTCGGCCGTCGCGACGCGCCATAAAATGCTCGCTCGCATCGGACGTTTCCTTCAACAAAAATCGACGACGTCGAATCTAAACCGGAACGTTTAACGACCGATTAACATGACCCATGAAATTCACATGAAGAAACGCGTAGAGAAGCAGAAGAAGAAAAAAGGTAAATCCCGATGATGGGTTTCGCCATACCACGCCGCATGTAGGACGTGTAGAGCTATTTTTAAAATCAGCTGTGATTATTAAAAGACCTTGAGCGGTGTTGCTTTTGTTTTGGATTTCAGTCGAACCGACGGAGGAGGTCGTCGTTCGTCATAATTCAACCCCCCAGGTACACGTCGGCGACCACCTCAGCATCCACGTCTATAAGGAGAGGGCAACTGGTGGAGGCGTCTGTGCCAAATCAGTATTTTTTGTTTTGGCGATTTTGATCGCCATCATTTTGGCGTTCAGCTTCAGTGGATACCAAGAAGACACCGACGGTAAGTCCTAAACGCCCCCCAAAAAAAGTTGATTCACTTCTTTCAGTTGACGTCGCGAAAACTGAGTCACATCTTGGGCACATCATCAAAAGCGTCCACCATAAATCACATGGGCGTGATGCCGATGAAGATGTGGTTGAACATTCCGAAGAAATAGATGAGGACGATGAAGAAGAAGAAGAAGAAGATGATGAAGAAGACGAGGATGAAAGTGAATTAGAAAGTGGAAGCGAGGCAGACGACGATTACGATGAAGATGAAGACGACGAAGACCATGACACAGAAGAAGATGAAGACGAAGAACACGCAGAAGATGAAGACGATGTAGATGAAGAAAATGCAGAGGAAGACAATCCAGAACATGACTTGGATGAAGAAGACGAAGAAGACAATGTAGATGAAGAAAATGCAGAGGAAGACGATCCAGAACATGACACAGATGAAGAAGACGCAGAAGAAGATGACACAGAACAAGACATAGATGAAGAAGACGCTGACGAGGACGAGGAACACTCTCCAGAACAACGCGTGAATGAAGAAGAACAAGATAACTCTGAAGAAAAATCAGAAGAAGACGAAATCACCGAAGAAAGCGACGAAGTCGAAGTTGAAGTCGAAGATGAGGACGAGGCAGTCGTCGACACCGAAGAGGATGAAAGTGACAGTGATTACGAAGACAGTAAACAAAAAGAAGAAGAGGCAATCGCAGATGCCAAAAAAGAAAGCGCCGAAGTTTTCTTGAAAAAACGTGCGTGGAAGTTTAGAAAGGTCGAGATTCAAGGTAAGGACCAAAGGCCTAAAGCCGGACAACGAGAGGAAGAAGAAGGGGAAGTCGATGGAAGAAAGGACTTCCACGCCATCAAACGCAAATTCGAAAAATTAAAGGAAGAAGCTGAAGACGATCGAAGTGACGAGGGAACCCCCCGGAGGATCAAAGAAGAAGAAAAGGCGGTCAAGTTCGATATTAAGAAACTCAAGAGAGATTTCGGTTCCGTTAGGCCAAGTTTCGGTAGATTGAAGAAAAACGTAACCACCGAAGAAAGAGAAGAGGAGGAGGCAGAAGACGATCAAAGCGATGAAACGAAGGAAGAAAAGACGGCGGCGTTTGACATTAAAAAACTCAAAAGAGACTTCGTCAGCTTGAGGCCAAGTTTTGGAAAATCGAAGAAAAACGTGACTATGATAGAAACGAATGTCCAGGAGGAAGATATCAGCGAAGAAAAGAAAGAAGGACCAGAACAAACCAAAGAAGAGAAGACAACTAGGTTTGATGTGGAAAAACTCAAAAGGGGCTACGCCAGCATGATACCAACCTTTGGTAAAGTGAAGAAAAGTGTGACTACCGCCGAAGGGGACGACGAGGAACCCGAAGATGATGACGGCGATGAATTGGAGAAAGTGGAACAGACGAAAGAAGAAAAGACAACTAAGTTCGATATGGAAAAACTCAAAAGGGGTTTTGCCAGTATAGTGCCAACATTTGGGAAAGTGAAGAAAGATGTGCCCACCACCAAAGGGGACGACGAGGAACTCGAAGATGACAGCAGTGAAGAACAGGTGAGATTTTAGTCAAAGGGATTTCTTCTGTTTTAAAGAAAACGTCTTTTCAGGTCCAAGAAGAAGGCGAAGAAAGTGAAGTGGAAGATAACGTGTCCGAACAAAAACTGACGAGGACGGAAGGTGAGTTGCGAAACGTTTTCGAAAAGGGCACGATTTTTTTTCTTTTTTCAGTAGCGATCAAGTTTGGAGTTGGAGTCGCTATATTCGTGACAGCCTACGTCGTATTGGTCAGAAAATGGAAAAACGGTAAGACTTCCCCCCAACCCCCCAACATCATATATTTATTAGATCTTAAATTTAGATAAGCTCGTCGATGTTGTAAGTGACACCAAGAAGGAACCGGACGTGTCACAAACGAGCACCCTGGTGCCTCCTCCGACCCTCCAGGAAATAGAAAAAGACATCGAAGATTTCGGGGAAGGTAATTAACCCTCAATACAAGCCGGTGGTTATCCCCCAATGCAATTTTTTCTAGGATACTCAGATCAAGAGGATGCAAACGTCAACGTGCCGGCGTCGAGGCGACGCTATGAAGACCTGAGAGCCAGGTACACCCGAACCTCAACGACCACTAGCGAGGAGGAAGTCTCGTACGAGGAGTACGATGAGGAATACGAAGACGAAGAAGAGGTCGACTCTTTGGAAGGGGAAGAGTTATCCGAGGAAGACTACGACGAGGAACTCCTCAACAAACTCGAGCAGAGATATGGTAAACGGTTGAGCGTCAGCTCCGAAGAGTATGACGAAGACGACGAGGAATACGACCGACGAGAAGACGACGAACCTAAGCGGCGGAATTAATTGTTCTTATTTAGATTAAATTATTTTAATAAAGGGCGTTGTTTGATTAACCCTCGATGTCACCACGTGCGAAGAAATCTGAAACTATTAATTTGAATTGAGCGCGTTTTGAAACGGCAGTGTTGCCAATTTCCACTTCTTCTAAAGAGTTGTTTAGTTGGTTGCCTGCCTTATCGGTCTTAACAGGGTATGTGACAGTTGATGAGTTGACCGGCTGACTGATATATGTATGTAACATGAAATGCAACGGTTGTGATTCTTAAGTCTGATTGTTACATATAGCAATCTAGTCAGTGCTGCCAATTCTAAAATGACGGCGAGTCCTGACACCCTTCAACTGATATGTCACGTGATAGGCTTCGCACTCATAATGAGCACACTTTGGACATTTTGGTGCGTTGCCATGATTACCTAATGCGAAGACCAATGAAAAGTGTCATGGCAACTCTCCGTAATGTCCGAAGTGTGATAATGAGTATCTTTGTGTAGAAGTCAGCCATTTTGTTTTTCAATTGCTCTATATTTTTTTACGTGTGAAAATAATCAAGCCTTTTCAACGTTCTATTTTAAAATGATCGTCAATTGTGTTCTTTCTTTTCATGATATGTCAAAAATGTGACTGTGAGGTAAACAATAAAACAAAACAAACTCTGTTTATCTGAATTCCGAATACCGCACGATCGAATAAAAAATGACTCGGCGCAGGGAGTAGATCTGAGGAGAGTTGGCAGCACTGACATCCAAATGTCGTTAGTGAAGGAGGAAAAACTAGGTTATGTTTCTTTTCAACGTAAAAAATCCCTGAATATGTTACTATTTTCAGGAATAAATTAAAAAAAAATGTAAAATATTAATTAAAAATACGTAAAGTTAAAGAAAATAAATTTTACAGTGCAATTCAAATGATTAATAATAAATTTAAAGAAAAAAGAATTCGAAAAGAATGGTGTGAAAATAAAGAAAACAATAAAAAATATTAAAAAAATAAACATTTTAAGAAAATAATAAAAACAAAAGACAATCGATTTTACAATGTAATTTAATATATTAATGATTAAAAAAAAAATGAAAAGAACAATGAGAAAACAAACAAAACGAAAAAATTAAAATTTTTAAAAAGCGTAAAGTAATAAAATTAAAAAAAAATTATAAAAACAAAAGGCAATCGATTTTACAGTGCAATTCAGTTAGTTAATAATAAATAAAAAAAAACATTCGAAAAGAATGGTGACGAAACAAAGAACAAAATTAGAAGAAAATAAACATAAATAAATAAATAATGAATAAAAAATAGTAAAAAGTAAAGATAATCGATTTTACAACGTAATTTAATAGATTAATTATTAAAAACAAAGAAAAGAGCAATAACAAAACAAAAAGAACGAAATAATAATAATTTTTTAAAAAGCACGAAAATATAAAATTAAAAAAAATAATGATAACAAAAGACATCGAGTTTAAAGCGCAATTCAGTAGATTCAGGAATAAATAAAAAAAACAAAAAAAATCGTAAAAAGTACAATTAAAGAAAACAAACAAAAAATTAAAAAAACAATCGATTTTACAGTGCAATTCAGTAGAATAATAATAAATAAAAAAACATTCGAAAAGAATAGTGACAAAACAAGGAAGAAACATTAAAAAAATAAAGATAAATAAATAATAAAATTTTAAGAAAATAATAAAAACAAAACACAATCGATTTTACAACGTAATTTAATAGATTAATTTAATGATTAATTAATTAATTAACTTTTTAATAAAAAAAATGAAAAAAGCAATGAGAAAGCAAAGAAAGCGAAATAATGTAATTTTTTAAAAAGCACGAAATAATAAAAAAAAACAAAAAAACAAACGTAAAAAATTCATTAAAGAACACAAACAAAAAACGGTCGATTTTATAGTGCAACTCAGTAGATTAATAATAAATAAAAAAAACATTCGAAAACAATGGTGACAAAACAAAAAAATTAAATTAATAAATTTAAAAAAATATTCGAAAAGAATGGTGACAAAAGGTGATAAAAATAATAAAATTTTAAGAAAATACTAAAAACAAAAGACAATCGATTTTGCAACGCAATTTAACAGATTTGTGAAAAGTACGCCGAGAAAGCAAAGAAAACGAAATAATAGAATTTTAAAAAAACACGAAATAAAATAAATAAAAACAAAAGACAATCGGTTTTACAACATAATTTAATAGATTAATTATTAAAAAAAAAAAAAGAAAAAGCAATGAGGAAACAAAGGAAGTGAAATAATAATAAAGTAATTTTTTAAAAAGCACGAAATAATAAAATTAAAAAGATAAAACAAAAGACAATCGATTTTAGAGCGCAATTCAGTAGATTCAGAAATGAATTAAAAAAAAAGAAAACGTAAAAAATCTTTAAAAATACGGTTAAAGAAAACAAACAAAAGATAATCGATTTTACAGTGCAATTCAGATGTTTAATAATAAATTAAAAAATATTCGAAAAGAATGGAGACAAAACAAAGAAGAAAAATTAGAAGAAACTAAAATAATAAAAACAAAAGACAATCAACTTTACAATACCATGTAATAGATTAATTATTAAAAAAAAAAAAATGGAAAGAGCAATGACAAAACAAACAAAACAGAATAAAGCAATTTTTTAAAAAGCCGATATAATCGAAATAATAAAATTTTGAAAAATAGTAAAAACAAAAGACAATCGATTTTAGAGCGCAATTCAGTAGGTTCAGGAATAAATTTAAACGTAAAAAAAAACATTAAAAATTACAGTTGTAGAAAACAAAAAAAAACGGTAGATTTTACGGTGGAATTCAGTAGCTAAAGTGACAAAGCGAAGAAGAAAAATTAAAAGAAAATGAACATCAATAAATAAATAATAAAATTTTAAGAAAATAATAAAAACAAAACACAGTCGATTTTATAACGCAATTCAATGGAAATAAATTTAAAAAAGAAACGTAAAAAATCATTAAATAACACGAACAAAAAAACGGTCGATTTTATCATGGAATTCAGTAGATTAATAATAAATACAAATAACATTCGAAAACAATGCTAACAAAAAAAAATTAAATTAAAGAAAGTAATAATAAATTTAAAAAAATATTCGAAAAGAGTGGTGACAAAACAAAGAAACGCCGAAAAGCAAAGAAAACGAGAAAATTGAATTTTTAAAAATCGCGAAATAAAATTTAGTCCATTGAAGAGTTGGCAACACTGGAAAACGCCGTCATTCAAATTTAAAACACCCATGGTGATGACCTTGTAACACATCAATATCAAATTTAGGAAGACAACAAATAACTTTCTGCGGTTATAAAGTATCTGTGGTTATGCAGCATGCGTCAAAGTCTCAGTTGACATTTTCAAAGAATTTAAAACAAAAGAAAAAACGATATGCCGAATGTCTCTAAAAGCTTCTCTGACTGTGCAGGTTTACAAGTTGTAAATTATCGCTTTTTATGCAATAGTAAATTTTGGATGACATTTCCAAATACGTTTTTTGTTTTTGTGTTTCTGTCGCATTTTTTTATTTTATATTTTACTTCCTCTTATAATAAGAGAAATACATTTCTGTTATCTGTTTGATTAAAATAATAACTCAATACAAAACACAGAAAATTATTTTATATAGAACATGATTTGTTACTTTTTACCAACATTTCGGAAATGAAGTGGCAGTTTCTTTTTTGGTTTCTTTTTATACAAAACTGCTCTCCTATTATGTTAATAAAGCAACATTTATAAAAATAATCAGAAGCCGTGTTTTTTTAATCAAATAGGAAGTGATTCAGAATTTGCTCGGTCACAAATTGATAATGTTGCACGTATGCGGAATTTTCGCTGATAAATCACTATTGTATTTAGTTTTGTTTTTCCTTCACTGATGTGATGACTTTATTAGGAATGGTAAGCATTCTTTAATTATTCTGCAATTATTACAACGTTGCTCGTAATCAAAGCGAAATTACGACTAAAAATGGCAGACTTCGTTCGAGCTACGTAAAACCACCTTCAGACTTGTTTTAATTTCAATTAAATAATAAAATAATCTTGCGAAAATTAATTATAATTTATTAAATTAAGAAATAATAATAATAACCACGAGATGATAAAATTGTTTTTTTTAATTATACAGGGTGCTGTTAAATAAATTTATTTTAGTAGTTAACCGTCAATTGTTTATTGTGAATAAGCCACAATGGACCACCTGACGTATGAAATAGCATCGTCGAATAGAAGGCGAGTGGCAGGACTAATAAAAATGACATAAGTTAAATTCTTTTTCAAAATTTTCCAAAAAAAGAACGAAAGAATGTATTATGATACAGGGTGGTACTATACTCGAATTATTTGTAAGATCGATCGGTGATACTTTCGATCACGATAAGTGCTGTTTAAACAAAAACGTAATAAAATATTAAAAATTTTATAGAAACTCTGGAGGAATACGCATGTTCTATTTAAGGTCATTGCTTTTCCAACACGGTCAAAAAATTAGCACACTACACACTAAAATGAAAACGAAAATGTTCAAGTTTAAAGAAGAAGAATAGGTAAACCTAATTTCTATGATCTTTTGTTTCTACTTCTTCTATTAAAGGGAGCGGATTCAATTGAGTACGAATTATGTGCTTTTAAATAAAAATCACTGAAATATTTTAATGAAAATAAACTGACATTTTCTAATAAGAACACTTCTTTTTCCCCCAATGCATTAAAAATTGCAAACGTTTCTTGGTGATTTATTTCGATATGAATCGACCGTAAGAGGGCGTTTTAATATTCCAGAGCGCAACCCTGAAAAGTTTCGACGTGGATAACGCAGGATACTTAGAGCCAAATCCACCTCCTGAAGTTTTTTTACGACAAGTAAGAAAAAGAGTAATTCTTAGATGAAATACAAAAAAAAACACTATTCTTATTAGAAAACAACAAACAAAAAAAAAACAAACGCACACATTCTATTGTTATTTATACGAAAACACGAAGCAAAATGAACAACAATTTTTTTCTTCAATTGTCATCATAGAACTCTTATTTTATTTTTTGATGTCTTGTGTTTCAGACCGATGCTATACAACCGGAAAACTCTTATATGGATATGAACAAAAATGTAAGTCTGTGTTTCGATTGTTTTTTTTTTGTTTTCTCTTGTTAAAATTTGCACGTCTTTTATGTTCTTTAAGATAATTAGTCGACTGCCTTTTGTTTTATTTTTTTTTTCATTAACAATAAGTGAATTGTCTTTTGTTTTTTTAAGTTTTGTTTTTGTTTTCACTGTTTTCTTCAATTTTTTTTTTAAATTAATTAATTAATCGACTGTCTTTTACTTTTCATGAATTAATTGATCATCTTTTATTTTTTAAGATAATTAGTCAACTGGCTTTTGTTTGTTTTTCCTTTCTTTTCATTAATAAGTCGATTGTATTTTGTTTTTTTTTAATTTTCTTTTTGTTTTCACAATTTTGAACACATTTTTAAAAAAATTAATTAATTAATTAATAAGTCGACACTGTCTTTTGTTTTTGTTTTTTAAGTTTTGTTCACATCTTTTTAAATTAACTAATTAATTGACTATCTTTTGTTTTTCATGAATTAATTGCTCGTCTTTTGTTTTTTAAGATATCAACTTGTTCGTTTTCCCTTTCTTTTCATTACTAAGTCGATTGTCTTTTGTTTTTGTTTTATAAATTTATTTTTGTTTTCCCTGTCTTGTTCTCATTTTTTTAATCAATTAATTAATTCGTCGTCTGTCTTTTATTTGTTTTTCCTTTCTTTTCATTAATAAGTCGACTGTCTTTTGTTTTTCATGAATTAGTTCTCCGCCTTTTATTTTCATTACAATAATTAATCGACTGCTTTTTGTTTGTTTTTCTTTTCTTTTCATTACTAAGTCGATTGTCTTCTGTTTTTGTTTTTTAAGTTTTGTTTTTATTTTCCCTATTTTTTAAATTTTTTTAAAGCAATTAATTAATTCATCCACTGTGTTTTGTTTTTCAAGTATTAATTGCTCGTCTTTCATTTCTTTGCGATAATTAGATAGAGCGCCTTTTGTTTTCTGTTCTTTCTTTTCATTAATAAATCGATTGTCTTTTGTTTTTTTTTAAGTTTTGTTCTTGTTTTCACTGTTTTTTTTTTTTTTCATTTTTTAAAATTAATTCATTAACCGACTGTCTTTTGCTTTTCATGAATTAGTTGATCGTCTTTTATTTTTTCAGATAATTAGTTGATTACCTTTTGATTTTCCCTTCTGTTCATTACTAAGTCGATTGTCTTTTGTTTTTGTTTTCCCTGTTTTGTTTACATTTTTTTTAAAATTAATTAATTCATCGACTGTCTTTTGTTTTTAATGAATTAGTTGCTTGTGTTTTATTTTGCAAGATAATTATTGGACTGCCTTTTGTTTGTTTTTTCTTTCATTTCATTAATAAATCGACTGTCTTTTATTTTTGTTTTTTAAGTTTTGTTTTTGTTTTTCTTGTTTTGTTCACATTTTTTTAAATCAATTAATTAATTCATCGACTGTCTTAATTAATCGACTGTCTTTTGTTTTTCATGAATTAGTTGCTCGTCTTTTATTTTCTTTAAGATAATTAGTCGACTGCCTTTTGTTTGTTTTTCGTTTCTTTTCATTAATAAGTCGGCTGTCTTTTGTTTTTGCTTTTTAAGATTTGTTTTTATTTTCCTTTTTAGTTCACATTTTTTTTTAATTAATTAATTTATCGATTGTCTTTTGTTTTTCATGTATTAGTTGCTCGTCTTTCATTTCTTTGCGATAATTAGTCGAGTGCCTTTTGTTTTCTGTTCTTTCTTTTCATTAACAAGTCGATTGTCTTTTATTTTTTCAAGTTTTGTTCTTGTTTTCACTTTTTCTTCATTTTTTTAAAATTAATTAATGAACCGATTGTCTTTTGGTTTTCATGAAATAGTCTTTTTTTTTTAAGATAATTAGTCGACTTGCCCTTTGCTTTTATTTTTCTTTCTTTTCATTAATAAGTCGATTGTCTTTTGTTTTGTTTTGGTTTTGTTTTCTCTGTTTTGTTCACAATTTTTTTAAATTAATTTATTAATCGACTATCTTTTGTTTTTCATGAATTAGTTGCTCATCTTTTGTTTTTAAAGATAATTAATCAACTTGTTCGTTTTTCCTTTCTTTTCATTACTAAGTCGATTGTCTTTTGTTTTCGTTTTTTAAATTTTGTTTTCGTTTTCCCTGTTTTGTTCTCATTTTTTTAAATCAATTAATTAATTAATCGTCTGTCTTTTATTTGTTTTTCCTTTCTCTTCATTAATAAGTCGATTGTATTTTGTTTTTTTTAAGTTTTCTTTTAGTTTTCACGATTTTGTTCACATTTTTTTTTTTAAATTAATTAATTAGTTAATCGACTGTCTTTTGTTTTTCATGAATTAATTACTTGCCTTTTATTTTCATTACGATAATTAGTCGACTGCCTTTTGTTTCTTTTTCATTTCTTTTCATTAATAAGTCGACTGTCTTTTGTTTTTCATGAATTAGTTCTCCGCCTTTTATTTTCATTATGATAATTAGTCGACTGCTTTTTGTTTGTTTTTCTTTTCTTTTCATTACTAAGTCGATTGTCTTTTGTTTTTGTTTTTTAAGTTTTGTTTTTGTTTTCTCTGCTTTGTTCACATTTTCTTAAGTCAATTAATTAATTCATCGACTGTCTTTTGTTTTTCATGTATTAGTCTTTCATTTCTTTGCGACAATTAGTCGAGCGCCTTTTGTTTTCTGTTCTTTCTTTTCATTATTAAGTCGATTGTCTTTTGGTTTTTTAAGTTTTGTTTTTGTTTTCACTGTTTTCTTCAATTTTTTTAAATTAATTAATTAACTGACTGTTGTCTTTTGCTTTTCATGAATTAGTTGATCGTCTTTTTTTTTAAGATAATTAGTTGACTGCCTTTTGTTTTTATTTATTTTTTTAAATTTTATTTATTTGTTTTTATTTATCTTTATTTTCATTAATAAGTCGATTGTCTTTTGTTTTTGTGTTCACTGTTTTGTTCACATTTTTTTAAAATTAATTAATTAATCGACTGTCTTTTGTTTTTTATGAATTAGTTGCTCGTTTTTTTAATTTTTAAGCTAATTAGTCGACTGCCTTTTGTTTGTTTTTCCTTTCTTTTCATTACTAAGTCGACTGTCTTTTGTTTTCGTTTTTTAAGTTTTGTTTTTCTTTTCCCTGTTTTGTTCCATTGTCTTTTTCACCAATTAATTAATTCATCGACTGTCTTTTGTTTTTCATGAATTAGTTGCTCGTCTTTAATTTTCATTACGATAATTAGTCGACTGCCTTTTGTTTGTTTTTCCTCTCTTTTCATTAACAAGTTGACTGTCTTTTGTTTTTGTTTTTGTTTTACCTGTTTTGTTCACATTGTTTTTCATGTATTAGTTGTTCGTCTTTCATTTCTTTGCGATAATTAGTCGAGCGCGTTTTGTTTTCTGTTCTTTCTTTTCATTAATAAGTCGATTGTCTCTAGTTTTCTTTCTTATTTTGTTTTTCATATTAATCGTTTAGTTGTTTTTTGTTTTTTTTTAGAATAAAATTCACGACCTACCGCTCATTAAGGACGAAGGTTACATCGAAATCTCAAACGCCAGGAAACAGGTCAGTTAGGAGATCCCTTCAAACTTATTCATTAGATTCTGTAGTTACAAAGAATGCACCAATAAAATTAATTCAGTGCATTGAGTTTTATACAGGGTGCACTACGAAAGGCGGCTTCTTTCTTTATTAACATCTGCAAATCCATCATCCGTTTGTTTTAACAATTAGGACCTCCATTCAACGCCATCTCATCATAAATGACAGTTTTGTTCGTGGCCAGATAAATTAATATCTCAACGCCATCTCATCAGCCAGTGTAATCGTTACAATTAAAAAATACAGACTTTATGAGATGGTGTGAAAGTGCAGAGGGCGTTCTCTGTACTGATTTAATTTAATGAAACCTTCAGTTAAAAGATTTACTTTTATTTACAAAAACCAGTATGCTGTGTTTTTTTTTATGTGGACGCCCGGTATAAATTAAATTTGTTAATCAATAAAATATTAATTAATTGCAGGTGCCCGCAAAAAGGAATTTGTCGGAAACAGTGAGATACAGCAAAAGTCCCGGACAGGTTAAACTTTATTGCCTTAAAAAAATTTTTTAAAGTCACGTTTAATTTAAATTTAATTAATTTTTATTTTTGTTGCCGCAGAACTTTCACCCGCAGAGTCGAGAGGACGATAATCCGGACGAAGCTTACACGGAGATTTTTTTTCAAAAAGTGCGTGTTTTATTTCGTCCCCAAAATTATTAAAATAATATTTTTTTTTTTTAGAATCATTCTGACAAAGAAAAAATGTTTTACAAAAAGAATAGCAACCCTAAACTCGTAAGTATCAAAAAAAAAAAATACAAATTAATATTTTTTTTGATTGCAGAGAAATTATTAAATATCCTGCATTTTAATTTCGATTTATTTCCTTTTTTTTCGTAATTTCAGGTTTCCATCAACGTGCTCCTGTTTGTTTTAATTTTATTGCTCGCCGTGCCCCTGGTGTACCTCTTCGTTGTGATACAGGTATGTACAGGGTGGTCCAACGATGCGTATCTCTTCGGTGAGGCCTATAGCAAAAAAAAAATCGATAAAGAAAAATATTTCCCTTATTATTTATTTTAAGAAAAAAATTATATAAAAGGTTCATCTTATTTTTCGATGTTGTATTCACCCTGAAAATATCGGAACACAATTTTGAATCACCGTGTATATATTTTATACAGGGTGAAATTGAGTGATCACAAAAAAATTGAAGGGGTGATTCCTGGACTGATTTTAAGTAAAATAGTCCCCATGACCACCTGGTCTAAAATGCTTCGTTTTCGATATACAGAGTGATAAAGTTCAAACCTATTAATTTAGTAATGAGTGATATAGTTTAAACCTATTAATTTAGTAATGAGATAACATGGAATGCTTTCTTTAATTTTAACAACGATAAAAAAAATTCCAAAAATGAAATATAAACATAAATATAAAAAAAAAGTTATATTAAATATATTTTTAAAATTTATTGTTATATAGGGTGCGAGCTTAACGTTTGCAGAAAATTTGAAGGGGTGATTTCTGGGCTGATTTTAAATAAAAAGTTCCTGTGAACACTTGGTGTAGAATTCTTCGTTTTCGGAATACAGGGTGATAAAGTTCAAAGTGGATTATAATTGATAATATTTTTAAGAAAAGGCACCGTTTTTAGTTTAACCGACGCCAACGTTGGAGGAATTAGAATTTTCCGTTTGAGATTCTCGCTTTTCCACCGCGGCATCACAATTTAGCAATTACGTCACTGACGGTTTCTTTTCTTTTTTTTAACCAAACTCTTTTTATTAATAACAAACACAGCCCCTCAATTTTTTAAGTTGCATTTTTTCTAGGGGCAAAACAGGACCTTGGTGATATACGAGGGTAAAATAAAACTCTTGGAGGAGAAGCTGATAACACTTGCGAAGCTGCCAAAGAGCTGCGAACAAGAAGGTTGCAGTAATTTGACCATGAGTTTGCACAAACTTAACGAGTCCTTGGAAACGTTGGCTGAAATCACTTTCTCCAAAATTGACGTAAGTAAAATTTAGAAAATTTTGTATTACGTCACTAAAAAAAAGCATAAAATGAAACAACAACAGTAACTAGCCTAAAAAATAAGTTGCATATGGAAACGCCTTCTTTTTTAAACGCCACGCCCACACCTACCTTCTAGATCAGACACGGTGGCACAATTGGAAATTTTAATAACCAATCAACGTTTGGAAAGTTCTGAAACAAGAACAAAAAAATTATAAAACCGATAAAACATTTGTTTTCTTTTGTTTTGTTTTCATTGAGTGGGTGGTTCATATTAAGTTGGAAACGTCTCCTGCTTAAAAGGCCACGCCCACACACTTCTCTCTTCTAGACGAAAGAGCGGCGGCACGATTGGAAATTTCAATTACCAGTCAACGTTTGGGAAGTTCTAAAACAAGAACAAAAAAAATTTTAACATTTGATATCTTTTGTCTTGTGTTCATTAAGTTGAAAACGCCTCTTCCTTAAGAAGCCACGCCCCCGCCTACCTTCTAGATCAAACACGATGGCACGATTGGAAATTTCAATACCAATCAACGTTTGGGAAGTTCTAAATTAAGAACAAATTAAAAAAAAAATATTTCTTTCGTTTTGTTTTCATTGAGTAGGTCGTTCATATTAAGTTGGGAACTCCTACTTCTTAAAAGCCTACGCCCACACCTATTCTAGATCACTCTGCTTTAGCATGATTGGCAATTTCAATTACCAGTCAATGTTTGGCAAGTTCTGGAACAAGAGCAAAGAAATTATATAACCGATAAAACATTTGATTTCCTTTGTTTCGTTTTCATTGAGTGGGTCATTCATATTAAGTTGGAAACGCCTCCTCCTTAAAAGGCCACACCCACATTTACCTCTAGACCAATCAACGTTGTTTGTTTCACTCATATTACATTTGAAACGCCGCCTCCGTACGAGGCCACACCCACGTGTACTTCTAGACCAATCAACGTTTGCGATTATTTGTTTCTTGTAACCAAAGACGTTTAAAAGTTTCAATTAGGAATAAATAAAACATTTTTCTTGGTGTTTCAGGTAAACAGCAATATAACAAACTTAGATTCTAGAACCGCCCTCCACGTCGCCGCAAGGGACGGACAATACGACAGGATCAAATTTTTAATCTCGCACGCCGCGAACCTGGAAGCCAGAGACCTCAGCGGGTTTACACCCTTACACCTGGCCGCCCTGTATAGACACGTGAACATCATCAATCTTCTTTTGGATGAAGGAGCGATGGTCGATGGAGTCAACACACTGAATAAAACCGCGCTCTTCTTCGCGATACGAAACGATTGCCTCCTGTGTGTAAAAGTCTTACTGGAACGTGGTGCCAACGTTGACCATCGAGATAGCCAATCAAACGGCCCCCTGGATTACGCCGATATGAACCAACACAGAGAAATAGCCGAATTCATTCGGGAGTATATACAAAAGAATTCGACACGCCTTTTGTAAATACTATTGAGAATTCGACACGCCTTTTGTAAATACAATTGAGTTCACAGCAAAAAAAAAACCGGCCCCGGCTAGTGATTGGTGCCTATTTATTAAAACGTAAGAATGATTGGCTAAGTAATATGTAAATATTTATATTTGTGTACTAAATACTTTAGATTAATAATAATTTTTAATTCGAAGAGTTATTATTGGTTGAATTTAACCGTGCTTACGTGACGTCAAATTTAAGCCCCGCCCTCTGCATATTCGGAGTTAGCCCCTCCTATTATGCAGATTCCTTATATTATAACAATAGATTTAAGTCCCGCCTTCTTTGTATTGATGGGGCGAATTCAATTAAGCACCGCCCCCTAGGTTGGTCTTCCAAATTTCGCCAATAGGGAACAGGAAAGTGAAACTTCTTATTAAATATACCAGTATAATAGATCTACGTATAAAAGTATAAATATTACGAAAGCACTAACTATCAACAATAAATTACTTCCTCGAATAAATTATTTGGCTTTGTTGGCGACGTTGTGGAGTTTCGCCTCGTCCAAAGCGACCTTCTTCATCCAATCCAAGACGTCCGTTACAAGGCCAACTTTCCGCTTCACCAAATTGAAATCATGGGTTCTGCCGTTCGTCGAGAACCGTTCGATTGGGCTCAAATCGTTTTCTCCAAACATCGGCAGCAATTCTCCCGAACCACTCGGCGAGCGTTTGGTGATCTCCGTCTTATCGTCTCCTTCATTGGCAAATAGGTCGAGCTTCGATTGCTCCAGTATATTCTCTTGGACTTCGGAAGGGGTGGGCATCGTTAAAGCCACGTCATCATTGGACCCTTCGATGGTCCCCAAGTCCTCGCCGCCCTCTTGCTGCGCGTTTTGGGCGTGTTTACAATGTTTGCACTTGCAGAGTTTCTTTACGTCGACGCTCAAGTGCAGGCTTCCATCTCCCTGTTGCTTCATATGCAGGGGTAACTTGATTCCATCCCCCAGGAAATACATGGGCTTGATTTGATCTGAGACGTCGCGGTTGTGTAGATGCTGATGGGACTTCGCAGGGACGATTTTGCCCAGATGGGTGAGGTTTTCCCTATTTTGATCCTGGAACCTGCTTTCAACGACGGGCGAGCCGATGATTTCATCGTTTTCGTCTTCGGCCTTTACCTGCCATTGGGGAGGAGGAGGTCCTACATCCATCTCAGAGAAACTTGTATCGCTCATGGGGTTAGAGTTCATGGGAAAGGGTTGCATGGGTGGGTTGAACCCATAATTGGGTGGCGGTGCGATGTTTGGGTCGAAACTCTGAGGAACTTCTTGATTGGCCGACGCTTTATGCCCGTGCTTGTGCATTTTGGTCAAGTCCTTGATCAAGTCTGAGACTGCTTGCTCCGATTTGCTTTCGTCGTCGTCGCTTTTCCTCGACGGCTCCGTCTTCGTGGCGGACTTTGCTTTCGGATGGATCAACTCGTCGATGGTGTGAGGCAAGTGAAGCTTTGACAGTTCCTGCTTGATACTCGACCTGTACCCGTCGTAGTCATTCAAGGGCTTGAAGTGTACCAAATCGTAATCATCTTTGTCCTTCTCCTTACTGCAGGCCACCGTTTCGTTCCCATTTTGATCCCCTTCTTCGCTGGATGAGGACCCCTTTTCTACTGCTTCTCTGGTTTCGGCAAGACCCTCACTTTGCTTCGGGGCTTCCTTGTCTTCCGCAGCTTCTCTGTAATACTCATCGGAATCCTCATGGCTGCAAGCAACTCCTTCTTCAGTTTCGTTAGTGTTGGACCTTGAAAGCAACATTGCAACTGGAGGGGGGTTATCATGCGCGGGGCTCGGATCCATTTTGGGGCGAAACGCGTCAGCTACTTCCCCTGCCTTTTGTAAGATGTAACCAGGCATGTGTCTCATATCTTGCACAAGCGATTTCATATCGAGGAGCTTGGGGTCGATGTAAGGTCTTCTTGCTTCGTCTTTGGTCAAGTCAGGTTGGCTTCCAACGAGCTCGCTCATCCTCCCTTGATACTTGGTAGGGTAAGGGGGTTTGCTTGGGGAAAGCTTCTCAGTGGTCCATTTGCCGGTCTTGTAACGTGACTCGGATCTTGGGTGTGCCTCATAAGGAGCAGCTACGACGGGATTTTCTTTCGCCATCTTATCCATGATCTCACTTTGTTGATCCGGGGAAAAACTTGTGGTGAACTCATTCATGTCATCGAGCCTAACGACCTGCTTCTTAGGGCCCCCGTCCTTAGTCTTTACCAATTTGGCGATCTTTTCATTGAGCGTTTTCGCCGATGATGCCGCCCCATCGATTATGGCGTTCACCCTGTTCATAAGACCTTCCGGAACTCTAGGCTGTTGATAGGCTGTTTCTGGAGATGACGCAGAGCCCACGTTCTCTTTGGCCCATTGCTTCAAGTCCTTGTACTGCTCTTCAAAATTGGTTTTGCCCGAGTCCGGCTCAGATTTACCAAGGTACGTATCGTCGGCGTCGGTGAGAACACCATCAGGGACGTAAATTGGATTGGGATTGTCCTCGTTGAAATCCGGTTCTGGTTCTTCGGATGGGAACATTGTTTTGGGGCCGTAGGCTTTGGGGGAGTACTGGTAACTATAACTGGCCTTTGGTGGGGCGTACTGATTGTCGGGATAAGGTAAGGGCATGTAGGGCTCAGAAATGTAATTGAATTGCTGGGGTTCTTGGGGGATGGCCTCTTGGAATTCAGGTTCACCGTTATAGGGTTGAACGGGTGGAGGAGCGTCGAAAATTTGGGATTGACCAAATCGATTTGGGATATCAGGTTGTTGGTATTCTTCGTTCGTACGAGGTTTCGGCCTGTTCTGATTTTGAATGGCCTTCTGTTTTTCGCCGGATTCAGCAGACTCTTCCGACTGGGAATCGTCATCGGTGGAGCTTTGGATTTCTTGCCCTTCAACACTTTGCTGAGTTTGCATCTCGTATTGGTTGACCTTTAAACCACCTGTAGTGGTTGGAATTGGAGACAACGTAGTACCATCACCATCGATTTGGACCGTCGTCTCATCCTCGTTGTTTCTCGAAGACATACCAACGATCTGCGATGGTTTTCCTAGCGTTTCCATTTCCGGAGGAAAAGCTTCATCATTATTTTTGGCCATTGAGGGTGTGCCAAGTTTCTCCACCTGCGCACGAAATGGTTCAAATCAAAATCGCCATGGGGAGCTTTGGTGTTACTTACATCTGAAATGGCTTCCTCGATGGCTTTATCGATCTCCTCGGGAGTTAAATACGGATTTTCCTGCAACTTCTTCTTCGTCTCCATCGCCTTGTCCAACTTGCTGTTGACTTTCGACGTGAGGGAGTCGATGTCATCTTTGATTTGGCTCGTGACCTCATGGACTTCAAAGTCAAGCTCTTTTGGCCTACCCTCGTTGACGCTGAAGATGTGCGCCGTGTCGATTACGACGGGGTGAGATGGTTTACCACTGGTCCCTTTGGTTTTGGCTTTCGCCAAAACGATGAAGCGCTCGATGGTATTCTTGTTATGTATCCCCAAGGCTCTGGTGAGGAGGTTGTAGATGGGGCCTGGGACGAAAGTCCCCACGGTGTAATAGCGGTCTTCTTGCTCGGATAGACCTGGGATGGAGCCCAAATCAGGGCCGGACCCAAATCTGCTCGAGATTCCGACCGTATCCTCGTGGACGTCTCTTTCTTGGATGTCAAGGGCGTGCTCTCGTATGGCGGCTTCGTACCTCTCGCAGATCTGCGTGCACAGGTCGCATTTGCCTAGTTTCTTGCAGCGCGCGCTCTCCCTGCAAATATCGCAGCGTCTCTTGAGGGTTTCACTTTGAAGGTCCCTTCTGGTTAGGTGCAGGGTGGGCAGCGAGGAACGGGAAGAACCAACCAAATCGTAAGTGTAACCCTCCCTGGAAGACAAAATTAATTTTAACATGAGTCCATGAAAATGAAGGGGAAAGGATTTTAGGGGCGAGGAAGGCGAGAAGTTGGCGACTTCTATGAGCGAGAGGGAGAGGACGAAGAAGGCAAGATGTAGTTAGAAATCTTCTGCCAGCAGTGGTCAAGGATATTGCGAATTAGATTGATGGTTAAGAAGTGACAACCAAAATCTCCCCTCTCTTTTACCTCTGTAATTTCGAAATGCCTTTGAAAGGAGCTTTTGTTCCTCCCATCAAAGTAAGCATTCAATGGAAGAAAAGGCGATGGAGAGGTGGAATTCGAGGGGTTTAGCTGGAAATTTGAGGGGAGGGAAAGGGCGAAGAGGAGAAGACGTAGCTGGCAATCCTTCTTCCATCTGTTATTTTGAAACTTTCGATAGGAAAGTAGGAAATTTCTTATTATTATTAACTTCTTTTAGAATTTGGATGGGCCGAAGGTGGTGAAGTAAGGAACATCCACTGTGGAGTCCTCCTGTTGCCTTTTTGCGTCAATGACTTTGGAGTTTGAAAAATGAAAGGAAGTCGAAAGAGGAGAGACCTAGTTGGGACTCCTTCCTCTACCAATTATTTTGAAATTTAGAGAAGTCGAAGAGGAGTTGAAGGACTAGAGACATTTACGTCTTTTTCTATCAATTTAGTGGATGTTTAAGAAAGGAGGGGGGAAGTTGAAGAAACAGTGACGTAATTGTGTATTTTTTCCCATCATTTGCTATGGAAATTGGGAAGGAGGGAGGAGAGTTCTTTTGCTGTCTTCCTCTATAAATTATTTTGGATTTTGGGGAAGCAAGAGCCGAAAGCGTAGTCGGAAATCCCCTCGCGGGCCTCTTCTCTTCTTCTTTGGTCTCATTTCGAAGGATACGAAGACGTTGTTGATCCTAGGAGTGGAAGGCAAGAAGCATAACTTCTGTTGTCTTCTTCTTTTAGTTAATTTACGATGGGAAGTATACGACTTTGCTGGAACTCTTTCTGATGTCTTGTTCTATGGTTACATTGAAAACTGGAAAGAGAGGAGGACGGTAAAGGAAGAAGGCATAGTTGGAAGCTTCCTTTCTTTTTCTTCTTTTATCAGTAACCGCGGAGGTTGGAGGAAAGAAACATGAGGAGGAGGATATGGATTTGGAAGTTCCTCAGTTGTCTTCTTCTGTTAGTTACTTTGATGTCAGCGAAGGGAGGAGGGGGCAAAAGGAAGACACACATAGTTGAAAGACCTTATTCTATTTCTTGTATTAGCGATCGTTGAATTTTAGAAAGGAATGGACGAAAGAGAAAAGACGCGTTTGAAAATCGTTTTGCTCCTCTTCTTCTATTAATTATCTTTAAATCTGCAAAGACAGGAGGAGGGGAAAAGGAAGAAAGATATAATGAAAGCCCATCTTTTTTTTTTGTTAATGAACGTGGACTGGGCGAAGAAGAAGTGACGTATCTGCAAGTCCTTCTATCGTTTTCTCTTATTTGTTACCTCTAAACTAGGAAGAGAGAAGGAGGGCAAAGGAAGAAAGACATACTTAGAAACCCTTCTTTTATTAATGATTGTGGAATTTGGGATAAGGACAGATGAGTGAAAGCGAAGCGACGCATTTGGAGGTCTTTCTGTCGACTGCTTCTATTAGTTACTCTGTATTCAGAAAAAGGAGGAGGGGCCAAAGGAAGAAAGAATGTAGTTGGAAGCCTTTCTTCTGTTTTCTTTGATTAGTGATCGTGGAATTTGGAATGGGCGCGTTCTTCTATTAGTTAAATTAAAATTTGGAAAGGGAGGAGGAAGAGGCAAAAGAATGAAGACATGGTTCTCCCTTTGCCTCTGTATCCCTCCAACTCCAAATGTGTCTCTTCTTCTTCGCCCATTCCTTCCCCGAATTCCAGGATCACTAATTAAAAAAAAAAGAAATGCTTTCAACTATATTCCTTTTTCCTTTGCCCTCTCCTCCTTTTCATGAGTACAACTAACAGTTACTTAATAGAAGCTTTCAAATGAGTCTTTTCTTTTTCACCCATCAATCCTTGTCCCAAATTCCAATCACTAATAAAAGAAGGACGTCCAAGTATACCTTTCTTCCTTTATCTTCCTTATCCCTTCCTAGATTTAAGTTTAACTAATAGAAGAGGACGACAGAAGGACTTGCAAATGGGTCTCTTCTCTTTTCGCGCGTTCCATAAAAATTTGTGATCGCGGAACTTTGGGAAGTGAAAGGAAGATGGATTTTCTGCTACTAGTTACCTTGAAATTAAAAAAAAGGAATGGGTGAAGGAGAAGAGACATATTTGGAAGTCCTTTTGTTGTCTTCTTCTATTAATTAATTTAGGAAGGAAGACAAACGAAGGAGGAGAGACTTATTGGAAGAGTTTTTGGTGTCTCCTCTTAGTTACCTTGTAAATCTGTAAGTGGGAGGAGACAAAGGAAGAAAGACGTAGTCGGAAGTTCTTTTTTTAGTAATGATCATAGAATTTGGGAAGAGGAATGGGTGAAGGAAGTCCTTTTGTTGTCATCTTCTATTAATTCATTTAGGAAGGAAGTCAAACGAAGGAGGAGAGACCTATTGGAAGCGTGTTTTTGGGGTCTCCTCGTAGTTATCTTGTAAATCTGTAAGTGGGAGGAGACAAGGGAAGAAAGACATAATCGGAAGTGCTTTTCTTTAGTAATGGTCATAGAATTTGGGCAGAGGAATGGGGAAAGGAATTGGAGCTGCGATTAAACACGTCACAAACTCAGCCAGTGACGTAAAACGACGTTAATTGGCCGCTGTGTATCAATGTCGTCATAAACAACAGGCGACGTGCGGAAGAAGGCGTCACGAACTCGGCCAGTGACGTAGATCTACTCTAATTGGCTACAGTAATGATGTAGCCAGTCCGACCAATAAGAATTAAGTGATGGCCAATGAGAGTGAAGCGACGCTTTCAGTGATTGGAGACCGGAATTTATTAACCTACGACCAATAAGACGAACCCAGAAAGACCTGTCATCACGGGAACAAGTGCGTAAAATCCAGTCATTACTTGACTTCGAAGAAGGTCCACTCTGTCAGTAACATAGAGTAAGTCTCGTAGCGCCCCCCTACGTACACAGACATCCAGGGCAAGTCTCGTAGCGCCCCTTACAAACACAGACACCCAGGACAAGCCTCGTAGCGCCCCATACATACACAGACACCCAGGGCAAGCCTCGTAGCGCTCCATACATACACAGATTCCTAGGGCAAGCCTCGTAGCGCACCCATACATACACAGACAACCAAGGCAAGCCTCGTAGCGCCCCATACACACACACAGACTGCTAGGGCAAGCCTCGTAGGGCACCCATATATACACACATATACACCACCGTTGACAGTTGACCTTGGAAATGTTTCATCATTGATGACTACCACGAACTCCCAAGGCTTCCACCCGGAAGGCCTAACAACGGTTCCAACGCAACGACCTTCGTAATTATTGGGATTACTGCTTACTGAAAAGTTGGAATTGGTAAAAATTATTGTGGATTGTAATTATAGATAGAAGAAGATGTAGTACCACAAAGGTCACTTCTAGGACCTTCGCCGTTTACTATTTTTACGGTTTGATTGTATTATAGTAAATTTCTTCCCTAAAACCACGTCACTGCAAGAAGATAATCTGAACAAGCAAACAAATTACTTAGAATAAGTAATTTAGTAGTTAGGTCCTCCCTCAAATAACTTTTAATTACGTTTTCCGTTCAGACGCACCTTATCCCACTTCTGATTCGTTCTGACGTCTCGAATGATTTACTTTATTAGGCTTTGGTAAATTCGGAATGAGGTGTTAAACAGCGGCGCGTATAATTCGGACTTTTCGTCCCTGGGGACCGTCTGAGAGTCGTAATTCGCTTGCAGAAACAACCGCAAACGAACTAATGAGACGTCAGACGCGTTTATGCTCTTTTCGTGAACAAAAGAAAAATTAATTCCTACCATTAGCCCAAAAAAAAAAAAATCACAACCGTGGAGGAAACGACGTTTCCCATTTCGGATTTATGATTTTCCATCACGGTATTTAAAAAAAAAAAAAAGAAAAAAGAATAACGCGATGTATTTAAAGTACTCGTATTCGAACGGGGGAAGTGACTTTTATTTTTAAACATTTTCCGAGCAGAAATTAATATCAAAGGCAGCTCGAAATTGAATTTTCATTTCGGCGTGTATTTAATCCGCGAAATATTATGAAACGCTCGTTGATTGCACACGCCCTAATGCACGCTACAAAAGCCCTGTTAGTGTTTAATCCGGTATTCATTGGATGCGGGGGCATTCAATGGTGCTTCGATACGTTTCGCAGTGTTGTGGTTACAATGGACTCGAATATATTTACGTTTTACGGATTAAATTATGTATTGGGGGGGTTGTTGGGTGTGAATTAACACCCTCTTTCATTAACTAATTAATTAATTAATTAGTTTTGATTGATTTATGGTTCGCGCTATGAATAGGTTTGAGAACTGAGGCAATACAGGGATGCTCAAAATTAAAGCAATAGAGAAAGGGTATATGTAATGGACATCAATATTTGCATTAAACAAACGAATTAGGCAAGAACGTCGAAACCACGAGACGTTGATGCTTAATTTGAAAAAGCAGTTTGCTTTACAGGAATACAAGAAAGCAGAACAAGATGATAGGTCAAATACTAACGTAAGCCACGCCTATCAGAGGCAAACAATTCTTTGTTTTGTTCTGGTGGGCGGGGCGTAATTCAACTAAAGATCATGTTGGGCGTGGCGTTCTAGAACAGGCACACACACAGACATTGAACACCAATAAAAAAGCGGCCTGAGACAAGAAACGAGAGAACAAAACCTAACTTGCGGAAACAGCAAGCGTATTTAGATTGACAGGCATGATAGGATGAAGAAAGTACAACATAAAAATAGAAGAAAGGGCGGGATATATCCAAAGTTCGCCACGCCCACAGAACAAACCATTGGACAGCAATGACAGGGAATCAAAGTTCCTATATGAAAAAGTGTGGTATGCAAGACGTGAAGCTAAGAAAAGGCAAACCAGTGATTCCCCTAGATCACAGAAAAATAAAAATAGCACAACCTTTCGTCAGTTGAGACAGCTCGAGCGTCTCTTTTTGGTTAAAGGGAGAAAGAAAGAATGAGAAAGGTTGATATAAAAGACGTGTTCAGAAGAGATAAAGAAGAAATGAGAAAGCTTTGGCTTATGTGCATGGATCAGAAATGATCCTGAACATTTTTTTAAAGCAAACAGAATGGAAGGAAAGAAGAAGTACAACAAAAAGAGGAAGAACAAAATGCAACGATGATTACAATGAAAGGATAAGAAATGGGAGTGACATAGAAGAGAATTTAAAGTAAAAAAGAAAGAAAACGAGAAAGAAGAAATGAGAAACGATCTAAAAAGAGAAAAGTTTCAACATGATTACGTCACAGTTCGCTCTTATTCTTTACAGAATATGGCAGAGAAGTAGAATTATTTCTCTAAGAGGAAAAGAGAATAAAAAAGAAACTCAACAAGAGATGAATGAAAATTTGAAGCTCCAAAAAAAGAAGAAGAATAATATTAAGAGGAGGAATAGGAGAAATAACAGACAAAAACTAATCTATAAGAAAAGAAGAATACTTAGAAGAAATAGAATCAGAAGAAGGTTATAAACACACATTATTAGTCAAGAACAAAAAGAATATGCCAACCGAAACTATTCGACGAGAGAAGAAGAGGAAGAAAATGAGAAAAATAGGTGAAAAGCAATTACTTTCAAAAAGAAATGAGATAAGAGAAGAAGGAGCAAAAAGAAGAAATTCCAAATAAACTATTCGACAAGGAAAAGAAAACTGAGGAATCATGAACAGAATTTGGTTGTTAAGAGAAGAAATGCCAAAAGTAAAAGGACAACAAGAAGGCATTACAAACACGTAAGAACAATTCTCAAAGAAACATCAATACATAAGAGAAGAAGAGGAAGAAAGAAGGCAATAAAGAAAAATGAAGGTTAAAAGGGTACAAACGGGTACTGTTTGTTGAGAAGAAAAAGAAGACTTAAATAAAAATTTCTTGAACAAGAAAAGGAGAAAGGACAATAAGAGCGGAAAGAAACGAAAACTAGTAGTAAAGAGAAGAGGAAGAAGTAGAAGAAACAAAAAGGGAAAAAACATGAGAACAAAAAGTCGAAGAAAAATCTGAAGAAGAAGATCAAGAGTGAATTTGGTAAGTAAAAAAAAAACTAGGAGCGAATAGACAATAAAAAAGTGGAAAGACAATGAAAAGACTTCGAAGAGAAGCGAGTTGTCAAAAGAAGAAAAAAGAGAAAAAGAAGGAAGGACAAGAAGAAACCACGAAGGGAAACCAATCGAGGAAAAGAAGAAAAAAGAAGAACTAAAATGAGAACAGAAAAGAAGAAGTATATTCTGAAGAAAAGAAGATCAAGAGTACAATCGGGAAGCCAATGTTCTCTCTTAACAAATCGAATGTGAAAACAATTGCCAATTGTGAATCTAACAGACGTCATTGTTGATTTGCACCCACGTGCCACACTCGACTTTCGTTTCAGATTAAATACAATCGAGTTTTAAGAAAACAAAAGTTTTTCAACATGAAAAGGAGAAGGAAAAAAAAGACGTAAGCCGAAGAATAATAAAGGAAGAACAAAGAGAAGTCAGAAACGGAAACTAGTCGACAAGAGAAGAAGAACGAAAAGATACAGAGATATCGACGGATGTTTTCTCTTAACAAATCGAATGTGAAAACAATTGCTATCGAATCTAACAGACGTTGTTGTTGATCAGCAGTTACGTGCTGCAGTCGTATAACAATCCTACAATCTATGTGCCGCTTCGTTTAAATTCGACAGCATTTAATATTACTTCAAAGTTTATGTGCCGCTTCGTCAAAATTCGACAATCTTTATTTTATGCGCCGCTTAGTAAAAATTTAGTAATTTTTATTACGGTTGCCGCTTAGTTAAAATTCGACAGACGTTATTATTGCTCTGCACTTTACGTCTATGCGCTGCTTCGTCGAAATTCGACGGTTGTTAGTATTACAGTTTATGCGCCGCTTAGCAAAAACTGATCCTTTTTATTACTGTAGTCTATATGCCGCTAAGTCAAAATTTTATATCTTGCCTTGCAGTCTATGTGCCGCTTCGTCGAAATTATAATTTTATTTGGAGGAAATAGGCAATTGTAATTTCCTTTACACTGTAAGTTTATTATTATAATAAATTTCACAAAAGTTGTAATTAAAAAAAAATCATCGATGACGTCACAGTTCGACATTAAGACGTCATTATAAAAAAAAAAGAAAAACGTCAGTTTATGTCAAACAATTAGTTTTATAATTTCTATTCGTCGGTTTCTCTTACTTCTTATTCCACGAAACATATTTGTTAAGTTGTTTATACAGGGTGAGTAAAAAATAAGGAAGATCGACGGTAGAGTTGTCATTACAAGTTTTTCTTAATGACACATACGTATTATTTGTACAGGACGATTAAAAAGTAAGGAACATCGATAAATAGATAGATAGAGCCGGCCATGATAAATTTAACAAAAAAAAAAACTAAATCTCTAATTGTGATCCACAAACTGTCATTTATCATTTTTTCTTGTGACGTCATAATCTTGTGATATTTGTAAAAAGCAAACAATATAAGTATAATAAAAAAATCATCGATGACGTCGTAGTCTGACATTAAAGACGCTTTCCAGGTAAGCGTCGGAGTAGTTCCAAGCTACATCGGAGTAGCTCTAAGTTACTCCAGAGTAGCTCAAAGCTACTCCGATGCTAACCTGCAAAGTGTCTTAGGACGTCATAATAAAAAAATGAGAAACGTTGTTTGTGTCAAATAATAATCAGCTATTTAATTTCCAATCGTCGATCTTTTTTATTTTCTATTCGATGACATCTGCGTATTAAATTGTCTATACAGAGTGATTAAAAAGTAGGGAACATCGAAAACGAAAAAAAAAACGGCTAATAATTGTTTGTTACAAAATGGCGTTTTTCATTTTTTCTTAAGACGTCATCATCTCGGATTTGTGACGTCATGAGGGCGACTTGGCGATTTGTTTTAGAAATTCTCTCAGGCAACGTTGTAATATCTTCACACGGTCGTGGATTTTATTAGAAAAAAACATAAGTTGTAAGTTAGAAAAATCATATATTACGGCACAGTCAGAGGTTATGACGTCGATGTCATAATAAAAAAATGAGAAACGTCAGTTTGTGACAAATAACAGAAAAATCATGGATTACTCTGAATCTCTGATTGTGACGTAATCCATGATTTCTGGTATTCGTCACAAACTGACGTTTCTCATTTTTTATTATGACATCGACATCATAATCTTTGACTGTGACGTAATTCATGATTTTTCTAACTTACAACTTATCACAGTCAGGGATTATGACGTCGATGTCATAATAAAAAAAAAAAATGAGAAACGTCAGTTTGTGACAAATAACATCGGCCATTTTACTTCAATTTGAGAAACTTTTCTTCATGAAAATTATAATGACGGCCTTATCATCGATTTTTCTTCATGACACGTACTTGTTAAGTTGTTTATATAGGGTGATTAAAAAGTAAAGGTCATCAATCACAGAGCCGTTATTATTAGTTTAACGAAAACAAGTTTCAAATGGCTAATTATTTTTTGTAAACTGGCGTTTTTAATTTTTTTTTTATAGCGTCGTAATCTCGGATTTGTGACGTCATAATGGGGGATTTGGCGATTTGTTTTGAGAATTTTCACAGGCAATATTTTCACACAATATTTTCACACGGTCGTATAAGAGAAAAGAATACGCCATCAATTTCCAAAAATCATAGATGTCATCACAGTCGGAGATTATGACGTCATACCAAAAAAATGAGAAATGTTAGTCCGAGATTATGACGTCATAACAAAAAAATACGTATACGTGTTAAGTTGTTTATACAGGGTGATTAAAAGTACGGAACATCGACGATAGAGCCGTCATTAAGTTTAACAAAAAGAAATACTAATTGGCTACTTATATTCTACAAACTGGCGTTTTTCAATTTTTTTATGGTGTCATAATCTCGGCTTTATAACGTCATAAGGGTGACTTGGCGACTTGCTTTGAAAATTCTCTCATGCAACTTTGCGATACACGTGATCATAAAAAGAAAAAATATATTAATTCGAAAAAATGTTAAAAAATCATCGATGACGTCACAGTCTGACATTAAGAGTCATAATAAAAAAATAAGAAACGTCAGTTTGTGACAAATAATCAGCTATTTAACTTCAATTCGTCGATTTTTCTTAGTTTTTTATTACGCGCGTTAGATTACTTATACATCGACCATAGAGCTAAGTTTAACAAAAAGAAATCATAGATGACGTCACAGTCCGACATAACGACGTCATAATAAAAACTGAGACACGTCAGTTTGTGACGCCTTTTCACTTCAGTTTGAGAAACTGTTCTTCGTGAAAAATTATAATGACGGCTTTATCATCGATTTTTCTTAATGACACGTACGTGTTAAGTTCTTTGTACAGCGTGATTAAAAACTAAGGAACATCGACGACAGAGCCATCATTATAAATGTAACAAAAAAAGAGTTAAACTTCTAGAACCTGGCGTTTCTCATTCTTTTTGTGACGCCAGTATGACACCATCTGGGCGACTTCGTGACTTGTATAAATAGATATAAATTAAAAAGTCATTGATGACGTCACCGTTAAGATGTCAAAATAAAAAAAAAATGAGAAACGTCATGAACAACTAGCCATTTGACTTCAACAGTGACATCAGAAATGATTCAAGCCCAATTTGAATATGATTTTGTTTTCTTAAAAGTGGCAACGCTGAAGAAACTGAGGTCGCTATTTCAAATTGGCGTGTATGTGTGTCAATGACGTTTGTCAAATTAGAATACCGTCATAAATCGCAGGCATTACAGTCTTCCAACGATTAAACAAAAAGCACTGCATTGTTACCAACAGAGCACAATGTGTCGTCTGTAAGGTGGGGTCACGTGGGCTTTTCTTATGACGTCATAATCTCGGATTTGTGATGTCATAAAGGCGACTTGGTGACTTTTTTACAAAATTCACTCATTCAACCTTGTGATATTTACACGTGACCATAAAAAGAAAAAAAAATACCATCAATTTCGCCAGAAAAAAAAAAATTAAGTATAATTTAAAAAAATCTTCGATGACGTCACAGTTTGACATTAAGACGTCATAATAAAAAATGAGAAACGTAAGTAATTTAAGCCCATGTGACCAATTTGAATATGGTTTCATTTCCTTAAAAATGGCAACACTGAAAAAAGTGATGTCGTCGTTTTAAATGTACGTGAATTGAAATCATTTCTGATCTCCCTGTATATTTTTTCGTGAAAATAACGGCTCTAGCATCGTTTTTCCTTACTTTTATTATTCACCCTGTATAACTCCCAAATAATAACAAATAGATATTAATAATAAATAAATAGTTGTATTGACAAAATGGGCAATTAAAAAAAATTCTATTCCGAAAGAGATGATAAAGAAAGAAAGAGTTGTTGATATAGAAAAAAAGGAACGTCGTTAAAAAAAGATTAAACATCGAACGGTTCGAACTAACAATAAGTCCGGTCCTGTCCCCTTCATCCCCCGATAATTACCCCACAACGGATCCGATTGTCTGCACTTACGTCTTGCAGCGTTTCTCCTTGGAACTTGACGTCGTTCCCTGGGGATCGCCTTGATGCAGTTCGAGGAATTCCTGGAGCGGTTGGTCGGCGGAGATAACGTCCGCTGCTTCGGCCATTATGTGCGGGATGCGGGCTGCTCCGGTGTCGCGCTCGTTCTCCCGGAAAGCTCCGGATCTGTTGTTAAACGGTTATTGTGAAGCAGTTTTGTCGGCGCCATTCAATTAAGCGAAGCAAAATTGAGACCACCCTGATCCTGAATAGTATTAACTATTTTTTTTTGTTGTTAAAATTAATAAAATTCCAGTTACGTTTTGCAGTTGAATGTCGAAGGTGGAAACCAGCTAGTAAGGCGATCGCAGCTGGATCGAAAGCTTAGTGTGGACTATTTACATTATAAAAAAAAATTGTAAATGGAACTTACTTTTGGGATTCTTCGGCTTGTCTTGCGTTTTCATCATCAACGATTGCGGCGCACAGAGAGTTTTGGATTGAAACGAACGCGACCAAGAGCCACAGCCAAAGCATTCTGTTTCGTTTCGTTTTTTTTTTCGTTTTCTGGTAATTTGTACTTCTGCAGAGGAAAAGTTAACAGCACATTTCACGACGGACTGACGACGATTCCGCCAGGCAACCGCCTCCTCCTCGGGCAAAAAATTTGCAGAATCTGCAGGTGCGTTCGGTCGATTGCGTGCGTTTTATTATCCGCATTGATTGAAGTGTATTGCACAAAGCGTTTCCAGGTCAATTTTTTTTCAGGCGTCAGCAAATTGCGCCGCACTTACGCAATTGGTTGTCGTTCGTTGGTAAAATATTTTTTTTAAACAGCGCTTCTAAAAAAAAAAAAAACATCGAGTCAAGGATCCAATTTACGAAATCTTTATTTCTTTCTTTTGTTTTCTTATTTTATTTTTGGCTGAGAAAGGACGATTCTCTTTCGAAATTAAAAGAAAAAAAAATTAAATTGAACGGGGCTGGGTTTTCATCAAAATTTTCTTGTTTCTTGCTTTGATAAATCCATTTTGTTTTTTAGAAAGATACCTCAGAATTTGAATTCCTTCTTCCTAACAACATTTTTAATTTCCTTTTTTTAAGTTTTAAAAGGCACAACTTACAACAAAAATTCGAGCCGTCACTTTTTGCCTTCCAGGAAGCGCCGCCATTTTATTATTACAACATTTTTAATAGAATAATATCTTCTCCGCGGCCAATCTACATTTTTCCCCGGAAGAAAAAAAAAACTCCCCCATTACCTCGCCATCTTCTTAAAAGCGTGCAGAAACGAACGCTTTTTCGCAAAGCACACAAAGAACTCATAATTCGAGGCTCCGCGAGATGCGCTCGCTTTGTTTGTCGAGTTTGAAACGCGCCGGGGCTTTTCGTTTTCTTTCTTTTTTTTTTTTAATTTCGCAGAATAAACGCAGCTGTAATTTCGCGATTTAACTTAGCCGAGATGATGAGGATTTTAATTGTTTCGGACGTAAATATTATGATATTATTACGCAAGACTGGCTCTCGGCTCTTTGGTTGCGAATAATTCGAGGAGATGGGCGAAGTTAACAATAAAATTACATTACGATCTGAATCGATTTGCTTATGGCCTTCGGAATGATAACTAAGTCAAATAGTGCGCCGATTCTCGCTTGCATAGTACAGATCCGTTGTTTCTTGAATTTTCCAGCAAACGTCTGGAACCATCTAGCGTTCGACTCGAAACTCTCAGGAATAATTGAGAAGGAAGATGGCGTAACCAAGTTAAAATTGAATCATCGTCGGCTCGGACGTAACAATAGGATGGTGATGGAAACTCTAAAGAAATAAGCAAAAATTGAAACAACTTTAGACATGGAACGTTTCAAGGACAAAGAAATGGAACCCTCCTTAAGTGGAAAGAAGCTTTTTCTGTAACGTCAATGGAAGATGTCTTTAGACCTGTCAACGAGGAGTATCTTCTATGGTTTACAGAAGCTATGGGGAGATTAAAATTATTAAAAAGAATAATCCTTGACACTTTTAAATTCTCCCTCCTTTCTTCAGAAATACTTACCAGTTACATGCGTAATTCATGAACAAATGACAATCGGCTTCCATTCCTTCTAGTTAGAGGGCAACCAATCAAACGTCTTTCGTCTTTTTTTACATTTAACTATCATTATTATAATTTATTTCTTAATAAGCGATCGTCTTTTGTTTCGGAATTATTTTGGGAATTTATTATTAGTTTTCGAATTTATTCAAATTTTTCTTTCGATTTTACGCAAAAAACTTTTTTCGTATTTTTTTTTTTGTATTTTCCAAAAAGCAATTTTCTCTGCAACGATCGTCTTTTGTTTCTAAAAATTGTCGTTTTTCCTCAACCGTCATACTTTACACATTTTGTATTTCCTTTGTTTCATTCAACGATCAAATATTTGTTAATTTTAAGTTAATTTTTTTTTTCGAGAAAGAGAATTTCGTCGTCACAATTTAGTTTCAGTCTCTTTTCGATTTAAACGATCGTCTTTTGTTTCTGAAATGTATTGTTTTGCGTCTGAATTTTTACAAATTGTCTTTCTTTACATGTTAAGTTTTACTTTTGTTTTCTTTATCGACGTTGGCGAGTCGTGTTTTGATTCTTTTTTTTTAATTCCACTTAATTGTGAGTTAATTTCTTTTTTAATTTGAGAGAAAACAACTTCAAAACGTCCTAGGATTTTATCTGTGATATTTTGTGCGGGTTTCGGACTTTTTTTTTCTTAATTTAAGCGATCGTCTTTTGTTTTCGATATTTCTTATTTTGTCTCCGTATTTACTTCAATTTTTGTTTCGATTTTATGCTTCCGTGCGGCGATCGTCTTTTGTTTCTGAAATTTGCTGTTTTTATAAGTCTATTTTCTTTTGTTTCATTTATTTACAACATCTTTTGTTTCTTATTTTGTCTCCGAATTTAGTTAAAAACGTTTTTACGTAAAGAATATTTCATTTCTTTCTTCGTTTTGTTGATGTTCTTTTGTTTTTTCTTGCATTTTCTCTACAGAGATCGTTTCTGTTTCTGAAATTCGTTGTTTTTCGTAAGTCGCCTTTCTTTTGTTATATTTGTCAAAAAACGTCGAATCGTCCTTTGTTTTGTTTTTAATTCCACTTCATTTAATTTTAATTAATTTTTTTTAACTTGAGAGAAAAAGTTTCAAATGTCCTTTATCTTCGATTTTTCGTACGGGGTTTGGATTTTTCTTTTTGTAAATTTAAACGGTCGTCTTTTGTTTTTGTTATTTCTTATTGTGTTTACTTCAATTTTTCTTTCGGTTTTGTGTTTCTGTGCAGCGATCGCCTTTTGTTTCTGAAATTTGTTGTTTTTTTTTTTATAAACCGCCTTGTTTCATTTATCTACATTATTAATTGTCTTTTGTTTTGTTTTTCATTCCACTTAATTTATTTTTTTTTATTTCAAATTTTTCTTTTTTTTTTTTATTTAAGTGATCGTCTTTTGTTTATTATTTTGTCTCCGAATTTACTTAAAAACATTTTTCGTTTTTACGCAAAAAATATTTCATTTTTTCTTGCGTTTTCTCTACAGAGATTGTCTTTTGATTCTGAGATTTGTTGTTTTTCATAAATCGTCTTTCTTTTGTTTTAATTATCAACGGCATCGAATCGTCTTTTAGTTTTTTTTTTAATTCCAGTTTAATTAATTTTGAGTTTTTTTTTTTTTGAATTTTTGAAAGAAAACATCAAATGTCAGAGGTTCGGACTGTTTTTTTTTTTTCAAATTTAAGTGATCGTCTTTTGTTTCTGATATTTTTTTCTAATTTTGTCTCCGAATTTACTTCATTTTTTTCGATTTTACGCAAGGAATATTCCATTTGTTTCTTCGTTTTTTTGTCGATCTTTTATCTTTTTTCCTTGCATTTTCGAGAAAGCTTTTCTCCGCAGCGATCGTCTTTTGTTTCTGAAATTTGCTGTGTGTCATAAATCGTCTCTCTTTTGTTATATTTATCCACGGCATCGAATTATCTTTTGTTATTCTTTTAATTCCAGTTCATTTGATTTTGAGTTAATTTCTTTTTGAAGATTTAGGAAAAAGAACATCAAACGTTCTTCAGTTTTATTTTCGATGTTTCGTCAGGCGTTCGTTTTTTTTTTAAATTTAAGTGATTGTCTTTTGCTTCTGATTTTATTCCTTATTTTTTTCGTCTTTTGTTTATGAATTTTGTTGTTTTTCATAAATCGTCTTTTTTTGTTTTGTTTATCCACAGCGTCGAATCGTCTTTTGTTTTTCTTTTAATTCCAGTTCATTTAATTTTGAGTTAATTTTTTTTTAAGATTTAGGAAAAAGAACATCAAACGTTCTTTTGTTTCTGATTTTATTTCTCATTTTGTCTCCGAATATACTTTAATTTTTTTTCTCTTTTACGCAGAGAATATTTTGTTCTTTTATCGTTTTCGAGGGTCCTTAGGTTCTATCTTAAATTTGCGAGAAGGCATTGTTTTTCCGGAGCGATCGTCTTTTGTCTGCGAAATTTACTTCAGTTTTTCTCTAGATTTTACGCAAAGAATCATTCTTGATGGTTTTTTGTTTGTTTGTTTGTTTACATTTTCAATAAAACAATTTCCCCTTTGCTCTTTTCTCTGCAGCGATCGTCTTTTGTTTCTGAAATATGTTGTTTTGCCTTCGAATTTGTATTAATCTTTCTTTCGATTTTACGCACCTCTTTTCATTTTGATCGTCTTTTGTTTGGTTTTTTTCTTTATCATATTTCGTTGTAATTTCGAAATTTTCGAAAGAGGAAACAAACACGTTGTTTTTGAATCGACTTCATTACATCCGGTTTTGTTTTTCTTAATTCGAGCGCTCGTCTTTTGTTTCTGAATTACCACAAATCCTGTTTGTTCATTTAGATGATGATGATTATCGTTCGATCGTCTTTTATTTATTTTTTTTTAATCTAGACAATAAAGTGCAGATGAATTTAAAAATCTCGATGAGATTTAAGCGCGGGAAATTCAATTTCTTTTTCTGTTTTCTTTATGAAAAAAACGAAACTGCTTCTAATTGGCTATTGGGTGCGTTGTGTGATCTTTGTTTAAAGTCGACGATTTAAACTGTTTTTTCTTTTTTTATAATTTTTTTTTCGTTAGATTAAGCGACTTCTAATTGGTTCTTCCTTCGTTCAGTGTGACGTGCCACGTTTCTTCCTTTTAAATCTAATCTCTCAAGTAAGGCGACTTCTAAGTGGTTAATTTGTTCTTCCTTTTTATTTTTATAGTGTTTGTTGTAGCGTTTTTATAAGTCAATGATTTTTCGGTGGGAAATTCAAACTGAAACGCATTTTTTTTAACTGAAAAATTTAATCTGTTAGATAAAGTGACCTCCAATTGGTTATACGGTTCGCTTTAAATGTATTTGGCGTATCGTGCCAATGAAATTCAAACTTAAACCCAATTTTTCAAAATGAAAAATGTAATCTGTTAAACAAAACGATTTTTAGTTGATTATTTCGTTCTCTTTACTTCACTTTGGCTTGGTGTGCCACCTTTTTTATACATCAATGATTTTTCGGCGAGAAATTCAAACTGAAACACATTTTTTTAAACGAAAAATTTAATCTGTTAATTGGTTCTGGCTTCACTTTAAAAGCATTTGTTGTGGCTCGCTACTTATTTTTATACGTCAGTGATTCCTCGGCGGAAAATTCAAATTTTTTCTTCTTATTTTTATGGAAAAATAAATCTGTTAGCTAAAGCAACTTCTAATTGATTCTTCCGTTCGTTTTAGCCACCCCCTTTTTAAAATCTTCCGGCGGGAAATTCGAACTTCACTTTGTCAGAAATCGCTAATTAATTCAGGCCGAACCTGCTCCCGTTCGCAAGCGCAAATGCCGGTTGTTTTAAACAAGCAAAGTCCGTATTGACGTACAATTACAGTCGCATATTATGTTTGCCTTCGTACGCCCGAACTGTATCAGATTGCGGAGTGTTTGCTTTGACGGGGCGATGGCTTTATTTTTGTTGGCTGCCATAGAACGTGATACGTAATTACACGAATATTGACATAATTCGCCCTCCTGTTGATCCTGTTTTGTTCGCTCACCGAAAGAAGAAGAGGCATGGGTTTTTCTGTGTGTCGTATTAGGTTCGTTATGTCCGGAAAATAAACCACGAAATTCTGTCGATTAATTAAAAAAAAAAAAAAAGAACAAGGTTCTTAGGGTGTTATAAAGCAATTCGTCAAAAACAAGAAAAAAACGTAATAAAGTGGGTTTCGTGCTCGGGTAATCCCCTACGCGTTTCACATTACTAAGGCCGGACTTTCCGGCTTATTTATTACGTCACGCAATCCGTCAGTTGTGTTGTTAGGCGTCTCTAATGTTGGCCAATTTATTACAATCTAACGTCGGTATTTCCCCGGCTGAAGATCTTCACTCGGTTAAATACAAAGGCATCACCGTTAACAAAACCAGCATTGCCCAAATTTTTTTCCTCGCGCTTACACAGCGTAAATTCAATTTCGTTTATGTACCTACGCAAAATAAAATAAATTCGCTAATTTAAATTTTATTGCGAAAAACTCGATTATCCTTCCGCTTTCCTATTTTCTCATTTCCAAGCACTTTCGCGCGGACATCATCGAGGCTGACCCGTTCGGCGTCCGCCAGAAAAAAAAAAAGGTGAATGGATTACGAGGGTCCGAATCGAAACAAGGATACGTGGCGGAACTGATAGGGTCCGGCGAAGGCTTAGCAGTTGCAAAAACGTGCTGGAAAAACGAGACTCGTGCATTGGGTTACGAGTGGATTGTATGTATTAAAATGGGCGAGCTTTTCACGAATTTGATTTGGGTTTCCCCTTGCCTGCACGTACAAAAAAATATTTTACTACCGGGTCGTCCCGAAAATACGGAATTCCCATCGCAAGTCATTCTCGAGCGAGAAACAGATCCTCCTTTTCATATGAAACTTTTCATTCGAGTATAAAGCTTTAGGTTATAGTCCAGTGGTCTTGAAACTGTACCTCATTGCGCCCTTGTGTTTTGCGTAGGGGTTCCCCCAATTAAGGCTCGGAAGACTTTTCGAAATATAAACAAAACTATAGATTTAGGCACAACGAAGCTAACAACGGGGTCTGTAATTTCTTGACTCTATTTTTTTCTTATTAAATAATCCCTCTCTTGGAGGTATATCGACCTTTCATTAAAAAAAGAAGTTGAGAAAACTTGGGGCGTAGCTTCGCTCTATAGGTCTTGGGCATGGTGAAGTTAGTTGCCAATGGTCAATGTAATTTTAATAGCTCGCGAGGTATAGTTTCTATATGCTGCAAAAGTAGCATGTACTGTCCCCTTCTTATTGAAATAAAACAAGCTTAGTTGACTTTAGAAGCTTCACTCTATAGACCTGGGCAGAGCAAAGCAAATATATTAAACATAACTTTTTAACTCTTGGCTCTGATTGTTCTTGAAATGTAATTTTTTTCTACGTCGACCTCTCATTAAAAAAAAAAACAGGTCGGAAAGCTCGGGGCATAGCTTCACTCTATAGACCTTGGGACATAGTGAAGTACCCAATGGTAATCATAACTCTGGTATTGTTTCATGTTGTAGCATGTAATCTCTCCATTAAAATAAACACGTTTTTGTTTCGATGTCTCTAGAAGCTTCACTCTGGAGATCAGGGAACGGCGAAGCAAATATAACGAACGTAACTTGATTCTAATTATTCTTGAAATGCAATTCCTTCCTTTTAAACCCTCTATAGAAGTACGTTGACCTTCAATAAAAAATCAGTTTTGGAGAGTTCAGTGCATAGCTTCGCTCTATAGACCCTCGGCACAGCGCACTTATCCATAACTTCCTATCTTTGATGGTTCTCGAGGTATAAATTCTTTACGCAGCAAGAAAACCGCAGACTTTTCATTAAAATAAACAAGTTCGGATGTCTCAGAGAGCTTCACTCTCTAGAACCGGGCGCGGGCGAAGCGAAGCAAACATAATATACGTCATTTCCTAACTCTTAACTCTAGACATCTTTGAAATGCAATTTTATCCTATTAAATAATATTTTCTCTGTGGAAGTACATGGGTCTTTCATAAAAAATAATTTTTGGAGAGTTCAGTGCATAGCTTCGCTCTATAGACCCTCGGCGCAGCGCAGTTACCTACAACTTCCTGCCTTTGATGGTTCTCGAGGTACAATTTCTTTACGCATCAAGAAAACCGCAGACTTCTCATTAAAAGAAGCAAATTTGGATGTCTCAGAGAACTTCACTCTATAGATCCGGGCTCAGGCGCAGCGAAGCAAACATAATATACGTAACTTCCTAACTCTTAACTCTAAACATCTTTGAAACGCAATTTTATCCTTTTAAATAACATTTTCTCTGTGGAAGTGCATTGATCTTTCATAAAAGATAATTTTTGGAGAGTTCAGTGCATAGCTTCGCTCTATAGACCCTCGGCGCAGCGCAGTTACCTACAACTTCCTGCCTTTGATGGTTCTCGAGGTACAATTTCTTTACGCATCAAGAAAACCGCAGACTTTTCATTAAAAGAAACAAATTTGGATGTCTCAGAGAACTTCACTCTATAGATCTGGACGCGGGCGTAGCGAATCAAGCATGAAGTATGTAACTCCCTAGCTCGACTCTAACCATTCCCAAAATGCATTTTTTCTCTCTTAAACAACAACCCCCTATAGAAGTATATTAATTTTTCATTAAAAACAAAGTTGAAGAGAGCTCAGGGCTCTATAGGCCCTGGGCAGAGCGCAGTTAATCAATAATGAGCATAATCTCTTACGTGCGACGGTTCTTGTGCTACAGTTCCTTTTCGCAGCAAGAAAACTGTAGACTTTTCATTCAAATAAATAAATTTGGATTTCTTAGAGGACTTCACTCTGTAGATCTGGGCGCAGCAAAGCAAGCACAATAAACGTAATTCCTATCGCTTGTCTCTAACCATCCTTGAAATGTATTTTTTTCCTATTAGATAACAGCCCTAAATGGAAGTGCGTTGATTTTTCTTTAAAAAAATAGTATAAGAGAGCTCAGGGCTCTATAGACCTTGGGCATAGCTCACCTAGTTAATGATGAACATAACTTCCTATATTTGACGGTTCTTCAGATACAGTTTCTTTTTATAGCTGAGGACCCTTAGACTTCTAATTAACATAAACAAGTTTGGATGCCTCATAGAGCTTCACTCTATAGATCTGTGCGCAGCGAAACAAACGTAGTGGATGTTACTTCCTAATTCTTGACTCTAACCATCCTTGAAATGTAATTTCTTTCCTGTTAAACATCATCCCTTTAGGGAGGTGTGCTGCCTTTTCATTAAAAAAGGGATAGCTTCGCAGCTTCGCTTTATAGAGCCTGGGCTCAGCGCAGTTATCTACAAAGTGTAATTTATTTTTGTAATATGAAGCATGTAGACTCCTCATTGAAATGAACAGGTTTGGATGACTTAAAAAGCTCGACTCTATCGATCTGGGTGCTGCGAAGCAAATATGTTGGACGCAATTTCCTATTTTCGATCGTTTTCGAAAAAAGAATTCTTTGACTTGGCTCAGCGAAGTTAGTGGGGAAGAAAATTCGGTTCAGAAGTGATTGTACTCGAGATATATGTTCGGGGTACCTCGATTCTTAGTTGACGTAAACAAGTTTGAAATGCTTACGACGTAGCTTCGCCTAATAGATAACACCACGGCGAAGCTAACCTCGAAGACTATAGCTTCGCGCTTGCGACGGTTACAAAAGAATCACGTACGAACAACTCAATATTGAGGCAAACAAGTTTGGGAAAGCTCAGTACATAGCTTCACTTTACTCATCTGGGCGTGGCGAAGCTCACGTAAAGTCTTCACCATCTATAAAATTCGTATATGGGAGAACAAGCTCGAAGTGCAGCTTCATTCAGAGCAAAGCTTCACTCAGTGCATCCATTCAAAAAATTTATGACGTGAATTTACGTCATAGAAAGCAGCACGGCGAAGCGAACCTTAAACACAGTAGCTTCGCGCTTCCGACGGTTTAACGTTTTGGGGCGTAGGAGCTCAATTTTGAAGCAAGCAACTTACGTCATAAACTTCACGTCATAGGAAACAGCATGTTGAAGCTAACCTTCGCAAGAGTTAAGCGCATGGCTTCGCACTACCGTTCCGAGCGCGGCAAAGCTTACGTGAAGTCTGAAACTTCTTATCTGACATCTATGTTTTAGAATATAGCTTCACTGAGAGTATAGCTTCTCTCAGTTAATAAAGTAGCCGGCGTTTGAAAAGTTTATGACGTAGCTTCACCACGTAGAAAACAGCATGGCAAGTTTGGAAAGCTCAGTGCATAGCTTTGTACTACTGGTTGAGCAAGGAAAAGCTCATGTGACGTACGTAGCTTTTTATATCCAATATTTCTTGACAGTTACATTTTACTATGTATGGGAGGACAAGCTTAGAGTGTAGCTTCGCTCAGTGGATAAAGTATGACGTAGCTTCACCTCATAGAAAACAGCATGGCGAAGTTAATCTTCGCAAACAAGTTTGGAAAACTCAGTGCATAGCTTCGCAGTACTAATTGAACACGGCAAAGCTCACGTGAAGTATGTAGCTCTTTATCTAGCATTCTTGACATCTCCATTTTATTGGACCATGTATGGGAGGACAAGCTCAAGTGTGGCTTCACTGAGGGCATGGCTTCTCTCAGTGAGGGCATAGCTTCGCCCAATAAATAAAGTATGACATAGCTGCGTCTCATAGAAAACAGCATAGCGAAGTTAATATTCGCAAACAAGTTTGGAAAGTTCAGTGTATAGCTTCGCAATACTAATCTGAGCACGGCAAAGCTCACGTGAAGTTTGTAGCCTCTTATTTCCAACATTACTTGACTTCTACATTTTTATAGTACCGTAAAATTCATATATGTGAGGACAGGCTCAGCTTTTCATAAGGCATACTGTATCCATTAAGTGATGCTTTGCTCTCAGCGAAGCTATACTCAGTGGACACAATATGCCTTATGAAAAGTTTATGACCTAGCTTCACGTCATAGAAAACAGCTTAGCGAAGCTAACCTTCGCAAATAAATTTGGAAAGTTTCGCATTGCCGATTTGAGCACGGTAAAGCTCTGTAGCTCTACATTTTATTGTTCTATAAAAAACATGCGTGCGAGGACAAGCTCAGACAGCTTCGCTCAGTGAATACAGTATGCCACCGTTTATGACGTAACTTCACGTAATAGAAAACAGCATGGCGAAGCTAACTTGCGTGACCAAGTTTGGAAAGCTCAGGATATAGCTTCGCACTATTGATCTGGGCACGGCAAAGCTCACTGTAGCTTCTCATCTTCAACATTTCTTAGTTTCTAAATTTTATTGTACCATAAAATTCATATATGGGAGTTTAGCTTCACTGAGGGCATAGCTTCGCTCAGTGGATACGATACGCCGTTTGAAAAGTTTATTACCTTATAGCTTCACGTCGAGTCATTGAAAATAGCATATCGAAGCTTCAGCAAACAAGTTTGGAAAACTCAGTGCATAGCTTCGCACTACTGACTGATCTGAGCACGGCAAAGTTTATGATATAGCTTCACGTAATAGAAAACAGCATGGCGAAGCTAACTTGCGTAACCAAGTTTGGAAAGTTCAGTATATAGCTTCGCACTACTGATCTGGGCGCGGCAAAGCTCACCGTAGCTTCTTATCTCCAATATTTCTTAGCTTCTAAATTTTATTGTAGCATAAAATTCATATATGGGAGGAGAAACTCAGAGTGTAGCTTCACTGAGGGCATAGCTTCGCTCAGTGGATACGATACGCCGTTTGAAAAGTTTATGAGCGTATAGCTTCACATCGAGTCGTCGAAAACAGCATGTCGAAGCTAACTTTAGCAAACAAGTTTGGAAAACTCAGTGCATAGCTTCGCACTACTGACTAATCTGAGCACGGTAAAGCTCGTGTGTTGGAGGACATGCTCAGAGTGTAACTTCACTAGGTGTTTAGCTTCACTCAGAGCATAGCTTTCATTCGGTAGGTACAGTACGTACACTATGAATTGCATCAAAACGGGCGAGTTTTTAAGAATTTGTTTAGAGTTTTTACAATTTTTTATGGGATGACCCTATATATATAGAGATTCGCAATGCCTAGAAGATAGCGTCACTGAAGAACTGATTGGGAGGCGGCGGAGGCGGCTTACGCTTACATCAAAGTGCGCGCTTTATCTCGAAGCTTCACTTGTTTTCAGGGCCTCGCATAAAGCCGTCTTGATTAATACATAAATTAGAAAACAGTCGGAATATGCAGAGCGCAAAGTTTGTTTCCGTTTCGCGGCAAATCTCCTTGAGATAATTGAAGAGTGAGGCGGCGGCATTCGTAATGGCCAATTACACAGGGGAGCCTTGCTTTAGTTGCTTGGTTTTTGTTTGGGATAAACTCAGATGTCTTTGTTTTGGATGCAAAATATTGTTCCGAGAAATCCTTAAACAAAGAACGAAGGAAATTTATTCTCATTATTTTTTTGAAATTTAATATTGTCACGACCACTCAGTATTGAGCTGTTGAAAAGTGTGGAATTATGCGTTTTACTGGTAGCTATTTATTACAAAATCCCACCGCTGCCACCATTTATGTAGGAAGAAACGAGGAGGAAAATAAGAATGCTCCCTGTTTTCTTGAATGAGAATTTTAATTATTTTTTACTTCATTTACTATTCAATCCCGTCGCTGCCACCATTTATGCGGGAAGAATTGGAGAGAAATATTCTTTTTTTGAAGGATTTTACTACTTTTTGTTTTTATTTAATATTCAATCCCACCGCTTCCACCATTTATTTAGGAAGGGTTGGTCACACTAGGGTGTGACAGTTTTCTTCCTGATTCCGGCTCAGGTGACAATCCGACGCCCCAAATCCGACAGTACGACAGTTTCAATTAAACTCCCCCCAGTGAATTATCATTTCGATTAAACAGCGGACCGGATTTTTGATGCACGCAATCAATCATCGGGCCTCACCCCCGTCGATTGAAGAGTTAACACACAAATGTTCCGGTGATTGATGAAGTGCAAGCGAGGGTTGTAATTACACATGCTGCTCGCGAACACCTAACGATACACGCGGGAAATAACGCGAATCAACTGCGAATTCACGTTAATCATTTGATTGGTAGAAAACCGGGGTGGATTCATTAAAAATCGATAAAAAAAATATATATTGAGTTACGATATCACTTTGTACGTACAGTTGTTTCAAAGTCCGGAAGAATCTCCATCCGGATTTCGTATCAAAGCTGCAATGTAAAACGTGTATTATTCCGGTGGTGGCAGCGTCTCTCTATTTTTACATTCCGTAGTGTTCATTTAATTTTCTTCATAAACACCGCGGGCACTGTAAGGAAGGTTTAAAATTGGGATGATTCTTACCTTTCTCCTTGACCCTTTTTGCGTAAATGGTGGCAGCGGTGGGATTGGATAATAAACAGAAAAAAAAACAAAATAAAATCCCCACTCGAGAATAGACCAACGACTATTTTTAAAACGTGGAAATTTTTTATTTTTCTCCACAACTATCTCACCATAAATGGTGGCAGTGGTGGGATTGAACAATAACTAAAATGGAACTTAAATTCTCATTTAAGAAAATGAGGAGATTTTTTATCTTCCTCCTCGTTCCTTCCCACATAAATGGTGGTAGCGATGGGATTTTGTAATAAATGCATCCCTTATTCAAGAAGAAGGATTTACGTTCAAAACGGAAAAATTCTTATCCTTTTCGCCAACCCTTCCTACATAAATAGTCGCCTATACAATTAAAACGAGAAAATTCTCATCTTTCTCCCCAACCCTTCCTAAATAAATGGTGGCGGCAGTAGGATTGAATAAAAAAAAAAAACAAAAATAAGTAAAATCCTTAAAAAAAAGAATATATCTCTCCAACTCTTCCCGCATAAATGGGGGAAATTTACAACACATAAAAAAAACAAATAAAAAATACTCATTCGAGAAGAGACCACCTACTCCCTTAAAACGGGGAAAATGTTTACTTTTCTCGCCAACCCTTTCACCATAAATGGTGGCAGCGGCGGGATTGAATAATAAATAACGTAAAAAGTAATTAAAATTCTCATTCAAGAAAACAGGAAGTATTCTTACCTTTCTCCTCGATTTTTCCTACATAAATGGTGGCAGCGGTGAGATTTTGCAATAAATAGAAAGAAATAAAATTGTCTTTCAAGAATAGGCCACCTACACAATTCTTATCTTTCTTCCCGACCATTCACAATAAATGGCGGCAGCGGTAGGATTTAATAATAAATAGAAAAAAATCCTCATACAAGAATAAGCCACGTAAGTCTTTAAAGCGGGAAATTTTTTATCTTTCTTCTTAGCCCTTCCTATATAAATGGTGGCAGCGGTGAGATTTGATATTATAAAAAAAATCCTAAGTCTTTAAAATAAGGAAAACTGTATCTTTCTTCCAAACACTTCTTACGTAAATGGTGGCAGCGTTGAGGCTTTATACTAAATATAATATAAATAAATAAAATCCTCGTTCAAGAATAGACCACCTACACCTTTAGATGGGGGAAAGTTCTTATCTTCCTTCCCAATCTCTCCTATATAAATGGTGGTAGCGGTGGGATTTATATTAACAGGACAATAGGAAATGAAGTGAAATATTCATTTAAGATCAGACCACCTATTCCTTTAAAGTAACAAAAATCAATCTCCACGATTCATCCTACATAAATGGTGATAACGGTGGGATTTAACAATAAATAAATAAAATTCTTGTTCACCTACACCTTTCAAACGGGGAAAATTCTTATCTTTCTTCCCAACCCTTCCTGTATAAATGGTGGCAGCGATTGGATTTATAATAAGCAGAAAAAAATAAATAATATAGAATAAAACCTTCATTTAAGAATAAGGCTTGTAAATATAAATGGTGGCAACGGTGGAATTTAACGATAAATAAAAAAAAGTAATAAAATCCTCATTCAAGTGTAGGCTAGCTACACCCTTAAAACGGAGAAAACTCTGATCTTTTTCCTCGACCCTTCCTATATCAATGGTGGCAGCAGTGCAATTAATAATAAACAGAAGAGAATTTAAGAGTAAGGCCCACTTACTTCTTTAAAATGAGGTAAAATCTTAACAATCTTACCGTCTAGTTCCTACATGAATGGCGGCAATAGTGAGATTTAATCATAAATGGAAAGAAAATAAATAAAATTGTCACTCTAGCATAGACCACCTACACCTTCCAAACGTGGAAAATTTTTACCTTTCTCACCAACCCCTCCTATATAAATTGGTGGCAGCGGTGGGATTTGTAATGAACAGAAAAATAAAATAAAACACATTTTTTATTTTAGACTAGACGACCTATTCCTTTTAAATGAGAAAAATTCTCAACAATCCTCCAACTCATTCAACGTAAATGGTGGCAATGGTGGGATTTAATAATAAATAAAGAGAAAAATAAATAAAATATTTACCTTTATCCCCGACCCTTCCTACATAGTTGATGGCAGCGGTGGGATTTATAACAAACAGAAGACAAAATTGAAGCAATTTAAGAATAGACCAGCTACTCCTTTAAAATGAGAAAAACTCTTACTAATCTCCCCAACTCTTTCTACGTATAAAGTAATGACGGTGGGGTTTAATAATAAATACAAAAAAATAAAATAAAATCATTATTCGGGAATACATCATTAAAAGGTGGAAATTTCTTATCTTTATCCCCGACCCTTACTACATAAATGGTGGCAGTGGTGGGATTTATGACAAACAGATAAATAAATAGAATAAAACCTTCATTTAAAAATAGGCTACCTACTCCTTTAAAATAAGAAATATTCTTATCAATCTCTCCAACTCGTCCTACATAAATGGTGGCAACGGCGGGTTTTAATTTAATAATAAATAGAAAAAAAAATTTAAAAATTCTCATTTAAGCATAGACCACCTACACCTTTTAAATGGGGAAAATAGTTATCTTTCTCCCCGCCCTTCCTATATAAATGGTGGCAGCTGTGGGATTTATGATAAGTAGAAATTAAAGAATAAGGCTCCGTTAAAATGAGAAAAAAAATTATCAGTCTTTCCCACGCGTCCTACGTAAATGATAGGAACTGTGGGATTCAGTAACAAATAGTAAGAAAAATAAATAAAGTTCTCTTTCGAGAATAAGCCACCTAAACCTTTAAAAGGGTGAATCTTTGTCCCCGATCCTTTTTACATAAATGGTGGCAGCGATGGGATTTATAACAATCAGAAAGAAAAAAACAGAAGAGACTTTCATTTAAGAATAGGCCACCTACTCCTTTAAAACGAAAAAAAATCTCATCAGTCTCCCGGATCTTAGTTAAATGGTGGCAATGGTGGTATTTAACATTAAATAGGAAAAAAAAATCGCCATTTGAGGATAGACCACCTACGCTTTTAAAACGTAAACAATTCTTATCTTTCCTCTCAACTCTCCCCACGTAAATGGTAGCAACGGTGGGATTTAATAATAATTAAAAGACTTTCTAATTCTCGCTCGTCAATGTCAGCAAAATGGAAAGATGACATGTTTCGGTAAACCAGCATTTCCAAATCTACAAAATTTTAAATTACAGCCTAAAATAAGCAAATCGTTAACTAAGCGCAAAGACAAGGCTTTAACAAAAGTCTTAAAAGCACGAGAAAGAAGATTAATACATTTTCCAAATTTTAATTTTTCGATTAATCACTAATATCAAGGATAATCCTTTCTCTCATTCGAGATAACGGATAAAATTCTCCTCGACCCTTTCTACATAAATAGTGGCAGCGGTGGGATTTTATAATAAATAGAAAAAAATTAATTCCTCATTCAAGAATAGGCCTCTTATTCTTTTAATGGCCGATTTCTTCATCGCATTTATCCTATGGTTAATTTATCTGTCAGTCGGAATGTGTCATACAGTGGCTGTGCACATACTATGGCATGACATTCTAAGTGACAAATAAATTTAACCTTAGGATGAGGTCGTAAAGAAATGTGACATAAAACGGAGACAATTCTGACCTTTTCCTCCCCGCTCTTTTCTATATCAATGGTGGCAGCGGTGGGATATAATAACAAATTGAAAGAAAAACACACAAAATCCTCATTCAAGAATATTCCACATGCACCTTCGATGCAGGAAAGATTCTTATTTTCTTTTCAACCCTTCCCATATAAATGGGGGCAGCGGTGTGATGTAATAAGTATGAGCCAGCGAGTTTTAAATACCCTATAGACCTATATATTGCACTGCGATAAATGATGGAGAGGCCCACCACGTTTGCTGAAAATAATATTTGATTAAACGGAGAAGTTCTTCGTTGATTGTCAATTAACGTTGTGAGGGTCGTGAACGAAAACACCCACGTTGGGCGCCAATTTATGCTCTGATGGAGACGATTAGAAGAAGTTTCGAAATTAAATAAAAATATCTTTACTTTCTAGTATCAGGCCGTTTATTATAGTTTGGTTTTTTGTCTTTTCCTTAACAAAAGTTTCTAGTTTATTTTTTTAAGGCCACATTCTTAACTACTTTACTCGGTGGACATAAATCTTCTTCTTACAGAGTTCGCAGCTCTTCGTTACGCATTTTATCACTCGCGATCCTCTGCTTAAAATCGACGGAAGCAACTGACGCAGGGGAAGCCCTTAAATCAAACCAGCACTTGAGTGATAATCTACAACAGAAGGAGAAGTTTAATTGAGTAAGATTAGAGTCAGCTATTTATAAATTGCCGGATCAATTCCGGCTCTGCGAGAGGCCCTCGTGTGAATTTGCCTGCCATTTAATTAACAACGATTATTTTCGGGATGTTAAATTTATTGCCCTGTACCCTTCAGCGGCGCAGCGCCAGTTCATTCCGTCGGGGTGCAAATTTTTCGCGCGCGCCTCTCATCGACCAGTCAATACGCCCCACGTCGGGGGCGCCAATTTATGCTTTGCGAATAATTATCGCAATGAGTAAAAGATGTTTTATAGCACTTTAGTAGATTCGTTTTTGTTTTCGATTAGGTCTTTGTTTATGTGTGCAGAGTATACATCAGAGAAAAATCTCAAATTTGGTCCCAATTTTTTTACCGTAATAAGGGTTATAGACAGAAGCCGCACATTGGGCGTCAATTTAGGTACTGTGATAATTGATTGATGGAGAGGCCCTCGTGTTGGGCGCCAATTTATATGAGAGAAGCCCCACTTTGCCGCCCATATATCAGATTGCCAGTAAAATACTTAATTGAAAAAGCTGTCGACGATTTTAAAACATGCGTTGCATATAGAGATTGGTGTGGGATTATCTGGATGCACCGCCGGAATGCACGCAGAGGGTAATTTATGCAAAACCCCCCCAGAGTTTCGTTTGCAATTAAATATTAATTAACGTCGGGCCCGCTTTTGTCTTCTCCCGTCGTATCTGGAATGATTCGGACGGCTAATTGAATTACATTGTAGCGGAAGTGGAGAACTTTCCCGGATGTAAATTCGTTATGCGCGGTGGATTAATTTAGTGACATTTCAGACAGACAAACAGTCTGACACACAAACGAAGATTAGTTTACTAGGAGCGAGCAAACATTATTTAATGGAGAGGCTATTGATCTCAATTATTGCGGCTTCCCTCGCTTTAATTAAACAAGGAAGAAAATTAGAAGCAGAAGATGAAGGGGATCCCTCAAGGACTACGTCGAGGACCGCCGCTGTCCACAATTAAAACAAGTTATTAATTTTTTTCAGTTATTTCATTTAGCCATGTCTCTTATTTCGGTGTATGTCCCATCCTCAAATTGCGAAAATATGAAGAATTGGGATGTAAGAAATCAATATCCTGTACAGAAATTTGTTTATTTTCAATAGAAAATAGCGACCGACGGTACAAAGCGATTGACACGGCGTCAGCCCGTCTAACCTTCAAGCGATCGAAGCACGCCTGTACCGGTTCATTATTTATTTGGAACAACATTAACAGGTTTTAGTTTCGAGATTATTTGCGTTCAAACTTGGATATTTAAGTAAGTATTCTTTTAAAGTAGCACCGTACATTCCCTAAACAAATGCATAAGGTAGCATGAATAAATAACGCGTTCTTATGCGTGCCCATTTATCTCTCGACTTGAGGAGCTCTCATGGTGGAGGCGCTCGAGTAGCGGGGGTGAGAAGAGCGCGAACGTACATTACCGGTGTTCATTTCACCGTGAGGTCTTTTGGGGTTGAACGCCAACCTGCGAGTCTCTTGTGGCTTTCAACGAACATGCCGGGTCAGGGAGCTTCAAACGGGCTGATGTTATCTCGAAGGGAAATGAAACGCGCGGCACCCTTTCGATGTTATGTTATCCACACAGAGAGAGAAAGGGGGTGAAGCGAAAGCCCATTTATTTATTTAGTAATTTTCGAATAATAAATTTAAAAAAAAAAAATTAATTTCGTAGGCCGTAAGAAAAAAGATGTTTCGAAATTAAGTGGCGGGTGCACGAGGGGGGCCGCATTAATTTTCATTTCAGAAACAATTTTTCATTTCGCCGGCAAACATCTTGAGTAAACAAAAAAAAAGACGAACGCTTTTTGTTTCCGGTGAATTTAATCCCATCATCACGATTGATGGCGGCCATTCATTCCGCCACTGCCGCCCCCCACGGGCGCTCTCCCTTATTTACGGGCCGCCCTCTTCTCTCCTCTTAAGACCTGACGATTTGCATTTCTATCATCGGTGAATTCAGGGCCCGACGCAAATTTCAAATTAGAAGGGCCGGCGGGAAAACAATTTCTCATTAAGCGCAAATTTATATGCTCATTTAATTTCGCGCAAATTAGAGATTTATTAGCGACTCGCCCCCTTTCCCCCATTCCGCCCCCGTCTTCGCCGTGAAGATCATGAAACAGAAATTAATTGATTTTGATTGCTCGCGCCCCCGCCCTCGCTCGTGACTATGCAAAAATTGGTTTAGGGGAATTTTTTTTAATGCTGTACAAATTTGGGGTCCGCAGAAAAATTTTCGTGTTTGTAAATAAAAACACTTTAATGCTGCTGCTAATAATCGACTTAAATAGCGCGCCCATCACTGTTTATAGAGAGATTCTTTCTTTCTCAAATTTTCTAGCAAACGTCTGGGCCCTCTAGCATGAAAACGATGGCCGCAGATAGGCTTTTCCCTTTCGATTGGAAGCGACGGACTTTGTCCTTCACGAGGAGTCTACTTTTGTACCACTCGTCCTGTAAATAAAGGAACGGCGAATTTTCGAAACCGAAATTGCGTCAAAATTGAAAAAAATATTTCAGGTTGCGTATAATTCCGTTACGCGGCGACTCTTTCGCTCGAAGACGCGGATAAACGTTGTTTTAGATAAGGAGGAGCTACTCGCTAAAGTTAACTTTGTTCAACGTCATACATTCCTTCGTTTTTTGTTCAACGTCATACATTCCTTTGTTTTTTGTTCAACGTCATACATTCCTTTGTTTTTTGTTCAACATCATACGTTTCTTTGTTTTTGAAAAAAAGTGAAAATAAAAGCATTTCACCGGAAGAAAAATTGGAACGTAGAAAAATTTGAATAATAAAAATAATAAACAAAATTAACTGAATAGGTGAATTCATTCAAGTGCTTTTCTCCTCGATTTTCATTTGTTTTTCTTGTCACTTTCAATGACCCTCAATTTTCTTTTGTTTTCATCGTCTGCTCCATTTTTGTTTCTTTCTTCGACTCACAAATATATTTTTTTAGAAATTATTTTACGCATTCTTTAATTTTTATTTGTTCGTTCTTTTTTTCAATTTTTAATTTTGAAAATAAATTCCTGATTTCTTCTTTCTCGAATTTTCTAGCAAACGTCTGGAGCTCTCTAGCGTTCGATTTGAAACTCACTGGAATTGAGAACGTGGATGGCGTGACCTGACTAAAATTAAATCATCGTCGGTTCTGACGTGTTTCTTCTCAATTTTCTTTTGTTTTGGTTGCTTTCTTCCTTTTTGTTTCTTTTTTTCTTTTTACTTTCTTCGGCTCTCAAATATATGAGTTCTCACACAATACAGGGTGACTCGAAATATTAGAAATAAAATTGACGACTATCTCCTCGATTTTCATTTGTTCTTCCTGTTGCTTTTACGTCAGTTTTCTTTTGTTTTCTTTATTTTCTTCGTTTTTGTTTCTTTTTTCCTTTTTAATTCTTTCTCGAATTTTCTAGCAAGGTCATTGAAATAACCGAGAATGTGGATGGCGTGGCCAGACTAAAATTAAATCATCGGCAGTTCTGAAGTTTTCCTCCACGATTTTCTTTTGTCCTTACTTCAATTTTCTTTTCTTTTGGATGTTTTTTCCGTTTCTGTTCCTTTTTCCCTTTTTACTTTCTTTAGGTTTCAAATAGGAGTTTATAGTTGAATTCTTGGCTTCCGGTTGGAACCGCGTGTCTCGGATTTCTTCACTGCCGACGTTTCGTTCTTCGTTGCAGAAGAACTTCTTCAGGGCTGCTGTTGGTGGTGATGCTGTTACTGCTGCTGCTGTTGGTCTTGCTGCTGCTTCGCGTTAGTCGTTGAGACTAGCAGCAGTAGCAGCATCACCACCAACAGCAGCCCTGAAGAAGTTCTTCTGCAACGAAGAACGAAACGTCGGCAGTGAAGAAATCCGAGACACGCGGTTCCAACCGGAAACCAAGAATTCAACAATGTACGACGGCCGCGGAAGCCTTCAAGTTAAATTAGGAGTTTATATTTTACGTATTCCTTCTCTCTCGAATTTTCTAGCAAGGTCTGGAACCACCTAGCGTTCGACTTGAAACTCATTGGAATAACCGAGAATGAGGATGACGTGGCCAGAATAAAATTAAATCATCAGTGGTTCTGACGTCTTCCTCCTCGATTTTCTTTGGTTCTTCCTGCTTTCTCCGTTTTTGTTTCTTCTTTCCTTTTTACTTTCTTCAGTTCTCACACAATACAGGGTGACTCGAAATATTTGAAATAAATGCGGTTCTGACGATTATCTCCTTGATTTTCATTTGTTCTTTCTGTTACTTTTACGTCAGTTTTCTTTTGTTTTGATCGTTTTCTCCGTTTTGCTTCTTTTTTCCTTTTTGCTTTCTTCAGGTTTCAAATAGGAGTATATATATTCGGTTAATTATTTTATGTATTCCTTCTTTCTCGAATTTTCTAGCAAGGTCTGGAACCCTCTAGCGTTCGACTTGAAACTCATTAAAATAACCGAGAATGTGGATGGCGTGGCTAGAATAAAATCAAATTATGACGTCTTCTTTTTTGATTTTCTTTTGTTCTTCCTGTCAATTTTCTTTTGTTTTGGTTGCTTTCTTCCTTTTTGTCTCTTTTTTCCTTTTTACTTTCATCGGCTCTCAAATATGTGAGTTCTCGCATATAACAGGGTGACTCGAAGTATTTGAAATAAATGCGGTTGTGACGACTATCTCCTCGATTCTCATTTGTTCTTCCTGTTACTTTTATGCCAGTTTTCTTTTGCTTCTTTGTTTTCTTCGTTGTTGTTTCTTTTTTCCTTTTTACGTTTGGAACCCTCTAGCGTTCGACTCGAAATTCATTGTAATAACCGACAATGTGGATGACGTGGCTAGACTAAAATTACATCATCGGCAATTCTGATGTCTTCCTCTTTGATTTTCTTTTGTTCTTCCTCTCAATTTTCTTTTGTTTTGGTTGCTTTCTCTCTTTTTTTTCTGTTTTCCTTTTTACTTTCACTGGCTCTCAAATATATAAGTTCTCACATAATACAGGGTGACTCGAAATATTAGAAATAAATGCGGTCCTGACGACTATCTTCTCGATTTTCATTTGTTTTTCTTTCGTTACTTTTACGTCAATTTTCTTTTGTTTTCTTTTTTTCGTCGCTTTTCTTTCTTTTTTCCTTTTTACTTCTTTCTCGAATTTTCTGGCAAGGTCTGGAACCCTTTAGCTCTCAACTTGAAACTCATTGGAATAATTTTCTTTTGTTTTCTCCGTTTTAGTTTCTTTTCTCCTTTTTACTTTCTTCACGTTTCAAGTGGGAGTATATATCTTTTTAAATATTTTATGTATTCCTTCTTTCTCGAATTTTCTAGCAAGGTCTGGAACCCTCTAGCGTTCGACTTGAAACTCACTGGAATAACCGATAATGTGGTTGGCGTGGACAGACTAAAATTAAATTATCGGCTATTATGACGTCTTTCTTTTCGATTTTCTTTTGTTCTTCCTGTCAATTTTCTTTTGTTTTGATTGCTTTCTTCCTTTTTGTTTCTTTTGTCCATTTTACTTTCTTCGGCTCTCAAATATATGAGTTCTCGCATAATACAGGGTGACTCGAAATATTAGAAATAAATGCGGTTCTATCTCCTCGATTTTAATTTGTTCTTGTTTTGGTTTTCTTTTTCCTTTTCACGTCTGGAACCCTCTAGCGTTCGACTTGAAATTATTGGAATAACCGATAATGTGGATGACGTGGATGGACTAAAATTAAATCATAGGCAGTTCTGACATCTTCCTCCTCGATTTTCTTTTGTTCTTTCTCTCAATTTTCTTTTGTTTTCGTTGCTTTCTTCCTTTTTGTTTCTTTTTTCCTTTGTACTTTCTTAGGCTCTCAAGTATATGAGTTATCAGGGTGACTCGAAATATTAGAAATAAATGCGGTTGCGATGACTATCTCCTCGATTTTCATTTGTTCTTTCTGTTACTTTTACGTCAGTTTTCTTTTGCTTTCTTTGTTTTCGTCCTTTTTGTTCCTTTTTACTTTCTTCGGTTTTCAATTATATATTTTTTTAAAATTATTTTACACAATTCTTTAATTTTTATTTACTTGTTGTTTTTTCAATATGTAAATAAATTACTGATTCCTTCTTTCTCGAATTTTCTCACTAATATGGATGACGTGGCCAGACTAAAATTAAATCATCGGCAGTTCTGACGTGTTTCTCCTCCCCTCGTTTATCCTGTCAATTTTTTTTTTGTTTTGGCTGCTTTCTGCGTTTTTGTTTTTTCTTTCCTTTTTACTTTCTTCAGCTTTCAAATATATGAGTTCTCACACAATACAGGGTGATTCGAAATAATTGAAATAACAGCCTTGACTTTCATTTATTTACCTATACGCATTTTAAAATTAGTTTTCGTTTCCTCTTTAGATCGTGCGATTGACCAATCGAGGTTTTACTGAAAAAAAAAAATTAATTTTGTTCTGAGCCAATGGGGCACTGACGGGGCGTGGTCAAAGCAGATCAGTAATAATTTATTAGTCAATCTGATTGGAAAGGAATTTAAAAAAATGAATAAAATCATTGGTTCTCGCTTTGTTTCAAGAATAAGACGAAGATAAAAATTGTGTTTCATTTTGCTGTGGAGATTCCTAATCCCCAGCGAGAAAAGAATAGAATTTTTAGAAGCGAGGAAGTGAAAGAAGTGGAAACATCTTCTTCCTCCTCTCCACTCTCTTTTTCTCAATTTCTTGTAACGTTTGATGGTTGTTCCGACTTTGTCAGACTCATTGCGTTATTGTGAATAAGATATTTTCCACATATAAAATAAAGGCAAGAAATTAAAATCAGGTTCCATGACTTCTTTGCGTATTGTGATTGGTTGACTGATTACCAGTAGTTATACAATAGATTCAGCCAATCAAAAGTTAACAAGTTAGCTATAAAATAACACAGTGTATTAGGCCACGCCCTGTTAAGTTCTGATTGGGTGTGGCTACGAAAACTGTATTAAACAATCACATCACCATATGAAGTGACTTGCAATATTACGAGAATGTTGCTTCTGTTTCTGTTGAGGTGTCATTTAGGCCACGCCTTATTAAGTTCTAATTGGATGGTTATGAAAACTGCATTAACTAATCACATCGTAAGTAAAGTAAATGACTTGCGATTTCACGAGATTCTTGATTCTTTTCCTGCTGAGTTATTAAATTCCATAGATACCTAGAATATATTGATTAATTAAATTAAAAAAGAAATAATCTTAAATCGTAATGATGTAATTGGTTGGTAGCATGTACTCGAGACTAAAGACAACTTGTAATAAAACGACAAATTGTAACTGCACTTTAATTACGAGAAAGGCAAACACGAATTTAATTAAACCCCCTCGCCGGGGCTTGTTTTTAATACCGCGCGGCAATTTTTCCCGGCGACAGTCGAAGCAGAAAGTAGGCGGCGAGTCCGCCCCCGAAGAACAAACCGGAAATAATCCGAATATTTCCCCGTTTACGAGCCACCTCTTGACTCTCCGAGATTTCATCCTCCGGAAAAATTGAACGAACGAGAGGGATGAGCTGTGAAATTAATTTTTAATTAAGGGATCCTGTGCTGCCTTAATCCGATGAGAATTGCAGTGCGGCGGAGTTTTCTTAAAATCTGAAACGTAAGCTCCATTTACGTCGGATTAGTTTCCACTCGGAGTGTTTTCCGACCGGTTGGAGTTCCCCCTCGAGGGCGAGTGTAACTTTTCTCCTTCTACAAGTAGGCTAGTTTTCACAACAATTTCTGGACTTATTAGATTGTTTTCGGGCGGGCGGAAATCGCTCGCCGAACTTCCGGAATGCAAGTATCCCCGTTCCAAATAGTTATTTATGTTGTTTTATTTTATTTTTTTGGGGTGCACCGTTTTTTTTTGATGTTGAAAACGACGAAATCGATGTGCTTGTGATCAACTTAACGTGTTTGTGGCGAAATTGAGTTTGAATTTGAATGATCTCCGCTGGAATGTAAGAAACCGAAGCTTTAAGTTCCGATGTGAGAAGCTGCTGCAACGCATTTAGAACGGAAACGGAAATATTTAGTTGCTTCGATAAATTCAGAACGTGGCTTAAGACCATGCGAAGCCCTGTTTGAAGCATAGTATTTCGCAGAAAACTTCCGTTCTTATCACGGACGGCGCCGCTAAGAAACTGCTTACTTCTACGGTTTAGAAAACGGTTGATACTCGGATCTACTTTTTAAGGCTTTTGTGTTTATGTTAATGATATCTATAACTTTGTAAAATAAATAAATATTTTTTTAAATACCCTGTATATGTATATTTAGGTAAGAGTTTCCTACATTACCGACCTTCTTGATTTTTCGCGCAATTGAGTTTACGTTGCCAAACTCACAAAAAATACTAGTAACGGCGAAAATTTCGTTGTAATTCTGGTTATAATGAGGCGAATTGTTGAAAATAAACTCGAAAACGTCGAAATTAGTTAAAACTCTCGCCCCGAAATCGTCGGCGCAGCGCGCATGCGCGGCATTAATGCCCCGCGCCACATTTACTTTACGAGTGACCCACGACGATTGCTTCATTAAATCGTAGTTTTAACAACAAACAGGGAACCCCAAATATCGTAATAGCCTACGAAAGCATCCCTACGTAACTGGGTTTTGTTTATTTTAAGACCGCTTGGCGTAAGACGTTCCTGGCCGCAAATAATAATAATTTTATTTCATTAGGGGTTGGGGAATCGCTTTTTGTCGTTGAAAACGATGAAATTGATTATGTTTGTCACAACTTTGTGACGAAAATGAAATTGAAATTACTAGCGCCGGAGCAGTTTGAAGGTTACAGTTTCCTATATTACCGACCTTTTTGATTTTCGTGCAACTGAGTTTCGTTTCCAATCTCAAACAAAACGACGAATAGAGACAAGTATAACGTCGAAAATTCTGGTGTTATAATGAAGCAAATTGTTGAAATTAGAACTGAAATTAGTTAAAACTCGCGCCCCAGGGTATCCAGCGAAACGCGCATGCGCGAGACAAGTGCGTCGCTTCACTTTTACTTTATGAGTCACCGTTGGTGATTTCTTCGTTAAATCGTTGCTTTAACGACAAAACTTGGACCCCAAATATCGTATTAGCTTCGGAAGATTAAGGTAAGCACCGTTAAGGACCCTAAGCATTCGTTTAAACCGACGTTTTCCTATTTTAAGTGTGGCAATGTTCAAGTGATGCAATGGCCGCTTGGCGTCTTCGTTCGAAATAATTTTCCCCCATTTGGGGTTGGGGAAATAGTTTGTGTTGTTGAAGACGATAGAACTGATGTGCTTCTGATCAACCTAGTATGTTTGTGGCCACTTTTTGGCGAAAATGAAGATGAAATTATCAGCGCCGGAGCAGTTTGAAAGTTAGAGTTTTCTATATTACCGACACTTTTTAATTTTGACGCAATTGAGTTTACGTTGCTAATCTCACACAAACTGCCAAACGTCGAAACTTCTAGTGTTATAATGGAGCAAATTGTTGAAATTATAATCCAAAAGCGATTCAAACTCACGCCCCAGAATTTTCGGTACAACGCGCATGCGCCAGACATATGTGTTGCGCCATTTTTACTTTACGAGTGATTTCTTCGTTAAATCATTGTTTTAACAACAAAATGTGGACCCCGGATATCGTATTAGCTTCGGAAGATTAAGGTAAGCATCCCTAAGGGCCCTAAGCATTCGCTTAAACCGACGTTTTCTTTTTTAAGCGCGAAAAAGTTCAAATGATGCAAGGCGTTCCTTGGCCGCAAAGATTTCTTCGTCCGAAAAGATTTTATTGCATTCGGGGTTGGGGAACTGCTTGTTGTTGTTGAAAACGATGAAATCGACGTGTTTGTGACGACTTTGCGGCGAAAGCAAAGTTGGAATTATCAGCGCCGGAACAGTTTGAAGGTTAGAGTTCTCTGTATTACCGACCCTTTTTGATTTTCGCCCATTAGACTTTAGGTATTAATCTCACACAAAATGCTAAACGTCGAAAATTCTGGTGTTATAATTACGCAAACTGTTGAAATTATAATCGAAATCGGTTAAAATTCGTGCCCCAGAATTTTCGGCACAACGCGCATGCGCGAGACAAGTGTGTTGCGCCATTTTGACTTTAAGAGTGACCGTTTGTGATTTCTTCGTTAAAACGTAGTTTTAACAACAAAACTGAGCCCCAAGTATCGTAAAAGCTTCGGAAGATTAACGGTAGCACCCCGAAGTACTTGTTTGAACAGGTGTTTTCTTATTTTAAGCGCGAGAGAGATCACTTGGCGTCAGACGTTCTAAGGCCGCTTGGCGTCTTCGTTCGAAATAATTTTACCGCATTCGGAGTTAGGGAAAGGCTTTTTGTTATTGAAAACGATGAAATTGACGTGCTTGTGATCGTGTTTGTGACGACTTTGTGGCGAAAACGAAGTTGGAATTATCAGCGCCGGAGCAGTTTGAAGGTTAGAGCTTTCTATATTACCGACCTTTTTTAATTTTGGCGCAATTGAGTTTACGTTGCTAATCTCACACAAAATACCGAATAAAAACAAGTAACGTCGAAAATTTTGGTGTTATAATGAAGCAAATTGTTGAAATTATAATCGAAATCAGTTTAAACTGACGCCCCAGAATTTTCGGCACAACGCGCATGCGCGAGACTAGTACGTCGCGCCATTATTACTTTACGAGTGACCGTTGATGATTTCTTCGTTAAATCATAGTCTTAGCAACAAAAACTTAACTCCAAGTATCGTAATAGCTTCGGATGATTAACGGTAGCACCCCGAAGTACTCGTTTCTACCGGCGTTTTCTTATTTTAAGCGCGAGAGAGATCAATTAGCGCAAGGCGTTCTATGGCCGCTTGGCATCTTCGTTCGAAATAATTTTCCTGCATTTGGAGTTGGGGAAATGGCTTTTGTTGTCGAAGACGATAGAACTGAAGTGCTTGTGATCAAACTAGTGTATTTGTGGCCACTTTTTGGCGAAAATGAAAATCAACGCCGGAGCAGTTTGAAGGTGAGAGTTTTCTATATTACCGACCTTTTTTAATTTTGACGCAATTGAGTTTACGTTGCTAATCTCACACAAAATGTCGAATGGAGACAAGTAACGTCGAAAATTCTGGTGCTAGAATGTAGGAAATTGTTGAAATTATAATTGAAATCAGCTAAAACTTGCACCTCAGATTTTTACCGAAACGCGCATGCGCGGGTCTAGTACCCCACGCCATTTTTACTTTACGAGTGACCGTTTGTGATTTCTTTGTTAAATCGTAGTTTTAGTAACAAAAACTGAACCTCAAGTATCGTAATAGCTTCGGAAGATTAACCTTAGCACCCTTAGTATTTGTTTGAACCGGCGTTTTCTTATTTTAAGCGCGAGAGAGATCAACTGGCGCAAGGCGTTCTATGGCCGCTTGGCGTCTTCGTTCGAAATAATTTTCCTGCATTTGGACTTGGGCAAATGGTTTCTGTTATTGAAAACGATAGACCTGAAGTGTTTGTGATCAACTTAGTGTGTTGGTGGCGAATATGAAGTTGAAGTTATCAGCGTTGGAGCAGTTTCAAGGTTAGAGTTTCCTATATTACCGACATTTTTGATTTTCGTGCAATTGAATGTACAGTAGCGGATAATATAATCCAAGCACGTCATTTACGTTAATATTTTTGGCGTTCAGTTCATATGCAAAATGTCACTCGTAATTCTGACGTTTCGTACAAATCGTATTTATTTTGACGAAATACATTGCATTTTTTTGGAAAAAATTAAAAAAGAAAACTTTTTTCTTTTTAACATATCTTTGAATCGCAGAGAAAATAGTTTCGATTAGTTGATACTAGATGGCGCCAGTTTCTCTTTAATGAAACACGTGAAATTACAAAATGTGTACTTTTTAATATAGCAGAAAACGCAACGAATGTTTTTTTTCTGTGAATTAATTTTGCAGCTCCTGATTTACATAAGTACCAATAGATGGTGTTTAATCTTGTCACAAAGCAAGGAAAAAAGTAATTGTAATTTAAATAAGTATGCTTGTTGTGTTTATTAAAAAAAAACTGGAATTGCGGTGAATTTGGTTCTGCTCTAAGTCACTAGATGGAGCCAGTAGTATAACACCGTGGTAATAATAAAATTTAAGAATCGGAGAGTACTTTCTTTACTTTTTCTTTTTGTAAATGAAAATCCACTAGATGCAGAAATATTAAGTTATTACGAAGACATTTACAATTTTTTTTTTTTTCATTTTGTTCGTCTTATTTCTTTTTATTGCAGGTATTTTATTGTTTGTTGGCTACAACAAATTGATAGCTTCTTGTAGTTTTTATTATTATTATTATTTTTGCAGTAAATTCGAAACATTCTTTTAAATTGTTTTTTTTTGTTTTACTATTTTATCTCTTCATATTCACAATCGATAATATTTTTCTTCACTTTTGATATACATATTATTATGTTTCTCGATAGGAAATTCGCGCTTAAAAAAAATTTAGAACGGTGATAAAACTGCAGAAAACAAAAGACGATCGGCTATCTGGCAGATATGAGCATTGCACAGAAATAAATGACGATTGATTAAAAACAATGGAATCCAAAAGAAAATCGTCTTTGCTTTTAAATTGGTTGCTTTTATTTAAAATAAAATAAAAATAATGAAAGGAAAATAAAATTTGATAATAAAAATTGAAATAATAATGAAAAATGAAATGGAAACAAAGAAAAAATTAAATACAAACAAAAGACGATCGCAGTAAATGGCAGTCTAATTAAAAAAAAAATTATCAGAAGTATAAAAATAGTTTTTGCGCTTTTGTTTGTTTTGTTTCTTTTAGTTAAATAAAATTTAAAAAATAATTAAATGAAAACAGAACGCAAAACTAAAACAAAAAATGAAATAAAAACAAAAGACGACCGCTGTAAATAAATTAAAAAGAAAATTATTATTCGACGAGAATCATGAAAAACGTTTTTGCCTAAATTGGTTTCTCTTCTTTAAGTAAAATAAAAAATTATTAAATAAAAACAAAACATGAAACACAAATGAAAAATGAAATAAGAACAAAAACAAATAAAAATACAAACAAAAGACGATCGCAGTAAATACATAAATGTCAGTTTATTTAAAAATAAAATGCTTAGATTGGTTTCTTTTCTCCAAGTAAAATAAAAAACAATGAAATGAAAACAGAAATGAAATAAAAACTGAAAAAAATTAAATGAAAACAAAAGAAGATCGGTGTATATAAATAACAGTTTATAAAAAAATCACGTTTTAATTGTTTTTTTTTAGGTTGAATTTAAAAAAATGAAATAAAAATAGAACACGAAACTAAAACGAAAAATGATTATAAAATAAAAACACGACATAAAATAAAAATAAATACAAACAAAAGACGATCGCAGTAAATACATAAACGTCAATTTATTTAAAAACAAAACGCTTAGATTGGTTTCTTTTCTTGAAACGAAGCAAAAAATAATGAAATACGAACACGAAACGAAAACAAAAAATGAAATAAAAGCAGAAAAAATTTAAAAAAAAATTATTTTACTAGTAGTATAAAAATAGTTTTTGTTTAAATTTGTTTCTTTAGTTAAATAAAATTTAAAAAATAATTAAATTGAAAACAAAACGCAAAACTAAAACAAAAAATGAAATAAAAACAAAAGACGACCGCTGTAAATAAATTAAAAAGGAGATTATTTTTCAACGAGAATCATGAAAAACGTTTTTGCCTAAATTGGTTTCTTTTCTTTAAGTAAAATAAAAAAGAATTAAATAAAAACAAAACATGACACACAAATGAAAAATGAAACAAAAACAAAAAACAAATAAATACAAACAAAAGACGATCGCAGTGAATACATGAATGTCAGTTTATTTTAAAACAAAATTCTTTGATTGGTTTCTTTTCTTTAAACGAAGCAAAAAATAATGAAATAAAAACTGAACGCGAAACAAAAACAAAAAAATATGAAATAAGATAAAATAAATTAAAGCAGAAAGAATAAAATAAAAACAAAAGACGATCGCAACAAACAAATGACAAAAGTTTATTTCAAATAAGAAATCATGATTTAACCAGAAGCATAAAAGTTGTTTCTGCTTTATAATTGGCCTCAACGCGAAACTAAAACCAAAAGTGAAATAAAATTAGAAAAAGAAATGAAAACTAAAGAAAATGAAATAAAAGCAATGCACAATTTCGTTGTTTTCATTGCAGATCAATAAGGGCTAGGGGGCAACGACTTTAATGACCACGAGTGTACGTTGCCAATCTTACAAACAAACAAATAATGCCTTTACGTCGAATAGAAGTAGGTAACGTCGAGAATTCACCTGAACGAGGGGGATGATCGGTGAAATTAATTTTTAATTAAGGGATTCCCGTCCTCCCTTAATCTGATGAGAATAGTACGGCGGAGTTTTCTTAAAATCTGAAACATAAGCTGCTCCATTTACGTCGGATTAGTTTCCATTCGGGGTGTTTTCCGACCGGCTGGCGTTTCCCCTCGAGGGCGCAAGTTCGAGAAGTAGGGTAGTTTCCACAACAATTTTTGCAGTTATTAGTTTGTTTTCTGGCGGAAATCGCTCGCCGAACTTCCGGAATGCACCTTTCAAATTAGTTTCTTGCCCTGACGTGCTGGTAGTAATCTAAGCGGGGGTGGAATATAAATTCTATACCTGCACACAACGTTACTTACATACAACTTTAGTAAATTACCTCGGAAAGGGGATTTTAACTTTTTAGCATTTAATAACTAAATCATGACGTTTACACCGTTTCTTTTTGATTAGCCCCCGTATTGATATTCTTTTATCTCGTTTCATTAATATGCTTTCAGCGATTCTTCTCCGACCGACTTACTTACTTGCGTGCGAAATATATATATAAAAAAAGTGAAATATTGCGGGGTTTCCTCGAAGGATGAATTATGATCCCATGAAGATGTCGTCGGTGATAAAAGAGTAACGCGCCGAGGAAAATAAAAAAATATAAAAAAATAAAGGCGTCCCGCGCACACCGCGAAAAGAAGCGCTCGTGATCTGGCTTTTTAATATGACAACTCGAGATCAATATGAAGCCTTTTTTCTTGTCCGCGCGTTCGTATTAATTTAAGGAAAGGCAGTCCTTCCTTTTTCTTGTTTATTTCTAATTGAATTTCGCCGAAAGAAATTCATTCCTTTGAAGGGCCCCGTCCGCTTTTTATTGTTTGCCCGTCGTCGGCGAGATAAGGCGCTTCTTTCATATATCATTAAATAAATTTGCTATTAAAATTCGTTTAGGGGGCGCTTTTAGCGCGGCCTTTGATGTAGATTTCGTTATTTCGTTTTCTTTCGGGGCGCTTTTTTCCGTCTCGCAGTAGGAAAATTGGCATTTCACTTTTGCTACGGACGGTAATGGATATTACTCGCGACGAATTATTCCCGCGGGAGCTTGTTAACAATAAAAATTCAGGTGCGTCGGAGGTAATTCGTTTAAATTATTGCCTTGCCTTTCGAACAGAAACTTCTCTATACATTTTTGCCTCTCCTCTACACGTTTTTATCATCGGTTTCTCCTTAATAGAAAATACAATAAAAGAATCTCCGACATTCGTCAATAGATGATGCTAGAAAATTTTCATGAAGGCCAAAATCCTAAAAATATCGCGTTAGATTTTCGTTGGTTTGTGTAATTTCAGTAACCAGAAATTCATATCAAAACTGACTAAATTTTAGAAGAATTTTTCAAGAAAAAAAATTATTTTACGAAATTAATCAATAAAACCAATATTTATTTAAACTAATATACTAATTAAATACCTGCTTTTTTAAAATAGTTTCTCAAATTGTTTTTAATTTTGACTGGTGGCGGTGGTTTAATATAGTTTATGCTTTTTGAATAAATAACGATTTCATATTTAGTAAACCGTGGCTATATGTGAAATTGAAACGTTCCTCATCTCTCTGCGTTAATTAACAATTCAGATCTGATAGTTTCTCTTTGCGACCGAAAAGCTCATGAATGCGTAATCACATCGGGAGTTACGCACGTGTGCGTAACAGTTCGGGGCTTCACACGAACATTTCCAAACCGGAGCCCTAATTAATCTCATTAATTATTGCGTCAGTTCGGAATTTAACGCCGAAGCACTATCGTTATTATTTACTTTGCGGAATCACCGCAAATCGATATCAAGTTTGGAAGCTGCCGTTTATACAGAGTGACCGTAATAGCACCTGACAAAATAAAACCTCTGAGAGAATCCATGTCATAGATTACAGATTACACGCAATAATAATTATTTTACGCCGCACACACGGAAAAATAACGCACTTAGCGCGACAAAAATACATTATCCATAATTGAAATATTTTATAATGACTTCTGCTAAGATATAATAACAAGGATACTTAATAATGATATCTAATGCAAAATATGTATTGTAGTAGTGTGTACAGATCAGAGATAATAGACCATACACATTCTTCATGGGTATTTACAAATTGTTTGTTAAATTTAAAAATAGAAAAAAATTTGTTTGTATATACTATGTCGTCCACTACCATCTAGTCCTCTCTTGTAGGTAACATCAACTCCGGTTATTTGCTCAGGAATAGTATGGACTTCACCCTGGACTCGAACGAAACGTGTAATAGTGTGATCGAGTAGATCTTGTAATGGAATTTTAGCTTCAGTTTCTGTAACCATGATATAAGGTGGATACCAATGTAACTTTGCTTGAGACACAACATTATAAGGAGGATAAATATTCGCCCCTTTTTTCTTTGCTCCCATTTTTATATTCTGATATTGTTTTTTTGCCTAAGTCAGAATGTATAATAAGAGCTAGAGCTTCCTCCGCTGTATACGATGTGAATGTGGGCGGTGACGAATAAACCTCTTTCATTTTCTTCAGTCTTCGTGGTGTTGTAGTAACTGCTAACTGAACTACTTCAGCCACAGTTCTTTTTCCATTTTTCACTAAACTTATTTCAGTAGCCTGAGTTAATTCTTCTGGGCTATTATTTGTAACAAGTGATTTAACTTTTCTTAATTAATTTTGAACTCTCAGAAAATAATTTTTTCGGTCGTCCGCGTCCCTTTCTCTGACAAATTTCAGATTCTGATTTTTTAATTTGAGTTGAGTGAGAAAACGAAAGGTTTATATTTCCTTGCAGCCACTGTGAATTATGACGTACAAATTGGTCATTTATTTGCCTATCCTTTTTTCAACTTAATATTAATTTAAAAACAAACGTTTCATTAGAATTGTTTTTTATCATCCGTACTCCAGTTCTTGGAGTCAAACTTGCCCAAAATGTATGTAATTAATTGTTTAATGCACTTACTAAGAGATAAGCTATAAATTTTTTCGTTTTTTAACACTAGGAAAAGTTTATTTTTACTGACATTAGAATAATATTCATAAGGTACAGCAATTTGTTCGGCGCGGCTACCTGAAAAAAAGACTCGGTATAAAAAATTGATCGTTATAGATAGCTAATTTTTTAGTACAATAATATTTAACGTTCCTTCTAATATACAAACAATAAAAGACAAGGGAACTCTGCGGAACTCTGTTAGTCATGTCTGTTTTTCTATTTAACAAAAACCTCGCAGGTCACAAGTCAAATATATATAAAAATATTTATATATAACTAAAAACGATGGAATATTTATACAACACTGTAAAAGAACTTACCTCCAGCAGTAGTTTTTCATGGTCAAACTTTTAAAAATCGGTAACACTTATTACACAATAACATTTTATTATTACGAGTTATATCAACGCACGGTAATTGCACCAATATCAAATAAAATGCATTTGTTATTTCGAGACACGTGACGATTATTTATTTGATTCATGATGCATATTCAAGGTAGTGTACATAAGGCAGGTCAGCTTTCCGGATCATTTTTCTTGAAATTGTCAAAATGCAAATTTTGATTTTTGTCGTGATAAATGTTGGATTTTTCCGTGTGTGCGCCGTCTGATATAAATAAATTGCGAGCTCGCGCCCGTTATTGGGAAATTAAGAGCGCCTGAAAAATAACCAAGTCCTGGGCTCGGTCTTTTGCAACTTTTGCAACTTGTTAACTCACTCGGTTTTACGCCCTTTTGTTACAGCGATGCAGATACGAAACGAATTTCTATTTTTGTGCTTTCAGAAAGCATCTTTATCTTCATAAGACTATCAGTTTCCAGTCTTCTAATAAAATATTTAATAATTTAATGGGCGTCTATGCAGATAAATGAAAAGAAAAAAACAGGAGCCAATCGGGCTTAGACCAGATGGGGCTTTAGAATTAATACCAAAATGTTTATCAAAAAAATTTTTGGGCCATCATACTGAACTGGGCGGAGCGAGCAACTTCAAATACACTCCATAATCAATTTAAAAAAATTACCTGCAAATGCATTGGTCAATTGGAGGCGTGGTTTTAGGGTGAGCAATAAATTAAAGCTTGTCCTTCTCATATTCAAGTAGTCGGATATTATCAAATTCACGAAAGATGAGCCCTGAAGTTAAAACCGACAAATATTTCAGTATTGTTTCTTTCTTATTGGTGAGTAAGAAAAGGATAGAGTTACCCTTTATATGTCTTTTTTAATTCAACGCCAGATACGTATCATTTCTGTCGCAGGGCTTATCTCTTATGAATACCTTATGAATGGGCGGAGCAATTGACTTAGACGTCTCTAAATCATGACAACTGAAATCATTTAGACCAATCATGTTAATCTGGGCGGAGCGTAGCGGTGATCAAAGAACAAGCAATAGCGTGGACACGCCCCACAGCTTCATTGGTGAATATATTGAATTGAATTGATTAACTTCATTCACAGCTAATTGTGGAGTTGAATATTGAAAAAAAAAAAAAAACGAAAGTGATAGATTCTTTTGTTTTATTCAAGAAAGAAAATTGAAATCAAAGACCGATAGTCAAAAATAAAAAAAAAAATTGCTGGAAAAAACAAAAAAAAAGTACAACAGGAAGAAAAAATTAGATTGTTTTTTGTTCCACCTCTTGCTAGATTTTCACTTTTAAATAAAAATGTAATTTGTTTATTTTTTGAAAATGTCTTTGCTTCCTTTAATCTAAATATTTTGACGCCTTTCGTTTTGGTTCGTGAAGAATTTTTGACGCGCATGTATTTTAACCTCTCTTGTTTTTATTCAAGAAGAAACTGAATACAAAACAGAAAAACGAAAGGCGATCGTCAAAAAATAAGGAAAACAATTTTCCCCAATTTTTCGTCTTTGCTTTCTCCTCATCGTTCTTTTCACTTTTTTTTTTTTTAGAAAATATTAATCTTTTAAATTATGTTGTAGAGTCGACTGTCTCTTGTTTTTATTATTATTTTTAAAATTTTTATTATTATTCAGTTGGTTAGTGCGCTGTAGAGCCAGCGTCTTTTGATTATTTTTTTTTAATTTTATCGCTTCGTATTTTTTTAAAACTCTATTGAATTGTGCTTTAAAATCGATCGTCCTTTGTTATTAAAAAAAAATTGTTAATCAGTTTTTTTTTTGTTTTGTCACCTTTTTTTCCATACAGTTTTTTAAATTTATTAATTTACTGAATTGTGCTAAAAATAGATCTTCTTTTGTTCTTATTAAAAAAAAATTGTTACTCTGTATTTTTTGTAAAGTTTTCCCCCCAGTTATTTATTAATCTATTGAATTGAGCTGTAAAATCGTTTGTCTTTTGTTCTTCTTATTTTTTTATTTCGTATTTGTTACAAATTCTACTGAATTATGCTCTCAAATCGATCGATCGTCTTTTGTTATTCTTTTTTAATATTATTTATTCTTTTAAATGTCGCTCATTTGTTTCTTTGTTCCGTCACCTTTTCAAACAGTTTTTTTTTTTAATTTATTAATTTACTGAATGTTGCTGTAAAATCCATCGTCTTTAGTGATTATTATTATAATTTTAATATTGTTATTTATTTTGTAAAATTTTCTTCATTCCTTTTCTCCAAAACAATTTAAAAAAAAAATTATTAATCAATTGAATTCTGCTGTAAAATCGATTGTTTTTATTCTTTTATTATTTTTAAAATTTTATTATTTCGTACTTGTTACAAATTCTACTGAATTGTGTTCTAAAATCGATCGTCGTTTGTTATTATTTAAATTTCTGTAATATTATTATTTATTTTTTTAAATTTCGTTCGTTTCGTTTGTTCTTTCGCCTTTTCTTCCAAATAGTTTTTTTAAAAACTGTGCTGTAAAATCGATCGTCTTTTGTTTTTTATTATTTTTAAAATTTTATTATTTCTTATTTGTTAAAAACCTGACTTTTTTAAAATTTATTAATCTATAGAATTTGAGCTGTAAAATCGATTGTCTTTTATTTTTATAAGTTCTTAAGTTTTATTATTTCATATTTGTTAAAAATCTATTAAAATATGCTCTAAAATTATTATTATTTTTTTTAATATTGTCATTTGTTTTTTTAAATTTTGTTCATTTGTTTCTTTGTCCTGTCACCTTATCTAACAGTTTTTTTTTAATATATGCTTTTCGTTTTTATTACTTTTTTAAATTTTATTATTTCGTATTTGTTAAAAGCTCTACCTGAATTGTGTTCTAAAATCGATCGTCGTTTGTTATTATTTAAATTTCTTTAATATTATTATTTATTTTTTTTTTATTTCGTTCGTTTTGTTTGTTCTGTCACCTTTTCTCCCAAATAGTTTTTTTTTTAAATTTATTAATCTATTGAACTGTGCTGTAAAATCGATCGTCTTTTGTTTTTCTTATTTTTAAAATTTTATTACTTCTTATTTGTTAAAAATCCGACTTTTTTAAAATACCGACTTTTTTTAAAATTTATTAATCTATAGAATTTGAGCTGTAAAATCGATTGTCTTTTGTTTTTATAAGTTGCTAGATTTTGTTATTTCGTATCTATTAAAAATCTTCTAAAATTTGCTCTAAAATCAATCGTCTTTTGTTATTATTATTATTTTTTTAATATTGTCATTTACACGCCCCGTTAGCTCCTGATTGGCCGAGAGACAAATTAAACATATTTCTTCTACTAGAAATCGATTGGTCAATCACACGACATGAAGAGGTGACAAAAAGAGATTTTTAGCTTAAATTAATCAGTAATACACAACCTTTTTGTTTCTTGGAAAAAAAATATCAAAACGTGTTAAGCGACAACAAAGGGCCGTCGAGAATTAAAGAAAAAACAATTGAAAATCGAAAGGTGGAGCTGCAAACGTGACTTGCTTTCTATTAGTCATCATTTAACAAATTAAAATGTGAACGCCCTGCTAGTTTCTGATTGGCTGAGGTCCACCGTTTTCGAAGACGTCGAAGTTTCAGCCGATTGACTTGCCAATCGCACAACAGTGCGAAACATTATTTTAATTTAAACTAGCCTGCATCACACAGATTTTATCTTCGTTCTCTTTCTCTCCGAAACAAACAGAGAGACCATGATTTTGTTAAATTTTTGAAAATCTTTTACTAATCAGAAACTAGGATGTTACAAGCAATTTTATTGGCGGACGATCAACAAATTACACTGTGAAGGTTTGTCACAGCTTTTGTGATTGGCCAATTAAATTCTACTAACAAATTGCTTACACATCTTGCCTGAGGCGTCACTTCTAGTTGCAATATGATTGGTTAAAATAGTTAACTCGAGTGTTACTGGTAGAATCAACCAATCCGAAGCTGGCGGGGCGTGATCATATGTCCTGCTTGCTGCTAATTGGCTATCACTTATTCTCTTGGTTATGACTAGCCAATACTCTTTTTTATTTTAAACAAATAATTTATATTAGTACTGATTATGTTTATAAGTATAACAATTGCTTTAACGTCTAACGATAACAGCAACAATAAAGGATTATTAAAAAAGAAGCGCAGATTATTCTGTTGGTTCTAAGTTGGCCAATCGCAGGAGACGACAAGCAAGAAACACTCAAGAAAATAAAGACTGTTCTTTTTTTATTAATTTTAAACGCGGGGCGTGAATTGTAAGTGTACACGGTAACACATCTTATTGGGGGCGTTACTTTTATTTGTAATGCGATTGGTTGAAATAGTTAGCTTGAGCGGTACGGTCAGAATCAACCAATCCGATGCTGGTAGGGCGTGGTAATAAGTTCTACTAGCTCCTGATGTATTGGTTGATTATAACCAGAACAATTATTGACGATCAATTATGATCAAGTGACGATAAATTGGCCAATCGCAGGCGACAACGAGCAAGAAACACTCAAAAAATAAAAACTTTTATTTTTCTTTATAAATTTTAAACGCTGGGCGTGAATTGTAAGTGTACACAGTAACACATCTTACTAGAGGCGTTACTTCAGGTGTAACGCGATTGGTTAAAATAGTTAGTTTGAGCTTTACGGTTAGAATCAACCAATCCGAAGCTGGTAGGGCGTGGTGATGAGTCCTGCTAGCTCATGAAGTATTGGTTAATCATAACCAGGACAATAAATGGGGATCAACCAATACATCGCCAAATTTATTTAAATGTTGTTATAGGTACTTTTGTTCTAACATAACTAAACTCTTAGGAAACAATTATTGTTGGCTTCTTAATTTTTCTTAAATTTTTTATAGCAACTTAAAAGTCGACAACGAAATTGTTTTGTTATAACTAAAGCACGGATTTAGGTTCATTTTATGTCATGAGTCAACACTCCAAAAGGCGTACAGTCGCCTAAAAAGATGACTCATCCTTTTTTCAATTGAAAAGTGTTTTTCATTTTTTATCTTTTTTTCTGAAATGACTATTTCGTTTTTTTTTTAAATTTTAAAGGCGGTGGCGGGAAGTATAAGTAACGTGTGTTCAAATAAAAATCGGTTACCAAGAAGGCTCTGAACCTGCTTTTATTTTATGACGTCACGTCGGATCTTAGTACGTACGAATAACTGCGAGCTGTCAACAGCGTCAACTGTTAAAGGCTTTGTCTACATATTCGAGGTATTTGTAATAAAATAAGTATTTTATTTCAATAATTGTGTTTTATTACCCTTTTTGTAGAAATTAAATGAGTATAAAAAGGTAGGTTATGTTTATACTAATCTTATGGGTACGACGTGACGTAAAATTTGCAATTGACATAAGTCTGCTTGATTACGTTTTTTTAACGCACTTCATAAGTGTACACGACATGATGTGATTGGTTAAAATAGTTAACTCGAGTGTTACGCGAATCAACCAATCAGAAACTGGTAGGACGTGGTAATGAGTCCTGCTAGCTCCTAATTGGTTATCATTGATTCTCTTGGTTATGGTTAGCCAATACGCTTTATTTTACGTTGACAATTTCCAAGTGGAAATACTTTATATTTGTACTGATTATGTTCATATAACAACCGTTTGAACATCTAACGATCAAGGCAGCGATAAAGGATTATTATTATTACTAAAAAAGAAACGCCGATTTTTCGATTGGTACTAAATTGACCAATCGCGCGAGACAGCGAGCAAGAAATAAAGTCTTTGTTTTTCTTTAATTTTTAAACTTGGGGCGTGAATTGTAAGTGTACACAGCAAAACATCTTACTGGAGGCGTCATTTTCAGTTGTAATGCGATTGGTCAAAATAGTTAACTCGAGCGTTACGAGTAGAATATACCAATCCGAAGCGGGTAGGGTGTGGTCATGAGACCTGCTAGCTCCTAATTGGTTAATGATTTATTATCTTGGCTATGATCAACCAGTACATCGCCAGGTTTGCTTAAATGTTGTTGTATTTTTGTTCTAACATAACTAAACTCTTAGGCTGCGTTGTATAAAAGGTTTAAACCAGGATTAAATTTAAGCCTAAATTAGAATGTGACATACAAAATGGTGTACGTCATAATGATTGTCACATTCTAACTTAAGATTAAATTCAATCCTGGCTTAAATCTTTTATACAACGCAGCCTTAGAACGCAATTATTGTTGGCTTCTTAATTTTTCTGCTAATTTTTTATAGCAATTTCATGGACAGGTTAAAAATCGTACACTTTCTTAATGTTTTGCTATTCGTTGACATCACAATCATCGCGTTATAACTAAAGCACGGATTTAGGTGCGTTTTTAGGTCATGAGTCAAAACTTTGTTTCGCTTTTTTTTTAATTTTAAACGCGGGGCGTGAATTGTAAGTGTGCGTAGCAGCACGTCTTACTGGAGACGTCATTTTTAGTTGTAATGCGATTGGTCGAAATAGTTAACTCGGGTGTTACGGGCAGAATCAATCAATCCGAATGTGGAAGGGCGTGGCTATAAAACCACTAGCTCCTGATTGGTTCCAATCTATTCTCTCAAAGCTGTTACTATTGGTCGATAAACCAAATGATGCGTTATGTTACAAACCGTACAAATAAAATTGTTGCAAATAATTTTGAATTCTATGATTGTTAATCTTGAACCCGTTAATTGTTAATCTCGAACCCAATGATGATTAATCTTGAACTCAGAAGAAAGTAGTATCGCCTATAATCTCGATTTTTTTTTGAGTTTTAGTTGTGTTGGTTATGTCAGTAGTGTGTGATTTGTAATTACAATAAAACTTTCTAAGAAAATCGATACCAGGAACTCTAAGACGCAAACATCTAAATAGAGCTCATTATTTTCGAGACATTGGGCGCGCAACAGAGACTCTTCTGCTCGTGTTTCGCAACGACGTCGACAGCAAAACAACGAAAGCAAAAGAACAGCCCCGTAATGAAGTCGTTCCAGCCAGCAAATTTCCTCACCGCCCTTTATTAGCAGCGGCAATTCCCTGCAAGAAAATCCATTACAAATACCGGCGAGCTTTGTTCTTCGCGTGAGTTTTAAACGAGCGCGAAGAGGCAGCAGGAAGGCGTAAATCGCCCCCGCAAGTTCGAAAATCCATTAGGGGCGAGGAACACGGATGAGCACTCCGCAATCTTACTCTGGTTTCCGACGCCTTTGCTCATCCGGAAACCGGCCCCGAATTCAACAGTTTGAATGTGTTACATGCGGATGACTTAACTTGCACAAAGTCAAAGAGAGGAATATTTCATTTAAAAAAGGCGAAAAATATACATATACCGGGTGTCCCAAAGTAAGACGAACGAAACTTACCATCTCATTAAAGTTACTTTTTTTTAAATTGTAGGTAATTGTAAGTTGAGTGGCTCTAAACTTGGTGGTAATTGCATGGATTATTCACCCCCCCCCCCATGAGCAATTATTACAGTTAACACGTTTAAACCAAACAGCGTGATGAATATTTCATGAAAGCTCCCCCCAAGCGCGCAAGTACACATGTATATATGTACACATACATACGTAGATAGACAGGGTGTGAGTTAATTATTTAATTTTTGGGGGCGCGCGGCGGTGATGGATGATGGGGCGAAAAAAGCCAACGCAATTCATCATCATAATGGACTTTGAGGGGAGGGAGCGCTTAAGACACTCATTATAATCGATGTAAAAACGATGGAAACGTTTTTTCCCGCGCCGCCGAAGTATAGGGTGTCTCAAAAAAAATTGGCAACTTTCGTATTAATTCGCCGTCAAACAAAAACTTTCCGCGTTTGACTAAATGAAATAAAAAGCTTCCCGCGGAGATAATAAAGCCGAAAGGATGAAGTTTGTTCGCATACGCTTACGAAAGCCGGAAACTTCCGGGCGCTGCAAGTCATCAAAAAGATTCGCGCAAAGAAGCACTTCCGGAATCTTAAGTTCATTAAGCGGAAGTAACGCCATTCTCTCTTGTCGGACTCATATCGGAACGAATCTCGAAATTACGAGCGGGAAAACAAGGGGGCGTTAAGTTATCGTGTCTTTAATTATTCACATACAGGTGTCCCGCGAAAATTTTCTCCTCCTTGTAAACTTTAAATTAACGTGATGCAAATGGAAATATCACTGTCAAAAAAAAAATCGAAAAGTTTGTGAGTAAGAAACAAATGAACACGTAAGGAGGGATTTAAATTTACAAAAATCGGCAGGAACCAGCAAAGCAATCTTTCATTGTAGCGAAGCATTCAAAGAAACGTAACACGCCTCGAATTTCCAATTTAATTTAGCCTCGCAGTGATCTATGTAAATTGCGAGCGTGCGGTGGAAGTTTGAAAATCCGAAAAATGCCTATTCTTAAAAAATTCTTTGTGATGAAATGAATAAACGATCACCAGAGGATGGGAATTAAATTTATTAAAAAAAGAAAATCGATGGAAATCAGCAAGAGAGGAAACGAAACCGGGAATCTCTCATGAAAGAAACGTTTTCGAAGAATCTAGACTCGTAGGGGCTTATGAAAATTGTGAGCGTTTTGCATCCACGATGATAAAAAAAAATGAAGAACGAACAAATCGGGATGAAAAAGAAAATCATTCGGGTTTCCAGCAATCAGAAACAATTGACATTCGACCAAGAGAGAATAGAGAAACAACGTCGGAAGAAAAACAAAAGAAAATTGACGAGTTGTTTACAGGGATTAGAAACAAATGACAAAAACAAAAACAAAAAAAAAAAGAAAATTTTTACGGTGAAGAGAGAAATGAACGACAATCGTACAAGAAGAAATGAAAAAATAAAGAACGAAAAATCGGATTGTATAAGAAGAAAGACAGAAGAAAATCGATTGAGTTTACAGTAATTAGAAATTGACGATCGTCCACGGAAAAGTGGAGGACAATGTGAAAGAAAAACAAACAACAAACAGTGTCAAAAAAAATAACTGAGAATCGATATTATAAACAAAAGATAGATTTACAATGACAAAAAACAAATGACAATCGTCCACGAAGACGAGCAAAAGGTAGCGATTCCAGTGAACAGAAACAATTGACAGTCGACCGCGATAGATAGAGAACAACATGAATTGATTTATAGTGATTAGAAACAAACGACAACTTACATTGAGAAAAAAGAAAAGAAAAAACAATTTCCAGTGAAGAAAAACAAATTATAATTAATCGTCCAAGGAGAAAAGAAAAGTAAGAAACGAAAAATTAGAATGTAGAAGAAAAAAAAACAGAAGAAAATCGATTGGGTTTACAATGAAAACAGAAGAAAATCGATCCATGAAAACGAGGAAAATGTAAAGAACGAGAATTCGGAATGAAAACGGAAAGAGATTTCTATTTATCAGAAACAATTGACAATCGATCACGATAGAATAGAGAAACAAACGAAAATTGTTTACAGTGATTAGAAACAAATGACAACTTAGAGGTAGAGAAATAAAGAACAAACAATTTAGAGTGAAGAAAATAAACAATAATCGTCCCAGAAGAAAGCAAATAAATAAACAACGACAAATCGGAACGTAGAAGAAGAAACTCGATTGAGTTTGCGGTGATTGAAAACAATTGACAATCGACCGCGAAAAAATAGGGGATAATGTGAAAGAAAAACAAAAGAAAGATGAAGAAAGTGTGATCAGAAAGTAACTGACAATTGACGTTAAGAAGAACAATAAATTGATTCACAGTGACAATCGTTGATGAAGACAAGCAGAAAATAAAAAGCGAAAGAATCGAGATGAAAAGGGAAAAGGAGACAGAAGAAAGTTGACCGTGCTTCCAGTGATCAGAAACAATTGACAGCCGAACACGAAAAGTGAAAAAAAAAAACTAAAAAAGAAATTATATTTGCCCATGTTTGGAAACAAATGATAACTTACATTTAGAAAAGAAGAAACAGTTTAGTGAAGAAAAATGAAGGATAAAAAAAAGACCAAAAGATGGAGTGTAGAAGAAGAATAACAAAAGAAAATCGATTGACATTACGGTGATCAGAAACAATTGACAATCGAAAAGAAGAAAAAAAAGAAGAAAATTGAAGAATTGTTTACAGTATGATCAGGAATAACTAACAAATTGATATTAAGAAAAATATGAGATGGATTTTAAGAAACAAATGACTATCGTTCATGAAGACGAAGAAAAAACAAAGAACGAGAGACTCGTAATGAAAAAGGAAAGAGACGTAGAAGAAAATTGATGATGTTTCCAGTGATAAGAAACAATTGATATTCGACCACGAGAGGATAGAGAGTGACATGAAAAGAAAAATGACGAGTTGTTTACACCGATTAGAAACAAATGACAACTTACATTTAGAAAAGAAAAGAAAAAAACATTTACAGTGACAGAATAGAGATCTACGTGCAAGAGAAACACACGTCAAAATGGACGAGTTTTTTAAAGTGATTAGAAATAAATGACGACTTACATATAGAGAAACAAATGAAAAACAATTTACCTTGAAAAAAAAAACAATCGTCCAGGAGAAAGCAAATAAATAAACAATAAAATATCGGAATATAGAAGAAGAAACTCGATCGTGTTTCCAATGATCAGAAACAACTGACAGTCGGCCATGAAAGAATAGAGAACAACATGAAAGAGAAACAAAAACAAATGACGAGTGGTTAGAAACAAATGACAACTTACACCGAAAAAAAAAAAAAGAAAAGAAATACAATTTACAGTAAAGAAAAATTAATGATAAAAGAAAAATAAGAAACGAAAAATCAGAGTGTAGTAGAAAAAACAGAAGAAAATCGATTGAGTTTACAATGACTAGAAACAATTGACAATCGACGACCGCGAAGAAATAGAGGAGAATGTGAAAAAAAACAAAAGAAAGATGAAGAAAGTGGACAATTGACAATTGACGTTAAGAAGAACAATAAATTCATTTACAATGATAAAAAAGAATGATAATAGTCGGTGGAAGATGAGTAAAAAATAAAAAAACGAAAAAATTATGAAAAGGGAAAGGGAGTCGGAAGAAAATCGACCGTGTTTCCAACAATCCGAAACAATTGAACACCGAACGCGATAGAATAGAGAACAAAGTGAAAGAAAAACTAAAAAAAATTTACATTTACTCATGTTTAGATACAAATGACAACTTACATAAAAAAAAGAAACGATTTAGTGAAGAAAAATCGCCCAAGAAAAAAGAAAAAATAAAGGACGAAAAGTCGGAGTGTAGAAGAAAAAAAACAGAAGAAAATCGATTGAGATTACGGTGATTAGTAATAATTGACAATCGAAAAGAAGAAAAAAAAACAAAAGAAAACAATTGTTTACAATGTAATAATTGACAATCGAAAAGAAGGAAAACAAAACAAAAGGAAACAATTGTTTAAAATGTAGTAATTGACAATCGAAAAGAAAAAAAAGGAAACAATTGTGATCAGAAATAACTGACAATCGATAAAAAAAAAATATAAGATGGATTTATAATGACCAGAAACAAATGACAATCGTCCATGAAGACGAGGAAAAAACAAAAAACGAAAAACTCGGAATGAAAGAGGAAAGGGACACAGAAGAAAATCGATCGCGTTTTCAGTGATAAGAAACAATTGACATTCGATCACGAGAGAATAGAGAATAACATTAAAGAAAAACAAAAGAAAAATGACGAGTTGTTTACAGTGATTAGAAACAAACGACAACTACATTGAGGAAACCAAGGCAAAAACAATTTACAGTGAAGAAAAATAATAAATGACAATCGTGCAAGAAAAAAAGAAAAATTAAAAAATGAAAAAAATAGAAGAATGAAATTAAGTTTACAGTGATTAGCAACAATTGATAATCGGCGACGAAAAAATAGTGAACAACGTGAGAAGAAAACAGAAAAAAAGAGGTTTGAAGATGTTTACAGTGTGATGAGAAATATCGGATATTAAGAAGATTGATTTACAATGACAAAAAACAAATGGCAATCGTCCATGACGACGACGCTAAAAAATAAAGAACGAAAAATCGAGAGGTAAAGGAAAGGCTGACCGAAGAAAATCGATCGTGTTTCCATTGATCAGAAACAATTGACAGTCGACCACGAAAGAATAAAGAATGACGTGAAAGTATTACAATAAAAAAATTGACTAATTGTTTGCAGTGATTACAAACAAATGACAACTTGCATTTAGAAGAAACAAAGTAGAAGAGAAAAATCGGAGTATAGCAGGAAAACAGAAGAAAATTAATTGAGTCTGCGATGATCAAAAACAAATGCCAGTCGACCACGAAAGAATAGAGAACGACGTGAAAAAAAAAAAGAAGGAAATTGCCATGTTGTTTACGGTGATTGGAAACGAATGACAACTTACGTTTACAACGAAAAGAGAAAACAATTTACAGCGAAGAAAAATAAACTACAGTCGTCCAAGCAAAAAAGAAATACAGGGCCGTACTTAATCATACACCAACAAATTTCAATGAATTGTGGAAGAGCCGAATACAAAAACTGCTAAACAAGGCCTTCATTGTGATTCCACCCCCTAGTAACGATCATCACGCTCCAGTTAACGCCAAAGGGTGGCAGCCACCACCACTCAAGTGCATAACAACCACTCACATGATTAACCGTGGAGCAACACCGCTTCTAAGTAACGGTTAACACCTTTGAGCTGCAACGAATTCGTGCAAGAGCAAAAAAGGCGGGGGTTGCTAAATTAATCGGGAAGGCTTACAAGCTTTAATCCGTGCAAAAAGCTTCCGCTGAACTTACATACATCTAACACTCTGTATACACACAAACGAACGTTACAAGCGATGGGGTGAAGTTAATCTAAACTTTTCCATTCGAAGAGTCTATAAATAGAGTATGCAGATGGGGTAGGCGATGACAGTAAGTGGATGCTCACACCACCGCGACAGTCAGATGAAAGGGACTACATTACGTTTGACGCCCTGAAAGGCTCTTAATAGCGATCTTCCGCAACTCCGGGGGGGTACGAGGGCGGATCGCCCCCTCGTAAAATCTGTTATCGTTAATTTGTATCTCCTCTTTTAAAATAATGCGAACATGTTGCAGGACCGCCCCAAAATGTCATCGATTTTATAACCGACCGCCTTATCTCGGAGGGACTTTCGAGAATTTAATTTAGAAGAAAAATCGCCGCATAAATTTCGCGAATGGGAAGTAATCTTTCGAGATTGGTCCGAGTTTTAAAAAGTTACAATGCGGGACTGGCCGGGGCTTAAGAGTGTATGACCAGACGTTTCTATTATGAAGTTATTAGATTGGAGTTCTTTTTTTTTTCTAAAAAAAAGGGGGAAAGCTTGTTCTGCGTGCTCGGGATCAATCAGCTTCTTTTTTGCGAAATTAAATCGAAAATGATTTAAAAAAATCCTTCGAAGTTACGCTGTGGAATATTTTTAGGTTTTTCGTGAGGTACAGGGTGTCGCAAAGAAAGTGAACTACCCCAAAAAAATGAAGCACTCTAAACTGCACTTTCTTTGGGTTTTTGATTCGTTTTCCTCATGTTACGTTCTCAACTAAAGCTTCGTAAGATCACATTTGGCAATATGACATTCAACTTCGATTTTCGTTTTTAAAACCTATTTTCTTTTGTTTATTTTCCTCGTTTGTTTTTAAATTTTGTATTTATATTCATTTGTTTCATTTTCTCTCAATTCATCGAAGTCCTTTGCTTTTAAAATCATCGTTATTCAATATTTTCTGTTTCTGTTTGTTTCTTATCATGTAAACAAGTGAAGGCGATAATGTGAAGGGTTGGCGAAATTCTCCTCACAATTCAACGAATGCCTTTTGTTTTGTTTTCAAAATCATTTGCTTTTAAAATCGTTGTTATTGATCTTTTTTGCTTCTGTTTATTTCAAAATGTGTTAAAAACAAATGACAATCATTCATGAATTAGGATGAAAAGGGAAACAGAGATGGAATAAAATCGATCAGGTTTCCAATGATAAGAAACAATTGACAGTCGACCACGATTAAGACAGAGAACCATGTGAAGAAACACAAAATAAATGTAACGTTGTGATTAGAAACAAATGACAATTTACAGGGAAGAGAAAAACAAATGAATATCGTCCAAGGAGAAAAGAAAAAATAAACAGCGAAAGAAAACAGTATCTTGTGATCAAGAACAATTGACTGGCGATCACGAAAATATAGAGAATAACATGAAACGAAAATAAAAGAAAATTTGACTTGTTGTTTATGGTGATTAGAAACAAATGACAACATACCTTTAGAAAAAAAGAGAAAACAATTTACAAGGAAGAAAAATAAACGACGATCGTCCAAGAAGAAAAGGAAAAAATAAAGAACGAAAAGAGTGTAAAAGAAAAACAGAAGAAAATCGTGCCACCTTCGTAGTTGGCCTCGTTTTCAAGATCATTTCCTTTTAAAGTCATCGTTATTCATTTTTTTTTTGTTTTAGTTCGATTCAAATCGTGACAAAAACAAATGATAATCGTTCACAAAGACGAAAAAAAAAAATCAGGATGAAAACGGAAAGAGAAACGGAAAAAAATCGACCTGTTTCCAGTGATTAGAAGCAATTGATAATCGACCACGAAAGAATAAAAGAACAACGTCGAGAAGATAAATAAAAGCAAATTGATGAGTGATTGCAAACAAATTGCAGCTCACATTGAGAAAAGTAATTGACAGCAAAGAAAAATAAACGATAATCGTCCGAGAAGAAAATAAAAGTAACAGAAAGTGCGGAAAAAGAAAAACAGAAGAAAATCGATCGAGTCTACAGTGATTAAAAACAACTGACAATCGATCACGAAAAATAGAGGACAAAGTAAAAGAAAAAGAAAACAAGAAAAGAAAATTGAAAAGTTCAGAGAACAATAGATTGATTTACGATGACAAGAAACAAATGGGAATCGTTCATGAAGACGTAGAAAAGATAAAGAATGAAAAATCGGGATGAAGAGGGAAAGAAAGACGGAAGAGAAGCAATCGGATTTCGAGTGATCAGAAACAATTTACAATCGACCAGACACAATTGAGAACGACGTGAAAGAGAAACTCACGAGTTGTTTACAGTGATTAGAAACAAATGACAACTTACATTTAGAAAAACGAAGAAAAAGACAATTTAAAATAAACCTCAAATTGCCGAAGAAGAAAAAAGTAAAATAAAATAAACAAGGAAAACTCAGAATGCGGAAGAAAAATCTCGATTGAGTTTATAGTGATATTATAATCGACCACGAAAGAATTGAGACCAATGTAAACGAAAAACAAAAGAAAATGCAGAAATCAATAAATTGATTTACAATGACAATCGTCGATGAAGATGAGTAAAAAGACAACGAAGAAATTGGGATGAAAAGGAAAAGAGAAACGGAACAAAATCAATAAGGAAGGAATAAAGAATAACGTACAAGAAAAACAAAAGAAATTTGACGAGATGTTTATAGTGATTGCAAACAAATTGAGAAGAACAATTGATAGCGAAGAAAAATGAACCACCATTGTCCAAGAAGAAAACAAAAAAATAAAGAATGAAAAATCGGGATGAAAAGGGAAAGAAAGACAGAAAAGAAGCGATCGAATTTCGAGCGATCGAAAACAATTTACAATCAACCAGACAGAATAGAGAACGACGTGAAAGAGAAACAAACGAGTTGTTTATTACAGTGATTAAAAACAAAAGACAACTTACATTTAGAAAATCAAAGAAAAGGACAAATTACAGTGAAGAAAATAAAAAATAATCGTCGAAGAAGAAAAAAATAAAATAAAATAAGCAACGAAAACTCAGAATGTAAACGAAAAACAAAAAAATGCAGAAATCAATAAATTGATTTACGATGACAATCGTCGATGAAGATGAGTAAAAAGGAAACGAAAAAATCGGGATGAAAAGGGAAAGGGAGACGGAAAAAAATCGATGTTTCCAGTGATTAGAAATAATTGACAATCGACTATGAACGAATAGAGAACAACGTGCAAGAAAAACAAAAGAAAATGGACGAAGTTTTTTTAAACTTTTGTTGGGTTTAGAAAGTATAGCAGAGAGGGGGAGAAAGGAGGTCGAAATGCCGTCCAGTTTTTAAAACTGTCAGTTCGTTGACCGTTTTTTGTTTTAAGGTCTTCAAATATGAAAATTCGATTTTCATTAGTTTTTCACATCGTGACTCTTTTTGTTTTCCTATTTTTCTTATTTCATCCCTTCGTTTTTTTTTTGTTTTCAATTTCTGCCGCCTGCCGTACAGTCAGGTCAAAACGAAAACGTGTCGATTATCTTTTGTTTTTGAGGGCTTGACTGTTCATCTTTTGGTTTCAAGACCGACGTTGCTCTTTTGTTTGTTTTAAATCGGTCAATGATGGGAGAATGGCGAAAGCCTCAAGTTCTTAAACAAATTTATCTGACTAAGCAACGTCAAGGTGACAGACATCAAGAAACGTCAAAATAACAGACGTAAGGAATGCCAGAATAACAGGCGACAAGAAACGTCTGGGCTCCCAGGTTACTTAGTGACCAACAAATCATGTCACGATGACAAATAACAGCAAACGTCAAAATGACAGAAGTCAAACAGAAGTCAAGACACGTCAAAATGACAGACGTCAAAATAACTGACGTAAGAAACGTCAGAATGACTGACGTTACAATAACAGGCGTAAGTAACGTCAGAATGACAGACGAGGAGAAACGTAGGGGTTCTCACTTGCTTAGTGACCAACAAATCATGTCACGATGACAAACAACAGCAAACGTCAAGGTGACAGAGGTCAAGATGACAGACGTCAAGAAGCGTCCAAATGACAGACGTCAAAGTAAAAGACGTAAGAAACGTCACAATGACAGACGACGATAAACGTGGGGGCTCACACGTTGCTTATTGTCTTTTTCTTTGCCACGATGGCTCATTTTTTTTTTGTTTTCAATCGTCCATTTTAAAATATGCGGATAAGATAGATGATGAAGCGCGTAAACTTGTAAAGCGTCAGATTGACTGTCTTTTGATTTTCAGATTCTATCGTTTATCTTTTGTTCTTAAGTCTACATAGATCGAGCACTGTGACGAACAAACTGTTATTGTTATCTTTCACTTTGTTCGAATCAACTTGACCATGGATATTGATTTAACTGCTGCATCGCTGGCCCGCTTTTGTGATGTAAGTTGCTGTGGCCCATCTAAGTTTCAAATTTCCGCCGGCGACTTCCTTTGTGTTCACCAAATTCAATAGTTATGTTTCCACAGTCAATAAGAGACGCCCACTGCATGACTAGTTGCGCCATAACTACCCCAAATTGCGTTGAGTTTACGTAAAACCAATTATTCAGAGCTTACATTGCTAAAAGTTCATATTTGCAGTGTGTGTGGCCGTTTACTTCCATGACATTCCGATTTCTTTTTCGTAACATTTCAATTGTTCGTCTGAGGGGAAAAACAAAACACTGCTCAAAAATGAAATTGGGAAAAATAACGACAAAGCTTTCGATTTATGAATTAAATCAAGAAAACAAAAGCAAGTGAAGCAAAGTTGAATGACGCCGATTAGAGAATCAAAAGTAAAACAAATGACGATAATTGAACGAAAAAAGCGAAACGCAAGAGAAAGTGGAAAGAAAAGGAAACACGTTTCGAACTATAAGCGAAAATGAGTGAAAAAAAGTGACAGAAGGATAGAAACGTGCGCAACCTAATCATCAAAGAGAAAACTTTGATTACAAAATTGAGTCGGAAAAGGTGAAATTAAAAAGAAAACCAATAAACAAAAGACGATCGATTGAAATCGACAGTCGAAATAATTCAGAAACTCTCAGAAAAAATACATTTGACAGATAGCAAAAAAGAAAGCTAAATTTAAAGAACGATCGAGAAGTTACAAACAAAACAATCAAAGTATCATTGAATAGTAGAAAATAAAACGAAAATTCGGATGAAAGACAAACGAATAAGTGTCAAAAAAGAGACAAATAAAAGACAAAGGACTAAGTTCGAGATATGTCAAAAATAGAGACAAATAAAAGACGAATGATTAAGTACGAAATGTGTCAAACACAAAATTAAAAAAACAAAATATTCAGAATTGTAGTTAAAAGACGAATGATTAAATTTGACAGATAACAAGAAAGCAATCGAAATTAAAAAAGGATGCACGGTTGAGAAGCTACATACGAAACAAACAAAACGTCAGCGAATAGCTGAAAATAAAACGAAGATTCAAAGAAAAGACAAACGATTCAGTTCGTCATGTGTCAAAAAAGAAACAAAAGACAAACGATTCAGTTCGAAAAGTGTCAAAAAAGTAAGTGGGGAAACGTGACATTTACCAAAAAAAAAAAAAACAAAACAAAAAACAAAAGACGGTCGGATCAAAATCGCCAATCGAAATAATTCAGAACCGCAGTTAAAAGATGAATGAAGATTAAATTTGACAGATAACAAAAAGCAATCGAAATTAAAAAAAAAACGAATGATTGAGAAGATACGAACAAAACCATCAAAATGTCATTGAATAGCTGGAAATAAAACGAAAATTCGAATAAAAGACAAGCGATTAGGTTCGAGATGTATCCTAGTTTTCTCTTTAACTTTTTGACACATGATGTGCAATTGGGTCATCAAGAAACAATCAAAAACCAAATAAGGCAAGATGTAAAAACGAAAGCCAGAAGTCAAACAATTGAGAAGTAACCAAGAAAAAAAATTAACAAAAGATAAACGATTACGTTTGAGAAGTTGAATAAAAACAAAAAGATAATAACAGTCAGAGTAACCAAAGGAGTCAAAATATGGAACGAAAAAACCAAACGAGTCAAAATATAAAACGAAAGCTAAAAGACAAACATTTGAGAAGTTACCAAAAAAGATTCAAATAAAAGACAAAACGATTAAGTTTGCGCCAATAAGAGATGATAAAATCTAAAAATAAAAAACAGAATACAGAATTAAAGAAAAATCTGACTAAAAAGAAACAAAAGAAAAAGTCGATTCAGCTTCAAGTGGTTAGAATCAATTGATATTAAGAATCATTCACGGTGAAGAAAAATAAGCGACAATCGTGCGAGAAGAAAAGAAAAAGAAAATGAAGAACGAAAAATCCGAATGCTGAAGAAGAGAAACAGAAGAAAATCGATTGATTTTATAGTGATGAGAAACAATTGACAATCGACCACGAAACAATAGAGAATAACGCGAAAGTAAAATGAAAGCAAATGGATGAGTTGCTTGCATCGATTAGAAACAAATGAAAACATACGCTGAAAAAAATAAACAGGAAACAATTCACAGTGAAAAAAAAAACAATAATAGTCCGAGAAGAAAAGAAAAAATTAAGAACGAAAAGTCTGAACATTGAACAAGAAAAACAGAAGAAAATCGATTGACTTTACAGTGATTAAAAACAATTGACATCGACCAAGAAATTAGAGAGAATAACGCAAAAAAATGAAAGCAAATAGATGAGTTGCTTGTATTGATTAGAAACAAATGACAACTTACGCTGAGAAAAACAAACAAAAAACAATTCACAGTGAAAAAAATAAATGACAATCGTCCGAGAAGAAAAGAACAAATTAAGAACGAAAACTCTGAACGTTGAACAAGGAGAACAGAAGAAAATTGATTCATTTACAGTGATTAAAAACAATTGACAATCGATCAAGAAAAAATTAAGAACGAAAACTCTGAACGTTGAACAAGGAGAACAGAAGAAAATTGATTCAGTTTACAGTGATTAAAAACAATTGACATCGACCAAGAAATTAGAGAGAATATCGCGAAAAAAAATGAAAGCAAATGGATGAGTTGCTTGCAACGATTAGAAACAAATGACAACTTACGCTGAGAAAAATAAACAAATACAATTCACAGTGAAGACAAATAAACAACAGTGCGAAAAGAAAAGAAAAAAATTAAGAACGAAAAATTCGAACGTTGAACAAGAAAAAAAACAGAAGAAAATCGATAGAGTTTACAGTGATTAGAAACAAATGACAATCGACCATGAAAGTAGAGAGAACAACGCGAAGGAAAAATGAAAGCAAATGGATGAGTTACTTGCATCGATTAGAAACAAATGACAACTTGCGCTGAGCAAAACAAACAAAAACCAATTCACAGTGAAGAAAAATAAACGACAATCGTCCGGGAAGAAAAGAAAAGAAAATGGAGAACGAAAAATCCGAATGTTGAAGAAGAGAAACAGAAGAAAATCGATTGAGTTTCCTGTGATTAGGAACAAATGACAATCGACCACGAAAGAATAGAGAACAAGAAAGAAAATGAAGTTGCTTGCACTGATTAGAAACAAATGACAATTTACAATGAAAAAAAAAAAATTTTTAAAACAATTCACACCGAAGAAAAATAAACGACAATAGTTCGAGAAGAAGAAAAAATGAAGAACGAAAAATCCGTATGTTGAAGAAGAGAAACAAAAGAAAGTCGACTGAGTTTACGGTGATTAGCAACAATTGACAATCGACTACGAAAGAATGGAGAACATTGCGAAAGAAAAATGAAAGCAAATGGATGAGTTGCTTGCATCGATTAGAAACAAATGACATCCTACGCTGAGAAACATAAACAAAAAACAATTCACAGTGAAGAAAAATAAATAATGATAGTCCGAGAAAAAAAAATTAAGAACAAAAAATCCGAACATTGACCAAGAAAAACAGAAGAAAATCGATTGAGTTTACAGTGATTAGAAACAATTGACAATCGACCACGGAAGAATAGAGAAAGAAAGAAAAATGAAAGCGAATGGATGAGTTGATTAGAAACAAATGACAACTTACGCCGAGAAAAATTTTAAAAAAATTCACGACGATCGTCCCTGAAGAAAACAAAAAGAAAAGATTAATGATTGAATAATTAAAAAAAAAAGAAAAAAGGCAATTGAGAACTACCGGAAAATCGAAGTGACACGAAGTATGTAATCGGCCAAGTAACAGGAAAACACACAATAGAAAAAATGTAAAAAAAGAAAGTAAACTTGCGAGTTGTGAATAAAATTGAGCAATCGAAAGAAAAAAACAAAGATTGAAAGATGTCGCTGTACGGAATATGAAAAAAAAAACAAAAAGAAAGAAATAAGACAAACGCACAAGAGAAGAATGAAACAAAAAACGAAACCTATTCGCTGCAGTAAACAAAAAACGCTTCAATTTATGAATAAAAATGACAAACAAAAAAGACGATCGATTTCAGCAAACTGTTTTTTTGCGTATTTAATAGAGTCATGTTGTTTTTATGATTGGCGGGCCTGTAGGCCGTACGCGCCAAGTAAATATTTTTCTATGAAATTTTGATGCATTTCACAAACCGTTTTAGTGCATAAACCACCTACGCCCGCCGCTGTTTACTTTTAATTAATTCCACAGCTCGTTACACGTAAACAAATTTGAACGCACGCTACGAAAACTATCGGCCTTATTTACTCCCCCCACCCCCTCGTCAAAAAAACACACATTCAGGCCAGGTGAAATCAAGTTAACGTAAAAAGCAGCGCCCAGATTAAAAAGCTCCGAGGCACGAAAGCTCAAAGCCCCGAATAAATAGCTCATCGTCCGAAGTAAATAAGTTCAACTTTTACGTGTTTACGTTTCAGTCTTCGATGTATTAAAAGGGCGCGGGGCGGGGGCGGAGGTGAAAGCGCGCCTCCTATAAAAGGGTCTGACGTTTGAAATATGAAACTTGCGATGGTCTGCCGATAGTTAACTGATGGCTTTGCAGGGAAAACGACTTTCTCAGACATGGGAAAGGCATTGCAGAAATTCCTCCTCCGTTAGATGGATCTCTGTCTGTCGTGGGTGTTGAGGGCGCAAGATAAATTGGGGTCGTTAGGAGATGTTTCAATCCTTGTTCCGTTATCCTAGAAAGAAACTCAATCTTTTCAAATTTAATAAAAATATTAAATCGTGTCGAAGCGTTTCAAAACTCCCCCTCCCCCATGAGCATTACATTCAAAGATTAAACCCAGTTTCTGAATTTGTTTTGGGGCAGGAAAACTTTTCAAATCCAATAACGTCAGCAAACACGACCTCCGCGAAGTGGGGCGAAAAAAAAGGAAAAGTTCAACCCCTCCGAATTTCCTAGCGCCCGCACTTAAGATTACGCCAAATCTGAAATGCTTTGAGTCGCTCGGCCCCGAAACGAAACGAAACTTGCAACTTCTTAGACAAATTTATCTTCGCGACTGAAACAATATTGTTCACCCCCATCGAAGTTTCCGCTGAAAAACGGCCGAAAGTTCGCTGGGGCGAGAGGGAGAAGCGCTTGGCACTTAATTGGGATCCGATTCTCGCCCTCGTTTTTGTAATTCGCAAGAAGGCATTATTAAAAGACGCTCAACTTTTTTTTTCGTTGGTAATCATGAAGGGGTTAATAGGGATTCGTTTCGGCGGTTCATAAAATATTTCTGTCGGTCTTTCCATCTTCCCGAAAAAGTTATCCTGCGAATAACTTGATTTTTATGACTGGTTGATTGATTTGAATAAATTGTTATCTGTCAATTAGTTTATCAAAAGGTGGAAAGACTGGCTTTAAATGGAATATCTGGGTTAGCCTTTTGACCTTGACCGAGTTGGCGTTGACACCTCTTAAGCAAGCCACTTACTAGGGAACATGTTGGACAACAATTCGTCAACATACCTTCAACAGGCCTCTCATTAGAGAACAGGTTGGGCAACATACTTGGTAATGTATATTCGTGCAGGCTCTTTTTTTTATGGAGGTTTAGAGAATCTTCAAAAGACACCTCCGGATATATCAACCCCGGAGGCGTGTTGGATTCACCCCTGCATTTCTGCATAGGGCGCCTACCAACTAAACTCCTTTCCTCTTTCTTCTACTCTATGCAGAAGGGACGGCATTACTTCCCCCGGACATGTTGCCCTTCTCCTCTTGCGTCTTCTGTCCTCTTCCATCCTCATTCATCCTCCTCATTCAGTCCTCCTGCTTCCCCTTCTGTCCTCTTCATCCTCTTGTCATCCTCTTGACATCCTCTTCTCGTCCCCTCTCTCCTTAAACTCCTTTCTTCCTCTATCCTCTCTGGTTTCGTCGGGTTCTTAATTTCTAGGAATTCTTCTGAGCTCCTCCTTGCATTTCGCTCTCATTATCCTCTTTAGCATCTATGCAACACTGCTCCAGGACTCCTCCCCTTCCAACATGACCTCGACGATGTTATCTTTAGTGATAGCTTTCCTGCACCCCTCGTTTGCCCGTAGTCTTACGTCTTCCCACTCTGGACAGACAAAGATTGTGTGTTGTGGGCTATCTTCCCCTTCTGCACAGAACCAGCATTGCGCGGTTTGGGTTTTTTTGATCTCCTTTAAGTAGGTTCCAAACACACCATGTTCGGTTAGGGCCTGGATCATGAAGTAGTCGGTATCCCCGTTTTTCCTTTGCACCACCCTTCGATGTCTTTAATAAAAACCTTGGCCCAACCCGTTGTAATCTGCCCACCTGTTTTGCCACTTTTGATAGAGTTCCTTCCGAGCCTCCGCCCTAATGTGTTGTCCTTCTCTGTATAATCTGGTTCTTTTCTCTATCCTCAGCTTGATAGGGGGAGTTTCAGCAATTGCTAGAACTGTCTCCGTGGTGACCGTTCTGTACGCTGATGTAATCCTGATGGCGGCTAGTCTATAGAATTTTTCTAGCATATTCTCGTAGTGCTTGTATTTCATGGCCTGGGCCCATATCGGGACCATAATCACCATAGCCGACAGTTTCCTCTTCTTAGGTCGTGGGTCTCCTACATTTGGCATGAGCTTTGCCGTGCAGGCTCTCCATGCAACTTGCCAACATGTTGACCAATCTGCCAACACACTAGTTGAGTGGCTTGCGTGAAGGAGACCATTCACTACGGAACGTGTTGGGTAACATGTTCGTCAACATTCTTCAGCAGACCACTCACTAGAGAACATGTTGGGCAACATACTAGGCAAATCATGTTCGTAAAGGGTTTTGGATATTTCTCCAGGAGCCCTCAACTTGCCACCATATTGACCAAGCTGGCAACACACTAGCGAACTTGCTGCCACGAGCCAAGTTTCCGAGCATGTTGCCTACTGAGTGGCCTGCTTTAAGCAAACCACTCACTGCTTTAAGCAGATCACTCATTAGTGCCAAGTTGCTGAGCATGTTGCCCAACTTGTTCCATAGTGAGTAGCCTGTTGGGCAACGTGTTTGTTGCTTTAGTGAGTGGCCTGCTGAAGAATGTTGACGAACATATTGTCGAGCGTGTTGCCCAACACGTTCCCTAGTGAGTGGCCCCTTTAAGCAAGCCACTCACTGCTTTAAGCAGGTGACTCACTAGGCAACTTGTTGCCTCGTGCCAAGTTGCTGAGCATGTTGCCCAACTTATTCCCTAGTGAATAGCCTGCTTTAAGCAAGTTATTCACTAGGCAACATGTTGGGCAACATGCTTGGCAACTTGGCTCGTGACAACAAGTTCGTTAGTGTGTTTACACGTTGGTCAATATGGTGGCAAGTTGTAGGCTCCTAGAGAAATACCCAAAAGCCCGCACAAATATAATTTGCCGAGTATGTTGCCCAACATGTCCTCTAGTGAGTGGCCTGCTGAAGATAAGTTGACGAACATGTTGCCCAACATGTTCCCTAGCGAGTGGTCTGCTTTAATTCCTCATTATTTTTTTAAATGTAGACATGTTTTCAAAACTTATCGATTTTTTTTTCATTTGTAAAAACGTTCTCGATTAACTGAGCCATTTTTATCTTATCTTTTAAAATTAAGCGAGTTATCGTTCGCTGTTACATAAAACTCGCGTATCACTCTCTCTTTCCCTCTGCGCCACTTAAACTGTGAGGACTCGTTAATTAAGTGGGATCCAAGGTCACTTTTTACGTGCCGAAATCACGCTCGCCGGCAGTTTCTCCTCCGAACATGGCGTACAAGGTTGACAAGTTAACGGAGAGTTTAGAATTGGGCGAAGGCCCACACTGGGACCAGGAGACGCAGAGCCTCTATTTCATCGACATCTACGGCAAGTCGGTGCATAAATACACACCCTCGACGAAAACCCACACGAAAGCCCTAATCGGTAAAGTGCGATTGAAAAAAAAAAACTTAAGTTTATCGCTTTGCCAATTTTAAGGCGACAAGACGGTTTCGTTCATCATCCCCGTAGAAGGACACCCAGGCAAATTCGTAATAAGCAGCGGAAACGAGTTGGCTTTGATCGAATGGGATGGGGTAAGTGATAAGGTTTCCAGCTTTGAAAGTTTGGTGGCGTTGCGAAGCACCGAAGAGCTCGAGGCTCGCTGGAACGACGCCAAGGTCGACTCGTCCGGAAGGTTATGGGCTGGTGAGACTTAACAATCAAATCAAAAAGTTGCCGTACACTGGTTTTTGTTCGCATTAGGAGTGATGTACCCCAAGAAAGGGGGCGGAATCGCGTTCAAGGAAGGTAACCTATACACGTTGCAACCCGACCGAAAAACCCTGAAGCACCAACTCGGTAACATCACGGTAACTAACGGGTTGGCTTGGAACGATACCATAAACAAATTCTATTACATCGATTCCGAAGAGGGTGAAATCTACCAATTCGATTATAACCCCCAAAACGAGGCAATCAGTAAGAGTTCTTCCTGCTTGGCGTTTACTAGTCATAAGTTGCTGTGTGCTTTAGCTAACCAGGAGCTTCTGTTCGGGTTCAAGAAGAACGGGGTACCCGGAATTCCGGATGGCATGACGATAGACAGCGATGGAAACCTCTGGGTTGCAAGCTTCAACTCGCACAGCGTCGTGAAAATCGACCCGAAAACCCGCACGCTCCTGCAAACGGTCGAAATTCCAGCCAAACAAGTACCGACTTGATTTGCAGCGTAGAAAGAGCCGAATGCAACAGCTCTTATCGTTCCAGGTGACCTCGGTGACCTTCGGCGGGCCAAACCTCGACGAGCTTTATATTACTACGGCCAAGGCGGAGATTGCGAAAAATCCTCGACCGGAAGGCCCGGAACACGGGGCGGTTTATAGGGTTACAGGATTGGGGGCGAGAGGTTTGCTTCCATACAAAGTGAAGTTGTGAAAATGAGGAAAAATAAAATTCTTCGTGAGTTAACAAATCACTTCATTTAGACCTTGAGAAAAAGTGTTGCTTCGGGTATGTAGATACGAGGTGTGATTAAAAAGTTTTGATACACGGTTTCAAAATTATTTTGCTTTACGTTGAGCGTCTGATATATACATACGAGGTGTGATCAAACAAGACATGAACATTTTCTCTTGTTCATTGTTCTATAATAGCTTTAGGCATGTACACCCTATCTAGGGGCTTTCCTTAAGGAGCTATATTTTGTCATTTAGACTTACCACAAAAAACATAAGCGCATCGCTAAATGGATTAAAAAGATTATAGCCATAATATACAAACAAAAATAAATCCTTCAAAAATGTAATTAGATTTTTATATCAGTCAGCTTGATCAGCTCATCCATCATCTGTCAGATACTCAGGTGTTTAACTTTGTAATTAACACAGCAGGATTGCTCATTCGCTATTCTGTAATGTTAGTATATGTCGTGACGTCAGCAAATTTAACGTCTAACATTTTTAAAAAATACATTTTCAAGTAAATATTTAATTATAAAAATTATTCGAAAGTTTTTGCCTTTGTTAATTTCATTTTGTACGTCCGTTGCTTACGTAGTGCGTGACACCGGCAATTGGGTAATCCTATTGATTAAATACCCTTCATTAAAAACAACCTACAGATTGGAGCAGATCAAATTATACGGAAATAGATATTGATCTATTATCCGAATTCAATGAAAATAGTTTTGATACCGCCTTAATGACTTAATAGATAACATGCAATTAAATGGTTAAGAAAGTACCTTTATTCAGAGAATAAAACACTATTTTCATGAATTCGGATAACGGACATCAGTTCTTTCTTTAAAATCTCGATCAATGTGAACCTATGCAAGTGGAACTCCCTATTTTTTTTGCATTTTTAGGCTCTGCTCAAGATTTTACAAATTTTTCATATAACGTCATAGATATACGTGAAAGTTCAACTGTTTTCGTTATATATAAATATCAAAAGTCTTCCTTAAACCAAAAATGAAAGTCAAGATACTATGTGAGAGTAGAGTGAGAGTTAAAGTCAAGAATTATGCTTAAAACTATAGTTACAATTAACAGTCGTGCTTAAAAGCATATTGAGCATCAAGAGCCAAGCTTTAGTCTATAACAAAAGGTAAAAGATTGATTAAAATAACATTAAAACTCAAAAGTCTTCCTTAAACCGAAAATAAAAGTCAAGATACAATATGAGAGGAAAATGAGAATTAAGAGTCTTGAACCTAGAGTAAAAGTCAAGAATTATGCTTGAAATTAATTAACAGTTATGCTTAAAAGCTTTGTGAAGGTCAAAAACCAAGTTTCAATCTATAAAGAAAGTTAAGAGGTTGTTAAAATTATTGTAAAAATCAAGAATCATGCTTAAATCTAGAACAAAATCAAGATCAAGAAAGTAGCGCGAGTGTCAAGAGTCATGTTTGAACTTTTAGTAAAAGTTAAGAATCATGCTTACAAATGTAGTCATTATTTATGGTCATGCTTTAAAGTGCAGTGAGCTCTAAAAGCGAAAGTTAAGAGGTTGATTAAAATTACAGTAAAAATCAAGAAGCATTCTTAAACCTACATCAAAAGTCAAGAATCATACTTCAAACTGTATTTACAATTAATGCTTAAGAGTACGTCTAGCGTCAAGAACCAGACTTAAATCTATAATGAATCAACAATTAAGCTCAAGCCTACAATAAAAGTCAAGAGCCATGTAGTAAGAATGAAGAATCATGCTTAAAAGTAGAATGAGCGTCAGTAGTTTAAGTTTAAGCCCACAATAAAAGTCAAGAGGTCGCTCAAGATCAAAAAAGTAGCGCGAGTGTCAAGAGTCATGTTTGAACTTTTAGTAAAGGTTAAGAATCATGCTTACAACTGCAGTAATTATTAAGGGCCATGCTTGAAAGTGCAGTGAGCTACAAAAACGAAAGTTAAGAGGTTGACTTAAAAATCAAGAAGCATGCTTAAACCTATATTAAAAGTCAAGAACCTTGCTTCAAACTGTATTTACAATTAATGCTTAAGAGTACGCCTAGCGTCAAGAACCAGACTTAAATCAATGAATCAAGAATTATGCTCAAGCCTACAATAAAATTCAAGAACCGTGCAGTAAGAGTGAAGAATCATGCTTAAAATTAGAATGAGCGCCAGTAGTTTAAGTTTAAGCCTACAATAAATGTCAAGAACTCGCTTAAAATTAAAGTGAAAGTCAAAAGTCATGCTTAAACTTATAGTTGAAGATTTATGTTTAAAAATATAGTGAGAGTCAACTGTCTCATTACAAAATAGTGAGAGACGACAGAGGTGCTTGAAAATACTAAAGACATGTTTAGACGTGGGCAGTGAAAGTCATGAGTCAAGCTTAAAGCACGGTGAGAATCAAGAGTTTTACTTAAACTCGTAAAGAAATTCAGTAGACTGCTTAAAAGCACAGTGAGAGTCACGAGTCATGTTTAAACCAACACAATAAAAGCTTGAAAGTATAATAAGAGTTAAGAGTCATGCTTGAAGGATCAAGAATCATGCGTAAGAGTGTAGTTACGATTAACGGTGACGCTTTAAAGTATAATGAGCATCAAAAGTCAAGCGTAAACCTACAATAAAGGTCAAGAGACGACTTAAAATTGTAGAGAGAGTAAAGGGTGAAGTTTAAACGTGAAATTGAAAATTTACGTTTTGAAATAAAGCTGAAAAATACAGAGGAAGTCAAAAGTCTTGCTTAAAAGCATAACGAAGTCAAATATCAGGCGGTATAGCTTAAAGCTATAGTGAGAGTCAATCTGAACCTGTAATAGAATTCAAGAAATAGCTTGAAAGTAGTGTGAGAGTCAAGAATCATGCTTCAACTTACAACAAAACTCAACAATGTTGCTTAAAAGTTCGTTAACAATCACACTAAAAAGTAAATTGAGCATAAAGAGTCAAGTTTAGACTTGCAAAGTTAAAAAGTGGCTGAAAATTATAGTGAGAGTCAAGAGTTGGGCTTAATAGTATGGTTACATTAAAGACTTACATTTAAAAGTACACTGAGAGCCAACAGACACTTTTAAAAAATAGTGAGACGCAACAAACATGCTTAAAAACATAGTACGATATACCAGACATGATTAAACGTACAATGAAAGTCAAGAGTTACGTTTAAAAGCATAGTGAGAGTTGAAAGTCGTATTAAACCGATAATGAGAATCAGGAGATGGCTTAAAAGTATACTAAGAGTTAGTCCATGCTTGAACCTGTAATTAAAATAAAAAATGATGTCTGAAAAGTATATTGAAAGTATGTAGAGTCAAGAGTCATAGAGTGAAAGTCGAGAAAATTATAGTGAGAGTCTAAAGTCGCTTAAACTGAGTACGTTGAAAGTAGGTATCTAGTATCAAGAGTCAAACATAGAGTTAAAGTATCCTTAACATTATAGTGAGAGTTAAGAGTTGTGTTTAAACTGATAATAATAATTAAGAGGCGACTTGAAACAATAGTGAGAGCCTCAAAATCAAGAATCATACTTAAAAGTATAGTTAAAGTTAACAGTCATGCTCAAGAAAGTAATGAGACTCAAGAATGATACTTAACGGTATATTGAGTATAGTGAGAGCGTGCTTAAACGTTCATTAAAATCAAAATTCATACTTCAAAGTATAATTGGAGCTAACACTCACGCTAGAGAAAATAGTGAAAGTATAGTGAAGCCATATGTTTGCTTATAAGTATAGTTAGTGTTTAGGCATTTCTTAAAATCAATAATCATGCTTAAAAGTATAGTTAGAGTTCACAGTCACGATCAAAACTGTAGTGAGACTCTAGAATGACACTTAAATGAATAGTGAAATCCAAGAGTATTAATTTTTAATTTTATTTTCTATTTAATTAATTATGAAAACCTAAGGTAGTTTCTCTACAAGTTTACAATTAAAATTTTACAGTTATATATCGAAAATTGTTAACCTTCATGCGTCAATATTTCGAAAACGATTCAATCATGAGACGTGGGGAGTTATATAAAAAATCTGTAAAGTTTTGCGCCGAATCTAAACTTCGAGAAACTTGAAAAAGTGAATACTTGCGTAACCTCTTGCAGTCACCCTGTAGTTGGAAAAAGTATTTCCTGAAACGGAAGAAAAGTTGTTCCAAAAAAATCCGTTATTTTAATATAATCTTCTGTACTCAAGTCTACTCAAGGTTTTCTTGGTCCACCCTGTACAATATATTCCTCTGATCTCTTTAAGCTCCATTAACGCCAAGTTCCTTAGCACAACGTCAGAGTTTCCCATTCGCCATCGGCGTTATGGCGGCACAAGGGACTTGGTCCTTCATACATTCCCCAATTAAATACCGTCCATGCCTGGCAGTGGCCTGGCATAATCCCAATCCGCCGCGGGCCTCGGCCTAAATAGGCACCATCAACCCTAATTTGCACGTTTGTAATGCTCCGTTCGATTTATACATAATTAAACGCGACGCCCAAAAAATTCCACTTGCGTGTTGCGCTGCTATAAATAATAACAGCAACAACGTTCCGCTGCGTTAATCTATTTTCGTTTCTTGAAAATGCTGTCCGCCGCATTGCGAAATTCAATTTTGTACAGAAGAGTATTTACGGAAAGCGACTAACGAAAAATAATAGAAAAAGAAGAAGGGGACAGAATATTTTGGGGGCCCCACGTAGAGACGTCGAGTTTCCTTTTGTTTCTGTTTTATATCGGCAATTGATTTATACCTCCGCCCCCAGCCCTCGTTCGCGCAATTATTCGGGAGCCCCGGAGTAATTGAAAACGGAATTGCCGGCAATCATTCACGGATTTGTGCAGTTTTTTTAATTCTTCTCTCGTTCGACAGTGCTCGAATACCTGATCGCTCCTGTGTCTGGGGTGCATTAAATGATTTAGGGGTGGAATTGCTTTTTTATTGCTAACGTTATGCGCGTTATTAAACCGCATGGTTTGTTCCGCTGCATTTTCGTGGGCGTGACAATATAAATCGAGGATGATTCTGCGATTTTTTTCCAGTTACGTGTTTTTTCATTTAATTCTTCGTGCTTTACTTATTTTTTTGTTTGGTTTTCTTTGCGTAGAGTCTCTGATGCAGTTTTGTTTAAGCAAAAAGAAAACAGGAGTAAGTAATCAGCTGACAAAACAAAACAATGATTAAAAATAAAGACCAAAAAAGGATGAAAGATCTAACCGAGAATAATAAAAAGACAATTCCGTTGATAAAAAGAACCAGTTATTGAGACAGAAAACAAAAGAACGTATAAACAACTACGAAAAACATAAGATATTTAATAACGAAGATTAACAAAAATAATCTATTAAAAGAAAAACAAAAAAAATGTTCTATTGATAAAAAATTAAGACAAGAGACACGCAATATTGCAAATATAAATAAAAGAATAACAAATGATGAACAAGAAAAATAGGTAGAAAACAAAAAACGAACAAGGAAAATAAAAGAAAAACAAAAGACGAATAAGACGAACAAACCAAGAAAACAAAAGACGAACAAGAAATACAATTAAAAAACAAAAGCACGATATTGACTAGAAAAATCACATAACAACTTCACGGGGAAAAAAACAAAAGACAATCTATTGATAGAAACAATCTTCTGACGAGAGAAACAAAACAGAATCCAGTACAAACGAAACACAATTTATTGAAGAAATTAAGAAAACAAAAAAAAACAGAATGCCAAAAAAATTAGCAGAGAGCATCATGGTAATCCGTTAATAAAAAAAAAACAAATAAAACAAAAGACAGTTTACTGACGACAATCCATTTACGAGAAAAATAAACATAAAAAAGAGACGAAGAATATAATCATCAACGAACAAAAAAAAACAAAAAGCAATCAATTCACGAGGAGAAACGCAACGCAAGACACTGCATTAACGTAAAAAGGACAATTAATTCGTTGATAAGAAAAACAAAAGATAATCGTTGAAGAGAAAAAGCAAAAGTGAGCTTATTTATAAAAAAAAAGGCAAACAAGTTTGTTAACGAAAAAGAAAAACATCAATACATGAAAGAAAAACAAAAGACAACAATAACAGATGTGAAAAAACAAAAGACAACTGCTGATATGAAAAAAAAAAAACAAAAGACGATCCACTAAAGGGAAAGAATGACGTATACGAGAAAAAACAAAATACAATCGTAGACAATTACAGATGTGGTAAACAATTAAAAAAAAACTAAAAAATTTTAAAAAATGTTGACAAGAGAAAACAATCCGCAGATGAGACAAACAAAAGACAACAATCATGGATGACAAAAAACCAAAGGCCGGTAACAATAGAAAAAGAAAACAAAAGACAATCAATCGGAGAAGGGGGAAACGATCTATTGTGGAGAGAAAACAAAAGACTCACTGTACATTGAACGCATTAACAAAAAAGAAAAAATAAATTAAAAAAAAGAATACAATCCGCAGATGAGAAAAACAAAAGACAAAAAGCGTAGATGTTGACAAATAAAAGACAGTCATAATTGAAAAAGGAAACAAAAGGCAATCCCCGGGGTGAGAAAGAAATCCATTGTGGACAGAAAACAAAAGAGACTGTATACTGAATGACAACGTATCAACAAAAAAGAAAAAATGAATGTGAAAAAAAAATACAATCCGTAGATGACAAAAACAAAAGACAAAAACCGTAGATGTGTAAAAACAAAACACAGTCACAATTGAAAAAGGAAAGAAAAGGCAATCAACCGGGGGCAGAAAGACAATCAATTGTGAAGAAAAAACAAAAGACACTCTGTAAAATACAGTCCGCAGATGAGAAAAACAAAAGACAAAAACTGTAGATGTGAAAAAACAAAAGACAGTTACAATTGAAAAAGGAAACAAAAGGCAATTAAACGGGGGCGAGAAAGAAATCCAAGGAAAAACAAAAGACACTCTCCACACTGAACGTTACAAAAAAAATGAATACAAAAAAAATACAATCCGAAGATGAGAAAAACAAAAGAAAACAACCGTCAGTTACAATTGAAAAAGAAGTGATTACAGTCCGCCGATGAAAAAGAAAACAAAAACACTCTGAAAACTAAACGCAAGATGACGTATTAACAAAAAGAAAAAAAAAATGAATGACAATGCGTCGGCGTCGATGGGAAAAGAAAACAAAAGACAGTTGCCGACGACAAAAAAAGAAGACAATTTATTTATGAAACGAAACGTAAGTTAAAGCATTAACGAGAAAAACAAAATCTATCGTCGAGAAAAATAAAAAAGAGAAAAGACAATCCATTGTTGAGAAAAAAAAAAAACAAAAGACAATCGTCGACGATATGAAATAAAAGACAAATTATTTATGGAACAAAACAAGAAGCCTTCTATTGTCGAGAAAATTTTTGAAAAGAAAAAACAAACGACAATTTCCAAAGAAAAAAGAAAATAATCACCGACGATAAAAAAATTAAAGACAATTTATTGATGAGACGAAACTGTTTGATCTATTCAGTAAGAAAAACAAAAGACAAACGATCGCCGAGAAAAATAAAAACAGAGAAAAACAAAAGGCAATCCACTGTTTAGAAAAGAAAAGAAAAGACATTGGCCTATGATGAAAAACAAAAGACAAATTATTTACGAAACGAATCAAAAGGTATATTATTACCGACAAAAGTTAAAATAAACAAATGACGATTGATAAGAAAAGAAGAAAATTAGCGACAATAAAGAACAAAAGACTACTTATGAGACGACTCTATTATAGAGAAAAACAGAAGCCAAACTACTTCCGAAAAAAATAGAAAGTTAACTGAGAAAAGAATAGTGAATAGTGAATAGTGAATATTTATTATTAGTCAACGATTACATATATAAATAATCATGAGACTTAGTCAAAATAAGTACAGCTAACATATAAATGAAGGTAAGTGTAAAAGACAATAAAAATAATTAAAATTAAAATTAAATCTAAAACTAAGATTAGTGTATGGCCAAAAGCTTCTAGAGTAAGATCGGCTACAAACGATGTACGAAAAACATTTCTGAAGTAGAAACCAAGAAGATGTGGATCTTCGTCTCGTTGAGGTAAGTATTTTTAATCATTGTAACTTCTAATTTTAGGTTTGGGGATCGTCCATTGATAAGAGTTCAGTTTCACTTCTGGTGTAACAACAACATCCCTGGTCCTCAAGTCTGTACGTTCAAGATTATGTGATAAAGTGTTCATTTATTGAGTACAGTGGCCTTTCTAGGAAGTAAGTGTAACATTTGTGTTTGAATCTTTTGAAATTAGTTTCTTGTTTCAGTTCTGGGGGTAATGCATTGAAACTCCTTGGGCCAATATATTCAGCATTTTTTGACCTACCATAATGCGTTGATATTCGGGTCTGATGTCTTCGTTATTACGAGTACAGTAAGAGTGGAAGTCATTATTTCTTTTTAAATTCATTTTAAAAGTGAGAATAACAAGTTGGTAGATATATAAGGAGTAAACTGTCGGAATTTTATATTTTATAAATAGATCTTTGCAATGTGAATTAGGTTTAACTCCAGCGATTATTCTGACTATCTTCTTTTGTTTTATAAAAATTTCCAAAACATATCTGCTGTGTCCCCAAATTGTAATACCGTAAGTAAGTATGGATTGCACTAAACCAAAATATGCTTGTAGCAGGACGATTTTGTTAACTAATGATTTTAGGTTTTTAAATAAAAATATTAGAGAACTTAATTTTGCACTAATTTGTACGACTTGTTGTTCCCACATCAGTTTCTGGTCAATTTGAATGCCTAGGAATTTTGTAGTGGTAACTTCAGCAATTGATTTCTTGTTAATTTTTAATAGTATGCTACTATTAACATGTTTGTTCACCGGGTAAAATTGTATGGCTTGCGTCTTACGTTCATTAAGAATTATTCCATTATCAGTGGTCCAAGTTAATAATTCTTCTACGGCGGCATTACTTTGTTTCGTAAGTTGTTCCGTGTTCTGTGCCATAATTATCATGCTTACATCATCCGCGTACATGTTTATTTGATACGCTGAGGGACATTGGTTTGGTAGATCATTTATCATTATACAGAAAAGAAGTGGTCCTAGTATGGTACCTTGTGGTACTCCCCTGTCGGTTCCTGTTATTTCTGATGTGCTTTGTTTAATAACGACTAACTGTTTCCTATCGTGTAGGTATGATGCAATCCAACTATGTGCGGGACCTCTTACGCCTGCGAGATGGAGTTTGTTTAGAAGTAGCATGTGGTCAACCGAGTCAAAAGCACGGCTCATGTCAAAAAATAATCCTACGCTTTTACTTTTTTCATTTAAAGCACTGATGACAGCAGAGAGCGCCTTCTGAACCGCTGATATCGTCGACTTATTTTTTCTGTAGCCGTATTGGCAGTCACTAAAAATTTTATATTTTTCAAGGAAGCCATACAGTCTAGAATGAAAAGTGTGTTCAAAGATTTTTGAGATCTGACACTGTAATGAAATAGGACGGTAGTTTTCTATGTTATCCCGATTTCCTTTGTTTTTATATACCGGTGAGATTTTGGAAATTTTTAGTCGCTCTGGATACATTCCTTTTTCGAATGATAAGTTTATTAATCTGGTTAGTGGAGATGTTATATAGTCCGAAACAATTTTTAATATTTTTCCTGGAACCTCATCAATCCCGGATGACATTTTGTTGCAACACTGATTAATAACTTTATTTATTTCGTATTCATTTACGGGTGAAAGAAAGAAGCTATTTGTTGTAGGGTTTCCTTTTGGCGTTTTAATTTGAGGCAGAGGGCTGTTTTCGACTAATTCTTTGAAATAGGTATTAAATTTTGTTACTGCTTCTTCATGATTTATTATTTTTCCGTCATTTTTAATTGAAATTTCTTCTGTGTTCTTGTGTCCTTTAAGTTCATTAATAATTTTCCAGCATGTTTTATTTATATTGTCAGTATTTACAATTTTGTTTTCATAATATTCCTGCTTTGCTTTTATTAATTCTTGTTTGTAAAATTTTTTTAGAGTCTTATATCTTTCGTTGTAATAGTCATTTCTGATGTTGTGGTTGACGTTTGCCATTTCTCTGATCAGCATAGAAAGATCTTTTAGCTGAGGTGTTATCCATGTAGCACTTTGTTTGTTGTTACATTTTTTTTTAGTTTTAATGACGGGAAAAGCTGTGTTAAAATGGGCAAGAAATATTTTTTCAAATTTGTTAAAAGCAGCATTTACGTCGTTGTATTCCAGATCCCAATTTGAATTTTTAATGTATTCAATAAATTTCTGCTGATTGTGTAGTGTATATTTCCTAATGAAAATAAATTCTGTTTCTTCTTTTGTTTCTTCTTGAAGAATATTAGTAATTTGATGAGTATGATCTGAGATATGATTCAGAAATACTTGAGTGTTTGCTTGTAGCAAATTAGTAAAGAATAAGTCTATACAAGTTTGTGCGTTTTTTGAATACCTGGTGGGTTCATGTACTGTTTGATGTAAGTCATACTCAAGACACGTATTTATAAGAGACCTTTGTAGATTGCTTTCGGTAAATACATTAACATTAAAATCTCCACATAAACATATATTTTTATTCTTTCTATAAATTTTACCTATAAGGTTACTTAGCTGTTCTAAAAAGGTCTCATCATTTGATGGTGTTCTATAGAAACACACAATAGTAATCAGTTTACCAAAGTATTCTATGTCAACTGTAGAACATTCAAAAATTTTGTCTCTATTTCCGGCACTCACCCTTTCGATGACCTTTAGCTCTTCCTTTACCATTATGCAAACGCCTCCACAGGCAAATGCAGTTCGACAATAACTACTGGCTAATTTATATCCATTTATTGCAAGAGATTTTATTTCATGCATATTCAACCAATGTTCGGTTACACAGATTACATCGGCTGCATGTTCCTTGGCAAGTACCTCAAGTTCTAGTTGTTTCTTCGATATACCTTGGATATTAATATGCATTATTTTAAGCTGCTTTCCTTGTTTGCCATTTGTGTACTGTAATTGCTATTCCTTTTCCATATCAATTCTATTTTGTTGGATATCTCTTAGACGAATGTAACACGGACATTCTTTATCCCATACATGGTGTTCACTGTTTAAATTAAGGTTCAGTTTTATTTTAGCGTCTTCACAGTTAGTACATTTTTTTATTTCGCTCTCACATATGTCGGCTTTATGTTTTCCAGCACATATAGCACACCTGACTTCACTTCGACAATTGGTAGCGATGTGTCCGTATTTCTGGCAGTTGAAACAACGTGTTATTTGAAAATCTTCTTCTATTTTACAACTATTCCATCCAATGAAGATTTTATCATGTGACAGCAACATTTGTTGTGTTTTGTTATCACATTCTATAATCATATTAAACCTATTTTTGTATGGTTTACTTTTGTGAATTATTTTCATATGTTCAGGACTACTCTCTAATTTATTTTGTTCAATTATTTTCGTCAAAAGGTTTTCTTCGTTTGATTCTGTGTTTATCCCAAATATTTTTATTCTCGGTTTTATCTTTTTTGGATCCTCGATTTTGTATTTCTCATTTAGCTTTAATTTCATATTTTCTTTTATTGTCGATGCAGAGTTAAGACTGTCACATTTCAAAATGATACCGCCTCCTCTAGTTCTTTTGCCAAAATTTACTCCAATTTGTAAAGCCGATGGATCTATCTTATCTTTTATGTCATTTTTAATATTATTGGTTATTGTATTTTTCTCTACTGGTTTAATAACGACAACATTTTCTGTTTTTCCTGAAAGAACACTACTGTATGATCTAATATTGTCTTTAGTTGTTTTTTCAATATTTCTATTATGCCCTTGCGTAATTGCTTTTAATGCTACTATTTCCTTTTTTAGTTCAAAATTTTCTGTAACAAGTTTATTGATTAGGTCATACATTTTTTCGATTTTTACTTCAATTGAGGTCAATTTATCCACTACGGTTTCATCCGGTTGTTTCATTGTGGTTTGAATTTTTATTTTTTCGGTAGCAGAGCAACATTCAGTTCTGTTATCTTCGATTTTGTAACCCAGTATTTGGGCACAACTTTTGTGAAAACTAGAATTACATTTCGTGCATTTTACCGTACTTGCTTCAATAACTACATTATTCTTACACTTCTTGCAAATTTTACTTTTTTCTTTAGTATCTTTATCGCACATTTGTGAATTAATCTCGACAATGTATTTAAAAATGGTAAAAATTTATTCGGAATGTGTTTTGTTTTTGATATCGGATAAAAACTCGGCGAAGCAGGTAATGCTCCGCAAAGTATCGTTCAACGCTGGTCATGCGTGATTTTATTTAAACCAGTTGAACACAATTACAGGATTAATTTTCTCCTCAAGTGTGTTATACCTTGACTACCACTTTATTAATTAAACATTAATTTCGATGGGAAAAAGAGCGTAAAGCCTAATGCCCAAGTCGACCTTTCGGAGGCAATAAAGCTTATCTCTTTTTGCTTATCTATTTTTATCAAAATAATTTTACTATGTGACTTTATTACCTTAATATATTGTGGTTGCAGAAATTCGCATTCAAATTTGCTGGTAAGGACCCGATATTCGAGTTTAATTACGGAGCCATTAAACATGCGTGTGCACACACTCACTGCTAGTCACACACTCACTGCTAGAAAACAATGAAACCAATCATTGACAATAAAAACAAAAGAGAGAAAATCACTGTTGAGAAAAAAAAAGAAACAAAGGCCGCCAATATAAAACAAAAGACAAATTATTTACGAAACTAAAAAAAAAATACGTAATACGTATTACCAACAAAAGTACGTAAAAAAACCAGAGAACAGCAGATAAGAAAAGAAGATAATCAGTGACTATAAAGAAAATATAATTTATTTAAGACGAAACGTAGCTCAATCTACTAACGGGTAAACAAAAGACAATCTACTTCCGAGAAAAATAAAAGAGGCGGCTGAGAAAAGAAAACAATCACTGACGACAGAAAAACAAAAGATAATTTATTTAGGAGACGAAACGTAGATTAACGAGAGAAATAAAAGCCAATGCCTGACGAGTAAAATAAAAAAAGAGAAAACATAAGACGAAACAAAAGACAATCATACGATGTGATTACGAACGCAATTCAAGACTTGGTTGGGAATTCTCTCTCTACTTACAGGGTGTTATTAAGCACCCCTTCTTCGGCAACTCATTTATAGGAGTTTTGTTTTCTTTTACAGGGTCACATAACCTAAAATTATTTTGACTTATACAGAGTGTTCCGCAAAAGGGTATTGCTTTTTTTTATGTGAATTTTCTTCTATTTTTTTCCTAAAAATTAACTGAGCGTTCTGAAACACAAAGGCAAAGAATCGTGCATCTTTCAGCGATAACGAAGAAATAAAGGCACACATTTTAATATGAAAGGCGCGATTCGAGAGGTGCAATAAAAGAAAAATCTCGCGGGCCAAGAACGAGCAAAAATAATCATCTACGTAGGTGAGATGCATTAAGAAAACGGCAAACTTCTTACCCTCTCGGAGCGGCCGTTATCTCTGAAACTTCCCCGGGGAGCGCTTGCTGAAACGTCTAATCTGGAAGCAGTGCCGGCGTGCAGTTTCTTCATAACTAATGCGCAAACTTTCTTTATTACGAAATGAAGAGGAGCGTTACGAAAATGAAGGTAAATGTTACGTTAACTTTTTTCTTGCCTCTTCGAGTTTTATAAAGCAGGTGTCCACGAAGTTTACCAATTACCCTCCAGACGAACGAAATTATAAATGAAACTTCAAACAATTTTAGTTGCGGGGTAGATTTTATTTCTCCCTCAAAAAAAAAAAATATACAGCGTGTTTCTTGACCTTTCACAAGAAATTGGTAAAATCGAATTGCTAATTTTTTTGGGGGTTCGTGTTGATGTTATTAAATTTTCTACTTGGTCTCCTTTATCATCTCCGTAGATGAGACTTCCGAAGTCATATCCAATTTATTTGCTCGCGATTATTTCTTTTTGCCTGGCAGATGTCGTCGAGCTTTCCGGACGTGGTCTTCCGCGAGTAATGCCAGGCTTAGAAAGCAATCGGAGGACCTCGCACACGTTGTCGTGATTGCAAGGCGAATCCTGCCAAATCCTCTTTGCTCCGACGTCGAAAATAATCCGGCTGATGTATGACATTTTTCGATACAGCTTTCTTGAAATTTCCTTCCGGAACTAATACTCATGCTCCCTGTCGTGAACTAAGTAAATCAATTATCTGTGAAAGTTATCTTAATATCAAATTAAAATACCCAAGATCGAATTATTTAAAATTATAAAAGGTGATAGGAAAACACAGTACTCAAAAAATAGGTCGTTTCTTGTTGGCGTAAAATGGCTTAAGATTTTTGAGCAAGACTTGGCTCCAAGTTTAAACCTAAGGTAAAGCCTTATTTCATAGAAAAATGCTACTGCTCCGTTAAAGACTTCCTGGAGGACAAAGACAGTTAATTAATTATTGACGACATATTGTATCACACCTATTCTTTGTATACTTACAAATATATTTCTGACTAAACACAGCGTTATGCAACAATTAGGCAATAAATATTATTATTATCATTATTATTACTATTATTATTATTATTATTACTATTATTATTATTATTATATGTTATACAGTTATTACTTGTTATTTAGGGCGTTACAAAAAGTCATATTTTTGAAAAACGATGATTTGATAGTTGGTTTTATATAATCCATCAGATAGGCAAGACACTAGCGTAAAAAAGATCAATTAATTCGTTGTTAAAAAAAAACAAAACGTAGTCACATTGAAGAAAGAAAAACAAAAAGAAAGGCAAGCGAGTTTGTTAAGGAAAAGAAATACAAAAGACGGTAATAATGGATGTGGAAAACAAAGGACAAACAATCGCCGAGAAAAATAAAAAAGAAACAAGATCGACGATCATTGAGAAAAGAAAACAATAGATGTGGAAAACAAAAGACAAACAATCGCCGACAAAAATAAAAAAGAGAAACAAAATCTATCGTTGAGAAAAGAAAACAATAGATGTGGAAAACAAAAGACAAACAATCGCCGAGAAAAATAAAAAAGAGAAACAAGATCCATCATTGAGAAAGGAAACAATAGAAAACAAAAGACAAACAATCGCCGAGAAAAATAAAAAAGAGAAACAAAATCTATCGTTGAGAAAAGAAAACAATAGATGTGGAAAACAAAAGACAAACAATCGCCGAGAAAAATGAAAAAGAGAAACAAGATCCATCATTGAGAAAAGGAAACAATAGATGTGGAAAACAAAAGACAAACAATCGCCGAGAAAAATACAAAAGAGAAATAAAATCTATCGTTAAGAAAAGAAAACAATAGATGTGGAAAACAAAAGACAAACAATCGCCAAGAAAAATAAAAAAGAGAAACAAGATCCATCATTGAGAAAAGAAAACAATAGATGTGGAAAACAAAAGACAAACAATCAAGATCGCCGACAAAAATAAAAAAGAGAAACAAAATCTATCGTTGAGAAAAGAAAACAATAGATGTGGAAAATAAAAGACAAACAATCGCCGAGAAAAATGAAAAAGAGAAACAAGATCCATCATTGAGAAAGAAAACAATAGATGTGGAAAACAAAAGACAAACAATCGTCGAGAAAAATAAAAAAGAGAAACAAGATCCATCATTGAGAAAAGAAAACAATAGATGTGGAAAACAAAAGACAAACAATCAAGATCCCCGAGAAAAATAAAAAAGAGAAACAAGATCCATCATTGAGAAAAGAAAACAATAGATATGGAAAACAAAAGACAAACAATCAAGATCGTCGACAAAAATAAAAAAGAGAAACAAAATCTATCGTTGAGAAAAGAAAACAATAGATGTGGAAAACAAAAGACAAACAATCGCCGAGAAAAATAAAAAAGAGAAACAAGATCCATCATTGAGAAAGAAAACAATAGATGTGGAAAACAAAAGACAAACAATCAAGATCGCCGACAAAAATAAAAAAGAGAAACAAAATCTATCGTTGAGAAAAGAAAACAATAGATGTGGAAAACAAAAGACAAACAATCGCCGAGAAAAATAAAAAAGAGAAACAAAATCTATCGTTGAGAAAAGAAAACAATAGATGTGGAAAACAAAAGACAAACAATCGCCGAGAAAAATAAAAAAGAGAAACAAGATCCATCATTGAGAAAAGAAAACAATAGATGTGGAAAACAAAAGACAAACAATCAAGATCGCCGACAAAAATAAAAAAGAGAAACAAAATCTATCGTTGAGAAAAGAAAACAATAGATGTGGAAAACAAAAGACAAACAATCGCCGACAAAAATAAAAAAGAGAAACAAAATCCATCGTTGAGAAAAGAAAACAAAAGACAACCGTCAACGATACAGGATAAAAGAGATATTATTTATAAAATGAAACAAAAGACATATTATTGCAGAGAAAAAATTAGAAAAAACAAGTGACAATTGGTATGAAAAAAAAAGGAATGACGACAGAAAATAATATACAATTCAAAATCTATTGGCGAGAAAAACAAAAGACAATCAAGCTACTTCTGAGAAAAATAAAAAGGCGACTGAGAAAAGAAAACGAAGAAAATAACGACATGACAAAAAAAAACAAAAGCCGGTTTATTTATGAAACAAAACGTAAGTCGCTGATAAAAATAAAAAAAGAAAAGATAATTAATTGTAGAGAAAAGAAACAAAAACAAAAAAAACAAAAGACAAAGACGAGACAAATTATTTATGAAATGAAACAGAAGACATCCTATTATTATTGCGGAGAAAAAATAAAACAAAAACAAATAACAATTGATACGAAAAAAAAAACAGAACGACAATTAAAATAAAACGCAATTTTGAAACGAAACATAAGGCGATGTATTAGTGAAAAAAACAAAAAATACTTGCGAAAAAATAACAGAGGCAACTAAGAAATGAAACGAAAAAACAATGATTATTGATTAAAAAAAAAAAAAGCAAAAGACTATTTGTTTATCAATCTACTCTCGACAGATTAAAGTCGTCCGTTTAACAAAAACAGAAGAAAACTGTCGCTGAGAAAAATAAAAAAGAGAAAAAACAATCCATTGTTGAAAAGAAAAGAAAAATAAAATACAATTCAAAATCTATTGGCAGAAAAACAAAAGACAATCAAGCCACTTCCGAGAAAAATAAAGAGGCGACTAAGAAAAGAAAACGAAGAAAACAAAGACATGATGAAAAAAAAAACGAAAGCTAGTTTATTTATGAAACAAAACGTAGGTCAATCTATTATCACTGATAAAAATAAAAAAAGGAAACAAAAGACGATCGTCAATGGTAGAAAGTAAAATACAAATTATTTATTAAATGAAAAGACAATCCATTGTTGAAAAGAAAAGGAAAAATACAACAAAAGATATAAAATAAGAGAGAAATTATTTCTGAATCGAAACAAAAGACCTTATTTTATTGCAACAAAAAATTTAGAAAAAAGAAATGACAATTGATATAAAAAAAGGTTGACAATAAAAAACGAAACATAATCCAATTTAACTTGGAGGCATCCGCGGCCGTTGTCCATAATTGAATTGGCTTCCGGTTGGAATCGTGCCACGACTGCTTCCACTGCTGACGTTTCGTTCTCCATTGCAGAAGAACTTCCTTGGGGCTCCTACTGCTGCGGGCGGTGTTGCTGCTGCTGTTGGTGTTGCTGCTACTTATCGCTAGTCGACAGCAACACCGCCAGCAGCAGCAGTAGCCCGAGGACGTTCTTCTCCAAGGAGAACGACACGTCGGGAATAGAAACAGTCGTGATGCGGTTCCAACCGCAAGCCAATTCAATTAGAAACATAATTCAATCAATTAGTGAGAAAAACAAAAGACAATCAACGTTTTCCCTTATTTTTTTTAAATTGATTGCTTGGAAAGAAGAAAATAAAAATATATGCATAACATGACAGTTCAAAGAAAGAAGAAAGGAAGAGTATCACATGTACGAAGAATATAATGTTTCCGCGACTTTATCTTCTTCTGAAGACGGAATTACCCTTACACATTACCCTGAAGTTAAGAACTACTAATCCAAGAAGAAACAAACAAACAAAATCGAAGAAAGAAGAAAAAAGGAAATCAGATGTCAGGATTTTAAAAGTAAGAAGCAAATGGAAGAGTGTTACTTAAGAGTGTTGATCTCCAACGCCAGAGGAAAAAAATATATATACATATGACAGTTCAAAGTAAGAAGAAAGAAAGACTGGCACCTGTTCTTGCGGAGTTATCTTCTTTTGAAGGCGCAATGCTTCGGTAGCAAGAGGACATCAGCAAAAGCGTTAACCCTGAAGATATATCATACCATATATAGCCGAAACTACTGATTCAAGAAACAAAAGAAATCGAAGAAAGAAGGAAGAAAGGAAATAAAATGTGAGGATTTTAGAAGGATAAAGCTAATGGAAGAGTGAGACTTAAAACAGCTGACCTAAAACGCCAGAAGAAAAAAGAAAGCTAAAACATTCCATTTGCCAATTTTCTGTTCGAGTTCTTTTCTTCTCTCCCTTTACTTTTTCATTTGTTTTCCATTTCGTGCTTAATCGATGGCCCTTTATTTCTGCAAATCTTTATGACACTGCACATGTTTTGTTTATTTTTAAATCGTTTTAGTTTTGCTCATTTGTTTGAAATTGTATGAATTGCCATCTCTTCCATGACCTTTGCATGTATGTTTCATCGTTCTATTGTTTTTAGTTTTTTCTTTCTTGTTGATTTTTTTTTTAAATGGGGAGAAAAAATTATTTAGTTTATACTTATTTATTTATACAGAATGAAATCAATCGCAGGAAAGACTTCGCCTAGAATAAACGTAATTTGAAATTAAGTTTTGTTAAATAAATAAATGTAATCAAGGGATTGTAGTTAAACAGTTCCTGCATCAGATGATTATCGCCGAGAACATGAAATGATGCAAAGCTCCCGAGCAATCGAAGAGGGCGTAATTTCCCGGGAGGGTCGTCCTCTTGCAGTTGGTATTAAGAAGCAAGCCCTCATAAACCCGAATAAATTATTTTATTACCGCCAGAACATCATCTTCATATCCCTCGAAAACGATTGGAAGGCAGAAAAAAAATTGAAAAGATAATTTCTCTAACTTATTCTCTTTTCCCACCCCATCAACGATTTATTCCCTTCTTGCTTTTGCCTTTCTTTTCAGCAATCGGTGATGTATTTAATGACATCAACTTCATACCTCTGAAACACAAAAAAAAAAATACTGGAACAGTTTTTAAATGTCTTTCGATTTTCATTCATATGCAGGGTGATTGTAATGTAATAACACGAAAAAATAAAACTGCTAAGAGAATATCAAATGTCGTGGAATGCAGGAAAAATATAAAAACAATCGTGTCTTTTGGTTTTCGAGATTTAATCGGTCGTGGAGAGCCACTGACGGTTATGTTGGACGAATACTCATGCATTCCACAGTTGTATTTATAAAATTTTCTTGTTTTATGCCTTACAGTGTAACCTTCACGTAGTCTCGCTCCATAGTCTAGCCTGTTAATTAAAGTAAAAAAAAATCGGAACTATTGATTGCAGGTAAAATGAAGCGTTTTACGTCTTCGGAAAAAAAAACGATATGTCCTTGTAAATGTGATCATCGCGCCCTGTGCGATTTCCAAATATCCTCAGCAGTTTACAAACTCTTCTTTCCTGGTCTAGGAAATAGGAAAGACAAAACACTACAAAAAAGTAAATCAAAAATAGTCTTAAAAAGCTATAAAAGAGTTAATACTTGGTCTTTTTTACAAGCGCAGTTCAACATCCCTGCACAAACCAGTTTAAAACCATCCCTTATTTAATTCAACAGCTTACGCGGCTGCGTGCAGAAATTTTTTTCGAATTAAAATCGAATGAATCATTTGCGCGCAGTCGATCGTCGCCGTCGTCAACATTTATTTTCGGGGTGGCAAGGTTGCGAAGCCAAAGTCGCACGCGAGCATTACGTGCGAACTCGGCTAATGACGCCATTAGTTGAACAAATTGCCCCTATTTTCCACCCTGCAACATAATGGCTAATAACGCCCTCTTATTTTCGTCAAGACCCGACAGAATGCCGCGCACGATTCCCCATCGAATCAAACCACCTTGCTCCTCGTTGCTTTTGTTGGGCTTCGGAATAGTATTTCGTTAGGGGTTGGTTTGCCGAGCTCTACAATGTAACAACTCCTTCGACTTCATACACTTTATTACGTGCTACAGCTTTTACGGCTTACTAGAATACACCGGAGTATAAGGCGGGGGGGAAAAAATCTGCCGTTGCTTCTGATTAATACGGACGTGGGGATGAAAATCGAAAATGCATGAGCATTTTTTTTGCACGTTGAAATAATTCTCCAGGATGCAAAGTGGGCGAAGCTGATCCCAAAAACATATTTGGCTTTTTACACACCCCCCCTCGTATCTACCCTCGCATATAAATTCATAGCGTGCACCTATTTCCTCTCACATGCATATCTCATTACTGTAATATACGGGCATACGATGGCGTTCCGGCTTCGCCTGCATCTCATGAATATCGCTTCGCGAGGTTTTGCATTTTTGGCAGAGTTTACGAGACGTTTTCCGGGGGGGGTTCGTGCAGCGAAAAGGCCGTTTTATTTGTTGGGGTCGAAACTCGAGGAGTAACGCAAAGTCTTCCTGTTATTAAATGAGCGACGAACTCTCCTTTACAAAAAATAAAGTTTCAATTTTGGGGCGTAAAAGATTTGTAAGGGCCATCTACGCGCCGACGGGCATTAAACGCCAAACGCTAATTAGATCGAGTTGGGCAAACCCGAGGGTGGTCTCTTTTTTAATGAAGTTCTGGTTTAAGATAATCTGTAATTATTTTGGGAGGAAATCGCGGATAATCTTTGTAAAACGTTCTGAAAGTCTTTTGTTCATTGTCTGCCTTTTTTTTTAAATTTCACTGAAAACCTTATTCCAAAATCCTATTATTACTCTCAGTAGCTTAGATAATCTAATTTCATGTTCTTGAAAACTCGAAGTAAAATGAAGTAATAAATCCAGTAATAATTAAAAAAAAAAAATGAATGAGTTGTTTTAAGTAAGATACTGAAGAAATGAGGAAATTCAGAAGTAACGATAAAAAAATTAACAAGTGGGGTAATAAAGGGCTAACGAAAACCCGAAATAATAAAAAAAATTAAACAAAATTGGTTCAGTAACGTTCTAAAGGGATGAGGAAAATACAACACTAAAGCGAAGCCCTCTCAGTGTCCTTTCGTCCTTGGAAGAAAATTTGATCCTTGCCGTGCCAGAACATTTAAGAAGACGAGGAACTAAAAGGAAATATTTTTGAAAATCGTGAGAAAAGGGAAACTGGGCTGTAATTTTCAATGTTAACACGAGAATTTCTTTTAAAAATTGGACTCACTGCTGCTTCTGATAGTTTCGCTATCATAGCACTTCGGTATATTGTTGGATCCAGCAATCAGAAATCGGTTGGTTAGTTCTTTCAAATTTGTAGATACTTCACGTAGTTTGGCACTTGTTTTGACTATCCCTAATACTGATGCAGGGGTAAAGATCTCTCTTAGAAAGAAGCTCACGTGTCTACCATGACTAACACTGAGGATGAAAACCTTGTTAAGGTTTTCGTTCACATTTGAAACGTTATTAATAGGTACTGGTGATGAATTTTTTTTAACATTACATCCCCTCCGTCGAATTTCGGCTTTCGTTGGTTACCAACTTCGACCTGACATCAGACGTGAGATTAAAGTGGACATTTTAAGGTCAGCTTTGATTTGCTTATTGTTTCGTTTAATTGTTTTGTTTATTTTTGTTTTAAAAACGCTAAAATTGGATTAACTTAATTTAACTATCATTTAGAGAATCGAGATCTCGATAGCCCGCTGTAGGTGATGCAATACGAACCAAGGGATAACGCACGAGGTTCCCTCCTCACACTCTACTGCGGAATAACCACCTACAAGGTTTCAGGAATCTAACCACTAGATTCAATAGACTGGCATTCCCCGGCTAGGATAACCATAGCCCGCTGTAGATTGTGCAATGAGAACCAAGGGATAACGCACGAGGTTCTCTCCTCACAGTCTACTGGGGGATAACCACCGAGTAGGTTTCAGGAATGCCACGTAACGAGCCGCCTGGACAAAACGGATTATCAGACAATTAACTAATTTTAATCAAAGACTGCCCTGACTTTTAGTTATCTGAGTGTTACCGACTGTTCATTTAGCGATATTATTATTACAGAATCGTTAAAGTGTATGTGAATAATTGACTCTGCACTAACCTGAATTTTAATTTTTCGACCGGCGCATCACACAAGTTCACACCACCGAAGTTAACACTACACTGACTCTCGGAACCTTATTTTTTAATATTTCTTGCCACTTACATAACTGGGAGTTTAACAAGTTTGGAGTAAAAATTCTTGAGCCTTGAATCATTTTAAGTCAGGGACAATATCCTCTAATTACACAACGTATGTACTAAATAGTTGTTTTTTTAATATATTCAAACAAACCCACCACCAGTAAACAAAAGGAAATAAATTTTAAGTTTGAAATTTCATGTAACTTCACAAACATTGTCATTAACGGAAGTAGAAATAAAAAATAAAGACGCCATTATACAAAAATTTGATGAATATTTCGTCGTCATGAATATTTGACTCGTTCGCGGTAGATCAAAAGAAAATGTGAATATGGGGATCGCGCGTTTTTTGGGATTGCCATTTTGTTTCTTGATAGCGTGCTGTTCTTTGATCTGCTGTTCTGTCGACACTTCTAAATGAAGCTTGTTGTCTGCTAGCGTTTTTATGTGTTGCTCCGTGATTTCGTCTGCTTTACAGACATCAACTACCCTTTGTGGGTCCAAATTGGTCTCTCGTAATAGTCTGTCCTTCACTTTTCGGGTGTAGATGCCTCATACACACAAACCGTCGTTTAGATCCCCGTATTCACATGAAAAGGCGATTTTTTTTTGATCTACCACAAACGAGTCAAATGTTTCATGAGGACCTTGAACTCGAGCAGTGAATTACACTCGCATTTGCTCTGGGAACGAAATATTCATCAAATTTTTGTATAATGGCGTCTTTATTTTTTATTTCTACTTCCGTTAATGACAATGTTTGCAGAATGTGCTTCTTCTCCTATAACATGTGTGAAATTACATGAAATTTCAAACTTAAAATTTATTTCCTTTTGTTTACTGGTGGTGGGTTTGTTTGAATATATATAAAAAAAAAACAACTATTTAGTACATACGTTGTGTAATTAGAGCGACATTGTCCCCGACTTAAAATGATTCAAGGCTCAAGAATTTTTAGTCCAAACTTGTTAAAACTCCCAGTTACGTAAGTGGCAAGGAATATTAAAAAATAAGGTTCCGAGAGTCAGAGTAGTGTTAACTTCGGTGGTGTGAACTTGTGTGATGCGCCGGACGAAGAATTAAAATTCAGGTTAGTGCAGAGTCAATTATTCATATACACTTTAACGATTCTGTAATAATAATATCGCTAAATGAACAGTCCGGAACAATCTGCCGATCAGATAACTAAAAGTCAGTGCAGTCTTTGAATAAAGTCAGTTAATTGTCTGATAATCCGTGTTGTCCGGGCGGCGGCATTCCTGAAACCTACTCGGTGGTTATCCCCCAGTAGACTGTGAGAAGAGAACCTCATGCGTTATCCCTTGGTTCTCATAGTACCACCTATAGCCGGCTATGGTTTGTAGCGTTTAGTTTGCTTTGTTTTAATTTTTGGGCAGCCAAATATACATGTGGGGTGGGGAAAGTTTGGGCCAACAGAAAAGCGGGAGGGTCTTAGATGGTGTGTGTGACCGGTGAAGAATAAACGGTCGTTTACGGTCTCAGGTATTAACCGAGGTAATTTTCTTTTACTTTTCTAAGCTTCAGGGGTAGTTATTCTTTTTATCCTTTCCTTAAACCCTTTCTGGAAGCCTGTGTGGGTTCCACCACCAGTTAAAATTTGTTAAAAAGCTTCCGAAGGCAGTCATGTTTCGTTGACAAAAACCTCGTTTTTGTGGAATAGGCGCGGACGGATCCTATTTCTTCTTGCCAAGGGTGGCACGAGCCCGTTGAAGAAAAGGTGTCTCGCAAGTGTTGCATAAGTGGAGAAGTCCGGAGAACCGCCCCAAAACAAGTTTCATTGCCGATCTACGTCCGGAGCTTCGTTGCAGCAAACAGGTTTTTCTCACACACGGTTTCCGATGTTTTTCCGAGGTGTTTGTTCCATTTCACGTTGGCCGAGGAATGAAATTAAATTTAAATTTTTTAAACTTTTTATTTAAATTACGCAATAGAGACGCTCTGTAGAAATTTCAAAATACTATTTTTTTTTAAGTATAATCGCGTGATTAATTTCAATTTCTTTGTTCAAGTCTATTATATTTTTTTTATTATTAAAAGTGTATTTAGATTAAATGATAAACCTCAAAGAGTAGTGTAAATATCAATTTTTGTGAGCGCGGGGCATAGCTATGACCTACGAGAATTCAAACTTATATTTTCAAACTTTTTCTTATTAATTATATTATTTAGTCACCGGAGTTTTTTTATTTAAAAATTTAAGATCACACCGGATGGTTGACTGGGTACAACCCCGGGACGTTAACAGTTACCCAGTGGCGCCCTATATTTCTAAATTGTCTGAACCCACGACGCGGCTCTCCCAAAAAACCAAGAGTTACCGGGGTCGCGGTGGTTGTATGCGACAGGTTATCCTAGACGGAGAATGCCAGACTATTAAATCTAGTGGTTAGATTCCTGAAACCTTCTGGGTGGTTATCCCCCAGTAGACTGTGAGGAGAGAATCTCGTGCGTTATCCCTTGGTTCTCATTGCACCACCTACAGCGGGCTATGGTTATCCTAGCCGGGGAATGCCAGTCTATTAGTCTATTAGTGTATTAAATCTAGTGTATTAAATCTATTAAACCTTCTGGGTGGTTATCCCCCAGTAGACTGTAAGGAGGGAATCTCGTGCGTTATCCCTTGGTTCTCAATGCACCACCTACAGCGGGCTATGGTTATCCTAGCCGGCGAATCCCAATGATAGTTAATTTCTAAGTTGGCCATCCAGGACGAGGAGCTTTGTGCGTTATCACGGGCTGCTGTCGGCATTGTAATGCCGGGGACAAACGTAAACTAATTGATTTACGGTTACTACCGTGGATGGCCGCCTTTAATTACTGTTGAAAGTTGTTTAAACATAATGATTATCGAGATGGCGATTCTCTGCGTAAAACGATAAACAGCCTAAGTGTGTACACTTATTCGAAGAGAAACTTCATTAGCGAATTAGGTGCAGTTGAAGTTTTACATAATGGTTGGACCGGCACGTTTCTGTTATTGACGGCCAAAACGTTACATAATGATTAACGTAATCGTTTTATGGAATTCTGATATCAGGAAAATGCTGCAGGCGGTTTATTCACGTAATTTAGTAAGGTAGTTATTCGACATTGCGACCACGTGTAAAAAAAAAGAAAAAGAAATAAATATTGATTCGAATTTAGCGTTTGCTTGAAACCGTAATCTTACACACTGCAGCCTGTACTTCAACAGTTTTTGATGAACGTCCACTTGCTACCATACACAAGTTCAAATTCTATTTAAATTTTTTCCAATTCACAGCTAAGACATCGCGTTTGGAGGTTGTAAATTGTTCATTTTTTTCTGTATCTTTAGAACTATTCACTTTTTATGTTGTAACACCGCGATGTTAATGTTATGTAAATGGAACACGGTGACGCTATCTATGAAAATTTTCCGCAATGAACTTTGACAATTTATGTTTTATGAAAGTCTTTACGATCAAAATTAAAAAAAAAAAAAGAAAATGAAAAGGAAACTGTTTCTAATTTTTAATTCAGTGTTATTTAATTTATGCGGTTAAGTAAAAATGTTAAAATCTAATAGCGCCATCTATGAAACTTTGTGTGAATTGGTTTTCAAGCGCCTAATTTAAATTGTTAAGGAATTCGTGGGATTTTAACGTTACAGTTCAGGCTGAAATTGCCTGTAATATAAATATAAATAAATGAATAATTTAAATAAATGCAAAAATATTTCGTCATTTTTTATCTTGTGTATTTAATGATTGAATTTTTTTCTGTTTCTTTCTCAATATGTTCAAAATATTCAGTCCTTTAGCAGAAAATCTGTATTATTGAGGGAACTGGTATTTATTTGCACCAATGAAATTGGATTTTTTTTTAATAATTTAAACAATTTTGAAGCGCACTGCTGCTCTGTATCTCATTGCTTTTAAACCTACTTGTATAGGGTGACTGTTAATTAAATCGATAAAATGGAACCGCCAAAAGGAAAATGGGATAAATGTTAAAAAAATTATTCTAAGTAGTAATTTATAATTGACTAAAAAATTACTTGAAAATCAAACTTTGAGAGGACGCCACGTTTTATGAAGGTGGCAGGAGGATAAAAGTTTTTTTATTGACTGCCCCCTCAATTCATTTTATTATTACGCGTTTAATAGCTGGGAACGGAAATCCGAATTGTTTCTTTTACGAGACGTAATTATTAGTAATTTCTAAAATAACTGGAATTGCGTACGAAATAAGGGTAACAAATTCGCTAATAAATAATTGTTTGTTAATTAATTTGTTATGCGTACAATGTTTGATTAAATCGCGCGCGCGATCTACGAGAAAATGTTGAAAATGAAAATGATTGATTGAAGAAAAAATATGATTTGAACAAATGACTATCGAAGATTAAAGCAAAACGAGAAATATATGCACTTACCGTAAAAGAAAGTTTCTAACTTACCTTGTAAGACTTTAAACTCTTTTTCAATTATTTTTTGCTATTAAACAAATAAACCACAGATTACATTTTTTAATTGATTTTTTGAATTTTTAATTTTTTTCTTATTGCCAGTACCAATTTCATTCTTCCTTTTGATAAAAAAAACGTCCAGAAAATTGGCCTTGAATTTAATCACTTTTTTGATCACACCGTACAAGTGAGAACAAATTTTTTTGCCGGTCATGGCAATTCTGTAAAAGACAAAGTTTGCAATTAAGATGTCCAGAAATTAGGGGGGAAATTCCAATTAAGAAGATTGTGGCGCATGTTAAGCGAATTAAATCCTCCCTCAGAAGTGGTGGAGGCGCCGGAACAAAACTCATTTTCACGGATCTCCACCCCCTCTGAATTACGCCTTGCACTTTTAGCACCACGCGCATGAAATAAACTCGAGACGAACGTTTTCCTATATTTTTAATTCCTCTTATGCACATTATATACAAGTTGGATATGTACTTAGGTATATAAAAACACAATTCGACCTAAACGTATATATACACACAACTAAACACACATCGTTTAAATCGGGTGGCGCTCGCCCCAAATCATACACAAGCGAACATAAATAAAGTTCACGTCACACTTGCGAAGCACTTAGCGTCATCGCTAACGATGTTTTATGTGCAAGGTACTTTTTGATATGGCCGTGGGTGGTTCCCCCTCGGCTCGTCGCTATTATTAGTTGATGGGCAAAAAATTTTTGGTTTTTACAAACGTAACGCGCGCGTACGTGAATCGAATCGTTATTAATTCAAATGGGTACGTGTCCGCGGATCTGTCAATGAATTCGGGGCGAGGGGATGGAGGGGGGGCGGCGTGATGCGTCGATGTATGTAAATTCGTAATTGACAGCGCTCCAGATAAGCCCGAAACACGATTTGTCACTTGGAACTTTCTGGAAATGTATTCGGGAGTTGCTAATTACATAATAGTTTTAGTGGATTAGCTGTGGATTAGACGGAGTACAAACACACCTGTCATCGAACACGTGAAGTTGTAATAATCTAGTTTCTTGAGCCCCCCGCCCCCCTTTTTAAAGTAAGTGCATTTCAGGGAACTGTGATTAAACGGAGCCAAATTGGCGTTTCCTACGTTTTTTTTTAATTGCGGGTCGATTTTTTTTGTTAGCCCTGTATATAAAATGTGTAGCTTATGAAAATTATTACAATAGACAAGTAAGTCTTCATGATAGAAATTAAAACAAAAAAGTAGAAGAAATTAAAGAGAAACGATGCCTAATGATTATTTCCTTGTTAGTCAATTTAATTGATTAATTAAAAGTCTGATGGCGCCATCTGTGAAATTCTCAGTGTACTGGCTTTTAAGCGCCAAATTCAAACTGTTGTGTTTGAAAGCCAATTTGATTCGTTTTAATGATTTACTTGTTTAACTGTCAGAGCAAGTGTTCAAAATGGGGCCGCTGTGATCCTTTGTATGGAATAATCCAATTCGAGTGATTTTGCATGCATTTGTCAAGTAAATATTCGTATTGCGTTCGCTTTTCACGGCATCGGTTGTTGACCTAAAATCGGAGTTGACGTAGAGGTCAAGTTTACGATGCCACGCCGCCATATCATAAAACTATAAAAAAAAAACTTTATGAGGGTGTTTATTTCGTTCATCTGTTCCTCTGTTTTTCAACCATGGGTGCATCGTCGTTTTGGGGCTAATTTTTGATTAATTATTTTTACGAAACTAAAGCAGAAAAAAATGTTTTAACGTTTTTCTTCCCATACTCTCGGACATCGTTTCTTTTAGTGGTTCAGCTTTGTCGAGTTGATCAACACTCACCCTGTGTATATTTTTAATTTAAGTGATTGCTTTGTTTTTTATTTTTTCTTTTAGTTCAGTTCCATTTAATATTAATTTTTCTACGATATAGATGGGCATTAGTTACTTTCTTTCCACTGATTTGCGAATAATTTAAGAAATTTTCGCATTTTACTTAATTATTCATTGATAATTTCCCCAAATATTCAATTTGGATTAACAATATAATAAATAAAATACTATTTTTAATTTGTTTCGCATTTATTCGTCACGTCCGAAGAAACAAAATTTACTGGCGCCATCTGTGATTGCGTACGTTAACCATAACTTCCAAAGCGGCAATTTAAAGTAACTCAAAATTGTCTCCAAATGAAATGAAATGGTACTTTTGGATAAGGAGGGAGGGGGGAGGGGGCATTTGAAGAATAATTTATTTCGATTAGACGAAATTGAATGCGTTTATAAGACAAAGACGAACGTATAACTTATATGCATTTTAAAATTAAAAATTAACCCTAATACTAAAAATTCCTTTATAACTGAGAATATTTAAATGCGACGTTGACAAACTTACAAAATTTTCTGTAAATTCACGATAGGTATTAATAAATGAAACGGAAATAGAAATAGTTAAGGTATTAAATCAACGCTATGGAATTCTGTTTGGCACGATGTCAAACGTTAAACGTCACTTCAAATGATAACAAACTTTCGACTGTGTGTTTTTTTTATTCCTAGATGTGAATAATGTGCGACAAGAAAAAAACATAAAAAGTCACCAATTGCGCTACCTGAATACGAAGTACATTGATCTAGTGCCTTAGAAATTGTAGTTTAACCGCGCCATCTATTTTCACATATGTTAACCATGATTTGAAAGGAACGATTCTTTAAAACGCGTCTCAAGAGCAACAGAGCTAACTTGTTTCAAGAAAGTTGTTCGGAAAGAAGATTAGTTTACGATGTTGTCAAATGTAACACAAAGTCTACATGATAGAGAATACATATTTGAATACAAAGTTGCCGAACTTACAAAAATGTGCCTTAAATCGATGACATTAATTAATTCAAAGAAATTGGCAATTGGATGGTGATAAATAAAATAAATAAACAAAGTAAGAAAGATATTCTAATTTGTCTGCGCTCATTCGTCTTGTCCGTAGAAATGAAATTCACCGGCGCCATCTGTGATTGTATGAGTTAATCATAACTTAAAAGGCGCCAAATTTAAAATAATCCAAAATGCGTCGCTTAGGTAAGTTTATTCGAAAAGAAATGAGTACTTTATTCGTCATGTTATGAGAAATTAAATTTACTGGCGCCATCTCTGATTGTATACATACGTTACTCAGAACTTCAAAGGCGCTAAATTTAAAATGGTTTAAAATGCGTATCGATGGCAAGTTTATGCGAAAACACCTGTGATTGCATACGAGGTCCATAATTTAAAAGGCGCCCCAAATTTAAAATAGTTTAAAATACGTCTAGAAAGCAAGTTTATTCGAAAGGAAACGAGTGCTTTATTCGAAATGAAATTTACTGGCGCCATCTGTGACTGCATGCGTTAACCATAAAGGCATCAAACTTAAAACGTTTTAAAATGCATCTCGAAGGCAAGTTTATTATAAAAAAAATGAATGCTCTATTCGTAATATTGTGAGAAGTGATATTTACTGGTGCCATCTGTGGTTGCATGCGTTAACCGTAATTTCAACGGCGGCAAGTTTAAAATAATTTAAAATGCGTCTAGAAAGCAAGTTTATTCGAAAAGAAATGAGCGCTTTATTCGTCGTATTCTGACAAATGGCTTTTATTAGCGTCATCTGTTAGTACATGCTTTAACCATAACTGGCGCCATCTGTTATTACGTGCGTTAACCATAACCTCTAAGTCGGAAAGTTTAAAACAATTAGGAAACAAGTTTATTCGAAAAAAAATAAGCACTTTATTCGTCGTATGATTGCATACGTTAACCATAACTTTATACTTTATGTTTATTTTTCATTTAATAGATTCTTAAATTGTTAAAACATAGCAATCGTATTACGTCATTTTCGATTCGCGCAAAATATTTTACTTATTCCTTATGCTCATAATTTTTTGTTTGGTTTTTTCTTTTTTACTTTATTACTATCTTTTATGATTTGTATCAGTACGTCGTCTGACTCATTTTTTTTTCCCCAAATTTTCTGGCCTTCATATTTCAATAATTAATACTTTAAGCATTCATTGTAAGTTCCCTTCTTCCTCAACGTCATTTTTGAAGTTGAGTACAAACTTTTTTTACTCAAACGATAAATATTGTTCGCCCGATATAATTCTAACTTGTTTTTCCTTTTCTCCACTTCATATTTAATCCCCCCCTTTTACATCCAACAATTTATTTCCTTCCGTTTATTTATTTTGCGGAGTGCAGAGTCACGATCAGATAAAATAAAATTCGAGTCGCATTTTTAATGCATCTCGCATATCGCGTCCCTTTCCCACCTCCCCCCCGGAAGCTCGCGTTCGCAATGATCGAGGCCAAATAGAACGCCACCCGACTTTCCAACGTACAACATACATACACAGCAAATTTAAACAGGATCGGGGGTTGGATCCCACGTAAGCAGCTGCAGGCTGGTGGACTTGGAAACCGACGAAGTTTTGCCCAGGAAGCCACCCCGAGCCTTGTCGGGAATTATGTTGGCGTAAGTCGGGGTGTGCTTGGAGCTCCTGGATTTGAAGCTTCGCGTGTAGAGCTTCAGCACCTGGCAATTACACGTCACCAGCATCGCTATGAAAATCCCCTGCAAGCCCTGCCCGACGTGGTACATTATCCAGAGGGCGTCCGACTTGATTAGTTTCGTCAGTGCCCCCAGGATTATCACTATGATCAAAAGAATCGTAATCTGAAACAAACACCATCATTTTTATTGGGGTAGATGGATCTGAGGGAGTCACAATTTATAACGCCGCTTGGACCAGCAAGGATTAAAATAATTTGCTCAATGCAACGTGTTGAAGTGGATCTTTTAAATCGTAATGCTTCCTTGTTGTATTAACAATTCAGCTTGCGAGGAAGACCTGAGGGGAACATCTGGGTAATGTGAGAGGTAGTTTCGTTGATGTCCCCTAAATAATTAAGGGTGGATAAGGGACGAAACAGGGGCGCCAACAAACTTGGGCCATACATAATAGAGGGCGAACTTTCCACCGGAAAAGTAGAAGGAATTTTTACTACCCTTTCGGGTCTAATGGATTACACCGGATGCAGAAATTTGAGGACAGCGATCATGATATATGGAATGTAATTCAGCTGAGAAAAATGCTATTGAAAATCGGGCATGAATTGTGAATTAAGGAGCATAGTCGTATTAGTAAAACATCTGTTGGATTAAAAAAAAAATCATGAGTGAGCACTCCAAACAAATGCAAATTATTTTTCCCTCGATCACTTCCGAAATTGATTTCATCACTAATTGATAACAAAATGGAATCCCGATTTGTTTATACAGTATCATAAATAGTTCCCACACACGCGCTCAAATTTGTTTCACAACGCACCGAATAGAATCGATTATATTTAATGATGAGAGAGCATTCACGTTATTAAATCCAAAAATAAAACGAGCGGAGCGCTCCGAAAATTAATTAACTTTTTATCATCGGGGGTTGTACTGCAACAATTCGTCGTTTCGTTCATTTCTGGTGCCTCCCCCAATGCGCCCCATAAACGGCTTACCTTGGTGAAGAGTACAATTTGCAGCGTCCTCTTCCTCCGCATTTTGTCACGCACCCGCCTGTCTACTTGCATGCTGATTACGTAACGTGCCACGAGGGCGGAACGGGTCAAGTACGAGAGGGTGATTACTGTCAGGACGGACGAGGGGATGAGTAGGCCGTAGATGAAGGCGTTCCTGTCCAAGAACCTGGAATATGAAACGTCCACTCTGATTATTAACGGCCCGACGTGAGCTAACTAAAACCGTTAGTTGCAGGCGCGGGACAAATCCTTTTTTATGTCGCATAAAATTCGGATTTTCGTCCCATTACCGAATTTACGAGACACGCTTTAATTAATTAACAAGAAGGGTGCTCGTAAAAAAATACGCAATACTGTATTGAGGGGGTGAGATTTATGTATAAAAGCGTAGCGAGAGCTCACGGTGCTTAAAAACATAATGAGCGTCAATTAAAGATATATTGAGTGTCAATTAAAGATATATTGAGAGTCCACAGGCATTTTTAAAAATATAGTGAGAGTCAACGGCCAAGCTTAAAAATATATTGAGAGTCAACAGTCATCGTTAAAACTATAGTGAGAATGAACAGGCATGCTTAAAAGAATATTGAGAGTCATTAGTCGTAATTAAAACTACAGTGGGGGTTAACCATTATTCTGAGAATATAGTGAGAGTCAACAGTGATGCTCAAAAAAAGAGCGAAAGTCAAAAATCATATTTAAAAGTAGGTCTGTAGTCTCTCACTACGCTGAAAAACACAGTGAGAAATTATAGACATGCTTCAGCGTACAGAGAAAGTCAAGAATCTTACTTGAATCTACAATAGAAGTCAAGAGGTAGCATGAACATAGGTTGAGAGTTAAGAGTCAGGCTTGAATCTAGAGCAAAAATCAAGAATTATGCTTAAAAGTATAGTTACAATTAACAGTCGTGCTTGAAGTCACACTGAGCGTCAAAAACCAAGCTTAAGTTAAGAGATTTATTAAAATAACAGTGGAAATCAAGAGTTTCCTTAAACCGAAAATAAAAATCAAGGTGCAGTGTGAGAATAGAATGGGAGTTAAGAGTCATGCTTGAACCTAGAGTATGTAGTTACGCTTAAAAGCTCACTGAGGGTCAGGAAGCAAAGCTTAGATCTACATCGAAACTTAAGAGGTTGTTAAAATTATAGTAAAAATCAAGAATCATGCTTAAACCTACAATCAAATCAAGAGGTAGCTTGAAAGTAGTGCGATAGTCAAATTTGAACATTTACTAAAAGTTAAGAATCATGCTTAAAACTGTCGTCATTATTAGCGATCATGCTTAAAAGCGCAGTGAGCTTTAAGAGCGAAAGTTAAGACGTTTACAGTAAAAATCTAGAGGCATGTTTAAACCGACAGCAAGAGCCAAGAATCACGCTTAAAACTGCATTTATAATTAATAATCTTGCTTAAGAGTACACCGAACCAGGCCTTAAATCTATGATGAACCAAGAATGGTGCTTAAACCTACAATAAAAATCAAGAGATAGCTCGAGACGAGGGTGAAAGTTAAGAGCCAAGCTTGAATCTGCTGTAAGAATGAAGAATCATGCTTAAAAGTACAATGAGCGTCAATAGTTAAATTTAAACCTACAATAAAAGTCAAGGGGGAGTTATAAGTCATGCTTAAACTTATAACGAAGCTGAAGATTTATGTTTAAAAATATAGTCAGAGTGAACAGACATGCTTAAAAAATAGTGAGAGACTATAGACGTGCTTTAAAATGCTACAAACATATTTAGACATGGGCAATGAAGGTCAAGAGCCAAGCTTGAAGCATGATAAGAGTAAAGAGTTGTACTTGAAACGCCCTAAAAGCATAGTGAGAGCCACGAGTTATGCTTAAATCTACAATAAAAGCTTAAAAATAGAGTGAGAGATAATAATCACTCTTGAAGATAGAGTACAAGTCAACAATCATGCTTAAAAGTGTATTTACAATTAACAGTCGGCCTTAAAAATATAGTGAGCATAAAGGGTCAAGCGTAAATCTATAATAAAAGTCGAGAGATGGCTTAAAATTTTAGAGAGAGTCAAGGGTCGTGCTTAAATACACACTGAAACTCAAGATGTATGTTTTAAAATAAAGTGAGAAACATTAGATACGCTTAAAATACAGAGGAAGTCAAGAGTCATGCTTAAAACTGTATTTGCAATTATCAATCATGCTTAAGACTACACTGAGCGGCAAGAACCAAGCAAAATGTATGTTTTAAAGTAAAGTGAAATACAGTACACTGAGCGACAAGAACCAAACTTACAATGCAAGTTAAGAGGTTAATTAAAATTAGAGTGGAAATAAATAAAAGTCAGGAGATAGCTCGAGAAGAGGGAGAAAGTCAAGAATCATGCTTAAATGTGCAGTAAGAAAGAATAATCATGCTTAAAACCTACAATAAACGTCAAGAGGTAGCTTAAAATTGTAGTGAGGGTTAAAAGTTATACTTAAACTTAAGCGGACTTGAAGATTTATGTTTAAAAGTATAGTGAGAGTCAACAGACTCACTTAAAAATCATGAGAGACGACGACAAACGTGCTTCAAAATATGCTGCAAACATGTTTATACATGTGCAGTGAAAATCAAGAGTCAAGCATGGTGAGAATCAAGATTCGTACTTAAACTTGTAATGAAACTTAGCAGACGGCTTAAAAGCGTAGCGAGAATCAAGAACCATGCATAAACCTACAACAAAAGCCAAAATAGACCTTGAAAACGAATGAGAGTTAAAAGTCATTCTTGAAATCAGGATGCAAGTCATGAATCATAGTTAAAAGTTTAGTTACGATTCACAGTCACGCTTAAAAGTATAGTGAGCTTCAAGAGTCAAGCATAAACCTACAATAAAAGTGAAGAGATGGCTTAAAATTGTAGTGAGAGTCAAGGATCGTGCGTAAACGTAGAGTTTTAAAGTAAAGTGAGAACAATAGACCCGCTTAAAATATAGAGGAAGTCAAGAGTCATACTTGAAAGCGTAACGAACTCAAGTTTTATTTTTGCATGTAACGAAAATCAGGGGATACAGCTTAAAAGTATAGTGAGAATCAATAATCATGCTTGAATCTATGAGGAAATTCAAGAAATACCTTAAAAGCAATATGGGAGTCAAGAATCGTGCTTCAATCTACAGCAAAAGTCAAGAGTGTTGCTTAAAAACGCGTTAACAATTAACAGTGACGCTTAAAAGTAAAGTGAGCATGAAGAATCAAGCTTAAAAATTTAAAAGCAAGTGAATCAAGAGTTCGACTTAAAGTCTAGTTATATTAAAGACAACAGACACGATGAAAAAGTAGTGAGACACGACAAAGATGCTTAAAAACATAGTACGAGATACCAGACAAGATTAAACGTACAATAAAAGTCAAGAGCCATGTTTGAAGCGTATTGGAAGTTAAGAGTCTTTAAACCGATTGAGAAAATCAGGAGATGGCTTAAAAGTGTAGTAAGAGTTAGATCATGATTGAGCCGGTATTTAAAATAAAGAATGATGCCTAAAAAGTATGTTGAAAGTATGTAGAGTCAAGAGTCACGCTGAAACATAGAGTGAAAGTCGAAAAAATTATAGTGAGAGTCGAAAGTCGCTTAAACTGACAATAAGAAAATTAAGAGGTGGCTTGAGAGTCAAGCATCAAAGTCAAGAATCTTACATAGAAGCATAGTTAGAGTTAACAGTCACTCTCAAGAAAATAACGAGACTTAACAGTCTGATGAGAGTCAAGAGTCGTGAATTATAGTGAGAGTCTAAAGTCGCTTAAACTGACAATAAAAAAATTAAAAGGTGGCTTGAGATTCAAGCGTCAAAGTCAAGAATCTTACATAGAAGTATAGTTAGAGTTAACAGTCACTCTTAACAGTATGATGAGGGTCAAGAGTCTTGAATAAAAGTATAATGAGACTCAACACGCTTGCTTAAACGTTCACTAAAATCAAGAGTGGTACTTCAAAGTATAATCAGAGTTAACAGTCACGCTCAAAAAAGTAGTGAAACTCAAGAATGATACTTAAAAGTATAGTAAAGCCATAGGTTTGCTTAGAATCACGCTCAAAAGTACACTTAAAGTTCACAGTCACGATCAAAACCATAGTGAGACTCAAGAATGACACTTAAATGTAGAGCGAAAGCTGAGAGTTATGCCTAAAAGTATAGTGAGAGTCAACAATGCATAAAAGTTTGTCAAAGTTAACAATAATCGTGCTTAAAAGCATAATTACCGTTAACTGTCACACCCAAAGAAGTAGTTAGACTCCGGAGTGATACTTAAGAGTATAGTGAAAGGAAGAGTTGTGCTTAAAAGTTTAGTGCAAGCTTACAGTACACTTGCTTGAACGCATATACAAAAAGTGTCTAGCTTGAAATTGTAGTGAGAGTCTAGTTGTACTTAGGAGTCTAGTGAGAATATAGTGAGAGTCAAGTCATACTTAAGAAGTATAGGGAGAGTATAATCCAAGTGAAGTCATCACATTACTTCAGAAATAACCCTTTCCCATGACACGCGAAGGATTGACGTAATCATTGCAGATCGGTCTTTGCAAAATAAAAAAAAAACGATCTTGAAGACCTTTCGGCGCCGCAGGACACGTTCGGTTCGTTTCGCCGTGACACGATTTCTGACTTATCCTCTGATGATGTTGCAGGAGGACGGCGGCTGCACGTGCACGCGACAACTAGCGAATGTTAATTAGAGTAATTGCCAAAGCGAAATAAACAAGCAGACGTCCGAAGAGGACGAAAAAGTCCGCGTTTTAATTACGCCGGAGCGGCCCGGAGTTAGAGTATTAATTAACCTCTCATCCTCTCCCTCCTGCCCTCCTCTTTCGATTATTAATTACTAATAGAACGAAATTATGATTTTGAAACTAAACAGACACAGACGATGTTCGGAACATTGATCTTAAAATTGGTGCTTTAATTAGTTTTTTTTTTATACAGGGTGAGTCAAGATCAAAGAGAAACGAGTCATTACAAAAGAAAAAATATGTATACATATATAGACCCGGTTATTTTTTGCAGTTTTCTCATTTCTTACCATTGCTATCAAAATGAATTGTCAAGGTTATCGGTTTGTCTTAAAACATTCGTTACCACAGGTACAAGCCGCTTTCTTTTGTTAGGGTGCAGCGCTAGCGCTAGGTTTATGTCAAAAATAATATGGCCATACTTATTTTAAAGCAAAGTGTTGGAGAAAGAGTAAGAGAAAATGACAATGTTTAAAAGTGACAGCAGGGGATCTAAGTTTACTCTTCTCTTTTGTAATTTGATTTCTTTTCAATTTCTGTGTCTTTTAATTAGTTTCCCTGATTTTCTGTATTCATTGTTTTCTCCTAGTTGTATTTATTCATTTTTTTTTGTTGATTCGACTTATACAGGGTGCCTCAAAACAGTTGTTGTTTGAACAACCCCATGGTGATACCATTTTCAAGGCGAAACCGTAACGTTGCGTTGCATATTTATCTTTTAAATATTATTCATTCAGTTTATTTTGTTTCTCTGTAATTTTTAGCGCTTTTTTGTTCCACAGATGTCGTTAGTCGTTCCAACAGAAAGTTTCCTTTTTCTTAATACGATTTCTAAGCGCAAACTTTAGCGAATTCGTCGCAGGATTTAAACAATAATTCTTTGCAGCGCAAATAAAACTGAGATTCCCGTTCGTTCCGTTCCGAGCCGCGGGCGGAACAACTTTCAGCGTAATCTATGTTTGGGTGTGAGAAAACTTAACTGTCTGAAAGTTTCAGCTTCGATCGACCGGAAACTACGTAGTTTCGAACGTTTCGTCTTGCAAGGAAACTTGTTACAATGCAAGAAAACGGCGGCAAAATTCTTACTCGGTTATTTAACGGAAAAAGAAAAAGAAAAAATACAGGGTGCCCTGAACTGAAGTATTAAAAAAAATAATGATAACGCCTATTTCGATTTCCTTATCGACCTTCACCCTCCTTCAAAGTGGACTCCCCAAAACTAGCTTTTATATTTCGTTTGAAAAATCCAAATGACATTTAATATTTGACGTTTTGAGGATTCGCATTAGAAGAAGGTCTCGAATTTCAACCTGTTCTTTTATGTCCAAGTCTCTTCATACTGTTTTGTTTTCAAGGACGATGACTAGGCGTTCTAAGTTTACTTTAGTAAATTAGTAAGTTAAGGTTAGTTTATGCAGTAGTTATTTAATTTAATAATTGGGCCAACGCATGCGCAAAAGTAATTTAAGAAAGATAAACGCATAAACTGAATCCTGTATATTGATCTCTTAAATAATTTACTTTACATTGCATTACTTTACATTACTTTGCTATACATTACTTTACATTACTTTAAACTAACCTTTACTTTGCGATGGAAAACAAGTCAGATCGATAAAAGAACTTCTGATCATAGTCTCATTATGAGCTTTATTTTGCAGCACCCTGTATAAAATTTAAATCGAATTTTCGGAAATTTCTTCGCAAACAAATGTGTGCGTTGTTTTCGCATAACAGCTTTATACAGAGAAGCTTGAAGCTTAAATCACGGTAAAATTCTTACGTCGATTATTTTACCTAAGAAATTAATACATGTACAGGGTGCCCTGACCTGAAGTATGAAAAAGTTAAGTGCGGCACGCTTGATGCGACATACCGTCCTTACCGACTTATGCTCCTCCTCCCTCCTTAAAACTAGCTTTCATTATTCGTTTGGAAGACCCAAGTGAGATTTAACAGTCGAACTTTCGAGGATTTACGTTAAAAGAAACAACCGAGATTGATGAAAGGAGCAACTGATCTTGACCTTAAAGTGAAAGACACGAACCATGTCTAAAAGTATAGTGAGAATCAACACACATGCTTGAACGTTTATTAAAGAGTCATACTTAAACACAGAGTTGAAGAAATTACACTTAAAATTATACTGAGAGAGAGACTCAAAAATGTTACTTAACAGTATAATGAAGGCCAAGAGTATAAAGAGTATAAAAGTATAGCTAGAATCAACACGCGTGTTTAAATGGTCATTAAAATCGATAATCATACTTCAAAGTATAATCAGTGTTAAAACCAACGCTAGAAGAAGTAGAGAAACTCAAGAATCATACTTAAAAGTATAGTGAAGCCATAGGTTTGCTTAAAAGCATAGCGAGTTTCTTCTTCTCAGGGATCATGCTCAAAAATTAGAGTTAGTTAGTTAGAGTTCATAAACAAGATGAAAAAAGTAGTGACACTCAAGAATGATACTTAAAAGTAATTATTGCGAAGCCAAGGATTTATGTAAAAGTTTAGTGTTTAAACGTTTTTTTTTAATGAAGAATCATGATCAAAAGTATAGTTAGAATTCACAATCACGATCAAAACAAAAGGCAATCTACTATTACTATTGTAACTTAAAAATAATTTGCTATTGAAAACATGTTAAATCGATAAATATACATCTAATCGTAGACTTAGAAATAATTGAAAGACATGCACATGAGTTCAGCTTAATTTCCCCAAGTATTTCTCAGACTTTATTTTGAGGCACCCTGTATAACATTAAATCGCTCAAAAATTTCGAGTAATCGGAAATTGCCTTGACACTCGACACGCTTGATGCGGCATGCATTCCCCCCTCCCTCCTCAAAAGTAGCCTTCATTTTTCGTTTGGAAGCTTCAAATGACATTTGACAGTCGAACTTTTGAGGATTCATGTTAAAAGAAACAAGTGAGTTCGATAAAAAGAACTACTGGCCGTGGCCTTAGAAGCGAAAGACACGAACCAAAACTCAAGCTATTTTTCCGCGAGTATTTCTTAGACTTTATGTTGAGGCATCCTGTATAAAATTTAAATCGCTCAAAAATTTCGAGCAATCGGAAATTGCTTCCACACTCCACACGCTTGATGCGACTTATGCCCCCCTCCCTCTTCAAAACTAGCTTTAATATTTCGTTTGGAAGATCCAAATTATATTTGACAGTCGAACTTTTGAGGATTCCCGTTAAAAGAAACAAGTGAAATCGATAAAAAGAACTACTGGCCGTGGCCTTATAAGTGAAAGACACGAGCCAGAACTCCAGCTATTTTTCCGCGAGCGTCTCTCAGACTTTATTTTGAGGCACCCTGTATAAAATTTAAATCGCTCAAAAATTTCGAGCAATCGGAAATTGCCATCACACTCGACACGCTTGATGCGGCATGCATCCCTTATCGACTCTTGCCCCTCCTTCCTCCTCAAAACTAGCTTTCGTTTTTCGTTTGGAAGATCCAAGTGACATTTGACAGTCGAACTTTTGACGATTCACGTTAAAGGAAACAAGTGAATTCGATGAAAAGAACTAATGGCCGTGGCCTTAGAAGCGAAAGACGAAACTGAACCAAAACTGAAGCTATTTTGCCGCGAGCATTTCTTAGACTTTATTTTTAGGCACCCTGTATAAAATTTAAATCGCACAAAAATTTCGGGAAATCGGAAATTGCTTCCACACTCGACACGCTTGATGCGGCATGCATTTCTTACCGACTTATGCCCCCCCCCCCCTCCTCAAAACTAGCTTTCATTTTTCGTTTGACGTTTGACAGTCCAACTTTTGAGGATTCACGTTAAAAGAAACAAGTGAGTCCGATAAAAAGAACTACTGACCGTGGCCTTATAAGCGAAAGACACCAACCAAAACTCAAGCTATTTTTTTCTTAGGCTTTATTTTGAAGCAGCCTGTACAAAATTGAACTCATTCGAAAAAGTTTCGCAAATAAACGTCTATGTGATGTCTTTGCATGACAGGCGTTTACTGTGTTTTGTCTTTCCACCACATCTTTGTGTAAGGAAACGTACAGTGAAGCCGCAAGTTTGCTTAACAGTATAGTGAGTGAGTAACATAACGTTTCTTAAAATCAAGAATCATGCTCGAAAGTGAAGTTAGAGTTCACAGTCATGATCAAAACAAACTTAAAAATTATTTGCAATTAGAAACATGTTCAGCTTAATTTCCCCAAGTATTTCTCTGACTATATTTTGAGGCACCCTGTATAAAATTGAAATTGCTCAAAAATTTCGAGCAATCGGAAATTGCTTTCTCAAATAAACCAAAGCGTACTCATTTGCGTTTTGTCTTCACATAACATTTTCACACATGATAGCTTGAAACAAAAGAAATCGTACATAACAAAGCAATCAATTGTTGCTCTCGCAACTCGAAAATAATTTGCAATTAGAAACATATTAGATTGATAAAAATATTTCTGATTGTAGCGTTACACATAAGCTCTACTTAATTTCGCCCGAGTATTTCTCGGACTTTATTTTGAGGCACCCTGTACAAAAAATTTAAATAGCTTAAAAGAATTTTGAGCATTCGGAAATTGCTTTCACAAATAAACCAAATTGTGCTCGTTTGCGGTCACACAAGGAAACTTGAAAAACACGAAATCGTACATGATAATTAATCCACGGTTGCTTTGTTAACTCAAAAATAATTTACAAATAGAAACATGTTAGATCGATAAAAGTACTTCTGATTGTTATCTTATAAATAAGTGAGAGATATGCACATGAGTTCAGTTTAATTTCTCCAAAGTGTTTCTCGGATTTTATTTTGAGGCACCCTGTATTGCTCAGAAAAATTCGGAAGTTGCTTTCGCAAATAAACTAAATCGTACCTGTCTGCGTTTTGTCTTCACATTAACAGTTTTATGCAAGACAGCTTGAAACACAAGAAATCGGACTTAACAAAGCAACAGCAGGTATTTGCATTTAGAAATATGTTCGATCGAAAAAATAACTTCTAAGTGGAACTCACTTAATTTCCTCTTAGTGTTTCTCAGACTTTATTTTTGAGGCACCCTGTATAAAATTTAAATCGCTCGAAAAAAATGCCGAGCATTCTGAAATTGCTTTCGCAAATAAACTAAAGCGTGCTCGTCCGAGTTTTGTCTTCGCGTAACAGCTTTATACTTCCATTGCTTCGGCAAATTGTTAAGTCTATTTCATTGCAAAGCCACTCATGGCCAAGCTTTGTTCCGGTTTAATTCGTTTCCGCCGCCGGCTCGCGGAAAACTCGCTTAGGTGAACCGAGATTCTTTCGTTCGTGATGGAAACTTTCGCAATCATATTAATCAAAAAGTTTAAGCATCCTGGCCCGCAATAAGAATTCCCCCCTGCTTTCCCGCCCCCTCTTAATTGCCGTATTGAAAAGAAATATTCTTTCTTTCATTGAGGCTCGTTGTGAGCTCGCCGGCGCGTTTCTCTTTTAACGATCCTCGAGAGTTACAGAAACTATTGGAGATTCCAAATTATTTTCGTTAACACATCGGAAAAAAAATCGCGCTCGCTTACGTTTTATTGATACCGCTAATATATATGTAAATCATGCTCGTGGTGCCAATATGTATGTAAATTTTTGCGCGTAGAAATCTCGCCCCGAAACTGCGTTAATCAAACATAGCGCCGAAATTTGCAACGTCGGAATTTTCGCGCGCTCGCGCCCCGTTTTTATCCGGGGCGCGCCCTAATTAACGGAAGACAAGGAAGCAGGCATGAAAATTAAACACGATTTACTTAGACAAACTCGATTTTCCGTCTGGTTAAATTAACTGCAAACAGTAAGTAAGTAGACGAGCTGGAATTTCAATTTCGTCGGCGCGGAAACCAATAGTTCGACGTGTAAACACATGACGTGGATGAAGATGATGATGATGATGATGATGATGGAGTCGTTACGAAACTGTGTGAAGGGGGAAGGGTGGATTGTATAACATACCAGCAGTTTTTCTCCTTCAGGCTGTTGGTGTCGAGGATTTTACCTCCTTTATCTCGGTACTGAATAAGAACGCTCGCCCCCAGCAATAATCCGGGGAGTCCCCAGGCGAAGACCGAATATCTGGAACAAAATTATTTCTTAATAAAAATTCCCACGGGATATGCGATCGTTTCTACGACGGTAATATGTGCGCGAGGAAAATCCTGAAGTTCCTAGCGCATCCCTGTACGTTCTCAGCGTGAGATAAAATTCAGGGACTGTTTATTTACTTGTGGGGTGTAAAAATGTCGAAGCTACTGATGTTATTCAAATTTTAATAAAATCTAAATTGAAAAAAGAAACATTTCCTGTTCATTCTCCGTATAGAAAAAATGTCAGTGGCTTTCAAAATGTTTGCTTGAGTGGACAACAAAATTTCGAACTTATCAATCGGTCAAATTTTAACAAAATAAAAAAAAAGGAAGTGAAAGTAACTTCTCCTGTGGGTGAGATAAAACACAGTGACTCTCAAAATGTTTGCTTGAGGCCACATAAAAATTTCGAAGTTCATATTTTTGACTATGCAATAATTTATTGTGGAAAAATATTTTTGCGATAACTCATTACTTAGTCGCTCCGAAGATGGCCTTCTCTGAGGTCGAAACATGTCGGAATTACACATTTAGCGAGTCTCATCGTTTTTTCCTAGTAACCCCAACGACACATCTGAACTTTCAAATTTTAAACTCTTTTTTAAGTTACTTATAACAATGATGATAGCATGGGCGTTATTTACTATTTAAATTTCAATTTTTTTGTAATTAAAAAAATAATTGATGACGTCATAGTGTGAGATTATGACGTCGTAAAGAAAGTAAGATCGTGAGTTTGTAAAAAAATAATAATTAGCCATTTAACTTTTGTTTAAACACTTTTTTTGTTAAACTTATAATAATGGCTGGATGTTCCTTATTTTTATTTTTCTAAAAATATATTGTAACAAAAAATTCATAGATGACGTCACAGTTCGAGATTATGACGTCATAAAAAATGAAAAACGCCAGTTTGTGACAAATAAATAATTAACAATTAACTATAGCATTCAAATTTAAAAAAAAATCTGCCTCTCGCTATAAAATTAAACTCAGTGGCTCTCAAAATGTTTCTTTGAGGGGGACATGAAATGTCAAAGCTCTTAATGTAACTTAGTCGTTCATGTTTTAATAAAATGAAAAAAAAAACTTCCCCAGCACAACCCGGTTTGTTTTTAGTGTGGAATAAAACTCAGCGACCCTTGAAATGGTTGTTTGGGGCATAAAAATTTCGAAATTCTTGATGTTATCAGTCGTTCGAATTTTAATCAAATAAAAAAGTTGAAAGTAACTTCTCATGTGTTCGTTCTTGTTATGAGATAAAACTCAGTGGCTCTCAAAACGTTTCCATAAGGGGGTATACATATTTCGAAGTTCTTGGTCAATCGCTGAAATTTTAACAAAATTTAAAAAAATCTGTAGTTGAAAAAAAACTCTTTTTTTTCCATGTTGCCTTGATTTTTTAAATATGTGTTAATTTATTCATACTTTGAACTCAAATTGATTGCAGTCGGCTCTTCCAAATACAAAATATTTTTGAAATCGGAGAACAGTCTTTCGTTTCCATTAAAAAAATAATCTTTTTTGTACATGCAATGTGCATCTGCTCTTTATGATGTGAGGTGGTAACTTGAATAGATAATACAGGATGACTGACAATTGTTTCGCTAAAAGAAGTTTTATGATTATTGTTTTGTTGACTGTATAGAATATGACCTTGACACACGCCTGACATTCGTTTTATTACATGTTTAACAGGGGGAGAGAAAGTCTGAGTTATGTTTTGCTACCTTACCTGGTTTGCAAAATGTTAAGAGGGCAGATTAAGTTCTTCAACACTGCCGGCTAACGAGTGGAATAGGTCGAGGTCATATGTAGCCTCGAAACAAAAGGGCTAGAATTTTAAATGTAATAAATAAGAAAAATTATCTATTATGCGCCCTTATCTTTATTTGTGTAGGTCAAAATTAAATCAACACAACCAGTATCCACGTAGGATCAATAGCCAAATAAATAAGAACTAAATTTTGGATAAAATCCGAAGCACGGATCCGTCTTTCGTTTACAAAGACAAAAATAAATCTCAAAGTATAAATGAATTAAAAGTGTGCAATAAAAGGTTGCTTAATTTAAATCTAGAGCAAACAAACGTTTAAAATAACAATAAACAAACCAGAGCCAACATTTAAAACGACCACTCTGTTTTCACGTCAACGACGGTAACCAACGAGCTCGGGATTCGATGGAGGGGTATATCGCGTCACTGTTTAAGGCGACACCTCCTGTTGACGTTAACCACTATCGCTTTATTATACCTGCAATTCATAAATGAGATTGTTTTTACTTATTAACTGAATGAAGTGCACATACGCACATAATTTCAGTACCCACACAATACAGGGTGACCCGAAATACAACTGAATTTTCAACTGTAACAATATCTCTTATAAATAGATGGTATTTAAATCGCTGGAGATGTTTGAAAATCTTAAAAGCCCAGACAGGATTACTATACCTTTTCAACTTCAATTTCGGAAAAAGTAACATTAATTTCAGAAAATGTTATTTTAATTTCAGAAAAAGTAAATTTAATTTCGGAAATAGTAAGTTGAATTTCGAAAAAGGTAATTTTAATTTCGGAAAAAGTAAATTTAATTTCGGAAAACATACATAAAATTTATCTCATGATAAAACGTTCTAGAAACAACAAGAGGACAAGTGAAAGAACAAAATAAACGTTAGAATTAATAATTAAACTTAATTTAAATTTAAATTGATATCATCCATTCTCATTGCGATTGGATAATATCGCTGGACGTAATTGTAGGCATGAAGACTCATTTGAGCTGTTATAGATGCCACCGCATGGTCAGCACAAGTTTCAAGAATCCGGAGTTGAAACTCTGTTTGAGTAAGGATTCCATTAGGATCACCAGCCACTATTCTTTGGCGGTGCTCTTGTAAAGAATTTTTTATATGGCTTTTAAAAGCGCTCCATATATTCTCAATGGGATTTAACATTGGACTGTAAGGAGTCAATCTGCGCACTTCAATTTCTTGAAATTCTTCTTCCAACATTATTTCTTCTACCCGGGATTGGGCCGGTGCGTTGTCTAAAACTATCACTATGGAATTAGCATCGTGACCGTTTTAAGTGCGTGCTCGCAGACACGTTCTCAACTATTCTAAAAAATGTTCTCTTTTAAATGTTCCTCGTTTTCGTTCTCAGTATTCAATACCCATGACAGACATACATCCCATATAATTTGGTAGTTTAACAACAGCCCTTTGTCCTCTTTTTGCTCTTCCTGTACTTCTTCGACAAAATAAATTGAAACTGGTTTCGTCAATGAAAAGAATAAATTTTTGCAAAGCTATATATCTCAGGACTGATTCTACATACAATCTTCGTAAATTCTTGTTTTCTTCATTATTAACGCCTTCTGCTAAATTGTGAACTTTCTTTACGGTAAAAAGATGACTGTCCATTCATTTTGAAACAGTCTGCTGTGATACCGTAATATTCTTTTCTTGACCCAAGCGCTGACAAATTGTTTTTAAAGTAATCTGACAATTGTCTTCTAACCATTCAGAAATTAATTCAATAAGTTCTGCAGTCAATATGCCTTTTCGCCGACGACCTCTTTTCCTTCGATCTTAACTGCCATTTCTAATCCAATGATGCGCTGTTTTATAAGGTATCATTTGCTTCTGCAACAACTTTCCAATCACCCCCATTTTGTGGTTCCCTCAATACTCTATCACGAGCCGCGTTCGAGATCTTCACATATCTACCTCTATTTCTTATATTTTACATATTTTCTTCTGGTATTTTTTTAAACTAACAAGCACCTAACAAGCAGCAAGACGCAAGATGCACAAAACAATTTTTGTTTTCGGTTTTGACATCAAGTCACTTGATTTTGGGATAGATCTTTCCACTTGCTAATAAAGTTCTCATTAACTTTATTTGACAAATAACTTGATTTTTCTGGATTATTTACATGTTTATTATTCACCCAAGTTATTCATTCTATAAGTAATCATGTATGTATAATTGCATCTTCTTTGAAATTAGTAAAGATATCACCTTGAAATCCAAAATTGACCTGTTCGAGGATTGTTAGGAAAGTGAAAAAGGTTTTTGGCTCTTTGGAAATTAAATTTACTTTTTCTGAAATTAAAATTACATTTTCTGAAATTAATGTTAGTTTTTCCGAAATTGAAGTTGAAAAGGTATAGAAATTGCCCTAAAAATTTGAAATGCTTTATTATGCCTGCAATTCATCGCTGAGAATTTTTTTACTTATTAACAGAAGGAAGGAAGTGCGCGGCCTTTTGAGTTCCCACACAATGCAGGGTGACCCGAAATACTAGTAATAATGTTACGGTTCGTTTTTACTTCCCTGAATCTCTGTTCGTAATTCGTTATTTTCGTTCACGTTTGTCTGGTTTCGTGTTTCAAGTTTAGTTCTTTATTTTTGTTGTGTTGTTTTTCGTTCTCTTTCGTGACTGTTGAGAACACTGACAATGGGTCAAGGAGGAGGAGCTTGCCATCTTGCTTTGGGGTTCCCGCTTTTGGCATCCATCTTAATTCTGGTAGCACGTTCACCGACGAAAGGTGATATTGAAGTTTGAGTTTTTTTAACCACCCAGATATTTCGGGATATATGTCTCGCTGGTGAAGAATTACTGGAATTATTAATCCAGCGCGTTTTGCGGTTTTTAGTGTGCTTCAGAGTCGGACGCCTTTCTTCTCGTGCCCTAAACTTCGAAAAGGCTTGGGGATGTGAAGGTCAAGGTTAAGCCTTGGTGTATAATTGAGATACCGTTTGTTCCGGTCCTTACGTATTTGGCCCTGATACCGTCGATTTCGGTTTCATTTCCTACGTTGAGATTTCTGTACTTGGTGCCAAAGTCCTTTTGGAGGTCAAAAAGCCCCCTTCGTAAGCCGTAGCTGTCCCAAGGCCATACAGAACGTAGGTCTTGTGAGAATAGGACGTTATCGTGAGGTTTTGTATTGCTTTTCTTTGCGCCTTTCATATGCGTTACGCTCAGTTTCAGTTTTGAGTAGTTGAACGTACCCTCGTGTCACTTTTATGCTTGTCGAAGGGGTGCAATTCCTTCTGAATCGATATAAAAATTGAGTTTCGGCAGTTTTCTACGCTGAACAATTGTTGTTGTAACATTTTTTTTTTTAGTTATTTGTGTGCTTACGCATGTTACCATTTTGTACAACAGTTTGTTAAATTTTCTTGTAAACCGTTGAAGAGATTTCTCATCGGCACTTACGCGGCGTTTTACCACGCGTTGTTCATATAAATTATTCATCAATTATTTCACTTTTGTTTGAGCAATTTGTCAAGGCCATTACTTTCTTAGTCGTTGCTGTGGCAATTTTAATTTTGACAGTTTGTGTTGCTCTAATAAACGAACGTACCGATATTCGTTTTGTGTATTTTTCTTCTTGCGTTCTTATACAGGGTGACTGTCACTTTGCTTATGCATGCGGGTATAAACCTGCGGGAATTCCGTCTATTTTTAAATACGTGTGCGGTTCTAGCGGTGTCGCGTATTTTACCGAACTACAGAGGCAAATCTGCGCTAGGTGGCACCCCCTTTTCCATCCAGGTTTCGAGCTACCGACAATTACATTGTAGCCCACTCCATCTCCACCGAACTGGGCATAGAACCATGCAGCTTTCTTATACAGGGTCAAGCAGATAGGTCGCAATAAATTAACTGAATTTTCAACCGTAACAGTATCTTTTACACTTTATAAATAGATGGTATTTGAGTCGCTGGAGATGTTTGAAGATCTTATAGCTCAGACAAGATTACTAGAAATTTGCCTGAAAGTGTGAAACGCTTTATAACACCTGAAATTCATCGTTGAAATTTTTTACTTATTAAAAAGGGCGAACTTAGATCGTCATTTATCCAATTTGGGCCACTCTGTACAAACCAGTGCTTCTTAACCGGTGTTTTGTGACAACTTCTTTGTTTTAATGTAAATGCTTTATTATATCTGCAATTGATAGATGAGAATATTTTTACTTATTAACTGAAAGAAGTGCACGTACTGTCAACTGTGGCTGTCGGCGTTGCACATTGACGTATTTGATGCATTAAATATCCGTGTATTAACATGTAAAATTTTTGTTCCTTTTATTTTAAGTGCTCATTACACGCATTCATTTTTATTTATTCAATTATTGTTGGCTTAATCAGAATAAAATTGCACATTGTGACGCACTAATCCACGGCTGGGCGGCGGTATTATTTAAAAGTGAATAAATTTAAACGAACGGATAAACTCAACGTCCCCGGCTGTCAAGTGCATGCTGCCGGATTTATTCATATTTTGCCGAGCTAATTCAATGTAACGACCGGGTTTGCGAGGCGCATAATTCAATTACAACGCTTTTACTACCATCTGCACATGTTAATTTGACGATTTACGCCTAACAAATTCCCGGTGAAATCATCGACCCCCATCCGGGCAATCCCCTAAACAAGAAACATGTTCCTCCTTTGTTTTCTCCCCCATCTAAAATAATACAACAGTTTCGAATTTGTTCTCACATAAACAAAACCGAAGAAAAAATTAAACTTTGCCGAATTGAAATCGTTTTTGTGTCGCGTCGTCGCCTACTTAATTAAAACCGAACTAACTTTATCCTTTAATTTAGTTCCTCTCCAAGTGTTGCATAAATAACGAACTGGCAACTCTTGAATAAGCACGATGGGTGGAAAACGGCTCGAAATTAAACGCGCACGTCCCTGTTCTGCGAGGAAACAGAAGTGCAAGCCGCCGACCTCTTGAATAATATACGAGGTTTAGAAAAAAAAACGTCTCTCCATTTGCAAGCCCTCAAGAAGACCGACGAGGGTTGCTTTTCACTTAACAATTGAATGGTGTAGTTGTGGCACCTAAGTATAACACGCCACTCCAGGGACATCCTTCAAAAGCCGCGGCGTAAAAATAGATTTGAATGAGGCTTGCCAATATAAGTGGCAAAGTGAATTTTTAACAAAAACTGATTGTTAACAAAGAAAGCAACAAAGAGTAGCTGGCGATACATTGTTCTGTGCAACACCCATTTATGAAGTCTGAGCTACGTAGTAATAATATAATTTTGTTGCAGGTTGGCTGTTAGTGCTGATGAATGAAATGACCTGTGCGCCGAAGAAGTAGGTGTAGTTGCGGTTTGCCGGACTAAACAGCGCCAGAGGGTGAAATTCGCCAGGCTATGCAGCACTACTAGGTGAGTAACCCAGACTATGCAGCACTAGCAAATATTTATTTTATGGCATGGATTCTAACTCTACATCATTGTTCTGTTTGCTTGCTCGAATCAGTGATGGCCAAAGTTGCATCCTACTTGTCAAAGGGCAGTCTTTTTGTGTTGTCTTAACGATAAAAATGAGTTTTGCCAACCTATTTATTGGCCAATCAGAAACGAATGCGGTTGCACTTTATTTCGTTAAGCGGCGGCCTTAATTTTGTTTATTTTAAAGATTGTCGGAAAGAATAGAACAACAACGGCATAACCAGTTCTTATAAAAGTGTACTCAAAGTGTACTCGAAGCTGGAAACAACAGAATAACGATGTCGTTAGCACTTCCTATAAAAGTGTACCCGAAGCAGCAAATAATAAAAATAAAGTCAACTTAAGCAGTTCCTATAGAAGTGTACTCGAAGCTGCGAACTATGGAATAACAGCACCATTAGTAGTTCTTATAAAAGTATAGTTGAACCTGAATCAATGTAAAAAGTGTATCGCATTACTTAAAGCTGAGCATTATAGAATGATGACATAGGTGTCATAGATAGGTCTGAACTCAACAGAATGGTGACGACATAAAAGGTCTCTTAAGCAATAAAGTATTATTATTATTAGAATTTGAAGACATACATACGAAAGAAAAATAACGTCGTAAAAAAACTTTATAAAATGTAGCACAGATTCAAAGCTGCAAACAATGACGTCGTAAGCACAGATTTGGAACTACTAACACTGAAACAGTGACGTAGTTTTTATAAAAGTGTAGTCGCAGCCGTTAATAATAGAACAATGACTCAAGTAGTTTTTATAAAAGTGTACTCGGAGCCACGAACCATAGAACGTCATAAGTAGTTTCTATAGGTAGTAGAACAATGACGTCGTAAGTAGTTTTTATAAAGGTGTAGTCGCAGTGGCGAGTAATAGAACAATGACTCATAAGTGATTTTTATAAAAGTGTGCTCGGAGCCATGAACCATAGAACGTCATGAGTAGTTTTTATAGATAATACAACAATGATATCGTAAGTACAGATTTGGAACTACTAATACTAAAACAGTGACGTAGTTTTTATACAAGTGCAGTCGCAGCCGCTAGCGTGAGCCTGTTACGTAGGTGTCAACGTGACCCTGTTATGTCGATGTGAACGTGACGTTTTGCCCGCGTCTGTCTTGCTTGACGTTTTTCAATGTGACGTTTCTTGTCGTCTGTCATCGTGACATGATTTTATTAGTCCTAAGCTACATTACATTATTAAAGTACGTAAACGAGTTTGATTGATTAGGAAAAGCGATACGCTCTCTTGATTTCAAGTTGATGAAAACTTGGAGAATTTTTTTTTTTAATAAAAAATTAACACTTTCGCTATTTGAAATTAGAAAATAGTGACATACTGCGTAATGAATTTAAACCGCGACTTTGTAGCCTTATGATCGAGCCTCGATGATAGTGTTTGTTTATTAACTACAAATCGCTTATAAACACACATGTGAAGAGGGGGGGGGTTACATAGAAGAAAGGTAAAGCCTCAAACAAAACAGGAAGAAGAAGATGAATAAAAAACATAAGACAACTGACAATATTCCGACGAACTATTTCAAAATCCTCTGACTAATAAAAAAACAAAAGAAGAAACATTAGTAGACTCCACATAGTCGCGATATCGCACGACTCTTTTCTGACCATAATCGTGCTGTGAATAGCAAAACCGCAGCCATACTGCTACTCATAAGCTACCACGCACGAGATGGTCAGTAGTTTGCGATGACACGCTAATAGTCCGCACTGGCCATCTCTTGCGTGTCAGCTTATAAGGCAGCAATATTGTTTTAATTTTGTTATTCACAGCACAATTCTGGTCAGAAAACAGTCGTGTGGTGTCGGGCCTATGTCTTGTTTTAGTCGTCGGGATTGCGATGGAGTTCTCGAGTTACCCTTCTGCTGATGAGGACCCAATTAGGTTCGAAATAGCCCCGTAGAGGGTGCTCTGGTCCCCATTCCAATCCAGCCGACTTGCCACCAAAATCAGCAACATTCGAAGGCGTCATTGAAATACGAAGAAATAATTGACAAACGGAATCAAAAGAGATCGCAATTCTTTGCTCAGTTAGGTCCGAAATTGTCTTGTAGAGGGTGCTCTAGTCCCCATTTCAATCCAGCCAACTTGCCGCCAAAATTAGCAACATTCAAAGGCGTCATTGAAAAATACGAAGAAATAATTGACAAACGGAATCAAAAGAGATCGCGATTCTTTGCTCAGTTAGGTCCGAAATAGCCCTGTAGAGGGTGCTCTAGTCCCCATTGCAATCCAGCCGATTTGCCGCCAAAATTAGCAACATTCGAAGGCGTCAATGAAATACGAAGAAATAATTGACAAACGGAATCAAAAAAGATCGCAATTCTTTGCTCACCGATGATAGCCAAATAATTCAAAACGAGGAATTCTGTGTGCAAGAGGTGTTGCAGGTTTGCACACTTCACTTATATTATTACGTCCTGAAGCTTCCGCACGGAGACATGGCAGCACTGGACACTTTTTGGCCATTTTGGAAATCATCGTGACAACCACTGGATCGCTGCTAGACAACCCAGCGATGATCTTTATGTTTATTGGATGGGGCAAGAGATGTTGCAGGTTTGCATACTTCACTTCTATTATTACGTCCTGAAGCTTCCGCACGGAGACATGGCAGCACTGGACACTTTTTGGCCATTTTGGAAATCATCGTGACAACCACTCGATCGCTGCCAGACAACCCAGCGATGATCTTTATGGTTATTGGATAGGGGTGACTTCATTTTGAAATTCCTGTGTGTGAAGTCGCGTCTTTTCGCTTCGCTTTGTGGGAAGCGCTTCATAATTCGTTCGTCTGCGGCGGTACTGTGTCGTGTGTCATAATTTGTGGAGTTTTGGAAATCATCGTGGCAACTACTCGATCGCTGCCGACAACCCAGCGATGATCTTTATGTTTATTGGATGGTGCTGACTTCATTTTGAGATTCCTTTGTGTGAAGTCGCGTCTTTTTGCTTCGTTTTGTGGGAAGCGCTTCATAACTCGTTCGTCTGCGGCGGTGCTATGTCGTGTTTCATAATTTGTGGAGTTTTTGGCTAGAAAAGAACTCGGCTTCGACTTAGTCGAAATCTTTTAAAATACCACCAGACGAATTTTGGATATTTTTTTTTACCCTACCAAGCTTGGAGTATGATAACGTCCAGGCTTCTATTGACGTTTACGTCATTCGCGCGTACTTCGAGCACATTTTTCATGTACACTCTGGTATTACATCCGTGAAATACCCATTTCCACCTTTGGTGATTTGTTACGGTGGGAAAATTCATTTTTAATATTTCGAGTCACCCTGTGCGTGAGAATCTGCCACATACTGGTAGGAACTTGATACTCTAACAGCCCCTGCAACTAAATCGCTGAGCGCCGTACTTGCCAATCCAGAGAAGCTTCCAGCTATCAAAACGTAAAGTTGATTGGTTACTTGAAGCCGTGCAACCCCTAAGAACAATTATAGGGCTGCGGACAAGGCTGGACTGAAACCGAGAGGAATTGCGCCAGAAATAAGGCCTAGCAACCATACGATGCCTATAACAACATCTGTGACAATGTTAATCCGGATGAGCAGAAGAAGCAGGAAGATGAGGAAGGCCGAAAATCTGACTGCAATGTTTCCGCGAATGTTTGTGGCCCATACAAGAAGTATTTGGATTTTCTGGATGATTACGATTTATAATTCAGAAGTATTACCGCAATGATCGCATTCGGTCGATGTGGCCGTAGGTGTCGTTGGAGATTTAGTTGTAGAAATTTAGCATTTAATGGATGTAGATGTAGAATCGGGTTCAGGTTCAGTTGATGGAGTTGTAGGTTCAGTAATTGGAGAGGTAGGTTCAGTTGATGGAGTTGTAGATTCGTTTGTTGTGGCTGTGGATCCTTCAGTCGTTAACGTAGTTGTTGAAGTTGTCGTAGATTCGGTAGTTGAAGTCGTTGAGGTCTTACGTTTCAAATTTCCCGCAAAAAAAAACGCGGAATCGAGACGATATCTGACCCGCTGTTGATGCAGTTGGCAATCTTGTATCTCTCCTTCGCAAATTCGAAGCTCATTGGCTATGGGGCACCACGTGACCTTTTTTTTGCGTGTAATGTACCGATCACCATTGTTCAATCGTTCTTTTACGTTCGGGCTTCGACTTAATGCAACGTGTTTTGTGTGTTCCCGGAATTCTTGCTCTTTGCGTGAGAAGAGTTCAATTAAACGACTAATCTAGTTATAGTTATTAGTATTTTTATGCATTTGTAAGAAGTGGTATTCGCAAATAAATAGTAAAATTGTTAACTTTAATTTTGTTTACTGTCTACCTTGACCCACCAATGAGCAGTCTCGCCTTTATTTATTTTTGGTATTTCTGCCCAACCTGGTCAATTGGAGACGTTGACTGGTTGGTTACGTACTTGCTGTATAGTAGTCTTCTGGCGCCCTTTTATAAATCTTACCAACTTATTTGACCCACCCCATTCTTCACTGTTTTGCTAGCCCGGCGAACAGCTGATACGTTAGTCAGCAGAAACTTGTCATCTGTCGAAGGTAAGTGAAAGGCAAGTCAATTTAAATTAAATTTTGGTGACAGAGGATTCGGTTATTGGGGTTGTTGGCGTTTTAAAGGCTGTTGATGTACTTGGTTGAGTAGATGGTGTTCGAAAACTAATTTCCGCAGACGAGGAAGTTGAATTTCTAGGAGTTGTAGATGTGCTGAGCGTAGTTGAAGTTGGTCCCGATATAGTTGAAGTTGAAAGATTTGGTCCCGAAGTATCATGGCCGCCTGGACCGCCGGCGAGAGAGTCGCACCCCCTTTTTCCCGAAATGGATCTACTCCTGCAAGATTATCGATTTTTCCAGAGATCTCGTGATTGGTCTTTTGGAATCACCTGATCTTTCCTCGTGCGCAAACCTTATCCATGACTTACCCTTAGTAATTCTACAACCACGGTGATTTCTGGTCCAGCGCGGCTATTGAATTTTTCTTCAAACTGCATTAATTTGTAAAGGAAGCTGAAGGGAAGGTTTTTCCCGTTGTTTTGAAGACGCCTTTACGTGGTTGTAAAGCTATTTGTTAAGCTGTTCAAAGCCTGACCCCCGACACTTAAGTCAGATATCTATAAGAGCGAATGTCGTGCGCAACGCAGATTTTAACGTGTTTTCATTCTTCCCCTTTGGCTTTTATCTTTACCCCCCACCCTCCCATCTACTCTACCTTTGGTGATGATATTTTTTGGTCAACACTTGTTGGAGTGTAGTGACTCCGCAAGAAAAGTGACAGCTGGAGCATCGGCGTAATAGTGGATAACGCCAGCGGGAGGTGTCACCCTATACTATGACTTGACATACGGATTATAATGCAATCTCGCTGTGTTTTGACTTATTAACATTAAAGGATTTGTTAACTAATTTTGTCGATTTGCATATACCTTGAGCCCACATTATATCTCCTGGTTGGTAGATTCACTCTGGCGCCCTTCTCCATTTAGAGCTATCTGCGGCAACAGCTGATGAAAAGCAGTGCAAACTAGTTACGGTTCAGGGTAAACAAACAGGAGTAGTTTTTTTATGAAAGTTTTGTGGTAGCAGTATCTTTCTAAGGCTTAGCCAAAAAAACTCTGAAGTACTTAAAAACTACTCACCTTAGAAAATGCTTTCCTATTGCGTTATCCGTGATAGGCACCAAATGCAGATTCGTCCTGAACTGCGAATACATGTGATGGGCCATCACCAACATCCAACAGAGCACGCAGAGCCTGATGTACTGCAAGGAGAAGGCCAAAGCGATGCACAACTCCGGATCCTGCAACAATAAGACTGCGTCGCATATTATATCAAAGTGCAACGCGGAAGGATTTTCCCATCTGTCAAGCGAAACGTCTTTGAAACTGAAATTCTTTATTCTCTTCGGCGATCGCGCGGAACCGAACGGGAGAGGAGGAAATTGCATCGCCGCTCAAATTTAATTTCGCTCCTCTTCTGATGTACGGAATACGAGGAGCGAAGGGGATTCACAAGAAGTGAACGGCGGCGGAAAGGGGGCGGTAGGGTTAATATCGTTGTTTTCATTCGATCCGCGCGGATTTTATCAAGGTGCAAATAGATGGCGAAATCTGCCCCTCGTAAGGCATGCGAATGAAGTCGGAGTGGATTAGAAGGGGCGGAAATAAGGTTTTTTTTCTCTTTTGTTTCTGGAAATAACTTTTTTATGTCTCGGTGTTGCATGAAAGTAATATCGTGTCGCCTTTTTTTATTGTTCTTATGAAATCGCGGGTTAAAATTTTGTTTCAAGTAAAACCACTTTGCAGAAGCCTTAACTTCTCAAGAACCTTTCGTCAGACTTCAAATGCTGAGGCTAAATAAATGATGTCCGTAGGCGTCTTTCTTCAGAACCGAAACTTCTCAACGCCAATTAAAGATGATTTAAGATAAAACTGTTAGAGTCTAGCAATAGGCAAAGGGGAGGGGTACCAATAGGCAAAGAGGAGGTAGCCTAATTAACGGGACAGAATAATGAAAAATAAAGCGTGTCAAGAAGAAGTGGGCTTCTCTTTTCAACCTAAACTCCTCAACGGCAATTGGAGAAGGTGAAACCTAAGCCTGCTGAGGGCTGGTGAAAGTTATAAGGGAGAGGCACCCCCGGATAAAGAGGAGGGGGCTAATTAATAAGTCACAGTAGAGTAGATAGTGGGAAGCGCTAATGGGTATACCTCTACGACCTGCTGAGGTCAATAAAAGGTGTCAAAAAGAACTACACTACTTTTTTCAACCCCTAAACTCCTCAACGGCAATTAGAGAGAATATAAAATAAATCTGTTTGGGCCTGGTAGTAGCTAAAGAGGAAGGAACCAACAGGCAAAGAGGAGGTAACCTGTATAATGGGGTGGAGTACAATTGATCGTGGAAAGCGCTACGGGGAATACCAGTACGACGCGCTGAGACTAATTAAAAGGTTAAAAAGAATGTCTATTCTTTTTAGTTATTAGTCTCCAGCAGGCTTACCTTACACTCTTTCCAGTGGCCGTTGATGAGTTGAGAAAGACTTCTCAACTCATCAACGGCCACTGGAAAGAGTCTAAGGTAAGCCTGCTGGAGACTAATAACAGTCAAAGTGGAGGAGCACCAATTAATATAGAGGAGAGAGTCTTATTAATAAGGGACAGTAGAGTTGATAGTGGGAAGTACTAACGGGTACATCTCTACGACCAGCTGAGGCTAAACAAAGGATGTCAAAAAGAAGTAGGCTTCTCTTTTCAACCCCTAAACTCCTCATCGGCAATTAAAGAGAATAAAAGATAAATCTGCCAGAGACTAGCGGTAGGCAGAAGGGAGGGATACCGATTGACAAATAAGAGGTAGCCTGTACAATGGAGTAGAGTGGCAAGCGCTGTGGGTATACCTCTATGACCCGCTGAGGCTAGATAAAGGGTTCAAAATAAGCTTCACTTTTCAGCCATTAAACTCCTCAACGAGAGAGTAATAAGATAAATCTGTTTTGGGTCTGGTAGTAGGCAAAAGGGAAGGATATTGCCAGGCAAAGAGGAGGTGTACCACCAAGCAAAGAGGAGGAAGCCTCTATCATCATTGGGTAGAGCAGTGTTGATAATAGAAAAAGCTTCTATGACCCGCTGAAGCTAAATAAAAGGTGAAAAAATTAGGCTTCTCTTTTCAGCCCTCAGCGGCCCTTGGAGTAAATGTAAGGTAAGGCTACTAGGGGTTAAACAATCAAAGGTGAGGGGCATCAATTGATAAAGGGAGCCTAATTAGCAAGACACAGTAGAATTAATTGTGGGAAACACTATCGGGTACATGTCCTCGACCAGCTGAGGCTAAACAAGGGGTCTCAAATAGAAGCAGGCTTCTTTTTTCAACCTCAACTCCTCAACGGCAATTAGAGAGAATATAAGAGAAATCTGTCAGAGTCTAGAGAGGGAAACTGATAGACAAATAGGTAAAGTAAGAGTTAAAAGTGGGAAGCGTTGCCGGTATAGCTTTACGACCCGCCGAGGCTAAATAAAAGGTTTAAAAAATAAGCTTCAGTCCTTTAACTCCTCAACGAACCGTGAAGAGAGGGTAAGGTAAGACGGTCAAAGGATAGGGGCACTAATTGATAAAGAAGAAGGAGATAATGAATAGGGCAAAGGAAAGGTTATAGTAGAGAGCATCTTTACGACCAGCTGAGGCTAAATAGAGGGTGTCAAAAAGAAGGAGGCTTCTTTGTTCAGACTCCCCAACGCCTATTAAAAAGGATAAAAGATAAACTTGTTGGAGTTTAGCAATAGGCAAAGGGAATGGGGACTAATAGGCGTAGAGAGAGTAACCTTATTAAGAGAGTGAAGTATACTTGTTAGTGTACCTCTACTACCCACTGAGGCTAAGTAAAGTATCCTCTATTCAACCCTACAATCCTCCTACACACCATTGGAGAGGGTGTAAGAGGGGCCTATTGCTAACGAGTAATAGGTAAACGGAGGGTTAAAGAGGAGGAGGCTAATCGCAGGTTATCCTCTATACGACCAGCTGAGGCTAAATCAAGAGTGTCCAAAAAGAACGCGTCTCTTTTCAGCCCTTAATCTCCTCAATGGCTATTAGGCAGAGGCAACCGCCAACTTTCGGATGAATTGTGGGAAGTGCTACCAGGTAGACCTCTACGGTGGGCTGGAACTAATTAAAAGGTGTTAACTCCACGACTACCAATTTCTATCTTTTCGAAATAGAGTTAATAGAAGGAACTAAACAGAGGGGGCTAAATAGAGTCTGATTCCTACACTCTTCCACGGCCATTAAAAAGGGTATAAATAAGCATCCTCGAGGGGTACGATCCCCAATTTGAATTCCTTAAGGCATTATAGACAGGATATAAAGAGTGAACGAACGGGTTATAAGAGCAGAACGTTATTTTTTGAAGATGAAGAAGGCAATTTGCTGGGAGAACAAGAAAAGATAAAAGAAAGTAACTGAAGAAGTGAATATTACAGAGAAGATGAGTGAAAGTGAAGTAAAGAAGCAAATCTAACAGAAGTGAAGGAAATAATAAGGAAAATGAAGGATAATAAAAGTTCCGGGGAAAACGGAATAGCAGCAGAACTAATAAAGTGTGGAGGAGATGAGTTAATTAGAATTATGAACGATGTGATAAAAAACATCTGGGAGAGAGAAGAAATGCCACAAAGATGGAAGGAAGCAATACTGTTCCAACTACACAAAAAAGGAAACAAAGCACAATGTTCAAATTACAGAGGAATAGCCTTACTAGACGTAACGTATAAAGTATTGGCTGCATGTATAAAGGAAAGAATTCAAAAATATATGGAAAATACAGTAGGAGACTATCAGGCAGGATTTCGAAAAAACAGGTCGGTAGTAGACCAGTTGCATACTTTGAAGCAAGTCCAAGCCCACTGCCACGAGTATGATAAAGCGCTCCGTGCCATATTTATAGATTTTAAACAGGCGTATGACACTGTAGAAAGAACCCAATTATATCAGATCTTAAGACTGCTTAATATCCCTGGTAAATTAATAGACCTAGTGAAGATGACGTTGCGTGACACAGTAGCAGCCGTGAAGATAATGGGGGCAACAACAAGGAAATTCAGAATTGAAAAAGGGCTTAGACAAGGTGACCCGTTGTCATCAGTACTCTTTAATCTGGTGTTGGAATACGTGGTAAGGGAAAGTGGAATAAACACTCGGGGAACCATATATTACAAGAGCAACCAATGTCTAGCCTATGCGGATGACGTAGTACTAATAGCAAGGACATGGTGCGAATTAGAGCATACAGTAATGAGGTTAGAGAAAGTTGCACAAAAAGTAGGACTGAGGATTAACACAGAGAAGACGAAAGCCATGACATGACTTTACAGTACGAACAGAAGAAAGGGGAATGTACAATTTCGAAAAAGTGGACAGTTTTAATTACCTAGGAGTAGTGGTAAAGAGTGATGGAGGAGATACAGAAGAAATAAAAGCGAGGATAAGCAAAGCAAACCGAAGCGTGGCATCTGTAATGCACATAGTTAAATCACGTAAAGTCTCGCGGTCCGTAAAATTGGGATTTATAAAACGATAATCAGACCGGTAGTACTTTATGGGAGTGAAACGTGGGTGTGAAACAAGGCAGAGCAAGAAAAATTAGGAGCATGGGAAAGGCGTTTACTGAGGAGAATTTTTGGCGGTAAGAAGACGGAAGACAGATGGTTAAGAAGGACGAACGCAGAGCTGTACACCGTATACGCGGACGCACCCATTGTAAATCTCGTTAAGGCCAGCAGGATACGTTGGATGGGACATGTGGAACGTATGGGAGATGAAAGGATAGCAAAGCAAATACTAGGAAGAACAGAGCTGACTAGTAAAAGAAGAGGAAGACCGAGATCGAAATGGGAAGACCAAGTAGAAGCAGACTTACGAAAACTAGGAGTAAAAGAGTGGAAACGAAAAGCGAAGGACAGACAGGAATGGAAAGGAATTGTCACCCAAGCCATGGGCCATATAGAGCTATTAATATATATAAGGCATTATAGAAAGGGGCTATAGTAAACATGTTTTTCTTTTCCGTCCCGCCCCTAAATTCCTCCATGGCTATTAGAGTAAGGTTAGTATTCTCGAGTGGTATGATCCCCAATTTGAATTCCCGAAGAGACATACATTCAGATCCCTTGAAATCTGATAATTAAGCGTTAATTAAGCAAAGTTCAGAAGGCAGAGGGAATTGTCATGAACGCCGCTTATTGGTGATCAATAGTAGTACGTAAAGAAGGAAGGGCGGACAAAGTAGACTAATCCCGGAGAGAGGGATACTGAGAATACCTCCACGACGAGCAGAGATTTTCTTTTTCAATCTCTAAACTCCCCGATGATCATTCGAGAGGTTAAGAAGTAAAGACGGTTCCAATCTTTTCAAAATACAACCGGATGAGCGAGGCACGTGACCCCCAATTCAAATCCTCGAAGGGATGCGTAACAATATCGTTAATTAAACGACATCGCTTCCGACAAAAGGCGTTAACGAGCTCAGAATGTCCTTTCGACACATCTTTTTATGGAAAGGATAAACATTTACAAAAGGCGTTATCGTATAATTAATTTTTTTTACGGCGCGTATCTCCCCTCGGCGCGCAACTTTTTCGCAACAACATAAAACAACGCGCTCGCCAACTTTTTATTTCGCACCCTTTTAACGCGAGCGGCCGTAAAACCGCTTTCCCTCCCCTCCGTTAATTGCGGATAGATTTAAGCGTGCTGCTCTCGAGGACGGGGACGGGGTGGAATTTACCATAATTGCTTTGGCCTAAATTCATTAAGAAAGAAGAAGTCGTCCACCGGCGCGACTTACTTAACTGGATAAAAATAGTCCGGGAATTTTTTTATTAGCGCGCGCGCGGAGTTTCCGAAAGAGGGATTTAGGGGAGGGAAAAGTTTTCATCCCGCAGGTTTACTTAATTGAATCGAGGAATTTCAGTTTCTGTTTTCGAAATCGACACGACGGCAATTTCTGTACGTATTCCATTCCATTTGTTACATCCATCATCTTAGATAGACGTCTTATGCTTTCTACTTTCTTTCACGTCGCGGATAATCTCCGTCAGGACGAATGAACGCACCGAAGAATAGTCGACAGTGACGTATACAATTTGATAAACCGAGATGGATGGGGTGGTTGTGACAAGGCGCCGTAGATAAATGGAAATAATATGTGGGGGGCTTTGAAATGCGGCGAGGAATGTTGCGGGCGTCATCAACGCGAAAGCAAGAACGTTTCTTCTTCACAACAGCGTATTTTTATTAAATCTTTTTCTTAATAAAAAATAATAATAATTTAGTACCGCACATGGTGATTCACTGAAACGTCACTGAAAAGTACGAGTTGAATAAAACATGAAAAATACAAAGATCGACTGAGACCTTCAAAGCTGCGCAGAGAATATAAACTAGATATGATTTCAAAAAAGAAAAAAAGTTGGAAACATGAGATGAACAGAAGCAAAAATTAATTAATTTTTTCGACTGAAAAGTAAAAGCCGATCGAGTCCCTTCGAAGGATGCACGAAGGGCAAGAGCACGTGAAAAAGGCAGACTCGTTCCAATTTTTGACATAGTAATGGAAAAAATCCTTTAGAAAAATGAGCAAAATTAGGAATTCTAATAAAAAATATCAAGTGTAATTATTTTCTAAATGTTTTAGTTAAACAAAGCACATACAAGTAAGGGAGCGCGCAAATTTTGGAGAAAAAATTTATTGTGTCATCTTGTACTATTAAGTAACAATTTCTGTCAGTCACCCTGTATATACTGCGGCACTAAAAAAAATGTTTAAAGCTTCCTGAAATTATAGGCATTTGAAACAAAATCGTGAAAGTAAAAAGGCACAATGTCTGTAATTATTGTTACTATTATTACTTTTAATGTAAAGATTAATTTAGCAAATCGCTTGAAATTAATCAGCCGGCGAATAATTAATATCTTCTGCAATTTGCATATTCCGCCAAGAAGCGTTTTAAAATACTCTTGCACTTGCAATTACCCGTGCAATTAACAAAAGCGTAGTGGCGGAAGAGCAAGAAAGAGAGTGAGCCAGAGAGATGGGCGGTAATTAAAATTTCGATCACAACTTTAATGCGATTATATTAATTAAATTTCGGTTAAAATTCCTGGCCGGTTTTTATGCAAATTTAAAACACCGAAGACGGAATAATTACCGAAGTTGTGGATTTAATTTGCGGCGGTAAATACTTGGAAAGTTTCCGGCGATTCCGGACCTCCCCCTCCCCTCGTCACGATTAATTAAAACGTAGCAGCACCGTCTTCAAGGTGCGTGCGTGTCAGAGGAGGACGGCGAGGAGGTTGCGAGAAACTTTTGCGCAACTTGAATTCCGATTTAGTTAAATCTTGAAACACTGTGTTTAATTGAACCTCCTCGAATTGATTCGCTAAGTGCAAACACAAAAAAAAATTAACAGCATTAAAATAATCAATCGAAGTCACTCAAATTAGTACAACAAAAAAAGTTGATTACACCCCATCCACCCCTTTCTACGAACCATCCAACATCGCGATCAAATATAAACGTTTTAAAGATCGAAAGTTCGGGCAAAAAATACGCAAACCCTCTTTTTTTGTAAATCACGATATAAAATCAACCCTTAACATTGGGCGTATTTTTGGCATTCTTTTATGTGAACCCATTCGCGAAAGCTTTCTGTTTCATTTAACAATTAATTTTTTACACGGTTTCGAATCGTGCAGCTTTATTCGAGCGACGCGAAGCTGATAAAAAAAGCTCCGTTCAGCGAAGCTCACAAAGAAATCGAATTTGAATATCGCGTTTTAACCGCGATAGCACGTGATTAGTCGGTGTGAGTGACGTAACCGTTTGGCAAGCAAGCAATTTCGGTATGTGTCAAAGCTTTATAGAATTTATTAATTAAATAATCTCACAAACCGGTACACTCTGGCATTTACTTACTTTTACGTGGCTTTTGAATTTAATGACACGAATCAGGGGCGGATTTGCAATCTAAGCCTGTCCCTTTTTATTTTCTTGTTTCACGGTATGGGTTACAAAATTCAAAGGGCACGTCCAACACCGGCTCACCAAACGATTGTCGCCCCGTTATACATACTTATGGTCACAATCCATTCCCGCCATGAAATGTTCCATTTAGTGTTCTTAAGTGAAATAAAATTCGTTGGCGCCGCCCATATTTTGTGTTAGCGCCCGTATTTCTTAAGCTCCTCCTCTCCAGCCAATGAAACTGCAGACCACGCCCTCGTATATGCACAACGACGCCTTTATTTTCGTAAGGAATGTTATCATCTGTTATTTAGAGATCCTAAAGACGTAACAATGAGGTAGAATACGCCTTGATATCTTCGTACGTAAACGCTGCGCTTGATTGGGGTTAATTGATACGCCCACACCACGCCTCCACGAATCATTACAGTTAATATAATCAGGGGCGGTCTGGCAATCTAAAATTATCTCGGGCATTTGATTATAAATTGAAGACTTTTTTTATTTTCTTGCTTGATATGTTTAAAGAAAATATAGAAGCGATCAATTCGACATCGGCTCATTAGACGGTTGCCGCCCCATTACGATACACTTGTGGTAAGTCCGTTCCTAACATGAATGACTTTATTTAGTGTCTTTTTGTAAAATTAATTTTATACACTTTCTAGTTGACACCCATATTTATCTGTTATTTGCAAATTTCTTTAAGCTCCGCCTCTCCAGTCAACAGGCCACGCCCTCGTATCTTCACAATAAGGCCTTCTGTAAGGAATTTATTATCTGAAACGACTCATTCGACATCAGCTCCATTAGACGTTTGCCGCTCCCCGCCCCCACCCCTCATTACATTTCAGTTATGGTCAGCATGTTCCTGCCATAAATTACTTCATTTAGTGGTATTATGTAGAATTATATTTATATAATTTTTTGCTGACGCCCAAATTTATATGTCATCCGCAAATTTCTTCAAGCTCCTCTTCTCCAGCCAATAACAAAACAGGCCACGCCCTCGTATTGTCACAACGAGTCCTTCTGTAACGAATATTATTATCCGAAACGGTTCCTCGTCGTCAGTTCATTAGACGGTTGCCGCCCCATTGCACTACACCTCGGTCAGTCCGTTCCTGATATGAATGACTTCATTTAGTGTGATTATGTCGAATTAAATTTATACACTTTTTAGTTGACACCTATATTTGTGTGTTAATCGCAAATTTCTTCAAGCTCCTCCTCTCCGGCCAACGACAAAACAGGCCACGCCCTCCTATTTTCACAACGAACGACTTTTATTATCCGAAACGGTTTTTCGTCATCACGGTTGCCGCCCCATTACACTACACTTCGGTCAGCTCTTTCCTACCATCAATTACTTCATTTAGTGTCATTATGTGGGATTAAATTTATACGCTTTCTAGTTGACGCTCAAATTTATGTGCTATTCGCAAATTTCTTCAAGCTCCTCCCCTCCGATCAATGACAGAACAGGCCACGCCTTCGTATCTTCCCAACGAGGCCTCTGTAAGAAATATTATTATCTGAAACGGTTCATTCGACTTCAACTCATTAGAACGTTGCTGCCTCATTACACTACACTTATGTTCACTTCGTTCCTGCCACGAATTACTTCATTTAGTCTCATTATGTAGAATTAAATGAATACATTTTCTTGTTGACATCCATGTTTATGTGTCATCCGCTAATTTCTCCAAGCTCCTCCCCTCCAGCCCATGACAAAACAGGCCACGCCTTCGCAGTCTCACTACGAGGCCTTCCGTAAGGAATCTTATTATCTGTTGTTCGGAGATCCTAAAGGCATAACCATAAAATTGAACACGCGTTGATATCTTCACACTTAAGCGCTACACTTAACTAAGAGTGGGTAAATGACACGCCCACACCACGCCTCCAAATATCATTTAATTCCATAACGTTTTCGTATTATCGTCACTCGACAGTGTATTTTAAATTCAAAATTAGAATGCCTTCGCCACACCCCTACTGACGGCATCATTGCATTACCTAGATCAATTTTATTCGTTAATATTCTCAACTTCATTTTTGTTAACTAGCGCCAACAGTCCAGTGTAAGATTAAAAGTTTATTTCATCTTTTTCTATCTACACCATCGAATTTTTGATGCATCTTCACTTCAGCCAATCATAACGCAGGCCACGCCCTCACATTTTTGTAACAACGTTTTTAGATACTAATATTATAATCTAACGTGTATAGGTACTAATATTATAATCTAATGATATTGTAATGCCTTCACTTGCCAATACGGTTAATTAATGTTAAATCAACAGAACCTCGTCCCGCCTCTTCTGACGAAATCATCGCTTTCTTTAAATCTGATTCGTTTAAAATTACGATACCGCCTTTATTAAGCGGAGCCAATGGTCTAGGTTAAATATTTTCTGCGTACATTGGCGTAATACTCTCTGAAACTCCTCCCCTCAAGCCACGCCCTCATATTTCTATTCGCCTTCAATTATTATTACCTGAATTTTCAAAGTTCGTCTTAAACGAACGCTTTCGACTTAGATTAACTGAGAACTAAATTAAGAAGACGCCCCTGCATCTTCATATTTGCTATTCGTTCAGTTTTTAACGACATCATTTATAACGTTTTCATTAACTGGTGCTTCTAATTAAAATTAAGTAAGCACGCCCTCGCCACGCCCCTCCTAATAACGTCACTGCAACCTGCAACTTCATTCGTCGTTGGTGTTTTGATTAAGCCGCAACAAGAATCAAGGTTAAGTCGATTAAATTCTGTAAAAATTCCCTGCTATATTGCTATGTATGCATGTTTTCTTGTAGAGGGGCGTCTTTATACTACAACCAATGATGAAACAGACCACGCCTCCATTTTCGAAACCGACAAGTCCGTTTATGTAATACGTTATCGTTTGATTTCCTAAAGAGTTTCCATTTAAGACACCGACAAATCCATTTCCGTTTCTTCTTGATTTAAATAGAACCAAAATGGGTAACTGTAACTTCATTGACACGCCTCCATTTATGACTTCATGAATTTTTGTAATCATAATTTACTCTTTATTTTGACGAAGCTATCAAACATACAACGAAACGTCGACATGTCAAGTTTAACACTTTCGTTATATCTTGATTACAGCCGAGTTTAAATCGATACGCCCTCGCCACGCCCCTTTCAATAACGTCACTACACTTTCATTATTGTTCTCGTGACACTTTTAATGAGTCACGTTTCCATGCCTGTGTTGATTTAATTCGCCAATGTTTTCACAAATTAGAATGCATTCGCCACGCCGTCAGCGTTTGTTAAATTTTGTTCGTTAATATCTTGAACTTTGTTTTTATTAAGTAGCATGCCAACAGCCCAATTGAAGTTTAAAATATTCTTCTATTCACAATTATTTAAAATCATCGTCACATTTTTGAAGCTCCTCCTCTTCAGCCAATGATAACCTAGGCCACGCCCTCACATTTGAACAGTTTCTCGGTTTGGCCAAGCTTAAAGCGGTTAATATGAATCTGAATCAATCTGACTAAAAATCGAGGTTAAATCGACACGCCCCCACCATGCCCCTTTTAATTTTCATTCGCTAACGGCTAACGTTGCCACGCCTGTGTTATTTCTCTTTTTTCGCAATGCTTATATTTTATTTGTCCAACAGTTAATGACATTGTAAAAAGAAACATAATGGCTGTTAGAACGTGCGGCGATCGGGCAAAATCGAGGCTCATTCTCGTCCGAATGTAGAGAGGGGCCCGAATTTGCCCGATCGTTGTGCGTCCACCGCAGTCTTGTATAGTAATGAAACAAATGAAGCGCCTCTCTACTTACTTTTAAACTTAATCGAAGTCCGTGATTGGTTCGCTTTTGCCACACCTTTTCTTACGACGTCATTGAACAAAATAAATAAAATTGTTTTATTTTCTTTAGCGTGATTACGGGGAAGTAAATTAAGTCTTTATTTTTGTGATGATTGTGCGGAAGTTGGAAGGACCCTCCACCTTAATCCGGCCCCGTTTCCCGTTAATGTAATTACGAACTGCAAAAACGCATTAAAACGCCGGAAAACTAATTAGAAACAACGCGATATTAAATTTCAAACAGAGCAGTTTTTCATCGGCGGCCGTACGTGAATCACATTTAATTTCCATGATTAAAAAAGCCAAGCGTAGCTCGGCGAAATTTAATCCGTTTATATTTTTGCACGTCTAATGAATTTACGACGACTGAATTTCCACTAAATCAAAGTCTAGACTTTACAGTTTTTTTTTTAAATTTTAATTTGAAAAAGAAGAAGAAAATATGAGCGCAAATAAAGAGATGATGAAATAATTGCTTCGTGTTGCGTAAGCTCCTCTCCAATTTTCTCGGTCTCATTGATTTTCGGCGAAAGAATGCGAGGCGCTCGTGTCTTCCAGGCAACAATCCGTTTTATGAACTTCTGAAGCCCCCGAAACGAGCCTGACAAACGCAGAAATGTCACGGATGAAGGGGAAGCCGCGGTTAACAAACGATGAAATCAGAAACTTCCGCCGCGGCTTTCTCTCTGAAATTAAGGGGCTTTGTCGCACGGCCACTTGTAGCGAACGCCGCCCGTTCAGAGAAAGAGCAGGATCCTACCTAAGCCCTTCGACGACCCGCAAAATATACCGCCCCAATACACTTTACACGTTTAAGCCAGTGTTGCTTTTCGAGCTTTTAGTAAACATTCGATTTTGGTCAGGAGAGATTTTTCGCCTTACAGAATATTATAGTAAGAACAGAAGTAATTTTTTAAAAATTTGAACAAGATTTGCCAGAAGGTCACTATAGAAACAAATAATTTTTTATTCAAATTATCTTAAACCTCTCTATTTTCAAGTCATTGAATGGTTTAATTTAAATAACCACAAAAAAATCAACTGGAACCAAACATTACAAACAAATATTTGCTACGATTTTATTTGCGCATTTTAAAATTACAAAAGAAAACACAACCATTGGTTTTTCTTTTCGCAAAAATAAACAAAAGACGATCGATTTTGTGTGGCGAACGCATAAAACAAAAAACATTTAATTGGTGTTTTTTTCATAAAGGAACACTACATACTTTCCAAAAAGTGTTTTGTTTTCGTAAAAAAGAATTTCGCAAACACGAAATGTAATCTACCTGGAAGTTGCCTTGAGAATTTGCAAATGCGAACAAAAATAAAACAAAACAAAATCGTCGATTATAATTCGGTCAGAGGCGATTGAAAATTAGGAGACTCTGAGTAAACAAGAGAGAGACAGAGAACAAATGAAAAATAAACGATTTCTAAAAGAAGCATTCAACGTTTCTTCTGCGTTTGTTGCACAAATCGAACGTCTTTTATTTGTCTAAAAAAATCAAACAAAAGAAAGTCGACGTTTCTACGGGGGAGTTTTAAAAATGGAATCGTCACTAGAGAACAAAAAAAGAAACCGCACAAAATATAAAAGGAAAAAACAATGAAAGGCCGTAGAATCAAAAAAAAAAACAATTAAATATAAAGAAACATTTCATAGTTTTTTTTTTTTAATTTTCGTGCAATTTCTTCTTTTGTTCTCTATTGATGATTCGATTGTTAAAACTCCCCCATAGAAACGTCGACCTTCTTTTGTTTGATTTTTTTAGACAAATAAACAACGTTCGATTTGTGTGAGGAACGGTGTAGAAACAAGAAAAACAATGGTGGAAACAAAAGAAAACAACGAAACGCAAAAAACATTTCATTTTTTTTTTGATATTTCGTGTAGTTTCTTCTTTTGTTCTCTATTGACGGTTCGATTATGAAAACTCCCCCATAGAAATGTCAACCTTCTTTTGTTTGCTTTTTTTGACAAATAAAAGACATTCGATTTATGTGACAAACGACGTAGAAATAAACGTTGATATTTCGTGCAATTTCTTCTTTTGTTCTCTATTGATGATTCGATTGTTAAAACTCCCCCATAGAAACGTCGACCTTCTTTTGTTTGATTTTTTAGACGAGTAAACGACGTTCGATTTGTGTGACAAACGCTGTAGAAACAAGAAAAACAATGGTGGAAACAAAAGAAAACAGCGAAACGCAAAAAACTTTTCATTTTTTTTTTTTTTTTTGATATTTCGTGTAGTTTCTTCTTTTGTTCTCTATTGACGGTCCGATTATGAAAACTCCCCCATAGAAATGTCGACCTTCTTTTGTTTGCTTTTTTTTGACAAATAAAGGATTCGGTTTATGTGATAAACGACGTAGAAACAAACGTTGATATTTCGTGCAATTTCTTCTTTTGTTCTCTATTGATGATTCGATTGTTAAAACTCCCTCATAGAAACGTCGACCTTCTTTTGTTTGCTTTTTTTTGACAAATAAAAGACATTCGATTTATGTGACAAACGACGTAGAAATAAACGTTGATATTTCGTGCAATGTCTTCTTTTGTTCTCTATTGACGATTCGATTGTTAAAACTCCCCCATAGAAACGTCGACCTTCTTTTGTTTGATTTTTTAGACAAATAAACAACGTTCGATTTGTGTGAGAAACGGTGTAGAAACAAGAAAAACAATGGTGGAAACAAAAGAAAACGATAAAACGCAAAGAAACATTTTTTTTCTTCTTTTGTTCTCTATTGACGATTCGATTGTTAAAACTCCCCCCACCCGCAGAAACGTCGACCTTCTTTTGTTTAATTTTTTTTAGACAAAAAAAAATCGTTCGATTTGTACGACAAACGCCGTAGAAACAAAAAAAAGATTGAAATGCAAAGAAACATTTCATTGTTTTTTTTTTTTTTTTGATATTTCGTGCAGTTTCTTCTTTTGTTCTTTATTAACAAGTCGTTGTGCTCCAAGAAATTATTTCCATTTTGCCTTTTCCAATCGTCCTTTGAACGTTTCATCTTCTTCCCTTTTTATTCTTGTTTTCTTTTACGACTTTTCACTTCCTCATCTGCATGCAGGGAACTGCTACCTACTTACCGGATTGACCCTGTATAAGTTGCGAACGAGCTCTATAACATTGTTTCTCTTAGTGGTTTTACTTGGTCGCCTGATGATTACAAACACTTTTCGACACATGTCCGACAATAACGGAAATATTCCGGTCTCGATTAATATCGGCGAGTGTGAGACTAACGAATTCCAAATCGCAGGATACTTTTGGACGTACTCGTACCTGTTCAGACGCATAAAAACATAATAACCCGTAAAACAATGTTTGCAGAAAATACAGAGAGGCTCCTTAAATAAACAGGCCCCCCTCCATCGATATACTGTTAACATCTGCTTTTTATTTTTATTCCGGCGCGAATGTTCCCGAACGCCGGGCCGCGCCTGGTGGTGTGGCGGGAAAGCGGAAAATCCGCCGCTTTTTCCACCGTGCTTAATAAAATTTTCCACGTTCCGCCGGTTACGTGCGAAGAGGGCCTCGATGATTAAAGTGGAACAATTAGATTAGCGCAGCAGGAATGTTTCGTTCGATTTTGGTGTAATTTGGTGAGTTCGGCTTCGATTATGTTGGCAGCAGCACGTGAAAAAACGACATCGTTTTTTCATTTGGAAAGATGGGTGGGTGCTTTTCATCTGGTTGCACTCTTTACAAGTAATCTCTAATCACAAAATCTTTTTTTTTAATTTCGTGACGGTTCTAATTCTATTTAGAAATTCACTTCATTCAGTTTTGAGAAAAGAAAGAAATCTTCAAGCAAAGAAGAATTGAAATAAAATGTGGCAAAAAAGCGAAGACAGAAAAATTAAACAAAAAAGAACGTGTAAGAATTGAAAAACAAACGAAAAACAATTAAACAAAACCGAAAGAATGAAATAAAAGCAATTGATCTCCTGAGGAATACGTACAGGTTTTTTTTTAAATATTTTTCACCCTACCTTGAGGTTTCAACTTTAAATTCAAAAATATTATTACGTATTATCTTTTATAGTTATCACAAATAGCAAATGTGGATCGCAAAGTTTAGAAAAAATTGCAACTTTTGTTCTTTTTAATGGAAGACCCTATACATTGTTCGCCAAAATGAACGATCATTTTTACCGATTTAAAAAATATAGCCGTTTGTGACATATTTCAGTTTAAAGTGTGAATAAAATAATAATAATAATAATAAACCATATTATTAATAATAATAATAAACCACATTATTATTATTATTATTATTATCTCTTTTATTACGCCACTATTAATTGTTTATTTTTTTTGTAGTTTTTTCAGAAAAAGTTTTCCAGGGTTCGGGTTTGAAACAAAATTAGAAGAAAAGTGGAAGTTATGGGAAAAAAGGAAACGATTTTCCTCTTAAAAATTGGACGTTCATCTTTTGTTTTTCTTTTCCTTTCCATTTTTTTTTTAATTAAAATACTCGATGTTTTCAAATTGTTCTTCAAAATTTAACTTGGGGGGCTCCCGCGATCGTTGTCCATAATTGAATTGCCTTCCGGTTGCAACCGCGTCACGACTGCTTCTACTACGACGTTTCGTTCTCCATTGCAGAAGAAGAAGTTCCTCAGGGCTGCTGCTCATCGATTAACGAGAAGTAGCAGTAACACCACCAACTGCAGCAGCAGCCCTGAGGAAGTTCTTCTTCTGCAATGGAAAGCGAAACGATGGCAGTAGAAACAGTCGTGACGTGGTTCCAATTCAATTATTATTTTTCAAAAATCGAATCAATTGCCGGAATTAATTTTTTCTCGTTTTACTTGTCGTTGAACGTTTTCTTTTGATATTTTGAGAAAAATATGTTTAGTTAACAAAACTGAGGAAGAAAAACGTAAAAATTATGTGAAAACAAAAGAGGAACAAGTTTTCTCACGAAATCTCATGAAACTTCGCTCGTCTTTTGTTTTCTCACAATTTGTTTTTCTTGTATTGTTTTTCTGTTTTTGTTTTTTTTTCTTTTTCTTGTATTGTTTTTCTGTTTTTGTTTTTTTTTTCTTTTTCTTGTATTGTTTTTCTGTTTTTGTTTTTTTTTCTTTTTCTTTTAATTCCTTTTTTTTTCTTAAAATACTAAAAGTTTTCAAATTGTTTTTCAAAAACCAAATCAGTTTTGCTTCACTGAAATTTTTTTCGTCTTCCTTGTCGTGTTCCTGTTAATTGTTTTCTTTTGTTATTTTTTTAGTTAACAAAATTAAAAGGAAAACGTAAAAATTATGTGAAAACAAAAGATGAACAACTTTTCTCACGAGATCTCATGAAACTTCGCTCATCTTTTGTTTTCTTGTATTGTTTTTCTGTTTTTGTTTTTCTTTTCTTTTTCTTTTAATTTCTTTTTTTTTTCTTAAAATACTTGAAGTTTTTAAATTGTTTTTCAAAAACCAAATCAGTTTTGCTTCACTGAAAATTTTAATCGTTTTCTTTTTTTCTTTCGTTTTCCTTGTCGTGTTCCTGTTGAATGTTTTCTTTTGATATTTTGAGAAAAATATGTTTAGTCAACAAAATTAAAAGAAAAACGTAATAATTATGTGAAAACAAAAGAGTAACAACTTTTCTTGCGAAATCTCATGAAACATCGGTCGTCTTTTGCTTTTCCATAATTTGCTTTTCTTGCATTGTTTTTCCGTTTTTGTTTTTCTTTTTCTTCTAATTTCTTCTTTTTTTTAAATACTCAAAGTTTCCAAAAATCAAATCAGTTTTAGTTTACTGACATTTTTAATAGTTTTTTTTTTTCGTCTTCCTTGTCGTGTTCTTGTTAATTGTTTTCTTTTGTTATTTTGAGAAAAATATGTTTAGTTAACAAAATTAAAAAGAAAACGTAAAAATTATATGAAAACAAGAGAGGAACGGAACAACTTTTCTGGCGAAATCCTATGAAACATCACTCGTCTTTTGTTTTTCTTGCAATTGTGTTTCGTTTTTATTTTTCTTTTCTTTTTCGTTTTAATTTCTTTTTACTATTAAAATACTCGAAGTTTTCAAATTGTTTTTCAAAAATCAAATCAAATTTTTATCGTCTTCCTTGTTATGCTCCTGTTCCTCATTTTGGTTTAAGAAAATTAAAAGGAAACCATAAGAATTATGTGAAAACAAAAGAGGAACGACTTTTCTCACAAAATCTTATGAGACATCGCTCGTTTCTAGTTTTCCCATAGCTTCTTCTTTTGTTACTATTTTTTATTATAACACTTGAAATTTTCAAATTGTTTTCAAAAACTTAGTCAATTTTGTTTTACTGGAATCTTTCAATCGATTCTTTTTTATGTAATTGTTATTAATATAAAAATCAATCCGACCCGGGGATAAAAGCTTTATTATTAATTCATTTTGTAACGTTTGAAATATTCAAATCATATTCATAACTGAAACAGTGATTTAGCAGTTTTTTTTTTAATTGAAACAAGAAAAAAATGATGTTTCATTTCAGGCAACATTAGATATTCAGGGTATTTCATAAAAAAAAAAAAAAAACATTGTAGTTTTTCTCTACTTTGCGTTGCGCTTTTGTTTGTGTTGATAACTCTAAAACGCAATACCTATAAAAAGCCACAACTTTTGTTTTAAGGTTTTTCTCGAGCTCTTAAAAAAGAGTCTCTTCTAGCAACGATCATATCAACAAGAGATGGTTATGTCAATGCTATTATTTGTGTATACTTTCCCCACCACAAAAAAAGCAGCTTTGTGTATCAGATCATAGGTGTCACCACCAATATTAAATGTAGAAAATAAAACGACACAAAAGCAAAATTAAGACACTAGATGGCGCTCTAAAAATTATAATTATGGGCGGGATATTTGAATTCCTGTATTTAATTTTTAGTTTTGGGAAATACACTAATAATTCAGCAAACGTATTTTTATTTAGAAACACAAAGTGACATTTAAATTACAAACTATTTAGCTCATAATTTGGCAGAATGTGAATCTAAATACAAGTACATTTGCTGAATTATTAATGTGTCTGGTTTATAGGTACTTACCAAAATAAATAATAAGGATGCAGATTAATAACTTTACTTCATAAAATGCAAATACAATAAATTAAAATTGATTGTTATAATAGCGCAATATATCAAGGGGGATATTCTGTAAAATATTAACAAGCTTGTAACATTTTAAAATATAGTTATGTGATTGGTTCCTATATCAACAGAAATTAACAGCATTTTAATTTCACGTTTTTGAAAAATAATAAGTACTTAACACAGTTCTCATTCAAAATAAACATGAAAATTAGTCTACAAGAGTTCTTGCACATTTAAAGGTGAAAAGATTTCTACTGCTGATACAAATTTTTTTAATTTTGGTGTACATTATTGTACTATAGTGCCAATTTAAATGCTACTTGAAAAGAGCGTAGCTATTCAGCTACCGAAGTAAATAATATAAAGTATCTATATGTGATACATACTGAAAAACAACAGTAATATTAAATGCACAGTAAGAATTTCAGTGATTAAGTGATTCTACCACATTCAGTCAGTAATGCAACTTGTATAAACTTTTCATTACAAATGATTGAAGTTTATAGTACACTTGACGGAACGACCACTGTCTGGTGCAGGACAAATATGATACCGAAGTGTTAAAAAGAAATAATAATAATAATAAGTGAATGTGTAAAGAAATAGTCACATTTTCATGCAGCATAATTACAAATGAAATGTAAAAAATCATTCAAAAAGAAAACGAAATCCTGACTATAAGTAAAACTAAATTCTAAAAATTAACAAAACTAAAATTTAAAAAGAATTTCTATAAATAAAATGAAATTCTAAAGGGAAAACAAATTAAGCAATACAAAGAAGGATGCAGTGGGAGGGCATTCACTTTGAAGAACTGGTTGTTCTAAAAGTGACACGCTTTCCATAACACTCTCTTTATCCACAAGTGACGGAACAGCATTACTGTTGAGTGAATTGCAGAGGCTGTTTCGAAATGATGTACGAGTGAAATGTTTGGCACACACTCTCTTCTTTCGCTGTACAGATTCAGGTGGCATATTCAAACCCAGAGCAGCAAGCCATTCTTGACACCTTAACATAAAATAAAGTAAAATTAACAACTGATACTTACTAATGTTGCTCAAACTGAGACTTTTATATCATTCTAAACAATTAATCATTATTTTGCCTAATTAAAAAAAAAAAAACTTGAAAATAAACTCAGAATACAAAATTGGAGATTTCTCAAAAAAACTGTTAAAATGCATCAAAAATCAAACTTTTCAACAAAACAAAGCAAACAATAATATCCTGAAAAATGTAAAGTAGGAGATACGTATCAGTATGTTTATAGTTTATACCCTCTAAAGGTTTTTTTAAACAACAATCACGTTTAGAAATTCTCATTTAGTTTCTTGACAGGTCTACAAAGTAATTCAGTAAGAATTTTAAAAGCATAATTTATTTCTTTCAATTTAATAGCTCAAAAACGTGCATATATAATACACCATTTTTTTATTGCACACCGGCGGCCATATCTCTTGCGGCGGACCGGATTCTATGCTTGATTACGCTCAATTTGGATTTAACTTACCTGGCGATTGATTTTGGAAACCAAAAGGATTGTATGTTTTCCTCAGAACTTTTACACAACACACAAAACCGACGATTCATGATAAAACACTTATTGAACAATAAAAAATAAGTAGGTTCACGAAAACACAAGTATTCAAATGCGTACTCCGACTTGGTTTTGTGAATTACCCATAGACCTTTCGGAAAAAGACGCCATCTATACATAAGAACAAGGTCTAAAAATATAAAACAACATGAAAACGCAATCTGTAAAATAACTAACTATTTAGCGGCCTCTATGATCTGATACACAAAACATACCTACCCCTTGCCTTTAACCCCCTTGGCCTACATTTCTAAGTGATACATATTTTTCCTATTGAGTCGGACCCCCGTGCTTCTAGGTAGGGTGCAAACTATTTTTTTTTAAAAGACTGTCTATACAGGGTGTCTCAACGATCTCCTACAAAAAGTACGAAGCACGAATTAACTTACGAGGGCTACATTGGATTATCCCCCACATTAAAAAATTGAAGACGGGGTCTCCCTTTCCCCCTTTACTTTTGATAAAAGGGAGACGAAGTAGAAAAGTCTGCGTGACGTCAGAAATAAGTAACAAACAAGACTAAACTGATTAAACGTTAAACCATTGAAAGTAGATAATTGTACAAAAAAATTGGGAAATAAGAAAACAAAGAGAAATTTAAGAAGTAATGGAGAGAATGCTTCCTAAACTTTACACTTCGAATCATTAAGTTTTGAAGCTAAATGAAGACGTGATGGACAAAAACAAAAGATATACTGATAGAAAAAAAATAAAGTCTGTCAAGCACTGCTCCTTTAAACCTGGAAAAACAAATGAAAATCGAAACTGACACTTCCCACAAAAGTGCTGGTATGCGTTAAAAAATGTTCACCCTGTATATACCATTATGACCTCGTGAAACTTTGCTAATTCTTCGAAATAAATAAGTTTCTTTTTTAACTAAATGAAGATGTGATGAACAAAAATCAAAGAGGAGTATTGACAGACAAAAATAAAAATCAGTCAATTACTGACGCTTTAAAGCTTGTGGATGAAAGCACAAATGCTTTAATGCTCGAAAACAAATGACGAAACTAAAAGTGTTCGTCCTGTATATAGCATTGTAATTTTGCAGATACTTGAAATTAAGTAAGTATTTTTTTAAGTAAATGAAGAATGATAGATAAAAATCTGTCAAACAACGATTCTTTGAATTTTCTGGATAAAAGATCGCGAATTGAAAACAAAATAGCACAAGTGTCATCAGTAACTCGAAAATAAATGCAAATTGAAACTGCAACTTTCACCCTGTATATCCCATGTTGTATCTTTGAGAACACTTCGAATTAGTTATATATTTTTTATTATATTATTCGCGTTTAAAAATATACAAATTAGTTGCTAACACAGTCGTCATCCAAATGCGTAAGATTTTGTGTCGTTGGAGTACTTCAAGGTGGTTCGTTGGGACCACACGTTTTCTCGCAACTTAATTTTTATTTTTCAGAGCCTAAATTTTGCTTTTGTTCCGAAAAGTTGTTGCACCTTCATAATATTTTGCAAATAATAATACATACTTCGAATTAAATAAGTTTTTTTTTAGTCAATGAAGAGTGACAGGCAAAAACAAAAAAGAAAAAAAGAAAAATCCATCAAACAGCGTCTCTTTAAAGTTTCTGAATTAAAAAATGGCGAATTTAAAATAAACAGCACGAATGTCATCGTCAATGCACGAAAACAAATACAACTTGGAAGTGCAACATCCTGTATGCCTTTAAGAAAGTATTCACCCTGTATATTCCATGCTGTACCTTTGTGAGAGGTTTACGAATACTGCGAATTAAATAATCTTTTTAATTGTTTAAAATTATACAAATCTTTAACAAATTAGTAGCTAACACAGTCGTCATCAAAATGCATGAATTTTTTTGTTATTGGAGTACTTCAAGGTGGTTCGTCGGGTCCACACGTTTTCTCGTGACTTAATTTTTATTTTTTTCTTCCTGAAACTTGGTGCACCTTTACAACATTTTACAAATAAGTAAAATTGATTTCTAAATAAGTTTTTTTAGTCAACGATGACCTGACATTAAAAAAAGTTCCTTTTCTCGACTCTAAGCTCGTTCTTCCTCTTCCTGCGGCAATCCATCACCTTTGCCGTCAGTAAGCGGAGAAAAAAGGCATTTTTCACGTGCGCGTTTAAATCTCGCAACACAACCGCGCGTCTACGTGCCACGATGAACAGGGGAGAAAATTTTTTATTTACACGATCGCCGAGGGGTGGATATCGCTCGTTCGCTCGCTTGCTGGGAAAACGTTCGTTAGCGAAATTGTTTGTTTGCGCGCCCGCGTCCGCATTCAAACACTTACCGGGACACCCCCGACGCCGATAACGTAGAGCAGTTGCGTCATGAAGAGGGCGGCTAGCAGGTTCATTAGGGTAGTGCCTGACAGATTGCGAAGGTCCGAGAATAGGCTGGAACAAACAGCTCGTTAGTGTCAAATCCGACCTGGACAGATTGCTTGGATTTCACTGTAGGGTGATAGGGTCGATGGGCGGAAAAAAAAAATCGCCCCCTCACCCTTAAGATAATCACAAGAATTTTCAGTAGTACCCCGCGTAAATTACAAATAGCACTTAAAGCTATCAAAAAAAAATTCTAAATTCTAATAGGTCACGTGTGAGTTTAATGAATGAAGGATTTGCGGAGGAAAAAAGAAAACGCCGGCGGCGGAAAAGCTCTGCGTGAAACCGGATATTCCAATTAATTTTTAATTGGTCATCAAAGCCGAAAGCGCGGGCTCGATTTCGCAGTTCGACGACGCCATTCGCCGTGTCATGGCTTTGACAATCGAAAGCTCTTCACGTCGCAAGCCCCAAAAGGAAAATGCGATGGAGCTTTTCACCATTCAAAGAGGGACGCGCTCTGTTTTTAACAACCGAGAGCGAACCAACCGCCCTTTGTTTTTATTCTTTTTTTACCAAACAAAAAAAGAAAGCAGATTTTCCGTCAAAAAAAAATTAAAAACGCGTACAGTCGCTGACAGTGAAAAGAGAGCGTGCCAAGCGAACTCCTGTGCGTTCTCTTTTAGCTTTCCATGGGCGTACGTGTAAAAGAAGTTTTTAGATCAGCTCAAGAGGCACGACGGCGAAGAAATCGTAAATTTAAACCTCCCCCGAATTGCCTTCCAGTTTTATTGCGCCCGAATTTGTTCTAATGAGTTTGTCGCACCGTCCATAAAGCCGGAGGCGCCGGAAGGGTGAATTGTTTATTTCGAAGACGACTTGTTCGTGACCGGGGTCGCTAAACGGAGAATCACCCCCGGCTTTTTCGCCTTTGCAGAATTTCCTGACTTACCACCCTCTGACATAAAGAGAGAGAGGAAGGGGCGGGGGCGGAACGTCGCATTACGAAGTGGAGTTTAAAAGCGCTTAGCAGATTGCAGGTCATCGAAAACCCCTTGGCACCCCTTTATTTTATGCAGCCCGTCTATTTTATTATTGGAAACGACGGCCAAGGGTGTTTTTAGCAGAACGCATTTCATTTACGTGAGCTAAGAACTTAATACAATCAGGGTAGTTTTTTTTTTTTTTTTGGTTTCTCCATTAACCCTTCAAACTTTTCTTGAAATGAAACTGGAAGCACATCACCCAACCAACCCCGTCACAGTTTCTGGGAACTGTGATGGGGTTGGGTTGAGTGATTTGCCTATTTTGAATTAAATCGTTTATTTCGAAGATGACTTGTTCATCACACCACCCCCTGGCTTCCTCGTCTTTGCAGAAACGTCACAGTTAATCAAAATCCCCTTAGCATCCCTTCATTTTATTTTTTATTTTATTCCTCTTTACTGAAATTGTCGTTGCTGTTTCGATGATTTCAATCGGATTTGAAAAATTAATTTTGTTTACTGTGTGGGCAATTGTCAAAAACATATTCCGACCCTATGTTTAGCCAACGTCATCTCTTGTTTGGAAACGAAACTTCAAGCAACAAACTAGGAAACTTTTTTGAACCGTGTCTCTTGGCCAACTAGAATATTTCGTGATCAGTTTTTGAATTGGTTCTCTCATTCTCTGCCAAAATAAAAGCGAGATCTTGACCGGATCTGTCACGTCATCTATTGACTAAATGCTGAAAGTATTTTGCAACAATTTCCGTTAGTTTCAAGAATAACCTTTTGGTCACTCGATTTTTTTCTTCCTTTTGAAAACAGTTTAGTGGCGCCATCTGTCGGTCGGTCGATTACTAGAAATCGATTTAAAAGTTCATCATGACATGGCGAAGTAGGTCCCGTATTAGAAGAACACGAAAAGTCACTTTAAATTACACCACGTTAGGTTATAAGAGAAACACTTTCACTGTTTGACAGCTGTCACCTGTAACAACGAAAATCCCTTTAGAAACTCATGTTTCTTGTAAGTCCTGTATTAGAGGAACACAAAAATTGCTTTAGGTTATGTCACGTTAGGTTATAACAGAAGAAGCGGCTTCGAACCGCTAGTTTTCTCGTTTCGGTTTTCGTTCTGATTCAATTCAAAATAAATAAATATCGGTTCGGTTCCGGTTTTCATTCAGCCTTTTTCCGGTTTCCGGTTCGATTCCGGTTGGAAACCCTGATCTAAAGTGACTTTTGTTTTCATTTAATACATGACTTGCAAAAAAGAGATGATTTCCCAAACGGATTTTCGATTAATCGATTGACAGACGACAGCTGACAAACAGTTAAAGCTAACCTAACCTAACCTAACGTGACATACAAGACTATAAGACGTACAAGATTTGTAAAACCGGAATGGATTTTAGTTTGACAGATGAGGGTTGTCAAAGAAGTAACCTAACCTAACATGGGAAAACTTAAACGGATTTTTCGTATTCTTCTTCACCTTATACAAAAGTTTTAAAAAGAGGAATGACATACCAGACGTACAAGAAAGCGATAGATTTTGAATTGACAGACGACAGCAGTCAAACAGTTAAAGTATTGCTTTTATAACCGAACGTGATATAATATAAAGTGATTTTTCAGGTTCGTCCAATACAAGACTTGCAAAAACGGAATGACTTCCTAAATGGATTTCAGTTTGACAGATGACAGCTGTCAAACAGTTAAAGTGTTTATCTTATAACCTAATGTGACATATCCTAAAGTCATTTTTCGTTTTCATCTAATACAAGACTTGCAAGAAACTGATGAGATCCTAAAGGATTTTCTATTGAGCAATGACAGCTGTCAAACAGTTAAAGTGTTTATCTTATAACTCAACGTGATTCTTCGTGTTCACCTAATACAAGATTTCCTGAGCAGATTTTCGATTAATAAATGACATAAGAGCAACCCTTCAACTGTTTGATAGATAACTTAATGTGACATAACCTCAAATGATTTTTCATAAAAAGGGACGACTTCCTAAATGGATCTTTCGACTGACAGATGACAGGTGTCAAACAGTTGCTCTTATAACCTAACCTGATGCAACCTGAACTAATTTTTCATATTCACCTAATATAGGACGTCCAGAAAAGGGATGACATCCCAAAATATTTTCTTTTAACTAATAACAGATGTCGAACAGTTAAAGTTACTATTTTATATCCTATCGTGACTTAATCTAAAGCGATTCTTCATGTTCATCTAATACAAGATATGCAAAAAGGGGATGATTTCCTTTTTCAGCTGTCATCTGTCAAACGGTTAAAGTATTTCTCTTATAACCTAAAGTAATTTTTGGTTTTCTTCTAATACAAGACTTGTAAGAGATGAGTTCCTAAACGGATTTTCGATTGACAGGTGGCAGTATTTCGATTTTTGTTTGACAGACAACAGCTGTAAAACATTAAAGCGTTGCTTTTATGTCCTGACGTGACATAACCTAAAGTTTTCCAACAACTTTTTGTATTCATTTAATTCAAGACTTGCAAAGGCATGACTTCCATTTTCGCTTTCGTTTGACAGATGACGGCTGTCATACATTTAAAACGTTCCTCTTATAACCTAACTTGGCGTTACCTAAAGTAATTTTTCGTTTTCATATAATACAAAACTTACAAAAAAAGGGATGACTTCCTAAATGGATTTTCGGTTAACTGTTTGACAGCTGTCAAACAGTTAAAGCATTTGTTGCTCTTATAACTTAACGTGTTATTATCTTAAGTGACTTTTCGTGTCCATTAATTAACAGGTGACAGCTGTCAAAGAGTTAAAGCGTTTCGCTTATAACCTAACGTGGCGTAACCTAAAGTAATTTTTCGTTTTCACGTATACAAGACTTGCAAAAAGATGATGATCTCCTAAATGAATTTTCGATTGATAGATGACAGCTGTCAAGCAGCTAAAGTGTTGCTCTTATCGCCTAACATTACACAATCAAAAAAGTGATTTTTTGTATTAATCTAATACAAGACTTGCAGAAAAGGGATGACATCTCAAAATGATTTTCTATTGACTTACGACAGCTGTCAAACAGTTAAAATTAAAATCTTAAGTCCTAATTTATCTTAACCTAAAGCGATTCTTCTTGTTAATCTAATACAATATACTTCTAAAAACGGGATGATTTCCTTTTTCGTTTTTGTTTGCAAGATGTCAAACAGCTAAAGTGTTTCTCTTATAACTTAAAGTTATTTTTGGTTTTCATCTAATACAAGACTTGCAAGAAAGAGATGAGTTTCTAAACGGATTTTCGACTGACAGGTGGCAGCTGTCAAACAGCTAAAGTGTTTCGATTTTTGTTTGACAGATAACTGCTGTAAAACAGTTAAAGCGTTGCTCTTATGACCTGACGTGACATAACCTAAAGTTTTCCAACAACTTTTCGTGTTCATTTAATTCAAAACATGCAAAAAGAGGGATGAATTCCTTTTTCGTTTTCGTTTGACAGATGACAGCTGCCATACAGTTAAAACGTTCCTCTTGTAACCTAACGTGACGTTACCTAAAGTAATTTTTCGTTTTCATCTATACAAGACAAGGGATGACTTCCTGAATGGATTTTCGGAAGTATTTTAACTGTTTGACAGCTGTCATCTCTTAAGCGAACATATGTTTAAGAAGGCTTTGAGATTTGCAAGAAGGAATGACTTCCTAAACAGATGTTTGATTAACAAATGATAGCTGTCGAACAGCTAAAGCACTTCTGTTATAACCCAAAGTAATTTTTTGTGTTCATTTAATAAGACTTGCAACAAACAGATTATTTCCTGAATGGATTTTCGATTAGCAGATGACAGCTGTCAAACAGTTAAAGCGTTTATTTCTCTTATAACTTAACGTGACATAATCTAAAGCGACTTTTCGTTTTTATCAAGGCCTTCTGATGGAAACGAAAAGTCACTTAAGATCATAATCATGTTAAATTATAAGAGAAACAAACGCCGTCATCAATCCGTCAATCGAAAATCCATTTATGAAGTCAGCTCTTCATGAACACGAAATCTCTTTTCCTTTTTTTTTTGGAATGGAATTCGAACCCGGAAACTGAAGTAGGTAGGGTTGGCACCTCTTTGTTTTACGTACGAAGAAAGCTGAGAAATTTAGGGAATGCAATACAGGGTGTTCCATGTTCAATATCTTTATGTTAAAAATGTTGAAAAGTTTCTTGCATTTTTTGAATGCTGAATAAATTCTAGCTTGAAATGATAGGTCGCATCATAGGTCCATCGTGAACGGTTCTCGAGCTCTAAAATCAAGCCTCGAAGTGTAGGAATTAGAGCTCGAAACCCGTTCAAGTTAGACCCACATTGCAACACATCATATCAGTTTAAAATTTGACGCAGAGTACGAAAAAGCCATAAAATTTTAAGTGCAAGGTTTAATTTACGATTTACGGACGAGAGTGACATCTTTTCAAATGGAAACTCAAAAATATTCTTGCATTTTTTAATTGCTCAGTAAATTCTAGTCTGATTTTATGTGTCGCGTCATGAGTCTACCGTGGATGTTCCTCGAGCTTTAAAATCGTGCCTCGAAGTATTACATAATGGTCGCGATTTCTCCAAAATGGAAAGAAATGCATTCTTGTGACTTTAATTGTCGAATTGTTTTCATCGAACTGCATAAAACTCTGCATTTCTGCATTAAAATAAATGTAGTGGTGCATCCACCAAATCCGTCTTATTTGTGAAACGGAAACAGAATAGTGTTGCTTCCACTGTTAAATCAATTTCATCGAGAGATATAATCCTGTGGGTAACTTGAAGTCTTTACGTTTCGCTGAACATTGACGGCTTTCTCAAGGGGATCATGTTTATAAAAAAAAAACTTATACTGCGGTAGTAATTCCCTTAGGTCTACGAAAGTTTATTGGGTTGAAACAAGCGCCAGTTCGCACAAATGACGAACAAATAATTACCTCGGTCGTTTAATATCGGTCCTGGTGACCTTGAGTTTTCCGCGCTTCGAACGAAAAACTCAAGGAAAGCTGCCAGTCACGGAATTACGCCATTAACCCACTTGGGGGTGTATTTGCATCGACTACGTACACGTAGCGTTTCTTGTAAATATTATCTCGATTGCATTCGGTTAAGGTCATATTAAAGTCGAACATCAAAAGTAGATTAAAGCAAAGTATTTTCGAGTTTCCTTACATCAGAAAGTTTTCTTCTGCGATTTTCACTTTAGTGACATGCATTTTCCATAAACATATATAGTTACAACCCATCAGTTTATTGTTGCGTTAAGACTGCGCTGTTACGTTTTTTTGAACATCAAATTTAAAAAAAAAAAACACAGCAACGGACCATTAATATGACCTTAAGGTGTAAGCAACATAAATATTTTGGAAAGTACATTTATGTTGTTTATAAATGAGACCGGGTGATAGGTGTGCCTCAAGGTTCTACTAATGGTCCGTTACTGTGTTTTCTTTTAGTAGATACTCAGACAAACGTAACTTCGTAGTCAACACGCGACAACAAACTGACGGAATGTAACTACGAAGCGGCACATAAATATGATTGATTCTTACTTACTGTGCCGCATAGTAAAAATAGAGGACCGACGCGCTAAGACATGCGTAATTTGACGTTTTCATGCAAACTCTATTTTTATAACTCCCTCCCTGATTACGTTTCCACGGCCTTGTCCGATTTTAGCCGCCACTATCAAAATCGATACGCCTTGCCGCGTTAAGGGCGAACTTGTGTTCACGCGACGCGTGTAAATATCTCCGATAAAACCGGTTTACGGTCATTCCAAGTCGTTCCATTAATTTTACGGCCGCCTTAAATTTTATTTACGACTGTGTAGCGCAGAGCTTGCAGGTGAATAAAAACGAAAAAAAAAAGAAATCACGCGCCTAAACTAATCGTTGTGTGCGGCGGACGGAATTAATAAAGTTCAAGGTCGGAGTTGCCCCGCGAACCGCGTTCACTTTGCCGAAATGGTGGAGGCGTAGGCGCCCCAGAGCAAATGGAACAGGATATTACTTGCGTGTTTCCATTGTGTGTGTGAACGGACCGCTTTTATTATAATGTTCTCATCGGAAACTAGAATGGATTTCATAATATGGGAGGACCTCACATTAGATTTTTTTTTTTGGGGAGGGGTGGGGGTGTAATAACGAAACTCGAAAGTATCCAACACTTTTAAGAACTTCTAGCATAAAAGTATCGAAGTTTCTATAGAAAATATGTAATTTTCACTCGAAAACCGGAAATTTAGAGGCACACTCAGAATTTTTATTGCATTTCTGAAGTGCCGAGTAAATTCTAGCTTGATTTGATGGGTCGCAATGTAGGTTTAGCGTGAACGGTTCTCGAGCTCTAATTCTTATACTTCGTGGCATGTTTTTAGAGCTCGAGGACCGTTTATGTTAGAGCCATGATACGACCCATCATATCAGGCTAGAATTTACTCGGCAATTCAAAAATAGAAGAAAACTTGGGTGTTTCCATTGAAAATATGCAGTTTTTATCCGAGAACAGGAAATTAAGAGGCGTAATCAGAAATTTGATTGCATTTCTGTAATGCCGAGTAAATTCTAGCCTGATTTGATGGGTCGCAACGTGGGTCTAGCGTGAACGGTTCTCGAGCTCTAATTCTTACACTTCCAGGCATGGTTTTAGAACTCGAGAACTGTTCACGATGGACATATGATGCGACCCATCATGTCAGACTAGAATTTACTCGGCAATTCAAAAATACAAGAAAACTTGGGTGTTTCCATTGAAAATATGTAGTTTTTGCTCTAAAACAGGAAATTAAGCGGCATAATCCGAAATTTGATTGCATTTTTGAAAAGCCGAGTAAATTCTAGCCTGATTTGATGGGTCGCAACGTGGGTCTAACGTGAACGGTTCTCGAGCTCTAATTCTTATACTTCGTGGCATGGTTTTAGAGCTCGAGAACCGTTCATGTTAGACCCATGATACGACCCATCATATCAGACTAGAATTTACTCGGCAATTCAAAAATACAAAAAAAAAAACTTGGGTGTTTCCATTAAAAATGTGTAGTTTTTGCTCGAAAACAGGAAATTAAGTGCCGTAATCCGAAATATGATTGCATTTTTGAAAAGCCGAGTAAATTCTAGTCTGACTTGATGGGTCGCAACGTGGGTCTAGCGTGAACGGTTCTCGAGCTCTAATTCTTACGCTTCCAGGCATGGTTTTAGAACTCGAGAACCGTTCACGATGGACATATGATGCGACCCATCATGTCAGACTATAATTTTCTCGGTAATTCAAAAATACAAGAAAACTTGGGTGTTTCCATTGAAAATATGTAGTTTTTGCTCGAAAACAGGAAATTAAGCGGCATAATCGGAAATTTGATTGTATTTCTAAAATACGGAGTAAATTCTAGCCTGATTTGATGGGTCGCAACGTGGGTCTAACGTGAACGGTTCTCGAGCTCTAATTCTTACGCTTCCAGGCATGGTTTTAGAACTCGAGAACCGTTCACGATGGACATATGATGCGACCCATCATGTCAGACTAGAATTTACTCGGCAATTCAAAAATGCAAAAAAAACTTGGGTGTTTCCATTGAAAATACGTAGTTTTTGCTCTAAAACAGGAAATTAAGCGACACAATCCAAAATTTAGCTTTAGCTTGATTATATGGGTCGCAACGTGGGTTTAACGTGAACAGTCCTCGAGCTCTAATTCTTACGCTTCGAGACATAATTTTAGGTCTCGATTCATGATTTTAGAGCTCGAGAACCGTTCATGTTAGACCCATGGTGCGACCCATCACATCAGGCTAAAATTTACTCGGCAATTCAAAAATGCTATGAAATTTTGGAAGTTCCAATTCCTTTCAATTTGGGGGGGTTATTTTTAGAACACCCGATAGAGAATTTAACTCTCCATAATCAGCAAAGCTCAATTCAGATATTCGGTTTTTTTTAGTTTTAATTTTGATTATTACTATTTATAGTGAAAGTCACGAAATAATTTGAATAAATACAGCGTGTCCGGTATGTAATTATTTCTTGAAGGTGTTCGTTATTCTTGCTGTAATTGAGTAATTTGTTCAGGCAGTTGTGTTTGGCTGTGCAAGAAACTCCGGGAGAAGGCATCTCCATAATTTAATGTCACAAAACAGTGCAGGGCATTAATCTAAGTCCTAAGTGCGGGATGTTTAACATGCGATCGTAGATCATCGTAGTAGTTGTTCTGCGCTTGCTGCAGACTGTTAATCTCTTGAAGCCTGATCCTTGATTCATCAAGAAATTACTTTATTTCGTTATTTTACGTAAGCTTAGACTTCGACGCGCATATATTCGACCTTGATGATTTCTCCTTTAAATTGACGTATTTTCTTGGTTAAATCCTGAGGCAGGAGCCGTCTAAATACATAAATATTTAATCGATAGTTAAGCCTAAGCTAATATTACGACAAGATTAATCTACATCTATTAAAAGCGACGCGACGGCGACCGTCTACATTAACTGACGAATTGTTTCAGAGCGCGAGCTGTTTATTTATTTATAGCCCAAGAAAAACATTTCGCTGGAAACTTCACGTGTTTCTGACGTCCGCCCCTTCTCTTATTGAAACGGAATTATTAACAGCGAGAGCGCCGCGTCCATCGAGTTCAATTTATTTTCCTCCTCTCAGATTTGATTCTTTTTTATTTTTTTTGAAGTGTCATTCTTTCGATGGGGTCTATCTTCCAATTTTCCGTAGCCTTTCTCTCTAATAGCCTCTTCGTCGTCGTCGTCGTCGTCAGACAGAATTTCGAATTCACCCGGTGTCAGGATGAGGAGATATGCGAACGAATTACTTCGACTAGGACGTGTGACACGTCCGGAATCTCGAATATGACACATCATATTCGGTTTCTCACAGACAGGGCGTGTGTTACGCTCCTGAAATGTTCCATTTTGTCGGAAAAATCGAAATGATAATTGCGATCGCTAAATAGAGCTCACTCAAAGGAAGACGATAGTGGAAACCATTCCTACCTCTTATCAACTCGTTATTATCTTATGTTATGTTGAAACTTCACGCCATTTTCTCCAGCGCCCCTGGTAATGTCAAACAAATATCATTTTGAGATGTCAATAAATATAGTTGTCGCCAACATAACAAAATTAAATTTCGATTACTTTAGTAGCACATCTACTTTATGAAACCCAAATGAGTTTCATGATATAGTCTTTAAAGAACCAAAATTGCAAACAGAATAAAATCGTAAGTCGAAAATTTCGTCAAACATAATGACGTTGAAGTTAAACACGTGATTGCATCACCGACAGACCCCCCCCCCCCCCGGAACGCATCTGGCTTAAACGCCTTTAATGCTTTAGACTGCATTAATATTTAATTAAGTAGAAAGCGGCCTCGCATCTGCGACTTTGCTTACACAAACGGAGTGTGTTCGAAATCCTCGGATAGTTCTTCTTCTTTGGCTTTCGGATAGCTTTGCGCGAAGTTGGGCCGTAAAACAGAAAAGTTGGGGGGAAAACTTGCGGCTTTGAAGTTGCGCCCGCCCAGACACGGCTTCACACTTGCGGACGCTGTTCCATCCAATCTGCGAGCCCGAGTGTTTAATGCATTTTTGATAAGTTATTTATTGCGCCGCAGCTGGAACTCGAAATGTCGAAGTTTATTTATTAACATTAATTTTAAGGTGGAAGGTTTCTTAAAATAGCAGACGCTCGCTTCAATTTTTTTTTAGCGAGAAAGTAACGAACGCGAAAGAAAAAAGATTTCGTTGCAAAATTCGTTAAAAAGTTATCAAGAGCAATCGACGTGGTCTACCCAATGGGCGCAGGGCTGTAACTAGGGGGACGCCAAGGGATGCTAAGCCTGCCCTGGAAAACTTTAAGCCTGTCCTGACCCGAGATGAAATTATTATTTTTCCTTATTGTGATCGTTAGATTGTCACTTTTTTTGCTGTTTTTCTTCCCCCATAACATAACTTTTTTCACGAGCGATTGTCAATTGTTTTTCTTCACCGACAACTATCAATTGTTTTTTTTTTCACCAACGACTGTCAATTTTTTTTATGGACGGTTATTAAAATTGTTTTTCTTTACGAACGACTATCAATTGTTTTTCTTCACCAACTGTCAATTTTTTTTTTCATGGACGGTTATTAATAATTGTTTTCCTTTACGAACGACTATCAATTGTTTTCCTTCGCCAACGACTGTCAATTTTTTTTTTTCATGAACGATATTGAATCGATTTTCTTCTCTAACGACTGTCAATTATTTTCTTAGGAATGACAATCAATTCGTTTTCTTCTCGAGCAATCGTCAATTGTTTTTGTTGTCGAGCAATCGTCAATTGTTTTTCTTCATCAACGACTGTCAATTTTTTTTTTCATGAACGCTTATTAATAATTGTTTTCCTTTTCGAATGACTATCAGTTGTTTTTCTTCACCTACGACTGTCAATTTTTTTTCATGGACGGTTATTAATAATTGTTTTCCTTTGCGAACGACTATCAATTGTTTTTCTTTGTTTTCAACTGTCAATTATTTTCTTACGAATGACAATCAATTCTTTTTCTTCTCGAGCAATCGTCAATTGTTTTTCTTCTCGAGCAATCGTCAATTGTTTTTCTTCTCGCGCAATCATCAATTGTTTTTCTTCACGAACGACTGTCAATTTTTTTCATTAACGTTTATTAATAATTGGTTTCCTTTACGAATGACTATCAGTTGTTTTTCTTCGCCAACGACTGTCAATGATTTTTTCATGAACGTTTATTAATAATTGTTTTTCTTTACGAACGACTATCAATTGTTTTCCTTCACCAAGGACTGTCAATTTTTGTTTCAAGAACGATTGTGAATTAATTTTCTTCTTTAATGACTGTCAATTATTTTCTTACGAACGATTATCAATTGTTTTTCTTTGTTTTCCTGAGCGATTGTGAATTGATTTTCTTCTCTAACGACTGTCAATTATTTTTCTTACGAATGACTATCAATTGTTTTTCTTCTCGAGAATCGTCAATTGTTTTTCTTCTCGAGAATCGTCAGTTGTTTTTCTTCACCAACGACTGTCAATTTTTTTTTCATTAACGCTTAGTAGTAATTGTTTTCCTTTACGAATGACTATCAATTGTTTTCCTGAACGACTGTCAATTATTTTTCTTACGAATGACTATCAATTGTTTTTTTTGTTTTCCTGAACGACTGTCAATTATTTTTCTTACGAATGGCTATCACATGCTTTTCTTCTCGAGCAATTGTCAATTGTTTTTCTTCTCGACCAATCGTCAATTGTTTTTCTTTTCGAACGTCGTTTTTCTTCACGAACGTCTGTCATTTTTTTTTTTTTTTCACGAACGATTCTGAAATGATTTTCTTCTTTAACGATTGTCAACTATTTTTCTTGCGAATGCCTTTAATTGCTTTTCTTCTCGAGCAATTGTCAATTGTTTTTCTTCTCGGACGTCGTTTTTCTCCACGAACGTCTGTCATTTTTTTTCACGAACGATTCTGAAATGATTTTCTTCTTTAACGATTGTCAATTATTTTTCTTGCGAATGCCTATTAATTGCTTTTCTTCTCGAGCAATCGTCAATTGTTTTTCTTCTTGAGCAATTGTCAATTGTTTTTCTTCTCAAGCAATCGTCAATTGTTTTTCTTCTCGCGCAATCATCAATTGTTTTTCTTCACGAACGACGGTCAATTTTTTTCATTAACGTTTATTAATAATTGGTTTCCTTTTCGAATGACTATCAGTTGTTTTTCTTCACCAACGACTGTCAATTTTTTTTTTCATGGACGGTTATTAATAATTGTTTTCCTTTGCGAACGACTATCAATTGTTTTTCTTTGTTTTCAACTGTCAATTATATTCTTACGAATGACAATCAATTGTTTTTCTTCTCGAGCAATCGTCAATTGTTTTTCTTGTCGAGCAATCGTCAATTGTTTTTGTTGTCGAGCAATCGTCAATTGTTTTTCTTCATCAACGACTGTCAATTTTTCTTTTTCATGAATCATTATTAATAATTGTTTTCCTTTACGAACGACTATCAATTGTTTTTCTTCACGCACGATTATCAAATTTTCTTTTATCAATTTTCTATTCTTTTCCTTCAATTTTATTTCACGATCCTCTTTCACTCCACAAATTTTTTTCAATTATCGTTTATCAATTGTTTCTTCTCATAAACAATTGCCAATTGACTTTCTTTATCGTAAGTTGTTCCTTTGTCATTGCCTGTTCTCCTTCAATATCATGTCGCGACTTTGTTTTGTTTTGCTGATTTATTTAATGAGCGATTATCAAATTGTTTTTCTTCATAAATGATTTTCAATTAGTTTTCTTCGTTAGTGGTTGTCAATTGTTTCTCTTCCTTATTCTTTCGTCAATTTTGACTTAATTTTTAGTTTTATTTCACAACTTTCTTTTGTTCTATTTTTATGAACGATTTTCAAATTTTTCTTTTCGCGAATGATTGTAAGTTGTTTTCGTTCATTAATAAATTTTCTTCGTGAGTGATTGTTTGTCGATTGTTTCTCTTCATTGTGAGTTGTTTTCACGTCAATTTCATACTGTTTCACTTCTGTATTACTTCACAACTCTCTTTTGCTCTGTACGTTCTTTGTTTGTGAACGGTTTTCAAGTGCTTCATTTCGCGAATGATTGTCAATTGTTCGATTCAAGGTCATAAATTCATGAATCACCCTCATAGCAAAAATATTTTGAGCCACTGAATCGTTTCATCAAGGTCATCCTTACGCTGAATCATGCTATATTTAAGAAGTCATTCTTATGCTAAGTTATTCCATGCATCATCCTCCCCGTAACAAAGTAGAATTATTTTCAAGTCATTCTTATGCTGAATCATTTTATCAAGGTCATTTTTATGCTGAAACGTTCTATCAAGGTCACTTTTATACTGAATAGTTCCATCAAGGTCATTTTTATGCCGAATCGATACATGAATCGCCGTCTAAAGCATAAGGAAATGTTTTCAGGTCACTCCTATGCTGTATCGTTCCGACGAGGTCACTCTTATGCTGAATCATTCCCAGTATAACAGAGAAAAGATATTTTTAGGTATGTCTTATGCTGGATCGTTCCACCAAGGTCATTTTTACACAGAATTGTTCCGTGAATATCATTTTCATGAGGATCTTTTCTATGCTGAATATTTCTATGAGGCGCCCTCTATAACACATTTTTATGCTGAATCGTTCTGAAAAGGTCGTTCCTTTTCTGAATCATTCCATGTATAACAGGCCGGGCCGTTCTTATCCTGGATTGTTCAAAGATTAAATGTTTATATTAAAATCGTGTTTAGCCAATTCACAAAAGATGGTGTGGATTACACTACGATAAGCTTCCCCTAATTATTTAGTCTGGCTACGGCCCTGAATGGGTGTATTGAGGCACCCATGATTTATTTAATTAGAAATAAGTGAGAAATTTGTTTAGTTTTGTTTAGCGGAACGGAAAATCTCAGCGTGTTATTAAACCAAAGCATAAAACGTTTGCCCATAATAATTAGAGACTTCCCGACGAAACGCTGTTGCTATTATTATTCTTATTATTAGTTCGAAGACGTGTAATTACGTTGGACCATTAAGGTTGATGTGTTTACACTTTTAATTGAGTTTAGGCGCGGGTTTGCGCGTTTGATTAAATATTATGGAACCCTGTGATTTATTTTATGGATTCGTCCTCGCAATAATTTCGAGGTAGTCGTCAAAATAATGTGGATCCACGTTTTTTTTTTTTTTTTTCAAAATAAAATCTAGCTCACAGGAAAATTCCTCCCCCTGATTGCATCGTACGTTAAATAAATGGCTTCCTACATCAAAGCTCACGTATTCTTCTGGCTCATCCTTAAATGCTTCCTCATCAAAATAACGAGGGTTTTTAGTCTTCCCAGACGTGCCCGTTAGTTTCGCAGGGTTGAAAAAAATTTAGGCCACGTGAATGCGAAGCAAAATTCTGCACCTCGTTCGACGCAGAGAAAAAATTACAAAGAGTTTTATTTCAGGATTTGAAACCACACTCACATACCTCCACTTCGGTAGGCCTCCTTCCATTACATTAACCGAAGAGCTTTTTTCAATTTGGCCACGTTAGATGAAACCGATCCGAATAAACAAAGGATAATAAAAAATTCATACCTTACGGTCCGGGGCGCGGTAAATAAATTGAAATCCGAGTGCCAGAAAGGTGAATCAATCATCTTCCGGAGTTGTTTACATTTTAAGGGAAAGTTTAAGTAACTGCTCGGAAGCAATAATTTATTATTTATTAGGTTTAAAACTTTCCCCCTCGCGCAATAAATCTTCCTTTCGAGACGGTGCGGTGCAAGCGGAAGAAGAATAAGAAGAAGAGGGTCCTCCGCGATCGTAATAAAATAAAAGGGTTGCTTCCCTCGAATTCACTCGGGCCAGTGAGAAATTAATAAATTCGCACTGCGCAGTTAATATACGGAATTTGGCTCTAATTCGTTCGTCTTTGCGAAACCATTAAACCCGATTAAAAAGGGCTTGGTTCATTGGGGTTGCTATTTTTAATCACTCCAAGAAGCAGACATTCAACTTTCAAATTTTCTTTTCTTTCTAAAATAGAACCGAAATTTCGTTGTAAATCCACAAGTAATATCGTTTGTTTCATTGAAACTTAAAAAGGGGCGGAGGAGGACGTGAAACCACGCCTCCCTCGTTATAGGTACGTATATTGTGAAACAAGTAGTGCGGTCTTTATACATAAAATAATTGCCAATATATCTGCATTCTACAGTTTAGTTGCCACTATAATAAGAGCGAATGTTTTGTCAACATAACTTAAAATAAAATAAAATGAAAAAAAAAGGAAAAATTTCAAATAATTCTTGAAATAAAGCAAAGAAAGAGAAAATAAATCTATATTGTGCCGCCATCTGTTACACGAAACTTGAAATCGTTGCGAAAACGAGTCTTCAATATTGATCAAAAGATGGCGCTCTTTCCTTCCTATTGGAAACTTAACAGATGGCGTTATTCTTGTAAGAAGCAAAGAATTTAAAACATTTCTTGAAATAATTCCTAAAATATTTTCTTTTCTTTTAATTGAGAATTAGTCAGTTTTTTAATGACGTTTGAAAACTTGGGGTTTCGTTTAAATGACCGAAAACAAAAGAAAAAAGAAGGTAGGGCAAGGCAACGTATTCAATAAAACCAAAATTCGGATTCTTTCGAGTATTTTAACGAAAGAAAAACTTTCCCAACGAAAATTTACTTTAGACATAAAATAAAATTAAATACAACGATCGAGAAAGCAAATAAAGTTACACTGTGACGTTATCTCAGGTGTGGTTTTCGAGAATTTGTAAAATTGCTGCGAATGAACCTTCGGTACGAGCCGAAAGATGGCGTTCCTCTTCAGGTCCTAGAAACTTAGCAATTGTTTTAATTCTTCAATGAAACAAGAAGTTGAAATATTGTTAGATATTTTCTAAAAAAAATTCGAGTTAATTGATGACCTTTTAATGATCTTTCAATAGTATGATGTTGACGTTTCGTTCCGGTATCCGAAAACAAAAAGACTTTTGTTTGTTTTCCTTTCGACAAAAACAACAGACGATTGTAACTTGTTTTTCATTTTTATTTGACGTCCAAAAATACGTTAATAACACCAATAGTGAAAAGAACGGCCTACTTTCGACGTAGATGAACTTTAGTCTTTTGTTTTCTATTTTTCATTCGATGCAAAAAAAAACGGTCGTTTTTATAAGTATTTCTTACATAATCCAACTTTCTTTGTTTTTGTTGAAGAAATATTTAAAGCTTGTTGTGCTCTTATTTTTGTTTTTTTTTTATTTTTGACGAAAATATCAGAAATACAGAAATTATCGACTTTCGTTTGTTTTTATTTCGATCAAGAAGAAGAAAGAACGTAGATGGACGGCGGTCTTTTGTTTTCTACTTTTTCATATCTTTACGTAATCCATCGTTCTTTTATTTTTCTTGAAGAAATATTTGGAATTTGTTATACAATCGATCGCTTTGTTTTTTTTTTTATTTCGTCGAAGAAATCAGAAATACACAAAGTATCGACTTTCATCTGTTATTTTTTATCTCGACGAAGAAATGAAAAGTAAAACAAATTATCGACTTTTATTTGCTTTTTTGTTATTATTTCGACAGGAAAATCAGAAATACTCAAGGCATCGACATTCATTTGTTTTTGTTTTTGTTTTTAATTTCAACGAAGAAATCTGAGCTACACAAAGTATCGATTTTCACTTGTTTTTTTTTTATTTCAACGAAGAAACCAGAAATATTCAAGGTATCGATTTTCATTTGTTTTTTTTTTTAAATTTCGATGAAGATATCGGGAATACACAAAGTATTAACATTCATTTGCTTTTTCTTTTTTAATTTGACGAAGAAATCAGAAATATACAAAGCATCGATTTTCATTTATTTGTTTTTTTTTTTAATTTCGATGAAATCAGAAACACACAGTATTAACTTTTATTTGTTTTTTCTTTTTGTTTTTTTTTTTGACGAAGAAATCAGAAATCCACAAAATATCGATTTTCATTTTTTTTAATTTCGACCAAGAAATCGGATATCCACCAAGTATCGATTCCATTTGCTTTTCCATTTTTTTAAATTTCAACGAAGAATCAGAAATCTACAAAATATCGACTTTCATTTGTTTTGTTTTTTTTTTTTTAATTTAAATTCATTTGTTTTGTGTTTTGCACAAAGAATCGACTTTCATTTGTTTCCTTCTTTTTAAATATCAATTTTTATTTGTTTTTTTTATATCGACGAAGAAATTAGAAATCCACAAAATATTGACTTTCATTTGCTTGTTTTTTTTTTTTCAATTTGACAAAGAAATAGACGACTTTCATTTGCTTTTTTCGTTTTTTTAAATTTCGACGATGAAATCAGAAATACACAATTCATTTGTTTTGTTTTTTTTTTTAATTTCGACGAAGAAATCTGAGATACATAAAATGTTGACTTTCATTTGTTTTTTTTTTTTTAATTTTGAATGCACAGAATAACGACTTTCATTTGCTTTTTCGTTTTTTAAATTTCGACGGAGAAATTAGAAATGCACAAAATTCATTTGTTTTCTCTTTTGTCGAAGAAATTAGAAACACACAAAGTATCAACTTTTATTCGGTTTGTATTTTATACAAAGTATCGACTTTCATTCGGTTTTTATTTGGAACACAGTACAGACTTTCATTCGTTTTGTGATTTACGCAAAGAATGGACTTTCATTTGTTTCCATTTTTTATTTCGATGAAGAAATCAGAAATCATTTTTTTGTTTTTTTTTTTTTTTACTTTTTGACGAACAAATCAGAAATGCACAAAGTATCGACTGACATTTGTTCTTTTTTTTTCAGCTTTTGTTTCGATAAAGAGAGAAATTGTTCGTTTTGTGTACGGATTAACGTAATGCGCAGGTTCTTCCATACCGCTGATGTACGGCAGTCTTTTGTTTTCTATTTTCCATTTTCTCGATACAAAAAAAGCTCGCTTTCACAAACACGTGTTATCGTCATTGATTTTTTTTTTGTTTTTGGTAAAAAGTAAAAGTATTTATTATAGAATCGATTGTTTTTTGTTTCTACTTTATAAATACTTTCGATAAAAAGAAAAACAATTCCCACAGTTGAATAATTTTCGTTCGCTTTTGTTTCGACAAGAAAAAGAAGTTCATTCGTTTTTTCAGAAACTTTTAAAACAAATGAGGAACTAATTTTTTTTTTTTCATATGTAAAAACGTTATTCAATTCGATCGTTATATACTAAGTAAACCGGAAAGAAAGTCCACGGAATATGTTTAACGAAAAACTAAATACAACTTCTGAAATATCAGCAAAAAAGAGAAAAAGTAAAGGAAAAACTAAAAAAACCTAAAAAAAATTGAACTTCAAGAATATTTTTTTTTGTTTGTGTCCATTTTCGAGCGCTAGTCCGGCACTGTCTTCGTAACAAGCATCCGCACTGCAGTATTACGAATGCATTACATCATTGCGTTCGAATAATTCCATCGATTACGTACTCCCGCCTCTCTTTCCGCCCTTAGCTTCATACGTAAAAGCGTAAATAATTAAAAAAGGAACTCCATTAGCACTTCGAGTGAAGCAGCTTTACGTAAATTATTCAAAAACGCTAACCTCCCCCATGCGTCAGCACATCGCAGCACCAAAACTTACCCCCATCGAGAGCAAAAGTGTAAACACCATTTGTCAGCAAGGCTCGAGGCGTTTATCGAGATTTACTTGATAGTTTTCGTATACGTTGTACCACTTAGGGGATGTCTTCCTTTTTCTTTTTCTTTTTAGATACGACGAGAATTTATTATTATTATTATTAGAGGGCGAACGCTTCCCGAATTTTTAGAGTACGATTTTCTTTTGATGTTGTAGTTACATCAAAAGCTTTACTCAATTTATTCAAATAAATTCAAAAAAACGTTCGCTTGTTTCAGTATGTAAAAATTGGTACAAATTTTACAGAAAAGACTTTTATGCGTAAAACAAACAACAAAGGCCACAAAATACTTCCCTGCGATGCACCTCTTCTAATCACATTTGTTTCTGTTTTGTTTTTATTTTAGTTTAAATTTTTTAAATCCGAAAGCGTTTCAAATAATTCCTGGATACTTGAATTGAACGAAAGCAAAAAAATCGCATGTTTGAACGAGTGAAACATTTGAATAGTAAAGGGGTGGCTTTCATTTAAAGTTAGTTCCTCCGAGTAAACAGTTCCGACGCCCACCGCATCAAATTAGCCCGCAAACCTTCCACCCTCCGGTAAATACATCATATTACATTTCAAGTTCGCCAGCATGAAAGGTCAGGCAGCCTGAAAAACGCCCCTTGTTATACTGGGGTGTCCCAAAACGAAACGAAATGAAAATGACCGCCGGCCTCGTTTTAATCCAACTCGAAGACGAACGCGGTGGATTCGAAAAGCGAGTCCTAGAGCCGCGCTGAAAAGTTTACAAAACAAACACAAAAAAAAAAGAAGATAAATGGAGATTTATTTATTACTTTCCTTAGAGTGTTTAGCTAACGGAATCGTGCGCTCGGAAATCCGCAAATGCAAATTTGTTTCGTGCATTTTTTAATTTTTTGTTGGGAGGCGGGGGGAGGGGGGAGGAAACAGTCTAAATATTCAAATTAGTTTGCGACTCTGGATGTGTTTTAATTGATAGAGCGGTGAGCGTATTTACATAAGCTTTGTCATAAATAAAACACAAATGCTTATTAGCGCGTTGTCGAAATTTTTTTGTTTTTTAATTTCGTTTATTTTTTGCCTTATGCCAATTTGTTTCGTTAAGTTCTGTCTAATCTTACGTTTTTATTCTGATCTGTGCTATTCGTACGTTTCTGTTTGATTTGGTTCTGCCCTGTGCTAATCTTAAGCTTTTCTACTGTGAAGCTGTGTTCTGTGCCATTCGTACGTTTCTGTTTCATTCGGTTCTGTGCTGTGCTAATCTTATGTTTTTGTACGATTTGGTTCTGCCCTGTGATAATCTGAAGCTTTTCTACGGTGAGGTTCTGTTCTGTGCTAATCGTAAATCTTTACGGTTCTGTCCCGTCCTTGTGTCGTGAGGTTCTGTTCTATGCTAAGCTTAAGTCTTGAAACAAATATTATCGGATCCTGGCCCCATTTTAAAAGTATTTCTCTATTACTTCAAAGAGACATCTAGCGATAGGTGAGCCAATTGAGACTTGGAATTAGCAAATGGTTTGTGACAAATGTTCGATTTTGGAATTTGTGCATACAAGTGACATCTATCGTGCATTTAACAAACTATTTTTAGAGCGTCCATTCGTTCCTATCTCGTTGGCTATCTGGAGAGATCTATTATATGTATTGAATGATCAGATTTTCCTCTGTGCTAATCTTAAGTATTGGTACTCTTAGGTTCGGTTCTGTGCTAATAATAGAACCTAGCACCCTTAGGTTCTGTTCTGTGCTGCTATAAAAACCTTCTTTCCGTTGGGTTCTGTTCTGTGCTAATCTTAAACTATCTCTCGTTAAGTTCTGTCACGTGTTAGTTTTAGGCTCTTGCATCGTCGAGCTTTGCTCTGTGCTAATCTTAATTATTAGTACTCTTAGGTAGTGTTCTGTGCTAATATTAGAACTTAATACCGTCAGGTTCTGTTCTGTGCTAATGTAAAAATTTTTTTTTCGTTAGGTTCAGTGCTACTCTTAACTATTAACATCGTTATGTTCTGTGCTGTACTTAACTTAAACCTTTGTACCGTTAGGTTCTGTTCTATGCTTATCTTAAATAAGTTCTGTTCTGTACTAATATGAAGTTTTGTTACCATTTGGCTGTCCTGTGTCAATATTAAGTCTTGTATCGTAAGGTTCTGTGCGAGTATAAAAATCCTCTTGTTAGGTTCTCTTCTATGCTTATCTTAAATCTGTGTACAGTTAGGTTCTGTTCTGTGCTAATATGAGGTTTTATCACTAACATGAGGTTTTATCACCTCTTGGTTCTGTCCTATATAAATATTAAGTCTTTGTATCGTAAGGTTTTGTTCTGTGCTAATTATAAGTATTAGTACCGTTAGGGTCTGTTCTATGCGACTATAAAAAATCCTTTTGTTAGGTTCTGTTCTGTGCTAATCTTAAACTATCTGTCGCCAGATTCTGTTTTGTTCCGTGCTACTCTAAAGTGTTAACACCATTATGTTCTGTTCTATGCTTATCTTAAATCTGTGTACCATTAGGTTCTGTTCTGTGCTACTATGAGATTTTATCACCATTTGGTTGTGTTCTATGTCAATATTATGGCTTTATATCGTAAAGGTCTGTTCTGTACTAATTTTAAGTATTAGTATCGTTAGGTCTTTTTTTGTGCTGCTATAAAAAAATCTTTTTGTTAGGTTCTGTTCTGTGCTAATCTTAAAATATCTGTCGTTAGGCTTTGTTATGTGTTAATATTAAGTCTTTGCATCATCAAATTTTGCTCTGTGCTAACCTTAAGTATTAACATCGTTATGTTCTGTCCTGTGCTTCTCTTAAGCCTTTGTATCGTTAGGTTTTGCTCTGTGCTAATATGAAGTCTTGTCAGCTTCGGCCCAGTCCTATGTCACTATTAAGTCTTTGTATCATAAGGTTCTGTTCTGTGCTAATTTTAAATATTAGTATTGTTAGGTTCTTTTCTGTGCTACTATAAAATATCTTTTTGTTGGGTTCTGTTCTGTACTAATCTTAAACTATGTGTCGCTAGGTTCTGTCATATTTTGTTCTGTGCTACTTGTAAGTATTAACACCGTTATGTTCTGTTCTATGCTTATCTTAAATCTGTGTACCATTAGGTTCTGTTCTGTGCTAATATGAGGTTTTATCACCATTTGGTTCTATCCTATGTCAATATTAAATCTTTGTATCGTAAGGCTCTATTCTGTGCTAATTTTAACTATTAGTACCGTCAGGTTCCGTTCTGTGCTACTATAAAAACCTTTTGCTAAGTTATGTTCTGTGCTAATCTTAAACTATCTGTAGATTTCGCCATGTTTTGTTCCGTGCTACTCTTAAGTATTATCACCATTATGTTCCGTTCTACGCTTATCTTAATTCTTTGTGCCGCTAGGTTCTGTTCTGTGCTAATATGAAATTTTGTCACCATTCAGCCCTGTCCTATGTCATTATTAAGTCCTTGTACTGTAAGGTTCTGTTCTGTGCTAATTTTAAGTATCATTGTGGCACCAAGTTAACGTGACCGGTCGTGCAGCATCGTCGAGTTTGACATGTACATTCCGAGGTAAAATTTTTACCTATAAATCATTGCGAGGCGATATACTTTACCGTTTTATGCTGTTTTTACATGAAACGAGTACTTTTAGGAAAGTTTCTAAGGAACATGCTATTCGTTGTAGCTGAAACTATGAAGCGGGACTGTACCAATATAAACTATAGACCAGCGGGGGTATTTAGCATAGTTCAGATCGAGTTGGTCGCACTTTAGTATCGTTAGGTTCTGTTCTGTAATTATGTTAACTCTTGGTACCGTTAGGTTTTGTTCTACGCTAGTCTTAAATCTTAGTACGCTTATGTACTGTTTAATAAATACTAATATTAAGTTCTGTTCTGTGCTAGCCTTAAAACTTTGTAGCGTTCGTTTCTATACTGTGCTAATCTTAAATCTTTATACCATAAGGTTCTGTTCTATGCTATCGTTAGGTTTTGTCCTTTGCTAATTTTGTTGTAATTTCGTATTTATAAAACTGGTGGTACCGCTAAGACTACACACTTAGTGGAAATTGATCAAAATTCCCACAGGTTTATACCCGTGTGACATATATGTACGTTTATCGGTCATCCTGCATAGTGACATAGTCTAAAATAAGAATTGACGTTTATAACCGGGACTGTATCAATATAAATTGTGGACCAGCGGGGGTGAGAGATAGAGAAACTGATATTTTCCGCGGGTCAGATCGAGTTCGCCGAACTTTAGTATCGTTAGGTTCTGTTCTGTGCTTATGTTAAGTCTTGATACCGTTAGGTCTTGTTCTATGCTAAGGTTCTGTTCTATGCTAGTTTTAAATTTTAGTGCCGTTATGTACTTTTCAATGCTAATACTAAGTTCTGTTCTGTGCTAATCTTAAAACTTTGTAACGTTCGGTTGTGTTCTGCGCTAAACTTAAATATTTGTAGCGTTAGGTTCTGTTCTGTGCTACAGTTAAATCTCTCTCTGCCGTTGGGTTCTGTCCTTTGCTAATCTTGTTGTAATTTCGTTTTTATAAAACTCGTTGTACCGCTAGGACTACTAGGTAGTTGAAATTAATTAAAATTCCCACAGGTTTATACCCGCGTGACATTTGTCGGTCATCTTGCAAAGTGACAAAATTGACAGTCACCCTGTATCGTAATAAAATAACAATGGACGTTTATAATTAACACAAAAACGGGACTGTATCAATATAAATTGTAGATCAGAGGGGGTGAGAGACAGAAAAACTGATATTTTCCGCCGATCAGATCGAGTTCGTCGAACTTAGTATCGTTGGGTTCTGTTCTGTACTTATGTTAAGTCTTGATACCGTTAGGTCTTGTTGCATGCTAAGGTTCTGTTCTATGCTAGTTTTAAATTTTAGTGCCGTTATGTACTCTTCAATGCTAATACTAAGCTCTGCTGTGCTAATCTTAAAACTTTGTAACGTTCGGTTCTGTTCTATGCTAAGCTTAAATATTTGTGGCGCAAGGTTCTGTTCTGTGCTAAAGTTAAGTCTCTCTCTACCGCTGTAGGTTCTGTCCTTTGCTAATCTTATTGTAATTTCGTATTTATATTCTATGAAAGTGTTCCTTATCTCTCGTCTAATATTTATGATTTTCAAAGGGTCGTAATCCATTACTTTAATTCCCTCCATTACTTTTTCCATGAGGGTTCCAATCTATTTTTTATTTTTTCCGCGAATAGGCCACCAGTAAGGCAGAGAGGAACTGCCAGTTGCGCACATTCCAGTAAACGACTTTCCCGCAGAGTGGTACATCTATGGAAGCGGAAGTGAATCAGAAATTTATACAGGAGTGTGAGCAATTAGAATTCGTTATAATTAGTTCGCACACTCGCGTTTCTGATTATCGAAACACAAAAGTTGCAAAGATTCCTTTCTTTGACAATCGTAAAATATATCAAACATGATTTATTTTGGCGCCCAACGTGGGGCCTCTCCATATAAACGAGGCATGACATATTTTGGCGCTCAACGTGGGGCCTCTCTGTATAAACGTGTGTTGCCTAATTTCGCGTTCAACGTGAGGCTCTCCAGCGAACAGAAGCGTCACGTAAATTAGACACTAACGTGACGGCCTCCATTTTTATAGTGTTTTTACTTGATTTTTTGATTTATTTATTACGTTCGCGTTCTAAGGCGAGAAAAATAAGACGGGTCGAAATAACTAGCGTAACAATATTGACTACCGCCCCCCCGAAATATCCCGTAACATCCCCCGATGATAAATTGCTCTTGCCCTTTAAACCACATCTCGGAAATTTATGGCCCAAAACTTCACCTCCCCCCGTCCCCCGCCCCCGGGGGCAAGGCTAAATACTTTCGACGTTACAATTCAGTAAACCCAAACTGAGATTACTCGCGATTTTAATTAACCATCATCCCCTTAACAAAAATGCTTTTATTATAACATACAGGGCGAATCCCACTCCCCCCCTTCCAACTTGTCGACCTACGTACGTAGCTTGACGCGGGGTTGGACCTCTCGCTTAATACTTGATAAACAGAAAAGGCTAATAGGCCCTGGGACCCTTGTCGTAATTAATGTTCGGGCCCACACGGGCTCACGGCGCGGTGGAATGTTTGTCGACGGGATTGAGTCAGAAATCAAAGTATGTTCTAATGGCGGAGAACTTTGTAATTAAATGTCGGTGAATTTACCACCACCACCACCCCCTCATACATGAAAAAAATTGTTTGACTAAATCCGCATTTCTACAGATCGAGGTAGAAAGTGACCACCTACTTTCGATCTCCTCAGTTACAAGGACTTTATAAAAGCTAACCATTAACAGCGTGTACATAAAACTATTATTATTTAATTTGCGCCCTGAGATTTTACTTCCTTCATAAATCTTGTATAAGTCGCGAAATCTTTTTTTGGGGGGGATCTCCGGGAGGGTTTTTAATAAAAGTCAGGCCTTAACACGCGAAGAGTAATCGTTCTCTCCGGTTCCGGAGCGCGCCGAGTAAATTTTAATAAATTCGGAATTCGCTCGCGGTGGTAGGTGCTAAATTAACTCGCCCGAAGTGACATCGATATTCGCGAAATCGCTCAAGCTGCGAGCCATTATATGCAGCGCCGGAGGAAATTAGATTTATACGCTGGCTGTGTCGGAATTCGCTGTCGAATTCGGGCCTGAGTGCCAATTTGTTGTTGCTCTCTCTCCCAATTTCGACTCATTATTTATTGAAAGGGTTAAATTCCGAAACACGTTTTTTTTTTGCCCTCTTGCCTGCCCCCTTTCGAATTTGGCGCGCGCGAACAAAAACGATTTTAAATTGCTTCCAAGTAAATATTGAAGCAAATCCCCAGTAAATAGAAAGGAACGCCATCTCTTGGTTAACGTAGAAATTCCTTCATGCATAATGTTGTAAGGATTTGTCGAAAAATATTGAAAAAAATACGTAACATGTAGGTCACAGTCGCAGCAGACCGTAGGCGAACCGAACACATATCCTCGGCAAATTTTTCAAAACGTTTCTTAACTTCGCAACTTTTGCGCTGTTGTCTTTTTTTTTTCTGGGGTAGGAATGAACAAGACAACTCTTTTCTCTATGAAATTGAAGGACCTACGGGGGTAACTCCTAATGAAGTCTGGAATGTAACATAATCCAATCCAACTGTTTTCTTTGGTTATGATGCAAAAGGTTTCATGGAAAGACTTTTGTGTTCATCCTTTGAATACTTTTTGCTGTTGGCGTGGAAAGCAGGCAACGGGGGACTATACAGGCAGTATGACAATGGGTGTTCTAAACCACTTTCTTATGGAGACTTTTGTGATCATCCTTTGAATACTTTTTGCTATTGGCGTGGAAAGCAGGCAGTGGGGGACTATACAGGCAGTACGGCAATAGGCGTCCTAAACCACTTTCTTATGGAGAAATAACATTATGTACCAAATGTATGTGTTGGTTGCCTATAGACATGCTCAAGTGCGGGAGGGACACTGAAGCAGGGGAGGAAGTGAGGGTGGCGGCGCGAGGAATGCGGAGAGGTCGCTGCAGAATCTTTTTTTGTTCGTGAGGCCATTCAATGTCAGTTTCTATCAAACAGGGACGGTTTCCTTTAAAACAAGTGTCACTACCACATTCCCCCGCGTCAGCGCGCCTCCCTCACCGAGCGATGATAGGCAACCATACATACACTTACTACATAATGTTGTTTCTCCATAAGAAAATGGCCTACAACGCCCATGGCTTGCAGACATCTTTTCATGAAGTTTTTTCAACCACTAAACAGCGTCGAATCGCTAAACAACGAACTCTCAATGACAAGAAGGACCGATGGTTACACCGAATTCTGGCTTGGAAGCCCGAGCGAGCCTGTACAGGACCGGATCTCAAAAAACGCAAGCTTCCAACCCTTTAAAAAAAAGTCCACCGACTCTATTTGACGACCAACTCGAACCAAAGTTAGAGAATATTTACAGCGTACCCCTTATTGTCGATATTTGCTAGAACGGCCTTGAAATCCAGCCCTGTACTAAAATGGGACCCCCAAAACAGCGATTTTTTACTGTTTTTAATATTTCTCGAGGACCTCTGACCCCTGAACGGAGTCGTTCGCTAGACCCCGAAGCTTCTACAACTAAACAAATTCAAAGCATTCCGATAGTTACATCGAATTGTGACTGTAAAGCCCAAACAACCCCGTACAGGTCCGGATTTCGAAAGACTCGTACATCCTTTGAATGACCTTCACTGATGATAAGGAAATTGGACCGACGGGCACTTTTTCGTGAATTTTGCGTCGAATCTCAAAACCGCGTTATCCGATGGTTACATCGAATTTTGGCTGCGAAACCCGAGCGAGCCTGTACAGGACCGGATTTCAAAAAGTTCAAGCTTTTAACCCTTTAAAAAAAGGCCCACCGACTCTATTTAACGACCAACTCGAACCAAAGTTGGAGAAAATTTGCAACGTACCCCTTACTTTCGATATTTGCTAGAACGGCCTTGAAATCCAGCCCTGTACTAGAACGGGACCCCAAAGCAGCGATTTTTTACTGTTTTTAACATTTCTCGAGGACCTCTGATCCCTGAACGGTGTCGATCCGCTAGATCGCGAACCTTCTACAACTATTCCGACAGTTACATCAAACTGTGGCTGTTAAGCCCGAACAGTCCTGTACAGGGCCGGATTTCGAAAGGTTCATATGTCCATGCTGATGGCAAGGAAATTGGACCGGCAGACACTTTTTTTCGACCCCTAAACAGCGTCAAATCGCAAAACAAAACTGTCGATGGCAAAAAACTCAAGGAATCCGATGGTCCCATTAAATTTTGGTCCTGGGCTAGAGCGGGACCCACGAAAACAGCGATTTTTTTATATTTTTTTTTATAATACCCGAGAACCGGACCCCTAAATGGTGTCGATTTGTAAGATCGCAAACCTTCAACAACCAAACAAGCCCAAACAATCCGATGGTTACATCGAATTGTGACTGCAAAGCCTGAACGACCCACTACAGGTCCGGATTCCAAAAACTTTTCCTAATGGCAAGGAAATTGAACCATCAGACACTTTATCGTGAATTTATTTAGACCCCTAGATAGATCACGAATCGTTTTTTACATCGAATTGTGCCTGCAAAGCCTGAACGACCCAGTACAGGTCCGGATTCCAAAAACTTTTCCTAATGGCAAGGAAATTGGACCATCAGACACTTTATCGTGAATTTATTTAGACCCCTAGATAGCGTCGAATCGTTTTTTACATCAAATTGTGCCTGCAAAGCCCGAACGACTCAGTACAGGTCCGGATTTCAAAAAACTTTTGCTGATGGCAAGGAAATTGGACTATCAGACACTCTATCGTGAATTTATTTAGACCTCTAGATAGTGTCGAATCGTTTTTTACATCGAATTGTGCCTGCAAAGCCTGAACGACCCAGTACAGGTCCGGATTCCAAAAACTTTTCCTAATGGCAAGGAAATTGGACCATCAGACACTTTATCGTGAATTTATTTAGACCCCTAGATAGCGTCGAATAGTTTTTTACATCGAATTATGCCTGCAAAGCCTGAACGACCCACTACAGGTCCGGATTCCAAAAACTTTTCCTAATGGCAAGGAAATTGGACCATCAGACACTTTATCGTGAATTTATTTAGACCCCTAGATAGCGTCGAATAGTTTTTTACATCGAATTATGCCTGCAAAGCCTGAACGACCCACTACAGGTCCGGATTCCAAAAACTTTTCCTAATGGCAAGGAAATTGAACCATCAGACACTTTATCGTGAATTTATTTAGACCCCTAGATAGATCACGAATCGTTTTTTACATCGAATTGTGCCTGCAAAGCCTGAACGACCCAGTACAGGTCCGGATTCCAAAAACTTTTCCTAATGGCAAGGAAATTGGACCATCAGACACTTTATCGTGAATTTATTTAGACCCCTAGATAGCGTCGAATCGTTTTTTACATCAAATTGTGCCTGCAAAGCCCGAACGACTCAGTACAGGTCCGGATTTCAAAAAACTTTTGCTGATGGCAAGGAAATTGGACTATCAGACACTCTATCGTGAATTTATTTAGACCTCTAGATAGTGTCGAATCGTTTTTTACATCGAATTGTGCCTGCAAAGCCTGAACGACCCAGTACAGGTCCGGATTTCAAAAAACTTTTGCTGATGGCAAGGAAATTGGACCATCAGACACTTTATAGTGAATTTATTTAGACCCCTAGATAGCGTCGAATCGTTTTTTACATCGAATTGTGCCTGCAAAGCCTGAATAACTCAGTACAGGTCCGGATTTCAAAAAACTTTTGCTGATGACAAGGAAATTGGACCATCAGACACTTTATAGTGAATTTATTTAGACCCCTAGATAGCGTCGAATCGTTTTTTTTACATCGAATTGTGCCTGCAAAGCCTGAACAACTCAGTACAGGTCCGGATTTCACAAAACTTTTGCTGATGGCAAGGAAATTGGACCATCAGACACTTTATCGTGAATTTATTTAGACCCCTAGATAGCGTCGAAACTTTTTTTTTCATTTTGTGGAAAAAGTCGAAGTTATGAAATCGATCGTCTTGTTTTTTTTGTTTTCCGTCTTGCAACGAAGTAAGTCATAATTGACATTCGTCATGAAGCGATCGTCTTTTGTTTTTATTTTTTGCTTTCTTTTACGAAGGAACCAGTCGAAATTGTCGTTAAACCGTTTACCTTTTGTCTTTTGTTTTCATTTTTTTTCCTCTTTGATCGACATTCGCTTGTTTTTCTCTTTGCTTTTCGTTTTATGAAGAAAAATATAGAATTGAGCTGTGAGACCGATCGTCTTTCGTTTTTGTGTTTCTTCTCCTTGTCAAAGAAAGTCGTCTTTTGTTTTTGGTCTTTTCTTATAGAAAAAGTTGCGAAATCGATTCGTCTTTTGTCATTGTTTTTCGTCTTTTGACAAGGAAAATCGTCTTGCGTTTATTTTTCGCCTTGCGATGAAGTAAGTAGTTGAAATACGTCGAGAAACGATCGTATTTTGTTTCTATTTTTACGAAGGAACCAGTCGAAATTGTCATTAAACTCCGATCGTCTTTTTTTATATTTCTTTTTCTGCTTTCGACGAAGAAACGAAAGTCGAAAACTGTTTTGTAAACGGTCGATCGTCTTTTTGTTTTCTTAACCTTTCGGATGAATTGATGATAACGATAACCTTTTGTTTTAATTTTTCTTTGCTTTTTGTTCCACATTCGTTTGTTTTTCTGCAAAGAGAAAAAAAAATAATTATTATATGCGAAGCAAATTCATCATAATCTCTTTTTGTTTGTGTCTCTTTTTATGAAGAAAACATATAGAATTGAGGTGTGAGAGCGATCGTCTTTTGTTTTTCTTTACCTCGTGGAAAAAAGTCGTCTTTTGTTTAAGAAAGGAAATCGATCGTCTTTCGTTTTGTTTTTTTTTTTTCGTTTTGCTACGAAATAAGTGGTTGAACTTCGTCATGAAACGATCATCTTTTGTTTGTTTGTTTCTTTTATGAAGGAACCAGTCGAACCGATGAACTTTTTCATTCTTTTTTTTTGGCTTCAATGAAAGTCGAAAGTTTTCTTATAAACTGTCGATCGTCTTTTTTTGACCTTTCGGATAATATGATGTTTGTTTTTGTTTTTTTTTTACGAAGACAAATTGAGAATTGAGCTGCGAGACCACCGATCGTCTTTTGTTTTCTTTTATCGTCCTCTTATGTAGAAAGTGTTTTATTTTCGTTTGTCGTCCTCAAACAGTTGAAATTGGAGAATGTTTGCAACGTGGCCCTTAGTCGACTGGGAATTCGGCCCTGTAGTAGAGCGGGACCCACGAGAAGAGCGATTTTTTTTTAAAGACACGTGTCGCGATTATTTTTGCAACTGTGATTTCGGCGTGGCGTTAAAAAAAGTACTGAAAAGGAAAATTTCGTGACGTCGTAGATGTAGACGTCCAACCGTCCATTTCTCAAGTTTAACGATTTTCCGTTAATTAAATTGAACGGAGTTATTAAAGGAGTTGTTAAGGGCACGTGTTACTATTACACGGCGAACCGTTCCAACAATAACATTTCAGCGAAACAAAGCAAACAATAATAAGGAACTAATTTCAGTTCGTCGAGAGTAAACAACGGCTTCCGACGTGCTGGTCATTATTTGTATTCCCAAGTTAAGCCCTACACGTCCTGCCTTATGCATTTCTCTTGACACCTACACATTAGCCGGACCCATGCCGCTATAATTGCACAGATCTGTCACTTACATGATTCCATTATCCGTTTTGACGGCCGTCGCCACGTACAACAAGGTCCTGCAATTAACTTCAGCTCTGAAAGATGGCATCCTGTTTTCTGCTTATTGCAGAGGTAACTTTTTTCCGATACATATGAAAAGAAATGAATCGTATAAAAGAGAATGGGGTCAAACACGTAGGGCTCTCACACAAATGAAAGGGGGCCCGAAGCTTCAATATAAAGGGAGGAAGGACCGTGATGCGTGAAGCCCGGACAAGAAGAAAGTAATCAAAATACGCCTCCTCCTCCTCCGCACGTGCAAAGGAGGATGCCGGTGCAGTATGTGTAATATAAAGGCAAACCAAACATAATCCAACGCTCCGTTGCGTTTTATTTCCCGATCTGGCCGATAGCTTCCTCAAACATAATATTTGTATTCAGGGTTCTTTGCGGGAATTCAAATATTCCCGACGTATTCGAATTTACATACGAATGCATAAAGTAATAATATCCGAGAAAGTTTCTCTCAAACGCTAATAAACCGTGTGGGATTGCGACGATTAAAGAAAAAAATCTACAATTTTGAGGTTCCTCCCATGTACGTTTCAATAGACCCACCTCTATTCCAGCAAGTTATAATCAAAGCGCCATGCAGCCGTGTAATATTTTGTCGCCGTTATTGAACATTCGGCTTGGGGTTTTGGCCCCAACTCGCTATTAGCGGTTTAATCCCGGCTGGAACACGTCGAGACCGAGTTAATTGAAATTTGCTTCGGCGCACTGAAAATAATGGCTTTGGTCAGGATAATCCGATTAACGGAAATTAACGGAAAATCGGGAGTGGTTTTCTCAGATGATCGGAGGGGGGAAGGAGCGAGCTCTCAGACAGGGTTGAATTGATGATGTGGTCATCCCCATCGATTAAGGCGAAAAGCCGATTTAAAAGGGACACATCCACGAAGGATTTTGGATGGGGCGGGAGAATTATTTATTGTTAAAGAAAGTTTCTTTTCTTCCCTTAAGAAACACAAGGAAAACAAAAGCGAAACGTTCAACGTGAAGGTTATGAAGATGAAGATGATGATAGAGATGAAAGGGAGAGAAGTTAACCCCTGCTACAAATCCCCAAAAAGAAAAAAGTCCTCCAGTAAAAAAACTTGTGTAGACTTAATTCCGCTACTCAAAAGATGCCATTTGCTAAACGGGGTAAAACCAACAACCAAATCGGTACGCTTTTGCCGAAACATGAAAAACCATGTCAAGTCCCCTTAAAAACGTAAGAAAGCGTAAAGATTTGCATATGTTAAATCATAACAGAGGAGGTAACGCCTAAAACCAAGAAAAAATCAAATATGTTGGGCTTATTTTGAAAGTGGAAAAGACTTCTCCTATTTCCAAGAAAAAGTCACGGTGGAACTGCCCATCAAATTCTTTTTTGGAAAACCAAGACGACCCAAATCGTTATTATCCGAGAAGCTCAAGGTCATCTGTATCAAAACTCTACAGGAAAAGTATAACCACTAAGGCCAAACCAGTTTTTGGTTTCCCTCGCTGCTAAAAAGGAACCGAAAAAGACAGACGTCAAAGAGTAATGGAGAACCATTGAAAGGTTGCAAAGAGCGTAAGCGTAAGAGAGTAAACGCTTTGAAAGAGAATAAAGAGGGAGAATGCACCTAAAATAACGCAAACTCTCCAATGCAAGGTTATCGTCCGGTCTTCTCATATTTTTTCGTGAGTTCTTTCCGACTCCTAAACGACATCTAATCGCAAAACTGCGAGCTATCTGTGACAATAGAACCCAAGGAATTCGATGGTTATATCGAATTTTGTCTGTGAGCTTCTACACGTCTGGATTTCAAAAAAATGCAGGTTTTGGCCCCGGCCTTATTTAATTACCAACTGGAACCAAATTCGGGAATATAACGTGGCCCTTACTTACTGCATTTCCTAGATCGACTGGAAATTCAGTCCTGTAGTAAAACGGGACCCCCGAAAACAGCGATTTTTTAATTTTCAAAAATATTTCTCGAGAACCTGACCCTTAAACGGTGTCGGTTCACTTTTCTTCTACAATTGAACAAACTCGAGGAATTCGATGGTTATTTACATCGAATTGTGGTCGTGAAGATCGTTTCTGTAGTGACTCTTACCTATTCGCTATATCGACCGGAAGTTCGGACCTGTATTAGAACGGGACTCATGAAAACAGTGATTTTTTTACTTTTTTGAAGTTTCTGCGAAAACCTGACCCCTAAGCAGTGTCTGATCACAAAATGGCGGACCCTCTACGACTAAAAGAACCCAAGAATCCGATGGTTACATCGAATTTTGTCTGTAAAGCCCGAGCGACTCTGTGCAGGTCCGGATTTCAAAAGACTCATTCATTCTTTGAATGACTTTTGCTGATGGCAAGGTATTTGAACCAGCAGACACTTTTTCGTGAATCTTTTTCGACCCCCAAATGGTGTCGAATCGCAACACAATGAATGAAGAGTGTAAACCCATGGAAGGAAGTAAAGAGGGTACATCAAAAATTACGTAAGCCTTCGTTGTTCCTGACAAGGAATTTGGACCAGCAGATACTTTTTCGTAAATCTTTTTCGACCCCCAAATGGTGAATTCTCAAGAGTGAAGAAGGAAGTAAAGAGGACACATCAAATATTACGTAAGCTTTCCTTGGTCCTGAAACAGCGAAAAAGCATGAGGAAGTTGTTATCAATGCAAGCCCGCCTTCGCATATTTTTCCGCACACGAGGATGAATCACCGCAGCGGCGTTTTCGATTCGGCCACGTAACTCCTGTAGAGTGTTCAATTGGGTAGAATAAACAAATAAATACGTTGTTTCTGGGGAGGATCGACGGCAATTTACGTAACAAGAAGCGCAACTATTATAAGATTGTCTGGAAATGTTTCACCTTTCTCTTTTCGCTGTGAGTGCGCGTTTCAAGGTGAAACTCTTTTAAGCTGCCGAACAAAAATCAATTAATTTTTTATGCAATGTTGCCCTTGTACCATTGTCTTTAAATACCTTCCAGTTGATATTTCTTTTCTTTTTTTTTTCATTTTTGGAACGTCCCGCAGTAAAATATTTAAAAAAAACGCCAGCGCTTCGTCATTAAACTTCACTTTTTCCTTCGTGTTTTGTGTCTTGCATTATCCGTCAGTGAGTGAAACCTGCCTGTCTATTCGCAATACTCGTTTATAATGCATTAAATCAGCTCGCTTCTTGTGGCTCGTAAAAGGCCGCCAATGAAACTTGAGCGTCTCAGACTATGAAAGAAAGATGAGCAAGAAGTAGCAACAAAAAAAAAGGACAGGAGTTTCGGGTTTCATCTTTTCCAGAACAGAAATCAGTCCTCTTATTTTTTGCAATTTTATTTGGTGTTACACATCTCGACGTGTAGGCCAGCCACTTAATGGGAAGAAAAATTTACGCCTACAAAAATAGAATCGCGGTCTCCCAATAACGAAAACATTCCAAAAAAATTCGTTGGTTTAATCGAAATTTGACTGTGATGGCAGAGTGAACGTGTACAGGGCAGGATTTCAAAAAAAAAACGACGCACGTTTTTGGTCCTTTAAAAAAATTTCGCGATTTTATTTACCGACCAATTCGAAATAAACTTGGAATTTAGTTCTATTATGGCCCTTGCTTTGTGCTTACGCGAATTTGACTGAAAGTCAGGTCCTATTTCCTATCAAATTTACGAAAACAGAGTTTTTTTTTTATTTCGACATCATTTGTGATTTTTTTTTTGACTCCTAAATGGCGTCGGATCGCAAAATCGCGGACCCACTATGGTTAAAAAAAATCCGGGGATGAATTTTGGCTGTGATGTCTGAGTGAATCTATGCGGGTCCTGGAAACGCTGGTGAAGCATCGGCTGATGGAAGTTCAACACCATACATGACCAACAGTATGAATTCAGAGCGGGCAGGATGCCCTACCCTGAGTATGCGACGTTGTGGACAGAACGAGGAAGGTCGCCCACAAAAGCTTGTGGTAGACATCGAGAACGCCTTCAACTCAATCCTCTGACAGATAATCGCCGTGGCTCTTCACAAAGTAAACATCAGCAGCATCATGATCAAACTGCTGCAATCACACCTGGAAAATGGGGTCATCATTAAGCTGAACTGCGAAGAGATGGCAGTGACTTGGGGCATCCTGCGGGACTCTGTCCTTGGATCAACTCTGTAGAACGTCCTTATATGGCGGCATCAACAAAATTACCTGCGTGGACGATCTAACGGTAGTTATAATTACCAAGTGTACGACATTCCTGGAAGAAAAAAGCAGATACGTCGTGGAAAAATTAACAACTGGCTCGGAGAGCATGATCTGAAACTCGCAATGCCAGAAACAGAAATGATAGTCTTGGCAGGACCAAGAAGACTGAAGATCCTGACCTTAGAAATAGAAAACCAGACAATCACGTCCAAACACTTAGGAGTCCACGTCGATCGCGAGATGAAAATGACAACTCATGTTTGAAAAACCTGTGAAAAGGTGACGTACAAAACCTACATGGCTTTGGCAAGGCTGCTGCCGAACGTCCAAGGCCCGAGAGCTAAAAAAAAATCCTGGCCGGGTTCTCTTGACTGTGCTGTACGCAGCGCCTATCTGAAATCGGGCAATGAAGTGGCATGAAGGCAATTCAAATCACCTCTACCTGCAGGACGGTGGCCATAGACACAATACGAATCTACCTACCGCACTCCTGGAAGAAAAAAGCCCATACATCGTGGAAAGAATCAACAATTGGCCCGAGGAGCACGATCTGAAGCTCGCAACACCAGAAACAGAAGTGATAGTCTTGGCAGGACCAAGAAGACTGAAGACCCTGACCTTAGAAATAGAAAACCAGACAACCACATCCAAATACTTAGGAATCCACGTCGATCGCGAGATGAAAATGACAACCCACGTTAAAAAAAGGTGTAAAAAGAGTTCAAAACCTTAATGGCATTGGCAAGACTGCTGCCGAACCTGCGAGGCTCGAAAGCTAGAAAAAGTGGTGGCCGGCGTGCTTCTCTTGGCCATGCTGTACTCAGCGCCTGTCTGAACTCGGGCAATGAAGTGCCATGAAGGCCGTTCGGACCACCTTTGCCTACAATACGGTGGCCATGGAGGCGATACTAGTCTACCACACTCCTGGAAGAAGAATGCCGACACGTCGTGGAAAGAATTAACAATTGACTCGGGGAGCACGATCTAAAGCTCACAACGCCAGAAACTGAAATGATAGTCTTGGCAGGACCAAGAAAACTGAAGACCCTGACCTTAGAAATAGAAAACCAGACAACCACATCCAAGAAAAACATTAAACAGTTAGGAATCTACGTCGATCGGGAGATGAAAATGACAACCCACGCTAAAAAAACATGTGAAAAGGCGTCCAAAACCCTAATGGCATTGGCAAGGCTGCCGAACGTGCGAGGCCAGAAAGTTAAAAGAAAGTGCTGGCCGGCGTGGTTCTCTTGGCTGTGCTGTACGCAATGCCTATCTGACTCGGCCAATGACGTACAAACATTATGAGGGTCTCTTGGAGAGGGTCAATAGAAAAATGGCCATTCGAATCACTTCTGCCTACAAGATGGTGACCATGGAGGCGATTCTCTTGACCGTGCTGTACGCAGGGCCTATCTGGACTCGGGCAATGAAATACAAACATATGAGGGCCTCTTGGAGAGGGCCAATAGAGAAATGGCCATTCGGATTACCTCTGCCTACAAGACGGTGGCCATGGAAGCAATACTACTGGTTGTAACGGTCCCGCCTATAAAACTAAAGCCGAAGGAATGGAAACTAATGTACTACCAAATAGGTAAACAGGCTCTGCAAGTCCACAAAAACCCTCATGAAGAAATGACATCAGTTTCGGAACTCTTACCAAGGATGGACAAAAAAACGTTCTTCAAAGACCTAAAGCGGTAGAAAGTTCGGTGAAGTGGACCATTACGTCACGCAGGTCATCACAGGACATGGAGAGCTACATCACAGGAGAGCTACATCTACTGGTACTGCCACCAAGTTGACACCCCAGAGCACACGTTCTTTGACTGCGGGAGATGAGATAATGTCAGATCCTAGGATAACTTTGCCGACATTATCCTAAGCAACGAACACCAAAAAGCTTCGAAAGCAAGACAGAGGCTCAGAGGCAGCCCATGATCTCAACCAACTTTGGAAAGAAAACCCGGATTAAAACTAACATAAACAGTGCGAAACTTCTGACGCGATGCCCAACTGCAGATTCCAGAAATTAGTAGCTGCAACAGAGGATAAGGGGTTTAGCTGGTAGGCACTTGTGTCAATGACCTAAATAGACGACAATGACAATCGAACACATCTGATACTTGTATTGCCGTTGCCGATGTCTTTCCAAACCCCTATGAAAAAAAAGGTACGGGTTTCAAGAAACGCAGATTTTTGGCCTTTAAAATATTTTAGAAATCTTATTTACCGATGCAAACTTGCAACGTATACGTATTATGGCCCTTGGCATTGTGCATGCGCGAGTTTGACCGAAAGCCCTGCACTGTACCCTTTCAGACCCACGAGAATTGAAGCTTCTTTTTACGTTCTTGATTTTTATTTCGAATTTTTTTAAAAACTCTCTTCGAGAGCCTCTTTTCCGCATCCATAGTAATTTTTCTTCCAAAATCAACGACGAGAACATCGCATAGAATCAATTTAGTAACCGAAATGGGAACACAGAAGGAACTGCCGTTTTCCTCCCCTCCTGCGCGGTCTTTTAAAACTTCCTTATCAAGAACGACATCACCTGAGTCAACCAAATTCGAATTTCTCTGCCCTCGCAGTGTTTCTCATGGTGCCGACGTTGATAAGAACGCAAATTTGATCCGTGTAATTCTAAGCTTGTCCCGCCCTAAAGCACGTCCTGAATTTGTCTCTGCGACATTTCGTTTGGATTGCGTTAGAATTCCTTTCGTGGGAACTTAATTTTTTGTGACTTAATAATGATCGCTACAGTATTTCCGGGTCCTTACACCTTCAATCAAATCTTCCCGGAAACAATTTCACTTTTTCTTAATCTTAAATTCGCTTGCTTACACGCATAAACACATTTCGAGTCGAACGTTTCGACGTGTTGAGGGAAATAATGGGCGCAGGAAGACGATTGAAAGACTAGGAGACGTGAAGGGAACATCGTCCCCGGCAATATTAAATCAAGTGGAAATTTAATATCCACGTATCCCTTTGTTGTGAATATTGGTTTTCTTTGTCGAATATCGCCGAGGTGGCGGGACGTTTGACAGACTTGGGCTTAATGATATTAAAGACACAGATGTAACTACGGTCGCTCTAATTGTTCATTAGTTGAGCGCTCCTCATTTCCTGGCACTTAATGCTCGTCCTCGAATTGCCAGAATATTAAGAAGTTCGCCGATAAAATTCACTTAACTATTAATTAAATCGCGAGGGGTGGTAATTAGCGAAAACGGGGGGGGACCGTAATTCAATTCCTCGTGATCTAAATGAAATGGAAGCGTCGAAAATCAACCTGAAAGTAATTAATTCGTGTTCATTGTGTCGCGCTCGAGCAAGAAATGATGACGGCTTGCTCCAACGTGCCAGGCACGAAACATGTTGTTACTTAAACCGTGGGCTTACCTGTACGTAATGAAAGCGAACACTAATCCAACCAGAGATATGCTGCTTCCGAGCACGATCAGCAAGGATAACATGCTCTCCTCAGTCAAAGCCGGCTCTGTAGAGGCACGGCTCAAATTGGGAAATCCGTGGATTCGCGTCGTGTACAGCGTCTCCATTTCTCCCCCGAAACTCTCACATCGACCTGCAACAAGCACCCCCATCTAAATCAAAGACGTCTCCGGCTTTAAGCAAACAGAAACTTCCATTGGGATCGATTCTCACCGCGAAAAAACGGATTTACTCTTCCCAACCCCGGATACACGCGGAAACCCACCCCCCACGTCCTTCTCCAACGATGCGGCCCCGCTCTACCTAATTTATTTCGTTCCGTTTTCGACGTGTTACTAAATATTTCCACGAGCGTTGCAATAATTTGATTTGTGTTTAACATCCCCCCAGGTACGACTTGGCTTGATGTTTTCGGGAAATTTTTTGCCCACACGTCCTTTTACTTATATTTTCAAGAGCGTTGCAATAATTTAATTTCTGTTAACTTAAATTAACGGCTTGGCTTGACGTTTTTGGGGGAAAAAGGGGATTTACGTAAACGCATGAATGGACTTTTTGTGTCGTATAGAGATTTTTTTTTGGGGCGATAACACACTAGTGCCCATCGGAACGTAAATTACGATATTCAATGATTTATGGGGTTCGGAGGAGCATTAGGGAGCAGGGGCGGGCTAAGCGCGCGCTCTTAATTGATATATTGGAGAAGTAATGTTTGCTCGCGCCGCCTCCCGCAATTCGGGGGCATTATCGTCGGAATTTACGATGCCGTTTGTTAACGTTTTAGTTCCGTTATTTAGCCCGCGGTACGCATCGGGCTGTTATTAGACTCCCGTTCGATTATCTCGGGGATTAGGGTAGTTTTATTGGCGGGGCGATCTTCCTCTCGAAATCATTTTTGATTTAGCGGAAGTAAACGCAAATCAAATTTTCAGGATCAATTTCAGGATCACTAACGCAAGAAGCTGTTTAAAAAGGTTTCATTTTATTATTCTGAAATAAATTTTAAAAAAATACCTAATGGCAACATGCCCTCTGACGAAATTGAAAATTAATTTAAAACAGAATCATAGAAAACTCGAAAATAATTGCATAATAAAGAGAAGAGACGGCATTCTGCACGTTGCACAAAGAGAAGAAACGGCATTCTGTACGTTGCACAAAAAGAAAGAAACGACATTCTGTACATCAATTGAAGCTATTGTTAGTTACTAATAACTCTTTGGCAATTACATTGGTTTTTGCATACCCAAATGGTGACTCTGGTTACAAAGAAAAAAGCAGAGTTTTTTGGAACTCCTTACGATCGCATCTATGCCATTTCCCGGCTGGCACACGTGTTCCAAAACGGACGCAGGTGTTTTTCGGTTAGTGCAAAATCGAGTATATTAGCTCCTTGCTACACGGTTTGTTTAAAATTAAAAGTAAAGTACTCGAACGCACCCTTGTAATATTAATTAAGTAAAAATAATAATAATTAATAATTTAAACGAATTCCTAATAATGAGAATAAATTCAGACTAATATAAAATTAAAACGTAATTGAAGACCATTTAAAATAATATCACCCGAAACAACGATTTCAAAAATAATTTTATAAAGAGAAGAAACGGCATTCTGTACATCAATTAAAGCTGTTGTTAGTTAAATTGGTTTTTGCTCACCCAAATGTTGACTCTGGATACAGAGAGAGAAACAGGATTTTTTTGGAACTCGTCAGGACCACACTCATGAAATTATTCGAACGTCAATTCTGTATTAACGGCAATACACTTCCCGACTATATAATATCAGTATTACATTTTTTTGTTTTCCTTGCATATTCTTGTATGAAATAATCTGTTTGAAAGTCATGCAGATGGCGCCACCGGATTAAAAAATTATTATTATGTATAGATCGCGCTACCAAAATTCTTTTTTTACAAATTTCTTCATTTCTTACAATTTTTTAAATAAATATCTTGTTTTTTTATTATAATTTAGGTGAAAGTTACACACATAGATGACGCCACCGGATTTTTTTTTAATTTGCCACACATGAAACGGTCGCGGATTTGCTTTTAAAAACAAATTTGGTTGTTACTTGTTTAATTGTAAATAACAAATCAAGGTTTAGATTCGCGAAATTTTACGAGGCGTAGAATTGCCACCCGAAGGGACCCTGTCCAGACAACTACGATTTTTTGGAACCCCATCGCGACAGTCATAAATATTTGTAACATTTGCGCCCTGCCCAATTTGCACTCTTAGTCGTCGTCATCATAAATCAGACAGTTTGGAATAATTTTAGTTTGCGCTGTTTTGAATCTTTGTATGAATTGGTCACACCTAAGTGTTAGAGACATGTCAGTTTTAAAAGTAGGATAGGAATTTGTTTTGTTTGGTAAATGTACAAATGTAAGGACCGGAAAACATAAAAATGTCAAGTAGATACTTGAGGGGGTTGGGAAGTTTCAAGTTTCAAGGTACATGCGTGACCGTCCCCTTTGACAAGTATACATCAGGTAGGGCAAGAGGTCCACCGACCCTTGTGAAAGGCGAGGTGACATGACCGACTTGTGATACCTGGTGTTCGCTTTGTACGGATCTGTATCGTCGAAGGGCGCCTCTCTCTTGTGAAAGAATTGAGGCACATGCGTGATCGGCAGTACAGAACGTCCCCTTTTTGACAAGTATACATCGGGTAGGGCAAGAGGTCCACCGACCCTCGTGAAAGACGAGGTGACATGACCGACTTGTGCTAAGCAAAACTAATCTAATGATATCTCAACGAGGAAAGAATAACAGGAGGGAAGATATGGCAGTGGGAGAATGCAGTTTACATTTGACGGAAGTTACCACTTTGCGTTAGGTCAGTAGAAACGTATCTGCCAAGCTAATTGGGGTTCCATAATTTACAAGTATGGTATAGGAAATGATGAGGAGGCGTGATTTCTGGACTAAAGCAGCGATTTTTGGACAAGGGGGTTTTTAAAATTTGCTTCGGGGGCCTAGGAACCGTATTTTCTTGTTTGGCTCCGTATTGGCTTAAAACACAAGTGTTTTTACGCTCATTTTGTCAGATCCCTCAGTGGCTACTGAAAGGAGTTTTTACCTTTTCTTTTCTCTTCGTTCGCAATAAATAATTAATTAAATTTAACTTCCCGCATTTTCATATATACGTACTTAGTTCCTTCAATCTCTCAAATTTATTCACCGGCGCACCAAATCAGAATCCAGTTACAACAACGTAGGGCCAGATTTAAGTCGACAATCACGGCCCATCTTGACAGATCTCCAGTGTTTACTGCAAGAGTTAGGGAAATCCTGGTGAAACATAACTAGTATGACTGCGGAATTCCAGTACTTACTGCAAGAGTCAGGGAAATCCTGGTAAAACCTAACTAGATGTGTAGTGTAATTGTTGTAATTATAATTTAAATAATTATAATACCACACGAATGTTGTTGACAATGCTGACAGTCAGTCATTATAATTCTTCTTCTTCCCTCTTAGCAAAATGTGTATCTTTTCCCAATTCGCTCTTTTGTGCTTTTAATTTCTTACCAGATCTTTCTTTGCTGTTCGTTTCCTACCCCCCGCCCTCCCCCTCCTGGTTCTCATTTCTCTGTATATTTAATTTCTAACTCTGCCTCCATTCAAAATGTTTGCAGATTTCGAATTAAATAATTTTGAATTTCTTCTTTAACTTTTTTTTTTAATTTTTAGTTGCACCTTGCTTCGATGGGAATTTCTTTTAACGTGTGAAAAGCAGTTTTCTTTTAGCGTGCCGGGGGGGGGGGTAATGCTGACAGGAGCAACAGCAAATGCACCACCGACGACGACGTAATTGTCTTTCGAAAGCACCCCCGCCCCGTTTACAAGAAATGTTTTTAATCCGACCGCGGGGTGATGTATGGATCTGTTTACGAATGCCAGGCCAGGGCCGGATTATGGCACGCCGCCCCCGCTGCAGTCACATTCGCGAGGCATCGAAAATGCAGCGAGGCGTCTTTGAACCGCCCGTCGGAATGATTAATGAAGGGTGTATTTTTGTTTGCGCCGCGACGTCCGATCGATGGACGCCACCACCGCCGCCGTCGCCGCCGCTTTCATTTCCGGAAATATCTTTCGAGTCGCCCTGAGGTTACTTATTTTAGTTCTTTTGTTGTTTCTGTCACAGGTAAAACGAATAGCGATGGACAACAATAAAGAAGCAACAGGATACGATTGTGTACGGCGCTTTCATTTTTTTTTCAAATGTACAGTGATGGACAATAGTAATGAGGCAGGTGTTATTACTTATTGTAGCAACTTTTTTGATTCCTGACTGAAACAGATGGAACTACAGCGATAGACAATAGTGATGCAACAACATAATTTTAATCTTTAAGTAAACTTTGGCCCGATGAAAATTTGGTGAATAGTGATTGTGTGATTTTTAAAATGACGGACAACTGTAATGGGACAGGAGTCGAGTATTGAAATGATAAATTCCACGAACTTGTCGCATTAATTTCGTGCGTCGCGTCGTCGGAATAATAGCAAATAATGCCCGCCGCAGTGCTTACACGAGAGGTATTAAATGAATCACTTTAGACTGACGTGACAGTTTGAAAGGGCGACTTTGAAATCAGTTAGGGGCGAGCTTTAATCTATTTGAAACCTGATGTATAACTACAATTGCGACAGGTATTATAACACTCACGTCACTCTCCCGCGGCGTTTAATTTATTTACTCCTAATGTTTACATCGAAGTTACTTATTTATTTATTTCGGCGTAATAAAAAGTTTGCCTTTAATGCCTGCGCTTTGAAGTTGGGGTGGGGGGAGTTTCACCTCGAAGCATTAAACATTGACTCGCTCGGCTTCCCCCTGCGGTATAATAATTTCAATATGCAGTAAAACACGTATTACGAGCGTACGGTATAAAAATTTGATGTGGGGTGGGGGTGGCCCAGGTGATTTAGACGAGACAGGCGATATTTCGCGCTCGGTTTCGGTATTTATGAAAATGTCATTTCAGTCTGCCAGTTATACGATAAAAATCGCATGCATGTGAGGGATGACATTTCTTGATGATAAGGCCTAGGGGTTTTGTTTCACTATTATTTATTTATTTATTTGGAAAATTTAGAATTAATTTTGCTATCACTAAACTTTCCGTTTTCTTTCATATTTCTATTTATTTATTTTTGTTTCCTAGTAACTTTTACTTTTAGTTTCTTTATCTAATGTGAATGAACCTTTATTTATATTTTTTCATTTATTATAGCTATTGTACAAAAAAAAAACTAGAACAAAAAAATATTAAAGTAAAAGAAAGTACGTAGTACCAACTCTGTGATAAGTAAATTTTAAAAAATGCAGTGGCGCCATTCATAAAATTTTCACCAAAGTATTTTTGAAAGCGAAATTTCACGTGAGAGAATGTAAACAGATGATTTTTTTTAAGAAAATAGGACGAGAAGAATAAGAATAATAATCGGAAGATAACGAGATAAGAAGAAGCAAAGAGGCAAAATAAAGAAAAAGAATGACAATAATCTGCTTCACTAGTGGCACCTTCCATAAAATTTTCGATATGACATCATTCTAAACGCAAAATTTGTAACATTCTAAAAAATAACGCGACTTATCTAATTATTAAAAATAAACACTTTTTTAATGTTTGGTGGTGCCATCTGTAGGACTTTTTCTTAAGTCACATCCCTGCACAAAAATAAAACAAAATGTTTTCCCAAAAAAAAAATTAATAAAGGGGCAAATTATTATTGTTTTTTTTTTATTCCAGTAGCGCCATCTATGTATATAACTTTCATCTAAAATATTTCGCCCAATAGATAAGATAATTTTATTGTAATTTGAACACAAGTGCATCACTGAAGACGTCACAAAATAATACGCAAATCCACAAAATGGAAACAAAATATAAAAAAGTGAAGAGATGATATAAGAAAAGTTAAATTAAAAAAAGGTTAGTGCCGCCATCTATACAATTTTCACTGAAATTATTTCGTTCAATATTTGCACAGAGTCCACAAAACGAAAGCAAAATATTTCTTTAAAAAAAAGCAACAAAGATACTATTTCAGGCAAATGAATTAAAAAAAAAGTCTGCTGGCGACATCTATGTACGTAATATTCACCTAAATTATTTCGACCAATATTTCACAGAATAAAAATAAAATACTTTTTTAAAATATTGTAAGAAACGAAGAGATTTGTCTGAATTAAAAAAAAAAGAAGTTGAGTAGCGCCATCTATACAACTTTCACTGAAATTATTTTCGTATTTACTTGACCAGCAGTGTACAGGGTGGGCCAAATTCGACGCTTTTACTAGGAAAAGCCTATTTTTAGAAGAGTTAGACAAAAACTGACCTCGGTCCCTGGAGCTCGATTTTTAAGACAAAATTAATGGTGAAGACCGCATTTCGATATCTTGTGCGGTTTAGGAGCTACAGGGCGTTTTTCAAAATTCTGCAATTTTAATAATCTGCTTCACTAGTGGCACCTTCTATAAAATTTTCGATATATCATTTTAAACGCAAAATTTGTAATATTGTAAAAAATGACGCGACATTTTTTTTAATGTTTGGTGGTGTCATCTGTAGGACTTTTTCCTAAGTCACATCCCTCCATGAAAATAAAACAAAATGTTTCCCCAAAAAAAAAATAATAAAGGGGCAAATAATTATTGTCTTTTTAATCCAGTAGCGCCATCTATGTATATAACTTTCATCTAAAGTATTTCACCCAATAGATAAGATAAGATAATAAGTGTATCACTGACCACGTCACGAAATAATACGCAAATTCACAGAAGGAAACAAACCGTAAAAAAGTGTCTGACAAACAAATTAAAAAAAAAAAAAAATAGGTGCCGCCATCTCTACAACTTTCGCTGTAATTATTTCGTTAAATAATTGCACAAAGTCCACAAAACGAAAACATAATATTTCTTTAAAAAAATTGTAATAAAGACAGTTTATCAGGTAAATTAATTTTAAAAAAAGTCCGGTGACGCCCTCTATGTATGTAACTTTCACCTAAATTATTTCGACCAATAATTCAAAGAATAAAAACAATTTTTTTAAATTAATTTATTCTTATTTTTAATTTTTTACATTTTTTTATTTTCACTCCTAACGAACCTATCAAGCGATACTGAAACGTTGAGCGTTAGTGCCATTTTCAGTGTCCGTTTGAGATAATTCATTACAGATTTTTTTTTTATTGTAAACAATGAAAAGATTTGTCTGAATTGATAAAAAAAAGAAGTTTAGTGGCGCTATCTACAGGATGTTTCAGTGATGATGCACCAAACTTCGAGGAAACTTTTCTGACAGTATTTGGAACAAAATATTTTAATACAATTTTGCAATCGGAGCAACTTGAAATTTGCATTCATTGTACTGTAAACCGTTCCGCATACAGACGTGCTGCCGATCGCGCGTTTCCCCGACATTCCCCGTATAACAAATGCATATCTGCGTATTCTCGAAACGTGAAATCGCTCATCGCTTTTTCTCAAAATTTATTCGATTAAAAAAATGTATAGAGAACTTTTATTTATTTTCACGATATCTACCGTCATACTGAGTTTGGTGCATCTTCATTGAAACAGGCTGTATACATCTTTCGCCCCAATTATTTCGTTAAATAATTTGCAAGTCCACAAAACGAAAACAAAATACATAATTTTTTTTAATACAATAAAAACTGTTGTCTGGCAAATTAATTTAAAAAAAAATCCGGTAGTGCCATCTATGCATCTTTCGCCCAAATTATTTCGTCCAATAGTATATAAAGAAATGAAACAATAATTATAATATAAATTAAAAAAAAAAAGGCTGATGGCGTCATCTTACATTACATATAATATGTAATCAAGACAAATGATAATTTGTCTGGCCAACGTATTTGGTGGCGCCATCTATGTATAAAATTTTCAACTAAATTCTGCGATTTCTAAAAGCCTTTATAACTTTTTTGTTTATGTAAATTTTTGATTTCTGTAAAAGCTTCTTTAAGGCACTTTTTCATCCAGAATTCATTGTTCCAAGTTATTTTTTTCCAGAGTACTCAATATTTGTGATATAAGCAAGAACTTTGATTTTATATATGGAACACCCTATATATTTTTACATTTCTGAAAAGAGCATAAAATTCTATTTACGAAAATATTTAAGCATCACTCTTTTTAATTTAATTATTACTATTATTGAAAAGTTTAAATCGCGACATCCTGCGATCACTTCTTGACTTAACATTGCAACAAAATTTTTAAAACTGCGTTATTATTATTCAAATGAATCGATAGTGTTTTGTTTTTTGCATCTTGTATTTCTCAATTATTGTCCGATTATTTTCAATTACTATTTTATGATAATTTTCAACGTTCAAGAAAGTGCTTCAGTTTGTTATAATTAATGTTTTTTTATGACTCGATCGTCTTTTATTTTTATATCTTATTTCTTTCAGGAAAATTAAATTTTTGAACTATCGCGGCTTCTTATGTGAAGTAATTAACCGGTGGAAGCAAGGATGGATTACCGGCGAAGTTATTTGATGAGTCATCGGTGAGTTCATTTCTGTACTTATTTATTACTTTGACAACATTAACGAAAGTAATAATAATAATAATAAGTTTACTAAATACAGTGAAAAACGACGTATTTCCAACATGACTTGATTCACCGTTTTACTAAACCTCATTTAAACAATCAATTTCGAGCCCACAAGTGTCTTAACAAACTGCTGGGCGCAATGTTTATAAACAACATAACTGATGTTTTGAGCAATTTTTAACGCTTACAAAAGAACAAATTCGAAATGTAACTTTCTCCTGAATTATTTCGATCAATAATTCACAGAATATTTCAAAAAAAAAAATAATAATAAGAAATGAGATTTGTCTGAATTAAAAAAAAAGTTTAGTGGCGCCATCTATACAACTTTCACTGAAATTATTCGTTCAATAATTTGCTAGTCCGCAAAATGAAAACAAAATACATATTTCTTAAAAAATAAAATAAAATAAAGACTGTTGCCTGACAAATGTATTAAAGAGAAAGTCCTGTAGTGCCATCTATGTATGTAACTTTCACCTAAATTATTTCGACGAAAAAAAAGTTTAGGGGCGCCATCTATACATCTTTCGCAAAAATTATTTCATTCGATAATTTTCAAGTCCACAAAACGAAAGCAGAATACATATTTCTTTAAAAAAATACAATAAAGACTGTTGTCTGGCAAATCAATTTAAAAAAAAATACGGTGGCGCCATCTATGCATGTAACTTTCATCTAAATTATTTCGACCGATAATTTACAGAATAAAAACAAAGTATTCTTGAAAAAAACTGTAAGAAATGAAGAGATTTTTCTGAATTTATTGAAAACAAATTTAGTGGCGCCATCTATACATCTTTCACCCCAATTGTTTCATTTCATAATTTGCAAGTCCACAAAACGAAAACAAAATACATATTTCTTAAAAAAAAAAACAAAGAAAACTGTTGTCTTGCAAATTAATTTTTAAAAAAATCCGGTGGTGCCATCTATGCATCTTTTGCCCAAATTATTTCGTCCAGTAGTATATAAAGAAGTGAAACAATAATTATAATATAAATTAAATAAAAAAAAGCTGAAGGCGTCATCTCTACATATAATTTGTAATAAAGACAAATAACAATTTGTCTGGCCAACATATTTGGTGGCGCCATCTATGTTACTGTCAGGCAAATTATTTCGTCCAATGATTCACAAAATTCAAACAAAATATTTCCTTAAAAAATTACAATAAAGACAATTCGTCTGTGCAAATGAATTTAAAACTAAGTTCGGTGGCGCCATATACGTAATTTTCACTTATCAATAATTCACAGAATAAAAACAAAATATTTCTAAAAAAAATTATAAAAAATGAAGAAATTTGTCCGAATAAAAAAAAGATTAGTGGCGGCGTTTATACATACATAAATCGGCCAATAATACGCAAGTTCGCAAATAAAAACAAAATATTTCAAATAAAATAATATTTCGGGTGTTCACAACTGGTTTCACTTGTTTCTTTATATTTCCTTAAGTTTTGTTTCTTTTTTTTTCTAAGCAAATGAGAAATCGAGGATAAACGAAGAATCGTCGATTTCTTCCGGCATGAAGCTTTTGAAAATAAAATCGAGTTTTCACTTGTTTGTTATCATTATCAGTATTTTTACATTTCAAAAACAAAAAAAAAAACAAAATTCAATTGTTTTCCGATTCAGATTATTTCCTCACACGCGATTATATTTTTAGTTTTTTCTTCCATTGTTGACTTCTGATCCTTCATTGTGCATTTGTTTCTTCATAGGCGGTTATCAGTTGTTTTTTTTTTTAAATTTTAATTAATTTTCTTTTGTTTCCTCGATAAAATCGAACGGTCCACTTTTGATCAGCTTTTTTAAAAATTTGTCTTAACTTTTGATTTTTTGTTGTACAGGGGCGATCGTCAATTGTTTTCCTTCGTTTTGAATTGTTGTTCCGCTTTTCCCTAATGTGTTGATTTTCTTTTGTTTTTCTAATTATTTTGCTCAATAATCCATAATAGTCGATCAAAATATTTCTTTAAAAAATTGCAATAAAGACAGTTTATCTGGCAAATGAATTTAAAGAAAAGTAACGCCATCTACACACATTTCAATCAAGTTCGTAAATGAAAACAAAATATTTCAAATAAATAAAATAATAAGTACAAAATTAATTTTAAAAAATGAAAAATTTCTAAGGTGTGACAATTTGTCTGGCAAACAAATAAAAAAAACTGGTGGCGCCACCTACATAACTATGAGTCAAAATACTTTTGAAAAAATTGTTATCCAATGATTGCTTTACTTTGTAATAGGAAAAATAATACGGAAATTTTCCTAAAACTTTTGTTACATACGTTATGTCGTACATGATTTTCTCACATTCGTCATTTTTCTTTTGTTTCTTGTTTATCTTATTCCTCTTTTCATATTGATGAAGATACGTGAACAGCAATCATAAATGAAAAGTGAAATGTGTTATAGTTTTATGGTACGGCGGCGTAGTATCGTGAACTTGACCTTTAGGTTAACTCCGTTTTTAGGTCAAAGACTGAGAGTATAGGAAAAGTGTTAAAAAATTATTTCTACTTTAATTCTCTAGAAATAATTATCCGAAAATTAACCCCAAAACGACGATGCGCCCCTCATTAAAAAATAAAGGAGCAGATGAACAAAACAAATACCCTCTTAAGGTTTTCTATGGTTTTATGATACGGCGGTGTGGCATTGTGAACTTGACCTTTACGTCAACTCCGTTTTTAGATCAACGACCGATGCCACGAAATACGAATATTTACTTGACAAATGCGTGCAAATCACCTGAAGTGGATTATTCCATATAAAAGACAACAGCGGCCATAGCTCTGACATGTAAACAAATAAATCACTTCGCCGCGAACGCCGTCCCTACTTGCGCGCAATACTCCTTTGTGTTCGTCGAAAAACCGACCCTCTTTGGTTCGCGGCGAATGACTCGCGCGCTGCTCTAGAACAGTTTGTGAATAGCATACATACTTGACGAATTGTTGCATTTAATGTTCGATTACGTGTTCGTAACTGTGAGTCAAAATACTTTTGAAAAAAATTGTCAAAAAGTGAAGCAATTTGTCTAGCAAACAGATTTTTAAGAAGTTTACTAGCGCCGTCTGTACGACTTTCAGCAAAATTGTTTCTTCTGATAAATAGGCAAGTCTATAGAACGACACAAAGCATTCCTCAAAAGAAAAATTGTAGTAAAATCGAATGACAGTTTGTCTGGCAAACGATTTTTTTAATCCAGTAAATCTAGTGGCGCCATCTATATAACTTTCACCCAAATTAATTCACGCGGAAGGTCCGGAAAAAATTGTAAAGAAAATTGTCTCAATTAAAAAAAAGTTTCCATCCAAATTGTGTCGTTCAATAAATAATAGGTAAGTTCGCAAGACGAAAACAAAATGTTTCTAATAAATAAAATAACAAAAGCACAACGAATACCCTAAAAACAAAACAATAAATAAATAATAATAAAATAATTAATTTAATTGAAGCTAATGATACAGTTTGTCTGGTAAACAATTTTTTTTTTAAAAGGCCAGTGGCGTCACCTCTACAACTTCCACGCAAATCATTTCACCCTACAATACGCAAGTCCACAGAATGAGAATTAAGTAGCATGACGCCATAAAAGGTGTTAAATTTGATGACGCATATTTATCAAAAGTTAAATCTCCACAAAATGGCGATTTTAGTTTGAGCAGTGCCATCTATTGACGAGATTGAAAAGCGCACCATCTATTGACAGGTACCGAAAGCCATTGTTTCAAACATTCATTTCTTATGTTATTTGGACATTTCGGAGCGTTACCATGATTACGCAATAAGAGGACCAACCCATTACGTAGCCATGTTAACGCTCCAAACTGTCCGAAGTCTAGTTATTAAAGTAACAGTAAGTGGATAATGTTAGTAAACTTAGAAAATAAGTTGCTCGGCGATGTGTCAGAGCGCCATCTATTGACGAGAATGAAAGGCATTTACGCGCACATTATTTACAATAGAACGTAACTGAAGTTCTTGAAACAGAATGCGTTCATTTATTTCATCGCCTTCTCACCTCGTTTGCGGCAATTTGCACGTCCAACTTTCTAAAGAAAAAAAAACTCACAAATAACGAAGCTCTTCTTTTTGACGAAAACCGGGGGTTTTAAATTCTATTTAACTTTCGACTACGTTCAATCACTTCCCATTGTTTGCACACAAGACAGCCAAACCCTCCGAGAACCGAACGCGTAATCTCGATCACGTTTGCGTTCCATTGTGTGCCGAAGTAAAATCCACGTGCCTGCGCCATCTTCTTGCAGGACATTACGTAATTTGGACACAGAGTAAGTGGCTTTCGAAGTCGCATTCAAATACTTTGTAATTCTCCGAAGCTCGAGGCGACGTTTTATTTTGAAACCTGAGCACGTTTAGGTAACCTCAATCGTTTCGTGATTGATTTCCGCCTTTGAGATTATCACAAACTAGGGTGTTTGCGCTTTTTTTTAGAAGAAACACAATGCGTTCAGCCAATTTTTAATCGCTGCGCTTCGCTCTTCCTCTCTCTGGCTGAACACGGCTGACTAATCAATTTTTTTTCTTATTTAAATCATGATTCACCCTGTATAATATAAAAGCAAATTTACGAACTGATTCGTTGCTTTGTAGAAAGTGGACTAAGTCCTGCTCATTCCTATTCAAGTTCCTATGAATGAGTAAGTTCACACGAAGTTTAGGGTGAAGGGATGCGGTCATTCAATCATTTAATTAGAACGAGAACGGTTCGCTTTCAGGTAAGCGCTCGGCTTCATAAATTAATAAATCAGTTCCTGGTTCCACGAAAAAATAAGTTCGAAAAATAGTAGTAATAAGTTTGCGACCGGACTTCTAGTTACGCCACTGTTAGACATTCAGATTTATCATCTCGTGTCAACCATTTCGTTTTCGATGTACCCACATTATCTCAGAAGTAATAAAATTTGCATGCGAAGCGTCATAAAACCCCGCATCCCTTTGAGTAAACGCGCGCCCAGATAAATATTTTCGCGCGCGCTTTATCGCCGGCCACTTTCCTTCGAATTTCCACCCCAGGGGCTCGAACCCTCTCTCGCCTCGATGGTCCAACTTATGTTTCGGGGTCGTGTTTATCAACGCGACGGCGACTTCAACATTCCGAAATCGAATTCTGGAGATAAAGTGGCGGCCGAAAACTCCATCGAAAAACGAAGATGAGTGTGTGTCTTGCACTACAGAAGTTTGTTTGCGGAAAATACTGCGTTGGATTAGTTTTGATCTATACATTCAGTTTGTGTAGCTTGGAATTGAAGTGGCCGACTTACTTAAATAGATTCTTTTATTTCTTCTTTGAATCGACAAGACAAAAGGATTTACTGACAATCTGGCTCAATCTGTTCTTGTTAAATGCGTTACACAAGAAGTCGTTCGTTAATCAAAAATAACAGTGGGGTTTTATAATAGATTGCTCTGCCTTTCATTGTTTTCTTTTCTGCTAACAAAACTTCTCGTTTGTCGGTTATGTCGTTCTACAATGGCGAATTATACTTTTTGAGTCGTCCACGTAAAGACTGTTGCGCTGTTTATGTACAGGGTGACTGTTAATTAACCCCTGTGAAGTTACATGAAATTTATTTCCTTTTGTTTACTGATGGTAGGTTTGTTTGAATATATTTAAAAAAAAACAACTATTTAGTACACACGTTGTGTAATTAGAGCGGCATTGTCCCTGATTCAAGGCTCAAGAATTTTTAGCCAAAACTTGTTAAAACTTCCAGTTACGTAAGTGGCAAGGAAAATAAAAAAATGTGGTTCCGAGAGTCAGAGTAGTGTTAACTTCGGTGGTGTGAACTTGTGTGGTGCGCCGGTCGAAGAATCAGTCAATTATTCACATACACTTTAACGATTCTGTAATAATAATAATATCGCTAAATGAAGTCGGTAACAATCTGCTAATTAGATAGCTAAAAGTCATTACACTCTTTGATTAAAATTAGTTAATTGTCTGATAATCTGTTTTGTCCGGGCGGGTCGTTACGTGGCATTCCTGAAATCTACTGGGTGGTTATCCCCCAGTAGACTGTCAGGAGGGAACCTCGTGCGTTATTCCTTGGTACTCATTGCACCCCACCTACAGCGGGCTGTGGTTATCCTAGCCGGAGAATGCCGATCTATTAAATCTAGTGCTTAGATTCCTGAAACCTAGTGGGTGGCTATCCCCTAATAGACTGTGAGGAGGGAATCTCGTGCGTTATCCCTTGGTTCTCATTGCACCACCTACAGCGGGCTATGGTAATTCTAGCCGGGGAATGCCAGTCTATTAAATCTAGTTTTTAGATTCCTGAAACCTACTGGGTGGTTATCCCACAGTAGACTGTGAGGAGGAAATCTCGTGCGATATCCCTTAGTTCCCATTGCATCACCTACAGTGGACTATGGTTATCCAGCCGGGGAATGCCAGGCTATTAAATCTAGTGGTTAAATTCCTGAAATTCACTGGGTGGTTATCCCCTAGTAAACTGTGAGGAGGGAATCTCATGCGTTATCCCTTGGTTTTCATTGCACTACCTACAGCGGGCTATGGTTATTCTAGCCGGGGAATGCCAGTCTATTAAATCTAGTGGTTAGATTCCTGAAACCTACTGGGTGGTTATCCCACAGTAGACTGTGAGGAGGAAATCTCGTGCGTTATCCCTTAGTTCCCATTGCATCACCTACAGTGGACTATGGTTATCCAGCCGGGGAATGCCAGGCTATTAAATCTAGTGGTTAGATTCCTGAAATCCACTGGGTGGTTATCCCCTGGTAAACTGTGAGGAGGGAATCTCATGCGTTATCCCTTGGTTCCCATTGCACCACCTACAGCGGGTTATGGTTATCCTAGCCGGTGTATGCTAATGATAGTTAATTTCTAAGTTGGCCCTGCAGGACGAAGACCTTTGTGCGTTATCCTGGGCACCTGTGACATTTGCTAGCGTCGGCATTGTAATGCCGGGGACAAAACGTAAAGTAACTAACTAACCGTGGAAGGCTTTAATTACTGTTGAAAGTTGTTTAAACTACAATGATTATCGAGATGGCGATTCTCTGCGTAAAACGATAAACAGTCTTAAGAGTATACACTTATTCGAAAAGCAAAATTCATTAGCGATATTAGGTACAGTTGAAGTTTTACATAATGGTTGGACCATCACGTTTCTGTTATTAACGGCCAAAACGTTACATAATGATTAACGTAATCGATTTATGGAATTCTGATATCAGGAAAATGCTGCAGGCGGTTTATTCCCGTAATTTAGTAAAGTAGTTATTCGACATTGCGTTCCCGTGTAAAAAAAAGAGAAATAAGTATTGATTCGAGTTTAATGTTTGTTTGAAACCGCAGTCACAAAAAGAAGCGATCTCCGAGAGTATTTCTAGTTTAATTTTCTAGAGAGAATTAATCAAAAGTTAGCCCCAAAACGACGATGCGCCCCTGGTTAAGCAATAGAGTTTAGTTTGTTATAGTGAATTGCGCTGCCTTTCATTGTTTTGTTTTCTGCTAATAAAATTCCTCGTTTGTCGGTTATGTGGTTCTACAGTGACGCATTATACTTTTTGAGTCGCCCACGTAAAGACTGTTGCATTGTTTATGTACAGGGTGACTGTTAATTAACTCCCACTAAAAGAAGCGATCTCCAAGAGCATGGATGAAATGTTAGAAAAATATTTCTACTTTGGTTTTCTAGAGAGAATTAATCAAAGTTAGCCCCAAAACGAAGATCCGTCCCTGGTTAAGAAATAGAGTTTTGTTTGTTATAGTTTTATGTTACGGCGGCATGACACATCGTGAACTTGACCTTTACGTCAACTCCGATTTCAGGTCAAAGACCGACACCGTGAATTACGAACGAAATACGAATTTTTTAATTAATAAAAGGATTTTTATTTGTTTTTTCGGTGGCGGCTTTGATATTATGCAATCGAAAGAACGCATGTCTTTGCTAATTCTTTCATGTTAATAGTTGTTGGCTGTCATTTCACCTTTAATTGTGGTTTGCGTTCGAAATTAACAAAGATAAATTTCAACTTTCCTGCGTGTTATACAGGGTGACTGTTAATTAACGCGACAAAATGAAACCACTAAAGAAGCGATGTCTGAGAGTATAGGAAAAATTATTTCTACTTTAATTCTTTAGAAATAATCAAGACGACGATGCGACCCTCATTAAAAAATAGAGGAGCAGATGAACGAAATAAATACCCCCATAAGGTTTTTTTTATAGTTTTATGATACGGCGGTGTGGCATCGTGAACTTGACCTTTACGTCAACTCCGTTTTTAGATCAAAGACCGATACCGTGGAATAGGAGTATTTACTTGTCAAATGTGTGCAAATCACCTGAAGTTGATTATTCCATACAAAGGATCACAGCGGCCCCATTTTGAACACCTGCTCTGACAGGTAAATACATAAATCACTGAAACGAGAAACAATTCGAATTACCGTGTTAAAAATTCGTTCCCTTGCACCGTAGACAAATGCGCTCCTGCTGCGAACGCCGTCCGTACTTGCACGCAACATTTCTTTGTGCTCGTCGAAAAACCGACTCTCGTTGGTTCGCGGTGAATGGCTCGCACGCTGCTCTAGAACAGGTCGTGAATACCGTATACACTTGACGAATTGTTGCATTTCATGTTCGATTACGTGTTCGACACGGACATGTGTCGTACAGCTGTACATAATAAGTTTTATTTCCTTTCCCAGCTGTTAAACGTGTTATAAAAGGAATTGAGATGTGTGTCAGGCGGGTAGTCAATAAGAAACTTTTATATCCCTATTATACTGCAGCATTTACAAAACATAGCGTCGTATTTCGTACGCGGTGTCGGAGCTTGGTTTTGAGCTAACTTTTTAAGTCGTTATAAACTAGAATAATTTTTTTTGCATTTTTCTCACTCTCTGACGTCGCTTCTTTTAGTGGTTCCATTTTGTCATGTTAATTAAGAGTCACCCTGTATTGCCCTATGAAGTGGTTTTTATGTCAGACCAGAAACCATTTCTGGTTGAATATTGAGGTTATGTTGTCGCGGCTTACACGTCACCAGAGCTGACATACGCTTTTTTTATTTGAAAAACCGCAAAAATTCAATAAAACTTCATGTGTAATGCGGTAGACTTATTTTTAAATTATGAATTCTAATAGTATACAGGCTGTCCCAAGTTAAGGTTGATGTATTTTTAGAAATTTAATTCGTTGTTCCAAACGTGACGATTTACCGTTTAAAACACGCCGCACTATCATTTGTTTTTGATTAATAATGAATTTCCTCTCGCAGGTGGCTATGACGTCTTTGATATTGCGTTCAAGTTGACAGTTGTCGGTTATCATTTTATTTTCATTGTGGTTTGCGCTCGTAAGTGCTTGTGAATTTAACAAAAATAAATTTCTACTTTAGAATTTGTTCCACCTTGTTATACTGCCGTTCAAAATTATTTTAATTGTCAGAAATCATTTCCGGTTGATTATTGACGTTATGTTATCGCCGCTTACACATTACAAGAGCTCACGTACGCTTCCGACATCAAATGTCTCCGTAGCATGTCGGAGAAGCTTTTCATTAGAAAACGCGTTATTTTAACGTGTTGGACTTATTTTTAGGTTATTATTATCTTATAATATACAGGCTGTACCAAGTTGAGTTTGATATTTTTTTTAGATATTTAATTAATTCATTGTTGCCAATCTAGCAAGCATAGCGCTTACCGTTAAAATAACGTTTTTCGCTGCAAAATTCAACAAAATGTCAGGTGATGTGGTGGACTTACTTTTATTATTTTTTTAAATATACAGGGTGCCTCAAGTTGAGTTTGATATTGTTTATAAATTTAATTCATTCATAAATGTGGCAATTTACTGTTTAAAACATAGCGCACTTTCATTATTTTTTTAATTAACATCATTCGCTGCAAAGTTTCAATAAAATAATTGACATTCGACAATAGGACAACGTATTGATGGTTATTTTATTATAGTTTTATGGTACGGCGTCCTGCCGAACGACGTCCATACTTGAGCGCATTATTCCTTTGTGTTCATCGAAAAAGCGACCCTCTTTGGTTCGCTGCGAATGACTCGCGCGCTGCTCTAGAACAGTTTGTGAAAGGCATAGACACTTGACGAATTGTTGCATTTCATGTTCAATTACATGTTCGGCGCGGGCACGTGGACACAGCGTAGCAATAGCGACGTTTAAAACAGCTGTACATAATTAAGTTTCCGTGCGAAATATAGGCCAATGATTTTACAGCTGTGATTTTTCTTGAAACATTTTTTTTAAATCATTTAAAAACTATTTATTATAAGTTTTAATATTTTCCCCCTACTCTCTGACATCGTTTCTTTTAATGATTACATTCCCTCGAGTTAATTAACAGTCACCCTGTACAGAGGACGTATAACATGTAAAATATGATTGCGTAAATAAATATTTTCCAACAATTTCTAATGTGTTAGTTGTCTACGTGAATAGTTTTGGAGCATGCTGTATACATGAAACTATTTTTTTTTTCCTAAAAAAGAAATTGTGTTTATCAACCATCGTTCTTACGTCTTCGAAGTAAATTACGGTTGCTAAAAAAAAGCGTCTGCTTTCTTAAAATAAAAAGGCAAGCAAACGTCTTCCTCGGGCGATACGGTCCCCCCCCCCTACCTTCTTCATGAATATTTAATATCAGGCGGGCGATTTTTTTAATTTAACTGAAGTGCACTTCAATTAAAACGCCTTAGTTAAGCACTTCGATTAATTAATTGAAATGCACCGTGTATTTTTCTTTCTCGAACCGTTTCCTCCTGTGTTGTTGCTTATCTAAGTAAGTTATCTAGTTTCTGGACACCCTGTACGTGAACGTAATATCAAACTAATTTGTATCCATTGAAAAAAAATGTGTTTGTCGGGCCTTCGTTCTCATGTCTACCACGGTTGTTAAATTTTTTCTTTCTTAAAATAAAAAGGTAAGCATCTTCCTCGGGCGATGCGATACAGGCCCGACTTGATGAATATTTCATATCACGCGGACGATATTTTTTAATTTAATGGAAACCACCCCTCGCCCACCCTCTGCCACGCAATTTCTCGCTGCAACGAATGCTAATTCGCCCCCCGTCGGAGATGAAATAATATTTGCAAACTTGCCGAAGACGAGGGCCGAAAGAAATTCGCTCGCGTAATTTGGAGCGAAAGCCCCTTCAATCGGAGACAATTTTACGTTTTTTATTAATTTACTGTGACTCGTTTGAACAGAAAAAAAAACAATGGAAACGAAATAAAAATAATAAAATAATGAAATACGATTAAGCGGAAACGGTCTCTTGACTTTATTAATTCTTGGTTTACGTCGAGAAATCCTAAAATAAAAATAATAACACTCATAAGAAAACGTTAACTTCATAGTAAAAAAAAAATTATCGCCTTTAAACTGTGGTCTTTAAATTAAACAACTATACCGGGTGATTCAGTTTGGTATTCGCACACATGTAACTTTTTTGTTTCAATTTTTAGGAAAATAACGTTTAATGTAAAAAGTGTTAATAGGACACCTGTATATTTTTACAATTTTGGGTTGTAGAGGTAATTCTAGATCGAAATGGTGATCCACTAGAGAGTGATTGAAATTCGAGGATAAACAAAAACCAAAAGCTCCAGAAATGAAGTACGTTCGGCATTCAATCAAGCGGAGAAAGGTCATAAACAAAGAAGTTATATTCGAATTTTGAAAGTCTCAATTTTTAGTTTATCTCCAATTACGAAGAAATCGTTCGAAATATTTCAAATTTCTTAGCAAACTCTTAATAGGCATGAAATTTGGCAACTCTGCCTCCATTTAACTAATTCTCTATCTCTTATAATAAGCGAGATCCCCACGCTGGTCCTCGAATTTCAATCACCCTGTATTTGGGATATTTTACATCATTTCGATCCAGAATTACCTCTACAATCCAAAAATGCAAGAACATACAGGGTGTCATATTTAAATTTCTTAACTTAAAACCACTTCCGCTTAAGCCGGAAGTGGTACGTATTCTTTCATGATGTCAAATAAACTGTTGGTAGGCCTATATTCTTTACACCAAATGTCATTTTCCTAAAAGTAAAAATAGAGGAGTTATAGGAGTGCGAATATCAAACTGAATCACACGGTATACGTCAAGATATTTTTAATACGAAATTCGGGGGAGGGAGTGTTTAAATAGTGTTTCGATTTTTTTTAACTCAAAGTCTTTTTATTACTTAAATATATATAAAAAAAAAAGAAAATTGGCAAGAATATAAGAAATGATTAAATTGAAAGGACAGTAGCGCCACCTCTATGCTACAGCAAAAAGACTGATGACATTTAATGCATAGATAAAGTTAGTGGGGTGCCATCTAGATTACTTTCGCACAAGTATTTTATATGCAAAGGAAATTTACAAAACAAAAATTTAATTTTTCGAAAACGAAAAGCAACTACAGAAAAAGTTAACAAAAGAAAATGACGTCATTTGCTTAATAATAAGTATATATTTCTCATCATTCAGTGGCGCCCCTTTTGACCAAATATTTTTCGAGCGCAAAATGTAATGCAAAAACATGCGTATTTCTAAAAAAAAAAAAAAACTAAAAGATTGTAAAAAGACGCCAAAAAACAAACATTTGATTTAAATTCACAGCGCCATCTATATGAGTTTTACGTGCGAAATTATTGTAGAGGAAAATTATAAGATAAAACAACAAAATATCCCCCCCCCCCAAAAAAATAACAAAAGAAGAAAGCAACTATAAAAAAAAAACTGGCAAATCAAATGTCGCGATCTGCCTAAACAAAGACTTTTAAAATCTAGTGGCACCATCTATACAGGCTGATTCCTAAATTGAGTCATATTTTTTAAGAGCGTGTAGAACTCGTTAAAAGAAACATTTCTCGAACATAATTTTTTCAATACATTAAAAAGAGAAAACTTATTATATTACTTTTGCAAATAAAATTGATTCAGGTTTATTTAAAGGAAAGGTTCAAAATGGTTGCCAACATCGTGTGGATCAGAATGGCAACCAATTTGAACCTTTCCTTTAAATAAACCAGAGTGACCAGAGTTTCTGGTTTATTTAAAGAACGCCTCAAAGTGGTTGCCATTCTGATCCACACAATGTTGGCAGCCATGTAATCATTTACAAATAAAATTCATTCTGGATTATTTAAGGGGAAAGCTCAATATGGTTGCCACTTTGAACCTTTAAATAAACAAAAATGCCCAGAATGAACTTTATTTGCAAATGATTACATGGCTGCCAACATTGTGAGGATCAGAATGGCGACCAATTTGAACCTCTTCTTTAAATATACCAGAATGACCAGAGTTTCTAGCTATCACCATAGATGGCGTCATTTTTTTTTGTTGTAACGTAAAAGTGGTGCTAGTATTTCTTTTTTTTTATTTACATAATTTGTTATACAATTTTTTCAATTTTATTTTTAAGCTCGGATACATTTAAATAATTTCGAAGAAAAAATGGATCCGGGCTTTAAAAATATATATATATATACATACATACAGTGTGTTTTACTTTACATGAGAACGCCTGAATGACTTGTTGGTTAATAAAGCAATTAGTGTAAAATTGGCGAAACAATTGTCAGCCACCCTGTATATACTGATCTGTAACACTTTGATAAAAATTAATTCTGCCGAAATAAAAGTTTATAAGCCAGGTGCTTTTGATTAATTTTTTTTTGTTTTTTTTGCTGTGTTTTTAGTTATATCTTTTTTAAACAATTACAGACAATGGGGCGCCCCTCTGATCAGGCGCACAACGAGCAGCGGCGGGCCTCCAAACGATTCAAAAAAATGAAATAAGGCCCGAGACTTTTTCATCACAGCGCCCTCTCTTGTGTGAAGCTATTCATTATCATATGACTTATTATTTTCCACCCTTGCAGGAGCTTGACCCTAACCGATCACCAGGATCAACGATATTTAGTTGCGTGATTAATTAATTAATCCCCCCCTCGCTTTATAATTTGCTTCTCGGGGTGAAACGTCGAAAAGGCAGAGGTCCCTCCCTTTAGTCACAGGACGGCCCTTATTACAGAGTGTAATAATTATAAAAGCCTTATCTAAGCTAAACTATAGCATCATTAAATTAAACGCGCTACCCTTATTTTGTCGAATGTGCGCCGTGAAAGGTGAAAGTGATAAGGAAGGTACATAAGTGCTCCTACACTTTGTAAGTACTATGAGGGTGACAGAGCTTTAGTTACAGGACGGCCCTTATTATAGAGTGTAATAATTACAAGTCTTATCGAGTTTAAACTATAGCATCATCAAATTAAACGCGCTACCCTTATTTTAGCGAATGCCTGCCGCGAAAGGTGAAAGTGATAAGGAAGGTACATAAGTGCTCTTACACTTTGTAAGTAGTATGAGGGTGACAGGGCGTTTATTTTTTATTGCATACGATTCTACAGGGGTGTGAGTTTCAAAAGCAGCTTTTCGGGTGTTAGCCATTGCGGCTGCCACCAACCAACTTTATGCCTTTTTTCTTATGCAAACTCGTATCGAGGATACTCTGTTGAATACACGATAGCATCGAACTCCTCGTCCTTTTTTATTTTTTTTAATAAATTTGTTACAATGGAAAGAGCTTAATGTAAAATCAGCATTTACAAAGCACTTTTCGTATTCCAAATTCGACCTAGTTTCGGGGAGGATAAAATCACGTAAACCCTGTTTGTCCACGTTATTATTCGAAGCACAAAAGCACTGGGGGATTCACACACACATACGTGCCTTTCGCTTCGGTTTCGTTTGCTCGACGTGTTTCCTTTCAAGCCCCGCAATGATTAGCCCGAGCGTGCGGATAATGTTTGTTTTAAAATTATTTCAACGAATTTCGGAACGGGACGCGCGGCGGACGCCGGGCATAGTTGAGGGCGAGTTTTAAAAGAGATTAACTCGAACTCGCCGCCACGAATGTTGCCAGACATTGCCGGGGCCCTGATCTAATTATTTCGCGATTGTTTCGCAAACTCTTGAAAGTAATTGAAAACTGCGACCGGCGGGCGGAAACTGCCCGCGGTCAGTGTTGCCAATAGTCCTTAACGAAATACCTGAGCGTTTAATATTAAAAGAAAATTACTAAAAACATGCGCAGATACGAAAATGTGTATGAAGGAAAAATGAAAAAAAAAATTGAACATAAAAAATAAACATCTCTGCGTGTTGTCCTCTCGATATTTGTTAAGGACGGCACTTAAAACGAGATGGGGGAGAAAAAAGGACGACGTATTCCTTTGCATTATTGACTAGGGAGAAGTATGCCCGATTTAAAAAGGGAGGAATCTCTTTGCGTTTTTTTCTTGCCCGCCCCAAGAGGGAGAAGATTGGCGGAAATTAAATTTTCGACGTATGTCTTAGAGCTTTGTTTCAGTTTGGGAGTTTGTTCAATCTCAATGTCACCTTTTAATTTAAGCTACACGTCACAGCAACATATTCTTTTAATTTCTTATTTTTCGCTGCGACGTCTTATCATCTCAGATCAAGAAGTTTCCAAATTTTTATTTTTTTTTTCTTGTAATACATAGGCGTCCCAAGTTTGAGTTTATTTTTTAATTCATTTTGCAAACAAAGCGAACGTCTTTTTTTTTAATTAATAAAGGGATTTCAATTTGCGATGTGCCCCTGGTTAAGAAATAGAGTTTCGTTTGTTTAGTGGATTGCGCTGCCTTTCATTGTTTTCTTTCCTGCTAATAAAATGCCTCATTTGTCGGTTATGTCGTTCTACAGTGGCGAATTATACTTTTTGAGTCACCCACGTAAAGACGGTTGCGCTGTTTATGTACAGGGTGACTGTTAGTTAACTCCCACTAAAAGAAGCGATCTCCAAGAGTATGGATGAAATGTTCAAAAAAATATTTCTACTTTGGTTTTCTAGAGAGAATTAATCAAAAGTTAGCCCCAAAACGACGATGCGCCCCTGATTAAGAAATAGAGTTTTGTTTGTTATAGTTTTATGGGACGGCGGCGTGACATCGTGAACTTGACCTTTACGTCAATTCCAATTTTAAGTCAAAGACCGACACCGTGAAATACGAACGAAATGCGAATTTTTTCAATTAAGAAATGGATTTTAATTTGTTTTTTTCGGTGGCGGCTTTGATATTATGCAATCGGAAGAACGCATGTCTTTGCTAATTCGTTCATGTTGACAATTGTCGGCTGTCATTTCACTTTTAATTATGGTTTGCATTCGTAAGTGTTTGCGAAATTAACAAAAATAAATTTCAACTTTCCTACATGTTATACAGGGTGACTGTTAATTAACGCGACAAAACGAAACCACTAAAAATGCGATGTCCGAGAGTGTAGGAAATATGTGAAAAAATGATTTCTACTTTAATTCTTTAGAAATAATTAACCAAAAATTAGCCCCAAAGCAATGATGCGCCCCTCATTAAAAAATAGAGGAACAAATGAACGAAATAAATACCCTGATAAGGTTTTTTTTATAGTTTTATGGTACGGCTGTGTGGCATCGTGAACTTGACCTTTACGTCAACTCCATTTTTAGATCAACGACCGATGCCACTTGACAAATGCGTGCAAATCACCTAAAGTAGATTATCCCATACAAAGGATAACGGCGGCCCCATTTTGAACACTTGCTCTGACTGGTAAACAAATAAATCACTAAAACGAGAAACAATTCGAATTGCCGTGTTAAGAATTCGTTCCCTGGCACCGTAGACATTTGGGCTCCTGCCGCGAACGCCATCCGTACTTGCGCGCAACATTCTTTTGTGCTCGTCGAGAAACCGACTCTCTTTGGTTCGCGGTGAATGGCTCGCGCGCTGCTCTAGAACAATTCGTGAATACCGTACACACTTGACGAATTGTTTATTTCATGTTCGAGGCGGACATGTGTACCCAGCTTATCACTAGCGACATTTAAAACAGCTGTACATAGTAAGTTTTATTTCCTTTTCCAGTTGTTAAACGTGTAATGAAACTAATTGAGACGTATGTCAAGCGAGGGTAGTCAATAAGACACTTTTATATCCCATTATACTGCCGCATTTATAAAACGTAGAGTCGTATTTCCTACGCAGTGCCGGAGCTTGATTTCGAGCTAATACATTAACTCATTATAAACTATTTAGGACAATTTTTTTAAACATTTTCCTCACACTCTTTGACATGGCTTCTTTTAGTGATTCCATTTTGTCGGGTTAATTAACAGTCACCCTGTATTGCCCTATGAAGTGGTTTTTATGTCAGAGCAGAAACCATTTTTGGTTGAATATTGAGGTTATGTTGTCGCGGCTTACACGTCACCAGAGCTGACATACGCTTTTTTTTTATTTGAAAAACCGCAAAAATTCAATAAAACCTCAGGTGTAATGCGGTAGACTTATTTTTAAATTATGAATTCCAATAGTATACAGGCTGTCCCAAGTTAAGGTTGATGTATTTTTAGAAATTTAATTCGTTGTTACAAACGTGACGATTTGCTTTTAATTAATAATTAATTTCCTCTCGCAGGTGGCTATGACGTCTCTGATATTACTTTTATGTTGACAGTTGTCAGTTGTCATTTTATTTTGATTGTGGTTTGCGTTCGTAAGTGTTTGTGAATTTAACAAAAATAAATTTCAACTTTAGAATGAATCAACTTTAATGAAATTTTCTTTTATCGACACAAGAAGTTTGTTTTGAAGTTGAACCGCCTTTTGTTTTGGTTTTGTATTAAAATTTGTTGAACAATAATAAAATCCAACGTCTTTTGTTTAATTATTATTATTCGTCGGCGAATTTCGTTATGAAGCCGAACATCTTTTGTTTTGTTTTGTTTTAAAGTTCAAATTTGTTGGACAACAAAAAACGATAAAGTTCAAAGTTGTTGCAAAACCGATCGTCTTTTGTTTCTGTTTACGAAGGAGGATGAAAAAATTCGTTTTCAAAGCGATCGTCTTTTGTTTCTGTTTTGTTTTAAAAGTCGACCATCTTTTGTTTTGTTTTAAAAGTTCAAATCTGTTGGACGATAAAAAAAATAATTGAACGCAGAGTTGTTAGAAAATCGATTGTCTTTTGTTTAATTTAATTTTTTTTTTTTTCATTTTTTTGATAAAATTTTCTTTTGTCAAAAGCAGGTGATGAAATTTGTTGTGACATCGAACCGTCTTTTGTTTTGTTTTTGTTTTAAAAGTCCAAATTTGTTGAACATATTAATAAAATCGAAAAATTTTGTTGAAAATCGGTTTTGATTGCATCGGATTTCTCGAGCATTTTCCGCAAATACAGCTGCTTCGGCCCTATTTGGGGCCTCGTCAGCAGAAACATAACAATAATACAACGTTAGGTCAAAAAGTGATCGCAGGATGTCGCGATTTTAACTTTACAAGATGACGAAATTCGTATTGAAACCGCCCATTTCTTGTTTTCACGTTTTTTCTTTGTTCTTGATAAGGAAAAAGTCTAAGGCGGTTCCAAAAAAAAAACGAAAACTAATTTCTTTTATAAACTCGACCGTATTTTGTTTTGCACGATCCGATTTTTTTGCTTTTATTTTGTTTTTTGATAGAGAAACGTTTTTGTTTGTTTTTCTTTAGACTTCAAAAAAAAGCCATTGTCAAAATTATTTCCGTGAAAGACAACTTTGTAATTACTTTATGTTGAATATCGCATGACATTTTTTTTCAAATTTTCCCGAGACATGCAAGGAAAAAGACTCGTGTTCGGTGCACCCTGTATATTTAGAAAGAAGATCCAAGTTCGGTAGTACCCTTTATATTTTTCGATCGCATCAAAGTTTTCTAATTTTGAAATTTTCAAAAGAATACACACGTTAAAAAAGTTGCGACATAAGGATAAGTAGCAATCTAGAAGTCGTATTGAATTAAAGTTGTTAGAAAGTCGATTGTCTTTTACTTCCTTTTACGAAGCAAGATGACAAAATTCGTCTTCAAACCTTTCGCCTTTTGTTTTTGTTATGTTTTAAAAGTCGACCGTCTTTTGTTATTGTTTTGTTTTAAAAGTTCAAAGTTGTAAGAAAATGGATTGTCTTCTGTTTTCCTTTTCCACCTTTTTTTTTTTCAATTAAGGACTTCTTTTAATGAAGTAAGATGACGAAATTCGCTTTGAAACAGAGCATTTCCTGAAAATCTATTATCTCTTATTTTATTTTAGTTTCCCATTTTTTGATAAAATTTTCTTTTACGAAGCAAGATGTTGATGTTTGTTTTGAAGTCGAATCTCCTTCTGTTTTGGTTTCGTGTCAGAATTCCAAATTTGTTGAACAATAATAAAATCGATCGTCTTTTGTTTAATTACTATTAATTTCGAATTTCGTTATGATACGGATCATCTTTTGTTTTGTTTTGTTTTAAAGTTGGACAACAAAAAAACAATAAAATTCAGAGTTGTTACAAGTTCGTTCGTCTTTTGTTTCTGTTTACGAAGCAGGATGAAAAAATTAGTTTTCAAAACGATCGTCTTTTTTTTCTGTTTTGTTTCAAAAGTCGACCATATTTTGTTTTGTTTCAAAGTTGGACAACAAAAAACAATAAAATCAGAGTTGTTACAAGTTCGATCGTCTTTTGTTTCTGTTCACGAAGCAAGATGAAAAAATTAGTTTTCAAAACGATCGTCTTTTGTTTCTGTTTTGTTTCAAAAGTCGACCATATTTTGTTTTGTTTCAAAGTTGGACAGCAAAAAAAAAACAATAAAATTCAGAGTTGTTACAAGTTCGATCGTCTTTTGTTTCTGTTCGCGAAGCAGGATGAAAAAATTAGTTTTCAAAACGATCGTCTTTTGTTTCTGTTTTGTTTCAAAAGTCGACCATATTTTGTTTTGTTTCAAAGTTGGACAACAAAAAACAATAAAATTCAGAGTTGTTACAAGATCGATCGTCTTTTGTTTCTGTTTACGAAGCAGGATGAAAAAATTAGTTTTCAAAACGATCGTCTTTTGTTTCTGTTTTGTTTCAAAAGTCGACCATATTTTGTTTTGTTTCAAAGTTGGACAACAAAAAACAATAAAATTCAGAGTTATTACAAGTTCGATCGTCTTTTGTTTCTGTTCACGAAGCAAGATGAAAAAATTAGTTTTCAAAACGATCGTCTTTTGTTTCTGTTTTGTTTCAAAAGTCGACCATATTTTGTTTTGTTTCAAAGTTGGACAGCAAAAAAAAAACAATAAAATTCAGAGTTGTTACGAGATCGATCGTCTTTTGTTTCTGTTTGCGAAGCAGGATGAGAAAATTAGTTTTCAAAACGATCGTCTTTTGTTTCTGTTTTGTTTCAAAAGTCGACCATATTTTGTTTTGTTTCAAAGTTGGACAGCAAAAAAAAAACAATAAAATTCAGAGTTGTTACGAGATCGATCGTCTTTTGTTTCTGTTTGCGAAGCAGGATGAGAAAATTAGTTTTCAAAACGATCGTCTTTTGTTTCTGTTTTGTTTCAAGAGTCGACCATATTTTGTTTTGTTTTAAAAAAATCGGTTTTGATTTATTTCACAAAATATGACACTACATTAAATTTTTCGCCGAATTTTTTTTAGTAGGCCCCTTGGGCTTGAGGGACCTGTATAATGTGAATAATTAGTTTACATTATTTTTGAGTTTTTTTTTCATTTCCAACTTCAACATAAAATATCTCCGGCTACTTTTTAACGACAATGCGCTTTAAACAATTCAAAAAATATCAATAAACTCGGTACGTATAAAGAACCGCCGGCTTTTGATGTATTCGTTTCATTCAAATTGGAACGAGGACGTCACTGCAGCTCAAACAATTTTATTCTCCATTGTGGTTTGTTTTGTACGTTTCATCTCTCGGTATCTCAGAATACAGCCGCGTGTTTCATTTATTTCCTAGACAAAACCAAAAAGAAAACAATTTGTCTCCTCGACTTTGCCTTTGTTTATTCTATTAGTATTTTATTATATTTAAGCTGCGCTCGTACGGATTAAACGTCGCTGTTTTAATAAAAAAAAGAAGTTTATAATTAATTTAATCTCTAAGGTAATTTTAATTAACGAACTGAAACTCGGCGGGGGGGGAGAATAATTAGGGGTTGCGTAACTTCTTTTAAACTCGTTGAGCTCATTAAAAGTTTCAAACTCATTCAGGTATTGTATTTTTTTTTTTTTAAATAATTTAGCTAATTACTTTCCCGAATTTATTTTTTTCTTTCTAAAATTTTCTTTTTCTGCGTCAAATAATTAAGAAAAACTTAAACAATTAAAAGAAGATTGGCTTACCCTTAACACAAAGGAGTTACCACGTCTGCACTGGTGGCGCAGCGCGATCGGCTATTAATCACCCCGACGTCGTGGTGCAAGCGTCGCGACGCTACTGGACGTCTCCGAGCGCGTCCGTCGCGTTTTGGGGGCTCGCGCGACGCCTGCGTCACGCACGCGAGAATTTTCCGCCGAAGTCTGACTAGCGACTGAGTTTTAATTGGGCTTTAAGTGCCGAACGCTGATGACGTTAGACGCCTTCGATGTGGAGCGTCGCGGCGGGCGCCGCCGCCGCCACCGATGGCATGCAACTGCGGCAGACGATAATGTCAAGGGCACGGCTTCGGTTTGCATTAATCTTAACCGTCGTGACGGTGGAGTTCAAGTTCGGAATTTTTATTTGATTAAAAAAAAATTAATAAAAGATTCCGTACAAAACGAAATCAAATCAGCGCAGAAGTTCGTTTCGTTTCTTCGTGTGCGCCCATCTTCAAGCCACTTCTTTTTTTTTGTAATTTTGTTCTCCTTCTTGCCTGGTTTATCATTCGCGTGATGTGGTTCTATAATTTTTTGTTAATGCCTCCTCGTTATGTGAGTTAAGAAATGACGCCTGCCATTTAGGACACTTTATTTTCCATCAAGGCAGCAAAAAGAAACTGTCATTTTTTTTATTGCAAATTAGAAAATTCAAGCGACGTAAAAAAATTATTTATATTATACAGGGTTCCTCGAGTTAATGATCTATTAATTTGTGTAATCTTTATTTTGATTGCTCATATTTTGTGAAATATTAAAACCAACAAGTTGCATCTTGAAGTTGTAAGGTGAAAACCTTCATACAAGAATGACAGGGGTCTAAATTTTTGTTTCCTTTTTTTCGTTTAAAAAGAAATTCGAAATATAAAAAGAAGAAACTAAACGAAACAAAAGAAACACGCTCTGGATTTCACATTTGTGTGATAAGTGAATGTAAAAGTACAGAGTCGTGGAACCCCAATACACGCCCCTGAAGGACACTTCTTATTATCTCGACGTTTCTTTTTATTCACAAATGACAATTTTCACTTGTTTTTTTTAATTTCTCCCAATTCTATGCGGCTGCTTCTAATCGATCGTCATTTGTTTCTTTATATACCTGTTTATGTTTACATTGTTCCCCGTTCTTCCTTTTTTTTTTCAATTTCTTGTGCGAGTTTCAGCAACGGTTAATTTTTAATATTTTTTTTCCAACCCCCTCTAACTTTCGCTTGTCAAAAATATTTCGTTTTTAATCAAAACAATGTATACTTGTTTTCTTTTTTATTTTTCCCAATCCTATGCGGCCGTTACCTAATCGATCGTCACTTGTTTCTTTTTAATTTTGTTTATTTTCCGCTGTTTTATGAATTTATTTTCTTCTCTCTATTTTGCTCCTATGTTATCGCGATTGATCGCCTTTCTTTCTGTTTTCGATTTAATTTTGCTTCATATTTTTTGCTATTTTTTCCTACACTTGTTAACAAAATAAAAAAAGAATAACGATTGCGTTAAAAAAAAAACAAGAAATATTTACTATTGCTTGGGATTTAAATTTTACAAATAAATTGAAGATAAACTCAAAAATTACGGTTTTGTGTTTTGTTTTTTTCTTTTCTCGTTCAATCTTTTGTTTTTATTGATCAAAAGCGTTTTTCTTTTTCTTTTCCCTGCGACTTCGTTTCGTTTTCGTTACGTTAAAATCGTATTGTTGTCAAAAAGTGGCCAATAAAAAAAATTCAAGCAATTATTCTATGCTATTCGGAATTTTTCAAACTCTCTTAGAAACAATTAGTCTGTTTTAGAACCAATCTGGACTCTTTTACGATTAGTTTTTGGACTTTTTAGGTCTATTTGAACTTATGTGTTATTATTCGGACTCTTAACAGAATTATTTGATCTCTATTAGGACTCTTTAGTCTCTTCAAACCAATTTAGACTCTTTTACAACTATTTCTTAGACTTTTCTACTTACATTTATCTGATACTATTCCGACTCCGACAGAGTTATTTAAACTCTTTTTGGAATTCTTTAGTGTTTTTAGAACAATTTGGACTCTTTTGCAAGTGTTAATTCGTTTTATACTTATCTGATACTACTCGGACTCTTTAAACTTTCTTAGAACAAATGGACTCTTTCAACAACATGTTTTTGATCTATTTGAACTATTTGATATTACATATTTGAACTCTAGTTTGATTCTACATATTTGAACTCGAGCTGAATTATTGAAACCCTTTCAAAATTGTTCAATCTCTTAATTTTTTTTTTCATATTAAATGGGTCAATTTAAACTTTTTAGAACTATTGAAACTATTGAAACCTTCTCAGAATAATTCATTGGACTTATTTACAACTTTTTAGAACTATTTATTACTTATACTGTTCAGATTCTAACAAAACCATTTGGATTCCTTTGGCACGCTTTAGAACAATTTATTAGACTTTCCAGATTTATTTAGGTTCTTTTAGAACCATCTAGACTCTTTGGAAATTATTTATTAAATTAATTTGGCACATAATATTCGGACTCTAACACAACCATTTAGACTCGTTTATATTTTTAAAACTACTTTGATTCTTTACAATAATTTATTAGATTTTTCAGATTTATTTAGGCTCTCTTGGATCTGTCTAGACCCTTTCAAAATTATTTATTAGACTTACCTGATACTATTCGGGCACTAACAAAATTATTTAATCTCTATTAGGATTCCTTAATTTCCTCGAAACAATTCAGACTCTTTTACAACTACTCCTTAGACTTTAGTGTTTTTAGAGCAATTTGAACCCTTTGGCAAGTGCTAGTTAAACTTTTTATATGTCTATTTATACATATATAGTACTGTTCGGACTCTAACACAATTATTTAAACTCTCTTAGGACAAGTGGGCTCTTTCAACGATTTTTTTTTGATCTATTTGAACTATTTGATACCTACATATTTGAACTGTAGTTGAATTATTGAAACACTTTCAGAAATGTTCAATCTCTTGGTTTTTTTTTTGAACTATTTATTAAATGGGTTCATTTCAACTTTTTTAGAACTATTGAAACTCTCTCGGAATAACTCATTAGACTTATTTACGACTTTTTAGAACCCTTTAGTCTCATTTAGACTCTTTCGGGATTATTTATTACTTATACTGTTCAGACTCTAACAAAAACAATTGGATCCCTTTGGCACGCTTTAGAACTATTTAGACTCTCTTACAACAATTTATTAGACCTTTCCAAATTTATTTAGGCTCTTTTAGACTAATATTCGAACTCTAACACAACTATTTAGACTACTCGTTTATATTTTTAGAACTATTTTGATTTTTTACAATAATTTATTCGATTTTTCAGATTTATTTAGGCTCTCTTGGATCTGTCCAGACCCTTTCAGAATTATTTACTAGACTTACCTGATACTATTCGGGCACTAACAGAATTACTTGATCTCTATTGGGACTCCTTAGTCTCCTCAAACCAATTTAGACTATTTTACAACTATTTCTTAAACTCTTTTAGATCTACTTACACTTATTTGATACTATTCTGACTCCGACAGAGTTATTTAAACTCTCTTTGGGACTCTTTAGTGTTTTTAGAATAATTTGGACTCTTTTGCAAGTCTTAGCTAAACGTTTTAGATCTATTTTAACTTATCTGATACAACTCGGACTCTAACAGAATTATTTAAACTCTCTTAGAACAAATGGGCTCTTTCAACAAATTTTTTTTGATCTATTTGAACTATTTGATACCTACATATTTGAACTATAGCTGAATTATTGAAACCCTTTCAGAATTGTTCAATCTCTTGTTTTTTTTCAACTATTTATTAAATAGGTCAATTTAAACTTTTTTAGAACTATTGGAACTCTCTCAGAATAATTCATTAGACTTATTTACGACTTTTTAGAACCCTTTAGTCTCATTTAGACTCTTTCGGGATTATTTATTACTTATGCTGTTCAGACTCTAACAAAACCATTTGGATTCCTTTGGCACGCTTTAGAACTATTTAGACTCTCTTACAACAATTTATTAGACTTTCCAGATTTATTTAGGCTCTTTTAGACTAATATTCGGACTCTAACACAACCATTTAGACTCGTTTATATTTTTAGAACTATTTTGATCTTTTACAATAATTTATTAGATTTTTCAGATTTATTTAGGCTCTCTTGGATCCTTTCAGAATTATTTAGGCTCTCTTGGATCTGTCTAGACCCTTTCAGAATTATTTATTAGGCTTACCTGATACTATTCCGGCACTAACAGAATTATTTGATCTCTATTGGGACTCCTTAGTCTCCTCAAACCAATTTAGATTCTTTTACAACTATTTCTTAGACTCTTTTAGATCTACTTACACTTATTTGATACTATTCAGACTCCGACAGAGTTATTTAAACTCTTTTCAGGACTCTTTAGTGTTTTTAGAACAATTTGGACTCTTTTGCAAGTCTTAGTTAAACGTATTAGATCTATTTTAACTTATCTGATACTACTCGGACTCTAACAGAATTATTTAAACTCTCTTAGAACAAATGGGCTCTTTCAACAATTTTTTTGGTCTATTTGAACTATTTAATACCTATATGTTTGAACTATAGCTGAATTACTGTAATCCTTCCAGAATTATTCAATCTCTTGATTTTTTTTCAAATATTTATTAAATAGGTCAATTTAAACTTTTTAGAACTATTGGAACCCTCACAGAATAATTCATTAGACTTATTTACGACGTTTTAGAACCCTTTAGTCTCATTTAGACTCTTTCGGGATTATTTATTACTTATACTGTTCAGACTCTAACAAAAACAATTGGATCCCTTTGGCACGCTTTAGAACTATTTAGACTCTCTTACAACAATTTATTAGACCTTTCCAGATTTATTTAGGCTCTTTTAGACTAATATTCGGACTCTAACACAACTATTTAGACTATTCGTTTATATTTTTAGAACTCTTTTGATTTTTTACAATAATTTATTCGATTTTTCAGATTTATTTAGGCTCTCTTGGATCTGTCTAGACCCTTTCAGAATTATTTATTAGACTTACCTGATACTATTCCGGAGCTAACAGAATTATTTAATCTCTATTGGGACTCTTTAGTCTCCTCAAAACAATTTAGACTCTTTTACAACTATTTCCTAGACTTTTCCTAATAAATACTATTTCAACATTACACCTTTTTAGAACACTTTAGTCTCACTTAGGGATTATTTATTACATAGTATTATTCGGACCGTGACAGTACCATTTAGACCCGTTTAGAACGCTTTCAAACTATTTAGACTCTTTTACGACAATTTTTTTAGACCTTTCCGATTTATTTGGGGTCTTCTAGAACTATCCAGACTTTTACAGGATTATTAGAACTCTTTAAGGCTATTTAAATTATTTTACAACTTCTATTGGACTTTTTACATCTATTTAGATCTTAGACTATGTTGACTATTTCTGTGCTACTTAGATTATTTTGTAGGTACGTTTACGGGAAAAAAAACAAAATGAGTATACCAAAAAGTGTTTTGTTTAGCTGCCAGATGTGACACTCGAAGGGCCCACACAATAGAAAATCAACATTTCACCAGAATTTTACATTTTATTTAATTCGGTTCGTTTGAATTTGTTTAGACTCTTTTGGAGAATACTTCTCCGTTATTTAAAATAAAACATGACGTCATTAAAAAAAAAAACAAGAAAAACAAGTAGCAGATAAAAAACGACTAATATTAAATAAAAGAGCACTTGCTCTAGTATCATTTTAGAATTTTCTGCACTGTAGACTTAACGTTTCACTTTTTTTTTTAGGTCCAAATTATCATTTAGAACTCTTTAGTCTCTTCTAGAGCAATTGGACTCTTTTACAACTACTTATTAGAATTTTTAGATCTATTTATCTGATGGCATTTAGACTCCGGCAGAGTTATTTAAACTCATTTAGAACTCTCTAATTTCTTTTAGAACGGACTAAAATTAGACTCTTTTACAACTATTTATTAGACGTTTTAGATTTATTTGAACTCTAGCAGAATTATTTAAACTCTTTTAGAACTATTCGTACTCTTTCAGAACTATTTACATTATTTTACAACTACTCATTAGACTTATCCGATACTACTCTGGGACTTAAACAGAAATTTTCAAACTCTCTTAGAACTAATTAGTTAATTTGGACTCTTTTACATTAGTTTTTGATCTTTTTAGATCTATTTGAACTTATCTGTTACTATTCGGACTCTTAACAGAATTACTGAAACTGTCTTAGAACTCTTCAGTCTCTTCTACAACAATTGAACTCTTTTACAACTATTTATTACACGTTTTAGATGTATTTGAACTTATTCGATAGCACTGGGACTCCGGCAGAATTATTTGAACTCTTTTAGAACTATTTACATTATTTTACAACTACTCATTACACTTCTCTGATACTACTCGGACTTAAACGGAATTTTTCAAACTCTTTTAGAACTAATTAGTCTCTTTTAGAACAATTTGGACTATTTTACAATTAGTTATTGGTCTTTTTAGATTCATTTGAACTTATCTGTTACTTTAACAGAATTATTTAAACTGTCTTAGAACTCGTCAGCCTTTTCTAGCAAAATTGGACTCTTTTATTGGGCTTTTGAGATCTAATTGAACTTATTAGACAGCACTTGGACTCCAGCAGAATTATTTGAACTCTTTTAGAACTATTCCAGCTCTTTTAGAACTATTTACATTATTTTACAACTACTCATTACTCTTATCTGATACTACTCGGTCTTAAAAAGAATTTTTCAAACTATTTTAGAACTAATTAGTCTCTTTTAGAACAATTTGGACTATTTTACAATTAGTTATTGGTCCTTTTAGATTCATTTGAACTTATCTGTTACCATTCGGACTCTAGCAGAATTATTTAAACTGTCTTAGAACTCGTTAGCCTTTTCTAGCAGAATTAGACTCTTTTAGAAGTATTTACTAGACGTTTTAGATTTATTTGAACTTATTCGATAGCACTTGGACTCTAGCAGAATTAGATGAACTCTTTTAGAACTATTCGAGCTCTTTTAGAACTATTTACATTATTTTACAACTACTTATTGCACTTATCTGATACTACTTGGACTTTTAACAGAATTTTTCAAACTCTTTTAGAACTAATTAGTCTCTTTTAGAACAATTTGGAATATTTTACAATTAATTATTGGTATTTTTAGATTTATTTGAACTTATCTGTTACTATTCGGACTCTAACAGAATTACTGAAACGGTCTTAGAACTCTTTAGTCAATTGGACTCTTTTACAACCATTTATTGGACTTATCTGATACTACTCAGATACTAACAGAATAATTTAAACTCTTTAGAATAATTATCGTTGCTCAGGACTTAGCTTGGAGCACCCTGTATTTCGCATTGCAGATCTTGTACCTGCTAGGGAGTTTTTCTGAAACTTTCAGAGCCAAGACCTCTCAAGTAATTACGTAATTTTCCAAAAATCATAATTTTCTTAACAAGTTTCTTAGAAGTTTTTGGATTTGTTTTGTCAGGCGAACACCCTGTATAGTATTACATTATTTATTTTCCGTCTTTTTTTTACTTTCTCGGGTTTTTGTTTAACCAATTCCTTATCTGCAGGTATTTGTTTTTCTCATGTTTTTTTTTTCTTTGAGCTACACTTCCGCTGATGAGGCCCCTAATAAGGGTTGAAATAGCTAACCATAGGATAATCCATTGCAATCAAAGCCGACTGTATATCAAAAAGCGTAAAAAGTTGGTCGGTGAGATTGTGGTGGAATTATCGAGCTATTCTTCTACTGATGAGGCCATGGCTAGCTTTGAAGTAGTTATCCAGGGAAAACTCCATACAATCATACAGTAAATTTCATTGTTCATTTTTGATATTCTTTCATTCCTCCATTGTTTTTTTAAACATACGTTTAATTTCACTTTTGTCGTTTTGTCGTTTTGCTTTGATTGCAATGGCAACCTCAAGCGTCCTCTGTATAAGCTGTTTCGGTCCTAATTAATTGGGGTCTCATCAGTAGACAACTCAAACTCACCATACCGTTGGACAATGCGTATTTGCATTTCTATCCCAATTTTTCTTTTTTACTTAATTGGGGTTGTTTTAGACACACTTCCCTTTTCCTTTCCCTTTCGAACAAGATCGTTCTCTTAATAAAAACTTCTTATTTTCCACGACATTAAAAATATATAACGAGTTTCAACAACACGGTCTTTAACCGCATCGCGCACCCCCTTTCGTTCCGCCCGACTTAATTTCCAGCCCGGCCGCTATCTCTTCATGCCTGAAATCGCCCCTCGCGGCCTCTTCCGCGGGGCCCCGAAACTAATTTATTGTTGCGTAATTACCCGCGCGCTCCTCGCTTCAAAAATCCGCATCCGATCCGGCCTGCAATTTCTCTGGAACGCACTGTTTCAAATTATGCGGTCGCCCCCGGGGGCGTTCGGGATCTTCGCCCCGCTCAATAATGCACGATTCAATTACGTCCCCCGTTTTTTTGCTTTTTGCGGACGAAATTGCCGACGCACGCGAAGACCGACCCGCGTGCGACGAGGTTGACGGTCACACGTCCGGGCGAGGGCGCATTATTTTAATTAAATATCGATTGTGTTTAATGTAAAATTTATTTGCGTAAATAGGTATGTTATCAAATATCTACATAAAAAAGCAAATGTACAGACTTTTTGATATGCCTTTCCCTTCCTAACACAATAATATTGCTTGGACGTCGAATTCGTAACAATATTAATCAAATTCGGTTTCTTAACGTTAAACGAATGACGAGATGGTCGTCGAAAATAAAAACCGTGCCATTTATTTAACTGAAAGCTGATAAACGTCTGGCATAATAGAGATGTATGGCTTCTTTAATTTCCCGATTTTCCAAAGCTTTTCCTCCAATAATTTAATATCGCTAAGTGGAGAGAAAAAGCACAGAAATAAATAGCACGACTTTAAGTAATTGATTGATTCTTCTGCAATGCCCCATTTCACTTATGGAACTCCCTTTAAATATAACTTATCCTCTAATTGCGCTCGTCGTTAAAAATAATCAGAAACAAAAATTCAAGCTCAATAGTAAACTAAGTTTGAATTTATTTTTGTATTTGTTACTGTACGTTAATTCCTCAGTCAATCAAGCGTCGGTTACATCAATGACGAGTTTACGACTTACACGCGAACGTTTCGGTGATTGATTAGGTGCGGGGGTTGTACGTTAATTACACCACGGTGTACCGCAACACCTGAATTAACGGCGAATTCTCATGATTAAAAAAAGACAATGGCCGAAAAGCGCGCAGCAAACAAAAAATTAATTACGCACGCACAAAGCGAATATCCGCGGGGGTTGGTTCCACGCGTACAGGGTGACCGTAATTACTCTAGGACTCTAGGACTCTAGACTCTTCTAAAATTATTTACACTATTTTAGAAGTATTCAGATTCTATTATGACAAATATTAAACAACACAGCTCTAACATCATTAAAATTTTGATTGTTTTGAATTTTCTGCGCCGCTGTGGACTTGACGTTTCACTTTCTTTAGGTGCAAATTTGAAAGAAAAACAGCTGAATGACGTTTGACACATAATAAATCCTATCAATAAAACCCTTAACGTTATAAAAATAATGCCCATCGCACGACGTAATTTTGTCGGGTATTATTTCAGGCTCCCTGTATATCATCGCGAAATGTCGAGATTTTAAGTTAAATTAATTTGGCGTTTTTGGAGCGGGACCCCCCCCCCCTAAATTGCGATCACAATGAGCGCGAATTCTTGGAATATCGCGCGCTCGTAAACAAGTATTTCCTGCCTCTGGGGGGCTGAGGATGAATTTTACATGAACGCATAAAACGGGAAAATATTTTCGGCTAAGGAAGTATGTCGGATAAAAGCCGAGCAATGTCGTTCGTGAACGAGGGTTTTCATTTATTAATTAATGTCAAAAAATTGTCTCTTACAAATGTCCATTAAATAACCGGACCTATTTTGCAAATGATTAAAAATAACTCGGAAATATCGTAGAAGGCAGCATCAGCAAATGTTTCTTCACTAAGGAAGTAATTTATTATTAATTTTCCAATCTCCAAGCAACAAATACATTAAAAACAACAAATTACTGTGCGTGCCGTTCTATTGGTGCTTGATTCGAACTAATAGAAAGACACGTGCACATCCGTCCACTGGGGCCTTCATTTTACAGTTTATCTGACTGTTTTATTTTAATTGGCAATCACGTCCAGCTTCATTTTGTTAGCTCTCACACCTTTCACACCCAATCCTGTGATCCTGTACAAGGCACCGTGTTCCGGCCCATCTTTAAGCGGTTTATCCGTCTGCTTCATATCCATATTCCCAGTCGTGACGTACAGTTCATCCAGGTTTTCCCCCCCAAAAGCCACTGAGGTCACCTTGAACACCGCCACAAATTAACTTGTACATTTCGCGCATGACCAACTTCATGTTACCTGCTCGGTGGGGATCTCAACGGTCTGAAGAAGAGTGTCAGGTCTCCTCGGATCGATCTTGATCACACTACTGGTTCCAAAGCAGGCCACCCAAAGATTCCCCTCGTCGTCAATCGCCATACCATCCAGCGTGCCCGTCACGCCATTCTTTTTTGAAGAAAAAATCACCTTTTGCTTGGCTGAAACCACAATCAAGTTGAAAGCTATGAGACTGTGAAGAATAACTCACTTACACGTTGAGCAATCTTCAGCGTTGTAATCGAATTGGTAAATCACATCCTGAAAGGAATCGACGTAGTACAATTTGCCCAGGTTGTCATCCCAGGCGAGCCCATTGGAAAGGCTGATGTTTTCCGCTTGCGTCTTCAAGGATTTCCCTCCCGAAATTAAAGCGTACAAGTTACCCTTGCGGTTCCCCGATTTCAAACTTATAGACCCTGAGAAATACATTTGAAGATCTCAAGGGCAAGGACGCTTTAAGAAACCAACCTGCCCAAAGTCTGCCTGCGGAGTCGACTTTCGCATCATTCCAAATGTAAGTGGCCTCGTCGATTGTTAACTTCGAGAGAGATTCGATAGCCTCGAGGTGTTCAGCTTTTACATCTGCGCCTTTTCCTTCTTCACCGGTTGAAGGTAACACCGCCAGGGGCTTCACAACTGTGAACCTTTCGGATTTTCCGTCCCACTCTATGAGGCGAATTTCGTCGGAGTAACCGATGGCGAACTTTCCCGGCTCCCCATCAATGGGTATTATGAAAGAAATGCCCTTTTCTCCTAAAATCAGATTGGTAGGGGAAGTATTTGAGGGTTTTGAAATTACCTGATGCTTTTGCGTGGAAATTCGTTGATGGCGTGTATTTGTGGATCGCTTTCCCGAAGACGTCCACGAAGTACAGACTGGAGGTTTCTTCGTCCCAGTGAGGGCCCTCGCCCAGGAGTGCGATCGGAGGGAGTCGTTCGACTTTGATGCTCATGTTGAGAGTGACTAGGCAAATCCATTTATGTTATCGCTAGAAGTGCGTTGTAATTTTGCAAACACTAGATTATTTCAGCACGGCTCTCATATGATAAACATTTTTCTACCACTCATTAAAATTTTATTTTCCAACTTATTGGATTATTTTTGCAATTTTTAATGCACGCGCACTTCACTGGGAACTTTATAAGTGGTGTACAAAGTTTCGACATCTTAATTTAAGGCGACAACTAGAGAATGAAAAGTGTAATCAAGGTCAAAGTATTTTAACTTAAGTATTTGGTTCCGACTTTAATGTGGTTATGCCTTTTGGTCGCATCGCATGATGATCTGTACCTGACCCGTTCTAAGCAAACCAGACAACCACCGTCTTCCTAGAACACCTCTTCTTTAATTTCCGGCCTCAACTTAACGATTAGTGGAATCATCATCAACTTAACGATTAGTGGAATCAAAACAAAATATTCTTGGCAACAATTGATCATGATCCAGAAGCTTACAGAATCATCAGTAATAGTATTAGGCATTTGCTGGTCTTCTAAAGTTAACTCTGTTCTGAGCAAACGAGGTCACTATTTTGTTTCCAGGACTCCTGTTCCCAAATCCTTGGCCTTCGTTTCTTCTTTTTATCATCATATAATAAAAAAGTCAAGGATTTGGAAACAAAAGTGCTGGAAAAAAATAATCTTTTTCCTTCAGCTCCCTTTGCAATACACAGAATCCTTCTCTTCTCTTCAAGATAACTTCTTACTCGTGGTCTTTTGTTTTTGGCCCTTTCCTTATTATTTGCAATTCCGTTTGTACTTTACCTTCAAAGCTGTTTCCATATTCTTGATCTTCACGCTTTTTTGCTTCATCTGCCGTGCTTTCCAGATGGTTTAACCATCGCAATTTCTATCTCTTCCTCATTTTCAATGTCGCCCTCGTATTAAATTAAGAAAAAAAATTTTTTATTTCAAATTTTTTATTTACTAATTCTGTTAAACATTTTCTTCCAGTTTCAACTTGTTGGCCCTAAGCCCTTTCACACCTAACCCCCTTATCCTATACAGGGGTCCGTTCTCCGGTTTGTCCCCGAGAGGTTTAACAAACAGCTCGAAATCCAAATTGCCGGTGGTCACGTACAAATCCTCGAAATTTTTTCCGCCAAATGCCACGGAAGTCACCTGGAACACTTGCAAATTGCAGCAAAATTTCCGCACCTTTAACTTCGTACCTGCTCAGCAGGAAGCTCGACGGTCTGCAGAAGAGTGTTGGGCCGCCTTGGATCGATTTTGATGACATTACCAGCACGCATGCATGCCACCCATAGATTTCCATCAGCGTCGATTGCCATACCATCTGGCCCCTCGGGTGTGTTAGTTTCCTTGAAGTCGAAGATCACTTCCTGGTTGGCTAGTTTAGAAAAGAAAAAAAGATGAACAGTTAAATTTGGGAGTGACCACTTACAAACTGAGCAGTTTTGGCTATTGTAATCAAACTGGTACACCACGTTCGCTAAGCTATCCACGTAGTACAATTTGCCGAGGCTATAGTTCCAGGCGAGACCGTTCGAAAGCTTCACGTTCCTAACTTGTGCCTTCACAGACCCTTCCGCAAGCAAAGTGTACAAAGTACCATTTTCTGGATTCCCATCATTCCACCTAATAGATCCTGCCCCCCCCCCCCCCAACAAACAATTAATTCAGATTTCTTTTTTTTTATTATGTAAATCAAACCTGCCCATAATCTCCCAAGGGAATCAACCTTTCCGTCATTCCACGTGTGATTCTCCTCGTCGCCGGTTAGGGTCGCGAGGGTTTTCAAAACGGTGAACTTCTCAGATTTCCCGTCCCATTCTACCAGCGACAGGTCCTTGGCGTAGCCGATAACGAACTTCCCTGGGCGCCCTGCTACGGGTATGACGAATGAAGGGGACCTTTCACCTGAAATTCACTTTCTTGATTGCACAAAATTGAGGTGAATGTTTTAATTACCGGTGGCTTTGGTGTGGGTGTTTGTTGACGGGGTGTATTTGTTGATGGCCTTCCCGAAAACGTCGACGAAGTACAGGCTTTCGGTTTCTTCGTCCCAGTGGGGACCTTCACCGAAAACCACTGGAGCCGTAACCCTCTCTACTTTGCCAGACATTTTGGACAAGACTTGAGTTATTGCCGGACGTTTACACTATAAATACTTCGCCGAGTGACCTTAAATGTTGCCTAGTCATCATTTAAGTGGTATTATCTAGAGTTAGATTGCATAATCAACAACGCAGTAATCATTGATAGCATTAACAAGTGTCGGCACTCGACAGGATTGCACGCTTGAAGAAGCAATGACATTTACATTCTTATTTGTGGAGGAGTCAAAAAGAAATTCACGAAAACTCTTATAAATAGCAATAAGTAGGAAATTCTTATTTTCAGATTAACTCAAGCAAGCAAAAAAATAATTAAACTAAAAAAAAAGAGACCCATGAAATTGTACTTTTAAAAAAAATACAGAAAACGTATTTTTTTTTAAAGAAATCTTTCTCCTTTATTCGTTTATGGCTAACTGACCACGCAAATTTACTTGACCCGGTTAATACCCTGTATAATTACGTCATAAAGTAATTAATTAGCGATACCTATTCGCCAAACATAAAAGCAAACTTTTTACATTTTTCCAAAAATGTCAAAAAATGGCAATTTTCACGTAACATTTTTTTTTAGAATGCTCTTCTATTTTTGATTGTATTTTATTCATTTATTAAGCTATGGCTAAGTTGGCCTTCTTTACTTCTTTTCACCTCTTCATCCTCTTACTTATAACTTTTTGTTATTATATGTACATAATAAAAAAGTCAAAGATTTGGGAACAGGAGTGCTAATCTCTTTTCTTCAGCTCTCTTTGCAATACACAGAATTTTTCTTTTCTCTTCAAGGTAACTTCTTACCTGTCTTTTGTTTTTGGCCCTTTCCTTATTCTTTGCAATTCCGTTTGTCCTTTACCTTCAAAGCTGTTTTCGTATTCTTGATCTTCACTTCTTTTTTCTACTATCAGGTTGGTTCACCTGCCGAGTTTTCCAGATGGTTTAACCATCGTCATTTCTGCCTCTTCCTCATTTCCAATGTCGCCCAGTATTAAATTACGAAAAAAAATTCATTTCAAATTTTTTATTTACTAATTCTGTTAAACATTTTCTTCCAGTTTCAACTTGTTGGCCCTCAGCCCTTTCACGCCTAACCCCCTTATCCTGTACAGGGCACCGTTCTCCGGTTTGTCCCCAAGAGGTTTAAACTGCTCGAAATCCAAATTGCCGGTGGTCACGTACAAATCCTCGAAATTTTTTCCACCGAAAGCCACGGAGGTCACCTGGAACACTTGCAAATTGCAGCAAAGTTTCCGCACCTTCAACTTAGTACCTGCTCAGCGGGAAGGTCGACGGTCTGCAGAAGAGTGTTGGGTCGCCTTGGATCGATTTTGATGACCTTACCAGCACGCATGCATGCCACCCATAGGTTTCCATCAGCGTCGATTGCCATACCGTCTGGCCCCTCGGGTGTGTTAGTTTCCTTGAAGTCGAAGATCACTTCCTGGTTGGCTAGTTTAAAAAAGAAAAAAGGATGAAGAGTTAAATTTGGGGGTAACCACTTACAAACTGAGCAGTTTTGACCATTGTAATCAAACTGGTACACCACGTTCGCTAAGCTATCCACATAGTACAATTTGTTGAGGCTATAGTTCCAGGCGAGGCCATTGGTAAGCTTCACGTTCCTAACTTGCGCCTTCACAGACCCTTCCGCAAGCAAAGTGTACAAAGTACCATTTTCAGTACTCCCGTTATTCCACCTCATAGATCCTGCCCTCCATCAAACAATTAATTCAGATTTCTTTTTTTTGTATTAAGCAAAACAAACCTGCCCATAATCTCCCAAGGGAATCTACCTTTGCGTCATTCCACGTGTGATTCTCCTCGTCGCCGGTTAGGGTCGCGAGGGTTTTCAAAACGGTGAACTTCTCAGATTTTCCGTCCCATTCTACGAGGCATAGCCGATAACGAACTTCCCTGGGCGCCCTGCTATGGGTATGACGAAAGAAGGGGACCTTTCGCCTGAAATTCATTTTCTTGATTGCACAAAATTGCAGTGAATGTTTTAATTACCGGTGGCTTTCGTGTGGGTGTTTGTCGACGGGGTGTACTTGTGGATGGCCTTCCCGAAAACGTCGACGAAGTACAGACTTTCGGTTTCTTCGTCCCAGTGGGGGCCTTCACCGAAAAGCACTGGAGCTGTAACCCTTTCAACTTTGCCAGACATTTTGGATAAGACTTGAGTTATCGCCAGACTTTTACACTATAAATATTTGGCCGAGTAACCTTAAATGTTGCCTAATCATCACTTAAGTGGTATTATCTAGAGATAGATTGCACAATCATCAATGCAGCAATCATTCTTTAATGGGATTTAACAAGTATCGGCACTTGACAGGATTGTACGTGTTAAAGAAGCAATGACATTTACTTTCTTATTTGTGGAATGGTCAAAAAGAAATTCACAAAAACTCTTATAAATAGCAATAAGTAGAAAAATTTTCATCTCAGATTAACTTGAGCAAAAAGAAAATAATAAAACTAAAAAAAAGATACGCATGAAGTCATTCTGAGCATATCAGGCGTCATCACTCTTTCCCCAACACTCTTGATTTTTTATTTTTGGCCCCAGCTTAGTTTTTAACTCTATGGTGCCAACTGGAAAGCGAGCATTCGTATGACCATGATCGAAGCTCTTACAAAATCAACAGTGACAGTTATAGGGTTGTTAAGTACTTGGTGTTCTTTTAAACTCAGTCTTGTTCTTAGCAAAGCAGGCGACCACTTTCTTTTCAGCACTCGTGATCTTTTATATTTGGCCCCAAATGAACTAATGATGGTGTTAAAAACTCTTTGGTATTAAATGCAGTTTGAAAGAAAGTGAGCAATTGGTATCCTCCTGATGTCAGCTCAACAGTATGACGTGTTCTGGACATAATAGTACATCTGATCTTTTATTTCCAGCTTCAGTTTAAAAATTGATTTCATTGGAGACCCTTTTGGCGTTAACTCCAGTACGAGAAGACATTTGGTCTTGGTCCAGGAGTTCGATAAGAAACTGTCATTGCATATTAGCCAAACCTCGACTTAGTAGTGTCATCCTTGTGTGGCATTTTATTTCTGGCCCTCAAATTTTGTATTTTCTTTGATCTTTGCTTGATTTTTCAAGTCCTTCGGTTTTTTCTTCTAAACCTACTGACACAATTGTACCTAAATCCTTCACCTTCCTATTTTTTTTTTACCAGCTGATCCTCTTGTAATTGTTTTTTTATGGTCGTAATCTTTTTCCTTACGCTTCCCTTGCTTCGTACAAACTCCTTCTCTTCAAGACAACTTCTTACTCCTGGTATTTTGTTTCTGGTCCTTTTCTTATTCTTTGCAATTTCGTGCGTCCCATTCCATATTCTGTACTTCACTAACCCTCAGGTTCCTTCATTTACCGTGCCTTCCAGACGGCTTAACCATTAACCATTGTAATTTCCTCCCTCTCCCTCACTTTCAATGTCGCCCCATTATTGAATAAAAGAATAAATAAACTCAATTTTGAATTATTTATTTATTTATTTATTTATTTAGTCAACCACTTTCTTCTAGTTTCAACTTGTTGGCCCTCAGCCCTTTCACGCCTAGCCCACTTATCCTGTACAAGGCCCCGCGCTTCGGATCGTCCCCATTAGGTGTAAACAACTGCAAATTCAAATTTCCGGTGGTCACGTACAAATCCTCGAAATTTTTTCCACCGAAAGCCACGGAGGTCACCTGGAACACTTGCAAATTGCAGCAAAATTTCCGCACCTTCAACTTCGTACCTGCTCGGCGGGAAATTCGACGGTCTGCAGAAGAGTGTTGGGCCGCCTTGGATCGATTTTGATAACCCTACCAGCACGCACGCATGCCACCCATAAATTTCCATCGGCGTCGATTGTCATACCATCTGGCTCGCCAGGTATGTTGTTTTCTTTGAAGTTGAAGATCACTTTCTGGTTGGCTAATTAAAAATTTAAAAAAAAAAACAGGAATGGTACAATTTGATTGGGGGAGACCACTTACAAACCGAGCAGTTTTGGCCATCGTAATCAAACTGGTTCACCACGTACGCGAAGCTATCCACATGGTATAATTTGCTGAGGCTGTAGTTCCAGGCAAGGCCGTTGGAAAACCTGACGTTCTTAACTTGTGTCTTCAAAGACCCTCCCGCAAGCAAAGTGTACAAAGTACCATTTTCTATTGCGCCATCATCCTTCCACTTCACAGATCCTAACCATCAAACAATTAATTTGTTTTCTTTTCTTGTTAAATAAAACAAACCTGCCCATAATCTCCCGAGGGAATCTACCTTTGCGTCATTCCACGTGTGATTCTCCTCGTCGCCGGTTAGGGTCGCGAGAGTTTTCAAAACGGTAAACTTCTCAGATTTCCCGTCCCATTCAGCGAGGGACAGGTCCTTGGTATAGCCGATAACGAACTTCCCTGGGCGCCCGGCTATGGGTATGACGAATGAAGGGGACCTTTCGACTAAAATTCACTTTCTTGATTGCACAAAATTAAGGTGAATGTTTTAATTACCAGTGGCTTTCGTGTGGGTATTTGTCGACGGACTGTATTTGTGGATGGCCTTCCCGAAGAAGTCGACGAAATACAGGCTTTCGGTTTCTTCGTCCCAGTGTGGGCCTTCACCGACAACCACTGGAGTTGTAACCCTCTCAACTTTGCCAGACATTTTGGACAAGACTTTAGTTATCGCCGGACTTGTTTTTTAATATTTGGCCGATTGACCTTGAATGTTGCCTAATCATCATTTAAGTGGTATTATCAAGAGTTAGATTGCACAATCAACAAAGCAGCAATCATTATTTGATAGGATTTGACAGGATTGTACGTGTTAAAGAAACAATGACATTTACTTTCTTATTTGTGGAGTAGTCAAAAAGAAATTCACGAAAACTCTTATAAATAGCAATAAGTAGAAAAATTCTCGTCTCAGATTAACTCAAGCAAGCTAAAAAATAAGAAAAGAGAGACGCATGAAAGAATACTTTAGAAAAAAATACAGAAAACGTATTTTTTTTAAATCTTTCTCCTTTATTCGTTCGTGGTTAATACCCTGTATAATGACGTCATTTTGTGATGACCAGTCATAAAGTAATTTCGTAATTTTTTTTTAAATACTTGTAGATAAGGCTTTTTGGAGTTTGACGAAAAAGGACGATGATCGATCCTGCTTGTTTTTTGGATAAAGAAACAGAAATTGAAAGTTCTCTGTTCTACTTTTGATCGTATTTTATTTATTTGTTTACTTCTATTGTGTCTTTCGACAAAGAAAGCGCGATTATTCTCACAACGCCTGTACATTTGTTTCTTATGTACAGAGTGTACTTTTCCTTTCTTGCACATTTTACGCAATCGATCGATTTTTGTTAAACTTACTTGACATTCGTTTTCTTTTGCAATTTTCGTGGCCATTTATTTTTATGTTATAGTTATTTTTAAGTTAAGAGTAAACAATTGATTGCACTCAGGAGTATCTTCATCTCGTACTGTTATATGTGGTTAAAAGAAGATGCAAATACACGGAGTGCAACCGATGCAGATAAATCGAAAACGCTGTAAATGTCACCGATAAAACCTACAAGTAAAAAAATAACAGGAGAGAGACGTGCTAACAGTAGTTTCTCGTCCAAAGTGGTAACTAAATATGGCCACTGATGCCCACAAGCGTTTTACAAGATTCCAGAACGACCACAAACCCTACAGTTCACCATTGTTTATAATGCATTTACAATATTAAATTCAACAAAATAAGATCAGGTGCAGATGAATCGAAAATGCTATAAATGTCGCCGATAAAACCTGCAAGTAAAAAATTAACAGGAGGGAGACGTACTAACAGTAGTTTCTTGTCATTCATTTTTTAAATTTGCATATACCATATGTCTAAATAAATTTAGGCCATAAAAATGTAAACGTATGTCGTAACCTGCAACATCAATTATTTTTTGAAATTAGCGACACGTCAATGCGTAAAATTAAACTTCGATTTGTCTTAGCTACTCATAAATTAGACAATATTTGAATGTAAATAATTAATTATAACTAAATGGGAGAAAGTTACAGTAATTGTAATTGGATAGAAACTTGTCAATTCATGAATTGTCGAATGACTCGTGGTGGCTCGCACGTTGCCCAGCGACAACAAAACGTCAAGAGGAAACAGAAACAAAAATGTCAAGTTCAAAACAGCTGTCAGAAACGTCAAATTCAGAAACGTCAACATGATGGACGTCAAACTGACTGCGCCAAAGAGACAAACTCTAGCGAAGCCTTACGTAGACATTTGTTGATTGTTCTTCACATAATGAACAATCAACAAAATTCTATCTCTAGACATCCATGGAAACAAAAGTACACTACCGATCAAAAATTTGAAGTCACACCTTTTTTCAATTTTTTATTTATTTAATTAATTGTGTACGTATTTATTTTTGAAATGTAAAAATTGGTTGGCAACTTTTAACTTTAAATTTCTTTCTCCATAATCTTCCTTTCTCTTTTAGTTTTTCATTTGCCTTCGATCTTTTATTTGATTTTTTTTTCATTCTAATTTTCTCCTTGTTGTAACAATAGTCCTATATATTTACAATAAAAACGAAGGCGTAGAAATTTGAAAGTCGCTTGTTTGTCACTCTTTTCATTTTTTTTTACTTTCTCTTTTTTGCTTTTCGTTTTCCTTTTCTACTCATTTAATTTACATTTCGTTTTCCGTTTGTTTTTATTTTTGTTTCTATGAAAAAAAATAAATAAAATTCCCAAAGAAAGTACGTACCAGGAAAAACAAATGACGATCGTACTGTGTGTACCAACTTTCATTTATTTTGTTTTCTATTTTGAATTTTGTTTTTCATTTTTTGTTTTTTAACCAGGAACTTTTTTGACGATTGAGAAATCCCATCTAAGTGGAAAAAAAATTAAAATTTCTAAATTCGTCGATCATTCCTGAAGAAATTTGAAAAAAAAAAAAGAAACGAATTTTGCGGAAGAAAAAAGTCAGAAAAACAAATGACGATCTTAAACGCCTATAACGACTTCCATTTTTCTTTTGTTTTATTTTCCGTTTTAAATTTTGTTTTTGCCTTTTGTTTTTCATTTGATTTTTTTGTTTTTGCTTCTCTTTGAATTTAAAAAAAAAAAATTCGTTTTCATTCAGTTTTTGAGGTGAAAGAAAACGATAACTTCAAAAGAAAAACAAATGACGATCGTAACGTGCAAAGCGACTTTCATTTTTCTTTTGTTTTATTTTCGGTTTTAAATTTTGTTTGCCTTTTGTTTTTCATTTCATTTTTTGTTTTTGTTTCGCTTTTGATTTTTAAAAAATTTTTCTTTTTCATTCGGTTTTTCAATTGAAAGAAAACGTTAACTTAAAAAAAAACAAAACAAACGTCGATCGTAAATTTTACGAAAAAAAGACAAAGACAAATGACGATCGCAATGTGTAATAACAACAACGTTCATTTTTCCTTTGTTTTACTTTCTATTTTAAATTTTCTTTTTCCGTTTTTAGTTTTTCTTTTGTTTTCTGTTTACAAATGTCCCCCCCCCCCCTTTCCATTCGGTTTTTCACTTGAAAGAGAACGATAAATTCAAAAGAAAAACAAATGACGATCGTAACGTGTAATCACAACTTTCGTTTATTATTTGTTTTGATTTTGCATTTTAGATTTCGTTTGCCTTTTGTTCTTCACTTTTAGTTTTTGTTTTTCTTTTGTTTTCTGTTTTCAAATTTTCCTTTCCGTTCTGTTTTTCACTTGAAAGAGAGCGATAACTTCGAAAGAAAAACAAATGACGATCGTAATGTGTAATAACAACAACTTTCGTTTTTCATTTGTTTCGATGTTCTATTTTTTCCATTTTTAGATTTTGTTTTCCTTTTGCTTCAAAACTTTCCTTTCCATTCAGCTTTTCACTTGAAAGAGAACTTCAAAAGAAAAACAAATGACGATCGCAGTGAGTAGTAACAACAACGACGTTCGTTTCTCATTTGTTTTGATTTTTTATTTAAAAATCTGTTTGCCTTTTGTTTTCTATTTTTTAGTTTTTGTTTTTCTTTTGTTTTGAAATTTTCCCTTTCCGTTCGGTTTTTCATTTGAGAGAGAGAGAACGATAAATTCAAAAGAAGAACAAATGACGATCGTAATGTGGTAACAGCAACAACTTTCGTTTTTCATTCAATGCGACGATGAGGATCGACGCCCACAAATATGATCACATTCTCAAAATTTGGACGAATGAGATACAGCTCCGATCATCGGTGATTCGTTTGCACCCTTAGACCAATGAAACAGAGTTACGGCATCCCCGCTACGGAAACGGCCCTATAAAAGCTAGAGCACAGACCGTAAGCGTCAGTTGATGCTGAGCATTAAATTGTCAGGAACATTCACCAAGGTGCCCCACGCATTTGCCAGGAACTCTACACACCTAAGCTTTCCGTGCACTCACGTGTCAGAAAAAAATCCCCAAAGTCCTACGCTCATTAAATTGTCAGAAGCATAACTACTACACGAGTTGCTCCCCTTGCAGCTATCAAAGTCTTCCGTGCATTAAATTGTCGGAAGCATAACCACTATTCGAGTTCCTCCCCTCCCCCGTGCAGCTATTCGTTTAAGTTTCTTTCTTTAACTGTTTTGAAGAACGCTTCTTCGTCATTCAGATTAACCACCACGTCATTAAAGAAGAAGAAACCAAGTGACGTACAATACGTCAAGTAATAAACAAAAGAGCACTTGCTCTTATGTCATTACAATCTTGATTGTTTTGAATTTACTGCGTTGCTGTGGACTTAACTATTCACTTTTTTTTAAACGTAACTCAACATTTTGAGAAAAGAAACAGTTGAATCACGTCTTGCGTATAACAGATCCTAACCAAAAAAAAGCAAATTAGAGAATAGTTAGTTAGAAATAGGTACAGGGTGGGCCAAATTCGACACTTTTAATAGGAAACTCCTATTTTTAGAAGAGTTAGACAAAAACTGACCTCGGTCCCTGGAGCTCGATTTTTAAGACAAAATTAATGGTGAAGACCGCGTTTCGATATCTTGTACCGTTTAGGAGCTACGGGGCGTTTTTCAAAATTCTACGATTTCTAAAAACCTTCATAACTTTTTTGTTTATGAAAATTTTTGATTTCTGTAAAGACTTCTTTAAGGCACTTTTTCATGCAGAATTCATTGCTCCAAGTTATTTTTTTCAAAAGTGCTCAATATTTGAGATATTAGCTAGAAATTTGATTTTTTATATGGAACACCCTATATATTTTTACATTTCTGAAAAGAGCATAAAATTCTATTTATAAAAATATAAAACACTTGATATTTTATTCAAACAGTTTGTGAAATATAGAGTTTCAAAGTTTTAATCAAAAATTTAATTATTTTTACAACATTAAAGTATGCTATGGATGACGATAACTAAGCGATTTAAGTTTTTGTAACTTCCTGGTAGGTCGCTATCAAAATTTGACACAATCTTTTACAGTACTTGCTTTTCTCTTGAATTTTACTATCTCTATAAAATAGACTTAAGGAGATAATTAAACTTTTACGAAAACTACGAGAAATACGACATGTTATAATATTTATATTAACTCAAGACTTCATGAAGTGCCTTTAACTTGTAAGTGTATGTTTGTACTGACGATGACAGCATAGCTGCTGAAATACGTATCTACAGATACAATCTATTTTGATTTATATTTAAGCATATAAACTTTTTTGATTTATATTTACTTTCTTGATTTGTTATTTCTAAACCACTGTCTTCTTTACTAATATTAAATGTTAAAGTGTTTTATAGAAATTGATGAAAATTCAGAAGCAGCGATTAATTTTTACCATGAGTGGTATCCTGAAAGATGACGATCCTTCAGAGATATATTCTTGAGATTTAAAAACAATTTAATAAATTTTTAATCATTTAAACTGATAAAAACTAAAAATTATGAATCTCAAAACGGAAATAAAGAATTAGAGGAGATCATAGTTTTGGGAGAAATTGAAAATGACCGACGCAAGTTGGAGCAAACATCTTAGCAAGAACTTCTCCATTACGAATTTTAAAGAAACAAAGATTCTGACCTTATTGAATAAGAAAAATGCATCACTACCAGTCCTTGAATTGGTGATGTCAGCTCAAACCATAACAAAACGAAATCATTTATGTTTAGTACAAAATGGCCGACAATTTGATACTTCATGTAATTTTTGTGCAATTTCGATTACATTAGTATTTATTCATTATAACTTCGTTATATTTATTAAAAATAAAGTAATATTTTTTCATGGCTCAATAAATCTTTAAAAAATATTTAGCTACCATCATCCACAGCCTACTTGAATGCTGCAATAACCATCAAAATTTTAATTAAAACATGAAAACTCTACTGCTCAAGAATATTTTGAATAAAATATCAAGTGTTTTATATTTTTAAAAATAGAATTTTATGCTCTTTTCAGAAATGTAAAAATATATAGGGTGTTCCATATAAAAAATCAAAGTTCTTGCCAATATCTCAAATATTGACCACTTTGGAAAAAAATAACTTGGAGCAATGAATTCTGCATGAAAAAGTGCCTTAAAGAAGTCTTTACAGAAATCAAAAATTTTCATAAACAAAAAAGTTATGAAGGTTTTTAAAAATGGTAGAATTTTGAAAAACGCCCTGTAGCTCCTAAACGGTACAAGATATCGAAACGCGGTCTTCACCATTAATTTTGTCTTAAAAATCGAGCTCCAGGGACCGAGGTCAGTTTTTGTCTAACTCGTCTAAAAATAGGAGTTTCCTATTAAAAGTGTCGAATTTGGCCCACCCTGTACATTTTTGACGTCATAAAAAAATGAAAAACAGGTACCTATTGCGTGACGTAAGTCGTTTTATTTTCTCGGATGTTATTTCAGTCACCCTGTATATTGCGTCCGAATGTTGGGATTTTAAGTTAAATTAATTTCGTGTTTTTGGAGCTGGGGCCCCCCTAAATTGCGATCACAATGAGCGCGAATTCTTGGAATATCGCGCGCTCGTAAACAAGTATTTCCTGCCTCTGGGGGGCTGCGGATGAATTTTACATGAACGCATAAAACGGGAAAATATTTTCGGCTAAGGAAGTATGTCGGATAAAAGCCGAGCAATGTCGTTCGTGAACGAGGGTTTTTCATTTATTAATTAATGTCAAAAAATTGTCTCTTGCGAATGTCCATTAAATAAGCGGACCTATTTTGCAAATGATTAAAAATAACTCGGAAATATCGTAGAAGGCTGCATCAGCAAATGTTTCTTCACTAAGGGAGTAATTTATTATTAATTTTCCAATCTCCAAGCAACAAACACATTAAAAACAACAAATAACTGTGCGTGCCGTTCTATTGGTGCTTAGTTCGAACTAATAGAAAGGCACGTGCACATCCGCCCACTGGGGCCTTCATTTTATAGATTATCTGAGTGTTTTATTTTAATTGCCAATCACGTCCAGCTTCATTTTATTAGCTCTCACACCTTTCACACCCAATCCTGTGATCCTGTACAAGGCACCGTGTTCCGGCCCATCTTTAAGCGGTTTATCCGTCTGCTTCATATCCAAATTCCCAGTCGTGACGTACAGTTCATTCAGGTTTTCCCCCCCAAAAGCCACTGAGGTCACCTTGAACACCGCCACAAATTAACTTGTACATTTCGCGCATGACCAACTTCATGTTACCTGCTCGGTGGGTATCTCGACGGTCTGAAGAAGAGTGTCAGGTCTCCTCGGATCGATCTTGATCACACTACTGGTTCCAAAGCAGGCCACCCAAAGATTCCCCTCGTCGTCAATCGCCATACCATCCAGCAAACCCGTCACGCCATTCTTTTTTGAAGAAAAAATCACCTCTTGCTTGGCTGAAACCACACTCAAGTTGGAAGCTATGAGACTGTGAAGAATAACTCACTTACACGTTGAGCAATCTTCAGCGTTGTAATCGAATTGGTAAATCACATCCTGAAAGGAATCGACGTAGTACAATTTGCCCAGGTTGTCATCCCAGGCGAGCCCATTGGAAAGGCTGATGTTTTCCGCTTGCGTCTTCAAGGATTTCCCTTCCGAAATTAAGGCGTACAAGTTGCCCTTGCGGTTACCCGATTTCAAACTTATAGACCCTGAGAAATACATTTGGAGGTCTCAAGGGCAAGGACGCTTTAAGAAACCAACCTGCCCAAAGTCTGCCTGCGGAATCGACTTTCGCATCATTCCAAATGTAAGTGGCCTCGTCGATTGTTAACTTCGAGAGAGATTCGAAAGCCTCGAGGTGTTCAGCTTTTACATCTGCGCCTTTTCCTTCTTCACCGGTTGAAGGTAACACCGCCAGGGGCTTCACAACTGTGAACCTTTCGGATTTTCCGTCCCACTCTATGAGGCGAATTTCGTCGGAGTAACCGATGGCGAACTTCCCCGGCTGCCCATCAACGGGTATTATGAAAGAAATACCCTTTTCTCCTAAAATCAGATTGGTAGAAGGAAGTATTTGAGGGTTATGAAATTACCTGATGCTTTTGCGTGGAAATTCGTTGATGGCGTATATTTGTGGATCGCTTTCCCGAAAACGTCCACGAAGTACAGACTGGAGGTTTCTTCGTCCCAGTGTGGGCCCTCGCCTAGGAGTGCGATCGGAGGGAGTCGTTCGACTTTGCAGCTCATGTTGAGAGTGACTAGGCAAATCCATTTATGTTATCGCTCAAAGTGTGTTGTAATTTTGCAAACACAAGATTATTTCAGCATGGTTCTCATATGATGAACGTTTTTCTACAAGTCATTAAAATTTTATTTTCCAACTTATTGGATTATTTTTGCAATTTTTGATGCACGCGCACTTCACTGGGAACTTTATAAGTGGTGTACAAAGTTTCGACATCTTAATTTAAGGCGAAAACTAGAGAATGAAAAATGTTATCAAGGTCAAAGTCTTTTAACTTAAGTATTTGGTTCTGACTGATGTGGTTATGCTTTTTGGTAAAAGGATCATCACAAGATCTGTATCTGCAAACTAGGCAACCACCATCTTCCTAGAACACCTCTTCTTTAATTCCCGGCCTCAACAGAAACTCTTTAGTATTAACTTCAGTATGAGAAAGCATATGGTTGTGATCCAGGAGCTCACTGAATCTTCTTGGCTACAATTAATCCTAATTGGTAGTCTTCTAAAGAAGCACCAGGATCATGAACCACAAGCTTACAAAACATGAGTAACAGACATAATATATTAAATATTTGGTGGACTTCTAAAGTCAGCTCTACTCTGAGCAAAGCAGGAAATGATTCTTTCTTTTATTTTTGGACCAAACTGAATGATTGCGGCGTCAGAAACTGTTTGGCATTAACTTCGGTATGAAGAGACGTAAGGTCGTGATCTACGAGCCCACTGAATCTTCTTGGCAAAAATTAATCACGATCATGTTTGGTAATCTTCTAAAGCCAGCTCTGTTCTGTACAAATTACTCTTGGCCCAAACTGAACAATTGTGGCGTGGGAAACTATTTTGTGTTAAACTTAGTATGAGAAGACTTTTGATCGTCATCCAAGAGCTCACTGAACGTTCTCAACAACAAGAAATCGTGGTGTATTAATCGTTTGGTGCTCTTCTAAAATCAATCCAGAAATATGAGTTGTCCCAAAATAAGCGTAATCATTTCCTCCTCAGTACTCTTAATCTTTCTTTTTTTTGGCATGGCACCAAGTTAACATTTAGTAAATGTAGACGATCATGATCAAGGAGTTTACAGAATCATTAGAAACAAGCGTTTCGTGGTCTTCTAAAGTCAACGCTGTTCTATGCAAAGCAGTCGACTCTTTTCTTTACAGCAGTCCTGATTTTTTTCATTTGGTTCCAATTAGGCGATTTTTGGCGTCGGAAACTCTTTTATGTTAACGTCACCATGAGAAGACTTAGTCGTGAGCCAGGAGCTTACAAAATCTTCTCGCCAACAAAGAAATCGTGATTTCCCAATCGTATGGTGTTTGCTACAGTAAAACCCAAGATATGACCTGTCCCAAGCTAAGCAGGTGTAACCATTTCGTCCCCAGTACTCTTGATCAAGTTAATTTTTGATAGCCCAAGAAATTTTATGCAGAACGAGAAGTTGTTTGATCATAATCTAGGAGTTTATAGACTTGCCAGCAATAGTCATGGCGTGTTAAGCATTTGGCGATCTTTTGTTTTTGACCCCAACTGAACGTTTTTTGGCGTTAACTAGCATGTGAGAAAACGCATGGTCGTCATTCAAGAGCTCACAGAATCTTTTCGGCAACGAGAAATCAGGGTATATTAATCGTATGGTGTTCTTCTGAAGTCATTCCGAGCATATTAGGCGTCATCACTCTTTCCCCAGCACTGTTGACCTTTTATTTTTGGCCCCAGCTTAATTTTTGATGGCGTCAAAAACTCTATGGTGCTAACTGGAAAGCGAGAATTCGTATGACCATGATCGAGACGCTTACAAAATCAACAGGGTTGTTAAGTACTTGGTGTTCTTTTAAACTCAGTCCTGTTCTTAGCAAAGCAGGCGAACGCTTTCTTTTCAGCACTCGTGATCTTTTATATTTGGCCCCAAATGAACTAATGATGGTGTTAAAAGCTCTTTGGTATTAAATGCAGTTTGAAAGAAGGTAAGCAATTGGTATCCTCCTGATGTTACCTCAACAGTATGACCTGTTCTGGGCATAATAGTACATCTGATCTTTTATTTTCAACTTCAGTTTAAAAATTGATTTAATTGGAGACCCTTTTGGCGTTAACTCTAGTGCGAGAAGACATTTGGTCATGGTCCAGGAGTTCAGTAAGAAACTGTCGTTGCATATTAAACAAACGTCAGCTTAGTAGTGTGATCTTTGTGTGGAATTTTATTTCTGGCCCCCCAAATTTTGTATTTTCTTTGTTCTTTGCTTGATTTTTCAAGTTCTTTGGTTTTTTCTTCTAAACCTACTGACACAACTCTACCTAAATCCTTCACCTTCCTATTTTCTTTTTACCAGCTGATCTTCTTGTCATTTTTTTTTTTTTTTAGATGAGTGTAATTTTTTTTCTTACGCTTCCCTTGCTTCGTACAAACTCCTTCTCTTCAAGGCAACTTCTTACTCCTGGTCTTTTGTTTCTGGCCTTTTCTTATTCTTTGCAATTTCGTACGTCCCATTCCATATTCTTTATCTTTACTTCACTAACCCTCAGGTTCCTTCATTTACCGTGCCTTCCAGATGGCTTCAACATTAACCATTGCAATTTCCTCCCTCTCCCTCACTTTTAATGTCGCCCCATTATTGAATAAAAGGATAAATAAACTCAATTTTGAATTATTTATTTCTTTATTTAGTCAAGCATTTTCTTCTAGTTTCAACTTGTTGGCCCTCAGCCCTTTCACGCCTAGCCCACTTATCCTGTACAAGGCCCCGCGTTCCGGTTCGTCCCCAATAGGTGTAAACAGCTCGAAATCCAAATTACCGGTGGTCACGTACAAATCCTCGAAATTTTTTCCGCCGAAAGCCACGGAGGTCACCTGGAACACTTGCAAATTGCAGCAAAGTTGTCGTACATTCAACTTCGTACCTGCTCGGTGGGAAGTTCAACGGTCTGCAGAAGAGTGTTGGGCCGCCTTGGATCGATTTTGACGACCCTACCAGCACGCACGCATGCCACCCATAAATTTCCATCGGCGTCGATTGTCATACCATCTGGCTCGCCAGGTATGTTGTTTTCTTTGAAGTTGAAGATCACTTCCTGGTTGGCTAATTAAAAATTGAAAAAAAAAACGGGAATGGAATAATTTGATTGGGGGAGACCACTTACAAACTGAGCAGTTCGGACCATTGTAATCAAACTGGTACACCACGTACGCGAAGCTATCCACATAGTACAATTTGTTGAGGCTATAGTTCCAGGCGAGGCCATTGGAAAGCTTCACGTTCTTAACTTGTGCCTTCACAGACCCTCCCGCAAACAAAGTGTACAAAGTACCATTTTCTGTTGTACCCCCATCCTTCCACTTCACAGATCCTAACCATCAAACAATTAATTTGTTTTCTTTTCTTGTTAAACAAAGTAAAACAAACCTGCCCATAATCTCCCAAGGGAATCAACCTTTGCGTCATTCCACGCGTGATTCTCCTCGTCGCCGGTTAGGGTCGCGAGGGTTTTCAAAACGGTGAACCTCTCAGATTTCCCGTCCCATTCAGCGAGGGACAGGTCCTTGGTATTGCCGATAACGAACTTCCCTGGGCGCCCGGCTGTGGGTATGACGAATGAAGGGGCCCTTTCGACTAAAATTCACTTTCTTGATTGCGTAAAATTGAGGTGAATGTTTTAATTACCGGTGGCTTTCGTGTGGGTGTTTGTCGACGGGGTGTATTTGTGGATGGCCTTTCCGAAGACGTCGACGAAGTACAGGCTTTCGGTTTCTTCGTCCCAGTAGGGGCCTTCACCGAAAACCACCGGAGCTGTAACCCTTTCTACTTTGAAAGACATTTTGGACAAGACTAGAGTATCGCCGGACTTCGGTCAAGGCGAGAATCACAGACGACGTGAGAATGTACTTGTTCGCTTCAACGAGGACGCAACTGTACTGAACCGTACTAAAATATTTCCCAGATTGACCTTGAATGTTGCCTAATCATCACTTGAGTGCAACTGTTATGTACAGAGAGATTTAAGTGTCAAGTAGTTGTTATAACTTCCACAGGTGTTGGCACTCGACAGGATCGTACTTGTTAAAAAGCAATGACTTTTGCTTTTTTTATTTTATGAGGAGACACTGTTGTTAAAAACACAAGTGCTTATATAAATAAAAATGAATGAAATAAGTGTGGAAATGTTGGTGTCAGATTAATACAATCAAATAAACAAAAATTGGCGTGTATACAGGTGTAATTATTTTTTCATTTCAGTAATTACAACGATTTTTTAGTAAAATTCAGTGATTTTTTTACGCCAATGTAAATCTAAGTGGTTGATAGAGGTCATATGTAATGATATCTCCTCATAACGAATGTCTAAATAAACAACGAGTCAAGTAGGCTCTGGAAAATTTTCCAAACAGGATTTGTATGTCTGTAAGTTAGTGATTTCGTCACTAGATATGGAGACTTCCTGTTGAAATTTCAGACAACTTCTAGTGAATGCAAAGTTGTCGGAAACTCAGTGATTTCAGTGACAAATGATGAAATGAATAAAACATTGTCTTTGGCAATTTGCAGAAAACGAAAAAAAAAATAAATAAATGACGATCAATTCGTGTCCTTTTTGGACAAAGAAAAAACAATGATCGTAGATTTTCCTGTTTACCATCATTCGTATCTTGTTTATTTATTTCTTGTGTGTTTCGAAAAAGAAAACGCGATTGTTCTGATTTTATTTCACCGTTGATCGTGTTTTGTTATTTTCTTGTGAAAAAAAAGTCAAAATTCGTTCGGAAAGATTCCTATGAAACAAACAAAAGACGATCGGTTTTTCAACGCAATTCAGTAGATTATGATAATTTTTTTAAATGATTTAAGAAGAATAGTGAGGAACAAACAAACAAAATAATAAAAATTCAAAAATAATCCAATTAAAAAATTGTAATAACAAAAACAAAAAACAAGCGAATTTTTAATTTATTAATATTTAAAAACCAATAAGAACAAAAGACTATCGATTTTACAAAACAATTCAGTATTAAAACAAACGAAAAAAAAAACTTTTGACATCTTTCGACAGATGGCACTGTTGAATGTCCAATAACAACGCATCACGCAATATTTTCTTGTCACTGTTCAGAAATGATTGTCAGTCGAAACTCAATCAATGGTGGTTTTTTAATGTGACTTTTGTCATAAACTGGTGAATCACCTCTATAAAAACAAATGAAAAGAAGACTACCGGCAAGTTTCAAGAGATGGCGTTATTGAATAACGCAATCGATAATTTTAAAAACATACGCAGGGGTCATTTTAATAGAAACTTTGAGAAATTGTGGAGCGCATTCGTATATTATACAGGATGCCCATTTTAAATCGTGACCCCTGAAGGTTTTAGAAAAAGCAACCCGTCAATCAAAACAGAAACAATTTCGTGCTTCCCATTAGCCGAAAGTAGAATGGATTTCTTATCTCCAATTTCGATAAATGTATTATTTGTTACTGAATTTTATTTAATGTTAAATACCTCAAATATTTAGAAACTAATACACCTGTAAAGAAATTGTTAAAAACCGTTATTTGTGAATTTTTATTATTTAAGTCAAGTAGCGATCATTTGACGACTTTCTTAGTTTTGGTAACGAAATCAGCGACTTTCGTTTCTGATTGTGGCGATATTTCACTCTTAGTTGTTGGCAACACTGGGTTGGCAACACGCGGTATTTTACGTTATACGAACGGCAGCACTGATTCGGCATCTCGCAACTCATAAAATCCGTAACGCCGAACAATATTTGTCATTCGTTAATTATTATTAATAGTAAATAAACGTTATGAAATATTATACTGTAATTATTCGCAATTTCATTTTCAACGACGCCCTATCAAAGTTCGCCGAACATAACCTCAAAAACATTTCCAGATTTGACAAGTGCGGACTGGTTCGTCGTTGTAAACACACATCACCCATGGATTCGGCGAAGGAAACGATCCAGGCCTGGCAAATCCACGAATACGGAGACGTAGCCAACGTAAAACTCTCCGAAACGACCGTGCCAGTGCTGAAGGACCCCGAAGATGTGTTAATTAAAGTCGAGGCGGTTTCCTTGAACCCCATTGACAAGTTCTTGGCTGGTACAGGAGGGAGGAACTTCAAAGATTCCTTTTTAATAGCACGCGTGTTACAGGCGGATATGGCAAGGTTTTTTTTGGTTACAAGAGCAACTACGAGATGAAGCTTCCCTTGACGTTGGGACGGGACTTCGCAGGCACGATATTAGACAAGGGCCAGAATGTCGGAGATGAATTTAAAGTTGGCGATTCTGTGTATGGGGCTTTGGCTGCGTTTAAGCCGGGAAGTCTTTCCGAAGTCATTTTGTGCAATAAAAGCATGGTAAGTTTTAACTGGTTGCACTCAGTGTAATTGCATTTTCTTTTGATCTCATATAATAATGAGGAAGTGCGCACTAGTGCAGCCAATCGAAAACAGTTTTAGTTAAGTTACATGTTCAAGGCTGTAAAATCCTTACAGATATGTCATAGGCCAAGAAACTTGAGCCCCCTTGAAGCCTCATCGATAGCGTACACGGCCATGACCGCTTGGTCTGCCTTATGTCTGCAGGGCGGACTGACTTCTAAAAATGCAGCGCAGATGAAAGTTCTTGTCTTGGGGGCGTCCGGTGGGGTAGGAACCGTTGCTGTACAGATTTTAAAAGCACAGGGAGCCACAGTAAGTGATTTTTTTGTTGTTAAATGTTGAATGTTAGAAAGTATTATGATTTCGTAGTTTGTATTTTTCATAATAGATGGCGCTGCACGCGGATAAATTTTAAAAAAAGTACCACAAATCAGTCTTGGCGGCAAATTTAAAAATTGTTTACAAATTTTGCCATCGCATTGAAGGTCACGACAGCGTATATTATGTAACAACTTGCTTTTGTCTTAGATATTTATTATACAGGCTGTCCCAACAGTGCGTTCTTGGGCGATATCTCGATAACTAAATTCATAAATTCTGGATGCCAAGAGGCAATTTTTATCACTAAATCCAAGAGCATACATTATATTTACCAGTTCTTCTCTAGAAAAGTTCATTTCTTAGCTCACGAGTGAAAATAGACACTGTCTAATAACGAGTTATACAGGCTGTCTCAGAAAAACTGTTTCCTAACTTGTAGAAGTAATAGAGGGAGGGCATGTAATTAAATAACTTTTACTAATAAAGTTGTGTCCGGAAATGTTTCCGCGTCGAATTAAAACGAAATAAAAAAAATGAGGCCTAGATACAATCTCGCGACTTTAAGTAAGTAAGTTTATTTTGCATCGTATTGCAATGAAGTCAGTACATATAATAATAATACATGGATATAAGACTGAATTAAAGACTAATTAAATTAATGAGTTAAGTATCTGAGAATGTAATTTGGTAGAAATCCTGTATCGAGTAAATTGGATTGGACTTCAATATGCGTTGTAATCGCCTCTTGAGTATTAGGACTTTTTCTTTCCTCCAACGGGTGGGTAGACGGTTGAAGAGCTGCATTCCCAAGTTTTGTCTGGTCCCTGCAGTAAGTCTGGTCTTATATATATATTCAGAAAACGTTCAAATTTTAAGTTGGTTTCGTTTGCGTTTATACTCCCTCCCAGTCCTCTTGTTGCAGGCTATTGGCAAGATTACGGATGTTTATCTTAGATAGAGGTCTTACATGTGTATCGATGATATCCTTTTGTTCATGGGATCCAACTTCAAATTATAATATTTGGGCATTATGATTCGAAATTCCAGGATCATGTGTGCGGGCTTCGTACATGGGAATATTGGTAAAAATATTGTCGATGCATCTCTTTGTTCCTTTGTAGTGCATTCTGGTATAGCTAAAGATACTCTTCTGGAGCCCAAAGCTTCTCAAACAATTTACAATTTCATCTCCTTCGTGCGTGAGGAAGTCATAGTTGAAATCTCCAGCTACTACTATATTGATTGTTAGTTTGAAATTATTTAATATAAAAAGGAGAGCTTTTTCTAGCAGAGCGATATGGACTTCTGCAGCTTGTTGTACTCTGTAGTACACAACAAGGATGAGGTTGTATTTCTCTATGTATATGGCATTTAATTCGGCTGTGCCTTCTTCAGATAACCCATTCACTACATCAATTACTTGAAAGGTCAGGTCCCTTTTTATGAAAATACATACACCTCCATGCGCTTGGCTCTTTCGGTTATAAGAACAAGCCATTTTGTAGTTTGATAACGAGTGAGTATTATAATTGTGCTCCTTTAGCCAGTGCTCCGTTAGACACAGGGCATCTAAATTAAGCTCCTCGGCTAGGATTTCAACGGCGTCTATCTTATTACTTAGACGTTGTACGTTAAGATGTAGTATTGTTACTTGGGATGTCTGTTTTATAGTCTGAATGTTTGTTAGGCTTCTTGTCTCAGGATATAGTTTATAATTAATGTGTATGGTATCTTTCGCTGAGTAACTTTCAGGTATTTGGTAATGATCTGATCCATTTTTATATTTATTTCTAGTACTTATATAATTTTATTTAATTTTAATTTATTAAGAAAACTTGCAAAATTATAAAAAAATACAGAAAAGTTATAATGATGTAAGATTGGACGAAAATTTCTTCGAAATATCTGAGGACGATCACAAATGATATCAAAAGCAAGACTGATTCCGCTTCTTTGTTGGCATGGACCAGGGGTTCTCAAACCCCTGGGGGCGTGAAGTCTCTTTAGGGTGGGTACGGACACATGCCAACTGGTCTGAACTCGCCCCAACTTATCGTCGCACCGTCGCGCTGTTTTTCTGCTTCTCTCACTGTTCACTATTTGAATCAGAAAGGGGGGCGTGGTAAGAAAAAGTTTGGAAATCCCTGTCATAGACGCTCGATTTAATATGACCCCATATACAAAAATGAATTGGAATCATATCTATCGATCGTACTAAGGAAGAAAACATATCTCCCAATCCAGCGATTGCCCTTTTAAAGATGGTCGTCCCCTGATATTTCGAAGAATTGATTAAAATTGTGTAGCTACTAGAAATAAATAGAAAAGTTATTTCTAATCCTCATATTCTTCATTTCGTTTTAACTTGTGGATACAACTTCATTAATAAAAGTTGCTTCATCATACGACCTCTGCTGATTCAAAATAAATTTCGAAAGAAAAACGTCATGTTGATCACAGTTCACTAGTTCTGTTGTAATTTCTGATTCCCAGGGTGAAACAAGCTGTTATTAATCAAATTTATTTTGAAAACGTCATTTTGAAATTTAGTTTCGCTGAAAAAAACTATAAAAATGAACGAAAATCAGTTTATTAGCAGTGAAGAAGAGGAAGAAATCTTTGATTCTCCGCCAGAAATTAAAAGGAGAAAGCGAAAATCGCAAGAGGCTGAGGTGGAATTAAAAAGAAATTGCACATTAAATTTGTTTTCGAGCAAAAAACGTGTTCAGTTCTGTACCCAGTACATGTAAATCCCAGGGTTCTGTTTTCAACCACACTTCCGAAAACATCCTGTATATAAAATACTATTTCAAAAAATTAAAACAAAAGACACAACAAAACAATTCAGTAGATTCATAAACTAAAACAAACGAAAAAAAAACTTTCGACATGTTTCAACAGATGGCGCTGTTGAAGGTCTTATAATAACGCAATCTTTTTTGTGATTCTTCACAAAAGAAAATAAAACAATAGATTTTAAAAATGTTTGGAATTAAAAGTCACGAAACAAATAAAATAAACAAAATTTTAAAAAAAATTGGTAATAATAATATTGAAAAAAGAATGAAAACAAAAGACGCAACAGAGCACAATTCAGTGGATTCATTAATTAAAGCAACCGAAGAGATTTTTAGCGTGTTTCAACAGATGGCGCTATTGAATGTCTGTCTGATAACAACGCAAGTAATTTTTTGTATTACTGTTGCTTGAAAGTCGATGAATTTTGATTTCTCAATAGAATCCGTCAATAGCCAGTGAATCATCCTCAAAGAAAAAACATCGTGTATATAAAATACTATTAAAAAAAATTAAAACAAAAGACACAACAAAACGGAATTCAGTAGATTCATAAACTAAAACAAACTTTCGACATGTTTCAACAGATGGCGCTGTTGAAGGTCTTATGATAACGTAATGTTTTTTTTTGTGATTTTTTGTGAAAACCTGCTGGAACCTCTAAAAATGTAAAACAATTTGAAACTCTCTGCAGCATTTGATTGACACTGGGCAAAACAATAAATTTTATGCATAATCAAGCTATTTTTAAATTTATTAAGATAGGAAGCGAATATTAAATAAAACAACTGTCACAATGACAATTTGTTCAAGGTCAAATAGGCACTATCGGTGTCAAAAACCTATGATGGCTGTACCTGTGTCTACAGACAGAGATCGAGTGCCTCACCTTAAAATAACGCAATAAAGAATATACTCAAGGGTCATTTTAATAAACATTGAGGCACTTTGCGTTTTGGTATTGTGCAGAGCGTCCGTGACCCTTGAAGGTTTTAGAAAACCCAACCCACCAATCAAAACAGAAATAACTTCGTGTTTCCAAAATGTGCGAAGATCACGAAAGTAAAATTTCAATAAACGTATATACATTATACTACGTTAAATATTTAGCAACAAATATAATTTTGTCTTTAAAGAAATTGTCAAAACCGTGAATTTTTATTATTTAAGTTAAGTTGCGACTTTCTTAAGTTTTGGCGGCGAAATTAACGACTCGTTTTCGATAGTAGCGATATTTCTTTCCGAGCAGTTGGCAACGCTGGACGGTACTTTGATTATCTAAGAAATTTCATAAATTTGAATTGGTAACGCCGATGTTTGTTACTAAAGTGAGCGGGCGAGTGGCGACTTTGAAGTTGATTTTATTTTAATCTCAAAAAATTAAAAAATACCGTAAATAATAGGAATAAGTTATATTGTAGTGTGCATACAATACAAAATGACAACATTTTTTCGGGGTTGTTGTGATGGTACTAAAATACCATCTCCTTTATAGGTTATTGGAACTTGTTCTGCTGATGCAGTACCTACAGTCCAATCCCTCGGTGCTGATTATGTATTCGATTACAGAGACGAAAACTACATACTTAACGTGTCACGCGTTGGAAGGTAAGTTATTTAAGATTTAAAAAGAAAATGTGAGGTTATGTCATATTTACTGTTGAAGCTTCGACATAATACTAGACTGTGCGAAGTTCGGTCATCAGAACATCCCCAGCTCATGGAATTATAAACAGTTCATCACCTTAAACTCGCCCTTGCTCATCAATGGCGATAAATACGGATTTTATGGGGGCCTCGCCATGAGCGCCAAGGACCTGTTCTTTGCTAACTTTCCCAAGTTTTTCCAAGGCAAGTCTGTGAAATGGGGATTTTTTACTTCGAGCAACGAAGGGCTGAGGTTCATCACGAAACTTCTTGAGGAAGGCAAGGTATGTAATAATAATATACAAAGACAACAACCGCATTGTTTTTAGTGCGCTGCCTGCACTGTGTTGCAACTTTATATTTATGAGTTATCTTTACTGTCTCTTTATAGTAATAACTAGTAACGTAATGCATAACTTTTCGAAAGGTGATTTGAAATTTGCTTTGCTAATTGCTGTGCTTCGTTCATACTGCATACAAAGACACAAAATAATTTTGATGTTCAGTTCTGAGGGTAATCGAATAAGACTGTTGTCAGTCAAGGCCGTTTGTATTCGTTATTGTTGAATTTCAGATTATTCCGGTAATACACAAAGTCTTTAAGTTCAGTGAAGTACCGCAGGCGTACGCAGCACTGGGCGAAGGTCATTTGCGCGGCAAAATCGTAATCGACTTCAAGTGACCTTGTTTCAATAAGTATTCAAATCAATAAAAATGCGTCATTGCTGATTTTTATTGATTTCATCTCCTTGCTCCTTTGAAGTGTCCAAAACCACACTATAATCCATTCACGATCTTTTTATATTCTAGAGGACCAAGTGCTTTTTTTTTTTTTGTTAATTACCTGCATGTATTTCGTTTGAAGTCAAAATCTAACATGAAAGACATCGTGACAGTATCACGTCAGCTACACAGGTGGCAACAATGGCAGTAGTAGTTTTCAAAAATATAACCGTAAGATTAAAACTGTACATTAAACAAGTAATACCAACAAAAATGTCACCCTAACATATCCTACTCTGAATATCAAAAGATCATGTTGCCAACTTTTCGCCTAAACATTGTTCGAAGGGTATCCCTAATATTTTCCTCCAAAAATCAAATTAGAAATCAAACTAAAAACTAGTAGAGGAGAGTGTGGTTTAAGAAATAGGTTTGATTTCAGTACTGAAGATGGCAGCTTAGCTGCCGAAATACGTATCTACGGATAAAAAACTTATAGTGAGCGGAGATTAATTTTTTCATTAGAAATCGAACTTAAAAGTCACGATTTAATTATAATCATGAAAAGAGAAACGAAGAAAAAAATATTATTATTAAAATGCTTATTAATTCGCATTGAATCAAGAATGCTATCAGTTTTGGCAGACTATACAGCTTTACATTTGACAGTATTGACATTTAAATGTCATTAAAGAGAAAGCGAAATATAGGCTTGTTAAAGTGTTTGCTTGACATTGACAGTTTTACTAGAAATGTCTTTGTTACTACACCCTAACTTGACTTCAGCGCTGCCAACTCTGAAGCTGTATACTCAGCAGTTTGTAAGCAATTAACTTGTTTTTTGTTTTATCTAATTTCAATATTGCAGTACGTAGTTGTTTATATACACTATGAGCATAAATGATTGAGGACAAGTTGAATTTCCCGCCTTTCAATATTTTTCTTAAGTTGGTCAAATGTATAGGCATGCACTGGGATGCAATGTGGATAACGAGATTATTACTCAATAAAATAGTCTGGTAATTAATTATGAATTAATTTGGTCATTTCAAATACCTAATTGCAATATGTATGCAAACGTTGGCTCTGAAAAGATCCGACACTGAACAAAAATTAATTTATTTTCAGGACGACCAAACACAAGGAGTAGAAATCACTAGATAGAGACGCGGGAAATTCAACTTGTCCTCAATCATTTATGCTCATACTGTACACTGAGCGGCAAAAAAAACCGTCCACCATAAAATATTTTAAAAACTCGAATCTAAAGACATATTTCAAGTCGTATTTTTTCAAATTTCATAATCCGTACTTTAAGATGTTTGATTTATATCCATCCTTATTTTTAAAGGATAAAATCTATTATTAAGGAGATTAAGAAATTTCTGTTGTTTACGCATCAGCAGTTCATGTATTGTCTTTTATGATTTATTTGTCTAAAATCGAGGAGGCTTCTTTACATTGTTTTTAAAATGGAGAGTGACAGTTTAAAAAGCTACGCAATTAAAAAAAATGCCGTTAACTAATCGAGATTGTTGCTGCTTTAATTGAAGATGGTCGTAGCCAACGTTACGTGACTTGCGCATTGGGAATACCCCGTACCACCATTCAGGGTGCCTGGAACCGGTATTTGGAGAGTGGCAAGTGCACTAGGAGAGCAGGATCCGGAAGAAGAAGAGCAACAACTGCAGCTGATGACCGTCTTGTTGTGCTCAACGCACTAAGGGATCAGAGATCAATGACTGTTCAACTTCAGCATCGCCTTCAAACAGCTCGTGAAGCTCGTTGAAGTAAGGATAATAAGGAGAAGGAGGTCTAAAGTCACGGAGACCTGCAACAGGCTCAGAATTGTTACCACCAAGACATCGTCGAACACGGTTGGAATTTGCACGACTTCATTCAAACTGGACTCCTCACCAATGGAGTAAAGTTCTCTTCACTGATGAATCGCGCTTTTGTCTACGCTCACCTGACGGTCGCGAAAGGATGTGGAGAAGACCAAATGAGCGATACACAAACTGCACCATTTCCGAAAGGCGATCTTTTAATGGTACCTCTGTTGTGGTGTTTCGTCTGAGGCACATATCGAACTTCTTTTTGTGGAAAATGGGGCTTTAAATGCCCATCGATACGTGGAAGACATTCTGCATGTAGCTGTCCTGCTCTACTCTCATTTTATTGGAGATAGATTCACTCTAATTTACGATAATGCACGAGTAGTGACTAACTTCTTAGACGAGGTCGGAATTGAGAGACTTAACTGACCAACATTCTGCCCTCAATCCCATTGAGCACTTATGGAATCAATTTCAAAGAGGCATTCGTCGTCGCCCAGCTTTGCCAGAAACACTGCAAGATTTAAGAGCAGTGCTTTACGAAGAATTTGAAGCAATACCTCAAAATTCATCGACACATTTGATTGACGTTTAAATGATGTCATTCGTGCAACCGTCGCCAGTAACTTAACTGAAGACGTCTCTTTTCAGTTTTAAAACTGCCGTTTTTGTTATTTTTTCCACATTAAACTTAATTTTGTTTAATCACGTCTTTTTCTTGAATAATTTTTATGTTTTTTTATCAATAATGAATGGTCCTTCGATATAAAGCACATCTCAAATCAAATAAACCAGTATGTCAATGATTTTGTTACATATTTTAAGGTGGCCGGTTTTTTTGTCGCTCAGTGTATATATATTTTTTTATATTATACAGTTTTCTTGACTTTCTTATTGTTGACATTATCGCTTGCAATAACGTCATTTAACCCGCAGAATCAGAATAAGTACTTTATTCAGAGGTTCATAGTTATTGCAGTGGCGTATCTTGTATTTTTTTTTATCAATGTTGCACGTAAATACTACAGATTAGCCTTGGATGGTGAAAGAAATCATTTGATTGTGGAGTTTGGTAGTTCTAGAATCACAGAGATGATACATTTGAAACAAGAACCTTCCGGTCTAACCGGAAGCGTTGCAGCGAATTTATTAAAAGAGGCCTTGTGTACATTTTACCGCTAGTTTGTTTAAAATGAAAGACCAGTATGATTGCTGATCCAATCCAGCATGGCCTCAGTTCGTATGAAACCGTTCGGAACACCCACAGCCGTTAAATTTGCGCTTCCAAAACTGGCGATGCCATGGAGAACTGGCTCTCCTTCTTCATTAAGCAGAACTGCCGGCCCGCCCGAATCTCCCTGTATATCCAAAGTAATACGAAAATATTTCGTGCTTTTTGGGAACTTACCGTGCAAATACCGGTTGTATTGTCGGAGATGGCACAGAATGTGTTACTGAGTATAGGTTTGGGGCCGTAATACCTAATACAGTTTTCGTTACTGATGGTTCTCAGAACAATAGAGCTCAACTTTGATTCTCTACCGACTCTACCTAAAAGGATGGCTTTTTATCGCATGGTATTCTTCGTTAATCATGGCACACTGACCATATGAAGATCCCCAGCCGCTGACTGTGACTGCAACACCAGGCTTAATTATTTCACCATGTTTTGGCAATCTGATGGTCTTAATCTTGTGGGTGAATTCGATCGGTTGGGGTAATTTAATGAGGGCGATGTCATTTCGCAGCGTATCATCGAAGAGCTCGTGATAAACGAGGTCCGAACTTATCATTACTGTGGCGTCTTTGTCTTCAAGCTTAAGCCCGACGGCACCAAAACGGAGGTCGGTCTTCCTTTCACTGCCAATGATTACAAAAGAAAGAAGTGATTGATGTTGCACTTACTCCTTGACGCAATGAGCGGCCGTTAACACCCAGTCATTGCTGATGAGGCTCCCTCCGCAAAATTGCTGCCTATCCTGCGTTATGATGCCCACCTGCCATGGAAATTCCCCAGGTTCGGCATCCAGCCTTTCGGTATTACAGCTAATCTCTACCAGAAACAATCGAGTAAACAAATGAAGATAACAGATCAAAACGTACCGAGAGAACACGCGAAGAAAGTTGAAAACAGAATGAGCATATTCATTTTCTGTCATGGCATTTTCATCCTGGCTTATTTAATAAAGAAAAGCGTAGGCCTGTCCTGCGTTTTAAACAATAGAAACACGTCTTTTTATTGTTTTTTTTTTTAATGGAACGTGAAACGATTGTTTTTTTTTTGATTTGTGCGTCCAATGATTTAAATTGAACGTGCTCTCAGGTGAAGGAGTTGATTTGAAGGTACGAAACCAATTTACCAAGAAATTAAAGAAGAGCCATGGGAAATTTGAACTTTAAAACAAAATGAGAGCAAGCACCATCTAGTGAGCAGTAGCCAACGTTACGTGACTCGCGCATTGGGAATACCCCGTACCACCATTCAGGGTGCCTGGAACCGGTTTCTGGAGACTGGTAACTGCACTAGGAGAGCAGGATCCGGAAGAAGAAGAGCAACAACTGCAGTTGATGACCGTTTTGTTGTGCTCAACGCACTAAGAGATCGGAGATCAACGGCTGATCAACTTCAACATCGCTTCCAAACAGCTCGTGAAGCTCGTTGAAGTAAGGATAATGAGGAGAAGGAGGCCTAAAGTCATGGAGACCTGCAACAGGCTCAGAATTGTTACCACCAAGACATCATCGAGCACGGTTGGAATTTGCACGACTTCATTCAAACTGGACTCCTCACCAATGGAGTAAAGTTCTCTTCACTGATGAATCGCGCTTTTGTCTACGCTCGCCTGACGGTCGCGAAAGGGTGTGGAGAAGACCAAATGAATGGTACACAGACTGCACCATTTCCGAAAGGCGATCTTTTAATGGTACCTCTGTTGTGGTGTTTCGTCTGAGGCACATATCGAACTTCTTTTTGTGGAAAATGGGGCTTTAAATGCCCATAGATACGTGGAAGACATTCTGCATAAAACTGTCGTGCCCTACTCTCACTTTATTGGAGATGGATTCACTCTAATGCACGACAATGCCAGACCACACGTGGCACGAGTAGTGACTGACTTCTTAGACGAGGTCGGAATTCAGAGACTTAACTGACCAGCATGCAGCCCTTTTTGTTACATATTTTAGGATGGCCGGTTTTTTTGCCGGTCAGTGTATATATATGTATATATATATATATATAATCGTATACCCCTTACCTTTCAGTGTGGGGTTTATTGATTTATAAGAAAGATTGTTTAATACAGTACACTATCTCTATTCTTAACTATTCCTAATCTACTGTTAAACTGCTTGTTCTAATTCTCCTTAAATTAATGTAATCCTCGCTTTATTTAATTAAATAAAATGTCCTTTCTATTCTTCATACGCAAACTTCCTCCATAATTTTTTGTCTCTTGCTAGTATCTTTGCCTCGTTCCATGTCGTCTCCTTTATCAGAATTTTTCCCAGTATCTTATCCCATGATTCCTGTGGTCTTCCTCTATTTCTTTTTCCTGTCCTCCTTGATTCCCATACTTGCTTTACCGGTCGACTGTCGTTCATCCTTTGAGGGTGTCCCCACCAGCTTAACTGTCGTCTTTCCACAAATTCTGATACTGATGTTATTTCCATTTCTTCTCTAATTTGTGCGCTTCTCATTCGATCTCTTAACGTGACTCCTTTAACTTTCCTTAGATATTTCATTTCTGTGGCTTCTAGTCTTCGTTTCAAACGCTTGTTTAATGTCCACGTCTCGCATCCATATATCATTGTTGGTCTGAAAATTGTCTTGAATACATTCAATTTTGTTTTCCGTGTTATTTCTGCACATTTCTTTTTTCCCGATAAAGTTCTTATTCATGGCATAATACAGTTTGTTAGCCTTTTCTATCCTTTCATTTATTTCTGTTTCTTGCCTTCCTTGTTCATCAAACATGACTCCCAGGTATCTAATTTTCTGTACTTGTTCTATTCATCTTCCTTGTATCTTTATGTTTGTCTTCTTATGTTCTTTAGCTACAACCATTATTTTTGTCTTATCTGTATTTATTCTCATTTTGTTCTGTGTTAGTATTTCATCCCATAGTGTTAGGTTTGTTTGTAGGTCGTTTTCATTTTCTGTGAGAATAACCACGTCGTCTGCGAAGGCGCATGTAGATATAGAAATTGGTTGTAGATTCCTGTATCCTACGTGCAGATTCTTCAGCTCTTGTTGACATTTCCTTATTATGTCGTCCATGAATATTGTAAATAGAACTGGACTTAAGGCTCCACCCTGTCTTAGCCCCTCTTGTGTCTTGAACTCCTTTGAAATGTTGTTATTGCTAATGACGCAGTTTCTTGTATTTCTGTACAGATTTTGTACGACTCGTATCAGCTTTGTTTCTACTTTTCTTGAATATAAACTTTCCCATACTTTCTTACGTGGTACACTGTCGAAAGCCTTTCGTAGATCTAAAAATGCTAAATATGTTTTCTTGTTGCATTGTATCCTCTTCGCAACTATTTCTTTTATTGTGAAAATATGATCTTGTGTACTCCTTCCTTTTCGGAATCCACTTTGGGCTTCTAATAATGTGTGTTCTACCCTTGTACGTAGTTTTGTTTCAATTATTTGTTCGTATATCTTGAAGGGTATACTTAATAATGTAATGCCTCTATAGTTGTTGCAGTCTTTGTTGTCGCCTTTTTTGTGTATTGGAACAATCTGGCCTATTTCCCAATCGCTTGGTATTTTTTCCTCAATCCATATCTTGTTGTACAAGTCCAACAACATTTTAGATCCCTCTTCTCCCATCTTCTGTATCATTTCCGGTGTAATTTTGTCATGTCCTGGTGATTTTCCCATTTTCATTTTTCTTAAAGCTGCTTCCAGCTCTTCTTTTGTTATTTGTTCTTTTTTTTTCTTTTTGATTGCTATTTCTTTATTTGTATTTTCTTCTGTGTTATTTTGGTTTTCCTCTTCTTCAACGCCAAGTATCTCTTCGAAATGTTCTTTCCATCTGTTCATTATATCCGTGGTATTTGTTATCAGTTTTCCTTGTTTATCTTTCTTACTTTTTTTGTTCTCCCCTTCCTAATTGTTTTTAATACTTTGTAGAATAGTTTTTGATTTTCTCTGCTATGGTTTTCCATTTTTTCTCCGAACTCTTGCCAGGTTCTATATGTAGCCTCTCTTATAATTTTTTTCACTTTTATTCTTTGTTCTTTATATTTGTTGTATTTGTTTTCTGTTTTGTTTCCTGGGTATTGTTTCCATTTTTCAGTTTTATTTGTTTTATTTCATTCCACCATGGTGTTCCTTTTTGTTGATTACTTTTCTTTTTACTCACTCCACATGTTGCTTTCGCTGCTGTGGTAATTATATCTTTAAACCTTAGCCAAATCTGTTCCGCTTTCATTTGTTTCCGTGTTTCTTTAACGTTATTTATCTCTTGCTTTATTGTTTGTTCGTATTTCTTAGCTACTTCTGTTTCTTGTAATTTATGTCTTGATCGTTTCTTGTTTGGTTGTCTGCCTGTTCTCTCTTTCTACGTTGTCTTCATAAACTGTTACTTTTATTTTTGCGACCACTAAAAAGTGATCGCTATATATCTCTGCCCCTCTTTTGACACTTACATCTTTAATCAGTTTTCTGTTTTGTTTCTCTACTATTATATAGTCTATTATGGACCTCTCTTCTGTATTTGAAGCTTGTCTGATGAATTTATGTATGTCTTTATGCTCGAAAAATGTGTTATACAGAAATCTATCAGTCTTTCTCCATTGTTATTCCTTTTGTTTTCCACGTATTTTCCTATTGTATTTTCATAAACAGTTTTCTTTATTCCTACCCTACTATTGAGATCCCCCATTATGATTATTTTTCCTTTGCTCATTTCTACAGCTATTGTTAGGTCTTCCCAGAACTTATCTTTAGCTTCTTTGGACTTTATTCCGTATGTCCCCTCTACTGTTATTCGCCTTTCTTGGGTAAGTGTTATGTCAACTGTTATTATTCTTTCTGTCCATCCTTTCCAGTTTGTTATTTTCTCTGCTACTTCTTTTTTTATCGTACACGCAATTCCTGCTGACGCTCTTTTATCTGATAGTACTCCGCTGTAGAATAACATCAATCCTCTCGCCAACTCTATTTCACCTATCCCTTTTTTCTTCGTTTCCGATAAAACTAGTATATCTAGTCCATTTTTATTGAATTCATAAATCGCTTCCTCTTCTTTTCCTTTTATGCTTCTTATGTTCCATGTTCCTAATTTCAATGTTGTTTGTTTATTCTCTCTATTAAATTTTGTTATTTCCTTTGTTTCTATTCGTGTATTTTTATTTCATTGTCCATATTTGTCTTTGGTTTTGTTTGCTGTTTCATTCTCTGCTTTCCTGTTTTTCGTGGTATCCACGGGTTTGTTCCTCTTTACATAGTGTCCAATATTCGTGTCCTTTGTTTTTGCCATGTTCGTCATCTTCATTCCTATCGTTTCTTTCATTAGTTTTTTGATTTTGTCTCCTTCGTTTCATTTTTATTCTTTTTTAGTTGTCTTTCTCCTGCGTTCCAGTTCCAATCTTCTCCATCTATTATTATCTTTTGGTAACCTATTCTTACTTTCTTTCCGTTTTTCCATTCTTCTTTTGCTAGGATATTAATTTCTTTTTGTATTTTCCTCTCTTGTACCGTATAATCATTATTAATGTATATTACTTCTCCTTTTGTATTTTTCAGTTTGTTTTTGTTTTTCATTATCTTTGTTTTTTCTTCGTAGTTTTCAAGTTCTGTTAGGATCATCTTTTTTTTTATTTTATATGTATTCTTAATTTTAACTGTTTGCTTCAGTTGTTCTTTAAAGAAGTTTGTTAGTTCCTCTTTTAATGTTTCTCTGTTTTCTGAGTCGGTTTTTAGCCCTGTTATTATTATGTTGTTCTTCCTTCTGTTTTTTTTTTTTTTAATCCTTGAACGATGTTTATTAACTCGTCTATCTGTTTTTGTTTCTCCCATTCTCTGCTCATTGCTTGTTCTTTTATTATTTTTATTTCTTATTTATTATTATATTTTTTATATTATACAGTTTTCCTGACTTACTTATTGTTGACATTGTCGCTTGCAAGAACGTCATTCAATCCGCACAATCTGATAGTACTTTATTCAGATGTTCATAGTTAATGCAGTGGCGTATCTTGTGCTTTTTTTTAAGAGGAAGATATGTTTATCAATGTTGCACGTAAATACTACAGATAAGCCTTGAATAGTGAACGAAATTATTTGATTGTGGAGTTTGGTAGTTCTAGAATCACAGAGATGATACATTTGAAACAAGAACCTTCCGGTCTAACCGGAAACGTTGCAGCGAATTTATTAAAAGACCCCTTGTGTACATTTTTTTTTGTTTAAAATGAAAGACCAGTATGATTACTGATCCAATCCAACATGGCCTCAGTTCGTATGAAACCGCTCGGAAGACCCACGGCTGATAAATTTGCGCTGCCAAAACTGGCAATGCCATGGAGAACTGGCTCTTCTTCTTCTTTAAGCAGAACTGCCGGCCCGCCCGAATCTCCCTACATATGCAACGTAATACGAACATATTTCATGCTTTTCGGGAACTTACCGTGCAAACACCGGTTGTATTATCGGAGATGGCACAGAATGTGCTACTGAGTACAGTTTTGGGGCCATAATAACTAATACACTTTGGGTTACTGATAGTTCTCAGAACAATAGAGCTCAACTTTGATTCTCTTCTGACTCTACCTAAAAGAATGGTTTTTAATTAATTCCATTTTTTTTTCGCTAATGATGGCAAACTGACCACATGCAGATCCCCAGCCGCTAACTGTGATTACAACACCCGGCTGAAGTATTTCACCATGTCTTGGCAATCTGATGTTCCTAATCTTGTCGGTGTATTCGATCGGTTGGGGTAGTTTAATGAGGGCGATGTCATTTCGCAGCGCTTCGTCGAAGAGCTTGTGATAAATGAAATCCGAACTTAGCATTACTCTCGCATCTTCGTCTGCAAGGTTAAGCCCGACGGCACCAAAGCGGAGCAAGATTTTCGTTTCGCTGCGAATAATTATAAGCATTTTGTACCGAAAGATGAATACTGATGTACTTACGCCTTGACGCAATGAGCGGCTGTTAAAACCCAGTCATTGCTGATGATGCTCCCTCCGCAAAATTGCTTAGTATCTTGCGTTATGATGCCCACCTGCCATGGAAATTCCCCGAGTTCGGCTTCCGGTCCCTCGGTACCACGACAAATCTCTACCAGAAACAATTGAGTAAACAAATGAAGATAACAGACCAAAACGTACCGAAAAAACAGGTGAAGAAAATTGGAAACAAGATGAGCACATCCATTTTCTGTCGTGGCATTTTCACCCTTGCCTATTTAATAAAGACAACGCAAAAAAAAGCGTAGGCCTGTCCTGCATTTTAAACAATAGAAACACGTTTTTTATTGCTTTTTTAATGGAACGTGAAACGATTGTTTTTTTTTTTTTTTTTGATCTGTGCGTCCAATGATTTAAATTGAACGTGCTCTCAGATAAAGGAGTTGATCTGAAGATACAAAACCTATTTAGCAAGAAATTAAAGAAGAACCACTCGAAATTTAGACTTTAAAACATGATGAGAGCAAGCACCATCTAGTGAGCAGTAGCTGAAACTTCGAAATAGCAATACGAGCGAGAACTGTTCGGCATGGGACAGATGTGTATGTGTAAAAAAAAGTCGTTCTTGTTAGTCGTTCATAGATGGCGCTCAAGCAGAAATCTTGCTTTAATCGTTCACAAATAGCACTAACAGGGTTTTTTTTATTTCCTCTACGAAAACATTAATTTTACGCCGTTTGAATCTGAGCGTAAAAGAGAGTTTCGTTGGTTACTCATAGATGACGCTCGAAGAAAAATCTTGCTTTGGCCCTTCACAGATGACGCACACAAGACTTTTTTTCGTATCGCCGACAAAAATTAAATTTTGCACTCTTTGAAATGTGAATATATTTAAATATCGCTTTGTTGCTTGTCCATAGATGGTGTCTTATTGTTCGCTCTTACGGGATTTTTTTTTTAATATAGGCGACAGAATAAAAATTTATTGTTTTATTGGTCGCGGTCAAAAAAAAATCATTGCTCTAGACCTTCGCGGATAGCGTTCGCAGATTCTTTCTTAATTTCAACGACAAAAAATAAATCTTGCGCCATTTGCAGTGTAAGTGCAAAATATTCGCCTTGTTTGTCGCTCATAGATGGCGCTCATGCTATTGTTATTAATCATAAAAATAAATAACACGTCCGTTAACTTGATGTCAGCCGCCATGTCATTTAAGAACAAGCATACGATGAACCTTTTCAAAAAAGAAGATTCCTATCGATTCATTCATTTGTTTAGTTTCGTTTTATATTTAAAGGAAAGGGGAGATCTTGCTATAGTTCTTCACAGGTGGCGCTCAAGGGATTTCTTTTAATTGCGACGACAAAAATTAAATTTGGCGCCATTGGAAACGTAAGAATGTACGAGTGTTTAATAGCGCCATCTATTGGCCGTTACTCTTGTACTTTGAACTATTTGCTTCAAACAAACTAGCGATTGCTTGTAATAATTTCCTCTACTATTACTTGTTATGATGTTAAATGAATCTAAATGATTTAGAGCGTCAACTCTGGGTCATTTCATTTATTTAATTGTTATTTAACCCCCCTCCCCCCCCCCAAATATTTTTATGTTTACAAAATACTTAAATTTTATTTCATTTAGATTTATATGATTTTTTGGGGTTCACTTCTTTTTTCATTTTCTGGTGGCGTCTTACATAATAACGGAGCAATTCATAGTAGGTGATTTAGAGCGCCATCTTTTGTTAGTCGCTGAAATTATTGCGAAAAATGCGAAAATTTTCACTGCCTTCAAATTTGCGAGATTGTTTCAATTTGTTTATCTTTTAATTTCTTTGGTGAAGTTTAATGTAATCGGTGCAATTCAGAGTAAGTGATTTTGAGTGCAGTTTTTCGTTCTACTTTCGCCACCTTCCGGACACATTTTGAATTATTTGTTTTAACTCCTGAAACACCTTGACCGTGTATGTTTTGTTTTGTTTCTTTTTTCTTTTCGTCATTATTCTTAGTCAAAGCGTACGCGTTTTGCAGCAATTTTCTTTTTTTTTTTGTATTTTCGTTTCGTGGTTTGCGATTGTGCTTTTGAAATTATTACATCAGTCTTTTGTTTGAGGAAAAAAAACGCATCTCCTTTGAATCTTCCGAGAAATTGATTTCGTTTCGAGGGCATCCTACGGTGGTCTACTCAGATGAAGGAGTTGATTTGAAGATACAAAACCTATTTACCAAGAAATTAAAGAAGAACCACGCGAAATTTAAACTTTAAAACATAATTAGAGCAAGCACCATCTAGTGAGGAGTAGCTGAAACTTCGAAATAGCAGCACTGGCGAGAACTGTTCGGCATGGGACAGATTTTTTTTTCAAACGTGATCCGCCGTTTCTTTATTAATCTAGGCGGCCTTGATATGAAGTAATATTCAGAGTTATTATAGAGAATTATACAGGATGCGTAAAAGGCACTGTTTTTTTTAAAAAGTGACGATGTAAGGACCCGGAAAAATGCTTAGAGAAATTATAAAATTAATTTATCTCTCATTTTATTTTAATCATTTCATTGTCAGCTCTGCTTGTTCTTAGAAAGAAGCCGGATGTTCGTATCGCTTTTACGAGCTTCGGATGCGATTTCAAATCAATCCTATCAGGTTTGATTCAGCAAAAGGTAAATCACGCCACAAAGCGTCTCTGCCCTTGAATGAGCGACGTGGGTAAAAATCAGTAAAAACGAGACGTTTGCGCCATCTGGTATCGAAAAACTTCCGCTTAGAACCTGCTGAGGGGATCGTCTGAATTCAAATTCTTGCTGATCTCACAGAATTTCCCTCCTCAATTTTTCAGGAGGTGACGAGCCTTTAAGTAGCTTAAGCGAGGAAGATAAGGAAGTTCCCGGTTTTACCTTTTGTTTGGTCCGCGTCAAATCTCTCGTCGAAATTTTAATTTCTTTTTTCTAAGTTCGGATTTTGATTTTTGTTACAAATTTTCCAAAAGTTTGTCATCGGTTTCGGTCAGGAAAAGCAGAAGCTTTTCCCGCGCAGTTTAGTGTTTTATCTAAATTAAATTCGTCGTAATCGAAATAAGTCTCGCAAAGCTAACTTTAGAGTGTATCCCCATAATTTTGGATACGAGAAAAATCTCTTGATTCATCGCTGGTAAGCTCAATGTAATTCTTGTCATAAAAGTTAATTAACTAAAAGCATTTTTCTGTGTGAATTATACCTCTCCCCTTCTTGTCGAATTATATATATATTTTTTTTGTTGTTATAAATATTTTCAGATATTTTGTTTTCTGTAATTTTCTTGATTTTTGTTCTTGTTGTAGTTCATGTGTTTTAATGGAAAATTACGTTATGATTTGTTAATTTCCAAATTTGTTGTAAATTCTTTGATCTTGTAAAACTTTATTTTAATATATATTTAATTTGTTAAAACTATCGAATTTTATTTAAAATCTTAAAGTAGTTTTTCTAGAGAATCTTTCATAATAGTTCGAACAAGAAGTTGGAGGAGAAAGATCCAACAAACCCAAAATAAGTAAGTCTGAGGGTAAAAAGGGCCAAAATTCAAATCAAGTCTAAAGAGAGCGGGAAGAACGATTGCTGGCTAACTTTTGGCTAAAACTGGAAACGCTACTAACAAAGCAGTCGCTTCTTGCATCTCGATTTGGTTTGGAAAAGTTTTGGTTAAAAGGGTGGTAAAGTTTAGAAAGGGAGTTCAGAGAAGTCAGAATTTGAGACTTCTAATCTCTTTTAATTTTCACTGTAAAAGATTTCTATTTTAGAAATCTCGTGTTCTGGTTAAGAACTGTTTTGTTTTGTTTTGACTGAGCAAAATATAAATCACCCTTTTTCTCCCCGTACTGATCAGGTTCTTACAACACTTTACAAACTAAAATTAACCTTTAAAGTATTTACTTTAGACGAGTTCATTAACTACAGCAACTCTTGTAAACAACTTGTTGAACGTTTATTGTCAATCACCTGATCTTTTTTTTTTTTCTATTTTCATGATCGATTGGCGACTCCTCTTGTTTTATCATAAATTGTTCTTTTGTTTTCTTTGTATGAAACAACTAAATATACTTATGAAATCGACTTGTAGTCAATGTAAGTAAGTCACTTGTTTAATTGTTAGTTTTCTTTTTCGATTATTTTATTTATTGTTGCAATGTTCTTGAAACGATGCCTTTCTACTTACCTACAGTTTCATTCATTTGGATTTGTAAGGGTCAGTTCACTCGCGGCTTGCTAGAAGGCGCTGAGAAGCAAGTTGCGATTTGTTTTCAATATTTCCTATTATGTTTGAAATCTAGGTTTTTAATGAAAGTTTTGGAAATTTTTTGATGGTTGTCATTTCTCATACAGCGTTAGCTCAGAAATCGTCCGCAAGATGTCTCTGTTGGATTGAGTCCTCCAAACTTCTTAGAGTACAAGTAAAATAAAAGCAAAGTTGTCACATGAGAAATGAAATTTATTTCCGATAGAATACGCCGCGTGATTTTTTACAGAGGTACGTGTCCTTCGATCCATCCCCTCATGAATTGCGTACGGACGTAACCGGAAGGATTTCCACTTCCACATCCGGCGACGTGCACGAAACTGACGACGCCATGTTGAACGAATTGATCGCCAACGAACAGGCCTAACGGACCACCTGAATCACCCTGCCAAATTTAGAAAGAAAAAACAATTCATCTGAAACGCTTCTGAGTAAAGGGGCTTACGTTGCACGTGCTTCCCACGTTACCTGCGGGTCCCACACCTATAGCACATAGAGTCGAGGCAACAACGACGGACGTTCCGTAAACTAAGGCACATTGCGCATTGCTGATGGTCGTCAAGTCAACGTAATTAAGTGTTTGGCTGACTGCTTGACTGGCTAAAAAAAAGGAAGGTGGTGTCTCTGATCAAGCGAAGAATTTTGGCTGTTTTACCATCACTGGTTCTGCCCCATCCGCTTACTCTGACTGTAACCCCAACTCCCACAGATTCTGCGGCGGTTGCCAAGCGAACTGGTTGTACTAAAGCAGTTTGTATGGGTTGAGTCCAAATAACAACACCCACATCATTGTTCAAGTTGTTGCTATTGTATGATGGATGTGATCTACCATCTGAGGTCGTACGGGTTACTCGGTTACCATCTGGATTGGATAGAAGTAAACTTCCACAGCCAATTTGGAAAAGTGAAGCTCTGCGAACGTTTTAGATTAAAATAGACGATCATGAGTTAGCCACGCATCATACCCAACCACACAGTGAGCTGCTGTTAGGACAGCTGTAGGGGAAATGAGACTGCTGCCGCAGATGAAGTTTGAGCCTCCGACTGTGAAGATGTTAGAACATTGCCAAGGAAATTGACCAGACCCAGCCGCGTTTCCGTTGATGATACGATCATCCACCCCTGATAATTTAAAAGTTATTAAACTTAAAATCAAAATTAAATTCGCAAAGAGTCGTACCTTTATTCGACGCCCAATACTCTCTCAAAGTAATAGCCGGCGACTAAAAATTTAAGAAAAATAAATAAATAAATAACGAAGTAGTTTTTAAACTTACCGTCTCCAGAACTTCGCCTGGAGGAGCTGCGAAAACTGAAAACGCAGAGAGCGCAAGCACGAGGAAAATCTTCATCTTGACGGCCGCAATAACGCAGAAAAATTTTCACCGGCCTTATATACATTCGAGATAAAAATCTGCATCAGACGAGAGGCCCTAATCTATAACTCTCCTAATTTTGTGAAGTGCGTTTCGTCAATCTTTGCGTCTTAAAATGAAGATGACCACTTGAGATTATGCTGGTGTTTATGAAAAGCAATTAAATTTTATGACATTCACCCGAGATTGAAGAAGAAAGACTTTTTGAATCAGTTTATTCCAAACGAAGGAGGGGGAAAAGTTTTACTCCTTTTGATGTTCGCTTTGTCTAAACCGTATCCAACGATAAAAAAAAATGTAATTGAAGATTCGATCGATCAATCTATCGCGACAACACTCGAGTCTAATTTAATTAATCTAAGTTTTGGAGGCGTTTTGAAGTGCCTACAGTTTTCGGTTTGAGGGCCGATAAACGAAGGTTTTAAAACGGTCTCAAGGTCCTGATTGATACAAAGACAGGTGCAGATAACAAGATACGGGATATTTTTAACCAACAATCCTATCAGAATTAATTTCAACCTATTCTTTAATCCAATTCCACAATTGTTTTCGATGATAATCAAATTCGTCTCGTGTTTAACGTTAACTTAAAAAAAGAAAGAATCAATGGACGTTTTAAAAATCAAATCAAATAACTTGAAAATTAAAAAGAAAATCAATACGAACGTCATCTAGTGCTAATTGGGCGAAGCTTGCTCTGTTTTAAAAGGTCACTTTCTTTGCTAAAGGGGTAACGTATTTAGCAGGGAAACGAACTTTACAATACTTCGAAAGATTCAAAACTACATACTGCTCATTAAAAAATATTTTATGCGGCTGCAAATTTCAGCTTCTTTTGTAACGAGAAAATATAGCTACTCTTTACTGGAGAAATTAGCAAATATCGTCTAGCGGAGAAACAAACCGCACACAGACAACCAATTTCAAATTTTTTGGTCGCCAGGGAGTGCGAATTACAAAGGTCGATTTCTAAAACGAGAAATGAGTTGCGTTCGTTTCGGTGAATGTAAATCAATTTAAGGCAACCGCCTTCTGGTGGACAATAATCGAAGCTTTCCTTAGTCGAGACTTGTCTGTTGGCGGTTGAGAAGGGTTTGTTTCTTCGCTAAATAACGACAACTTTTTTTCTAGCAAAGAAGCGATCGAGGGATTTGTTTCTTTGAAAGCTTTTTTTTTCAATTTGTTCACAACTGATAAGGTGGTTTGTCTCTTTGCTAAATAATGACAGCTTTTCGAGCAAAGAAATGATTAAATGGTTCGTTTCTTTACTAAATAAAGGATTTTCTAGCAAGGAAACAAACCGGGAATTGAGTCTCGGCTAATCAATTAGGGCAACTGGACTCTAGCAGACCATAATCGAAACCTTAGCCTAGATTTCTGCAGTCAATAATGACAGTTTTGACCTAGCAAGGAAGCGATTAAGTGTAATTCATTCACAAAACTCCCGTGACGTTTCCATTTTCTTATTTATAATCCTGAGTATTTGAAAAGGTCGCAGCTGACGCAGTGGTTTGTTTCTTCGCTAAATAATGACAACTTTTTTCTAGTAAAGAAGCGATTGTAGGATTTGTTTCTTTGAAAGCTTTTTTTTCTTCAATTAGTTCACAGCTGATAAAGGGGTTTGTCTCTTTGCTAAATAATGACAGCTTTACAAACAAAGAAATAAAAGGATTTTCTAGTAAGGAAACAAACGGGAATTGAGTCTCGGCTAGTCAATTAGGGCAACTGCACTCTAGTGGAGCATAATCGAAACCATAGCCTAGATTTCTTCACTCAATAATGACAGCGATTAAGTATAATCCGTTCACAAAACTCCCGTGTTGTTTCCATTTTCATATTTATAATCCTGAGTATTTGAAAAGGTAGCAGCTGATAAAGTGGTTTGTTTCTTCGCTAAACAATGACCACTTTCCCTAACAAGAAAGTTATTAAATGGTTCGTTTCTTTGCTAAACAAGCGACCTCTCCAGCAAGGAAACAAAATTAGAATTGAGTTGCGTTCGTTTAATTCATTGGCAGCTGATGAAGTGGTTTGTTTTTTGGCTAAATAATGGCAATGTTTTTTACCAAAAAAATGATGTTTCTTTGCTAAATAAGAGCTTTGTCTAGCAAAACGAACGTAACTCGAATACGTTTCGTTTCGGCTAACAATTAGGGCCACTGCCTTCTAGTAGGCCATAATCGAAGCCTTAGCCTAGACTTGGTATTTGGTAAGTGGTTTGTTTCTTTACTAATAATAACAATGTTTACCATCAAAAGTGATTAAGTAGTTTGTTTTTTTTTTTTTAACTTTTAAACCCCTTTTTAATTCAAACCACTTCATCAGCTGCTGGAGTGGTTTGTTTCTTTGCTAAATAACGATATTTTTTTCACCAAAGTTATTGAATGGTTCATTTCTTTGCTAAACAAGCGATTTGTTTGGCAAGGAAACAAAATGGAGAATCGAGCTGCGTTCGTTTAGTCTAATCAATTAAGGCAACTGCCTTCTGTTGGACCATAATAGAATCCTTAGCCTAAACTTGATTATTGATACAGTATGCACATCAATCGGTAGGGACAGTTCGTGTCGGCGTCTTTGATGTTCATACTACCGCTTTCAGATCCAATATGGCCGTTATTGGCGAGCCTTCATTTTATTGCTACTGGATGTCACTGGTTGAAAAATGGCACGGATAAAAACAAAAATCCACATGACATTATTTTTAGGGTTTTCCTGGGGAGACAAACAAACTAGCAGCAAATCGAGCCTTTAAATTCTTGACGAATTTAGTTTATTTTATTATCTTTTTTGTTTGTTTTTTTTTGTTGCATGTTCTAATTATGTGATTATGACCTACTAGATTTCACGAGACAAAGCTCTTAACCGGCCTGGACAATAATTTTATTTGACGCAAATTTTCCTCGCTTTGGCGCTAGTTACCTAAATAAGAAGCACCATAAATAACGAAAGAAAAGATCACAAGGAAACTATATTTGATGTTCCGGATATAACTCCGTAGATAATTCTTGGAGTATATTATGATTTTCTTTCATTCTTTTCTTTCCATGACTTTGCTTCTTCATCCTATTTAAAGTTCGTAATCTTTACCTCATCCTGGGAGCTGTCTAGTTATCGTTTTTGAGTCTTCCCCTTTTTTTCTTCATAAGTTCCCATAATGAATAAAATTCTTCTTCGTTCTGCTCGTGATATTTTGTAAATATGGTGCCAGTGAAAGTTCGCTTCTGTGAAAACAAAAATTAATTGCAAAAGTATCACATTTTAGTTCAAAAAAAATTGGTTCCGCTTAATTTGTGTTAGAGTAATGATTAGTTTATGAAATTATTTTAAAAATTGCATAAAAGTTGTAAGTTGTGTGTTTTTTAGAAGATTTAAATTTGGCGCCGAGTAAATTCTAGTTCGTAATGTTTTGTAAAGATGGCGCCACTGAAAGTTCACTTCTATATAGACAAGAAATCTCATATTTCCGTTCTAGAAATTTTTGATTTATTTAATCAATGATTATCGTAATTTACAAAAATAATTATAAAAATAGCAGAAAAGTTATAAATTATTTTTTTGAAAATCCAACTAATTATAGTTCAAGGTAGTTTGTAAAGATGGCGCCACTGAAAGTTCACTAGGAAGACGGAATTTTGTTACGAGAATTTCATATTTACGCACAAAAAATTTTGGCTTGAATTAATTTGTTTTTACAAAACATTTTGGTTCCACTTAATTTGTCTTAGAGTAATGATCAGTTTATGAAATTATTTTAAAAATTGCATAAAAGTTGTAAGTTGTGTGTTTTTTAGAAGATTTAAATTTGGCGCCGAGTAAATTCTAGTTCGTAATGTGTTGTAAAGATGGCGCCACTGAAAGTTCACTTTTATATAGACAAGAAATCTCATATTGACGTTCAAAATTTTTTGATTTCATTTCATCAATGATTATCGTAATTTACAAAAATAATTATAAAAATAACGAATAATAGTTCATATAGTAGTTTGTAAAGATGGCGCCACTGAAAGTTCATTATGAAGACAGAAATTCGTTACAAGAATTTCATATTTACGCACAAAAAATTTTCGTTTGAATTAATTTGTTTTTATCACAAAAAAAATGTTTTTTTAGAAAATTGATATTCAGCGCAGAGTGAATTAATTATAATTCATTATAATTTGTGAAGATGGCGTCGTTGAACGTTTACTTCTGCGAAGAATTAAAAGAATTTGTTATTTTACGCTCAAAAAATTGCAGCAATACATACCATTGTGTTGAGTTAAATATAGAGCGATACGTAATTCTAAAATATTCTCAAAAGTTACTGATCACATGGTATAATCTTAGATTTGATTTAAATCTGTGTTTACGAACAGAGGTTAAATTAATTACAGTTTCCGACTTTGCGACCGACTGTTAATTTCTGAAATTGTTCATAGATTGCTCTGTAGGACCAAAACAAACGCGATCTTAACGGCTTGCGTCTTGCTTCGGAAATACCACAAATTTGAGCATTTTTTTGACAATTATCATCAATCTTAAAAACAAAGTTTCAGTTGTTTCGCTGTTCTGTTGTTTTTTATTCCAACAATTTCTGCTGGTTGTGGCTAAAATGGACGTCCGGTCCAATGTCAATGTAATTTTTTTGTAACTTTTGTTTTCATTTTTTTTTAAATGTGGTAAATTATGCAATTACAAAATTTTCTAAAAAAAAAAACTTGTTAATTAACCGTCTATCGCTTCTGCTGTTCGAGACGACACAGGTAGATAAATACAGAGCGTACACTGAAAAGTTGTGCGGATAATTTTTTTTATCAACTCTTGTACGTAATTTCGGACGTCTTGTCTTTGCTTCACTGACGTATTTTTCAGTTGACGTCGTCCTAATTTCATGGCAATAGTTGATACATTTAAAAAGTCACCCGGTATAGTATAGGGGTAGATAATCCTAAACATTACTAATCACACGGTATAATAAATTACATTAAAATTTTATTGTCTTATTTTTTGTTAATTCTTTATTATTGCTCAATTAATTCTTTTTAATTCTTGTTTATTTTTAAATAATTCTCAGTTGCGTATACAAGGAAGTGGTTAAATGAATTACAGTTTCCTTTTTTTGGCGACCGGCGTTTAATTCCCGCATTCGTTTACAGATGGCGCTGTCGAATCAAAACAAACGCGGTCCTATATCGACTCGCGTCTCGCCTAGGAATGCGATGCACGCGGTTCGTTGTAACTTCCGACGACGAAAAGTTTTTGTGCCACTGCCATCGACGAACTGACCTGAGCAAATCATATGACCGCGAGCGCACGTGATTTTATATTTACGGTGAACGATTTCCTGGCGGCCGACGGATTCTCGTGCTCTTAAATGACCAAATGTTGGCGTGAGTTGTTATGGCCCTATTCAACAAACTGTTCTCTTCGCGCAAGAAGACCTGCAGCAAGCGCCAGGACGATGCGTGGTATGTAATCAGTTTTTTTTTTGCGTGAAACAACCACCACCGCGGCGGCGGCTGCGGTGGACGCGGTTTCGTAACGGACATAACCTATAAATACTTGTTTTCGTTTCACGCTGCGTTATGATTTAGTGGGGTATTAATAAAGATACTTTGCGAGATTTTATTTTGGCTCTTCGGAACGTAAATAAAAGCATGTATTAATCACGCTCATGTGATCCGCGTGAGCTTCCTGGCAATATTATGTGTAAACAGATGATTTATAAGGCAAACATCTTCGTTTCGGGCAGATTTTGAGCGTGCACGCCTCCGACGCTTTACGAATAAGATCAATTTAAATTTATTGATTGATCGTCGGCTGTTGGTAAATTAAACCCAGTCGTCACTTGTTAGTGAGTTACACAACAGGAAATCGAACTCGTAATACCCACCCTTGCGACTTGCGACATACATAACTCACATCGCGTGATCGTTTCTCAACTTTTTTTTTCCATCGCCTACCTGTATTAAAAAAAAATTTTACTCGACACGATCTCCTCATTGGATGGATACTAATGTAATAACATCCGCGTTCATTTCTTTTTTTTTTTTAAGTTTGGCAAATGGTGTGGATTTAAATTAAGGAGGAAGAATTTGTTTCCTTTTACGTCCTGTACAAGAAGTACAAAACACTTTTTTAACATCAACATGGCCTTACCGTCAATACTATCCATGTTCATTTGTTCTTTTTTTTTGTCACTGCGGCAATAAATTAAACATTTTTTTAACCTCCGTCGCTCTTAAATAATATTTTAATGTAATTTTGACATGCCAATTTGTTTTACAAACTAATTTTGTCTTACGCCCTTCCTCTGTAAGAGTTCAAATTTTTTTTTTAGCATCAACACTGCCTACTAGATACCAATAGCGTCCCTGTTCATTTGTTTTGTTTTTCGTTGTGGCAAATGACGTTGACTTTTTTTTTAACCTCCCTCTGTCGCTTTCTAAATTTATTTCGTGAATACCACTAACTTTTAGGTTCATTTACTTATTTATTTTAATTTTGGAAAATGATGTCAATTTCTATTAAAAGCGGTTTTTCTTTTGTCCCCCCCCCCTCTCATAAGAGTTAAACGTTTTTCAGCATCAATACCGCCTACTAGATACCAACGGCGTTCTTATTCATTTGTTTGTTTTTTTTTTCGTTGTGGCAACTAATGTGAAGTCGGTACAATTTCTTCTGACTTCCCTCTGTCACTTTTTAAAATTATTTAGTGGATACCAATGTTGGCAAATGATGTCTCTATAAGAGTTTCAATACAGTGATAGACAAAAGTAATGTGACACGAAAGGTAGAAATCAAAGATTCCTTGCAGATTTCGGCAAAAAGAAAACAAAAGACGAATAGTTTTTCTTTAAAAAAAGATTTTAGTTAACACAAAGTAAAAAAATTGATGCTTGTAATCGGGCGCCACATAAAAAAAAGAATAAAAATTATCCCAATTCGATTATTCTGTCTAAAGCGAGTCTACAGTGATAGACAAAAGTAATGTGGCACGAGAGGTATAAATGAAGGATTCCTTGCAGATTTACTGCAAAGAAAAACAAAAGACGATTGCCCTGATGATTTTTCTTAAAAAAAATATACGTTAACGCAGTTAATTTTTTTTTTAATTGACAATGAATATTTTGATAAATAAAAACAAAACAATCGATGCAGGTCAAGTAATTGTGCGCCACAAAAAAAAAAGCGCAAAGAAAGAACGAAAATTATGGCAAATCAAAGCGAATGTACAGTGATAGACAAAAGTATTGTGGCATGAGAGGTAGATTGCCGATTTCTGGACAGAAAAATGAGAGATTGTCATGATGCTATAGTTAACCCAAAGTTATTATTATTTTTTTTAATTAACTGTGAATATTCTGATAGATAAAAACAAAACAACTGATGCAAGTAATTGTCCGCCACAAAAAAAAAAAAACAAGAATTATTTCAATTCGATTATTCTGCCCAAAGGGAGTATACAGTGATAGACAAAATTAATGTGACATGAAAGGTAGAAATCAAAGATTCCTTGCAGATTTTGGCAAAAAAAAACAAAAGACGAATAGTTTTTCTTTAAAAAAAAAAAAAAAAGATAATAGTTAACACAAAGTAAAAAATTGATGAATGTAATCGGGCGCCATAAGAAAAAGAATAACAATTATCCCAATTCGATTATTCTGTCCAAAGCGTGTGTACAGTGATAGAGAAAATTAATGTGACACGAGAGGTGTAAATCAAGGATTCCTTGCAAATTTACGGCAAAGAAAAACAAAAGACTACTGCCCTGAAGATTTTTCTTAAAAAAAGAAAATATAGTTAACGCAGTTAATTTTTTTTTAAATTGACAATGAATATTTTGATAAATAAAAACAAAACAATTGATGCATATAATTGTGCGCCACAAAAAAAAAGCGCTCAAAAACAAAAATTATGGTAATTCGATTATTCTACTCAAAGCGAGTGTACAGTGATAGACAGACGTGATGTAACGTGAAAGGCAGAAATTGAAGATTCCTCGCCGATTTCGTCACAGGAAAACAAAAGACGATTGTCCCGATGATTTTACTAAAAAAAAAAAAATAGTTAACGCAATGTTTTTCTTTTTAATTGACAGTGAATATTTTGATAAGTAAAAACAAAACAATTGACGCATGTAACCGTACTTCATAAAAAAAGAAGAAAAAAAAAACAAAAGTGGTGCCAATTTGATTATTCTACTTAAAGCGAATGTACAGTTGTGTACGAAAGTATTGTCACGTGAGAGGTAAAAATTACAGATTCTTTGTTACTGTTTTTGAAATGCTCGGCATCCAGTAGGATGACATTAGAAACTTACCAACAATATCTATTTATTTACTGTAACAAAATTCGTCGATTTAAATTACGTGACTTAAAAAAATGGCGTGACTTAAAAAAAAAAAGGAAAGAAACTTCTTGGGTTTCGAACGCCCTCTGTCGTTTGTCTAATTTTTAAACGTTCAGCAAGCAAAAGTCTTCTAATCATGTGTCAAAGCGTGTCCTCCTCTAATCGTGTGTCAAAGTGTGTCAAAAAAAAAACTAAATATAAAAAAAGTGAATCAATTGTACAGTGATAGACAAAAGTAATGTGACGAGATGACGTGCATATTAATGATAAAGTTTTCGTGTTATTTTTGCCCGTCATTGTACAAAACGAGAATAATTTCCCTACGTAGAATTCTTGAGCGAAGCGCTTAGTATAAATACGAATGCGAATAAGTCACGAGTTTCCAGCGGTAACGAACCTAATGCACCGAGCGTATTATGTGTCGAAAGCCAGACTTAACATCCGGAATGGCAATTACATGTTTCGAATAATGAACAGCGAGACTCGACGGTCATAAACTCTGGCCAAGGAATAACGGAACTCCAAAACGCCAACTCGATGCGAGGAATCACGCGCGCGCCGCGCGGCACTTGTTTTTCCGCACGTACGAAAAAAAAAAATATGCGTGCGGGCGAAAATAGCCGCAGAAATCTAATTCATTCATTTTGGCAAGGCATCCCGGAGTTTACGACCTATTTCTAGACAGGCATCTATTTCTTCATTGACGAGCATCTAAAAGATAAAAAGTTTCAAGAAAAAAAAAAAGCATATCCCCCTGATAGGGGGTGCAACTTATAATTTAAAAAAAAGGAAAAAAAAACAAACTCCGACTAAACGCCACTGTAAAATAAAAGCGCTACAAAAAGAAAACAAAAGACGCACGTGTCATTAAAGATGAAATTAACTCTGAGGATTATTGTACGCGAAGAAAACCACCGGGTGATCACATAAAATTTAATAAATAAACAGCGATCGAATGACGTTGTGACGCAATGAAACCTGATCGTGCACTTTCACTCTTAATAAATAAAACAAGATTGCGTTGGTAAACAAATACCAAAAAAAAATGACTAGAGAATTAGGAAAAAAATGGAATTGCAAGTCTGAAAATTGCGTTTGTTTATTTTTAGAATTTAAATGTGACGTTTACCCGACTCGTGTTGCCAATGTGACATCGTCAAATCTAACTTTTTTTTTAAAAAAATGAAATCACGCCACACTTCTTTTATTTTTTCTTTTGTTATTCCATGACATCATATGCGGGTGGAGTAATTTGGCCCGGTCGACGTTGTTGCGAAAACCAAAATGTTTTTCAGTCCAGTCCGGCTTAACTAACGCCCATAATCAACTTTGTTTTTTATTATTATTATTATCACAGAGCGTATGATTGTTTTATTGATTATTTTATCTGGAAATCTTAGATAAGGTGGGCATCTGCCGTCCTTGTTCGTTCATTAAGCATGAATTGGGCGAGTGCGGCGCTTATATTGCTCGGCCCAATTTGCCAAAAATTAACAGATCAATTATGCCACTTACTTACATCGTTGAATCAACAAAGTTCGTTCGTTTCCGGAACACTTTTATGTTATTGTTTTTAATTTAAAAATACTCGTTAGGAAATACATAAATGAATCGAAGCGTATACTTAAATGCTTTTGTTCGTTACGTTGTCATTTGATGAAATAAACAAAAAAATTTTGCTGAAAATTTAAATTGACACATAGACGTTGGCGCTATCTAAAGTAATTTCCTTGATTTTTACGTAAAAATACTAATTTATTTTTCTGGGGTGATGCTGAATGCAGTTTACATGAATTTTATAAAAAGAAAAGGGAGCGCCATCTGACGGATTCTTTCGAAATCGAAGGTGCAATTAACAGGGCCATCTATGTAGGGCTTTTCAAACTAAAATTTTTAACCGTCCAATTTAAAATCTGATTATTTGTTGTTGTTTCTCATATGTAAAATCGAAGCTGATATATTAATTTAAAAAAATTGTTGCAATTAAATTGGCTTCCGGTTGGAACCGTGTCACGACTGCTTCTACTGCCGACGTTTCGTTCTCCATTGCAGAAGAACTTCCCCAGGGCTGCTGCTACTGCTGCTGGTGGTGCTGCTGTTGCTTGTAGTGTTGCTTCTATTTTTCGTTAGTCGATGAGATTAGCAGCAGCAGCAGCAGCAGCACCCCTGAGGAAGTTTTTCTGCAATGGAGAACGAAACGTCGGCAGTATAAACAGTCGTGATGCGGTTCCAACTGGATACCAATTCAATTATGGACAACGGCCCCGGAAGCCTCCATGTTAAATTAAAATTGTTGCAAGTCGGTTTTGATTGCAGTGGATCCCTCGAGCATCCTCCGTACAGCTATTTCGACCCTATTTGGGGCCTCATCAGCAAAAGCTTCCACTACAAACCAGACCGATCTGTCCTAGATTGATTTTTACATATAATTAAAGCGAACCCGTTTTTCTTGCGGCGATTCTGACTTGTAGTTTGTATGAATTACAAGAGAGAAATGTGGCGCCATCTATACAGATCTTTTCGAAATCGAATCTTTCGAGAAATTAATAGACGGTGGCGCTATCTAAAGTGATTTCGTTGATTTTTACGTACAATTAAAGCGAACCAGTTTTTCTTGCGGCGATTCTGACTTGTTTGTATGAATTAAAAGAGTGGCGCCATCTATACAGATCTTTTCGAAATCGAAGATTTCGAGAAATTAATACACGGTGGCGCTATCTAAAGTGATTTCGTTGATTTTTACATACAATTAAATCAAACCTGTTTTCCTTGGAGCGATTCTGATAGTAGTTTGTATGAAGCAAAAGAGGGAAATGTGGCGCCATCTATACAGATCTTTTCGATATCGAAGCTATCGAGAAGTTAATAGACGGTGGCGCTGTCTACAGTGATTTCGATGATTTTTACATACAATTAAAGCGAACCAGTTTTTCTTGCGGCGATTCTGACAAGAGAGAAACGTAGCGCCATCTATACAGATCCTTTCGAAATCAAGTTGTAATAAACTGGTCCCTCTATGTAGGTTTCTTGAAACTAAAACTTTTAACCCTCCAATTGAAAATCTGATGGTTATTATTTTTCGTTGATTTTCAAATAAAATTAAAGATGTCCGAAACAAACAAGATAATTTAGAAACAAATTTACATAAATATGTTGATGGCGCGCCATCTGTAAAATTTTTTCAGGTAATAATTAATGGAAAAGTAAGTTTCGCACGTTTTTAAATTTAGTGGCGCCATCTGCGTAGATTTTTTCAAACCAAAGTTTTAACCGCCAAATGCAAATTATTGATGATTGTTTTTCCCTTGAGTTTCATGTAACATTAGAACTGTCCAAAACACAAGCAATAACCAAAAAGAGAATTTGAAGGATTAAAAAATAACGAATGCAAGAAATAAGCTATAAATTTTAGGCGCGCCATCTATGTAGATTTTATCAAACTAAAAGTTTAACCGCCAAATTCAAAATAGTGATTTTTAGTCATTTAGACGTTAGTCGCGCCATCTATGTAGATTTTATCAAACTAAGAATTTAACCGCCAAATTCAAAATACTATTTTTTTAGTCATTTAGTTTAGACGTTTAATCGCGCCATCTACGTAGATTTTATTAAACTCAAAGTTTAAATTGAAACTGTTAAAAACGAATGCTATAATTCACAAAGAAATTTACATGAAAAAAAAAAATTGGTGGCGCCATTTTTCTAAAAGTCTAAATCTTAAATAAAATTTTTACATTTTTAAATAATTTTCTTGCAGGCAATAATTAATAATAATTGCGCCATATTTGTAGATTTTCTCAAAGTTTACTAATTTTCATAAAAATTAAACTTGTTCAAAACAAATGTGACAATTTAGAAAAAAATTACAGGGATTTTAGTAGCGCCACCTGTTGAGTTTTTCGAAATCTAAATCTTAAATAAAATACCACGCCATCTATGCAAACCCTAGGTTTTAACCGCCTTTGATTATTTTTTATTGACTTTTTTTGGAAATTAAAATTGTCGAGGACAAATGTGACAGTTCAGAGAAAGATCACATTATTACAAGAATAAAAAAGGTTTAGTGACGCCATCTGTTGGTTTTTTTTCGAAATCAAATCTTTACTAAAATTCGTATTTTTAATTTGGAGGCTTCCGCGGCCGTTGTTCATAATTGAATTGGCTTCCGATTGGAACCGCGTTACGACTGTCGACGTTTCGTTGTCCATTGCAGAAGAACTTCCTCAGGGCTGCTGCTGCTGCTGACGGTGTTGCACCTGGTGATAGTGTTGCTGCTACTTCTCGTTAGTCGGAAGCCATTTCAATTAAAATTCGTATATTTTTAAATTATATATTGCAGGTAATTACAGTTAATAAAAAGCGGTTCTTTACGTTTAACCCCGCCATCTGTGGAGATTCTCTCAAACCCTAGGTTTTAGACGCCATTGATTACTTTTTACTAATTTTCATGTAATTAAAATTATCCAAAACAAACGCGACAATTCAGAAAAAGAATTCTTTGAGGAATGAAAAGATTTTAGTGGCGCCATCTGTTCAATTTTTTCCAAAATCCAAATCTTAAATAAAATACCGCGCCATCTATATGCAAATTTATTTCAAACCTTAAGTTTTAACCGCCATTGATGATTATTTTTTTTATTGATTTTTTGAAAATTAAAATTGTCGAAAACAAATTACATTGTTACATGAATGAGAAGATGTTAGTGGCGCCATCTATTAATTCTTTTTTTAATTTAAACCTTAAATAAAATTGTATATTTTATTTGTAATAATTAATAGGTAACGGGTCTTTACGTTTAACTACGCCATCTGAGTAGATTTTTTCAAACTCTAGCCGCCATTAATTATTTTCTTACTAATTTTCATGTAAATTAAAATCGTCGAAAACAAATGTGATAATTCAAAAAAAAAAAATAAGTAAATAGTGAATTTTAGTGACGCCATCTATTCAGATTTTTTTAAACAAAATACCGTGCCATCTATGCGGATTTTTTCAAACCCTAGATTTCAATCGCCATTGATGATGAATAGTTTCATTGATTTTCATGTAAATTAAAATTATCAAAAACAAATGTGACAATTCAGAAAATATTATAGAAATAAGAAAATTTTAGTGTTTTTTTTTTTGCGAAGCCTAAATTATAATTAAAAATTTACTCGTTTTATTCATAATTAATATAAAAAGTAAACTTGTCACATCTTTAACGATTAGTTGCGCCATCTATGTAGGTTACCACAAACCAAAAGCTTTGGCCGCCAAATTCAAATCACTGTTGAGTATTTCTCGTTGATTTTCATATAAAATTCAAACTGTCCAAAGCAAATTTACATGAATAAATAAATTTTAATCGCGTCATCTATTCAGTTCTTCCGAAATCTCAGTTTTAAAACGAATGTAGAATTTAGTACATAGTTTTTAATTCAATTAATAAACTCGTACCTATCCATAAAGTTAATGCATTGATAAGGTACCGCGATTCCTTTCCCCGTCTCTTGTCCCCCAAAGTAAAAAGGACGCAGAAAAAAGGGATAAATACAGAACAAGTTACTGTTGCCAAGGGGGTTAAGATCAATCTAACCCAAAATTAAAAGAGATAGAAGATAGTGAAATTGATGGTACCTTGCGCATTCAGTAACCTTACCTTTCCCGGTTTAGCTGCGCCATCTATGTATATTTTCCCAAACTCGAATTTTTTACCGCCAATTTTAAACCATACATGATTATTTTATTTTATTTTTTATTCAAATTTGCTCTTTGTTTTCTGTAAAATAACAAAATGCGTAAAACCGGACCGCAAGTCTCAATGTGATCGTATAAACTCGCGAAAGGAATGTAGACCAAGTTGATGAAAATTTTAACGCGCCTTTTTTTTAATTTCTCATGGTTGGGCGTGAATTGTTGGTTGTGAATCTGCATTGCGCGAAACTTGATAAATTGACGTATATCATAACCTCACTTTTCTTACCAAAGGAAATTGTTGAGTTCGGTAATTCAATTCTGACTCCGTGCTTGCATCGCGTGATGCCGAACTCAACAAATGTCATAACATAAACGTGTTATTATTAGTTTAAAAGTGGGATTATGTTTTTTCATACGTCAGGTCGATCGAGGCTGGTTCACAATTAACAATTCACAGCCAATTTGGGGGGAGAAATTAAAAAAAAGGCACGTTATCATTTCACATTAAATTCTGCCTGTGACTTTAATCGAACGCATCGCAATTTGCGGCCCGAACGTCTGTTTAGTTTGTCCTTTAGTGCGGACCTGTTCGCTCCAACTATTAATGCTGTTTGTTGTGTTAAGAGTTAAAATCTATATTCTCAGTATCAGTACGATAATAATTAATTGAATAAATAAATAAACTTCACACGGCTTCATCTAAGATCGCGATGTTTAGTTGCCAATTAGCGACTTTATTGAGAGATAAATAAATTCGATAAATGACTATTTAAGTTTAGAGATTCCATTCATATTATTTAAATTTTAATTATTTAATTTGTGATTTATTTCCGTTTCATCTTTCAACTAATACTTTTTGTGTAATAAGTCGAAGTTTATTCATAAAGTGACCCGTTCCAACAATAGCCATTCTCACATTAGTTATTCCGTCACTCAACAGCGCGGTCATAAGATTCGTGTACGTCACCGCCGCCTTATTTTTGTCGTAATACGTCCGGACGACGACGCAGTGAAATTCGAAATTCAACCGGGAATTTCATGACGTCGCGATCACATGCCGCAGGGCCCTTCTCAAAAAGGAGGAGGATTACTATCGTCGACCAAATCCTGAGTTTTCGTGGACCCCGCGCGAGAGCCCACCCAATGAAATGAAGATTGTGATAGGACGGTTCAAGTAAGTTTTTTTTTCTTAAGAAAAAAGCTCAATTGTTTTAAAGGCCACGCATTCCATTTATGTATGTACTTAAAACCAAGGTTATCGTTTTCTTATAATTATAAACAATTGGGAAAGATAATTTTTTATCATTTCAAACGTATAGTGACTTGTTGATTTCATCAGTTTGGTTTTATTGTTAGTCGTTTTCTTCTACTTTGCCCGTCAAAAAAAAAATAACTCGGAGTACAAACAATCAGAATAACAAATTCTCAGTTATTAACAGACAGAAAACGCGTAGTTATATATCGTGCTAAATGCAGCAAATGTTTAAATAAATATCTCTGTTTTGAATGATTGACTACTTTCCTGTAGAATCCTGTGTTTCTCTCCAGGCAGTTGGCAGCTAATTTTTTCATTTTTTTTGCACTTAAAAATCGTAGTTAAAGAAGTTTGTTGGTTTTTGAATTATTTTTCTGAAAAAAGAAATTGGCACTTAGAAATATTGTGTAATTCGCGCGTTTTTCCTTAAATTTGGGGAAAATTTTGTAAATCTAGCAACTCTGCTAAGAAGCCCATCAAATTCTAATTTTATTATAAATCCAAAAATTCTTGAGGCACTTATATTAATTACATGAAAAATTTAATTTAATTTTAAAATTAAAAAATGCAATTTCAATCATTTTTTTAAACCTGGAATGGCAACACTGGGTGTTTCTTGCATGATTAAAATCTCCCATTAATTTCCAACGGATGTAAAACGCTGTTGTTCTTCTTCCAATATTTTACATTGTTCATTAACATTGAAAGAAAAATGAAAATAGTGTGTGTGGCAATCCTGCTTCTGTCATAGAGAACTGAATTCGTATTATATGTGTTGTATTGTTGCATAAAGGCTTAAGGCTTAAACAGAATGCATCGGCGTTACGCGTCACAGTTAAATACAAAGATTCAAATGTCATTGCACGGGATGAACGACGTAAAGCGGCGTTGCACGCCGAAACTTAATCAACTTCCAACTTCGACGGTGGTAAACATCGTAATACATAGCCAAATATGTTCCACTATCACATTTTCATTCGGCAATTTCTTGTATATGTGAATAATATAACCTTCAATACACCAGTTGTAACATATACATATATAACATTGTAAATTCTTGAAATTCATACATATCTGGCACATGTTATTTCTATTTTCAGGTTAGATTGATGACGTTCCATGCCGGTTTATCTGTGCAAGTCTTTTGAAATTGCAGATTGGTCTCGTTTCAACGGCGAGTAACGGCATTGCATTCTGTTTAAGCCTTAATTCGTTCAGTTTGCTCAGTTTCTTAGATTTCAAACTATTTTCTTTAGATTTAGGGAAAGTTTCCTAAGTTTGGCAACACCGGAAAAAGGTTTAAGCTAATTTAAACCCAAATCCTGTCGTATATTTCGAGTAATGTTTAATACAGATGAAAAATATTTTAAATTTTAGGTTATTTTTTGATCTAGTTGGCAACACTGATTGTTTTTCAGTATTTTGCGTTTATTTTGTGCTTTTCTTTACATTTAGGGAAAGTTTCGAAAGCTTGTCAACACCGGTAAAAGGTTGATGACAAATATTTTAAATTTTAGGTATTTTTTTTAATTTGGTTGGCAACACTGATTGTTTTTTGCATTTGGCGCTTATTTTGTGCTTGAAATCTTCTTTATCTCTGACTGATATTAGACGCTATTCTTCTTCTTCATTTTTGTCGAAAAAGAATTCTGCTTCCATTAGAGACAACTTCATTCATATCCATTGCATTGTACACAATTCGCTCAGTTCATTTATTTTCTTAGGTTTCACACAATTTTCTTTAGATATAGAGAAAATTTCGTAAGTTTGGCAACAATGATAAAAGGTTTATCGAATTTCTAAAACTTTTATTCATTTCTGACTAAAACAAGACACTTTTATTCTTCTTCTTCTTGAAATATTTTATTTTATTTTTATTAAAAAAAAAAATTAAGTATCACGCGTGGCAACTCAGCTTCTATCATACTTGATTCGTATTCATTGGATTGCATAGTTGCATATATGTAATTCTCTCCGTTTATTGACTTTCTTGGGTTTCACACTATTTTCTTTTGATCTAGGGAAAGTTTCATAAGTTTGGCAACACTGGTAAAAGGGGCTGATGAAAGATATTTTACATTTTAGATAATTTTTTAATTTGGTTGTCAACACTGATCGTTTTTTTTTTGCATCTCTGACAGATATTAGACGCTATTCTTTTTCTCAAATATTTCATTTTGACCTTCATTTTTTTCGAAAAAGAATCACGTGGCAATCCTGCTTCCATTGGAGACAATTTCATTCATTATTGAAGAGTTGCCATAATTCGCTCAGTTCATTTATTTTCTTAGGTTTCACACAATTTTCTTTAGGTGTAGGGAAAAGTTTCGTAACTTTGGCAACGCTGGTAAAAGGTTTATCGAATTTTAAGTCTATTCTAAACCCATACCCTCGCGTACATTTTAGCAATGCTTGTACAGATGAAAAATATTTTCAATTATACTTTCCACTGGATTTTTTTAATTTGGCTGGCAACACTGCAACATTGCATTTTCCGCTTGTTTTATACTTGAAGCCTCTTATTCATTTTTGACTGATATAACACGCTATTACTATTCTTCTTCTTGGAATATTTTATTTTGACCTTTATTTTTATAAAAAAAAGATTAAGAATCATGCGTGGCAACCCTGCTTCTATCATAGACAACTTCATTCGTGTTCATTGGATTGGATAGTTGCATGTAATTCGCTCAGTTTGTTCTATTTTCTTTTGATCTAGGGAAAAGTTTGGTAAGGTTGGCAACACCGGTAACTGAGTTCATTACAAACCCAAAAATCCTGTCGTAGATTTTGCGTGATTTACGGTACCAATGAAAAATATTTAATATTGTGGTTTCTATAGGACTGTAGGTTGGCAATACTGTTAGTTATTGCCTTTAAGGTTGGCAATACTAGCATCAGGTCTATAGGAGTCCAAGTTAATTATAAACTCAAAAATCCTTTCGTTTATTTTGAGTATTTTGTGATGCAGAAGAAAAATATTTAATATTTTGATTTCCACAGGATTTTAGGTTGGCGAGTCTGATTATTATTGCCTTGAAAGGGTTGGCAACACCGGTAACCGGTTTATTGGATGCCGAGTTAATTACAAACCCAAAAGTCCTTTCGTACATTTTACGTGATTTATGATACAGATGGAAAATATTTAGTATTTTGGTTCTCGTAGGATTTTAGATTGGCAACACTGATAGATATTGCCTTTAAGGTTGGCAACACTGATAGATATTGCCTTTAAGGTTGGCAACACCTGCATCAGGTCTATAGGAATCCAAGTTAATTATAAACTCAAAAATTCTTTCGTATATTTTGAGTGTTTTGTGGTGCACAAGGAAAATATTTAATATTTTGGTTTCCAAAGGATTTTAGGTTGGCGAGTCTGATTATTATTGCCTTTAAGAGGTTGGCAACACCGGTACCCGGTTTATCGGATGCCGAGTTAATTACAAACCCAAAAATTTTGGTTTACACAGGATTTTTAGGTTGGCAACACTGATTCTTACTGTCTTTAAGGTTGGCAAGACTGAGCGCTGTTGCGTTTAAAATTTGAGCGCTGGTTTCTTCTTAAGAAAACTTGTTTAATACAAGACTTTGTTATTATTGTTACAATAATTTTGTTTTATCTCTCTCTTATAAGAAACGTGTGGCAACCTTGCTTGTTAGTTACAACAACTTTATCCTTTATTGCGTAGCTTCAATACAACTTGCAGAATTGAGTTGGTTTAAGGTTTTAGTGCTTTTTGCATTTTTTTTTATTGAGAAGATGTTTTTAAGTCTGGCAACACTGTGAGATTGACAACACTGAGTTTTGTTCAATATCCAATTTTGGCGCTGTTTTCTTCATAAAATTACTTATTTAATACAAGGCTTAGATATTCTTGTTCTAATAACTTTGTTTCATCTTTTTTTCATATAAAAATAAGAAACGTGTGGCAACCCTGCTTCTTAGAAAAAATGTATAAAGTTTAAAGTTTTTAATGTTTTTTGCGTTTTTTTGTTGTTTGTTGTTAACGTTTCGTAAGTTTAGCTACACGTTAAGGTTGGCAACACGATAAGATTGGCAATACTGTGAGACTGGCAACACAATGTTGTTTTCTAAAAATCATTTATTTAAACAAGACTTTGATATTCTTGTTCTTAATAACTTTCTTTATATTAAAGTGAGAAACGTATGGCAGCCCTGCTTCTTAGTAAAAACGACTTTGTTCTCTGTACTGTAATAGTTCAGTACAGCTTGCAGAATAAAATTAGTTTAAGCTTGATTTTTATTAAGAGAACGTCTTATAAGTCTGGCAACACTGATGAGAAGTTCATCAAGTTCCAAGACGAGAGTGGCAACACTGCTTCTCATCGCGGATAACTTCACAAGTAACTTCACTCATTTCACAGCTGAATTCACCTTAGAGACTTCAGCTTCTTTTGTTTCTAATTTCACATGCATAAAAATAACCAAAAAAAATTTTTTTTTTGTATTACAATAAATGTTTTGCAATAAATGAAGAGAACGTCAGTCTCTCTTTTCCTCTTCTTTGTTAATTGCTAATGGTTTTCTTACACTTAAGTCGAGATAACGAGCAAACAAAACTTAATAGCGCTAAACCGAAAGAATCTGAACAGTGTTGCCACAAGCTCCCCAGCCTTCTTGTGTTACGGTATGTTTAACTTTACGTCATTTCCTTTGTGTTTAATTGCGTTTAACGTTCCACGTCTAATTAGACTGACCACAAATTAAAAATGGCAAATATCCGCGATTTTGAAGCGCCATCTCTGAATTTTTGAACGAATCTTAAAAAGAAAATCAATTTTGAAATAGTTTATTTTGAATAACATTTTAAAAAACGAACATTCATTCAATCTAGACGGCAGGCAGTTGAGTTACGTATCAAATTGCAATTAATCATTGTAGGTAATTGCGGGAGGTCGTGAACGCCATCTCTTGGTGGAAAAAAGAAGTTAAGTTAATTTTTTTAAATTTCGAAGATACATAATTTCATTTAAGAATGTGTAGCCTGCCCCCTCCTCGTTCTCGAATAAATAATAATTAACAATGAACGAGTGTTACGTTCTTGAATTGTCACTAATGGGATTATATTTTTTGCGTTTGTAGATGTGTTTTTTTTTTTAATCAAACGAGCATCTAGTTCGCCTCGCGAAACTTCAATTCATTAGAACCGAACTTGATTATGTTGTTTTGTCGGGCGTTGAATTGACCTTCGCGACGTTGTTGCCGCTAACGCTTGTTTCTGTTTTGCTTTGGCAGGTCGTACGATATTCAAATTGTTTCTTTTTTTCTGCGTTTGCATTCTCGGAACGCGTTTCTTCAATTTGCACGTAATCTAGTGATTTTTTATTTGCCGTTGGTGTTAGTGGGCGGCTGGAAATATTTTAGAAAGCTGTGCCCCTATATAACCTAACATTTCGTAATTTAGGAAATAAAAATTATAATAAAAATGAATTGAGAACGCAACGTAAGATGTTTGTTAACGTAAAATTTCACTAAATATCATAATATTGAAAAAGGAGAGGAAATGTTTGTGACAGTTCATGAAAATGTTAATAGATGGCGATCAACAATGATTGAAAAATTGTCCGTTCATGTGAGACATCCACTTATGAGAGCTGCCCGTTTGGAGAGCTTTCACTGTATATAGTTAGTCACACACGTTTATTTTTGAAATGTTTTCTTTGAGTGAGGTTAAAAGTGCAAGTGACACTAGTCGTCTGAAGCACCCTAAGCCATACGCTCAAAACAAATTCATGGCTATCTAGACCGTTTTTTTTTATGAACACCCGATAGATAGTGAGAGTTTAAACATATTTCAGATGCAAGCTTTCAATCATTGTTGATCGCAGTGTATTTTATTACTTCTTGTGATTGTAAATGGCGTGATTTTCTTTTTTTATTTGGTAATGATGTCAATCAAGTGATGCCATAATTCGGCCCTGATTAACATATCAATTGAACTTTAGTGAGCCAACGTTAATATTCCAAATTTGTCTGCGCGCGAGACAATCACAAACATACCGGGTGATAATTAAATATGTCAACATCAATAGAAATCCGACGGTTTCTAGTTTATTTGGAGATTATGACTTTTTTTCTGTTGACACAACGTAGCATGATGATGATTGATCATCGACGATGCCGATCTATGATTAATGTCGACGCGCGCGACGCATCTCAATCTCATCGTCCTTACCGCCTAGGTGTACTTTATCTATCTTATTGTTAATTTCCCGTGAAATAATGATTGCGAGAGTGCCGATTTTGAATGGGCCGTCGGGCGGGTTTGTTGCAATTCTAGGCGTGGAGTCGCCCCGTCACCGTCACGTGCGCTTATTTTTAGACTGTGCGTAGATTCGGTCTCATGTGATAGACGAGCGGCTCTAAAAATGTTCATGCCCCTCTCTGCGGACGTGAACCGGATGATGGAGGAATTGGAAACGGGCACGTGAATGCAGGTGTTCTTTGTACCTGGGGACCTGGCGTGCTCGAGCTTGGTTTTGGCCTTGCAACGACATCTATGGTGTTTACTTTGGACCAGCAGACTCACACTATAAAAATGTCTCTTATATCGACTTGTTCTACTCAATTTCTAACGAAAATTAATGATAATATTTAAAATAATCAAGTAAAAGTTATATTTTAAGATTATAAGACCTTGAGTAAAACGTTTCGCTTTATAACGTCACCATTTGCCGAAATAAAAAATATATTTGTGCCAAGAATTTGACACGATCGATCAATTGTTAATCGGTGGCACCACCGAAGACAGTTTCGTCGACTTTCATTTAAAATTAGCCTGTTTTTCAGAATTAAAAAAAAAAATGGTGGCCATCTTTACAGATTTATTTAAAATTTACAATTTTTTGAAAATACTTAATTGACAAATAATAATTGAACTTCGCACATCTGCACGTTTAGCTGCGCCATCTGTAGAAATTTTCTCGAACTAAAAACGTTTAGTTTTTTATTCGTTTAGTAACGTCGTCATTGGCTGAAATAAAAAAAAAATAGTTATGCGAAGAGTCTGTTCATCGGCGGCACCATCTAAGATAGTTTCATCGACTTTCATGCAAAATTAAAAAAAAAAAAAAAAGATTGCGCCATCTACAGGATGATTAAGAGAGTTGTGTAAAGCTTGAAACCTGTAATATAATACCATAAATGGTAACGATAAAACTCATATGCCCTTAACAAAAAGTTAATAGTTTTCGAGAAAATTGTAGTTGAAAAAAATGTTTTTTCCTTTAACGTTGTATGATAGCAAGAAGGCCAGTGGTTTTCAAATAGTTTCGGAAAAATTTTCAATTGCGATTTTCTCTAAAACTATCGAGTTTTTGTTAAGGACATCTGTGTTACCGTTACCGTTTATGGTGATGTATTGCAGGTTTCAAGCTTTGCACAACTATCAGTCACCCTGTATATAGGTTTTGTTTATTTGAAGAGATTTTTTTTAAAATATTATAAATAGATAACCCACCACTATATTATAAATTTTCTTTATTTGTCGATCGTTTTTTGTTTATTTACGTCAAAAATTAATTTTAGAAAGTCGAACCAGTTTTATTTGAGGAGAAATTTTCAATTTTTATTTTTTTATTTTTAAATTAGTTATTTTTTTTATTTTATGTAATTTTTTTTATTTTATAAATTTTCTTTATTTGTCGATCGTTTTTTGTTTATTGTACGTCAAAAATAAATTTTAAAGAGTCGAACCAGTTTTATTCGGAGAATTTTTTAATTTTAATTTTTGTTTTCTCTTTTTATTTTTGTTTCTAAGTTTATTTTTTAATTTTATAAATTTTGTTCTTTTTGTCAATCATCATTATTTGAAGAGAGTTTTTTATTTTTGTTGCTTTTTTTTTAATTTTATAAATTTTCCTTAATTGTCGATCGTCTTTTTTCTATTTCTAGTTTTATTTATTTGAAGAAATTTTTTTAATTTTCATTATTTTTTTAACTTTATAAATTTTATTTGTCCGTTCGTCTTATTTTACGTCAAAAATTGTACAATTGTCGTATGTCTTAAAATATATCTTAATTTTAGAAAGTCGAACCGGTTTTATTTATTTAAAGAGAATTTTTTTCATTTTTAATTTTATAAATATTCATTCTTTATTTGTCGATCGTCTTTTGTTTATTTGAAGAGATTTTTTTATTTTTGTTATTTTTTTAAATTTCGTAAGTTTTTCTTAATTGTCGATCGTCTTTTGTCTATTTTACGTCAAGAATTAATTTTAGAAAGTAGAACCAGTTTTTTTTATTTGAAGAAATTTTTTACTTTTCGTTCTTTAATTTTAATTTTTTTATTTTTATTATTTTTGTTATTTTTAATTTTTTGTTTTGTTTTTAAATTTATTTTTTAATTATATAAATTTTCTATATTTGTCGATCATCTTTTGTTTATTTGAAGAGAATTTTTTATTTTTATTTTATTTTTTTTTAGTTTTATAAGTTTTCTTTATTTGCCGGTCGTCTTTTGTTTATTGTACGTCAAAAATTAATTTCAGAAAGTCGAACCAGTTTTATTTGAAAAAAAAATTTTAATTTTAATTTTCTTTATTTTTGTTATTATTTTTAATTTTATTTTATAAATTTTCTTTACTTGTCTATCATCTTTTGTTTATTTGAAAAGAATTTTTTATTTTTGTTTTTTTTTTTAATTTTATAATTCTTCCTTATTTGTCGATCGTCTTTTGTTTATTTTACGTCAAAAATTAATTTGAGAAAGTCGAACCAGTTTTATTTGAAGAGAATTTTTTAATTTTAATTAAAAATTTTTGTTTTGTTTGTAAATTTGTTATTTCATAAATTTTCTTTATTTGTCGATCGTTTTTTGTTTATTTTACGTCAAAAATTGCGCAATTGTCAAATGTCTTCAAATCAGTGTTGATAAAAATTACGATTTAAAAATTATTTTAAATAAAATTTAAATTTTTAAGTATATTTTGACTCTTCCTATATATTTTAAAGTAAATAATAAAAAAAATCGAAAAAAAATGTGAACACCGACAAATAAAAATGTCAGATTTCATTAAAATTTTATATCTCATTAATAACTCTGTACGAATTTTTAAAAAAACATCGCTTGATTAAAATCATGATTTAAAATGCGCGCATTTTTTTATAATTGACGAATAATAAATAATTGAATAAATAAACTTCGCAAACCTTCACGTTTAACTGCGCCATTTGTGTATTTCACAAACTATAATGACGCGATAAATTGTCAATAGGTGACACCACCTAAGACACTTGATCGACTCTCATGCAAAATGTAAAAAAATAATGGCGCCGTCTATGTATACAAATTTGTTCAAAAACGAAATTTATACATATTTTTTTCTATATTTGACAAATAATAGCTGAATAAATTCGCATATCCTCACGTTTAACTGTGCCATCTCTGTAGATTTTCTCAAACTAAAAATTTTAACAAAACGTTTCGTTTTTGTTGTATTGTAAACGTCACTTTCTCAATTAAGAAAAATTATTTATACTATGAATTTAATACGATAAATTGTTAATAGGTGGCACCACCGATGTTTGTTTAAAATAATGGTAGCGCCAGCGGTGCAGATTTATTCAAAATCGAAATTTTATTTATGCACTTTTTTTTCTATAATTGACAGATAAGAATTGAAAAAAAAAACTTCGCACATTTAACTGCGCCATCTGTGTTGATTTTCTCAAACTAGAAGTATTAACGGCCAAATTTATTCATTTGTTTATTATTTCTCATTAGTTTCATGCGAAATTAAAATTGTCCAAAACAAAACTTTGGTGATTCTGAAAATCTAAATCGTAATTAAAAATTTCCTTGTACTTTTTGCAAGTCTTTACATTTAGTAGCGCCATCTATGCAGATTTTCTCAAAGCAAATATTTTAACCGCCAAATTCAAATCACTGTTTGGATTGCTTGTGTTGACCTTTATGTAAAATTAGAATTCTTTTTTTTTTTTTTTTATTTTAAATTGAATTCGTTCGCGCTTTTTCTTAAATCCTTTGTGTTTTAAATGAACATTTTGTCTAGAATATGCAGCGAAGTAGACGTAGCATGGTGTCCAAGTGAACGTTTCGTTTTTTTATCTTTTATTTTATAATATTATAGCCTGTCCTATCTCTGTTGTCTTTCAAGTTTCAGTGAAACACTCGGTATGTAGCATGTTTTGTTTTTGAGACCTCTTTAAAGTGTATAGGTTCGTGCTAAGCTTTGATATTAAAAATTAATGAAAGGCTTTCAAGTGCCACCAACCACCTGAAATGTACGATAAAAACAAAAAAGACATCCACTTTATCGATTTCTATCTATTATAGGCGACGTATGTTTTTATTTATAAACTAAAAAGGAGTGTCAGGGTCGGATTTAGCAAAACCCGTCGAAGCGTTCATACAAGATGGAGCTTCTCACGCGATAGAAATTTACAACGTACGCGTGATTTAGGCCGCTGAGTTGCTAATTAGTATCATTAATGCCTTCCTGCCGTTGTTGTCGTACTATTAATCCTGCATAAACAGGAGATTATCGTTTATCTGTGTTTTTATTGAGGCATGTGACTCCTCTCACATGGGTAAATATCACATGATTTTGCCTCCGTGTGATAACACGATGCAAATAAAATATTTCTCGTTAAGTATATAATAATATTATTATTACACATGCCTAATTTTTAACGGAATTAGCAACATGCTTAATTGTGATGTAGCAGGAACTCGTTTGTATTTACAAAAGAAAATCCTCTCGTTCGTTCTCTCAGTCATTCATTTGTTTGAATCTATTGTTTGGAAATAATTATTAAAATTTTGTTTGTTTGGAAGTTTTGTGTATTTAATAGAATTTCCTTTTTTTGATTTTTTTTGTGAAAGATTATTAGGGGCAACATTGACTTAAACTTACTCATTATTATTTGTTTGTTTTTTAAAAATCAAGTTTTAATTTTTTCTTTCTTTATATTTCAGTGACAAGCTGTTCTCTTTCACCAATGATCAAGTCAGAGTGGTCCTGTTTAGAGAGTGCGACTTATGGGGCCGTAAGCTACTCTTCGATTCACAAACCGTTCAGAAAATTCCACTGGTTAGCAATGGTACACAGCCGGATGCAGATGACTTTGCAGGTGAAACGCAGAAGAAAGCCACGCGGTATGCTGAGATTTCCAACGGCTTCGGATACCTTGTAAGACAATCACCTTACGAAAACACACACACATTTTAAGGCTGCTTTTATAATAGTGTGCAAAACCTAACAGTGATGTGAGTCAGCTGGGTGAAATGATATTCGGATCTGTTGCGATGAGCTACAGGGGGACTTCGTATAAAATACACAGTCTGTCTTCTCCCAGTCGTCTCATGTGCACCCAGGTGAGTGCTTCAGCTTTGTTTTTTTTTTTTTTTTTTTTCTTTTTGGGTGGATATTGAGAGGGGGAGTTGCAGATTTTTCAAAGCCCTCGACATTCCCGCAGGGGAGGGCGTAATTCAGCACCCAGTCGATCATGCATGCACAATTCTCAAGTATCATCGCAGAGCTTGGAACATTCGCTAAGGCTTGAGGACTCCGGTAACAGTGCGACTTCATTCAGCGATCATTCTGTGCACAGCACGACATCCGATACCTTGTTAGGTACAATAAAAAATTAATGATTTACTTTTTTTGTTCGTTTAATAGTCTCTTGAATTTTTCTTTTTTAATTGCAGTATGTAGAGGAAATCATAGCACGCCATTAGACGTACCCCAGGCACAAACCAGCATTCCAAATTCTAGTGTAGTCGGAGACTCGGGGTTCTGCGGAGGTCATTCTTACAGTAGTTCAAGCAGCTGTCCACAATCAATTCCTATCAGTGATACCAATAGAGGAGGTGAGTTTTAGTCGCTTTAGATTAACACGAAGAGTAATTTTTATTTGCTTGCAGTGACGTTCTCTTGTGGCAGTATGTACAAGAGGTGGCTTAGAAGTACAAGTACGTCCCTGGAGTATTCTGCGAGTTCCCTGACGGGCTCTGCCTCAGCAGATGAGTGTTACGCGAAACCACATCCACGTACGAGCAAGCTCGGGCTTGCCATTATAATACAGTTCACCAGTGAATATGAAGAGTAAGTTAAAAAGAATTGTTTAATTGGCACCACAGTTTTTATTTTGATTTAATTTTCCCGCCCGGAAATGTAATTACAGAGTCTGTACACAGATGGTGCCATTGTTTTTAACTGAGAGTTTCAGTGACAGCGCTTATTTAACTAATTAATTAATAGCATTTTCTACTGGCTGCACTAGGGCGCATTGTACGTACTCTTATCTCTTTTTAGCTTCATACAATAATACAAGATAGAGATACTCTGAATACGCACCAGAAAAATGCCATAAATAAACATAAATGATTTTATTTTGTAATTTCTAAATCGTTGGATAATCAGCACCATCTATCGCTTCGAGAAGTTATTACAGCTTCGTTAATATTAAGAATTTGATTGAAGAGTTTGCTCATAGGTGTCGTACCGAGATAATAATAAAATTTTCAAATACATACATAGGATTGTTCATAAATACATATAATTAAAGATTCTGTAAATAGATGGCGCCACGAGAAGAATATTTTTAACTGAAACCCTCTTCAATTACGGCGGTTTTAAATTAATGCCATATATTGGTAAAAGTAGGCCATGGAAGACAAAACGGGTGTCTCAAATTACTAGAGCAATATATTTATTGAATTATAATTTATTATTTACATTAAAATATTGATCTTGAGCAGTTAAATAAAATTGAATTTTAATTTCCACTTTGACTTGTATCACTAATGTCAAAAACTGTTTGGTGTTTTAGGTTACGACGTACGTTTGCATTTCCATGGCCTACCTTTATCAAAAATTTTATTTAGACTTATGGTATAAACGATTTCGTTTTGGAGTTTTATTTCTAAATCTCTGGGTAGTCGGCGCCATCTATCGTTTCGAGAAATCATTAAAGGCTCTGCTGATATTTTCTGTCACAATATTTGCCGTTTTAAATAGCAATTGAAGAGCTTGCTAACAGATGTCGCCCCTGAGATGTCGCGGATTAATCAAAATTAATCAAAATTCAGACACTACAAGATTGTTCGGAAATGTAATTAAAAAATCTTTACACAGATGACGCCCGCTAGGAGAATGATGTTTTAAGTAAGACCTTCAATTTAAACGAATATAAATGTTTGATTTCTAAATCCTTGGCTAGATAGCGCCAAGTGTCGTTTTTAGAAATTATAACTTTGCTCATTTTTTAATTTGCAGCTCAAAAACTTATTTCAAGAGTTTGCTTGTGGATGTCGTGAAATAATTTTAAAAGAGACGCTCTACACTTGTATAAAATTGTCGTAAATGTAATTAAAGAACCTGTGCATAGATGGCACCACGAAAATAGTGTTTTTCAACCGAGAGCTTTGGTTACAGCGTTTAAAAGAATATAAATTTTTAATTTCCAACGCTTTGGGCTACCTACCGTCTCGTGATGTTATTATAGATTTGCTGTATTTACCGTTTTATATAGAAATGGAAGAGTTTAATCGTAGGTATCATCACTGAGATAATTATTATTATTATTATTATAAAAACACTACTAAGAATTAATTGCTCATAAATATAGTTAAAAGTTTGAGATCTTCAAATACAGCGCTTTTAAATTAATATAAACGATTTCCTTTTGGGAGTTCATTTCTAAACTTGTGGATAGTCAACGCCATCTACCGTTTCGAGAAGTTACAGCGCTTTTAAATTAATATAAACGATTTCCTTTTGGGAGTTCATTTCTAAACTTGTGGATAGTCAACGCCATCTACCGTTTCGAGAAGTTATTAATACCTTGCCAATATTTTCCAGATATCGTCACAATATTTGCCACTTTAATACGTAATTGAAACGTTTGCAAATAGGTGTCGCGGAATAATTAAAATTAATCAAAAATTCTGATAGAGAAGACTTCAAGATTATTCAGAATTGTAATTAAGGTATCTTTACACAGATGACGCCAGGAAAATTACATTTTAAGTAAGACCTTTAATTTACACGATTATAAATTTTTGAGTTTGATTTCTAAATCCTTAGCTAGATAGCGCCAACTGTCGTTTTTAGAAATTATAACTTAAAATTTAATTAAAAAGTTTGCTCGTGGATGTCGCGAAATAATTTTAATAGAGACGCTCTACACTCTAAAATTGTCATAAATGTCATTAAAAAGCCTGTGCATAGATGGCACCACGAAAATAGTGTTTTTCAATCGAGAGCTCCAATTACAGCGTTTAAAAGAATATAAAGTTTTAATTTCCAACAGTTTGGACCACCTACCTACCGTCTGGTGAAGGTATTATAGGTTTGCTGTTATTTTCCAGCCACCATCACAATATATATTTACCGTTTTACATAGTAATTGAAGAGTTTGATCATAGGTGTCGTCAGTAAGATAATAATAATAATTATTATTATTATTAAAAACACTACTTAGTTTTAATTGCTCATAAATATAATTCAAAATTCCTATACGTACATAGATGGCACTAAGCGAGAATTGTTTTTTTGTTTGAGATTTTCAATTACAGCGCTTTTAAATTAATTTGAACGATTTCGTTTTGGGGTTTAATTTTTAAATCTGTGGCTAGATAGCGCCATCTACCGTTTCGAGAAGTTATTAATACATTGCTGATATTTTCCAGATGTCATCACAATATTGGCCGCTTTATCCAGTACGTAATTGAAAAGTTTGCGAATAGGTGTCACCACTGGCACGTCTCGGAATAATTTTTAAATATAACACCATCTATCGTTTCTAGTAGTTACAGCTTTGCTGATTATTTTAACTAATTTTCTAAGTGGAGTTTCAAAACTTAATTGAAGTGTTAGCCTATGGCAGTTATTAGAGGTTTGCTGTCATTTTCCAGGCATCATCACAATATATCTATCGTTTTATATAGTAATTGAAGAGTTTGATCATAGATGTCGCCACTGAGATAATAATTATTATCGTAAAAAAACACTGCTTGGTATTAATTGCTTTTAAATATAATTAAAAATACCTGTCCGTGCATAGATGGCGCTAAGCGAGAATTGTATTTTTATTTGAGATACTCAGTTACCGCGCTTTTAAATGAATACACACGATTCGTTTTGGGGTTTCATTTCTAAATCTGTGGGTAATCAGCGCCATCTAGCGTTTCGAGAAAATATTTTCCAGATATCATCGCAATATTGACTGGCCGCTTTATATAGTACGTAATTAAAAAGTTTGCTTCATAGGTGTCGCCACTAAGATGTCTCGGAATAATTTTTAATATAACGCCATCTATCATCTCTCGCAGTTACAGCTTTGTTGATTATTTTAACAAATTTTTAAAATGGAGTTTCAGAACTTAATTGAAGAGTTTGCTCATGGATGTCGCGGAATAATTTTTAAAAAATCGCTCTAAACTAGTAGAGAATTGTCAGAAATGTATTTAAAGAATCTGTACGTAGATGGTGCCACGAGAGTAGCGTTTTTTTTTTAACCAAACTTCAGTCACAATGCTTAAAAGAATATAAATTTATGAAACCTTTTGATAGTCAGCGCCATCTACCGTTTCGAGAAGTTATTAGTACTTTGCTGATATTTAATCGTTTTAAATATAATTGAAAAGTTTCATCATAGGTGTCGCTACTGAGAGGACGCGCTTTATACCTTTACAGGATTTTAAGAAATGAAATTAAAAGTCTTTACATAGCTGGCGCCACGATAATGGTGAAGAATTTAAATCTACGAATCAGTAGTGTTTTTTTTTTAAGCGAGAGCTTCAAATAGAACAGAATATCAATTTTTAATTTCCAAGTCTTTGGATAGTCAGCGCCATCTAACGTTTCGAAAAGTTATTTATATTTTACTGATATTTTCGAGCCCCTGTCGCAACATTTGACATTTTATATGTGTATAGTAGTTGACAAGTTTGCTCATAGATGCCCTGCCGCCACTGAAATGTCGCGAAATAATCTTTAAAAAAGACAAGATTGTAAATGAATATAGATTTTAGGGTTTGACAACACCACTTATCGATTCTTGACGTCACAACTTTTTGTCTTTTTTATTTAGACCTTACAAATTTAATTGAAGAGTTCGGTCATAGATGTTGCGGAATAATAAAAAAAATAGTCGCTCTATACCTGTAGAGGATTATCAAAAAAGTAATGTAAGAATCTGTGCATAGATGGCGCCACGAGAATCGTGTTTTTTTTTTTAAACGAGAGCGTTTAAAAGGTTATAAATTTTGAATATGCGAGTATTTGAGTAGTTATCATAGATTTACTGTTATTTCCACCACCTTCATAATTTTTGCCGTTTTAATTTGGTAGGTACTTAAAATTTTAATTGAAGGGTTTGCTCATAGATGCCGCGGAATAATTAAGAAAAAATTGTTATTTAAAAAAATTTAATCCACTGACATATGGCGTCAACTTAAAAATATTATTGAGAGATTCAGAGATAGATGGAGCTATGGAGCTATTCTTAGATTGCCAGACCATGTTAATTTTTTTAATAAAAATTTTATTCAGCCACAATAATTGTAGACATTTTAAACTTGGCGCTTAAAAGTTTTGAGTTCTAAGATTTCGAAATAGATGGCGCCACTTTAGATAGGTGGTACTGTCCTCTTCTGATTAACAAATTATCTGTTAGCAGAATTTTGTTTCGCCAAGAAATTATTTTTATACGAAAATTTACTGTATTTTTAAATTTGGCGCGTAAGTTTCATTACAAATTTAGCAGTAGATGGCGCCAGTATCGTTTTCAGTTTTCACAATTTTTTTGTAAAAGTTGTGCAGTTTCACAATTCTAACCATTTCTAAATTAGCGCTTTAAGGTCTGTTTAAATTTTCTGAAATAGATGGCGCTACTATTTATTATTGATTTTATTTAAAACGTTTCTACTAATCTAAAGAAATGTCGATAGATGGCGTAAATCAAACGACACAACTAATTTGTACAGAGTGATTATAAAATGTGTTGTTTTTTTTTGGCAGGCGTTTAGAGCAGTTCCTGATGGACCACTCGGCACTCATCGAAGGCATGGTGTGGAGGGCTCGACAGGGCGCAGAAACGGCGGTGATTCGGCACAGCAACTTCTTCTCGTTGATGTCGGAGGTCACGGCGAACACTTCTCAGTGGTTGGTGAACTTGCTCTCTGGACCTAAGTTATCTGCGCACGTGTGGCTGACAGTATCTGCAGACTGTGATAATTCCTTCAGTATTATTAACAATAATAATAGTGGTAGTCGCATTTTCGGGAATGACTCGACCTCGGTGAGCAGCTCATCTAAAAGTGATCTTTCTAATTCCTACGAATCGACGAACGGTCTAGATAAGAGCAGTGAGTTTGCGTTTCTTAGGTTTCTGAAAAGCGAATGGGACTCATTCGGTGGTGGTGGTGGTGGAGGAGGAGGAGGAGGGAAAAGAGGCGGAGCCGAGAAGGATTTCATTGCAGAGAAATTCGTCAGGGACTTCTGCGAACTACTGGAAACCATTGACGTCAAACACACGAATTTGTAAGTTTTCATTAATTAATAAAAGTTAAATAACATAATTAAAGTGTGTACCAAAAATTGATTTCTAAAAATATTGGTTATTATAAATATTGCACATAGATGGCGCCACTCATTTCATAACTTACTGTGTTTGATTTTTTTTTAAATTTTAAACTCTCACTTTAAATTTCCCGCTTTGTTTTGCACGCAGATGAGGTCACCCTTTTATTTCTCTGGTGGGTAATAGTTGTTGTTTTTCCTTTTCTAGCTTCATCAGCACGCTTATTACAGCTGTCCTAACGCACCACCTTGGTTGGGTTGCAACCACTTTGAGGCCCCCAATGCCAGATGACGTGCTCTCTGATTTAAAGACTGGGAATCCTCTATGGGGGCAGCTAAACGACTTGTACGGAGCAGTCGGACACCCCACCAAAATGGCCCACACCGTGATAATGGGGTCGAACAAAGCCGAGCTCGTCACGAAGATCCTAAACACCTTGACGTACTTCATCCGGTGCAGCCACGTCGAAAGGAAGACCGTCGTGAGAGTGGACAAGGAAAGGGAGAATTTCGAGGTGAACCGAATTTGCCAAGAGAATTTTTGCATTCCCAAAGAAAACTACAAAAAGTACGAGGATCACTTGAAGGAAATTGCCGCTGTGAATTTTAATAATAACAACAACAATGTGAGTAAACCCCCGAAAGCGGGCTTGACTAAAACGAACACCTATTCAAATGATTTAAATAATTTGGCCAAATCGAAGCATGAAATCATGGATAGGATAACTAGTTTAGGCCTGCAGGCGATTCATACGCCACCTCTGGAAAACGAACGGCAGTTCGATTTCTGTGTGAACGTCAACGAACAGCTCGGATTGCACCTTTCAGCTTCGGAGAACATCTTCAGGGACAAAGGCAAGAGTCTAACTCGAGTGCCAAGGACTTCGGCCTTGAGTTGCTTAGACACAAGTGAACCTGAAAGTGATACAATAACGAAAATGAACTTGCACAAGTGTCATTCGGATAACGTCGTGTTTGTCCTGGGTGAAAACGAAGAGTTGGTTGGCCTGCACAAGAAGGGCAAGGCGACCTCGAAACCACCGGAGAGGCCCTCGACATTAAACATTCCAGAAAAACCCAGCGGCAAAAGAAAATCGTCCTTCTTTCAAGACTCTGACTTTGTGAAATATGAAAAGACTTACTCTCTCAAACCGAGCTCTTCGTGGACTCAGTTGTGCGGTGGCCAAAACGAAACAAAATTCCTCTCGGATGTGGCCACGTGTTCCACCAGTGTGGAGATGCGAAAGGAAAAAGAATTCAGTCGATCGCACAGCGTCCCACCTGAAGGCGTAAACAAATTAGAAGGAGGGGGCAAGCCGGAGGCAACCCCTAAGTACCGGTACACGGGTGTCAAGTTCAATTTCCAGCAGCATCCTCAGATCTTCGAGAATTACATGCGGAGTAAGAACATCGAGCTTTCGAACTTGTCGTTCTCTGAGAAAACGATGAAGTTCAACGGAACGCTTTCGAAGGACTTCGACTTTTCTGTCGGGCAGAACGAGCCGGTGGTCGTGGAGACTCTACAGACACCCTCGAATGCTTCTGAGTTGGAGTTCACCAGTGAGTTGATTGTGGAGAAGCAAAACATGCAGCAAGCCAAGGAGGTGACTGATGAAATCCCTAAGAATTTCGTTCGCGCCGCTTTGCCCAACACCATCATAAAAGAACCCAAATATCTGTGCAGGAAAGAGAATGCTTTAATTAGGAAGTTGCGCACGGTTGAATTACCCATGCCCAAGTGAGTTATGTATTTTATTTTATTTTTGTGTAAACTGTTAAATGTAGGGGTCCCCAACCTCATGCCCGATATTCTAGAATATGCTCTTAGATACAAAAGAGTTGGGGGACCCCTGGTTTAATGATTCATTCAACCCAAAGACAAATGCAAAAAGTGAGACACCGTCGATCACAATTTAGAATTCTTGTTTCATAAATAATGATTACGAAACCTCTAAATAGAACGAAAAAATTCTTTTTTTAATTTTAAAGTTAATCAGTCGATATATTTTTTTTTTTAGGTCATCTTATGTTGTGCCTTCTCCTCTTCCCACTGCGTACACTCGTTCTTTGTTTAGGGGAATGGGTGAACATTACATTTCTGATATGGTCCTGCAGGGAATTTGCCTGCCGAAATCACACTGGGAGACTCACCTGCGCAAGGACCTGGGATTGGCTGTGAGGCATCCGATTTTGGACCAACCTGTAGAAGAGGCAGTTGCCATCGTTGCCAACACTGATACATGGTAGGTGGAAAGATTCAAAAATGAATACAAAAGTATTTTCTTTCCTGTAACTACAAACGTTGTTTTAAACTAAATCTAAAAAGAAAAAGAAAAAAGAATGATTTGAGCTCTAAGTCTAAACGACGAACGAAAGTAACTTTTTCTTTAATGAACGGTGAAAAGTAAATTACACATGTAAAAATTAATTAAAAATCCATATCGGTTACTTCTGACGGTCACAGAGTTATTCCAAGTTTATTAAATCTTTTAATTTATTGCAAGATCATTTTTAAACAAATTTGTGAAATCAAAACCAATCAATCATGCTTGACTGTCTCTGAGTTACTTTCTGACAAACATTCGAGCAATCATGTTTGACCGTCTATGAGCTCCTTTCTGACAGGCATTCGACCATTCATGTTTAACTGTCTATGAGCTTCTTTTTGACGAGCATTCAAACGTCTGCATTACAAAAAAAAAATCTATGGTTCATAGTTCTTGTTTTAAATTTGCCCCTTAAAAAAATATCTGACTTGTACATAGATGGCGCCACCATTTTCATTTCCTTATTTATTATTGAATTATAGTAAGTATTAAAGTGGCAACAAAAGAAATCGGCAGAAAATGTCGTCGATCACTTTGTTTAAATTGCGCGTTTCTTTTTAATTTCTCTTAAAAAAAAATAATAGTTACACTTGTTGCACGTAGATGGCACCACTCGTTGCTGTAATTATTTTTTTTTCCTCACAAATGAGGGCGAATTTTTTTTTTTTGTTCAATATTTTGTCGGTTGTTTTTAAAGTCACTTCAAAAATAAATGTTGAATAAGTTATCAAATTTATACATAGATGGCGCCTCTCGTTTATCATTATTTAATGTTTTTTTTTTTTTAAACAATTCTCACTTTTTCTAGTTTGCTAGTTGTTGGATTTGTACATAGATGGCACCACACGCGTCTTTATCTCTACTTTTACCAATAAAATAAAGGAAACGTCTTTGAATCATCTGCTTACTTACAAATAATCAAAATAAATAATATATTTATACATAGATGGCGGCGCTGCTCGATTTCCTTGTTCATGAAACCTAATGAAACGAATTACAGAAAACTGCACTACTCATTTTTATAGTAAACGTCGTCATTAAGAGGTTTGTTTGTTTACATTCTTTTAAAATTTTTCTTGGAATTAGTCTCAGTTTTATTAATCGTTCTATTTGCGTATAGATGGCGCCACGGGCTTTATTTATGGAACTACTGTTTATTTTAATCTTCCTTGAAAGTAGTTTCAATTTTATTAATTATGGTGTTGGCGTATAGATGGCGCCATGGACTTCTTTATTTATGAAACTATTGTTTTTTTTTTTAATCTTGGAACTAGTTTCAATTTTATTAATTATTGAATTCATGTATAGATGGTGCCACTGGCTTCTTTATTTAGAAAACGACTACTTTTACCAATAAAATAAAAGAATCGTCTTTGAATCATCTGCTTATTTACAAATAATCAAAATAAATAATATATTTAGCGAATTTATACATAGATGGCGGCACTGCTCGATTTCCTTGTTCATGAAACCTATTGAAACGAATTACAGAAAACTGCATGAAGTTTATTCATTTTCAATGCAAACGTCATTAAGAGGTTTGTTTACATTTTTTTTATTTTTCTTGGAGCTAGTGTCGTTAATCGTTGTATTCGCGTATAATGGCGCCACGGGCTTCTTTATTTATTAAACTATTGTTTTTTTTTTAATCTTGGAACTAGTTTCAATTTTATTAATTGTTGTGTTCGTGTACAGATGACGCTACGGGCTTTGTTTATTAAACTATTTTTTTTTTATCTTGGAACTACTTTCAATTTTATTAATCGTTGTATTCGCGTGTAGATGGTGCCACGAGCTTTTTTTAATTTAGTAATGTTTTTTTTTAACCTTGGAACTAATTTCAATTTTATTAATTGTTGTATTCATGTATAGATGGCGCCACGGGCTTTATTTATCATGCTATTGTTTTTTGTAATCTTGGAACTAGTTTCAATTTTATTAATCGTTGTATTCGCGAATTAAAAAGGAACTTAATTTTTTTAAAGTGGCGCCATCTGTTGGTCGACAGGCGCATTTTATCGAGCAAAACACGTATGCAATTTTGTCCGAGTGGCGCCATCTGTTGATCGGAAAGCGCAATTTAAATGGCTAATCATCGAAAAAAAATTAAATCAATATCAACACACACTCAATTTTTTTCAAGTGGCGCCATCTATTATCGCAAAGTTAAATTTAGTAGGCGAGTTTTCGAGAAAAGCGAAGTCAAAGCACGATAATTTTTTTTCTGGATGGCGCCGCCATCTATTAATCGGAAAAAGTTACTCAAAAAGAACTTTATTTCCAAGTGGCGCCATCTGTTGGTCGATAGGCGCATTTTACGAGCGAATTTTTGAAAAAAAAGTAAAGCAAAACCCGTATTCGATTTTGTCCGAGTGGCGCCATCTGTTGATCGGAAAGCGCAATATAAATGGCGAATCTTCGAAAAAAAAAGTAACTCGATATCAATACACACTCAAACTTCTTCCAAGTGACGCCATCTATTATCGGAAAGCGCAATTTAGTACGCGAATTTTCGAGAAAAGTGACAAAACACGATCTTTTTTTGAATGGTGCCATCTATTAATCGGGAAAAGCAACTTAATTTTTTGAAGTGGCGCCATCTATTGGTCGACAGGCGTAATTTATCGAGCGAATTTTCGAAAAAGAAAGTAAAGCAAAATACGTATTCAGTGACGCCATCAACACGCAAACTCAAACTTTTTCAAATGGCGCCATCTATGATCGGAAAGCGCAATTTAGTAGACGAATTTTCGAGAAAAGTGTAGCAAAACACGATCATTTTTTTTTTTCTGAATGGCGCCATCTTTAATCAGGAAATAGGAACTTTATTTTCAATTGGCGCCATCTGTTGGTCGATTCAAATTATTTATTTCAGCAGAATTTTGTGTTCATCAAAATCCTACACATATATATAAATATATACAGGGTGACTGACAATTGTCTTGATGGTATAAGCTGAAATACGTGCTCCTGCTTTAACAGGTAAACAAATGAATCACTACACCGTGAAAACAATTGAAATATCCGTGTTTATAGTATTTTTGTGTTTTATTTTAGTTTAAATTGTATTGCATATACTCTACATACTCTCTAATTTATTAGAAACTACTCATAGAATTTTTTAAACATTTTCTCTGTGACATTCATTCTGTTATGCATTTGTTTTTTTTTGGCAGAACAATTGTCAGTCGCTCTGTGTTGATTCGCTTTTTAGACAGGAGATGATTAAATGTTTGCAAATCCTGCACGTTTTGAGTAAAAAGCTAAAAGAATAATTTGTTCAGAATTTTAAAAGGCGTTCCAAAATGTATTTTGCACAAAGGCGCTCGAATGAATTCAAAAATAAAATAAAAACTGCAAAGAACATAGTGCGTAATTAATCGAATGCGTGTTATCTCTAGGGAAGTTCAATTAATGTCGAGCCACACGTTCGTCATCGACAAGGGCTCAACGGGTGTCCGAGTGGGAATGTCTCAGCTCGTGGCCAACATGCTAGAGTCGCTCTTGCAAATGTGGAAGTTGCGTGCTCCTCCGGAATATGTAATTTAATGACGTAATAAAAGCGAAACGATTGTTGCTAACTTATTCTTGCTTATAGTGCCTCATGCACATTGAGCAAAGGCTACAGGAATTCTGTGTCCGATCGAAAGCACTCGCTCAACTGCTTCTCGCCACAGACTTCTGCAGCATGGAGCTACTGACTTCTACCTTGCAACTGGAAGTCAACGACGTGCCCCTGCTGATGGCAATCGCCTCGACGCATTCACCGCAGGTCATGCAGAAGTACGGCTTGAGCTTCCAATGAGATTGATTTATTTATTTCCCCAAGTGTTTCGCATTAAGACTGACGTGCCACTTTTTCTCTTTTGTTACACGCGTTACCTAGTTTGTAAGGCTGATTTAGTCGAATCTGTTAACGTTATTATGTGATATGTCCTACTCTCGGCGGTATCTTAGCATAACGGAGTAAAAAGCTTCAAGATTCACACCGAGCTCTCGAAGCTTTTTAATCCAGCACTAATTTTTTTTTTTTTTAATTTTGTAAGGGATACTTGGTAAGTAGTAGTATTGTGTTGGAACTAAACTAACATATTTTTTTTTATTAATATCATCAGCGTCAGTAAATTTTTTTGTTATATAAAAAAAGAGACTGTTTCATTCCAACTCCTTAGTACTCCTTGCTTGCATCTACGGTCAAAGGTATGGGGCTTCCCCGCCTGTAATGTTGCAGGTTTTCATTGAACTGTCGTGCAATGTCTTTCGCTCTGCTGCATCCGGCGACGTGCGGTGTAATTTTCACCTGGCAACAAAACACGGCGTAGCAAATTTTTATTCTATTTAAAAAAGAAAAGAGCTTGCCTGGGGCATACTCCACAGGGGACTGTCTTGAGGTAGGGGCTCTTCCCCGAAAACATCCAACACAGCCGATGATAACCACCCTTTATCAAGAGCCTCGATTAAATCAGGCTCTGATACGACACTCCCTCTGCCTATGTTTATAAAAATGGGCCTTCGGTCTGAAAGTCTTTTGTTTTATAGCCGAGGGCGCACGAAATTCAATCGTCTCACCTTTGCAGGCTTCTAAGATACCATCGTTTAGGAGCCCCCTGGTTTCGGATGTGTCAGGTAGGATGTTAATTATGTAATCGCATTGTTTTAAGAAGTCTTTCAGCTTGGGCTTCGTGTAGTAGTAGGTGAAGTAGTCGACCTCGTTCAAATCCAGGGTGGGCTTCCTTCCAAAACCGTATATTTTTGCACCGAAACGATGTAGCATTCTGCCAACTGCAAAAGTCAAGTTGTAGAGACTCTTTTAAAAATCAAAATAATAAATAATAACATAATACATAATAAATTAAAGTATGGTCTGCCCCTTTTGAGGTACTTACTCCAATCTCCAATTGTTCCTACTCCAAGTATCCCGATACTAAGGTCAGCTATGACTCTGTACCGTCCGATCCTACCATTTTGTGACCAAGTTTTCGACGTCTGATTCGCTTGCACTTCATCCATGTTCCTCTCGATATTCACGATGTTAAACACGACATACTCCCCCATCATCCTCCCGAAATGCTCACCGGAAAACCTGCTCACAACATACGGCAGCGGCTTCTCCTTGTCTATCAAAGGTAATAATTTGTCTACCCCGGCCCATGTTCCCTGTACCCACTTCGTGTTGGGTAGTTTATAGAGATACGGGGCCAGCAAGTTGAAATCACCAACGATGACTTCCGCATTGGTTAAAATGGTACTTTCTTTTCCTGCGAAAATTTCAAAAAGTGCAAAACATTGGGTCTGTGGTGGTGGCTACCTTGAGTAACTTCCTGGAAAATTGCGAAGGGCACGGCTGCTTTGAGCTGTCTCAGTAAGTTGGGTATTTTTGAGAAGACTGCGACTGAAATCGCTCTACCTCCTTGCCCTGGTCGTACCAAGCACAGGCCAGCTCCGTTGCATTCAATCATCATTCTCGGGTGAATTAATGGCCCAAGTAAACTGTTATTGAGTGTTCGGTGCATTCATAGGGGAACTTTGAACGATGGGCCGCTCAATGACACTTCTCTAATTATTCTTCTGGACATAACCTAACCGTGTGACGGTTAAATCGCATTTTCTTTTAAAAGCCGTAATTGTGTAAATCCTTTTCGAAATCTTCGCTTACGACAATTAGTAGAACTGTTGTCAACTGACTTTAATCAATTAACGATCGTAAGATAAAATTCAACGTTGCAATGTTGTGCCTGACAGTGGATGTAGGCAACCCAAGTTGCACTTCTTCGTGTTGCCTACGCTACATGCGTTAATGCAACGTTCAATAAAAATGTAGATCTTCGTACGTAGCTACAAACATATATTTTTAATTTAATTAATATCTTTCACTTTGGAACTAATTTCAGATTGTATTTTCAGTAATGTTTAAAAAGGAGCTTAACCTCCTTATTCTGTAACTTGTAACGACAACGTGACCTATTTTGACCAATCAATGCTTAGATGCAACTCTTTTCTATGTCACTTAACGAATCTCGTTATTTAACGCTGTCGTTATGAGTTGCAGAATAGGGGGACGTAAGAACGTAATCAAAGGAAGGGACAGCTGATAAATGGAACAAGATACAGAGTAAGTATCTACAATTAGCATTTGTTAAGTAAATAATTTATTTATTCTAAACATGAATATTTGTTACAGGTATATGAAGTGTCTAAGTTACGTAAAAATAGGATCACAGAGAGTTTTTTGGTAACTGGTAACTCTTGAGGAATTTCTGCTTTCTACACGTTGGTAACACTGCGTATAGAAGTGGATATCGATACTACTGGAATGAAGAAAGCGTATCTGTCCCAATAAGCGGACTTCAATGATTCTTTTGAGAGTCACAAAATATATCACCCTGGAAATCGTTTGTCTATGAGCTCCTTCTGACGAACAATCATGTTTGACCGTCTGTGAGCCCTCTTTTCTGACGAGCATCCCTACAATCATATTTGACCATCTATGAGCCCTCTTTTCTAACTAGCATCCCTACAATCATGTTTTCCCGTCTACGAGTCCCTCTTTCAGACGAAAATTTCTACAATCATGTTTGACCTTTTCTGTCGCGTATCCCGACGATCATGTTTGACCGTCCTTGACTCCTTTTCTGACGACGTCATGTTTGACCGTCCGCGCCCTCTTTTCTGATGAACATCCTTACAACCATATTTAACTGTCTATGCGCCTCCTTTTCTGACGAGTATCCCCACGAACATATTTGACCGTCTGTGAATCCACTTGACGAACATCCACACAATCTTGTCTAACCGTCTATGAGTCCCCTTTCCAACAACATACATCCCTACAATCATGTTTGACCGTATATGAATGCCCTTTTCTGACCAAAAACCCCACAATCAAGTTTGACCGTCTATTATACGCCTCCTTTTCTGACGAGCATCCCCACAAGCATGTTTGACCGTCTCTACGCCTTCTTTTTGTAACGAGCATTCCCACAAGCTTGTTTGACCGTCTATGAGACCTTTCTCTAACGAACAACTCCACAATCATGTTTGACCGTCTATGAGCACCCTTTTCTGACGAGCATCTCCACAAGCATGTTTGACCGTCTACGAGCCCCTCTTTCTAACGAGCATCCCCACAAGCATGTTTGACCGTCTATGAGCACCCTTTTCTGACGAGCATCCCCACAATCATGTTTGACCGTCTATGAACCGCCTTTTCTGACGAGCATCCCCACAATCATGTTTGACCGTCTACGAGCACCCTTTTCTGACGAGCATCCCCACAATCATGTTTGACCGTCTATGAACCGCCTTTTCTGACGAGCATCCCCACAATCATGTTTGACCGTCTATGAACCGCCTTTTCTGACGAGCATCCCCACAATCATGTTTGACCGTCTATAACCCCCTTTTGTGACGAGCATCTCCACAATCATGTTTGATCGTCTATGAACCGCCTTTTCTGACGAGCATCCCCACAATCATGTTTGACCGTCTATGAACCGCCTTTTCTGACGAGCATCCCCATAATCATGTTTGACCGTCTATGAGCCCCTCTCTCTCTAACGAGCGTCCCCACAATCATGTTTGACCGTTTATGAACTCCTTTTTAAGCAAAAAAGTTAAGATAGACATGTCTGTCTGCATAGCGAGTCCCAAGTTGATTATTTGTAGTCCTAAAAAGAACTGTTTAGAAGAATTCTTCATGTACTGTTGCATTCCAGAAGTTCTTGACTGCGAAACCAGAACCTGGATTCAGTGTTTCCAACCTATGAAATTGAAAAATCCCTTTAGTTATGTCAAAAATCCCTTTTTATAGGTGAAAATCCCTTTCTATACTGAAAAAGAAAATGCAATAAAGAGTAATTATTTAATGAAAGGAATATAAATATGTACAAAGTGATCAAGAATCACTATTTGAGTTGGCAGTGCTGAAGTTTATTTTTAAATGGTACACCTGGAATAATTCCCGGTTGTTGACGGCGTGACATTGACAACTGTCACTTTACAAGCGTCATTTGACATTTCAAATTTAAATTAAAACGCTAATTTTTGATCACATAACCTACAATATTGTCACTGTTTAGGTTACGTCAAATAAAACATAATCCGGTTGCAATGTTGCAAATAGCCGAATAAAATAATGCTCTAAATAGTATCACCAACTCGAACAGTTATTCTCGACCACTTTGTATAATATAAAATAAAAAAGGAACAAATTTAATTTCTTTTGCGATTCAATTCATTTGAAAAAAAAATAAAATTATTGAATGCGAAAGCTCACCAACCTAAAAACTACATTCAATACTGCCAACTCTAAAAATTGCAGTGTTGCCAATGATAATATCTGAACGCGTTAATCGATATACATCGTACGTTGGCATTCCTGATTGTTGATGTGTCAAAACCAGTTAGGTTAAAATTATTCCCAATTATGCTAAGTACACACAGAACATGTAAAAAGTAATTATTCCCAGCACACCCGAAGCACACAATTACATCAACAAACATGGACTCACTCGAGGGCCCTTCGAAGAAGCACATAGAAGACCTCAGCAAAGAAGAACTCATCAACAAATACAAAGGTCTGTTGGTCCTGGCACAGAAGGCGAAGCAAGCGAAAGATATACTAATAAATGAGAACACCGAGCTAAAAAAATCGTTAGACGACCACGAATGCAAAACCCAGGTGCGCACCTTAACAGACGAGAACAGCAAGCTCGTCTCCGACTTGAGCGTCTTAGAAACACAGATCGAGGAACTCAAACAGATCGGCTTGATCCAACAAGAGCAGTTACTCTCGCTCGAGAAACAAAACAAGGAGAGCGACTTGCACAGCACAAACGAAAAATTAAGAGAGAAACTCAAACTCTATCACTCGAAGATGGTCAAGTTTGCGCAGGACGTGAAACACCTCAAGCAAGCGAGGCAGGAATTGATCGCCTCGTTCGGATCGTACGTGTCTCAAGTGTCTGAGTGGAAGATCCAGTTGGAAACCCTGCTGCGTCGCATCGAGCAAAACCAGAAAGAAATGCAGGAGTTGAAGATGCAAAATGAAACCCTCCGTTGCGCCCAAGATGAGAATTTGAAAGTGAGGGGGTATTTAGAAGCCCTTTATGCTAATTTTGCAGATACTCTTCTCTTGGAGAGAAAAGAAGAGTTGCACGTGGTTTTGGATCAACACATAAAGAAATTGCAGGCCAGAAATTCGTGTTTAGAGGACGAGGTGAGGTTGGTCAGCGCAAGTGCCGACGAGTACAAGTCGAGTAGATTGGAAGAAGCAAGCGAATTGGAGGCAGTTTTTCGATCGTTAATCAACGAATGCATGGACAGTGCTGTGCAATTCAAAGACCTATTTAAAGCAAAGCTTGAAATAAGTTTGGAAGACGATGGTGAACTCGGTGGTGATTTAATTGGGCTTGCACACACCCTGGAATCCAAAATAAAAAAGCAAAGGTGCCTTATTAATGATGTGCTCTCCATAATAAAAGGGGGGGAAACAGTAGAATCCACGACGCAAACTACGGATGCGTACGAAGAAGACCTGAGGAAACTCAAGAGTGAAAACTCGGAGCTACTGTCGGAGATGAACGAAATGAACGAGGCTTTAAAAGAGAGAGGGGAAACGATCTCGAAACAGCAGACGTTCTGCGACAAAATGGTCGACACCCTCAACCAAAAAGAGGAGCTAATTAAGACCCTGCAGCGCGAGCTCCAGGCCAACAATAAACCAGAGTTGGTAAACGAGGACACCCTGCGAGAGAAAGACGAAACCATCGTTGCTCTCAAGAGTGAGCTCGACGAGTTACGCAGCAAATTATTCGACGAGGGCATCGCAGAAAGCGAAACCATGTCCGTCTCAACCATCTCAAGGAACGAAGACCTAGCCCGGATGAAAGACCTCGAAAGCTCCTGGGAGGAAAGGTACGGGAAGCTGCGCAACCTTGCCTTAAAGCTCAAGCGGAAAACAACCGACCTAATGGCTGACCTCTCGAGGGAACAAACAGAGAAGACAGAGCTGCAACAGAAACTCAACAAGACCATCAGCACTTTCCAACAACAAATGGATCGGGTGCAAGACGAACTCGAGACTTACAAGAGCGACAGCCGAGCTTACCAAAAAAAAATCGAAGCCGCCAACGCGGATTCGACCCGAGATAAACGTCTGCTCGCATCCAACGAGGACCTCATAACGAAGCTGAAGGCCGAGCTCGAGGTGTTAAGCAAAGAAAAGCTCGAGACTGACAACTGGAAGAAACAGGTGAGCAGTAAAGTGCAATCCTTGAAGAACGAGTTGAAAGCGAATGCGCTCCTCAAGAAGGACTTCGACAGCAGAATAATGAAATTAACCACAGACTTGGAAGCGAGAGAGAAGACCTTAAAGCACGAGGTGGATAGGCATGCGCAGACCAAGAACTCGCTGCAAGAATCCCTCGACGAGTGCAAGCGATTGTCTCTCCTCAACTTAGAGCTGCGTGATTATGAGAACGTCGCCAAAGATATATCGCACGATCTCGATAAGAAACAAGAGACGATCACAGGCTTGAAGAACCTAGCGGACTCATACAAGGCAAACATCAGCGAGCTTCAAGCTCAGAAAAAACAGTTGGAAGACGAAGTGAAATCGCTGGAGGCCGACTTCGCCCGCGTTAAAAGCGAGAATGACCTTCACGTGAGTAAGATATCCGAGCTGGAGAAGTTTCTGCTCGAGCGTGATCTGCGCTTGCAGAATTTGTCGCATGCGTTGGAGAATTCCAAGCTTGAAAACGAGGATTTGACCAGGCAACTGTCAGATGTGATGGTGGAGCACGAGAAGCTAGTCGGTTCTTTGCGAGCCAAAGAGGATCAGCTGAAGAGTCAGAACTTGGCGCTAGAGCAGAAGCTGCGTGGCCTTCAGGAGACTCTAAAGTTGAGAGAGGACGAGCTGAGCGAGGTGCGCGGTGATTATCAGAGTTATAAAATACGTGCAAAGAGTTTCATGCAGCAGAGCAGGGATTTTGGGGTCGAGGAGAAGTTGACGGAGGAGGCTTCGAGGTTGAAGGGGCAAGTCGAAATGTTGAAGGAGGAAATTAAGGAACTAAGGTATTATTTTCTTTAAAACTTATTATTCTAACTAGTAGATTTGACTTTTCCTAAATTTTCCTTTAACTTGGGGGCATGATGGTCATTTTGTAAAAAAAAATTCAATGGGAAACAGAGTATTTTGAATAAGGAAACTCCAGAAATTTTTTTTGCTTCTGCTTCATCCTGTATCCTTCTCGTTTTTCAATTTTTAAATTGTCTTGTTCTCTGTCTTAGGATGTCTCACCCATTGAATTATTTTTTTTTTTACATAAAATGCCCATCATACCCCAAAATTAAAAAAAAAGTCAAATCTTGTGTAGACTCGAACTTTGGGTGAGGCAAACACCTTCAGTTTTATTATTATTTGGCTTCTTTTTTATATTTCTGAAAGTATTTTACTAAAGCTTTTACATTTACAAAGGAAATTGACGTTTCGTTCTCAATTTGGTTGAACAGTGAACTTATTTGTAATATCTTGAGCAACGCCATCTGTTGGTGTTATTTGGTAGCTGCCATTCAACGTCTACAACTGTTAAGGTCATTGAATCACGTAAGCTACGCTTTCACCAAAAACTACCACAAAGAAACTTCCGTATTGCTCAATAGATGGCGCTGCTAGACAATTACGTAAATGCAATTACTTGTGTGCAAATTTTAATGAAAAAAATTTCAAAATTATGGAAAACAAATTGCAAATAATTTTGTTAGAATTGCTAGAAGTCGTACAATGAAACAAAATGTGTTTTCTTTTTCTTTTCAAAAGTTGTAAAGTGTAATTGAAAATCACAATTAGTAGGAAGATACAAATTTCTCAGTAAGATGGCGCTGTTCAACAACTCACACTAAGGTTACTGCTGTCACAAGGTACCGCCTGCGTCCCCCAAATTAGTAAAGACGCGATGGAACGCTAAGAAAATTTTTTAAAAAAATTAGAAGAAAATGGGATAGAAAGTTGACGCTACCTTCAATACAGTAACCTTAACTGACACAGGTGCAATTATTTGTTTTTTTTTTATTTACTGCGCAGAGAACATTAAAAAATTGAATTTCTCAATAGATGGCGCTGTCCGACATCTAAAACTGAGGTTACTGTATGTAGGAGGCATTTCCCAAATTAAAAAGGACGCGATGAAACCATACTTGAAACGCTAGGAAGAAAAAGGACAGATACATAACAAGTGACTGTTGCTACGGAGTTTATGAATAAATTTAACCTCAAATTAAAAAAAAAAGACGAAAGAGAGTGAGATAGAAAGTTGCCGCTACCTTCAATACAGTAACCTTAGCTCACACAAGTGCAATTTGTTTTTTTTTTTAATTTACTACGCAGAGAACATTAAAAAATTGAATTTCTCAATAGATGGCGTTGTCCAACATCTAAAAGTGAGGTTACTGTATTTAGGAGGCATTCCCCAAATAAAAAGGACGCCATGAAACCATACTTGAAACGCTAGGAAGAAAAAGGACAGATACATAACAAATTACTGTAGCTACGGAGTTTTATGAATGAATTTAACCTCAAATTAAAAAAAAAGAAGAAAGAGAGTGAGATAGAAAGTTGCCGCTACCTTTAATACAGCTCACACAAGCGCAATTTGTTTTTTTTTTTTAATTTACTGCGCAGAGAACATTAAAAAATTGAATTACGGAGTTTATGAACGAATTTAACCTCAAATAAAAAAAAGAGCTGAAAGAGAGCGAGATAGAAAGTTGGTGCTACCTTCAATACAGTGACCTTAACTCACACAAGTTCAATTATTTGTTTATTTTTTATTTATTGCGCATTAAAAGATTGAATTCCTCAATAGATGGCGTTGTTCATCTTCTAAAACCGTTAAACATTATTTAAAACAATGAGAAACCAATTTTAGAGAAAACAATACATTTGTTATTAAAAATAAGAGAAAACTTTTTTCTTTTTAATTTGGTAATAACTTTTTAAAAAGTGAAATCCAGCAAACATGAAAAGGCGCATGCATTTCTCGATACATGTCGCTGCTAAACGTCTTTAAAAAAATGCAATTTCTTTGTGTGCACACATTTAAATTGAAAAAATTATGGAAAATGAAAATTATTTTCCGTTAAAAATTAAGTCGTAATCTGGTGTCGAAGTTGGCCATGAGAATTTAATTGTGAACCATCATCATTATGACACAGTTGTCAATTTGACATTTGAACTTGCCATTCCTAACCTTGCTTTCGAGGTTTCAAACTCGACAGCACGATAAGACGACACAAGAATGTGATTTATTGTAATAAACGAAGAAAGACACTAGGAATGAGATCTATTGTAATAAACGGAAAAAAATAAGAAAATAAAATTTACAGCAAATACTCAAAATTGTGGTATGTTCACAGTAAGCACATTTTTGTTTGCAAAAATTGTAAGGGTGTAAAGCGTAATTAAAAAAAAACAATGAAGAAAGTTACCAACTTTCTCAATAGATGGCGCTGGTCAACATCTAACACAAGTACAACTTGTTTCTCTATTTACAGCACTAAAAAAAAGTAATTGAATTTCTCAATTTCTCAATAGGTGGCGTTGTTCAACGTCTACAACTCTAGAAACTTATTTAAACAATAATAAAACAATTAAAAAAAAGAATAGATATTAAAAGTAAGAGAAAACGTTTTTTTTTTCTCAAAACTTCACGAGATATTAAGAAAAAGTGAAATCGAACAAACAAGAGAAAGCTTGCAAATTTCTTGATAGATGACGCTGCTAAACATCTTACATGCAATTACATATATATATATATGTATGTAAATATAACAGTAAACAGTACAAAATGTATAACAAAAATAAATAAATGAAGTTTTTGTTTCTTTTCAAAAATTAAATGTAATATGCTATTGAAAAAATGATAAAAAAAAGTTTTTCAGTAGATGGTGTTGTTCAACATCTCACACCAATTCAATTTTTTCAATTTGTAGATGGCGTTGTTCAATAGGTTTATTAATTTACTGAGCGGATGACATTTAAAAAATAAATGAAAAAAAAGAAAACATTTTTGTTCCTCAACAGATGGCTTTCTTCAACATCTTACACCAATTCAATTTTTTCAATTTGTTGTTGTTCAATATGTTTATTAACTTACTGAGCGGATGACATTTAAAAAATAAATGAAAAAAAAAAGAAAACATTTTTGTTCCTCAGTAGATGGCGTTCTTCAACATCTTACACAAATTCAAATTGACGCTCTACTACCTACTACCAATTACAAGAAAAATTTTGAATTATGAAATTGTGCTTGCATTTGTTTTTAACTTATAAGTCTCTCAATAGATGGCGCTGTCCAACATCTCATACCAAAAATTAAAAAAAAAAAATTATTAGGAAATCCTGCGTGCATTTTTTTTTAATTAAAAATTTGTTGGAAGTTTGAGAAAGTTTGAGAAATCTACTGACAGAATTATAAGTTAAAACAATAATTGCAAGCACAATTTCATAATTCAAAACTTTTCTTGCAGTAAACAACTTGACAAACTGAACCTGTAAGTGAAATGTCGAACAGCGCCATCTATTGAGGAATTCAATTTTTTGTTTGTCTTTTACATTCTTTTTAAAAGTTCTCCTCGCGCAGTTAATAAACAAACAAAATTGACAAGTTGCATTTGTGTGAGATGTTCGACAACGCCATCTATTGAGAGAATTTATAAGTTAAAAACTGTTGCAAGCACAATTTCATAATTCAAAAGTTTCCTTGTGGTCAGTAAACAAATTGACAAATTTAACTTGTAAGTGAAATGTCGAACAACGCCATCTATTGAGGAATTATTTTTAACTTATAATTCTCTCAATAGATGGCGTTATCGAAAATCTCGCACAATTGCAATTTGCTCGTTTGTTTCTTTATTAACTGCGCAAGAGGAACTTTTAAAAAGAATATAAAAACAAAAACAATCAAAAGATGGCGTTGTTTGACATTTAACTTGCAAGTTCAATTTATCAGTTTGTTTACTGACTGCAAGGAAATTGTGGTTGCAATTATTGTTTTGACTTATAATTCTCTGAATAGATGGCGTTGTCGAACATCTCACACAAATGCAATTTGGTAGTTTGTTTCTTTATTAACTGCGCGAGGGAAACTTTCAAAAATAATGTAAAAAAATGAATTCCTCAATCTATTAAGGAATTCATTTTTTGTTGACGTTGTTCGACATTTCACTTACAAGTTCAATTTGTCAATTTGTTTACTGACTGCAAGAAAACTTTTGAATTATGAAATTGTGCTTGCAATTGTTTTTAACTTATAAGTCTCTCTGTCCAACATCTCATGCAATGCAATTTGTCAGTTAATAGATGGCGGTGTTCAACATCTCACTCCTCTATTTAATCCGAATGCATTTTGATAGTTTGTTTCTTTACTTACCATGCATAGAAAGGTATATATTAAAAATAAAAGAAAATACCTGCAATTGTTTGTTTTTAATACATCTCAATTATGAAAACCGGGTTTCTCATTAGATGGCGCTGTTCACCACACCAATACAATTCGTTTCTTTGCGTCGACAAATGATGTTTTTAACTTTTTTTTGTTGCTTTTTTTTAAACATTATTTTGTTCCTCTCTCATTCAATGAAACCTTTCATTTGTCACGAAATTTCGAGTCAATGCAGAAAACAATCATTTTTTTTCTCTTAATTTTCTTTTGTTTTCCAAAATATCATTTTCTGAATTTGTTTTTTGCCTTTCTCGCGCGAATCTGAAGACTAAATATCAAACAATAATTAATTGCAAATTATGTATTTTGTTTAAATTTCTAACCAAGTTCTTCGATGAAACGCAAGTTCCTCAATAGATGTCGCTGTTCATTGTCTCGGATAAATGCATTTATTTTTTATTTTCACTTAAAAAATAGGTGTATGTATAAAAAAAACAAAAAAGCAGATGTAAATTGATGTTTTTCTAGTTCAAACAAAAAACTTTCAAGTTATTGGTAGATGGCGCTGCTCAACATCTTACAAAAATGCAATTATGTAGCTTCTTTGTTTAGTGTACGCCGAGCTTTATAAAATAAAATATATAAACAAAAGAAATCCTTGCATTACGCGATTGTGATTTGTTTTTGTAAAAATTAATGTAATATTCAAAAATATATATTTTTTTTAAATATCCAACGAAATGTGGTACCAAGTACCACATGAACATTAATTTTTGAAAATAAAATCTAATATTTTCCATACCTTGGTACAATCTTTTATAATCACTCTAAATAATTCGCCATTCAACTGGCGCCATCTATGTTTCGATTCTTAAACTAAATTTTTAAAACACTACTGTAACTGAGAATAAGATCGGATTTTTTCCAAAAATGCTTTTGTACAATTTTTTATAATCACTCTGTATAATTTGCCTTTGTATTAGCGCCAACAATGTGTAACTAGATTCTTAAATTAAAATTTTAAACATTAACTGTATCTCTGTATGTCTTCTGTAATGCCTCGGTATAATTTGGTACAATCTTTTACAATCACTCTGAATAATTCTATGACTAGGTTCTTAAACCAAATTTTGAAAATATTGCTATAACTGAGATTAAAATCAGATCTTTTCCGGAAATCCTTTTTGTAATTACTCTGTACAATTTTTTTTAAATGATAGAAAAGTCAAATATTTAAAAATGCTTTTCGATTTCCTTTTTTCACAAGAGTTTTGAGTGTAAATTATTAATGCAACAAATAACATTTTATAATTTAAGAAAAACAATTAAAAAGTCGACTTGCAAAAACCTCTAAAAAATCCACTTCATTATAAATTGTTTAAATCTAATTACAGGTCCGTACTTGAGCACGAGAAAGAGAAAAACAGCGACCTCTCATCAAACAACTGCCAACTACTAAAGCAAAGTGAAGCTACGCGAAATGAAATCGACGATAACAAGCGACAGTACGAGCAGTTGCTCGCCGAGCATCAGCTGAGCATAACAGAGCATGGCGAGGCTATTCGAACCCTCAAAGTAAGAGAGTGTTACTTTTTAATCCTACCAACTAAAAAAAAAAATTCTATCGATTTCAGCTACACACTGAGAAGCTAACCGAATACTACCAACAACAACTACTGGATCAAGAGGCCAGACATAATTTGGAGATCAGCGAACTGCAAAGCAACGTAAGCAAAGCCCTATCACCTTCCAACGTGCCTTCGCTTGCGCTGCCTTCGATGTTGGTGAGAGAAGAGGGCGAAGGTTCAGAAAACGTGGACGGTACTAACACCAACAGTAACAACAATTTAAACCCCATGTCTCTGGAAAGACTTTTGGGCAGCGAGTTCGATAGAGACACTTCCATAATTCGGAAGCAACTGTCCGAAAACGAAATCAAAGTCGCACACCTAACTGCCCTCCTTGCCGACGCCGAGCAGGACTTGGCCAAGCACGTGCAGATGAACAAGGTGTTGAAGGAAGAGATACGCAGACAGCAGAGGTGCGTCGAAAGAGAGAAGCACGCAGAAAACATGGAGTACCTCAAAAACATCGTCTTTAAGGTACGACCATCACCTTCAACAGTAACTACTTAATGAAAAGTCTGTTTTGTTTACTTCTATTTAATACTTGTATGTAATTGTCATATTTGATGGCGATGGCGAATTAATTAATGGTTGATTGTTGCAGTTTTTGACGTTGGGGAACGGTGATGAAAGGACCCGGCTCGTGCCGGTGTTGAACACCATATTGAAGTTGAGCCCGGAGGAAAATCGAAAATTGTTGATGGCGTCGAAGGGGGGAGACAAGGGTTGGACTAGTTATCTTCCTGGGGGTTGGGGGTCGTAAAATCAATTGTAAATAAGTTTTGAGTAAAAAAAGCGTGAGAGGAAATAAGTTATGTTGTATGTAATTTAACGCAAGAAATAAAATCAAGGTTTACTTTCTTATTTAGTACGTAATTTAACTTTAACAATTTCTGAATAAAAGTTAAGATTAACAGTCGTCCCAATATTATTGATTTGTTTATCTATTTATTTTTAAAGGGTGATTACAGAAATTATTTTAATTTTGAGAATAACGTCTGCGTGCAGGTTCTTATGACGAATTTAAAATTTTTTAATTAAAAAAAAAGGAGAGGGATATATAAATTGAGGACAAAAATGAAAAGTAAAACTTCTTAAACTGAAATAAAAAGTGAATAAAAACTGATAATAAAAAGTGGGTGATCCTAACTATATTTTTGTACATATCTTTTATTATCGCTCTATATAATTTGCTTTCTGTTGGCGCCCTCTATTTTTAGGTTCTTAAAATAAGTTTTTAAATGCCGCTTAATTCTTATTCAAAAATACTTTTGTACAATATTTTATAATCACTGTAAGTCATCGATCGCCAACTCCATTCATACATATACAGCATTCAAGGCAGAACGCTTAAAATTTGGTTGTGATAAAGCAGGCCATTCCTACCAGGATTTTGGTGTCATCTACTGGACACTCTTAAAAATTAATACAGGAAACTGTAATTCCCGTCAACGTTCTTGACAATTTTCATTATTCTTAATGTGATTTTAAAACACTTTCAAGAAGGTTCAACGGTTCTTACGTAGAAATAACAATCCACCCGCAAATTTGAAAAAATACAGATTATACAGGGAGATCGAAATTGATTGTCCTGATCTACACTGCTTTCACTGAGCTTGATAGCAAGATTTACATCTATCACACGAAGGTTACAACGAGAAGTAGTGACATGCATTCATGAAACTTACTTCCAAACCGAACCTAATCAATAAAGAATATAATTATTGTTTTAATCAGATTGTCGTTACAATGAAATAAATCATTTTTGATGAATGAACGGCAATGAAGTGTCAACAAAACCTTGGGATATCTAGTAACTTCCTCAGATCTCCCCATGTTGCCAACTTCATTTTAATAATTGGATGTAAACATCGATATCAAGGTCGTGGAAAGCAGTGCAGGATCAGGGCAATCAATTTCGATCTCCCTGTACTTATAGCTTATGAGTTATTGTCGAAATCTTAGTCACTACATAACTGTACACCTTATAGTTATGTATTGAGTGCAGAAATGACACGAGAAAGTTTCATTAAAAATTAGTACACACGTCTAAATTGTACAGTGAAGGCATGAGTAAGTGACTTATGTTGTTTTTTTGTCATTCCTGAAAAGTTATGAACTTGTGACTCATGTTGTTTCTGATCTCGGCGATTCAGTTATAAAATCAGCAGCAAAAGATGCAATTTGTTTGACGTACGTTTTGACAAACACTGAACTCCACTGAGGGAGCCAAATTCCGTTCCTGTCGAAAACTTTTTAAAATGCAGTTTGGAATAGCCAGATAATTCAATGTCAGTTGGCCATCAAGTAATCATTCTAGTGGCGCCATCTATGTCTAGATTCTTAAACTACATTTCTAAACCGTCATTTATGCCTACATTCACTGAACTCCACTGAGGGAGCCAAATTCCGTTCCCGTCAAAATCTTTTTAAAATGCAAATTGAAATGGCCAGCTAATCTAATGTCAGTTGGCCAACAAGTAATCATTCTAGTGGCGCCATCTTTGTCTAGATTCTTAAATTACATTTCTAAGCCGTCATTATGCCTGTATTGACTGAACTCCACTGAGGGAGCCAAATTCCGTTCCTGTCAAAAACTTTTTAAAATGCAAATTGAAATGGCCAGCTAATCTAATGTCACTTGGCCATCAAGTAATCATTCTAGTGGCGCCATCTTTGTCTAGATTCTTAGTCATTTATGCCTGTATTCACTGAACTCCACTGAGGGAGCCAAATTCCGTTCCTGTCAAAAACTTTTTAAAATGCAAATTGGAATGGCCAGCTAATCTAATGTCAGTTGGCCCTCAAGAAATCATTCTAGTGGCGCCATCTATGTCTAGATCCTTTAACTACACTTCTAAACCGTCTTTATGCTTATATTCACTGAACTCCACTGAGGGAGCCAAATTCCGTTCCTGTCAAAAACTTTTTAAAATGCAGATTGCAACGGCCAGCTAATCTAACGTCAGTTGGCCATCAAGTAATCATTCAAGTGGCGCCATCTTTGTCTAGATTCTTTAACTACACTTCTAAACTGTCATTTATGCTTATATTCACTAAACTCCACTGAGGGAGCCAAATTTCGTTCCTGTCAAAAACTTTTTAAAATGCAAATTGAAATGGCCAGCTAATCTAATGTCACTTGGCCATCAAGTAATCATTCTAGTGGCGCCATCTTTGTCTAGATTCTTAGTCATTTATGCCTGTATTCACTGAACTCCACTGAGGGAGCCAAATTCCGTTCCTGTCAAAAACTTTTTAAAATGCAAATTGGAATGGCCAGCTAATCTAATGTCAGTTGGCCCTCAAGAAATCATTCTAGTGGCGCCATCTATGTCTAGATCCTTTAACTACACTTCTAAACCGTCTTTATGCTTATATTCACTGAACTCCACTGAGGGAGCCAAATTCCGTTCCTGTCAAAAACTTTTTAAAATGCAGATTGCAACGGCCAGCTAATCTAACGTCAGTTGGCCATCAAGTAATCATTCAAGTGGCGCCATCTTTGTCTAGATTCTTTAACTACACTTCTAAACTGTCATTTATGCTTATATTCACTAAACTCCACTGAGGGAGCCAAATTCCGTTCCTGTCAAAAACTTTTTAAAATGCAGATTGGAATGGCCAGCTAATCTAATGTCAGTTGGCCATCAAGTAATCATTCTAGTGGCGCCATCTTTGTCTAGATTCTTAAACTACATTTCTAAACTGTCATTTATGCTTGTATTCACTGAACTCTACTGAAGGAGCCAAATTCCGTTCCTGTCAAAAACTTTTTAACATGCAAATTGAAAGCCAACTAATCTAATGTCACTTGGCCATCAAGTAATCATTCTAGTGGCGCCATCTATGTCTAGATTCTTAAACTACACTTCTAAACCCCCTCTCCTAAGTGAACCTTGTTAAAGGAACGCCTTGAGAACATACCATGAAAACGGACATTAATTTTTGAGAATGAAATCTAATATTTCCCATACATTGATACAGACTTTTATAGTCACTCCGAATAATAATTTGGCGTTCTACTGGCACCTATGTACAGGCTCTTAAAGTAAATTTTTAAAACAATACTGTAACTGAGAATAAAATCAGATTTTTTTTTCAAAAATGTCTTCGTACAATTTTTTATAATCACTCTGTATAATTTGCCTTCCTATTACCGCCACAATGTTTATCTAAATTCTTAAATTAAATTTTTAAACATTAACTGTATCTCAACAATAAAATTTCACTGAAAAATGCCTTGATACTATCTTCTGTAATGCCTCGGTATAATTTGTCATTATGTAGGCGCCATCTACACGTAAGATCTAATTTCCAATAATATTTTTGAAGAAATGTTTATATTTTGTTTTTCCATTGACGCCATCTTTGTCTACATTCTTAAATTAAATTTTCTAAAACGCTAAACTCTTGGAAATTTTTGTTGCAATGTTAAGTCAAAAAACGATCGCATCGTTATGTTTTTATAAGATTTATTGTTAGAATTGTTGTAATTATTGTAATTTCAACTGAAAAAATTAGTTTGCAACAAATTTTTTACAATTACATACCCTAGTTAGGTTTTAACAGGATTTCCCTGATTCTTGCAGTCACTCTCGTTAGGTTTCACCAGAATTTCCCAATTCTTGCAGTAAATACTGGAGTTCTCTTAAAACGGGTCTGGACGCATTGGTAATTTTATACTTGTCATTTGAATTGACAGGCTATATTGTTACTGATATACAGTGTGGTGATAAAGTAACGCACCAAGCGAGAAAACACCCTTAGCGTTGACTTTTTCGAAAAATACTCGGACAGGTCGATTTTATTTTTAAACAAGACATCTTTTACAACCAAATTTAGTTTTATGTCAGTTACCACTTTTACGACATCGACATTTTTTTAAATGACAACCTATTTTTTTGTAAATGTCATTTGAAAGCACCCATTTTTCTGAGTACAAAAATGTTAACGAACCACTATATTGCATAAGAAAATTTTGAAGAAAAAAAAATTATTGAAAAACGGAAATGTGATTTTTAATCTTAACAAAATTTCAACCTAAAATAATACTTTCTTATAAAGACGTAACTAGGCAACTTAAAAGAATTTGAAAAAATTACAATAAATGCTGAAAATGTCCTCCATCGCAAGAGTCATTAACAGCGTTTACACGAGCTGGTCACTGTCAAAAACTTATTAATTAGTTATTTTCTTAACCTCAAAAAAGTTACTAGAAATTCTATGTTGTGGAAACTCTGTATTTCCCACTAGCTGTTCACTTCAAACTACCAAAACCATCTGGAAAGGTGGCAAATTATTCAAAAATTATTAAAATTATTCAAAAATTTTACAGCAAAAATTGTTATAAAAATCCTTCATTTACTTGTTCAACGCAATAGTTCATTCCAGATGCTGGGAAATATTAAAATCTGATTTTGTTAAAGGCAGTCACAAACAATTGCATAAAAATCCAAAATGACACCTATGAAGACAGAAAATATTCTTGAAAAAAGTTATAAAAGTTTTTATAGATGCCATCTTGGATTTAAAAAAAATCACATTCTATAAGGTTTTCCAGCTTCTGACATGAATTGTTGAACAAAGGAATGAAGCTTCTACAAAAGTGAGTATTTTTGAGAAAAAAATAGATTATATTCTGCAGGTGTTTTAAAAATTTCATTTAAGAATCTATAAGATGGCTCCAATATTAATGATAAATTATACAGAGCGATTATAAAAGATTTTTGAAAGGTACTTTTGAGATTTTATTTTGAACAGCTGCAGTGATGTCTAAAATTCAATTTAAGAATCTAGTTTAATATAGATGGTGCCAATAGAATGGCAAATTAAACAGAGTGATCATAAAAGATTGTAAGTATTTTTGGAAAAATATCTGATTTTATTGTCAGTTACAGAGTTTTAAGAATCCTCGAAAAATCAACAATTACAAAGACACGAGATAGTTTCCTAATGAATCCTCCTTTCTAAAAACTTACTAATTATAGTTATTTTCTTAACCTCAAAAAAGTTATTGGAAAATCTATGTTTTGGTAACCCTGTTTCTCGCACTAGCTGTTCACTTCAAATTACCAAAACCATCTGGAAAAGTGGCTTGCCTTCCTGTGGGTCCTCATATCGAATATCATCTAAATTGGTGCAAGCGTTCTTTTGTTATTAGAAAAGAAAATTTTTTCGATAATTTTGAAGCGCAATACTGGCTTAACGAAGCACTTTTGGATATAGATATGTTAAGTTCAATTTTGAGCCCAGGAATCCCTGGTTAAGACATCACGTAATTTAGCAACACCCTGCATATTTAAATTAAATTTTTAGATTTAAAAAATTTGTTGCAAGTCGGTTTTGATTGAAATGGAGTTCCCGAGCATCCTCTGGGCAGCTGTTTCGGCCCTATTTGGGGCCTCTTCAGCAGAAGAGTAGCTCAAGAATTCCACTGCAACCAAACCGATCTGTTCGAGGAGTTATTCACAATTGCGACACATCGGTTACGAATAGTTTACGTCGCGACATCCTGCGACCAATTTTTGACCTAACATTGTGTGAGAACTGACAAATTGTAACTAGTTTGCTGCCTAATAAGTCATCTCACACAAGGAGGCCGGACTTGCTGTCAAAACATTTTTGAAAAATTTAAAAAAAAATGGTTGCAAGTCAGTTTTGACATAAATGGAGTTCTCGAGCATCCTCTGGACAGTTGTTTTGGCCCTATTTGGGGCCTCTTCGGGAGAAAAGTAGCTCAAGAATTCCACTGCAACCAAACCGAGTTATTCGCAATTATCGCAGTTATCAGAGGATGCTCGAGAAATCCATTTCAATCAAAACAGACTTGCAACAATTTTTTTTTAATCTTTCAAAAATGCTTTGACAGCAAGTCTGGCGGCCTTGGTGGCAGGATATCGCGAATTTTGAGACTTCGCCAACTGTTTCAATAAAATCTCAAAAGCAAAATCTTTTATAATCGCTCTGTGTAATTTGTCATTATATTGGCGCCATCTATGTACAGATTTTTAAACTAAACACCTGGAAAATATAATCTATTTTCTTTTTTTCTCAAAAATACACATTTTTGTAGAAACATTTATAATAATTCAGTAATAATTTGTCATATTATTATCGCCATCTATGTCTAGATGCTTAAATTAAATTTTCAAGCACATAAAACCCAAGATGGCAAGAATATTTTCAATTATTAAAGTTCACTTTTCGCTTAAAACAAGTACGAAAAAAAATCTGCGAAACGTATGAAAATCTAAGATTAAAAAGTTGAAAGCATTTTACAAGAGACGAAGCTTTGTGTTACTTTTGACCAAGTAGGAACCACGGGGTTGGATTGATTTAACCATAAACTAAATTCAGGGGACCCACATTTAGGGGTCTTTTCTTAATCAATGCCCTCTCTGCCTACCTATAGCTTCGGAAGGTGTCCAAAATTTTTACTTTTTAATTACAGCATCGCTAAATACGGTGCTGAGGACTACACACAATATTACACCACTTTACGCCAGTATACTCAATATGTAGTAAGCATTGAATCATTATTTTTTTTTAATATTTAAGTGCCTCCCACAATATTGCACAATTTTGCTTCAATTTCTCAACCACGTGTTTCGCCGCATATTTGTAACCGCTCTATACATGGAGAGCATTGCTTGTATTACACGGAGAAATTACTAGAGAGAGAGCAAAAATAAGTACACGTTGTTTCTAAATGATCAATTTGAAAAATCATGACGTTTAAAATCAATGACAGTCCACGTGAAAGCGAACAAATTGAAATTCAAATTCTCCCGCGCTGACAATTAAAGTCCCGTCGCTTCCGGTTCGTTTGTTTCGTGACGCTCATTGGCGGCTATTCTCTGACACTTTCCCCTTTAATTTAACGTCGCCTTTCAAAGTGATTACAGCGAAATTGAAAACCATCCACCTCGGTATATCCGCGACGTCCTCGATTTCCGCTTTGCGCAAATCTACGTTCCGGCGGGCGTTCGATGCGGACACATTTTTAATCAATACAGCATCCCCACCCCCGCAGCGACCTCCTTCTACTTCCGCTACTTCGCATGCAGTGCAGTATCGTCCGAAGCTGATTCTAGTTCAGGTACGACGACGAGCCTTCTCTCTTGGTAAGTAGAGGTTTCTTAAGAAGTTCATTTCCTTTTTATATCTTAAGTATACCATGTCGTATTTCGTTCATCTGCGTTCGCTCGACGTGCGTCGGGTTTTCGCCTTGGCGTTTGAATCATTTTCCGGGTCGATTTTTGACGTTTCTATTTTAACTCGCCGGCATTTTTTTTTGTCGTCGCCCTGATTTCTTTCTTTGGTAAAACGTGCGTCAAAACGTGAAAATTACGTTCCTTTTAACCTCGCGGGCGGGGTGCAATTAAGGTGCCCCCCCAGCTAAACTCATCGCCGTTGAGCGACCACCGGGCGTTCCTCCTTAATTTATTGAAATTTTGCGCTCGCATTTGTTTCAACTCCTTTCTAGGGGGGTTTATCGAGCGCTAGAAGGTGTGTTGGGCTAGGACCGACCGGCAACACACATCGCCGCCCTTAATCAATACCCCTCGCGTATTATTGATCTGCATGGAAGTCGCTCAACGAAATTTCAACACAAAATGGCATTCCAGGGCATTGTTACTCATCATCAGCTGCTGTCGGAGATTGCATGCAGTTCACGATGACGACCCCAAGGTCGAATCAATTAAAACCGGCGATTTAATCGATTCGCGAATTTGAGGTTAAATTTCCGTTGTCGTTTAATTTTTAGACCCGCCGAGAATCGATGCCCTAATTTGGGGGCGTCAGACAACTTTCTTCAAAATATATTTAATATCAAAAAAAAAAAAAAAAAACAGATTCTCTTTTGTAATGTCAAATCGAAATTCGGGGCGTTTTTCTTCAACGTCAAATTGATACACCTACAGGGAGTTTATTCAGCTATCACTCCTGAAAACTAGTCAATCGATAAAACAATCAATGATACTCAAATGTGTTTCAAATTAGTTTTGACGTCGACAGTTTGCTTCAATAATTTGAACATCAGAAGTTGCTAAAGTTTTTACTGCGAAAAGCAATGTTAATGTTTTTTTCATATTCTCTATAGAGGGCGTTGCTTGGTTAACACGAAAAGGCGTTTGTTAAATTGAATGAAATCTACTTTTTTATTTAAACAAATGAAAATCGCCGAGGTATATTGTTGGAAATATCCAAAAAAAAGTCGTATCAGTGAAATATTAAACTACGCCATCTATTGAGAAACTCGTGCAAAATTTTTCATTACTGCTTGTACGTAGTTATAATTTATGCGTGTATGTGAGATATTGAACTGCGCCATCTATTGATTTTCCTTTGCTACCAACAATGATTTATTGGATGACGTTGCCCGATTAAGAAAATTTAAAAAGGACAAAGGACAATCGAATGGACTAAAAACCTTTTTTTGTTTGTCCTATTGTTAATCCCCCTCCCCCCATCATCAAATGAATAAATATGTACAGAAAGAAGAATTAAATAGCGCCATCTATTAAGAAACTCGAGTAACATTTTTTTTAATTATTGCCATGTATAATTTGTGAGAGTACGCGAGATATTGAACAGCGCCATCTATTGATTTCTCTTTGCTACCAATGACTTTGGATGGCGTTCTCCAATCACAAAAATTTTAATTCAATCTTCGGAAGAATAAAAAACAAAGGGTAATCGACTAGAATTTTTGTTTACGTAAAAACGGCCCATTTTAACCCCCCTCCCTCTCAACATCACCTCCAAATAAATGAATAAATATGTAGAAAGATAACTATTAAAGAACGCCATCTATTGAGAAACTCGCGTAAACAAAAAAAAAACAAAAGGGAATCGACTCTAGTTTTTGTTTACGTAAAAGCGGACCATTTTGAATTCCCCCCCCCATCACCTAAAAACAAATGAATAAATATGTAGAAAAATAATTATTAAAGAACGCCATCTATTGAGAAACTCGCGTAAACAAAAAACAAAGGGCAATCGACTAGAGTTTTTGTTTATGTAAAAACGGCCTATTTTTTAATCCCCTCCTCCAACGTCACCTCAAAATGAATAAATATGTAGAAAGAGAACTATTAAAGAACGCCATCTATTGAGAAACTCGCGTAAACAAAAAACAAAAGGCAATCGACTCTAGTTTTTGTTTACGTAAAAGCGGCCCATTTTGAATTCCCCCCCCCCATCACCTAAAAACAAATGAATAAATATGTAGAAAAATAATTATTAAAGAACGCCATCTATTGAGAAACTCGCGTAAACAAAAAACAAAGGGCAATCGACTAGAGTTTTTGTTTATGTAAAAACGGCCTATTTTTTAATCCCCCCCTCCAACGTCACCTCAAAATAAATGAATAAATATGTAGAAAGAGAACTATTAAAGAACGCCATCTATTGAGAAACTCGCGTAAACAAAAAAACAAAAGGCAATTGACTCTAGTTTTTGTTTACGTAAAAGCGCCCCATTTTGAATTCCCCCCCTCCATCACCTAAAAACAAATGAATAAATATGTAGAAAAATAATTATTAAAGAACGCCATCTATTGAGAAACTCGCGTAAAGAAAAAACAAAGGGCAATCGACTAGAGTTTTTTTTTTATGTAAAAACGGCCTATTTTTAATCCCCCCCTCCAACGTCACCTCAAAATAAATGAATAAATATGTAGAAAGAGAACTATTAAAGAACGCCATCTATTAAGAAACTCGCGTAAACAAAAAACAAAGGGCAATCGACTCGAGTGTTTGTTTATATAAAAACGACCTATTTTTAATCTCTCCCCGCACCCCCGACGTCACCTCAAAATAAATGAATAAATATGTAGAAAAAGAACTATTTAAAAAAATTTAAAACGCCATCTACTAAGAAACTCGAGTAACATCTTTTAAATTATCGTCATTTATACTTTGTGCGAGTATGTGAGATTAATGTGAAATATTAATAACAGCGCCACCTATTGGTTTTGCTTTACTGTCAATAATTACGGAAATTTAAATTTCGTCTTCGAAAGAATAAAAAACAAAAGGCAATCGATTCGAGTTTTAGTTTATATAAGAACGGCCTCTTTTTAATCATCCGCCCTCCCCAATCACATCGAAACAAATGAATAAATATGTATGAAAAGAACGCCATCTATTAACAAACTCGCGTAACATTTTTTTTTATTATTGCCATGTATAATTTGTGAGATGCTGAACAGAGCCATCTATCGATTTTCCTCTACTCTCAATAATTACGGAAATTTCAATTTCGTATTCGAAAGAATAAGAAACAAAAGATAATCGACTGGATTAAAAAAATATTAATAACAAAGGTGTGGTTTTTTGTTTATGTAAAAAGACCTATTTTTATCCCCTCTCCCCTCACCTCAAATAAATGAAATATTAAACAACGCCATCTATTCAGAAACTCGCGTAACATTTCTCTTTATTACTGCCATGTACTGAGTATTTTTTTTTAAATATTTTCTCCATGTATGTGAGATACTGAACAACGCCATCTATTGATTTTTCTTTACAGCCAATAATGACTTATTGAAAAAATAAGAAACAAAAGGTGATCGATTGAATTAAAATAATAATAAAAACCTGTCGTTTTTTGTTTATGTAAGTAGATCTATTTTTATCCCCTCCCTCCTCATTTCAAACAAATGAAATATTAAACAACGAACTCGCATAACTTTTTATTGCCATGTACCGAGTGATTTTTTTAAATTTTCTGTATGTATGGATGTGAGATATTGAACAGAGCCATCTATTGATTTTTCTTTTCTTTTAAATTTCGTCTTCGGAAGGATAAAAAACAAAAGACAATCGACTCGATTAAAAAAAATAAAATAAACTTGTCTTCTGTTTTCTTACAAAGTGCCTATTTTCAATCACCTCACCTCAAATAAATAAACAAATATTGTACAACGCCATCTATTCAGAAACTCGCGCCACATTTTTTTTTATTCTTGTTTATTTGTGCGTGTATGTGAGCGCTATCTATTGATTTTTCTTTTAAATTCAAATTCTGTCTTCGAAATACGAAATAATAAGAAACAAAAAGCAATCAACTAGATTAAAAAAATAATAAACTTGTGGTTTTTTGTTTATATAAAGAGAAAGCCTATTTTTAATCCCCTCCCCCCAAATCTCAAGATAAGTGAATAAATTATGTATCTAGAAAAACGATTTAAAAATGTTTAAAAAAAATTAATGCTCTGTCGCGACGTCCCAGAGAAATAAAAACAAAAGATGGTTGATTCAAAAATGTCAAAAGGAACCTTCCCTCTCTCAATAATGAAATAAAATAACAAAAGACGATCGGCTTAAAAAAGTGTACAAAAAAGCGTTCTTTCTTCCCAATAAATATATTTTTTTTTAAATAATGGAGACGTCACAAAAGATTAATAAAAACAAGAGACGACCGATTTAAAAACCTGTTCATTGTAGCCAATCGAAACCGTGAAATACACTAAAAACTATGGCGCCAAATTTAAAGCATACAAGCCTTCTATATCAAGGGATAGAGATTAATGAACCACCCATGTATCATGCGTTCAAAAACTCCCACGTTTGGAATTTGCGTTGGCTCACTAAACGTATGTCGGTGCTCACTTACAGCGCTTTCGACTGGAGCATTCTGGGAAAATCTCCATCTCCTATTATTACATATGGTGAAAACAAAATAAAGATATTCTGAGAGTGCTCTAGAGCAGTCTGTCGAAAACGCGATTAGTCTTCTGGACATTCTTATACAAGACGTATCGCATTTGTTGCTTCCTCAAGTCATTGTCCATTCCAAACGTGAGAGTTTTTGAACGCTTGTTTTAACATCAGAATTTCACCAAAAATTTGAAACTCGAAATCAATAATTGTATTTCAGTTTTCAGCTCCCGCTCCTAAATAAAAAATGGGAAAAGAAAAGATCCACATCAACATCGTGGTCATCGGCCACGTAGATTCGGGCAAGTCCACCTCCACTGGCCACCTCATCTACAAATGCGGCGGCATAGACAAGCGCACCATCGAGAAATTCGAAAAAGAAGCCCAGGAAATGGGTAAGGGCTCGTTCAAGTACGCCTGGGTCTTGGACAAGCTCAAAGCCGAGCGCGAACGTGGTATCACCATCGACATTGCCTTGTGGAAGTTCGAAACGGCCAAGTACTATGTGACCATCATCGACGCCCCCGGCCACAGGGATTTCATCAAGAACATGATAACGGGCACCTCGCAGGCTGATTGCGCCGTCTTGATAGTGGCTGCTGGGACCGGTGAGTTTGAGGCCGGAATTTCCAAGAACGGACAAACCCGTGAGCACGCCCTGCTCGCTTTCACCTTGGGTGTTAAGCAATTGATCGTCGGGGTTAACAAAATGGATTCGACTGAGCCCCCATACTCTGAGACGCGTTTCGAAGAAATCAAGAAGGAAGTGTCCTCTTACATCAAGAAGATCGGTTATAACCCGGCTGCCGTTGCCTTTGTTCCCATTTCTGGATGGCATGGGGATAATATGCTCGAACCATCTGACAAGATGCCATGGTTCAAAGGGTGGGTGGTTGAGCGCAAGGAAGGCAAAGGTGAGGGGAAGACCTTGATCGAGGCGCTGGATGCTATCCTACCTCCATCTCGCCCAACAGAGAAACCTTTACGTCTTCCACTGCAGGTAAAACAAATGCTTTCAATATTTAGTTACTCTAAAAAAAAAAAAAACTTCGTTTTATTAAGTCATCATCGATGGATCGGCCAACTAATCGATGACATCTTAAATGATACAACTTCACGTTTATTGATGACCTCAGCATCGATTAATTAATTATTAATGAACACCTCCATTTTGATTCCATTCCAGTTAATTAGCAATGTCCTCGTCCACCAATGAACTAATCAATGTAATTACTTGCTTCAAGGAACCAACTTCATTTATATTTCTCAGTCATCGATAAACTCATCAGTTAATCTCATTGATGAATTAATCAATGAGGTCCGTCCAATACCATCCCCATTTGTGTTTCCTTAAGTCATTCATCGCTGAACTAATTCACGAAATTTCGTACTTCTAGGAAACAACTTCACTTTTATTTCTGTGTCTTCAATAACTCCTTAAACTCATCGATGAATTAATCAGTGAAGTCTGATGTCCCCACTGAAGCAATTTCCTTTCCCTATGTCATCTGTCGGTGAATTCAGCGAAGTTCTCAACCATCGCTGAGCTAATCCATGCCATCTCAGGTTCAAATGAATCAACTTCACTTTCATCTTTCTGTCATCGATTGCTCATTGAAGTTCTCATCCATCGCTGAACTAATTGATGAATTTTTATTTCTCTGGCTTCAATAAACTCATTGATGAATTAATCAGTGAATGAAATCTGTCTGATTTCCATTGAAGCACTTTCATTTCAATTTTTTTCCTTACACCGCGTCATCTATCGGTGATATTAGCGAAGTTCTCATCCATCGATGAACTAGTCGATATGATTTCGTACTCCAGGAAAGCAACTTCAAAATTATTTTTGTCACTTTGTCGTTAATCTGATCAACAGTTAAACTCATTGATGAATTAATCAACGGAGTTTGATCCTCGTCCCCATTATAGCAATTTCACTTCACTTTTATTTCCTTAAGTCTTTCATCCACGAAGTCCTCATCCATCGTTCAACTAATCGATGAAATTTAATGCACGAAGAAAACAACTTCGCTTTTATTTCTGTCTTCAATAAACTCATTGATTAATTGATCGGTGAAGTCTGATGTCGTCCTCATCGGAGCAATTTCATTTCATTTCTTTTTTCCTAAGCCATCTGTGGTTGAATTCAATGAAGTTCTTATCCATCGATGAATGTCATCTCAGATTCAAATGAAACAACTTCACTTTCATTTTTCTGTCACCTATTTGCTCATAGATGAATTAATCAATGGATGTCTGATGCCATTTATATTTCTTTAAGTCATCCAACGATGAAGTTCTCATCCATCGATGAAATTTCATACAGGAGGAAACAACTTCACTTTCACTTCTCTGTCTTCAATGAACTCGTTAAACTCATCGATGAATTAATCAGTGAAGTTGTCTCGACTGAAGCAATTTCACTTCATTTTTATTTCACTATGCCATCTGCTGGTGAACTCAGCGAAGATCTCCTACATTGATGAACTAAGCGATGTCATCTCAGGTTCAAATGAAGTCTGATGTCCCCATGGAAGCAATTTCTCTTCAATTTCATTTACCTGCGCCATCTGTCGGTGAACTCTGCGAAGTTCTCGTCTATCGATGAACTAATCGATGAATTTCTTACTGCAAGAAAACAACTTCACTTATTTCTCAGTCATCGATAAGCTCATCAGTTAATCTCATTGATGAATTAATTAATGAAGTGCAATGCCATCCCCATTGAAGCAATTTCTCTTCATTTTTATTTCATTAAGTCATTCATTAGTGAAGTTCTCGCCAATCGATAAACTAATCGATGAAATTTCATACAGGAAGAAACAACTTCACTTTCATTTCTCTGTCTTCAATAAATTCGTTAAACTCATCGATGAATTAATCAGTGGAGTCTGATGTCGTCCCCAATGAAGCAATTTCACTTCCCTACGTCATCTGTTGGTGAACTTGGCGAACTTCTAATCCATCGATGAACTAGTCAATGCCATTCACTTTCACTTTTCTGTCGTCGATATGCCCACTGATGAATTAATCAATGAAGTCTGATGCTGTCTCCATTTCATTTCCCTGCACCATTTGTCGGCGAACTCTGCGAAGTTCTCATCCATCGATGAACTAAGCAACTTCACTTATTTCTCAGTCATCGATAAGCTCATCAGTTAAACTGATTGATGAACTAATCGATGAAGTCAGTGACATCCCTACAGAAGCAATTTCTCTTCATTTTTATTTCTTTAAGTTATCCATCAGTGAAGTCCTCGTCCATTGATCAAATTTCATACAAGAGAAAACAACTTCGCTTTCATTTTTCTGTCTTCAATAAATTCATTAAACTCATCGATGAATTAATCAACGGAAGTCTGATGCCATCCCCATGTTTACTTCATTTTCATTTCCCTGCGCCATCTGTTGGTGAACTTTAAGAAGTTCTTATCCATCGATGAACTAATCGAAGTCATCTCAGGCTGGCTTAAAATGAAACAACTTCACTTTTATTTTTCTGTCATCAATGAACGGTGCCCCAATCAATTCATATCTCCAAGTCACACATTCATCGATGTATTCATCCATCAGTAAATGAATAAATGAAATTTCACGCCTTTAATTTTGTAGGACGTCTATAAAATTGGTGGTATTGGAACTGTGCCAGTAGGACGTGTTGAAACTGGCATCCTCAAACCCGGTATGGTAGTTGTCTTTGCTCCGGTTGGCCTTACCACTGAAGTAAAGTCCGTTGAAATGCACCACGAGGCCCTTCAGGAAGCCGTACCTGGTGATAACGTCGGTTTTAACGTCAAGAACGTATCCGTTAAAGAGTTGAGGCGTGGCTACGTCGCAGGGGATTCCAAGAACAACCCCCCGAAGAGCGCAGCTGATTTTACCGCTCAGGTACGACACGTTAAAAATACTTCCTCCATTTTGCTTGAGCGCTTTTGTTGTTGTAGGTCATTGTCCTGAATCATCCTGGCCAGATTGCCAACGGTTACACCCCCGTGTTGGATTGCCACACTGCTCACATCGCTTGCAAGTTTGCTGAGATCAAAGAGAAGTGCGATAGACGTACCGGTAAGACAACTGAGGAGAATCCCAAGGCCATCAAGTCTGGAGATGCGGCCATCGTGAACCTCGTGCCAAGCAAACCGATGTGCGTCGAGGCCTTCCAGGAGTTCCCACCGTTGGGTCGCTTCGCTGTGCGTGATATGAGGCAGACGGTGGCCGTCGGCGTGATAAAGTCGGTGAACTTCAAGGACACGGCGGGTAAAGTCACGAAAGCCGCCGAGAAGGCCCAGAAGAAAAAATAACTAGACTTAGCGCAGTCTACAGCGACGGATGTCAAGGACATCTTCTACAACAACCACTCCATTTTGTTTTCTAGATGGCTTCAGCAGCATTACTTTCATCGCAAGGAGTTTCGAAGGAAAAACTGGTTCTGTTCTTTAAACCGTTTTTATATAGAATTATTTAATTTATAATTTATCTCGCTGTAGTTTTTAATTCGTTACTACTCATACTACTACTACTACTAATAATACTATTGGATGTTTTTTTTTTTAATTTTCGGATAACGTGAGGCAGTTCATTTCAAGTAGAGGTTTCGTTTTGGTTATTTTTTTTTCGTTCGGCATTTTTTCAAGTAAATGTTACCTTTTAACGGCTTCTGTAAATACCCAAATAAAGAAGCTGGGATCTTTTTGTGTCTTTGTTTTTCCTCCCTTGTTACGTTTAAAATCTCCCAATGAAATTATTGAACTGATTGAAATGTGTGAAGTTGTAGTTGAAATTTCACGTTAGCTAAGTATTCATTTTTGATCTCTCCGTATAATATGGTTGGCTGGTTAATTTTTCGTTACATTAACGAATAGATTTAGAAAAAAGTTTGTCAATAAGTGAGTAACCTCATAAATATGCTTTTATCGTTTGTGAATGTTTCGAATATTTAAACATCGTCATCGTATTCAAGTTATCATTTGGAAGAAATTTAAACCAAGATAAATTTTTATACAAGGAAGTGATTCAACAAAGGCAGGCAAATCATTCGGAGATAACAAAAATGGCATGACAAGGACATAGTCCTCAACACCGTTTTTTTTATTAAATCACAAATTTTCCAAACAAAATTAAAAAATTCAAATTTCGTGAGAAATTTCCCGCGTAAAAGAATTTACTTGTTACACAAAAATATTAAAACTTCAGTTTTTTTATTTATTCAGAACGAACAATTAAACGCAACCAAAAATAAAATATCTACAGGTGGTGATAAAGTCACACACCAAGCTTATAATTTGCAAAATCCCCGAAATATGTAAATTCTTAATTTGAAAAACATTTTAATGTAAAAGTCGATCGGCAGTTGTTTTTCCGCTATGACATTATTTTTTAAGGGAAACCCTAAAGCTGCTTTTCCTGTTTTGAAGATTTGAAGAATTGGCGATTAAGGAGGGGGTATGAAACATGTATGTTTGACGTAAATTGCTGTAAACTAACCCTAAAGACAACAACACACATAGAAACAGCTGATTAAACCAGTGAGAAACGCGCATGCGTCTTCAAATTGCCCTCCCAAGAAAATTTGAAAACAGTTGAACATAATTTTTGGAGATTTTGTTGGCAATAGGGGAAATGATCACGTGATCGACGAAACCAATACCTCCGAACCAGGAAATTCAGCTTAAAAGAGCACAGACTTGGCGATATTCGGGCAACCAGATTCCTTCCAAAATTTCACCAACGTCCGTGTGCTCTATCCATAACTTTTCATCTTTCTTCTTGTCAGTTAAAACAAACGCCGATCGATAGTTTGTTTTTAAAATTAAAAATTTACCTGTTTCAGGATTTTGCAAAAAAAATATTCAACTTAAGCATATTAGGTTTGGCACTACTGGTTAAAAGACCCCCCCCCCCTTTAAACTTACAAAAGAAAATTAGAGTTTCAACTTTAACAAAAACCTTCAAGGTTTTGTCAAAAACATAAACAAAAGACAATCGATTGTTTAAATACAAGAAACAAAAAAAATGGTCGTCGGTTGGAATGTAATATTTTTCTGTTTACATTTATGCACGTATTCTGGTATACATTTTTATTCCACACCACTTGAAAGTTGAATAACAAATAGAAGTAACAATACAAAATCAATAAATAATAAGTATGACGTTCTATCGTCTGGGCTACTGGAAGACGTAGCCTCTGGTAATGTAGTGAGTATTCTACTTCTGCTTCACTTCCACCTCTCTTGTTCAGCGGTTGGCTTTGTTGACGTCTATGGTTGTATGGAGCACGATGTGGAGTATAATAAGCGTTGCTCTTGATAGAGATGTGTGGGACGGATGTTTCCAACAATTAGCTGCACGGAAAAAGTGTGTTTGTGCTTCCGACAATAAGCTGCACGGAAGGCTTTGGCAAGTGTTCCCGACAATAGGCTGCACAAGGCGCACCGAAGCTAAACCGATCGAAATATAATATTTTTCCGTCGCAAATAAATTAAAATTGATAACAAAAGACCTTCGAAAATATAAACAAAAGGCGATCGATTGTTTAACAATTGCAAGAGACAAAGAAAAAGTCTGCGATTTGATTATAAGAAAACTTCTCTGTTCACCTTCGCGTGCAAAATAAATTAAAAGCGATAACAAAAGACGTTAGCGAACATAAACAAAAGACGGTCGATTGTTTGACAAACGCAAGAGACAAAAAAGAATATTGAACGATTTGAATAAGAATAATAAGAGGGCCTTTCGTTCTTCACCTTTGCATTAAAAAATAAAAAAACATGAAAAGCGACAGCATAAGACGTCCGAAAACAAACAAAAGTCGTCCGAAAACAAACAAAACCCGATTGAAAATGTAAACAAAAGTCGATGGAAAATATAAACAAAAGTCGATCGAAAATATAAACAAAAGGCGATCAATTGTTTAACAATTGAAAGAAACAACAAAAGTATCAACGATTTGATTATTAAAAAAAAAACCTTGCGTTCACTTTTGCGTTAAAAATAAATCAATAGCGATAACAAAAGACGTTCGAAAGCATGAACAAACGCCGAACGACTGTTTAACAAATACAAGAAACAAAACAACGACGACTCGATGATGAGGAAATCCTTCTGTGTTCACTTTTACGTAGAAGATAAATTAAAAGCAATAACAAAAGACGATCGATTGTTTAACAAAAGCAAGACATTATTTGAATAATAAGGGAAACTTTCGTTTTTCACTTAATAACACAAAAGCGACAGCAAAAGACGTCCGAAAACAGAAACAAAAGCCGATCGAAAACATAAACAAAATCCGAACGAAAATATAAACAAAAGGCGATCGAATGTTTAACAAATGTAAGAAACAACAAGAAAAAAGTAGTCAACGATTTGATTATATAAAAAAAAAAAAAACTTGTGTTCACTTTTGCATTAAAAAAAATCAAGATCGACAACAAAAGACGTCCGAAAATATAAACAAAAGCCGATCGAAAATATAAATAAAAGGCGATCGATTCTTTAACAAATGCAAGAAACAAAAAGAAAAAAGTAGTCAACGATATGATTGTAAAAAAAAAACTTGTGTTCACTTTTGCATTAAAAAAATGAAGAACGACAACAAAAGAGGTCCGAAAACTAAACAAAAGACGTTCGAAAACATAAACAAAAGACGATCGAAGACGTAAACAAAAGACGATCGATTGTTTAACAAACGCAAGAAACAACAAGAAAAAAGGTAGTCAACGATTTGATTATTAAAAAAAAACTTGTGTTCACTTTTGCATTAAAAAAAATCAAGAACGACAACAAAAGACGTCCGAAAACATAAACCAAAGTCGATTGAAAATATAAACAAATGCAAGAAACAACAAAAAAAAGTAGTCAACGATTTGATTATTAAAAAAAAGTGTTCACTTTTGCATTTAAAAAATTCAAAAACGACAACAAAAGACGTCCGAAAACAAAAGCCGATCGAAAATATAAACAAAAGCAGATCGAAATATAAACAAAAGCAGATCGAAATATAAACAAAAGTAGAACGAAATATAAACAAAAGCCGATCGAAATATAAACAAAAGCAGATCGAAATATAAACAAAAGTAGAACGAAATATAAACAAAAGCAGATCGAAATATAAACAAAAATTGAACGAAATATAAACAAAAGCCGATCGTAAATAAATATAAACAAAAGGTGATGGACTGTTTAACAAATGCAAGAAAAAACAAAAAAAAGTAGTCAACGATTTCATTATACACAAAAACTTGTGTTCACTTTTGCATTTAAAAAATTCAAAAACGACAACAAAAGACATCCGAAAACATAAACAAAAGACATTAGAGAACATAAACAAAAGAAGATCGATTGTTTAACAAACGCAAGACACAAAAAAGAATAGTGGACGATTTGATAATAAGAGAACCTTTCGTTTTTCACTTTTGCATTAAAAAAATCAAAAGCGACAACAAAAGACATTCGGAAACAAACAAAAGACGTCCGGAAATATAAACAAAAAAAGGTCCGAAAACATAAATTTAAAAAGTCCGGAAACAAAACAAAAAAAAATCAGGAAACATAAAAAAAAGTCCGGAAACATATACAAAAAAAACGTCCGAAAACATAAACAAAAAAAAACGTCCAAAAACATAAACATAAAAAAATTCGAAAACAAACAAAAGCCGATCGAAAATATAAACAAAAAGCGATCGATTGTTTAACAAATGCAAGAAACAACAAAAAAAAATAGTCAACAATTCGATCATAAAAAAAACCTTGTGTTCACTTCTGCGTTAAAATCAAATCAATAGCGATAACAAAAGACGTTCGAAAGCATAAACAAACGTCCAACGACAACGAAAAATGATCAGCGATTCAATGATAAGGAAATCCTTCTGTGTTCACTTCTGCGTGCAAGATAAAATAAAAACAATAACAAAAGACGTTAGAGGAAATAAACCAAAGCGCGATTGATTCTTTAACAAATGCAGGAAACAAAAAAAAATGGTCGCCGATTTTGCTTTTGCGTTAGAAATACATTAAAAGCGACAACAAAAGACGCTCGAATAGGAATTTCAATGCAATTTTTTATAATAGTCAATTCTTGCTTCCCTAATAAAGTTATTGTTAAAATGGTTTATCATTAAAAAAAAAAAGTAAGAGTCAATGTGCGAGAGAGAAAGCACAAATCGGGGCGAGATTTCAATTAAAAGCAAGAAAGACAGCGCAAAACGGATCGCCAAGTCAATTACTCGCATTGTCTTACACTCGAACGCCACCGATCTCAGCGTGTAGCCGGGTTCGTCGGAATACCTGTCTTATCGTCCACCGTGAAGTCGGGTTTAAACCAGAAGTTATTATATTTCTTAATCCGAATCAAATGCTAATTAATAGTTATTTGAATACAATTAAAAATGACAAGACAAAATCACCGTGGGTTACAGTTGCTAACACGCACAATACGTCAACGATTATCGACCAAATAAGCTCCTCGTTTCAAGTTCCAAATAATCCAAGCTTTCGTCGCTGCACATTCACACTAAAAGAAAATGTCTAACATATCCGAAATTCTGGAGCAAATCGATTGGGGCAGCGGCTTTCATTTACCAGCGGCGAATGAAGAAAACCAAGAACTAGAGGCCCAACTGAAGACGCTCTTTATCCACAAGGCGAAAGCCAAATTTTTGCACGACAATGCCCAGTCGCAATTCGAAGAATTATGTAGGCATTTAACCTACGTTAAACAGGAAGCTGAACAATACCAGGTACCTCCCCCCCTCTCTCACACGCACACACACAACTCAAAACCAAACATTTTAGAAATTAATAACAACACACACTCAACAAATAAACATCGAAAACCACAAACTCAAGACCCTGCAAGCAAGCAAGGACAACTTAAAACAAGAGCTCAGGCACATGAACAAAACCATCGAAGATATAAAGGAGCGGCAAAACGTAAAGAGGGTGGATCTTACTAAAAACATGACGAAACTAGAGAAGCTAAAAAAGGAAACTGCGTGGGATGTGGAAGCGCTGGAAGAATGGGAGGTCTCCCTAAAAAAACGGGACCAGGACAACGCTTTGCTGAAAAAATTCGCCCGAGAAGACGAAAGCAAGGCCAACGACTTCGAAGCGAAAAGGCAGCACCTGCAAGTGGAACTCGTCGCCAAGAAAGCGCTCCTAGATAAGACCTTGACCGAGGTTGCGAGTTACGAGCAGGCCGTGGAAAAAGCAGGCAATTACATCATCCGCGCCTCATACAAACGTTAACCTCAAAATTTCCTCTCCAGGTAAGATCTTCAAGCAGCAGGTCGAAGAGAAATTCAGTTTGATCGAACGTTGGCAAGACGCGGTGAGGAACTTACACCAAAGAGACGAGGACATCAGCAGGGCGAGCAGGGAGAACGGTATTGTGCGTGAAACAATCGTCAAGCAAGAGGAAACGCTCGAGGAACAAAACAACTTCTTAAGCAACGAGAAAAACAACAACAAAGTAATCGAGGAGGAAATCGCGGGGTTGAACGCCGTTGGTTCGGCGAAGAGGAAAGAACTGAGCCTAATATTACACTTTTCGCTCACCCTCACCGGGCAGGTAAGTGCCTATTCTCTCTTTTTATCAAGTAAAACAAAAGCAAAACAAAAGACAACCAGCAAAAATATTGACACATACAGAAAAGGTAAAAGCAGAACTGGTGTGCGAGACTTAACGAGTGCGAGTAAAATGCGCTGCATTTTCTAGATGTTGAACAGAGATGGATATAAAACAGGCGGCGTCGTTAAAAGTTGTTGCATCGCCTTGGAAGGGGAAGAGCAGCGACAACATTGCTGATATATCCATCTCTGTTCTACATCTAGAAAATCTCGTTAAGAGCCGCACGCTAGTTCTGCTTTTACCTTTTCTGTATACGACACACTGTTAAGAGCCGCACTCTACTTCTGCTTTTACCTTTACTGTATACGACACACTGTATTCGGTATTCATTTGTTTGTTTTTCGTCTTTGAGGTAACCAGACTAAAAAAAAAAAAAAACAAAAGATGAACGGCATTAAAGTATTGCTAACTTGTTCACGCTCCCCATTTTAAAAATACGTTAAAAAATTACTTTGGCACTGAAATTTGGCATTCAGTTGTTTACTTTATCTCCTCAGAAGGAATAAAAAAAAATTAGTATTTTTTTCAAATGACATTGATATTTGTTTATTTTTTTCTCCTTCGAGCAGTAAAACAAAAGATGATCGGCAAATATTACGTACTAAAGTAACATTTTTTTGACAGACTGTTCACTCAACATTTTCAAAATAAATTTAAAAATTAATTTGACTTTCACGTTCATTTGTTTAATTTTTTTCCTCGGAACCAATAAGAAAAAGAACAAAAGACGATCACCAAGTGGATTATACCAAAATTCAACGATGTTATTTTTTTTAATGAACTATATGTTGGCTCTTCCTAAAATAAGTGGAAAATATATTTGACATTGATATTTGTCGTTCATTTGTTTCTTTTTTGGTCCAGAATAGAAAACAAAAACAAAAGATGATCGGCAAATGTTATGGACTAAAGTAACATATTTTTTGACAGGCTATTTGACATTAACGTTCATTTGTTTAATGTTTCTTCTCGGGTCAATAAGAAAAAAAGAACAAAAGACGATCAGCAGCGAATGTTATGTACTAAAATTCGATGTTGTTTTTTTTTTGAATGAACTATATGTTGGTTCCTCTTAAAATAAATAAAAAGAAATATTGGACATTGATATTTGTCGTTCATTTGTTTCTGTTTTTAGTCCAGAATAAAAACAAAACAAAAGACGATCGGCGAATATTAAGTAACTTCTTTTGACAGGCTTTTGGCTCAGTATTTTTAAAATAACTTTAAAAATTAATTTGGTGTTGACGTTCATTTGTTTCAATTTTTTCCTCACGCCCAATGAGAAAAGAAAGAACAAAAGACGATCAACAAAATGTCAAGTACGATTTGTTTGTATTTTTTTAATAATTCTAGATTGACTGCTTTTAAAATAAAAAAATATTTGACATTGATAATTCATTTGTTTGTTTTTTCGCCCGGAAAACATAAATAAATAATAAATAAAAAAATAACTTAACAAATTTATTTAATTTGTTTAATTTCTCTCCTCAGGACCAATGAGAAAAAGAATAAAAGGCGATCAGCATACCCTTATGTACGAAAATTCAACGTTTTCTCTTTTTTTTTTCTTGAATGAACTGTAGGTTGACTAATTTTAAAATAAATTAAAAAAATATTTGTCATTGATTTGTCGTTCATTTGTTTTCTCATCCCTGGGGCAAGAGGAATTAAAAAAAAAAGATGATCGGCAAATGTTATGACACTTTCTTTACAGGCTGTTCACGCCCTATTTTTAAAATAACTTTAAAAATTAATTCGGAACGCCCATTTTTAACTTAAAAATTAATTTGGCATAGACGTTTGCTGTTCATTTGTTCAATTTTCCTCCTCAGGATCAATAAGAGAGAAAAAAAAAACAAAAAACGATCACCAAATGCTACGTATTAAAATTCAACGCTTTTTTTTTTTTAATGAACTGTACGTTGGTTCCTTTCAAAATAAATTTACAAAACATTTGGCATTGATTTGTCGTTCGTCCTTGAGGCAAGAAGAATTTAAAAAAAAAACGATCGACAAATGTTATGTGACACTTTCTTGATAAGCTGTTCATGCTCCATTTTTTAAAATAACTTTAAAAATTAATTCGGAACTGATGTTTGTCTCTCTCCTCAGGCCCAACAAGAAAAACAAAACAAAAGACGATCAACTAGAAATCAACGCTTTGTGTTTTTTTTTTAATGAACCGTACGTTGATTTCTTTCAAAATAAATATTTATTTGACATTGACATTTGTCGTTCATTTGTTCGTCTTTTCGCCCTTGGAACAATAAAACAAAAACAAAAGATGATCGGCAAATATTATGCGCTAAAGTTCAACGCATTCAACTTCATTTGATTCGCTGTTCATTCGCCATTTTTAAAATGACTTAACTTGGCATCGACATGTGACCTTCATCTGTTTAATCTTTCTCCTTAGGACCAATAAGAAAAAGAAAAAAAAAAAGACGATCAGTAAATGTTATGTACTAAAATTAATCGCGTTTTTTGAAAACACTTGTATGCTTGGTATTTTTCAAATCAAAATTAAAATTAAATTTGACATTCATTTGTTTGTTTTTTCGTCCTTGGAGAATAGAAAAAGAGTCGAACGGTAAATATTTAACTTTAATTAACCTTTTTTTTTTGACATTCTACGATATTCATTTGTTTGATCTTTTTTCTCAGGACCAATATGAAAACTAACAAAAGACGAGCAGCAAATGTTTTGTGCTAAGATTGAACGCCGTATTTTTTTAACGACTTGTACGCTAAATTAATTTTCACGTTCATTTCTTTGTTTTTCTCGCCCTTGGAGAATAAGAAAACAAAAGATGATCGGCAAAAATTTGTGTTTAATTTTTTTTTTGACAGACCCTTGGTTCATCGCTTTAAAATAACCTTAAAAAAATTATTTGACACTGACATTTATTGCTCCTTTGTTTATTCCTTCTTCTCAGGACCAATGAAGAGAAAACAAACAAAAAACGATCACCAAGTTACACGCTAAAATACAACATGCAGTTTCCTTTTAATTTTTTTTTTTTTTGGCGAATTATACGTGAGCTACTTTTAAAATAAATTTAAAAAAAAACAATAATTTGACATTGACGTTTGCGTTCATCAGTTGTTTGTTTTTTCACCCTCGAGGCAATAAAAATAAAATAAATAAAAGACGATCGACAAATGCAAGGTGCAAAGTATTTAATTTTTATTTGGTAGCCCCCCCCCTCGTCATTTTTAAAATAACCTAAAGAATTAATGTGGCATCGACGTTTTCGTTCGTTTATTTCTTGTACTCGAGATCAATTAGGAAAAAGAACAAAACACGATCAGCAATTATTATGTACTTTGAACGTCTTTTTCTAACGACTCTGTATGATTGCTATTTTTAAAATAAATTTAAAATTACATTAAAGAAAAATTGACATTGATATTTGACATGCATTTGTTTGCTTTCTCGTGCTTGGAGAAAAAAAAATAGAAAACAAAAGACGATCCGCAAATGTCACATAATTAAGTGCAGTGTTGCCCTCCCCCCCTTTTGTTGAAGGAGCTGTACAAATTTAAAATAAATTTAAACAAAGAATTTAACAATGAGAAAATAAAAACAAAAGACAATCCAGTAAATGTTATTTACAATTTTATTGTACAGGGTGGTAACATTTTATTTACTGAGATCACAAAGTTTCTCTTTGGGAGACATGAAAAACTTTTTTTTTTACTTTACAGGGTGTTCTTGTTTCTGCCCCCCTACGTCGCTTTATAATGCGTGAAACTGTTTGTGAACTTAACCGAGCATGAATTAATAATCAATTTGTAATTTCAAGATTGGCGCTCGTAAATCGTAATTGAACGAAACGTACATAGATGGCGCCGGCGTAATTTTAAAATTCGGAGCGTAATTTAATCATAAAACGTAAAATATTGTTTTATTTAAGCTTGACAGTTCAGTTCAATTGCAATTGCAACAGCAAAATACGATGGATTGTCAATTTGACGTTCATAAATTATAGTTTGGAAAAATTTACATAGATGGCGCCACCGTAATTTTATACATAATTAATCAGTTCTTGTTTTATCTTAATCGTTCAGTCCTAGCTTTAATGAATCGCAAAGCTCGGTTTTGCGAGATTTAAAAGCTCTCAACTGCACTAAATTAAAACAGAACATCCAAAAGTAATTCTACGCAAAACTATTCTACAGGATGTTTTAATTTTTTTTCAACTTTACCTTCCCTCCAGCGACCCATCTTCCATGTTCAATAAAATCGCGAAGCTCGATTATCACTACATCGAATCACCACTCTACAGGATGTTCAAATTTAATCTGTTCATTTTAAGACTCTACATTAAAGTTGTTTTCAGGTGAATTGCCTGAAACGTGTCACGCACTCTTCGTCCCACAATTTGGACAAAGAACGGAAACGCCGCCGTTTTCTGGAGAAGGAGCTCTCCGAGATGTATTTCAGGGTTGCGAAAACCGAGCAGGAAATCGAAGAAGCGCGGAGCAAACTGCAGGAAATCGAGGGCTCCTCGGTGACCAGCGTGGAAAGGCTGAAGCACCTGGAGCAAATCAGAGAATCCGCGCACAAATCCACCGACACCTTAATTGCTGAAACAGAGAAGCTGCAATGTGCCCTGCACAAGGCTCAGGTCCAGCTGAAGCAGGAGAAGGACGTGAGCAAGCTGAAAGAGATGCAAATTTCCGGAAGTGAAATGTCCATTAAGTTATTGACGAAACGCACCAAAGAAACTCTGAACAGATTGGAACTACAGAAAGAACTCATACACGACTTGGTAAGTCATCGCAAAATTTAAGATTATACAGGGACATCAGAAATTATCTCAATCCACGTGACCCCACCGTATAGGCAACACATTGTAGTCTGTTAGTAAGAATGCTACAAAATGCTACAGAAACCTACAGCCAAGACATCATTGACAAATACACTCACTTTTCCCAGTGTTGCCACTTCTAATTCAAATTGGCCACATGAGTTGAAATCATTTCTCATGTCATTGTATTTCCAATACAGAACACAAAGATCAACGAAATGGAAGTCAAAATCGCAGAGCTTCAATACCATGGGGTTAGCAAAGATGATGACCCATCATGCGCAAAAGACGCCCGAATTTTCGACCTAGAACATTCACTACTTGAGCACACCGAGGTAAGAAAAATTTTTGCAAACTGGTTCCACCCCTGACAAAGGAGTTTCAACAGGTGAAGAACTTCCTGCAAGAGCAAGGCAACAGCATCCAGGAAAAAATGCGGAAACTCCGCGCTTCCGTCATCGAAGAAAACGCACGTTTAGAAACCCTTCGGGGAAAACTCCGCGAGCAAATGCTCCTCGTCGAGGGTGGAGCGAGGCAAATCACGGGGGCCAAAACACGTTCACAAAACCTACAGGTAGAAGAAAACGTCCTACGACTGAAGGTCTCCCAGACAAACAACTCTGTATCAGAGGAAGACCAAAACATCTACGACTTACAAAAATTTCGACTCGAAATGGAAACCGTACGTTAACTCCCTCCCCCCCTTTTTCTTTAATAATCAAACCAATTTGATTTAGGCGCAAAGAGAACGCGAGATTGAAGTTGAAACCCACAAGGAGGTCCTTGCGGCACGCAAGAAGAATTTGGATGAAACGAGGGGGAGAATGAAGGCCGATATTAAGCAGAGGCAGAAACGCGTCCAGCAGTTTAAAGAGAAGAATGGTGCATTGCTCGAGACTCTTGGAAAGGACGAGGATGGCCAATGCATGTCGATTGTTCATTTCACGGTGAAGAACGCGCAGGAGAAGCACTTCCTGCAAGAGCAGGGTGATGAGCTTGACGGGAAAATCCGGAAGGCAGAGAGAGAAATAATCGCAATAGAAAACACGCTGAAGATGGTCAACAGGACCAACACGATCTTCAAAGATAACCTCGCTTCTATACATACCGGAAGTAAGACGCTTACTTTTTTTTGTACTCTATGTATCGGGTGTCTAAGTCAATTCGTGCAATTTTTTTTTACTGAGCAACTTGTGACAGTAACTGTCAATATTTACTTGTTTTACTTTTTAATTTAATTGAAATTGACTAAGAGCAGTATTTCTTATACAGGCTGTCCCACGATGTGATCTCATTACTTCGTGTGTGTGATCTTTAGACCAAATAGAGTAAAAAATTCTAATAAAGTTATGCCGTAAAGAGAACCGTTTTCAAAATACGGAGTGTTAGATTTTTATTTTTCAAATAATTACTATTTCAGAAAAGATGGTGGGTCCAAGTGCCCTAAATAACATTCCGAATTAGGTCTGGTGCCCCAAAAATGTCTTCTAAGATCATCAACAGTCTCTGATGGAATTTTTCTTATTATTTTGTTGTGCCAAAATGTGTCGAGTGCCAAATTCTAAGTCACGTAGCCAAACGTTGTTCACAACAGAAGGATATCTGTGGACACTGTGGAGGTAAAGGTCACCATTGTCAGAACTGCTCTAACAAAAATATTTCGGCGTGCGCGAGTCGTGGTAAAAAGTGTAACAGTAAAGAGTGCCCCACTCAGCAGATGTTAATGAAAAGACTCATCTCTAAGACTGATTATGGATCATAAGTCTATAAATGTCAGTGGAGGTGAGGATAGCCATCATGAAGAGCAGAAGATCATCACAAGATCACCATCGTTAAGGGCGCAAGCAAGGAAACCAGAAGCAGACAGACGAAGATCGTCCTGTTTCACACGAAGAAGAAGGAGAGTTGGTAGATAAGGTGGTAGGAAAGGTAGTACATAAGGTTGTAGATAAGGTAGGAGATAGGAAGGAAGAGGATAAAGCAGTTGGGGAGGATGAGGAAGAAACAGAGATACGCGAAAGCAAGGACGCGTGCACGCAAATTGACTCAGGACTCAAAGGATGGAGATCTCCACTCAGTTGCGTGGGATGCGGTAGACGCAGAAACAACAAGCACAAGTTCATCGATCAGAGGGCAGACAAAATTTGCAGGAAATCAAACAGGGACATCCCTCCCACAAATACAGTGCGATAGAGATAGACATACGTCTCTGCAGACTGGAGGCTCCTGCGATTTTAACAACAGCATTGAGGCATCCCATAAGGAAGTGCCACCTGAACGAAGGCATGATAGCATTCCCCGTACCAGAGGCAGTAGATCGTATTCAACTCAAGTACAACTGACATCACATAACCTCAACTATTATTGGAAGGTGTTTTCAGGCGACGAGGCGAACACCTTGACTAAAGAATAAGTATAGACAGTTTGTGTTGACACACGAACGATCAGTTTTTGAGTACAGCAAACAATGGCCATAATGCTATTCAATAACCAGACATCATTAACAATGTGGGGCATCAGAAAAGCACAACTCAACGCCGGAAGAAGTGCGAGTGTATTACATGAGGTAAGAAAATTGGCGGAAGAGCTACAGTTGGACATTGTTTGTTTGCAAGAACCATACACAATTAGGACTGCTGCCTGGCATGCCACTGACAGTAACCGACGGATCAAATCCTATGTGGGGGAATTGCAACGCAGAAAATACCCTCTCTAGCGTTTTTCTGCATTATAAAGAAAGAAGATGGCACTCTAACCAAGGATTGGAGGGACTCGACTGACACACTGCTGAAGATTCTCCTACCTGCCGACTCTCTAGACAACGAAGCGGACGAACAACACATACTCAGATAAGAGATGCTTGTCAGATACACTACTGATGAGCAAGTGGCTATGTTCTCAGAGGAGGAGGTAAAAGTCGCAGTTCAAAAACTAAAAAAGGACCAGATTGCATCAAATGGGAGGTACAGTTGTAGCTCATTGATATATTGAAATATTCCTTTCTAGTATTACATTACGCATTAAGTTGTTCACTTACCTATGTCTGCAATAAAATTTGCACATCTTAATGTACGCTCCCTATTTACGGGATTTCATAAATTATCTGATCATATTGAAAATATTAATTATGATATCGTTGGTGTCTCCGAAACTTGGCTATCGAATGAAGACGATATTTGCAGCTTCTCTATTAACAACTTTATTTTTCTGCATAAACATCGTGTGCAAAGAGGTGGAGGTGTTGGATTTTACATTAATAAAAGACTTAAATATAAGATTGTAGATGTACCGGCCACCCATGAATTGCTGGATAATTTATGGATTAAGTTTACTCTCGGCAATATTAATTACATTGTTGGTGTACTATACCGCCCACCACAACTTTCTGGATCTACTTTCCTTGACAATTTTGAAGACCTTATATCTTTTCTATTACCGCTTGCTGATCATGTGTTATGTCTTGGGGACTTTAATATTAATTTTCTTGATGTTGATTCGACAAATACCAGAAACATGATTAGTTCTTTAAATGCATTCAACCTCCATCAAATAATTACTGAGCCAACTAGAGTAACAAGATGTTCCTCGACTTTAATTGATTACATTATTACGTCAGATTTAAGCATTATTTCTAAATCAGGAATCATCACTTCTCTTGAGATATCAGATCATTATTTAACATTTTGTGACATTGCTTGTGGAAACTTAACTTTTAATCCAATTTTTAGAACTTACAGAAGCTTCCGTTATTTCAATTATGAGCACTTCCAAATTGATTTAGAAGCGTTACCGTGGTATTCTCTGTACCATTTAAATGATGTCGACAACATGGTCGCCTTTCTCAATACAAATTTGACAACCTTATTTGATTTACATGCTCCCGAAGTCTCTTCTAAATTTACTAAACCTAAAGCTCCTTGGCTGACTGATGTTATCAAAATAATGATATCTATGCGTGACAAAGCTCATGCAAGGTTTCTTAGAACAAAGCTACCGCATCACTGGGACTATTACAAATCTCTCAGAAATTTGGTTACCTTTTCTGTTAAGCAAGAAAAAAAGGCGTACTTAAATTGTACCTTTTCTTCTGCAAATAGGAGAGTTACGTGGAAAAAGCTCAGAAATCTAAATATACACTCACGCCCTCATAAAACTGTTCCGGATTACCTAGCAGATGTCAATAACATTAATGATTTCTTTCTGAATTCGATTACGTCTACTAATACAGATAATAACTTACTAAATTTTTATTTAAGTAATTTCCGTGTTAATTTTGAATCATTATTTACATTCGAACCTGTTTCTGAATGGGAAGTAACTAAAATTTTGCTGAGCATAAAATCCAATAGTATAGGTGATGATGGTCTTAATATAAAGTTAATCGATATTTGCTGTCCATTTTTAATTCCTTATATTACTTTCATTATAAATTTTTGTTTGCAAACTAGTTCTTTTCCGTCTTTGTGGAAAACAGCACTGGTTCACCCATTACCTAAAATAAATAATCCCGAAGAACTAAAAGATCTCCGTCCTATTAGTATATTGCCTTGCCTTTCTAAAATACTGGAAAAAGTTATGTATAGACAAATCAGTAACCATTTGAAATTATATAATATTTTACCGTTGCATCAGTCTGGGTTTCGCTCTGGATACAGTTGCATGACCACTACGTGTGACATTACTGATGACATTTTTAGAAATATGGAACATAATAAACTTACTGCCTTAGTGCTACTTGATTTTTCTCGCGCGTTTAACACTGTCAATCACTCACTTCTTGTAGCCATTTTGAAATACGTTGGATTAAGTCATAGTGCTGTTCTATTATTTGAAAATTATTTGAATGGTAGGCTACAAAAAGTTGTGCTCAATCAGTCTGTATCCAATTCTTTAGAGTTGACACAGGGAGTTCCACAAGGATCTATTCTTGGTCCTTTACTTTTCAATATCTATACCTGCAATCTGACAAGCGTGTTACAGCATTGTAAAAGCCATCGATATGCAGACGATACTCAGTTGTATTATTCTTTTTGTCACAATGATATTTCAACTGCTATTTCTAATATTAATGATGATATTGTTAAAGTAATAGATTTTTCTTCCAAACACTCTCTAGTCATTAATCCGACTAAGTCATCTGTAATTTTATTTGGTAAAACAATAGACCGTGAACGAGCAAGGAATAAATTTTTTATTACAATCGGAAATGCAACTCTAAATCCAGTTGATACAGTTAAAAGTTTAGGTTTACACATTGATGAAAAATTACGCTTCACTAAGCATGTATCCTCTTGTATACAGAAAGCAATAACGAATTTAAGGTTGATTTACTCGAATCGTGACTTTTTGAATAAAAAAATTAAATGCATGCTGCTCGAGTCATTAGTTCTATCACATTTTAACTATTGTGATGTAGTGTATGATCCGTGTCTAAATTACATGGATTCTTACAGGATTCAGAAAATTCAAAATTCGTGTGTTAGGCTTATTTTTGGGCTCCAGCGCCGTAATCATGTTTCTGATAAATTGGCAGAGTTGAATTGGCTTAATATGAAGTCCAGAAGACTGCTGCATTCAGCAATATTTTTCCGTAAAACTATTGACACACAAACACCTCCTTATCTTTACAATAAAATCAAATTTCGTACGGACGTGCATAACATTAATGTTCGCTTTAAAGGTCTCATCACTCCACCCTTGCATAAAACTGCCTTATTTGAAAGGAGTTTCACCTACAATATTAGTAAAATTTTCAACAGTATTCCGTCCGACATTAAGTGTTTATCATTGTCAGTTTTCAGGAGACGCTTGCGAGCATTACTGTTTCTGAGCAAAATTTAAATGCAATTCAGTGGTCAGATAATTTCAGTTTATTAATGGGCAATAGGTAATTCTGTTTTGTTTTTCTTTTTGTAATCTTTATATAGTAATGTTATTGTTATGTTATACGTGTGAACGCATACCAGGGTTAATTTGAAAAACAGATTTTTATCTGAAATTCGCCCTGTGATTCAATCAAATCAAATTAATTTTTAGTTCTAGTTTCATTATGCTTCATTTTGTATACATTGTCCGCATGTATATAGATTTGATTGAATAAAGGCATTATTATTATTATTATTATTATTACTACAAGTATTACTGTAGGACCTCATTCCAAAACTAAGGAAGACCCGCAACCTGTTCTCCTCTACCAATTACTCATTCTTCAAACCGATGATTATTACACGTAATGGAAAGTGTGCAGGGGCATCATCATGCTGGTACAACACACAATGTTTAATCGCCAGAGGGATGTTCTAACATGTCTTCCATATGATCGTTATGTCTTTTCTGAAGTTGTAATTATTCCCCAAATAAGAATCTAACACTCTGCATTTGGAAAGCGGTTCACTTTAGGGCATAACTTTATTAGAATTGTTCACTCTATTTGGTCTAAAGATTACGTGAACGAAGTTGTGACCTCGCGTCATGGAACAGCCTGTATAAGTGGTTTGCGACTTGGCTAAATGTAATATACAATAAAAGATACGCCTCTACAAAGGCGCTTTGGTTCAGGAATTTATTTAGGCGCCCTGTACGTAATTAATAGAAACCGGATTTTAGGTAAAATACTGTTACATTCTGTGATGCAGATTTTATTTTTTTAGACTGGTTACGCCACCTATTGAGCCAGTTGTTCTAGTATTTTCCTGACTCGCCGCCCCAGGTGGCGCTAGAATTTGCCGGAAACATAATTAATTTAGTTTGCGACATGAACGCGACGCGATGATAAGAAACGCAATGTTCTATTAAAAAAAAAATTAAAACAATTGAAAATTTCGAAAACCTGGCAGTCACATGTTTTTCTGAGATTACCATAAAATCGAGCAGGAAAGGTCCTAGAACTTTTCTAATTTAAGTTACTTCATTAAGATTCAAATGAATAAATTAGTGTTGTCCCGTGGACATCCTGTATACATATAAGTGCTTCAAAAATAAGCATAATTATCTCTCAAAAAATAACTCTTGAAAGTGCAATGATAAGAATAGCAATTATAAAATCAATGCTTTGGGATTTTAGAAATTCAAAAAAGGGGTAAGTTTTTCTAAATTTTCAATAAACCAAATTTTTTTAAGGTACAGAGTTCTGATGAGGCCCAATAAGACCGAAATACATATATAAACTCTTTCCTAACACTTTCTATATTGCCAGTTACACAATTTTAATTAATTTTGATAAGAATAGCAAATAAAAAATTAATCCAGAAATAAATGAAATACGTAAATAGCTGCAAAATATTATTTCGGGGAAACTAATACGTAATAATTAAAAAAAAAAACAATTAAACCGCACGACTGTCTTTCTTTCTTGTATTTTTGACAATAAAAAAATATAAATAGCTTTAAAAGTTGATTAATGTCATAGAAATAAACAAAAGACAACTTCATAGAAATAAACAAAAGACAGCTTCATAGAACTAAACAAAAAACAATCAGTTGATCGACTATTTTTCCCTTGTTTTTGTTTTTTTTTTATTTTTTATTTTCAGAAGTTACAGGGTGGGTCAATACAATGAGAAGAGAAAAATTTTTCTTTCCTATAAAAATATTTTAACATATACAAAATATTTGACATATGTTCCGCAAAATATTAGCAGGGAACGGCATGATTTTTTAAATAACCATCCTGTATGTTTTAATGTTTCAGAAAGACACGTAAAAAGTGTGTAATACTAAAAAAAAAACTATTACCGTTAAATTGAGAAAACCTACAATAGAATTGAAGAGGAACATGAACACCATCCGTTCATAAGAGACAGAGGGTGTTATGTTTAAAACATTTGACTAATGACAGTTCGAAAATTTGACAATTACAGGCTTAGACATTTGAGAAAACAAAAAAGACACGTAATTAACTCAGAAAAATAACACTTGGTAATTGCAATAATAGAAATTGTAAATAAAAATTAATTTACAAATAAACAAATATTATTTCGAAAGAAAATTATAAACAAAAAGCAATCAAAGCACTTAACTGCTTTTGTTTCTTTAACTGTTCACACTCAAATAAAGAAAAAAAAACATTTGCCATAAAAGTTGACAAAATAAACAAAAAACAATCAATAATAACAGTAACGATGATAAATTCGTTCAGGTAAACGCAGATATGTAAACAAAAACTTTAGTCGTTAAAACAATAAACAATCAATCGACTGTTTCTTGTCGTATGGACGTGTGTTCTTTAAATAATCGTTAAAAATAAACAAAAGGAGATCAATTGACTGCCCTCTGTTGTATTTGATAGGGTCGGGTTGACTAAACAAACAAATGACAACTTCACAGAAATAAACAAAAAATGAACAAATGATTGGACTGGTTGTCATTTGTTTTTTTTTTTTCTTGAGGTAATTAATTAATTTGTTTACGTAAATATAAATGTAAAATAAAACAACTTTCAAATATTTATAAAATAAATTGGGCGTTTGTTCTTAAATGTTAAAAAATAAACAATAAACAAAAGACGATCAATCGACTGCGTTTTGTCGATTGGACGTTCGCTCTTTTTATGACCGTTAAAAAAAATTAACAATAAACAAAACAAGATCAATCAATTGCTTTTCGTTGTATTTGATTGGGTTAGGTTGACTAAATTCACAGAAATAAACAAATGATATCTTCACAGAAATAAAGAAAAAATAAATAAATGATCGGAATGACTCTCGTTTGTTTTTTTCTCTTTGAGGTAATTAATTAATTCATTTGCGTAAATATAAATGTAAAAAGAACAACTTTCAAATACTTATAAAATAAATAAATTCTTAAATAATCATTAAAAAAATAAACAATAAACAAAAGACGATCAGTCGACTGATTTTTGAAGATTCGACTTTCGTTCTTCAAATGATCCTTAAAAAATAAACAATAAACAAAACAAGAACGATCGATTTGACTGAGTCGGGTTGACTAAATTCACAGAAGTAAACAAATGACATCTTCACAGAAATAAAGAAAAAATAAACGAATGATTGGATTGGCTGTCATTTGTTTTTTTTTTTCTTGAGCCAATTAATTAATTTGTTTAATAATAATCAATTTACTTACGTAAATACAAATATAAAATGAACAACTTTCAAATATTTATAAAATAAATTGGGCGTTCGTTCTTAAATAATCGTTAAAAAATAAACAAAAGACGATCAGTCGACTGATTTTTGTCGATTGGACATTCGTTCTCCAAATGATCGTTAACAAAATAAACAATAAACAAAATGCGATCAATCGATTGCTTTTCCTTGTATTTGATTGGGTCGGGTTGACTAAATTCATAGAAATAAACAAATGACATCTTCACAGAACTAAACAAAAAGTAAACAAATGTTCGGGCTGGCAGTCATTTGTTTTTTTTTTTTTTCTCTTGAGCCAATTAATTAATTTGTTTACGTGAATATAAGTGTAAAATAAAACAACTTTCAAGTACTTATAAAATAAATTGGGCGTTTGTTCTTAAATAATCGGAAAAAAACCAAACAATATCTAAACAAAAGACGATCAGTCGACGATCGACTGACTGTCGTTTGTTCTCTCTGGAATTAATTCGGTTAGGAAAATAAATAAACAAAAGACGAAGTATTTAACTAAACAAATTAAAGAAAAAAACAAAAGAAAAAATAAAAGAAAAAACAAAAGAAAATCAATACGACAAGAAGCTGTCGACTGAGCTTCTTATCGTATTGACTTTCGTTTGTTTTTCTCTTTAATTTGTTTAGGAAAATACAAATGTGAGAAAAAAACTTTCAGAAGTCATAGTTATAAAATAAACAGAGTGTTTGTCCTTAGTCTCAAAAAAAAAAACAAAAACAAACAATAAACAAAAGACGAACATTCGCCTGTTTTTCCGTCGTATTGGGCGTTTGTTTTTTTTTTAAATAATCGTTAAAAAAAGCAATAAACAAGAGAAGATCAATCCATTTGCGTTTTGTTGTATTCGATTGGATTGGGTTGACTAAATTCGCAGATATAAACAAACAAACAAATGACTTTCGTTGATTCGTTCGGTTAAACACAAATGTAAAAGAAAAACTTTCAGAACATACTTTTATAAAATAAATTCAATAAATAATAAGATTTAAAAAAAATAAACAAATAAAAGGAAACCAGTCAAATACTTTTTGACGTGTTTGGTTCATTTAAATTTACGCAAAAATATAAATTTGCACGTCTTTAAAGAGTTTCATTTACGCATAAATTTCACAGAGAAAATATTTATGTATTTTTTTTTTATAAGCAGACGTAAAACTCTTAGCGCTATCTTATTTTCAAACTGAGAAGTTTCGCGCCATATTATTACGTCACTAAACGCCAGCCAATGACATGTCGCTTCGCGTTCGCTTTCGAGAATAACTCAATTTTTATTTGTATTTGTATTTCATCGTGCAACAAATCGGAAATACAAAAAAAAAGCACTGTAATAATCAAAAATAATTATTTTCAAATTGTCCGTTTTGTATTTCAACGATGAATTAATCGGAGGCAACAATTTAGTTCTATTTTAAATGCGCCGATTACCTAATCGTTGACTATAAAATCGCATGAATTTTTTGTTTTATGTAAAAAGCATCAAACGAAAAGAAATATTTTTATAAGCGAATTCCGTACACCTGGATATTATGAGTTATAAAAACAATTACAAAAAAATGGGTTCGCTTTCATTAACACGTTGCCAGCTTGCAGGTCCTTTCCCTGCGTCGTTAAACCGCGCATTGAAAATCGCAACGCGCACCGACAATTCTGCGATGATCATTCGAACTGGCAACGTTGCAAACCTTCCTCGCATCCGATTGGCCAACTCACGAGGGAAGAACGGCCGTTTCAAAATCATTTAAAACTATTTTAACTAAACAAAACGTATACTAAAAGCATTTTGGGTTGAGTTAAAAAGCATTCGCGTTGTTTTAAAGCGCTTGCGAAATACAAACTAATAGAATACGGAAGGGCACTTACATTTTGCGTTGCATCCAGACATCCCCATAACCTCCGACGCGTTTCTCAACGAACTTAGAAGCTCACGAACACGAAAAACAGTTTTTCACGTGAAAATTCAACCAAACACACACAAAATTCCAGCAATAAAACAGACCGTTGCTAACTAACGCGTAGTGTGCCAGACGCCGCGAACTTCAATTGTTTCATTTCAGCGGGGAGCAGGGTCGCCAACTCCTAATTTCGAATGTTACTTGCACCGATGCGATGTTCGATATAAAGCGCGTTCAATTCAAAAACTTAACGTGTTTTAGATGCGGAAGGCCTAAAAATGAAGCGATTAGAGGAAGAAATAATCGAAACGAGCCTGAAGTTGCGTCAAGTAAAGGCACTTTTCGGCAAGAAGCAGCGGCATGTTCAGGGTGAGTTGCACAAAGAATTTAATAGTAATTAGACAGCCTCGTGTCTACGAAAATTTTCAGAGCTGCGTGAGACTTTACAAAAACTGAAATTTAGCAAAGCAGACCTCGACGAGCTCCTGTTGCAAAAGCGAAACGAACGCGCCTCTTTACAAAAAGAAAAGGAACTAAGGGCGGAGAAGTTGAGGCAGGCGACCAACCTGATCAATCGAAAGAAGGTCTTAAAGAACGAAAATTTAAAAAAATACGAGGTACGTAACATTCATAAACCTGAATAGTTCCTAACAGTGTTGCCACCAATAAGCTTTCACAGAAAGTCTGAATTTAATCACCAGAAACAAACTTTTACTGCCACCCACTCAACAATCTCGGGAAGTATTGCCACTTAAGTAAACTTAAAGTGTTGAATGTTTATTTTAAAAATTTAGAATTAAGCATAATTAATGTTGAAATAGGCCTGGAAGAATACTTCTACTTTGATGAAATAAACAAATGAAAACATAGGATTTGAAATAAGTAAATAAACGAACTAGATTTAGGACTGGACTGGTAACACTGGCCTCTACATAAAAGACCACTGAAAACAAAAGAAAATGGCAGCTGATGTTCTTCAGCATTGTTTTGTCAAAAACATAACAAACAAAAGACGATCGAAAGCAGGAAATGTCAATATGGACATAAGGAAATGTTTTGTTTTCACTTTTGCGTCAAGAAATAAACAAAAGATACATAATACTCGAATGTCATTCATTTGTTTCTTCGTCAACCGCAGTCTTTTTGCAAAATAACGTCTTCGCAAAAATGTAATTTTGATGAAATAAACAAATAAAAAAAAATAAAATTTGAAATAAGTAAATAAATAAACTAGAATTAGGACTGGCAACACTGGCCTCGACATAAAAGACCTCTGAAAGCAAAAGAAAACGGTAGCTGATGTTCTTCAGTATTGTCTTGTCAAAAACATAAACAAAAGACGATCGAAAGCAGGAAACAAAAGAAGACGATAATTTGGACATAAGGAAATCTTTTGTTTTCACTTTTGCGTCAAAAAATAAATCAAAGGTGGTAAGAAAAAATACATAAACAAGTTTACAGATGTTTATAAAAATTATAGCGTTTTCTTCTTCGAAACACAAAAAATAAATAAACAAAATACGATCGATGGTTGGAAAGAAAACTTCCCGTTACTGTTTCTTTGCATGATTCGAATGTTATTCGTTTGCTTCTTTGCCAAACTTTTCCTGCAAATTACCCAAACACGACGTTTTTGCAAAAAAAAGTAAAAAAAAAATCTCTTACTAATTAATTATTTTATCACAGATGTCACCGCAAAATGACAGAATCTACTGAAGTATTGCCCTTTTTTTGTAGCATCTATCAAATGTTTCTGGCGTTGGTACCTGTCACATGAATGTCTGTTCATTTAGCGATAAAAGCAGGCTTCCAACAGAAACCCTAAAATTTTGACACTGACAGGTACTATAGAAAACAAAAAAAAACATTATTAATTCATTTATTTAAAAACTATTAATTTTGAGTAGTTTGGCTAAAATTATTGTCACTAAACCGATCATGAAATCACTGAATCATCGACACTCACTAGAAGGAATTCACAAGATCTAGGGTCAAAATCTATAAGTTGGCAACAACGAGCTGGTCAAACTCACTAGAATAAAGTAATTTAGATTTAGTTTCAAAATCACAAAATTGGCAACATTGGTTCCTATAGCCGTTGATTTTTATTTTTCAATTTCAGGCTAACCTCAAAATACAGTTCTTGGTTGAATGCAACGAGAAGGCGTTGAGGAAGTTCGTCGAGTTTTATTCACAAAACGAGGAGTCCGCAGAGATGATTAAACAATACCTAATCGCGAACAAGTTATATTTTAACGGGGCAAAGTTGAGTTACTCGCATCGCAGTAACAGCAGCAGTAATGACACTACAAGTTCAAGGTTGTCACACATAATCTTATCTTTCAGCCGATAGATAATCGAGAAAGTTATCCAAGTTTGCCATGAACAGTGTTCCTAACAACGTACTAGATGGCGCTTGAAACTTGCAATAGTGGGCCAAGAATCACTGTTTGAGTTGGCAGTGCTGAATTTTAGTTTTAAATGTTACAACTGGAGTAACTTCCGCTTGATACTGACAGTTGTCATTTTACAAGCGACATTTGACATTTCATGCACATAACCTGCAATATTGTCACCGTTTAGGTTATGTCAAATAACCCAACAAAACATATGTCAGGTTGCAGTGTTGCAAATAGCTGAATAAAAAAAATACTCTTAATAGTATTGCTAACTCAAACAGTTATTCCGATCCCCTTGTATTTCGCAATAGCAACTAAAATCTATTTTTAAGCTTATAAGTAAGAGATGGAATATATTTAGTTAGTGGAGTATCAAAGAATTAAAAAAAGAAACCTACAATTAACAAGTGACTCATCAGCAATATTGCCAACTCTTCATTGAATTGTCCCCTAGGCTTCCTAAATTTGTATTAAATGTCCCTATTTCTTTTTCCAAAAATGAAAGTTAAAAGAGAAATCAATTTAAAGAAAAAGTCATTGTCAAATACTCAAACAAGACAGAAAACTAACTGTATATTTCAAAATTATTTATGAGGACTTTAAAATGTTAATTTTTTTGTTTAAAAATATTTATTTTTATCATACACGGGTTATCAAAAGAAAATACTCCTACACATTACTAGGACTACTAGGTTGGCAACACTCCAACAGATGTTCATGCTACCAACATCAAGATAATAAAATTCCTTAAACAGCTAAAAACACGATTTTTTCGAAAGTATAAATAAAATAAATTAAAGTTAGAAAACGTAATAGATTTTTCGTAGGCGCAATAGCATAATAATTAATTATAAAAAGTAATAGATCTGTTACAATTGTAATAGCGCTAACAACACTGACCATGAAGCCAATGTTGCCAAAAAAAATATATAAACTTCGTAACTTTCGTTACGAGCGAATTTTAAATTTTTTATCAACTCTTGCCATGGAATCTGGTTGGCATGTCCTAGCTTTACCGTAAAACAGGATCAAGCAGTGTATCACCTAAGCTAAGACTGCTACCCAGATTTCATGGCAAGAGTTGATAAAAAAAAAATTATAGTCACATCGCTCTTAGCATTTTCGTTAACTTACACACATGTTACTTTAATCTTTGACAAAACAACAGTAACTGTGCCAACGAAATATTTTATAACGTTCATATCAATATGAATAACAGATGACGCCACTATAATCAAATCTGAGAATATACGATTTTAATCGCTTTTAAGTTTCAGACTCGAACGCAGTGTTACCAACGCGCAATAAATAGAAACCCTTCGAGAGTTGTCAAAAAATATGTTCCATTTGAATTTCGAGTTCTGAACCGTTCAAATCATGCGCAGTATGAAATTTATATTGAATTTTATGCACCGCTCATGCTCAGTGCAATTTTGAACGGTTCAGAACTTAAAATCCTGACGAATGGAAAAAACCTAAAAAATCCCTCAATTTATTAGATTCAGGAATAAAAAGACGTTGTAGCACACCGTGTAGTGGCGCCTTCTTGCGGAGGGCGATATAACTTAAGCCGGGGATGCGCGTGTGGGAGGACATTTTTCCTTTTTTGTCCAAGAACAGAGTTGCCAGGGTGGTTGAACGAAGTGAACGCGGTCGGCACGTGTCTTTTCATTCAAGTTTATGTTTTTTTCCAATATTGTTCTTTCCTTTATTAGTGCAAATCATCATCATTTCAAATTAGTGTTATAATTAAATTAGTTAAATACATATTCATTTCTTATAAACCACGACTCGTTTTTTTTTTTTGAATAATAAAACAACAAACCCACGCTACAACGTGAAAAAAATCATTAAAAATACTTGAAGTTAAAGCAAACTAACAGATGACGGTCGATTTTACAGCGATCTCTTTTTTTAATTGAAAAGAAAACAATATATGTAATATTCAAATAAAATTTAAAAAAATAAAAAAAAACAAAAGACAATCGATTTTACAACACAAGTCAGCAGATTAATACATTTTTTTTTAAATGTTGGGGAGGAAAGAAGACAAATAAACAACTCATAAAAAATATACGATATTTTAAAAAATAAAAACAAAAGACGATCGATTTTAGAGCGCAATTCAGTTAAATTAGTTTAATTAAATCGATTTCCATATTATTATTATACCATTTTGAGAAGACTTATTTTTCATTTGTTTAAAAAAACATTAACAATTCGAAAAAAAAAATAAAAATTCAAAAAATAAATTAAATAAAATAATAAAACAAAACAAAAGACAATCGATTTGACGACACAATTTAAGAAATTAATGTTTTTTTTTTTAATGAGAGGAAACTAAAAGAAAACAGAATTTTACAAAAATATGAATAGAATTGAAATTAAAAAAATAAAAACAAAAGACAATTGTTTTCCCCATACAATTCAGTAGAGTGATAAATTTAAAAAAAAAATGTTGGGGGAGGAAATAAAACAAATGAACAAAATTTTGAAAAATATAGGCTTATTTAAAAAAATAAAAACAAAAGAGGATCGATTTTTGAGCACACTACTCAGTTAAATTAGTTGAAAATTAAATCAATTTCAATATTATTATTATTATTGTACCATTTTGACAAGACATATTTTTCATTTGTTTAGAAAAAAAAATTAAGAAACAATTCGAAAAAAATAAAAATTCAAATAAATTAAAAAAAAATAAAAACAAAAGACGATGGATTTTAAGACACAATTTAAAAAATCATATTTTTTTAATGAGAGGAAAACAAAAGAAAGAATTTTACGAAAATATGAATGGAATTTAAATTAAAAAAAAAAGAAAACAAAAGACAATCGATTTTGCAACACTATTCAGTAGATTGATGATTTAAAAAAAATGTTGGAGAAGAAAGAAAACAAATGAACTAAATTAACTAATTCTTAAAAGTATACACAATATTTAAAAAAATAAAATAAAAACAATAGACGATCGATTTTAGAACACAATTCGGTTAAATTAAATCGATTTCATTATTATTATTATTATTATTTTGAGAAGACATTTTTTTATTTTTTTAAAACAATTAAGAATTTTTTTGCATAAAATTGTAGGCGCCATCTACATACAAACAATTCGAAAAAACTAAATAAAAATTCAAAAAATAAATTAACTAAAAAAATGCCAGAAACGCCGTCTACGTACGAACAATTCAAAAAAATAATAATAATAAATAAATAAATCAAAAAACAAATTAAATGAAAAAAATAACAAAAACGAAATACAATCGATTTTACGACACAATTAAAGAAATTAATATATTTTTTTTAATGAGAGGAAAGCAAAAGAAAACAGAATTTAACAAAAATATGAATAGAACTTAAACTAAAATTAAAAACAAAAACAAAAGGCGATTGTACTACACGATTCAGTAGATTGATAAAAAAAATGTTGAGGGGGAGGGACAAATGAACTACATTTTGAAAAATATAAACAATATTTAAAAAAATAAAAACAATAGACAATCATAATTCAGTTAAATGTAATCGATTTCAATGTTATTATTATACCATTTCACTTAAAAAAAAATATCAAACTGTTAGCGCCATCTACACACGAACGATTCGAAAAAATAAATAAGTAATAAAAATCAAAAAATAAATTAAATGAAAGAAATAACAAAAAAACAAGAGACAATCGACTTTATGACACAATTTAAAAAATAAATATATTTTTTTAAAAAGAGGAAAGCAAAAGAATTTTACAAAAATATGAATAGAAATTAAATTAAGAAAAGAAAAGACAATCGATTTTACAACACAAGTCAGTAGGTTGATGAATTTAAAGAAAAATGTTGAGGAGGAAAGAAAACAAATGAACAAAATTTTGAAAAATAAAAACAATATTTTTAAAAAATAAAAACAAAAGACGATCGATTTTAGAGCACAATTCAGTTAAATTAGTTGAAAATTAAATCGATTTCAACATTAACTATCATTTTGAGAAGGATTAAGAATTTTTTTGTATCGAACTGTAGGCGCCATCTACATACAAACAATTAAAAAATAATAATAAAAATTCAAAAAACAAATTTAGTTGAAAAAATAAAAACAAAATACAATCGATTCCACAGCACAATTCAGTAGATTAGTAAACAAAAACTATTTGAGAGGAGAGGAAAGGTGGCAAAACAAAAAAAAAAACAAATGAACAACAAAATTTAAAAGAACATGTAACAATGATCGATTTTAGAGCACAACTCTGTAGATCATGAATGAAAAAAAAAAAACATTTGAAACAAAGAGTGACAAAACAAATTATTTGCCTTCCATGGGTCAACAGATTTAAAAAAAATGCAATAGATGGCGCTGCGCATTGTCTCGGACAAGTACAATTACTTTCATCTTTTGCTGTCATTTTCTTATTGACCTTCCGCATCGCGAAAAATATCCAAAAACAAACGAAAAAGAGACTTTCGGCGTTGTTGAACGTCTTACAACAACGCAAGTTATTTTTTGTTACCATTCCGACATTACTTGAAACATTGCTCAATAGATAGCGGATTTTCAATCAAGGTTGCCAACCAAAGACAGGCGTTTTTCGCTCACGCTGGGACAAGAATTCCCCCTTTTATGGTTCTTTTCCTAAAATTGCAGTTTTAAGCTATTTTTACGCATTTTTGTCAAGGCTTGTCTTAAAACGTCTTCAAAAATTCCCTTTTTCTCAAAGAATTTCCCTTTTTGCAACTTTAAGGTATAAAAATTGAAAGAAATCGGAAAAATTTCCACGAATTGGCAACACTGTTTTCAAATATAAACGCCTTCTACACAAAAGAATAACTTTGAGCTATCTAGGGGCTTTTAATAATAAAATTTAAAAAACTATTTTTTTCGAAAAAAATTCTTAATTGCCGATTTGAAAAAAAAAAAAAAAAAACTTAAGTTGGCAACACTGCTCGAGCGCATGAAGAACTGAAGATTTGATTTTTAAAATTTTTATCAACTCTTGCCATGGAATTTGGACGGCATGTCCTAGCTTTACTGTATCAAGGAGTTCACTTAAGCTAAGACATGCCATTCAGATTTCATGGCAAGAGTCGATTAGAATTTTTTTTTAATCATTCGGTATAAGCAAAGACAATTTATTAATTTTCAATTATTTATAAAATCCTCTGCACTTACTAAATTATACACAAAGAATAAAATTGATTTCCAACTTCTACAAATAAATCAATTTTCTTTTTTTTTCCCTACACAATAAGCTTTTGGCCTCGCGCGAATTAAAACAGGGTGGCGCTACCTACTCTACACAAAAAGTCACCGATGCTTTCTGCCAAACTTACTTTAATGGAAAACATTGACACCTAAATTATCGTACACACAAACACGTATAAAAAATATTATTGAACATTCATTCTAAAACTAAGTTACTTAACAACTCGTGACACAGTTAAAACCGTTTCGTGTCCGCCGTGCCCCCTCGGCGAAATTTATCTTCCTTCAACTGAAAAAAACACAAAGAAAACCAGCGTCAGTACCACCAAGTTTTAGAATGAAGTGTGTTTGGAGGCGAGCACAAAGACCCAATCAGTGAGAGAGTTCAAGAGTAGTAATAATAATCACCGGCGATCATTTTAATGAAATAAATCATCATCATGGCTTCGTGTGAAGATGTATTAAACTAAAAATGGGGCAGAAAAAATATACTCACTGTAAGAACTGAGATCGATTTCGTCAGGTAATTCTGTTATGTTGACGTCGAATCTATCCTGGACTTCGTTTAATATTTTAGCATCACTCTCTTCGGACACGAAGGTTATTGCAAGGCCCTTCGTACCAAACCGACCGGCACGAGCAACCCTGTGTAGGTAAGTGTCGGAATCCTCAGGCATGTCGTAGTTGAAGACGATGTTGACTCTTTCGATATCCATTCCTCGTCCGAATAAATTCGTCGCCACTAGTATTCTCTGCACACAATAAATAAACTTCGCAATTAATTCTTAACTAATTCGGTTGATTTTACCTTTTGGAAATCTTTAAACTGCTGGTATCTTGATAGTCGTTCTTCTTGGTTCATCCCCCGGTGAATTCCAATGGCAGGGAAGTTCTGTTCGGTTAACAACTGGGCCAAAGCGACGCACCTTTGGACTGATTTGACAAAAATCACAACCTGTTCGGAGAGAAGACGGTAAGTATGCAAGCGAAAACTCTATGATTAAATTAAAGTCCGCAGAGAATCTGATCCAACTCAACAAACCTGGTTGAACTCGAGCACATCGAGCAGTTCAAATAATTTTTTGTTTTTTTCGTTTTCCTTAAGTTTTACGTAGTGCTGTTGCAGACCGTGGAGAGTCAGTTTAGCTTCGTCGTCTACGTACACTTCCATCGGCTGTAAGCAGAATGAGTAAGACGAAAATCCTCAAACATATAAATCATCCTGTGTACAACGACTTTAAGAAATCAAAGTACAGTAAAATCTCTTTAAAATGAATCTCTAAATAGTGTTTATTTCTAATTAATTATTGTTAATGGCCCTTAAATCCGACTATTACAATAAAAATATAATTGAAGGAAAAAATGAAAGAGATTTTATCTTACTTATTTCTTTTTAACACCTTGTTGACTGGCTATGAGATAACTAGTTTCGCACTTACATCAAGTGTCGTCCGCATGATGACCCCCAAGTTAGCCAGTCATCAAGGTGTTTAAAAAAAAACTGAGCTACATGATGATAATTTATTCAAAAACAAACTCCTTGAAATAAATCTTGTTTCTCATAGCTCAGCAAGCATGTGAAAGCATCCTGTAAACTCAAGCAAAAAAAAAAATTGAGATTGAAATTACTTTACAGAACACTTACACGCTGTTTCTTATTAAAAAAAAAAGTCAAAACTGTAGTTACGAAGGGCCAAAGCTGTGTTCCATCGTATATACAGTTGGTGCACGGACTCCCAACGCCGCATCTGAGCCGAAAAACTCCATTAACATCGACCAATGCACCGACGAAAATTAATCCATCGATTTAATCAACTTTAATCAACTCTACATCCAAGAACGAAGTACTTTCGTAGTGCCCAGCGAGATCTCAAAAATTTTGAAGTACTGTAGCGCAGCCAAAACGTTCATTACTCCCCCAAACAAAACCCAGAAACTTCTTGCTTCATTCTTCATCTTCTACGATCTTCTTGCCTCCCTGGCCCACCCCTGGGACCTGCTCGTCGGGCTACAGTACTCTAACCCGAGCTTTCACTATTTTAATAATTTTATTCGCCTTCAACTTAATAACAGATTTTGAAGCACTGTAGCACAGCCAAAACAGTTCTAACAAAACCTCTTCTCTCTTGTTCTTCTTCTTCAAACCTTTTCTCAGCCCCCGGCCCTCCCTCTAGCCTACTCGTCGGGCTACAGTGCTCTAATATTCGGTTTCCCCATTACTCTCGATTAAATTATGACAAATGTGCAAATATTTCAAGAGACCGCAATTATTTTGGACATGCAGGCGTGGGAAACGAATGAAGTATAAGAAGTGTCAATTACATCTTGCATGAACTTCTTGCAAACGGGGCGTATGTCTTTGCTCAAAGTCGCACTGAACATCATGACTTGCTTGCCATGTGGGGTGTTGCGGTAGATTTCCTGCACGTCACGTCGCATATCTACAACAAAAACACATTTTAGCAAAACAAAAAAAATTGACTCGAGTTTTAATCAAAAAAAAAAAAAAAAATCAGAAAGGACTAGTTAGCTTCATTACATTTCAGTTGTCCCTACCTACTAATGGTTATCATCATATCATTCTTGCTCTCAATTACTTCGTACATAACACAAAAATTATTATCAATTATTAATCAACTTACCTAACAATTCTAGCATTTTATCGCATTCGTCAAGAATGAAATGCTTCAACTGTTTGAGATTGAGCTTTTTGGAGCGAACCAGGGCCAAAATGCGACCGGGGGTACCAACGACGATGTGGGGACAGTTGCTTTTCAGCACCTCCTCGTCTTTCTGGATCGGTAAACCCCCGAAGAACACCCCGACCTTAATGTTAGGCATGTATTTGCTGAAGCGCTCGTATTCTTTGCTTATCTGGAAGGCCAGCTCGCGAGTGTGGCACATGACCAGGACGTAAACGACGTTTTCGGTCGGTTCGAGCTGCTGCAGGGTGGCCAAGACGAACACGGCCGTTTTGCCCATGCCGGATTTCGCCTGGCACAGGATGTCCATGCCCAGGACTGCCTGAGGTATACATTCGTGTTGAACTGTAAAAGAAAAATAATTGCTTTAAAAAAATTGCATGAGAGTTGACTTACTTTAGATTACATTAAATTAACAATGGCGCAGACGTCACAAAACAAAACAAAAAGAATTTAGAGAAAAACAGAAGGCGACTTCAATTTTAGTAAAAAAAAATCTAATTTGTGTGTGAAAAAAATTAAACTGCGCGTAATTTTCTTTTTATATTTAAAAAAAAATCACTAACTAAAAAAAAAGAATTTCACGAAAATGTTTTCTAAAAATGGACAAATGCAGACGTCAAACACAATAACAAGAAACAAGAAAGAACTGAAATAAACGAAAACGAAATGCGCACTGGACAGAAAACAAAAGAAGGTCGTCGTTTCTGATTCGGCTGAAAATCAAAAGACTCAGTAGGCACCAAAAAAAGGGGGAACTGACAAATGAAAAATCAATAATTTTGGACGTGAAGTTTTTAAAAATCAAAGTCACTAAGCAACGTGTGAGCCCCGACGTTTCTCGTCGTCTGTCATTCTGACGTTTCTTACGTCTGTTATTTTGACATTTTTTGACGTCTGTCACCTTGATATTTGCTGTTATTTGTCATCGTGACATGATTTGTTGGTCACTAAGCAACATGTGAGCCCACGTTTCTCGTCGTTTGACATTCTGACGTTTCTTACGTCAGTTATTTTGACGTCTATCATTTTGACGTTTTACGATATCTGTTATTCAGACGTTCCTTACGTGTCATTTTGACGTTTCTTGACGTTTGTTGTTATTTGTCATCGTGACATGATTTGTTGGTCACTAAGCAACATGTGAGCCTCCATGTTTCTCGACGTCTGTCATTCTGACGTTTCTTGACGTCTACCATTTTGACTTTCAAGCTGTTTTCATTTGTTTCTTTTCATTTCTCTTGTTTTTTCATATTGCAATTCACACTTCCTCTTTTTTTGTTCTCCGCCGGTGATTATCTCACACTTCACGTCTGTATTTTGACGTTTCACGATGTCTGTTATTCTGACGTTTCTTTACGTCTGTTATTTTAACGTCTGCCATTTTGACGTTTGTTGTTCTTTGTGACATTTTTTGGTCACTAAGCAACATGTTAGCCCCCATATTTCTCGTCATCTGTCATTCTGACGTTTCTTACGTCTATTATTTTGACATTTCTTGACGTCTGTCATTTTGACTTTCAAGTTTTCATTTGTTTCTTTTCATTTCTTTTGTTTTCTCGTGTTGAATTGACACCTCTTTTTTTTGTTTTCCGCCGGTGACTTGATTATCTCGCACTTCACCATAGAAATGTCACATCTCTTCATTTGTTTTTTGTTATTTTTTTGTCGAATCATTATGGTTTCTTCTTTTTTAGTCAATTTTAAGATCCACTCCACTCGATAATCGATTTTCTTTCGTTTTCCGTTCATCTTTTTCTTCGTATTCGTCGCTCTTTACTGGCATTTTTCGTAGCTATTACAACTGACGTTTCAAACAAGATTTTTCTTTTGTTTTTGTTTTTAATCAGCGATTTGATTTATTATTTTTTCATCTTATTTTCGTTTGTTTTTTTTTTAATTGAGCAGTTTTCTTGTTTCTTAAAATTCGCTATAGAACCGTCGATCCTCTTTTGTTCTCTTTATTTCTCGTTTGTTTCTTGTCCATCTACGGCTTCCTCTATTGTTTTTTTTTTTTATCAATTGTGAAATTGTCAAAAAAATCCGCTCAATAATCGTTGATCTTTTGTTTTCCGTTCATTTTCTTTTTTCTTCGTGTTCGTCGCTCTTCATTCGAGTCTTTCATATTACAACTGACGCTTCAAACGAGATTTTCTTTTGTTTTTTCTGCCATTTCTATCACCGCCGCTGTAAAAACGTCGATCTGCTTTTTTTACCTTTTTATTTTCGTTTTTCTTTATTGGAGAGTTTTTTGGGTTTTTTTATACTTCGCTGAGAAACATCGATCTTCATTTGTTTTCTTGTTCTCTTTATTTTCCGTTTGTTTCGGCTCTTTAATTTTCTTTTGTTTTTCCTATTATTTTCGATTTTATTTTCTTACACTCCGCCGCTGTAGAAACGTCGATCTTTTAATTTTTTTTTTGTTTTTTTTTCACCTTTTCGTATTTTTTTATTGGAGAGTTTCTTGGGTTTTTTTTATACTTCGCTGTAGCAACATCGATCTTCGTTTGTTTATTTTCTCTTCTCTTTTTTGTTTTTCGTTTGTTTCGGTTCTTTTTTGTCGAATTATTATGATTCGCTTTTTTTTAATCAGTCTTAAAATTTTCAAAAAATCCGCTCAATAATCATTAATCTTCTTTTGTATTTCAATCACCTTTTTCTTCGGGTTCTCCGCTCTTTATTCGAGTTTTTCATATCACAATTCACTCTTCGAGTAAGATTTTTCTTTTGTTTTTGTTTTTATCGGCGACTTGATTTCCTTTCACTGTGCTGTTGCAAAAACGTCGATCTTCTTTTATTTTTTACCATTTTATTTTCGTATTTTCTTATTGGAGAATTTCTTGGGTTTCTTATGCTTCGATGAGAAACACCAATCTTCTTTTGTTTTCTTGTTCTCTTTATTTTTCATTTGTTTTGGTTCTTTATTGTCGAAGTATTATGATTTCTTCTTTTGTTTTGTTTTTTTTAAATTAATCTCGAAATTTTCAAAAAATCCTCCCAATAATCATTGATCTCTTGTTTTTCGTTCATTTTCTTCGAGCTTTTCTTGTTTTATTGACGTTTCAAGCAAGGTTGCTTTTTTTGTTTTTTTTTTGTTCTTTCTATGGGAAATTTGATTTTTTTTTACCCTCCGCTTCTGTAGAAACGTCGACCTTTTGTTTTTTTTTCGTCTTTTCATGTTCATATTTCATATTTTTTTTATTGGAGAGTTTTCTTCGGTTTCCACATTTTGCTGCAGACACGTCGATCTTCAATTGTCATTTGTTTCTTCTTTTGTTTTTTTTTGAGTCTTGAAATTTTCAAAAAATCCGCACAATATTCATTGATCTTCTTTTGTTTCTCGTTCATCTTTCTCTCCACACAATAAATGAGGAAGGTATAAATAAATTTAATAATAATAATAAATTTATCAATAAATAATTTTAAAATATTAAAAATAGTTTTTTTTTTTTTTTGGGATAACCAAATTACCACATTTGAATATAGGGGTCACAAGTGACCCTAGACGGGCAATATGCGACTTTAGAAGAGACGGGTGGCAAGGGTTAAGGTGTGTACTTAAGAGGGCGCTGATGCAATTGAGTTTTATGAAATGAACCGTACTTTTTAACTATAAGTCTTCTTTCAATGTACGTCATTCCATCGATTGGTAACCATGTATAAGAAGGCAGTATTAATGCGCATGCGCCAGTCTAGTAAGTACACATAAGGTCGCGTGAAAATTTAAAAGCGTCACTCATAAATTAAATTTAATCTAAAACCGCGAATTCTAAACAAAATATTCACTTAAAACAATTAAAATAGTTTTCCATTAAAATAAGGTTAATTTAAGAGCGGGTATTGTTCACAAATGTTAATTAAAAACTGTGCAAAAATGTTCACGTTATGAAATTGATTTCGCCACAAGAAGTCATGCAAGTAGGAAGTGAAAAGGGTTTCGGAGGTGCCGATTTGTCGTCGAAATTTCCTTTTCACCCGCATCCACATATTTTCTACGTTCTGGGTGTGAACATTTGGATTCGTAGGGTCCACGAAGTTTTCTTCGTGATCGTAAATACCACCACCAATTTCACTTATATGGTTGTATGCCCTCCACCCATCACTTATTATTAAAGTTCCCGGCAATATATATCTAAAAAAATTATTAAACTAGTTAAAACTTAGGAAGTAAAAACAAAGAACTCAAATAATGATTCTGTAAGAAAAAGACCAACAAAGAAGTATTCTGAAAATATTAGGTGTCTTACGTTTCGATAACATTTGTTAAGGTTTCTGCTGTTCTATCAGCAACCTCACCTAGGAAACATTTGCCGCTTCCTCTTTCAATTCCCCCAAATACCCAATGACCATCTCGCCATCGTCCTCGGTGATATTTACGGTGGAAAAATTTACTTTCGTCTATCTCCACCACTTTAGACGTTCCATCGTCATTAATTATAATAATAATTATTTGCTTCAAAGTCAAGTGGCTTCGGGAAAAGAAAGAATTGTTTCTTAAACTTGTTGCGGCACCACATTCTTTGCATAGCCATCGATAACCATCTCTTAATTGCATCCTTCTAGTAAAGGACATGGTTATCTGGCACGTCAGGCATGTTCGTGAGTTAGCAAGGAGATGCCTTTGCACTAACCACTTGATGCCGTCTAATGGTGACGCAAATGCTGCCCCCAAATCAGTCAGCGTTAAATTTTCCTGTCCAATTTGATTGATATCCAAAATATTGCTCGCCGGAATAATAATGGTAGGGGCAGGAGTACCTCTACCTGCCATTTTAACTTAACTATTATATATTGATAAAGTGCAACGAATTGCAACTCTTTCAACGTTAAAGACAAATAAAATGTAACGAATTTCCACCACTACCGACTATATAAGTTTCGAACGTGTTAACGTTTGAAATTTAAAATTAAACTATCCCCAATATCTACCTTTAATCCATTTTTAATTGAGTATATTCTACCAGGAATATTCAATTAATTATATCAGTTATTTAAATTTCATAACTACGTTAAGAATTAAAGAACAAAATATGATAAGGGCCCACCACTGCTGATAGTTTAAATTTCGTGCGTTCTGGCAACAGTCTCTTAACTTTTCAATAATCAGGCGCATGCACATTAATACGGCCTTCTTATACATGATTACCCATCGATCAAAGGAATGGACTATAAAAATGACGGTGTATATAACTTTAAGCATGCAGAGCAATTTAAGAATTTTTAAAGACATTTGGCAACAATGCTCCTGCACCCAAAAAGTGAAAGAAAACATCTTGTAGATTAGGCAATTAATTATGCAACACTTTGGCATTTTTGCTTGATTGAAAGAGTTCAGTATTGATTATAATTGATAAAATAAAATAATATTCAAATCAAATGTAACATTTAACTTGGTAGCTATGGCAACGATGGAAATTTAATTCAAAAATGTACAGATGGCGCCACACTTACAAAAAAAAAAAAAAAGTTTGTTCTATGATAAACAGCAATGCATGTACAGGTTCTTTTTTTCTTATTATCGTGAAAGGCACAGATAAGACAAGCGGATTTCGGTGATAAAGGCCTACCTTCAGATGGATGTTCGAAACCGCAATCAACGATAGCCCGTAATATCTCCGGCTTCAAAAGGAAATCTCGAAAACCCGAGCTGTGTATCGAAACGTACGTTCCCTTCACACCCTTTTTCTGATCAACTGTCCCATTGGCCTCATTAGTGGTCTGCTCGGTTTGCTCCTCATCCTCATAATCGAGAAGGTCATCTGCGTCAGCCATTTTATGTCCGCGTTTACAAAAATCTGGAAATTCAGGTAGATTATTACCAGAAAGATTCACAGCGCAAGAAACATTCAATGTTTGAACGTGCAACGCAAAAACACTAACTAATAATTCGCACCTCATCACCGATACACGCGAGGAGGAACGCGTGACTCGGAGCACGAGGGAAATGGCGGTAGCCTGAACGAAACGCTTGTTTTCGCAAGAATTTCCGCGTTCGCGTGTTCAAAATACGAAATGCGTCATTACTAAACTTCATGCTGTTTATTTTAATGGTTAATTAGGCGCTGTGTTAATCGAAAATGAAGAAGACACTCACCAAGAACCGCCTCGCACTAGGAACACACAACAAATGAGGACGCCGTTAAACAGGAAACGCGTCATGAACCACTAGTGACATGCGCATTGCGCGCGCTGCAAATTCACTACTGCCAATCTAAACAGAAAATCACAATCTTATACAAGAAATTTACAAATATATACGAAATTATTTGCACATATCACGTGAAAAATAAATATTCAAAGCGTTTCCCTCAAAGCAGGTACCGTTCGGGTACAGTTGTATTGCCAACTTCAAAACATTAAAAGTTGAATGCAAGTCAAACTCATACGAATTAAAGCCGTTTTTGTAATTGAACAATAATAAAATAAATGCTACATTAAATATTTATTATTTATTTATCAACAAACCACTATTTGACAGTTGCATTAATGATGATGCTCTGGACTGTGAACGAATCTTAACCCGCAGTATCCGCAAGCATGATTTCCCGGCTTATCCTAAAATCAAAACGAGTTCCTTCCAACCGAAATCGGCAAGTTAACTTTAATAAATCACCAGATTGATGTACACCTTGGGATGGCCGGTGGGTCCACCGCCACCATCGCACCAAACAACACGTTCCGTGCAAGGTTTCGGGGGAACCTCGTCAATCAACGTGATGGCGAAATTTTCGTTCACGTGTTTCGGCCTGTCGATGAACCTCACCAATCTGTAATCGTCGGCTTCCCAGGCCTGCAATAAGATTAGGTGTTCGAAGGGACCGTACAGAATTACTTCTCGTAGGTACCTGTCCAGTGTGGGTCACTTTCTCTTTGGGGACCCAATCGCTGCTCATGTGTCTCGCGTATTTTATTTTATCTGGGGCCTTCAAGCATTTTTGTAGGGTTTTGTGTCCTAGGGAGAACGAATTTCGTAACATCTTCAGCGAAATGTCATTTCATGACAAAACACAACAGTAACTTTTCATTATATAATCTGCGAATAACTTCACTCTTTATGCCTTGATTCGCGTTGTTGCCAATTCTAAACATTCAGTGTTGCCAGAGATGGTGATTCATCACTGAATCTAGTGATTTTGTTGTTGAATTATTAAATTACGTAACATCTTCAGCGAAATGACATTTCATAACAAAATTCCTTGACTATATAATCTGCTCATAACTTCACTCTTCACTTGGTGACTTTTGTCATCTAATCTGGTGACTTAGGTCTTGATCGTCTGACAACACTGTAATACATGTAGGGATTTCATTACAGTGTTGCCAAATCAGTCGCTAAAGCGTTGTAGGGTTTCATCTACCGTTTTCCAGTTTTAAAACGTTAATCTGGCGTTTTCAAGTTTCTTTTCGATTTTTTTAATAAAAATTATCACTTTATCTACCGCCATCTATCGCCATCTTATCTAAAGTTCTACCGTCACACCAATTTTAGATTTGGCAACACTGTTTTCATACATTTCATCCAACGTGTACAAAAATAGAACGTTATGAAAGAATTCTTATAACTATTTTTTAATATTCCTAACAAGTATTTATTTAAAATATGCAGAGATATAACGCATACATTTTATCTCTAATGTTAACTAAAGTAAAAAATTAAATAAAAGAAAAACCCTTAAGCGATCAAATGTAACACCATCATTAGAGAGAGGGAGAGAGAGCCTTTAAATGCTATTCACAAACAGTAGTCCATACAGAATTTAAAAAGAGGAAACAGATTTTGCCAAAACCATCTCTGTCCCAAAAAAATATTACAGATTTAATACTTTGTAAAAAGCATTTGAATGCCATGATTTGTGTTGCTTACTGAAAAGTACTTTCGGCACAGCTGATGTGCAATGCAGCGATGCAATTGCAGCAGCAATCCCAACTGAGACGCAGTTCTGTTCACTTCGGCCCTCCACCATCGCAGCAATCAATCCAGCCGTCAAACAATCACCAGCTCCACTAACATTAACTATATTACTCACTTCACTCACGGGGTAGTGACGAACCTGAAGATGGCCAACTGAACCAGTCAAATTCAACGGCTTAGATGCATCCGCCCTCCTTGCTATTAACAAACCCCGTGGTCCTAAAGTCACTATTACGTTTTCTATGTAATCGGTGAGCCTGGCCGCGATGTGAGCAGCTTCTTCGATTTCATTTCCTCCAGTGACGTTCGTGTGAATACCTATTGCATCTGCAATGTGTTTCAGTTCGATTAGGTTCGGAGAGATGTACTTTATTGCCCTCCAGTGGGTGGTTGCGAAGGGCTTTCTGGAAATGACCACGTCGGTGGGTTCGAAGAAAACTGAAATCAAATTTCAATTCATTAGGATAAATGGGGTGGGTTGCATAAAAGCTGTATTTCAATAAAGCCACTCAAAACAAGGGAAGAAAAACAAATGAAATGAGAAAATGGGAACCAAAAGGCAAATAAAAAATGAAAATGAAGTAACAAGCACGAAATGAAAGCGAATAGAAAGGAAAAACAATTTTCTTTGTATTGTACAGTTAAATTTTATGACATTTGGAGTCAATCTTTTGTTTTTTTTTTTTGCGAAGGGAGCCTATGATAGTTGACGTGTTTTGTTTTTGTTTTTTTGATTACATAATAATTTTTTAACATTTTTAAGAACGACATCCTTCGAGTTCAATATGAGTTGCTAAAATGACATTTACAGTTGTCTTTTGTTTTTCTTTTTTTTGCGAACGGAACCTGTGGTAATTTCGGTGTTACTCTTTTCTATAATTTTAACAAAAAAGATCTAAAGCCGTTTTGAATTCGATCGTGTTTTGTTTTGCTTTTTTTGCAGTAATTAATGATTAATAATAATACATTTGACGTTTTTAAGAAGAACGTCACTTTTTGAGTTAAAATAAAAAAAAAACAAGTGATGATGACATGATGACAGTTAAGTTTGATGACATTTACAATTCTCTTTTGTTTTTTTCCTTTGCGAACGAAACCTATTATAATTGTCGTGTTTTGTTTTTGCTTTCCTTTAAAAAAAAAAGAAAGTTGATAATGGCAGTTAAATTTGGTAACATTGAGCGTGACTCGTCAACAGTCTTTTCATTTTTGAAAAACAAAAAAAAGTGACAATAACGGTTTTATGATATTATAGACTTCTTTTCTTTTAGTGTAATGCCAAACTGACATTCACAACAATGCACGCGACTTGTCAACATTCCTCAAAATTTTGAAAAGAAAGACAGTTGATAATGACAGTTAAGTAATGACATTTACAGATCTCTTTTGTTTCTTCCCTAATTTTAGCGAGAAAAAAATCGAAAGCCGTTTTAAATTTGATGGTGTTTTGTTTTTTTTTCTGTTTATTTTGCAGTTTAATGATTGATCTTTTTTGACATTTTTGAGAACGTCATCCTTCGAGTACAAATTAAAAAAAAAACAATTGCTAATATGACATTTACATTTCATGACATTTACAGTTCTTTTTTGTTTCTTTTTGTGAACGAAACCCGTGGTAATTCCATGTTTTTTTTTTTTTAATTTTAACAAAAAAAAAGTTAAAGCCGTTTTGAATTCGATCGTGTTTTGTTTTGCTCTTTCTGCAGTAATTAATGATTAATAATGATACATAATTGTCTTTTGTTTTTTTTTTTTGCGAACGAAACCTGTGGTAATTTCGGTGTTCGTTTTTAAGAAGAACGTCACTTTTCGAGTTAAAATAAAAAAAAACAAGTGACGATGACAGTTAACTTTCATGACGTTTACAATTCCCTTTTGTTTTTCTTTTTTTTTGCGAACAAAACCTGTGATAATTGTCGTGTTTTGTTTTTGCTTTCCTTTTAAAAAGAAACATTCTTTTCATTTTTGAAAAACAAAAAAGAATGTCAATAACGGTTTTATGATATTTATAGACTTCTTTTTTTTTAATGTAATGTCAAACTGCATTCACAACAATGGACGCGACTTGTCAACATTCTTCACAATTTTGAAAAAAAAAAGACAGTTGATAATGACAGTTAAATAATGACATTTACAGATCTCTTTTGTTTCTTCCCTAATCTTAACGAGAAAAAATCGAAAGCCGTTTTATATTTGATGGCGTTTTTTTTTTTTTTTGTTTATTTTGCAATTTAATGATTGACCTTTTTTGACATTTTTGAGAACGCGATCCTTCGAATGCAGATAAAAAAAAAACAATTGCTAATATGATATTTAAATTTCTTTTAAAGTTCTTTTTTTGTTTCTTCTTTTTGCGAACGAAACCCGTGGTAATTTCGACGTTTTTCTTTTTTATAATTTTAACAAAAAAAAAATTAAAGCTGTTTTGAATTCGATCGTGTTTTGTTTTGCTTTTTCTGCAGTAATTAATGATTACCAATAATACATAATTGTCTTTGATGTTTTTAAGAAAAAAGAACGTCACTCGTCGAGTTGAAATAAAAAAAAAAAACAAGTAACAATGACAGTTAAGTTTCATGGCATTACAGTTTCTTTTTGTTTTTTTTTTTGCGAAGGAAACCTGTGATAATTTTTCCTTTTCTTAATTTTTTCCTTTCCATTTACATTTAGTTTTGCATTTGTTTTTTGGTCTTTCATTTAAATTTTCTCCTTGTTTTTGACTCGTATCTCTTTTCATTTCATATTCGCTTCTTGTTTTCCATTTGTTTCTTTTTTATAATTTTCCTTTACTTTTAGTTTTTCATTTCCCTTTGGTCTTTCGTTTGATTTCTTTCTTCATTTTAATTTTTTTCGCTTGCTCGTTGCATTCTTAATTCACTTTTTGGTGTGGCTTTTATTTCTCTCCTCCAATTTTGTTTTCCTTTAAATTCACTTTCTTTTCAGTCTTTCGATTTTCAATCTTTCATTTCATTTTTCGTTTTCGTTTTTTTTTTAATTTTTGTGTTGGAAAAGAATGTGCGCCGCTCGTCGAAATTTTGTGAGCAAGTTGGCGACATTGCTTAGAAGAAGCATGTGCTTGCCGTCGTTTGGCAGCACTGGCGCCAACCTAACCCAAACAAAAAAACCGTTCGTAATTGTAAACATTCAATCAAAATGGCAATGAAGACGAAAACTGGAATCTGTGCGATAATAACAACGTTCGTCGGCTTTCTGCTGATCCTGGTGGCGTTCTGCACCCCATGCTGGCTAGAGACGGACGGAAAACTCGAAGATCCGAAATTCGTGCGAATCGGTGAGTCACAGCACACTTTCCAGAGAGACGAAAAAAAAGGAGTGTCCCGTCCATTGATGACAACTTTCGTTTCAGGACTATGGCAAGTCTGCTTCAACAAATTCGAAGACTTCCGCCATTTCTACGACACGAAGTTCACGGGATGCTGGTGGGTGTTCGAGGAAGAATACTACATCATCCACGACTTCCTGCTCCCCGCTTTCTTCATCTGGACCCAGTTTTTCTTCACCCTATCGATGACGCTTTTGTTGATCGCCGCTTTCCTCACTTGGCTGTATTGTTTCTGCAGTCGTGATCACGACAAGTACGTTCACCTGCTTCTCACCATCGGAGTCGACTTGGTTCTCGCTGGAACCTTCGGTTTGATCGCCGTGCTTATTTTCGGATCGTACGGCGACAGTAGATATTGGATGCCGAACTGGGAGCACAACGATTTGAGTTGGTCTTTCGCGTTCGCTGTTTTGGGCTCACTGCTTTTGTTTCCGGCAGGCGCGCTGTTTCTTGTCGAGGCCCGCCGTGCTAGGTACAGACGCTTGCAAGCGTCTAGGCCCTCGTCGCACTATGACATGGAAGTGCGCAAGCCTTCGCACACTGACATCTAGTTTTTAGCAAACGAGTGTATCTCAAAAGAAAAAAAGTATTACCTCTTCCGTCCAATCATTTCATTTCAATGAGAACAATGTTATATACTCAAGTCTTCTTTTGTTTTTAAAAACAAATTCTACTTGTTAGTTTCGAGTTGAGCTGTCTAACAGTTTTATTTATTCGATTTAGGTGAATCTTAAGATCTGGAACTAATCTATTTTATTATTGTATTTTTTTGGAGAGACATTTAAGGTGCCTTTCAAATTGCGAGATCTGTATATTTATAGCAAATAAGTGAGTTTTTATTGTGTATTTTGTAAGCGAATGTACAAACGAATAAAAAGAGCAATTTACATCCGAGGTTTCTTTCGTTTCGTTTCGCAATTAAACAATTTACGAGGTGTAACTTTATTATTCATGCGGAATTTTAAGCGTGGAAGAATTTCTTGAAATTTCTCCGCAAGGTCAACTCGTTGCGCAACGTGAAAATTTATTGTTGTTATTCAGCGCGGCCCAGAAATTTCAAACAAGGCTGAATCACCGTCGTTTTCATAATTGGCTGCGCTTTTGTTAACGACTACGACAAATCACATTTTCGTTTTTGAGATCCTTTAATCGTTACTCAACTGTTTCTAATTAAAAGGCAAACCCAACTGCGCGCGGGGTTGCCAGATGTTCGATGTCGCGCTAGAACTGAAAAGAAATCGCAAGTATTCCTGCGATTGATCAGAAGCTGAAAATTCGGGTTTTTAAAATAGTTTCCAGGAATGTGGTTTTTCTAAATTGTTAATTATTGCATTTTTTTTTGTTTTTCCCGAACTTCCAAAGGAATCCTCTGTGGACTTTTGTCCAAAGAAAACCAGGAATAAAAACGATTTCAGATTGAATATGAAGTCTTGACCGTTGTGTAGATTATGCAACGCACAAGAGCGCCTGATCAAAGGGGCGCCAAATTGTCTGTAATTTTTTAAATGAATATAAATAAAAATTAATTGTTTCGGGATTAAAAACATTCCACAAATAATGAATCAAAATCACCTTGCTTGTAAACCATATTTCATCTGAATTAATTTTTATCAAAGCATTATAAATGAATCAGTTTATACAGGGTGACTGACAATTGTTTCGCCAAATAAGAAATCAGGCAGAGAAGCGATATCCCAAAGTATGTGAATAATATTAAAAAAGGCTTTGTACTTTAGTTTTCGAAAAATAATTAATCCAAAATTATACCCAAAATGACGATACGTTGCTAGTTAAGAAGAGCACCAAATAAATGAAATAAATCCAGTCATAAAAGTGTTCTATTTTACGATTGTTACGTCGTTGAAAACATTCTTCATTTTTTATATTATTTGACATTATTCAGAAATTAAGAAATTTCTGCTTCTATTACGATCGTCGTTAGTTTTTTTTCGCGAATATTACGATCGTCAATTGTTTTTCTTCGTTTCTTCGGAAATTTTCGTTTTCTTTTTCTTCATTTTGAACGGATTTCTCGAGTCATCGAAAACATTCTTCATTATCTCTTGTTCCTGATTAGCTACCATTTCTCAGAAATTAAGAAATTTCTGTTTCCACTACAATCGTCGTTTGTTTTTTAGCTGTATATTTCATAGCAAGGCGAGAAACAAAAGCAAGGCGGCGAAAAACCAAAACGAAAGATGATCGATTTCAACTTTTTCCGCAGAAAAAGACGAAAAACAAAAGATGGTCGTCGACGAACTTCGATTGCTTTTTTCGTATAAAAATTGAAAAACAAAAGGCGATCGGCCACACGATTTTTTTTTAAATAAAAAGTGGAGAAACAAAACAACGAAAAACAAAAACTAATTTTTCTTTTCTCCTTTTCTTTTCCATTGCGATTGCGTTTTTCCAAAAGCAATAAATGTTCTTCTGTCTCGTTTTTCTGTTTATGTTGTCTCTGTTTTCTGAAATAAAATGATTGAACATTTTCTGCGCTCCTCCTCGTTCTTTTCGCGAATATTACGATTGTCCATTGTTTGTTATTAATTATTTTTTGAGTTGGACTTTAACTTGACCTTGAAACGGGAATAATGTGATTAGCTGAAATACGAAAATGTTTACGAAATTATTGGCAAAAACGTGCGAATTACCTGAAGTTGAATATTCCGTACAAACTGTATAACGCAAGGATAACTACGGCTCCACTTTTAATACCAAATGACAACAAATAAAGCACTACAACAACTCAAATCGCGGTGTTAAAAATTCCTAGTGTTTTTCTTTATTTTTATTTTAATTTGTAATATTAAAAATATTCTACATACATACTCATCTGAGACGTTCATTCTGTTTTGCGTTTTTTTTTTTCTGACGGCTAATTGTCAGTCACCCTGTATGTACACTGTGTTGATTCGTTTTTGTTAGACAGAGAAATAGCATGTATAATTAAATGTTTTTTTTTCTATGAGATTGTAAAAGCAGAGAAGATTTCGAACGTTGTTATTTCAGTGTATTTTTTATTAATCATTTCGAATTCGTTCACGAAAGAATCGACAGTCTTTTGTTTTTCTTTTTGTTTCTCAGTTCTTTGATTTTTTTCTTAAATTATTTAATTATCTATTGAAAAAGTTTCTGGACGTTTCTGAGCTGTCCAACGAAATCGATCGTCTTTTGTTTTTTGTTTTGTGAGAGTGTAGAAACAGAAGCTTTCGATTCTCGTTACTTCCATTGTTTTTTTTTTTTAATTTTTAACAATTTCAAATCCGTTCGCAAGATGATCAACAGTCTTTTGTTTTTATTTTTGCTTCTCAGTTTTTTGATTTTTTAAAAATTTATCAATTTTTTATTGTAAAGTTGATATGTTTCTGAACTGCCAGGTGAAATCAATCGTCTTTTGTTTTTTCAGAAACAGAAGCTTTCGATTCTCGTTATTTTATTGTTTTTTTTTTTATTCTTAACCATTTCAAATCCATTCGCGAGATAATCAACAATCTTTTGTTTTTTTCTGCTTCTCACTTCTTCGATTTTTTTAAATTTATTTAATTATCTATTGAAATAGTTGATGACGTTTCTGAACTGTCCGTTTGTGAAACTGTAGAAAGAAAAGCTATCGATTCTCGTTACTTCATTGTTTTTTTTTATAAATTTTTAACAATTTCAAATCCGTTCGCGAGATAATCAACAGTCTTTTGTTTTTCTTTTTGATTCTCAGTTCTTCCATTTTTTTTAAAATTTATTTAATTATTATTATTAAAGAAAAGCTATCGATTCTCGTTACTTCATTGTTTTTTTTTATAAATTTTTAACAATTTCAAATCGGTTCGCGAGATAATCAACAGTCTTTTGTTTTTCTTTTTGTTTCTCAGTTCTTCAATTTTTTTTTTAAATTTATTTAATTATCCATTGAAAAAAATGATGACGTTTCTGAACTGCCAGGCGAAATCAATCGTCTTTTGTCTTTCGGCGAAATCGATCATCTTTTGTTTTTGTTTTTATGAGAGTATAGAAACAGAAGCTTTGGATTCTCGTTAGTTCATTGTTTTTTTTTTTTAATTTTAACAATTTCAAATCCGTTTGCGCTGTAATCAACAGTCTTTTGTTTTTATTTTTGCTTCTCAGTTCTTCGATTTTTTCTTAATTTATTTAATTTTGTATTGAAAAAGTTGATGACGTTTCTGAATTGTCCGACGAAATCGATCGTCTTTTGTTTGTTTTTTTTTTTTTTGTAAGAGTGTGGAAACAGAAGCTTTCGATTTTCGTTATTTCATTGATTTTTTTTTTAACCATTTCAAATTCGTTCGTGAAATAATCAACAATCTTTTGTTTTTCTTTTTGTTTCTCAGTTCTTCGATTTTTTTTTATTCTTAACCATTTGAAATCCGTTGGCAAGACTTTTGTTTTTCTTTTTGTTTCTCAGTTCTTGAAAAAGTTAATCACGTTTCTGAACTATCTGGCGAAATCAGTAGTCTTTTGTTTTTTTTTTTTGTGAGACTGTAGAAACAGAAGCTATCGATTCTCGTTACTCCATTGTTTTATTTTAATTTTTAACAATTTCAAATGCGTTCCTGAAATAATCAACAATCTTCTGTTTTTCTTTTTGTTTCTCAGTTCTTCGATTGGTTTTATTCTTAACCATTTGAATTCCATTCGCAAGATAATCGACAATCTTTTGTTTTTATTTTTGCTTCTCAGTTCTTGAAAAAGTTGACGTTTCTGAACTATCTGGCAAAATCAATTGTCTTTTTTGTAAGACTGTAGAAACAGATGCTATCGATTCTAGTTATTCCATTTTTTTTTATTTTTAACAATTTGAAATCCGTTGGCGAGAAAATCAAGTCTTTTGTTTTTCCTTTTGCTTCTCAGTTCTTGAAAAAGTTGATGACATTTCTGAACTATCTCGTGAAATCAATCGTCTTTTGTTTTTTTTTTTTTTGTGAGACTATAGAAACACAAGCTATCGATTCGCGTTACTCCATTGTTTTTTTTGTTGTTAATTTTTAACAATTTCAAATTCGTGCGTGCGATAATAATAATAATAATAATAATAATAATAATCAACAGTCTTTTGTTTTTCTTTTTGTTTCAATTTTTGTTTCAATTTTTTCTTAATTTATTTAATTATCTATTGAAAAATGACGTTTCTGAACTATCTGGCGAAATCAATCGTCTTTTGTTTTTTTTGTGAGGCTGTAGAAACAGAAGCTATCGATTCTCGTTACTCCATTGTTTTTTTTTTGTTAATTTTTAACAATTTCAAATCCGCTTATGAGATAATCAGCAGTCTTTTGTTTTTCTTTTTGTTTCTCAGTTCTTAAAAAAGTTGATGACGTTTCTGAACTGTCAGGTGAAATCAATCGTCTTTTGTCTTTTTTTGTGAGACTGTATAGAAGCTCTCGATTCTTGTTACTTCAGTATTTTTTTCTTTTTCAATTTTTAATCGTTTTAAGTACGTTCGCGAAATAATCGACACTCATTTGTTTCTTCTTTTGCGTCTCGATTCTTCCATGTGTGTTTTTTTTTTTTTTAAATGCCCTAAGGGGTGGCCATGGAAAATAAAATTCATGTCTAACACCATTCAGGTTTTTTTTTTGAAAATTTTAAAATGTCAGTTTTGGCATTGATTAGCTGTCAAATTTTTTATTTGTTGTTTTCAAAAACTAAGACTATCCTTTCATCCCTGAAAGAAATTAATTTATTAAAAAACAAAAGTTTCTAACACATAGTAACAATAACTAACTATTAATTATACCTAAACACTTCATATTTCATGCTATAGCTTTAAATTTGTAGGTTAAATTCGTTAGATGTCAAAAATGATACATTGATAACAAGTGACAGTTCTTTGAACGTATGTGAATCAAGCTACGACATGAACTATATTTTCCATATCCATTCCTTATGGAAAAAAATAACACGTGGTATATAGTTCCGGTTTCCGGTTTGAAATGACCGAAAATTCAATTAAAAAAAACTTCTTTCTATTTGCTTTTAATCATATTAACAATTCTTTTATTATCGATTTTTTTTTAGTTCTAAACTTGATTCTTTTCAAATTGGCCCCCAAAATTCAAAAATCCGCAACATAATACGTAAAAAGAAAGCAAAATACGAGTAGCGATAAATCGCGACGTCTGGCAACCCTGAGTTTCCGCCCCAACTTTCTACAACCGCTGATTTGAAGTTAGGTGTGTCAAACCTCAAACACATAAACAAAACACTAACGTCGTTGTTTCGTACGCAAGTGATGCATGCGGTGGGCGTGTCAAACAGCGTTCATTAAATTCAACTGTTTCAATCGCTCACAGTAAATCCATCCACTTTTCCATGAATCGCCACTCCGATAACGATAACGTAAGTCCAATACAAATGTTGTTAACCTCTGCGTTTCATACTTGCGTCCTTTCAGATGAAGACCAGGTCATTGGCGGGCAATATAGGTCTCGGCTTCTTCGTGTTGGGCCTAATTTTTATTTGCGTGGCTTTTGGAACTCCGAGTTGGCTAGTGTCGGACTACCGGATAACTGGAGCCCGCCTGGATCGCTTCGGGCTGTGGACGCACTGCTTTAGGTCCCTTCCCGACCCGCAGGACGTCTACCAGCGGAGGTTTTTCGTTGGATGTCGATGGATTTACGACCCGTTCACCACCGGCTATGATCAGATCCGGGGTTACCTCGTGCCCGCGTTCATGGTGGTTACTCAGTTGTTTTTCACGCTGTGTTTCATTTGCATGCTCATGAGCACCATCCTCATACTGCTCTATTGTTTGTGTTGTGGGCCAGAACAAGAACGGTGAGTTTTGTTTTCTCGTGTTAAATTAAATGTAAAAATGTGGAAAGTGCCAGGATCGATATATTTTTTGTTTTGTCATAAAAAAAAACAAGACAGTTGATCATAAGCAGACTTGTGACATCTCAGAGAGTTGCCATGGCTACACGTTTCATTGGTCCTCGTATTGCGTAACCATGGCAATGCACCAAAATATCCAGAGTCTGATCTTAAGACAGAGGCATATAAGAGGTGCTTTCTCTTTTCCAAAGAAATGAGAAAAAAGTGACAACTAATCATAATTTTAATTTTGTTTTCTATGCAAAGAAAAATACCGATGCGAAATTCAATTGTTTTTTGTGTTAATTCCTGTCACAAGCTGAAGAAAAAAACAAAAGAAGATTAACTTCACTTTGATTCTTTCTTGTTTGTAATTAAAGTGAAACTAGTTTTCACCAAACAAAAAAAAACAATTGCTTTTTCTTCACTAAAAAACGAAAAAAAAAAAAGAAAAAGAGATGACAAATTTCAAGAGAATTTCCTATTTTGTTTTTTAATTGTTTTTTTCTTATTTTTTTAAAATTTCATTTGACCTTGACCTTTAACTTCTTTTTTTTTTCGAATTTTTAAATTTTTTAAATTCCTTTTTTTTAATTTTTAAAATTTTCTCCCCATTTTCTTGCATTGAGTTGATCTTGCTCTGTTCGTTTTTTTAATATAATTTTGATTTTGTTTTTCATTTCTGTCACAAGCTGAAGAAAAAAAAACAAAAGAAGATTGATTTAATTTTGATTCTTTCTCGTTTATAATTAAAATGAAACTTTATTTTTCACCAAACAAAAAAAAAACAATTGCCTTTTCTTCACTAAAAAGCGAAAAAAAGAAAAAGTGACAAGTTTTAAGAGATTTTTCTATTTTGTGTTTTAATTGTTTTTTTTTATTCATTTTTTGCTGGTCGCGGGTTGGGTAGAGTTAGGTTGGGTCGATTTTAAAATTTCATTTAACCTTGACCTTTAAACTTCTTAATTTTTTTCGAATTTTTAACCTTTTTTAAATTTTTTAAAATTCCTTTTTTTGATTTTTAAAAATTTCCCCCCATTTTCTTGCATTGAGTTGATCTTGATCTGACAACTAATCATAATTAGTTTTTTTTCAATACAATTTTGATTTTGTTTTTCATTTCTGTCACAAGATTAAGAAGAAAACAAAAGAAGATCGATTTCACTTCGATTCTTTCTTGTTTGAAATTAAAATGAAACTTTATTTTTCACCAAACTGACAACGAACAAAAGACGGTAATAATAAATTTAAAAAAAAAACACCTCGAAAGGAATTGTGACAACCAAACAACAAAAATTCAAAACATAATAAAAAATTTAAAAAAATAAAACAAAAGACAATCGATTTTACGAACATAATTCAATAGATCCACAAATTAAAAAAAAAACAGCAGGAAATATGATAAAACAAAGAAAGTAAATGGAATTTTTAAAAAAATAAATATATATGTACTCTTAAAAAAAACTAAAACAAAAGACAACTGAAACGTGCGCTTAATGTGTATACAACATAAAAGTAGAACTTTTTCTCCAAATCTCTGTTCAAGATGAACATTTCGTCAACCCTTGAGATTCACATTTAGAAAGTCCAAGTCACTTTCTGTATTGAAAGAAAAACACTGCCATCTCTTGTACGCCTTGTGAAACAACTTCTTTAAAAAAAAAGGGCGAATTTACAAATTTTTAATTTCAACGACTAATAATCATAAGTGAAAAAAATTAACAAGTATGATGTGTGTGTGTACCTCGCGCAAACAATTACACATCGTGGGCATGAATAATACAACAAAGGCTTCATTATATTTTCGATTAAAAGAAAAAAGATACAGCCACACTGTTTCATTGTGTTCATGTTAGAAATTTAATTGCAGACATTACAAGGCCAATCCTTATTGACTCTAATTAAATAAATTCAACGGTGTTACACATGCACGTCCAAGGGCGCAATTATTATTTGTTAACGCCGTTTTATTTTCAGGTTTATACAGCTGGTAAGGATAATATCTTGGCTGCTCCTCATCGCGGGCTTATGTGGTGGGATTGCGGTCGTGGTGTTCGCCAGCTGTGCCAACAGAAGCGAGTGGATGCCCGGTCACGATAACAATTTCTTTGGTTGGTCGTTCGTGTTGGCAGCGGTTGGTTCGGTGGCCGCCCTAACATCATCGTCGCTGTTTTTCGTGGACACCTATATTCACCAGCGAAAAAAGAGGGACTTCAAGGAGTCACAAGCGAGATTTGAGCTGTCGCATGAAACGAAAGCGTAACAGCGAATTATTATAACCATTTATTCCGTCCTGGATCCGTCCATATTTTGTACAAAGTCATGACGAGTTGATCGACAACAAGATCTGATTTTTTTTTTAATGTGTTACTTTTATTATTATACAATTTATAATGATAAGTGTTATAGGTAGTGCACTTTCTATAGTATTTTTAACGAATAAGTAATACCTATTCCAAAAAGTGTCATAGTACCAGTCGAACTAAATTTAAATTTCAATTCCTTTCCTGATTATATTTTAGTATTTTCGGGCTGGTTGGACGTTTGAAAATGCCTTAGATTAAATGCCTTATACTAAATAATAGTCTGTAAGTTTTCTACACTGTCTTTATATACCTCTGCATACCTAATTTTATAATACTTGTATGAATTTTAATTTATAAATAAAAGTTTTTTTTTAAGTTGTGTGAATTTTATTCGCTTAAAAATTCGTGCTCCATTGATTTTATCTATTATTGTATTGCAACAATGCTTAAAAGTGACGTCAAACGAATAATTAACAAATCAAAGTGTGCTATGACAAATTTGCGTTTAGCTTAGACTCGAACCCTTGCCTGTAGAACAGCCGAATTTAAGGTACCGTAGCGCCATCTATACACTTACTCGCGTCGTCGTTTTAACCCTGCTAAGAGAATCGGGCTTAAAGAAGTTTGAATCATAGGCAATATCATTACTAACACAACTTGGTCATGATTACTTGAATGCACGTTCATTAATTGATTCTGGTAGTGTGTTGCCAACTTAATATTAAGAAATTAGTTAGTATTTGAGCAACATTTTTTTTTCTAATTCTATAGAAAACTCAGACTATTTTATATTAAAAGAAATGTTCTTTTGGACAAAAGAAATAATTAATTAACTAAACTTGGAGTAAACTTCAATTTTTTTAATATAAATCTAAATTAATAATTAAATTAATTTTTTTGCTTTCCTTTCATTTTTCTTTTTTAATTTTAATCTATTAAATTGTATAGTAAAATCGACTGTCTTTTGTTTTAATTATTATTTATATTTTGAATTTTTATTCTTTTATTTTGTCAACGTTTTTTATTTATTTTAATCAATTGAATTGCAAATCGAATGGCTTTTGTTTTTTTTTTAATATTACTGTTATATCTATATTTTTTAGAATTTTGTTCATTTGTTTTCTTTGTTTCGTCGCCTTTCCTTCCTTACATTTTTTAAAAATTTATTAATGTACTGAATTGTGTTGTAAATTCCATTATTTCGTATTTTTTAAACATTCTATCTTTTTTGCTTTCCTTTAATTTTTTTTAAATTAATCTATTAAATTGTTGCTATTTATTTTTTGAATTTTTATTGTTTTTGTTTTGTCATCGTTCTTTACCAATTGTTTTTTTTTTAAATTATTTATTAATCTACTGAATTGTGTCGTAGAGTCGATTGTCTTTTGTTTTTTTTTTCTATTTCATTATTATTTTAAACATTTTTATTATTATTTTGTTTTCTGCTCAAGTTGTATCTTAAAAATTTATTATTTTAATTAATTATTATTTTTTATTATTTATTCTCTGCTACTTCAGCTTTCCTCTGAAGTTTGATTTTTTAAAATTTATTATTCTACTAAATTATGCTGTAAAATCGATTAGATGCGATTGTCTTTTGTTTTTCTATTATTTAAATTCTATTATTTCGTACTTTTTAAAAATCCTATTTTTTTGCTTTCCTTTAATTTTCTTTTAATTTTAATCTATTAAATTGTGACGTAAAATCGATTGCCTTTTGTTTTTACTATTATTTATATTTTGACTTTTTATTTTTTGTATTGTCATCGTCCTTTCCAAATAATTTTTTTAATTCATTTATTAATCAATTGAATTGCGCTGTAAAATCAAATCGATTGTCTTTTGTTTTTTCAATATTATTGCCATATCTATATTTTTTAGATTTTTGTTCATTTGTTTTCTTTGTTTCGTCGCCTTTCCTCCCAAACAGTTTTTTTTTTTAATTTATGAATCTATTTTTTGCAGTAAAATCGATTCGATTCGTTCGATTGTCTTTTGTTTTTCTAAATTCCATTATTCGTATTTTTTTAAAATTCTGTTTTTTTGGTTTAGTTTAATTAAAAAAAAATTAATCTATTAAATTGTGTTGTAAAAATGATTGTCTTTTGTTTTTATTATTCTTTTGAAATTGTTTTTTTTTGAGTTGCGCAGTAAAATCGATTTTTTTTTGTTTTTTTTTTTTATATTAATGTTTTACCCATATTTTTTAGAATTTTGTTCATTTGTTTTATTTGTTTCGCCGCCCATATAGTTTTTTTTTTAAATTTATTAATCTACTGAATTGTGCTATAAAGTCGATTGTCTTTTGTTTCTTTCTATTTAATTATTATTTTTAAAATTTTTATTATTATTTTGTTTTCTGCTCAAGTTGTATCTTAAAAATTTATTATTATTGATTATTATTTTTTTATTATTTTTGTTCATTTATTTTCTGTTTCTTCGTCTTTTCTCCAAAGTTTTTTTTTTTTAATTTATTATCTACTGAATTATGCCGTAAAATCGATTTGATTCGATTGTCTTTTGTTTCCTATTATTTAAATTCCATTAATTCGTATTTTTTTAAATCCGACTTTGTTGTGCATTCCTTTAATTTTTCTAAAAATTTTCATTCATTAAATTGTGTCGCAAAATCGATTGTCTTTTGTTTTTATTATTATTTATTCTTTGAATTTTTATTTTCTTTTGTTTTGTCTTCGTTCTTTTCAAATTGTTTTTTTTTATTTATTTATTAATCAACTGAATTGCGCTGTAAAATCGATTGTCTTTTGTTTTTTTTTTTAATATTATTGTTATACTTATATTTTTTAGAATTTTGTTCATACGTTTTCTTTATTTCGACGCCTTTCCTCCAACACAGTTTTTATTACTATTTAATTTTTTTTTAAATTATTATTATTTTGTTTCCTTTCCAAGACGTTTCTTATGAATTTATCAATCAACTGAATTCCGACGTAAAATCGATTGTCTTTTTGTTTTTATTTTTCGAATATTGTTACAGTAACACATATTTTATTAAAATTTTGTTCATTTGTTTGTGTGTTTCGTCGCCTTTCTCCCAAACAGTTAAAAAAATTATTAATGCACTGAATTATGCTGTAAAGTCGATTACCTTCTTTTTTTCATTACAAACACATATCAATTCTATTTCGTATTTTTTAAAATTCTAATGCTTTTGTTTTCCTTGCATTTTTTTTTTTTTAATATTCTATTAATTTGTGTCGTAAAGTCGATTGTTTTTTGTTTTTATTTTTTTTTGAAATTTTACTATTTTTAGCATTTTTGTTATTTAGTTTTCTTTGTTTTGTCTTTGTTTTCCTTGACTTTATATATTTTTAAGGTTCTTTTTAATTTATTATTGAATCTGATAAGAAACTGAGGGATTTTCTACACTGACGAGGGATTTCTAGACAACTTTTGAGTGATTTCTGCTTTTTGCGCGTTGGTAACACTTCACGTAGGGTTGTACAAAATACTACAAAATGATAAGATAAGATAAACTGTTTGAGTTGGCAGTGCTGAATTTTATTTTTAAATGGTACAACTGAAGTAAGTTTCAGTTGTTGACGGTTTGACACTAACAGCCGTCACTTCACAAGCGTCATTTGACATTTCAAATTCGTATTAAAACGCTAATTTTTGATCACATAACCTACAATATTGTCATTGTTTAGGTTAAGTCAAATAAACCGACGAAGCATATTTCCGGTTGCAGTGTTACAAACAGCCGAATAAAAAAGGCTCTTGATTGTATTCTCAACGCAGTTATTCTTGACCACACCGTATTTTAAAATACCGTATTTTTACACCACTTTGTTTTACAGATTTCTATGGCATTTTGTTCTATATTAAATTTTTTTTTTACTTACATCTTTGTCATTTACCATAAATTACATATAATGATGTCAACGTCAACGGACAAATTGATTTTATTGGAAAAGAGATATCTATGACAATTTGGCAACTCTGTCAGAAAATATCTTTGTCGGGAGTGTCAAGACTCACGTGCGATAAATTGGCAACACTGCAACAAACATCAACGTATTGAATCATCGAAATCTGATTCAGTTCGTTCTAAAATGCGATGAGTTTTTTGTTTACAATGGATGGAATAATTTAGTTCGTAAGTCTGTGTTATTAAAATTAAAATCACAATCACAGCCGGTTTTAGTTAAGCTTTGTCGATCCAAAGATATTAATTAACGACGAAAATGTCGAACAAAAAAGGACCAAGACGTTCCCGCCGAAATTCAAACTGTGAAATGGGCGTGGCAACGTCGCGTTTGTATGTTTTCGAGCGACAGGTGAGTCAAAACAATTCCGATTTCCGCAGTTAATTAAAGCGACCGATAATTGTGGTGCAGACAATGGGCGTGGAAAAGAACGAATACCCGAAGGCCTCAGGTAAATCCACTTTAACGAAATCGAATTCGCCAAATCAAACGTGTACGTGTTTGCAGGGTACCTCGTAAATGGGGCGCTCCTAACCTACATCGCGGGGCTCCTGCTCCTTATCTCATTCTGCAGTCCGTACTGGGTGCAGTCTTTCGAGGAGACCTTCTCGGAATTTAAACACATGGGTCTGTGGGAGTATTGCTTCGAGAATTTCCGATATCCGTATTTCCAATTTGACAGGCTGTTTACGGGGTGTCACCACGTCTTTAGTCAGGAATATTATGTCATACGAGAGTGGCTCCTTCCACCATGGCTCATGGCCGTACAGGCATTCGTTACCATGTCGTTTCTGCTAAGCTTCGGGGCTCAAGTCGTGATGGCATGCCAACTATGTAGGTGGCCCCTTAACTTCGTGCTCCAATACGAATGGATCTTGTCAGCCATCGACTTCATTTGCTGTACAATCACAGGTACGTGGGGGGTCTCCGAATAATTTACAATAATAATAAGAAATGCGTTTTTTTTCACAGCTGTTTTCATGTTTTTCGCTGTGGCTGTCTTCGGTGGGTCCCACGCACGCAGAGACTGGTTGATGTACCCGAATTTCAACTACTTGAGTTGGTCGTACGGCCTGGCGGTGCTCTCGTTCTTTTTCCACGCCTTCGCGGCCATCTCCTTGTACAAGGAGGCGAGGTTGAGCTACGAGCTGCGCAAGGAATCTCGAAACCTCATAATGCAGATGGACCCGAACATGCAACACCCGACTTACTACTGATTTATATTTTCGTTCTGATTTTTTCGTTTTAACTTTCTGATGATATTATAGTTTTAGGTGAGGCTAATTAATTGTTAGGTGATTGAAAGATGAACAGTCCGTCCATGATGTTTCTTTAGGCTCTAATCGCATGCGTTTTGAATAAATTCACGTATACACGTACAACTGCTGTGAATAAACAATATTCATCTTAATGGGCACTAGCATGCATTCAGTGTGTAATTTGCTGATTTTTTTTTTTTTTACAAACGATGTTTATGCTATGAGCGTACTTTTATTAATTACTCTTTGTTTCGTAAACTAGATTTAAGCTGACTAATAAACTGGGAAAATTGAGAACGTGAGGTTTTCAACCCCACGCATTTGAAGGGGGAGTAATTTGAAGGACCAAACAAAATTTTTGACTGCTGCGTGCACTCGTTTTTATCTTCTGAATCTAATATTTACACGTATCTCTCTGTAATCAAATATTTTTTTGCGAATAAATATATTTTATACACAGTTGAATTGTTTGTGCTTGTACTTTTACTTGTCGTTTATAAAGAAAACATAAAAGCATTTAATCTTGACGAGTTTGACATGACTTTTGCGTTATTTAATTTAATCAACTAAACAATACTTAAAACAGTCTTACAAACTTGTAAAAAGCAAATATCCCTCAAGAATTACCAAAAAAAAATCATTTTCAAAATACAGGGTGTAATTGAATTGACTCCAACACTTCCACAGGGTGGTAGCTTGGAACAAGACGATCAAAAAATATATAAAATGGTGTCTTAAATGCAAATCGTCTTTGAGAAAGAAAAAATCGTATTTCAAAAAATTACATCAAAAGGAATGGAAATTCCTGCATCCAAACTAATGTTCCCCTACGTTTCTCGACGTCTGTCATTTTGAAGTTTCCTGACGTCTGTCTCCTTGACGTTTGCTATTATTTGTCAACACGACATGATTTGTTGGTCACTAAACAATGTGTGAGCCCCCACGTTTCTCGACGACTGTCATTTTGACGTTTCTCGACGTTTTTCTTTCTGACATCACTTACGTCTGTTATTTTAACCTCTCATTTTGACGTTTCTTGATATCTGTCACCTTGACTTCTATCGCCATGACGTTTGTTATTATTTGTCATCATGACATGATTTACTGGTTACTAAGCAACGTGTGAGCCCCCACGTTTCTTGACAACTGTCAATCTGACGTTTCTTACGTCTTTTATTTTGACTTTTCTCGACATCTGCTGACGACTCTTACGTTTGTTATTTTGACCTGTCATTCTGACTTTTCTTGACGTCTATCACCTTGACTTCTATCACCATGACGTTGGCTATTATTTGTCATCATGACATGATTTGTTGGTCACTAAGCAACGTGTGAGCCCCCACGTTTCTCGACGACTGTTATTCTGACGTTTCTTACGGCTGTTATTTTGATGTTTCTTGACGTCTGTCATTCTGACGTTTCCTGACGTCTGTCACTTTCACGTTTGCTATTATTTATCAACATGACATGATTTATTGGTCACTAAACAACGTGTGAGCCCTCACGTTTTCGACGACTATCATTCTGACGTTTCTCGACGTCTGTCATTCTGACGTCTCTTCTCGACAACTGTCAATCTGACGTTTCTTACGTCTTTTATTTTGACTTTTCTCGACGTCTGTCATCTGACATCTCTTATGTCTGTCATTTTGATGTTTCTTGACGTCTGTCACCTTGACTTCTATCACCAATGACGTTTGCTATTATTTGTCATCATGACATGATTTGTTGGTCACTAAGCATCGTGTGAGCTCCCACGTTTCTCGGCGACTGTTATTCTGACTTTTCTCGACGTCTGTCATTCTGACGTCTGTTACGTCTGTTATTTTGACCTCTGTCATTTTGACATTTCTTGATGACTTCTATCGCCATGACATTTGTTATTATTTGATGATTTACTGGTTACTAAGCCACGTGTGAGCTCCCACGTTTCTTGACAACTGTCAATCTGACGTTTCTTACGTCTTTTATTTTGACTTTTCTCGACGTCTGTCATTCTGACGTCTGTTACGTCTGTTATTTTGACCTCTGTCATTTTGACATTTCTTGATGTCTGTCACCTTGACTTCTATCGCCATGACATTTGTTATTATTTGATGATTTACTGGTTACTAACCAACGTGTGACCCCCCACGTTTCTCGACAACTGTCAATCTGACGTTTCTTACGTCTTTTATTTTGACTATTCTCGACGTTTGTCATTCTAACGTCTTTTACATCTCTTATTTTGACCTCTGTCATTTTGACATTTCTTGACGTCTATCACCTTGACATTTGCTATAATTTGTCACCATGACATTATTTGTTGGCCACTAAGCAGCGTGCGAGCCCCCATGTTTCTCGACATCTGTCATTCTGATGTTTCTTACGTCTGTTATTTTGATGTCTGTCATTTTGACGTTTCTTGACGTCTGTCAGCTTGACGATTGCTATTATTTGTCCTCATGACATGATCTGTTGACCACTAGTAACGTATGAGTCCCCACGTTTCTCGACATGTGTCATTATGATGTTTCTTATGTTTGTTATTTTGACGTCTGTCATTCTGATGTTTCTTACCTCTGTCATTTTGACGTTTCTTGACAATTGCTATTATTTGTCCTCATGACATGATCTGGTGACCACTAAGCAACGTATGAGTCCCCACGTTTCTCGACATTCTGATGTTTCTTACGTCTGTTATTTTGACGTCTGTCATTCTGATGTTTCTTGCCTCTGTTATCTTGTCGTCTGTCACCTTGACTTCTATCACCATGACGTTTGCTATTATTTGTCATCATGACATGATTTGTTGGTCACTAAGCAACGACGTCTGCCATTCTGACGTTTCTTACGTCTGTTATTTTGACGTTTGCCAATTTGACGTTTCCCGTTCGTCTGTCATTCTGACGTTTCTTATGTCTGTTATTTTGACGTCTGACAGTTTGACGTTTCTTGACGTCTGTCAGCTTGACATCTTGCACCTTGACTACTGTCACCTTGACATTTGTTATTTTTCGTCATCATGACGTGATTTGTTGGTCACTAAGCAACGTTACGATTTACAATGTTTTTTATTTAAAAGTTTTGCGAAAATAAATTCATTTATTGCTTTAAATTTTGAACAAATGAAGGAATGAACGTTTTAAAAATTTTGTTGCAAGTCGGTTTTGATTGGCGTGGATTCCTGGAGCATCCTCTGTACAGCTGTTTCGGCCCTATATGGGGCCTCGTCAGCAGAAGCGTAGCTCGAGAACTCCACTGCAAACCAAACCGACCTGTCCTAGTTCTTCGAAAATGAAGATCGATAAACTACAATTTGTTTATCATTTATTGTTCAAATTGACATGAAATGTACAAAATCAACGTTGCCAACCGATCAAGCGTATATTTCGTAAGGTAGTGTCCGTCTCTTTATACAGGGTGTCTCAGAAAAACTATTCCTGACTTTCAGAAATAGTAGAGGGTATGTAATTAAGTAACTTTTACTAATAGAGTTGTGTCCGGAAATGTTTCCACGTCAAGTTAAAATGAAATAAAGAACAGTTCTTCTGAGACAACCTGTTTAATGCTTGTCAAATTTTTCTGACGTTGGTACCTGTTACCTGAATGTTAAGAAATTTCTGTTCTACATTTAGAGATAAAAGCAGGTTTACAACAGAAACCCTAGGATTTTGACAATGACAGGTATTGTAGAAAAAAAAAAAAAACTACAGTTGTGAGAAATTTCGCTGTTTTGTTGTTGTTATTTTTGTTTGGCTGTTGCGCATAAAGAATGATTCTTGATACCTTGCACGAAAGTTGGCAACCTGGAGAAACTGTCAAAAATTATCCAGCTTCAACTAACACAAGCGCTCCGTAAAAGTAATCGCTTTCTTTGGCTGAACTCCGCCAATGAGAGAGTGAAGAAGAAGAAGAGTAGTTGTTCGTAAAGAATGACTCGTGAAATCTTGTAGGAAAGTTGGCAGCTTGGAGGAACTGTCAGAAATTGGCGAGATGCAAGATTTGAGAAACGGGTGCGTTCAACCAACACTTCATAACTCGCAACAAAAACGCTCCGAAAAAGCAATCGCTTTCTTTGACTGAACGCAGCCTGTAATTAGAGAATGGAAGCAAAACAACTGAAAGCGAATTATTCTCCGGAGGAGTGCTTCAAAACAAAAAAACAAAAGACAACTACAATTCTGGTTCGTTTGGTATTGTTTGGTCATTTTTTTTTATCAGTGGTGCTTCTTCAGTTTTTTATTTTCTGTAAACTTTCTTTTGTTGTTATTATTTTTGTTTTTGCGATAACATAGGCGTTTCTACAGTTCCTTCTTGTATCGGAGAATCGTTGATCTTTTGTTTCGTTACCTCCCTTCTTCTTTTGTTTTCCTTTCTGTCGTTTTTTTTAAATTTTCGCACTCTTCGTTAGAGAATATCGATCTTTTTTTGTTTTCCGTCTCATATTCCTCGTCCTCCTCAATTTTATTTCTGTTTTCCTAATCTTTTCTCGCCTTATTCTGCTCATGTCCTTTTTTATCACGTTAACTTTCGTACGAAATGCAAAATAAAACGAATAAAAATTTTAAAAAATTATCACAAAAACTTAATTATTTATAGAAAAAGAAAACGAAAAGAAATGAAACAAATATTCTCGAAATTCTGAAATGAAGGATGAACAGAAAACAAACGAATGTAGAGTGTTCTCCAGAATTGTATGAATAGAAAACAAAAGAACGATTTCATTCGGGTGGAAAATAAACAAAAATAGAAATAAAAAATTACCCGGAAAAATAATTCGATGGAAAAATAAAACAAAACAAGAATAAAAAAATTCTTTTTTCCTTCAGCCACATCAAAAATTCCTATAATCGGGAAAAGTCCCTAGATTCGACAACCCTGCCTGAGCGTATGTGCACTTTACAGTAAATAGGTTATGTTGGGTTATGCTATTTTTTTCAATACTTGATTTTTCAAATAAAATTTGCCAATCTGCAACTGCTATATTTTTCTAGAAAGCTCTACAACCACGAATCGACGAATTTAATTTTACCGAATTCGCAATCGTTGCTGAATGTACAGGGAGATCGAAATTGGTTGTATGATCCTACATTACTTTCCTACATTACTTACTTGATATCAACTACATCTATTACTTGAAGGTTAGAACGAAAAGTAGTGACGTGCATAGAACATTCTTTGAAACTTACATCCAAACCTAACCTAATTAATAAAGAATATAATTATTGTTTTAATCAGTTTGTCATTACAATGAAATAAATCATTTTTGATGAATGAACGGCAATAAACTGTCAACAAAATCTTGGTTATATTTAGTAACTTCTCCAGATCTCCCTATGTTGCTAACTTCATTTTAATAATTAGATGCAAATATCGATATCGAGCTCGTAGAAGGCAGTGCAGGATCAGGAAATCAATTTCGATCTCCCTGTACTAGCCTTTAATTTGAACTCGTAAATCGGTCGAGTTTCAAATCGGTAGAGTTGGCAACACTGAATCAAATGTCAAATGTAACATTTAATATGACAACTACGGCAACGGCGAAAGTTTAATTCAAAATTACACAGGAAGCCACTTTTTGTAACCTAAACCTTATTGTAAAGAACGGAACACGTTATAAAAAACAATAGAATATCGTAAAAAACGGTTTGCATTTGTTTACGTTTATCTGGGGTTATATTTTGTTTTGGCGATAAAAAAATTGAAAATCCCCGCCATAACTTTTGTTTACACGGACAACCAATGACATGCTTTGTTTATGGCGGGATTTATTTTTGTATTTGAAAACCTTAGGTATTGTTCATTTTTCGATCAAGCTACACGTAATTCAGAAAATAATTGAAGTAGAAAATTTCTTCTTTCGCTGAAAGACGTTAAATATGCAAGTTTCGAAACAATTGCGCTCAACAACTCGTTACAATTGAATTTATTTTGATGGTACTTACCAGGGACGTTGTGTCTCGCGGCAATTTCCAAAATGCACCCCATACTTTCCACAGTGCAGTTTCCATCCATAACAACAATCGGGGCGTTCTTGATCAGGTCTTCCCTGCTTTTGATCTGAAGTATGAAATTCGGTCAAACCTAAGGTCGTCCGCGCCTTGGTCATTACTCACCAGTTCGGGGGTGATTTGTTTGTGCGCGTCCATATCGCCGATTAGAAATTTGCACTCGCCCTTGGAATCAAAGATGACCACACATTGGGCCGTCGATTCTTTCAAAGTTTGAACATTTTCGGTCACTTGCTTAGGAAAGTGAGACAGCAAGAACTTGCCCGCGTTGTCGTCACCAATGGCAGATATAAAAACGGGGGCCTGATTTAATTTTACCAGGGCGTCGACGATGTTCCTGGCGACTCCTCCAGGACTATCGGTGCATTTTCCATCGTGGATTCGTCCATCCAACTGAAACAAAAGAAATTATATTAAAAAAAAAAAAAATCAAACAATTTTTATTTAATTTGCTATTAATAGTATATACAGGCCAATACTGTACTCGAATCTTTTATTAAAGCAGCAAATTTTGTGTTTTGAAAACAATCTGTGCATGAGAAATTGATTTTGGTGACGCTAGATGGCGCACAATCATTCTTAGGTTATGATAGCTACATAAAAGTTTGCTTTCAAATTTTGAAATTAAATATGGCGCTAGTTTTAAACGAAGAAATGCTATTGACCAATAAAACATTATGTAACTGAATTTACAAAGCAATCTTATTTCAAACAATTTCGAAAACAATTGAATAAATTCAGCTGCGAAAACGACTGACAACGTTTCATATTTTCAAATTAAATTTGGCGCTCGTTTTAATTCGAAAACTACACACAGATGGTGCCATTGGCCAATAAAAAAAAACAATAATAATGTATTTATAGTGAAGTTTAAAACAATTGAATCAATTCAGCTAGAAAAACAGTTGACAGTGTTTCAAATTAAATTCGGCGCTCATTTTCAGTTCAAAGAAATGCATACAGATGGTGCCATCAGTCAATAAAAAATAATTGTATTTATGGTAGTGAGTTATCCATGATGTTAGTGACTAGTAATGTATAATATAGTGACCTTCTGGTAAATTTTTTATCAAAAATTGTATTTACGGTGAAATCTTTTGTTTAAAAATAAATGATTGAATTGCAGTTAGAAAAACAGCTGACAATGTTTCTAATTAAAAATGGCACTCGTTTTAATTCAAAGAACGTACACAGATGGCGCTCATTTTAAGTCAAAGAAATGTACACAGATGGCACCATCAAGAAATTAAAAAGAATTCTACTGACAGTGCAATCTTTTATATAAAACAATCGAGGAAATAATAGAAATTTAGGATATTGACCACGTCTTCATAACTGAACTTAATTATTTTAAATTGCACTAAAAATACATTTTTTTTACTGATTACTGGCGCCATCTGTTTATGCTTTTCTAAATTAAAATGTATTTAATTTGAAGATTTGAACCGTAGGCGTAGACGTAGTCAACTATCTTTTTAGCTGAGATTAATCAAGTTTGGGACTCATTTTAGATCTAAAGCGTATACACAGGTGGCACCACTGGCCAGTAAAAACTGATTAATTTAATTCATTCCGCAATCTTTTATTTAAGACGATTGAGAATGAGATTAAGTTCAGGTTCTTCGCGTTTCAAATTTTTTAATTAAATTTGGCGCCTGTTTGATTCAAAAAAGTGTTTATAGATGGTACCACCGACTAATAAACAAATAATTGCGTTTACAGCGCCTTTCTTGTGTACGTACATGCATAGTTGGCGTCATCAAGTGATTTTTTAAAAAATTTTTTATCAAATCTTGCCATGGAATTTGGTCGTCATTTCTTAGCTTTACTCTAAAACAGTATCCAGGAGTGCAATGGCGTACTTTTCACATTTCTCGTCTTATATTCAATGAAAAGAGCGCCACAATTAATCTTTACTGGTCGGTGGCGCCATCTATGGACACTGTTTTGAATCAAAACAAGCGCCAAATTTAATTTGAAATTCTGATAGCAGCTGCCTGAACTGAATCGCTTGTTTCTTCAATTGTTTTAAATAAAGTTTGGGGCTATAAATGTGAATTATTTTTTATTGGTCGTGATGCAGTCTGGTATTTTTTTCTTTTTTTTCTTAACTGAAACGAGCAGAAACAGATTTAATATGAAAATCTGAGAGCAGCTTAGTTAAACCTATCGCTTGTGTTTTCTCGACTTGGTTTCATTAAAAAAAGCGCCACAATTAATATTTACTGGTCGGTGGCGCCATCTATGAACACTGTTTTGAATCAAAACGAGGCGCCAAATTTAATTTGAAAATTTGAAACATGAACGCCACAATTAATCTTTACAGTTCGGTCGTGCCATCTATGAACACTGTTTTGAATCAAAACATGAGCAACATGAGCGCCACAATTAATCTTTACTGTTCGATGGCGCCATCTATGAACACTGTTTTGAATCAAAACATGAGCAACATGAGCGCCACAATTAATCTTTACTGTTCGATGGCGCCATCTATGAACACTGTTTTGAATCAAAACAAGGCGCCAAATTTAATTTGAAAATTTGAAACGTGAGCAACATGAGCGCCACAATTAATCTTTACTGTTCGGTGGCGCCATCTATGAACACTGTTTTGAATCAAAACAAGCACCAAATATAATTTAAAATTCTGAAAACAGCAGCCTGAACTTAATCACTTGTTTCTTCAATTGTTTTAAATAATGTTTGGAGCTATAAACGTGAATTATTTTTTATTGGTCGTGATGCAATCTGTGTATGTTTTTCTTTTTTTTTTAAATTGAAATGAGGAGAAACAGATTTAATATGAAAATCTGAGAGCAGCTTAGCTAAACCTTTCGCTTGTGTTTTCTCAACTTGATTTCAATAAAAAAAAAAACGCCACAATTACTGGTCAGTGGCGCCATCTATGAACATTATTTTGAATCTAAACAAGCGCCAAATTTAATTTGAAATTTGAAACACGAGCTTAATGAGCGCCTACCTCTCCCCCTCTAGGGGGGGGGGGGTTGCTTCTTGCCTTTTTTTTTAAATTAAAATATTTCTCTTATTTTTTACAGATTTACAAGTTCTAGAAATGACAGTCACGGCCAGAAGTGTCATTATTGTAAATCAAGCTGCGCCCACACTATAGAAAGCGGGATACTGTGACAGTTTCAGATGGAATGTGTCCATTGAAAGTGACAACCGTTCAAGGCCAACCCCCCACCCTTTAGAGTGGTTGCTCATTGCCTTTTTTAAATTAAAATATTTCTCTTACTTTTTACAAGTCTACAAGTTCTAGAAATGACAGTCAAGGTCACTGACCAGTGACGGCCAGAAGCGTCACTGTTGTCAAACAATCTTCCTTGCTAATGAGACATAGGGAGCGCCATCTTTTGATAAGTGGACACACTTTTAAGACAACTACACCAAAGGTACGGCAAGGGGGATACTGTGACACTTTGCAGTGGAAAGAATTCATCCAAACTGACAATCGTTCAAGGCCAATCTCCTTATAAAGGAGTGGCTTCGTGTTTTCTTTTAATTCAAATATTTCTCTTATTTTATACAGGTTTACAAGTTCTAGAAATGACAGTCAAGGTCACTGACCAGTGACGGCCAGAAGCGTCATTGTTGTCAATCAATTTTCCGTGCTAATAAGATAGGAAGCGCCATCTTTTGATAAGTGAGCACATTTTTAAGACAACTAACGCCAACAGTACAGCAAGCGGGATATTGTGACACTTTGCAGATGGGATGTATTCATCCAAACTGACAATCGTTCAAGGCCAACCTCCTTATAGCGGAGTGGCTTATTGTTTTTTTTTTTTTTTTAATTCAAATATTTCTCTTATTTTATACAGGTATACAAGTTCTAGAAATTACAGCCAAGCTTACTGACCAATCACGGGGCCAGAAGGTCTCTGTTGTAAATCAATTTTCCGTGCCAATGAGAAGGATGGAGCGCCATCTTTTGATAGGTGGGCACACTTTTGTGATATCTACGCCAATAGGACAGCAAGCGGGATACTATGACACTTTGGAGATGGAATGTGTCCATCTGAATTGATAATCGCTCAAGGTCCTTCTACAGGTGTTGCTTCTTGTGCTGAAGAGTCAACAATGGCTTAATTGGTTGGTTTTAAGCGGGGGTGTCGTTCAAGGTCATTCCCTTAGTTCTCGCACTTGAAGAAGTGTCAACAGTGACTACTTCTTCTCACCAGAGGGTGTCGTTGACGAAATCTTTAGTTCTTGCTTGCGCATGTGCGTATGAAGAAGTAGAGTGTCGTCAATGACGTCATCTTTCAGAGGATGATGGTTGACCCTGTGTTGCATTAGATTAGATGAGCTGGACTGGGCTAGCCATTGTTCTTACGCACAAGACACAACCCTCTGGAACAATAGTCACCTCGAATAGACACATGCCATTCGCATTTTGTTTTTTGAAAGCCAAAGTGTCAGAGTGACAGCAGCTCGCTTGCTATACTTACGTCAGTACGATTTAATAATAACTATATTTTCATCCCCTAAAAAAAAAACAAACAAAAGAAACTTGTGACAGGAGGATGTCGTGGGACCAATATGTTTTTTGTTTTTTTTTGAGTCTTAGTGTTCTCGAGTTCGGTAGCACCCTGTAATTGCAGGAGATTTTACTGTTCAGTGGCGCCATCTATGAACACTGTTTTGAATCAAAACAAGCGCCAAATCTGATTTGAAATTTGAAACATGAGCATAATGAGCGCCTACCCCTCCCCCTCTAGAGGGGGTTGCATCTTGCCTTTTCTTTTAATTAAAATATTTCTCTTATTTTTTACAATTCTAGAAATGGCAGCACCCTGTAAGTGCAGGAGTTTTTAATGTTCAGTGGCGCCATCTGTGAACACTGTTTTGAATCAAAACAAGCGCCAAATTTAATTTGAAAATTTGAAACATGAGCAAATGAGCGCCACAAGTAATCTTTACTGTTCGGTGCCGCCATCTATGAACACTGTTTTGAATCAAAACGAGCGCCAAATTTGTTTCTAGTTATACCATTGTTATATTTATTGTTTGTAGTAACGTACACCTAATAAAGTTTATTATTATTATTAAATTGTTAAATTTTTTTTGTATGTTTACATGATCAAAGAAAACAGTTTAACCCCGAATAACAAAAGCCACAAACCAATGCGAAAAAGGCGTTTAAATTCGGGCCGTAAACCAGCCGCGATTATGCAAAGACCTTTTTTTTTACTTCTTTCGGTTCTTTTTTCTCGTGCATTTTCAGTTCCAGCCGAACGAAGTAACAAATGTCAGGCAGTTATCCTCTAATGGGCTATAATAGGAGCGCAACCGAGCCGCGGCTCTTTATGTAGCGAATGAACAGAGTGCATCCCGAACCGCGGCCTCACTTAATAAAAGGAAGAGTTCCCATTTCTAGGAAATATTGGCCCACGGAATTAGGTGAAAGGCCAAAAAGCAGGCGCGAACCGTTTTCATTTACATTTTAATCGAACGCGAGCGCGTTAAAATTTTCATTGCGAGGGAATACTTTACGTTCCCAATTTCTTTTTTGCATTGCTTGCAAAATCATCGGCTTTATTAATTAATATAAAATGCGAGAAATTTCATAGTCTATATGAAATATGTGTCAGTCGGTGTCCACAGAATGTAAAACAATCACGTCCTCTTATACGTAGCTACCATGCCTGGCACTAAAAACGAAACGAAAAGCCATAAACTCAGACAGCAAATATGATTGGCTCTGAAGATCGACTTTTTCGGTTTGTTACGTTTCGTTTTCAGTGCCGGGCATGCTACTTTTCCTACGATTAAAATGCGATAATAAATAAAGCGGACAGTTAGAATTTACAGGCAATTAAAGTGGAACTAACAAAAGAATTTACGAGGCGATAATGTTTACGAAGGTATCCAGGGCTGACGTAAATGAAAAAAAGGCGTTTGCACTGAAATAGTAAATTTCGAGTTTCGATAGAAGCTGTAGTTGTTGTTTCCACTGACGTACTATTTCCGGTCGCCGGTGCAACTGACGTCGCCCAACGAGTGAGTTCTTATTCTATAAGTCTTATTTTATATGTCTTATTGGTCGACTGCCTTTTGTTTTTCTTGATTATTGTTTCTTTGTGAGTGAGTTGATTGTCATTTGGTTTTTCTTAATTGGTCGAGTGTGATTTCTTCTTCTGCGTAAGTTGAAGGTAATTAATTTTTCTTCTTATTTATAAAAAAAAATACTGTTCATTTATTTATCTCTTCATTAGTCTCGTTATGCTTCTTTTTATTAGTGGACGTCTTTTTTTTAGTCAGTTGACCGTCGTTTGTTTTTCTTAAATGGTCGATTGGCATTTGTTTTTCTTTTTATGAGTTGGTTTTCATAGAAACTAAACTACGCGTCTTTTTGTATTAGTCGACTTTCTGTTGTTTTTTTTGTCAGTTGATTATCATTGGTCGATTGATTCTTTCGGTTAATTGTCAATTTCTCTTCATCAATTGCAATTTTTCCATTGTCGATTTATTATTCCATTATTATTGTTTTTTTGATTGGTTATCATTATTCTTCAACAGTCAAATGCAATTTCATTTTTTTTTTCATTTGTCGGTTGTCATTTATTTATTTTTCATTAGTCTCGTTAGGCGTTTGACACTTCTTATTATTAGTCGACTGTCTTTTGTTTTTTTTTTTGTCAGTTGATGGTCATTTGTTTTTCTTCATTGGTTCATTAGTCTCGTTAGGCGATTGAAGCTTCTTATTTTTAGTCGACTGTAATTTGTTTTTTCTTGTCGGTTGATTGTCATTTGTTTTTCTCCGTTGATCGATTGTTTTTTTTTTTTGGTTCGTTGTCATTTTTTTCATCAATCGGTTGCAATTTTTTCGTTTGTCGATTATCATTTCTTTATTTTTTCATTATTGTTTTTTCTTTTTGGTTAATTATTATCACTCTCTAACAGTCGATTGCCTTTTACTTTATTTTTTTCATTGACCAGTTGTCAATTTAATTTTTTTTCATTAGTTTCGTTAAGCGATTGACGCTTCTTATTATTAGTCGACTGTCTTTTGTTTTTTCTTTTCGGTTGATTGTCATTTGTTTTTCTTCATTGATCGATTGTTTTCTTTTTTGGTTCGTTGTCATTTTTTTTTCATCAATCGGTTGCGAATTTTTCATTTGTCGATTGTCACTTATTATTTATTATTCCATTATTGTTTTTTTTTCTTGGTTGGTATTCAACAGTCGATTGCCATTTGTTTGATTTTTTTTTTCATTTGCCGGTTGTCATTTAATCATTTTTTCATTTGTCTCGTTAGTCGATTGACGCTTCTTATTATTAGTCGACTGTCTTTTGTTTCAGTTGATTGTCAATTGGTTTTCTTCTTTGTTTGGTTGTCATTTTTTTTAACAATCGGTTGCAATTTTTTTCTTTGTCGATTGTCATTTGTTATTTATTATTCCATTATTGTTTTTTTTTTGGTTGGTCTTCAATTTATTTATTTTTTATTTGCCGGTTGTCATTTACTAATTTTTTTCATTTGTCTCGTTTGGCGATTGGCGTTTTTATTATTAGTCGAATGTCTTTTGTTTTTTCTTGTCAGTTGATTGTCATTTGCTTTTCTTCTTCGTTCGATCGATTCTTTCGGTTGGTTGTCATTTTTTTCCATCAATCTGTTGCTATTTTTTTATTTGTCAATTGTCATTTGTCGATTGTCAATTGTCGATTTTTTCAAATATTGTTTTTTCTTTTTGGTTGGTCGTTATTATTCTAAGGAATAAGATTAAGGCTATTAAGATAGCCTTTTTTTGTCAGTTGGTAATCATTTGTTTTTCTTCTTTATTGTATCGATTTTTTCGGTTGGTTGTCATTTTTTTTCAACAATCGGTTGCAATTTTTCATTTATTTGTTTTTTTTATTTTTGTTTTTTTTTTGATTGGTTGTCATTATTCTTCAACAGTGGATTGTCATTTAATTTATTTTTTTTTATTTGCCGGTTTTCATTTACATATTTATATTTGCGTTAGTCTCGTTAGGCAATTGACACTTCTTATTCTTATTATTAGTCGACTGTCTTTTGTTTTTTTTTTGTTAGTTGATTGTCATTTTTCTTTCTTTCATTGGTCGATCAATTCTTTTGGTTGGTTGTCAACAATCTTCAACACAATTGCCAATTAATTGCCATTTATTTAATTTTGTTTTTCTTTTGCTGGTTGTCATTTATTTTTAGTCGACTGTCATTTGTTTTTCTTCATTGTTGTTTCTTTTGGTTGGTGTTGTCATTTCTTTTTCATCAATCGGTTGCAATTTTTATCTTTGTCGATTGTCATTTGTTATTTATTATTCGATTATTATTATTTTTTTTTGGTTAGTCTTCAACAGCCGACTGCCATTTATTTAATTTTTTTCCATTTGTCGGTTGTCATTTATTTATCTATTGTTTTCATTTATCTCGTTTGGCGATTGACGCTTTTATTATTAGTCGACTGCCTTTTGTTTTTTCTTGTCAGTTCATTGTCATTTGTTTTTCGTCTTAGAACGATTCTTTCAGTTGGTTGTCATTTTTTTAACGATCGGATGCAATTTTTTTTATTTATCGATTGTCATTTGTGGATTTTTTCAAATTTATTTATTTTTTTTTGGTTGATCGTCATCACTATTTAATAGTCAATTCCCATTTATTTAATTTTTTTCCATTAGCCGGTTGTCATTTATTTATCTATTTTTTTTTTATTTGTCTCGTTAGGCGACTGACGCTTCTTATTGTTAGTCGACTGCCTTTTTTGTCAGTTGACTGTCATTTGTTTTTCTTCATTGATCAATTGTTTCTTTTGGTTGGTTGTCATTTTTTCTTCATCGGTCGGTTGCAATTTTTTCATTTATCGATTTTCATTTATTTATTTTTTCATTGTTGATTTTTCTTTTTGGTTGGTTCTCATTATTCTTCAACAGTCGATTGTCATTTATTTTATTTTTTCATTTGCCGGTTATCATTTATTAATTTTTTAATTAGACTCGTTAGTCGATTGACGCTTCTTATTGTTAGTCGACTGCCTTTTTTGTCAGTTGATTGTCATTTGTTTTTCTTCTTTGGCCGATTGATTCTTTTGGTTGGTTGTCATTTTTTTTATCAGTCGATTGCAATTTTTTTAAATTTATTATTCAATTTTTTTTTGTTGGTTATTATTCTTTGACAGTCGATTGCCATTTATTTTATTTTTTCATTTGTCGGTTGTCAATTATTATTTTTTATTTGCTTTACATGACGCTTCTTATTATTAGTCGACTGTCTTTTGATTGTCATTTGTTTTTGTTCATTGGTCGATTGATTCTTTTGGTTTTTTTTATCAATCGATTGCAATTTTTCCATTTGTCGATTGTCATTTATTTATTGTTTCGCTATTGTTTTCGCTTTTTGGGTTGGTTGTCATTATTCTTCAACAGTCGATTGCCATTTATTTTACTTTTGTCATTTATTTCTAATCGACTGTCTTTTTTTTCTTGTCAGTTGATTGTCATTTATTTATTTTTTCATTAGTTTTTTTTTTGGCTGGTCGTCAATATTCATTTATTTATTTTTTTAATTAGTCCAATGTAATTTTTGTTTCTTTTTGTCACTTGATTGATTATCACTTGTTTTTCTTCATTGGTCGATCGATTCTTTTGGTTGGTTGCCATTTTCTTTTTTCCTCAATTTTTTTAAATTTATGTACTTTCTCACTATTCCCCAATGTTATTATTTTCTTTATTTATTACTCATTTTTGCTGCTTATTTATTCATTTCTTCATTAGTCTCGTTAGGTGACTGTCTTTTGTTTTTTTTTGTGAGTTGAAATTAAAAACAATGTGATTAATTGATTGAAGGTTGGCTTGTAGAGATGGCGCCATTTAAATTTCATTTCTACCAATTTAGTGCAAATTTAATGCCGATTCACACGTGAAACTAATACATTGCAGGTGATTGAGGAGAGGAGGGTGGACGCGATGATACTTGAAAATTTTATGATTAAGAAAATGAATCTGTTGACAATAGAGAATGATAAGGAAGAAAAACAAAAGAAAAATTGATAGGTTGCTAGCAACGATTAGAAACAACTAACAATTGAGACTAAGGAAAACAAAAGAATAATTTGCAATGAATTAGAAACAATTGATAAAAAAATCCACCATGAAAAAAAATAGAAAACAATGTGAAAGAAAAACTAAATAATAAGGTTTACAGAGAAAACAGAAAAACAAAAGAATGATACGCACTGGAGAAAAACAAATAACAATCATTCTTGGAAAAACAATTGACGTTAAGGAAACTAGTCATAATAAAAAAAAAACAATCGCCCATGAAGATAAGGAAAAATAATGATTAGAAACAACTGATAATTGATATTAAAAAAGAAAAAAGACAAAACGAGAATTTACAACGAAGAAAAACAAAAGGCAATCGTCCTTGATGACAAAATATATAACTTGAGGCGTTTTTTTTTTTAATTTCACACTCTGTATAAGCGTCGTCATTTGTTTTTCTTAATTGATCGAATGTCATGTTTTTTTTTTTATAAGTTTACTGTCATTGATTAATTGTTCGTTCTTCATTTATTTATCTTTTCATTAACCTATCGTTATCGATTGACACCTTTTTCTTTTTATTAGTCGACTGCCTTTTGTTTTTTTTTGTGACTTCATTGTCATTTGTTTTTTTTTTAATTTCCACCTCCACGAGGAGAATCGTCGGCTTTCTTTTATTTTACATTTGTCTTGTTTTTCGTATTTTTAGGTTATGTACTTGTTTCAACTGTCTTTTGTTTTTTTTTGTTTATCGTTCTCTTCCTGATTTCTTTGTTCATTTTTTTTAATTACCAGCATTTCATGCCTCATTTTTAATAGCCTTCCACCGAATTCGTCGTTTATTCACTTGTTTTCATTTGTCTTTATTTTTTACACTTTATATTTTTCTTTGTTTTGTTTTTGTTTCTTTTTGGCGAATTAATTTCTCGTGACAACTTTTGTTTTATGTTATCCTTTTGTTTTTGTTTTATCTCAACCTCCACGAAGAGAATCGTCGACTTTCTTTTATTTTTCATTCGTCTTGCTTCTCGTATTTTCAGATTAAGTATTTGTTTCAGCTCTCTTTTGTTTCCGTTTGTTATGTCATCGGCGGTTTGTTGTATCGTTTCACTGACGTTTCTGTTTTGTTATTTCATCGACGTTTTTCCAACTTCTTTGTGTTTCTTTTTTCTTCCTATGACTGTGTTTTGTTTTTTTTATTATCTTTTTTCTTCCTGTGTCTTTGTTTGTTTTATGTATTGCAGGTTTTCTCTTCAGCTTTTTATTTTCAATTTGATTGTTTGACATTGATTCTTGTAATCTTCCTTTGCTTTCCGTTAGTCTTTTGTTTTTATTATTTTTTTTTTAATTGCGCTAGAGAACCGTCGATTTTCTTTTATTTTCCGATTTTTTTCAATCCTATCTTTTTAAAATTCATAAGTTTCATTTTGTTTTTTTTTTTAATTATCAGCATTTCATGCCTCATTTTTAATGGCCTTCCACCGAATTCGTCGTTTATTCATTTGTTTTCATTTGTCTTTATTTGTTGCACTTTACATTTTTCTTTGTTTTGTTTTTGTTTCTTTTTGTCGAATTAATTTCTCGCGACTACTTTTGTTTTATGTTACACTTTTGTTTTATTTCAACCTCCACGAGGAAAATCGTCGACTTTCTTTTATTTTTCATTTGTCTTGTTTCTCGTATTTTCAGGTTAAGTATTTATTCCAGCTATCTTTTGTTTCTGTTTGTTATGTCAAATTAAATAATAAAATAATTAAAACAGATTCAATTCTAAATATTGGGTTTTCCAAAAAATAAATTACAGCGCGATTACTGTAAGCCATTCAAGCGCATTAACACCAAGACAAATTCTTCCCAATTTCTTTTCTATTTTCTTAGGCGGAAAAAAAGAGCGAAGCCTTTTAAATAAATTCGCAATCAAGAGAGAGAGCAAGGAATGAAGAGAGTTATCGTTTCACGAGACGATCAATTCTAGTACGGTGGCATCGAAGCGACACGATTTATTTTAACGACGGTACCATAAATCAGATTTCAGGTGAAGTCCACCTTTACTACCTCCGAAACGACGCTTCGCGCGAAGTACACCCCTGAAGTGACGGGTGCGCCGTGGTGGGGAGGGCCCACCCCGCGGAACGTCAGTCCACAAGAGGCCGTCGGCGAAGACGTCCACGTATCGTTCGCGCAAGAGAAATCCCGCGAGCATGTAGTGGCCCCGGAGTGCGATGGACTTCGACCGTCATAGCAGGTCCGAACCGACGAGCTACACGCTCTGAAAAAACTCACCCTTACAGCGAAATCAGGACTCTCTCGACAGGCGGAGCCCTTAGCATCATCCCCCGAACGTTCATCGAATTTATTGTGTGCGGTTCTACTTTTTTTTTTCGCGCGGAACGGAAGGAAGAAAGGAAAGGAAACGGAAAATAAAATAAACGTACGTACAAGGCGCGAATACATACCCTACATTAAATATATTGCCCGGCCACCCCCCTCGAGGGCTCGCGTCACATCCATGCATAATTCCAACTTAATTTATGAACGTTAATTAACAAAGGAAGGTGCGATGGAAATAGCCGGTGTAAAAAAAAAGAACGTCGAAAGAATCTATTTTTAATTTAATTAATATCGAAGTGCACTATGCGTTGACGTAGTTTGGCGAATATTTTCGAAACGGATGATGTAGCTTGGAAATTACGAAACGCGGCGGCTCTTGTGTAATGAGGAAACTGTGTTGGGGCGCATGAGTTGATGGAATTTGTTTAAAGCTATCGCGAGCGGCGAAGGAATGGGGACGTCAAAATATAATAAAAACAAAACAAGAAAAAAGGGGCGCGGTCTTTTGGATTACAACGACATCGGCAACATCGCCCCAGCAAACATTAAATTCAAATAAACGTACGATTTAATTGGGGATGGGGGATCAGTGAATTCAATGCAAATTTTTTTTTTATATAATAAATTATATGAGACTTTTTTGGTTTCTAAAAAAAATCAAAATTTTCCAGTTTCAAATTTTTAAAATTGAGCGCCGTGCTCTCGCACCGTGGATTTCCGCTCAAGTTTGTTACTAAATTTGACATGTCCTGGGCCCAGGCGCCCATGGGCACACGTCGCTTCCTACGTGACTACATAATATTAAAATGTGAGCCAGAAGTTGAATGAAAGCGCAAAAATTATCGTTTTTTTTGCGGCCCAAGTTTTCAGAAAACGCTAAATTTGATAATCCTACAAAAAAAAAAACAAAAATCAAACGGTGGGGTGAAACTAGGGCTGCACCAATATGTAGTGTCCCCTCCGCTGCGGCGGATCGCCTGAACGCTCGATTTTGGTGCCAATTTTGATGTGTTCGGGTCCCAGGTGGCGCTCTTTAGAGGCACTCTACTTCCCACATTTACGGTTACAACCGATTATGGCGGATAAAAGAAACAAAAAAAAAACATGAAAATTATTAATTTTTCGAATATCATCGGCTTTTTAGTTCTTTTAAAAAAACATAGAGGGCGCTACCAAAAATTTCTTGCATGGAATAAATTGTTACGCTTTCATTTGTAAATTTTTTTTTTAATTAAACACAACAATATTTCTTAAAAATAGAGAAACTAATAAGAGAAAATGTGAAATCTTAGTAAAAACGTCGTTCATTTTCAGCTGTTATCATCTAGATGGCGCCACCGTGATTTTTTTCATACACTACGACAGATCACATACTTTGATTCTTTCATTTAAATTTTTTTTGTAAGTAAGAAAAATCACCGATATTCGGCTTTCATTCGTCTCTTTCTGTTTCACTATTTTTTGTTTCTTTTTATAAACAAAAGAAGACGATTTCAAAACCAAATGAATCAAGCTTTCATTTGTTTCTTTATTTTTCATTCGTTTTGTTTTGTAAGTAAAAAAAATTGTCAATTTCCGACGGGAAGTCTTTGAAAATCAAATGAATCAAGATTATTTTGTTTCTTTATTTTTCATTCTTTTGTTTTTCTTTTTGTAAGCAAAAAAAAAATCGCCGATTTCCGCCGAAAAATTTTTAAAAATCAAGTAATATCAAGTTTTCATTTGTTTTTTTATTTTTTATTCTTTTTATAAGTAAAAAAAAGATCGCCGATTTCCGGCGGGAAATCTTTGAAAATCAAATGAATCAAGCTTTCATTTGTTTCTTTATTTTTCATTCTTCTTTGGTTTTTCTTCTTGTAAACAAAAAAAATCACCGATTTCCGGCGGGAAATTTTTGAAAATCAAGTAAATCAGGCTTTCATTTGTTTCTTCATTTTTCATTTGTTTTTTGTCTTTTTTTTAAGCAAAAAGATCATCAATTTCCGGCGGGAAGTCTTTGAAAATCAAATGAATCAAGCTTTCATTTGTTTCTTTATTTTTCATTCTTCTTTGGTTTTTTTTCTTATAAGAAAAAAAATCACCGAATTCCGGCGGGAAATCTTTGAAAATCAAGTAAATCAGGCTTTCATTTGTTTCTTTATCTTTCATTCGCCTTTTGTCTTTCTTTTTTTAAGCAAAAAGATCATCAATTTCCGGCGGGAAGTCTTTGAAAATCAAATCAATCAAGCTTTCATTTATTTTTTTATTTTTTATTCTTCTTGTAAGCAAAAAAAAAATCGTCAATTTCCGGCGGGAGGTCTTTGAAAATCAAATGAATCAAGCTTTCATTTGTTTCTTTATTTTTCATTATTTTTTGTTTTCCTTTTTGTAAGCAAAAACAAATCGTCGATTTTCGGCGGAAAATCGTTGAAAATCAAATAAATCAGGCTTTCATTTGTTTCTTTATTTTTTCATTCGTCTTTTGTCCTTCTTTTTTTTTAAGCAAAAAGATCATCGATTTCCGGCGGGAAGTTAAATCAAGCCTTTCATTTGTTTCTTTATTGTTTATTCTTTTTGTAGCAAAAAAAAAATCGCCAATTTCCGGCAGAAGTCTTTGAGAATCAAATGGATCGAGTTTCACTTTTTTTTTTTATTTTTCGTCCTTTTGTTTTTCTTTTTGTGAGCAAAAAAATTCGCCAATTTCTAGCGGGAAATCTTTGAAAATCAAGTAATTCAAGCTTCCATTTGTTTCTTTATTTTTTACTCTTTTTTGTTTTTCTGTTTGTAAATCAAGCTTTCATTCGGCTCTTTGTGTTTCACTATTTTTTTGTTGTTACTCCTAAAATTAACTTCGAACTCCAATTTTCTAAATGTCATTCGCCTCGTCATTTAATTTCAATTTTTGAAACATAGATGGCATCACTGACGATTTTTTTTTATCGTAATATGCTATTATCTCTGTGTTTATATAATTTTCTTTTTAATTAATTGTAATAATTAGGCGATCGATGCGTCTTATTGTTAGTCGATTGTCTTTTATTTTATTTTATTTTTTTTTGGAAGTTGGTCATTAATTATTATTTATTTTATTCATTTATTTTCCACTAGTGACGCGTTAGGCGATTGACGCTTGTTTCTATTAGTTGTCTGTCTTTTGTTTCTTTCTTAGTGAATTGAGCGTCATTTGTTTTTCCTAATTGGTCGATTGTCATTTGTTTTTCTTTATAAGTTGACAGTAATTAATTGTTCTTGATTGGTCGATATTTATCTTTCATTTGTCACGTCAGGCGATTGGCGCTTGTTTTTATTAGTCGTCTGCCTTTTGTTTCTTTTTAGTGAATTAAGTGTCATTTGTTTTTCTCAATTGGTCGCTTGTCATTTGTTTTTCTTTATAAGTTGACAGTAATTAATTGTTTTTGATTGGTCGATATTTATCTTTCATTTGTCACGTCAGGCGATTGACGCTTGTTTTTATTAGCTGTCTGCCTTTTCTTTCTTTTTAGTGAATTGAATGTCATTTTCTCAATTGGTCGATTGTCATTGGTTTTTCTTTATAAGTTGACAATAATTAATTTTTCTTGATTGGTCGTTATTTATTTATTTATCTTTCATTTGTCACGTCAGGCGGTTGACGTTTGTTTTTATTAGTCGTGTATCTTTTGTTTCTTTTTTTTTGTGCATTGAGTGTCATTTGCTTTTCTTAATTGGTCGATTGTCATTTGTTTTTCTTTATAAGTTGACAGTAGTTAATTTTTCTTGATTGGTCATTATTTACTTATCTTTCGTTTATCACGTCAGGCGATTGACGCTTGTTTTTATTAGCCGTCTGTCTTTTGTTTCTTTTTAGTGAATCGAGTGTCATATGTTTTTCCTAGTTAGTCGCTTGTCATTTGTTTTTTTTTTTAAGTTGACAGTAATTAATTTTTCTTGATTGGTCGTTATTTATTTATTTATCTTTCATTTGTCACGTCAGGCGGTTGACGTTTGTTTTTATTAGTCGTGTATCTTTTGTTTCTTTTTTGTGCATTGAGTGTCATTTGCTTTTCTTAATTGGTCGCTTGTCATTTGTTTTTCTTTATAAGTTGACAGTAATTAATTTTTCTTGATTGGTCGTTATTTATTTATCTTTCGTTTGCCACGTCAGGCGATCGAGGCTTGTTTTTATTAGCCGTCTGTCTTTTGTTTTTTTTTAGTGAATTGAATGTCATTAGCTTTTCTCAATTGGTCGATTGTCATTTGTTTTTCTTTATAAGTTGACAGTAGTTAATTTCTATGGTGACCTTCTGGCAAATCTTGTTCAAAACTTTAGTTTTTCTTAACTTATCGTTTTTTATTTATTTTTCATTAGTCGCGTTATGCGATCGACGCTTGTTTTATTAGTCGACTGTCTGTTTTTTTTTATGAGTGAGTTGATTGTCATTTGCTTTTCCTTAATTGGTCGATTGTCATTTGTTTTTCTGCGTAAGTAAAAAGTCATTAATTGTTCTTAAATGGTCGTTATTTATAAATATAATCATTTATCTCTTCATTAGTCTCGTTGCGCTTCTTTTTAGTAGTCGACTGTCTTTTGTTTTTTATGATCATAATAATTTTATTAATAATTTACTCGTAATTTGACATTTGGATTGTGCCTATCATTTGACACTTTGACAGATGACAACTTGAATAAGTGATGGTGTAACAATCGTGCTAATAAAAATCCCCAACGAGGAAATTAATTGATTAAAAGTTATTTGCATAGATGACGCCACTTAAAATTTACCGTCACTCTGTTTTCTCAATTATTTTCCAATGTGACCTGTCAATCACACTCAAAAATAGCTAATGGTAGTAAATTGTATCCGGCGAACAACATCATGGTCGCCATACGATTTTTTCTTACGTGTCAACTAAAGAAATATAGATGGCGCCACCTACAATATTTTATCGTAAGCACTACACTTTCACTATTTACATATTTTTTTTTAATTAAAAGCAATATTTAATTGGAAGATAATTAATTGAAACTTGTTTGCATAGATGGCGCCACCCGATTTCATTTTCGCCTTGTGCGAAGGACCGTTATTTTTCACTTCTTTCGTTTTCAAATTGCACTAATTTTATTTCAAAATTCACATTTCGTGTCTGATCTTTTCTCAAAATGGCAATTTTTTTACTACCTCAAATCCGTCTATTTTCGCCCACCCTATACATTATACAACACAATAACCTAATTACAGGTGGTATTCGACAGTCGACTGAAGGAGCATAATTAAATCGAACGGGCTGTATTTATTATTCACGAAATTGCAGCCAAGATTCTCGCCTAAAAAAAAAGCACAAGAAAGGTGGAATTAATACGAGTCACCTGTATTATACCGACGCCTTCGCTTCAAAACAAACAAAAGAACAAAGGAGTGCAGAACGCCCCTTTCGGCCGACGGAAACGAACAATGGCGTTGCTCGTTATCAGAAGGGGGCGGAAAAGAAAAAACGTAGAATTCCCCGATGCACGTAATATGCAAATGCATTTCATGTTTTACGACGTCGGAAATGATGTATGGGAAAATTAATTTAAAAATTACTACTTCATGGGGAACACCCCCTTGCGACAAAGTCGAATCAGATTGAAAGAAACGGAAGCGCACAGTTAATAATTTAAAGGTATTATATAGGGTGCCTCAAGCTCAAGTCTTAAATTTCTTTTTAAGGGCGAAAATGAACTCATTATTAGGAAGGTGTATATACAGGCTGTCTCAAGCTTAAGTCTTCGAATTCGCCTGATCGATAAAAATTCACACCTGCTCGCGATAATTTCAAATAAATTTTACAACAAAATGTAAAAATGTTTTAAAATATTGTTCAAAAAAGTTTGACATTTTGCACAGTGTCCAAAACCAAACGGCAATTGCATAGTTTATTTTTTGACGTTGAACTTAAACAATCGAGGTTTGCAATTCACCAGATTTCCTTCGTTATGCAATGTGGGGGTACCCCCTCCCCCTTCTCAAATGTTAACAATTTAAGTTTTATACAGGGGTCTTAAACGCTTTTTAGGCGAAAACAAAAAAAGAAGTTGCTCATTATCAAGAGGGTGTTATACAGGGTGACTCAAACTTAAGTCTTTATATATTTTTTGTTAAATTTACTATTTCATTGACTTTCCTTACACACGTAGCAGTGGCGCATTTTGACATTTTGATTCCCCCCACCAGATATTAATAATTACTATACAACGTTATACAGAGTTGTACCAAGCTCAAGTCGTCAATGTTTTTAGACGAGAACGAACAAATGTTATACAGGGTGCCTCAAACTTAGGTTCTTGTACTTTTGTCGAATTTAAACGATTTTATTGACTTTTCTTACATACGCAGAAATGGCGCATTTTGACTTTGTTATGCCTCCCCCCTCCGCCAGGCATTAATAGTTGCTATGCAATTGTATAATACAGAGTGTACCAAGCTCAAATCTACAATGTTTTTAGGCGTTGCTCATTATCAGGAGGGCGTTTCAGTATTATACAGGGTGCCTCAAACTTAAGTTCTTGTGCTTTTTTTTTGTCAAATTGAAATTATTTTATTGAGTCTCTATTTCCTCCTCCCAGACATTAATAATTACTATACAGTATTATACAGAGTGTATCGAATTCAAGTCGTCAGTGTTTTTAGGCGAAAACCTATAAAGACGCTGCTCATTATCAGGAGGGCATTACAGTGTTAAACAGGGTGCCTCAAACTTAAGTTCTTGTGCTTTTTCTTGTCGAATTTAAGCCATTTTATTGAGTCTCTTTTCCCGTCACCAGGCATTAATAATTATTATACAGCATTATACAGAGTGTATCAAGCTCAAGCCGTCAATGTTTTGGAATGAACAAAGGCGCTGTTTGTTATCAGGAAGATGTTGCAGTGTTATACGGGGTGCCTCAAACTTAAGCTTTTCTACTTTTTTTGTCGAATTTAAATGATTTTCTTACATACGTAGCAGTGGCGCATTTTGATATTATTCCCCCTCCCCTCCTCGTCCTCCACCAGACATTAATAGTTGCTATGCAGTGTTATAATACAGAGTGTATCAAGCTTAAATCGTCAATGTTTTTAAGCAAAAACGAACAAAGGCGCTGCTCGGCATTACAGTGTTATACAGGGTGCTTCAGGCTTAGTCTTTGTACTTTTTTATCGAATTTAAATGATTTTATTGACTTTTCTTACTGGCGCATTTTGACATTGTTATGATGCCCCCCCTCCTCCACCAGACATTAATAATTGTTATGCAGTATTATAATATAGAGTGTATCAAGCTCAAGTCGTCAATGTTTTTAGGCAAAAACAAACGAACAAAGGCGTTGCTCATTATCAGGAAGGCGTTTCACTGTTATACAGGGTGTCTCAAACTTAAGTTCTTGTTGAGTCTAAACCAATTTATTGAGTCTCTATTCCCCCCTCCCTCCCTGATGTTAATAATTACAATACAGTGTTATACAGAGTGTATCAAGCTCAAGTCGTCAATACTTTTGCGCGAAAACAAACAAAGGTGTTGGTCATTATCAGGAGAGTGTTCCAGTGTTATACAGGGTGCTCAAACTTAACTCTTTGTACTTTGTTTTTGTCGAATTTAAATGATTTTATTGACTTTTCTTAGATACGCAGCAATGACGCATTTTGACATTGCTACCCCCCTCCCCATCCACCAGACGTTAATAGTTGTTATGGAGTATTATAATATAGAGCGTATCAAGCTCAAGTCGTCAATGTTTTTAGACGAAAACAAACAAAGGCGCTGCTTATTAACAGGAGGGCGTTACAGCGTTATACAGGGTGCTTCAAACTTTTTGACGAATTTACACCATTTTATTGAGTTTCTATTCTCCCCACCAGACATTAATAATTACTATACAGTATTACACAGAGTGTATCAAGCTCAACTCGTCAATGTTTTTAGGTGAAAACGAACAAAGGCGCTGCTCATTATCAAGAAGGCATTACAGTGTTATACAGGGTGCCTCAAGCTTAAGTCTTTCAATTCTCCTATTGCCAAATCGATTTTTACAAAAAATACATAAAAATGCGGCACTTAGGACGTTAATAATATAAGCATTACACAGGGTATCTCAAGCTTTAGTCTTAAATGTTTATCTTTTGAACTGAAAGCGTGTAAAAGGTGTCGCTCATTACCAAGTGGGTGTTGCAGTATTATACAGGGTGTTGCTGGAAGTCTTCTCGGGGCGTTTCTGATTTCTAACACATTTTTAAAGCGAAGAAAAATGGTGTCCAAACAGCAACTGCATAGTTTATTTTTTGTGGAGTCGTATTTAAATGAGGTTTACGACACGGAACAGTGGAAACGTGTTATAACAAAATTTATTTCCCCCCCGAGGACGTTTCGCTATTAAGAGACGTCATAAGCTTTTTTTTTTATAACAAAATGCGTTTCACTTGTACCTCGCAAATGTGCAATAAAGGCACAAACAACATCCGCTCCTTTCTGTGACCCAGATTTCTTGTTTTTAATATCGATTAAGCCGCCACCCCCCTCGACAAGGGAGGTTAATTAATTGTGAATATGTACTTTTAAATCGAACAAGTCACGTGATTGTCTCACGGTCGCGTTTAAAATCGAAATGCTCCCGGCCTCTTAAGTGGCGTAAATAAATTCGGCGTGCGTGCGAAAGCATTTTATTTCTTTGTCGACCTTTTTTGGATTTAATTAACTGGGGGGACAAACCCTGTCGGGTCAAAATTAAACGAAGTCGTTTACAGACCGCCTTGACCAGGGGCTAATTCACTAATGATAGTATGCCACGTACTATAGTGAAAAATTAAGGTGGTTCATGTAGTGCGCCACGTGATTTATGACGTACGTAATTATTTATCTGACGAATTGTAAAATTGTACTGGCGCCATCTATGGAGGAAATTGAAAAACCATCGTTTTTTGAAATTGCAATTGCAATTGATTGAACTCATGCAAAGTATCCAAGCTTAATTAAATCAATGATTAAATTACGTACTGAATTTTAAAATTATACCGGCGCCATCTATGTACGTTTCTTTCAATTACGATTTACGAGCGCCAATTTTGAAATTACAAATTGGTTATTAAAATTCATCCACACTCGATTAAGTTGACAAACAGTTTCATGCATTATAAAGCGACATAGGGGGCAGCTTAATCGAAATTGTCACTCAATAGGGAAACCGTATTGTTGGTTGGCGTTCCAAGTCGAGATCGATTTTCGAAGTTTGGGGTGATCAGGTCGAGCATGAAATTAAAAACGTTCGCCCGATTTGTCGTCGGAAGTCGATGACCGTAAACTGAACAGAGGGTGCACATATTTTTTCTTTTTTCAAGAAATAGAAATAAAAACATCCCGGAGAGGCTCTATGGTAAACTATTGCTCATTAAAAATATATACATATAAAAGAGAAACCGTGGAGGAAATCCAATTCACGTTCAGTTTTTTTTTTAATATTCCACCGCAGTATCAAAATAAAATAAAACAAAACTGTCATTTATAAACCTTTGAAAATAAAACCGATAAATTTGGAGATGTATACGAACATCTCGTTAGTAACGCAAGATATGAATCTAAATATGAGTCTAAAAAAGAATAACATTTTTATATTCACTACAGTATTGTCAATTTACTTGTCGTATTCAATAATAGATGGCGCTAAATTAATCAAAATTGATATTTAATACAATACTGTCAAATTTAAAATCTATTTGTCACTTTCAATAACAGATGGCGTTGCTCTAAACAAAATTGTCGACGTACAGTCAGTCAAAATAATTAACATTTTAATATTCACTACAGTATTGTCAATTTACTTGTCATTTTCAATAACAGATGGCGCTAAATTAATCGAAATTTGATATTTATTACAATGCTTTCAAATTTAAAATCTATTTGTCACTTTCAATAACAGATGGCGTTGCTCTAATCAAAATTGTCGACATAAAGTAAGTAAAAATAACTAACATTTTGATATTCACTGCAGTATTGTCAATTTACTTGTTGTTTTCAATAACAGATGGCGCTAAATTAATCAAAATTTTATATTTATTGCAATATTGTCAAATTTGGAATTTACTTGTCATTTTCAATAATAGATGGCGCTGCATTAACCAAAATTGTGGACGTAAAGTAAGAAAAAAACAACTAATATTTGGATATTCACTACTGCATTGTCAATTTACTTGTCATTTTCAATAACAGATGGCGCTAAATTAATCAAAATTTGGTATTTACCACAATATTGTCAAATTTAGAATCTACTTGTCATTTTCAATAACAGGTGGCGTTGCTCTAATCAAAATTGTCGACATGAAGTAAGTAAAAACAACTAACATTTTGATATTGTCAATATCAATTTACTTGTCATTTTCAATAACAGATGGCGCTGCATTAACCAAAATTGTGGACGTAAAGTACGTAAAAATAACAAAAAATTTTATATTCACTACAGTATTGTCAATTTTAGTGTTTAATTTACAATAATAGATGGCGCTGAATGAATCAAAATTGGTATTTGCTTCTTAACTGTCAATTTTAGAATTTACTTGACATTTTCAGTAGCAGATGGCGCTACATTAATCAAAATTGTCGATATAAAGTAAAAACAACAGAAATGTTGATTACCGAATTGTCAATTTACTTGTCATTTTCAATAACAGATGGCGCTAAATTAATAAAAATTTGCTATTTATTACAACACTGTCAAATTTAGAATTTACTTGTCATTTTCAATAACAGATGGCGCTGCATTAACCAAAAGTGTGGACGTAAAGTATGTAAAAACAACAAAAATTTTTATATTCACTACAGTATTGTCAATTTTAGTGTTTAATTTACAACAGTAGATGGCGCTGAATGAATCAAAATTGGTATTTCGTTCTTAAATGTCAATTTTAGAGTTTACTTGTCATTTTCAGTAACAGATGGCGCTACATTAAACCAAATTGGTAGATATAAAGTAAAACAACAGAAACTTTGATTACTGTATTGTCAATTTACTTGTCATTTTCAATAACAGATGGCGTTACATTATTCAAAATTGTCGATATAAAGTAAAAACAACAGAAATTTTGATATTCACTAGAGTATTGTCAATTTTAATCTTTACTTTCATTTTCAATCATAGATGGCGCCGAATGAATCAAAATTGGTATTTACTACAATGCTGTCAATTTTAGAGTTCATTTGTCATTTTCAATAATAGATGGCGTTACATTAATCAAAATTGTTGAAGTAAAGTAAGCAAAAACAACTAAAAGCTTGATATTTACTACAATAGTGTCAAATTTAAAATCTCTCAATAACAGATGGCGCTGTATTAATCAAATAAATCAAACACAAATAAAAACAACAAAAATTTTGATATTCACTATAATAGAATTCATTGTCATTTTCAATAACAGATGGCGTTGAATAAGTAAATGCACTAAAAGTAATAGCATTGGCTACACTACGTGACCAATGAGACACTAACAACTGAATAAAAGAGAATGGGAGAAGTTGGGTGGGGGGGTTTGCTGTTATGATTGGTCACCGTAAACTAAACAGAGTGCACATATTTCTAAAACTTGAGAGGAATTTTCTTTTTTCGAGAAATAGAAATAAAAACATCCCGGAGAGGCTCCAGGGTAAACTATTGCTCATTAAAAATATATGTATATATATAAAAGAAAAACCGTGGAGGAAATCCAATTCACGTTCAGTTTTTTTTTTTAATATTCCACCGCAGTATCAAAATAAAATAAAACAAAACTGTCATTTGAAAATAAAATCGATAAATTTGGAGCTGTAAGCGAACATCTCGTTAATAACGCAAAATACGAGTCTAAAAAAAAAACTTGTGAACAATCAATCCATTCCATTTTCATGCCAATATTCTGATAAAACCAACAAAGGCAAACATAATTTATCTTAAAATAGCCTGACAGGGCAAACGCATTTGCATATGAATTTTAATGTGCTGGGTAAATCCCGTCCTCATCTTTCATTATACTCTCCCCCCCCTCCAAAAAAAATTCACCGCAACTTAAAAGAAAGGGAGAGAATTTCTGCAGGACGCAAGTAGGTCGACCTTAAGTATAATAGTATTAAAAAAAATTTTACATTCATTAAGGGGATTCCCCCCACTCCCTCTCATGGCTTATTTTTTTTCTGTCAACTTTATTGCATCTTACAAGAAAATCAAAAGAGAAAAGACGAATTGATAATAAAGTAAACAAAGTCAATACTGCGATAGTAAATCAAAGAATGCTCGAAGAAAAAAACAATGAAATTCGATAAAAAAAAAGATGAACAAAAACAAAATACTAGAGAAAGAAAGCTAAAAAAATAGAATCGATGAAAGACAAAAAAAACAAAAGGAAAGAGAAACAAAAGATCGACGGGACGGAGTGAAAAAAAAAGAAAAAACTGCGTGAAACGCCTACGCTATTGCGAAAAATTTATTCGACTTATTAAAAACAAAATAAAATTTAAAAAAAGAGCGAAGGCTTTCCGGCTGAAAACTTTTGAAAATGGAAAGAAAATTTAAACAAGTGCCAATCATAAAAATGGCCAGGGAAGCCTGAACGAAGAACAGTTGACGTTCATTTGTTTTTCGTTCTTTCTATTCTTAGTACATATTTCCTTGTCGTTTGTTCTTTTGTTTATTTTTTTATCCAAATATTCTTAATGTTTTTTTTTTTTGATACTTAATTTAATGGTTCACTTGCGCCATCTATGTAAACTACTTTCAACGAGAATTCTAGTTAAAAGTAGTGTATACTTTTAATAAGAATTAAAAGTGTAAACTACTTACAACTAGAATTAAAAGTTCAGAGACTCTCTTTCCTTTATATATATATTTTTTTGGATATTTAATTTAATTAAATATGGTTCACTTGCGCCCTCTAGGAGAACTACTCTTAACTAAAATTAAAAATGCCCAAAATTAAGATTTTAAAAATCATTTAGGCACTTGTTGGATAATTCAAAAAAGGAGAGAATATTTCTTTTAATTTTATTTTTGAATATTTAACTTAGTGGTACACTTGCGCCATCTATGTAAACTACTTTTAACTAACCCTCTGGGACTCATTGTGTTAATTCCCTAATTCTTGAAATTAATTTTCTTTCAATCTTATCTTTTTTCGTTATTTACTTATATTAATTATGATTCACTTGCGTCATCTATGTAAACTACCTTCAACTAGAATTAAAAGCGCTTAAAATTTATTTTTTTTTGAAATCATTCGGGCACTCGTTGTTTTCTCTCCTTTTTTTAATTCACTTGATTTTAATCTTTTTTTTCTCTTCATATTTTGACTTGATTAATCATGATTCACTTGCGCCCTCTGTGTAAATTACTTTTAACTAGAATTGTCAAGTGCCAATTTTAAGTTCGTTTAAATCAGCGCCATCTTTGTGAATCTACTTCAACTACAATTTTTAAGCGCGAAAAAAAACAAAAGGAGTAACGAACGTGATGGCTTTCCGGCTGAAAACTTTTGAAAATGGAAAGAAAGTTTGATTAGTCGACGTTCATTTGTTTCTCGTTTGATCTATTCTTAATATATATTTGGTTGTCGTTTGTTTAAATGTTCTTTTGTGTATTTTTCTTTCCAAATATTCTTTCTGATAGTTTTTTATTTTAAATTCTACTTCATTCTCTGCCGGATGAATTTTTTCCTTCTTTTGTTTTTACAGTTTTCTTTATTTTCTAAAATTCTCCGCCAGAAGAAGATCGCCGTCAATATTTCTTTGTTGCCGTAGTTATTTTTTTGTTTCTCATTCATATCATTCATTTGTTTTTCGTTCCTTCTATTCTATTCGTATTTCGTTGTCGTTTGTTTAAGTGTTGTTTTGTTTGTTTTTTCTATCCAAATATTCTTTCTGATAGTTTCTTTTAAATTCTCTATCATTCTCTGCCGGATGAAAATTCTTTCTTTTGTTTTGAAGGCATTGATTTAATTAATTTACAAATTTAAATCTTGAGGCAGAAACATACGTTCGTATAATAAATACATATACAGATGGCGCTAATGAAATTTAGAAGGTGTAACAGGTGTAAATCACTTAACAAAATTCTTTCAAATTAAATTTCGCGCTTAAAAATTTGTTCGTAGTTGAAACATATTCATAAAGATGGCGCTAACTTATGGAAATTTATTTTACAAATTTTATTTCTAGTTAAAAATAAGAAGATGAAAAGAAAGTTAAGGAAGAAATGAGAGAACATGAATCCCTGCATGACCGAAATCATACACATGTTTGTGTATATGTATAGATGGCGCTAATAAAATTGCAAGAACTCAAATCTACCAAATTGAATTTCGCGCTTAAAGAAGATTGTAGTTGAAGCATATTCACAAAGATGGCGCCGATTAAACAACTTATTTTTTTTGAGTAACTCCCCCGAGTTATAGCAAAATTTATACAGAATGTACGAAGAGGGCGCTGCCAAAACTAAAGGTGCCTGATTCAAACTTCTACTTATTAGACAGTCACGATTAATTTTCTTTTATCTCTGTAGACAATGTCAAAAAAATCATAAAAGGAAGTGACTGAGTCAAAAACTGTTTTCTTTCTGTGGTAAATAAATAATCAACTTCTTTTGTTTCAAGCAACAAATATGAAGCAAGTGAACTTTATGTTATGTTTTTCGAATTTTTAGTCCAGCCCTGCTCATTCGACACAATCACCAAACAAACAAATTATTTCCGGCCGATTGATCCAAATCGAATGGGGGGGGGGGGTTGGGAAATTGGCAGAACGGTGACGGACGAATGCACCGATGGAACATGCACAAGTTTAACCATGAAATTCGGACCCTCCCCCCCTCCTCCTGCCACCCGCCTCATAAAAGCGTCTAATTAAAGTCGTTGGTCTTAATTTTGGGAGCAGTGGCGCGGCTTTATTATTCATTACGCGCCGTTTGAAGACGGGGGAAACCCTTTCGTTTGCGACGGAAGGACGAAGCGGGTTCCAATTTGTTAATTAAAGTCGGTCTTGCTGCAATCTCTACTTCGTTAAAGTCGAAACAGTTTGCGATAATTTAAGTTTATCGCAAGGCAGTGAATTATTATTATTATTATTACTTTCAATTTATAATTATTTTGTTTTAATTAGCGGCGACATCTATGTGGGTTTACTCGAATCAGGGTATTTTGAGCGCCAAATTCAAATTGTTTTTTTTTTATATAATAGCGTTTCTGTTTTATTAAACACTGATGTTGTCCAAATCAGGTTTTTGCTAGACGGAAAAATTAAAGATCAGACCCAATGATAGATGGCGTGCGTTATTATTAATTATGCTTCACTTGCGCCATCTGTGTTATCTACTCTTTCCTAGAATTAAAAATGCCCAAAACTGTAATTTTTAAAATCATTCAGGCATTTCTTGTTAACTAAAAAAAGGAGAGATCACTCGTTTTAATCTTTTTTTTTAATATTGAATTCAATGGTTCACTTGCGCCATCTATGTAAACTACTTTTAACTTGAATTAAAAGCGACCAAAAGTAGAATTTTTAAAATCACTCGGGCACTTGTTGGTTAATTAAAAAAGGAGAGAACACTTCTTTTATCTTTTTTTTTTTTTCAATTCTTAATTTAATTAGTCATAGTTCACTTGCGCCATCTACATACAGTGCATTTAACTAGAGTTAAAAGTGCTCGAAACTAACATTTTTAAAATCATTCAAGGACTTGTATTTATTCTCTTTGTTTTAATTTAATTAATCAATTAATGAAATGAAAACTTTTGCAAACAATTTTTAAATTCGTCGACAAAGTGGAGGCTAATTGGCGGTACTTTAATATCTAGGGACTTAGCGCCATCTATGTAAACTACTTTTAACTAGACCTAAGTGCCCAAAATTAAAATTTTGAGAGAGAGAGGAGAGAACACTTCTTTTAATTCTTTTTTCGATATCTAATTAAATTGATCATATCACACTGTCTCGATAACGTGTGACAATTTTCTAACCTGTCATTGTGTGTGAATAGCTACATGGTTGCCTCTTAAACTAACACACACTTGATGGCCAGTGCAGACAATAGCTGATTTGCAATGGGGCCCTACAACTTCCTCTATATAGCTATTTCGGCACTAATTGGGACTTCATCAGCTCAAGAACTCCATTGCAATCCCGATGACTAAAAGACTTAGGCAAAGATAGCGCGTAAATGCAAACATGTTCCAATGTCCCGGCACCGCGCGATCATTGATCATAGTTCATTTGCGCCATCTATGTAAACTGCTTTTAACTAGAACTAAAAGTGCCCAAAATTAAAATTTTTCAAATCATTCGTACTTATTGTATTTATTCTCTAATTTTTTTAATTAATTTTCTTTTGATCTTTTTATTCGATACTTACTTAAAAACTGATGATTCACTTGCCCCATCTATGTAAGCTTAATTTTAACTAAAATTAACAGTGTCCAAAATCAAAAACTTTAAAGTCATTGAAGGACTTGTATTTATTCTCTTTGCTTTTTTTTCGATATTTGATTAAATTAATTATGCTTGATTTGCGCCATCTATGTAATCTTCTCTTTATTAGAATTAAAAGTGCCCAAAATCAGAACTTTTAAAATCAGTCCAATCACTTGTCGGCCACTTAAAAAAAGTAGGTAACACTTCTTTTAACTTTTTTCTTCCGATTCTTAATTTAATTAATCATAGTTCACTTGCGCCATCTATGTAAACTACTTTTAACAAGAATTCTAGTTATACTTTTGACGGGAATTAAAAGTGTAAACTACTTACAACTAGAATTAAAAGTTCAGGGACTCTCTTTCTAATTTTTTTTTTTTTCGATATTTAATTTAATTAAACATGGTTCACTTGCGCCCTCTAGATGAACTACTCTTAACTAAAATTAAAAATGCCCAAAATGAAGATTAAAAAAAAACATTTAGGCACTTGTTGGATAATTAAAAAAGGAGAGAATATTTCTTTTAATTTGGTTTTTGGATATTTAATTTAGTGGTTCACTTGCGCCATCTATGTAAACTACTTTTAACTACAATTAAAAGTGCTCAAAATTAGAATTTTTTAAATCATTCAGGTACTTGTTGGTGAATTAAAAAAAAAGGTTAAAACACTTTGCATTTGCTCCACCTATGTAAACTACATTTAACAAGAATTCTAGTTAAAAGTAGTTTACACTTTTAACAGCAATTAAACTACTTTTAACTAGAATTAAAAGTGTAAACTGCTTACAACTAGAATTAAAAGTTCAGGGACTCTCTTTCTTTTATTTTTTCGATATTTAATTTAATTAACCCTAGTTCACTTACGCCATCTATGTAAACTACTTTTAACTACAATTAAAAGTACCCAAAATTAGAATTTTTAAATCATTCAGGCACTTGGTGAATTAAAAAAAAGGTTAAAACACTTTTCATTTGCTCCATATATGTAAAGTACTTTTAACAAGAATTCTAGTTAAAAGTAATTTACATTTTTAACAACAATTAAAGGTGTAAACTACTTTTAACTAGAATTAAAAGTGTAAATTACATACACCTATAATTAAAAGTTCAGGGGCTCTGTTTATTTTATTTTATTTTTTTCGATATTTAATTTAATTAACAATAGTTAACTTGCGCCATCTATGTAATCTACTTTTAACTACAATTAAAAGTGCCCAAAATTAGAATTTTTTAAATCATTCAGGCACTTGTTGGTGAATTAAAAAAAAGTTAAAACACTTTTCATTTGCCGTAAACTATTTCTAACAAGAATTCTAGTTAAAAGTAGTTTACATTTTTAACAACAATTAAAGTTGTAAATTACTTTTAACTAAAATTAAAAGTGCTCGAAATTGACATTTTTAAAATCATTCATTCACTTGCTGGGTAATTAAATTAACTAGAATTAAAAATCCCCAAAATTAGAATTTTTACGTAATCTACTTTTAACTAGAATTAAAAGTGTAAACTACTTACAACCAGAATTAAAAGTTCAGGGAATCTCTTTCAAAATCGAGTCAAAGTTTACAGACCTAAAATGGAGCGAAACAAAAACGTTACTGCGGTGCAAAATTCGCAACTATTTCTTTTCATAAGTGGCGCCATCTATATAAATTTTCTTGTACTGCTTTTCTTTACGCGCCAAATTTAAAAATATTTTAAATTTCTTTCGAAGAAAATTAAACACGTGCAAGATTTGCGTAAACCTAAGCTGGGGCGAAACAAAAGATGTTATTGGGGTGCGAAATTCGAAGCGATTTTATGAGACAATTTGTATCCATCAAAAATAATACGCACTCGGACTCATTCGATACTGATTGATGATCATCCGAATTGTTTGTCACGTGCGGGCGGCGAAATAAAGATATATCTATTATTTTTCCTTTGAAAACAGTCTCGGTCAAATTGGCCAATAACGAAAAGGGACGAGCAAAAAGAACATAAAAATAACTCCCGTGGAAAATATCGATTGGTTAATCGATTTTGCACGCTTAATACTTCTGTAAATTAAAAAAAGAAAAAGTACAGAAAACTGCACGGTGCCTTTGTGGAAATAACAGGAATGGAATGGAGGTTTTCATTCAGAAATTACATATGTATGTGTAGGGCAAATATTGACCGGACTGGATCGGACCAGTATTTCCACTGTTTGTTTTGTATTCAACGAACGAGGGGTTTCTCGCTTCATCTCGATTCCCCGAATCGAACAATTCGTAACTAGATGAGGAAGTTCTACTCGGAAATAAATAATTTTTTGTTTCCGTTATAAACACGAGTCTTTTTTTACACCAGTCGGTCACATTCAGCACTAATTAATAAAAAAAATTAAGGTGACTTTTTTTGTGTAACTGAGGGTGAAAATAATTTGAAAATCAATCAATCATATGGTGCATCCATGTAGATGAGAATATATATTATTTTTCGGTATATATATATTATTTTTCAGTTTCAGCTGAAAAGAGTTTACACTAAAGGCGAGTTACACGACACTATAGTTAGTGTTAGCTTAAAAAAAATGAACACAATAAATTTAAATCTACATACGATTTGCGCACATTTAAATTTGGCGCGTAAGTTCTAGTTAAAGGTGGTTTACCAAGATGGCGCGAGTCTATCATATTAAGCTAAGTATTAAAAGAAGAAAAATAAAAGTACCTAAGTCGAATCCCTGAATGATTTTAAAGTTTTGAATTCGCGCTTGAGAAAGTCGAAAAAACCCTGATGTGCTTACACGTAGTTAAGTTATCGCTTAAAATTCTAATTAAAATAAATTTACATAGATGACGCTAGTAAAATAGAGGGCGTCAAATTTAAATGTAAATCGTAGTTTAAGATTCTTTCAAATACAAATTCCACGCATAAAATTTGCGATTGAAACACGTTCACAAAGTCGACGCGAATTTATGCAAATTTCAATTTGGCGCTTTTAATTTTAGTTAATGCACATATGTAGATGGCGCAGGTAATTCATAATTTTATAAATTTAAGATTTTTAATTTTTCCGGAAAAAAAAGTTTAAAGAAATCTCCAATTTTGCCCGTAGAAAAAAAGTACAAGATATTGTACCTAGATGACGCCCCTTACGGATTTTTGTTTCGTTCCATTTTACGATTACAAATTAGGTTTTTCAAAAAAAAAATCAAATTAATCTTAAATTTAGCACGTAAAAAATCAGTGCAAGAAAATTTATCTAGATGGCGCCACTCATGGATCAAAATTGCCTCAAAATAGTTTCGCATCGCAATGATCCTTTGGTTTCGCTCCATTTTAGGTTCACAAACTTCACACATATTTTGTTTTCTCGAAAAAACAAAAAAAAAAAATTTTTGGTGCGTGAATACATCAGTACAAGAAAATTTATCTAGATGGCGCCACTTATGGATACAAATTGTCTTGTAAAATAGTTTCGAATTTCGCACCACTGACATTTTTTGGTTTCGCTCCTTCTAAGATTTACAAACTTTACACATATTTTGTTTTCTCCAAAAAAAAAGCAAACAATAAAATTTGGCGCGTGAAAACATCAGTATAAGAAAATTTGTCTAGATGGCGCCACTTAAAGATTTTTGTTTCCGTACCGTCTTAGGTTTACAAACTTTACGTATATTTTGTTTTCTCGAAAAAGAAGTCAAAATTAATCTTAAGTTTGACGCGTAAAGCAATCAATACAAGAAAATTTATCTAGATGGCGCCACTTATAGATTTTTTGCTTCACTTCTTCTTAGGTTTACAAACTTTGCAGAGATTTTATATTTTTTCGGAAAAAAAAAGTTAAAAGAAATCTTCAATTTTGCCCCTAGAAAAAAAAAACAGTACATGAAAATGTATCTAGATGGCGCCACCTTATGAATTGTAGGTTTACAAACTTTATAGATATGTATTTCACTTTCTCGAAAAAAAAATCAAAATTAATCTTAAATTTGGCGCGTAAAAACATCAGTACACATTTTTTTATCTAAATGGCGCTACTTAGGGATTTTTGTTTCGCTCCACTTTAGGTTTACAAACTTTCCATAGACTTAACTTTTTCGAATAAAAAAAAAAAATTAAATTTTGCAGGTAAAAAAACATTACAAGAAAATATATCTAGATGGCGCCACTTACGGATTTTTGTTTCGCTCCATCTTAGGTTTACAACTTAGCACAGATTTAGGTTTTTCGAAAACAAAATCAAATCAATCTTAGATTGCTAGATTTAGCGCGTAAAAAAATGAGTACAAGAAAAATTATCTAGATGGCGCCACCTATCGATAGAAATAACCTCATAAAAAGTTTAGAATTTCGGATCGCAAATAACATTTTGGTTTCGCTCCATTTGAGGTTTAAAACTTTTACACATATTTTGTTTTTTCGAAAAAAACAAAACACAATTTGTCGCATGAAGACGTCAGTACAAGAAAATTTATGTAGATGGAGCCACCCACGGATTTCTGTTTCGTTGCATCTTAGGTTTACAAATTACGCAGATTTAGGTTTTTCAAAGAAAAAAAAAACAATCGAAATAATCTTAAATTTAGCGCGTAAAAAATCAGTGCAAGATGGCGCCACTCCCAGATCAAAATAGTTTCGCACTACAATGATACTTTGGTTTCGCTTCATTTTAGGTTCACAAACTTCACACATATTTTGTTTTCTCGAAAAAACAAAATAAAATTTGGCGCGTGAATACATCAGTACAAGAAAATTTGTCTAGATGGCGCCACTTATGGTATTTTGTTTCGTTCCATCTTAGCTTTACAAACTTTGCACAGATCGAGTTTTTCGAAAAAGTGATCTTAACTTTAGCGCATAAAGAACTCAGTGCAAGAAAGTTTATCTAGATGGCACCACTTATAGATTTTTGCTTCACCCCTTTCTAGGTTTACAAACTTTGCAGATTTTTAATTTTTTCGGAAAAAAGTTAAAGGAAATCCTCAATTTTGCCCGCAGAAAAAAAAAGTACAAGAAAATGTATTTAGATGGCGCCACCTTATGAATTTTTATTTCTCCCCATCTTAGGTTTACAAACTTTATAGAGATTTCACTTTCTCGAAAAACAAAAATCAAAATTAATCTTAAATTTGGCGCGTAAAAACATCAGTATAATTTTTTTTATCTAGATGGCGCCACTTAGAGATTTTTGTTTCGCTCCACTAGGTTTACACAAACACAGATTTAACTTTTTCGAAAAAAAAAGTTAAATTTTGTACGTAAAAAATAGTACAAGAAAATGTATTTAGATGGCGCCACTTACGGATTTTTGTTTCGCTCCATCTTAGGTTTACAAACTTGGCACAGATTTAGGTTTTTCGAAAAGAAAATTCAAATTAATCTTAGATTGCTAGATTTAGCGCGTAAAAAAAACAGTACAAGAAAATTTATCTAGATGGCGACACTTACGAATTTTTATTTCGCCCTATCTTAGGTTTACAAACTTTACAGTTATTTCACTTTCTCGAAAAAAAAGATCAAAATTAATCTTAAATTTAGCGCGTAAAAAATCAGTGCAAGAAAATTTATCTAGATGGCGCCACTCACGAATCAAAATTGCCTCAAAATAGTTTCGCATCGCAATGGTACTTTGATTTCGCTCCATTTTAGGTTCACAAACTTCACACATATTTTATTTTCTCGAAAAAGCAAAATAAAATTTGGCGCGTGAATACATCAGTATAAGAAAATTTATCTAGATGGCGCCACTTATGGTATTTTGTTTCGCTTCATCTTAGGTTTACAAATCTTTGTAGATTTAGTTGAAACAAAAGGAAAAAGGGAGTCTAAAATTTAGAGTGTCAAAAAGATAGTAAAATAAAATTTGTCTAGATGGCGCCACTTAAATATTTTCATTTCCGCACCATCCTAGGGTTACAAACTTTACACGTGTTGGGTTTACTCAAAAAATAAAGTCAAAATTAACCTTAAATTTCACGCATAAAACAATCAGGAATTAGGAAAATATATCTAAATGGCGCCACAACAAAACAATCAGTGCAAGAAAATGGATCTAGATGGCGCCACTTATGGATTTTTGTTTCATTCTACCTTAGATTCGCAAACTCTGAGCAGACTTAATATTTTCGAAAAAAATAAATAAAAAGTACAAGAAAATTTATCTACGAGGGATATTTCCAAAGTTCTAGGAATTTGGCCCTAGTTCCACCGCGTAAATCTTGTAATAAGGTTTGCCATGAAGTTGGCTTGAAAAGAATTGTTTTATTCTCACAAGTATCGATTACCGTTTTCTGTTTTATCGACATTTTGTATTTTACAGTTGAGCAGTGGCGGCTCTTAAAGATATGCAGAGGGAGGGCAACATTTGAAGAATTAAATAAAAAAAAAATTAAAGATTAAATTGCATTGATAAACTTTAACCCCCACGAGCCGCCATTGTAGTTGAGGTTATGTTTAAAAAAAAAATTAAAATCTAATCTAAGCAACATCCCAACTCCATTTAAACTCTGAACTTGGTTTGAACAAACATTGAAAAAAATAAATATGTGACTTGGATGTTCGAGTTTTCAGCTAGTTGGCGGTTGAAACTCAATAGATGGCGCTGTCACAAATTGGAATTGTGTTAAAAACATCTATGTCGGATGTTCGGAAGTAAATAGTTGGTCCTTTGAAGTAACCGGTATTTAAAATAAAATAAATTGCAGTTATTACTAGAGATAATCGTATTTATAATCCGCGAGACGCCTAAAAGATGGCGTTCTGCACTTTTTCTGTTCCGAACTAAATTCCGCTAGTTTCAACAACGTGATTAACGAATAAACGAGCGTTTACAGATCTACTTTATGATTCCTTCTCGGAATTATAGAAACACTCCGCGCGATAAATTTCCCACGTACGTCATTCTAGGCCAAAGAAAGGTGTGTTGATCAAAGTTTCGCATAAAATAAAATTTATTACACGCGTTTACGACATTCTTTAGCTCGCCTCGTATTGTTTGGTCGAGTTATTAATGACACTTTAGTTAAACAAATCCCCCGTGATGGACGGACGACAGGTGGAATAATTTTCTATGATTAATGTGTGCGCGTTTCACTGTTACGCCCTCTAGTGAAATGCACTGCGCTTAATACAATGGCAATAACATTAACCGTGGGAGGGGGGAGGGGGGCCGGGAGGGCTATGAACACTCAATATTAATTTCCGGGTTACATATTTAAGAGGAACTTGGTATACTTATTATTGTTGATGCTCCAAATTATCCGTGCTATACAGGGTGTTTCAGATACTAAGTACACCCTGTAGCTAATAAAATTATGTATCGCAGATATTCTTTTCACCTTTTACGACTAATTAAATTCGAAACCAACACTCGGATCGTTCGGTAATATAAAAATCGTCGCGCGCTCGCCGAAATATAAATATTCGTAACGAGGACCGTTCCTCGCAGATAAAATTTCGATTGACGTCGGCGAAAGCAATTTACCCCTAATCTGTTCATCTGCAGACGTCCGTCATAAAAGCGTTGACGATTTTCGCGGCCCGAAATCACCGTTGCCCCCCCCCCCCGCCCAAACCACGGAATAAATTCAAACACTTTTCCAATCCGAGAGTAGATTGCGCGATTCGGTTCATTTGTTTAATGGAAAAGTCCACTTTACTGGTCGTCTTCTCTCGGGGGGGGACACAAACTATTTTCAATTGAATATTTATTTATTTCTGGACACTAATTAATCTGAAAGCATAACGCCGAAAATAATTTGAAACAGCACTTACAGGATTCCCCAAACATGGTCTATTTCGGTTCCTTTTTTTGTTTATTTGTTTAAATCACTTTTAAATGCCCCGACACAAGTATGATTTGGCCCAAAATACAATATTGGAATATTCTTTAGCGGTCCGATAGCAGACTCGAAAAATGGAACCTCTATAAAAGCAGAATCAGGCGTGAAATTTAAATCAGTTTCTATTTAGATCACGAAGTACGCTGGAACAATAAAGTAAGCAAACCAAGGCAAGAATATAGGGAAAAAAATCTTCAGAAATAGCAAAAAAATAACAAAGACATTAAAAAAAAATTAAGACAAAAACAATCGCTTACTTAACTTCATATAAATAATTGAAATAAATATAAGAATTTATGAAAAAATTTGTGACTTTTTAGAATTTCAATTTCGCGGTTAAAACGCAATTAACTAATTTCAAGAATCGAGGTTCGGAAAGGACAAAGGTCAAGGTCAACCTAACCCAAATAAAAAAGCAAGAAACAGCGTAAAATCATGAAAAATTTTAAATTTGAAGAGCAAAGGTTTGGAGAGGTCAAAGGACAAAGTCAACCCAACCCAAGACAAGCAAATAGGAAAAAGTCGCAAAAAATTAAGAAAGAAATTAAAAAAATTAAAACAAATTTTTTTGTTAGATGGCGCCACTAAACCTTGCATAATTATTGAAAGTAAATATAAGAATTTATGAAGAAAATCTGTGATATTTTAGAATTTGAATTTCGCGATTAACTTAATTTCAAGAAAAGGGGCTCGGAAAGGTCAAAGGTCAAGGTCAACCTAACTCAAATAAAAAACAAAAAAAAACGGCGTAAAATCGTGAAAAATTTTTAATTTGAAGAGCAAAGGTTCGTCAATGTCAACCCAACCCAAAGGAAAGAAAATAGGAAAAAAATAGCAAAAAAATCAAGAAGTTAAAAAAATTAAGATAAAACAAAAAAATTTGCTAGATGGCGCCACTAAACTTTGCATAATTAATCTGTGATTTTATAGAATTTGAATTTCGCGGTTAATTAATTTCAAGGATTGACATTCAGAAAGGTCAAAGATCAAGGTCAATCCACTTCAAATTAAAAAAAAAGCAAAAGCAGCGTAAAATAATAAAGATTTGAAGAGTAAAGGTTCGGAAAGGTTGAAGGTCAAGGACAAACTAACCCAAGACGAGAAAATAGGAAAACTTTGCAAAAAATTAAGAAAGAAATTTAAAAAGTTTATAACAAAAAGTTTAGCTAGATGGCGCCACTAAACTTTGTATTATTAATTAAAGTAAATATAAGAATTTATGAAGAATTTTGAATTTCGCGAAGAAATAATTTCAAGATGAAATAATTTCAAGAGGCGAGGTTCGAAAAGGTCAAAGGTCAAGGTCAACCCAACCCAAAGCAAAAAAAGTCGCAAAAATTAAGAAAGAAACTAAAAAAAAATAAAAGAAAATGCAAACTTTAGCTAGATGGCGCCACTGAAGTTTGCATAATTAATTAAAATTAATATAAGAATTTATGAAGAAAATATTGATATTTTAGAATTTGAATTTCACGGTTAACTTAATTTCAAGGAAAGAGGATCGCAAAGGTCAAAGGTCAAGGTCAATTTAACCCAAGGCAAGAAAATAGGGAAAAGGAATTTTTAGAGATAGCAAAAAATTAAGAAAGAAATTTATAACGATTAAAACAAAAAAAAATATCTAGATGGCGCCACTAAACTTTGTTTGAATATTAAAGTAAACACAGGAAAAGTTAAGAAAATGTAGCTAGATGGCGCCACTAAACTTTGTATGAATATTAAAACAAACATAGGAAAAGTTAAAAAAAAAGTAGCTAGATGGCGGCACTGAACTTTGTATTATTAATTAAAGTAAATTTAAAAAATTAAGAAGAAAATTGGTGATTTTTTTAGAATTTGAATTTCGCGGTTAGAACGCGATTATATAATTTCAAGAATCGAGGTTCGGAAAGTTCAAAGGTCAAGGTCAACCTAACCCAAATAAAAAAGCAAAAAACAGCGTAAAATTATGAAAAAGATAAATTTGAAGAGCAAAGGTTCGGGAAAAAAAATCTTTAAGAATAGCAAAAAAATTCAAGAAATAAATTTAAAAAAATTAGGTAGATGGCGCCACTAAACCTTGGGGATCTTGCTTTATTATAAGAGATAGAGAAGTGGTTAAATGGAGGCAGAGTTGCCAAATGTCATGCTGTTAATAATCTCTTTAAAAAAAAACTATTGGCAACACTGGAACACATTTCTACTACAATTTACTGAATTCTATAAAAAATAATTATTTTTTTTTTTTTAATTTAATTTAAATGCAATAACGTATTTATTAAAATAATAGTAAAATCTCGCAGAGTTTCGAAAATAATTTCCTCATTTTTTTGTTCAATATTCACTCGCATACCTTTACCTTTTCTTTTTTTTTTCAAGTAAATGTAGATGTAATATTTCCTGGAAATTCAAATTATATTATTTTACATTTGCCATGTATTCATAACTATTTTATTTTTAATAGTTAAAAATGATTTGTCAAATTCTTGCCTGGATTTTAGTGTCCGTTACGGTACGTCATTCTTTTTCAGGTTATGTTGGCTTCAAGCATTCCCTTGTGCCTTGCAACTATTTTATTACAGTTTGTAATGACTTGCAGCGACTTTTTCTCTCTTTTTCAACTGAGGTGTTTAGTTTTTTATTGCTCAGCTGAAATGATGTTACTTTGGTAGCTTTTTTACTTAGGTAATGTTGGCTTCAAGTACTTTATTGTACTTCACATCGAATCTACCATAAGTTTCATCTAATTGTAAGACGAAATGCACATTATTCCTACGAAATTAAGCTAATCAGTACTGCCAGATTATCTTCTGACTTCTTAATCTTAGGTTATGTTGGCTTCAAGCACTCCCTTGTGCCTTGCAACTATTTTACAATAGGTTGTAATGAATGAGGCAGCGACTTTTTCTCTCTGTTTCAACTGAGGTGTTTGTTTTTTATTACTCAGTTGAAGTGATGTGACTTTGGTAACTTTTTTCTTAGGTTATGTTGCCTTCAAATTTTGCATCTGCGTAGTTTTCTCTGCCTCGTTTCTTTGAAGTTGCCATTTTATGAATTTACATTTAGAATTTCAAAATAAATTAATTAGTAAACGTTTCGCAATAAAGATCCCGTTAAAACCATACCGGGCGTTGATTCTTGAATTATTTTTTTATTGTGTAATTCTTTATATATAATCAAAAGAAAACTAATTATATGTATAAATGAAGACTGCCCGGCCTCTCCTCCATCTTCGAACCGTAATTCCGAGCTATTATTACACGAGACTCGACAACGTACTCCAAGAGCAGAGAGTATCCATTCACATTAATCATGCCATACACTTTCTTAATACCGAGTGAGGGGGATAAAGCCGTCTCCCCGAGATATCCTTTTTCCTCGTGTCCTCGCATAATCCACTCTTTGTTGACAGATGCTTCGTCCCCTTATTTATTCTTTTGCTCTTTGGAAGTTGGACTTGAACGATGAAATTTTGACATGAATATGTCAAAATATGTACTACATAAGTAGACACAGTATAATATGCCACTTTTCACTTCCTTATACCATGTGCTCGAATTATTCGTGAAAGAGAATCCAGGTTTTTTTTTGAAGTAATTTTTCGATTCGCTAATTTATGTTCACCCTGTATAAACAATTTTTTCTTCATCTTTAGGGTTTATGAAGTATCGAAATTATCCTGCATTTTAAATCTGACGTAGCATTTTTGAAGTGATTTTTCTAGAGGGAATAACGTGCAGTTTACACTCACCCCTGTATAACGAATTACTTATTTTCTTTTTTTAGAGTTTCTCTCTGTCACGACGATCTTTTCTTTTATTTTTTTTTTTTCTGCGTACAATAAATTATTCAGTCGATAAATCCGCCTTTTGTCTGGCGCTGCCGTCGGCGATGTAAATTCAAGAGGAAAGTTCTCTCTTTGAGACTTTCTGGACGCAATGGAATATTAAAATGGACGAAAGTGAGTTTCTGCTCTGCACGACACACATCGATTGTTTAGACTTGTGCGACGAAATCAAGAAAGAAACGAATCCTGCTAAAGCAGTGGTGGCGGAGGCGCCGGTAAAAATGCAATCAGTTTGCTGTGAAACCCGAGGTGACAAGATCTAATTATTGCGGAGAACTCATTCTTTACAGGTTTCTTTTTTTTTGCTGAGATTTTCGACTTAAACCACGCTGTAAAGTTCGCCGTCTAGACGGTTTAATTTATTGCAGTAATCGCGTGAACGCGTTCAGAATTTTTAATTTCGGTTTTTAGCAAGCCCCGAGGTGCAGCTCGTTTCTGAGTCATTTGTTCGAATTATGGCGAAAGTTCGAACGAAAACGTCATCAAGTTGGCTGTGATTGTTTTTTTTTTTTGAACCATTTGACGTAAATCTTCGGTTGTGTCAGTCGTGACACTTAACCTACAAACTAAATAATGGAATCCACGACTGGGTAAATAAAATCGTTCTCTATTGACATTACGGAATGGTTATGTTTTGTAATAATAATGTCTCTTTAGTTACGTATTAGTTTTTCATTGATGGTAATAGATGGCGCTATCACAATTGTGGTCGTAGTGCAGAGACGTCAATTGTCACAAAATGTTCAGATTTAGACATAAAGGCCCGTATTCTCATCTTATGATTAAGGTCGTGTTTAAAACAAACAAGAAACGTCTTATGTCGATTTAATCAGTTGTTTCAAACATGACTTTAATCAAACGATTAAAAACTTAAATCGGCTCAATTTTTTTTGTATTTGTTGTTTGTTTTTAAATTTTATAAATTTTCTTAATTTCTCGATCGTCTTTCGTTTGACTTTACGTCAGAAGTTGCCAAACGTCTTAAAATATTTCTTAGTTTTATAGAAACTCGATTCAGTTTAGTTTACGTAACGAGAACTTTTTTAGTTTCGATATTATTTTAAATTTTATACATTTTCTATATTTATTTGTCGATCGTCTTTTGTTTATTTCACGTCAAAAATTGCGCAACTGTTAAACGCCTTCAAATGTAACTTAATATCAGAAAGTCGAACCTGTTTTGCTAGATTTTTTTTATTCTTATTTACATTACAGTTTTTTTTTAATAAATTTACTTGAATTATTTCTAATCGATCGTCTTTTGTTTTATTTTACGTCAAAAATTGTATGATTGTCAAATGTCTTAACACGTATCTTAATTATAGAAAGTCAGCCCAGTTTGGTTTTTTTTAATTTTTAATCGTAAGAAACGCGTTTGTGGAATGTGTCTCTGTGCCTAATTTTTTAATGCGCCATCTATGCGAGGATCTCTAAACTAAAACACATAAGCGCCAAATTTAAACTCGCAAAAATAAGACGATTTATTCTGACGAGCACTTTTGTGGCATGTGTTTCCCAATTTATTTGTAGTGGCGCCATCTATGCGACGATCTTAGAACTAAGATATTTAAGCATTTAAACAGACGAAATACAATTTTTCACGGACGAAATTTCTTGTCAGATTTTTTAAGCGCGAAATTAAATTCCCTTTAATTAATGTTATATGTTTCTCAATTTGTTTTTAGTGGCGCCATCTATGCGATGATCTTAGAACTAAGACATTTAAGCATTTAAACATACGAAATGCAGTTTTTCACGGACGAAGTTCCTCGTCAGATATTTCAAGCGCGAAATTAAATTCCCTTTAATTAATGTTATATGTTTCTCAATTTATTTTTAGTGGCGCCATCTGTGCGATGATCTTAGAACTAAGATATTTAAGCGTCAAATTTAGACAGGCGAAATTAATTAATTATTAATCGTAAGAAACGCGTTTGTGGAATGTGTTCCTCAGACTATTTTTTTAAATGCCGCCATCTATGCGAGGATCTTTAAACTAAAACACATAAGCGCCAGATTTAGACTCGTAAAAATAAGACGATTTATTCTGAAGAATTCTTTTGTAGCACATGTTTCCCAAATTATTTTTAGTGGCGCCATCTGTGCGATGATCTTAGAACTAAGATATTTAAGCATTTAAACAAACGAAATACAGTTTTTCACGGAAGAAGTTTCTTGTCAGATTTTTAAGCGCGAAATTAAATTCCTTTTAATTAATGTTATATGTTTCTCATTTGTTTTTAGTGGCGCCATCTATGCGATGATCTTAGAACTAAGATATTTAAGCGTCAAATTTAGACAGGCGAAATTAATTAATTATTAATCGTAAGAAACGCGTTTGTGGAATGTGTTCCTCAGACTATTTTTTTAAATGCCGCCATCTATGCGAGGATCTTTAAAGTAAAGCACATAAGCGCCAAATTTAAACTCGCAAAAATAAGACGATTTCTTCTGAAGAACTCTTTTGTGGCATATGTTTCCCAATTTATTTTTAGTGGCGCCATCTATGCGACGATCTTAGAACTAAGATATTTAAGCATTTACACAGACGAAATACAGTTTTTCACGGACGAAGTTTCTTGTCAGATTTTTCAAGCGCGAAATTAAATTCCCTTTAATTAATGTTATATGTTTCTCAATTTTTAGTGGCGCTATCTGTGCGATGATATTGGAACTAAGATATTTAAGCATTTAAACAAAGGAAATACAGTTTTTCACGGACAAGTTTCTTGTCAGATTTTTTAAGTGCGAAATTAAATTCCCTTTAGTTAATGTTATATGTTTCTTAATTTATTTTTAGTGGCTCCATCTGTGCAATGATCTTAGAACTAAGATATTGAAGCGCCAAATTTAAACAGGCGAAATACAGTTTTTCATGGACGAAGTTCCTTGTCAAATTGTTTGAGCGCGAAATTTAAGTTTCTTTTAATTAATTGATATTCTGAAGAAATCTTTTGAGGTGCATATATGTTTCTCAATTTATATTTAGTGGCGCCATCTATCTGATGATCTTAAAACTAAGCTATTAAAGCGCCAAATTTAAATTAGCAAAATGCTTACAGTTTTTCAACGATGTTTTAATTAAATTTGAGCGCGAAATTTAATTTTTTCTTTGACTAATTAACATTCTAAAGAACGCTCATGTGGAATATGATTTTTTTTAATGCCCCCACCTACGCGATGATATTTAAACTAAAACATTTAAGCATCAAGATTCGTCACGTTTCCATTCACTTATTAAAATCTGTTGAAATCAAACAATAACTGGGACACATAATGCAATAAAAATAACACGGAAAAGTTCTGTCCGTGTTATTATGAATGAGAGAAGTTGTGAATCAATATAATATCCGTAATAACCGACATTTATAATTCATGCACGCCTCCCCTAAATAGTGTCTTTGTTTCAGGGAAACACCCCATTCGTCTACCGTGGTAAGTTTCACAATTTTTTTTCACGTCAGCGCAAGATTTTATTGAGCATTTTCACTAAGGCGGTGACAAAGGGTAAAGCATCTCTAAAACGCACCCACATTATGATTTAAAAATAATTCCCGGAAGTTCTCGATGCAGGAAACGTTCTCAGAAAAATGCTCTGCCTTATCGATTGAAGCGCTTCGTATAATAGAGGAGTGAAGTCATGCAATTCAATTTCCAAAGACTTTCGTACCCCAAACTAAACACACGTCTCTAAACCAATCATTGCGTAAACGTTTGAGTTTTTATTACGTTTCCCGTTGCGTGAAAATGTCTTGCAGGTGCAACTACGCAAATCCGATTATCCCATGGCACTCTGGCATATGTAACAAACCGATGTAATCAGTGCATTTGATGCACAAATCAATCGAGTAGCTAAATCAACCGTGTCACGTTGCCTGTTTCCGCTCTGAATATTTTATTTTATCCGCATGTAGGTAAACATGGATTTCATGCAAAATACTTCTGACCAGTCACTAAAAAAAAATCTAAAACAAAACAGTTTGGAAAACAAAAAAAAATCGTAGGTTATGTTGGCTTCCGTCGCGTTTGGAAACAAAAGAGTTATTATAGGTTATATTGGCTTCAATTAGTTATTTTAATTAACGAGGAAAAAATGAAGCGGTTTACGGTATTTAGCTTTTGCAGTCTTGTCGTTTGACGAGTTTGTTTTAGGTTATGTTGTATAGTAACTACAAAACGAGCTTTTCTTACATTTTTCTTTTGCTGAATAATTGAATAAAATAAATAAGTTCTTTTGTTTTCTCAGTCAAATTATTCAACTTTTACAATGGCCACCTTAGACGATACTTTATTACATTAATATTGAGAGTTTTGTGTTAGGTTATGTTGGCTTCAATTATTTTGTATAGTTTTTCTATAATACCTGTCAGTGTCAAAATTCTAGGGTTCCTGTTGGGAACCCTGCTGTTAAAACTAAATACAGAACACAATTTCTTGAAATTTCCTAACATTCAAGGTAACAGGTATCAAAATCAGAAACAACTGAAGAGAATTGCAGAAAAAAAAATGGAATATATTGAATGAATAATATAAATAAAAGTCACAACTTCTTTCTTTTTATTCTTATTCAGCTTTTCCAACTTTTACAATCCTTCTCACCTTGAGCGACATTATACAGTGCTGGCATGTTAATTCCGAGTTAGGTTATGTTGGCCTCAGTTTTTCTACGTTGGATAACAATCGAATAAAATAAGTAAGGGTGCCCCCCGCCCTAATTGCTTACTTCTTTCTCATTATCCAGTTCATTCAATTTACACAATCCTTCTCATATCATACAGCGTAATACTGAGTTAGGTTATGTTGGCTTCCGCTTTTCTATGTTGAATAAAAATCGAATAAAATAAGTAAGGGTGCTCCTCCCCGCCCTAATTGCTTACTTCTCTCTCATTATTCAGTTTATTCAGTTTATACAATTCTCCTCATAGCATACAGTGTAATTCTGAGTTAGATTATGTTGGCTTCAACTTTTTTGTATTGAATAAAATAAATAAGGGTTTCAACTTATTTCTTTTTTCTCATTCAGTTTGTTCAAATTTTACAATCCTACAGTGCCACCACAGTAATTTTAAGTTAGGTTATGTTGGCTTCAGTTTTTCTATATTGAACAAAAATCGAATAAAATTAATTTGGTTTCATTCTGACACTTTGTAAATACTTATAGGTTAGCTGTCACTTAGATTTTGACGTTTCCAATATGAAGAGTTGGCCATTAAACCTGTGCCGCCGCGCTTTTGTGACTAAACATGGACGCAATTGTCTCAATTCTGATTCGCGCCTTCCTCCAAAAAAATATTAAAACGTAAAAGAATCTCTCAAATGAATAGATCTTAAATGAAATAATTGAAAGTTTTTATAGGTTAGCTGTCACTTTGACACATAGCAAATATTTGTAGGTTAGCTGTCACTTAAATAAAGATTTCAACTTATTTCTTCTTTCTCATTCGGTTTGTTCAACTTTTACAATCCTACAGTGCCACCACAGTAATTCTAAGTTAGGTTATGTTGGCTTCAATTTTTCTATATTGGATAAAAATCGAATCAAATAAATTATTAGGTTTCATTTTGACACTTTGTAAAAACTTATAGGTTAGCTGCTACTTAGATTTTGACGTTTCAACCATGAATGGTTGGCCATTAAACCTGTGTGACAGAACATGGACGCGATTGTCTCAATTCTGATTCGGGCCCTGCTCCAAAAAATACTAAAACGTAAGAGAATTGCTCAAATGAATGGATCTTAAATGAAACAGTTGAAAGTTCTCACAGGTTAGCTGTCACTTTGACACATTGCAAATATTTGTAGGTTAGCTGTCACTTAAATAAGGGTTGCAAGTTATTTCTTCTTTCTCATTCGGTTTCTTCAAATTTTACAATCCTACAGTGCTACCACACTAATTCTAAGTTAGGTTATGTTGACTTCAGTTTTTCTACATTGAACAAAAATCGAATAAAATTAATGAGGTTTCATTTTGACACTTTGCAAAGACTTATAGGTTAGCTGTCACTTAGATTTTGACCAATAGTTTGAATCGCGACATCCTGCGATCACTTTTTGACATAATTCTGTACAGGAAATGACGAATTGCAGCAAGTTTGCTACTTAATAAGTCATCCCATACAAGGCGACCAATCGTGCTGTCAAAGCATATTGAAAGCTTCTGCTGACGGGGCCCCAAATAGGGCCGAAACAGCTGTACAGAGGATGTTCAAGGGATCCATTGCAATCCGAACCGATTTGCAACAATTTGTTTTAGATTTTGACGTTTCAAATATGAAGAGTTGACCATTAAACTTGTGCCGCCGCGCTTTTGTGACAAAACATGGTCACGATTGTCTCAATTCTGATTCGTGGTCTGCTCCAAAAAATACTAAAACGTAAAAAAATCGCTCAAATGAATGGATCTTAAATGAAATAATTGAAAGTTCTTACAGGGTTCGCTGTCACTTTGACACATTGTTGATATTTTTAGGTTAGCTGTCACTTAGATTTTGATGTTTCAATATCTATAGTTGTACATTAAACCAGTGCTGCCGTACTTTTGTAACAAAACATGAACGTGATTATTAAAACAATAGAAAAGATAATAACCTCAAATGAATTTATCATAAACAAAGAAAAAAAATGTTGGCTTCAATTTTTCTATATCGAATTGTTACGAATCAAAGACGGGGTGCTCAGCTGGTGCATTTTAATTGTTAACTTGTAACCCCCTTTTGCCTGAGGTTACGTAGAACCACGCCTTCTCCAGGAGTCTAGCCGGTGTTTTACTGGAGATCTTAATTTGCCCTCCGTAGATTTGCCGTACCCCTCTGGTACGTAGCAGAATAAAATCGAATTAAATAAGGCCCCTCCTTCTTTCTCATTCATTTTATCCAACTTTTACAATCGTCATTTAGAACGACCTCATACAGTGCTGGCATTTTAATTCTGAATTAGGTTATGTCGGCTTCGACTTTCTTGAATTGAATAAAAATTACGTAAAATAAATAAGGATCATAATTTCTCACACCACCATTTTAACTTTCAACCCAAATTTGGAAAATGTGATTTCTTTTACAGATAAACAAATATAAAAGTGAAAACTGGCTTAGTGTTAATAACTTATGCTTAAAGGAAAACAAAACTCAACATGTCATTTTCTCAACCCGACCTACAACCAACAAATCAAATTACTGAGGGTGCATATACGAGGTTTGTTCAACAAAAAAGATGACTTTTTATTTCTATCGAAAAATATTTATTTCTTCATCAATATCTGTTTTGTCCTCATCAAAGTAATCCCCCTCAGATATAATACACTTGTGCCAGCGCTGTTTCCAATCCTCAAAGCACTTCTGATGTGCGCTTTTTGGTGTGGCTTTCAGCTCTTCAAGCGATGCGGTCTTTATTTCCTCAATCGTGGCAAACCTCCGTCCTTTCATGGATCTTTTCAGTTTTCGGAATAGGAAAAAGTCGCAGGGGGTCAAGTCCGGTGAATACGGTGGCTGAGGCATGATTATGGTGTTGGTTTTGGCCAAAAAATCACGATTAAGCAACGATGTGTTATCATGATACAAAAGCCATGAATTGTTTTGCCACAAATCCAGGCGTTTTCTTCATATTACTTCACGCAAATGGCGCATAACTTCAAGGTAATATTCCTTGTTGACCGTACGACCTTCTGGCAAGAACTCACGATGCATCACGCCATTGTAATCGAAGAAAACCGTGAGCAAAACCTTCACATTTGACCGAACTTGGCTGATTTTTCGGTCTTGGCTCTTCTGGCCGCTTTCATTGGGATGCTTGGGCTTTGATTTCAACGTCATAACCATATACCCATGTTTCGTCACCAGTTATAACCCTTTTGAGCAAATCTGGATCGTCGTTGACGTCATTAAACAGCTCCTGAGCGATGCTCATGCGACGGTTCTTTTGGTCACAATTTAGCAATTTCGGAACAAACTTCGTTGCCACTATTTCAACTTTTCGAATCGTCGTCTTGAGCGATGTCATACAGTGTTGCCAAACCTATTATGAGAGTTTCAAGATAGGTTATGTTGGCTTCAATTTACTGTTTTTAACTTTCTTAAAATATTCAACGAATTATTTCTGTTTTCCACACTAATTCTGAGTTAGGTTTTGTTGGCTTCTACTTTTCTAAATTAAAGAAACATCGAATAAAATAAATTAGGTGTCACTTTCACTTATAGGTTCTTCTTTCTCATTCATTGTATCCAACTTTTGCAAGATAGGTTATGTTGACTTCATTTTACTGTTTTTAAATTTTTAAAAATATTTGAACAATAAATCTGTTTTCCACGCTAATTCTGAGTTAGGTTATGTTGAGCGTTACAGTCCTACAGTGCTACCACACTAATTCTAAGTTAGGTTATGTTGGCTTCAGTTTTTCTACATTGAACATTGGTCATTAAACCTGTGCCGCCGCGCTTTTGTGACAAAACATGGACGTGCTTGTCTCAATTCTGATTCGTGCCCTGCTCCAAAAAATACTAAAACGTAAAAAAATTGAATTCTATATTGAATAAAAATCGACTGAAATAAATAAGCCCCCAGCCCATTCTTTCTCACACATTTATTATTCAACTTTTACAATCATTATTTAGAGCGACTTCATACAGTGCTGGCATTTTAATTCTGAGTTAGGTTATGTTGGCTTCGACTTTCTTGAATTGAATAAAAATTGTGTAAAATAAATTAGGATTCCAATTTCTCACTCTTCTCTCACTACTTAATTTATTCAACTTTTCCAATCATCGTCTTGAGCGATGTCATACAGTATTGCCAAACTAATTCTGAAAGTTTCAAGATAGGTTATGTTGGCTTCAATTTACTGATTTTAACTTTTTCAAAATATTGAACCAATTATTTCTGTTTTCCACACTAATTCTGTGTTAGGTTATGTTGGCTTCAATTTTTCTATATTGAAGAAACATCGAATAAAATAAATTAGGTTTCATTTTTACACCTTGCAAATACTTATAAGTTAACTGTCACTTAGATTTTGACGTTTTCACTATCACTAGTCCATTAAACCAGTGCTGCCGCATTTTTGTAACAAAACATGAACGTGATTATTAAAACGTAAAAAAAACAATTTTCTCAAATGAATTTATCATAAACAAAGAAAAAAGGAATATGTTGGCTTCAATTTTTTAATAATGAATAAAAATTCATGAAATAATTAAGCCTCCTTCCCCCTTCTTTCTCATTTATTTTATTCAACTTTTACAATTGTCAATTCAGGGTATTTTAATTCTGAGTTAGGTTATGTTGGCTTCAGCTTTCGTGAATAAAATAAAAATTCATGGATTCCAATTTCTCACTTCTTTCTCACTGGTTAGTTTAATCAATTTTTCCAATCGTCATCTTGAGCGATATCATACAGTGTTGCCATATTAATTCTGCGAGTTTCAAGATAGGTTATGTTGGCTTCAATTTACTGTTTTTAACTTTTTCAAAATATTCAACCAATTATTTCTATTTTCCACGCTAATTTTGAGTTAGGTTCTGTTGGCTTCAACTTTTGTATATTGAAGAAACATCGAATAAAATAAATTAGGTTTTATTTTCACACTTTGCAAATACTTATAGGTTACTTGTCACTTTGCTTTTGACGTTTGAATATCAATCGTTGACCACTGAACCAGTGCTGCCGCATTTTTGTAACAAAACATGATCGTGATTATTAAAAACGTAGAAAAGATAATTTCCTCGAATCAATTTATCATAAATAAGGAAAAAAGGGACATGTTGGCTTCAACTTTTCTATATTGAATCAAAATCGAATGAAATAAATAAGCCCCCACCCCCTTCTTTCTCATTCATTTTATCCAATTTTTACAATCAACTTCATACAATTCTGAGTTAGGTTATGTTGGCTTCAGTTTTCTTGAATTGAATAAAAATTGTGCAAAATAAATAAGGATCCAAATTCCTCACTTCTTTCTCACTGCTTAGTTTAATCAACTTTTCCAATCGTCGTCTTGAGCGATGTCATACAGTGTTGCCAAACTAATTCTGAGAATTTCAAGATAGGTTATGTTGACTTCAATTTATTGTTTTTAACTTTTTCAAAATATTCAACGAATTATTTCTGTTTTCCACACTAATTCTGGGTTAGGTTATGTTGGCGTCAACTTTTCTATATTGAAGAAACATCGAATAAAATAAATTAAGTTTCATTTTCAACTTTGTAAATACTTATAGGTTAGTTGTCACTTAGATTTTGACGTTTTCACTATCAATCGTTGACCATTAAACCAGTGCTGCCGCATTTTTGTAACAAAACATAATCTTGATTATTAAAAATATAGAAAAGACAATTTCCTCAAACGAATTTATCTTAAATAAAGAAAAAAGGAAAATGTTGGCTTCAACTTTTCTATATTGAATAAAAATCGAATGAAATAATTAAGCCCCCTCCCCCTTCTTTCTCATTCATTTTATCCAACTTTTACAATCGTCATTTAGAGCGACTTCATACATTCTGAGTTAGGTTATGTTGGCTTCAGCTTTCTTGAATTGAATAAAAATTGCGTAAAACAAATAAGGATCCCAATTTCTCACTTCTTTCTCACTACTTAGTTTATTCAACTTTTCCAATTGTCGTCTTGAACGATGTCATAATACAGTGTTGCCAAACCAATTCTGAGAGTTTCAAGATAGGTTATGCTGGCTTCAATTTACTGTTTTTAACTTTTTCAAGATATTCAACCAATTATTTCTGTTTTCCACTTTAATTCTGAGTTAGGGTTGGCTTCAACTTTTTTAAATTGAAGAAACATCAAATAAAATAAATTAGGTTTTATTTTCACACTTTGCAAATACTTATAGGTTAGCTGTCACTTAGATTTTGACGTTTCAAATATGAATAGTTGGCCATTAAACCAGTGCTGCCGCATTTTTGTAACAAAACATGAACGTGATTATTAAAAACGTATAAAATACAATTTCCTTAAATGAATTTATCATAAATAAAGAAAGAAGGAATATGTTGGCTTCAACTTTTCCATATTGAATAAAAATCGAATGAAATAATTAAGCCCCCTCCCCCTTCTTTCTCATTCATTTTGTTCAACTTTTACAATCGTCATTTAAAGCGACCTCATACAGTGCTGGTATTATAATTCTGAGTTAGGTTATGTTGGCTTCAACTTATAAATAAATGAGGAACTCAATTTCTCACTCTTCTCTCATTGCTTAGTTTATTCAACTTTTCCAAACGTCGCGTCGGCGTCGTCTCGAGCGATGTCATACAGTGTTGCCAAACTAATTCTGAGAATTTCAAGATAGGTTATGTTGGCTTCAATTTTCTGTTTTTAACTTTTTAAAATATTAAACGATTTTTTCTGTTTTCCACACTAATTTTGAGTTAGGTTATGTTGGCGTCAACTTCTCTATATTGAAGAAACATCAAACTTTCACACTTTGCAAATACTTATAAGTTGGCTGTCACTTTGCTTTTGACGTTTAAATATCAATCGTTGAACATGTTGGCTTCAATTTTTCTAAATTGAATAAAAATCGAATGAAATAAACAAGGCGCTTCGTTCTCATTCATTTTATCCAACTTTTGGAAGGTAGGTTATGTTGACTTCATTTTACTGTTTCAACTTTTTAAAAGTTTTCCACGCTAATTCTGAGTTAGGTTATGTTGAGCGTTATCGTGCAGTGTTGCCAAACTAATTCTGAGACTTCCAAGATAGGTTATGTTGGCTTCAATTTACTGCTTTTTGAAAGTATTCAATGAATTATTTCTATTTTCTCATCGTTACTCAATGCTATTAACTACATGGATTTTCGATTGCACAAAAAAATACGGTATGATCGAAAATAGACTGCGTCTTGTTAAGAGGCGACATGATATGTCCGGGGTAAACACTCGTGCCGAAAAAGCAGAAACAATAAATAATGATTAGTCCGCTCCGTTCATGTTTTGTTGTCTCGTTTTCGGTTCTCCCGCAATGTGGGGGTAGTGTTGACACGGAACTGGTAATTAACTAGCGCCCGGCGAGAGGCCGTTTTGTTAACCAAGTTTACGACAAATCTGTGTTTTATAGACGCGCGGACATTCCGGAGTGATTTATTAAAATTTCGCTTGCGCAAGTTTTTAATCAAGTAATTCCTGGAACGCGTAAGCAACAGTTGCTTGTAAACAACATAGTAAGATTAAGTTTGCAAAAAAATTCAAATTTCCCGCCATAAGCTAAGCTGTCAAACTGAAGCGCTTGTGTTAAAGACTTTGTTTTGCATTGTAATGGCACACGGAAGGTGATAAAGAGAGCAAACTTGAGAGGAGGGAGTGAGTTTGAGGGAAAATTATGATTTTGCCGCAGTAATTCCGAAAGTAAATAATTGGCCTCCGCGTTTAAGATTTTACGTAAACCGCGGCCGGGAAATTGACTGCGGGCGGAATCAAATTTAAATTACACGCGTCAACTGAGATTTTACCTGGAACACGTCGCCCATTAAAGATTCATGCCGGCCTAAAATGCGGGAAATCCTATTTCCCCCAATCCGGAGTGCCCCGGAGTTTCCACGAACCTTGCAATTGGAAACGCGAAATTATTTAACTTCCCCGTCCAAAATCAACAAATACGAACGTGACATTTTGTTTATTATGACAAGGGTACGTTCGGAAACTATACCTACACGATGATTAACTTAGTTTGCAATTCACTAATACCTTTCAAAAGTCATGCTCCTAAATGGTGTGGAAACCATAATTGATTTATTTTTGGATGAAAAAATAAATTATACAAAACCCCTCCATTTTGTTAACCTACAACATAATTTCTGAACGCATCCTAGATGGTGTTAAGGGCGTGTCCACGTAAGTGACGTCATTTTAAAATTCGAATTGCGCGCCAAACGTTATGATTTTAAATACGACAATTCTCTCTTACTTCAAATAATAATTTGGATTATTTCGGGAATCAATGGGAAGGAAAGCGAACAGAAATCAATAAGCCAAACCTCCATCGGGTCTATTTCCATCACATCTTGAAAACACACTCGTATTGATTCAGTGACAGCTTATTTTCTTCGTAATTATTCTGTTTACTGAAATCCAGAGGGAGCGAAGGCGCCACGATACCTTCCCCCTTTTTTTTTTACTTTACATATTCATAACATTTTTACAATGGCGGGCCTTAATTCGCATGCAAAAGGGTCAGTTCCGCTCGTGCAGCGGAACGCGACAGCTAGACAGATTAAGTTTTAAACTGCGACGAAGACATATTTTTCTTGAATCCGGCGGAAAGGAAACTACAAAAAACACTTAATCCGATGACTCGTGCATTTATCATTTTATCAAGCGAATAAAATTGAATTTAAAGCGAATTATTGCAAGTAGACGTCTTTTTCTTATGAATAAACAAAGGCAGTGGCGTTCAAATTTCGCGCGAAAAATCCGGCGGGAAATTTAAAAATTTAACTTTACTGTTCATGAAAAATATTCCATGTGACCTTGAACTGGTTTAAAAGTAAATTCAAAGATGAAAATTAACTCAGAAATAAAGAAACGAAACAAAAATTAGAGTTTTTTTAAAACACCATCTTCACTACTTGACCTTGATTTCAAGATTCTCTTGGTGTTCACTAAAAACTTTCTCCATAATGACACTGCCACGTGACCTTGAACTGGTTTAAAAGTAAATTCAAAGATGAAAAAGAATTCGGAAATAAACGAAACAAAAATTAGACTTTTTTAAACCCCATCTTCACTACTTGACCTTGACTTCAAGATTCATTTGGTGTTCACTAAAAACTTTCTACTTAATGAGACTGCCACGTGACCTTGAACTGCTTTATAAGTAAATTCAAAGACGAAAGATAACTCAGAAATAAAGAACCGAAACAAAAATTAGAGTTGTTTAAAACACCATCGTCACTGACTTGACCTTGACTTCAAGATTCTCTTAGAGTTCACTAAAAACTTTTTGTATAATGTCACTGTCATGTGACCTTGAATTGATTTAGGAATAAATTCAAATATGAAAGATAACTCGGAAATAAAGAAACGAAATAAAAATTAGAGTTGTTTAAAACGCCATCTTCACTACTTGACCTTGACTTCAGGATTCTCTTGGTGTTCACTAGAAACTTTCTATAATGATACTGCCACGTGATCTTGAACTGGTTTACACGTAAATGAAAAAAACAAAACTAAATCAGAAATAAAGAAACGAAACAAAAATTAGACTTCTTTTAAACGCCAACTTCACTACCTGACCTTGACTTCAAGATTCTCTTGGTGTTCACTAAAAACTTTCTATATAATGACATTGCCACGTGTCCCTGAACTGGTTTAAACGTAAATGAAAAGATGAAAAATAATTCAGAAATAAAGAAACGAAACAAAAATGAGGTTTTTTTTTAAATCTTCACTACTTGACCTTGATTTCAGGATGCACTTGGTGTTCACTAAAATTTTTCTACATAATGACACTGCCACATGACCTTGAACTGGTTTACACGCAATTGAAGAGAACAAAAATAACTCAGAAATAAAGAAACAAAACAAAAATTAGAGTTTTTTAATTATTTTTACACTATCTTCACTATTTGACCTTGATTTCAAGGTTAACTTTGCTGTACTCCATAATAATATGGCCTCGAGTTGATTTTAACGTAGATGTAAAGACCGAAGTACTCAGAAAAAAAAAACGAGAAGAAAACATCACAATTATTTTCACACTATTTTCACTATTTGACCTTGATTTCAAGGTTAACTGTACTGTATTTTATAATAATATTCTAAAGCAGCCTTGAATTCGTTTTAAAGACCAAAGAGCTCAAGAAAAAAATGAAGAGAAGAGAAACTAAAATTGTTTTTACACTATACTCACTATTTGACCTTGATTTCAAAATCAATTTTGTTGCTCTCTATAATAATAAGGCCTTGAGTTGATTTTAACGTAAATGTAAAGACCGAAGGACTCAGGAGAAAAAAACGAGAAGAAAATATCACAATTATTTTCACACTATCTTCACTATTTGACCTTGATTTCAAGGTTAACTGTACTGTATTTTATAATAATTTTCTAAAGTAGCCTTGAATTCGTTTTAAAGACCAAAGAGCTCAAGAAAAAAAATGAAGAGAAGAGAAACTAAAATTATTTTTACACTATCTTCACTATTTGACCTTGATTTCAAGGTTAACTTTGCAGTACTCCATAATAATATGGCCTCGAGTTGATTTTAACGTAGATGTAAAGACCGAAGAACTCGGGAAAAAGAAACGAGAAGAAAACATTACAATTATTTTTACACTATCTTCACTAATTGACCTTTGCAGCATTTTTTAATAATATTCCTAGGTGGCCTCGAATTGGTTCTGACGTAAACTTAAAGATCAAAGAACTCAAGAAAAAAATAATTATTTCTACACTATCTTCACTATTTCGCCTTAACTTTGCTGTGCCTTATAACAACGACTCCAAGTGGCCTTGAATTGGTTTTTTACCTTAAAGTCTAAAGATCAAAGAGCTCAAGCAAATGTGTAGAGAAAAAACTAGAATCTTCACTATTTGACCCTGATTTGAAGATTATATTTGTTGTTCACTAAAAACCTTCTACAAAGAAGTTGCCCAGAGACCTTGAATTGATTTCTAAATATATTTAAAAATAAGGAACCACATAAAACAATGAAAACGAAAGAAAATTACACAGTTATTTTTACACTATCTACACTATGTGACCTTGACTTTTTAAATTTTACTGTCTATTAAAATCTCTGTAATACTCCCGTCGTATGACCTTGAACTAATTAAGCACAATATAGAAACAGAAGTAAATAAGAAAGGAGAAAATGATGATGTCATGTGACCTTGAACGTTTCGATTTGAGTCAAACATATTTTTTTTTTGTATTAAGTCGTCTTAAAAGAGGTCAAGTACGAGAATATGCCACGAGAAGCTTTAAATCATGATATTTGGCGCGAAATTTGAATTTTAAAATTCTCTAACGATATAATGACGTCAACTAGACACGCCCTTAAAATCTCCACCAATCAACCACCGGCCACATACGAACAACAATCTTGTTTCGTATCTGTTTGTTTGTTTTGGCGGGAAATTAAAATTTTTTAATCTCTTAAAATTTGAGTTAAACTGCTTTAAGTCGTCTGCAAAAAAAAACTGCGCGCTTTAAATCGTGATATTTGGCGGGCAATTTGAACTCTGTAATTATTAATCGTCAAACAATTTCGTCTGTCAACACGACAGCAATTTGATGATAATGAGATGAATACAGTCGCAAATTGCTCGTTAATAATGTAATAACAAGCGTCACCTGAAACGACGTCACCCACGACGACCAACGTCAGAAAAAGAATCAATGTTTAAGGTCAGGTCAGAAACACCTGACAACATACATACACCCACTACAAGCATAACACGATCAGCATTTGCATGTTCTTAATGACCCACTGAAATCCATAAAAGCTTCCTGAAATTATACAAGGGGTGGTGGTTTACGTCTCACTTACTTAACGGAGGCGCCACATTAACGTCTTTTTTTTTTCTTCATGCAATCCCAATTTGATTTTCTGTTACGTTTAATATTTTTCTTTCTCGTTCGACTCGGTGGCTAGCTAACACCACCATGTTTCATGTTATTTGACTTATATGCGACCGCCTCTCCAGGGCAATAATTCAAGTTGATTTACGCCAGATCCGGCGGCGTAAAGGAAACATTACGTCTGGATTTTTCTATTGCGTGCAAGGAATCGCTTATTTCTCATCTATCCGATGGCGAAGAAGTCAGGCACGAGCTTGAAATAATTTTCGGTTTATTTACGAAACTAATAAAGTACATTTTGAAACAACAAAATAGGCAGAAATTGGAATTTCGTTTATTACTCAAATTCCATTGCATAAATCAGAGGCGTGAAAACAGATGGTAGCACTGCGTACCATTAATTCATTTTGTTTCAGAAACAAAAAGGTGAAACCGAAGCCAACATAACCTAACAACATCCTCAAAATAGCATGTGAATGACGTTGTTTCGGGTTATTTAATTAAGGTGGTAGCATTGAAAAGCATCTTTACGATCGAAGAATCGAAAGTGTCACTTAAATTAAAAAAAAAAGAAAAAATGACGTCTCAAGTCAAAATAACCTAACCTAACTTATAATGTGGTAACACTGAATGACACCTTTTCTCTTAAAGACTGCCTTGAATGAGAGAAAAGAAAGAATTAGAATCTTCCTCGTTACTCGCTCGTTGGAGGGTTTAATTACTTAAAGTGGCAGCACTGAATGTGGTCGTTTCGACCAAAGAAAGCAAGGACTGGATGCCTTAAATGAGAATGGTTAAATAGTTGGAAGAAGTTGAAGCCAACATAACCTAACTTGGAGCTGTCACAATATAATATGGCAGCACTGTATATTAGGAAATCGAAATCTTATTTGTTTCACTCAATTCTGAATACCGACACCAACATAACCTCACAACAAGGTGACTAGAGGTAAAGGGACAGCACTATTTCGATTGAGGCTTAAAGGTCTTAAATGAGGGAAAACGAAAACAATTGCTCTTTCGTATTTTTGCATAATTACTAGCGCATAGATTTCAATAGTGAAAAGTATTACTACTGAAAAGGTGAAGCCAACATAACCTAACAAGAAGTGGTCAAATGAACTGCATCAAGTCAACGAACAATGTTTGCTATTGTACAGAATCTGACTTCCATAGCTGAGAAGGATGGAAAGCCGCGTCATGTAACCGTCGTTTGAGCGGAAGATCTAACGAGAAATGTATAAAACAACTGAAGCTAACATAACCTAAAACCATGACAAGTGATCAAATAAATCCTTGTGTTTTACCAACTTGTAAAACTAACCTAAATCTATAAATTCCGATCAAAAATCATTCAAAATTATGTCAATTTGATAGCTTCTTTCTTAGGTTATGTTGGTTACAAATATTTCATTGTCGATTTTTTCCGTCGCATTGACATTAAATACTCTATACACGACTATATTATAATTAATAATGAACAAAATGCCAATTTCTTCATTTTTTCGTCACAAATCCAATTTTACATCGTTCAAGTACCACATTTTTTAAAAATGTTGTAATTTTAGGTTATGTTGGCTTCAAGCACTCTCTTGTGCCTTGCAACTATTTTATTATAGCTTGAAATGAGTGAGGCAGCGGCCTTTTCTCTCTTTTTCAACTGAGATGTTTAGTTTCTTATAGCTCAGTTGAAATGCTGTTATTTTGGTAGCTTTTTTCATAGGTTATGTTGGCTTCAAGTACTTTGTTGTGCTTCACAGCGAATCTACCATAAGTTTCATATAATTCTAAGACTAAATGCACATTATTCGATTGCAATTAAGCTGTTCAACGCTGCCACATTACCTTTTGACTTCTTAATCTTAGGTTATGTTGACTTCAAGCACTCCTTTGTGCCTTGCAACTGTTTTATTATAGCTTGAAATGAGTGAGGCAGCGGCCTTTTCTCTCTTTTTCAACTGAGATGTTTAGTTTCTTATTGCTCAATTGAAATGATGTGACTTTGGTAGCTTTTTTCTTAGGTTATGTAGGCTTCAAGTAATTTATCGTGCTTCACAGCGAATCTACCATTAGTTTCATATAATTGTAAGACGAAATGCACATTATTCGATCGAAATTGAGCTATTCAGCGCCGTCACATTATCTTTTGACTTTTTAATCTTAGGTTATGTTGGCTTCAAGCACTCCCTTGTGCCTTGCAAGTATTTTATTATTGTTTGTAATGAATTAGGCAGCGACTTTTTCTCTCTTTTTCAACAGAGATGTTTGGTTTTTTATTGCTCAGTTGAAATGATGTGACTTTAGTATCTCTTTTTTAGGTTATGTTGGCTTCAAGTACTTTATTGTGATTCACAGCGAATCTACCATAAGTTTAATCTAATTGTAAGACGAAATGCTCATTATTCGATCGAAATTAAGCTATTCAGCCCTTTCACATTATCTTCTGACTTCTTAATCTTAGGTTATGTTAGCTTCAAAAAGTTTCTTATGCCTTGCAACTATTTTATTATAGTTTGTAACGAGTGAGGCAGCGATCTTTTCTCTCTTTTTCAACTAAGATGTTTAGTTTTTCATTACTCAGTTGAAGTGATGTTACTTTGGTGGTTTTTTTCTTAGGTTATGTTGGCTTCAAGTATTTTGTTGTGCTTCACAGCGGATCTACCATCATTTTCACCCAATTGTAAGACGAAATGCACATTATTCGATCGAAACTAAACTATTCAGCGCTGTCACATTATCTTCTGACTTCTTAATCTTAGGTTATGTTGACTTCAAGCACTCCCTTGTGCCTTGCAACTATTTTATTATAGTTTGTAATGAATGAGGCAGCGATTTTTTCTCTGCTTTTCAACGGAGATGTTTAGTTTTTTTTATTGCTCATTTGAAATGATGTTACTTTGGTAGCTTTTTTCTTAGGTTATGTTGGCTTCAAGTAGTTAATTGTGCTTCACAACGATTCTACTATATTTTTCATCTAATTGTAAGACGAAATGCACATTATTCGATTGAAATTAAGCTATTTAGCGCTGACCCATTATCTTTTGACTTCTTAATCTTAGGTTATGTTGGCTTCAAGCACTCCCTTGTGCCTTGCAACTATTTGGTAACACTTTCTAATAAATCAAGCAGCGATTTTTCCTCTTTTTTAACAATGTTTTAATTTGTATTACTCAGTTGAAATCATGTTACTTTGGTAGGTTTTTCTTAGGTTATGTTGGCGTCAAATATTTGGTTGTGTTTTGCATCGACTTTCTCCGTCATACCTTCTTTAAATACTGCATTTATTCATTACTATTTTATTTTTAATAATTAATAATGAATGAGACGCCAATTTCTTCCGTTGCCGCAAGACTTTTTACGTTTTGACAGTAAATTACCTCTACAAAAGCCTTCTTTACCAAATTTGTCTAAATGTGCATGACGTGCCAGATTCTAGCTCAGTCATTTTTTTCAGGTTATGTTGGCCTCAACTGCTCCCTAATGAGACAGCGATTTTTTCTCTCTTTTTCAACTGAGGTGTTTAACTTTTTATTATTCAGTTGAAATTGTGTTACTTTGGTAGTTTCTTTCTTAGTTTATGTTGGCTTACTTCCAGCATCATTTTCATTTAATTGTAAGACGAACTGTAAGTTACATGATCGAAATTAAGCAATCAGTGCTACTTTTGACGTTTTAATCTTAGGTTATGTTGGCTTCAAATTTTGCAACCTGTTTTAGTTTCCTCGACTTCTTTTCTCTGAAATCGCCATTTTGCGAATTTACATTTACAATTTGTAAATAAATTAATTAGCAAACGTTCCGCAATAACTAAAATTCCATTTCAGAGGCAAATCAAAAACGCCATCGCTCATATCCAGAGATCAATTTTTAATTCGGCTGAAAACTGAAATACAGCCGGGCTTACGCTCTGTAACATGAACTGCGCCCATAAACAATCAACGTAATGAATTAATTGGTTCATTCGTTACATCATTTAAAGCCGGCCAAAAAACGCGGACGGCCGGGCCGTTTCGATACTCGATGAATTAAACAAAATATACGGTCGCATAAATATCGGCGCGTAATAAGCGAACGCGATAAATTCGATTTGGGACCGAATCAGGTCCGTACTTAGAGAGAGAGTGACGCAAACTGCAATTTAATTTGTGAAATTTCTGTGGCGGTTGGTAATCATTTCAAGCAAATGTCAATTTGGAGGTTATGTTTATAAATTGGGACGTCGACAACGTCAAAAACAAACGTCAATTTGGAGGTTATTTTTGTAGTGTCGCCAACCTAATAAACGAAATAGAATTGCACGAAAAAAAGGAACCAATTTCTCGATGTTCAAAAATTTACAGGAAGGAAGACATCTTGGTTTCTCATTTACAGTGCGCGAGCAAAGTTATGGGCACTTTTTGCGTATACCGGTCGGTCCACAGTAAAATGCCGGACATTAATCTCGGACGCGTCCCCGAAGACAAACAGAAGGATTAAGCTGGGCCACGTAATTAATTCCTTCTTCCTTTCGGCGCAAGCAAAAGAAACAAAAAAGAAAACGCATAAATTACTTCTTCCCTTCTCTTTTGCTCGCGACGTTATTTAAAACTTTAATTGCCCTCTTGACGGACGCTCGCCGGTTAATAATAAATCCCCGAGAACACGAACGTGTGATTATTCGCTTCCGATATGTATCTGGGCCGTTCGTAGTATGTTCGGGAAGATTACGGAGTTTCAAAGAAGTTCGCGTGCGCGCCCGCAAGCACGAAAACCGGAAGCACTTACTCATACCTGATTAATCAAATCGACTAATTATGATTCTCTTCCTAAACTCAAAACTTCTTTACCTACACAAAATCAAAAGGAATCCATCCTGTTTTACGCTAATTTCATAAAGAAAAAGAGCTGTCGGTGTTAAAAAGAGGGTTTAATGTTGGTAGCCTCTTTTTTTTTGGGCGGAGGGCGTCCGATTTTAATGCAATTTATCGCCGGTGTTTCCTCTTCCGGAATTTAAAAAAACGCGCGCCGTTACTTAGACGACACGCAAAAACTATTTCCTCCAGCGTCGCAGATAACGAAAATAATGCGACTGCTTTTAGGTCTTCGTTTTGCGACCGAGCGGAAGATTGATTTGATTGTGTTTGGGGGAATACCCGAATCATTCTTGCGAACAAGAAAAAGGAATGACGACAAAATGGTCGTAAAATTATACGAAACATTTCCCAAAATGTGCATCGTTAGTTACAGTTAGTTATAACTAGAGAGCGGATAGTCAGGCAAAAGTAGAGGGCGGATATTCAGGCAGAACACCTGAAGTTTAATTTCTTTTATTTTGTATTTCTTGATATTTTTACAAAGACAACCCGCAATCTCACGAACGCGATGTGCGATTGTTTTTTTTTGTGGACGGCATTCGAACCTTCTTGAAATCACCTACAACTTCCGTAAGAAAATTTTTTTTGTAAACTCAAAAATGACGGCGTAAGGAAAGTGATTAAGCCGCGATTGGTTTGGGTTGGGTATTTTTGAACTCCCCGGTAAATTCTAGCCTGACGTGATGGGTCGCACCATGGGTCTGACGTGATTGATTCTCGCGTTATTCAGATGTTTCCCCTAGAAAACAATTGGAATAACTCGGGAACCAATCGACTTACACCCAGGGTGCGACCCATCAAATCGGAGTAGAATTCGACGTAGAACCCGAAAACGCGTTAATATACAGGGTGTCCCATAACAGGAAAACCGATTTCAAGTCGTATCTCACAAACGCGATTCGCGATTGTTTTTACGTAAACGGCATTCGAACCTTCTTGAAAACACCTACAACTTCCGTAAGGAATTTTTTTTTGTAAACTCAAAAATGACGGCGTAAGGAAAGTAACTAAGCCGCGATTGGTTTGGATTGGGTATTTTGTTGCATTTTTGAACTCCCCGGTAAATTCTACCCCGACATGATGGGTCGCACCATGGGTCTGACATGATTGGTTCTCGAGTTATTCAGATGTTTCCTCCAGAAAACAATTGGAATAACTCGGGAACCAATCGACTTACACCCAGGGTGCGACCCATCAAATCGGGCTAGAATTTGACGTAGAACTCGAAAACGCGATAATATACAGGATGTTCCGTAACAAGAAAACCAAATTCAAATCGTATCTAACGAACGCGATGTGCGATTTTTTTTTCGTTAACGGAATTCGAACCTCCTTGAAAACACCTACAACTTCCGCAAGGAATTTTTTTTGTAAACTCAAAAATGACGGCGTAAGGAAAGTAATTAAGACACGATCGGTTTGGATTGGTTATATTGTTTCATTTTTGCACTCCCCGGTAAATTCTAGCCTGACGTGATGGGTCGCACTATGGGTCTGACGTGATTGGTTCTCGAGTTATTCAGATGTTTCCTCCAGAAAACAATTGGAATAACTCGGGAACCAATCGACTTACACCCAGGGTGCGACCCATCAAATCGGGCTAGAATTTGACGTAGAACTCGAAAACGCGATAATATACAGGATGTTCCGTAACAAGAAAACCAAATTCAAATCGTATCTAACGAACGCGATGTGCGATTTTTTTTTCGTTAACGGAATTCGAACCTCCTTGAAAACACCTACAACTTCCGCAAGGAATTTTTTTTGTAAACTCAAAAATGACGGCGTAAGGAAAGTAATTAAGACACGATCGGTTTGGATTGGTTATATTGTTTCATTTTTGCACTCCCCGGTAAATTCTAGCCTGACGTGATGGGTCGCACTATGGGTCTGACGTGATTGGTTCTCGCGTTATTCAGATGTTTCCCCTAGAAAACAATTGGAATAACTCGGGAACCAATCGACTTACACCCAGGTTGTGACCCATCAAATCGGGCTAGAATTCGACGTAGAATCCAAAAACGCGATAATATACAGGGTGTTCCGTAATATGCGAATCAATTTCAAGTCGTATCTCACGAACGCGATGCGTGATTGTTTTTACGTAAACGGCATTCGAACCTCCTTGAAAACACCTACAACTTCCGTAAGGAAATTTTTTTTGTAAACTCAAAAATGACGGCGTAACGAAAGTGATTAAGCCGCGATTGGTTTGGATCGTGAATTTTTGAACTCCCCGGTAAATTCTAGCCTGACGTGATGGGTCGCACCATGGGTCTGACGTGATTGGTTCTCGAGTTATTCAGATGTTTCCCCCAGAAAACAATTGGAATAACTCGGGAACCAATCGACTTACACCCAGGGTGCGACCCATCAAATTGGGCTAGAATTCGACGTAGAACTCGAAAACGCGATAATATACAGGCTGTCCCGTAACAAGAAAACCGATTTCAAGTCGTATCTCACGAACGCGATGCACGATTATTTTTTCGTAAACGGCATTCGAACCTTCTTGAAAACACTTACAACTTCCGTAAGAAAATTTTTTTTGTAAACTCAAAAATGACGGCGTAAGGAAAGTGATTAAGACGCGATTGGTTTAGATTGGATTTTCCCTTACATTGGCACATAAATTCCCTTTTATGATTGTTTTTCCATCAAAAGGTAATTCTAAGCCGTTTTTTACCATAAAATTTCAAAAAAAAAAGCATAAAAATAGCTCAAAAATTGCAATTTGAGGGAAAAACAAGCATGAAAAGAAATTTTTGTCCCAATGTCAGGGAAAAACGACCGTCCGTCAATGGTTGGCAACACTGCGTGGAGCAAATCGAAAACGATTGTTTTTTTTTTAATAGCACGACGGATTTTAATGGAATTGTAATCAGTATTTCAGAAGGCGATTTTGAAATTTAGAAAAAATTAACCCGAAGAACGAAAAAACTTAAAAAAAAAACATTAAATAAAAATCTAATTGGATATATATGAAAGTGGACTGTGTGGAAGTTGAAGAATTTTTTTATAAAAAAAAATAACTGCCAAATACTAACTAAAGAATCCCATCTGCTATAAAAATATGAATTTAAAACAAGCTTCATCAAGAATTTAAAAAATAATTCAAGAAAAATAATAAATTATTGTGAGACTAAGTATTTTGAATTCAGAAAATTAAAAAACATAAACAAAAACCCAAACTGTACACGTTTCGATTATCTTTTGCACGCACACTATTTTAAAATTAATACGGCCCGTAGAATTTACTTAAAAAATTTAAGATACGAAATTACTTCAAGACGCGAGCGTTTCTGTAAATAAAAACTGCAAAATATTTCATTATAAAGCGACTTAATTAATTGTTCGCAAAGTAAGAGTATCACGCGAACGAGTCACCGGCGCATCATTTTATAAGTGCGCTCGCGACGAAGCTTATTTCGGTTATTAGTCTCGAAGGGCGGGGGTTACGTGTGTGTTGATCGGTTCTCCGAGATGGCCATAGGGTTCCAAGCCGCGCCTCTCCCCCAACCTTTGAGATCACGAGCTCAATAGTAGCCAAAACATTCTCTGCGTTTTACGACATCTCTGTTCTACGCTGACGTACCACGATACCGAAGAAAAGAGGACCGCGACTGGTCGTTGTGAAGGTGGGCACCCCGACGCCTCTCCTCTATAGACGAGGACGGTAGCCGTTGAGGGGGTGACGTGGTATGTGGAATAGAAATGTTAGAAGATACAAGGAATGTTTTGCACTTTTTCATTCTTATTTTCTAAAAACAAAAGAGGGACGCGATGTTAATATAAAGCAAAGGAAAAAGGGTGGCCACAGACGGAAAACGGAAAAGTATGCTCGTAGAGATGAGATTTTGTTTTTTTTTTGTAATAAACACGTTGCAATAAATGTAAAAAAAAATCTATGCTCACGAATGAAAACCTAAAAGTAATTCATTTGCTGTTTCCAAATCGTGCGGCTCCTCCTTTATGCAAAAAGAGCTTTAAAATATTTTATTTTTTGCTTACTTACATAACGTGGATTTTAATTAAACAAAGGGGCACTGATGCTCGTTATAATTAATCAAAAAATACGAGACATACACGGAAAAACATTTTCGGGAAAAATCAAAAGCATTTTTGGGCAATAAAAGGAGAAATAAAAGCACACTTACGTTTTTTTTTTCGCGGCGCTACACTATTCCAACCATTAACTTTCGCCCTCGTACACAACACACAAAAGATACACTCACTTATATCAAAAACACGCCAAAACGTCTTTCCAACGCGAGTTTTCCGAACGCGAAAATTTTTAATTTCATCTAAAACAAAGTCGCCGCACTCGGAGCGAACATTCGAGAGTGACTAACGCGAGCGGCGTTTTTCAATTTTTTTTTATTATTAAATAACCAACGTGATGAACACTTTTTTTGCAGCTGCTGAAAAAATCAGGTGCGTGTTTACTTATTTTAAATCAATCTCGAAGTCGACATGTTAGAAAAAAAGGAATAAAATAGGTTATTAAATGGTAGATGAAGAAGAGGCCGAAAGCGAATCCACTACTAATCCGAAACGAATAAAAAATACTTACAGTTTTCAGTTTAAAAAATTAAAGAAAAAATATGAAACGTTTTTGTTAACATCCTGTATATCTTGAAAACCGCTTGCACTAGATCCATCATGCAACACATCAGCTTGCACTAGAGTTTCATTTACAATTCGAAAATGCAACAATATACAGGGTGTTCCGTTGAAAAATACACAACTTTGATTTGTAGTCAACTAATGCGACATTCAATTGTTTTTCTCTAAACGAATTTAGAAACTACAGATAAATATCTACAACTTTTGTAGTAAATATTTTCTTGTAATTTGAAAAACAAAAGAAAGAAGTTCGCTCTTGTTCGGGAAGTTCCCGAGTGAATAACTAAAGAATCGTTCGCACTAGACCCGTCATGCGACACATGAAGTCAGGCTAGAATTCGATTTGCAATTCAAAAACGCAATGATATACAGGGTGTTCCACTGTAACATACACAATTTTGACATGTAATTCGTTAACGCGACGCTCAATCGTTTTTCTATAAGCGAATTCCGAAACTGCAGATAAATATCTACAACTTTTGTATAAAATATTTTCTTCTAATTTGGAAAACAAAAGACGTGAGAGAGAGAGGCTGTCTCTTATCCGGAAAGTTCCCGAGTGAATAACTCAAGAACCGTTCGCATTAGACCCATCACGCGACACATGAAGTCAGGCTAGAATTCGATTTGCAATCCAAAAACGCAATAATATACGGGGTGTTCCACTGAAAAATACACAACTTTGACATGTAATTCGCTAACGCGACGCTTAATTGTACTTCTATGAGCGAATTCCGAAACTACAGGTAAATACCTACAACTTTTGTATGAAATATTTTCGTCTAATTTGAAAAACAAAAGAAGTGAGAGAGAGAGAGGCTGTCTGTTATCCGGAAAGTTCCCGAGAGAATAACTCGAGAACCGTTCGCATTAGACCTGTCACGCGACACATTAAGTCAGGCAGAATTCGATTTGCATTTCAAAAATGCATTAATATACAGGGTGTTCCCTTGAAAAATACACAACTTTGACATGTAATTCGTTAACGCGACGCTCAAACGTATTTCTATAAGCGAATTCCGAAACTACAGGTAAATATCTACAACTTTTGTATAAAATATTTTCTTTTAAATTGAAAAACAAAAGAAGTGGGAGAGAGAGAGCCTCGCTCTTATCCGGAACGTTCCCGACTGAATGACTCAAGAACCGTTCGCATTAGACCCGTCATGCGACACATGAAGTCAGGCTAGAATTCGATTTGCAATTCAAAAACGCAATGATATACAGGGTGTTCCACTGAAAAATACAAAACTTTGACACGTAATTCGTTAATGCGACGCTCAATCGTTTTTCTATGAGCGAATTCCGAAACTACAGGTAAATATCTATAACTTTTGTATTAAATATGTTCGTGTAATTTGAAAAACAAAAGAAGTGTGAGAGAGAGAGCCTCGCTCTTATCCGGAACGTTCCCGACTGAATGACTCAAGAACCGTTCGCATTAGACCCGTCATGCGACACATGAAGTCAGACTAGAATTCGATTTGCAATTCAAAAATCGCAACAATATACAGGGTGTTCCGTTGAAAAATACACAACTTTGATTTGTAGTTGTGCGACATTCAATTGTTTTTCTCTAAACGAATTTAGAAACTACAGATAAATATCTACAACTTTTGTAGTAAATATTTTCTTGTAATTTGAAAAACAAAAGAAAGAAGTTCGCTCTTGTTCGGGAAGTTCCCGAGTGAATAACTAAAGAATCGTTCGCACTAGACCCGTCATGCGACACATGAAGTCAGGCTAGAATTCAATTTGCAATCCAAAAGCGCAATAATATACAGGGTGTTCCACTGATAAATACGCAACTTTGACAAGTACTTCGTTAATGCGACGCTTAATTGTTTTTCTATGAGCGAATTCCGAAACTACCGGTAAATATCTACAACTTTTGTATTAAATATTTTCGTCTAATTTGAAAACAAAAGACGTGAGAGAAGGGCTCGCTCTTATCCGGAACGTTCCCGAGTGAATAACTCAAGAACCGTTCGCATTAGATCCATCATGCGACACATGAAGTCAGGCTAGAATTCAATTTGCAATTCAAAAACGCAATAATATACAGGATGTTTCACTGAAAAATACACAACTTTGATATGTAATTCGTCAACGCGACGCTTAATTGTTTTTCTATAAGCGAATTCGGAAAGTGCAGGTAAATATCTACAATTTTTGTATAAAATATTTTCGTCTAATTTGAAAAACAAAAGAAGTGAGAGAGCGAGAGAGCCTCATTCTTATCCGGAACGTTCCCGAGTGAATAATTCAAGAACCGTTCGCATTAGACCCGTCACGCGACACATGAAGTCAGGCTAGAACTCGATTTGCAATTCAAAAATGCATTAATATACAGGCTGTTCCACTGAAAAAAACACAACTTTGACATGTAATTCGTTAACGCGACGCTTAATTGTTTTTTTTATAAGCGAATTCCGAAACTACAGGTAAATACCTACAACTTTTGTATGAAATATTTTCGTCTAATTTGAAAAACAAAAGAAGTGAGAGAGAGAGGCTGTCTCTTATCCGGAAAGTTCCCGAGTGAATAACTCAAGAACCGTTCGCATTAGACCCATCACGCGACACATGAAGTCAGGCTAAAATTCGATTTGCAATCCAAAAACGCAATAATATACGGGGTGTTCCACTGAAAAATACACAACTTTAACATATTATTTGTTAATGCGACGTTCAATTGTTTTGTCTTAAGCGAATTTCGAACCTACAAATAAATACCTTCAATTTTTACGTGAAATCGTTTTTTTCTTAATTTGAGAAACAGCTGGACAGCTGTTAGACAAAAAAAAATCAAAAAGTCCGCTTTACAAGATGCAATTTGCATTGCAGCAAGGCGCAGTTTCTATTGCACGCATGCGCTGGTGCTTTGCATCCCTTGCATTCTATTGCAATTTTTATTGCACTGCGTAATGTTGATGATACAACGTAACTTGTTTATTGCAGCAATGTTCCTTGCATTGCCACGGTGTGAAGCCTGCTTAGAAACAGGCGAAAAGCGAAATGTTTGACTGCAGTTTTCGAAACGTTTGACCACGACATGTTGCTTGACATTAAAAAAGGCATTACTGTTATTTAATTTTGAATAATCTTTAGTGTACAACATAGTAAGAAACACTAATCGCTGAAAATTAATAAAAGTTTCCGCTTTCTGGTAATAAAACCTGACTATCCGCTCTCTGGTAATAACCAACGCTGTTATTCTCTATTCTCTTCCTTAATTTAACGTTACGTAACTTGGGGGGGGGGGAGGGGGATGAAACCGGCAGCATGAATAAAGCGATGCATGAGGGCAAATAGCACGCTTTACAATAGCCCCCAGGATACTTCGATCTCCAAAGGACTGCCATAAACATGACCTGAGTAACTGATAGTGCGACCGCAGGTCAGGGGAGTCGCTGCCATGCATCCGGAACGCCTACGTGCATCGTGGGGTTGGTCGGAGGGAAAGACCGGAACGAGAACGAGGGTTTTCCACCCGCCGGCACATAACTACCCTTTTTCTCCTCTTTTTTTTCCCCCCCCGGACTGTTTTCCCACCCGAATTACACCGCGGTTATTTTCGAAAATTCGGTGCGTCACCTTTAAACGGACGACCCCTTCATTTTTTAATTGCAATTTATATGTACATACATGCATACAAGGTTGTAGGGGATTGGGGGGAGGGGGGGAGATAACAATGGCACACGTAATAATTACAACGCGATAAACTCGTGATATGCGCTGAAAACTGCCTTTGTTATAGGGCTCGTAAATCGTAGGGGTTGGCAACAATGTTTTGCTTGATTTTTGTTGTTTGCCTTTGTTGGCTTTGAAAACTATGTGCGCGTATGAACAAAGGATCGAATGAAAATAGACGTGTGCACTTCAACAACTTGTCGACACTACCTCTTTCACAGTGAAAACACGAAATTCTTGTGCTTATGCATGTATAGGGTGTTGCACTTTTTTGGTCTTGTTTTCGATTTAAAATTTTATTGAATGGGTAAAGTATAGAAAATAAACTGACAATCTGAACAATAAAAGTCAAAGTATATGGGAGAATGGATTCAATGTTTTATTAATGTGAGCAAATTCATTTTAGTGCGTTTTCAATAAAATCAAGCAATTAAATGCGAGGGGCCAGACTGAGTGGAACCCGATTGCAATTGCATCCAGTTGGCTGGAGACCATCTCGACAATAAATTATTGGCGCGCCATAAAATATGCGTGACTCACACGAAGTCGTGGAGAATGGCTCCCCATGACACTGTTCTCTAAACCATAAACGGGCAAAAACAGCCACACTAAATTAAACAATGCTTCGCAAAGCGCCATCGCTTATTCTGCAAAAAGAAATCACTTGTAGAAATTCTGGATAATTATATCAAGAAAGAAAACAAAGAGAAATGAAACTGTAGAAAAAAAAGATAAAGGAGAGACTCTTCAACTTACAAAGGAAGTATCCCAACCCGAAAATTCAAAAAAAAATTAAATCTGTGGGTTAGTAGTTCACCTTAGGTTAAGCAGCACGTAATCTATAATTTACACGTTTTTTTTTGGTGGAACAATTAACAGTCACCCTGTATAAACTAATAATGAATGAGCATTGAGGAAATAAAAGAGCAATTATTTTCCCCTCTCTTAACAAAGTGTTACCATCGTGCGAAGTAGTTTTAAACAAAAAGCTGCAGTTGGAAGCCAAACATTTTACTGCGAGCCCCCAAGTGACACTTCCGAATAAAAGATCCGTTGTTGCACTTGATAAAACCTGCAAGGAAGAATAAAATTTTCAAAAGCTCGAGTGCGCGCGCGAGTAAGTGAGAGCTTTCGCCAGTTGCCTACTAAAATTAAGAGCACGAATAAAAATACCAAGTTTTTAAAAGAGATGTTTTTTTTTTTTTTTGGATTCGAGTGCGGCCTATTATTTTTGCTAAAAGCCGACGGGCCGGGGGCCTGGGGGATGGTGGTGGTTTCGGCTTTGAGTCGTCGTCTTCGACGACCTCAAATTCCTTTCAATTCGCGCGATCCGAGCACGGAGGAGAATTGCTTTCACGTCAGAACGCATAATTATTCGTTCTTTGCCGCCGCCACCACAAGAATGATTAATGTCTTTCTTTTTTGATATTTTCACCCCTTCTTCGCGCGGATTATCTTCCGTAGCCAAGTACTTGTCTTAAGAGTTGGTTTTAATCGAGTTTTGGGGACGATTGAATTAAAACTTTCTTTAAACTCGACGATGAACTTCGATTATTCCCACATTTAACAGAAAAATTTTAGACCCGTTCATATTTTAGCGAAGCGGCACATAGATTGAAAAAGTAAATATAATTTCATTAGACTTTTAATAAATTATAATTTCTTGTGTAATGTGGACGTTTGTTACAGATTTGCGATCGCCGGTGTTATGAAGTACCTCCCAGAAGAAAGGAAAGGCAGAACTGTGAGTGCTTTTATAATAATAAATTATTTAGTTCACGCTAACAAATTAGTTCTTGTGGAATTAAATTGAACGCAGAATTGCAGCCTGTATACATTATACCAGGTGACCGTAAATGGCCGCAGACAACGTTGTCAAGGTCCAGTACGTTCTTATTTAATTCACTGCTATTGTTCAGTTAGAAGTACCCACCAGTAGTTTCTAGCTTGTATTCACAGTGTTGCCTGTTGTCTTTTCCCCAATGAATTATAAAATGTGGAAATGGCATCTAATAGCAAATAATTGAAGCCAACATAACCTCTGAATTTGTCTGCATTTCCCACTTTTGTTTTCGCTTTTAGATATTGTTTTATATTTTTTTAATTTGTTTGGTTGTTTTGTCACTTTTTCCAGTCTTTTTTAAATATATTAATCTACCGAATTGTGCTGTAAACACCGATTGTCTTTTGTTTTTATCGTTTTGTAAATGTTATTTTTTTATTTAAAGAAAATTGCATTATAGTCGTTCTTTTTATTATACAGAAAAAACAAAACAAAACAATAAAAATTCAAAAATAATCAAATTTAAAAACAGTAGACAATCGATTTTATAGTACAACTTAATAGATAACAGAAACAAAAGACAAAGCAACCGTCATAATGACAGTTTTCAGAAACGTCAAAATGACAGACAACGAGAAACGTCAGAATGGCAATGTCTATTTATTTATTTCTTTATTTGCCATCGTTCCTTGCTTTGTTACACAAATGTCACGTGACACTTCGCATGTATTTACCTCTCTGACATTGACGTTTCTCGTTGTTTGCCAATTTGACGTTTCTGACACCTGTCATTTTGACGGTTCATGTCCATGTATCATTATAACGATCGTTAGACAACGTGTAGGCTACACCTGAGAGTTATCAGAAACATCTATTTAACAACGTCACACAATGTCAGACAGACATTTTAATTCGTCAAGAGGCGACCTAAATGTTGTTTATTTATTTTTTTATTTGCCATCGTTCGTTGCTTTGTTACACAAGTGTCACGTAACGCTTCGCTTGTATCTATCTCTCTGACATTGACGTTTCTCGTTGTTTGTCAATTTGACGTTTCTGACAACTGTCATCTTGCCGCTTTATGTCCATGCATCATTATATCGATCGTTAGGCAACGTGTAGGGTACACATGACAGTTATCAGAAACGTCTATTTAACAACGTCACACAATGTCAAAGAGACACTTTAGTTTGTCAAGGGGCGGCCTAAATTTTGTTTATTTATTTTTTTATTTGCCATCTTTCGTTGCTTTGTTACACAAATGTCACATGACGTTTCGTCCATATTTGTCTCTCTGACATTGTCTGACGTTTCTCGTTGTTTGCCAATTTGACGTTGCTGACAACTGTCACTTTGACGTTTCATGCCCATCTATCATTATGACGATCACTAGGTAACGTGTAGCTTCCACATGACAGCCATCAGAAACGTCTATTTGACAACGTCAGAGGAATACTTTAATTCGTTAAGGGGCGGCCCAAATTTTGTTTATTTGTTATCATCGCCATTGTAGCTTTGTTACACAAATGTCACGTGACGCTTTGCCCGACGTTTTGTCTGACGTTTGCTCGTTGTTTGTCAATTTACCGTTTCTGACAACTGTCATTTTGACGCTTTATGTCCATGTATCATTATAACGATCGTTAGGCAAAGTGTAGGGTACACATGACAGTTAGAAACGTCTATTTAACAACGTTACACAATGTCAGAGAGACACTTTAATTCGTCAAGGGGCGGCCTGAATTTTGTTTATTTATTTTTTTATTTGCCATCGTTCGTTGCGTTGTTACACAAATGTCACGTGACGCTTCGCACGTATTTACCATTGACTTTTCACGTTGTTTGTCAATTTGACGTTTCTGACAACTGTCATTTTGACGCTTTATGACCATGTATCATTACGACGATCGTTAGGCAAACCTGTAGACCACACATGACAGAAACGTTTATTTAACAACGTCTCACAATGTCAGAGAGACACTTTAATTCATCAAGGGGCAGTCTACGTTTTGTTTATTTGCGATGACGTCATCGTTGCTTTTTTACACGCATGTCACGTGGCGCTTCGCCAGTATTTGTCCCTCTGACATTGTCTGACGTTTCTCGTTGTTAATCAATTTGACGTTTCTGACAACTGCCATTTTAACGTTTTATGACCATGTATCATTTTGACGATCGTTAGGCCACGTGTAGCCTCCACAATTATATTAAAAAAAAACAATTTCAATAACCAAATTAATAAAAATTGAAAAATAATTAATTAAATTAAAAATAAATAAATTAATTAATCTATTAAATTATGTGTGCGTAAGTGAAATCGACCGCCTTTATCTTTTTTTTTTAATTTAATTATCAATTTTTCAATTTTTATTATTTTGTTTTCATTGTTTTGTCACCATTGTTTTTGCTTTTTAATTTATTATTAATCTGCTGAATTGCACTGTAAAATCGAGCGTCTTTTGTTTCAGATTTCTTCAACCTTATGCATTTTAACGTTTTTTTTTCTATTAATTAATTAACCCACTGAAAAATTCTACAAATCGAATAGCTTTAGTTTTTATTTTTTTGAAATTTATTATTAAGTTGCTGAATTGCGTTGTAAAATCGTTCGTGTCTTGTTTCAGTCGTCTTTAACTTTGTAATGATTAATGGTTTTTAATTTTTAATACTAATCTGCAAATAATTGAAGCCAACATAACCTCTAAATTTGTTTACATTTCATTTAAATTGAAAAACAAGAGACAATCGATTTTACGACACAACTGAATAGGTAACAGAAATAAAAGACGGTCTATTTTACAGCGCAATTCAGTAAATTATTATGCGGGGGCTCGCACGTTGCCCAGCGATTGTCACAATGACAGATGGGCACAAAATGTCAAAATGACAGTTATCAGAAACGTCAGAAATTGACAGACAACGAGAAACGTCTGGTTGACAACGTCAGGCAATGTCAGAGAGACACTTTAATTCGTCAAGGAGCGGCCTAAATTTTGTTTATTTATTTTCTTTATTTGTGACGATGGCCATCGTTGCTTTGTTACACACATGTCACGTGACGCTTCGCCCGTATTTGTCTCTCTGATATTGTCTGACGTTTTTCGTCGTTTGTCAATTTGACGTTTCTAACAACTGTCATTTTGATGTTATATACCCATCTATCATTATGACATTATTTAACATTGTCTGACTTGAATGTTGATAAACAGAAATGGATAAAACGAAAACGTCAACATTATCTGACTCTTGCCAGTTGCTACAAAACAAGGTAGAGTTTGACGTCTATTGCAACTGACGTATTGCACGGTATTCGTTTGACACTTTTCAGTGGCTACAAACAAGCAGTTTTGATCGCCTTTTGTTTTAGTTTTGTGTGTTTCGACTTCTTTTTGTTTGTTTATTGTCAAATTTGATCACCTTTTGTTTCTCTTTTATATACTTTGATGTATTTCTGTTCATTCTTTGTTAATTTTGATTGTCTATCGCGTGTTTCGACTTTTTCTGTTCATTTTTTGCCTACTTTAATTCGCCTCAACTGTCTTTCGATTTATTCAGGCAGACATCGATGAAAAAAAAATATTTGACATAAATGTCAACGGCATCTGACGCACATCAGTCATTACAAACAAGTCGCATTTGACATCTGACGTATCACATCGCCTTTTTCTTAGTTAATTTACTGGAAGGTTCACAATGAAACAAATAAGTAAAAATAAAAATAGAATTGGCTCGCGTTCATTAAGGGCGTAACGAGGCCACCCCGGTTCTGCGAGAATACATCCCTCTGTTGCCACAAGACTCGACAAGAGATAACGGCTTAGCAAGGGCGTTCGCGCCGACATTATTTCATGTTGACGGATTTTCCGGCCCAGATAAAGCGGGGATCAGGGCGAACGGAGGTTTAAAGTTGAGCTTAAAATCCGATTGGGCTCGGTTCAGAACGCCGTGTGCAGAAAATAATTTCACTTGCACGCGAAATTGCTCCTCACTTATGTACGTCCATGACACAGATACTTATGCAAACGTATTGAAAGAAAAAGAAATACGTTATAGCAATTCTATTTATTTTTTCCTTGATTTTTCCTCTCTAGTTTCCATAAAAGACAAAATATGTTTAAGTATTTAATGACACCCTGTATATGTCATTATTTTTTTTTACACGACAGCACTTCGTCTAAATTTATGTGTACTCTATAATTATACAGGGGTATTAAGTTAATTACTACTGTTGGGTAATAAAGTTAGGTTAGGATAAAATTTGATATAATAGACACAGGGATGTACAAAATATTTTAAAATATCGTATTTTTACAACACTAGTCGTAGTTCTTTTTTTTTTCGCTTCAAAAACGGCGTTATATATAAAAAAGTTCTTTTAAGTTCGCACGTATTATCGGTAAAGCAGAATTCGATTTTCTTGCTTAGTGAACATCGCGAATTATTTTATGACAGATGTCACCACAAAATGACGCAATTATGTATTTTATTCATAAATAAAGATATCTGTGGGTTGATTAAATTTAATTTAAAATGAATCACCAGGCAGGTCATGAAATCACTAAATATCTGAACTTGCTGGAAGTTATTTGAAATGTCAACAGGCAAAAGCAGTGTGGCCAACGTGTAAAAAGCTAATTATCCCTCAAGAGTTACCAAGAAATACGTTTTCAACATAGAAAATCCCTAAAATTTGTTACTAGATTCTGTAGGAATAAATTAATAATAATAATAAATTTAATTTTACCCAAATCTGAACTTCGCCTTGTGATTGCTCGTTTCATTTTAGTTAGATATTTTGTTATGTTATGTTGAGCAATAAAGACCTTTATTATTATTATTATTATTATTATTAATTTGTTTTGTCGCGATTCTATTCAAATTGTCTTTTTTTAAATTTATTCGTGGAGGCTGCACATTGCCCAACGACCGTCATAACGGTAGATGATCACAAAACGTCAACATGACGATTGTCAGAAACGTCAAATTGACGAACAACGAGGAACGTCAGATAATGTCACAGCATTTTCGGATGGGGTCCACCGTATGCACTGAATGCGCACTCATTCACGTATTCTCATCTTGCTTTAACCTTAAGTAATAAAACGAGATGAAGATATTCCGATTGCGCAATCAATGCCCTAATCGAAAACGCTATCAGTGATGCCAATACAGACGAAGTGTCACGTGACACTTGAGTAAAAAAAAGCAACGATGACGATCGTCACAAATAAATAAAATTAAGGCCGACCCTTGTCGAATTAAAGTGTGATATATAAAAAATGTATAATATATAAATATATTCGTAAGAAAGAAACAGTAAATCATCAAAATTAACAAAGAATGAACAGAAACACATCGAAAGGCGATCAAAACTGCCAACAAAAACAAACAAATAAATCGAAACAGACAAAAATGAAACAAAAGGCGATCAAAAATGAACAAAAAGAAATCGAAATATACGAAAGCGAAACAAAAGGTCATCAAAAATGACAATAAACGAACAGAGAGAAGTCGAAACACGCCAATGTGAAACAAAAGACGATCAAACTGGAAAGAAAAATGAACAGAAAAAGGCCGAAACTCATAAGAGCGAAACAAAAGGCGATCAAATTTAATAAAGAAAAACGAAGCGGATGGAAATGTAACAAAAAGTGAACGAATTTGACAAAAAGTGAAAGGAAAGAGATCGAAAAGTACATAAGCGAAACAAAGGGCGATCAAAATTGACAGCAAGTCAACAGAAACATATCGAAATGTATAAAAGAAAAACAAAAGGCGTTCAAAATAGACAAAAAACGAACAGAGAGAAGTCGAAACACACAAACGTGAAACAAAAGAGAATCAAAGTAGGCAAAAAATTAACAGAAAAAAGTCGAGCGAAACAAAAGACGATCAAAATTGATTAAAAAAAACGTAACAGATGGAATATAACAAAAAGCGATCGCATTTGACAAAAAGTAAAAGCAAAGACAGTACATAAGCGAAACAAAAGGCGATCAAAATTGACGACAAACTAACAGAAAGAAGTCGAAACAGACGAATGTGAAATAGGCAAGAAATGAACAGAAAAAGAGAAAAACAACAAGAGAGAAACAATAGACGATCAAAATTAACAAAGAATGAATAGAAACAACATCGAAATATAAACAAAAACCCTGCGCAAGAAAAAAACAAAAAAAAAAGAAATTGAAACACACAAAATCGAAACAAGAGGAGATCAAAAATGACATCAAACTAATAGAAAGGCGTTGAAATACGCAAATGTCAAACAAAAGACGATTAAAGTAGAAAGAAAAATGAACACAAAAAAGTCGAATCACATAAGAGCGAAACAAAAGATGATTGAAATTAGTAAAGAAAAACGAAACAGATGGAAATATAACAAAAAGCGACTGAATTTGACAAAAAGTGAAAGGCAAGAGATCGAAAAGTACATAAGCGAAACAAGAGGCGATCAAAATTGATAACAAACCAACTGAAACATCTCGAAGTATACAAAAGAGAAACAAAAGACAATCAAAGTAGGCAAAAAACTAACAGAAAAAAATCGAGCGAAACAAAAGACGATAAAAATTGATTAAAAAAAAACGTAACAGATGGAATATAACAAAAAGCGATCGCATTTGACAAAAAGTGAAAGCAAAGAGATCAAACAGTACATAAGCGAAACAAAAGGCGATCAAAATTGACAACAAACTAACAGAAAGAAGTCGAAACACACGAATGTGAAACAAAAGGCGATCAACGTTGACAATTAATGAACAGAAAAAAATCGAAATACACAAAATCGAAACAAAAGGCGATCAAAATTGATGAAATGAATAGAAAGAAATCGAAATATACAGAAGCGTAATAAAAGACGGTCAAAATTGACAAAGAGGAAAAACGAACGAAGATAAGTCGAAACACGCCAAAACTGAAACAAAAGGCGGTCAAAACTTGGAGCAACTGAAAAATGTCTGATGAATTTTGTATTTAATTTCGTATATTTCAATTGTTTTTATATGTCATCGTATCGTCTTCATCCGTAGGAATTGCAATAAACGTCAAACTCTACCTTGTTTTGTAGCAGCTGACAAGTGTCAGATAATGTTGACGTTTTCGTTTTATCAACTTCTGCCTACCAACATTCAAAAGGAGACTTTTTTATTAAGAAAAAAAATTGAATGCTATTTTAATTCAATTGTTTATAATATGTCTTACAAATGTTTCATTTTATTTTCCATAAGAAAATGGTCTTTGCGATATGTCAGTTGCTACTGACAGATGTTAAACTCTACCTTACTTGTAGCTACCGGCAAATTTGAATTGTTGACATTTACGTTAGATTATGTTTCATCAATTGACAGTTTTACCAACAGGACAAGTGACAGCTACCGCTGACATGTTATCAATCCAGAAATCATTTTGGTTTTTGTTTTCCCACAATCAATATTTATAAAGCGCTTGCTTTGACATTTTTTTTCCCCGAAATAAGTATTTCTAATAACAGTCTTAAATCACCCTGTACATGCAGCTATTATTTTGTTGATGAAATTAATATGGTAGTTAATTAAAAATGGCGAAGCCTTCAAGAGGTGGTTTGCACCGATTCAACAAACGACAGCAATTTCGTTAATTAAAATTAATTAATTAATTTTGTTGCAGGTTTGTAGGACGACAACGTTTAACTTCTTCCAAATGTGAAGCTTCGTTAAGGCGAACACTCCAAAAAGTAAGCGACTTTAACACTTTTTTCGAAAAAAAAAATGCTTGTCGATAGTGTAGATAAGAGAAAAAAGAAACAAAAACGTTAGTTAATTAAAATTTTAAAAAAATCGTCCAAACACGGCAAATTCATTTAAAGACTTGTAGCACCCTGTATAACCGTACAGTATGAGGGATGTTTGTTTTTGTTAATTTTTAGAACTTACTAAATTAAAAACAAAACAAAAAAGGAAACTAAAAGGTGTTCCCTAATTAGTATGATCATTGATATTTGTTTTCATCCAATGCTATCTATACTTACTTCCACCCATTCTCAAAATGATAACTTTTTGTCTTTTCCTATTGTACCATCTTGCTTCCACCACCCTCAAAGGCGTCATATCTGAATTTGATTTCCTCAAGAACTATAGTTAATTTTTTTTTTTTGTAAGTAGCCTGTAAATGAAAGCCAATCGCACTTGGTTATTTAAATACGACGGTTAACCACCAAGATACGAACTTTGACCTACATTTCAGGTCGTTACCGACTTTGTGTAGGTCTTATCGGCAACGCTGTGATAAGAATCACGTTGGTGTGCACGTGCAGATTACATTGTCGCATATTTTATTATTCATTTGCACTCGGCTAGAATTTTCCACTTTCCTTTCGAAACGCCCGTGCGTTCAGTGAAATCCTTCAAGGCTTAAGCTCCAAAGCAATCGTGTGTTAAGCTAATTTAAAAATAACTTGCGAGGAAAGGCGTGTGGAAGCGTTTCGCGTCTTAAAACCGAATTGGCTGTTGTATATCCACAAGAATGGAAGGTGGCTGAGGACTGAGCTTTTCGAACGATAAAAGAGCTTTTCTCTTGCTCGACGTAATGGAACCGAAACTGTCCGTTTTAAGTGAATTGTGTTCGTTTGAACTGTGCTCAAAAAATTATCGATAATCCCCTTTCTTTTCTAAATCGCAAACTTTTTTCGTTTCTTGTGATTCGATCGTCTTAATCTAACCTAGAACCTGTCAATTTGATATCCAGATTTTAAATCGAACTGAAGTACCTCTGAAATGATTTTGATTAAAACCTACTTGCACATTAATAAAATAGAAGAAAGCTCTGATAGCTTTTTGGGCGATGAAAGAAGTGACATTTAGCTTTGAGGTTAGGTTTTCTGATACCTCCTAAATTACATGTTGAGTTTGGTTAAAAGAAATTAAAAAAGAAATTGAAAAAATCATACAAACTATAGGCAAAAACAAAAGACAATCGCCACCTTGTATGCCAACAGTAGAAGAGAAAGTTACACCAGAAAAAAGTAAACAGGAAAAACAATTGAAAAAACTGGCAAAATAGAAAGAGATAAAAGATGATCGATAATTCCGAGAGTTAGCATAATTGACGCCAAGTTACACTGCAAAAAAATTGATCAAAAAATTTGACAAACCAAGATAAAAACAAAAGACAATCGGAATGCGTCATGTTAACAGTAAAAGAGGAAATTACTCTAGAAAAATAAACATAAAAAAAACTGAAAAATGTAACAAATAGATAGAGACAAAAGACGATCAGCTATTCAATTATTGACTTTAGACAAGGATTTAATTCAAAAAAATTGAAAGTATCTGACAAAACTATAGGCAAAAACAAAAGACAATTGCGCCAACAGTAAAAGAGAAAATTAGAAAAATAGAGACAAAAGACGATCGGAAGAAGAGAAAATTACACTCGAAAAAAATTGACCAAAAACAAAAGACAATTGTGCCAACAGTAAAAGGAAAAATTACACTAGGAAAAAGTAAATAAACAAAAAAAAACAATTGAAAAATCTGACAAAATAAATAGAAACAAAAGACGATCGGAAGAAGAGAAAATTACACTCGAAAAAAATTGACCAAAAACAAAAGACAATTGTGCCAACAGTAAAACGGAAAATTACACTAGGAAAAAGTAAATAAAAAAAAAAACAATTGAAAAATCTGACAAAATAAATAGAAACAAAAGACGATCGGAAGAAGAGAAAATACACTCGAAAAAAATTGATCAAAAAGAAAAAGGAAAAAATCTGACAAACTATGTATAGCCAAAACAAAAAACAATTGACATATTTGATGCCAACGGTAAAAGAGAAAATTACACTTGAAAAAATAAAATACAACTGAAAAATTTGTAAACAAATGAAGACAAAAGACGATCGGTAATTCAAGCGATGGCACACTTGATGCCAACAGTTCAAGAAGAGAAAATTACACCGGAAAAAAAATAATAAAAGAAAAAAGAATATCTTGAAATCCACAGCAAAAACAAAAAACGCCGGCATGTTTAGTGCCAACAGTAAAAGAGAAAACTGTGCTAGAAAAAAATAAAATAAAAAAACAATTGAATATTCTGAAAAATAAACAAAGGCAAAATACGATCAGTAACTCAACTGGCAAAAACAAAAGACAGCAGCATATTTAATGCTAACAGTAAAAGAGAAAATTACACTAGAAAACAATAAATAAAAAAAAAACAATTGATAAATCCGACAAACAAACGGTCGGCAATTCTACTTTTGGCGTACTTGATACTGCCAACAATAGAAGAGAAAATTACACAGGAAAAAATTAATAAGAAACAATTGAAAAGTCTGACAAAATCAACAGAAACAAAATGCGGTCGGTAATTCAAGTGTCAAGTCATGTTTGATGGCTTGACGCCAATAGTAGAGGAGAAAGAATTAAAAACAATGGAAAAAATCTGACAAACTGTAGACAAAAACAAAAGACAATCGGCACATTTGTGGGTGTTTGATCGTTGTGACGTCAATTGTATCGGTACTTACTTTATCGATCTACAGGGTTTGAAATTTAAAGTGAAGTGGCGACATCTATTGAAGTTTTCACAAATTACAACTTTCAATTTACAGATAAATTCCAGATGGCAGCATTAATCTTCCAAGAAAAAGAATTTGATAATCATGAAAAAAGTAATACAAACAGATGTCTTATACTTTGAACGAAACAAAAGACGTTCAAAATGGACAAAAAAGTAACAGAAAGAAGTCGAAACGCACAAATGTGAAACTAAAGGCGATAAAAGTACAGAACAGAAAAATTCGAAAGACACAAGAGAGAAACAATAGACGAACAAAATTAACAAAGAATGAACAGAAACAACATCGAAATATAAACAGAAATCCTTTACAAAAAAAAACAAAAAAGAAATTGAAACACACAAAATCGAAACAAAAGGCGATCAAAATTGACAACAAACTAATGGAAAGGCGTTGAAATACGCAAATGTCAAACAAAAGGCGATCAAAGTAGGCAAGAAAAGAACAGAAAAAAGTCGAAATACACAAAAGTGAAACGAAAGACGATCAAATTAAAAAAAAAAGAAAAACAAAACTGATGGAAATATGACAAAAAACGATGGCACGCTTGATTCCAACAGTTGAAGAAGAGAAAATTACACTGGAGAAAAAATAATAAAAGAAAAAATATCTTGAAATCCACAACAAAAACAAAAGACGTCGGCATGTTTAGTGCCAACAGTAAAAGAGAAAACTTTACTAGAAAAAAATAAAATAAAAAAACAATTGAATAAAACAAAGGTAAAATACGATCAGTAATTGAAGTGGCAAAAACAAAAGACATCGGCATATTTAATGCTAACACTAAAAGAGAAAATTACACAAGAAAACAATAAATAAAAGACAAATGATAAATCCGACAAACAAACGGTCGGCAATTCTACTTTTGGCATACTTGATACTGCCAACATTTAAAAAAATGTGACAAACTGTAGACAAAAACAAACGACAATCGCCACATTTGATGTCCCAGCAGTAAAAGAAAAAAAATACATAGAAACATTTACATTTTTTTAAATTCTTTGCTTTGACCTTTCATACTACTTAATATTGTTACGACGATATTGGAATTGGCTTGACGTAACTTGTTCGCCTCGTTACAGTCCAGAAATACATTTCACTTTACAATTAATTCTCACCTGTGACTCTATTTCTACGGACACGCACGTCAGTGTGAGCTTAATTCTCTTAAACAAGCTGACAAACGTCATAATTGACGTGTTGACACATAATAAAATCGAAGATGGCTTTTCTGTCGTTATAATTTTAATCGGCGTCGCTGAGCCCGTTTTTTTTCCAATCACAAAAAGCAAAATGTTGTTATCATTAATTTAAAATTGAAGTGACGACATCTGTGAAACTCTTCGCGAATGATAACATTAAATTTACGATTAAATTCCACAGATGGCGGTACTTATCATCAAGTTACGACATCTGTGAAACGTTTCGCGAATTATGAATTCAAATTTACGATTAAATTCCACAGATGGCAGCACTTATTATCAAGCGACGACATCTGTGAAACGTTTCGCGAATTATGACTTCAAATTTACGATTAAATTCCACAGATGGCAGCACTTATTATCAAGCGACGTCATCTGTGAAACTTTTCGCGAATTATGACTTCAAATTTACGATTAAATTCCACAGATGGCAGCACTTATTATCAAGCGACGTCATCTGTGAAACTTTTCGCGAATTATGACTTCAAATTTATGATTAAATTCCACAGATGGTAGCACTTATTATCAAGTGACGACATCTGTGAAACTTTTTGCGAAATGTGACTTCAAATTTACGATTAAATTCCACAGATGGCAGCACTTATTATCTGTGAAACTTTTCGCGAATTATGACTTCAAATTTACGATTAAACTCCACAAATGGCAGCACTTATTATCAAGTGACGACATCTGTGAAACTTTTTGCAAAATGTGACTTCAAATTTACGATAAAATTCCACAGATGGCAGCACTTATTATCAAGTGACGACATCTGTGAAACTTTTCGCGAATTATAACTTTAAATTTATGATTAAATTCCGCAGATGGCAGCACTTATTATCAAGTGGTGACAAATAACAAATTTCGCAGGTGGCAGCATTCACAAATAAAAAGATAAACAAAAAGATAAAACTAATCCTTCGATGATTGTTGTTCGCTGCTGAAAATAAAGATTAATTGATTGTTAGTAATATTTTAAATTTCCTGGTGAAATTTCCAAAATTTAAAGCAAAATAGCTAATCAAATTGACACTTAACTTTGAGGTTAGGTATTTCAATCATTCTATCGGTTTTCTGATACCTGCTAAACTTACTGTATTAAGTTAAGGAAGTGGCGGCAATTTACGAGTAAATTCCGTAGATAGCAGCACTAATTCTCGATGAAAAAAAGATCTGATACAAATAAACGATAAAGTTGTTAATTTTTCATATTTTGATTAAAAAAAATTATATTGTGTAATTAAATCAAACGCCGACAGCGCCTCTTGTGGGCATTTGATCGTTGTGACGTCTTTTGTGTCGGTACTTACTTTATCAATCTACTGGGTTTGAAATTTAAATGAAAGTGACGGCATCTATTGAAGTTTTCACGAATTACAACTTTCAATTTACGGATAAATTCCACAGATGGCGGCACTAATCTTCCAAGAAAAAGAAATTGCTAATGCTTTGAATTTCCCGCCGAAAAATTCAATAGCATTTATAACCAGTGGTGCCAACCGCTGCATAATTATCCTAATTTTGAGTATTTATTGATAAAGTTAATTTTACTTAAATTTTATTAAAAAACCTTTTATTTATTTCTCGACGCGCGGTGGGTGTATTTAGTATCAATTTGGAGGATTTTCAACTAACGTCTAGGGGGAAAGTTAATTGAAGAGTTGGCAGCACTGCCAATGTTAACGTTTAGAACAAACGGTCAAATAAATATAATATTAGTAATTTATTACTTTATCCTTGGCCTTTAGGTAATTTGAGACATTTTCTTAATTGCAGTGGAATTGCTGGATACGCAGGGTTGGCAACATTGTTTATAACAAATTTCACAGATGGCAGCATTCGATTCTTAAGAAAAAAAAAGAGAAAACTAATGTACAAATGGTTGCCGTGCTTACTGCAGAAAATTAAAGATTATTTGATTTTTAGTTATATTTTAAACTTTCTAAAATTTGGAGTCAAATAAATTGACACCTCCCAGCTTTGAGGTTAGGTGTTTTAAACATGATACAAAACATACTCTTCTTTCATCATCTATCAATTGATACGTGCGCTAAACTTTCTGTATTTAGTTTGATTCAATCACAGAAAGCTCTGACGATTTCTTGAGCGATTAAGAAACGAAAACAATCAAACTGACATTTAACTTTGAGGTTAGATATTATGATACATGATACAAAACGTCCTGCTGTTGTTTTATTCAGGTATCAGCTTACTGAGACATGTCAAATTTTTGTTTAGTTTAGTTTCGATCACAGAAAAAAAAGCGTAATGTTTTAATAAATTTGAACGGAAGTAACGACATCTGTCGAGGCTCTCACGAATTATAACTTCCAAAGCGCTAAATTTAAATACAAATAAATTTTAAAAAATTTTCTTTAGTAATTTTTAAAGTTGTTGCTAGAATGATTAATTATTTAAAAAAATGCTTGTCACATGAGACTTGTGTGTCACAATATTGACTAAACGTACGCACTGGAATAACAATCGCATTGAATCACTCCGCCAAGGGCTCTTGGTGTCTCATGAAAAGCTGGGGCAAGACGAAATCAATAATTAAAGGACGTTCTAAAAAGTGGTGCAACAATGCTTTCCGGAGGCAGTTGTAAAACGCTCTTCGTTTGTTTGTTCCGCTGCGACTTTTATAGGCCGAAAAACAAAACACGCCGATTTGTTTTATCTGCGATTGCCTCGCCCGTGCCAGCATATATCATCTTGAAGGCTCTTGGCAAGATAAAATACAGCCTCGCATAATAGAAAAGCGTCTCGCATTAAAATTCGCGGAAGCCCGATGTTTAGATTCAAAGCAGATTCGAAGTATGTACTCACTGCTCCAGATAATGATCATAAAGAAGTCAACTAACTAACTTGATTTCTGGCAACGTCTTCACTTCGAACGAAGCTTATTATAAATTGCTTCATTGTCGATTGAATTTCTTGATTTTCAAATCAAACTGTGCCAAGAATAATGGCAGTAAAAGTTAATTTTTAAATTTGGCGCCTAAAACGATTAGTTTCGAATTTTTTTTTTAGATGGCGCCCCACTCAACTCGTTAATAAACGCAAGAACTACAATAATAATACATAGGTATAATAAACAAAGAACTGCTTTAATAAAAAAAAAGAGTTTTCGTGTTGATTGGTTTCAATTTGACCCGCAATTTTTGATTTGTAAAAATTCGGATAGAAGGCATTAATATCATAGTCGGCGGAACTCATTTCCTTAATGCAAAAATGATCAAAATTATTAAATTATTTGTTTCTTATAATTTGAATTAACCGCTTTTAGTACAATTTTCAATAAATTCCATAGATGGCGGCACCCCATTTTTTCTCTATAACTACAAATATTCGTTAGCTTAATTTTTCCAATTTGAAACGAGCGTTTCGTTCAGAACACGCTCCGGAGCTGGAGAAAATTGGTTTATCGACCGATCGGTACAGTAGAACAAGTTCGTTAGCGGGAGCGGAAAAATTTTATTTAACTGAGACTATCGGTTTTAAATTTTAAAACGGAAGGAGACGCTCTGGGACAGAGCTGCTGCTGCAAGTACGGCACGTGATGTAATCAGAAATTACGTGATTAAATTTGAAGATAACTCTGATATTTGCGAACTCGATCGCAACGGTTTAGCCGGGCACGAATAGGACAGCGATGGGATTAGACAATACAGGGGGGAGGGGGGGGAGGGGGAGATAGTTCCATTGCATTACAGTTACAGTTTTACATTGCATAACAAGTTACATAAAAGAAAGAACATAAAATCAGATATATAATGATCAGGGAGAGGAATTTTTAAGGGATGACGAAGCACGCATAGTCGGCCAGCTGATTTGACGAAGCGCTATCACGAGGTTCATTATGTAACCGTACATGGTAGGCTGTAGCAAATGCGTCGCAAATAAAACTGAACTTCCTCGAGTCAGCCGGCTGACTATACGTGCTTCGTCATCCCTTAAAAATTCCACTCTTTGATAATGATAATGAATAACAAAACAAAAAAGAAATCGAAACACACAAAAGGCGATCAAAAATGAACAAATGAGGTTGAAATATACAAAAGCGAAATAAAAGTCAATCAAAATTGACGATAAGCGAAGAGAAAGAAGTCGAAACACACCAATGTGAAACAAAAGACGATCAAAGTAGACAAGAAATGAACAAAGAAAAGTCGAAACACACGATCGAAATTAACAAAGAGTGAACAGAAACACATCGAGATAGTAAGAGAGGAACACTGATAAAAAGTGAAAGGCAGGAGATCGAAAAGTGCTTAAGCGAAACAAAAGGCGATCAAAATTGACAACAAACTAACAGAAAGAAGTCGAAACACACAAAAGTGAAACAAAAGGCGATCAAAAATGTCAAAAATGAAAAAGAAAAGAAGTCGAAATATACAAAAATGAAACAAAAGGTAATCAAAATGAACAATAAACGAACAGAAAGAAGTCGAAATAAAAGGCGATCAAAATAGGCAAAAAAATAAACTGAAACAGATCGAAATATATGAAAGTAAAATAAAAGGTGATCAAAATAACAATAAATGAACAGAAGAAGTCGAAATACACAAGCGCGAAACAAAAGGTGATCAAAATACGCAAGAAATGAACAGAGATAGCCGAAACACACACAAAAACAAAGAAAGAAATCGAAACAGACAAAAGCGAAACAAAAGGCGAACAAAAACGAACAAAAAGAAGCCGAAATATATGAAAGCGAAACAAAAAGCAATCAAAATTGACAACAAATGAACAGAGAGAAGTCGAAACACACGAATGTGAAACAAAAGACGATCAAAGTAGAAAGGAAAATGAATCAGAAAAAAGCCGAAACTCACAAGAGTGAAACAAAAGACGACCAAAATTAATAAAGAAAAACGAAACAGATGGAAATGTAACAAAAAACGAATTTAACAAAAAGTGAAAGGAAAGAGATCGAAAAGTATATAAGTGAAACAAAAGGCGATCAAAATAGGGTAGAAATGAACAAAAATAGTTGAAACACACAAGAGAGAAACAATAAATGATCAAATTAACAAAGAATGAACAGAAGCACATCGAAGTATATAAAGAGAAACAAAAGGCGATCAAAATTGACACAACAAAAACAAAGAAACAAAGCGAAACAGACAAAAGTAAAACAAAAGGCGCTCACAAACCCAACAATAAGAAGTCGAAATATACGAAAGCGAAACAAAAGTCAAACAAAATTGAGAATAAATGAACAGAGAGAAGTTGAAACAAAAGGCGATAAATAGGCAAAAAAAATGAACAGAAACAGATCGAAATACATGAAAGCGAAACAAAAGGCGATCAAAATTAATAATAAATGAACAGGAGAACAAGAGAGAAACAATACATGATAATGAACAACAAAATAAAAAAGAAATTGAAACACACAAAAGGTGATCAAAAATGAAAAAGTCGAAATATACAAAAGCGAAGCAAAAGTCAATCAAAATTGACGATAAGCGAAGAAGTCCAAACACACCAATGTGAAACAAAAGACGATCAAAAGTAGACAAGAAATGAGCAGAAAATAGTCGAAACACACAAGAGAGAAACAATAAATGATCAAAATTAACAAAGAATGAACAGAAGCATATCAAAATATATAAAAAAGAAACAAAAAGCGATCAAAACTGACACAACAAAAACAAATAAAGAAATCGAAACAGACAAAAGCGAAACAAAAGGCGATCAAAAACGAACAAAAAGAAATAAAAATTGACAATAAATGAACAGAGAGAAGTCGAAACACACCATGTGAAACAAAAGACGATCAAAGTAGAAAGTAAAATGAACAGAAAAAAGCCGAAACTCACAAGAGCGAAACAAAAGACGATCAAAATTAATAAATAAAAACAAAACTGATGAAAATGTAACAAAAAGCGAACGAATTTGACAAAAAACGAAAGAAATGAGATCGAAAAGTACATAAGCGAAACAAAAGGCGATCGAAATTGATAGCAAATCAACGGAAACATATCGAAATATATAAAAGAAAAACAAAAGGCGTTCGAAATTGACAAAAAAACTAACAGAAAGAAGTCGAAACACACAAATGTGAAACCAAGAGCGATAAAAAATGTCAAAAATGAAAAAAAGAAGTCGAAATATACAATAGTGAAACAAAAGGCAATCAAAATGGACAATAAACGAACAAAAAGAAGTCGAAACAAAAGATGATTAAAATAGGGAAAAAAATTGAACAGAAACAGATAAAAATACGTGAAAGCGAAACAAAAGACGATCAAAATTAACAATAAATGAACAGAAGAAGTCGAAATACACAAGCGCGAAACAAAAGGCGATCAAAATAGGCAAGAAATGAACAGAGAAACGCACAAAAGAGAAACAATAAATGATCAAAATTAACAAAGAATGAACAGAAGCACATCGATGTATATATTAAGAGAAACAAAAGGCGATCAAAAAAAAAACAAAGAAATCGAAACAGACAAAAGCGAAACAAAAGGCGATCAAAAACGAACAAAAACAAGTCGAAATATACGAGAGCGAAACAAAAGGCAATCAAAATTGACGGTAAACGAACAGAGAGAAGTCGAAACACACGAATGTGAAACAAAAGACGATCAAAGTAGAAAGGAAAATGAAACAGAAAAAAGCTGAAACTCACAAGAGCAAAACAAAAGACGATCAAAAATAATAAAGAAAAACGAAAGAGATGAAAATGTAACAAAAAGTGAACGAATTTGACAAAAAGTGAAAGGAAAGAGAACGAAAAGTACATAAGCGAAACAAAAGGCGATCAAAATTGATAGCAAATCAACAGAAAGATATCGAAATGTATAAAAAAAAAAACAAAAGGCGTTCAAAATGAACAAAAAACTAACAGAAAGAAGTCGAAACACAAATGTGAAACCAAGGGCGGCAAAAGTAGGCAAGAAATGAACAGAAAAAAGCCGAAATACGAAAGCGAAACAAAAAACGATCAAAATTAATAAAGAAAAACGAAACAGATGGAAGTAAGACGAAAAGCGATCGAATTTGATAAAAAGTGAAAGACAAGAGATCGAAAAGTACATAAGCGAAACAAAAGGCGGTCGAAATAGGCAAAAAATGAACAGAAACAGATCGAAATATATGAAAGCGAAACAAGAGGCAAACAAAATTAACAATAAACGAACAGAGATAAGTCGAAAGTCGAAACACACAAACGTGAAACAAAAGGCGATCAAGATAGGCAAGAAATTAACAGAAAAATTCGAAAGACACAAGAGAAAAACAATAGACGATCAAAATTGACAAAGAATGAACGGAAACAACATCGAAATATAAACAAAAACCACGTACAAAAAAAAAACAAAAAAAGAAATTGAAACACAGAAAATCGAAAAAAAGGCGATCAAAATTGACAGCAAACTAATAGAAAGGCGTTGAAATACGTAAATGTCAAACAACAGACGATAAAAGTAGGCAAGAAATGAACAGAAGAAAGTCGGATCCCCCAAGAATGAAACAAAAGACGATCAAAATTAATAAGGAAAAACGAAACAGATGGAAATATAACAAAAAGCGATCGCATTTGACAAAAAGTAAAAGGAAAGAGATAAAACAGTACATAAGCGAAACAAAAGGCGATCATGATTGATAACAATATCGAAATATATAAATGGGAAACAAAAGACAATCAAAATTGGCAATAAGTGAACAGAAAGAAGTCGAAACACACAAATTTGAAACAAAAGACGATCAAAGTAGGCAAAAAATTAACAGAAAAAAGTCGAGCGAAACAAAAGACGATCAAAATTAATAAAGAAAAGCGAAACAGATGAAAATATAACAAAAAATTATTGAATTTGAGATCAAACAATACATAAGCGAAACAAAAGGCGATGTTTCGTCATCTCTTAAAAATTCCTCTCTTTAGTAATGATAATGAATAAGGAGGGGAAGCTTTAAGACGTTAAGATGATATCAAATTTCCCCGCCCCTCTCCCCATGAACGTCAAAAAAGGGAGTCCAGCAAATAACCAAAAGTTTCTGCAATCAGCTAAGCTTTCGCTAACCTTTTATTCAATGCAAGTACATCACGTGATGTAACCAGAAACTACGTGATTATATTTGAAGGTAACTCATGAACAGGACAATGATGGAATTAGAAAATACAGAGGAAGGAGATTACAATACAGTTACAGTTTTACATTGCGTAACAAGTTACGTAAAAGAAAGACAATAAAATCATATATATAATGACCAGAGAGAGGAATTTTTAAGGCTTGACGAAGCATGCATAGTTGGCCAGCTGACTTGATGAAGCATTATCACGAGGTTCATTATGTGACCGTACTGGGTCCGCTGTAGCTACAACGGACCTCGCGGGACCTCGCGAAAGCGCTTCCTCGAGTCAGCTGGCCGACTATACGTGCTTCGTCATTTCTTAAAAATTCCTCTCTTTAATAATGATGATAGTGAATAAGAAGGACAATCCTTAAATCAAATTTCCACGCCGCTTTCCCCAAGAACGTCAGAAAAGGAATTCCTGCAAATAACCCAAACTTTTTGCAACAAACAAAGCTTTCGTTAACCTATCATTCAGGGCAACTTGATTATTAAAACAATTGAAAACTTTACACTCTGGTTTCCCTTCCGAATGAAAAATTGCATTATTTGCGTCCAACAAACTTGCCGATGCATTAATATTTCCGGTTCCCAAACGGGGGAGGTTGCTGTAAAATAATAAATTCCATATGGTACACCTGTATCTCACGTCCTTCGGTGCGGGTGATGAAGGAAAACCGCACACCAGCCACAGCCTCCCACGTCAAAATATAAATTTTGAATTTCCTCGCCAAAACCATACGTCGTCCGTCGTCCAGGCGGAAAATTCTTTCGGAGCTACCACAGCGCATACGGAATTGATAAACAAAGTGAACCTTATTTGCAAAGGAAAGTGTAATTATTTTATGCACAAATAGAATGCGGATTTAGGGGTTCAACTCTAAAATTTTCATAAATCACGGAAAGCACTAAAAACATAGAAACCTTTCTCTCTTTGAACAAGAGTTGTATTTTGACAATATTTTTGTAACAACCTAAATGACTTACAATTGTTCATCCTGTACATAGATAATAAATATTTGAGCCTAAACTCAGGGGTGACTGTAGATATGTAAAGTATGTTTTCTGGGTGGAGAGTTAGTTTTCGGCGGCAAGGAAACCCCTTTTTGCCGGATCATTCATTTTGATTTATTCGTTTCCGGGCAGCGCCAGAAACTGCTTAGCGGACGTTATACATAATTCGCCGGCCGAAGGTAACGACAAGGACGGACGGAGGGAGCAGATAACGCGTGGGATGATATCAGTTATTTTCTGAAATAAAACCGGCGAGCACGCAATCACAACATTAATCGCAATGTGTAGCTAATTCCACCGTGGTGTAATTAACGGCCGGCCAAATAAAAGGGGGGCGATGTGAGCTGGGGCTCATCCGCCCACGTTTTCGTTTAAATACAGCCAATCATAACTGAGCTTGCCTCAATAAAGTCTGACGTAATTAAAATACGCACGTAATTGATAGCGAAAGTGCGGAGTATAATATACAGTCATTTAGTCTTTAGATTATTTTTTTTTATCATCAGCTTCGATGATTGCGTGAGCGTCATCTAATATAAGTACGATAAGAAAATTGGTTTATTTTACTATTTAAGTGTTTTCTTTATAAATTGTAAATTAAAGACAGTTTTAAACCTGAACGAATAAAATTATATTTACCAATTTTGGGCCCACTTAGGAACTTCTCGCGGGACAGAGATATTCAAATTTAATTCATTCATGTGACAATAACCATCCACTTCCCCATTTACAAGACCACAGTTGAAATGACGTCCATATGTCATCTGACAGTAGCTATTAGAACAATTTCGGGTATTCCCATCTCCTACTATTACATAAGGTTAAAACAAAACAAGAATACTCTAAGTGTGCTCTGGAGTAACAAATCGAAAACGATGTAAAAGACAATACGTCGATGAAACAATGATAAGGATCAGAATCAAGATGATCAGAATCAGAATCAAGATGATCGGAATCAGAATCACGATGATCAAGGTCGGAATTGGAATTAAAACAAAATTACTGAGGTTCAAAGTGATTAATGTCAAAGTGAAATCGGTCAGGATTAGAATCAAAATGACCAGAATTATATCAAAGATAATTAGGATCAGGATCAGATTGGAACCAAAACGAAATTAATGAGATACACGATGATTGAGGTCAATGTGGATTGGATCAGGATCAGAATTAAAATGACCAACATCACAATAAAGATAATTAGGATTAGAATCAGTATCAAGATGATCAGAATAAAAATGAGTAACATGAAAACGCTGTAAAACACAAAACGTCGATAAAACAATGATCAGAATCAAAATCAAGATGATCAGAATCAGAATAGAATGTTCAGAATCCAAATCAAGATGATCGGAATCAGAATCATGACGATCAAGATCGGCATTGGAATTAAAACAAAACGAATGAGGTCCAAGGCGATTAATTAATATCAATGTCAAATCGATTAGGATAAGAATAAACATAAATAGGATCAGAATCAATGATCTGGTACAAACTGGAACCAAAACGGAATTAATGAGATATACGGTGGTTAAGGTCAAAGTGGATTCGATCTGGATCCGAATCAAAACGATCAACTTTAGAGTAAAGATAATTATGATCAGAATCAGAATCAAAGCGACGAATATCAGAATAAAGATCATTAGGATCAGAATCAGTATCAAGATGATCAGAATCAAAATGAGGCAACATCAATATAAAGATAATTAGGATCGGAATCAGATTGGAAACAAAACGAAATTAATGAGATACGATGTGATTAAAGTCAATATGGATTCGATATGAATCAGAATCAAAATGATTAACTTTAGAGTAAAGATAATTATGATCAGAATCAGAATCAAAGTGATCAATATCAGAATAAAGATAATTAGGATCAGAATCAAGATGATCAGGATCAGATTGGAACCAAAACGAAATTAATGAGGCACATGGTGATTAAGGTCGACGACCATTCAATATGGGTCAGAAACGAAATGAGCAACATGAAAACGCTGTAAAACACAAAACGTCGATAAAACAATGATCAGAATCAAGATGATCAGAATAGAACGTTCAGAATCCGAATCAAGATGGTTGAAATCAGAATCATGACGATTAGGATCGGTATTGGAATTAAGGATCAGAATCAGAATCAAATGATCATGTACACGAAATTAATAACATATATACGGTGATTAAGGTCAATCAGAATCAAAACGATCAACTTTAGAATAAAGATAATTAGGACCAAAATCAGAAATAAAGTGAACAATATCAGAATAAAGATAATTAGGATCCAAATCTGAATCAAAATGACCAACATCGGTATAAAGATGATTAGAATCAGAAGCAAGATGATCAGGATCAGATTGGAACCAAAACGAAATTATTGAAGTACACGATGATTAAGGTCAATCTGGAATCAATCAGAATCAAAATCAAAGTGACCAATTATCAGAATAAAGATCATTAAGATCAGAATCAGTATCAAGATGATCAGAATCAAAATGAGCAACATCAATATAAAAATAATTAGGATCAGAATCAATATGATCAGGTTCAGATTGGAACCAAAACGAAATTAATGAGATGTACTGTGATTAAGGTCAATGTGAAACTGATCAGGATCAGAATCAAAATTACCAACATAAGAATCAAGATGATTTGGATCAGGATCAGAATCAGAATCAAGATGATCAGGATCAGATTGGAACTAAAACGAAATTAATAAGATAGATGGTCATTGAGGTCAATGTGGAAACGATCAGGATCAGAATCAAAGTGACCAACATCAGAATAAAGATCAGTAGGATCAGAATGGTACAATCAATACCAAGATGATTAGAATCAAAATGAACAACATCTGAATAAAGATAATTAGGACTAGAATCAGAATCAAAGTGACCAATATCAGAATAAAAATAATTAGGACCACAATCAGGATTAGAATGGAACCAAAACGAAATTAATGAGGCACACGATGTTTGAGGTCAAAGTGGATTCGATCAGAATTAAAATGACCAACATCACAATAAAGATAATTAGGATTAGAATCAATATCAAGATGATCAGAATCAAAATGAGCAACATCAGAATAAAGATAATTAGGATCAGAATCAATATGATCAGGTTCAGATTGGAATCAAAACGAAGTTAATGAGATTCACGATGTGGATCAGGATCAAAATCAAAATGACCAACATCAGAATAAAGATCATTAGGATCAGAATCAGATAATCAATACCAAGATGATTAGAATCAAAATGACCAACATCAGAATAAAGATCATTAGGATCAGAATCAGACAACCAATACCAAGATGATTAGAATCAAAATGAACAACATCAGAATAAAGATAATTAGGACTAGAATCAGTATCCAGATGATCAGAATTAAAAAGAGCAACATCAGTATAAAGATAATTAGGATCAGTATCAGAATCAAAGTGAATAAAGAATAATTAGGATCACAATCAAAGTAACCAACATCAGAGAAAATCTAATTACTATCAAAATCAGGGTCAGGAGATAGATACACGGTGATTAAGGTGAATGTGAAACTGATCAGGACCAGAATCAAATAACCGACATAAGAATAAAGATAATTATGATCAGAATCAAGACGATCAGGATCAGATTGGAACCAAAACGAAATTAATGAGATACAAAGTGTTTAAGGTCAATGTGGAACCAATAGGATCAGATTCCAAATAATCTCTTCAAACGCGAGTGGCGACATCTATCAAAATTTTCACGAATTATAACTTTGAAGGCGCCAAATTTAAATTCTGAAAAATCAATTTCATAGGTGATCAAATATTTGAAATGTGCTGGTGTGTCACAATATTGATAAGATGTTGGATTCCACAACGCGCCTGGAATAACAGTCGCATTGAATCACGCCGTCAAGAGTCCTTGGTGCCTCATGAAAAGCTGGGGCAAGACGAAATCAATAATTAAGGACGTTTTATAAAGTGGTTCAGTCGATCGCGTAACGGTGGCAGTTGCAAAACGTTCTTCGTTTGTTTGTCCTACTGCGAGTTTTATAGGCCGAAAAATAAAACACGCTGATTTGTTGTAGCCGCCGGCGTATATAATCCTCAAAGCTTTTGGCAAGATAAGATACAGGCCTCGCATAATAGAAAAACATCTCGCATGAATTCTAATGCGCTGCCATTCAAAGCTAAATACTCACACTGCTCCAGATAATGATCATAAAGAAGTCAGTTCGTTAAACTTCATTTTGGCACGGTTTTCACTTGAATCGAAGTCCATTAGAAATTATTTCGTATTTTAAATTCAAATTACATTAATTAATTTCGTAATGGATTTTTAAGTTGTTTAAATTTGGCGCCTACAAATTTTAGTTCAGAAAAGTTGTCGTAGATGGCGTTAGTGTTTCCGCGGAATTTAAATGTCGTAGATGTCGCCCCACTCAGTTGAGTGACTTAAGCATTTCGCCACGTTTACATGCTACTCCAGTGATCTTGTTCATACTTCGTACATGTTTGTAATAAAATCTTGCTTTTTGTTTCCGGTAATTTAAATTTGGCGCTCAAATTCAATAATTTATAAAAAATTTAACAGGTAGTTTCGAAAACGCCCTCTACATTTTACTTTTTGAATATAAATTTCTTTCTGCAAACAAAACATAAATTAGCGCAAGAATTTATGCTCTATTTATTTTACAACAAAGTATGGCCGTAAATTTAGAGTGTCCGAAAGAAATCTTTAATGAAAATAAAATCATGGAGTTCTCAAGCTGCTCTTCTGCTGATGACGACCCAATTAGGGCCGAAACAACTATACAGAGGATGCTCGGGGGCCCCATTACAATCCAGCCGACCTGCAGCCGAATTTTGCTAGTTTACGATGACAGCTATTGTCCGCACTGGCCATCTAGTGTGTGGTAGCTGAAGAGGCAGCTATATTGCCTAATGATGATTTTTGTCTTTTCGGGTAGACCAAGTTCGTAGAAAAATTAATAGATGGCGTTATATCGGATTATCCTTTTGATTATTATATAACTTTCGTAATTTAAATTAAGTTTCATAGATGGCACGATGGCATCCCCCATTTAACTAATACAGTTTTCAATTCGCTGTTCCGAAGCATACTTTATTCTTTTAATTCACTTTCGTTTCTTTTCCTATAATGTTTTTTTTTTGTATTTTATTCATTTTTGTTTTAAATTCCTGTTTTGTTCTATTTTTAGTTTAAGTGTACTTTTATTTGTTTGCGGGGAGATACTGAAAATCAAAAGGAGGAACATCGTTGATGTTCTTCTGTTTTTCATTCGTCTTATATTCTTCGTTGTTTCGTTGTAATTTGTTTTATTTCGCTTTTGTTTTGTGTTTTTTTTATTTTTGAATGAATTTCTCGTATTTAATTGATTTTTTTTGCGCAAATTCAACTGATTAATAATAAATTAATGATAAAAAAAAACAATTAGCAAAGAATGATGACAAAACAAAGCAAACGCGATACATAATAAAAATTCAAAATATATTTCATAAATTTAAAAAAAATAATAAAAACAAAAGACAATCGAATTTACGACACAATTTAATAGATCAATAATTCAAAGAAAAATGAAAAAAAACGATGTAAAGTTTTTTTTTTATTCATCTTATTCTTCGTTATTTCGTTGTAATTTGTTTTACTTCGCTTTTGTTTTGTTTTCTTTTTTTTTTAATGAATTTCTCGTATTTTATTGATTTTTTGCATAAATTCAGTTGATTAATAATAAATTAATAAAAAAATCAATTAGCAAAGAATGATGACAAAACAGAGCAGACGCGATACATAATAAAAATTCAAAAAATAAATAATAAATTTAAAAAAATAATAGAAACAAAAGACAATCGAATTTACGACATAATTTAATACATCAATAATTAAAAAAAAAAATGAAAAAAAAGTGATACAAAGGTTTTTTTTTTTCATCTTATTCTTCGTTATTTCGTCGTAATTTGTTTTATTTCGCTTTTGTTTTGTTTTTTTATTTTTTAATGAATTTCTCGTATTTAATTGATTTTTTTTGCACAAATTCAACTGATTAATAATAAATTAATTAAAAAAAAAACAATTAGTAAAGGATGATGACAAAACAAAGCAAACGCAATACATATTAAAAGTTCAAAAAATATTTCATAAATTAAAAAAAATAATAAAAACAAAAGACAATCGAATTTACGGCATAATTTAATACATCAATAATTAAAAAAAAATGAAAAAAAATGACGTAAACGTTTTTTTTTTTCATCTTATTCTTCGTTATTTCGTTGTAATTTGTTTTATTTCGCTTTTGTTTTGTTTTCTATTTCTTAATGAATTTCTCGTATTTTAATGATTTTTTGCGCAAATTGAGTGATTAATAATGAACGAATAAAAAAAGTCAATTAGCAAAGAATGATGATAAAACAAAGCAAAAAAAAGGGTTTTATTGACCGGGGAGTCAAGGCTAATTACAGCTCGAAAATTTATTAGTAATGTACCGTGAACGAGAAGGAGGTGTGATTTTTTCTGAACTAAAATAGCGGTTATTGGTCAAGGGAGTTTTTAAAATTTGCTTCGGGGGCATAGGGAGGGGTTTCATTTGTTACTCGCGAAGAGAAAATCAAAAACGGAGGCCAGAAAGATTTTAATCGTTCGATCGAGCAGTTGAATTTTAATTTAACTCGTTTTTTCTGAGTGCTTTGCAGTTGTTTTCATCTATTTTTCATAATTAAAGCTAAATCATATTATTTCGGGACGGTCAAAACACAGTGTTAAGAAAAGGGCAATTAAACAAACAAAAAACGCGAATCGCGTCGCGAATTCAAAGTCGTGAGTGGATTATAATAAAAACAAGTGCGTGAGAGTGTGTGAGGTGCGCATCGCGGAACGCGGATAGGTAAAATTGCATGAATTTATATTTCTTTCACATATTTGGTGGTATAAATTTGTTTAAGAATTATTTTAATTGGCTCATCAATCTTTGCCTCGAAAAATCTTGCATTGCATTGCTTAGGCAATTTTTTAGTTTATTTTTGGTCCTGGCGTTTGCATTTGAATCAAAGTTAAAACTCAATAAATTTAGTAGTTTGCGCGTTCTGTGATTTAATCAATCAGAGTAAATTAACTACCCCTCAAATCTATTGGTCGATTTCAAATACAGTGTATTTTTTTTTTGTAATTTAGTTCTACCTTTTTGCGATATTCTTTGGCAATTCGGAGACATGCTATCGATTTGTTCAGGGAAATCTGCAGCTCAATCCACTGGCCAGGCAAAGTTATATCTGCCGACGAACACAATGCGGCCAGCACTGTCTAACTCAGAAATCAAGGCAAATTTAATACGCGTTACGAATCCCGTAAAATTACGAGGCCAAACAATAATTTGAACTACCTATAAATCGACATCTTCTTAGCAGAACTTCTCTCACACCCTGTGTGTGGACTGAAGTGTTGTCATTGCCGAAAGGTTTGCAGGTTAATTGAAAGTAATTTGTCGAGAGACTGAAAGTGCCATAACTGCAAAAGCAGAGTGCCAATTGGGTCTTTCGCGCAAACAAATTAGTTCGATAATGGGTTTAGCCGACGAAAAACGACGTAGAGGGATCTGAAAAAAGGCGTACATTGTACCACCCTCTAACGGCCCGAAGGAAGTAGTAGACAAAGATCCTACCCACGGAGCCTCATTAATTAGGTTAATGAGCTAGAGTTAGGGTTATTCTATCACCTCTGAAAAGAATTCCTGAAAAACTAGCGGTAGTTGCTTGCTTGCCGAGGGCGGCCTTTTGTGTCACATACTTCTCCAAACATCTGATTAATCAATTAATAATTCCCATTAATAAAGTAACACTGTCACACTGTGCGCTGGTTGATTACTCATAGCGTCTTCGAGTATTATCTAAGGTGGCAAACACGAGTACCGAGACAAAGCTATCTTGAAGAAAAATTAATTGTTGATCTAATCTAAGTCACAAAGTTGCCACAGCCATTAATTGCGTGTGCATCAAGCCACCCACCAGCTGTGTGAATTGAAGTAAATTGGATCGATGTGAAATAGTTAAGCGAATTTTATTATACTTCTTGATAAGCGTATCTTTTATTGTGAGTTTTATATTGTTTTCAAACTAGGTTTTACGCTTCACCTTCGCACAAAAGAATCCGTGTGTAAAGAAGGCAAACGTCTAATACAATCACATTCCAAAAGCTTTGCTATAATTAACATTTTTCAAACATTACGCAACAGAGACCTGAAATTTGTACAATGTGATCAATCACTTCCACATGTTATGAAACTTTCTTTCCGTAACTTCTGCACAGAGCCCTAGGTGGCACGTCAGCATATCATAGAGCGGTTAGTTTTTGGTCACAGTGTATATAATAGTTCGCCTGTGCACTTACGTGTTACTGAAACGTTCACAAATACATTGCTTACCTGAAACAAAAGAAAAAACATTAATCAAAACTGTAATAAATGTATTAAAATAAACTTAAACACAATTACTCTCTAAACTCTTTATGAAGAGTCGCCCACGACAATAAAATCTGTGGCATAAGGGAAATTCGCGCGGGAGTGCCACAAGGTAGCGTACTGAGGCCAATACTTTTTCTCTAAGAAAGACCTGAACGATTTCAAGTTACAGAACTTAAAAAATGCCGTTGACAAGATTGAAAATGTTAATTAAAGCTGAAGAGTTGATTCCAAACCATCAATGTGATTTAGAAAAGAACGTTTCACCATTTTATCAAGTACCATGGCATCGGAAAATGAATATTCTAGGGTTACCTTAACTCGATTTGATTTTGATAAGGTTCCGCGCCAAAACCTAATCTAGACACTTAAAAAAAAAAGCAAAATTTTAAGTTACTTGCATCTTATCTTGAGAATAGAGTCTTCATAATTAAACAAATGGGCGATCAAGTACTCTGTAATACAGGGAGGAGTACCGCAGGTCAAAGTACTAATGCCAAAACATTCTGTTCTGGATTCACCCTAATTAGGCCCCTGAGTGTTTCCAATAATCTATGCGCTTTCAAGAAGTTCCTTTCATTGAAACGAATAAAAATTATATTAACGAAAGGTTTAAAGATACGTCAAGGTCATTGTGACATTTTAATCTTGTTCCAATGTGTTTCGGTTATAGAAGGACTTAGTTAACGGTTTAAATTTCACAAGCGCTTTACGAACCGAGTCCCCTAAGGATGATTATTTCTATAACCGAAACATGTAGGAACAAAATTAAAATTTCCCGAACAGGCTTCGCATATTCCGGAGTGTTGGTATTGCGTAACCATGGCAACGCTCCGAAATGTCCGAAGTCTGGTCATAAACCAAACCTCGTTCATTTTCGTAGTGACCTTGACATATCTCTAAACCTTTCATTCATTAACTACTCTCGAGCAACTCGCCGAGATTAATAAAAATTATATTTGAAACCAAAAAGTTATTTCTAAACTGGCCCAAGGGCAATCGAAAATAGCTCTTGAAGAAACGCGAAAAACCTAGATAAGGTTTGATATCAGAGCCTAATCTGGACTTTCTTGGATTCTATTTTGAGGGTAGAGTCTTCACAACCATGTTCGAGGATGAGTTTTTACCTTTTTTTTTGCAATACGTATTTAGTTCCTTTAATCTCTCAAATTTATTCACCGTCTCACCAAAGTAGAATCCAGCTATACGACAACACAGAGTTGTCAGTAAGTTTAGTCTCTCAAATTTATTCACCGTCTCACCAAAGTAGAATCCAGTTACGACAACGGAGGGTTGTCAGTAAGTTTAGTTTGTTTTTGTTTGGGCCGTTTTATTAGTAATTTAGTTGTCCGTAAAGGCAACAAGCAAGGTGGCACGTCCGGGCGCATCACAGTGCCAAAAAAGTGACACGTGGAATTCATTCTGGTTCCTTACTTACAACAAAATGAAGCCCACCCCTGCTCTAGAGCAATGAATCGAGAACGCAATAGATAAAAGAGAGACTAGAAAATAAAAAAACAATAAAAATTTTTTTCGTTGTCTTTTCGTTTATATTTTGATTATAAATTACTTTCTGTAAACAAAACGTAAATTAGTGCTACATTTTGTGTTTTATTTATGATTACAAAGTACGGCCGTAAATTTAGATTTGCCTAAAAAAAGGAAATCTTTGACGAAAATAAAATCAAGTTACGACAAGCACATTCGTTTCCCTGAATTCCTTTCGTCCTCGCGTGCGACATGCAAAGGACTCCCGGCAACTCTTCTAAAATAATTTTTTTTTGTCTATAAAATACGCCGCCCCGTGCAATCCGGTCGATGTTTCCAGGACGACCCTTCGTAGCGTGCAACTGATTAAATTTTAACGATGCAATGAAATTCCTCGCTAGCATAAACAATTCGACGTTTCGTGCTGGAAATGTCGCGTCGCCCCGCTTAGTTCTTAATCAAGCGACGTGTTTATCTCTCTGCACATTCGTTCTGTAATCTCAGTGAATTCAAGTCGGCCGTTTCGAATGGAATACAAATTGGCGTGAACCGCGATCATTAATTCCCCCCCTCCCCAGCCCCCCGGTTTTGAATGCCGCCCCAGACAAATAGAGTTTTGCGCGCCCCGTCTGTCGCAACAGAAGACGCCTGATAAATCGCATAGTCATCAACGCGAGTCAACCCCCCATTAATTACCCTCGAACAATAGGACAAGTGCACACGCCCTTTGGTGGTCACCTCCTGATATCAACAAGTGATTTAGATTCAGAATCTGATTAGAATGAAAAAAAAAAGTTCATTGTACAGGGTGACTCTAGTTAAGTCATGACCAGTCACCCTGTATGATGAATTAATTAATTAAATTTATAATTGAGATCTAATCCAAAATATGCTGTGGGGGGTGCATTCGTTGCGCTTTCGTTGTTATCTATGCATTGCACGCAGCTGTACGTGTGTATCATGTTACGCAAATGCAAATTAATAGCAGTGACGTACTCTCGGTTTTTATCCGCCAGCTTTTAAATTTAGTATTCCAGAGCAGAACAGTTGCACTTAATAGAGAGAACGAACGCCAGTACATAACTCGAAGTTTCCTCCTCCTTCTTCCACTCCGCCGTCTGGGTGAGAATGTTTTATTTATGGCGTCCAACAACAGCAGGCGACGATTCTACGTGGAAATTAATTCCGGAGACCGAACTTTGAAAAACTCGCCCGGAGCGGAAAACAATTAAGACGATAAGTTTTTCTTCGTTTTGTATTAGACTTTAATTCCGCGTCTGCCGAAAGCAATTAATATTTCTGCCGGGCGCACCCCTCCTCGTTAACTGCGCGCGATTAATTTTTCCGGGGCGAAATTAAATTTTATATTATTTGTTTTCGTTCGGGCCTTAAATTTACTGCGGCCGTGAATTTCGCAAGCCCGTTTCCGCGAACTCCGCGCCGCCGGGCTCGTAAATCCTTCAATTTCTAAATGAAAACGCACTAAAACCGCGCGAATTTATTTGCCTTCGGCTGCATTAGTTTCGAAACGCTGACGTTTAGATCAGGGCATGTTTACTAAAGGTCGTTTCAGACTAGCCTATTTTTTTTTTGTAGGCTTTGACGCAATAAAACTGCATTCGAAGAATGCCGGAAAACACACCAACTGTGTATTGCATCATCAAACAGTCGCCGAAGTGACTCATCGAAAAAGTCGGCGTTACTTAAACATAAACAAACATGACTAAGAATGGATGAATCTAAGAAAACGCACTAAAACTGCGCAAATTTATTTGCCTTCAGCTGCATCAGTTTCAAAACGCTGATATTTAGGTCAGGGCATATTTACTAAAAGTCGTTTTAGGTTAGCCTATTTTTTTGTGGGCTTTTGCGTAATTGAAACAATGCCAGAAAATATACCAGCTGTGTATTGAATCATCAAACAGTCGCCGAAGTGACTCATCAAAGAAGTCGGGATTACGTAAGCATAAACAAACATGACTAAGAATGGATGAATCTAAGAAAACCCCCTAAAAAATGACGTAAACTTTTTTTCTTTCATCTTATTCTTCGTTATTTCGTTGTAATTTGTTTTTGTAATTAACTTTTGTTTTGTTTTCTATTTTTAATGAATTTCTCGTATTTTATTGATTTTTGGGCAAATTCAGCTGATTAATAATAAATTAATTAAAAAAAAAACAATTAGTAAAGAATGATGACAAAACAAAGCAAACGCAAAAGTCAAAAAATATTTCATAAATTTAAAAAAATAATAAAAACAAAAGACAATCGAATTTACGGCACAATTTAATAGATCAATAATTTTAACAAATATAAAAGCAAAAGAAATGACAGAACAAAAAAATATAAATAACAGATCCTAAATAATAAAACAAGAGACAATCGATTTTGCAGCACAATTCAGTCGATTAGTGAACAAATTGAAAAATATATAGTAACAAAAATGTTTAATAAAACTTGTTGCAAGACTAATAAAAAAATTAAAAACAAAAGAAATAAAAAAGAAACTATTTGATTTGAAATAAGTAGCGACAAAACAAAGAATTGTTTGCCTTCCACATAGAGAATTGAAACAATGCTAGAAAATATACCAGCTGTGTATTGAATCATCAAACAGTCGCCGAAGTGTCTCATCAAAGAAGTCGGGATTACATAAGCATAAACAAACATGACTAAGAATGGATGAATCTAAGAAAACGCACTAAAATCGCGCGAATTTATTTGCCTTCGGCTGCATTAGTTTCGAAACGCTGACATTTAGGTCAGGGTATATTTACTAAAGGTCGTTTTAGGTTAGCCTATTTTTTTGTAGGCTTTGACGTAATAAAACTGCATTCGAAGAATGCCGGAAAACACACCAGCTGTGTATTGGATCATCAAACACTCGCTGAAGTGACTCATCGAAAAAATCGGCGTTACGTAAACATAAACAAACATGACTAAGAATGGATGAATCTAAGAAAACCCCCTAAAAAATGACGTAAACTTTTTTTCTTTCATCTTATTCTTCGTTATTTCGTTGTAATTTGTTTTTGTAATTTACTTTTGTTTTGTTTTCTATTTTTAATGAATTTCTCGTATTTTATTGATTTTTGGGCAAATTCAGCTGATTAATAATAAATTAATTAAAAAAAAACAATTAGTAAAGAATGATGACAAAACAAAGCAAACGCAAAAGTCAAAAAATATTTCATAAATTTAAAAAAATTATAAAAACAAAAGACAATCGAATTTACGGCACAATTTAATAGATCAATAATTTTCAAAAATGTAAAAGCAAAAGAAATGACAACAAAAAAATATAAATAACAGATCCTAAATAATAAAACAAGAGACAATCGATTTTGCAGCAGAATTCAGTCGATTAGTGAGCAAATTGAAAAATATATAGTAACAAAAATGTTTAATAAAACTTGTTGCAAGACTAATAAAAAAATTAAAAACAAAAGAAATAAAAAAGAAACTATTTGATTTGAAATAAGTAGCGACAAAACAAAGAATTGTTTGCCTTCCACATAGAGAATTGAAACAATGCTAGAAAATATACCAGCTGTGTATTGAATCATCAAACAGTCGCCGAAGTGACTCATCAAAGAAGTCGGCATTACGTAAGCATAAACAAACATGACTAAGAATGGATGAATCTAAGAAAACGCACTAAAATCGCGCGAATTTATTTGCCTTCGGCTGCATTAGTTTCGAAACGCTGACATTTAGGTCAGGGTATATTTACTAAAGGTCGTTTTAGGTTAGCCTATTTTTTTGTAGGCTTTGACGTAATAAAACTGCATTCGAAGAATGCCGGAAAACACATCAGCTGTGTATTGGATCATCAAACACTCGCCGAAGTGACTCATCGAAAAAGTCGACGTTACGTAAACATAAACAAACATGACTAAGAATGGACGAATCTAAGAAAACGCCCTAAAGGTGGCACGAATTTATTTCAAAACGCTGATATTTAGGTCAGGGCATATTAATTACTGAAGGTAACGTAAGTTAAATAAACACCCCTTAAAATAATGTAAACAAACGACTTGCTTTTTCAAACGCTTTGCCGTCACAATTCATAATAATGAGACCGATTTTTGCATCAAAGAAGTCGGCATAAACAAACATGACTAAGAGTGGACGGAGTGACTCATCAAAGAAGTCGGCATTACGTAAGCATAAACAAACATGACTAAGAATGAACGGAATCTAGGAAAATCGTGATGACTCATGCGGACCCTTTAAACGTACGGTTTTGCGCGCACGACAGTACATGATGCTCCAAATTGTGAAATAAAACTGCATGTGACGACTGATTTCGCTCTCATTTCACCGTGCTCGCAATTATGGTCCACGCAAAACCGTATGTGTAAAGGGCCTCGTAGGGCGAGTGTGCACTTTGATCCCACACGGCGTTTTGTTCGTAATCGGAACTTCCGGCGTGAGCCATATAAAGGCTTCCGCAGAACGGCGCGCATTATTCTCTGCTTCCCTATTTAATTTAATTACACAGCGGCAGCGAATAATTTGCGGTGGAAAGCAATAATTCGCGCCGGTTTGTGTAAATAAATTACTTGCTTTGCCGTTACGAGACATGATGACTGACATTTGCAATAAAACTGCATGCAGAAAATGCCGGAAAACACACCAGCTGCGTATTGCGTTACCAAATTATAGCCGAAGTGACTCATCAAAGAAGTCGGCATTATGTAAACATAAACAAACATGACTAAGATTGGACGAATCTAAAAAAACGCACTAAAACCGTGTGAATTTATTTGCCTTCGGCTGCATCAGTTTCAAAACGCTGCCATTTACGTCAGGGCATATTTACTAAAGGTCACAAAAAGTTTTAATAATTAAGAAAAAACAAATGAAAAAAAAAATGTAGAAAAATAAAAGGCAATAAGGATTAAAAAATCAAAGGAACATCAAAGGAAAAACGATTCTAGAATCGAGGAAAATAAAAGACCGATCATCGTATTGAAATTTTACAAATAAAAAAAATCAAGAAAAAAACAAAATAACAGTGAAAGAATCGTGGCGTACTCGAATTAAAACAAAATAATCAATGAAAAAGTAAAGGAAAACAAAACACAATCATCTTAGCCTGCTAGAATTTTAAAATATTTAAAAAGAAAGCAAGAAACAACAAAAGAAAACTAGTTCTAGTTTAAAAATTAAGAAAAGAAAAACAAAAGAAAACCAATTCAAAAATGAAGGAAAATGAAACAATCATGGCGTGCTCAAATTTAAAAAAAATCAATGAAAAAGTAAAGGAAAACAAAAGACAATCGTCTTGGCCTAATATAATAGAATTTTAAAATATTTAAAAAGAAAACATGAAACAACAAAAGAAAACTAGTTCAAAAATGAAGGAAAAAGAAAGAATTTAAAAATTAAATTTAAAAAAAAATCAAAGAAAAATAAAGGAAAACAAAAGACAATCGTCTTGACATAATAGAATTTTAAAATATTATAGAAAACGTGAAAAAAACAAAAGAAAACTAGATCAAGTTTAAGAACTAAGAAAAAACAAAAGAAAACCAGTTCAAAATTAAGAAAAATGAAATAATTTTGGCGTAATCAAATAAAAAAAAATTGAAGGAAAACAAAAGACAATCGTTTTGGCCCAGTAGAATTTTAAAATATTTAAAAAGAAAGCAAAAAACAAAAAAAGTAAATTAGTTGAAAAATGAAGAAAAATGAAAGAATCTTGGCGTAATCAAATTAAAAAAAATTGAAGAAAAACTAAAGTAAAACAAAAGACAATCGTCTTGGCCTAATAGAATTTTAAAATATTTAAAAAGAAAGCAAGAAACAAAAAAGAAAACTATAAAAATCGTGGCGTAATCAAATTAAAAAAAAATCAAATAAATATTAAAGGAAAACAAAAGACAGTCGTCTTGGCCTAATAGAATTTTAAAATATGAAAAAAAAATGAAAAAACAAAAGAAAACTAGTTCTAGTTTAAAAATTAAGAAAAAACAGAAGAAACCAGTTCAAAAATGAAGAAAAATGAAAAAAATCGTGGCGTACTCAAATTAAAAAAGAATCAAAGAAAAATTAAAGGTAAACAAAAGACAATCGTCTTGGCTTAGTAAAATTTTAAAATATTAAAGAAACCATGAAAAAAAAACAAAAGAAGACTAGTTCTAGTTTAAGAATCAAGAAAAAACAAAAGAAAACCAGTTCAAAAATGAAGGAAAATGAAAAAAATCGTGACGTAATCAAATTAAAAAAGAATCAAAGAAAAATTAAAGGTAAACAAAAGACAATCGTCTTGGCTTAGTAAAATTTTAAAATATTAAAGAAACCATGAAAAAAAAACAAAAGAAGACTAGTTCTAGTTTAAGAATCAAGAAAAAACAAAAGAAAACCAGTTCAAAAATGAAGGAAAATGAAAAAAATCGTGACGTAATCAAATTGAAAAAAAAAAAATCAAGTTTTATACTAGAATTTTTTTTGTAGTACAAGATTTCACCCCATTTCTTGAAATGTGCAGTGAATTGTGTGACACGTTTAACTGAATCAAAAACTATCTGAAAAAATAGAACCCAAACATTTCTCGCTCCAAATGTAAGAAATCGGAATTTTGGAAATCATTAAGAGCATTACGTAAGTGAAACAAACTGCGGATAAAACAGTCGCTTAAAAATAATGTAAATAAATTACTTGCTTTGCCGTTATGAGTCATGATGATGAGACTGACCTTTGCAATAAAACTGCCGGAAAACAGTCACCGAAATGATTCATTAAAGAAGTCGGCATTATCTAAACATAAACAAACATGACTAAGAATGAACGAATCTAAGAAAACGTGCGAATTTATTTCCTTCGACCGCATTAGTTTCAAAATGCTGACATTTAGGTCAGGGCATACTAATTACTGAAGGTAATGTAAGTTAAATAAACAACCCTTAAAAATAATGTAACGAAACAGCCCTAAGTGCAATTCTTTTTTTTTCGGGAATACCCCAAGCTCATAGAGCTTGTCGGGGGCGGGCGGGGTGAGGGGTGCTGGAGGAACTCACACGAACTCGGAGAGGATTCAAACTCACAACTAATAACTGCCTCGCTAAGCGACAAACTCGTTGCCAGCAGACTGAACCACTCGGCTACTAAACCGTATTATACCGTATTTTATCATAAAACACCGTTTTTCATTATAAAATACACGTAGGATTGTTTGAAATATTTTAAAATACCGTATTTACACAACACTAGTATTTCATCATCAAACAGTCGCGGAAGTGACTCATCAAAGAAGTCGGCATTACGTAAGCATAAACAAACATGACTAAGAGTGAACGGGGTGACTCATCAAAGAAGTCGGCATTACGTAAGCATAAACAAACATGACTAAGCGTGGACGGAATCTAAGACTCATAAGGAGGACCCTTTATACGTACGGTTTTGCGTACACGACAGAACGTGACACTCCAAATTGTGAAATAAAACTGCACGTGATGACTGATTTCGCTCTCGTTTCACTATGCGTGCAGTTTTACTTCACATTTTGGAGTGTCCCGTTCTGTCGTGCACGCAGAGGCAAGTGTGCACTTTGTTCCGATACAGCGTTTTGTTCGTAATCGGAATTTCCGACATGAACCATACAAAGGCGCCCATTATTCTCTGTCTCCCTATTTAATTTACACAGCGGCAGCGAATAATTCGTGCCGGTCTGTGGAAACCGCGATTAGAGAAGTCAGAAGACGTTTGGTTATAAAGTCATTGTCAGAAGTGTCCATGCCTTAGTATGATGATGACAGTCGTAAGTTCCGCCTCTCGTAAATTTTAACTAATTTAAATGACGGAGAGAGAACAAGAGCAAAGAAAAGAAAAACAAACGCCGTATATTTTTTTTTCTTCTAAAAACAAATAAAGGGCGTGGAAAATTTTCTTACGAAAAAAATTACAAATTCCTTTAAATTTATGAGACGTACACGCAACCTAATTTGCCGCCCGAGTTTTAATTAAACGTTAATTACATTTCGTAACGAACATTTACACCTGAAAAAACGAACCCCTAATTTCCGATATTAATTATAAAAGGGAAATTCATCATCAAGGAGCGGGTTTTAACTGAAAGACGTGTGGATTTTTGCAACAATTTTCATCTTTCGTGGGCGTTTCTTTCTTACGCGCACGGAGTTAATGAGTTTCGCGCTGTCGCATTACCTTTTTTTTTTTTCTAAAAGAAAAGGCCGCGAAAATGAAGCACGAACAAAAACCGGAATGGAAATATTTAACGAGGGTCGTCGCGATATCCGGACGTTGACAAATGCAAAATGGGGCCCGGAGGAGAGCGTTTCGAATCGTAAATCAGTGCTGCTCACTCACATATTATTTCTCTGAGGATATCTCAGGCTACTACACTCCGGATAAATTCTTTCCGAGCGGCGAATTTTTGTATTACCACAGACCGGAGTCGCATAATTCATTTTTGTTTTCCCGGCAGTCATTTGTTTGGAAATATGGTTAATAAATTCGTTACGTAAGTGTTCTGTTATTCTTTGTTGGCTGTTTTTATCTTGCATTACAATTAAATATTTAATCTCGTCGAACATCTCATCAAGTATTCTCGAACAAGCTTTTCTGCAATTTCTGAAAACTCGGGCTAAGGTATTCAAATGATTTAAAAAAAATTGAAAATCCTGTTTGTCCTTGGAAATTCATGTTTGGTCGTTTTCTGAGGTGCTGTAATGAAGTTATAAAGCAAGGATGCAGCATGCTCACGGCGCCACACTGCAAACAAAGCCGAGATGCACTGCAATGTTTACACTGCATGTGATATGCGATAAGTGTAAACACTAAAATGGGTCACCTACAACATTTAACTGCAACGTCTGCAGCGTAATGGCGTTTGTTTCTTGTATTTGTTAAACATGTACGTCTTGACTTGATTTGTTTGTGCATTTTCAAATCAAGTCGGTTGATATTAATTTCCAGAACAAGAACACACAGAAAATCCATTCGTCCAAAATGTATTTCGATTTTAAAAAGATCTTTCGAATTAGAAGACTCTGTTATTTTGTTCAAAATGGCAGCAGTTTTCTTTCCTTTCTTCTTCTTTAAGTCAATTTGCTTTCGTTCTTCATCATACGGTTATTTTTTTTGCCTAGAAAATTAAAGTCTGAAATTTGACGATATTCTATATTTGGCTATTCCGTATGCCACAAATTTTTAACAAATATCATTCTATATCACCCTGTATACGAGTATCATTTTAGGTCACCAGTTTATAGGACCTAAATCGCTTAAAACCAGCTCAGGAATCACCTGTTCAAATTTTGTACAATCATTAAATTACACCTTAGATTCTTTTTGATCATTCTACAGGGTGACTGTTAAAGGTTTCGCCAAAAAGAAATAAAAACGTGTAGGAAAACGAGCGTTATAGATTACGCGTTTAAAAAATTCTATGGAATAGTTTATAATTAATTAAAAATTAATCCCTATTAATTGTTCTTGCGATGGAAATTAATTTAAATCTCGCGACTGGTTCTGTTTTTACAGAAGAATAACTAATCCTTCCATTCTCGAATATTCTCGCAATATTACAGTAGCAACTGAGGTTCGATTCGAAACTTCTGGAAACTTCGGGAAGGGTAATTGGCGTGATAATTATAAAAACAGACTGATCGGTGACGTGGTTTTTAACAATGTTTTGCGATTAAGACTTTCTCAAAATAACATTGAAAGCGAAACTTCGTAATTAACAATAAATAATGAAAAATAAATTCAAACCAACTAGATTTTCTGTTTGATCATTCTACAGGGTGACTGTTAATTGTTCCACAAACAAAAAACATACAAATCCAACATAAAGTAACTCAGAATTAATGTGATGTAACGAAGACTTTCTCAAAGTTACATTGAAAACAAAATTTCATAATTAAAGGTAAATAATAAAAAATAAATTCAAACTGATTAGAATTTTAATCATTCTATAGGGTGACTGTTAATTGTTCCACAAAGAAACATACGAAACTAACATAACCTAACTCGGAATTAATTATTAATGTGTATGGCAACACTGGTGATTTGATTTTTACTGGCGTTTAAATCGAAATTTCTGAGAAAAATAGATGACGTGGTAATAATAAAAGCAAATTTGTCGTTGGCATGGGATGTAACAAAGATTTTCTCAAAGATATATAGAAATAAAAACTTCATAACTAATAATAAATAATAAAAATAAATTAAAAATTGTTCATTCTACAGGGTGACTGTTAATTGTTCCACAAAAAGAAAAAAACATAGAAAGTCAACAGAACCTAACTCAGAATTAATTATTAATTAATATGGTAGCACTGAAATAATAGAAAATAGAAATTTTGATTTTTACTGGCCTTCAAATCGAAATTTCTGGGAAAGGTAGATCGCATGGTAATAATAAAAGCAGACTTGTCATCGGCATGGAATGTAACGAAAACTTTCTCAAAGTTACACTGAAAGGAAAACTTCATAATTAAAAATAAATAATGAAAATAAATTCAAACTAACTAGATTTTCTTTTTGATCGTTCTACAGGGTGACTGTTAATTGTACCACAAAAAAAACATACTAAGCCATCATAGCCTAACTCAGAATTAATTATTAATTAATATGGCAGCACTGAAAGTAAGTAATTTGCTTTTGCTGGCGTTTAAACTCTAAATTTCTGGGAAAGGTAGACGCGTGGTAATAATAAAAGCAGACTTGTCGTCAGCATGGAATGTAGCAAAGACTTTATCAAAGTTGCATTGAAAGGAAAACTTCATAACTAACAATAAATAGTGAAAAATAAATTCTACAGGGTGACTGTTAATTGTTCCACAAAAAACAAATATACAAAGCCAACATAACCTAACTCAGAGTTAATTATTAATTGATATGGCAGCACTGAAAATAAGTAATTTGCTTTTGCTGGCGTTCGAATCTAAATTTCTGGGAAAGGTAGATGGTATGGTAATAATAAAAACGGACTTGTCGGCGGCATGGGATGTAACTTACATTGAAGGTGAACCTTCATAATTAAAAATAAATAATGAAAAATAAATCCAAACTGACTAATTTTTTTTTATTGTTCTACGAGGTGACTGTTAATTGTACCACAAAAAAAAACATACAAAGCCAACATAACCTAAGATACAGTTGCGGACTGAAAATTTCGGACACCACTAGAAACAATAGAAAACAGTCCTTTACTGTCACTTTGACTGACCCTTGATAATCACAAAAACAACAAAATTTAACCGCAAGTAAAAATAAAACCACCACTGCTGACATTAATTCTGAGTTAGGTTATGTTGGCTTTGTATGTTTTTTTTTTGTGGAACAATTAACAGTCACCCTGTAGAATGATCAATTTTGAATTTATTTTCATTAATTATTATTAATTATAAAGTTTTCCTTTCAATGTAACTTTGAGGAAGTTTTTGTTACATCCCACGCCAACGACATGTCTGCTTTTATTATTACCACGTCATCTATCTTTCCCAGAAATTTCGATTTAAACGCCAGTAAAAATCAAATCACCTGTTTTCAGTGTTGCCACATACATTAATAATTAATTCTGAGTTAGGTTATGTTTGTTTCGTATGTTTCTTTGTGGAACAATTAACAGTCACCCTATAGAATGATCAAAAATCTAATCAGTTTGAATTTATTTTTTGTTGTTTACCTTTAATTATGAAATTTTGTTTTCAATGTAACTTTGAGAAAATCTTCGTTACATCAAATTAATTCTGAGTTACTTTATGTTGGATTTCTATGTTTTTTTTTATGGAACAATGACAACAAAATGACAGTAAAGGACTGTTTTCTATTGTTTCTAGTGGTCTCCGAAATTTTCAGTCTGCAACTGTACCTATGTAGTTAGGTTATGTTGGCCTTGTATGTTCTTTTTTTGTGGTACAATTAACAGTCACCTTGTAGAATGATAAAAAAAAATTTAGTCAATTTAAATTTATTTTTCATTATTTATTTTTAATTATGAAGGTTCACCTTCAATGTAACTTACATCCCGTGCCCCCGACAAGTCCGCTTTTATTATTACCATGCCATCTACCTTTCCCAGCAATTTAAATTTGAACGCCAGCAAAAGCACATTACTTATTTTCAGTGCTGCCATATCAATTAATAATTAATTCTGAGTTAGGTTATGTTGGCTTTGTATGTTTGTTTTTTGTGGAACAATTAACAGTCACCCTGTAGAATGTTCAATAAAATCTAGTTAGTTTGAATTTATTTTTCATTATTTATTGTTAATTATGAAGTTTTCCTTTCAATATAACTTGGAGAAAGTACCATGCTAACGACAAGTCTGCTTTTATTGTTACCACGCATCTACCTTTCCCAGAAATTTAGATTTAAACGCCAGCAAAAGCAAATTACTTATTTTCAGTACTGCCATATTAATTAGGCTACTATGACTTAGTATGGTTTTTTTTGTGGTACAATTAACAGTCACCCTGTAGAACGATCAAAAAGAAAATCTAGTTAGTTTGAATTTATTTTCGTTATTTATTTTTAATTATGAAGTTTTCCTTTCAATGTAACTTTGAGAAAGACTTCGTTACATCCAATGCCGACGATGAGTCTGCTTTCATTAATACCACGCCATCTATCTTTCGATATAAACGCTAGTAAAAATCAAATCACCTATTTTCAGTGCTGCCACATAAATTAATAATTAATTCTGAGTTAGATTACCTCGGCTTTCTATGTTTTTTTTTCTTTTTGTGGAACAAATAACAGTCACCCTGTAGGATGATCAAAAAATCTAGTCAGTTTGAATTTATTTTTCAATATTTATTGCTAATTATGAAGTTTCCCTGACAATGTAATTTCGAGAAAGTGTTCGTTACATCACGTGCCGCCGAAATGTCTGCTTTTATTAGTACCACGCCATCTACCTTTCCCAGAAATTTCGATTTGAACGCCAGTAAAAATCAAATCACCTATTTCCAGTGCCGCCATATTAATTCTGAGTTACTTTATGTTGGCTTTGTATTTTTTTTTTGGTGGAACAATTAACAGTCACCCTGTAGAATGATCAAACAAAATCTAGTCAGTTTGATTTTATTTTTCATTCATTCAAACTTTCCCTTTCAATGTTATTTTGAGAAAGTCTTAATCATAAAACATTGTTAAATACCACGTCGCCGATCAGTCTGTTTTTATAATTATCACGCCAATTACCCTTCCCGAAGATTCCAGAAGTTTCGAATCGAACGAACCTCAGTTGCTACTGTAATATTGCGAGAATATTCGAGAATGGAAGGACTTATTCTTCTGTAAAAACAGAACCAGTCGCGAGATTTAAATTAGTTTCTATTGCGAAAACAATTAATAGGGATTAATTTTTAATTAATTATAAACTATTCCATAGAATTTTTTAAACACGTAATCTATAACGTTCATTTTCCTACACGTTTTTATTTCTTTTAACCTTTAACAGTCACCCTGTAGAACGATCAAAGAGAATCTAAGGTGTAATTCAATGATTGTACAAAATTTGAACAGGTGATTCCTGAGCTGCTTTTAAGCGATTTAGGTCCTATAAACTGGTGACCTAAAATGATACTCGTATACAAGGTGATATAGAATGATATTTGTTTGTTTGTTTGTGAAGTGTATAGAAAAACTCGAAGTTTAGTAAAATCTCAACACTTTTAGAAGTTCTCATTTTTGAAAATATTTATTTCATCTTTCCGATTTTCACATGTTGGATAAAAAAATAAATTAAAGGAGACTCCGAACACTTAACAAGACCAATTTTTTTAAACAATTTTCTAAGTCAGTAAGGCGAATAAAATAGATTATTGTTTATAGCAAACACCCCCCTCCTACATATGTTCTTTTTTTTAAATACATTTCGTTTCTTTAAGTCAAATCGTCTTGACTTGTTTAGTTTGCGCAAGTTTTTGCGTTACCCTAAAATAATTTAAAAAAAATGAAAAACGTTGAACGTCTTCCATAAATCGAACAAGGAAATAAATTAGACGTTGTTTATAACAAACACCCCACTTCACACGTTTTTCTAATGCAAGTCGATGCAATAACATAATATTTATTTACAAATCAAATGCGCTTGCGACTGGAGGGTTGCTTAACTTGTTGTCAGCAAAGGGGATGCTTGACTCGCAGTTGGAAAAAATAAATAGAAAACAATTTCAAGGAAGTAAATGAAGAAGAAGAATCCATTTTGGACGATTTCGTAAGTCGAAACAGGTAGAACAACAATATTAAACAAAAACAAATCAGAATCGAAGAAACAAATGACTGTCGAAAACAAATTACAGCCGCACGATAAAATAAGAAGAAGACAAGTCGAATTATAAGGCCAATTATAATTGACCTAATAATAATAATAATTTAAAAATTACCTAAGAATTTTATCATTTCACTCATACTTGCTATGTTTTATTTTATTTTTTTATCGAAAAGACAAGAAAAAGGAAAACAAATGAGAATCGATCGTTTTACTTTTCTCGTCGATGAACCAAGATCGTTTTATTTTTGTCATCGAGGAACCAAGAAGAAAGTGATCGTATAATTTTTTAATGAAAAACCAAGAAAAGAGTAAAGTAATCGATCATTTTATTATTTTTTTCTAAAAACCAAGAAATAGCAAAACAAATGATGATCGACCGTTTATATTTGCTTCATCGAAAATCCAAGAAAAACGAAAACAAATGAAATTCGATTGCATATGATCGAGGGCTTTCGATCTTCGTATCCTCGTTTGAACGAAGAAAATAAAATGAAGCAAAAGAAACCATCGATCTTTCGCAGCTTCTCTATTTTCTAAAAGCAAAAGACGTGAAACAAAAACGAAAGACGATCGAACTAGATAAGATTTTCATTTTCTTTCTCATGTTAATCTTCAGAAAGAACGAACAAGTGTTTGTCATTATTTTTTCATGAGGAACCAATGAAAAAACAAAATGGAAGTAATAAATAAAGGAAGTAATAAATAATAATAAAAAATCGATTGGTTATTATGCATAAGAGACATGTCGATATTTGTGTTTCAGTCAAGAAAAAAAAACAAAAGTCGCAGATGTTTTGCATTTGCTTTTTCTAAAACAAAGATAAAAGAAAAAACAAGACACGATCAATTTTTAATTCTTTTGTATTGAAAGGTAAAAACTTTCCTTTTTTTCTTCGAAAAACAAAAAAGAAAACAATCGATCGCCTGCTTAAAACAGAATTTGCGATTTTCCTTTCCTAGTTCAAGTGAAAGATAAAAGAAAAAACAAAAGACGATTGAACTTTTGTATTGGAAGTACAAAAACTTTCCTTTTTTCTTCGAAAAACAACAAAGAAAACAATTGATTGTCTGCATAAAACAGAATTATCGATTCTCGTTTCCTTGTTCGAATAAAAGGTAAAAGAAAAAACAAAAGACGATCGACTTTTAATTCTTTTGTATTGGAAGGACAAAAACTTTCCTTTTTTCTTCGAAAAACAAAAAAGAAAACAATCGATTGCCTGCTTAAGAGAGAATTTGCTATTTTCGTTTCCTTGTTCGAGTAAAAGATAAAAGAAAAAAACAAAAGACCATCGACTTTTGATTCTTTTGTATTGGAAGGACAAAAACTTTCCTCTTTTTCTTCGAAAAACAGAAAAGAAAACAATCGATCGTCTGGTTAAGACAGAATTTGCGGTTTTCGTCTCCTTATTCGATTAAAAGATAAAAGAAAAAACAAAAGACGATCATTTTTTTAATTCTTTTGTATTGGAAGGACAAAACTTTCCTTTTTTTTTCTTCGAAAAACAAAAAAGAAAACAATCGATCGTCTGGTTAAGACAGAATTTGCGGTTTTCGTCTCCTTATTCGATTAAAAGATAAAAGAAAAAACAAAAGACGATCATTTTTTTAATTCTTTTGTATTGGAAGGACAAAACTTTCCTTTTTTTTTCTTCGAAAAACAAAAAAGGAAACAATCGATTGCTTCCTTAAAGATAAAAAAGATAAAAAAAATGAAAAGACGATCGACTTTTAATTCTTTTGTATTGGAAGGACAAAAATTTTCCTTTTTTTTTTCGTTGAAAAACAAAAATGAAACAATGATTCCTGAGCTGATTTTAAGCGATCCAGGTCCTATAAACTGGTGACCCAAAATGATACTCGTATACAGGGTGACATAGAATGATATTCGTCAAAAATTTGTGGCGTACGGAATAGCCAAATTTAGAAAATTGAGACAAAATCATTTTTGTAAAAACTTAAAGATCAATCAATTATTTCAGCGCGGAGTTGCCAGATCATGGGAATTGTCTCTAAAGTTAGGGCATAGTTTAGACGGATTTTAAGGCGCTATTCCACTAAGACAACTTTTGACACACAAGATTATTCAGAAAAAAAAAACGGACCTCGATTAATTGCATGCCTCGCTGGAATCCCGCCTTCAACCCTTGTTTAGCGAAGCTCATTTTCAAGCAGTTTATCGGAAACAGTCATAAAAAGCCCCGACGTTATCACGCCTCGCCGGCTTAAATTAGGGGCGAATATTCATGCGCACGCCTTCTTGAAAAAAAAAAAAAGAAAAGCGAAGAGATCTGCTAATCATCCCAGTCCAACCCCCCCTCATTTACGCCAATCAATACCGACAGCATTGCGAAAGCATTCGTGTCTAATTAGATTAGGGCTAAACTACAGCAAGAGGGAAAATTGCAATTAAATTCGTTTTTAGTTTCCGCACAAAATTGGACGACGGTTTTCTGAGTAAGTAAAGCCGAGTGAAATGAACGGCCACAGGAATTTCCATTTGGCGAGCCGCGATGGGACTGATTAGCCGCGGCTATAAATAGCCACCGAAATTATGAGCCCAGCATTAAATAATCTATAAAATAAATATTACAAAGGGAAATGTGCTCAATTATGGCCGATCGTAACGGAAACGTTAGTCTCGGCAGTAAACTTTTATTAATGCGGTCCAATATCCGATTTACAGACTCGTAATAATACAATATAAATAGAATGTGCGGGGCCTCGTACTTAAAGATTTGTGATAAGCAAAGGTCGGAGTAACATATTTTGACGTCATCACCCCCACCACCTATAAGCGACTTCGATCAAACTCGTTCTTTATTGTTATATTATGCTATGACTAATGAGCGGAAAACTTATATTTTCCAAGGTTAACCAAATCGTATTCTTCTTCGTTTTGGTGTACGTGACGATAAAGGAGAGGATTAGTCAACAAAATACATCGTGCGTGTGGATCACGCTCACGTGCAGGTCTGCCACAGTGTATGTATGTAAACAGACCGTTTCGTGTTTGCTTCGGACGTGATACGTCAGCACCACACCCGCTGCTATATTTCAATCGGCGGGTGAAAATACACAATGCTTTGGTCGTTACAAGAGCGGGTAGTTTGCTGAGGAAAGGGCGTAAGTTGTATTAGATATCGAACCATCATCCCTTCGTGTGCAACAGTAGTTTCAAGCGAAATCCTTGACGTTACCATTACCAGACGAAGAGGTTTCATCACTCTTTTTAACGACCGTTCGAATACGTCTTGTTTTAGTTTAGTTCTTTGATTAATCTAAATTTTGATCAATTTGGACTGAGTTTCTTTTATTCTTTTTTTCTTCCATTTGTTTCCGAGGAATCAATAAAAAGAAGAATGAAATTTGAAAAGTCAATTAATTACTTAAATAATAATAATGAACAAGAATGTGAGGGATAAGTAAAAAACAAAGAAGCATCGACTAATCGCGCGTACAAAATACATTTCGAGCGATTCGCTTTTGTTTTCTCCTCCAATTTGTCTCCTAGGATTCAAGGTAAAACAGAAGCAGTCATAAATTTGTAAAAGTAAATCAAAGACATGAAATTCTACAGAAAATAATTCGTACTACAGCTGTCATTAGAAACAAAAATAAATATTTTGGCGACTTGGGAAAAGAAACAATCGAATAACTGCGCTTACGAAACACTCGAGCGATTCTCTTTTGTTTCTTTCCTCCAACAAGAAGAAGAATTTTTGTGCTTGTTGTTGTTCTTTGCAGAGTCCCTTTAACTCGCATTTAAACATTAAAAAAATGTCGCAACCAGTTACTTTAACAACACAAAACGTGCGGCAATCGAAGACTTAAAAGTTGCAAGTACACGAAAAGTATTAATAGTAGATGAAAGTGATGCTTTGTTGAAGTTAAGTCACACAAATTCACTCAGCAGCACAAAAAACTGCGAATTAAAACCAGAAAAGCAAAACGTATCCGCCTTAAATGATTCTCCTAAAATAATTACCGTTGGCCAGAGTAAAACCACAACAAGGCTAAGAAAACTGGAATGAAGCAAAAGACTAGGACGAAGACGATTAAAGATATTCCCAACCAGAGGAGTATCGAAGAGGTTTTATGCAATATGTCGAAAAAGGAAAGTGTTACAACACAGCAGATGGATGTTTCTGATTTGGAAAAGACTCATCAAACTCCACCATCTGGTCCTACAAAAAGGATCGATGCCATGGACAAGGTTATCTTAACTGGTAATGAACCATCGTTGATGGAACTGAAGAAATCTTTAACGAGGAGTTCGCGTTTGGCTGAATTGAAGGCATCCATGGCAAGATTCAAGGAAAGTCAGAAACGATTGGAGAAAGCTGAGAAAAGAACCGAGAAGATTGCGACTTCTCCAAAACTATTGAATTGGAAGTTACAAGCCCCAATAAAATTTGTTCACCTGAAAAATCATACTTGAGCCCCAAAAAGGACTTATCAGTCCGAAAAAATCTTCTAAATTTGTTGAGCCCAACAAAAACCAAGCAGGCTTTATTTGAAAGCTCGAAGAAAATACAGCACCTTGAGCCTGTGGAGAAGAGTTCTCTGACGCTGCCATTTAAATACAGACGTTTAGCCGAAATATTAAGAAGCATTGATACGGTCAGTCAAATTATGTACAACCGCAAAGAGAACATAAAAAACAGCCACGAATTTGCAAAGTAGATAAAGGCACGTAACTTTGCAGAAAATATTTCGTACCATACATACTATGTTATTAAAAAAAATAATAAAAAATTAACAAGTGAGAAAGAAATTAACAAAAAAAAAACAAATGGTAACTACGTGTATAAAACATTTTAGAGTGATTTTCTTTTGTTTTGTTTCCTTAAAATAAGGTTTTAAGAAAAAGAAGAAGAAGAAGGAGTTGAGTAAAAACCAGCCATTAGTTTGAAAAGTATACAGAAATTTTGCAAAAAAAAATTTAAGAAATAACAAGTGAGGGAAAAAATTAAGAAAAAAAACAATTGACTAACTTTTGTTTTCTCCTCCTGTTTGTTTCCTAGGAAAGAAAAGAAAAGAGGAGGAACAAGAAGAATCATAAATACATAGATAAGGACACTTCGCTTTCGAATTAAAACTGATTTGAATGGCGCCGCCGCTGAGTTGGAACTTTACTCTTTCGAGAATAGCGTGGAAGAAGTAGCGAATGTTCCAGCAAATTCTAGCGCCATCTAGGACGACTCTAGAAAGTCCTAGAACGATTGGCTCCGTAGGTGGCATAACTATTCAAAAAATAGAATCTGCATCATAGAATGTAACTTTATTAAAAGAATTTAAAACGAACAAGTGAGAAAAATTAAAAAAAAAAAACAATTGAATAACTCTGTATTCAAAATATTTCAGAGTGATTTTCTTCTGTTTCTGTTTTTCCTCCAATTTGTTTCCTAATATTTAAGGAAAGAAGAAACAGAGTAAAAGCCAGTAATTAATTTGTTGAAAAATAAAGGGAAACGTAAAATTTTATTTAAAAAAAATTAAAAATAATGATCGAGAAAAAGAAATTGAAAAAAAAAACAATTGACTAACGTTTTTTCCTCCCATTTCGTCTCTAGGATTTACGGAAAAAAGGAGAAAGAAGCGGCCATGATTTTCAAAAGTATTTCCTACCGAAATCACGTTATCAAAAAATGTTAAAAATGAACAGGTGAAAGAAAAGATTTAAAAGAAACAATCGCATAACTGCTCATATAAAACATTTAGAGCGATTCTCTTTTGTTTTGTTTTTTCTCCTAGGATTTAAGGAATAGAAGAAGAGTATATTTAATAGGAGTCGTCAATTGAAAAATAAATGGAAACATGAAATTGTATTTAAAAAAAATTAAAAATAACGATCGAGAAAGAGAAATTAAAAAAAAAACAATTTACTAACTTTTTTCCCTCCCATTTTGTTTCTAAGATTTACGGAAAAAAGGAGGAAGAAGAGGCCATGATTTTCAAAAGTATTTCCTACCGAATCACGTTATCAAAAAATGTTAAAAATGAACAGGTGAAAAAAAAAAGATTAAAAAAAACAATCGCATAACTGCTCATATAAAACATTTAGAGTGATTCTCTTTTGTTTTGTTTTTCTCCTAGGATTTAAGGAAAAGAAGAAGAGTATATTCAATAGGGGTCGTCATTTTGAAAAATAAAGATAAAGACATGAAATTGAATTGGCTTCTGGTTGGAACTGCGTCACGATTGCTTCTATTGCCGACGTTTCGTTCTTCATTGCAGAAGAAGTTCCTCAGGGTGCTGCCGCTACTGCTGGCGGTGTTACTGCTGCTGCAGATGTTGCTGCTACTAGCCAATTCAATTATGGATAACGGCCGCGGAAGCCTCCAAGTTGAATTAATTAAGAAAAAAAATTAAAAAGAAACAAGCGAAAAAAATTTAAAAAAATCGAATAACTGCTTCTAGAAGATGTTTACAAAGATTCTAGTTTGATTTTTTATCCAATTTGCCAGATCTTAAGGAAAAGAAGAAGTGGCCGTGAATCTGAAAACTAGATAAAAACTTGAAATTTTGCAGAAAATAACAAAAAAATTAAATTAGAGTGAAAGTGAGAAAAAAATAAATAAAAAAACAATTGAATACCTACTTTTTGTTTTTACCGACAATTTGTTTCCTAGGATATAAAGAGGAGAAGAAGAAGAAGAAAAACAAAAAGCAGGAATGAATTGCAAAAGTAGATAAGAACATGAAATTAAATAAATTATAATAAGGAGTAGAAAATTAACAGCGAGAAAAGATTTTAAAAATCAACAAGAAAATGAGAGAAAAGTTAAAAATAAAACAGTTGAATAACTTTTGTTTTTTTTTGCATCAATTTGCTTCCTAGGAGTTAGCAAAGAGATTGAAGAGGAATTAAAAGCAACTATGAATTTCAAAAGTAGATGACATCGTGAAATTTCACAAAAAATATTTCGTACCGCAGCACGTCATTAAAAAACAAATTAAAATTAACAAGAACGTGAGAAAGAACAACTAAAAAAAAAAAACAATTGAACACTTCCTGTTTTTTCCCAGAGTTTGTTTCCTAGTAGATAAAAGACGTGAAATTTAGCGGAAAATATTTCAGGCCTTTAAAAGAAATTATCACAACTAAAAAGTGGGGGGGGAACAGTTGAATACTTTTTGATTTTCCTACAGTTTCTTTCCTACGATATAAGGAAGAGAAGAAGAGTAAAAAGCAGTCTGTTACACTCTCCGAAGAGTGTAACTCCTTCAGTGGACCCAACCCCTCTGTAGTTAGGTGGAGAACGTTTTGGTATCGTTGACTTATTCTTTTGTTTTTGCGATGTTTCGATGTACTACGTATCAGTTTTGGGTGCGTACCTGTGCCATCGAATTCGCAATTGTTAGACGTAGCCTTTTTTTTTTTTAATAGAAGCTTATTGCGAACTACCGTCATTGCCTTCAAGACAAAGTTTGTTAATTTTAATGTAAACCATACATTAATACTGGGTTTCACAAAAGTCAATTAAACTTAATCATTGCTTAAGAATAATTATTCCTATACCTTCAGCACATGTAACCATAGCAACGTTTACTTTTAACCCATGATTAAATTTAAGTAACGTTCGTGAAATCCACCATTAATGTTTCATATCACTATTTAAGCGGATTGTCATTTTTATTTTAATTAACGGTTCATAATTTCTTGGGTAAAGAACCGACCTTAACTCCCAGTTTCAGTGTTTTTGTCTAATTTTTGTGTACTGTTATACAGGTAACTGTTTATTGTGTCACTATACAGGGTGACTATTCATTGTGTCACTACACAGGGTGACTATTCATTGTGTCACTACACAGGGTGACTGTGTGGTGACTGTGGATAACGGCCGCGGAAGCCTCCAAGTTTAATTAATTTAAAATAAATTAAAAAGAAACAAGCGAAAAAATTTTAAAAAATCGAATAACTGCTCATAGAAGATGTTTACAAAGATTCTAGTTTGTTTTTTGTCCAATTTGCCAGAATTTAAGGAAAAGAATAAGTGGCCGTGAATCTGAAAACTAGATAAAAACTGGAAATTTTGCAGAAAATAACAAAAAAAAATAAATTAGAGTGAAAGTGAGAAAAAAATAAATAAAAAAACAATTGAATACCTCCTTTTTGTTTTTACCGACAATTTGTTTCCCAAGATATAAAGAGGAGGAGAAGAAGAAGAATAAAAAGCAGAAATGAATTTCAAAAGTAGATAGAATATGATATTAAAAAAAATAATAATAAGGAGAAGAAATTAACAGCGAGAAAAAAATTTAAAAATCATCAAGAAAATGAGAAAGAAGTTAAAAATAAAACAGTTGAATAACTTTTGTATTTTTTGCTTCAATTTGCTTCCTACAATTTAGCAAAGAGGTAAAGAGTAAGTATGAATTTCAATAGTTGATAAAAATGTGAAATTTCACAAAAAATATTGCATATCACATCACGTCATTAAAAAATTAATTAAAATTAACAAGAAAGTGAAGAAGAACAATTAAAAAAACAAGTGAACACTTCATGCTTTTTTTCCAGAGTTTGTTTCCTAGTAGATAAAAGAAAATATTTGATACCTTTAAAAAAAAAATTAACAATTAACTAAAAAGTGAGGGGAAAACAGTTAAATACTTTGTCCGTGTTTTTGTTTAATTTTTGTGTACTATACAGGTGACCGTTTATTATGTCACTATACAGAGTGACTGTCAATTGTATAAGTTCTGCGGGTATAAACCTGTGGGAATTTATTTTATTTTTAACAACGTGTGTGATCCTAGCGATACCACGAGTTTTACTTGACAACTTGGATAATTTCACGCTAGATGGCGCCCTCTTTACATCCAGGTTTAAGCTACCGACAATCTATTTGTAGCCCACGTCGTCTCCACTGAGCTGGGCATATTTCCAAGTAGAATTTTTAACATCAACAGTTTTCCCATAGTATTCGCAACATTATACAGGGTCATTACACAGGGACAAACGGGTAAGACGAAAAAGAAGATAGAAACATAAAATTCAATGGGAAATATTTCGTACCATATCACAACATTAAGAAAAAATTACAAATCAACAAGGTAGAAAAAATTTTTAAAAATTAACAAGCGAGAAAAAAAATTAAAAATTAACAAGAAATTGAGAAAATAAGTTAAAAGCAAAACAATTGAATACGTAACTTTGTTTTTTCTTCCAATATTTCCTGGTATTTCGGAAACAGAGGAAAAGTAGAAGCAGCTTTGAATTTCAAAAGTAGATAAGGACGTGAAATTTCGCAGAAGATATTTCGTACCATGTCACATCGTAAATTTCTTTTTAATAACAAGAAATTGAGAAAGAAAATTAAAAGAAAAACAATTGAATAATTTTCTCCTACAATTTGTTTCCTAGGATTAAGGAACAGATGCAGAAGAAGAGTAAAAAGAAGCCATGAAATTCAAAATCACATCATTAAAAAAAATTTAAATTAAGTAAAGAAATGAGAAAATTAAAAAAAAAACAACCGAATAATTATTTGAATTATTTCGAGTGCTTTTCCTTGTCTATGTCTTTCCTTGTCTTTGTAGCTTATCTGTCGAATAACTACCATCTACCCCCAAAAAACATGTCGACCACTAGCGTAGTTATGATATACTACGCCCCCCCCCCCACGGAACTAGAATTGTTGTGCCTAAAATGACCTCAAATCACTATTACGTTACAGTACTGTTACATTCCGTGGTACGAATTCTGTTTTTAGACTAGTTACGCCACCTATGAACCAGCCGATGATTCTAGTACTTTCCAGACTCTCCACAGATGGCGATAGAATTTGCTGGAGCGTTCATTTGTATCCAATCGTTAAAGAAATAATTAAATAAACAAGAAATTGAGGAAAAGACTTTAAAAACAAACACTTAAGTACTGTTACATTCCGTGAAGCAAATTCTAGTTTTAGACTAGTTACGCCATCTATGAGCCAGTCGATGATTCTAGTACTTTCCAGACTCACCACGGATGGCGATAGAATTTGCTGGAGCGTTCTTTTGTATATTGTATCCATCATTAAAAAAAATATTAAATAAACAAGAAATTGAGGAAAAAACTTTAAATAACAAATACGTAAAGAAATAATAAATTACATTCCGTAAGGCAAATTCTATTTTTGGACTAGTTACGCCACCTATGAGCCAGCCGATGATTCTAGTACTTTCCAGACTCACCACGGATGGCGATAGAATTTGCTGGAGCGTTCTCTTGTATTTTGTATCAATCGTTGAAGAAATAATTAAACAAACGAGAAATTGATGAAAAGACTTTAAATAACAAATACTTAAACTGTTACATTCTGTGATGCCAATTCTGTTTTTGATTAGTTACGCCACCTATGAGTCAGCTGATGATTCTAGTACTTTCCAGACGCTTAACAGATGGCGGTAGAATTTGCTATTCCACGCTATTCTCGAATAAGTGAAATACTATACGTATAAATTAATTTTGTGTTCTAATTTGTCATTGACGACAACAATGCAATTCTTGTAAATCGATTCTATTTTGTTTCTGTATTCACTGTCTTCATAAAGAATTCGTTTATTTAAACCCTGTATTTTTTTCTCTCCAATCAAAATATTATTTTAATTCATCCCAGTGTGACACGAATGTGCCCCAATTTGTACGCAGGAGGACAACTGCAAATTGCGTAAAGCAGTTGGCTTTCGTTGATTTCTACTTCTTTATCCTCGAAGAGCTTAGGGAAAATATATGAGCGCACGGCTAAGCTCCCTGCTACCCTCACAAATGAAAATATTGTAGCGTCGCCGAGAGAATTTTTTTTGTTAGTACATATAAAAGAACGACTGGGTTAAAAAAAGAAGGGACGAAAGTAGTTACATAAAGAACTGAAATATTCCTTTCTTTTTTTTTTTTTTTTTTCATAAATCGAGCGACTTTATTCCTGCACGCGAAGCAAGAAATATATTGCACACATGTTTTGTAATACCGAAGTAAATAATGTAGTTGTTACGAAGTTAAATTGGGTGTCGAGCAGCATTCAGGCAGGGGTGGGTCGGGAGCGTTTATTGACTTCAAGCGAATCAGCTGTTGTGTGCGCAGAGGGCGCAGCACACGTACAACAAGATCTCCACGCCGTCCTTCCGACGATAAATTGAAAACCATTTCAATTATACATAAACGCAATTTAACTGTCAAATAATACGACGACGGCACGCCAGAAATATCAAAGCAACCGTGTCCCCCCCCTCCTCCTCACCTCCCCCTGTGACAGACACCAGCGGCACGCAAACAACCCCGTCGTTCCGTACAGACGTTCGATCAATGCTTCCTCCGACCGCATGGCTCGGAAAAGCCGAACGATTAAACTGCAAGCAGCTGAGGGCACATCCCTTCATAAAATGAAATCGCTTTGACCTTCATCATTCACTTATTCGCGTACACGAACCAGATGTCACATTTTGGGAATGATTTGCATAATAAATTCAAACTGGTACGGTTAATTCGCTAACCACCGTGTTCTGATGGGCTTCACATGAATAATAAAAGCTTCTCAAGACGAATTATGTTACACGAGAGTGACCTTGAAGGTCTTTACGAAGCGATTCTAAAAGAAATCCAACAAATTTCTGCAAACATTTCTTTTTTTATTCGATAATATACCGATTGTTTCGTTAAAAGTTGAAAGAAGGCGGAAACAAGATGTATTATTACAAAGTTGCTTTAAACATTTGGATGAAAGATGACAACGTGGATATTTGGCAAAAGAAATTAATCTCGGGAATCGAGAAGAAGTTTAATAAAGAAGGAAGAGTGCAAAAATGGGCGTTACTATGTCGTCGCATCAAGAACCTAGCTCTCTGATTGGTGTTCTTTAGTTTGACGGAATGAAAGTGGGCGGCTACTTTGTCACGTCATTAATTTGGGAGGTCATACTTGAATGAATGGGAGGGAAGTGGGCGGTACTCTGTTTCGTTATAAAATCGAGAGGCTATTTTCGAATTAATGGGAGTGAGTAGGCGGTACCCAAATGCGTCTGCCTCAAAGAAATTACAATTGCAACTACAGAAAATGAAGAAGGAAAGAAAAGTGGGCGTTACCATGTCTCACATCAACAAACTAGCTTCTGATTGGTATTCTTATTTTGACGGCCTGAAAGTGGGCGTTACCATGTTTCACATCAACAAACTAGCTTCTGATTGGTATTCTTATTTTGACGGCCGGAAAGTGGGCGTTACTCTGTTTCGTCATCAATCACTCTCGAATTAGTAGGAGTGAATGGGAGGCACTAGGGGTTTCTGCCCCCAAAAAAAAAACGGCAAGTGCAATAAAAAAAAGTAAAAAACAAAAAAATCGATTAAGGAAAGAAGAAATTAATTGAAGTGTTTCTCCATTGACATTGACAGTTAGTGGCCAGCTAACTTCAGATTCTTTTCATAGAAAAACAATCGCATAACTACTACTCACACAAAACATTTAGAGTGATTGTCTTTTGTTTTTTTTTTCTCCAATTTGTTTGCTAGAATTTAAGGAAAAGAAGAAAATGTAGAATAAAAGTCATGAATTTGGAAAGTAGATAAAATCATATCACATTAAAGAAGATTAACAAGAAAACGAGAAAAAAAAACAATTGAATAACTACTTTTCGTTTTTTTCCTACAATTTGTTGCTTAAGATTTAAAATAATTAAAAATTAACAAAAAGGGGGAAAAATAGCAAGAAATTGAGAAAAAAAATTAAAAAAATTAACAAAAAAAAATTGCGAAAAATATATCATATCATATCACGTCAAAAAAAAAATATAAAATGAATAAGAAAATGAGAAAAAAAAAGTGTCTTTTAGTACGAAAAATGGGTGTTAATATGACGTCTCATTAAGAATCTTGCTCTCTGATTGGCGATCTTTAGTTTGACAGAATAAAAGTGGGCGTTACTCTGATGCGTCATTAAATTGTGAGGTTACTTTCGAATTAATGAGGAAAAATTAACAAGAACGTAAGAAAGTAATGTGAAAATTAACAAGAAATTGTAAAAGAAAATTAAAAGAAAAACAATTGAATACGAAAATTAAGAATAAAACGGTTATGAGTTTCAAAAATAGATAATCACATCATTAAAAAAAAATTAAATGAATAAGAAAACAAGGAAAGAAAGAAAAGTATCTTCTAGTGTAAAAAGTGGGCTAGGTTACTATAATGTCACAAAAATGGGCGTTACTGATAACGTCACAAAACAAATGGGCGTTACTATGACGTCACATGAATAATCTAGCTCTCTGATTGGCGTTGCTTTAGTTTGGCGGAATAAGAGTGGGCGTTCCTTTAGTTTGGTGGAATGAGAGTGGGCGTTACTGTGATGCGTCGTTAAATTGTGAGGTTACTTTCGAATTAATGAGAAAAAATTAACAAGAAAGTAAGAAAGTAATGTGAAAATTAACAAGAAATTGCAAAAGAAAATTAAAAAAAAAACAAATGAATACGAAAATTAAGAATAAAATGGTTATGAGTTTCAAAAATAGATAATCACATCATTAAAAAAAAATTTTTAATGAATAAGAAAACGAGGAAAGAAATAAAAGTGTCTTCTAGTCTAAAAAGTGGGCGTTACTATAATGTCACAAAAATGGGCGTTACTGATAACGTCACAAAACAAATGGGCGTTACTATGACGTCACAAAAAGAAATGGGCGTTACTATCACGTCACGTGAATAATCTAGCTCTCTGATTGGCGTTGCTTTAGTTTGGCGGAATAAGAGTGGGCGTTCCTTTAGTTTGGTGGAATAAGAGTGGGCGTTACTGTGATGCGTCGTTAAATTGTGAGTTTACTTTCAAATTAATAGGAGGGAGTGCTTCAGAGAAACTACCAGTGCAATTAAAAAAGAAAAGAAAACGATTACCAATCGATTAAAGAAGAATTTAATTAAAATGTTTCTCCATTGACAGTTAATGGCTAAGCTAACTTCCGATTGTTACCAACCTTACGCAGCCCCAGCTTTATAGAAAAAGAAAATTACATATTTTAATTGAAAACCAATAGAAACGAACTGTTTTTTTTTTAAATTTATTTAATCAACGTGAAAATAAAATCCGACAGTCTCCAAATAAGACAGTTCCATTGATAACTAGTGAATTGGGGAATTTTATTACGCAGCTAAGTTCAGAGTATTACCAACTGCTACGCAGTACCACTTTGAGAAAAAAAAACGAAACTCAAGTAATTCAAAACCTACAGAAACGAACTATTTACTTTCTAGTAATTTAATCAACGAGCAAATAAAATCCGACGGTTTCCAAACAAGAAAGTTCATGGCTTTCCATTTTCGAAGTTAAACAAACATTTGCCGAACGAATCAATAGATCAATACTCTAAAACGCTCGAAATTAGAGGTTAGCTTTTTTTTCGCTGGTAATTTTGTGCGAGTGTGAAGTCATTAATTAAAATACACCGAGCGATCGAATAAAACAATAATTCGGAATAGGCTGACAAAGTTATGCACAGTTTCGACAATGACGGTCGGGTCGGTTCTTCTTTTTACCAAAACTACATCTCGTGTTTAAATTGCCTGTCACTTTAAAGCTGCACTGTAACATAACCTGTGATTAATGACATTCTGATGTCAGTGTTGTCAACTCGAATTTATAGTGTGCACGACCCATTCCGAGTCATTTTTTATTCTATCGCCCGGTGTTGTTTTAATGAATTTATTCAAAGCGAACTCATAATTGCGATTAACTCGAGTTTTTAAAATTGGAGGCGAACTTTGTTCTTCGGCAGTCGAAGACGTAATCTGAAGGGCTTAATGGAATAAATTAGAGGGACGCCTATTTTTAACCGGCATTGATCGACGTTGCACCCCATTAATTTATCAGCGGGTGGATATCAGTTTTCCCGCCGGCTAATCCGTCGATCTCTCCGGAAAATTGCGCGTTCTTTTTTGTTTCTGTTGTGACGACGAATTTATAAAGGCAACAGCTCAACTAACCAAAGACAGAAAACTTCGAGCTCTGCAAACTTGGGCCATCAATTTGAAAGTCGAATCGATCTAATCGACGTTTACCCAAGTCAAGCCCGCAAGCAATTCGATTAAAGCGAACCGAGAAAGTTTAGTGCGCCCTCTTTACGTAGGTCTTCAGCTTTGCGCAACAATATTTCTATTTATTTATTTTTTTTGCCTAAATGATAGACTCATGTATTTACAACAATGGCATTGTTACGCTTGGCCCGCTAATTATTATTGTTCGGTTTGTGCGCGTTTAATAACGAGTTTGTGTAACGAACGCCCCTGAAACTGACACCCTTATTACACGTACTGTGTCGAACAAAAACGCGGACTAATTAATTACGGACTTGTCGACGGCAGATTTACGACGTACAATAGTTCGAAATCGAACGCAATTGTAAATTACAGAAAAAAATTGGATTCCGCAAATCAAAGAGTGGATTTATTCAACTGTACCGACAATAAAACAAAGATAAACAAAAGACTGTCGTTTTTGAACAAATATAATTGGGAAAGCTTCGCAAATCTTCAATCTGTAAAATGCATAGATCTTTGGCAAAAACAAATTCTAAAACGTATCTCCGAAAATATAAGAAATTTTAATTGGTCGGTCTCGAATTCATGGCAACAGAAATGGGCGTTACTATGTCGTAGCATCCAAAACTTAGCGCTCTCTGATTGGTGCTCTTTACTTTGACGGAGTGAAAGTGGGCGTAACGCTATTGTCGCAGCAACAATCTAGCCCTCTAATTGGCGTTCCTTCATTCAACGGAGTGAAAGGGGGCGTTACTCTGGTTGAATTGAGAAGTCATTTCCAAATTAGTGGGCGTGAATGTGGGTGGTTTACTGCGTTACTGCTAGTTATGTTCAGATTATTACCAACTCTTAGGCCGTATAAACAAAAAAATGAGCAAATGGCACTACTAGGTCATAGCATTAAAAGCTCAGGCACTCTAATTGGCGCTCTTTAATCTGATGGGGTGAACGTGGGCGTTACTGTTTCATCATTAAATTGAGAGGTCATTTTCGATTCAGTGGGAGTGTAAGTGGGCGGCACTTGATGACTCCATCTCAAAGAGATGGCATTTGTTAAGAGGGGATCACTACAATCTAGTTATATTCAAGTTGCTGTTACGCAGCACGGACTAAACGAAAGGGGCAAATGTCAAAAATGGGCGTTACCATGTTGTTGGTATCAAAACTCGAGCTCTCTGATTGGTTGCTCTGTTTCGCCATTAGATTTAGAGGTTATTTTGGAATAAACTGCGGTAGATGGACGGGAATCGGTGTTTCTGCCTCAATGAAATGGCGATTGCTAGTAAAGAGAGAAAGAAAAAAAATTAAAACGTGTCTTTTGATAGTGAGAAACTTTATCTAGTTATGTTCAGATTGTTACCAACAGCTGTGATGCAGAACGAACAAAATAAAAGGAGAAAAATAAAAAATGGGCGTTAGTATGTCGTAGCATCAAAAACCTAACTCTCTGATTGGTGCTCTTTAGTTTGACGTAGTGAAAATGGGCGTCACAACAACAATCTGGCCCTCTAATTGGTGTTCCTTCAACCAACGGAGTCAAAGTGGGCGTTACTTCGTTTCGCCATTAAATTGAGAGGTCATTTTCAAATTAGTGGGCGTGAATGTGGGCGGTAATCAGTTTTCTGCTTTACTGCTTAGTTATGTTCAGATTATTACCAACTGATAGGCTGTACAAACAAAAAATAAGCAAATGGCACTACTAAGCCATAGTATTAAAAGCTCGGGCACTCTAATTAACTTTCTTTAATCTGACGGGGTGAACGTGGGCGTTACTATTTCGTCATTAAATTCAGAGGTCATTTTCGATTCAGTCGGAGTGAAAGTGGGCGGGACTTAGTGACTCTATCTCAAAGAAATGACATTTGTTAAGAGGGGCACATTACAATCTAGTTATGTTCAGATTAATAGCAGCAACTGTTACGTAGTACGGAAAACAAAACGGGCAATGTCAAAAATGGGCGTTACCATGTCGCGACATCAAAACCCGAGCTCTGTGATTGGCTGCTCTGTTTCGCCATTAGCTTTAGAGGTTATTTTGAAATTAATTGCGGTAGTTAGACGGTAATCAGCAACTGTTACGGAGTGCGGACAAAACGAAACGGGCAAATATCTAAAACGGGCGTTACCATGTCCTGATATCAAAACCCGAGTTTTCTGATTGGTTGCTCTGTTTCGCCATTAAATTTAGAGATTATTTCGGAATTAATTAGAGTGGGTGGATAGTACTCGGTGTTTCTACCTCAAAGGAATGGCGAAATGCTAGTAAAAAGAGAAATATATAATTGAAACGTGTCTTTTGATAGTGGGAAACTTTACTACTAATTATGTTCAGATTGTTACCAACAGCTATGATGTAGAACAAACAAAATGAAAGAAGAATCAAAAATGGGCGTTGCCATGCCGTAATATCAAAAACCTAGCTCTCTAATTGGTGCTCTTTACTTTGACGTAGTGAAAATGGGCGTTGACTCTGCTACGCCATAAAAACAAGAGGTTGTTTTCGAATTAACGGGTGCACTTATTTCCACCTTGAAGAAATGTCAATTGCTATTAAAGAGGAAAAGAAAAAAGATCGTCGCACTTGGACAAAGAAATGTGTATCTAGTGACAGCTAACAGGAAACTTTACCGTCTAGCTAACTTCAGATTGTTACCGACCTTTTTATATGATTCAAACAGGAAATTCCGATTACGAACAGTATAAATACCGGTGTAAAGAGCGTCCGGGACTGTAAAACTGTAAAATTTTCTTCGGCTTCAGAGTTGGGCTTTAAACGCCAATTAGTTAGGACAAGATATAATTTATTTTAGCCATTTCTTTACAAAACAGGATAATTTAAGTTCATTTTGAGAATACGAAGTCAGAAAGTTAGGTTATTCGAAGGAAGGTTTGAAACAGATTAATGCATTTACTAAACTACCTCCACGCAATTCTGGGAGACGAAAATCCGAAGAATTAGAAAAATGCTTATTCAAGTAATCAAGCTGATGACAGTAATTTCGTTCAAGTTGCTTCGTTATTATAGACAGCTACAATTTCATTCAAGCTGTGCCACATATTACAGCCGGCGACGAAGTGAACACTCGAAACAAAACAAAACAAAAGGAACATTCAATTGTTTTCCAGTATAAATACCGGTGTAGAAAGCGCGAAGAACATTCTTACAGCGACGCCGTAGAAGCGAAAATTTTCTTGAGTTTGAGTTTGACTTCAACCGCGAATCCTTTGCAGTTAGTTAAGACAAAATTTAATTTATTTCGGCAGTTTCTCTAGAAAATAGGGCAATTTAATTGAATTTTGGGGATACGAAATTAGAAAGTTAGGTTATGCGAAGTAAGGCTTTACGACCAAACGTCTTCCGACTTTCTGATATTTAATCCCAGTACTAGCCGCCTTTTTATAATTTATGGTTCACACAGGAAATTCCATTTACGAACAAAATGCTGTCTGTGGAACCAAAGGACACACTTGCCCTATGAGTCATCGCGGTTTTCCTAAAATCGTCCACCCTTAGTCATGTTTGTTTATACTTACACAATGTCGGCTTCTTTAATGAATCACCTTGGCGACTGCTTGATAATGGTATGTTTTCCGGCATTCTTTGAATGCAATTTTATTTTAAAAGTCAGTCTCATTATCAGGACCCATGACGACAGAGCTTTTGTTTGTTAACATTATTTTTATATTGCAAATAGCAGGTGTCACGTGTGTGCGCACTCATTTAAGCAAGCGCATGCAAAACCAAAGGCACATTCAATTGTTTTTTAGTATAAATACCGGTGCAGAGAGCGTCCGGGACATTCTTACATGGACTGTAAACGTGAAAACTTTCTTCGAACTTTCAGAGCGGAAAATCAAAAGGTATATTCAATTGTTTTACAGTATAAATACAGGTGGAGAGAGCGTCCGGTGCCTTTTCCCATCGCATCAACTGTGAACCCGAAAATTTCTTCGACTATAAAGCGAACAGAAACAAATGAAATCGAATCGTGAGTTACTTATTTTCTCATTCGATCAAGGGACACACTTGCGGTTCTCCTAAGTTCATCCACGCTTAGTCATGTTTGTTTACGCTTTTATAATCGGTTTTTTGATGAATCACCTAGGAATGCTCTTAATGATTTGCAAAATGCCGATTTCTTGCACATTCAATTGTTTTTTCTTTAGTATAAATACCGGTGCAGAGAGCGTCCGGGACATTCTCACATCGACTGCAAACGCGAAAACTTTCTTCGAATTTCAGGGCGGAAAATCAAAAGGTATATTCAATTGTTTTTCAGTATAAATACGCGCCAGGTGCGTTTTCCCATCGCATCAACTGTAAGCCTGAAAAATTTCTTCGACTGTAAAGTGAACAGAAACAAATGGAATCGTGAGTTATTCATTTTTTCGTTCGATCAAGGGGCACACTTGCGGTTCTCCTAAATTCGTCCACGCTTAGTCATGTTTGTTTATGCTAACATAATGATGAATCACCTACGTAATCCTCTTAATGATTTGCAAAATCCCGATTTCTTGCACATTCAATTGTTTTTTTAGTATAAATACCGGTGCAGAGAGCGTCCGGGACATTCTTACATCGACTGTAAACGCGAAAACTTTCTTTGAACTTTCAGGGCGGAAAATCCAAAGGTATATTCAATTGTTTTTCAGTATAAGTACAGGTGGAGAGAGCACCCGGTGCGTTTTCCCATCGCATCAACCGTAAACTGAAAACTATATATACGACTATAAAGTGAACAGAAACAAGTGGAATCGTGAGTTCGATCAAGGAGCACACTTGCGGTTCTCCTAAATTCGTCTACGCTTAGTCATGTTTGTTTACGCTTACAAAATGTCGGCTTCTTTGATGAATCACTTACGTAATGCTCTTAACGATTTGCAAAATGCCGATTTCTTACATCCCAAAAAGAAAATGGAAGTATTTTTCTTTACTTCTCTGTTTACCTTGTAATACTAAGTCTATGTTCCAGCTTCCTTACATACTCCCCACTTTCCGCTGAATTTAAACACGTAATACGTACAGTCTTTTAGAGTAGAACACCCTGTATATCTTGTAGCATCAATTTTTGAATGCTCCGGCGCCTTTCCATAATAAAACGCCGGTTGGGGAAAATCCCGAACCCGGGAAAAGCAGAGGCGACAACTTTGCGGGACAATAGCACCAACGCTGGAACAAAAGCTATCGACCAAATTTGTCGTCGCCGCCAACTAGATTAACTATCGTGTCGAACGTTGGCCGCACCGTTTTCCCTCGGACGTAAATCAAAGTTCAGGCCGAACCTATTGAAAATTTATTTGAAAATTTGAATGAAAATGAAATGCTTCGTGTGTACGTACGTTATTTAAAAATGAGTGCTAAATTCAACCTTATTTTATTACTAGCGCTCAGCAAATTTCTGAGCGTTCTCTTTAAGATGTCCACGACTGTACGTGCGCCTAACTTCCATAAAAAGATTTTCTTTTTCTAATTCGCGAAGCTAAAAATATATGTAAGTCAGTCAATTTCATTTGTACCGGTCCGTATCAGTCGTAAAGTTGGGGCAATTTACTAACAATGTCGACTTCATTTGTTTCAGAAAGTCCAATGTCCCATCACAAAGAACCCGGACTGAAATCAAACGCATAGTTCTTGTAAGTACCAAATTTTTTTGTAGTATTTGAATATGCCGCCTCTAACTCGTTAACGAACTCAACTAAAATTCCAAAATATTTCACGAAACGTACTTAGTAGTGTAAGTGTGTCATATTTAAAAAGCAAATCGTCGTCGCCATCTATCGAGTTTCGCCGGAAATAATTTGATGAACTCGGTCCGTTATTATCAACAACGCGAGCGACGTTTTGTTTAAGGAAAGTTAAAGCGAGTGCTCTCACACAAACGACCCAATCAGTTTTAGGGTTCACAAAGAGTTTCAAAGTTTCGGAAACTTGCGCCGCGCCCTTCGGAATTCGCAATTACGTTCGATATTCGGCGCGGGCGGCAATCCCGGAGAGCAATATTTCAAATAACTTCGGGAAAATTTCCATAAAGCCGGGAATTCTTCGGGGAGAATTGAGTTCGCTTCTTATACGAGGCGTTCGAAACCAGGAAGCGCTTTCATAATTCGGGGAATTTCGTCAACAATTATTTTTGTATTCTACGACTTTACAAAAAAAAACAAACTAAAACTAAGTATCCTGTGTTTTTAATAATGCCTGGGGTGAGAGGGCTTGGATGGAAAGGTTTACACGGGGCCTATGTAATATGCTAAGAGATGCTTGGAGGATGCGAGCGTTCAGGATTGTTATTTGCATAATGTATCAGGTGAGAGCAGAGACGAAGGAAGGCGTACAACATCGTCGCTTCCAAGCGAGGATTACGTTGGGGCGAAAAATGAGAGAACAAACAGAAGGGGCGAAGGGGGATGCATTCGTTAAGGGAAGTTTGCACTTTCGGTTAAGGGCTATGATTGCCAAGACAATAAGCCCTTGGCCAAACGCGCGCCAGAATTAAACAAATTAAAAAACAAAACAAAACACACGTCGAGTGTTTTCTTTTTAATATCGACGTAGATGTCGCTTGCTTTTATTTTTGAATAGCAGAAACTAAAACACTCACGGAAAGAATTCTTTTATTTACCATCGTATGCAAGCTGTGGGGAGAATTAATTGATTCTTCCATGAAAACCGAACTTGAAGGAGATTCGCGACGAAATCGCGCAGTTAAAAGATTTTTTCTTCCCTCAGCGGCAGTATTTAAAACATTTCTTATCAAGTCTTGCAAGTGGTCACTTGAGCCAATTAAATTTGAATATTTCTGTCCCGCGCGAAGTTTCTACCAATAGATGACACATTGGTGCAATTATGTATGGATCTCGTGAATTTTTTGGACGAAGTGCCGGGAATTGAGGATGAAAGTTTCACTTTTCCCTGCGAAAAGTTTGAGGTGCTAGATACTTGGAGACTTTGTAGATTGGTGAATTGATTGCGCTGACTATGGGACGTAAAGGTGTGTCAGGTTTGTGGATTTTAAGGAGACCATAAAGTCTGGAGTCCCGGGATCAAGATTTTTTGTGTTTCTGGAAGGATAGAAGAAGATCTTATTAAAGTCGTTACGGTACGTTCTATACGTGGAGTCGGATTGCGTCGCAAGGGTTGGTAAGAAAGATCCTCTAATAAGGTATTGATTTTCTGGTCGTATTGTACGCAGTACAGTGGTATTCCCTTTGTCTGCGGAAAGTATGACTATGTCTGGGTTAGTTTTCAGGGTTTTGAGGGCTTGAAATTCAGTTTTTGTACAGTTTGGTTTAGGTAGTCTGGCTGTTTTTAGAATTTTGGATGTTTCGTGACGAATAGGGTCAGCAATATGAGAAGGAAGTTTGATAAGGGCGGATTCAACTCCAGTTATGATGTCATCGGGTATCGTTTTTGGGGTGATGGCGAAATTTGGGCCTTTGGAGAGGGTAGTTGTTTGGAAACCAAATGATTGAATTTACGAATGTGGATACTAATGATGCGTTCACGGATGCGGGTGACTTGCTCGTTGGTGACTCTGCCAATTAGTTGTCAGTCCGTTGTGGTGAGGTTATTAGCAAGTTCTAAATGAAGGCGAAATATTGTAGCAGAGAAACTGGAGAGTTGATGTCGGGTAAACGGTTTTGTTAGAAGTATGGGTTTCGATATGGTGTTTGGTATGGTATCACTCCGTTTTTCCTTCCTCAGCGGGAATATTTAAAATATTTCTTATTAGGTCTTATAAGTGGTGGCTAGCAGCGGGAGTATTTAAAATATTTCTTATCAAGTTTAGTTAAGTGGTGGCTATCGTCACTTGAGCTAATTAAATTTGAATATTTCTGTCCCGCACGAAACTTCTAAGCGGGAAATAGCTACCGATAGATGGCACATGGATGCAATTATCAGTATTACTGTTCCCAGTGCGCTCACGCAAGCCTCAGCTTCGCCTTCATTCGCTGATTACGCGAAAATACCACTCAATAGATGTCGCTGATTACAACTTGCTTTTAATTTTGATGTATGTTGTTACAACAGTGAGAATGCAGAAAATAAACACCGGCTACTCTTTGTCTTGTATTGGCAGCGTGAGCTGATGTTGCCAATTTAGTGATTTTGTCACTAGTTCTGGTGACTTTCTGTCGAAATTTTGAAAAACAAGTATTTCCGAATTACTTACAGGCAATTCTAGTAGATGGAAATCCAAATAATTGGAAAAATTGTGGAAATACTTGTTGTTTCCTTGAAACTGCTCCTTTCTTCCAGATGGCTTCAATTTCATTCAAGCTGCGCCACAGCCGGCGAGTGAGTGAGGACACGCAAAAACAAAAGGCACCTTCAATTGTATTTTAGTATAAATACCGGTGCAAAGAACGTCCGGGACATTCTTACGACTATAAACAAGAAAACCCTCTTCAGGGCGGAAGATCAAAACGTATATTCAATTGTTTTTCAGTATAAATACAAATGGAGGGAGCGCCCGGTGCATTCTTTGTGGGTTCAAGAGGCACACTTGCCCTATGAGTCTTCGCGATGAATCACTGGGACGACTGCTCGATGATGGTGTAGTTTCCGGCATTTCTTTGTTAACATTATTTTTATATTGCAAATACCATGTGTCACGTGTGTGCGCACTCATTTAAGCAAGCGCGTGCAAAACCAAAGGCACATTCGATTGTTTTTTAGTATAAATACCAGTGCAGAGATCGTCCGGGACATTCTTACATGGACTGTAAACGCGAAAACTTTCTTCGAACTTTCAGGGCGGAAAATCAAAAGGTATATTCAATTGCTTTTCAGTACAAATACGGATGGAGAGAGCGCCCGGTACGTTTTCCCATCGCATCAATTGTAAGCCCGAAAATTTTCTTCAACTATAAAGTGAACAGAAACGATAGAATCGTGCGTTATTCATTTTCTCGTTCGATCAAGGGGTACACTTGCGGTTCTCCTAAATTCGTCCGCGCTTAGTCATGTTTGTTTACGCTTACATAATGTCGACTTTTTTGATGAATCACCTACGTAATGCTCTTAATGCTTTGCAAAATGCCGATTTCTTGCACACTCAATTGTTTTCTTAGTATAAATACCGGTGCAGAGAGCGCCCGGGACATTCTTACATCGACTGCAAACGCGAAAACTTTCTTAGAACTTTCAGGGCGGAAAATCACAAGGTATATTCAATTGTTTTTCAGTATAAATGCAGGTGGAGAGAGCGCCCGGTGAATTTTCCCATCGCATCAACCGTAAGCCCGAAAACTTTCTTCGACTATAAAGTGAACAGAAACAAATGGAATCGTGAGTTATTCATTTTTTCGTTCGATCAAGGGGCACACTTGCGGTTCTCCTAAATTCGTCCACGCTTAGTCATTTTGTTTACGCTAACATAATCTTGGCTTCTTTGATGAATCATCTACGTAATGCTCTTAATGATTTGCAAAATGCCGATTTATTGCACATTCAATTGTTTTCTTAGTATAAATACCGGTGCAGAGAGCGTCCGGGACATTCTTACATGGACTGTAAACGCGAAAACTTTCTTCGAACTTTCAGGGCGGAAAATCAAAAGGTATATTCAATTGTTTTTCAGTATAAATACGGGTGGAGAGAGCGCCCGGTGCGTCTTCCCACCGCATCAACTGTAAACTCGAAAACTTTCTTCGACTATAAAGTGAACAGAAACGAATGGAATCGTGAGTTATTCATTTTCTCGTTCGATTAAGGGGCACACTTGCGGTTCTCCTAAATTCGTTCACGCTTAGTCATGTTTGTTTACGCTTACATATTGTCGGCTTCTTTGATGAATCACCTACGTAATGCTCTTAATGATTTGCAAAATGCCGATTTCTTGCACACTCAATTGTTTTCTTAGTATAAATACCGGTGCAGAGAGCGCCCGGGACATTCTTACATCGACTGCAAACGCGAAAACTTTCTTAGAACTTTCAGGGCGGAAAATCACAAGGTATATTCGATTGTTTTTCAGTATAAATGCAGGTGGAGAGAGCGCCCGGTGCATTTTCCCATCGCATCAACCGTAAGCCCGAAAACTTTCTTCGACTATAAAGTGAACAGAAACAAATGGAATCGTGCGTTATTCATTCAAATCCAAATAATTGGAAAAATTATGGAAATACTTGTTGTTTCGTTCAAACTGCTCCGTTCTTCCAGATGGCTACAATTTCATTCAAGCTGCGCCACAGCCGGCGAGTGAGTGAGGACACGCAAAAACAAAAGGCACCTTCAATTGTATTTTAGTATAAATACCGGTGCAAAGAACGTCCGGGACATTCTTACGACTGTAAACGAGAAAACCCTCTTCAGGGCGGAAGATCAAAACGTATATTCAATTGTTTTTCAGTATAAATACAGATGGAGGGAGCGCCCGGTGCATTCTTTGTGGGTTCAAGAGGCACACTTGCCCTACGAGTCATCGCGATTTTCCTAAATTCGCCCACGCTTAGTCATGTTTGTTTATGCTTACGTAATGTCGACTTCTTTAATGAATCACTGAGGCGACTGCTTATTGATGGTGTATTTTCCGGCATTTCTTTGTTAACATTATTTTTATATTGCAAATACCAGGTGTCACGTGTGTGCGCACTCATTTAAGCAAGCGCGTGCAAAACCAAAGGCACATTCAATAGTTTTTTTAGTATAAATACCGGTGCAGAGAACGTCCAGGACATTCTTACATCGACTGTAAACGCGAAAACCCTTTTCAGGGCGGAAGATCAAAACGTATATTCAATTGTTTTTCAGTATAAATACAGATGGAGGGAGCGCCCGGTGCATTCTTTGTGGGTTCAAGAGGCACACTCGCCCTATGAGTCATCGCGATTTTCCTAAATTCGCCCACGCTTAGTCATGTTTGTTTATGCTTACGTAATGTCGACTTCTTTAATGAATCACTGAGGCGACTGCTTATTGATGGTGTATTTTCCGGCATTTCTTTGTGAACATTATTTTTATATTGCAAATACCCGGTGTCACGTGTGTGCGCACTCATTTAAGCAAACGCGTGCAAAACCAAAGGCACATTCAATTGTTTTTTTGGTATAAATACCGATGCAGAGAGCGTCCGGGACATTCTTACACCGACTATAAACGCGGAAACTTTCTTCGAACCTTCAGCGCGGAAAATCAAAACGTATATTCAATTGTTTTTCAGTACAAATGCAGGTGGAAAGAGCGCCGGGTGCATTCTTCCATTGCATCAACTGTGAACGCGAAAACTTCAACTTTAAAATGAACATAAACAAATGGAATCGTGAGTTATTCATTTTCTCGTTCCGATTTAGATCAATTTCAAATAAACGTTGAATTATTTTTTAAAAATAATTTATTAAAGAGGTCGGTTGCCTTGCAAACACGCTAAATCCTGGTTATTTGAAAATGGAACTCCGTTTTTCTTCCATCGGCGGCAGTGTTTAAAACATTTCTCATCAAATCCTGTAATGGTGGCTAATTAAATTTGAAAATTTCTGTCCCGCGCGAAGCTTCTAAGTGGAAAATAGATACCGATGGATGGTACAAGAATGTAATTATTACTATTATTATTCCCAGTGCGCTCATGCAAGCTGAGACTCAAAATTTTGTCAAACCAAAAGAGATGCAAGTCGAAATTTCCTTGTTTTAGCGCGTCTGTAGACAGCCAGGAACCACCCTCAATAGTAGTATGAATTTTGGCACTTTTCTTTATCGTGGTCTTACTTGATAACTTGTAATTGGTGGCGACGTCACGTGAGCCAATTAAATTTAAATATTTCTGTCCCGCGCGAAGCTTCTAAACCAGGAGTAGCTACCGCGAGGTAGCAGAAAAAGGTTTTTCTTTTACTTTAGCACGCAACGCACGCTTCCGCAGACTCTTTTGATTATTTCTCCTCAGCACCGACCGGCTGTCATACATTCAAGAAAATAATAATCATATAACTTTATGCTGTAATTTATTATTGTATTTATAAAACGTGACGTTGTATTTCATACGTGGTGCCGTGACATGTTTTTAGGATAACTTGGCGGAACAATTAAAATTTACCCTGTATACAAGACTATGATATAAAAGAAAATATTTTAAAATCTAGAAGGATGAAGGTGAGCGAAATTCGTGCTGAGGTGGATTTTCATGCATTTTAAATTCTTATGTACAAAAAACTGCTCTAGCTTATATAAAGACAAACACATATACATAGTGATTAATAAATAGTTAATAAAAAATAATATATATTGTGTTTTTTGCCTGAAGTTTTAATAAATGACTCGAATTCAGTATCACCTTGTATAGACACCGTCGATGAACTAATTTGTTTGTTTGTCTTTATTTTGATCGGGATGCCATCTAGCACATTTTGTAATTACTAAAAGCGCCATCTACCGAATTCTCTTAACATTATTAACTACTTCCATCTATTGAGTTTTATCACTACTACTTAGATTAAAAAGGGATCGTCGCACTTCTCATTTTCTCATTCAATATTTGCTCTTTGTATCGAGCGCTTGGAAGCGTAAACGAATGAAAGACCGAGTGACCTTGAAGCAATACCGCTCGCTCTGTATCTTCACTGGGGTTCGGCAGTAAACATTAAATGCTGAATTATTCCAACGGTTTACAGGGAAGCTACAGCCACCGTAGTAAATTGTCGAAATAACTTAAGACTTAATATTTACTTGTACCGTCCGCCAAGGGTGCTATCTACTTTCTCGATCGTGTTTAAGGGTGAAAAGGTCAGAGGTGTTTTCCAGTTTTAAACTAGCGTATTGGAAAACGCCTAAATTATTTCGGTGTTATTTGCCTGGATACTCCTCCTTCAAGGTCTTTTTCACAAGGGGGGAATAATTTAATTTCGACCTGCACACGCAGAGGGTGTTGAAGTATTAACAAAAACTTAGTCCATTTTAAGCTTTGGAAGTCGTCTTTTTTTACTATGTATAAATAAGCACCCCTCTCCACACGTACATGAGCTGATTGACCCTGAGAAGGTATACATCGCGACTGAAATGTTTGTTTGCTAGGATATACAGGGTGACTGACAATTGTTCCGCCAAAGGAAAATAACAATAAGAAGCGATTTATTGCTTCTACGACGAAATTCATCATAAACTCGATTGTCTTTTGTTTCTCCTCGGTTTCTTTTTTTTTTTTTTTTAGAACAATTGAAGATTACAATCTTTTCTGTTTTGTTTTGCTGTTGACTTCCGAGTAGAAACAAGAAGTTTCCGGAAATTTCGAAGGTGATTATTTTCTTTCCTTTATCTGGTCGCGTGATTCTTCGCGAAAAAGATCGAACAGTCGTACCGAAATCGATCGTCTTTTGTTTTTGCGAAGAAAAAACGCAAAAAGCGAACGACTTGTTCGAGTTATCTCTTTTTTTTATGGGAAACAAACACTAAATTTCAAGTTCATCGATCGTCATCTGTTTTCTTTTTTTTTTTTTGTATTTCAACGAAGGAAACGAACACAGAAAAAGAAGAAAATGCCCAAAAAAAAAGGTAAAATAAACATAAATTCTTTGCAATTCCGATGACCTTTGTTTATTTTTTTTTGTTCGTCGTGAAATCGATTGGCTGCGTCGTAATTCGTCCTGAAATCGATCGTCTTTTGTTTTAATTTTTTTTTTCTCTTGTACCTGAGAAGAAAAAATGCAGGAAACGAACGACTTGCTCTTTTTTTTGTTTTCTTTCTTTTGTATTTCAACAAAGAAATCAAAAACAAAAAAAAGAGAAAGTACCAAAAAAAAAGACAAAAGAGAGAAGAAACGGTGCTTCTGTTACTGTTAGGGGATGCAATTCCGATCGGCTTTTGTTTATTTTTTTTTGGCATGGCACGTGATCGATCGTCTACTGCTTTCTTTTTTTTTTTGTACTTTAACGAAGAAAGTGGAAAAAAAAAGACAAAAGAGGGAAAAAATGATCTTGAAATCGATCGTCTTTTGTTTTTATTTTTTTTTTCTTTTGTTTCCGAGAAGAAAAAATGTAAGAAACGAACGACTTGCTCTTTTTTTGTATTTCAACGAAGAGAACGAAAACAAAAAGAAGAAAATACCCGAAAAAAAGACTTTTACTGCCAGGGATTCCTTGCTATTTTTGATTGGCTTTTGTTTATTTTTTTGTTTATTTGTTTGTTGTTTGTTTGTTGTTTGTTTGAAGCTCGTCGTGAAATCGATTGGCTGCGTCGTAATTCGTCCTGAAAACGATCGTCTTTTGTTTTTATTTTTTTTTCTCTTGTATCTGAGAAGAAAAAATGCAGGAAACGAACGACTTGCGCTTCTTTTATGTTTTCTTTTTTTGTATTTCAACAAAGAAATCAGAAACAAAAAAAAGAAGAAAGTACCCAAAAAAAAAGACTAAAGAGGGAAGAAATGATCCTGAAATCGATCGCCTTTTGTTTTTATTTATTTATTTTTTCTCTTGTGTTTGAGAAGAAAAAGTGCAGGAAACGAACGACGAGTATGGGAAAAATGCAAAAAAATTCTTGCTACATTAGTTTTCGACAAATAATTAGCCCTAGCGTCTCTTGTTAAACAATAGTGCAGATAAACAAAATGAATGCCCTCGTAAAAGTTTTATGGTAGTCACGGCAGCATGGCATCGAACGTGAATTTGACCTTCGTCTTTAGGTCAACGACCGATGCCGGGAAATACAAACTACAAAATATTTATTTGACAAATGCATGCAAATCACCTGAGAAAGAATGTTCCATATATAAAAATGTTTTGACAACCAGAATTTAACACATTACAATACCTTCGTAATCTGTTAATATCATTATAATTTCATTTTGTGTGCGACAAATTATGAATGAACACAAATCTATTAAAAGTTTAATAAATTCAAGACACGTTTGGAACTCTTCATCCTGTGTTTTTGGCGCTCTGGTTGTAAATTCTTCCTCGTCCCACAGTAAGCACTTCCTCTTTGAATAATATGTTCGACTTTGTACTAAATTCTTAATTAATTATAAACTGTTTCGTAGATCTTAATGTGTTCATTCATTAACGTACGCGATTTGATTAAAAACTTACGCACATCACCACCGACGTTCAAAACAACTGAACATAATAAAGCTTCTGTGGCCTAATAAACAGAAGAAAACTCTTCGGTGATGAATCTCAGGTCTAATAAATCGTTTCACATTGTCCAAACGACCCCAGCAATTGACAATTTTTCATATCTGTGATACGCGTTCGCGTACGCGATTTGATGAAAAATTGTATCATGCAAGTAAAACTGGGGAGAGTCGGATATAATCATTGAGAGTTAGCTTTGTCTAACACAGATAAACAGATAACAAACAATACGTAGCGCCCTCGTACGTTACGGGTCGTGCATTGACCCCACGAGCGCCTGATTTAAATCATTACGATTTCTTTTTGAGGATGAAGCAGTTGGTTCATTCCGCTCTAGTATATAATCCGCAAGAAATAACAAACAATTATTTGCGAATTTGTTAATCCAATTATTTTCGAAATGACTAATAATTACGTCGCGTAAAAGAAACAACTCGGCCTTCTGTTCCCAGTTGTTAAACGTGCGTCAAGGTCGCATTGTGCATCTATAAAAAAAAGTCCTATTATACTTCCGCATTTATAGAACGTGGCGCCATATTTCGTACGCAATGCCGCAGTTTGATTTTTTAAAATTAAATATTAATGGTTCAAAAGAAATTTTTAAACATTCTTCCCATAATTGTGACATCCATACTCTTAAGCATTTCTCTTTTTTTCCCCGAACAATTGTCAGTCACCCTGTACGATATTGTTCCTCGTTCCACCACCACCACCACTTTGAATAATTTGTTCGACTTTCAATTAAATAATTAACCATAAACTGTCTCATATATTTTTTTAAAACATGATCCCGTAATATGTTCATTCATTCGCGTACGCGATTAGATTACAAACTACGCATATCACGACCGACGTTTAAAACAGCTGAATATAATAAAGCCTTTACAGCCTAATAAACAAAAAAAATCTTTTCTTATATCCGTGACACGCATTCGCGTACGCTATTTGATCAAAAATTGTATTATGCGAGTGAAATTTGGGGGGAGCCGAGTACACTCGCTCAGCGTTAGCTTTGTTTAACACAGATAAACAGAGAACAAACGATACACAGCGCAAGTCGTGAGTCCTTGGACGTTACGGGCCGTGCATTGACCCCGCGAGCGCCAGATTTAAATCCTTACGATTGAAGCAGCTGGTACATTCCGTTCTAGTAAATAATCCGCAAGAAATAAGAAACAATTATTTACTAATTTGTTAACCTTATTTCATACGCAAGTCGAATTATTTTAGAAATTACTAATAATTAAGTTGCGTAAAAGAAACAACCCAGACTTCCTTACCCATCTGTTAAACGTGTAATAAAACGAACTGAGATGTGTGTCAACGTATCACTGTGTGTGTGTCAATAAAAAAAAAAACTTTATAGTCCTATTATACTGCCGCATTTATAGAACGTGGCGCCATATTTCGTACGCAGCTTGATTTTGGGGTATTTTTTTTAGATTAAATATTAACGGTTTAGAAGAATTTTTTTTAAATATTCTTCGTGTAATCTATGACACCCATTCTCTTAAGCGTTTTTTTTTTTGACCGAATAATTGTCAGTCACCCTGTACGATATTGTTCCTCGTTTCACCGTAAGTATTTTCACACTGAACAATTTATTCGACTTTGAATGAATTCTTAATTAATCATAAACTGTTTCATACATTTTTTAAAACATGATCCCCTAACCTGTTTATTCATTCACGTACGCAACTTGATTAAAAGCTACGCATATTGCCACCGACCTTTATGAAACAGCTGAACATAATAATCCAGTTGTTAACTTGACAGTCTCTCTTACGTTTGAGGTTAGTTCTGCGCTTGAATCCCTTTAAAATCCAATTTATGATCAAGGTAGGCCATGATTTTTACAACGTAGTTGTTAACTTGACACTCTCTCACATTTGAGGTTAGTTCTGCGCTTTGAATCTTTGAATAACGCACGCGGCTATCTCTGTTAATTTAACGTTTGTCATTTTGACGTTTCTCGACGTCTGTCATTTTAATGTTTTTCAACGTCTGTCATTTTGACGTTTCTCGACGTCATTCTGATGTTTCTTACGTCTGCTATGTTGACCTTTGTCATTTTGACATTCCTCGACGTCAATAATTTGAGAAATTTGTGGATTTATAATTTTTTTTTTAATGAGGCTTCTCTCCTTCATTTGTTTCAAGCAAGTGTTGCCAACATTTCGTAGCCTAATAAACAAAAAAGCCTTTTCGGTGATGAACCCTAAGCAATTTACATTTTCTCGTATCCGTGATACGCATTCGCGTACGCGATTTGATCAAAAATTGTATCGTGCAAGTGAAATTGGGGGGAGCTGGATATACTCGCTGGGGGTTAGCTTTGTCTAACACAGATAAACAGAGCACCAGATTTAAATCCTTACGATTTTTTTTTAAATTGAAGCAGTTGGTACATTCCGCTCTAGTAAATAATCCGCAAGAATTAAAAAACAATATTTGCGAATTTGTTAATTTTATTTCATAACCAAGTTCAATTATTTTAGAAATTATTAATCACTACATCGCGTAAAAGAAACAGCTCAGACTTCCGTTCTCAGGTTCCCAGCTGTTAAACGTGTAATAAAACGAATTGAGATGTGTGTCAAGGTCGCATTGTGTGCGTCAATAAAAAGAAAACTTTATAGTCCTACTATACTGCCGCATTTATAGAACGTGGCGCCATATTTCGTTCGTAATGCCGCAGTTTGATTTTGGGATATCTTTTTAAATTAAATATTAACGGTTTAGAAGAATTTTTTTAAACATTCTTCCCGTAATCTGTGACATCCATTCTATTATGCGTTTTTTTTTTTGGGTCAAACAATTGTCAGTCACCCTATATGATTGCATGGGTGTATTTTTTAAGGATTAAATATTGAAGTCATCTTTTTAAGTGATGCTATTTCATAAATGTTAACACGTTAACAAAAGTGCACGATGCGAGTTCATTAGGTGAGTCGTGCACGACAATGAACGTTAATAAACGCCCTCCATTATTCAGCCGCGACATAATACGCGGCCCCATTATCATCTGCCTCGGCGGCGCGGAAACGTTCGTCGGATACTTCACCCTTTTATTCGCGAGTCACCCTGCACTTCGACATTTTGAAATTCCGACGCGGCTAAAGTATCAAAGAGCCCCGGTTAATTAAAGTACAAAGCGGCTCTCGGAGCGATTTTAATGAGCCCGCGTGCGGTATTCGCATTGAGTTATCAATCGCCTTTCTTGCGATTAATTATGCATCAATGGACGGGATCATCGTCAATGGAAAATGAAAATCATCGAATTAATTTATAACAGTCAAGTTACGAGAGGTTTCCGGGCAGCTCGACGGGGAAAAGTTTGTGTGGGATGTCGTCGAGGATTCTCATACAATTTATTTTGCCTCTCGTTGCAGCGGGGTTCGCGCTTTTCGTTATCTTTTTTTGCGTTTTGTTTCCAAGAGCTTGTGCCCGAAGACACAATTTACTGCATCGAGTTTAGAGATTAACTTAGTTTCTTAACAAAGCGGATGTTGTTCTTGCGCAAAGTTGAAATTAATTGAGTACCTTTTCCGCAACAGTTTCTCAACATTAACTATTTGTTTCTATGGTCCAAAGGAATTTTCTGTTTTACCATAAGATCAAATTAATTTATAATTTGGAGTAGGGGGTGGTTGTTGCAACATGCAGGGATTATTACCAGGTGACAGTTGGTAAGGAAATTAAGTTGCTTGCAGTTAGGTAACTAATTTAACGGAAATGAGTAATTATAACTAACTTCATCATATTATACCATGAGATCAAATTAATTTATAATTGGAGTAAGTGCTATAACGTAGAACTTGGTGTTATTATTAGGTGACAGTTGTTAACGAAATGAAGCTGTTTGCAATTAACTAACTATTTGTAACTAACTTCACTGCAGAAATTAATTGAACACCTCTGCCGTAACAGATTCTCAGCTTTAACTATTTGTTTATAATACGCGAATGGAATCTTCTAGGTTTTGCACATCGTATCAATACCGTGAGATCAAATTAATTTATAATTGGAGTAAGCAATGTGTTGCTGCAACATAAGGCGCTTTCTAGATTAGCGTCGGAGTAATTCTAAGCTCTAAGTAACTGAGAGCTACTCTGACGCTAATCTGGAACACGGCTATAAAGAGCTTATTACTAGGAGACATTGAAAAGGATATAGGTGACAGTTGGCAAGAGAATAAAGTTAGTTAAGGAACTAATTTATTCACAAAAACGTCATAATACCGCACCGTCTCGACACGGCGCGACAATTTTCTGACCTGTAATTGTACGTGAAAACAAAATCGCAGCAATATCGCTGATCGTTAAGCTTTCATTCACTAGATGGCCAGTGCGGACAATTAGCGTGTCATCACAAGCTTGCAATTGTTCGCATTGGCCATCTAGTGTGTGGTAGATGGCCAGTGTGCACACTAGATGGCCAGTGAGGACAATTAGCATTTCATCGCAAGCTTGCAATTGTCCGCACTGGCCATCTAGTATGTGGGAGATGGCCAGTGCGCACACTAGATGGCCATCGATCACACTGGCCATCGATCACACAATAGATGGCCAGTGCGAACAATTGCAAGCTTGCGATGACTTGCTAATTGTCCGCACTGGCCATCTAGTGTGCGCACTGGCCATCTACCACATACTAGATGGCCAGTGCGGACAATTGCAACCTTGCGATGACATGCTAATTGTCCGCACTGGCCATCTAGTGTTCGCACTGGCCATCTAGTGTGCGCACTGGCCAGCAAGTCATCGCAAGCTTGCAATTGTTCGCACTGGCCATCTATTTTGTGATAGATGGCCAGTGCGCACACTAGATGGCCAGTGAGGACACTAGATACCCAGTGCGGACAATTAGCATGTCATCGCAAGCTTGCAATTGTTCGCACTGGATACACCGTTTTCTTTTGTTTTCGTACATTCCATCGTCGATCGTTTTTTTTTTGTTCATTGTCTGTTTGTTCATTTTTTGTCGAATTATTTGTCTCCCTTTTGTTTTCTTATCAGTCCTGAACTGATATCATTCTTCTTAGATCTTCTTTTGTTTTTTTGTTCGTCTTTCTCTTCTTTTTCGATTGATAATAAAAAGAAACTACGAACAAATGAGAAAGCGACGATTTCCGGCGCGAGTCTTTGGAAAAGTTTGAAGTCAGCCTTCACTTGTTTCGTTTGACAATTGACATTTCATACAGCGCTTTCTTTTGTTTTCATACTTTCCGTAATAGAAACGTTGATCTTTGTTTTTTTTTTGTTCATTGTTTCAGTCGATTTTTCTTTCCTTTCGTTTTCTTAACACTCTTGATTTTCAAATAATCCGCCTAATATTCTTCTTTTGTGTTTTTTTTTCGTTTGACAATTGACACTTCATGCACGTTTTCTTTTGTATTCCTACATTCCCCCGTCGATTTTCTTCATTGTCTGTTCATTGTTTGCCGAATTAATTGCTATCCTTTCGTTTTCCTATCAATTTCTTATCAATCTTCTTTTGTTTTTTTGTTCATCTTTCTCTTCTTTAGCGATTGACAATAAAAAGATTCTCAGTAAACGAAAAAGAAGATGCGAAGAAGTGCTTCCGGCACTAGTCTTTTCAAAATTCTGAAGTCAAGCCTTCATTTGTTTCTTTGTATTTCACTGTTTATTTTTTTGTCGCGATTGTTTTTCGTGTGACAATTGACATTTCATGAAATTTCTTCTTCTGTTTCGCGTTGTAAAAACGTCGACCATGTTAGTTTTTTTTTTGTTCATTGTTTTAATCCTTCTTTGTCGCCTTTCTGTTTCACTTTGTTCTCTTATCACCCTTGATTTTCGAACAATCCGCCTAACATTCTCCTTTTGTTTTTCTTTTCTTTTTTCAATTTTTATTTTGGTTTCCATTTCCGACGCGAAGCTCCTGAAAATTTCGTTTGTTTCTTTGCATTTCACTATTTAGTTTTGTTCCTTTTGATCGCGATGATCAATGATGATCGCGTTTGACAGTTGACGCCTCATATAATATCTTCTTTTGTTTTCCGCTGGCGATTTGATTTTCCTACGTTCCGCTGTAGGAACGGCGATCTTCTTTTGTTTATTTTTGTATTCATTGTTTCTTTCTTTCAATTCTTCTTTGTGGAATTTTTTGCTTTTGTTTTCTTATCAGTCTTTTTTGATATCAAACAATCCGCCTGGCATTCTTCTTATATCTTGTTTTAATTTTCGTTTGTCTTTCTTTTCTGTATTCAATTTTTATTTTGGTTTCCGATTCCGGGGCTTTTGAAAAGTTTTCAGTCAAGCCTTCTTTTGTTTCTTTGCGTTCCACAATTTTTTTTGTTTTGAAGTTTCAAATCTTCTTATACAGTTGTTTCTTTTGTTCTCTCTGCCGGCGATATGATTTTCTTACATTCTATTGTGGAAATAGTGTCTTCTTTTATTTTCTTTTTGTTCATCTCATTCTTCTTATATTATAGAATGTTTTAAATTTTCTCTTCAGTCTTGGTTTTCGAACAATTAGTCTAATCAACGATCTTCTTTTGTTTTTCGTTCATCTTTCTCTTCGGACTTCGTCGTTCTATATTCAGGTTTTTTTATTTGAAATTTTAGCTTTACTTTAATTAATTGATAAATTAATTAATTAATTTCGATCTTCTTTTGTTATTTTTTATTCATCCTATTCTTCTTATATCTTTATTTGTTTCACTCCTTCTTTGTCGAATTATTTCGTTCTCTTTTCTTTTCGTTTTCTTATTAGTCTTGATTTTCGAACAAACATTCATCGATCATCATTTGTTTTTCGTTCATCTTTCTCTTCCACTTTTGCTGTTCTCTTTCCTCGAATGTTGTTTTTTATTTTTTTTTCGAACTTAATATTCATCCACCTTTTTATTGTTTTTCGTATATCTTTGTCATCGTACTTTGTCGACTTTATTCAATTTACGTTTTGGTTTCTTACAACAATCAGACTTTTCAGAAGTATACTTACGCAGAAGAATTTAGCGCCATCTGGTAGATGTCAGGTGAACTATCGAATTCACCTGACGTCTGTTAGATGGCGGTGAATTCGCCTGAATCGATGGCCATGCCTACCACGAATTTTGTAAATTTCTTTTGAGAAATTGGTTATTTACAACAATGGCGTTTTCATCGGAAATTACTTAGAAGAATTGCGCAATCTATTAATTTCTACTTTATTCAAATTTGTTTGGCTATTTGTTTTTCCGAATAGGTTTCCGGGGTTTTCTCTTTCGATTTTTTTGTCCCTTTTAATTTTTTCAGTTTTGCAGGAAGCTTTCACTTGCTTTCAATATTTCAACAATCATCTTTGCGTAAAAGTTTAATGATGGTCTCTGTGCCATACCCTAATCCGGACTGTGGAGAGGCAAACTGCTTAAGAATGTATTCGGCGCGAGACCTCCTTCACTCCGCTCTAATTTATGCAAATTCGCGACTTTTATTCTCTTTCCTGTCTACTTCCGTCGGCGACGGTCTTTAAAATCAAGGCCCGCAGAAGCACCAGTGCGGACTTGCCCGAAATCGACGTTTTGTATGCGCATATTAACCACGACTAAATAAATAATCGGGCGCGGTTTCGTTTGTTTTACGCTTGAGGGCTTCCCAGGATCAAGCATTCCGTTTACGGTATGTTGGGTTGCCTACACTCCAACAAATTTGTTTTTTTAATTTCTCTTAATATTTACAGGTCTATTATGCGATCAAATAAAATCGCTCCTGCAGCGAACGACGTCGATACTTGCGCGAAATATTCCTTTGTGTTCGTACGAAAAACCGACTCTCTTTGGTTCGCGGCGAATGCCTCGTGCTCTGCTCTAGAACAGTTCATGAATACCGTACACACACAACTTAAATTAATTAAAATATAATTATTTATACAAAAATAACGCAGATTTGCGTTCCCGGCTGAGGTGTGTGTCAAACGGGTAGTCTAGACATTTATAGTTCTATTATACTGCCGCATTTATAAAACGTGGCATATTTCGTACGCGTTGTCGGAGTTTGATTTCGGGTAATTTTTTAATTTAGTATAAACCATTTAGGAGGATTCTTTATTCTTTATTTATTTATTCTTTATTCGGTATTACGCCGCATCTTATGATGAAAACACTTTACTAAAAGTAAATGTGATTTTTGTTTTATTTATTTTGTTGTTTTGAGTTTATTGTCAATTTTTTTTTCTTTTTGTTTTCTCCTTTCGGCAACGAGAAAAGTCGAAGTTCGCTGTAAAATTGATCTTTTGTTTTCGTAATCGAGGTCAATAAACAAATAAAAACATTTATTTTTTTTTTATTCGCGAGGACGTCATTATTTGGACATTTTCCGGGAAAATATTCAGAGAAAATAAAAGATGATCGATTTTCGTTCGTTCTTTGTCGTTCTCTCGAAGAAGTTACGAGGATCGAACATTCTCCTCTCTTATGATCGTCGTTTGTTTTTGCCTCTCTCTTTTTGTCCTCCTTTTGGCGATGAGAAAAATCGAAATTAGTCGTGAAATCGATCGCCTTTTGTTTTCGTTTTTGAGGCAGTAAATGAATAAATAGAATTTCTCAAGAAAAATTCTATTTTTTGGCACTTTTCCGAAAGATAATTACAGAAAATAAAAGACAATCGCTTTTTATTTATTCTTTGTTGCAACGAGTGATTTTTTTTAATTTTTAACGACTCTTGCCATGGAATTTGGACGACACGTCTTAGCTTTACCATAAAACAGTTGATAAAAAAAACAAATTAAAAATCACCAGGTAAATTATATTTAAAGAAGCAACGAGAATCGAAACTCTTCTCTTTCGTGTGCATCCAATCGTCTTTTGTTTTTGTTTATTTTTCTTTCGTTGATGAAAAGGGCCTTGCTTTTATGGAAACAATTGCTACAACAAACATTTGAGAAAATTTTTGCTTTTTTTTTCGTCTGGCGAAGAAAATCAAAAATTAATAAATGACAAAATTAAATGAAATCCTGTTAAAAGCAACGTCAGTTTTGATCGATCGATCAATCGATCGTCTTTTGTTTCCGTCTTGTTTTTTGTTTCGACGAAGAAAAGGCTCTTATTTTTATCGAAACAATTGCTAGAAGTCCTTTTGCATTTTCGTTTGGCGAAGGAAGAAGAAACAATGCGCGAGAGATGGCGAACTTTCTACATAATGATCGATAATTCAACTACATAATAAAATGTGGGGCCTGAAAATAAATCCGCTCGTCTAATGGTCGTATTACACATGACAAATTTGTTAACAATTTTGTTATGAAATGTAACCGTCTAAAACTGGCTTTAGAAGCAAAAAATAAATAAATAGCAAAATTAAAATAAATCGCGTTTAATGCTGCACAACGTCAATTTTGTATGAGGTAATAAAGTAACCGAGAATTAAATTTAAAATATTTATAATTCACTTTACAAATGCATATTTTTTAGGCTCATTTCTTTTTTATATGTGTATACAACAAACGAACATCTTTTATTTCTGCATTCTTTATTTTTTCGTTCTTTCGGCGAAGAGAATGCCTTTCTTTTTATAGTAGCAATTGCCATAAAATTTTGTGATTTCTTGCTTCTTGTTTTCTCGTTTGGCGAAGAAAGAAGTAAAATGCGACAGATGGCGGCTTACTACAATACGACTGAAATTTCAACTAATAAAGGGCGGTCCTGAAAACAAACCGGCTCGTCTCGGAAAGATTAAAATAAATCGTGCTGAAAGTTGCAGCTTCAATTTTGAGAAAAAACGAAGCAGAACCAGGTTTACGCTGTATATTGTCGCATTTTTGAACTCTCCAGTAAATTCTAGCCTGATGTGATGTGTCGCACCATGGGTCTGACGTGAACGGTTCTCAAGTTGTCCGTTGCGTTATTCAGATGTTTCCGCCAGAAAACAATTCGAATAACTCGGGAACCAATCGACTTACACCCAGGGTGCGACCCATCAAATCGGGCTAGAATTTGACGTAGAACTCGAAAACGCGATAATATATAGGGTGTCCCGTAACAAGAAAACCGATTTCAAGTCGTATCTCACGAACGCGATGCGCGATTATTTTTTCGTAAACGGCATTCGAACCTTCTTGAAAACACCTACAACTTCCGTAAGGAACATTTTTTTGTAAACTCAAAAATGACGGAGTAAGGAAAGTAATTAAGACGCGATCGGTTTGGATTGAGTATTTTGTTGCATTTTTGAACTCCCCAGTAAATTCTAGCCTGACGTAATGTGTCGCACCATGGGTCTGACGTGATTGGTTCTCGCGTTATTCAGATGTTTCCCCTAGAAAACAATTGGAATAACTCGGGAACCAATCGACTTACACCCAGGTTGCGACCCATCAAATTGGGCTAGAATTCGACGTAGAACTCGAAAACGCGATAATATATAGGCTGTCCCGTAACATGTAAACCGATTTCAAGTCGTATCTCACGAACGCGATGCGCGATTGTTTTTTCGTAAACAGCATTCGAACCTCCTTGAAAACACCTACAACTTCCGTAAGGGAAAATTTTTTTGTAAACTCAAAAATGACGGCGTAAGGAAAGTAATTAAGACGCGTTCGGTTTGGATTGGGTATTTTGTTTCATTTTTGAAATCCCCGGTAAATTCTAACCTGACATGATGGGTCGTACCATGGGTCTGACGTGACTGGTTCTCGCGTTATTCAAATGTTTTCCCTAGAAAACAATTTGAATAACTTGGGAACCAATCGACTTGCACCCAGGGTGCGATCCATCAATACGGGGTAGAATTCGACGTAGAACTCGAAAACGCGATAATATACAGGCTGTTTCGTAACAAGAAAACCAAATTCAAATCGTATCTCACGAACGCGATGTGCGATTGTTTTTTCGTAAACGGCATCCAAACCTCCTTGAATTCCATTTTGTTGGGTTAATTAACAGTCACCCTGTATAATGCATTGTTCTGTTTTTGCAAAAACACGAGAATTTTCGAAGAAATTCAGTTTTAACTAATTTCACCATCGTATTTTCCCATTAGGCAACGTTAAATAGTTATGGTATACCAAGACGTTTAGGTACTTTATTATTATTACCATACTAACTGAAATTGTAACATACCTCGACGTGAAACGTAATATCTGTGTGTCACGCCCAGAGCCGTATCGCATCATTTTTAAGTTACGACGACGCAAACAGAAATTTAAGCGATATTTTATGGCGAATGTATGCAAGTAAGGGGTCGCGAGGAGCAATTGCAGTTAAGATTTATGGGAAGCTTTCTCGACTAATGGCAAATAGTTGCTTGCAATTTATAATAACTCCTATGGCGAGATGGCGATGTAAATATTCACTGTTTGCGAAACAGAATTTCCATTTACAACCACATACTCGTACGTGTTTCCTCATGATTTCACTGTAATTTATTTAGAACCCACCAGATGGAGCTGAATGATTTTCGCCGATACGTTATTCTTAACTTTGCACTTTTATAGAATTCCCCCGTTTTATTTACCTAGACGAGAATGCTATTGTTATTTCTCCTGTGAAAAGAAACAACATCATTCATACTCAGTTGTATTCTTAAAAATTTCGCTATAATTTACACGGAATCCACTAGATGGAGTTGACCGGTTTTGATTGATACCTTCTCCTCAGCGTTGTATTTTTAGAAATCCCCCTCCTTCGTTATTTTTGTAATTTTGATGTTATTCGGTAGAAACAGTTTCTTCATTTCGTGTCGGTGACGTGGCAGCTCCGAAATTACAAACTGCTTTAATCAGAACACATTCGCATGTTTCGGTGTCAGGTGGCGAGGAAGATACATTCGAAATTACGTAGCCGGGAGTTCCTGGGGGGGTGTATTCAAAGTTGCGGGGCGGAGGGATGAGATGGGGGGGCGCCTCGAACATCTGGTGCGAGAATTTGCGACGAATACATGATGCTGCGTGGTTCCAAAGTAATGGTCTGCACTTGATTTATTTCCTCGCGCACGTACTTAAACCCTCTTTAGTTTACGCTCGAGGAGAAAATAAAAATAAACATTTCCTGAGAGGTGTTTTTCTTTTTCCTTTCGTTAAGGGCGCTTGCATAATATAAGTGAGCGCCATCTGTACCGTTGACAATTGAAACACAAATTCGGAAGAAATAATAAAGTCTAAATATATTAAAATGAATGTATAGGATGTTACCAAACTTGAGGCATTTATTGAAACCACACCGCAAGCACTTTATAATTAATGTACAGGGTGTTATTAAATTTAAGTCATACCTATATAAGATGTTAAATCCAAAAGTTCTCAAATAGCCTTTCAAGTTGTCATAATGTTACGAGAAGCAGGTCTAGAATTCGAACCAACGTCACGCTGGGTTAGGTTAGCTAAACGTTACAACTGTTTAACAATTGTCATCTGTCAAACGTTTTAGGAGCCAATCCGTTTCTCTACTTTCACCAAGAAATCGAAACCAATGACGAATTTTTCAATTGAACTCTCGTTATCATTTACAAAAAAATTATGGACGTGTTTATAAACGAATTGTTACAGATCCAGTGATCAACATACAAACTCGATTCATAAATGACATAAAGCGACTCGGCATATTCTAAATTCTTTTATGAAACGATTCGCTTTCTTCAATTGTTATGAAATTTTGATTGGAAATCAAGTCATTATGAAAAAGTAAGTCGCTATTAAAAAGTATGGCACCTATCAGATTTGATCATTATTAACCCCGCCATCTATTGTATTTTCGCACCACTACGAGATCATGTGATCTCCAATGTCATTATGTACATTAACCTTCAAATATTGCTGTTGCTGTCCATGTATGTTCACTTGATTCACTTTGGTGGCCGCTTTTAATTTGTTTAAATAATATGTTAACCTATACAGGTGAAGATTTTAGCGTTTGCGTAAGAACAGCAGCGCCATCCAATGGACATCATGTGAACTAAATTACGATCACGTACGTTCAACGCCGGGAAGGACAGAGAAGTTTTAGTTCCAAATAAAAATAAATAAAATAAATAAAAAAATCATACTGGGGAAGCTTTCAAGAAACAAATGAAGAACGTTATAAGTGCGCGCAAGAAAAATACAGTGCCATCTAGTGGATATCATGTGAACCAAATTTGTAATTGTAAAGGAATTTCGATTTAAAACAATTCTAAATCAAAAATCACACTGCGAAAGCTTTAAGGAAACAAATGAAGAACGTTATAAGACTATTAATTCCGCCATCTATTGAATTTTGGCACTACTACGAGCAAATTAGTATTCAATTACATTTCGCGTTTTATTACTTAATGCCTTGGCCATCCTTGCGAGTTCGTTTAGTTCCGTTTTATAGCTGCTTTCAATTCGCTTAGATAATGTAGGATTTAACGTACGCGCAGGGAAACTACAGCGCCATCTAGTCGACATCATGTGAACCAAATTGATAATTGTAAAGAAAGAAAAGAAAATTTCGTTCCAAACAATTCTAAACCAAAAATCAGGCTGGGAAAGCTTTAAGGAAACAAATGAAGAATGTTATGAGATTATTAATTCCGCCACCTATTGAATTTTGGCACTACTACGAGAAAGTCAGTATTTAACCACATTTTGCATTTCATTACTCAATGCCTGGGCTATTCGTGCGAGTTCGTTTAGTACAGTTTTATGGCTGCTTTCAATTCGCTTAGATAATATAGAATTTAAGGTGCGCGCAAGAAAACTACAGCGCCATCTAGTGGTGCTTAAACTTAAGTGGTGCCATCTCTGTAGATTTTCTAGGACCGTATTTGAATGTGCGCCATCTATGTGGATTTTCCAAAATATTTGATATTTGAATGTCGCCATCTCTATAGATTTTCTAGGATATATTTTTAAGCGCGAAATTTGAAGAAAAAGACGAAGTGGCATTGTTTAGAGTGTTAATTTCTGATGAAGAAAATTAAACAAAAGAAAGTCAACCGCAGGTAGGAAATTTATCGCAAAATAAACTCAAAATGAAAAGCAACTCAAATAAACAAAACAAAAGACAACAACGTAGAACATTTAAAACAACTCGTTAAGCATTATTTGCATTTCGTTGTCGTATTGTTACTTTAATTTACTCGAGTAGCGCCATCTTTGTAGATTTTCTAGGACTGTATTTGAGTAGCGCCATCTCTGTAGATTTTCTAGGACCATATTTGAATAGCGCCATCTCTGCAGATTTTCTAGAACTATATTTTTAAGCGGTTAATTTGAAGAAAAAGACGAACTTGAGTGGCGCCATCTCTGTAGGTTTTAACAGCACAGTTTAGAGTGTTAGTTTATGATTAAAAAAAAATCAAACAAAAGAAATCAACCGCAGGTAGGAAATTTATCAGAAAACTTCTAGGAAACTTCTGATTATCTACTCTAGAGCAGTCAATCGAAAACATCACTATCGAACCATTTTTGAGTGGCGCCATCTCTGTGGATTTTCTAGGACTATATTTTTTAAGCGCGAAATTAAAAAGTTCTTAATTCAACTGTTGTCTAATTTGCGTTTTTAATGAGGGTATGAATTCAGCTGTGATTTCCTTAATTCAGATGAATTCTTCGCTCTCTGTTTTCTCTTCAAATGTATAAATAAATTGTATACCAACCGGGTGTCTTAAAGTGAAAATTCCCCCAGAATTCCGTGTTCTCATTACATTAGAAAATTGACCCGTTCGCGTTCGTTCGTCGCAGTGCGGCTGCATCGGTCCTAGTGCAATTCGGACGACTGGTACGAAGCCCCCGACGATATTATCGCGTCACGCGAGCCCCTGATTTATGAACGCCCCCGGAACTACAAATACCGGTCCTCCGTTTCCGGCGTACGCAAATGAGGGCCGCCGGAGTGCGGCGCTCCGGCGGAGATGGAGACGCGCTGCTTCCGACACGCAGAAGCTTCGAGGCCCTTAATCTCATGAAAGAAACATTAAAGGGCTCGTATTTCCATCCGGCTCTGAAATGCCGGGGCCCGTAAAGCTCTTAACGTAAAACAAAGGAAGGATTTGTTACAAGAACTTGCTCTCACCTACAGGGAGAGTTTTAAGTACGGAGTATCTCAATTAGCTTTTCTCTGAGATTCCAAAAAATGAAGATATTTTCTTCGCCCAGAAAAAAATTAAATGAAATTTCTGCATATCATCGCGGAAATTGAATCGCCCTCGCCAAAGAGAAAAGCAGCTGTAGACCATCTGCTACTGACGTTAACGTGTCGATAGGAAATGAAATGAAATTACCCCGATGAATGAGGTATTGTTTACTGTGATAGCCATATGCCAGATAGCCAGGAATTCCTAAAAGTTGTTGAAGAAACTCACCTCTCACATAACTGACAAAAAATTAACAAATTATTAAATTCGTTTGCAAATCAAAATTGTCAAGTGAATTAAAAAAAATTGTTTAGTTTCATAAAAAAAAAAAGAAAAAATTAAAAACCATCTCTCACAATGTAAATTACATTAAAACAAATGAGTGCGGTAAATCCCTTGATGGCGTATTAATACAGAGGGACAGACACCGCACGTAATTCAATAAATCCATGACACCACCGGCCAACGATGAGGCCCCGGCTACCCTTCAGGAAGTATTAAAAAAATCAACTGTAATTAATCACGAAGGCCATCGTCCCTACATACGTGTGTTACTAAAAATAATCCGCTTAAAACCGGGTTTCGTACGCTCCTAAAAAGTGGTGTACATGCACGCCTTACTCCCCCGTATAAAAACCGACCGACGGTTTTACCCTGTCACAGTGGCAGATTTTTTTTTAATCCTCCGAATTCATTATTACAATGAACATTTATCTGCGTGGGAATTTGGGCAAAGCACTCTTTAATCGCATCTTTTTTCTAAATAATTTATTATGTACAGAGGGCCCTAAACAATTTCATTTATTTATTTATCCAAATACCATTGCATTTGTTTTAGATATTTATTGTTTAGTGACATCGTTAATATTTGAGGAATTGCAGCGAAATTAATTTCCTGTCATGTAGGCAATTTTCAATATCGGTGTCATCTCACTGAGTGTTTAAATTAAAAAAAATAATAATAACAGAAAGACGTTCTTTTCTCCAAGTTTCTAATTAAATTTTAAATATTAATTAAATAACGAAGTATAGTCCGAGAAAATAGCGACACTCAAATTCGCTTTTATTTATAACCAAGGAGAGGGATTTTTAGGGCATGACGTAGGATAACGTAATGAGAACACGCACTACAACGCCGACTGTGCGTGCTGCGTACTGCGTCATCCCCTAAAAATCCCGCTCTTTGTTTATAACACAACACAAAATTTGACTTAGTTTAGAATCTTTCATCAACAGTAGAATTGATCTTAAATTTAAATTTGAAATTATTTATTACTACTGGTTACCCCATCCTTTTCTTTTCCCATACCATACGCTTAATTCTTTAAATTAATTAAAAAGAAATTTCATTGTAATTAATTAATAACTTATCAATTTCATTGGATTTTATTTATCTACTACAGATCGCGTAGAAGAAATACAGTCCGAGAAATTGAAAAGAGATGGCGCCACTCATTTTGTCTTTATTTTAATGACAAAGCAAAGTTTAACATAGTTTAGAGTTTGAGCCTTTCAACAACGGAATTAGCATCAAATTTAAATTTAAAATAATTATTGTTTGTTTGCTATCTTTTGTTTCATTTCTTAATTCAATTTTTCAGAAAATTAATACCTAAGAAGGAAATATGATTAACTCTCAATATTAAAAAAAATCATTTGGTCAATTTCGTTGATTTTTAGGTAGGTACGTGTATTTTTCTTCTGTTTATTTATTTTTTTGTTTGTTTATTTTTTGTTTTCTATTTCATTAAATTTTTTGTTGTTTCTATATATTTAAAATTTTTCTTCCAATTTTTCCATTTGGCAGAGAGTGAGAGAGTAAAACAAAAGATGATCAGCAACAAATGTAAAATGTTATGTCGATTGTCTTTTGTTATTGTTTTGTTCTCCTCTGATTATTAATTTGTTTATGATTTGTTTTCTATTATCAATATAATTTTTTGTTGTTTCCATTTTCAATTTTTTTCAATTTTTTCATTTGGCAGAGTGTGGAAAACATTGAGAGAGAGAGAAGACAAAAGGTGATGAAAAAAGCACAGCAAACAAATGAACAAATGTGTCGATCGTCTTTTGTTACTACTTTCTTCCTCTCGAATTTGTTCATTTGTTCGTTTATTTATTTTTTGTTTTTGATTATCCATTGAATTTTTTGTTTGTTTCTACTTTCAATTGTTTTTTTCAATAATTCCATTTGACAGAGTGTGAAAAAAAAATTGAGAGAGAAAAGAGAACAAGAGGTGATCAAGAAAAGCGCAGCAAACAAATTTAAAATGTGTCGATCGTGTTTTGTTATTACTTTCTTCTTCTCGAATTTGTTCGATGGTTTATTTTTTGTTTTTGATTATCAATTTAATTTTTTTTGTTTCTACTTTCAATTGTTTTTTCCAATTATTCCATTTGGCAGAACGTGAAAAAAATTGAAAGAGAAAGGAGAATAAAAGGTGATCAAACAAAGCGCAGCAAACAAATTTAAAATGTGTCGATCGTCTTTTGTTATTACTTTCTTCTAATAGAATTTGTTCATTTGTTTATTTTTGTTTTCTATTATCAATTTAATTGTTTTCCATTTTGTCCATTTGGCGGAGTGTGGAAAAAATTAAGAGAGAACATACAAAAGGTCATCAAGCAAACCGCAGCAAACAAATTTAAAATGTGTTGATCGTCTTTTGTTATTGTTTCGTTGTCTCGAATTTATTCATTTGTTTACTTTTGGTTTATGATTATCAATTTAATGTTTTGTTGTTCCTACATTCAATTGTTTTTTCCAATAATTTCATTTGGCAGAATGTGAAAAAAATTGAAAGGGAAAAAAGAACAAAAAGTGATAAACAAAGATCAGCAAACAAATTTAAAACGTCTCGATCGTCTTTTGTTCTCTCGAATTTGTTAATTTGTTTATTTTTTGTTTTCTATTGTCAATATAATTTTGTTGTTGTTTTTATTTTCAATTTTTTTACAATTTTTCTATTTGGCAGGGTGAAAAAAAAAATGAGAGTGAAAAGAGAACAAAAGATGATCAAGCAAAGCGCGGCAAGCAAATTTAAAATGTGTCGATCGTCTTTTGTTATTGCTTTCTTCTAATAGAATTTGTTCATTTGTTTATTTTTTGTTGTTTCTATTTTCAATTTATATTCCAATTTTTTCCATTTTATGAAAACATTGATGAGAACGAGAAAAAAAAAACAAAAGATGATCGAACAAAGCGCAGGAAGCAAATTAAAAATGTGTCAATCATCTTTTGTTATTACTTTCTTCTCCTCGAATTTGTTCATTTGTTTATTTTTTGTTGTTTCTATTATCAATTAATTTTTTTGTTTTTTCAATTTTCCCCCATTTGGCAGAGTGTGAAAACATTGATGAGAACAAAAAAAAAACAAAAGATGATCAAACGAAGCGCAGCAAGCAAACTTAAAATGTGTCGATCGTCTTTTGTTATTGCTTTCTTCTCCTCGAATTTGTTCATTTGTTAATTTGTTTATTTTTTTCTTTTCTATTATCAATTTAATTTTCCTGTTGTTTCAATTTACAATTTTTTTTTCAATATTTCCACCATTTGGTAGAGTGTGAAAACATTGCTGAGAACGAGAAAAAAAAAACAAAAGATGATCAAAGCGCAGCAAGCAAATTAAAAATGTGTCGATCGTCTTTTGTTATTGCTTCTTTTTTGTCCTCGAATTTGTTCAATTGTTGATTTTTTAGTTTCTATTGTCAATTTAATTTTATTGTTGTTTAAATTTAGATTTTTTCAATTTGTCCATTTGGTAGTGCGTGAAAAAATTGCCGAGAACGAGAGGAAAAAAAAACAAAAAATGATTAAGCAAATTTAAAATGTGTCGATCGTGTTTTGTTATTGCTTTTTCTTTGTCCTCGAATTTGTTCAATTGTTTATTTTTTGTTTCCCCGTTTCGATTTAATTTTCTTGTTTCAATTTTGAATTATTTTTCCTCAATATTTCCATGTCTTTAATTTATTATTTGGCAAAGCGCAAAAAAAATTGAAGAGAGAAAAAAAACAAAAGATGGTCGCATACAACACGACAAACAAATTTACAATGTGGCAATGCTTTTATCCAGATTCTCAAATGTTTTTTTTTGTTTTACAATTTGTTTCTTTTTTTCAATTTTTTCATATCAATGTTCGCCCTTTTAATTTAATTTTTTTGTACAATAGAATATGAAAAAAATTTAAGGCAGAAGAAAAAGAGGATGGTAAACGAATTTCTCATGTGTCGATTGCTTTTTGTTTTCGCTCTTTCTCTCCTTCCCATTATTTCCAACTTCTAAGGCGTCCAGCTCTTTTCTTTTCAGTCCTCGAGAAAATGGAATGAGTTGGCGCCGCTCAAATTTCTTTTTTTTTTTTAATGACAAAGCATAACTCTTATAGAGTTCGGGACTTACAGCAACAGAATTAAATTAAAATTGAAGTTATTTTGTTGTTTCTGACTGCTATCCTTTTCTTTTACTCCCCCACTCGTTACATTCTTTTTAATTCAATTTTTCTTTTTAGTTTTTTCTTTTTAGCATCTAGCATATTTTAGATATTTCAAATTTGACTTTCAAAATATGTAATTCAATAAGGCAAACAGAGACGGCACCACATTTTTCTAATAAAAAAAAATGTTGTCCAAATCAACTCGTTTTCAATTGACTTTTATACGAATAACTACGAACATGTTTGGTATTTTTTTTTGTAACAAAACTGAAACACCAATGATTCTCTTAACAATCGAATAATTCCGTTGCATTTCCGTTTCAGTTGTTTGCAGTAATCCGGACCATAAAACGACGCCCTTATCGGCCCCCCTAACTCGTTTATTCGACGTATTGGAAATCGGAAGCGCGGTCGTTTTAAGTAAACATTTGCTTTTGTGTCTGTGGTCAAACCCATTTCCAATAAATTCGAGATTGGAGATAACCGGAACCGCGAAAGAGGAAAATCCGGGGGTGTTAACGACGGAACTATTAAGGTCCAGAAATAGAAAACCATTGTAAAACGTTTTTTTTTTTAAACGCGCTTTTTTACGTGCTGAACAAGCTTTTTACTAAATAATATTAATTAAAAAGAAAAAGACAAGCAACTACATTCATTTACTGTTTTTCAAAATTTCTAATTAAGAAATTTCTTTATTGTTGTCAAAGGACAGCTTGAAAGTAATGGGAAAATTTAACATTTTTTTGTGACTTTTATTATTACAAAAACAAATTAGTCGTTTTTTATTTAAATATTTGTTTTGTTGATTTTTTCTTTTTCCAAACATAAACAGAACAAACAAGCAGAATACGTAAGCAATTGATAATATGAATCCCTTTTTTTAAAGAATTTTAATTTATATTTACTTAACTTGTTGTTTTAATAACTTTTTTAATCTAAAAAAATTGTATTTTGATTTGAAAAAAAAAATATACAAGGTGACTGATAATTAATCCGACCAGACGATGTCCGAGGGGTATGGGAAAAATATTAAAAAATTCTTTTAAATAGTTTAAAAAATTACCCCAAAATCAAGCACTAGCACGAAATATGACGCCACGTTTTATAAAAGCGGCAGTATAATAGGACCTTAAAGACCCGCTTGACACGAACCTCAATTCGTTTTATTACTCGATTAACACACACAAATCTGAATTGTTTTTGTATAAATAATTATTTGTTAATTAATTTAAGTTATATGTGTACGGTATTCATGAACTGTTCTAGAGCAGCGCGCGAGGCATTCGCCGCGAACCAAAGAGAGTCGGTTTTTCGTACAAATACAAAGGAATATTGCGCGCAAGTATCGAGCAGGTGTTCAAAATGAGGCCGCTTTTATCCTTTGTATGGGATAATCTATTTCAGGTGATTTGCATGGATTTGTAAAGTAAATATTCGTATTTCGTTCGTATATCACAGCATTGGTCGTTGACCTAAAAACGGAGTTGACGTAAAATTCCACTTAAAGGTCAAGTTCACGATGCCACGCCGCCGTATCATAAAACAATAAAAAAAACTTTATAAGGGTAGCTATTTCGTTCATCTGCTCTTCTATTTTTTAACAAGGGGCGCATCGTCGTTCTTGGTGTTAATTTTTGACTAAATATTTCACGAAAACTAAAGTAGAAAGAACTTTTTAACATTTTTCCCATACTCTCGGACATCGCTTCTTTTAGTGGTTTCATTTTGTCGGGTTAATTAACAGTCACCCTGTATGTAGCTCAATAATATAAGCAGAGATGGCGCCACATAAATTGTTATCATAATTAACTGGCTAAAAGTTTTAAATAACTTTTTTATTTCCTACTAATGTCGGGCCTTTTAAAAGAATTTTTTGAATTTTACATTATTTCAAATTGGACTTTGAAAAAAAAAATATAGTTCACTAAGATAAACAGAGATGGCGCCACAGAAATTAATTTCTTCTATTTGTTTCATATAGAATGCAAATTCTGTTTGTTTGCGTTAGAATCGCCTCATGTAGCCCTACGTTGAGCCCCACGTTGAGCCCCAACTTATGTAATGTTTATTTTCTGGAACCCCACGTTGGTTGCCAAATTTATGAGCTGTTTTCTTTTGCTCCTCATGTTGTGCTTCTTTTTATATACATCGTCGTCCATCTTGTAGCTTTCTCTTTTTGAATTTTATTCTGCTAGGATCCGTCGCAGGTTCTGCAATTTTCTTTGTGCGGAAGTGATTATTTGTTGTTTCTCTTCATTATGAATTGCTTCTTTTGTTTCCTTTAATAATAACAAGTTATTAAATTTCTTTTGCTTTTCTTATTATTATAAGATTCTTTGCAGACGATGGACAACTGCACTTTCTAACTTTTACTTTACAGTTATCTTCTGTTTCCTTTTCCGACGTTCTCTGTTGTACAGTTTTTTTACGTAACAGTTTATCAGTTGTTTTTCATTTAGCTTTTATTATTATTAGTAATTTAATCACAGATGACCAGAGCTGTATCTCATTCGTCAGGGGGCAGTCTTTTTTGTGTTTACTCCAGAGGTTCTGTTAGCGCCCCAATTTGAGGATGCGATCCTATTTGCGGGCCAATCATTAACGGATGCGGTTTGCGACGTCTTGATTCTGACTCTGCTCTTTTCAACGACTGACTTCGATGATGTTGGTAGACTGTGAGAACTTTCAGATCGATTTTATTCCCGGTGTTCCTTTCCTCCAACGTATGGAATGCTTGGGAACTTCTCGAACGATTTGAATACCAGGGATGTTCCTCTTCTCCTCTTCTACAACAGGTGGCATCCATAATGCCGATGAATGTGTGGGAGTGTGAGTGATCTTTCGACAATAACTGCACAAGAGGTGTGTGTGATGATGAATGCTTCCGAAAATGACTGCATAGAAGTCTTGCATATGCTTCCGACAATGATTGCACAGAAGGCTTGTGTGTGCTCCCGACAATGATTACTTAAAAAGCTTTGGGTTACTTCTCTTCTCCTCTTCTACAACAGCTGGCGTCGATAATGCCGATGAATGTATGGGAATGTGAGTGATCTCTCAACAATGACTGCACAAGAAGTGTGTATGGTAGTGAAAAGGCTTCCGAATATGACTGAATAGAAGTCTTGCGTGTACTCCCGATAATGACTGCACAGAAGGCTTGTTGTGCTTCCGATAATGATTACACAGAAAGCTTTGGGTTGGTCCTCTTCTCCTCTTCTACAATAGCTGGCGTCGATAATGCCGATGAATGTGTGGGAGTGTGAGTGATCTCTCAACAATGACTGCACAAGAGATGTATGTGGTGGTGAATGCTTCCGACAATGACTGCATAGAAATCTTGTGTGTGCTTCCGACAATGATTACACAGAAGGCTTTGGGTTGCTCCTCTTCTCCTCTTCTACAACAGCTGGCGTCGATAATGCCGATGAATGTATGGGAGTGTGAGTGATCTCTCAACAATGACTGCACAAGAGGTGTGCATGGTGGTGAATGCTTCCGAAAATGACTGCATAGAACTGTTGTATGTACTTCCGACAATGACTGCACAGAAAGCTTGTGTGTGCTTTCGACAATGATTACAAAGAAGGCTTTGGGTTGCTCCTCTTCTCCAACAGCTGGCGTCGATAAGGCCGATGAATATGTAGGAGTGTGAATGATCTCTCGACAATAACTGCGAAAGAGATGTGCGTAGTGGTGAATGCTTCCGACAATAACGGCATAGAAGTCTTGCGTGTGCTTCCGACAATGACTGCACAGAAGGTTTCTTTGTGCTTCCGACAATAATTACACAGAAAGCTTTGAATTGTTCCTGACAATGTCCGCACAGGAGATTCGGTGTGTGTTTCCGACAATGCCTGCACGGAACTGTGCCTCATTAGTCTAGAGGTGTAATTGAATCACAGATGACCAAAGCTGTATCTCATTCGTCAGGGGACAGTCTTTTTGTATTTACTCCAAAGGTTCTCTTTTGAGGACGATTCGAATATCACGTGTGGTCCTCTTCTACAACAGCCGGCATCGATAATGCCGATGAATATGTAGGAGTGAGAGTGATCTCTCGACAATAACTGCACAAGAGATGTGCGCGATAGTGGATGCTTCCGACAATGGCTGCTTAGAAGTCTTGTGTGTACTTCCGATAATGACTGCACAGAAGGCTTGTGTGTGCTTCCCACAATGACTGCACAGAAAACTTTGGATTGCTTCTGACAATGTCCGCACGGGAGGTTCCGTGAGTGTTTCCAACAATGCCTGCACGGAACTGTGCCTCATTGGTCTAGAGGTGTAATTGAATCTAAAGGTTCTCTTTTGAGGACAATTCGAATACCACATGTGTTCTTCTTCTACAACAGCTGGCGTCGATAATGCCGATGAATGTGTGGAAGTGTGAGTGATCTCTCGACAATAACTACACAAGAGGTGTACGCTATGGTGGATGCTTTCGACAATGACTGCACAAGAGGTGTGCACGATGGTGGATGCTTCCGACAATGGCTGCATAGAAGTCTTGTGTGTACTTCCGATAATGACTGCACAGAAGGCTTGTGTGTGCTTCCGACAATGACTGCACAGGAAGCTTTAGGTTATTCCTGACAATATCCGTACAGAAGGCTCGGTGAGTGTCTCCAATAATGCGTGCACGGTTTGCGTTGGTCTAGAGATGTAATTATATCACAGATGACCAGAGCTGTATCTCATTCGTCAGGGGGTTTACTACAACGGTTGCCCTAGCGACCAGATGCGGTTTCGCTTTAATTTTGTTTATTTGTGACGATCGACATCGTTGCTTTGTTTTGTCGACACTTCGCACGTATTTGTCTACATGACATTGACGTTGTCACTCTGACGTTTCTTGATGCCCGTCATTTTTACGTTTGTCATCGTGACGTACTTAGTTGATCGCCGTGCAACGTGCGAGCCCCCACAAAATTGTTCCCAAAAAGAAAATGTATTCTGTTTTCACTTCTTTTTTAAATTTCCGTTAATACCGACCTCGAGATGTTATTGATTTCGAGTTTGAAAAGGCACTTGATCTTATCATCACAAGCGTGTGGTGGATCTACCCCAACCTAGCCGACTTTAATTTAATATATTATTTAGATTGGCTCGCGTGCAAATATCGAAAGGGTAAGTGGAAAGTTCGCACGCAAATTACTACACCCCCGACAGAAACTTACGAATTACAAAAAAAAATTAAACAAAGAGAATCGTTCTGAACCAATCAAAAATAAAATTTAAAAAGAAATAACTCAACACTACAATTGGCACGACTTCAAAGTGGCAATCTTTGATTGTTTAACGTAATACAATTCTGAAGAGTTACTTTGAACGAACGTTTGATTATGGAAAGTGACATTTGACTGACATTGTTCAGAGAATTTTAATTAACATTTGAAGACCCACGACGCATTTTGTTTTTTGGGTTGAAACAACTTCGCCACAAGCAACATCCATTAAGTACTAAGGTCAACAGCAATAATAATAAATTTTCGCCCCGATGTAAATGGAAGCACCAACTCGAGACTAATTTAAATTTGACCCGAAGACGAAGCGCCCCATTAGATTTTAATAAGCCAGAGCACAGACGTCCGAAAACTGAAACACGATTATAACAAAAATCGAAGTGCATCGTTCGATATGATTAACAAACTCACTCTATATTTTATAAACAAACATCAAGACGCCTTCCTGCTGAGAAATCCTAACAGAACACAGGAAATGTTATAAAATAAAAGGATTATCACCGACTGGTAAAAACCAAAACGTTTTATAAACAAACATTAAAACTGCATTTTCGCTTCCAAGTCTTAATAGGAAAGCAAACAGAATAGCTTCGCAAGGAGCGCAAATATTATTACGGGGAAGTCTCGAGCGTGGGTACTTGAAATTGGAATTTCACTGCCGAAAATAGAAACGAGGGAACAAACGGAAATTTAGTTTGGGAATCTGAATTAACTCTGACAGACGTGTAATAATAAGAAGTAAATATGTGATGGGTATTTGCGAAAGCACCGCCGTCTTTCCGAAAGCTCTCACGAAAATATTTAATTTATAAAACACGATGTTTATTCTTCTACGTAAACAGGGTATCTACATACATATAAAGGAAGGGCGGTATTGATTCGTTTCTTGGTGCAATTTCGTATTCATACTGCTGTATTATGTCAAAATTGATTTTATAAAGAAAACAACTTTTGATAACAAACATGACTAAGTCATGACAAAAAAATATTAATATAAATTTTGGCGTTTTTCGTTTATACAGAATACGTTAGCAATTACATAATAATATTTAAAAAAGAAATATTTTAATTTAATTATCTTGTTAAAAGTTGTAATAATTTTCTTAATCTGTGCCAAGTTAAATCCGGCCCTGGCACTCATAAGTCTGGCTTCTGTTAATGAGACACACAGAATTAACAAAGCCACACACTTCCAAACACACGAAATAAATACTCAAGGTATAATAGAAACGTCCAGAAATAAAACGACGAACTCCTATAAATAATTCGGGAAATTCTGCGAATAATGCCACGCATGAAATTTTAAGCCAAGTGCAGACGTAAAACAAATGTGGGCCAGTAGGGACGCCCTCTTTGCCTTAAAGGGCCAGCGGGTTCCTTACAGGCGAATGTCGGTGAATCCCCCATGCGGATGTTAAGGGAGCGCTTGCCATATACGGGTCGCACATGAGGTGGAAAGAAATGAGCCCAAAACAGCTCGACGATACACGCACTGAATTATACAGGGGATTTTCATTAAGTTTAGTGGATAGAATTTTCTTTCATTTATTTATTCTTTTTTCGAATATCATTTATTAATCACTCTCCTTCAATACGAGAAGCTCGTGCTTCGCTTTGCGCAACAATATTGCATTATTGTCTTTCGGCCTTAGCCACTCCAGACAGTTACTTCTTATGTTTTAGGATCTAAGTCATCAGCCTTAGCCCTAGTGGGATTCTAAACCACAGCGCCGAGCGACATGCCTTGCTGCGTTACGTTCTTTTGATATTCAGAGTAGGCCATGTTAGGGTGACATTTTTGTTGGTATCACTTGATTGACGTTCAATTTTAATTTCATGGCTACATTTTTGAATGATGAATGTTTTGAATGCCACTGTTGCCAGCTCGACTGTGGCGTATAAATGAAGGTAAGTAGGTACGTTCCGTTTGTCCACTCACTTGGCAACACTGACACTATCATAATTTTTTTCGCGTCAGATTTTCACTTCAATCAAAATACATTTAGTAACTTAACAAAAAAAAACTTGGCCCTCTAAGATATCTAAAGATCGTAAATGGATTATAACTGCTAAGACCCGGTATTTCAGTCACAGATTAACTTTAATCTTCAGTTTATTTCCACGGTAACAATTATAAAAACAATTGTTGCTATGGCAACAAACTTAAGATTAAAGCTAATCTATGACTGAAAGACCGGACCTTAGTCGCTGGATAACCCAACGAGATTAAATAAATTTATAATCGGAGTGGGTTGTGACTGTTGCAACAACACAGTTGGCAACACTGACTAACATCAAATTTTAATAACTGCCAAATTTGTGAAGTATTAAGAAATTCGATTTGAAATTGGAGATTACAAATTTATTTTTTTGAACACTCAGACAAGAAATAAAACATTGGCAAAGCACAAATCTAGCCGCCAATCTCAGTGTCAAACATATTTAAAGCCTTGCGATTTCTTTTTCTGGATGACGCACCTGGTACATTCCGCTCTAGTAAATAATTTGCGAGGAGACGTGTGCTCTCGGACGTTACGGGCCGTGCATTGACCTCCGCCATCAACATATCACAAATCTAACCTCGAATCTCAGTGTCAAACATATTTAAAGCCTTGCGATTTCTTTTTCTAGATGAAGCACCTGGTACATTCCGCTCTAGTAAATAATTTGCGAGGAGACGTGTGCTCTCGGACGTTACGGGCCGTGCATTGACTTCCGCCATCAACATATCACAAATCTAACCTCGAATCTCAGTGTCAAACATATTTAAAGCCTTGCGATTTCTTTTTCTAGATGAAGCACCTGGTACATTCCGCTCTAGTAAATAATTCGCGAGAATTAACAAGTAATTATTTACACAATTATATGCGATTTGTTATGTCAATGAAAAACTTTTGTTAATCAATTGTAAACACTCAGACAAGAAACAAAACATTTGCAAAGCACAAATCTAACCTCAAATGTCAGTGTCAAATCTGTCAAATACCATCGCCTACTTTTATTATAAATTCAATGACTTCCATGTAGGCACATTAGAAAGCTCCATGTTTCTTCTCTCTTTGTTTTCCCTAAGGAATCCAAAATAGTGTTACCAATTTAATGATTTTGTCACTAGATTTGGTGACTTTCTGTTGAAATTTCAAACAACAATTATAAAAACAATTGTTGCTATGGCACCAAACTTAAGATTAAAGTTAATCTATGACTGAAATACCGGACCTTAGTCACTCGACAATCCATCGCAACGAGATTAAATAAATTTATAACCGTACTAGGTTGTGGCAACACTGGCTAACATCAAATTTTAATAACTGCCAAATTTGTAAAATATTAAGAAATTCGATTTGAAGTTGGAAACTACAAAGTTATTTTTCAAAACACTCAGACAAGAAACAAAACATTAACAAAACACAAATCTAACCTCGAATGTCAGTGTCAAATATGTCAAACACCATCGCCCACTCCGACAGAAACAAAACCAGATCGTGCGATGATGGTATTTATTTCTGATCTTAAACAAATGACATTTCGATTGATTTTTGATTTCAAACAAATGCCAATCGTCCGAATGGCATTTGCATTTTCCGAGAATGACAAAAAAGAAGCCTAAACGCAAAAAAAGAACAAAATCGATAATAAGAAGAATCGATAGATGGCGACAGAGACAAAAGCTGATCGTTCGATGATGGTATTTATTTCTGATTTTAAACAAATGACGGTCGTCCAATTGGCTTTTTGCATTTACTGAGAATGACATAAAAAACCTAAACGCAAAAAAGAACAAAATCGAGAATAAGGATAGATGTCGACGGAAACAAAAGCAGATCGATCGACTGATTTTGAACAAATGACTTTCCATTTTCTGAGACTGACTTTTGAAAAAATTTAAGCACCAAAAAAAACACAAATTCCAAATCAGAGAAGATCGATAGGTGTCGACAGAAACAAAAGCAGATCGTTCGATGAAGAATGACGACTTTTGGAAAAACTTCGACGAAACAAGGCCGCAAACAAAGAAAGTCGTTTGACATTGATGGAAACAAAATAAGGTCGATCGGTGCAACAAAAGCAAAAGCAGATCGATCGGCGTTTATTTCTAATTTTAAACAAATGACAGTCACTTGATTGACTCTCGCAAAATCCAAAAAAGGAAGAAATACAAAAACGTAGAAAATCAACTGACATTGACAGAAACAAAATAAGATCGATCGATGCCGACAGAAACAAAAGAAGATCGATCGATATTGGCATTTACTTCTGATCTGATTTTAAACAAATGACATGTCGATCTTATTTTTCAAAACACTCAGACAAGAAAAAAAACATTAACAAAACACAAATCTAACCTCGAATGTCAGTGTCAAATCTGTCAAACACCATCCCCCACTCCGACAGAAACAAAACCAGATCGTGCGATGATGGTATTTATTTCTGATCTTAAACAAATGACAGGCGTCCAATTGAGTGGGAATGACATAAAAAACCTAAATGCAAAAAAAGAATAAAATCGAAATAAGGAGAGTTGGCGTTTATTTCTGATTTTAAACAAATGACAGTCAGATGATTGACTTTCGCGAAATCCAAAAAAGGAACAAATACGAAAACGCAGAAAATCGACTGACATTGACAGCAACAAAAGAAGATCGATCGATATTGGCATTTACTTCTGATCTGATTTTAAACAAATGATCTTGTCACGTTTGATTTTCGCAGTTTCTGAAAATGGCAACTTTTGGAAAAATTCAAACGCAAAAAGTCGCCATAAATTCTCACTAACGCACTTACATATTTTTTTATGTACAGGGTGTCATTCAACTTGAGTCATTTGCAAGTAAAATTCCCACTAACGCATTTTCATATTTTGATTCATGTACAGGGTGTCACTTAACATGAGTCATTTGCGCCGTAAAATTCCCACTAACTCGTTCCAACAAATAAACGAATGCTACCTACTTTGTTTTCTAAGACAGTGAATCATAAAACTAAAATCAAAATGAACACAAATTGGCTGTCGTAAGTGTACATAGATGAGCTGATTTTTTACACGTAATCTGATTTCTCGTGTGTATATAATGTAGTATGACAGACGCAAGAAACGTCAGAATGATAAACGTCAACATGACAGACGTCGAGGAACGTCAGATTGACAAACGTCAAGCAATGTCATACAAACAGATACGAAAGAAAACCACATAATCGGGCCGCTACAAAATTGGTGACCTCCAGGTTGTCCTGAATTGTTATCGTTAATAAAAATGTTGTTGTAACAAAAATTTCAATATGCTTTGACAGCACCCTTGGCCGCCTTGTAAGGGGTGACTTATTAAGTAGCAAACTGGCTGCAATTTGTCAATCCTAATGCAACGTTAGGTCAAAAAGCGATCGCAGGATGTCGCGATCTAAACTTTTCGTTTATTTCCACAAGAAACGTGTCCTTCAACCAGAATTTAAAACATTATAATCTCGTGACACGCACGCAGCTTAAGGCTGGCCGCACATTGAACGCAGCACAGCCGACGGCAACCAAGGATTTTGTAATTGTAACACGCAACACCGCACCTGCACGCAGAAACACGTCGCACACATGGACAGGAGTGAATTTTTTTTTCTGTCTAGGCTGCCTCCTTTGTGGAACGAACAGTTTTCCTTGACCTCCGCAGGAATGGACTTCCTACGCTGGACTGTGCTGCGTTTAATATGCGGCCACCCTAACACGCCTGTTAGGAAAGGTCAAGTTTTACAAGCTTCATAAAACACGCATGACATGACACACGTACACCGTGAATTTGACATTTTAATTTAAACATTTTTAGGTAAATTTATAATTAATTAATTAATTACAAACTGTTGCACAGATATTTTTATACGTTTTGTTGTGACATTCATTCGCCTACGCGTTTTGATCAAAAATTGTACGCAAAAATCCGACGCGACGTTTAAAACAGCTGGAAAATCTCATTATGTCTCCGACGGCGAGAACTTATATAAATGAAATTGGGGGACCTGAACATATTCGATGAGCGTAAGCTTTATCTAACACACATGAACAGAGAACAAACAATACATACTGCACATCGTGTGGTCTCGGACGTGCATTGATCCCCACGATTAACATATTTAAAGCCTTGCGATTTCTTTTTCTGGATGAAGCACCTGGTACATTCCGCTCTAATAAATAATTCGCGAAAAGACGTATGCTCTTAGACGTTACGGGCCGTGCATTGACCCCCGCGATCAACATATTTAAAGCCTTGCGATTTCTTTTTCTGGATGAAGCACCTGGTATATTCCACTCTAGTAAATAATTCGCGAGGAGACGTGTGTTCTCGGACGTTACGGACCGTGCGTTGACCCCCGCCATCAACATATTTAAAGCCTTGCGATTTCTTTTTCTGGATGAAGCACCTGGTACATTCCGCTCTAGTAAATAATTCGCGAGAATTAACAAACAGTTATTTACACAATTATTTGCGAATTTGTTACCCTTAACAACACTCGGACTTCCGTTCTCAACTGTTAAGCGTGTAATAAAACAAATTGAGATATGTGTCAAAGTCGCATTGCGTGCAAGCGAGTGGTCAATAAAAAACTTTTATTTGTTACTCAATTGTAAACCACCATTTGACAAAACTCTTTAGTAATGTGGAAACTTCACCTTTGCTCGTTACTAACTTGTAAAGTTGACAGCAAACCAGTAACAATTTTATAAGTTGGTAGCACTGTTGACATTAGACACAATGAACAAATGATGCATGTTGCCATCAGTAATTTTTCGAACCATATCCACGGCTTGTGAGACAAGATTTAAAAATTGTTGCGTATTTCTTTCGCGAGTGGTCACCAAACATGGGTATATGTAGGGCTCGTTCACACGTTGCTTAGCGACCAACAAATTATGTCACGATGACTGACGTTAAAGAACGTCAAAATGACAGACGTAAATAACGTCAGAATGATAAACGTCAAAATGACAGATGTTAAGAAACGTCAGATTAACAAACGACGTTTAGATAACAAGACGACGAAGGCGGTCGTCAAAATCCGTGTTCCTTTTACCACAAATCTTACCTGACCACTAACGAAAGAAAACCACATAATTGGTGGCCCCTAGGTTGTTTTGTTCATCTTTATTGTGTTTTTCTTTCGTACGGGGTCGCCAAAAGCGGGGGTATATGTGGGGGTTCACACGTTGCCGTGTCACGATGACAGATCTTAAGAAAATGACAGATGTAAGAACGCTGGCGTAAATACCGTCCCCCATGGAGGGCGCATCAAACAGGAAGAAAATAATGATTCGAGATCATTTTAGGCACACCAATTTCAGTTGTGGAGGGGCAAACGTCAAAATGACAGACGTCAAGAAACGTCAAATTGACAAAGTTGTGGAAGGACAAATGTCAAAATGACAGACGTCAAGAAACGTCAAATTGACAAAGTTGTGGAAGGACAAATGTCAAAATGACAGACGTCAAGAAACGTCAAATTGACAAATGTCAATAGACAGAAAGGGCAAAGCGTCACGATGACATTCACGTAACGAAGCAACGATGGCGGTCGTCAAAATAAACAAAGTTGGTGACCCCAAACAAAAGAAAACCACATAACTGGATCGTTTTAGGCGCACCAATTCCAGTTGTGGAGGGGCGTAGCGTACCATAGTTACGCTAATGCGTAAAAGATGTCAGAATGAGAAACGTCAAAATAACAGTCGTCAAGAAACGTCAAATTGACAAAGTTGTGGAAGGACAAACGTCAAAATGACAGACGTCAAGAAACGTCAAATTGACAAATGTCAATAGACAGAAAGGGCAAAGCGTCACGATGACATCCACGTAACGAAGCAACGATGACGATCGTCAAAATAAACAAAGTCGGTGACCATGAATGAAAGAAAACCATAATTGGATCACTTTAGGCGCACCAATTCTAGTTGTGGAGGGGCGTAGCCTACCATAGTTACGCTAGTGCGTAAGAGATGTCAGAATGACAAACGTCAAAATGACAGATATCAGAATGTCAAACGTCAAATTGACAATTATCAGTAGACAGATACGTGCAAAACGTCACGATGACATCCACGTAACGAAGCAACGATGACAATCGTCAAAACAAATACAGTTGGTGACCCCGAACGAAAGAAACCCACAAAATTGGGGCGCTGAAAAAAGAACGTGGAATTCGCTGCGAATGCTACGCTTTTATTTAAATTTTTGACGCCAAAAAGAAAACCGTCCAAATCGTCGACCATTTACGTTTTACACGGCCTACTAGATTTCACAAGGTAGCGTTTTTTTATTGGGTTGGACCTGCGCAATTTATTAATTCAATTGTTTCTTCACTGGCGCCACTTACTTAAAAAATTGGAGGCGAATTAGATCCGGGACGTCATTTCACAGCGTCATTTTCAATTAATGTCAGTTTATGGCAAGTACAGTTGTATTTCCTTGTTTTTTTTTTTGTTTTTTTTTTCTTTATTTAAGGTGTTTCTTGCTTAGGTAACTAGCGCCAAAGCGAGGAAAATTTGCGTTAAATAAAATATTGCCCAGAGCTCTGTCTCGTGAAATCTAGTAGGCCGTGATTTTGTTTTTATTTCCTGAACTTATAAAACAATCGATCGTCTTCTGTTCGTTAAGCTTTCGTTGTATTTCATTATTTTATGTATTATTTATTTATTTTGTTTTTCCTTATATCCAAACCATTGGTTTATTTCCTGTACTTTTAGACGGTCGATCGTCTTTTGTTCGTTATGTTTTTGTCGTTCTTATAGATATTTACAAATAGTTGATCGTGTTTGGTATTTATTTTATTTTTTTTATTTATTCTAAAGAAAAAAGTCAGATTTGAGACGAATTCTAACATCTTTGCTATCATTATTTTTTTTGACACCAAAAAGAAATCGAAAGTTTTTCTTTGCTTCCAAATCATCGACCATTTGTTTCGCTCTTGCACTTTTAGACGATCGATCGTCTTTTGTTCGTTTTATTTTTGTCATTCTTACAGTCGATCGCGTTTGTTGTTTATTTATTTATTTTTTATTTATTCTAAAGAAAGAAGTCAGATTTGATAGGAATTCTAACATCTTAGTTAACACTTTTCTTTTGACACCAAAAAGAAATCGACTTTTTCTTGCTTCCAAATCATCGGCCATTTGTTTCGCTCCTGCATTTGTTACACAAGTGTTCGTCTTTTGTTTGTTATATTTTGATATATTAACGTAAAAAAAAACACCGAAAACCATAAACTCTCTTTTTCTTTAATCATTTTAATAAAGTTAAAACTAAGTTGGCGACAGTTTTAATTAATTAATAACTACGTCATCGTAGTTGTCACTTCAACTGGATAGTTGGTTACATACGTCATAGGTCACGTGGCATACAAGATTCAATGAAGACCCTATATTTGAAACTTGCATTGCTTGTTTCTATTTTTATTTACAGACTATTTAAAGCGATTTCCCTTTCATTTTACTATCAGGTTGAGGTGATTGGGGGGGGGGGGGTGTTATCGTGTTCCATAAAAAGAAAAGGCATCAGCAATGGCCGATATTTAATTAATTCGGTAATGCGAGCATAAATCTACGTAATTGTTAATAAAAGCCCTAACGTGTTTATAATGGATTTGTACGAACGTAATAAAATATCCAGGTCACGTCGACTTATCGGGCTCCGCGCCGTATTTCGGCGTCCCATGTTTATAACGGGTCGTCGTGCCCCACGTAGGGGGACGCCGCAGAATTGCGGCTTCGTATCGATTGCGAGGCACGCGCTGACCTTTGCGGATCCGCCCGATATCTCGTACATGCATTCGATTAACTCCGCCGACGTCCCTTTGATTGTTGTCCGAGGGTGAATCGCCCCCGGATCGGATCACATTGTCGAAATAATAGCCCCCCTTTGAAATTATTTAAATGCGATATCTAGTCGGCGAGCTTTGCCCCGATTTAAATTAATGCGCTCTCTATTGTCGCTCGTGAGCACCAACTTGCGTCCTACTAATTAAAGAGTAACAATCTTGCGCCTTGCCAGAGGATGGAATTTAATGAGCAGCTTTATTACAGAGCGGATAATTAAAATCGTGCAAATAATATTTCAGACCGCTGTAATTAAACAAATAATTCCAATTATGCTCCGGGATCACAGGGAGTGTATCAAATATTCTCCTCTGTGATAATAAAATAAATAAAATTTCATAATTGGAACCACTGGGGAAGCCCCAATAATCAAAATCGAATGAGCTTTTAAGCCTTCAACTCGGAGGATTGAAAGACTGATTCTGCTTCTTACGTTCTTGATTCGTTTCGTTTTCTTTTTGGACGAATGCGATCTAGAACGGACGGGGAATTCAAATTTCCTGCGCGATTTTTCAGCTTGTGCGCTCCAACACTGACAGGACGAAATTCTCTGGTATCCTGCGAATTACGTGCTGAAAAAGGTCAGACCCCAGAAATGCGCCGCAACCGGAGCTATGCCCCTAACGAGATCACGTCGGCATTTTTCCAGAAACTTCGTCACGAATTCGCAGATGATGATGAAACCTATGTCTAGTCCACGTAAATAGAATGAAAGACGAAATTACCGCATTAATCAACATTTTTTAAAAGAAAAACAAACGAAAGTCCGTCGCACGTCCTTTTTTCATGAAGAAAGAAATTGAAAAATTACACATCCGATCGTCTTTTGTATTTTGTTTTGACGAAGAAGTATAAGAAAATATTGGATGTTCCAAAAATAACGGTCTAGATAGTTACGAACTTGCTTTGAACGTTTAGCGTAGAGTGCGTCACACGACTAGTGTCACTTACATTTCCAACCTCACTTTAACTCAAAGAAAATGTAGTGCGCGTTTCGGATATAAATTGTTGCATAACCTTTTCAAGAATCATCCTGTATTTTGTTTCTGAATAAATCGCGTTAAAGTCTTCGCGTTTGCACACAGGATTTCAAATATCCTCAGGACATTTTAAAATTTGCTGCTTAAATTTGGAGGCAACATGGCTGCAGTTCGATGTGGATACCTTTTACGTTATTAGAAACCACGTGCACGTAACGACGAAAGCGGATGTCTCGTTTGTTATTTCCTCGTTTAACGTGACTGATCAAGTTGGTTACCGTGGAAACGCATTAACAGCGCAGCATGGAAGTGCAGAAGCCAACAAACATAAAGCCGATTAAAGCATAAATGTGTGTTGTTTCTATCTGCAAGATGTCTCCATGGCAACCAATGAGCACCTTTGGTTAACGAGCGTGTCCTTAAAAACTGAATTCCGTTCAGAAACGAAAGCTTCGTATTAATTGCTCATGTGTTTCAATTTAATTTGTATTTTGTTCGTTTCAATCAATCAAAAAAATCTTGTTTTTGCTTTAATTTCATGATAAGAGGCGTAATGCCCTTAACAAGAAAATTGAAGTAAAGTACAACGAAATGTAAAATTGTAAGTGTCGAAACGATTCTTTGGCGCAGAACTTTCGATAATCAAAGATTAGTAAAAAAATAAAGAATACTGTAAAATAAACAGAAAACAAAAGAAAACTGTAAAACAAACAGAAAACAAATAAAAACTGTTAAACAAAAGAAAATTGTAAAACAAACAGGAAACAAAACAAGACTGCAAAACAAACAAGACTGCAAAACAAACAGAAAACTATAAAACAAACAGAAAACTATAAAGCAAACAGAAAACAAAAGAAACTATAAAATAAAAGAAAAATATAAAACAAACAGAACACAAAAGAGAACAGTAAAACAAACAGAAAACATAAGAAAACTGTAACACAAACAGAAAACAAAAGAAAAGTGTAAAACAAACAGAAAACAAAAGAAAACTAAAACAAAAGAAAATTGTAAAACAAACAGAAAACAAAAGAAACTTGTAAAACAAACAGAAAACAAAAGAAAACTGTAAAACAAACAGAAAACAAATGAAAAGTGTAAAACAAAAGAAAATTGTAAAACAAACAGGAAACAAAACCAGACTGTAAAACAAACAGAAAACTATAAAACAAATTGTAAACTGTAAATCAAACAGAAAACAAATGAAAACTGTAAAACAAAAGAAAATTGTAAAACAAACAGGAAACAAAACCAGACTGTAAAACAAACAGAAAACTATAAAACAAATTGTAAACTGTAAATCAAACAGAAAACAAATGAAAACTGTAAAACAAAAGAAAATGGTAAAACAAAAGAAGTACACTGTAAAACAAACAGAAAGCAAAAGAAACTGTAAAATAAAAGAAAATTGTAAAACAAACAGTAAAACAAACAGAAAACAAAAGAAAAGTGTAAAACAAATAGAAAACAAAAGAAAACGAAAACAAAAGAAAATTGTAAAACAAACAGAAAACAAAAGAAAACTGTAAAACAAACAGAAAACAAATGAAAACTGTAAAACAAATGAAAAGTGTAAAACAAAAGAAAATTGTAAAACAAACAAGAAACAAAATAAGACTGTAAAACAAACAGAAAACTATAAAACAAACAGAGAATAAAAGAAAGAAGCAAACAAAAAACAAAAGAAAACTGTAAAACAAAAGAATATTGTAAAACAAACAGAAAACAAAAGAAAACTGTAAAACAAAAGAATATTGTAAAACAAACAGAAAACAAAAGGAAACTGTAAATCAAGCGAAAACAAAAGGAAACTGTAAAACAAAAGAAAATGGTAAAACAAACAGAAAACAAAAGAAGTACACTGTAAAACAAACAGAAAACAAAAGAAGACTGTAAAACAAATAGATAACAAAAGAAGACTGTAAAACAAACAGGAAACTATAAAACAAACAGAAAACAAAAGAAACTGTAAAGCAAAAGAAAATTGTAAAACAAACAGAAAACACAAGAAAACTGTAAAACAAACAGGAAACTATAAAACAAACAGAAAACAAAAGAAACTGTAAAGCAAAAGAAAATTGTAAAACAAACAGAAAACACTAGAAAACTGTAAAACAAACAGAAAACTATAAAACAAACAGAAAACAAAAAGAAAAGTGTAAAACAAAAAGGAAACAAAAGAAAACTGTAAAACAAAAGGAAACTGTAAAACAAACAGAAAACAAAAGAAAACTGTAAAACAAACAGAAAACTATAAAACAAACAGAAAACAAAAAAAACTGTAAAACGAAAGAAAATTGTAAAACAAACAGGAAACAAAAGAAAAGTGTAAAACAAATAGAAAATAAAAGAAAACTGTAAAACAAACAGAAAACAAAAGAAAATTGTAAAACAAACACAAAACAAAAGAAAATTGTAAAATAAACAGAAAACAAAACAAACTGAAAACAAAAGAAAACTGCAAAACAAACAAAAAGCATAATAAAACTGTAAAACAAAAAAAAATTGTAAAACAAACAGAAAACAAAAGAAAACTGTAAAACGAACAGAAAACAAAAGAAAACTACAAAACAAACAGAAAACAAAAAAAAATTGTAAAATAAATAGAAAACTAGAAAACAAAGGAAAAGTGTAAAACAAAAGAAAATTGTAAAACACACAAGAAAATTGTAAAACAAATAGAAAACTATAAAACAAACAGAAAACTGTAAAACAAACAGAAAACAAACTGTAAAACGAACAGAAAGCAAAAGAAAAGTGTAAAACTTTTTTGTTTTGTTTAAATTTTCTATGAGTTCAGTTAAGTCAGAAAAGTTTATTGAGTTTCCCTCCTCAATTTTAATATTTGACACTCTAGACTGTCATTTGTTTTTTTTTGTAGTATCGAGCGGGGAAAGTTTTGTTGAATTCATCGCTAATTTAACACAACTTGTAAAAGTTCCATGAACACCCGGTATTTTATTAATAAAACCAGCGAAGGGGAAGCTTTTCATTTTATGATTATACAGGGTATTTCCGGGAAGATGCTACAATAGTTTTTTTTACAAATTTAGTTTAGTCAAAATTTTGAATATTAAAAAGTGAAAAGATCTCGAAAACACTAGACAGTCATTTGTTCTTTTCTTTTAAATATCCAGCGAGAAGGTCTTGGAATATTTCTAAATTAACACAATTTGTAAAAGTTTCATGAACACCCTCTATTTTACTAATAAGAGCAGCTAATTAATTATGGAGTTTGTAGACGCCACCTTTGGGTCAGCAACAACAGTTTGTCAAATACTATTTTCCATCGTTTCAATCGGCGATCGAGAGCGCCATCTCTTGGCCAAAAAGAAAAATACTTTCAATTGTTGGAGTTTTTTTTTATATTTCGAAAGGGCCTACTTTGACAATTAATTAAAATTTTTAAAAAATGTTCTGATCATATTAGGAGGGAACATAAGCATAAGTTTTTTTTTGTAGTACATTAACTGTGACGCCGTCTATCGGAATTATATTTAGTATTGTTTCCGAAGAGCGCTAATTTTAATTACGATTGATTTAATTGTATACATAAAAAATGTAAATGAATACAAATAATGTAAAATTAAATAACCCGAGATGGTGGCGCCATCTGTCGAACTTAGTTAAAACAAAATCGCAGTTTCAAACGTCAGCGGTGCAAGCAGTTTAATTCTCGTAAACGTCTTGCATCGGCAGACAGTGAACGCGAAGCTCAGTTTCTGAACGCAATAATCTTAGGTAGTGAACCCGGAGTGGAGTTTCTGAACGCAACCCAGCGATGAATTTGACAGACAAAGAAAATAACGCCACCTGGTAACCATCTCAGAGGTGCCCGTTTTAATTTAAAATTCTCATTAAAGAAGAGAAAAAACGGCGGCATATAAAGCAATAAAGCGACGCTTAAATAATAAAAATAGCTATAAAATAACGATTCATAAAAATAGCCGTCACATGGCGGTCAACACGCACAAGTTTCGTTTGTTGTAAACCCCTTTTTATTATTTATTAGATTAAACACGCAAGGGAACACGCTTTAAAACGCTTCAATTACAAAAAAAATATATCGAAGATAATTCAAACGAAATAATCCTACCTGCGGTGACGTTTCTAGGGGGACGCACGTCCGATTTTCCAACGAAGAACCATACCACGATCACATCCACTAACATTTTCGCGTTCACTTAACAAGTCGGCCGGTTTTTCCATCGAATTACAAAATTAATGGGGGCGATTTTTTCCGAAATTCGGACTAGCAAAGCAACAACGCTTGAATTTGAAGGCACGCGCACGATGAAACGGCGCCACCTAGCGGTCACCACATGAAGGATTATTTTCTTGTGTGGAATTTCTCGCAGTTTAAAAAGTAATGGAAAGTTAATACAGTCGTGAAATAACGTGTTGAGTTTTATATTGAAGCACCACAGGGGTAAATAAATCGTGTGCGCCGAAAATATTTTTATTGAAATATTCCTACCTTATCGGCTTTCGATGGCGTCCGATTTTCAAACGACGAGGAACACTTGAAATCATTTCACAGGCACATCCATCGTCTCGGTCACTTTCTGCACGCGTTCAAAGTTAATAAGCACCATTTTATCCCGAAATTACCGAGGCAATCAACGCGTACCTTCAACACGACGCAATTCACCAAGCAACTGCAAAAAAAAATGGCCAAGATTTTGTTTTGTTTTCGCCGCTCGTTTTTCATTGGCCGGTGATGATGTAAGCAAGAATTTGCAGCGGCGGCGTTGCCGGATTTTAGCATTTTTTTAACGCAGGTTCTCCAACTTAAACATTTCTTACAAAATTGTTCGATTACGAAACCGGCGTCCGTTGAACTTGACGCACATAGACAAATTGCTCGCCGCTCGTTATTGCGGCGAGTTGCGTTATTAATTACGCGCTGTACGTCAGTCGGGAAGCTCGTTTAAAACTTTTACGGAGCTGAGGGCTAATCTCCAGCAAAATTACAAGTCATATAAATTAGCGAATTACAAACGCGGATGCCCAACTTTCGTAATTTCGTTACGAGAAACTTTTTTAATACCTTTAAGGGTGATTTTAATACGAAAACTGAGGGGCATTAATGAATTTCTTTTTTAGTGAAATAAACGCCCCACGTTAATTTCACCGTAACTATTAATCAAGAGCACGATAAGTATGTACACAACTTTTAAAGTGACGTATACAGTGACGTATACAGTGACGTTGCTTGGGTTGCCTATTTTATACTTGCTATACATAACCTAATTTTGAATGACATTTAATTTTAACGATAACGTCATTGATATTTGAGATTTAGATGATGATATGAATTTCTTTTTTGTTGAAATCCACGGTCTATATTAATTTCACCCTAACCATGAATCAACGTGACGTAAACAGTGATGTTACTTGGGTTGCCTATTTTATACTTGCTATACATAACCTAATTTAACGTTTAATTTTAACAATAAGTATTGGAGGTTTCGGGCCTAACATTGGGGCGCAGGAAAACAAAATAGAAAAACAAATCAAAATAGAACGAGGCGGGCATAGATTTTTAGGAAGTAATGTCCCGAACGGTTTCGCGTCACTCACCGGGGAAATCCCGAGCAGATAATCAAATTTAGAGCGCCTCGTGCACTCTCTTAGCGCGAATAGCCCGTGTCCGTGCGAATTAAGGGCCGCCGGAAACAAAGTACTCCGGAAATAATGAGAGCGCACCGCTCGATCGGCTTTATATTGATTTTAGTTCCAATTTAAGGAACCTGCGACATCCAACCGACTATTTCTTTCTGTAATTCTGTAATTCTGTAAGTCGTTATGTGAACGTATACAGTTACCAATTTACCATTTCGAAATAATTGCTTAGAAATACAATTTTTTTTAATTTAGCAGCAAACAACAAAAATTAAAGAGCACATAGAAAATGGACAGCAAACTTTATATAGAAGTTTTTAACAACATGAAGCAGTTGCCTCGATAGCTTAGTTGTAACGTGACAGGTCTACCAAACCTGAGACCTAGGGTTCAATTCTCACGCAGGCAAGAAAAAAAACAGAGTCGAGGGGCCTTTTTCCGACTAATTTTCGGAACTTACAAATTAGTATCAGTAAATAACTTCCTTTCTCTCTAATCAAACTCTGGTAATTCCTATAAAAATCCTGTTATGGACACAGAAGAATCAATCGCGTAGGTGTTCACTCTGTATACCGATTGTTTCATCGAAACTTGAAAACAGACAGAGCCAGGTTGGATGGTAATGGCTGTATGTATTATAAAGTGAAGAGCGTAAAACATAAGCTAAACGCTAATCCTTCTGCGTGCACAGCTAGGGGATATAAGGCAAGTGCGCAGACGTTTCCAACGTAAGTGATACCTACAGGGTGTTCACGGAAAGTCCCCCTAATAGGTAACTTTTTTATTTGGGTTTTTACGAGAAACAGCTTAAATTAAAAAAGTTTCCTGTTCGATCTTATGGCAACATTGGAAAAACAAATGGGTTTTCGAGATTTCCAATAGTTTTTAAGTTTCTTTAACATAAATAAAGATGATCATTTAACAAAACTAAACATCTAGTAAGTTGTTCGCCGCCGCCAAGCTCTGTGAGCTTGGGGAAGTAGGCGAGAGAAAATTTTAAGCTACAATAAAAAAGTGAAGAACGAAAAAGTCGCTTAAGTTACGAAATCGAAATCTAAACGAACGATGAATTGCGCAAACCGAAAAAAAAAGAAAACTTGTGAAACAAACGACAGTCGGCAAGGAAATTTCTTTGATCATATATTTTATTTACGAAAAAAGAAGCAACCGAAAATTAAAACTGTTTTGACCGAACCGAAGACAAACAAATGAGCAATAACAAATGACGATTAAATTTTGAAAAAATACTCGAAGAAATGGTTATGAGGATGCAATCGAAGAGGAAAATATAGAAAGAAAAAAAAAACAAGAGTGCGGAAAGAAACGAAGAAAAAATCGTTCGCTTAATCCAAACCTAAAGAAACAATTCAAAAAGCACAGGGACGAACTGGAGAAAACAATTGACAATCGACGAAAAAATTATTTAAAGAGAACCAGCGTTTAGGTTAGACCAGGAAACTTTTCTGAAGAAACAAATGACTACTATAGAAAAACAAATGAGATTGGATTAAAAAAGAACACGAAAAGAAACTCAAGAAAAATGTTTTCAAGACACAAGTGACTGTAGACAAATGAATGACCGAAAAAAAATGACGATTAGATTAAAAAAAAAAAACAAAAATAAACTTTCATTAAAAAAACGAACGTTCGCATAATCGTAATCTAAACAAATGATTAACAACAATTAAAAAACACAGAAACGAACTAGACAAAACAATTGACGATCAGCGAAGCAATTATTAAAACAATTACAATAAGAAAAGAACCGACGATTGGATTAAACAAGGAAACTTGAAGAAACAAATGACTGTAGATTAAACAAACGATAAATAACAAACGAGCTTTGATTAAAAAAGAAAACGAAAAGAAACTGTTTTGAAGACACATATGACTGTAGACAAATGAATGATCAAAAACAAATGACGATTAGATTAAAAAAGAAACAAAAAGAAACTTGAAAAAACTTTCGTTAAAAAAAGAACGTTCGCATAATCGTAATCTAAACAAATGATTAACGACAACTAAAAGACACAGAAACGAACTTGACAAAACAATTGAAGATCGGCGAAGAAATTATTGTAACAATTACAATAAGAAAAGAACCGACGATTGGATTAAACAAGGAAACTTGAAGAAACAAATGACTGTAGATTAAACAAACGGTCAATAACAAACGAACTTTGATCAAAAAAGAAAACGAAAAGAAACTGTTTTGAAGACACATATGACTGTAGGCAAATGAATGATCAAAAACAAATGACGATTAGATTAAAAAAGAAACTAAAAGAAACTTGAAAAAACTTTCGTTAAAAAAGAACGTTCGCCTAATCGCAAACTAAACAAATGATTAACGACAACTAAAAGACACAGAAACGAACTTGACAGAACTTGACAAAACAATTGACGATCGGCGAAGAAATTATTGCAACAATTACAATAAGAAAAGAGCCAGCGATTATTAGATTACAAAAGGAAACTTCAAGAAACAAATGACTACAGATAAACAAACGATCAATAACAAACGAGATTTGAGTGAAAATGAAAACGAAAAGCATCTTCAAGAAATTGTTTTGAAGACACAAGTGACTGTAGACAAATGAACGATCAGAAACAAACGACGATTGATTAGGTTTAAAACAAAAACAAAAAGAAGCTTGAAAATATTGTTTCGAAAAACAAAAGAAAAGAACTTTCAATAACAAAAGAACGAAAATACACAAATCATTCGCGAAATCGAAGTTACTTTGAAGAAATAAATGACAATCGGAGGGGAAAATTTACAACAAAAAAGAAAACAGCTTGTCTAGAATTGCAGTTGCTTTGATAATAACTAGACCTGGGAGATTCGGAGCGTTGCCATGGTTACGCTGTACGAGGACCAATGAAAAGCGCCCATTCATTGCTACGGCAACGCTCTGAATTGTCCGTAGACAAATGAACGATCAAAAACAAATGACGATTGATTAGTTTTAAAACAAAAATAAAAAGAAGCTTGAAGATATTGTTTTCAAAAACAAAAAAGAACTTTCAATAACAAAAGAACGAAAATGCATAAATCATTCAGGAAATCAAAGTTACTTTAAAGAAATAAATGACAATCGGAGAGGAAAATTTGCAACAAAAAAGAAAACAGCTTGAATTGAATTGCAGTTGTTTTGATAGTAACTAGACCTGAGAGATTCGAAGCGTTGCCATGGTTACGCTGTACGAGGACCAATGAAAAGGGCCCATTCATTGCTACGGCAACGCTCTGAAATGTCCGTAGACAAATGAACAATCAAAAACAAATGACGATTGATTAATTGATTGGCAAAAAAGAAAGCAGCTGTCTGGAATTGCAGTTGTTTGATAATAACTAGATCTGTGGCATTCGAAGCGTTGCCATGGTTATGCAGTATGAGGCCCAATGAAAAGCGCCCATTCATTGCCACGGCAACGCTCCGAAATGTCTGAAGTCTAACGAAAACGTCCAGCTTTTTGAATGTAAACTATTTTTTTTTTTAAATACTTAATCGCTTTGACAGTTTCGGAAAGTTTCCTTTCTTATCACGGCCGGCGCCACGATGAAACCGATTCCTCCAACAATTTAGAGAATTTTTACGTATGGAGCGAGCGCACTGAGAAAACTAATGATAATTGCATCCGTGTGCCATCTATCGGTAGCTATTTCCCGCTTAGAAGTTTCACGCGGGCCAGAAACATTCAAATTTAATTGGCTGAAGTGACGATAGCCATCACTTACAAAACGTAATAAGAAATATTTTAAATACTGCCTCTGGGGGAGGCAAAACGGACTTCCAGATTCGTCTTTTCACTGCGTGATCACGTCGCAAATCTTTTTCAAGGTCAAATGCATCCACATGCCACGCGGCGGTAGCTATTTTTCACTTGGAAACTTCACGCGGGACAGAATTATTCATATTTAATTGGTTCTTGTGACGATAGCCACCACTTACAAGACTTGATGAGAAAGGTTTTAAATACTGCCGCGGAAGAAAGAAAAGCCTAGGCTTATTCTCTGCCAGATCTGAAGAAAAATTATGTTAAAATCTGATAAAAGTACGTGACAAGTGGCAGCACTGTTCCCAGAGAGTCTTTCGGCGGCTTCTCGTGAAGAAATGTTTTGAAAATGTCGGTGTCGTCATCACTCAGCCACCGACACTCCAAAAAACACGTCACGGTCTACAGTCAGTAAAATAGAACGACGCCAAACTGCTGATTGGCCGGCCAATGAAGTGAGATGACGAGAAGCTACTGATTGTCCGGCCAATAAGATGAGATGACGCCAAGCTACTGATTGTTCAGCCAATAAGATGTAATGACGCGAACTGTTTATTATCCAAGAGACTACGGCCAACCAATAAGACGACGCTAAGCCGCTGATTGGCCCGCCAGTGAAATGAGATGACGCGAGCCACGGATGTATTACGTCACTCGAAGTAATTACTCAACAGCCAATAAGAAATCCCCCACGAAGATCGGCGGCGCCAAGGGAGATGGCGTATATAAGAAGACGGCTCAAGCGTCAAAACCAATCGTTCTCTGACTTTGAGCAAGTCCACACTGACACTCAAAGACATACCTACACGAGCCAGTGCTTGAGGCGCTCAAAAAACGCCATTAAGCTAGTCCTCGGGGCTGGCTCGCGTATGTGTTTGAGGCGCTCAATCGCATGCGCAAGTCAGCTCTTGAGGCGCTCAAAGACACAATCGCGCTAGCCCTTGGGGCGTTCAGTCACATACGCGAGCCAGCCCTAGAGACGCTCAATCACATACGCGAGCCAGACCTTGAGGTGCTCAAAGACACACTCGAGCTAGCCCTTGGGGCGCTCAATCACATACGCGAGCCAACCCTTGGGGCGTTCAAAAACACCTAACACAACCCTTCAATCTCTCCATTACGGACAACAACTAGAGACTACACCGGACCCCCAAGGCCCAACGTCGGTTCCAACGTAACGTGCTCCAGAGGGTTCTTAAGGACTGCCCCTCCTCGCTGCGGTGCCTCCATAAAGAGCCGAGCTGCATCTCGCCTTTACCGACCGTACCGGAGAAACTACGCCATGATGCCGTATCATTCAAATACCCGAGTCAACCTCAGGTCGCTGTCACAATAGGCTGTCCTAAAATAGACGACCCTGCATAGATCAGTTATCAAGGAATCAATTCTTAATCGATCTTCGCCGTTTCATCGTCCGACAAGCATTCCGCACGCAGCAACTGATGCAGCAATAAATCGTATTCATTCCGCACGCAGCAACTGATGCAGCAATAAATCGTATTTGATGCAACATTAAATTATTGTACTGAACGTCAATAAAACTTTAATTATTTCTCCATTTCATTTACGTCTTCGATTTACCGTCACAGGGGAAGTTAAAAGTGTTTTCTTTTTGTTTCAGGTGTTGCATGGGGGGCGATGGGCGTCGAGCCTGGTGAGGGGGGGCTCCGAAGGCGGATGCCGCTGCGTCGCGCAGGTGGCAGCGGAGTGGCAGCGGGCGCCGTTGAGTTGGGCGGTCGCGCCATGCGCTACTACCGCCTCTGGATCTACACCTGCAACACGGCCCTTCTAGCGGGCACCTTAGCTTTCATCGGCGCCTCAGTCCGGACGGTGTTCCTCGACTACCGGCGCTCACTCATTCCATCCCTCACGCTTTACCAACCGAGCTTCCTCTACGCCTACCTGGCCTTAGCGACCCAAGGAGGCGCTCTTCAGCTGTTAGGCTGCGTCGCCGCCATCCGACTATCCGAACGCCTCCTGAACGCCTACTGGCTGCTGCTGCTCGTGCTACTGTTCGGGGACGTTGTGATCGGTGCGTTCTGGGCATTTCGTTTCGAGAGGGTGTGCCAAGAACTGAAGCCGGCTCTGCGGGCACGGTTTCAGCAGGACTATGGAAGCGGAGGCGAGCTCACGGTGCTTTGGGATCGACTCCAAACGGAGAGCAACTGCTGCGGAATCACCGGCCCGCAGGACTACGGCAACGGAAGCGGACGCTGGGAGATCCCCGCGAGTTGCTGCGAAGAACCTGGTAACGCAACGGTACGCTGCGCGCGGACTCACTCGTCAGGTTGCGAAGAACGACTCGTGGCATATCTTCGCGCGACAGCTTCCGTCTTGGCCATCCTCGGCTACTGCGTGCTGGCCTTCCTCAAGTTATGCTTCCTGGGTATACTCCGATACGAAATTCGCGAGATGATACAGAAGATACGCATTCTGCGAACGGAACTGGACGTGACGAGCGTGAACGGAGCAGTCCCGGCGACCATGCGCACAGAAAGCGCGGAGAGCGAGCGCGAGAGCTTACTGATAAGGCCGGAAAGCGCGGCGCTTTTGTCTTCACCGCCCACGCAGACGAAGAACCCCAACGGCAACAACAACTACGAGATGCGAGAGTACCGCAGCCACGACAATATATGACTAAAGTATCGACTGGAGGGACTCTTCAACCGCGGCCGCTGGGGTCGCGTGAAGAAGGGCCCTCTGGCCACACCACTAGAAGAAATATTCAAAAAGAGACCCAGAGCCCGCACCAAAGACGAGCCCTGCTAGGGGGCCTGCTTCTCTAGTGCGACCCGCAATAGGCTGAGAACACTGTGTGCGGTGGTGATGGTGGTGGAAAAGTGCGGCGGACCGTGTTTATATGAGCTTATTATACTGATAGTGCCTCGCCTTATCGCAAATTACCTATTAAGTGCTCTATTAAACTGTATCTAGTTACCGGTTACTTGTCTGTACATACTCGCAGCCTTTACCTGATCTCAAATATTGCATTTATATTATACGTAAATATCAAATACTTTAACATCCGTAATAATAACGATCGTGACTTAACAGTAAGCGCAAGAAGAATCGCCATAAATATCTGAACACGTTTTTTTTTCAATCGCATAAGTACCATCATCATTTCTAAAAAAAAGTTGTTACAAAGTATACCGTTTGAAGAGTCTGACTTTAGCCAACAGGGTTTCATGAAGGAGATTGGTTGAATGAGACGAATTCAGACTACACTCCACTATACATTGCATTCACGTTTAAAAACAGTTGCTTTTGATTACTAATTCATATACCTGCAGTGTTTTCTGTTAACACTGCATTGTAATCGCCGCTCACGTGAAGAATGCAAGGGCAGTAATTTTTTTTTTCTTTTCAACATATTGGCAGTTGCATGCCCTTTTTTGCTCTTCTCTTCACGAAACCACCATTCGCTAAAGCCAAAGTCTTCAATCTGTATGTATCGTACCATTAAAAAAAAAAAGAAAAACGTCAGCTTGGATTTTAAATTTAAAAGCAAATCGTTTTCTGTTACCACTACATTGAAATCGCCAATCACGTGAAGAATGCAAGGGCAGTATTTTTTCTTTTTAACACATTGGCAGTTGCATGCTCTTTCTTGCTCTTCTCTTCACGAAACCACCATAGGCTAAAGCCAAAGTCTTCAATCTGTATGTAGTAGTGTACCATTAAAAAAAAAAAAACCTCAGCTTGGATTTTAAATTTAAAAACAAATTCTCTGCAGGGTTGAAAGTAATTGTTATATATTTCTGGCCCCACCTGAAGATGGCTAGATAAGCCGAAATTGGTTCGTAGTGAAAATAAAATCAGAAAATGTCAACACCTGTTTCATCCATAAATAAATCGATCGCATTTTGTTTCTTTTTGTCTTCGACGGTATGTTTTATCGACTGAGAACTGATTTTCTTCTGTTGTCTACATCGTTTGCGCTTTCTTTTGTTTTTCGTTGTTTCAACAACTTTTGTTTTCGTCTTTGCAACTACTACTCTCATTCTTAATCGAGTGACTTTTTCTTTTTTGTTCGTAATTTTCTCGTGTAAATCATAATTTTCGCCGATCGATCGTCGTTTGTTTAGTTCGTCGGTAATTTCTTTTTTAATTACCTTTCAATTGTCTTTTTTTGTACTTAATTAAAAATTCCACGAAAGACAATCTTCATTTGTTTTTTTATCATATAATCGATTTCTGCTCGTTTGTAATTCGTCGATCGATTGTCATTTGTTTTGTTCATAAATAAATTAATATTGTATGTAGTTTGATCGCGTTTTGTTTTTTTTTAACGGTACGCTTTATCAGCACTATTTCTTCTGTTTGCATTTTGTTTTGTGTTCTTTTTCCTTTTTCAACAATTTTTGTTTTTTTAATCAAGTGACTTTTTTTCATTACCTTTTCAATTGTTTTTTTTTTGTAATTAAAAGTTGCATTTCATTTGTTTAGTTCGTCAGTAAATTTTACCGCTAATTCTTTTTTTTTAATTAAAAATCACACGAAAGACGATCTTCATTTGTTTTTGTTTATCATTGAATCAATTTCTATTAGTTAGTAATTCGTTTGGAAATCACTAATCGGTTGTCATTTGTTTATTTCGTCGGTAATTTTTTTAATTACTTTTTCAATTGTTTTTTTTTGTAATTAAAAATTGCACTTCATTTGTTTAGTGAGTCAGTAAATTTTATTTCATTTTAGCTCTTCAATTGTTTTTCTTTTAATTAAAAATCACACGAAAGACAACTTTCGTTTGTTTTGTTTATCATTGAATCAATTTCTATTCGTTTATAATTCGTCGATCGATCGTCATCTGTTTCGTTCATTGAAAAATAAATTGACATCGCATTTTATTTTGTTTTTTTCTTCAAGGATATGTTGAATCAGCATTGTTTGCACTTTGTTTTGTTTTTTGTTTTTTTTTTCAACAATTTTTGTCTTCTTTACTACTTTCATTCTTAATCAAGTGATCGGTTGTTATTTGTTTACTTCGTCAGTAATTTTTTTAATTACCTTTTCAACAGTTTTCTTTTTTGTAATTAAAAATTGCACTTCATTTGTTTAGTTCGTCACTAATTTTTTTTATTGTACCTCTTCAATTGTTTTTTTTTATATTAAAAATCACACGAGAGACAACCTTCATTTGTTTTGTTTATCATTGAAACAGTTTCTATTCATTTGGAATTTGTCGATCGATCATCATCTGTTTTGTTTATAAATAAATTGATATTGTATGTAGTTGTTTTCAATTTGTTTTAATTTGATAGTGTAATCGTCATTCGTTCCTTGTTTTAATTATTGTCAGGTTGGCATTACCGTTTGCTAAAATTTCAAATTAAAATGACACTTCTAATGTCTTCAATATCTGCTTAGCAACGAACGAATTTGTTAAAAACAAACGAAAAACATGTTAAGATGACAATTCGCTCGTGACTTACTTTTGCTTTAATTATTGTCAAGTTGGCATTACTAATTACTAAAATTTAAAATTAAAATATCACATCCGCAATTATCAATATCTAGTTACTAACGAACGAATTTGTTAGAAACAAATGAAAAACATAAAAAACATAAACGTAAAGATCGATTGTCATTTTTTTTATTTTAGTCACTCTAAAGTTGGCATTACTGATTACTAAAATTTCAAATTAAAATGTCACTTCCGTCTTCGATAACCATTAACGAACGAATTTGTTAAAAACAAATCAAAAACATGTTAGATTGACAATTCGATTGTCAGTTTTTTTGTTTTAATTACTCTAAAGTTGGCATTATTTTCACTGGAATGTTAAATTGGATATGTCACTTCCGTTGTCTTGACTTTTTAGTTTTCGATTAAAAACAAATGAGAAACTCGTAATTAGATAGTTTAATCGTCATTCAAAAACATGATAAGCTGACAATTCGATTGTCATTTGTTTTTTTTTGTTTTAATTACTCTAATGTTGGCACTATATTTGCTAGAATGTAAAATTGGAAATGTCACTTTCGTTATCTCGAATTTTTAATTTTTTGTTAAAAAACAAATGAAAAACATGTTAAGTTGACAATTCGATTGTCATTTGTTTTTTGTTTTAATTACTCTAATGTTGGCACTGTATTTACTAGAATGTTAAATTGGAAATGTCACTTTTGTTATCTTGAATTTTTAATTTTTTGTTAAAAACAAATGAAAAACATGTTAAGTTGACAATTCGATTGTCATTTGTTTTTTGTTTTAATCACTCCGATGTTGGCACTATATTTACTAGAATGTTAAACTGGAAATGTCACTTTCGTTGCCTTCTTTTAAATTACATTTTGGTTAAAAACAAACGAAAAACATGTAATTAGATAGTAAACTATCGTCATTCTTTTTTTTTTTTGTTTTAATTATTGTCAAGTTGTCTTCGATATCTATATATTAACGAACGAATTTGTTACAAACAAATGAAAAACATATAATGTTCGATTGTCATTTTTTTATTTTTACTCATTCTAAAGTTGGTATTACTGATTACTAAAATTTCAAATGAAAATGTCACTTCCATTGTCTTCGATACCTATTTATTAACGAACGAATTTGTCACAAACAAATGAAAAACATGTTAAGTTGACAGTTCGATTGTCATTTTTTTGTTTTAATTATTGTCAAGTTGGCAACACTAATTACTAAAATTTCAAATTAAAATATAACATCCGAAATCAACCATATCTGCTTAATAACGAATGAATTTGTTAAAAACAAATGAAAAACATATAAGTTCGAATGTCATTTTTTTATTTTTACTCACTCTAAAGTTGGTATTACTGATTATTAAAATTTCAAATTAAAATGTCACTTCCTTTGTCTTCGATATCTATCTATTAACAAACGAATTTGTTACAAACAAATGAAAAACATGTTAAGTTGACAATTCGATTGTCATTTGTTTTTTGTTTTAATTATTGTAAAGTTGGCATTACTTTACTCACACTTTCGTTGCCTTGATTTTGTAATTTTTTGTTAAAAATAAATGAAATGTACGTAATTTGATCGTCATCCTTTTTTTTTGTTTTAATTACTGTAAAGTTGGCATTACTAATTAATAAAACTTCAAATTCAAATGTCATTTCCGCAGTCCTCATTCGATATCTGTTTATTAACGAATTTGTTAACAACAAAGCAAAATTCGATCGTCAATTTTTTTTTCTTGTTTTTATCGCTCTGAAGTTGGCATTATAGTTACTAGAATATTAAATTGGAAATGTCACTATCGTCGTCTTGAATTTTTTTTTTGTTAAAAACAAATGAAAAACATGTAAAATTCGATCGTCTTTTTTTGTTTTTGTTTTAATCACTCTAAAGTTGGCTTTGCATTTACCAGAATATTAAAATCGAAGTGTCAGTTACGTCGTCTTGAATTTTTATTTATTTATTTAAAAAAAAATAAATGAAAAACATTTTGATTTTGTTTTCTATTTCATTTTACTGCCAATTTCGTTCATATTTTCCCAAGGAAAACAAAAACTGGGCAAATTTTAGTTTGTCACCAATGACCAATTACTATTGGTCGCCTGTCATTTGTTTTATTTACCAGTCGTTTGTTTTATATGTTTAGCAATTGCGTTGTGCTAAATTTGTTCTGAATTGTTTGTGTCCTAAGATGACTTTTATATAAAGTGACCATAAAAGATTGTCCATGGACGTTCCCATGGACGTTCCAAATAATACGTGCTACCAACTTGTTTATACTTATTTACGTCTTATTAGTAATATAACGATTTTGTTATTACAACTCGTCAACGGACAGCTCAAAAATTAACACAAATCCTATTTGACAGCTGTCTGTTGACGGTTATACAACGTGTCATCAGACTAATTTATTAGCAAAAGTTAATAACCTAACATTATTCGTTTGCCATCAAGTGTCAAGTTTTAACCACGTTCCATTCCGAGTCATTTTTTTATTCGATCGCCCGTTATTTTTGCGATAACAAAAGAAAACGATCCAGCTTTCCGAAGTAACATTTTCTCAGAGCACTTTTCTTATTAACTCCGGCAGTAAGTCAATATTTTCCGATCGTCGTTCGACGACGGCACACGTGTCACACCACGTGCCCTGTCGGACGCATCATTTTTCATGAGACGCGCACACGACATCATCTTCGCGTTTCGGCGAAAATTTTTAATGAAATTCTTCGCGCGACAGATAATTTCACGTCCTCGAGTTCCTGAATTATACTTGTGTGTGCAGGTGTTCGTTTAATTACCCGGTTAAGGGGCGCGACGCTCACAATTCTTTCTAAATGAAAAGTTTCGCGCGGGGCGGTTCGTAAAGTCGGCCCGGCGCGGCGCGATAAGAGCACACAGAAAGAATTTATGCCTTTGGGGCAATTAAGGGAACTTGCCGGGGCCTTCATGAATCACAAAGACCTCATAAAAGCAAGCTTATGATGTTCGCCCCCCGATCCTCTCGATGAAATCGCGACGTTTAACTAGTTTCAGTTTTTCAATTATACAGGGTATAATTGAATCGAGTGCCATAATTTCACAGGGTGGTAGCTAGGATCTGGACGATCAAAAATTGTTATATAATATGGTGTCCTAAATGTAACCGTTTTTGAGTTATGAAGACATCAATATAGACACAAAATACTTTCGGCCATCCATATTCGGGTTTTGGTGGGTCAGACGTTCATTTCTTTATGTACTCGAATTTATGCGAACATTACTTTGGATGCTGGAGAATTCTCATTGAAATTATTGCACTCAATTTAATTGCACCCTGTATAATGTTTTTGTATTTGTTTTAAAATATTGCAGTTGTAAGGGTTTAATTATTATTCGCCTACAAAATTATATGTTATTTGAAGTGGTAATCCTACAGAGCCATTAAAAAAATTTGGCTTCAAAATGCAGAATGTGGAAAGTTGTACGTACAAGGTCTCGTCTGCCTTGAGAAGTCTTTACAAAATCGGGTTACAAAAAGGAGAAACAATAAAAATAAAAACTTTCTTTTTTATCGATTGTTATTTACTTACACCGTCGTTCTACAAAAAGAAAATTGCTCAAGGTAGATGACACCCTGTATAATTAAGTTTTACAATAACTCACTTTCTCTCTTTCCCCTGTCTATCTTAAAACATAATTTTTGATTTAAATTATTCTAATTGACAATATCGAGTCGTCATTTGTTTTAATTAATTTAATCGCAGACTCTTGATTCTAGAGGGTGATTAAAAAATTTTGTAAAAATTTCTTGCAAAATGTGCCTCCTTTTGAATTTGCCTTTTGTTTTTAATTAATTTTCTTTTGTTCTAATTAGTTTAATTGTAATTAAGTATTAAATTAAATTAAATATATTAAATATTGGGAAAACTCATTCCGCGAGTTAATTTTCTTTTGTTGTAAATAATTTAGTTGCATTTAAGGTAAAGGGACACATTGTGTTGCAGTTCGATAAGTGTAATTCAATACAGAATAAAATTTGTTACAACTTTTTTTAATCACTCTATAGAATCAAAAATATTGGTTTAAAAATAAAATCACTTCATCGTCACCATCATTAAACATTTTATAGAATCAAACGTCCCCCACCCCCCGGGGTCAAGATTTTATCATTCGATAACTCTTCTTTTGCAATATTTTTTACTCACCCCCTAGAATCGAAAATTAAAATGAAAAGAAAAAAATCTAGTCTTACATTTTTTTTTTGAAAAACTGCACTCACGTTGAACGAAAAACAAAAGAAGATCGAAGATTCTCTGGCGACGAATTGTTTGAGAATCAAAGAACCGAAGAACGAACACAAAATTAGACGAACAGAACAAAAAAGACAAAAGAAAATCGATTTTCAAGCGGCGCAGAGTCAATGAAAACAAAAAAAAATAAATGAAGATTAAAAAAAAACAAAAGAGAACCGAGACGAACAACATCGAAATGCGAACAATAAACAAAAGAAATGTTGTGAGTACGAGGATAATCGTTCGACAAAAATAAACAAAAGAAAACTGTAACAGAAAACAAAAGAAGATCGAGGATTCTCTGTCGACGATTTGCACGAGAATCTAAAAAGAACTGAAATAAATGACAACAAATACGAAATTAGACGAACAAAGAAAAACAAAAGAAAATGAAAACCAAAGAGAAATAAATGAAGATAAAAAAACAAAAGAGAACTGAAACGAACAAACAAACAACATCGAAATGCGAATAATAAAATGAACAATGAATAAAAGAAAAGCAGTGAATTCGAGAGTAGTACAAAGATAAACGAAAAAAAATTGAAATAAGAAGAAGAATAAATTGAACAAAAATTTTAAAAAAAAGGACACATCAATTGTCTCGAAGGAGTCCATTTTATTATTCGGTATCTCTTTTCCACAATATTTTTTAATCACCCCCTAGAAGTGGTTGAAACAAATAGAAAAATTTGTTGCAAAAATTACACTTAAAAAACAAAAGACAACTCAAGAGCGCATTTTTTAAGTAGTTTATTTTTACGATATTTTTTAATCGAAAATTGAAATAAACAGTTTATATTTGTTGCAAAAATTGCATTTACTTATTTGATTTGATTAAATTAATTAAAACAAAAACCACTCCAAAATGGAGTGCACTTTGTAAGACATATTTGTAACAATTTTTTAATCACCCTCTAGAATCAGAAACTGAAGTAATTAAGTATGTCACTCCAACTCTCTTACACGTTTAATTGCAGTTAAATTAATTATAACAAAAGAAAATTAAATAAAAACAAAAGACAACTCGGAACAGTGTGCATTTTGAAAGCAAGACATTTTTTAAACACCCGCTAGGTCGAGGGATTCGAATTAATTTGGAAATGACTTTAAAAAAAATCTTCGAAATTTTACCGACCCCTAAATTATCTCGAGGGATCCGTTTTATCATTCGACAACCCTTGTGTTACAATATTTTTTAATCACCCCCTAGAATAAGAAGTTGAAACTAACAGAAAAATTTGTTGCAAATTTGCACTTACGTATTAAACTAAATTAAATTAATTAAAAACAAAAGACTACTCCAACCGGACGCATATTGTAAGACTAAGACATCTATTTTTACAACATTTTTTAATCACCCTGTAGGATAGAAAATTGAAGTCAACAAAAGAAGTCTGGCTTTATATTTTTACAATATTTCTTTGTCGCCATCTGAAATGAAGAGTAATTACGACTTTTCAAGAAAAATATTTACAGTCTCCATTAATAATATTTAATTGCAATAAAATTAATTGAAAAACAAAAGACAACTGGAAACACCCCCTAGGTCGAGGGAGTTGAATTAATTTGGAAATCACTTTAAAAAATCTTAGAAATATTACCGACACCTTAATTGTCTAGAGGAGTTCATTTTATCATTCGATAACTCTTTCATAATATTTTTTAATCACCCCCTAGAATCGGTTGCAACAAAACAAAAGACAACTCAAAAGGCAGGGCGCATTTTGTAAGTAGTTTATTTTTACGATATTTTTTAATCACCCTGTAGAATCGAAAATTGAATTAAACAGGAAAAATACAGGTTTACACCTTAATTGTCTCGAGGTGTCCATTTTATTATTCGATGACGCTTTTTCACTATATTTTTTAATCACCCCCTAGAATCGGTTGAAACAAACAGAAAAATGTGTTGCAAAAATACACTTGAAAAACAAAAGACAACTCAATACGCAGAACGCATTTTGTAAGTAGTTTATTTTTACAATAATTTCGACCTTTTTAAAAAAATATATTTACAGTCATTCAATGAAATTAATTAAAACAAAAGAAAGCTTCATGATGATGATTTCACTTCTTTTATTTTTTAAACGACAATACTTTTGATTACTTCAACGTTTGATTCTACAGAGTGATTAAAAACTTTGCAAGAAATTTACGTGTCATCTTATCGCGTGCCTTACAATAATCGATGTCGCTCTGCGTCGATGAATACGTCATTAATTGATTCTATTTTTTCGTCTTCTTCTTTACTTTTCCGCCCTCTGAAGTTCATCTCCGGCATCGGCACGGAAATTACCATTCATTTGTTATCAAGCCGGTGGGTGACTAATGACGGCGATATATTTTCCGAATCTCATTACTCTGTCTCCCCATCAGCTAAGAGAAACAGAAGGCACCTTCGAACACGCATATTTTATTGGCCGTTGTGAGAGCGTGGGACTTTGAAATTGCTTCGTAAAATGTCAGAATTGCGCAATTTTACGAAAACGAAAAACCCTATCCTTGAGGAATTTCCGTCAACTTACGTCAAATATAATCAAAGAGGCAAATCAGCTGTTTTAACGCAGCCATATTGAAATTCAAGATGGCCGACCGTAAAGGTCGAAATTTTCTTAAACAATCGAAGGACGAAAGCAATTTGTCTTCCAAGCAAAAAAAAATTATAAAACATCTCGAGCGTTGCCGTTCAGTTTCGGATTCATCGACCCCGTCCCATTAATTACATTTTAGCGTCGCGTTTATTTTTTGTTTGTTAATTAAAAGAAAAGCGTCCCGTTTTTCGGCCGTATCGAATTCGCACCATCCGTCCGAGTTATTATCTCCGCAAAATTGCTTTCCAGATCATATTATTTTACGATAAACGAATTTCTTTTTTTTTATTATTATTATATTATTATCGCTTCGTAAATTTCGCTCGACGTAATTAACAATTTCGTGTCGGTTGTTGAAGGGGAGCAATTAACGAAATGGAACTTTTTTAACTCCCCGGATAGAACAAGTCGCTCCGGGAACTTTAAAGTTGGCATTAAGTAATTACTGTAAACCTCAGAACTTGTAAACTAAACTGCAATTCCGGTGGTTACGTTTTACAAATTAATAATCAACTTGAGAACTCTTGACAGTTCTTAACTTTTATTTTTTAATTATCATTATTATTATCGCTAAGGGAGGGAATTACAAACTTATGGTAAAAAAAAAGTTGGCAGTGCTAATTACCATGAAACGTCAAGTAAGAAACGTCACTTTCTGTCGCCTTGAACGTCTATTATTATAAACAAAAAAAATCTAAATCTATACGTAAAGATCACAGTTCGATCGTTCTTCTTTTTTTTTTGTTTTATCAATTAAAGTTGGCATTACTAATTACTAAAACAACAACATAAGAATGTCGACCTATTAACGAAAGAATTTGTTAAAAATAATTTTAAAAAAATTTTAAGTTGACAATTCAATTCAATTGTCACTGTAATGTTGGTACTACTAGTCACTAAATCGATAAGTTAAAAACTTACTGCAACGGATTTGTCGAAAACAAATGAAAAACTTGGTCTAAAGTTGGCAATACTAATTACTAACTCGTCAAACTGAAAATGTCACTTTCCTTGTCTTACATTTTTAATTATTTGTTAAAAACAATTTTGAAAAAAATCAAGTTGACAATCGAATTGTAATTCTTTTGTTATTGTTTATTAATGTTGGTACTACTTGTCACTAAATCGATAAGTTACAAACTGCACTTCCGTTGTTTTGAAGGTTTAATAGCAACGAACGAATTTGGCGAAAACAAATGAAAAACTTGACAAAATTTGGCGAAAACAAATGGAAAACTTGACAAAGTTAACAATTCGATCGTATTTTTTTTTGTTTTAATCACTCTAACGTTGGCAACACTAATTACTAAATCGTTAAATTGAAAATGTCACTTCCGTTGATCTTAATTTTTTTATTTATTTATAAAAAGCAATTTTTAAAAAATTTAAGTTGACAATTCAATTGTCACTATAATGTTGGTACTACTTGTCACTAAATAAGTTAAAAACTTCACTGCAAAGAATTTGTCGAAAACAAATGAATAACTTGATAGAGTTGACAATTCGATCGTCATTTTTTTTTTTCGTTTTAATCGCTCTAACGTTGGCAATATTAATTACTAAATCGTTAAATTGAAAATGTCACTTCCGTTGCCTTAATTTTTTATTAATTTGTTAAAAACAGTTAAGAAAAATTAAATTGACAATTGAATTGTAATTTTTTTGTTACTGTTACTACAATGTTGGTATTACTTGTTACTAAATTGTTTAGTTAAAAACTTCACTTCCGTTGTTTTGAAGGCAACGAACGAATTTGTCGAAAACAAATGAAAAACTTGACAAAGTTGACAATTCGAACGTCATTTCTTTTGCTCTAATCGCTTTAAAGTTGGCAATACTAATTACTAACTCGTTAAACTGAAAATGTAACTTTCCTTGTCTTGCAGTTTTAATTATTTGTTAAAAACAATTGACAAAAAAATTAAGTTGACAATTGAATTGTAATTCTTTTGTTATTGTCACTATAATGTTGGTACTACTAGTTACTAGTTACTAGTTACTTCCGTTGTTTTGAGAGTTTAATAGCAACGAACGAATTTGTCGAAAACAAACGAAAAACTTAGTAGAGTTGATATTCGATCGTCACTTTTTTTTGCTTTGATCCCTTTAAAGTGGGCAATACTAATTACAAACACGTTCCTTGTCTTGCATTATTTGTTAAAAACAATTTTAAAAAAATTAAAGTTGACAATTGAATTGTAATTCTTTTGTTATTGTCACTATAATGTTTGTACTACTAGTTACTAAATCGAAAAGTTAAAAATTGCACTTCCATTGTTTTGAATAGCAACGAACGAATTTGTGGAAAACAAACGAAAAACTTGGTAGAGTTGACAATTCGACCGTCATTTTTTTTTGTTTTAATCTAAAGTTGGTAATACTAATTGCTAACTCGTCAAACTGAAAATGTCACTTTCCTTGCCTTGCATTTTTAATTATTTGTTAAAAACAATGAAAAGCTTTAAGTTGACAAATAAATTGTCATTTTCTTGTTAATGTCATTATAAAGTTGGTACTGCTAGTTACTAAATCGATAAGTTAAAATTTCATTTCCGTTGTTTTGAAGGTTCAATAACAACGAACGAATTTGTCAAACACAAATGAAAAACTTAGTAAAGTTGACAATTCGATCGTCATTGTTTTTTGTTTCAATCGCTCTGACGTTGGCAATATTAATTACTAAATCGTTAAATTGAAAATGTGATTTGTGTTAATTTATTTATTTCTTAAAAACAAATGAAAATCATTAATAATTTAATTGTCATTCTTTTTTAGTTATTATAAAGTTGGCATCATTGATTAGCTAAACGTCAAATTAAAGTGTCACTTCCGTTGTCTTGAATGTCTATTTATTAACTAACGAATTCGTTAAAAACGACGAAAAACATGTCAAGTTGACAATTCGATCGTCACTTTTCTGTTTTAATCACTCTTAAGTTGGTATTATAAATTGCTAAAACGTTAATTAAAAAAAAAAAAAATGTCGCTTACATCGTTTTGGTTTTTTATTTGCTTGTTAAAAACAAGTGAAGAAAGATAATTTGATAGTTTAAGCGTCATTCTTTTTTTTTTTTTATTTACCAATTAATAAAATTTCAAATTAAAATGTCACTTCCTTTTATCTTCAATGTCTATTTTATTAACGAACGATTTTGTTAAAAACAAATGAAAACTTCGTTAACTTAACAATTCGATCGTCATTTGTTTTTTGTCTGAGATACTCTTCTGTTTTTAAAGTTTAATACGAATTTGTTAAAAACCTTTACAGTTGACAAACAATTCGATCGTCATCTTTTTTGGCTCAGATACTCTAAGGTTGGCACTACTAAGTTATAACGTCGGCACTAGTAGTTACTAAAACAATAAGTTAAAAATTGCACTTCCGTTGTTTTGAAAGTTTAATAACAACTAACGAATTTGTTAAAAACAAATGGAAACGTTCAAAGTTGACAGTTCGATCGTCATTTTTTTTAATCACTCTAAAGTTGGCATTACTAAAACATTAATTTAAAAACGTCACTTACATTGGCTTGAATTTTCATTTGCTTGCTGAAAACTATCATTGGATAGTTTAAATCGTCACTCTTTTGTTTTTTTAAACGCTGTAAAGTTGGCATCGCTAGTTACTAAAATGTCAAGTCAAAAGTGACACCTTCGTTGACTTCATTTATTCTCATTAGAGAAGTCAAAAACAAACGAAAAGTTGACAATCGTGATTTTTTTAACCACTGTGAAGTTGGCATTATACGTTATACATACCAACACGTCAAATCAAAAATGTCACACTTCAGTTGTTTTGAACGTTTAATTAATAATTAACGAATTTGTTAGAAACAAATGAAAAGCCTGTAACTTGACAGTTTAATTCTCATTCTCTTTTGTTTCAATCGCCGTAAAATTGATTCAGTAGTTCAGTGTTGACAGAATGCTGTTTATTTTTGTTTTAGCCAAAGTAACACCATAATAAAGTCATACCTATAAAGAGAATAAAAACCAACATTTGGTAATTTAATTGTCATTCTTTTTTTAGTTATTGTAAAGGTGGCATCACTGATTAGGTAAATGTCAAATTAAAGTGTCACTTCCGTTGTTTTGAATATCTACTTATTAACTAACGAATTCGTTAAAAACAAAGAAAAACATGTCAAGTTGACAATTCGATCGTCACTTTTTTGTTTTAATCACTCTTAAGTTGGCATTATAAATTACTAAAACGTTAATTAAAAAAAATGTCGCTTACGTCATTTTGATTTTTTATTTGCTCGTTAAAACAAGTGAAGAAATATAATTTGATAGTTTAAGCGTCATTCTTTTTTTTTCTTTTAATTATTCCAGAGTTGGCGTTACCAATTAATAAAATTTCAAATTAAAATGTCACTTCCTTTATCTTCAATGTCTATTTATTAACGAACGATTTTGTTAAAAACAAATGAAAAATTTGTTAACTTAACAATTCGATCGTCATTTATTTTTTGTCTGAGATACTCTAAAGTTGGCATTAGTAAATTATAATGTTGGCACTATTGTTTACTAAAATTGCACGTCTGTTGTTTTGAAAGTGTAATACGAATTTGTTAAAAACGAACGAAAACTTTTGAAGTTGACAATTCGATCGTCAACTTTTTTGTCTCAGATACTCTAAGGTTGGCACAACGTTGGCACTAGTAGTTACTAAAACAATAAGTTAAAAATTGCACTTCTCTTGTTTTAAAATTTTAATAACAACCAACGAATTTGTTAAAAACAAATGGAAACGTTCAAAGTTGACAGTTCGATCGTAATTTTTTTTAAATCACTCTAAAGTTGGCATTACTAAAAACATTAATTTAAAAACGTCACTTACGTTGGCTTAAATTTTCATTTGTGTGCTAAAAACTATCATTTAATCATTTAAATCGTTACTCTTTTGTTTTTTAAACACTGTAAAGTTGGCATCACTAATTACTAAAATGTCAAGTTAAAAGTGACACCTTCAGTTGACTTCGTTTATTCTTATTAGAGAAGTTAAAAACAAACGAAAAGTTGACAATCGTGATTTTTTTAACCACTGTAAAGTTGGCATTATACGTCATACATACCAACACGTCAAATCAAAAATGTCACACTTCAGTTGTTTTGAACGTTTAATTAATTATTAACGAATTTGTTAGAAACAAATGAAAAGCCTGTAATTTGACAGTTAATTCTCATTCTCTTTTGTTTCAATTGCCGTAAAATTGATTCAGTAGTTCAGTGTTGACAGTTGACAGAATGCTGTTTATTTTTGTTTTAGCCAAAGTAACACCATAATAAAGTAATAATAATAACTAATAATTAACGAATTTGTTAAAAACCAATGAAAAGCCTGTAACTTGACAGTTTAATTGTCATTCTCTTTTGTTTCAATCACCGTAAAATTGATTCAGTAGTTCAGTGTTGACCGTTGACAGTTGACAGAATGCTGTATATTTTTGTTTTAGCCAAAGTAACATCATAATAAAGTAATAATAATAATTAATAATCAACGAATCTGTTAAAAACAAATGAAAAGTCTGTCACTTGACAGTTTAATTGTCATTCTCTTTTGTTTCAATCACCGTAAAATTGATTCAGTAGTTCAGTGTTGACAGTTGACAGTTGACAGTTGACAGAATGCTCTTTATTTTTGTTTTAGCCAAAGTAACACCATAATAAAGTAATAATAATAATAATTAATAATCAACGAATTTGTTAAAAACAAATGAAAAGCCTATAACTTGACAGTTTAATTGTCATTCTCTTTTCTTTCAATCACCGTAAAATTGATTCAGTAGTTCAGTGTTGACAGTTGACAGTTGACAGTTGACAGAATGCTGTTTGTTTTTGTTTTAGCCAAAGTAACACCATAATGAAATTATACTTATAAAGAAAATAAAAACCAACATAACCTTCAATATTTGATCAGTTCACTTGAGTTCGCTGATGATAATATTATGAGGTTATGTTGATTTCTACGTAGTTTGTTGCGTTAACCAATCATATTATGAAACGAAAGTAGCGAAAGCTTTTCTTGCCTATTTTGTTTTGTTTCTTTATTGCTTTCTTTATTCTTCCTATCTCTACCCCGTACCCTGTCTCTTCTCTCAACCTATTGCTATCTCCTTTTCCTCTTACAATTAATTTTCCTTTCTTTTCTTCTTCTTTCACTAATAGCGTTTTCGATTCACCTGCAGTGGCTGCACTGAGAGTATCTGCATCTTGTTTTAACCTCATGTAATTCAGTGCAGATGAATCGAAAACACTATTCAGGTGACTCGAAAACGCTATAACTCCCCCTCAACTATCTCCCTCCTCTCTTATTATGTCTCTCACTAATGGCATTTTGGATTCACTTGTACCAACTACATTCTGAGTATCTGTATCTTGTTTTAAGCTCATGTAATTCAGTGCAGATGAGTCGAAAACGCTATGCAAGTGAATCAAAAACGCTATAACTCCCTCTCAACCATCTCCCTTCTCTCTTGTTCTGTCTCTAACTAATGGCGCTTTGGATTCACTTGTACCAACTGCATTCTGAGTATCTGTATCTTGTTTTAACCTCATGTAATTCAGTGCAGATGAGTCGAAAACGCTATGCAGGTGACTCGAAAACGCTATAATTCCCCCTCAACCATCTCCCTTCCCTCTTATTCTGTCTCTGACTAATGGCGTTTTGGATTCACTTCTACCAACTGCATTCGGAGTATCTGCATCTTGTTTTAACCTCATGTAATTCAGTGCAGATGAGTCGAAAACGCTATGCAAATGAATCGAAAATGCTATAACTCTCCCTCAACTATCTCTCTTCCCTCTTATTCTGTCTCTCTCCTCTAAGCTCTTACTACAACGATATATTTTATTCTTTTAATTTCGAAAAGTGTTCAGATATTTTATGCGGTCTTAAAAACATAGTCATCGTCATCTTAAGACGAAGCAAATAGAAACTTGAATCATCATCCACCGATCAGTTTGATTACGACACTTGTGCGCGAGCGAAACGAAGAGGGAATTTATTAAAGGCGGAATCCGAAGAAGAGAAAGAAGAGGAGAGAATAAAGAGCAAGCCGGTATATCGATCCAAGGACTGTAACCTAACGCTTCCCGATAGTGAATTAGTATAGAATTTGTTGAGAGCTGCTATCTCTGTTGATGTATATATCTATTATTTAATAAAGTGTATTGTTAGAAGTTCAGTTTTTGCCGCCGCCCACCTACCTTGATGTCAGACTCGCGGACGCTCACGCAACGGTCCAAAACAGATCCTCCAATCACCACCTAAGAACAGTTTTCTTTTGTTTTTTTTTTTTTGAAACATAAACAAAAGCACTTACCGGTGCTTTCCCGCTTTCGACGTTTTTTGGCGTCGTGCCACGACTTAATTCGAGCGCAATTTCGGCGGCCACTCTCGCATTGTTCTTCACCAGGGCGACGTCTAAGGGCCAGTCAAGCGTGCAACATACACGATTTGTAGCAAAAGTTATTTATAAGGATACTGGTTTCTAAAGATTTTCCCGCTGTGACTTCCGACACGCGTGCCAACAAAAACGGCGTGATTTCCTTCCCCCGTATGGCGCGGGTTTCCGCCAGGACCAGCGCCTCGTCGATCGCGTTCTTCATTTGTTTTTCATCGAGGGCGTGTTCCGAGGGCACGGGCACGGCGAACACCATGCCCGATTTCAAATTCATTATTCGGTTGGTATGAATAATGCATGCGGCTTCTCGGGGGGTTCTCACGTTGTACGGCGCGTGCTGGCCGCTCTTTTGACAGTAGAACGCCGGAAATTCTTTTGTTTCGCCGTAAGTGGCTACGAAGACGCCCTGAGTTTCCTGAAAGTAAACAAATCGTTAAGTAATCATAAAAAAAATATAAATATGTTCTAGGTAGTTGCATGAAATATGTCTAATCAAATGACAGCAAAATTTAAGTTGGCAATACGAAAACAATTGGTGGTACTGACAGTTAATTGTCAATTGTCAAAGTCCACTTCGATTATGTACGTCATAATCGACAGATGTTAAGTCTTTTACTCTTTTTTGTGAGGTTAATTAAAGGAGGAAGAATCTATGGAAAGCTCAATTGCATCAGCGCCCTCTCTGTGCATATTTTAAATCATAAATAGAAAACTGTAGAATTGATTAATTACCAAATTAATTTTTAACAGGATTTTTAAAAATATATGAAACTAAGTCAAACATAAAATGCGTCGAAAGTATTAAAGTTAGTGTACATTGTCGAAATAACGTGCACGGATTTTGTTGTCCGCTACTGTACTTTACAAAAACAATTTTGAAATAAACTTTCATTTGAAAATAATTCAGTGTACGGTGACGTGCACGAAAAACGGGACATGTCTTAAAGCTAAAACGCTTAAAATCGAACTCATAGATTACAGAGAACTGTAATTCAACATTGAAATGTCATTAGTATGTGATCGCCAATAACCAAATATTAATATAAAGTCAATTGTATCTACATTATCTATTTAAAAAATTATTAACAGTTTAGGTCGCGACATCTTGCGGCCGATTTTTTACCTAAACTGCGTTTTTTTGTTTTTTTTTTTCAATCTTATAGCCGATTTTTGGCCTAAATTGTTTTTTTTTTTAATAAAATTTCCTTAGAAAATTTTATTAAAGAAATAATTTTAATTTAAGCGCGCCACCTGTTGGCAAGATGCACTATTTGAAAGTAGATCTTGCAACAGGTGGCGCTCTTTAATTTGAATTATTATCTAACAGTTTAGGTCGCGACATCTTGCGGCCGATTTTTTACCTAAACTGCGTTTTTTGTTTTTTTTTTTAATCTAAAAATTCCTTATCAAATTAACAAAAAAAAACAACAAAAAAAAACTAAAATAGCGTACGCCCTTTTTTTCATAGAAAAAAGTTTATTTTTGATACAAGATTTTATTAAAAAAAATTCAAATTAAAGTGCGCCATCCATTGGCAAGATGTATATCTTACCAATAGATGGCGCTTTTTAACTTGATTCGTTTTCAAATAATTTTTTAATTTACCTAGGCATTATGTATTAATTTTTTGTAAAAAAATGTGATTGATTCGAGTATGCTTTAAAACTAATCTTAGACTGAAGAATTTCATTTAAAAATAATTCAAATTAAAGTTCTTCCAAACAATACATTCTCCCAACAGATGGCGCACTTTAAGGTAAGTATTAAAAAATTAGTAACTACTTAAATCGCGACATCTTGTAACCGATTTTTGACCCAAGTTGTGCATTTTTGACAAAAAAGTCTAAAAATTCCTTTTCAAATGAACAAAATAAAAGGAAAAGTAAATTAACGAGCGCCCTCTTTTAAAACTCATAGAAAAGTTTATTTTTGACACAAGATTTTATTAAAAAAATATTCAGATTAAAGTGCGCCATCTATTGGCAAGTTGTACTATTTTAAAGTAAACAGCCAACAGGTGGCGCTCTTTAACTTGTTTCATTTTTAAACAATTTTTACGCCTTTTAATTTATTTAGGAATTGTTGACTTTGTTTTTTTTTTTTAGTAAAAATGTGATAGATTCACGTATGCTTTAAAACTAATCTTAGCATGAAGAATTTTGTTATAAATTACAGAATTCAAATTTTAGTGCGCCACCTCTTGACAAGATGTGTTATTTGAAAGTACGCCTTGCCAACAGGTGGCGCACTTCAATTTGAATACTTAAAAATCATGAAAAGTTTAGGTCGCGACATCTTGCGAACGATTTTTGATCCAAATTGTATCTCAAAATCAAATTAACAAAAAAAAACAAGAGAAACTAAATTAGTTTGCGCCCTCTTTTAGAACTCATAGAAAAAATTTATTTTTGACACAAGATTTTATTAAAAAAAAAAATTCAAATTAAACTGCGCCATCTATTTGCAAGTTGTACTATTTTAAAATACATCTTGCCAACAGGTGACACTCTTTAATTTGAATATTTTTTTAATAAAAGTTTTATTAATTTAAATTTAATCAGAAATTATTAGTTGTATTGTTTGTTTTCAATCTTAGACTAAAGAATTTTATTTATAAATAATTCGTATTGAAATGCGCCACCTGTTGGGAAGAAAACTATATATTTGTACGTCTTGCCAAGAGGTGGCGCACTTTAATTTGAATTATTTTCTCATAAAATTCTTCAGTGTAAGACTAGACTTAAACAAAACATAACTAACAATTCCCCAGTAAACTAAGAAGCATAATATGTAATAAATTATAGTGCGCCATCTTTTAGAAGGACTACGCACTTTCACTTGCCATCCTGTTTAGTGTTCAGTTTAGTTGTTTAGTGTTTAGTTCATTTTCCTTTGTTTTTTTTTCTAGTCGAATTAATTTTTGTTCAGTCGCACTTCTTTTGTTTTGCGTTATTCTTTTGTTTTTTTTATTACAACCTCCATGAAGAGGATCGTTTGTGGCGACTGCTGTCTTTTGTTTCTGTTCATTATTCCATCGACGTTTCTGTTTCTTTCTTTTTTTTTGTTTATCTTTTGCTTCCTAAAGTTGTTTTTATTTCAGATTCTCTTTGGTTTTCGTTTTTAATTTAATTTAATTTAGTTTAATTTAATTCGAATCTATATTTGATATTTGTTACAATCTATACATCGAATACTTTCTTTTATTCTTTCGTTCGTCTTGTTTTTCGTATTTTCATGTTGTTTGTTTCAGTTTTCTTTTGTTTCTGTTTTGTTTTTTGTTTATTGCACTGGAGAATCATCGATTTTCTTTTATTTTGCGTTTTAGTTTTGTTTTTTTTTAATTCTTTTGTCTTCTTTTATTTCTCCCATCTACATTCATTTCTGAAACTCAAAAAAACTGAAGACAGCTCCATTTTATTTTATTTTTTTAATTATCAGAATGTATTTCATTTTCAAAAAGGTTTTCGTCGATTTTTCATTTGTCTTTTGCTGAATAAAAATGTCACATTTTCTTTTATTGCCGATAAAGATTTAATAAAGAAATCTAAATTAACGTGCGCCATCTTCCAGAAGTAACACGCACTCTAGAAAAAAAAACGTAAAATACTTCACTGCATTTAAAAAGAAAAAATTAACGTGCGCCCCCTATTAGTAGCAACACGAAGTTACAGAAAACTTCTTTCCAGTCACAGTTTTATTTAAAAATAATTCAAATTATTGAGCGCCATCTGTTGACAAGATGTATTTTCAAGTACTTCAGATAGTCTAAGATTGCGAAGCCTGTTTGAATTATTCCGGCTTACAGAAGTAACACGCACTCAAGAAAACAAAATACTTCATCGAATTGAAAAAAAAAATAACGTGCGCCCTCTTTTAATTGGAACCCGTACTAACAGAAAGCATCTTTTTGATACAGTTTTACTTTTGAACAATGCAAAGTAAAATTCGCCACCTGTGGGCAAACACTTCAGTCTAAAATTAGCTTCGAATCAATTACATTGTTTCACTAAAAAAAATAATAATACTAATAAAACTAATACTAATACCATCTATTAGAACCACTACGTACTTTCACTTGCCACCGTGTCTAGCGTTCACTTCGGTTATGTGACAAGAATGTCATATTTTTTACTAGCTTAAGTTCAATTAAAAAAATGTAACTTCTTATTAAAAAAAAAATTTGTTGGCATATAATTTCATTTAAAAAATATCTCAAAGTGCGCCACCTGTTGACAACAATTTAATTCTGTAACTGATTTCGTAGTTTATTTAATGTCGCATTTTTTTTTGTGCAAAAAAATCGTAGTCATGCTTTTCTTTTTAACGCCATTTTCAAATCTAGCCTAAATGACGAAGTCACTTTCTCAACTTTCCATTACTCCGTCGACTAGAAAAACAATCTTCACTTATCCGTTATCGCACACCAGCGCCATCTATCGCTTATAATAACAAGCTTCATTTCAAATATGTCGTTTACAATCTTTTATGAACGTTCCGTACTAAGAATGTTAGCCAACATCATAATCATAAGATTTTTTCTTTATTGATAAATCAAAAATAGTTGAAGACGAATGAAAATCAAGAACTCACCAAGTATTCCAGAGTCTTCGGCACATCCAAAATGGATTTCACGCCGCTGCACACGACAGCAACCTGCGTCCTTCCGAGTTCGGTCAGGTCCGCGGAGACGTCGAAGGTTTTCTCCCCTAACCTGTGCACGCCGCCGATTCCTCATCATAAAACAAACATAATTCATTTTCGCCCCTGATTTATTTAATTTGTGGTTACCTCCCGTTGCGAAAATCGGTATGTCAAGTTTCCCGGCGATTATCAGCGTGGCCGAAACAGTGGTGCCACCACTCAGTTGATTAGCGACTACGTAGGCGACATCTCGGCGGGAAGTTTTAACAGCTTCGGTTTTGGGGTCCGCTAGGGTTAGGATTTCGTCTCTTGTTAAGCCGACTTTAATGCGACCCTTTAGAATCGCTATCGTCGCAGGAACAACACCCTAAATAAAAATAATGAGTGTGGCACAAAGCAATAAACGTAAGGACTGAATCGGTTAACTTCGGAATAAGCCGCGTGAAGGTGTCTTATGGCCCGATGTGAGCCGATTTCGACCAATCATAACATGAACGAGCATCACCTGCTTTATAACATCTTTTCATAACTATAATTAATAAATTCTTAATAAAACTTCGCTTTAATCCAATTATTTAAACGTATTCTTCCTTAAAAAACACAAAAACCTTGCGCCAAAAGACCATATAACTTTAACCTTGACATCAACCAACAAAACGCAGTCATCACGGGCATTATTGACTGCCAATACTCAATAAGTCGGCTTCGTTATTATATTTTCTTTTATTGAATAGAAACGCACTTACCAAGCAAGCAAATTTTGACACTAATTTCCCGAAAGGATTCAAACCGTGCTTCCTGCCAACTGACAAATATCTGGGGAGTTTCAAGACTAACAGTTGGACACGCTACTCGCGCTGCAAACTTAAATTTTCTTTTGTTTTCTGTCCTAAAATGATCGAACACTCACAATTTCTTTCACTAAAAGAAACTCATAATTCCTCAGTCAATTAAAAAGCATAATATGTAATAGATTAAAGCGCGCCATCTTTTAGAAGCACTGTGTACTTACGCTTGCCATCGTGTTTAGCGTTGCTTTTAGCTATGGAACAAAACCATCATAATTTTCTTTTGTTTTCGATAAAGACTTAATAAAAAAATCTAAATTAACGTTCTCCATCTTTCAGAAGTACTCAAATACTTCATTACATTAAAAAAAAATAATTAACGTGCGCCCTCTATTAGTCACAACACCTACACATAGAAAAAGTTTTTTTTTTCTGGACAGTTGTATTTAAAAATAATTCAAATTATGGTGCGCCATCTGTTGGCGATATGTACTTTCAAACACTTGAAGCGAATCAATAGAATTAAATAAACTGACAAGACTTGACAGTTGGTCACACTGCAAACCTAAATTTTCTTCTGTTTTCTGTCTTAAAATATTCAAATATTCCGTGAAATCGTCAATCGTATTGTTTTTCTTCTTTATACAAATAATTTCGATCTTCCTTTGTTTTTGACATTCTCTTGTTTTTTGTTAAATTTTCGTTTTGTTTTCGTTTACCAGTGTTTTAAAAGCGCTCCACCTAACCGTCGGATATTTCATTTATTTTTTGTCCGTTGTTTTTTAAATTACATTTAAGTTTTCTTTTGTTTCTTTGGTGTTACGTTACGTTGACATTTCGTGTGCATAAGTGGGTGGCTCCTTCATTTGTTTTATATTATCCTTAGATTTTCAAATTTTTTCTCATTACGAAAAAGAATCATCGATTTTCTTTTTTTTTGGGTTTCGAATTGTTGTACATATTTCACTTGTGTTGTTCGTTTCAGAATCTTTTGTTCTTGGTGTTTGTCGAAATAATTTGTAATACTTTTTAATACTATAGTTTCTTCTTTTGTTTTCTTCATTTGTTTTATCATTTTCAAGCATTCGTCTCGCAAATCATTTCTTATCTCATCTTATCGTCAATTTTCTTTTGTTTTTGACGTTTCTTTTATATAGTTTCCTTTTGTTTTTGTTCTTTTAATTATCAATCCTTCATTTTTAAGTAACCCACAGAATTCGTCGTTTTTCATTTGTTTTTCGTATTTATTCTTTTACACTTCATTTGCCTTTGAGTTTTTTTTTTTTTTGGTCGAATTAATTTTTTTTCAGTCGCACTTCTTTTATTTTATGTTATTCCTTTGTTTTTTTTTAATTACAACCTCCATGAGGAGGATCGTTTGTGACTGTTTTCTTTTGTTTTATGTTATTCTTTTGTTTTCTTTTTTTTTAATTACAACTTCCATGAAAAGGATCGTTTGCGACTGTTCTCTTTTGTTTCTGTATGTTGTTCCATCACCGTTTCTGTTTCTTTCTTTTTTGTTTGTCTTTTTTGTTCATTTCAGATTCTCTTTGGCCTTTGTTTTTCATTTAGTTTTGTTGTTAATTTAATTCAATTTTGTTTAATTTAACTCAAATCTATATTTGATATTATTATTATTATTTATATTTTCGATTTTTTCTTGCACTCATTTGTCTTTCTTGTAAACTTCTTTTGTTTTTTGTTTTGCTTTTTTGTTTAATCGTCGATTTTTGTTTTGTTTTTGTTTTTAATTCTTCATTTTTGTTTTTTTTATTATGTACCAGTATTTCATTTTCAATTTTTTTCCTTGTATTTATTTTGTACGCTTCATTTTTTTTCAGTTTTTTTTTTATTTCGTTAATTTTTCATTCAGTCTCATCTTGTTTCATGTTATCCTTTTGTCTTTTTTTTATTTCAACCTCCAAGAGAAGGAATCGTCGACTTTCTTTTATTTTTTCGTTCGTCTTGTTTTTCGTATTTTCACGTCGTTTGTTTCAGCTTTCTTTTGTTTCTGTTTGTTATTCCATGGACGTTTCTGTTTTGTTATTTCACCGAGCGACGTTTCTATTTTGTTACTTCACCGATGTTTTTGCAGCTTCTCCTTTGTCTTCTTTTTTCATTTATTTTTTTCTCCAATTTCTTTTTTTTTTAATTAATTTGTATTTCTTGTAATCTTCTTTTATTTTTCATTAGTCTTTTGTTTCGTTTCTTGTTTGTTGCACTGGAGAATCGTCGATTTTCTTTTATTTTGCGTTTTAATTTTGTTTTGTTTTTGTTAATTCTTTTGTTTTCTTTTAATTCTCCCATCTAGGTTCATTTCTGAAGCTCAAAAAACTGAAGACAGCTTCATTTTACTTTATTTTTTTAATTATCAGTATGCATTAAAGGTTTTCGTCGATTTTTCATTTGTTTTTTGTCTTTATGTTTTACACGTCACTCTTCTTTGTTTTCTTTTTTTTTTGTTTCTTTTGTCGAATCAATTTTTCGGTCAGTCTCTTCTTTTGTTTGTTGTTATCCTTTTGTCTTTTTTATTTCACCCTTACCAAGGAGAAACGTCGACTATCTTTTGTTCTTCGTTCATCTCGTTTTACGTAGTTTCGACTCAATTTTGTTTCCGTTAATTATTTCATCAAGGTTTTTGTTTTGTTGTTTCATCGAGTTTTTACCAATTTCTTTTTCTTCCTATATGCATTTGATTATATTTATATTATATTTTCGATTTTTGTATATTAATTTGCGTTTCTTGTAATCCTCTTTTATTTTCGTTAATCTTTTGTTTGTTTTGTTTTTTTCTTGCACTGCAGAATCGTCGATTTTCTTTTACTTTTCGTTTTATTTTAAATCTTAGGAGAAAACTCAAATCGTATTTCGTGCCATCTGGAGAATTTCAAGACCGACAGTTGGTCATGCTGCGAACCTAACCTAAAAATTTGAAAAAATGCACTTGTGCCTCGCCGGTACAAAATCCAAGTAGTAAATTGCGTTTTCGAGCGCATTTAGCAAAATGTGGCATTCTCAGAAATACGAGGACGCCCCAGTTTTGCTAAGGCGATTAATCGCAAACATCACAAACATCCGCGTAAGTATAACCTCGAACAACAAACAATGCATCCACCGCTTTAATCCTCACAGGAAGGTACGGAGAGGTTTCAACGCTTAGAGGACCACGCAATCCACGAATTGAGGGCCGCAGACTCCATGGTTTTCGTCAGTAAAAAAGACCTCGACGCGACCATGAGCAGTTTCTGCGACAAGTTCATTTTCCACGGCTTTTGCACCCAAGCCAAAGACCTAAGGGAGGCGTACGAGTGCTTCATTCCGCCCAACTTATCAAAGGAAGAGACGGATCACAAGATAATCACGATGAGACTGCTGTTGAGTTTATCCGAAAGCCCCACGAAGATATTCTCGATTCTTCCCCAAGGTTCCTCGCCCGTAGTTGACGAGGAACTCATCGATTGGCCGACGTATTTAATGCAAGGCGTAGAACGATGGTCGCCACCCATAGACGAAAGCTCCTCGGTACTCACCCTATCAATTACTAAATTTAATTTACTGTTGAATTTTTTTTTTTGCGTCCAGGAAAGTTGGTCGGACGATTCAAGATCGTGCGGCTCTTCGGGAAGTGATTGTGATAACGAGGAGGCCATCAGGGAAGTGTTTGTAGCAAGCCAAGACAAATCACTTGCTGGAGATGTGCTCCAGGAATTCATTGATACACGAGAGGCCTTATCCGGTTGTGTACAGAACACTTGGTTCAACCAGGAACATGTTTATATGTTGCCTGCAAGTACTAATGTAGATGCAAGAATCACCGTGCATTGGTAATGGAGTAAAAGAACTAAGGCAGGGAAGGGGCGAGGGCGTATTAAAACCTGTTATCTTTGCAGGGATGATTTCCTGCACCATTACACTAAGGGCCTGGTTAAATTGAGCAAATCCAACATAATAACCGAGTACAAGGTCATGAGGGAAATCCTCTGGCAACTGTGGGAACCCCATACGAGTTTCGTTTTTGAAATTGTGGGAAACGATTTGCAGCCTCGAACTGGTATCGCTTTGAGCAGTGTACGTTCGGTAAGTAATTTTCTGTTTCTGGACATTTCGGGCCGTTGCCATTGTTAGGCAATATGAGGTCCGTTGAAAACTCTCCCAGAGTTACCAACCCTATTTTTGAGCGTCGTAACATAATTTAAGGAAAAGATACAATGATTTATTTCAAACTGTTATAAATAATTACTAATTGTTTAAATCAATGGATGCATTGTTTGTTGTTTGAGGTTATACGTACGCGGATGTTTGTGATGTTCGCTATTAATCGCCTTAGCAAAACTGGGGCGTTCTCGTACTCCTGAAAATGCCACATTTTGCTAAATACACTCGAAAACGCAGTTTACTACTTGGATTTTGCTCCAGCGCGGCACTTGCGCACTTTTTCAAATTCTTAGGTTAAGTTCGCAGCATGGCCAACTGTCAGTCTTGAAATTCCCCAGATGTTCGTTCGTCAGTTGGCACGAAATACGATTTGAATTTTCTCCTAAAATTCAAAATAAAACGAAAAGTAAAGGAAAATCGACGATTCTGCAGTGCAACAAAAAGAAACAAAAGACTAACGAAAACAAAAGAAGATTACAAGAAACGCAAATTAGCTTCCAGTAATTAACGAAACAATTGACATTCGACCACCAATAAATAGAGAACAAAATGAAAGAAGCACAAAAGAACGACGTGCATTCAAGAAAAACAAATGACAATCGCACTCGAGAAACAACTGACATCGAGAAAACTAAAAGGACGATTCGCAATGAAGAAAAACAATTATGACAAGGAAAAAATAAAAAACGAAAAATCGCGAAGTATCGCGAAAGAAATTGGAAACAATTGACAATCGACCGCAAGAAAATAAAGAACGAACAAAAAAAACGAAAGAAAATTGACTTGTTATTTGAAGTGATTAACAATTGACATTAAAAAAAAACAAAAGCATAATTTACAATTAAAAAATGACAATCGTCCTAGAAGAAAGAAAAAAAATGAAAGAACGTAACGTGAAAAACAAAAGAAGAAAATCAATCGAATTTGCAGTGATTAGAAATAATTGAGAATCGACCGCGAAAAATTACAGAACAGTGTGAAGTGAAAGCAAAAGAAAATTGACGAGTTGTTTACAGTGATTGGAAACAATTGACAATCGACGAAACAAAAAGCAAAAGCAGAATTTACACAAAAAAAAATGGAAGAAAATCGATTTGAGTTTACGGTAATTAGAAAAAGATGACATTAAGAAAAACAAATGACAATTGCCCGTAAAGATAAGAAATAGAAAAAGAAAGAGACGGAAGAAAATCGATCGAGTTTACAGTGAATAGAAACAATAGGCATTTGTCATGACAAGAAACAAAAGCAATGAACATTAAGAGAAACAAAGAGCAATTTGCAGTGAAGAAAAAATAAATGACAATCGTCTAAGAAGACAAAGAAAAAGTAATGAACGAAGAATCGGGATGAAAAGTGAAAGGGAGGCAAAAGAAAAATCGATCAAATTTCCAGTGATTAGGAACAGTTGACAATCAATCACGAAACAATAGAGAATGATAAGGAAGAAAAACAAAAGAAAAATTGATAGGTTGCTAGCAACGATTAGAAACAACTGACAATTGATACTAAGGAAAACAAAAGAATAATTTACAATGAATTAGAAACAATTGATAAAAAATAGACCATAAAAAAAAATAGAAAACAATGTTTACAGGGAAGACAGAAAAACAAAAGAATGTTACGCACTGGAGAAAAACAAATAACAATCGTTCTTGGAGAAACAACTGACGTTAAAAAAAACTATTCATAATTAAAAAAAAAACAATCGCCCATGAAGATTAGGAAAAATAATGATTAAAAACAATTGATTGATATTAAAAAAAAAAACACACAAAACACTAATTTACAACGAAGAAAACAAAAGGCAATCATTCATGAAGATTAGGAAAAATAATGATTAAAAACAATTGATTGATATTAAAAAAAACACACACACAAAACACTAATTTACAACGAAGAAAACAAAAGGCAATCATTCTTGAAGACAAAATATATAACTTGAGGTGGTTTCCTCTTTCTTAATTTCACACTCTGTATATGCGACGTCTTTTGTCTTTCTTAATTGGTCGAATGTCATTTGTTTTTTTTTTATAAGTTTACTGTCATTGATTAATTGTTCGTTCTTCGTTTATTTATCTTTTCATTAGCCTATCGTTATCGATTGAAACCTTTTTCTTTTTATTAGTCGACTGTCTTTTGTTCTTTTTGTGACTTGATTGTCATTTGTTTTTTTTATTTGTTTACTATCATTGATTAATTGTTCGTTCTTCATTTATTTATCTTTTCATTAGCTTATCGTTATCGATTGAAGCGTTTTTCTTTTTATTAGTCGAATGTCTTTTGTTTTTTTTTTTGTGACTTGATTGTAATTTGCTTTTTTTTCTAAATTTCCAACTCCACGAGGAGAATCGTCGACTTTCTTTTATTTTTCATTCGTCGTTTTTCGTATTTTCAGGTTATGTATTTGTTTCAGTTCTCTTTTGTTTTTTTTTTGTTTCTCGTTCTCTTCCTGATTTCTTTGCTCTTTATATCAGGTTCTCTTTGTCTTTTTTACTTTCGATTAATCTTTGTATTCGTTTGCGTTTCCTGTAACCTTCCTTTGTTTTCCGTTAGTCTTTTGGTTTTGTTTTTTTTTTTTTTTGATTGCGCTGGAGAAGCGTCGATTTTTTTTTATTTTCCGATTTTTTTTTTTCTTAATCCTTCTGTCTTTTTTAATTCCTCCATCTGTATTCGCTTCTGGAATATGTATCTTCAAGAAACTGGAAAAAAATCAGCTTCATTTTGTTTTTTTTTTTATTATCAGCATTTCATTTTTAATTACCAGTATTCCATGCCTCATTTTTATTAGCCTTCCACCGAATTCGTCGTTTATTCATTTGTTTTCGTTTGTCTTTAGTTTTTACACTTCACATTTTTCTTTGTTTTGTTTTTATTTCTTTTTGACGAATTAATTTCTTGCGACTACTTCTGTTTTATGTTATCCTTTTGTTTTTGTTTTATTTCAACCTCCACGAGGAGAATCGTCGACTTTCTTTTATTTTTCATTAGTCTTGTTTCTCGTATTTTCAGGTTAAGTATTTGTTTCAGCTCTCTTTTGTTTCTGTTTGTTATGTCATCGGCGGTTTGTTGTATCGTTTCACTGACGTTTCTCCACAAGTATTTGTTTCAGCTATCTTTTGTTTCTGTTTGTTATGTCAAGGCCGGTTTGTTGTATCGTTTCACTGACGTTTCTGCTTTGTTTTTCCAACTTCTTTGTTTATCTTTTTTCTTCCTATGTCTTTGATTGTTTTGTGTATTTTTTCAGCTTCAGCTTTTTATTTTCGATTTGATTCTTTAACATTGATTCGCGTTTCCTGTTTAATCTTCCTTTGTTTTCCGTTAGATTTTTGTTTTTGTTTTGCACTGAAGTCTCATCGTCGATATTCTTTTATTTTTCGTTGTTTTCTTTTTTTTCATTCGTCCCTGAAATATGCATCCTTAAAAACCGAAAATTCTCGAATATTTTATATATTTATAAAACGAAGCGAAAAAATTCGGTGTTTTTATAGAAGTATTAAATTCGACGGACAATCGAATATAAGAATAGGATTTGGGGGCACCCCATAAACAAACGAAAAATAAATTCTAATCCAATTTAGTTACAAAACCAACACTATCACTGTAAGCTCAATTAAAATATTAAAATTGTGAACATTGTTTAGGAGCCGTTTGAAAAATTTCTGCACGAGTTCCTGCCTTACGTCAAGCTTCTGCAAAGCTTTAGGGACTTCCACGCTTCGTTAACACCGAAGGGGGACGAGGTGATACCCGAAACGTACAGAAGTTACGATTCTGCTCTCCACGATAACATCATTGACCCCATTTACAAGGGACTGCTTCAATTAGAAGAGGAAGTTATGGCCCAAGGTAACAATGAGAGAAAAGGATAAAAGGTATTCGAGATTAACTAATAACAATTCGAATATTTGAAACGTTACAAAATGAATAAACAATTGTTTTCAGGACACCGCCTTGATTTTTTAAATATTACAGATATACTTTTGAAATTAGGCAAATATGATCTTTCATTCTGACGAACAACGGGGTGTTCTATTTGAAACAGCAAATATTGCCATTTTTGTTCACTTTGCGATGCGCTTTTGTTTTCTGTGACAACAAATCTTATAACTTTTGCGTTTCAAATGTTTCTCTATCTCCTAAAACAAAAGAAACTGTATGTACGGTAAAATATTATCAGTGGCGCCATCTACATTTCAAAAGTTGAAAACGAATGACATTTCAGGAGGCGTTTGGAATTTCTTTTATTTCTGGTCAAGCTGGAAATTAAATTGAGAGGCGGCGTTTTTGCAAATTAAATTAAATACCTAAAAAGGTTAGGACAATTGTTTTTTTTTAATTAATAACGTTTTGAAGAAACAAGCTCAGGAGAAAAAGAAAAAGAAAATCGACATTTTCGTACGAGTAGTTTCCACCTGTCGTCTTATTTTCCGAAAACGCAATAGAGTGGTGCCATCTATGCTAATAACTATTTTTTAATTAAATCAATTAAGTAGCGCGCAATTTAATTTTTAATTGATTATTCCAATTAACACTGTTAACAAGAAAATGACATAAACACTAAAAATATAAAAGTTTACGTCGCGACATCCTGCGACCAATTTTTGACCTAACCTAACCTGGACAAGTCGGTTTGACTGCAGTGGAATTCTTGAGCTACTCTTCTGCTGAAGAGGCCCCAAAACAGCCGAAACAGCTGTCCGGGGAATGCTCGAGAAATCCATTTCAATCAAAACCTACTCGCAACAATTTTTTTTTAATCTTACAAAAAATATAGAACACTGGCGCCATCTACATTTCAAAAGTTCAAATTCAGTGACACGAGGCGTTTGCGATATCTTATTTCGGGGCAAGTTTGAAATTAATTTGGAGAAATGCCATTTTTGCAAATAACTTTAAATCGAATACTTAATTAAACGATGACGCAGTTTCTTTTAGTTAATAACTTTTTGAAGAAAAGGAAATTGAAACAATAGTGTTGGGAAACAAAAAAAAAAGAAAATTGACAATTTACGAGAATTTTTTACCTTTTTTCAAGCAAAGCAAAAATGAAGTTAGGGTAGTGCCATCTATACAAACAACTTCTTCTTACTTAAATCAGTTGCTAAGCAGCGAGCTATTTAATTTTTATTTAAAAAAAATGTGGAATGTCAAAGTATATGTGTAATGAAGAGAATCCACGGTGGCGCCATCTATGTTTCAACGAGTAAGGCGAAAATGCAAATACAGTGATGCCATCTATACAGTTTAATTTCATTTCGTTGTTATTTCGAAAGGAGGTGATCGTCATTTGTTTAATTTTTTTTAGTGTTTTTTGTTTTCGTTTTACAATTCAACTTTTCGTTTTTGTCATTCCGTCGCCTTCTTATTTTTAAATGTTCATTTGTCCTCTTAAACAAATTAACGTTGTTAATATTTTATTGTCATTCGTTACTACTAACGTTTTTCATTTGTTTTTATTTTTTAGGTAAATAAACCTATTCATTTGTTTTCTTGAACGAAATAGCAAAATTCGTGGACATCTTAAAATGAAATATGTAATAATCATTTGTTTTTGTATTTTTTTGTTTTATTCTATTTTGTTTTTTTTTTTAATTTCACTTTCAATTTTTTTCCATGTCTCTCTTCGACTTTACTTTCATTTGTTTTATATTCAAATTTGGTTTGCTTTCTTTCTTTTTTTTCATGTATCTTTTCTGCTTTACTTTAATTTGTTTATATTCTACAATTTCAAATTTGGGTTGCCTCTGTTTTTGTTGTTTTCATTTCATCTTTGGTTTTTGTTTTTTCCTTTTCATTCAGTTTTTCATTTGTCTTTGGTCTTCGGTCATTCATTTGATGTCATTTCATTTGTTATTTAAAAAGGAAGTGATCGTCATTTGTTTAAACTTTTTACTGCTTTTTGTTTTCAGTTTTTTTGTTCAACTTTCAGTTTTTTTTTTTTTTGCTTTTTGTCATTCCGTCCTTTGTCCTCTTAAACAAATTAATGTTTTTAATATTTTAACGGCATTCGTTACTACTAACGTTTTTCATTTGTTTTTATTTTTTTAGTTAAACTTTCAGTTTTTTTTTTTTCTGTTTAATCCATTGTTTTGTTTTTCATTTGTTTTCTTGAACGGAATGGAAAACTTAATTTCGAAAGATTCGTTGACATCTTAAAATGAAATATGTAATAATCATTTGTTTTCTGTTTTTTTTTTTGTTGTTTTCATTTCATTTTTTGGTTTTTGGTTTTTTTTTTTGCTGTTTTTTGTTTTCGTTTTTCCGTTCAACATTTTTTATTTTGCTTTTTGTCAATTCGTCGCCTTCATATTCCTTAATGTCCATTTGTCCTCTTAAACAAATTAATTTCGGTAATATTTTAAGGTCATTCGTTTCCACTAACTTATTTCATTTGTTTTTATGTTTTTCATTTATTTTCTTGAACGCAATGGTAAACTTAATTTCGAAAAATTCGTTGACATTTGTTTTTGTTAAATGTTTCGTTTTATCATTTTATTTATTTAAAAAAAAGTGAAATGTCAAAGTACATGTGTGATGAAAAAAAATACCACGGTGGCGCCATCTATGTTTCAACAAGCAAGGCGAAATAAATTTGGTAGCAAACTGGAGTATTTCACCAGCTGATGATTCTTTTATTATTATTTTTTTTTTTTCATTGAATAAACTCGAGGAATTTTTTCAGAAACCATCATGTCTGTGCTTCAATTGGCTGATCGCCTGCGAAAACTATTTAAAAACGCACAAATAATTCAGGCAACACACCAGCGTATCGTCTCAGACCTCGAGGGGAATTCCCCGGTGCATAGCGCAACGACTTTGCTATCTCGTTTACACACCGGCTTGCTCCACTGCACCAACAAGAACGAGCAGGACATCTACCTAAGCATCTACCTGGAAAGCCTGTACAAGTACTTCTCGGTTATACAGTCCTGGTTGAGTCAAGACGCACTGATTGATTTATCCGGGGAGTTTATTATAGTCGAGTATGGCCCCCAGGCAACCCCAGTCACCGTGAAACTGAAATTAGAAATGATTTGCAGCGGAAACGAAAGAGGCCTTCACCCCGACTGGCTCACGGATGAAACCCCAAGAACCGACAACGTATTAAAGACCATCGCCACCGAAGTCCTGCAAATTGGAAAAAACATCCACCTGCTAAGACTCCTGAGGAAACTGCACCTGTTAAAAGACAGCGCAAGCCTAAGTTCGACACCAACACATGTCCAGGCCACCAATAATCCAAATTTAATTTCCAGTGACTTTACACGAAGAATTAATCATCGGTGTCCTCCGGGAGATAGCCGAGTACTTCGAGGCTGCGGATTGGGATTTACAACCGGGTTCCAAAGACCCGGTGGTGTCAATCAAGTTCCCTATGATTTGCCCAGATGACTGCAAGTATCCCACCGAGATGGATAGGCTTGAGAACCTCGTGGATACCTCGGATGGTTTCTTGATGAACGCCTTCGCCTCTTACTTCACAGATGTAGAGGAAGCCCCCAACCCAAAAGGGCCAACGCTTTACGAAAGGTACCCTGAATTGCACCCCCCAAGGAATTTTCCCTTCAACAAAGGCATTACAGAATTTCCAACATGACCAAAACCGTGTTTCCCGCCACGCAAATCATAGACAGTGTCTTCAGGCAGATTTTACAAGCGAGATACTCCGAGGCTGGTTACATGGTGAAGAACCTGCTGACGGATGAGTACCACATTGAGAAACACCTGCGGTTACTCCAGCACGTCTACCTCTTTAAAGACGACATCATTTGTTTATTGTACAGGCGGGTGTTCGAACAGGTACCAACTGGTTTGCATAAAAGTGACAAGTACGCAATCAAGGTTGCTAGGTTGGGCTCTTGGGGCCTTAAATATCATATTTGGCGCCTAATTTGGGCTAATCCCTTCTGTCTCTAGTCATCCGTGGAAACAAAAGTACACTACCGACTAAAAATTTGAATCACACCTGCATCTGTTTTTCACATTTTTCATTTTTTATTAAACGTGTACATATTTTTTTACTTCAATTTTTTTTCCCAATAATTTTCCTTTTTCTTTTAGTTTCTAATTTGGCTTTGATCTTTCCTTTGATTTTTTTTTAAATATTTTCGATAAAAACAATGACGTCAGTGTTAGGTCACTTGTGTTTCTCCCTTTCCTCTTTGTTTCCTTTTCAAATGTTTTTCGTTTTCCTTCTCTACTTATCACCTACTTTCGTTTTTCATTTATTTTGTATTCTATTTTAAATTTTATTGTCTTCATCTAATTTTTTGTTTTCTTTTTTGTTTTTTGCTTTCCATTCGGTTTTTCGTTTGTCTTAGGTCTTTCCTTTGTTTTTTTTTTCATTTCGTTGTTATTTAAAAAGGAGGCGATCGTCATTTGTTTATTTTTTTTTACTGTGTTTTGTTTTCGTTTTTAACGTTTAACTTTCAATTTTTTTTTTGCTTTTTATCATTCCATCTCCTTCATATTTTTTAATATTCATTTGTCCTCTTAAACAAATTAATTTCGTTAATATTTAACGTCCTTCGTTTTTATTTTTTTATTTTATTTTTTTTAGTTAAACTCGGCTTTTTTCTACTTAGTTCATCTTTTGTTTTTCATTTGTTTTCTTAAACACAATAGTAAACTTAATTTCGAAAGATTCGTTGGCATTTTAAATGAAACATGTAGTAATCATTTGTTTTTGTTCTTTTTTTTTAATTTCACTTTCAATTTTTTTCCATGTATCTCTTCGACTGTACTTTAATTTTTCATTTGTTTCATATTCTATAATTTCAAATTTGGTTTTGTTGTTTTTATTTCAATTTTTTGCTTTTGCTTTTGTTTTGTTTTGTTTTTTTTCCTTTACAATCAGTTTTGCATTTGTTTTTTAGTCGTCGATCTGTCATGTGACTTCATTTCGTCGTTATTTAAAAAGGAGGTGATCGTCATTTGTTTAATTTTTTTTACTGTTTTTTGTTTTCGTTTTTCAGTTTAACTTTCGTTTTTTTTTTTTGCTTTTCGTCATTCCGTCGGCTTGATATTTTTTAATGTTCATTTGTCCTCTTAAACAAATTAATATCGTTAATTATTTAACACCATTCGTTTCTACTAACGTTTTTCATTTGTTTTTATTTTTTTAGTTAAATTTTCAGTTTTTTTTTTTTTTCTATTTAATCCATTCTTTTGTTTTTCAGTTGTTTTCTTGAACGGAATAGTAAAAAAAAATTATCTTTTGCTATTTTCTTGGGTTGACTTTGACCTTTGGCATTTTGGAACGTCGATTTTCGAAATTCGATTTTTTTTGAGATGACCTTGACCGTTGACCTTTTCAAATCTTGTTTCTCAAAATTTCTATTTTTTTAATTTCCCCCATGTTTTGCAATTTCTTTGGGTTGACCTTGACCTTTAACTTTTTTGAACCTCGATTCTCAAAACTCCAATTTCTTTAATTTTTTTCCCCATTTTTGCTATTTTCTTGTCGATTTTCGAAATTACATAGTTTGGATAATTTTTGGATTGACCTTGACCTTTGGCGTTTTCAAACATCAATTTTCGAAATTTCATTTTAATTCCATTTTTTTGGAGATGACCTTGACCTTTGACCTTTTCAAATTTCGATTCTCAAAATTCCTATTTCTTTTAATTTCCCCCCATGTTTTGCAATTTATTTGTGTTGACCTTGACCTTTAACCTTTTTGAATATCGATTCTAAAATTCCAATTTTTTTTTTAATTTACCCATTTTTTGGTATTTTCTTGGGTTGACCTTGACCTTGACCTTTGACATTTTCGAAATTCCAATTTTTATTTTCAATAAAAAAATGACATATATCAGTGTTAGAAAGTCACTTGTTTTTTTCTCTTTTCATTTTTTTATTTGCTTCCTCTTTGTTTCTGTTTCTATTGCTTTTCGTTTTTCTCTTTTCTACTTCACTTTCGTTTTTCATTTGTTTTATACTTTACATTACATTTTGTTTTTCTCTGTTCATGTTGTTTTCATTTCATTTTTGGTTGTTGTTTTTCTTTTATTTTTGCCTTTCCATTCAGTTTTTCATTTGTCTTTGGCCTTCGGTCTTCCATTTGATTTCATTTCGTTGTTATTTCAAAAGGAGGTGATCGTCATTTGTTTCACCTTTTTACTGCTTCTCGTTTTCGTTTTTAAATTCAAATTTCAATTTTTTTTTTGTTTTTTGTCATTCCGTCACCTTTTCTGCTTTATTTTCATTTTTCATTTGTTTTATGTTCCACTTAAAATTTTGTTTGCCTTTATTTTTGTTGTTTTCATTTTATTTTTGGTTGTTTTTCTTCTGTTTTCATGTCATTTCTTTTGTTTTTTGCCTTTCCATTCAGTTTTTCATTTGTCTTTGGTCTTCGGTCTTTCACTTGATTTCATTTCGTTGTTATTTCAAAAGGAGGTGATCGTCATTTGTTTCATCTTTTTATTGTTTTTTTGTTTTCGTTTTCCAATTCAACTTTCAGTTTTTTTTTGTTTTTTTGCTTTTTGTTATTATATCACCTTTTCTGTTTTACTTTCATTTTTCATTTGTTTTATATCCTACTTCAAGTTTTGTTATTTTCATTTCATTTTTGTTTTTCTTTTGTTTTTCATTTCATTTTTTGTTTTTTTTTGTTTTTTCGTTTCATTTTTGTCTTTTAGTTATTCATTTCATTTTTGGTTTTCTTTTGTTTTTTCATTTCATTTTTGGTTTTCTTTTGTTTTTTCATTTCATTTTTGGTTTTTCTTTTGTTTTTTCATTTCATTTTTTGTCTTTCTTTTAGTTATTCATTTCATTTTTAGTTTTTCTTTTGTTTTTCATTTCATTTCTTGTTTTTTCATTTCTATTCAGTTTTTCATTTGTTTTTTAATCTTCGGTCTTTCAGCTGACTTCATTTCGTTGTTATTTAAAAAGGAGGCGGTCGTCGTTTGTTTAAGTTTTTTACCGTTTTCTTGTTTTTGTTTTTCTGTTCCACTTTTAGTATTTCTTTTTTTTTTAGTTTTTGTCATTCCGTCGCCTTCATATGTTTTAATCTTCGTTTGTCCTCTTAAACAAATTAATTTCATTAATATTTTAACGTCATTCGTTTTTCATTTGTTTTTGTTATTTTTTTAGTTAAACTTTCAGCTTTTTTCTATTTAGTCCATCATTTGTTTTCTTCAACGGAACAGAAAACTTAATTTCGAAAGATTCGTTGACATTTTAAATGAAACTTGGAACAATCACTTGTTTTTATTTTGTTTTTTTTTTTTTTAATTTCACCTTCAATTTTTTTACGTGTATCTTTTCTGCTTTACTTTCATTGTTCATTTGTTTCATATTCTATTTCAAATTTTGTTTGCCTTTGTTTCTGTTGTTTTCATTTCATCTTTGGTTTTTGATGTTGTTTTGTTTCTTCCTGTCCATGCAGTTTTTCATTTGTCTTCGGTCTCGAGTCATTCGTTTGATTTCATTTCGTTGTTGTTTTGAAAGGAGGTGATGATCGTCATTTGTCTGTTTACTGTTTTTTGCTTTCGTTTTTCAGTTCAACTTTCAGTTTGATGTTTGGTTTTATTAATTTTTTTTTCCAATGACACATACATATTTATTTTCAATAAAACAATGATCATCAAAAACATCATCAGTGTGTTATTAGAAATTGAAAGTCACTCGTTTTTCTCTCTTTTCATTTTTCATTTGCTTTCTCTCTGTCTCTGTTGCTCTATTGCTTTTCGTTTCCACTTTACTTTCATTTTTCATTTGTTTTATATTCTATTCTAAATTCTGTTTGCCTTTTGTTTTTGATGTTTCCGTTTTATTTGTTTTCCTAATTTTTTTGTGTAACAAAAAAAAATCCGGCAACCCTGCCCGCAATCGCTGTTGCTTTCAGATTGAACTGAACAGTTGGGACAGTGAGGTCTGGCTGACGAACCAACTCCATGACACGCTTGCCAACATCCATCCGGATTTCTGCGAAAACTGCTTCGTCAAGCTGAAAGAGAGCTCGCTCTTGCCCCACGACCCCTTGCAGGTCTGCTCTCGCCTGACAATCGAGTACAAAATCGATTGGCCCACGAATATAATCATCCGGAATGAACACATGGTGATGTATGCGGAGTTGTTTCACGTGATCCTGCAGATTAAATGGGGGCTCTACACGCTGAACCACCTGTACTTCAACGGTAAAGTCATTACTCGTGTGGTGTTTACTTCATAGCCGCTTGGTGTTTTAGAAATCGAGCCGAAAAGGAAGCCGCAGGAACAATGCAAGATATTGAGGGACGTGATCACGAAGCTGAAGGTCCTACGGTTCTGTTTGCTGAACGAATTCAGTAGTATACAACACTACATCCTCGGGTACATATACAATAAACACATCACGAAGTTCCAAGAGGAGTTCGAAGGGGCCTACAATCTCGATACTTTGATTGCTTCGCATGATGATTTTATAAACGGCATGTATACTATGATCACGGGCTTCAGGGATTTCAATGAGAGCACGTACGGGTTCGACTTGGTGAGTTTAATGTTTCATGCATTCCTAGCTTTTAGTATGATTAAGACTAAAATCCGACTATGACATAATAATAATAAATAATGGACGTGTTAATTAATTTATTTTTTTGCATAGCTCTTGCACTTGGTCAGGAAATTAAGTGTGATGTGGATTGATTTGAAAAGCATCAACTATGAAGAACTGAAGAGCTGTGAGTCTATGTACAGGAAGTGTCATGAATACCTCAACCCGATCATGTATCCGAAAGATATTTGTTTCGATTATAACTAAAGAATTTTTTTTTTTAATAAAGCATATTTGCGATTTTGTCTTTGATATACAGTAGACGCAATACTACAAGTCGTTTCGCTTCCTGTTACGATCCTTCAATCGCTTTCTTTCAAGTTCACAAATAATTACGTTTAATACCGAGTGACCACAAAAGATTGTGCTACTGTGTTAGTGTATTGGTACACCTGAATAAGTGAGAAATCGGTGGTAACCTCCTCGCCTGCAGTGTTGCCAACGTAAGGGATTTTCAAATTTTATTTCGTAAAAAAGCTGACGAAACACCTGGACGGCTCAAAGTTGTTTATTTTATGTAGAAGGAAATCCAGCATCTATTGAGCAAAGTTTCAACTAACTGGGTGGTAATAGAAAATGACTTGCGTTGTTGTAAGACATTTCAACAACGCGATTAAAAAAAAAAAACGTCGAAGTTGTCTTTTTCGTTTGTTTTTAACTAAGCGATTCACTGGCTGTTTTTTTCCCGCGATGCAGAAGATCAATAATGTCACTAGCATTCAAGGACAAAAGAATTGTGTTATTGTGTGACTTTAGAGTACAATTCAGTGGATTCATAAATTTTTTAAAAAAAAAGAACATGAAAAAAATAGTGACAAAACAAATGAATTTTTCATGTAATTATTAAGAAAAAAAAAACTGCAGTAGATGGCGATGTTGTATTACCCCACACTAAAGTCCCTAGATAAATGCATTTTCTTGGGTTGACCTTGACCTTTGACATTTTCGAAATTCCAATTTTTTAAATTTTTTACCATATTTTGGAAAAAAACAATTTTCGAACTTCAATTCTCGACGAAATTCCAATTTTCTTTAAAATTTTTCCAAATGCTTGCATTTTTTGGGATGACCTTGACCTATCACCTTTTCAAACCTCGATTCTCGAAATTCTGATTTTTCATTTTTACAATTTTTTGTAATTTTCTTTTGTTTTGACCTTCACCTAGGACATTCTCGAACATCAATTTTCGAAATTCCATTTTATTTTAATTCAATTTTTGAGATGACCTTGACCTTTAACCTTTTCAAATCTCGATTCTTAAAATTCCTATTTTTTCAACGTTGCATTTTTTAAAGATGACCTTGACTTTATGACCTTTTCAAATCTCAATTCTCGAAATTCCGATTTTTAATTTTTCACATTTTTTTTAAATTTTTTGAGTTGACCTTCACCTATGGCATTTTCGAAATTCCATTTTATTTAATTCCAATTTTTTTAGATGATCTTGACCTTTGACCTTTTGAAACCTCGATTCTCAAAATTCCTATTTTTTTAATTTCACCCATATTTTGCAATTTCTTTGGGTTGTCCTTGACCTTTAACCTTTTTTAATCTCAATTCTCAAAACTCCAATTCTTTTTTAAATTATCGCTTTTTTGGTATTTTCTTTGATTGACCTTGACCTTTGGTATTTTCGAATTTCCAATTTTTATTTTCAATGAAAAAATGACACATCAGTGTTAAAAAGTCACTTGGTTTTTTTTGTTGACCTTGACCTTTGACCTTTTTGAACCTCGATTCTCAAAATTGTTAATTTTTTCCATTTTTTGCTATTCTCTTGGATTGTCTTGACCTTTGACATTTTCAAACATCATTATCGAAATTCCATTTTATTTTAATTCCAGTTTCTTTGGGTTGACCTTGACCTTTCTTAACCTCTTCGAACTTCGATTCTTAAAATCCCATTTTTATTAAATTTTACCATTTTTTGCTATTTTCTTAGGTTGACCTTGACCTTTGGCATTTTCGAAATTCCAATTTTTTAAAAAATTTATACCATGTTTTGGAAAATTTTTGGGTTGACCTTAACCTTTGGCATTTTCAAACATCAATTTTATTTTAATGCCAGTTTTTTTTTAGATGACCTTGAATTTTTCAAGTCTCGATTCTCCAAATTCCTATTTCTTTAATTTCCAACATGTTTTGCAATTTCTTTGGGTTGACCTTGACCTTTTACCTTTTCAACTCTCGATTCTCAAAATTCATATTTTTTTAATTTCTCCCATGTTTTGCAATTTCTTTGGGTTGACCTTGATGCGGGTAATAATTCACCAAAAACAAATGCCAAAAAATCCTTTACTTTGTCGCATATATTAAACATTTCGTTATTCTGCGTAAGGATATTAAATTTAACAACGCTGGTCTCAGTATTAAAAGATCGCTAAAATTACAAGAAAAGACTGGAGTTGGCTGATGGCTTTTGTCAAAAACACAAACAAGAGACGATCGATTGTTTAACAAATGCATAAAACACAAACAGAAAAGCGGTCGATGACATGCGTATTGCCAAAACTTTTACGCTTGATGACAATTATATTATGACAGATGTCACCACAAAATGACAGAATAAATTGAAATAATTAATTATTTTATACGGATTATTCAACCTTATGTGATTTAATTGTCAGTAAAGTTGTTTGAAATTTAAACAGGAAGTCACCCGATCTAGTGTCAAAATCATTGTATTGGCAACATTGGGAACAAGTTGACGGCTTTTGTTGGTAAAGAAGAACTCGATTTTTATTTTCGACGAACAACGCCAATTATTTCTAAATTTCGTGACAAAAGTTACTACAAAATTAAATAGAATAACTATATATGTTATTATTATATGAAAAAGTCACTAGATATTACTAAACCGGTCATAAAATCACTAAATTTTAAATATGTCTGAATTTCACAGAAAATCACCAGATCTATTGACTAATTAAATTAAAAATAAATTGGCAATAATGGCTACAGTTTTCTGTAATCGAAAAGTGGACAATAGAATCCGGGCACATCAAAAACTGTACAGAATTATTACGTACGGGAAGATAGTTGGCAAAACTGGAAACCTAATTTACATTCAGATTTTGCACACGAAACAAAATTCAAAACCAAAACGTAATCAAATCATTTAAAAAAGAAAAATGAAACGCTTTCGTTACCTTCGCTTTAATCTCCTCTTCAACCTCGAGCGCGCATTCTACGTTCCGCGGGAATGGCATCCCGTGCGTTATGATGGTAGATTCCAACGCCACGACGGGATTCCCACTATTCAACGCACACCTAACCTCTTCGCTCACGCTTACACATGGTAGGTTCGTCACATTTCGCACAAACTCCACGCGACCACCTCCAACTCTTGCAGATTTGAATAGCTTGTAGAACTTGAGCATGACCAACCGAGAAACCGCGAAATTCAAGAAGACGGACTTGACCGAAAGTTAAAACAATTATCGTGCTGGTCACATGTGTGAAGTTGGTTACACACAAGGCAGTGTTGCCAATCAGCATCGAGAAAATTCTTAACCAAACCTCAATTTATCTCTTAAAGTCCTTAATTTGTCTTTGTTATTTTCTTTTTCTGTTACAAATAAAACCTATATTATTCAAGATATACAGGATGGTGATATTTAACGAATTTTGGCATCTTTTTTATAATTTCGGAGTTTGTTTGAATTCGTGGTAAATCGGTAGGTTGAGTTCAAAAAGGGTAGAGGTGCCGAAAAATTGGTAGAGTTGGCAGCACTGTTGCGGCGCCATCTCTGGGCTGTGTTCGAAAACTACAGTCTGGTGCGAAGCTGAACGAGCATCGTGTTTACATTATTACCGTGACAACCGACTTTTAAGTAAAACGTGAAAGTAAGAAAAACAAATGACAATCATAATGTTCCTTTTTTCATTTGTTTTATTTATTTTAAATTTTGTTTGCTTTCGTTTTCCACGCCATCATTTTTTTTGTTTTCCTTTTGTTTTTTTTTTTCAAATGTTTTCTTTCCGTTCAGTTTTCCATTTGCCTTTGGTCTTTCATTTGTTTTCGTTAATATTTATTTTTTGGATTTCAATTTTTTTTTGTATTTTCATCGCATTCTTTTCAAATTTCTTTTTGCAAATTCATTATTACTCAAGTTAATTACGCTGTAAAATCGACCGTAATTCGTTTGTTCTTCTTAACTCCGCACTTTTAATGAATTTTTAACCTATTTTTTTAATTTATTCGTGAATCTAGTGACAAATTTTAGGTATTTTCTGTCTAATAACTTCGATAAAAGCTAAAAACAAAATAAATATACCGCAGATACAATGACATTTGAGCTGTCATCTGTCACATAATGTCATTTCAACCAGTGTTGCCAATAGACTTTTGCAAAATGTCAGAATATTTAACTTAAATGTGTAATCACCAAAAAGTCACTAGATGCGGGCAACAATCAGCAAAAGTCACTAGATACGAGTAATAAGTCACCAAAGATTTCACAAAAACAAATGACAATCGTAATGTTTATAGTCAACTTTCATTTTTCATTTGTTTTATTTTCTATTTTAAATTTTGTTTGTCTTTCCATGTTTTCATTTCACTTTTTGTTTTTCTTTTGTTTTTTTTTCTCAAATGTTTTGTTTTCTTTTTCAAATGTTTTCTTTCCGTTCAGTTTTTCATTTGCCTTTGATCTTTCATTTTGATGTTCTCTTTGTTTTTCACTTGTACCTCCTTTCATTTAATACTTGCATTATGTTTTTCATTAAATATTTTGTGTTTCATTTGTTTTTTTTCTTTTAATTTTCCCTTTACCTTCAGTTTTTCATTTCTCTTTGGTCTTTCATTTGTTTTTTTTTTCTTTGATTTTATATTTTTGCAGTTTTTCACTAGTCTCGTTTCATTCTCTCTGTTTTGATTTCTTTTCTTTAATTTTGTTTCGCTTTCTATTTGCTTTCGTTTCAATTTTTTTTATTTGCCTTTCGTTTTTCATTTTCATTCTTTCATTTCATTTTTCGTTTTTATCTTTTGTTTTTTGTCCTAATTGTTCTGTGTCTGTCTTAAAGTGCATAGGAAATTTGCTTTTTTTTAGAAAAGAGTTATAATGTATTTCACACTTATCATAAAAAAGAATTTGGCGCCTTTTAACGCCATTTTGTGAACAAATTGGCAACATTGCCCATAAGAAATCTGGCAATCATGTAAGAGTCACCCAGTAAGAGCACTCAACTGTCACATTCGACTGCCATCGCCATTTTGTTTAATACCTAGCGATTTGCAAATACATACCTAGTGTCCTTGCGTATGTGTACATTACATACGCAGTGCTGCCAACTTAAGGGATGCATCCCTTTTTAAGATATGCATTCAAAATATTAGGGATTAAGGAATCTTTTCTCTATTCAATACTTTTTTTTAAATTCTGTTATTTTTTTTGCGTTCTCGTCGTTTTCATTTATTTTAAAACTATTAATCTGTCAATAAATTGTGAATAGATGAACAAAAGATATTTCAGTTAAAAAAACAAAAGACGATTGGCAATTTCAGAATAAAATTGAGAGAAACAAAAAAAAAGAAAACTTACAATTACAAAGGCAGAGACAAAAACAAAAGACAGTCGGCATATTGAACTTTCAACGATGAACAAAAGATATTTCAGTTAAAAAAACAAAAGACGATCGGCAATTTCAAAATAAAATTGAGAGAAACAAAGAAAAAGAAAATAAAACAAAAGAAAATCTGCATATTTTGAACTTCCAACGATGAAGAATGGAGGAACAAGACAGTTTCTGTTAACAAAACAAAAGACGATCGGCAATTTCAAAATAAAATTCAGAGAAACAAAAAAAAGAGAAAACTTACAATTACAAAGAGATAAAAACAAAAGACGATTCGCATATTGAACTTCCAACGATGAAGAATAGAGCAACAAGAGATACTTCACAGTTAAGAAAACAAAAGACGATCGGCAATTTGGAAATAAAATTGAGAGAAACAAAGAAAGAGAAGATTTACAGTTGCAAAAAAAGAGATGGAAAACAAAAGACAATCGGCATATTGAACTTCCAACGATGCAGAATAGAGGAACAAGAGATATTTCACTTGAGAAAACAAAAGACGATCGGCAATTTCAAAACAAAATTGAGAGAAACAAAGGAAGAGACGAAAACAAAAGGCGATCGGCATATTGAACTTCCGACGATGAAGAATGAAACAACAAGAGACACTTCACTGTTAAGAAAACAAAAGACGATCGGCAATTTCAAAATAAAATTGAGAGAAACAAAGATTATTTCAGTTTGTTGACGGCTTGGCTTGACACTGACACTGACAGCCGTCACTTTACAAGCGTCATTTGACATTTCAAATTAAAACGCAATCGCATAACCTGAATCTGTCAAATAAACCAACAAAACATATATCCGGTTACAGTGTTGCCAATATCCGAATAAAAAAATGCTCTTAGTTACATTGCCAACTGAAACAGTTAATCTTGACCACTTTGTACATTTTCCTTGAGTTTTGGGGCGGGGAATGCAATGATAGAGACGAGAAATGTCCAAGCAACGTGTCCAAAATGGAGTTAAACTAAAAGCAAGTACGAATCTGTTTACGGTATATCTGAACTTTAATAAAAACAGACAATAATGCTGTAATGCAGTGTTTAAAAGGTGGCTATACAGAACCGGCGTACAAAATAAATAAATATGGCCTTCTCATATCCCAAAAGCAAACGTCCAAGTCTTGTGTCCGTCGAGGTTAGGAATCCTCAAAGCGTCACATCAAGCACCTGACAGATGTTGCTCCGTTTCAACAAAAAAGCGAACACCAGGAGGGAGTCACTCTCAGTTACCACTTCGATGACGTTAAAGTGGTATCTGTCTTGTTCAGGTAACCAACCCCAAGATGGCGACCACGTTTCCGCCAATATACAGAGTGATCCAAAAACTAAAAATGAATTTAGCGAAATTCTCCACCGTAACAAGCTGAGTAGGTAGCTTCAAGGCTTCGGTGACTTTGAAACAGCCAATAGCTTTGCGAACCTTCGGCGGTAGATTTAAAATTAATCCCCCGATTTAAAAACAAGAAGTTATTATTAAAAATTATTAGGGATGACTTAAATAAATCATATAAAACAAATTTTGATTTGTAAAACTTACATAAAGACAACAAAAGTTAGAAAATTAGATGGAATTCGATTATGTAAGTATATCGCTCATTTCCCAGTCTGAGACTTCGTCATTAGCAGTCTTGACGGTAGTCTTTGCAACAGCTTGCCTTTTAAAGCCATTGAGCAAGGAACTTGCCGCACTCGTATCCGTGTCTAGGCTCTTAAAAACGGTGCGTGGCTGAATGACCAACAGCTCCACGTTCTGTTTCGTCAAGCTGAGGACGTTCTCTTTATCCTGGACATCTTTCGACTTCTCAGAAATGCTCGAGGAAGTTTCCAAGTCGAAGAGCACTTTCTTTTTCGTCGGCGTTAGCTGTTTGCTTTCCGACTTTTTTATCTCAGCTTCCTTTCGACCTTCAAGTTGATCATCGCCCGTGACTACTTCGTTTTTGATTTTTCTGTCTTTGGTTCGAGATGTTCGACGGACCTTTCTCGACCTGAAACAAAAAAATTAGCTAGAACACGTCCCAACAAGTGCGGGGGGATTACTGGATTACTTACGGTTTTGCCTTGAGAGTTACTTTGGGTTTTGATTTGGTACTTGCGAGTCCGAGTTGCGAGTCGATTTTATCGAGGATCTCTGCCTTTATGCTCAGGTACTCCGGATTTTTCTAGAAAAAAATAATCTTCCGAGGCCTTACGAGCACAAAAAAAAACTAAAACCTTTGCAAAAAGCTGCGCTCTGTGCATGATGATCCTTAGGCCTTGAGTGAAGGACCTCTGAGGTAACCCCGACCAATGAGGGGAAACCCCGATTTCTTTCAGCCTTAGATTCACCATCTCCTCGAGCTCCTCTTTCAAGCCTTGCTGGACGTCGTAGTCGTTTAATAAATTCTTCAAACTAACGAAATTATTTTTAGTTAAAAACGTATCACATTCACCAGTGTTGCCAACTCGCCCGCTACACCTCCGTTCGACATAGTGCTTGGAGGGAGACGTAGCGTTTGGCAACACTGTATATAGGTATCACTCGCCTTGCAATCGATCTTTGTGCGAGAGTGGAAGTATTGGAAGGTTTAACTTGCGCTTGCACTTCACGGTGCTCGAGGTCACTCTGACTAGTCACATCTTCGTCTACAACACGAGGGATCTTCTTGTTCAATAATACTTTGGGACTTTTCTTTTTGTGCGCACGTGAACGTTTTAGGTTCACATCGGATTCGGATGTCCTGCTTGGATAGTCGGCGGTCCTCACATAGTACGTCTGCTCCTTGGGGGCATTCACTATGATTTCCACGGGCTTCCCTTGTTTTACATCAGCGAGTCTTGTGGCTCTAGGGGCTGGCCTGGGTTTGTTAATAATGGCCGGCGTTTCCAGAACTTCATTTTCACTTTTCGAGGACGATTCTTGGGCGTCAGGGGGGGCTGGTGGGCTGGGTTGTTGAATTTGCAGCTCGTTGATTTTATCCCAGAACGAATTCATTTGCGTCTGGATTTGTTCTAATCCACCGGTGAGCTAGAAATGCAAATCACGGTTTTGATTTGTTTTCAGCATAATCAATGGTGCCTGTAATAATGGATAATAAAACGGAAAAATTTATTCGCCAACCCCCGTATAATATTTATAAAATGCGATTAGTAAAGTAAGGTGCGAATATAAAAACGGCCACAACGACATTAGTGGACTAAAAATATAAATAATCAAAACCGTGGGAATAATTAATCATTTTAATTACGATTTTGTACGTACAAGGTTCAACCAAAAAGTTAGTCGACTGTGTTCTGTTTTTTCTTACGAGTTGATTGTCATTTTTGGTCGCTACTTTTATTTTTTCGTTAGTCTCGTTAATCGACTGTCTTTTGTTTTTTTTTTGCGAGTTGATTGTTATTTGTTTTTCTTAATTGGTGGTTGCTTATTTATTTTCTTTTTCATTAGTGTCGTTAGTCAACTAACAGTTATTTTTGTTTTTTTTTCTTAATTGTTTTTTTTTGAGAATTCATTGTTATTTGCTTTTTTTAATTGTTCGTTATTCATTTATTTTCTTTTTCATTAGCGTCATTAATCGATTGCCTTTTGTTTTTTCTTACGATTTGATTGCCATTTGTTTTTCTTAATTGTTTGTTATTTATTTATTTTCTTTTTCATTAGTGTTGTTAGTAGACCGCCTTTTGTTTTTTTTTGTGAGTTGATTGTCATTTGCTTGATTATTTATTATTTTTCTTAATTGGCGATTGACGTCTTTTTTATTAATCGACTGTCTTTTATTTATTTTTTTTTTGTGAGTTGATTGTCATTTGTTTTTCTTAATTGGTCATTATTTTAATTTTAATTTTTTCATTAATCTAGTTAGGAGATCGAAGCTCCTTTTTATTGGTTGACTGTCTTTGTTTTTTTCTTTTTTAGAAGTTGATTGTCTTTTGTTTTTTTGACGTGTTTTTGTATTAATCGACTGTCTTTTGTTTATTTATTTTTTTTTAGTTTATTGTCATTGGTTTTCATTAAATGGTCACTGCTTATTTCTGTTTTTCCTTGGTCTTGTTAGGCGATTAACTACTGTCGTTTGTTTTTTCTGTGAGTTGATTGTCACAAAAAAAAAACAAATGATAATCAACAGACAAAAAAACAAAAGGCAATCGACTAGTAGGTGAGTCGCGTCACGAAACTAATGAAAAAATAAATAAATAATTCAATAAAGATCGACCAATTAAGAAAAATAAATGATAAATGACCAATTTAAAAAACAAACAAATGACAATCAATTCACAAAAAAAAACAAATGACAATCAACTCACAAAAAAAACAAATGACCAACTCACAAAAAGAAAACAAATGACAATCAACTCACCAAAAAAAAAAAACAAATGCCAATCAACTCAGAAAAAAAAACAAAAGACAATAGACACTAGATTAATAAGAAGAACCGTCAATCACCTTACAAAAACAAAAAAAAACAAAAGACACCCGACGAATAAGATAAAGACGTCAATTGCGTAATGACAATCAACTTATAAAGAAAAACAAATGACAATTGACCAATTAAGAATAACAAACGCCAATCAACTTGAGAAAACGGTGATGTACTAATAAGAAGAAGAAGCGTCCATCGCCTAACGAGACTAATATGACAAAAAAATTACCAACTAAGAAAAACAAATGACAATTCACTCACAAAAAAAACAAACGACAGTAGTCAATCGACTAACAAGTCTAAAGAAATAAACAGTGGCAATTTAATGAAAACAAATGACAATCGACTCACAAAAAAAAAATGACAATAAAAAAAAACTCAAAAAACAAAAACAAATGACAATCAACTCACAAAAAAAAACAAATGACAATCAACTCACAAAAAAAAAACAAATGACAATCAACTCACAAAAAAAACAAACGACAGTAGTCAATCGCCTAACAAGTCTAAAGAAAAAAAGAAATAAACAGTGGCAATTTAACGAAAACAAATGACAATCGACTCACAAAAAACAAATGACAAGTAACTCACAAAAGAAAACAATGACATCAACTCACAAAAAATAAAACAAATGACAATCAACTCATAAAAAATAAAACAAATGACAACCAACTCATAAAAAATAAAACAAATGACAATCAACTCACGAAAGACAATAGACACTAGATTAATAAGAAGAATCGTCAACCAACTCACAAAAACAAAAAAAAAAAACAAAAAGCACCCAACTGATAAGAAAAAGACGACAATCGCGTAATAACAATCAACTTATAAAGAAAAACAAATGACAATCAGTTAATTACACAATTAAGAATAATAACAAATGATATTCAACTTCAAAAAACGACAATGTACTAAGAAGAAGAAGCGTCAATCGCCTAACGAGACTAACGTGACAAAAAAATTACCAACTAAGAAAAACAAATGACAATCAACTCACAAACATAACAAAAGATAGTTAATTAATTAAAGGAAGGACGTCAATCGCTTAGAGACTATTTATAAATAAATAAATAAGTAAATAAAGATCGACAAATTAAGAAAAATTAATGACAACCAATTTATTAAGAAAAACAAGTGATATACGACCCATTAACAAAAAACAAATGACAATCAACTCACAAAAAAAACAAAAGACAAGTAAAGAAGCATCAATTACCTAAAGAAACTAATGAAAAAATAAATAAATAACCACCGATTAAAAAAAAAATGAGTATTCAGAAAAAGGAAAAAAACAAAAAAGACATCAACAGCTTAGAGACTATTAAAAAAAAATTAAATAAAGATTGACCAATAAAGAAATATAAAAGATAAATGACCAATTAAAAAAAAAAACAAATGACAATCAATTCACAAAAAAAATGACAATCACCACACAAAAAACAAATGACAATCAACTCAAAAAGAAAAAACAAATAACAGTCAACTCACAAAAAAAAAAAAACAGATGACAATCAACTCAAAAAAAAGACATCAATTGCTTAACGAGACTAATAACAAGAAAACAATATTTGTAAAAATATAGAAAGACCAATTAAGAGAAACTTAGTGACAGTCAACCTATGAAAAAGAAAAAAAACTGTTTACATACACAAGGTCGAATAAAAAAGTTTTTCTATTAGTTTATAATTTGCGGGATTTGTTCCAATTTTAATTAAATTTCTGACAGCATTTAAAAAAACAAGTTGGCAACACTGCTTAAAAAAATCCGGCAATCCTGCCACCTCACCTTCTGCTGCAAAATATCTTGAATCTGATCCAGGTGACTCTCGGTGTTGATCCGAATGTCTTCTTGCATTTTCTTAACGAGTTCCAAATCTGCTTGCTCCACCATGGCAGCTTCTCCCTGAGCGTCAGTCAAATCCTGTTCGATGGTTTCCACTTCCTTTACTTCCTCGAATACAGTTTGAGTCCAACTTTCTCTTGTGCATGTTTTGTCACCGTCTCCCATGACGGTAACATCCTTGATTGCACTCTCCTTCTTCTCCAGTAACTCCCGCTGCGAATTCTCTAACCTTTGAAACACCAACTCAAACCATCTATCGTACTTCTCCTGGTACTGCTTTTGGTCACGTAGCGCATTCAATTCCTTCTCGACATGTTCCTTCAACTGCTCGAATTTATTCTGAAGCAAGTTGACTCGACCGTCGTCTTTCGGTGCGTCCGTGACACTCGAATGCTCGACCTGCACGGCACTGTTCAGTCTTTCTTTCAGCTCTTTTATTTCCAGCTGTAATTTGTCGGTTTCTTTCTGCAGGGGGTTCGTGAAGTGCCTTCGTTTCATGTGTGCCAGAAGGAATTCCTCGGTTAGGAATACCTTGGCGCATTCACTGCATTTTATACTGCCACTGCCGCCGATCTCGGTCATCACGGGCGGCTGGTACTGCGGGGATAGCTTGAGTTCTTTGAATTTCGTTTTGAGCTCCGTGATTTCGCTTTCCAATTCGTTGCAGTGTTCCCCTAAGTGTGAGTTTTCCTGCAACGAATAATGCGTCACAACTAAAAGCAGTGGTGGTGTTGACTTACTTCGTTCGTTTTCGATAGCTGTTTCTTTAGTAGGACGACCGTGGTATCCAAATATCGTTTGCAGAATTGCAAGTACTGCACCGATAGCTGACTCAAGCGGAACACCTTGACGAATGTCGGATCTAATATTTTGGTTTGGTCCTCGTCCAAAGTGAAATGCAGCACGGTGGTTATGTGCTTCTCGACGACGGCGATGTCTCTGTCGCGTGACACTCTATCAATATCTACCAGTCCTGAAAAAGTCGTGTTTGAGGTCCTTCTTAGGGGGGCCGGAAATTCGCGAGTCCTAGTTACCTACGCTGCTCCAATCGAAATTCGACTTTGCCTTGTGCAAGTCGAAGCAGAAACCGGAATCCCATGCTAGGCGAACATAGTCGTGATGCCAATGGTAGTTTTCTGTGCACATTGTGCTGCTACATTTTACAATTTACCTGTAATTTTTGTAGGTTATGTTTGTTTACATCTGTCAAATTATTTCACTAGCACAGTACTACCAACTGTCAAAATTTTTGTTTTGTCAAGTGGAATTCCTAGAAAATCAACAATGACGGGAATCATTTATAAAGCGCCGCTTTTTATGCCCAAAAGTTAAAAGAAAACCATACTCCGTTTACTTGACATTTGCACTGTCAGTGTCAAAATTTGAACAAAAATCATGAATAAAATGTCACTTGTGTGCAGGGATGCCAATGTACATAGCAAGAAGACTTTCAGATCAACACTGAGAGTCACTTGGATCAATTCAAGATATTTTGCAGCAGAAGGTAAGGTGGCCGGATTCTCAGATTTTTTTAACAGTGTTGCCAACTTGTTTATAAAATTTAATTAAAATTGGAACAAATCCAGCAGCTTATAAACTCATAGAAAAACTTTTTATTTGACCTTGTACTGTATACAATTTTTTCTCCTTTTATATAAGTTGGTTACTAAATTTCTCTTAGTTGGTCGTTTTTTATTTACGAATTTTGTTTTTCTTGTTATTGGTCTCGTTAAGCGATTGATGACTTTTTCTTGGTTTGATTGTCATTTGTTTTCATTAAATTATTTTTTTAATTAGTCTTGTTAGGCGATTGACTAGTCGTTTGTTTTTTTTTTGTGAGTTGATCGTCATTTGTTTTTTTTAATTGATAACTTTTTTGTCGTATTAGTCTCGTTAGGCGATTGACGCTTCTTCTTCTTATTATTAGTACATTGTCGTTTTTTCAAGTTGATTTGTTATTCTTAACTGGTCGATTGTCATTTGTTTTTCTTTATAAATTGATTATCATTGTGCGATTGACGTCTTTCTTTTTGTTAGTCGGGTGCTTTTTGTTTCTTTTGTTTTTGTGAGTTGATTGATGATTCTTCTTATTGGTCTATTGTCTATTGTTATTTGTTTTTTTGTGAGTTGATTGTCATTTCTTTTTTTTTTTTTAATTGGTCAATTATGATTTATTTTTCTTAATTGGTCGATTTTTATTGAATTATTTATTTATTTTTTCTTTGGTCTCGTTACGCGACTGACGTTTTTTTTTATTAGTCGACTGCCTTTTGTTTTTTTTTTATCAGTTGATTGACGTTATTTTTATTAGTCTATTGTCTTTTGTTTTTTTTTGTGAGATGATTTTCATTTGTTTTCTTTGTAAGTTGATCGTCATTTGTTTTTTTTTCAGTTGATTGCGATTTGTTTTTTTTACGAATTGATTGTCATTTGTTTTTTTTGTGAATTGATTGTCATTTGTCTTTTTTAATTAATTAATTAAAAAAACAAATGATAGTCAATTCACAAAAAAAAATGATAATCAATTCACAAAAAAACAAAAACAAATGACAATTCACAAAAAAAAAAACAAATGACAATCAACTTACAAAAAAGAGACAAGGGACAATAGACTAATAAGAAGAACCGTCAATCGCCTAAAGAGACAATGGAAAAAAAATAAATAACGACCAATAATTAAGAAAAACAAATGACAATCGACTGACAAAAAAAAACAAAGGGCAGTCGATTAATAAACAAAAAGACGAGACTAATGAAAAAATAAATAAATAATTAAAAATTAAATTTTTTGTGAGTTGATTATCATTTGTTTTTTTTTTGTAACAATCAACTCACAAAAAAAAACGACATTGATTGTCATTGCGCGATTGACGTCTTTTCTTTTGTTAGTCGGGTGCCTTTTGTTTCTTTTGTTTTTGTGAGTTGATTGATGATTCTTCTTATTAGTCTATTGTCTATTTTTTTGTGAGTTGATTGTCATTTGTCTTTTTTTAATTGGTCATTTATTATTTATCTTTCTTAATTGGTCAATCTTTATTGAATTACTTTTTTATTTTTTCATTAGTCTCGTCTTTTTTTATTAATCGACTGCCTTTTTTTGTCAGTTGATTGACGCAGTTCTTCTTATTAGCTTAATGTCTATTGTCTTCTGTTTTTTTTTTGTGAGTTGATTGTCATTTGTTTTTTTTTCTTTGAATTCATTGTCATTTGTTTTTCATTTTGTGAGTTGATAGTCATTTGTTTTTTTTTGAGTTGATTGTCATTTGTTTTTTTTTTGTGAGTTTGATTGTCATTTGTTTTTTTTTTAATTAGTCATTTATCGTTTATTTTTCTTACAGTGTCGATCTTTATTGATTTTTTTTTATTAGTCAAAAAAAAAAAGAACTGAAACAAGCGAAGAATAAGATGAACAAAAGAGAAAAAAAAGGAAAGGACGAAAGGAAAATCCTGTTTGACGCTTTAATTGACCCCGATTCGAACGAAATTCGAAGAAACAGACGAACTAAAAACAAAAGAAGATCTACAATTACGTAATTAAAAAAAAAAGAAACATACGAGTCTTTAGGTCAGTGTTGCCAACGTGAGATTTTTCTTCCTAGGTTTGCGGAGTTTCTTCTTTATTAGGGAGAAATTTAGGACCGTTTACAAATCTTGACGAATTTGCTTATTTGTATTTAGTTTATAGTTTTCTTATAATTCTAGTTTTTTTTTATTATTTATTCTAATTCTACGACTATTTAGTTATGACAATGCCTTTTCTTAAATAAAATTCGTTCCAAAATGTAGGTACTTCTTTTAAAATAACAGCAAAAGTCGGTCGCAGCCGCAGCTCTACAAACTTGAGGAGAAAAAGTAAATTGTGCGTTGGGATTTTTAGGAAGTGTTCAAATTAATTTTAGGCTTTTTGGGGGGTTTTGAAGTAACTTTTAGGAATAACAGGTCCTTACCAGTTGGCAACAGTGCTTTAGGCTGTATTTTGCAATTTTAAAATCGATCTCTGTCTGATTGACATTAACGCGGACAATCTTAAATGAAATAAAATGACATAATGCATAATTCTACGTTCCTTTTTAGGAGTCAAAAAGACCACCCTTCTTCAATTAATGTAATGATTTGCGTTCTTTCGGCAGCGTTTAAATGCGGCATGTTAATGTCAATCTGTCACTTTGACAATTAATTTGACTTATTGCGTTTTCGATTCCCCTCCACTTCCGGCTGTACTTTCATCTTGTTTTTACCTCATGTGCGCCTTAGTGCGGTCAATCGAAAACGCTATTATTAAACAAAAATAATTTCAAACAAAGCGAAATTCACGACGAGACATTTTTCGATTGAATGCTTTTTTAAATTCCGCAACTCTACGCTTAGTAGGTTGGCAGTACTGGTATCAAACAGTATGGCGGTCGAATTTGACATTGACGTACTGTGGTAATAGTGCTCAATTAATTAATTAATTAATTATAAAATAAAATTAAGGACTTCCAACTTTTTAAACTTGCCGCTTTAATTTTGGGGCCAAAATGGCTGCGAAATCTAGGGACTTTACGAGAGATAGAATTAGAATTTGTGTAGAATTTTAAATGACTGGAAAATATTCTACACAAAATTCAATATATTTAAAAATAATTCAATAGATGCCTTTCATATTGAGGTAATCATAATTCCCGCCATTTTTGCTGCAGGTGCTAAGGATTCCGATCCCGAGGGATGGCACCACCAATATTTTTTAGGCACTTGCGTTTTACCAGGGACTTATCGTCTGGAGAGAGGGTATTCTATGGCGCGAGCGCCATCTATGTTTGTTTTTGACGCGTCAAATTTCTCAGTATTATTTTCTATAAGCAATTTGAAAAGTATTAACGTTAAATTAAACGAAAGTTCAAATCTCGATCGAATTCCGCGTGTTTATTAATAGCTTGCCGTCCCCATAAACAATGGCCGGCTATCTTCTCGCGACGTGCTCGTCCCCACCAGGCGAACCGAACTCAGGGTCAACAGGTATTAAAGCGTATCGTACGTTTGTAACTTTTAAAGCATGATTAGGTAGTAGTATTTGTGCCGGTGATGCTTCGAGGTGCGTCGTCGAAATGGGTCAGAATTCCAGCGCACCGAGGCAACCCAGGAAGCGGTCCCTGCGATCGCCGTTTCTCCGACGCTCCGCCAGCCAGAAGGCCCCCATAAGTCACACCTTCACGATGTCCGAGGAAGACCACAAGCTAGAATTTCTGAATATTAATTTAGCCACGGAGGAGGAGCTGATGACATTGCCGGGGATTAATCGGGAAATAGCCAGGAACATAGTGGAGTACCGCAGGGTGATCGGGAGGTTCCGCAAGGTGGAAGATCTGGTTTTGGTGTCGGGAATCGGGGCAGAGAAGTTTAAGGATGTCAGGCAGGAAGTGTGCGTGAAGATGAGCAGTTGCAATTCGTCGAGGGCTCAGAGCTTCGATAGCTTGAGGAGCACCGAGTCGAGGGCAACACCGAGGCCCAGCAGCCGTATAATCGACGTGAATCGGGCCAGTGTTTTCGATTTGCAGTGCGTGCACGGGATGACGCAGGAAATGGCTGCGAATATCGTGCAGTATAGACTGAAGAAGGGCCCCTTTAAACAGGTGAGAGTTTTTCAAATTCAATGTCTTGCTTGTTTTATTTAAATAATTTGGGCAGTCGCAAAGGTGTGAAGCTCTTATTACAACTTTACAAAATAAATTTCGAGTACAGTGGAATTCATTTAATTTGATTTCTTCTCCTTTTCTTTCATATTTTTCTTTTTCTTGTTTTTATATTTTCTTCATATAGTTGCTTTTGTTACATAAAGTCCCAATCAAAAACAAAAGAGTACGTGCAAGGTGGCTGCCCCCATTTTGTTTTTTTCTAAAAAATATCGTTTTTGGAGAGAAACAGTTGCATAAAATCCGCTTCTGTCTCATAACTTTCGTCTGCTACTGTACTTATATGGGAATGAAACATTCTGCTTTAAATTCTAAACACTTGATGTCTTGAGCTAATTTCTAATTGAATACGTTTTAAAAGCCCGCGTTCATGGAACTATATTTGCAAATCCGCTTTCCAGAAGGGGGGGGAGGGAGAGAGAGAGAGAAAAAAATACTTATCGATTACCGCCGCTTTCAAGAATTTATCTAAATTTTATATCGGGATTATATCTCTGTGCGTCATCGAAGTGTTCAAAGAAGGTTATTTCATGCGTTACGCTCTGGCATAGTTCGAAAGTTATTTTTATCTCCTGCTATCTGTCGACGTGCGAAGGATTTAGTTCTGATTGCAATTGTTTCCGCGCCAAACCAATAACGATGGCGATGTTGCAAAACGATTTCCACCCAAAAAATGAGGTGCAATCGAAAAAACAAAAGGGACGCGTCCAATCAACTGTCACACATAACGATATTCTAAAGTCGCCGATTATTACGTGTTGATGACGTCAAAATCTTGTATAAATCAGTCACTTGTCATACGCTTATCTTATCACCAGGGTTACGAATTCAGTCCACCGCTTGCATACAAAATGCGAGAATTTGCTATTCAGAATCCATACGTCATCAATATATATTGTAATGATTATTTTGTATTGGCCCTTGTGTACTAATTTGTAGTAGTTCTAAAGTCTGATGTATGAAGTAAAAGAACTACAACTACTACATACAATTGACGCCCTACGTGGGGCCAAAGTCTCACCTAGCAATATAAAATAATCATTACAATACGTCCCCGATTATGAAACAAATCATGGGGGATGTATATAATAGGCAAAGAGTCGCCGGTGACTATGCCTGATGAAAAACGTTGTGAATAGTCGTAGAATACGATCATCGATGGCGCTACTGTGTGCGACATTCGGGTGTCGTCAAGTGGTCTGAATTCGCATCGCTGCTCATTATTACCTCATTTGTTAAACTTGCGTTTTCTTGTCGAATCTCCAATCGACTAAAATTAATTTTTTCAGGCAGTCAATAAATAAATCCTTCACCTACCAAACTGCCGTCTGTCAAGTTGACATTTCTAAAGCTGTCACGCTTTAGAAATTTTCACGTTCCATCTGTCGCACTTATAGTTTCCTGTCTAGAAAAAATCAATTTGTACAAGCGATCAATTGTTATAACCTGGTAAAAACATTTGATAAACCTTTCACGTCTGTCAATCTGCCGTCTGTCAAATTGACATTTCTGAAACTGTCGCCTTCCATCTACCGTATTTGGATCTTACTGTCAAGATAAAATCAATTGTTGCAAGCGATCGATGGTTTTAAACTTGTAAAAACAATTGGTAAATCCTTCATCTGTCAAACTGCCGCATGTGAAGTTGACACCTGTTCTATTTTATCTTCCTGTCAAACTAAAATCAATCTTTGCAAGCGATCAATTGATAAATCCTTCACATGTCAAACTGCCGTCTGTCAAATTGACACTTATAAAGCTGTCACGTCTCATCTACCGTAATTGGATCTCTTTGTCAAGAGAAAATCAACTTTTGCAAGCGATCAATTGTTTTAAGCTTGTAAAAACAATTGATAAATCTTTCATATGCCAAACTGTCGTCTGTCAAGTTGACACTTGTAAAGTTGCTAAGTTGACACTTGTAAATCTGTCAAGTTGACACGTGTAAAGCTGTCACGTTTCATCTACCGTAATTGGATCTCTCTGTCAAGAGAATATCAATTTTTGCAAGCGATCAATTGTTTTAAACTTGTAAGAACAATTGATAAATCTTTCATCTGTCAAACTGTCATCTGTTGACACTTGTGAAGCTGCTAAGTTGATACTTGTAAATCTGTCAAGTTGACACCTTTGAAGCTGTCAAGTTGACACGTGTAAAGCTGTCACGGTTCATCTAACGCAATTGGATCTCTTTGTCAAGAGAAAATCAATTTTTGCAAGCTATTAATTGTTTTAAACTTGTAAGGATAAATCTTTCATCTGTCAAACTGTCATCTATGAAGTTGGCACTTGTAAAGCTGCTAAGTTGACACTTGTAAATCTGTCAAGTTGACACCTTATTTGAATCTTCTTGTCAAACTAAAATCAATTATTTCAAGCAGTCAGTTGATCAATCCTTCATATGCCAAAGTGCCGTCTGTCAAGTTGACACTCGTAAAGCTGTCACGTTTCATCTGCCGTAATTAGATCTTCCTGTCAATCTGCAATCGTTTTTTGGTATTCAATTGTTTTAAACTTCAAAAAACAATTGATGAATACCTCATCTATCAAATTGACATTTGTGTTTTACAAATGTCAACTTGTCAGGCTCCATCTACGGTATTTGGATCTTACTGTCAAGAAAAAATCAATTTTTGCAAGCGATCATTTGTTTTAAACTTGTAAAAAACAATTGATAAGTCCTTCATCTGTCAAACTGTCGTATGTGAAGTTTTTTCAAACTCGTAAAAATAATTCATCTTCCAAACTGGGTGACATTTGTTCCATTTAATTCCTGCCAAGCTAAAATCAAACAATAATTTCAAACTTGAAAAAACATTTGATATGTCCTTGACCTGTCAAACTGCCATCGATCAAGTTGACACTTGTACAGCTGTCACGTTCCATCTATCGCGTTTACGTTTTGTTGTCTAGCGAAAATCAATTTTTGCAAGCGATCAATTGTTTTAAACTTGTAAGAACAATTGATAAATCTTTCATCTGTCAAACTGCCATCTGTTGACACTTGTGAAGCTGCTAAGTTGACACTTGTAAATCTGTCAAGTTGACACTTGTAAATCTGTCAAGTTGACACTTGTAAATCTGTCAAGTTGACACTTGTAAATCTGTCAAGTTGACACCTTTGAAGCTGTCAAGTTGACATGTGTAAAGCTGTCATGGTTCATCTAAGGCAATTAGATCTTTTTGTCAAGAGAAAATCAATTTTTGCAAGCTATCAATTGTTTTAAACTTGTAAGAACAATTGATAAATCTTTCATCTGTCAACCTGTCATCTGTGAAGTTGGCACTTGTAAAGCTGCTAAGTTGACACTTGTAGATCTGTCAACTTGACATCTTTGAAGCTGTCAAGTTGGCACGTGTAAAGCTGTCACGGTTCATCTACCGCATTTGGATCTCTTTGTCAAGAGAAAATCAATTTTTGCAAGCTATCAATTGTTTTAAACTTGTAAGAACAATTGATAAATCCTTCATCTGTCAAACTGCCACGTGTGAAGTTGACACTTGTTCTATTTGCCTTATTTGAATCTTCATGTCAAACTAAAATCAATTATTTCAAGCGGTCAATTGATCAATCATCCTTTATATGCCAAAGTGTCGTCTGTCAAGTTGACACTCGTAAAGCTGTCACGTTTCATCTGCCGTAATTGGATCTTCCTGTCAATCTGAAATCGTTTTTTGGTATTCAATTGTTTTAAACTTCAAAAAACAATTGATGAATACCTCATCTGTCAAGTTGACATTTGTAAAACTGTCAGACTCCATCTACGGTATTTGGATCTTACTGTCAAGAAAAAATCAATTTTTGCAAGCGATCATTTGTTTTAAACTTGTAAAAAAACAATTGATAAGTCCTTCATCTGTCAAACTGTCGTATGTGAAGTTGGTACTTGTTTCATTTACTTTGTATCTTCCTGTCAAACTGAAATCAATTTTTCCAAACTTGTAAAAATAATTCATCTTCCAAACTGGGTGACATTTGTTCCATTTACTTCCTGCCAAGCTAAAATCAAACAATAATTTCAAACTTGAAAAAACAATTGATATGTCCTTGACCTGTCAAACTGCCATCGATCAAGTTGACACTTGTAAAGTTGTCACGTTTCATCTATCGCGTTTACGTTTTGTTGTTTAGCGTTAATCAATTTGTGCAAGCGATCGCAGGATGTCGCGACCTAAACCATTCATTGTTTTAAACTTGTAAAAACAATTGATAAATTCGTTAACTGTCAGATTGCCGTCTGTCAAATTGACACTTGCGAAGCAATCACGTTCCCAGCTATCGTATGCGCATTTTTCTGTCAAATTTGTAGCTTGCTGAAATTGATTTTAAAAGTTGTCATCCGATTAGCTGTCAAAGTCACTTGTTAAACTGACGTAAGCAATTAAAAAAATTAATTTTGAACATGATTAGCAATTAACGTTATAATAAGTAACAGTTGTTTTAATCGTGTAAAAAAAAAAACAAATGACTCGTAGGCGTCACCTGTCAAACTGCCACCTACAAGTTGACATTTCTGTCGTGTTTGTATTTTCCTGTCAAATTTGAATTAATTTTAAAAGATCCAATTCCAATTCTTTAACTGTCAAAGTCATCTGTTGTAGCACAACGACAAATATTACAATAATACATCTGATTGGCGTTAAGATCCATCGACTGTCAATGTCATTTGTTTAGCTGACGAGCAATTAAAAAAAATTGAACTTGTTTAGCGATTAACGTTATGTAAGTAGCAGTAAAACGCGTTGAAAAAAACACATGACTTACAGGCTGCACCTGTCAAATCGCCACATGTCAACTTGACATTTCTATCGTGTTTGTATTTTCCTGTCAAACTTAAGGCTTTCTCCCACAGACAATGTTATTTATTGCCTGACAAAATAATTTGTAGTCAATTAAAAATAAGTTTTTTTTTACCCTAATTGTTTACAATTAATCTAATCACGTAAACACAAGTGATATAACACATTGACGTTGTAATCTATTACCTGTCAAAGTCATTTGCTAAATCGACGTAAACAATTTAAACAATAAATGTTTAATTTAACTAGCGACTAGCAGTTTTTTGTTTAATCGCGTAAAAGAACAAATGAATCACGGTCGTTGTAAATCATCTGCCAAAATTGACGTGGCCGCTGTCAAATTACCAAAAATTCAAGATATTGTTATTCTTGGCAATTAGAAATTAATTAGAAGTAATTAGCAGATTGTTGTTGTTTTTTAAACGTAATTATATTCAGTCACGAAACTGCATAAATGCGATAACAATTAACAATTGATGTGCGCTTGTTTTTCTAGCAATCAGTTTATCTAATCGTGTAAAAAGTTACTGTTGGTACGGTAATTTTACCAAGGTCATACCCCAAAAATTATTGTTTTAAGAATAAAACGTTAACAAATTACATACATATACTGGGCGTTTAAGAAAATTTTCCCAAAAAGTTAATTAGCTTCTCTTAAAACAATTGAAAGCGCCGAATTATTTCGATCAGCTGTCAAATGTCAATGTAATGTTCGATTTTCATCCGGCAGGTGGATGACCTAGTCAAAGTCAAGGGCATAGATCACCTTCGGTTGAGCAACATGCGACACCAGTTGACGACGATCAACGCCGTAACGCGCACAACAAGCGAGCTGTTGACGAACGGCTTTTGCAACAGCGAGCTTCCGGTGGTGAGGAGCCACCGGAAGTCGAGCAGCGCCCCAATCAGACTGAACATGTCGAATGGCCTGCGCCACTCGTCTCTTAACGACATCTTCGAATTGTTATCCGCGTACACTTCCAGGCCGATCATTCCCGAGGCGTTCAGGAACGACCAGAACCGGTCTGAAGCTGTGAGGGTGGCCACCTGGAATTTGCACCAGTTCACCCTGGAGAAGGCGCAGAACTTGGGGGTGAAGGAAGTCATCTGCAGAACCGTACTAGAAAATAGGTAAATAATTTTTTTTGTGTTATTAAAAAATAATTGATAAATAACATTGAGGTTAGGAAACTGTCACCTGTCAAAGTGAGGTTTGACTATCATGTTTTCGTCCATTTGGAAAAAGTGCGCCATCTCTTCGTACCGTTAGGTACCTTTGTGTGCATAAGTAAATAATATTGAAGTTTATCAACGGATGTTGGCGCTTTTTTCAGCATTTTTCATTTTTTATTAATTGTTGAATAAGTTTTAAATTAATAACATAAAATATTTTAATTTGATGTGTCCTAAAACCCTATCGGAAGTTTAATCGACAGATGGCGCTTTCTCGAGCGATTTTCTGTTGTGAAAAATATATGTATACATATGATGAAAGATGTGAAGTTTTGTTTAAAATTGCATGAATTGAGTTTAAAACAAAGAAGTAACGGAAAAAAAACGAAAGGTAAAAAGTTGTGTGCATTTTTTTCCAGAATTTGTTAGAGCTGATAAAATTTAAGGTTGTGTGAAGTAGCGCCATCTGTCGAAACACTGATCGCTTATCATTTCTTTGGCGCCAAATTCAAAAATTGTCTCAACTGAATTTAGAAAAAGAAAAGGAAATAAAAACAAAAGAGCAATCCCATACACCATATGTACAATTTTTTTTTTCGCAAGATTTAATGATAAAATTTAAAGTTCGTGGATTATTGAACAGCGCCCTCTGTTGAGCACTATCGGCGTCACATTTTAAAATAAATTTAAAATAGATCGTGAGAGGATCACGAGATGGCGCTAATGGCTTTACACAAAAACATTCATCAAATTACCGATTACTTGATGCCACCGCGCCATCTATTGAGACACTGATCTTTTATCACAGTTTTGAGCATCAAATTGAAATTTTTAAAATTTAAATTCTGCCGTCTGATTAATAAAATTTAAAGTTCTTGGGTTATTGAAACAGCGCCATCTGTTGAACACTGTTGACGTCACTCTTTAAAATACATAGAAGTATATTGAAGATGGATCGTGAAAGTATCACGAGCTGGCGCTGATGGCTTTACACAAAAAGCATTCATGAAATTGCCGATCACTTCATGCCACAGCGCCATCTATTGAGACACTGATCTTTTATCGTAGTTTTGAGCGTCAAATTCAAATTTTTAACAAAAAAAACCGCCGTCTGAGTAATTAAGAAAAAAAATATGTGACGTAAAAATATGAAATTTTGTTTAAAATTGTCTCGACTGAATTTAGAAAACAAAAGAGCAAAAGTTCTTGAAACAGCGCCATCTGTTGAGCACTATCGGCGTCACATTTTAAAATAAATTTAAAATAGATCGGGAGAATATCACGAGATGGCGCTGATGGTTTTACTCAAAAAACACTCATCAAATTACCGATCATTTGATGCCACAGCGCCATCTGAGACATTGATCTTGTATCACAGTTTTGAGCGTCAAATTCAAATGTTTAACAAAAAAAAAAAACGCCGTCTGAATAATTTTAAAAAATATATGTGACGTAAAAATATGAAATTTTGCTTAAAATTGTTTCAACTGAATTTAGAAAAAGAAAAGTAAATAAAAACAAAAGGGCATTCCTATACATTATGTGTACAATTTTTTTTTTAAGATAAAATTTAAAGTTCTTGAAACAGCGCCATCTGTTGAGAGCACTACTGGCGTCACATTTTAAAATAAATTGAAAATAGATCGTGAGAGTATCACGAGATGGCGCTGATGACTTTACCCAAAAGACATTAATCAAATTACAAATCACTTGATGCCACAGCGCCATCTATTGAGACACTGATCTTTTATCACAGTTTTGAGCATCAAATTCAAATTTTTAACCAAAAAAAAAAAAGACTCCGCCGTCTGAAGAAGTAAAGAAAATATATGTGACGTAAAAATATGAAATTTTGTTTAAAATTATCTCAACTGAATTAAAAAAAAAAAGTAAATAAGAACAAAAGAGCATTTCTATACGTTATGTGTACAATTTTTGAAACGGCGCCATCTGTTGAGTATTACCGGCGCCACATTTTAAAATAATTTTAAAATAGATAGTGAGAGTATCACGAGATGGCGCTGATGGCTTTATCCAAAAACATTAATAAAATTACAGATCACTTGATGTCACAGCGCCATCTATTGAGACACTGTTCTTTTATTACAGTTTTGAGCGTCAAATTCAAATTTTTAACCAAAAAAAAAAAACCCGCCATCTGAGTAATTAAAAAAAAAAGATGTGAGATTTTGTTTAAAATGGTCTCAATTGAAAAGTAAATAAAAACAAAAGAGCATCCCCATACACCATATGTATATTTTTTTGCAGAATTTATTGAAGATAAAATTTAAAGTTCTTGAAGCAGCGCCATCTGTTAAGCACTACTGGCGTCACATTTTAAAATAAATTTAAAATAGATCGTGAGAGTATTATGAGATGGCGCTGATGGCTTTACCCAAAAACATTAATGAAATTACAGATGACTTGATGCTGCAGCGCCATCTAATGAGCCACATTCATCTTTTATCATATTTTTGAGCACTAAATTCAAAATATAAACTTTCCGTCTGAATAATTATGAGAAAAATATGTACATATGATGAAAAATGTTTAAAAAGTTTTGTTTAAAAACAAAAACAAAAACCCATTCGCATACAACTGGTGGGCAGAATTTAATGAAGTTAATAAAATTTCATGTTCTTGAGTTCAGCTCCATCTATTGAAACGCTGGTCGTTTAACACATTTCGGGCGCCAAATTCAAATTGTTTTTAATTTTTTTTTCGTCGGAATAATTTTGTACGATGAAAAAATGTGAATTTGCTTTAAGAAGTTAGTTCCAAATTTACATTTTTTTTAATATGAATTTGTCGCCGAAACACTTTGTGTAACAAAAACCTCTCAAATGTTGACTTCCACAACACAAATAGGTATTATTTCTATTCGATTATTTTTAATAACCTTTACTGACGAGCACTTACAATGTAATCGATACACAGGTAGATAAAATCATGTTTTTTTTTTAATGTCATCGTCGTTTCCAAGCCTTCCCGAGTACACCTGTCCGCGTACGACGAAACGTCATGATCTTGACATGATAAAATCATGTTTTTTTTTTTTGTTTTCATCGTTTCAAAGCCTTCCTGAGTGCACCTGTCCGCGCACTATGAAACGTAAAGATTTGAGAACAAGGTCGACACGCATCGACCTTTACACTGGTGCTTTAATCATCCTAAGTGGACTATAGACTGATTTGCAATGTTAAATACCTCGTGTTCTCATTATCAATGACGTTATTAAAAAGAGAACGAATTCATTCAAGTTTCTTTCAACTCAATTGGGGTATTTAAATAACATCATACGTTGGCTGATTGTTATGTCGTTAGCACTAATAAAAATTTATTGGACATTTGTTTAACAACCAAGTAAGTCTTTCTTTATCGTGGCGTACAAATGAAAAAAAAAATGTCGACACAATCGGAAGGAAGTAATTATTTTTTTAACTGCAAAATATGAAATTGAACTGCAATATGAAACGTCGTTGCGTTTTATTATGACGACAGGAAACGAAACTTCCTGTACAGTTAATTCTGTAGTATCAATGGGTGGGTACATAATAATTATAAAAAAAAATATATTAAATTCATACTTCGTGTTTACTGAGGCTTTAAAAAAAACGCGATTTTCTGATTCGTTTACCTCCGCCTTAATCCTTGCAGGAATTTTAATCTTACATAAGACGTGTGATGCGTCGCCTCTTTGAAATATTTTTTCTTTAAATAAAAATTATGTCATTTCGAGGATTTAATACGTTCTCTATCTCTGTGCGTTTACTCTAAGTAGAAGGTTTGTTTTTACAGTATTTTCGTGACTCAGAAATTATCAGATTAACTTTAATCCTTATCGGTTCACCTGCTCGAATGATGGCATCAAAATTATATAGTACAACCACAGGAAATAATTTGCGAAGCATTCAAGCATATATACAGTGCGTCCCAGATTGAGTAGGTAGTAGAAAAAAAAAAAGCTACACAAATCCAATATGGCATCCATTTAAAATAAGAAAGTTGCTATCAATATCTTGACAGCCGCCGTCTTGAATTTTATTTTGACTTAATTTTCAGCTGTATTTCATCAAACGTAGTAACTTTTATATTAAACATTTTTTCATACTTTTTATAGTTGCGAAGTTATTGGACATTAAAGAAGATGGCGATTTTCGCAGTTTTTCTGCGATAATATCCGACCTATTCGGAATTTTCGAATCTTCTCAACGGAATTCGAATCAGCACATAAAACTGCAAAATATTGCCCATTTAACCAAATCTCTATCTTCACTAATAAGAAAGTTACCCACGGCAGCCTACTCAATCTGGGACACACTGTATGTATAGGCAACCAAGGCGACAATAGTCGACAAATTGTAGTTTTTCAAGTTTTCATTTTTAACAGGTTCCTGTAATGTGAAGAGTGACGTCACAAACAGTTGCCTTTTTGGCGGAAAATTCTAATTTTACATTACAGGAATCTGTACCAAAAGAAAGAATTAAATTTGAGCTTCCCGGCTATTTTTTCGCTGTTAACATTTTCTTATGTAAAAAAAAAAAAAATTATTGTATGAATTTCATGACATTAAAAAAAGAATAGCACGAAATTATTTTGTTATTCTCAGAGATGTAAGTTTTTGGGGCAAAAATTGGCCGCGAGATGTCGCGCCCTGTTATTTTTTTTTTTAGTTAATAATAAAAAATTTGAGATTTTACTTATGGGTCTTGCAAATAATGTGTGATTTTTTTTTCGTGAAGAAACTTTTGTTTTATATGTAACTGTCACTTGAAAATTGTAATGCAACGCAGTTATTAAAGCTGCGATTTGTTGATTCTGCACAAAATAATTATTATTACGCACAAAACGCTTAGTTTCCTGACTTACTAACGAATTAGAAAAAAATTTAAACCTGGGAATTTGAATCTCCCGCTCAAATCAACTACCGACATTTCAGATTACAGGAATCTGTAATTTGCCTGTCAATTATTGTCTTTTTAGTTTCTTTTGTTTTTCTTTTCGCAGTGAGTTTATTTGTTTGAATTATTTCTATTTACATATTGGCCTTTTTATTAATTTTTTTTATGTCTTTTATTCTTTCTTTTTTACTTTAAACATCTGATCATTGTTTTTCATTTGTTTTTCTTCACCATAATCGCTTGCCAACTGTCTTCTTTAGTTTCTTTTGTTTTACTTTTGGCAGTAAATTTGTTCCTTTAATTATTTGGGAAATTTGAATTTCCCGCTCAAATCAACTACCGACATTTCAGATTACAGGAATCTGTCAATTGCCAGTCAATTATTGTCTTTTTAGTTTCTTTTGTTTTTCTTTTCGCAGTGAGTTTATTTGTTTGAATTATTTCTATTTACATATTGGCCTTTTTATTAATTTTTTTTAATGTCTTTTATTCTTTCTTTTTTACTTTAAACATCTGATCATTGTTTTTCATTTGTTTTTCTTCACCATAATCGCTTGCCAACTGTCTTCTTTAGTTTCTTTTGTTTTACTTTTGGCAGTAAATTTGTTCCTTTAATTATTTGGGAAATTTGAATTTCCCGCTCAAATCAACTACCGACATTTCAGATTACAGGAATCTGTCAATTGCCAGTCAATTATTGTCTTTTTAGTTTCTTTTGTTTTTCTTTTCGCAGTGAGTTTATTTGTTTGAATTATTTCTATTTACATATTGGCCTTTTTATTAATTTTTTTTAATGTCTTTTATTCTTTCTTTTTTACTTTAAACATCTGATCATTGTTTTTCATTTGTTTTTCTTCACCATAATCGCTTGCCAACTGTCTTCTTTAGTTTCTTTTGTTTTACTTTTGGCAGTAAATTTGTTCCTTTAATTATTTGGGAAATTTGAATTTCCCGCTCAAATCAACTACCGACATTTCAGATTACAGGAATCTGTCAATTGCCAGTCAATTATTGTCTTTTTAGTTTCTTTTGTTTTTCTTTTCGCAGTGAGTTTATTTGTTTGAATTATTTCTATTTACATATTGGCCTTTTTATTAATTTTTTTTAATGTCTTTTATTCTTTCTTTTTTACTTTAAACATCTGATCATTGTTTTTCATTTGTTTTTCTTCACCATAATCGCTTGCCAACTGTCTTCTTTAGTTTCTTTTGTTTTACTTTTGGCAGTAAATTTGTTCCTTTAATTATTTGGGAAATTTGAATTTCCCGCTCAAATCAACTACCGACATTTCAGATTACAGGAATCTGTAATTTGCCTGTCAATTATTGTCTTTTTAGTTTCTATTGTTTTTCTTTTCGCAGTGAGTTTATTTGTTTTAATTATTTTTATTTACATATTGGCTTTTTTATTAATTTTTTTTGATGTTTTTTATTCTTTCTTTTTTACTTTAAACATCTGATCATTGTTTTTCATTTGTTTTTCTTCATCATAATCGCTTGCCAACTGTTTTCTTTAGTTTCTTTTGTTTTTCTTTTCGCAGTAAATTTATTCCTTTAATTATTTTTTTTTATTATTTCCTACGTAGTTACAAATAAAAGTCATCCTCTCTAATTATGTGTACATTGTTTTTCATTTGTTTTTCTTAAATTAACCTAAAAAACATTAACCATTTACGAAACAGAACAAAAGTAACCGCTCAACGTGGAGATGAACATAAGACGAATGAATGTTAAACAAACGAGGATGAAAACACAATCTAAGAAGATAACAAAAGACAATTGATTATTTAAAAATCGAAAACAAACGATCAATTAATAAATCGTCAAAGCGGAAATAAACGTAAAACGTTAAACAATCGAAAACAAAAATGCAATCAATTTAGAGAAACAAAAGACAATCGATCAATTAAAAATCGAAAGCAAACTTTCGATTTACAAAGGAAAGAAGTCTAAGATTAATAATAATCATCAGATTTCGGACATTTCGGAGCGTTGCTATGGTTACGCGATACGAGGGCCAATGAAAAGTTCAACGCTCCGAAATGTCCGAAGTCTGATGATTATCAAAACGGAAATAAACAAAAGACAAACGATCGTTCGACAAGCGAAAACAAAAACGCAATCAATTAAGAGAAACAAAAGACAATCGATTAAATAAAAATCGATTTATAAAAGAAAAATGATTAAGATTAATAATCATCAAAGCAGAAATAAACAGTAGACAAACAAAAACAAAAGCGCAATCTATGAGGCGAAACAAAAAACAATCGAATAATTAAAAATCGAAAGCAAACGATCGATCGATAAATAAATAACCATCATGGCGGTGGTAAACATAAGACAAACGAAGACAAAAATGCAGTCTATGTAGAAAAACAAAAGACAATCAATCGAATTTTTCCTTTCTAAATCGATTGTTTGCTTTGGATTTTTAAATAATCGATTTTCTTTTGTTTCTCTTCGTAGATTGCGCCTTGGTTTTCGTTTATTTGACGATTATTTTAATCGATTAATTAAAAATCGATTTGTAAAGAAAAAAGCGCGTTAAGATTAATAGTCATCGAAGCGGAAATAAACAGAAGACAAACGATCGTTAAACAAACGAAAACCAACACGCGCAATCTATGAAGAGAAACAAAAGAAAATCGATTTATTTAAAAATCGAAAACAAACGATCGATTTAGAAAGGAATAAAGGTAATCGATTAATAACTAATCGTCAGTGCGGTGGTAAACATAAGACAAACGAAAACGAAAACGCAATCTGCGAGGAGAAACAAAAGACAAACGATTATTTCAAAATCGAAAGCAGCAAACATTCGATTTGGAAAGGTAAAAAAAAAGTAATCGATTAATAAATAAACAACAGGGCGGAGATAAACATATGACAAACGAAGCCAATAAAAAAAATAAACACAGTGTATGAAGAGAAACAAAAGACAATCGATTAATTAAAAATCGAAAGCAAACAAACGATTTGTAAATGATGAAAAAAAGGTTGAGATTAATAATCATCGAAACTAAAATAAAATAAATAAAAGACAAACGATCGTCAAGCAAACGAAAACAATAACGCAATCTATAAAGAGAAACAAAAGACGTTCGATTAATTAAAAATCAAAAGCAAACAATTGATTTAATGATGAATGAAGAACGGCTAATCGATTAGTAATCGTCAGAGCGGAGACAAACATAAGATAAACGATTGTTAAACAAATGAGAACAAAAACGCAATCTATGTGAAGAGAAACAAAAGGCAATCGATTAATTAAAAATCGAATGCAAACGATCGATCTGGAAAGGAAAAAAAAAGGTAATCGATAAATAAATGATCGTCAAGGCGGAAGTAAACATAAGACAAACGGAAACAAGAAGGCGGCCTATGTCAGAGAAACGATCGATTGTCTTTTGTTTCTTTTTTCATTTCTAAATCGATTGTTTGCCTTGGATTTTTAAATAATCGATTTTCTTGTGTTCTCCTCATAGATTGCGCGTTCATTTAACGATAATTTTAATCGATTAATTAAAAATCGATTTACAAAGAAAGAAACGTCAAAATTAATAATCATCAAAACGGAAATAAACAGAAGACAAACGATCGTCAAACAAACGAAAACAAAAAAGGCAATCTGCGAGGAGAAACAAAACAAGATCGGTTGTTTTAAAATCGGAGCAGACAAATCGATTTCTAACTGGAAAGAAGTAATCGATTAATAATCATCGAAGGCCGGAGATAAACAGAAGACAAACGATCGTTAAACAGACGAGGACATAAACGCAATCTAGGAAGAGAAACAAAAGGCAATCGATTAATTCAAAATCGAAAGCAAACATTCGATTTAGAAAGGAAAAGAACTTATCGATTAATAAATAGCCATCGAGGCGGGAATAAACAGAAGACAAACGAATGTCATAAACGCAATCTAGGAAGAGAAACAAAAGACAATCGATTAATTAAAAATCGACGGCAAACAATCGATCTATAAAGGAAAAAACGTAATCGATCAAAGCGGTGATAAACAAAAGACGAACGATCATTAAACGAACGAAAACCAAAAAAGCGCAATCTACGAAGAGAAATGAAATAAAATCGATTAATTCAAAATCGAAAGCAAAACATTCGATTTAGAAAAGAAAAGAGATAATCGACTATTAAGTAATCATTAAGATAAACAGAAGACAAACGAAGACGACTAAATTGCAATCTGCGGAGAGAAACAAAAGACAAACGATTATTCACTAAATGGTAGACAATCGATTAATGATCATTTAAGTGGAGAATGCAAAAAGTAAAAAAAGGAAGACTGTGAAAAAGTAGTTGATTTATAAATGCAAAGAAAAAAATTCATTTACCAACCGGAATCATACAGTATTTAACCCCCTTCTCCCCCCCACCTCAGTTTTCTCGTTTTATCTCAATTGTTGGTTAATTATTATTTAAGAAAAAAAATTACAGGTGGTCCATAGTATGTTTACAAGAAATAGAAGAAAAGGAAGCGCTAGAGTGCATATGCGACGAACTGAACAACCCCAGTATTCGAAGGATCATCGAATGGAAAGAAAACAACAAGGACTGGAATTACTACATGCTCGAGCCAAACCTAGGCTTCCTCTATGATGCACAAAACGAAGGTATTTCGACCCCCCCCCTCCTCCCGTTCAAATAAAACGGCCTCCTCTCAAAACGCTCAACGTTTCAGATATTGAAATCGAACTGAAGTCACTGAAGGACGTACAAATCCAAGCGTACAAAGCCACGTTAGTGCGGTTCCAAACTGGTTCCCTCGACCTGCAGGTGCTGAACGTACAGCTGCCGGAAAACTTCCCCGTCGAGTCCATCAACGTCGACCTGAAAGAGGTCGTCAACCAAGACGACTGCTTCATCTTGCTCGGGGACTTCACGAATTTGTCGAACGTGGTGAGCAATTCGCTGAAGAAAGTCGGGGGATTAGAGGCCGTCCTACCCTTGAACACTAACACGACGTTCTCGAACCTGAAGTTCCGGTGTTCGGACAATATTTTCGTGAATAACGCCTCCAAGCTGAAACTGACCGGCCTGTGGGGGATTGTCAGGCAGGGCCTGACGCACTTGGCAATTCCGAACGGGTGGAGCTGGGGCGGGCCAGCCTCTCCCCACTGTCCCCTGTGGGCGGAGTTTTGTATCAAACAAAAGGACGAGTCGGAGCTGTGATAGCTGTGTTTTGTTTATTGTTAGGGCGGTGCTCTCTCGGTTCGTTTGAGTGAAGTATTTTAACAAATTTTTAGATAGATGGACAATCAAAAGATGTGATACAAACAGATTTTAAAGTTATTATGTATATTTTATGTGCACAAAATATATTTTATGTCGCATTTTATTTGAGTGAGTGATGCAAGGGATAGACAAGAGGCAATAAAAAATTTATTTATTAGTTGATAAGAAGCACAGATTCGGAAACGCTTCAATTAATGCGTCAGGGAACGCACTAGAAAAATAAAGAGAGAAGTTTGACTTGCCACGCCCACGATGCTGGCCACGCCCACTCTTTTGCGTAATTTATTAGTTCAAGTGCCTCCGCTGGCGCCACTTAACTAAAAAAATCGTAAGCGAATTACATCCGGAACGTCATTTTCAATTAATGTCAAGGTCATGCAGCTTATGGCAAGTACAGTTGCTCAAATTTGGTTTCCTTGTGATTCTTTCTGTCGTTATTTATGGTGTTTCCTGTTTAGGTAACTGGCGCCAAAGCTAGGAAAACTTGCATGAAATCATTGTCCAGACATCGCTTTTCACTTTACAGGAATCTGTAATTTATGTTACAAAAATTAGCAATAACAAATGGACGGAATTAATAATTATGATTAATAACAATTAATTTGAATTCCTTTGACCTAAGAAAATGTAAGTAATTTAGCTTTGCCACGTGTTTACGAAACAGATCTCCTTTTAGCTCAAATCGACAATTGATTATGACTTCACTCTTTACTCTACAGGAATCTGTAATTCATATCACAAGAATTTGCAATAAAACAGAAATAAATAAGCTGAAAATGAAACGCATTTAATAGTGGCGCCTAATAACAGTGAATTTAAACGTCTTTGGCAAAAGAAAACGTAAGTAATTCATTTTTACTTTGCAACCGTGTTCGTCACATTACAGGAATCTGTAATTATTGTTGCAAAAATTAGTAATAAAAATGCACGAAAAATTAAACGCAGTTAACAGTGGTAATTAATAACAGTTAATTGAATTTTTTTTTGACCCAAGAAAATGTAAGCGATTTAGTTTTCCTAGGCGTTTACTAAACAAGAAAATGTGAATAATTTATTTTTACAATACATTGACGTTCGTGACGTCGTCCTTAACATTACAGGGATCTATAATTTATGTTACAAAGCAAAAATACTTAAGAGTAGTGCTTAATGATAAGTAATTTAAATTTCTTTCGCGAAAAAAAAAAGAAAATATAAGTAACTCATTTCTGCTACGTGTTTACGGCAACAAATCTCCTTGATTGCTTCCAATTTTAATTTCTACTTCAAATCGACCATTAATTATGACGTCATTCTTCGCTTTACAGGAATCTGTAAGTCACGGCACAAGAATTTGCAGTAAAACATAGAGAAAACGTGTTCTCTACTGTTAAACGCGATTAATAAATTTCTTTCATACAAGAAAACGTAAATAATTCATTTTGTTTCGCGTTTACGAATGACTGTGCGTCAAATTTGAATTGTGCGCTTAAATCGGGTATTGTTCATCCGTCAAATTACAGGAATCTGTAATTTATGTTACAAAAATTTGCAATAAGACAATAGTAAATGCTAAGTGACCAATTACAAGTTCTTTGATGCAAAAAATGTAAGTAACAATTTAGTCTCACTGCGTGTTTACGAAACGATCTCCTTAATGGCGTCCAATGCGAATTTCTCATTACAGGAATCTGTAATTTATGTTACAAAAGTTTGCAATAAAACAAAATTAAATGATAAGTGACCAATTACAAGTTCTTTGATGCAAGAAATGTAAGTAACAATTTAGTCTTACTGCGTGTTTACGAAGCGATCTCTTTGATTGCGTCCAATTTGAATTTCTCATTACAGGAATCTGTAATTCATGTCACAAAAATTTGCAATAAAACAGAAATAAGTAAGCTGAAAATGGAACGCATCTAATAGTGGCGTTTAATAACAGTGAATTTAAATTTCTTGAGACAAAATGACGGGAGTAATTCACCTTTACCACTGAACAATGTCAGTCACTTTACAGGAATCTGTAATTTCCGTTAGAAAAAATGCAATAAAACAAAAATAAACGTAATTACAATAGTGATTAGTAATAATTAATTTAAATTTCTTTGACACAATAAATTGTAAGTAATTCGCTTTTGCTATGCTCATTGCATCATCACGTTGCTCTTCGATTACAGGAATCTGTAATTCGAGTTACGAAAATTTATGATAAAACGCTGAAACAAAACAATGCACTGATAATTAAACGCAATTAATAACTGCGAATACTTTGACCCAAGAGAATGTAAGTAATTTAGTTTTGCTACGCGTTTACGAAACAAATTTCCTTGACTGCCTTTCTAGCTCAAATTGTTGACGGTGACGTCACTCTTCACATTACAGGAATCTGGAATTTAGGTTACAAAAATTGCACTAATTTAAAAACAAATGTACAATAGCGGACAATAAAATCCGGGCATGTTGCTGTTAGAATGTAAACCTTATTTTAATTTAAGTAATAATTTAATCTTATGATATAATTTACTTAATTGTGTCCAATTTGAATTTCTCATTACAGGAATCTGTAATTTATGTTACCAAAGTTTTGCAACGAAACAAAAATAAATGTACTGAAAACTAAATTAATTTAAAAACTTTGAATTGAATTTAAAGCAAAGAAATAAATAAATGCGAAAGGTAGAAAGTTGTGTGCAATTTTCTCTTCCTTTTTCTAAATTTAATTTAACTAAGAAAACTTGAACTTGTTGACTTCACAGTTGATTTTAAAGTCCCTAGGTAGATAAAGTGTAGCAATTACCGCCGTGTTGAATCAAACTAAACACGCAAATTTAAAATTGAACATTAGTATTCTGATTTCAAATTTGGCGCGCTTATTTTTATTGTAATTGCGGTACTCTATCTATCTAGGGACTTTAGTTTATTTGTAGCGAGATCAGACTATATTAGTGACTTTTAATTACATAAACTTGGCGACAGTGAAAAGTTGATTCGTAACAAAAATAATAATATTAAGTATTGTCAAGTCATAGTGTGGTTGGATATAATGAAGGAAACTGTTAAAATCATCGCGTAATGGTGGTGAAAGTACGCCACAGATTTGATGAATCGGCTGTTAATTATGACGTCATTCTTCAATTACAGGAATCTGTAATCTATGTTACAGAAATTTGCAATGAAACAAAAAGTAAATGTACTGAAAATTAAACGCATTTAATAGTTATGTTTAATAACAATCAATCTAAATACTTTTGGCACAAGGAAACGTAAATATATCACTTTTACTTAGCAACAATGTTCGTCACATTACAGGAAACTGTAATCTATGTTACAAAAATATTCAGCAAAACAAAAATTTAATTAGATTAAAACTGAAAATTAAACGTAATTATAATAGTGATTATTGCCAATTAATTTAAATTTCTTTGAGACATGAAAATATAAGTAATTCATTTTTGCAATGCAACCATGTTCGTGACGTCGCCCTCATAATACAGAGAACTGTAATTTACGTGACAAGCAAATATAATAAAGCAAAATTACTTAAATGTACCGAAAATGAAACGCAATTCTTTCACATAAGCAAAAGGAATTTTAAGTAATTCATTTCTGCTACGTGTTTACGAAACAAATCTCCTTAATGGCGTCTGATTTCAATCTTTTGCTCAAATCGGCCATTGTTTATGACATCACTCTTCACGTTACAGGAATCTGTAATTTATGTTTCAAAAATAGCACTAAAATAAAAATAAATGTACAAAAACGAACAATAAAATCCGGGAACGTTATTATTGTTACAATGTAAACCTTACTTTAATATTTTTGATGTTTAGTACTTAAGCGAAAAGTCACCAGTAATTCTGGTGACTTTAATTTATTTATTTTGACAAAAATATAACCTCAATAAAAGACTGATTTGTTTAAATCTGCACAACATGTCAAATTTTGAACCGATTTTATTGCTCTCCGCGCAATTAATAACAATTAGTTTAAATTTCTTTCACACAAGAAAACGTAAGTAATTCATTTTTGTTACGCGTTTACGAATGATTGTGAGTCAAATTTGAATTGTGCGCTCAAATCGGGTATTGTTCAAGACGTCATCCGTCAAATTACAGGAATCTGTAATTTATGTTACAGAAGTTTGAAATTAAACAAAAATAAATGATAAGTGATCAATTACAAGTTCTTTGATGCAAGAAATGTAAGTAACAATTTAGTCTTACTGCGTGTTTACGAAGCTATCTCTTTGATTGCGTCCAATTCGACTTTCTCATTACAGGAATCTGTAGTTTGTTTCAAAAATGAAGGCAACATGATTACAATTTAATTTAAAACGAGGAAATAAAACAATGCGAAAGATAGAAAGTTGCGTGCAATTTTCTTTTCTTAAATTTAATGGAACTAAAAGAATTTGAAGTTGTTGACCTCATAGTTGATTTGATGAATCAACGCCATCTGTTGAGATATTGATTATTTATTAAATTTTTAGGACGCCGAACTCAAATTTTTGGTATAAAAACTTGAACTGAATTTCGAACAAAGGAATAACAAAAAGGCGAGAGGCAGAAAGTAAAAAATTTGAATTTGTAGTAGTAGCAGCGCCACCTGTTGAAATACTGATTATATTTTTTACTTAAAAAAGATGTTTGTCGCTAGAAAAAAACTTGTTACAAAAATTTGGAATCAAGGAGAAATAATAGCACTAAAAATTAAACGCATTTAATAACTAACGAATTTCAATTTATTATTTGAAACAAATCTCCTTGATTGGCTTAAATTTGAATGACACTCCAATTTGCAATTATTTATGACGTCATTCTCTGCATTACAGGAATCTGTAATTCATGTTACAGAAGTCTGCAATAAATGTACTAAAATTTAAATGCTATTAATAATTTAATTCTTTTGACACAAGAGATTGCTTGCTACGTTTTTATGAAGCAAATCTCCTAGATATGCGTTTGATTTGAATTTCTCTCCACATTACAGGAATCTGTAATTTACGTTACAAAAATTTGCAGTAAAACAAAAATGAACGTATGAAAAATTAAACGCATTTAATAATAGCGATTGATAACACTCAGTTTAAATATGAGCGACACGAAAGACACAAGTAATTCATTGTTTGCTACGTATTTAGGATCGAAGGCGTTCACGAAACAAATCACCTTGACTGCGTCAAGTTTAATCAATATGTCGGGTTTTAAACTTTCTGCGAACACGTTTTAGCCCTCCCCCGAGTGTTGTTAGGCACATTTCCTTTATAGGACAAGAAACGTTGAAGAATCAATTTTCACCAACAAAATGGCAGGCTTGCCAAAGTTGCCCGGTTTTAACTTCTCTGATCCAACGGTGAGTACAGTTTGCGTTGTTCGTAGACGATTCCTTTTTTTCTCGTTAGTTAAAGATTCCGATTATCGATTTTAAAATAGTTATTAAGTAGTGGTCGTATGAATTTTGAAAACACCTGCTTTAATATTGAATTCAAAAATTTTAAATAATTTAATGTTTCTGTTGGGACTTTTAATGCGCTGGTGTAGTAAGGTTGGCATTCCGTGAAGATTTTAACAAAAGCAAAACTGGCACGAAATTTAAATTTTGGCGCTTTTTTTTGTAGGTTAAAAGCGAGTTAACTGTTTCTAGGTGTCCCGATTTCATCTGTCCCACGCGTTCGACTTCTCCAATGGATATAAAATGCCAAGGAATGACTACAGCGGCATCGGTGGGAAACCCCTGGACACAAACTCCGTGGGGTACATCGGCAAGCACGACCCCGTCCGTTTTGATCCCTCCCTGACGTACGGCAGGACGCGTGCGACCGCGGCCCCCCAATTTCGACCACACTACGCCCTCTACGATAAGAAGTGCCTCACTTTTAAGGCGTACTTTAAACAGTCGGTGGTGGAATCACCCGCCGAGCACTATCGTGTCAGATCTGTCAACATCATTTATTTCCTCGAGGATGACACCATTACCGTCATGGAACCCAAAGTGGAGGTGCGTTGTTTATTATTTTGTTATCACACGTGTGATTGCACCAGCTTGCTTTTGTTTCTGTCGTTTTAGAATAGTGGCCTTGTTCAAGGACGCTTGATTAGAAGGGCGAAGATTCCTAAGACTTCGACTGGAGAGTATTGGACTTGGAAGGACCTGGATGTAGGCAGGGACCTGGCTTTTTATGGGATTGTGTATCACACGTATGATTGCGATACATATACGAAGGTAATGGCACTTATGACTCGTGTCAAAAAAGGAGACGCCATACTGTTTGATACCCACATGTAATTTGCATAGTAGGTATCAAACAAAATGGCAGTTATACTCGAGTGTCGCTACTGGATGAATTCTTAAGTTGTAAATGTCACGGGCAGTGTTGCCAATCATCAACAGTGTTTATCCCTCAAATTGCAATTTGAAGCTACTTCTATGCATTTTTGTCAAGGTTTGCCTTAAGTAATTTTTTTCTTAAGACATAAAAATCCCCTCCAGTTGGCGACACTGATCACACGGGTTGTAAGTTTGGATTGAGATTTGTTTACTGTAGGAGTATATGGCGAGCCAAGGGTTGGTGATGGGCCAGGCCGAATTGATGCCCCCCGACCACTACACTCAAGACAGGGAATTCGAGAAAGCCAGGCACTCCACGCAGACTCCATCTGCCGACAATAAACTGAGACGTTTCCTCGAATACGATGGCAAAATTCTGAAGTAAGTCGAAATTATTGAAATTATCAACACTGCAATTCATATTTCTTTTTCTTTACTTTTGGAGAAAATTAAAAATGGAAGACGGCTTACTTTTTCTTTAAGAAAAGAAGCTTGTGATAATTTCGATACTCTTTTGTTTTGTTTTTATTTAATTAATTGTTTTTGGTATGTCAACACCCGTGTTAGGTAAGTATGAGTGAGACACCCACTCAGAGACGAGTACACGAGAGGCCCGTGTCGGGTTGGTATGAGTGAGACACCCACTCAAGGACTGTACACACGAAACACCCGTGTGAAGTATCACTTAGAAATACAACTTTATCCTTCAAAAATAGTTCATATTTACAAGTTTTATATATATATTGACTAGCGGCAACACTGTGCTAGCCTTACGGTTCGGGCTCCAGAAATCGGATGTGCTGGATGGTTGAAAGATTGAAATCGGACGCCATCAAGGAGATTTGTTTCGTAAACACGTAGCAGAAATGAATTACTTAAAATTCCTTTTGCTTCTGTGAAAGAATTGCGTTTCATTTTCGGTACATTTAAGTAATTTTGCTTTATTATATTTGCTTGTAACGTAAATTACAGTTCTCTGTATTATGAGGGTGACGTCACGAACATTGTTGCATTGCAAAAATGAATTACTTATATTTTCTTGTCTCAAAGAAATTTAAATTAACTGGCAATAATCACTATTATAATTACGTTTAATTTTCAGTTTTAATCTAATTAAATTTTTGTTTTGCTGCATATTTTTGTAACATAAATTACAGTTTCCTGTAATGTGACGAACATTGTTGCTAAGCAAAAGTGATATATTTACGTTTCCTTGTGCCAAAAGTATTTAGATTGACTGTTATTAAGCATAACTATTAAATGCGTTTAATTTTCAATACATTTATTTTTTATTTCATTGCACATTTCTGTAACATAGATTACAGATTCCTGTAATTGAAGAATGACGTCATAAACTATTGTTTATGACGTCATTCAATTGCGTTTAATTATCAGTTTTGTTTCAGCGTTATCATAAATTTTCGTAACTCGAATTACAGATTCCTGTAATCGAAGAGCAACGTGATGATGCAATAAGCGTAGCAAAAGCGAATTACTTACATTTTATTGTTTCAATGAAATTTAAATTAATTATTACTAATCACTATTTTAATTACGTTTAATTTTGAGGACATTTATTTTTATTTTATTGCATTTTTTCTAACGGATATTACAGATTCCTGTAAAGCGATCGCCTTGATTGCGTCCAATTCGAATTTCTCATTACAGGAATCTGTAATTTATGTTACTAAAATTTGCAATAAAGCAAAAGTAAATAATAAGTGATCAATTACAAGTTCTTTGATGCAAGAAATGTAAATAACAATTTAGTCTTACTGCGTGTTTACGAAGTATATTCATATTTACAAGTTTTATATATATATTGACTAGCGGCAACACTGTGCTAGCCTTACGGTTCGGGCTCCAGAAATCGGATGTGCTGGATGGTAGTGAGTGAGACACCCACTCAAGGACTTTATGCACGAAAACTCGTGTCAGGTAAGTATGAGTGTGACACCCACTCAGGGTCGAGTGCACGAAATGTCCGTGTGAGGTTGGTATGAGTGAGACACCCACTCAAGGACTGTATACACGAAACACCTGTGTCAAGTATTACTTGGAGATACAACTTTATCCATCAAAAATAGTTCATATTTACATATTTACAAGTTATATATATATATTGACTAGCGGCAAAACTGTGCTAACGTTACGGTTCGGGCTCCAGCAATCGGATGTGCTGAATGGTAGTGAGTGAGACCCACTCAAGGACTTTATACACGAAAACTCGTGTCAGGTAAGTATGAGTGAGGCACCCACTCAGGGACGAGTACACGAAACGCCCATGTCAGGTCGGTATGAGTGAGACACCCACTCAAGGACTGGATACATGAAACGCCATGTATTGAAACAAACAAACACGACTTTATCCATCAAAAATAGTTCAAGTTTACAAGTTATATATCTCAGACGGTTTGACTAGCGGCAACACTGTGCTAACGTTACGGTTCGGACTTCAGGAATCGCATGTGCTGGATGGTAGTGAGGGAGACACCCACTCAAGGACTTTATACACGAAAACTCGTGTCAGGTAAGTATGAGTGAGATACCCACTCAGGGAGTACACGAAACGCCCGTGTCAGGTCGGTATGAGACACCCACTCAAGGACTGTATACACGAAACACATGTGTCAAGTAAGTATGAGTGAGACACCCACTCAAGGACTGGAGACACGAAACGCCCATGTCAAATTGGTATGAGTGAAATATCTACTCTAGAGATGGATACATGAAACGCCCGTGTCAGGTAAGTACGAGTGAAACACCCACTCAGGGACAAATACAGGAAACGCCCGTGTCAGGTAAGTATGAGTGAGACACCCACTCAGGGACGAGTACACGAAACGCCCATGTCAGGTAGGTATGAATGAGGCACCCACTCAAGGACTGTATACACAACATTCTTTCCGGGCTTATTACTTTTTATAATCAAAGTATCAAAGTGATGATGGCAGATGTGCGCATTAAAAAAAAATACCAACTTTTTAGTCCATGTATAAAATATTTTTTGAACGAATATTTTTTGAACTTTGAACCCACAAAGTGAATTCATCAATGAACTCATTGGAGAGCACAGAACTCTTCGATTAGCTCATCGCTGAATTAATATTAATATATAACTCAGCGATGGAGTAATCGAGGAGTTCACCGATATACTCGCTTATGAGTTCATTGATGAACTCATCGATGCGTTCACCGATGAATTCATCAGTGTGTTAACCGATGAACTCATCGATGTGCCGTTCAACGACGTCTAAATTCGCTTTGTTTGCCATCAACAGCGCTAAACTCATCGGTAAATTCATCAATGAACTTATTGGTGAGCATATCGGTGAACTCTTCAATTAGGTCATCGCTGAATTATATATTAATATTAATTCAGCGATGAGCTAATCGAAGAGATCTGCGTTCACCGTGGACGCGTTCACAGGTGAACTCATCGATGAGTTCTCCGATGCGTTCATCGGTGAACTCATCGATGTATTTACCGATGAACGCACCGATGAACTAATCGATGAGTTCACCGATGCGTACATCGGTAAATACATACATCGATGAGTTCACCGATGCGTACATCGGTAAATACATACATCGATGAGTTCACCGATGAACTCATCGATTAGTTCATCGTACACGCATCGATGAACTCTTCAATTAATTCATCGGTGAACGCATCGATGAGTTCATCCGTGAACGCATCGATTAGTTCACCGGTGAACGCGTCCACGGTGTACGCAGAACTCTTCGATTAGTTCATCGTTGAATTAATATTAATATATAACTCATAAAAAAAACTATAGTCCGTGGGTAAAGAATGGTATAAACGCACCAGGTATCTAAACTCGAACAAAAGCTTTATGAAAATGATTTCGAAGCAACAAGAGATTGAAACTAAAATTAAAAGCACATTCTCAACACTCAGGGACGAGTACACGAAACGCCCGTGTCAGGTCGGTATGAGTGAGACACCCACTCAAGGACTATATACACGAAACACATGTGTCAAGTAAGTATGAGTGAGACACCCACTCAAGGACTGGAGACACGAAACGCCCATGTCAAATTGGTATGAGTGAAATATCTACTCTAGAGATGGATACATGAAACGCCCGTGTCAGGTAAGTACGAGTGAAACACCCACTCAGGGACAAATACAGGAAACGCCCGTGTCAGGTAAGTATGAGTGAAACACCCACTCAGGGACAGATACACGAAACATCCATATCAGGTAAGTATGAGTGAGACACCCACTCAGGGACGAGTACACGAAACGCCCGTGTCAGGTAGGTATGAATGAGGCACCCACTCAAGGACTGTATACACGACGAATACATGAAACGCCCGTGTCAGGTAAGTATGAGTGAAACACCCACTCTTGTTTTTGACGAAGGAAACAAAAAACAGAAGACGATCGATTTTTGCTCGTTTTTTTTTAATTAACTCGTCTACAGTTTGCCTTAATTTCTGTAGTTTTTGTTTTACTTTTGATGAAAGAAAAAGTGAAATGCATTTTTACATAAGTATAACATAACATAAAAATGTTTTGTTACATTTTGGGGGAATTTAGTTTATTATTATAGCTAAAGCACGGATTTAGGTGCACGAGTCATATTTTTTAGTCGTCGTGGGGTGATGACTCACGACCTAAATCCCGTGCTTTAGCTATGATAATAAACTTTATTTTGATTAAATTTAATTTAAGATTTAAGGCACTCTGGGACGACAGAGATTCCGAGTACGGCGAGATCAGGCCATACGAGGTCCTTTATTTTTTGGCCGACGACACGGTTGCAGTCAAGGAAGTTCACACCAGGAACGACGGTCGAGACCCCTTCCCCCAATTACTCCGCAAGACGAAGCTCCCGAAGGTATCTTTCAGAGGATATCGCGCAGAGCCTTGTTTAAAAAATAGCTTCAGGTTTGGACCGACCGTCCGGTCACGTTCCCATCGATCTATCTGGAACGCACGGACGACGAAGTCGCCGAGTACTACCAACCCAGGGACTTGCTGGTCGGAGACACCATCTTCGTGCTGGGCAGGCGGATGCTCCTGTACGACTGCGACGAATTCACGAGGAATTACTTCCGGAAGGTTCTGAACGTCGAGCAAAAGCCAACGATCGACATCAAGGAGAGACCCAAGCGTAGGCCCGAGCAGAAAATGCCCCCGCATGATGGGTTGGGCAGTCTCGAGGACTCCCTGCAGAATACGCTGACGTTCCTTCCGAAGACCCCCAAGAAAGACGTCTTGAAACAAATCTTGAACGCCAATAAATACTTGAGGTACGAAATGAAGTTCGACGTGGTACATCCCGAGGACACCATCAGGAGGTTCCTGCTCATCTATCAGCTGGGAGATGGGACCTGTACCATTTACGAGCCACCCATTAGAAACTCAGGGATAATAGGTACTGTTGGAGAAAAAAAATCGCAAAGACAAAGGCTTTCCCTGAATCGACTGCTCTCTTTAATTCAAAATAAACGAAAAACAAAAGAAAATTGGATTAATTGGCGCCGACATGCTGATTTCTGTTTCGTTTGGTCATCTCCGGTCACTTTTATCTTTAATTTGACACTTCTTCAAATTTTCTTTTTTTTTTCAATTTTCATTTTCAAAAGCTTTGCTTCGAAGGCCACCTCATTCTTTGCCTTTCGTTGTTCAACTTTTTTAAATTGTCTTTTGTTTTTATTTCTTCGAGTTATTTCATTATTTCATAATTTTTGGATTAACCTATGCATGTCGCTTTCTGTTGTTTTTTACACTCCGTTGGAGAATCGTAAATCTTCTCTTGTTTTCAAATATTCGTCGTTTGTTTTGCTTTCTATTGTTTTTCTTTGTCGATTTTGGGGTTTTTAAATTTTCTTACATTTCGACAGAAAATCGTCGATCTTCTTTTGCTTTCGGATAACCTTGTTCGTCGCTTGTTTTGCTTTCTTTTGTTTTTCTTTGTCGATTTTGGTTTTTTTAAATTTTTCTTACGTTCCGTTAGAGAATCGTCGATCTTCTTTTGTTTTTGGATCGTTACATTCGTCGTTTGTTTTGCTTTCTTTTGTTTTTCTTTGTAGATTTTAGTTTTTTTTTTTCGTTTTTTTTTACAGTTTGTTGGAGAATCGTCGATCTTCTTTTGTTTTCGGATAAATTTGTTCGTCGCTTGTTTTACTTTCTTTTGTTTTTCTTTGTCGATTTTGGTTTCTTTTAATGTTTCTTACGTTCCGTTAGAGAATCGTCGATCTTCTTTTGTTTTTAGATCGTTACATTCGTCGTTTGTTTTGATTTCTTTTGTTTTTCTTTGTAGATTTTAGTTTTTTTTTCGTTTTTTTTTACAGTTTGTTGGAGAATCGTCGAACTTCTTTTGTTTTCGGATAAACTTGTTCGTCGCTTGTTTTGCTTTGTTTTGTTTTTCTTTGTCGAATTTGGTTTCTTTTAATTTTTCTTACGCCCCGTTAGAGAATCGTCGATCTTCTTTTGTTTTTAGATCGTTATATTCGTCGTTTGTTTTGCTTTCTTTTGTTTTTCTTTGTAGATTTTAGTTTTTTCTTTTCGTTTTTTTTACAGTTTGTTGGAGAATCGTCGATCTTCTTTTGTTTTCGGATAAACTTGTTCGTCGCTTGTTTTACTTTCTTTTGTTTTTCTTTGTCGATTTTGGTTTCTTTTAATTTTTCTTACGCTCCGTTAGAGAATCGTCGATCTTCTTTTGTTTTTAGATCATTATATTCGTCATTTGTTTTGCTTTCTTTTGTTTTTCTTTGTAAATTTTAGTTTTTTTTTTTTTCGTTTTTTTTACAGTTTGGTGGAGAATCGTCGATCTTCTTTTGTTTTCAGATCATTATATTCATCGTTTGTTTAGCTTTCTTTTGGTTCGTTTTGTCAATTTTGTTTTTTTTTTAAATTTTCTTACACTTTAACAGAATATCGTCGATCTTCTTTTGTTTTTGGATAACCTTATTCGTCGCTTGTTTTGCTCTCTTTTGTTTTTCTTTGTTGATTTTGGTTTCTTTTTAAATTTTCTTACGCTTCAACAGAAAATCGTCGATCTTCTTTTGTTTATGGATAATTCTATTCGTCGTTTGTTTTGCTTTCTTTTGTTTTTCTTTGTCGGTTTTGGTGTTTTTTTAATTTTTTTACACTTTTGTTTTTCGATAAATCTTATTCATCGTTTGCTTTGCTTTGTCGATTTTGTTTTTTTTTTAATTTAGATTTTCTTACACAGTTTGTTGGAGAATCGTTGATCTTCTTTTGTTTAATAGATCATCTTATTCTTTATATTCTTATGTCGTTCGTTTCGCTTTCTTTTGTTCCGTTTTGTCTTGTTTTTCTTTATCGAATTTAGGTTTTCTTAATTTTCTTACAATTCGTTCCAGAATCGTCGATCTTCTTTTGTTTTCAGATATTCTTCATACTTCCATATGCCATTTGATTCGCTTTCTTTTGTTTTTGTTAAGTTTATGTTAAGTTGATTTTGATTTGTTTTCTTAATTAGACGATTGTTTATGTTAAATTGATTGTCATTTTGTTTTTTTTATTTTTTTTTCATTAGTCTCGTTTTTTTTATTAGTTGACCGTCATTTGTTTTCTTAAGTAGTCGTTGTTTATTTACTTTTTTATTATCGATTGACGCTCTTTTTTTTATTAATCGATTGTCATTTGTTTTTCTTTGCGAGTTTATTGTCATTTGTTTTTCTTAATTAGACCATTGTTATTGTTAAGTTGATTGTCATTTATTTTTCTTTGTTTTTTTTTTTCATTAGTCTCGACAAGTGATTAACTTCCTTTTCAGTTGTCATTTGTTTTTCCTTATAAGTTGATTGTCATTTATTTTTCTTAATTGGTCGTTGTTCATCTATTTTTTCATTAATCTCGTTTGGTGATTGACTTTTTTTTTATTAGTCGATTGTCAATTGTTTTTGTTGAATGTCATTTATTTTTCTTAATGGGTCGTTATTCATTTATTTTTCATTAATCTCGTTTGGTATTGGCTTTTTTTTATTAGTCGATTGTCAGTTGTTTCTCTTCACGAGTTTATTGTCGATTGTTTTTCTTAATTAGTCGGTGTTCATTTATTTATTCATTAATCTCGTTTGGCGATTGACTTTTCTTTTATTAATCGATTGACAATTGTTTGTTCTTGTGAGTTTATTGTCAATTATTTCTTTTTTATAATTAGGCGATTGTTTCTGTTAAGTAGATCGTCATTTATTTTTACTTGTTTTTTGATTGGTCGCGTTAAGTGATCGATTTTCTTTTCATTCATTGGTGATTGTCATTTTTTCATTAGTCGACTGTCAATTGTTTTTCTTTGCGAGTTTGTTGTCATTTGTTTTTTTTAAAATTAGACGATTGTTTATGTTAAGTTGATCGTCAATTATTTTTCTTTATTTTTTTCATTAGTCACGTTAAGTGATCGTCTTTCTTTTCATTAGTTGACTGTCATTTATTTTTCTTAAATAATGATCGTTATCTATTTACTTATTTATTTTTTAATTAGTCGATTGTCATTTGTTTTTCCTTATAAGTCGATTGTCATTTATTTTTTTTTTAATTGATTGTTATTCATCTATTTTTTCGTTAACATCGTTTGGTGATTGACTTTTTTTGTATTGGTCGATTGGCAATTGTTTGTCGTTGCGAGTTTATTGCCATTTGTTTCTCTTAATTAGGCAATTGCTTTTGTTAAGTAGATCGTCATTTGTTTTTCTTAATTAGGCGATTGTTTTTGTTTATTTTTCTTTGTTTTTTGATTAGTCAGGTTAAGCGATTGGCTTTTATTTCATTAGTTGACTGTCATTTATTTGTTTTTTTTAATTAGTCCTCACTTATTTAGTTCTTTATTATCGATCGGCGCTTATTTTATTAGTCGAATGTCATTTATTTTTCTTAATCAGTTGTTATTTATTTATTTTTTCATTAGTTTCGCTAGGTGATTGACTTTTTTATTAATCGACTGTCAATTGTTTTTCTTCGCGAGTTTGTTGTCATTTGTCATTTTTTTTTAAGTAGACAATTGTTTATGTTAAGTCGATGGTCATTTATTTTTCATAATTGATTATTTTCTCATCAAATTCGTTTGGTGATTGATTTTTTTTTTTTTTGAGTAGATTGTCGATTGTTTTTCTTTGTGAGTTTATTGTCATTTGTTTCTCTTAATTACACGATTGTTTTTGCTAAGTCGATTGTCATTTGTTTTCCTTTATTGGACGATTGTTTTTGTTAATTGTTACGCTTCGCTTTAGAATCGTCTCCTTTTTTCCTAGATTTTTTCGGTTTTTGTTAAGTCTTTTACGTGTCATTAGAGAAGCGTCGATCTACTTTGTTTTTCGTTAACCTCATTCTTCTCTTCACGCGTTTTTATGTCGCTTGTTTCGTTTTCTTTCGTTGTTTCTTTGTGTCGAATTTAGGTTTTGTTCAATTTTTTTTACAATTCGTTGGAGAATCGTCGATCTTCTCTTGTTTTTGATGCTCTTAATAATTTGCGAAAATGCCGGTTTCTTACAGGGGGGAAGTATTTGAGAAGCAGCTTAATAAACAAACCGGGCTCCGACCCTCTCAACCCGGACTATTACACCCCGGCTGATTTTTACATCGGGGCGGTCATCACGGTGTTCCAGCAGAGATTCATAATAACAGGGGCGGACTTGTACGTGTACCGGTACGTACAGGCGAACCCGGAGAAGTTCCCTTGCGAAGTCACCGAGAATATACGCAACTACATGTTCAAGCAAGGCCTCCTCGACGAGGACATTCAGGACCAAATCGAAGAAAACGATGAGACATTGAAGAAGGCCCAACGAGACGCCATCGGTAAGAGTTTCCTCGATTGATTTGATATAGATTGGCGCCCAACGTGGGGCCCAATTGATGCAGATTCTTTTCATTGCAGGCAAGCAAATTGAAGAAACGCAAGACGAAATGGAAACGTGCATGCGCGAACTGAACGTGGACGGCGTCGCAGACTCGACATCCGAAGAACAAAAAAAGAAGAAGATCCTCGATGAATACGAAGACACCTTAGTTCACAGGTACGTCGTGCCGAAACATGGCATCGAAGAGGTTAAGAAGACATGCACGTACCCCATAGAAATCGGCGAACTAAAGAGCACGGAGTGTTCAACGCTTGAAGGCAAGTGCCCCCGACTGATTCAAGACTCGAGGAGAAAAAGTAATTTCAATTGCAGGGCAGTACGCGTTTGCCCCCAAACATGTGGATACGCCCGAGGAAATCCGGCAGAAGTATTACGCGGATGTCCTGAGGAAGCACCACGACATCTGCGCTAAGAATGTCTCGCCCGAGTGCGTGGAGCCCCTCTTGGTGGGGCAGAGCGAGGTTGGAAAGCCCAAACTACCGCAGCCGATTATGGTGAGGGACACGGAATTACCCGAGGGGGCTTGCAAGGTGAAGACGGTGACGTTCGCAGAGGGCCCCGATCGATGCGAACGAGACAAGTATGATTTGTGTGATTTGAAGACGGAGAAGACCCAATGTGATTGCACAGATTATAAAAAATAATTTGCAAAAATTATAAGTTTCAATTTTCAATGATCTATGATCAGTTTAAGTTTATTCCACCAGCACCAGATGGGGTGAGTCATTGCATTTGAGGTCCTGCGACGTTCTGCACCAGTATTGCCAACTATTACCATCTCATTGTCCGGCTAGCTCGAGGAGAAAGGGTCGAGGTCAAACATAACCTCGAAACAAAAAGGGGCAGAATTTACATACAAATACAAATTACCTACTTTGCACACTTGTCTTTATTTGTGTGAAAGTTTAATCACAAGGTAAACACAAAACCCCAAAACGTATTACCAAGTTGAACAACAATTAGGCACGAAGCACAGATCCATCTTTCGTTTGCAAAAACCAAAAGTAAAGCTTAAAGTAAGTTAACGCAACCATAGCGTTTAAAACAGTAAACTAAACAATAAACAAAGTGAAGCCGACCTTAGAAACGTCCACTATGTTTTCATGTCAGCTTTCAGGGCAAAGTCAATAACCAACGAAAGTCAAAACTCAACGGAGGGGTGTGATGTCAACATGTCCGTCATTGTTCAAAGCGGCCTCTCCCGTTGAAGTTGCCCACTATAGGTGGACGAGTTCAAATCCAAACGGTCGGGGGAATATATGGAGGTGATGTGATCTTCATCTGCTATTGCGATCTGACAGTTTAGCCCCAAAATATCACAACAAACGAGTGAACTAGTCAAAATATAGCTTAATTCAATAGCTCCACAGCTAACGGTGAAGACCGCAACTTCTTATCATCAACCGTTCTTGAGAAACAAACTTTCTGTGCCCTAAAGTCTAGTGTAGTGAAGGTCCATGGATTTTTCATCAAAGTAAAGCTACACGCATAGCTTCATTGGGCTAGATGAAATTAATATTCTGGAGATATAAATTATTGACACGTAAAATCCACGTTTTCACTGAAGGAAATTGTGGAAGATACGATTTATTCCATAGCTCCGGACACGACGAAGCTAATGGTGAAGACCGCAATTCTTATTATCAACCGTTCTCGAGATATAGATTTTCTTATGTTTTGAAGTCTAGTATATGGAGTTCCATGAATTTTCTCACGCTTTCACTGAAGTAAATAAGTTCGAAGAGTCGCAGACATAGCTTTATTCTAGTGATCTGGCCACAATGAAGGTAACGGTGAAGACCACAACTTCTTATCATCAACCGTTCTCGAGAAACAGACTTTTTGTGCCCTGAAGTCTAGAGTACGAAGGTCCATGGATTTTTGATCGAAGTAAAGCTATGGGCTAGATGAAATTAATATTCTGGAGATATAAATTATTGTCACGCAAAATCTACGTTTTCACTGAAGCAAATCGTTGAAGTTATAGCTTTATTGCATAGCTCTGAACACGACGAAGCTAATGGTTGAAGATCGCGACTTTTTATTACCAACCGTTCTCGAGATATAGATTTTCTTATGTCTTGAAGTCTAGTGTATGGAAGTCCATGGATTTTTAAAGCTATAAGTATAGCACCATTGGACTTGACGAAGTTAACATCTCCTACTCTTTTGAAGATATAAATTTTCTGACGCAAAATCCACGCTTTCACTGAAGTAGATAAGTTCGAAGAGTCGCAGACATAGCTTTATTCTGTTAACGTGGCCACGACGAAGCTAACGGTGAAGACCGCAACTTCTTACCACCAACCGTTCTCGAGGAACAGCCTTTTTGTGTCCTGAAGTCTAGAACGTGAAGGTCCATGGATTTTTGATCGAAGTAAAGCTATAGGCTAGATGAAGTTAATATTCTGGAGATATAAATTATTGTCACGCAAAATCTACGTTTTCACTAAAGCAAATCGTTGAAGTTATAGCTTTATTCCATAGATCTGGACACGACGAAGTTAATGTTGAAGACCGCGACTTCTTATCACCAACCGCTCTCGAGATAGAGATTTTCCTTACGTCTTGAAGTCTGGTGTATGGAGGTCCATGGATTTTTAAAGCTAATTCTGTTGATTTTTAAAACAAATTCTGTTGATTTGGCCACGGCGAAGCTAACGGTGAAGACCGCAAACAGATTTTTTGTGCCTTGAAGTCTAGTGTATGAAGGTCCATGGATTTTTTATCGAAGTAAAGCTACAGCCATAGCTTCATTGGGCTAGATGAAGTTAATATTCTGGAGATATAAATTGTTGTCACGCAAAATCCACGTTTTCACTGAAGGAAATTATTGAAGATATAGCTCTGGACACGACGAAGCTAACGGTGAAGATTGCAACTTTTTCCCACCAACCGTTCTAGAGATATAGATTTTTTGTGCCTTGAAGTCTAATGTATGAAGGTCCATGGATTTTTGATCAAAGTAAAGCCACAGACATAGCTTCATTGGGCTAGATGAAGTTAATATTCTGGAGATATAAATTGTTGTCACGCAAAATCCACGTTTTCACTGAAGGAAATTATTGAAGATATAGCTCTGGACACGACGAAACTAACGGTGAAGATTGCAACTTTTTCCCACCAACCGTTCTAGAGATATAGATTTTTTGTGCCTTGAAGTCTAGTGTATGAAGGTCCATGGATTTTTGATCAAAGTAAAGCCACAGACATAGCTTCATTGGGCTAGATGAAGTTAATATTGTGGAGATATAAATTATTATCACGTTTTCACTGAAGGAAATTGTTGAAGATATAGCTCTGGACACGACGAAGCTAACGGTGAAGATTGCAACTTTTTTCCACCAACCGTTCTAGAGATATAGATTTCTTGTGCCTTGAAGTCTAGTGTATGAAGGTCCATGGATTTTTGATCGAAGTAAAGCTACAGGTTTAATCTATGGCTACAGGCATAGTTTCATTGGGCTAAGTGAATTTAATATCTCCTATCCTTCTGAAGATATTAAATCTTGTCACGCGTTTCGTGATTTTCGCAATAATTTTTGATTATTTATTTCAGGCACGCGGAATGATTTGTTAAAAACCGGGAGTGTCGTGAATTTTTGCGCTGATACGGGAATTTCTCATACATCTGGCAACACTGGTGAAATACGCAAAACAAGAAAACTGCGGCGCCAAATTCAAATATAATTTTTAGAGTTAACCAATAGAAGGCGCCCTGCAATCAATTAAATATTTTTTTTACGATAACTTATTAATTTTTATTGCAAGAAATAATACTGAATGACAAATTGAAAAAAAAAATAATAACGAAAAGTTGCAGGAAAGCAGATATTCTCGCCTCGATTAAAAGCGATACACGTCTGTTTGCACCTCTTTAATAAATGACGCGACAATCTGCAGGTGCAATTACGTTGCAGCGTTAATGCGCGGCACACTTTTTCGTCTGCTCCCGACTGATAAATTAATAATTCACTGTTTACACATGCTTCACCTCGCCCCAATTTAAGCGTCCGCCGCTCGTTTATCTGCCCATGATATAGGGTCGCATTATTGAATCATCGAACACATATTAGTTCCAGTCGCACTACAAGCTATATTAAAAAGCTTTTAGGCGATAAAAGCTCCACGCGCCTGATAAAATCTGCGCCTTTTGAAAAATGAATCGCAACAAGAGTTACGATATCGACATGGGGTTCGTCAAGAAATTCCCCGACACTATTCCAAGCGAGGGCTCAAAGAAGAGCATGCAGAGGGTGTTGAGGGGCATCCTAGTTATGTCGCAGGTGTTTGGACTACTGCCTGTTCAAGGTATATTCCATCCGGATGCGTCTCGGTTAAGATTCTCGTGGAAATCAGTGAGGGTCCTTTATTCTTTACTGTTAACCATGCTGTCTGGTCTCGTGGCTATGATGGCTATATTTTACATATTCAACACAGGAGCACATCTACGCAACGTCAGTAAGTATTTAAAGATCAAGGCTGCGTTAAGTGAATGGTCAAACTGGTGCAGCTTTACCATTCACTTAACGCACCCCAAAAATTACACTCAATTGTTTTCAGCAGTGGCAATATTTTATTCCAACGGTTTCTTGATTGGCTTCCTCTTTTTGAGAATGGCGAAACGCTGGCCTTCTTTGATGGCGAAGTGGCAACGAGTCGAGGCTTGCATGGAACGCTATAATTATCCGAGCGGTTTATCGAGAAATATCATCGTGCTGACGGTTACGGTGCTGGCAGGAACCATTTGTAAGTTCGCAAGCTTCTTTCAAACAAAAGAGGATCGATTAAAAACAATTCGTCGTAATTGACAAATTAAGTAAATTTTCAAATTACCCGCCATTTTCCTTCAGTTGACAACACTGGTATCTAAGTATGGCTCTTAGATACCAGTGTTGCCAACTGATGGTTTCTTCCAGGAGGTATCCCTTCAGTTGGCAACACTGGTATCTAAGTATGGCTCTTAGATACCAGCGTTGCCAACTGAAGGGATACCTCCTAGAAGAAACCATCTGAAAACGGGACATTTTCGACTGTCATATAAAAACTGAAAAACAAACAAAAAGAAAATAATAAATTAAGAATTTTATCTACCACAATATTTTGAAATATCGCTCTATTTGCGTGCAGTTGTGTGCGCGACACGTGCGACATGAGATATTTATAAGGTTATGTTCATAATATTAATTCAAAATAACAAAAGAAAAAATCGGCGCCGAGTTTCGCAACCAGAAAATAATAAAACCTTTCGCTGATCTCACTGAACGCATCTAATTGCTCTAGATTGTTGAACGGTTTTCAGGGCACGCTATAGATGCCGGTAATACAGCATTCTGCGTCATTTTGGTTCATGTCATTGCGTCTTCAAAATTGTTGTCCAACGTTTTATACACACAATTCAATTCAGTTAAAAATAGTCAAAGTTGGCCATGAATTTAAATCCGCATGTCTCGCCTTAAACATCAAAACTGACATGCAGTGACACTCGTAAATGTTTTCATAGCAGAAAAAGTTTTTCTTCTACGAAGTGGTTAAGAATAACTGTTGGCAATACCGTTTAGAGCATTTTTTTTATTCGTCTATTTGCAACACTGCAACCGGATGTATGTTTGGTTTGATTTATTTGGCAGCGACAAGATTGCAACTTGAAATGTCAAATGGCGCTTGTAAAGTGACGGCTGTCAACGTCAAGTCGTCAACAACCGGAAGCCCCTCCAGTTGTACCATTGAAAAAAGAAACGAAATTCAGTACTGCCAACTTTTGGCCACCTGTACGATCCTATTTTAGGAGTGAAGTTAAACTAGAACATGGCGAATGGCTATATACTTATGCAACGTTGCCAACTTAAATCTTGAAGGAGTCTTTTTTCTCAAAAACCTGATTTTCAAATTTCATTTCGTAGAAAAAGCTGGAAGCTCCTAGACAACTCTGAGGTACACATTCATGTAGAAGGAAATCCACCGAGAAAACCACCACCTATTGAGCAAAGTTTTAATTGACAGTCATTGACAACAAACAACTGCAACAACGCCATCTGTTAAAACACGCCGAAAGTTTTCTTTTCGATTTATAATACACTTTAATAGATTAATAAATTAAAAAAATATATATTCGAAATGAATGGGGACAAAACAAAGAAGATAAAGTAATAAAAATTGAAAATAACAAAATCTAAAAAAATAATAATAAAAACAAAAGACAATCGATTTTAGAACATAATTTAATAGAATAAATTTAAAAAAAAAACAACAATTTGAAAAGAATGGTGACAAATCAGAGAAAATAAAATTAAAAAATTGAAAAATAATTAAATTAAACAAATAATGAAAACAAAAGACAGTCGATTTAGAACACAATTTTGCAGATTAACAAATTTAAAAAGAATAATTTTAAAAGAGCGGTGACAAAAGAAAATAAGAAAAATTGAAAAAAGAAATTGGAATCAAAGAACGGTGACGAAACAAAAACAAGATAAAATAAGAAAAATTTAAAAAAATTATAATAAAAACAAAAGACAGTCGATTTATAACTCAATTTAATACATAATAAATAACAAAAGAAACAATTTGAAATGAATGGGGACAAAACAAAGAAAATAAAATAATAAAAATTGTTGTACATTCATGTAGAAGGAAATCCACCGAGAAAACCACCACCTATTGAGCAAAGTTTTAACTGACAGTCATTGACAACAAACGACCACAACAACGCCATCTGTTAAAACACGACGAAAGTTTTCTTTTCGTTTGTTTTTACGAGGGTGGTTCACCAGCCATTCCCCGCGATGCGGAAGATCAGTAAGAAAATGTCACTTGAAAATTCAGCACTGCCAACTCAAATAGTCATTCTTCACCACTCTGTACAACCCTGTTTTAGGAATGGAGTTAAACTAGAAAATAGCGGCGTTGCCAACTTAAATCTTAACCCATTAGCGCCCGGATTTCTTTTTTTCACATTTACTGGTAATTTTTTATTAAGATGCAATAAAAACATTCTGAATATTGATCTTAGGGCATAATCGATAAAGACAGAAAAGAGTTTTGATATATACGGAGCTGATACCATATGGTATCACTGGGCGTGTAGATATTCTAAATTCTTATAAAAAACAATAATCAATATTGAACAATTTTATTATAAAATTTTTATTTTTTGTGGTATTTTTCAAAACAAAATACACACAACCCTACATTACATTTTTGGCACATAGTACGACCAAAAGATTTGCAACCAGTACCGGCACATCTTCTTCTATTACAAGAAACTACATAATGATCTAAGCGGTCAAATTTAATGTCTGATAACACCTTTTTAGACAAACTAATTCTTCCTGGTAACTGCGGTTTATTACCATATCGTGTTAAATAAACTTGAGCGATTTCTCTACGAAATTGTAAACTTGTGCAGTTATGCGTTTTACTATAGAGAAAATGTGCATTATGTAAAGCCACATCTAAAAGATACGTAAAAATTGCCCAGTACCACTTCTTACTTCTGATAGATACTCGGTAGTTAGCCACACATTGATCCATTAGATCTGTACCTCCCATATTCTCGTTATATTTTGCAATACAATGCGGTCTAGGAACTTGTATTGACTTTTTCTCCTTCTGCGAGAATCGTTTCACTTGTCTAACCGGAGTCACGCCGGTACTTGTTGAAGCTATGGTTACAACTGAATTGTCCATCCAACGAACAAATAATATGCCATTCGTTTTCTCCAGAACATGTTGAATTTCGCCTCTGCCTTTTTTGACGAAATTCTTTTTGTTCTCTAAAGGGCAGTGTTTCGGAACTCTGTTTTCTCTAATCGTTCCCACGGCACCATATCCTTTGTGCAGCAGATAACCGAACAAATTAACTCCTGTAAAAAGATTATCCATGTAAAAGTCATAAGGAAGATTTCTAATAGAGTTGGGCAATTCATGTATCATACGGATCAAAGGTGCAGCACATTTTCCAAATGCTGTTTCATATTCTTGATTTCCATATGGATCCTTGCCTTGGTATAAATCGAAATGAACAAGGTAGCCACTACTGGTATTCAGGCACCACATTTTATATCCAAATCTAATTGGTTTACCCCGAATAAATTGCTTGCATCCATGATGGCCATAATATCGAATCATCGACTCATCAAATGACAGCGACTGGTGTGGTATAAAATATTTTAAACATTTAGACTGCATGCGTTGCATAAGAGGACGAATCTTCCATGCCTTATCATTCTGAGATATTTTTGCATTATCTTCAAAATGAATAAAACGTTGAATTTGTAAAAATCTATTCCGGCGCATCGCATCTGCTATCATGTGGTTTCTTGCATCGTTTTGTAGGTCCCAATACATACGCTTTGATGGAAGTTTGTTGTACCCGCTAACCATCAAAATTGCAAGGAAACAGCGAATTTCTTCTTCTTTGATATTTGCATCGGGTTGATTTAGATACTGAGAATAACGCTGGGTTTCTCTTGTAATATATGTAATTGTCTCGTCATCAAAAAATAACTCGAACATTTCAACACAGGATAAATTTTCAAATTTGGTGTAGTCTTCTGTAGAAAACTCTCGGGCATTGTTTTGCTGTAAGTCACCATTTATCCAGGCAGCTTGAAATTTATGTTGCAAACGAGTTTGAATCCATTCGTCATGAATCTGGGTATGCAAAGATTCTAAGGAACAGTCTTCAATTCCAATATGCTCATTATTTATTAGGTGAATTTCTGCATTGGCTAGAAGTTGACGCCCGGTTAGATTCTGTAAGGTTCCCCCAACATCCTCGTCTCCTGAGTCTTCATCTGTGTCAACATTAGATTGGGGTGGTTCTATGTATATTCCTTGTACTCTATCTGCCAACGAATCGTCCTCCTCCAGCATGTCCAAGGCTTGAGACAAAGAAAATCCCCGTCTACGTTGAAAGAAACAGTGCAAAGTATTAGAAATACTATTCTGAATTACAGCAGCGTGTAACGCCTGGTGATACCAAACGGTATCATTAGAATTTGCAACGTTTTGTTAAAAATAGATGTTGAGCAAAATGTACAAAAATCTACCAATAAGAGTGCACAACATTTATTGATTACAGCAATAACAAAAAATAATCATAACTTAATTTTTAAAGGAGAAAATATACTTACGCCCAACGAATGTCCATTTTCTATGATGACTACGATACACTCTTCACTTTAAAAATTAACTGTCAAATAACTCGGCCGATAAAACAATTTCACTTGACACCAACACTTATATAAATTAATTTGAAAGCATTATTCATGCAAAATACAAGATTGTAAGCAATTGTATTTTCATGAGAACAGCTATAGTAGTCAGCTGATATGTGATACCAAATGGTATCCGTGGGCGCTAATGGGTTAAAGGAATCTTTCCTCTAAAAAAAAAAGTGATTTTCAAATTTTATTTCGTGAAAGAAGTTGGAAGCTCCTAGACAACTCAAATTGTACGTTGATCTAGAAGGAAACCCACCGAAAAAGCAAAGTTTTAACTGACAGCCATTGAAAACAAACAACTGCAACAACGCCATCTATTAAAACATGCCGAATGTTTTCTTTTCGTTTGTTTTTACGAGGGTGGTTCACTAGCCAAATCAATAAGAAAATGTCACTTGAAAACTTGAGCAGTGATTCCTGACCACTTTGTACAATCCTATTTTAGGAATGGAGTTAAACTAGAAAATGGCGAACGTCTATATTCTTATGCAGCGTTGCCAACTTAAATATTTTTTCTAAAAAACTTGATTTTCAAATTTCATTTCGCAAAAGCTGGAAGCTCCTGGACAACTCAGAGTTGTTCGTTCATGTAAAAGGAAATCCACCGAGAAAACCACCATCTATTGAGTTTGAACTAACAGTCATTCAAAACAAACAATTACTATTAATTAACGTTTTTTTTTTATTTATTTCTGATTGTAGTAACAAATTGAGGGATTTTCTACGTTGAAAGGGGATTTCTTGACAACTCTTGAGGGATTTCTGCTTTTTGCGCGTTGGTAACACTGTTGGGAAGAATTTCAGGAACACTTTAATTAGGCGCTTTCCAGGTCAGTGTGGGAGTAGCTCTAAGCTACTCTGGAATAACTTAGAACTACTCCGGTGTAGCTTAGAGCTACTCCGACGCTAACTTGGGAAAAGCACAGTTTCAAATTTGACGAACTAAGAAACGACACGCGGCTTTTTGTTCCTGGCCAACTTTGATTAATTTTTGTATTCTATCGGATTGTAGTAGTGGCCTTCAAAAACAATACCAATAATTACAGTGAGGTTCTCATAAAAATCAAACAATAAATGTAGTTTTTGGCGGAAAAGATGAATTTTTCAGTCACTGAAAAGAATAGTTGGCAATTCCGATAGATATGTTTTGGATTGAAGAACGTCAACTGTCACGATTTCATTTGCGTATCGTACCGTTGTCTGCGCTAGTTTTGTTGATTTAGGACGAATGCCTTAATACTTCTTTCCAGTGCGTTTTTGATTAAAATATGTATAAAATCACGACCTACTAGATTTCATGAAACGAGGCTCGTACCTGGCCTATAGGCAATATTTCATTTGACGCTTTGACGCTGGTTACTACCTAAATAAGAAACACATTAGATAACGCAAGAAAAAATCACAAGGAAACTATATTTGAGCGAGAAAACACAAGTGCGCCTACTATAAACCGCGCAAACTTGACATTAATTGAAAATGACACTGTGAAATGACGTTCCGAATACAGAACGCTTTCGATTCTTTAGTTAAGTGGCGCCAGCAGAGAGGCGCTCGAACTAACAACTTGAACAAGCCGGATAAAGGCGGGCTGTCCCGTGAAATCTAGTAGGCGAGACTTTGCCTACGTAAAGATTCAAAGATGACAAAGAATTTCGCCTAATTGAGAGCATGTTTTTTTTCAGTTGAACACGTGCTGTCGGTGGTAAAAACAATAAACTACATTACAGCGGAATGTCTCGAAAACGATGATTATTCACTGACCCAGGAGTTCATAAACGTGATGTACCCGTTTATCATGAAGCACGTCCCCTATTCGGTGCCGTTGGCCGTTTTGTTGTTTGTAAGGAAAATTGTTTAAAAAAGAGAAAATACGTTTCTGTAGTTGGCAAGAGTTTCAGGTCGTCAATACCATAACGCAGTTCACCTGGAATTTCATGGACTTATTCATAATGATAGTGAGCACGGGGCTCGCCGAACGCTTCAGCCAAATAACGATGAGAATAGAGAATGCATCAAAATCCGAGGTACCAGGCGTTCAAAGACTCCCACGTTTGGAGTTGGACTGTAGTCATAACCAACTGATCTCACTTGCTTTGTTTGCCACGTCCAAACGTGAGAGTTTTTGAATGCACGATATTTTACTCTAATAAATAATTCAAAATTTCACAATTAACAATAAACCTTCTCGAAATTCAACCTTACTGATAGGTTATGTTCACTAAGACACAGATTGATCTCCAACGAGATTGGATAATAGTTTATTAAACACTCAATAGGTGTCACTTAGTTTAGACTTTTGTGCTCCTTGTAATTTAATTAATTTTTTTACGTTATTATTGAAGCTCCAATTGATTAACAGTAAATTAAAAGAAAAAGACAATTTGAAAATAATGGCGACCAAAGAAAGAAAACGAAATAATAAAAATCAAATTTCGGAAAACGTTAAAAACAAAAGACGATCGATTTAACATTATTTAATAAAATAAATTTAAAAAAAAATAATAATAAAAAGAACGTTGACAGAGGAAATAAATTAAGAAAAATTGAAAGATAATCGAATTTCGAAAAACATTGAAAACAAAAGATGATCGCTTTTACAGCGTTATTTAGAATTAATTAAAAAGAAAACAACAATTTGAAAAGAACGTTGATAAAACAAGGAAAACAAAATAAAGAAAATTGAAAAATGATCAAATTTATATAATGATGAAAACAAAAGACAGTCGATTTTACAACAAGAATGAAAAAAAAAACAATTTGAAAAAATGGTGACGAAGCAGAGAAAATAAAATTAAAAAAAATAAAAAATAATCAAATTAAAAAAATAATAAAATAAAACAAAAGACAGTCGATTTAGAACACAGCTTTGCAGATTAATAGATTTAAAAAGAACAATTTTAAAAGAATGGCCACGAAACGAAGAAAATAAAATAATAAAAATTGAAAAATAATTAAAGAAATAATAATAAAAACAAAAGACAATCGATTTACAACACAGTTTAGTAGATTAATAAATTTTAAAAAAATAATTTGAAATGATTGGGGACGAAGCAAAGAAAATAAAATAAGAAAAATTGAAAATAACAAAATTGAAAAAAATAAAAACAAAAGACAATCGATTTACAACACAACTCAACAGATTTAGAAATTTAATAGGAACGACATAATTGAATAGAATAAATTAAGTAAAAAACAATTTGAAAATAATGACCACAAAACAGAGAAAATAAAAGAATTAAAATTAAAAAAATAATAAAACAAAAGACAATCGATTTAGAACACAATTTTAAGATTAATAAATTAAAAAAAAAATTAAAAGAATGGTGACAAAACAAAGAGAACAAAACAAGAAAAATTAAAAAAAAGAGAATCAAAAAATGGTGTCGAAACAAAGAAAATAAAATTTAAAAAAATAAAAAAATAGTAAAAACTAAAGACAATCGATTTACACGATTTGAAATGATTGGGTCAAAACAAAAAAAAAATAATAATAACAAAAATTGAAAATAACAAAACCGAAAAAAATAATAAAAACAAAAGAAAATCGATTTACAACACAATTCAATAGATTTAAAAAAATTTAAAGGCACAATTTTAAACGAATGATGACAAAACAAGGAAAACAAAATAATGAAAATTGAAAAATAAAATTATGAAAATAAAAGACGATCGATTTTAAAACATAATTTAATAGAAGAAATTTTAAAAAAAATTGAAATGAGTGGGGACAAACCAAAGAAAATAAAATAATAGAAATTGAAAATAACAAAATCCAAAAAAAAGTAATAAAAACAAAAGACAATCGATTTACAACACCACTCAAAGCATTAAAAAATTTAAAAGGAACAATTAAAAAAAAATTTATTATGAAAACAAAAGACAATCGATTTTACAACATAATTTAATAGAACAAAAGAATAATTTGAAAAGAATGACATGGCAGAGAAAAAAAAATAAATTAAAGAAATACAATAAAAACAAAAGACAAAATCGACTTAGAATTCAATTTTACAGATTAATAAATTTAAAAAGAATAATTTTAATAGTTTCATAGATTCATAAATTAAAAACAAAAAACAATTCGAAATGAATAGGGACAAAACAAAGAAAATAAAATAATAACAATTGAAAATAATAAAATTGAAAAAAATAAATAAGAACAAAAGACAACGATTTTACAAAACCACTCAACGGATTAAAAATTTTGAAAGGAACAATTTTAAAGGGACGGCGACAAAATAAGGAAAACAAAATAAAGAAAGTTGAAAAATAATCAATTTAAAAAATGATGGAAACAAAAGACAATCGATTTTACGACATAATTTAATAGAATAAATTAAAAAAAAAAACAATTTCAAAACAATGATAACAAAGCAGAGAAAATAAAATTAATAAAATTTAAAAATATAATTATCTTATATATTATAAGTAATAATAAAAACAAAAGACAATCGATTCAGAACACAATTTTACATATTAATAAATTTAAAATTGAAAATAGTAAACTTGAAGAAAATAAACAAAAACAAAAGATAATCGATTTACAACACAATTTGACAGATTAATACATTTATTAAGAACAATTTGAAAAGAATGGTGACTCAAAAACAGCGAAAAATATGTGTTTTTGGGAAAAATAAAATAATTTACACTTAAAGCAATCTCATTACTATCCTAATCAAGGATAAAATAGGAACAAGATATGTAGAGGGAGCTCGAAATTGATTGTCCTGATCCTACACTACTTTCCACGAGCTTGATATCAATAATTACATCTATCACGTGAAGGTTAGAACGAAGAGCAGTGCCGACTTGTGGCATTCATGAAAGTTACATCCAAACCTAACCTAATTAATAAAGAATATAATTATTGTTTAATCAGATTGCTATGACAATAAGACTGAAATAAACTAATTTTCGTGAATGAACGACAATGAACTGTCAACAAAATCTTAGGATATCTATTAACTTCCCTAGATCTCGTTAAGTTGCTAATTTCATTTTAATAATTGGATGTAAATATCGATATCAAGCTCGTGGAAAGCAGAGAAGGATCGGGACAATCAATTTCGATCTCCATGTATCTATTACGGTAGACCAGTCGACGTGTTAGAGTAGATTGGCAACACTGCTTGGAACATCAATGATGAGCGCCGTGGCAAAAATTTGAATTACGTAAGTCAGTTTAACCTATAAATTGATATTTGAATTTTATCATAAAGGAACGGCCAAAATATTGATTAACCGCAAAGTTTGATATTATTTACGCGTTAATATTTTTGTAAGGGACACAAATCAGTTTAATCGCGACGCTAAACATAACCTCAAAATTTTCTCTCTGTTTTAAAGGAAGGTACATGCGTGCTGACTTTATGAAGGATATTTAATCAGATGCAAACTTATTCGTAAGTTCGAGTGCCGTCCTTTTAAGTAAAAGCCACACTTTCACGTTGCTCTTTCATCATGTCATACGCGGAGGCTTTGGTGATCAGTAACTTCTGATTTATTTGCATTGCAGTGCAACTCCATTATATTTTGGAGGGGCATACGCGAGGACTACAACATCCTGTGCAAGTTGTTCGACACCATTGAAGACGCCCTGTCTCAATTAATTTGCGTTTCATTCGCCAGCAATTTGGGGTTAATATTGATACAGCTCTTCCAGAGTTTGCAGTACGTAGCCCCGGGAAGGTTTTATTTAGCCTTTTTGACCGACAGTGTTTTAGCCGAAGAGGTTCGGGCTTAGAGAACTTCTATTTCTTTTCTTGCTTCGGCCTGCTCGTGCTGAGGACGATCGGAGTTACGATTTTAGCCGCGAGGGTCAACGATGAGAGCAAGCGTCCCCTGCATTTCATAGCCGACGTGTCCGGTGACATCTACAGCCACGAGGTATAAATTAACATATTTGTTTGCAACTAGTTTTGACATGTGATTTGTTTCCAGGTGGAAAGACTCATGTCACAAATCTACTATTCCAATGTGGCGCTAACTGGTTGGAAAATATTTTCCATCACACGTGGCCTCATTTGCAGCGTAAGTACTTTAAGGCGCTTTCTTATTTAAAGCGGCGGCGAATTGAGTGTAACCAAAAAAAAAATCGATTCCAGATTGCTGGGACAATAGTCACATACGAATTGCTGTTATTTCAATTTAATGTAAGTATCACCACTATTTAATAAGTAAATCGGTTTTAAAGTGTTGCACATTTTGAAATTAGCAAACGACTGTAAGATTGTGTTGTTTAATTTTGGTGTTCCCGTCACGATCCTTTCTCTTCTTCGAACCGTCCTACTCCAAATTGGGGTTGAACTGTATCAAAACCAGCTCGTAAGTTACGATGGCCCCGGCGATCTACACAAAAATAATTCCCTCGATTGATTTGATTTGATTTGAACGTAATTGGTGTGACTTACCGTTAAGATCAAGCCTCGCTTTACTTTGAATAGCTTGCAGCCGGTGAGTGCGATGTTGTCGAAATTAATCTGCAATAAAAGCCTCTGCACCTACAAGAAAAAGGTAAACAAAGCTGTTTTTTGATGGGTTTGCCTTTTACCTCGCTGTTGTACATGGACGAAGGCACCGAAAGCAATATGGTAGCCGGTTGTTTGCTTTCGTCGTTTATCCTGGCGGCATACAGGGACACGGCCACCGTTCTAAATATCAAGAAGCCGAACGAATAGAAGAAATAAATCTGTTGCATTGTGCCGCGTATGATGCTTGGAAGGACTAGATTAGTATTTCGTTTGTTCTTCGAGGGCAAAGCCCGACTTACCCCAGGCTGTTGTATAATTGTATCAGAATGAAGAACAAGTTGATGACGTAGGACATCAAGACGATGTAGGACAGGGTTGAGTCGAGGGTGTTGCAGAGTTGGCTCAGGCAGTCGTAGTCTTCTCGGAGTTCCGTCCATATGTTATCCTCAAACTGATTTGGAACGAACAGGAATAAATCAGTGGTTTGATTAAAAAAAAAAAACTCAATTAACAAAAGTTCTTTCGATTAATATAGAAGAAAACGGAGAAAATTCAATGTTCTTGAAACTGAACAGAAATTAAAAAAAAAAGAAATAGATATAGGGAAAACTGCTGATACCAATTGTTGTAGAATTTCATCCTGTATCTCATGATGTAAAAATATACAGGATGTACCATTTACGAAAATTGAGTTTCGGCCAGTTAAGCTTAATGAGCTTCGAGACCACATTGTGACCAGCCTGTGAATTTTTCAGGGATAGTTAAGATATGATTTGAAAATCCGAAGGTTATACTTTCTAACGACTTGCCACTTTGAATCTTGAAATTTGAAAATGTCGTAAATACGTTCTCTTAAATGAAAGCTCATGAAAAGGATTTTTCAAAAAATTTGAAGATGTCTGAAAATCGGTTGCCGTTAGATGTACGAAAGCCTTAACATTTTTTATTTAGAATAATGCGTAGAATCAGAATTTGCAATGAAAAGTGTAGCGTTCTGTTTGAAATAGGAAAGTTAACGGCGACTTCCGGTATAACCGGAAGTGATGTGAAAGCAAAAATATATATTAGTTTTCAGAATTTTTGTACAGTCCATTAGCCGAAAACTTTTAAAAGGTCACTCAACTTGGGAAGCCTTGTATACAGGCTGTCCGTTTTTCGAGTGCCACTATGGGGATCTCGCTTATCTTAAGAGATACGAAGTTGGTTAAATTAGGGCAAAGTTGCGCATTTTCTTGCTGAATAATAATCTGAAAAGAAATTTGAAATATCTTCAATAGTTTTGAAAATATCGCAAAAAAACGAAAATTTTTGATTTTCGTTTTTAATTTTTTCACGATTAACTAATCCTACTAGACATTTCTAACCCAGACATTATTCAGACACTTTTTTATGGAGAATTCGAATATGGCATCCCCTTTTCAATAATTTTCAAGATGACGGAGAAACACCTGGCAACTTCATTTTTTCTTGTGGACGCCATTTTGGATTTTAACATTTTGAGATTACGCTTTTTTTTCTCTTTACAACAATATATCACACATGATGGTCCAATATCATATTTTTGCCAAAAATCCAATTTTTCATTTTCTGCGAGGAGTGCTTTGGAAAAACAAAACATTCTTTTGTTGTGAACAAAAGTTTGACAGTCTAATACCACATTTTTGCCAAAAATCCAATTTTTCACTTTCTGCAAAGAGTGCTTTGGAAAAACAAAACATTCTTCTGTTGTGAACAAAAGTTTGACAGTTTATGTGATATTGGACCATCATGTGTGATACATCGTTGTAAAGAGAAAAAAAGCGTAATCTCAAAATGTTAAAATCCAAAATGGTGTCCATAAAAAAAAATGAAGTTGCTAGGTGTTTCTCCGTCATCTTGAAAATTATTGAAAAGAGGATACCATATTCGAATTCTCCATAAAAAAGTGTCTGAATAATGTCGTGGTTAGAAATGTCTAGTACGATTAGTTTATCGTGAAAAAATTAAAAACGAAAATCAAAAATTTTCGTTTTTTTGCGATATTTTCAAAACTATTGAAGATATTTCAAATTTCTTTTCAGATTATTATTCAGCACGAAAATGCGCAACTTTGTCCTAATTTAACCAATTTTGTATCTCTTAAGATAAGCGAGATCCCCACAGTGGCACCCGAAAAATGGACAGCCTGTATAAAAAAAAAAAAACACGAAAATTCAATAAAACAAAACCGAATCCTGTCCTTGAAACAGAACAGAAATTAACGCCACAAATTAATAAGAATAAAACTAGGTTTATTAAAAACAAAAAAAAAAAACAAAAACAAATGACTGTCGATTAATGAAGTAATTGTAGGTTATTTTAATGAAAAAATAAAATGAAATAAAAACAAAGACAACCGATTTACCACATAGCTTAATAGATTAGTAAATTTAAAAAAATACATATTCGAAGTAATGGGGACAAAACAAAGAAGATAAAATAATAAAAATTGAAAATAACAAAATCCAAAAAGAAATAATAATAAAAACAAAAGACAATCGATTTTACAACATAATTTAATAGAATAAATTAAAAAAAAAAAACTATTTGAAAAGAATGCCGACAAAGCAGAGGAAATAAAATAAAAAAATTGAAAAATAATTAAATTAAATAGGTAATGAAAACAAAAGACGGTCGATTTACAACACAATTTTGTAGATTAACAAATTTTAAAAGAGCGGTGACAAAATAAGAAAAATCGAAAAAAAGAAATCAGAATCAAAGAACGGTGACGAAACAAAAATAAAATAAAATAAGAAAAATTTCAAAACAAGCGTATTAAGAAAATTATAATAAAAACAAAAGACAGTCGATTTGTAACTCAATTATAAGTAACAAAAGAAACAATTTGAAATTAATGGGGACAAAACAAAGAAAATAAAATAAAAATTGAAAACAATAAAATTGAAAAAAAAAAAACAAAAGACAACGATTTTACAACACAAAATAGATACAACATTTTTAAAGAAACAATAATCAAATTATGAAAACAAAAGACGATCGATTGTACAACATAATTTAATAAAAGAAATTTAAAAAAAAAACAATTTGAAAAGAATGAAAAAATAAAATGAAATAAAAAAAACAAGAACAAATGACTGTCAATTAATGAAGTAATTATAGGTTATTTTAATGAAAAAATAAAATGAAATAAAGAAGAATTGTGTAAGTAATAAAAACAAAAGACAATCGATTTACCATAAAAAAATATATATTCGAAATAATGGGGACAAAACAAAGGAGATAAAATAATAAAAATTGAAAATAACAAAATCGAAAAAAATAATAATAAAAACAAAAGACAAATCGATTTTACAACATAATTTAATATAATAAATTTAAAAAAAAAGAAAACAATTTCAAAAAAATGGTGACAAAGCAGAGAAAATAAAATAAAAAAATTGAAAAATAATTAAATTAAAAAGGTAATGAAAACAAAAGACGATCGATTTAGAACACAATTTTGCAGATTAACAAATTTAAAAAGAATCATTTTAAAAGAGTGGCGACAAAACAAAATAAGAAAAATTGAAAAAATAAATCAGAATCAAAGAACGGTGACGAAACAAGAATAAAAAAAAATAAGAAAAATTTCAAAATAAGCGTATTAACATCACTCATTTTTAGAAGAGAAAAAAGTATGTTTATGCAGAGACGGCTTTATTTAATTGATGTGGTATTAATTTCGGATCACCCTGTACAGACAGAGACGTTACATTTCGATTTACTAAACGGCTTTAATTTAACTGTTTAGAATTATAAAACGAAAGACGGATCCGTGCTTCGCGAGTCAATTCTATTTGACTTCAACCTTAATTGTATTGGCTTCACATCCCCTCCGCCTAATTTCGACTTTCGTTGGTTACCGACTTCCTCCTGACAGCTGACGTGAGATCAAAGTAGACGTTTTAAGGTCAGCTTGTTAATTGTTTCGTTTAATTGTTTTGTTTGTTGTTGTCTTAAAGATGCCACTATTGCGTTAACTTAATTTAACTGTTTAATCTTTGAAAATTAAATTTGTCTTTGTGAACGAAAGACGGATCCGTGCTTCGCGAGTCAATTCTATTTGACTTCAACCTTAATTGTATTGGCATCACACCCCCTCCGTCTAATTTCGACTCTCGTTGGTTACCGACTTCCTCCTGACAGTTGACGTGAGATCAAAGTAGACGTTCTAATTTAACTGTTTGATCTTTGAGAATTAAATTTGTCTTTGTAAACGAAAGACGGATCAATTCTATTTGACTTGAACATGACAATAATTATTGATCACATTGTACGTACAATCCATTACCTTTGTTTTCTGTAACACGAGCAGCCTGTTTGTGAACTGTTCGAATCGTGCTACCAAAAGGGTGCTGATTATTATAATAAATAAATCGCTGTACGTCCACGTGAACGTCGACAGTAAATTAAGTAGCTGAAATTATTGCATGTAAAATACTTCCAATGCTGCCAACTATGCGATATACCTGCACAAACACTGCCAAGTAAGTGTTGTACTGTATATGTTCGAAAATGAAGGGAAAAGCTGTTTTGTAATACAGCTTCACCGACGAGGTGCAATTGTACGAATTCCTTGTGTCTTCAAGGTGGAACAACACAGAAAATTGATGTTCGACTAAAAAAAAATCAACCAAAAATAAAATATAACAAAAACACGTTCAGGGCCACGCACGTGTTGCTATCACCATGACAACTATCGCAATTAATTTGAGTTTCCTCCCCAAGTCCTTTGGGAAACCGTAGGCTCGTTCCATTCTTATGTCCGTGTCGGTCCAGGTGGTGATTAAATTGGACCAACATCGCGCCAATAAAATGAATAGGACGACTGTTATTGCTGTACTGCCGTAAAACACGATCTCAACTGGAACATAAACGAAATTATCCAATTATTTACTTCAAAAGGACAAAGAAACTACAATTTAGTTGGTAACACTGTAGCACAAAGTAAAACCTTATGGCACAAGGCTGACAGAATTGTCAAGTTGGTAGCACTTAAACGCCACACGGATGTTCGTATGATCGAAAAAAAATTAATCTATCTTGCCCTTGTCATGAAGCTAATTTAAAAACGTGTCGGCCGCTATCAGCAGTGTTGCCAACTTAAGGGGTAAATCCCTCATCTCAGCGTTGTACTGCAGCGCTACAAATTAATTTGTTTTCCTGATGCGACCAGTGTCGCCAACTTCATATTATGTCATTAACGTTGCTGCGTTTTAAAATTACCGTAAAGCTATATTAAGTTATTACAGCTATGATAAGCTATTAGGTTATTATCATTATGTTATTTTTCTCTTCGTGGAAATCATGTTACCTGCTGCCTTTAAAGTATATCCCGTGACAGCTACGTGATACAAAGCCATAAACGCCATAAATTCCGTGCCGATTATGGTCAGCATGGAGTACAGCGTTTTAAACGATCTCCACTTGAAACGGACATTCTCAGGCTTCTCGGTCAAAACGTTCTCCATCGGCAGAAGGGCAAAACATTGTCCCAGAAGGACGATGAATTGTAGCAGGTTGTGGCTGCACTTTCTCGAATTTTTGCGCCAGTAAAAGAGTTTCGCGTTCTTCATCCTGAAAAAGACTTCAATTTAGAAGTATTTGATTTATTTAAATTTTGCTTACAGGGCGATTTTATATTTGAAACACTCCAAATCGCACATTAAAAATAAATAAGTGAATAAACTCGTGTGAAATAGCACGTGCAGTGTGAAAATTGATTGCAAAGCAGAATTATTGAAGTGATCACTTCCTCGTTATTAGATTTTTTTTTAGATAGAGGTTGGCGAAGTGGCCAATCACTTGCGAGCTTATAAATCTCTAACGCTTTATTAATAACGCGGAAAACGAAATGATGTTTACCCAACGCCGTATTAATATTCGCGTCGCGTTTTTGTTTCTGTTTGAATGAGCCAATGAAATTTTCGGACCTGCCCTCAAAAGTAGAGGAGTCGAAAAACAAAAGAAAATCGACTTCTAGACCCCGAAAATTAAAATAACAAGTACCTACACATTAAAAAAAAACAAACAAAAGGAAATCAATTATTTAGAAAAGTATCTCGTTCATCAGATAACAAAAACATAAATAAAATTACAATAAGTTATAATAAGTAATAGTTGCGTCTCGAAAACAAATGACTTATTGAAGAAAAAAGACAATAGATTCATAAAGATAAAGTTGATCGGATATAGAACAATCAACTCAATAACTGCGTCATCTCTTGGTAATAAATTGAATTAAACTAAAATTATTACAACAAGATACCTATTAACTTAAATTAAAATCGTTACTGTAACTAGAGCCATCTATTGCTCATTAAATTAAATTAAAGAAAAATTGTTGTTGTAACTACTACCATCTTTTGGTAATAAATTAAATGAAACACCATTAGTTAACTAAATAGTTAAATAGAAACTTGCACTAGGTGTGAACTAGTCCATGATTTTCCTCAATAGGCAGCTAGTTACAGCCATTTAATTTAATTTATTACCAAAAGATGGTAGTAGTTACAACAAGAATTTCACTTTAATTTGATTTGTTGAGCAATAGATGGGCACTAGTCAACTTAATACAATTTTATTTAGAGTCGTCTGTTGCTCATGAAATTAAATTAAAGTGAAATTCTTGTTGTAACTAGCGCCATCTTCTGGTAATAGATTAAATTAAACTAAAATAGTTGTAACTAGCTACTTGTTTATCATTAATTTAAATTAAAATTGTTGCAACTAGCTACTATTGGTTATTAACTTAAATTTAAATCGTTGCTGCAATCAGAGTCACCCATTGCTCATTAAATTAAACTAAAATAAAGTTGTTGTTGTAACTAGCACCATCTCTTAACAGTAGATTAAATAAACTAAAATATTGTAACTAGCAAGCAGCTGCATAGTTGCCATTAACTTAAATTTAAATCATTACTGTAACCATATTGCTCATGAAATTAAATTACAGTGAAACTCTTGTTGTAACTGGCGCCATCTTTTGGTAATAGATTAAATTAAACTAAAGTGGTTGTAACTAGCTACTTGTTGTTCATTTATTTAAACTAAAATTGTTGCAAATAGCTATCTATTGGTCATTGACTTAAATTAAAATCGTTATTGTAACCAAATCGCTCATTAAATGAAATTAAATTGAAATTCTTGTAGTAACTATCGCCATCTTTTGGTAATAGATTAAATTAAACTGAAATGGTGTAACTAGCTACTTGATCATTCATTTAAACTAGAATTGCTGCAACTAGCTACCTATTAACTTAAATTTAAATCGTTATTGTAGCTAGAGCATTTATTGCTCATTAAATTAAATTAAAGAGAGAATGTTGTTGTAACTAGCACCATCTTTTGGTAATAAATCAAATTAAACAATATGGTTGTAACTAGCAAGTATTATCTTAAATTAAAATCGTTACTGTAACCATACTGCTCATTGAATTAAATAAAAATTGTTTCAACTAGCTACCTACTGGTCATTAATTCCAATTAAACTAAAGTAAAATTGTTGTTGTAAACTAGCGCCATCTTTTGATAGTACATTAAATGAAACTAAAATGTTGTAACTAGCTAGCTATTGGCCATTAACTTAAATAAAATCGTTACTGCAACCAGAGTCATCTATCGTTCACATTAAATTAAATTAAAATGAAATTCTTGTTGTAATTGGCACTATCTTTTGGTAATAGATTAAATGAAACTAAAATGTTGTAACTAGCTAGCTATCGGCCATTAACTTAAATTAAAATCGTTACTGCAACCAGAGTCATCTATCGTTCACATTAAATTAAATTAAAATGAAATTCTTGTTGTAACTGGCACTATCTTTTGGTAATAGATTAAATTAAACTAAAATGGTTGTAACTAGCTACTGGTAATTAACTTAAATTAAAATCGTTACTGTAACCATATTGCTCATTAAATTAAATTAAACTAAAATTGTTGCAACTAGCACCATCTTTTGGTAATAAATTAAATTAAATCCCATTAGTTAACTAAATAGTTAAATAGAACTCTTTAGAAAACTTCCACTAGGTGTCAGCCACTTCGTGATTTTCCTCAATAGATAGCTAGTTACCATTCTAGTTTAATTTAATTTATTACCAAAAGATGGTAGTAGTTACAACAAGAATTTCAGGAGCCAGTCGTTTAATAAGAAAGGATCTTGAATCGTCAACACGTAAACAAAACAAAAACACAAAGAAAATTGCAGCAAAGCTAGTTTGTTTTTCAAAAAACAAAAGCTAATTCATCGCTAAGTTAAAAAATGACGTCGGCGATGATTTCGTTTTTGTTTCTGTACAGGCCAATGAAATTACGGGAACCAATCGTTTAATAAGAAAGTCAGATAAACAAAAGTTCAAAATTTTTTTTTGTTTTCGTGACAATCTTTTTTTTTAAACTTTATTACGTTTCTGTTTATGAGTGATATAATTGATCAATACATAAAAACAAAAGAAAATTGCAATGAAACTCAGAAAGTGGCTGTCTCAAATGATAATGAAATAAAGAAAGATAAAAAAAATTATTTTGTTTTTCCTGATTTACTCACCTAGCTGTGTACTTCCCCAAAGCCAACCTTGAAATGTTAGTGATTCCTCTGTGCAGTTTCTGCCAAGTGGCATCCACTACTACAATGCGAACTTTATCGTCTACTTATTGGTTTTACTTTTATATTTCTAATTGGTACATTAAAAACGCATAAAATTGTCTCTCTGTGTTTCACTTTTCAGTTTTGCCGGTTTTGCGAAGCGGCACGCTTTAAACTGTTTCATCGTTCGACGCCGCAAACAAATATTTATCTAAATAGAGTTGACGAATACAAACTTCATTTCGATCATCGCTCATGCACTTGTGCAAACAGCTTTCGCGTGCATTTGCATTTCGCGTGCAATTCAATCAAGTGCAAAGACGAACCGAGATATCGGAACGATGATAAAGCGGATGAAATGAGGTTTACTTTCAAAATTGATTTTCACTTTAAAAAAAAGAAAAATAATGCATGTTTGAAAACGATTTATTTATCGGACGGACACGGTGGAAATTAATGATGTTGATCATGGCCGGGGTACCTGTCGAGAACGTTGATATTAATCAAGTCGATTAGCCGCGCTTTGCCTGAAAAAATACTAAATTATGCATGAGCCTGTAACGGCGATAAATCGTAACGTTTCAGCTTCGTTTAATATTTTATTAGTTTACGCCGCTTGCACGCTCGCTTTATAATTTAACAATTTATGCCGATAAACGGATTTCACCCGCGTAGAAGTGAAACGACATTTAAATATTTTCGCGCCAATTTCTTTTAAAGCGACCTCTACCCTTAACTACAGTTACTATTAAATCGCCTTCTTATGACGAACGGCTAAAACCTCCAGATGGCAGCACGAGTACTGCGCGAACGCTAAATATGTATGGCAGCGGTTATTTTAATTTCCAAAATAAAATACAGTCGTCTGGGGGTTTTAGTCGGAAAGCGGCGACTTTTTCTTGTTTCAGAAACAAAAAAAACGTATAATAAAAAAAACAAATGAAAGCTTGATTTTATTTACAAAAGTTGAAAATCGTCGATTTTTAATTTGTTTTCGGCTTCGTTTTTACTTACAAGAAGAACAGGACAAAAATGAAAAAAATACAAAAAAAAAAACAAATTAACGAAAACTTGATTCGATTTTCAAAAGCTTTGCGCGATTTTTTCATTTGTTATTTTTTGCACACTTAAACAAACAAGCAAACAAAAAACAGTGAAGTGCTAGGAAACAAATGAAAGCTTGATTTATTTCATTTTCAAAAGCTTACGGACGATTTTTCATTTGTTATTGTTTGCCCACAAAAACAAACAAACAAACAAAAACAGTGGAATGCTAGGAAACAATTGAAAGCTTGATTTTTTGATTTCGCGCCGATTTATCATTTGTTATTTTTTGTTTACGAAAAGAAATTTAAAAAAAACGGTCCGTGCAATGCGTGAAAACAAATGAAAACTTGATTTATTTGATTTTCAAGCACTTCCCGTCGACTGTTTCTCTCTTTAGAAAAAATAAAAATAAAAAAAAAGTGAAATACAAAGAGACAAGTAAAAGCTTGAAATGATTTCTAAAAGCTTCGCGACGGAAATCGTCGATTTTTCATTTGTTCTCAGCTTTTTTTTTGCTTACAAAAAAAAATGAAATACAAAGAAACAATTGAAAACTTGATTTGATTTTCAATCGCTTCGTGCCGAAAATCGTTGATTTTTCATTTGTTTTTTTTTTTGTCGAATAAGAATTGACGATCATCTTTTGTCTTCATCCAATTCTGCATTTCGTCGTTGTTTGTTTCGGTTTTCTTTTCTCTTTTCTTGTGTAATTAATTTTGGTTTTGTGTTGGCATCTCCGTTTGTGCGATATTTTTTTTTGTTAAAAGTTTTAAGGAAACTTTCCGATTTTTTTCACTTTATCTGTATTTTTTTTTAATTTTTAAAGAACAAATGATTGTGTTTGATGAAACGTCAAAAGAATGCGCGAAATATGAATTTGAAAGAGGACTAAAAGAGGTTGTTGTGATGGTGGGCATCCCGATGACTCTCTTCTCTACAAACGAGGACAGCAGCCGTTAAAGAAACGACGTCAGTTTAACAAAAACATTTGAGATAACTAGCACTAGTCGAAACAGTTGCAGTTCTACAGATTTCAACCAAAATTTAACTGCCTGTAAACTTTTAGAATGACTTCCGTTGTAGTTCTGAGCTGCAGTAGTACATTTCATATGAATTAAAAAGAACAAAACATTCATTGACTTTCTCGTTGTACACACATAGCACGATATCGAAGAAAAGAGGATTACAAGACGTAGTTGTGATGGTGGGCATCCCGATGCCTCTTCCTCTATGAACAAGGACAACAGCGATTAAGGAAATTAAAACAAAATAATTAAAAGAAGATGTTTTGTAATCTTTCTGATTTTTAAAAAGTTAGAATCTAACCTCACTGGCTGTCTGATAGTTTCTAAAAACAATTTAACAAACACATTTGAGATAATTATGACTTTTTTAAAGTGTCGGGCTCAGTTGGGCACCTAAATTTCAATACCTGCAAACTCTTAGAATTGCTTAGATTGCTGTTGCAGTTTTGAGCTACAGTAGTACATTCCATATGAATTAAAAAGAACAAAAAACATTCATTGGCTTTCCCTCTCCCTGTTCCACACACATAGCACGATACTGAAGAAAATAGAACTATACTAGGTCGTTGTGTTAGTGGGCATCCCGATGACTCTCTCCTCTATAAACGAGGACAGTAGCCGTTAAAGGGACGACGTCGCTTCAACAAACACATTTAAAATATATTATCACTTTTTTTAAAGGTTTTGAGTCCGTTGGACACAGATTTGCACCTAAATTTTACTACCTGCAAACATTTAGAATGGTTGCTGTTGCGGTTCTGAGTTGCAGTAGTACATTTTATATGTATTAAAGAGAACAAAAACATTCATTGTCTTTCTCTGTTGTATACACACAGCACGATACCGAAGAAAAGAGGACTACAAGAGATCGTTGTGATGGTGGACATCCAGATGCGTCGTCCTCTATAAACGAGACAACAGCGATTAAGGAAATTAAAACAAAATAATTAGAAGATGTTTCTTAATTTTTCTGATTTTTAAAAAGTTAGAAACTAAGCTCACTGGCTCTCTGATAGTTTCTAAAAACAATTTAACAAACACATTTGAGATAATTATCACTTTTTTGAAGTGTCAGGCTCATTTGGACACCTAAATTTGCACTTAAATTTCAATGCCTGCATGATTGCTATTGCAGTTCTGAGCTGCAGTAGTACATTTCATATTAATTAAAAACAACAAAAAAAAAACTAATGAATGCCCATTAGCGTTCCCTCTCTCTGTTCCACACACATAGCACGATACCGAAGAAAAGAGAACTATACAAGCTCGTTGTGTTGGTGGGCATCCCGATGATTATCTCCTTTACGAACGAGGACAGTAGCCGTTAAAGGAGCGACGTCGGTTTAGCAAACACTTAATTAATTCATTATCACTTTTTTAAAGTGTCGAACTATACAAGCTCGTTGTGTTGGTGGGCATCCCGATGATTCTCTCCTTTACGAACGAGGACAGTAGCCGTTAAAGGAGCGGCGTCGGTTTAGCAAACACTTAATTAATTCATTATCACTTTTTTAAAGTGTCGAACTATACAAGCTCGTTGTGTTGGTGGGCATCCCGATGATTATCTCCTTTACGAACGAGGACAGTAGCCGTTAAAGGAGCGGCGTCGGTTTAGCAAACACTTAATTAATTCATTATCACTTTTTTAAAGTGTCGAAACAGTTGGGCGCAGTTTTGCCCTAAATTTCACTGTCAGCAAATTTTTGGAATTATTGCTGTTGTAGTTCTGAGCTGCAGTAGTTCATTTCATATGAATTAAAGAGAACAAAAAACATTAACCGGCTTTTCCTCTCTCTTTCCACCTACATAACACGATACCGAAGAAAAAAAGGACTACACTAGGTCGTTGTGTTGGTGGACATCCCGATGTCTCTGTCCTCTATAAACGAAGACAGCAGCCGTCAAGGGGATGGCATCAGTTATCACTTTTTTTTAATGTCGGGATAATTGGGCAGATTTTTGGAATGATTGCTGAACTGTAGTTCTGAGCTGCAGTAGTATATTTTATACGTATTAAAAAAAAAAACAAAAACTCTGTTCCACATACATACCGAAGAAAGGAGGACTATTAGAGGTCGTTGTGTTGGTGGGCATCCCGATGACACTCTCCTCTATGAACGAGGTCAGCAGCCGTAAGGAGATGACGTCAGCTAAGATCTAACTGACAAACACATTTGACATAATTATCGCTTTTTTAAAACTATTAATTTATTAATAAACTTCCAGTCAACTAAGTCACATATAACTCTATTAATTCCTGACGGAAGTCGTACAGTGAATGAAAGCAGAGTTGCCAACTTTGTCAAACGTATTGTCGCTAACATTTCAGACCGAAATCGCCCAATGCGTATGTTTTATATGGAAGATAAAAATTTTTAGTCGCCAAATTCAAAAGTAAGAATCGCCAAATGGATCAAAGAAAATTTTTGGTGGCCAAGTTTTACTTAAAAATCGCCCAAACGGCGATAAATCGCCCACATTGGCAACCCTGAATGAAAGAATTTTGGAGTAGTTAGAGCAATACAAAGCTTTAAACCTGTACAAAGCATACACAATAACATTAAGCAAGCACCATAAAGTGTTGGCAACACTGTTTTGTATAATACATACTACCTAACCTTAAAATTTTGTAAACATTTAACATGTGCGTACATTTCATGAAACGAAATGGAAACTCCAGAAGACATTGAGACGGAAAAGGTGTGCAGAGTGTGTTTGAAAATTGAGCCGGACATGAAGCCCCTCTTCGACTCGGACCTGGCGAACCTGCTACGAGACTGCACGTCCTTGGAGGTGAATAAACTCGACCTGCTCGCCTTACAAATTACACAAAGCGTCGTTTGCAGGTCGAACCAAACGACGGTCTGCCTCAGCTCCTATGTGACCCCTGCGCTTCCGAAGTTACCAGATGGCAGGCCTTAAAGCTGCGAGCATTGCAAAGCGATGCGTTCCTGCGCAGAGCATTACAGGACCTCGATTGCAACGACACCCAATCGAGTGGTGGCGGAGGAGCAAACGACTCGAACACCGAAGGGGAATTCGAGTGCGCGGTATGCAAGAAGCGAGTTAAAACCGTGCACTCGCTGAGGAGGCACTCGAAGATTCACTCGGGGGTGAAACCCCACAAGTGCAAGTTTTGTGACAGGACGTTCCTCGAGGCCGGTAATTTAAGCAAGCACCTAAGAAAACACACGAACGATAAGAAGCATCAGTGTAACGAGTGTGGGCTTCGCTTTTACGAACGTAACAAATTGATTATTCATATAAGAACGCATACGGGGGAGAAGCCGTACAGCTGTGAGATGTGCTCGAGGCCTTTTGCTACGCCAGCGCAAGTGCAAGTTCACATGAAGGTAATCGATTTTTTTTCCCCCCCCCGGTTCTTTCTTACACATTTATTTATGTTTTAGACTCACACGGGTGAGAGACCTTTTTCCTGTCAGATTTGTTGGAAGTCTTTCCCGTACAGCAGTTCCTTGGAGACCCACAAGAAGATCCATCGCGGAGAGAAGTCCCACACGTGCCCCGATTGTGATCGGCGCTTTTCGCAGAAGGTCAACCTCGACAGTCACATTCGTACCAAGCATACGCACGAGTGCCCCTTCATGTGCAGCGATTGCGGGAGCGCATACCCAACCAAGGACAGGCTGAAGAACCATATGCGACAGCACACGGGTGAGCAGAGGCCGCTCAAGTTCGCCTGCTCCACCTGCGAGAAGAGCTTTAGGACCCCGGCGGAGCTGCGCATTCACAGCAGGACGCATACGGACGAGAGGCCCTACCAGTGTGATTTTTGTGGGAAGAAGTTTCGAGCGTCTTCGCACATGACTTCGCACAGGCGGATTCACACGGGGGAGAGAAATCATGGGTGCCGGTATTGTGGGAAGGCGTTTCGTGAGTCGTCTACCCTCAAGACGCATTTGCGGATTCACACGGGTGAGAGACCTTATCGTTGTCAACTTTGCAGCATGAGTTTCGCGCAGAGTAACACGCTCAACTCACACTTGAAAGTTCACACTAATTCGGAGGTGCGTTCTCGTAATGCGAAAGTTACTTGAAGTGGTGGTGGTGTGAAGAAAAAGAATTTGTATTTAGTTGTGTTTATTGTTGTTTCAACCTCGTCGTTCTTAACTTAAAGACGAAGGTAAGGGCTGTTACTTACAATTGTTACAAGCGTAGTGCTGGAGGCTAATAGTGCAAGTGGAATTGTAACAAAATTAGTTCATAAGTTAGTATTGCCCCGGTGACCTGCAAAGTATGACAATTTTCATCGTGAAGACATTAAGCATCGGCCGAAGCATTACGTTTAAAATGAAGGTTTTCTTAACGCTGAAGTACTGATGGCCCGTCAGGCAACAGGGGTCCATTTTTATTTGCTGCAACAACCGGTCGGTCTGCAAATACAATACCGACAATTTTGAAATAGATTTTCTAACCGTTAAACAGTGTTGCCAACCTGTAAAATTAAAAAAACAGTTTTCTGCTTATTTATAAATGAAAATCCCTTTCTTTCTACCTTGAAAAAACAATGTAAAAATTATTTATTGAGGCAAACACGAATTTTTAAAATGAAACAAAAAACTCGCCATCAAACAAAGGAAAATTTGTTTATTTTTCAAAAATCTGACATTAGTAATGAAGATTGGTTATTGAGTTTCAACTGACATTCTTTCTGGATGGTCATAAAAAAGTCTTTCAATAGCGCCATCTGTTGAATTGTGTTGTAAAGTCGACCAACTTTTGTTTGTAAATAATCACCGGGTAACAATTCAAGAACAAAAATCACTAGATCTAGTGCTAAATTACGACCTCTGGCAACACTGCTGGTTATTGAGTTTCAACTGACGTTCACTGAGAACAAAATGACTGTGTTGTTATAAGACATTCACTAGCGCCATCTGTTGAAACACGTTGAAAGTTTCTTTATCGTTTGTTTTATTTTGTCTTGAATTCTGCGTTGTTTTTTTTTTAATATATTTTAAATTTTCTTCGTTTGTTTTCTTTGATTTGTCATCGTTCCTTCCAATTTTTTTCTTTTAAATTGAATTGTGCTGTAAAATCGATCGTCTTTTGTTTATAAGTAATCACCAGGTAACAACCTGAGAACTAAAATCACTAGATCTAGTGATAAATCACGACCTCTGGCAACACTGCTGGTTATTGTATTTCAACTGACGTTCATTCAGGACTGTCTCAACAAAATGACCTGTGTCGTTATAAGACTTTCAGTGGCGCCATCTGTTGAAACACGTTGAAAGTTTCTTTGTCGTTTGTTTTATTTTCTCTTGAATTCTGCTTTGTTTTTTTTTTATATTATATTTTAAATTTTCTTCATTTGTTTTCTTTGTTTTGCCATCTCTCCTTTCAGTTTTCTTTTAATTGAATTGTGCTGTAAAATCGACCATCTTTTGTTCGTGAATAATCACCAGGTAACAATTCAAGAACAAAAATCACTAGATCTGGTGATAAATTACGACCTCTGGCAACACTGCTGGTTATTGAGTTTCAACTGACGTCCATTCAGAACGGTTCCAACAAAATAACCTGTATAATTACAAGACTTTTACTAGCGCCATCTGTTGAAACACGTTGAAAATTTCTTTTGGTTTTTTTTTTCTCTTGAATTCTGCTTTGTTTATTTTCTTCGTTTGTTTTCTTTGTTTTGTCATCTTTCCGTCCAGTTTTTTTCTTTTTTTCCTTTTGAATCGTGCCGTAAAGTCGACCGTCTTTTGTTTGTAAGTAATCACCAGGTAACAACTCGAAACAAAAATCACTAGATCTGGTGATAAACCACGACCTCTGGCAACACTGCTGGTTATTAATTTTCAACCGACGTTCACTGAGTGTGTCGTTATAAGACTTTCACTAGCGCGATCTGTTGAAACACATTAAAAGTTTCTTTGTCGTTTGTTTTATTTTCTGTTGATTCTGCTTTGTTTTTTCTTAAATATATTTAAAATTTTCTTCGTTTGTTTTCTTTGTTTTGTCATCTTTCATTCTAGTTTGTTTCTTTTAAATTGAAATGTGCTATAAAATCGACCGTCTTTTGTTTGTAAATAATCACCAGGTAACAACTGAACAACAAAAATCACCAGATCTGGTGATAAATCACTACCTCTGGCAACACTGCTGGTTATTGAGTTTCAACTGACGTTCACTGAGAACGGTCTCCAAAATGACCAGTGTAGTTATAAAACTTTCACTAGCGCCATCTGCTGAAACACGTTGAAAGTTTCTTTGTAGTTTGTTTTATTTTCTATTGAATTCTGCTTTGTTTTCTTTTTTTTTAATATATTTTAAATTTTCTTCGTTTTTTTGTCATCTTTTCTTCCGTTTTTTTTTTTTAATTGAATTGTACTGTAAAATCGACCGCCTTTTGTTTTCATTGTCTTTTGAAATCTTTATTATTTCATCGTTATTTGGCATTCTTTGCAAATCCTTTTATTTTATTTTCTTTGCTTTTTCGTCGTTCTTTTCATCAAAAAAAAGGAAGAAATTGTTAATCTATTAAATTATGTTGTGAAATCGATTGTAAAGGCATTTAACAGCGCCATCTGTTGAAACATGGCGAAAGTCTGTTTTTCATTTGTTTTAATTTATGAATCTACTGAATTGTGTTTTGTTGTTTTGTCTCATGTTTTTTTTTTAAATTTTGTTATACCTACTTACACATATTTTTTTAAATTTTTTTCATTTCATTGTTTTTTGAATTTTATTGTTTTTTTCTTTAATTCCATGTATTTCATTTATTTGCTTTTTCATCGTTGTTTTATTAATCTATTCAATTTTGTTGTAAAATCGGTTGTCTTTTATTTATACTGTTATTTTTTTAATTTTTATTCCTTGTTTTGTCACCATTTTTTTTTAAGTTGCCTTTTTTTGTTAATATATTATTAATCTACTGCATTGCGCTGTAAAATCGATTTTCTTTTGTTTCTGTTTAACTTTACATATTCTTATTATTATTATTTTTTTAGATTTATGCCTGAATTTAGCAGCAAATTTTAGGAATTTTCTTTGTTGAAAAGAGATTTCTTAGTAACTCTTGAGGGATTTCTAGTTTTTACACGTTGGCGACTCTGCACTCTGCGTACAGGTATCTACTATACCGACATCCTATCTAATGCCGTGTTCCAAATGCGATGCCGAGTCGTTAAGGATTTTTTTGATTCAGGATTTGAGAAAAAAAAGGAGAAGTTTCCGGGAAACTTGTGAGTTGGCAACACTGATTTCTACCAACATTTGACAGGTATTATTAAAAAGAAAACAGACATTACCTCAGCGTTAAACACATCGCTTGGTAAAGTGATTAGAAGCTCGATGGGGCGCGTGCTTTCGACGTCTATCCTTGCCGCGTACTGCGACACGGCCACTGCACGCAGTATGAGGAAACCAAACGAGTACAAAAAGTACAGCCTGCTCACCACATCGTTCTTCTTCCTGGGTCTAAGTCGCTCTTAAAATTAAAACACGAAAGTAAAGTCGCTTCGCTTACTCCAAAGTGTTGAGCAACTGCACGAGGATGACGAACAAATTGTTTCCGAACGACAGGAGTATTAACCCGGAAAGTGCCTTGTCCACCCTTTTGCAAAGGAGGGCTAGCCTGTTGTAGTCTTCTCGTATTTCCCTCCAAAACACGACGTTTTTAATCTAAAAGCAAACGCATTCATATAAAATAAATGGTCCATTTTTTACTCTAACTACTTCTCAGGTCATGTATTGATTTGCAAACTATTTCAAGGTCATAATCGAGATCTACATAAAGGAATGTGGGAGCTCACATGTTGCTTAGCGACCAACAAATCATGCCACGATGACAAATGACAACAAACGTCAAGATGGCAGACATCAAGAAACGTCAAAATGACAGAGCTCGAGAAACGTCAATGTCATTTAAGCAGATGCGAGCAGAACGTTACGTTGACAAACTCTCGAGGAGCACTCATACAACCGCTTGCGCATCATTTTGTCGAGCAACCACACACAACACTGCTTGCACGGCATATTGTCGAGCAAACTCCCCCTACACACCACTGTCGAACCATTACCCATGCTTCACACGCTCCATCAACGTCGTTGAAGCGAGTTGTTGGAGAGAAGAAGTTAGGAACGTCACAGGAATCGAGCAGTCATTTGATAGATAGTTTTCATCTATCACATATCATCAACGTCATTGAAAATTAATAATGGGGGAGAAAGTACGTCATCTCAAGTCTGCAACAAGCACGCCTTCCAACGCTTCACCACCTTTGCCACCATCACCAGAAACGAAGAAGCCTCTGTTCTGTTAAAAGCCATAGGAAAACCACACACAACTTTGCTTGCACAGCATATTGTCGAGCAACCTCACGCAGCACTGTTTGCGCAGCATATTGTCGAGTAATCCTGCCACACAACTAATTACGCAGTATTTTGTCGAGCAATTACCCACACTTCACATGCTCAATCAACGCCATTGAAGTGAGTTGTTGGAGAGGAGAAATAAGGAACGTCACGAGTCCTCAGTTGACAGGCAGACTTCATCTATCACATATCATCGACGTCATTGAAAATTAATAATGGGGAGAAGGAACGTCATCTCAACCGCGACGTCCTGAAGGGGTCTTGCAACAAGCACGTCTTTTTTTTTGCTTATTACCCCATTGCCACCATCACCAGAAAAGAAGAAGTCTCTGTTCTGTTAAAAGCCATCTACGAACACGTGTTAGGAAGACCACACACAACACTGTTTGCGCAGCATATTGTCGAGCAACCACACACAGCATTGTTTGAGCAGCATATTTTCGGGGAAACTCCTCACACCACTGCTTGCGCAGCATTCTGTCGAGCAATTACCCACACTTCACACGCACGACGAATTAAAACGAAAGTGTCTTCTTGTGCAGCATTTTGTCGAGAACACTCAATTCTACACTGCCTTGGCGCTGCCCGGCCCTCGTGCGATACTTATATCTGTTTTGGGGTTGACTAATTCTCGTGCAACACCTACAGTGCCTTGGCGCTGGCCGGCCCTAGAACGATACACATCTCCCTTGGCGTTGACACACCCTCGAGGAGCACTCATAGTCGAGCAACCACACGCAGCACTGTTTGCGCAGCATATTGTCGAGCAAACCACCCACACCACTGCTTGCGCAGCATTTTGTCGAGCAATTACCCACAATTCAGACGCTCCATTAACGTCATTGAAGCAAGTTGTTGGAGAAGAGAAGTAACTCAGTTGACAGACAACCTTCATCTATCACCTACTATCGATGTCATTGAAGATTAATAATGGGAAAAAGGAACGTCAACTTAGCCGCGACGTCCTGAAGGGGTCGCTTATTATCCCATTGCGCTTGTGTTATTTGTAACCTTATTCCGTCATGTAAGACTTTCCACAATCGCAAACGAAGGGTCTTGTACAAGGATCGGCCTCCATTTGTGCAATTTAGCAAATGGAATAAGAGAAGAAGAGAGAAAGATACCGATCTTCACCTCGCAAAATAAAATTGCAGCACTTCGCAGGGAGAGAGATACTTAAGCTCCCTGTCAGCAGAGTCTGCGTGAAGGCTTGCTGCTCGAGGATGCGCTTGGTTACCTGGCCGAAGGTAAACACTCGACGACCAGACGTGGCTCTAGATAAAATACCCGATATAAGCTACTATGGGGTGGGCGCAATCACCCCCACCAATACACATCTGCCTTAGCGTTGACAAACCTTCGAGGAGCACTCATACCGCTGCTTGCGCAGCATTTTGTCGAGCAGTCACACACAGCACTGTTTGCGCAGCATTTTGTCGAGCAATCACACACAGCACTGTTTGCGCAGCATATTGTCGAGCAAACTCCACGGACCACTGCTTGTGCAGCATTTTGTCGAGCAATTACCCATAATTCGGACGCTCCATCAACGTCATTGAAGCGAGTTGTTGGAGAGGAGAAGTAAGGAACATCACGAGTCCTCAGTTGATAGACAGCTTTAATCTATCACATTTCATCGACGCCATTGAAGATTAAGAATGAGGAAAACCAATGTCAACTTAGCCGCGACGTCCATATTTGTTTTGGGGTTGACCAACCCTCATGCAACACATACACTGCCTTAGCGCTGGCCGGCTCTAGTGCGATACACATCTGCCTTGGCGTTGACAAACCCTCGAGGAGTATGTGCAGCATTTTGACGAGCAACCACTCAAAATACTGTTTGTGTAGCATATTGTCGAGCAAACCCACGCCATAGGAAATGTACACAAACATTTGGTACAAAATCCAAAAGTAGTTAAAATAAAAAATGACCTTCTTTTCAGCAGCATCCCCCATTCTTGCCCCGACTTGTTTAAATCGATCGGCCATTATGAGACTTAAAACCATTATGAATAGGTCCATGTAATTCCAGGTGACCGTGCTGTAGAAGCTCACCGTCTAAAACAAAAAAGAAAAGGAAAAGAAAAGGCCGAATTGGTAGAGAGGGAATTTTCACCTGCCAAAACAACCCTATCCACAGCGGGCAGCAGGGGATGTAACTGAAGATTTGAGTGAAACTGTTCTTCATGTAAAGGTGAATCGCTTCTGTGGCGTTTAAACTCTGCGGTGCAACCACCACCGCATACGACAGGTAAAACGAGTGTTCCACTGGAATTTTTTTTTTTTTACATAAAAGAACTTGCAATACTTGCATACTTGGTCACGTACGAGCCGCAGCGATCATCACAGCCGCGGCCAGCGCTTTCAAGCGAAAGCGCAACCGCCTGGGAAACTCATAATCATGTCTGGACATAATTCGATCGACCTTCGTCCACATCTCCATGATATCCGGCCATTCGGTTGCAAGTTTTATGTAAGCGAGGGCCGTTACGAAAGAGCAGGCGAAGAACAGCATGGACACTAAAAAGAAACTTTTGCGAATAGAGTTTGGGGCGAGGGGAAGACGAAACGAAACCGAAATGCCCGAACTTCGTGTCGTAAACGACCCGCAGTAAATACAGGCAGGCGTCTGCGAAGAGCAGGAGGACGTAGGTCAAGCTGTAAAAGAACCGGAGGCTCCTCCACTTGAAACGTAGGCTCGTGAAATCCGGTCCTGTTATGCCGGTGATGGGGAACATTGCGAAGCACTGCGCCAGTATCAACATAAAGCGAAGGGCCTCATGTGTTGATGAGGGAGGCCTCATTCTGATTTCTGATTGATTAAAGTAAGCGAGCAAGAAGGCTTATTCATGATTGATTGGGGGGGGGGGGGGAGGCATTAATCTTGTTGTGAAACAAAGCTTCAATTATATTGACTTGGCAAATATTTATAAGAAACCTCGACTTGTTTGAATTTTTTTGTCGCAATTGATTATCTTTTGTTTTAATTTTTTTCCTTTCGTCACGAAGCGATCCTCTTTTGCATTTTTTTTTGTATATTTTTACGAAAGGACCTTCTGTTTACTCGTTACGAACCCTTAAAGCGACGCGCCAAACACCTGACAGAGCTCCGTTCCAACGAAAACGCAATCACCAGGAGGGATTCACTCTCAGTTACCACTTTGATGACGCTAAAGGTGGTATCCTCTAACGGCGAGATGATGAGCGTTCAGGTAACCAACCTCAAGACGGCTAACGTCATTAACCGAAACGTTTCACAACGATGCCCCCGTAGGTTTCCCTCCGGTTACCGGTAAAGCGTCCGGAATGACGTGAGAGTGAATTTTCTCTGTACATTTTTATGAGGAAACTGGTCGAAATGATCGTCTTTTTCCTATAAACGGTCGATCTTCTCATCGACCTTCTGTTTTCTTGTTAGGAACCCTTAGAGCGTCACGCCAAACACCTGACAGAGCTCTGTTCCAACGAAAAAGCAATCACCAGGAGGGATTCACTCTCAGTTACCACTTTGATGACGCTCAGGTAACCAACCTCAAGGCGGCTGACATACGTCATTAACCGAAACGTTTCACAACGATGCTTCCGTAGGTTTTCTTTCAGTTACCAAACTCCGGTAAATTAGTGTGAGTCTACGAGTAAAGAATTAACAGGAGGGAACCTACGGCATGACAGAATGCAATTACATTTGACAGAGTTATCACGTTGCGGCAGGTCTGTTTTTATTTTCTTAATGATTCAGTCGGGACAGGTTGAATTTGGCGCACATTTTGACAGAAATCGTCTCGTTTTTGTTTTTTGTCTTGCTATGGAATAAGAAGTTGAAATTCGTCGTGAATCGATCGTCTTTTGTTTTTGTTTTTTTTTGGTGTTTTTCTTATGTATCGAAATCGAAAGTTTTCATATAAACCGTCGATTGTCTTTTTGTTTTCTTGGTTATACGCTCGATTGTCTTTTGTTTTCATGTTTTTCTTTTCTGATCCAGTTTCGCTTGTTTTTCTACAAAAAGAAGAAAATTATTATGTTTTTCACTTTATGAAGATAAATATAGATTTTTTTTAATTCGAAAAATTAGTGTAAGTCGACGAGTAAAAAATTAACAGGAGGGAACCTACGGCGTGGGAGAATGCAATTACATTTGACAGAAGTTACCACTTTGCGGCAAGTCAATTTTTATTTTTTTAATGATTCCGTCGGGACTGGTTGAATGTGGCGCATATTTTGACAGAAATCGTCTTGGTTTTTGTTTTTTGTCTTGCTATGGAATAAGAAGTTAAAATTCGTCGTGAATCGATCGTCTTTTGTTTTTTTTTCTTTTTTTTTGTATTTTTTTTTTTACGAAGGAAACAATCGAGATTGTCACTAAACCGATCGTCTTTTTTATTTTATTTATTTTTTGTTTGCAATGAAAAAATGTATCTAAATCGAAAGTTTTTATGTAAACCGTTGATTGTCTTTTTGTTTTCTTGTCCTTTCGGATGAACTGACGAATTGCTCGTCAGTTACACGCTCGATCGTCTTTTGTTTTCATGTTTTTCCTTTCTGATCGACTTTCGCTAATTTTTCTACAAAAAAAAGAAAATTATTATGTTTTTCACTTTATGAAGATAATTTTTTTATTTTAATTCGAAAAATTAGTGTAAGTCAACGAGTAAAAAATTAACAGGAGGGAACCTACGGCGTGAGAGAATGCAATTACATTTGACAGAAGTTACCACTTTGCGGCAGGTCAGTTTTTATTTTTTTAATAATTCAGTCGGCACAAGTTAAATTTGGCGCATATTTTGACAAAAATTGTCTTGTTTTTGTTTTTTGTCTTGGTATGGAATAAGAAGTTGAAATTCGTCGGGATCGATCGTCCTTTGTTTTTTTTTCTTTTTTTTTGGTGCTTTTTTTACGAAGGAAACAATCGAGATCGTCTTTTTTTTATTTTATTTATTTTTTGTTTGCAATGAAAAAATGTATCGAAATCGAAAGGTTTCATATAAATCGTCGATTTTCTTTTTATTTTCTTGTCCTTTCGGATGAACTCGACCGTCTTTTGTTTTCATGTTTTTCCTTTTTGATCGACTTTCGCTAGTTTTTCTACAAAAAGAAAAAATTATTATGTTTTTCACTTTATGAAGTTTTTTTTCTTCAAAGAGTAAAAAATTAACAGGAGGGAACCTACGACGTGGGAGAATGCAATTACATTTGACAGAAGTTACCACTTTGCGGCAGGTCAGACTCTGCAATATGGCGGTTTTAATGATACAGTCGGGACAGGTTGAATTTGTTTTTTTTTTTCGTCTTCTTAGTACTTGAAATTCGTCATTGATTTTTTCTTTTTTTATTTATTTTTTTTGTTTTCAATGAAGAAATGTAGATGGAAAGTTTTCATTTAAACGGTCGATTGTCTTTTTATTTTCCTGTCCTTTCGGACGAACTGACGAAACGCTCGTCAGTTGCACGCTCGATCGTCTTTTGTTTTCATGTTTTTTTTTCGCTAGTTTTTCTGTGAAAAGAAAAAAAATACATAATTACTATGCGAACCAAATTCGTCGTAGTTTCTTTGGTTTTCTTTTTATAAAAAAACAAAAACGGTCGAAATTGTCGTGAAACCGATCGTTTTTCTGAATAATTTTTGCTTTCGATGAAGAAAAGAAACTCAACGGTTTTCTCGTGAATTTTAGTTACCTTTTGATGAACAAAAGCATAACGCATTTGACTTACTGCGGCCATATTCAATGACCAGTTCATTTTTATTCTTAACTGTTTATTCTTAAGTCGTTGTCATCATTGCTTGAACGTTGGCTTCTATTGATCTAAATACGATTGGTAGTTCCACGGAATGCAAATCCTCTATTTTTATTGTCTGTTTTGCTTTACTTTGCCGTTTATAAATTAAAATTAACATTACCGTTTACTATTTAATCGAATCTACTGAAAAGTACCGTACCGAAGCCATCTACCGATAAAACAAGCAGATGATCTGGCAACACTGTACGTCGCAGGCGGCCATATTTAGTTACCACTTTGGACAAGAAACTACCATTACCGTGACTCTCTCCTGTTTATTCTTTACTCGTTGATGATATGAGTTCAAAAATTTCTATAATTCCGTAGAATTAAATTGAAATTTGTTAGTTTAATTCTGTTTTTTAAAACTTGATGTTTAATTAGCACATGCAGGCAAACACTACGGTTATGTGCACTTGTGTATGTTTGGTTGCCTACGTGCCTTGCAACTTATTAAACACATAATGGAGGTTCACTCCAATTAATTTGCAGTTCCCCAAAAATAAAACCAAACCATTTCATTGACAAACTGTATTAATAACAAACATAGAAAAATACGCGTCTCCTAACCCCCCAGGCAAATGTCCTCGACGTCCTGCGCGTTCTGGTCCGCCTGTAAAATCGGGCCGAACTGAAGCAGCATCAACTCGAAGGTCACGATGGTTCCGGCAACCTAAGAAAAGAGCGACTCGCATTGAAGCCTTTGACCGTAAGGGGAATTACCTGCAGGAGGAAGCTGCGAGTCACGAGGAAGAAGCTAGAGCCGGTTAGCCCGACCGGGTGCGTGTAGATCTGCTGGGTTAATCGACTCACCTAAAACGCATTATTCGTGCACATTAAACTAAGTATTTTTATAACGTATAATCAGACTTCGGATATTTCGGAACGTTGCCATGGCCACGCAATGAATAATAGACTCTTCAAGTGTGACGTAGGTATTTGTGGTAGGGGAGTTGAGTTGCTATGGCAATGTGTTTGACTTTTCAAATATTCGTTGCCACGGCCACGCAACGAATAGACTCTTCAAGTGTGACGTAGGTGGGGGAATTGAGTTGCTATGGCAATCACTTTTCAGATGATTTACCAATAATAGGCAGATGTGTGGTAGTGTTACACGATTGTTTGCAACGCAGGACCACAACAAAATGGCGATTGTGACGACACCATTTGTGCTCGTATTGCGTAACCATGGCAACGCTCCGATATGTCCGAAGTCTGCTTATAATAGACCTCTATGTTGTAATATTCGGTGGGCACTGCGTGTAGGTGTTCGAGTGGTTTTCGGCTTTCGTCGTTGATCCAAGCCGCGTACAAGGAAACCGCAATGGTCCTCGCTAATAAAAACCCGAAGGAATAGAAGAAGTAGAGTGCTTCGATGAAACCATGTCGGGGCCTACAATGACAACCACCAGAGTACACTCAAACGCAAAAAAAATATTGGATTACTTTAAGCTGTTGTACAGCTGGACGCATATGAAGAAGAGATTATTAATGAACGATATGGTCACCAGAGGCGCAACGTGTTCATCTACCGTCTTACACAGGCCGGTCAGCTTGTTGTAATCCAGGCGAATCTCTTTCCAGAACGTCTCTTGCATGCCCTGCCGATTTTAATAAATTCAAATTAATGACCTCGAAGCTCGCCGCCCCAAAGACACTTACGTGATCCATTTCTAATCGCTTGTTGATCTGGTAGAATCTTAAAGCCAGTGACGTGCTTAACAGCATGATGAAGAGGTCGGTGAAATTCCACGAGAACGTCGTCAGTATATTGGCCGCCTAAATCACTTATTTTAAATTAAATAAAAAAAAGGTGGGCGTCAGTAATTTACTTCTACCAAAACCGCCTTCCACACGCTGAAGTCGATGGTTCGAAAGACATGGGGGAAGGTGAACTCGAAATAAATCTCAAGTTGAGTGTCGTTGCCGTACCGGCAGTTTACAGTCGTGTTTATGCCGTTGACGATGAAAAGTAAGTGCTCGACTGAAAAACAAAAAAAAAAAAAAAAAAAAGGAGAATCCAGCCTTCGCTGATTCGATTTGTTCGAGGAGGTCTTACGGAGAGCGAGGTTCATGAATGCGGCGGACATGATCACGAAGCGCTTCTTCAGCTTAATCTGGCTCGGGTAATTCCCCATCGAGCTTTCGACCGTGCTCCATTCGTTCATGATGAAGTTCCAGTGCTTGGCGATTTGCAGAAAGCGGAGGATGCCGAAGAAATTGCAGATGTAGAAGGCCATGGTTGCTGCAATAAAATGGACGGCCGCTTTTCGTTTGCGTTAACAAACAATTTCGAAAGTGAGACTTTACATGCAACTCCGCTCTTTGTTTTTAAAATTGGAGTTGAGGGAAATATTTTATTTTTCGGTGACTAAAATGTACGGTTAGAAAATGCACTTTTCCCATCGCATCGGCGGCAGCAAAACAATCCACTCCAAGGGCTTAGTAGTTTATCTAATCTCCCGTGCGTTGTAAAACAAGGTATTGTCATTAATCCACTTGAAGGGATAGTCTCTAAAAAATTATGTGTAATACGCAATGTGTAATGAGTTCGAAAGATTTATACCATCGATTTTTCGACACAATTTAGTAGATTAAGAATTAAAAAAAAAACAATTTGTGAAGAATGATGGCAAAACAAAGAAAATTCAAAAATAATCAAATTAAAAAGAAATAATAAAAACGAAAAACAATCGATTTTACTAATCAAAATAATGAAAACAAAAGGCAATTGATTTAAAAACACATTTCGAAAAGAATGGTGATAAAACAAAGTAAATAAAATAATAAAAACAAAACACAATCGATTTTACAACACGATTTAATATAAATTGAAAACTAATCAAATTAATGAAATAAAATGAAAACAAAAGACAATCGATTTTAAAACACAATTTAATGGAATAATAATAAATAAATATTAAATTTAAAAAAAATGAAAAGAATGGTGTGACAAAATACAGAAAATAAAATAATAAAAACAAAAGATAGTCGATTTTACAACACAACTTAATTTAAATTAATGTAAAACGAAAACAAAAGACAATCGATTTTAAAACAATTTAATAATAGATTAAAAAATTTAAAAAAAAACAATTTGAAAAAAATGGTAACAAACAAAAAAAAATAAATAAAAACAAAAGATGATCGATTTTAAAAGACAATTTAATAGATTAATAATAAATTAAAAAAAAAACAATTTGGGAAAAATGATGACAAAACAAACAAAATAAAATAATAAAAACAAAAGACAATCTGAAAAGAATGGTGACAAAACAAACAAAATAAAATAACAAAAACAAAAGACAATCGATTTTACAACACGATTTAATATAAATTGAAAACTGATCAAATTAATGAAATAAAATTAAAACAAAAGACAAACGATTTTAAAACACAATTTAATGGAATAATAATAAATTTAAAAAAAAAAACAATTTGAAAAAAATGGTGACAAAAAAGAAAATATAATAATAAAAACAAAAACAATCGATTTTAAAACACAATTTGAAAAGAATGGTGACAAAACAAAGAAAAGAAAATAATAAAAACAAAAGGCAATCGATTTTGAAACACAAAACAAACAAAATAAAATAATAAAAACAAAAGACAATCGATTTTAAAAGACAATTTAATAGATTAATAATAAATTTAAAAAAAAAACAATTTGAAAAAAATGGTGACAAATCAAAGAAAATAAAATAATAAAAACAAAAGACAATCGATTTTACAAGACGATTTAATATAAATAGAAAACTCATCAAATTAATGAAATACAATGAAAACAAAAGACAATCGATTTAAAAACACAATTTAATAAATTAATAATAAATTTAAAAAAAAAACACTTTGAAACGAATGGTGACAAAATACAGAAAATAAAGTAATAAAAACAAAAGACAATCGATATAATATAAATTGAAAACTAATTAAATTAATGAAATAAAATGAAAACAAAAAACTATCGATTTTAAAACACAATTTAATAATAGATTAAAAAATTAAAAAAAAAAACAATTTGAAAAAAATGGTGACAAACCAAAGAAAATAAAATAATAAAAACAAAAGACAATCGATTTTAAAAGATAATTTAATATAAATTGAAAACTAATTAAATTAATGAAATAAAATGAAAACAAAAGACAATCGATTTTAAAAGACAATTTAATAGGTTAATAATAAATTTAAAAAAAAATAATTTGAAAAAAAAGGTGACAAAAAATAAAATAAAATAATAAAAACAAAAGACAATCGATTGTAAAACACAATCTGAAAAGAATGGTGATAAAACAAACAAAATAAAATAATACAAACAAAAGACAATCGATTTTACAACACGATTTAATATAAATTCAAAACTAATCAAATTAATGAAATAAAACGAAAACAAAAGACAATCAATTTTAAAGACCAATGGAATGTGACCTGTTAACAACAACAAGAAATCAAAAAAAAAAGACACAAAACAAAACACGATCGACGATGAAAAACGATAATAGAACATCGGACCGATGATAATCGATTTAAAACGAGACAGAACTAGCTAACAAAAAAAAAACAAACAAAAGACAATCGATCTTCAAAAACATAATCTAAAGAATATAAAAAGAAAAAATTGCACACTCGATAATTGATCAGAATTGAAAACAAATGACTAATAAAAAACAAAACGCAAGCAACGGCAAAATATAATAATCAAGAAAAATAACAAAAGAAAATCGACCAATGGAGTGTGACTGTTACGGTCAGCGATGAAGATAATTTAAATATAAAGAAATCTATTGACAAGAAAACAAAAACAAAACACGATCGACGATAAAAAAACAACAATAGCAATCGGACAGTGATAATCAATTCTAATGAAACAAAACTGGCTAATAAGAAAGAAAAAACAAAAGACACTCGATCTTCTAAAATACATATAAACTAAAAGATATAAAAAAATAAAATTGAGTTGATCTTAAGAAGTAATCGCTTAATTAAAAACAATTGACTAATAAAAACAAAACAGAAGCGACGGTGAAAAATAACAATCAAGAAAAATAACAAAAGAAAATCGACCAATGGAATGTTGCATTTAGCAATGAAGGCAGTTTAAATGCGAAGAAACCTGTTGAAAAAAAACAAAAAAAAAAACAAAACACGATCGACGATGAAAAACAATAATTGAAGATCGGACCAATGATGATCGAGTTAAAATACCAAACAAAAAAAAAAGAAAATCGTTCTTCTTAAATATAATCTAGATCTAGAGAATGAATCGCTTCATTATAAAAAAACAAATGAATGACAAAAAAACAAAACACAAGCGACGGTGAAAAATAGCAATCGAGAAAAATAAAAATCAAGACAAATAACAAAAGAAAATCGACTAATGGATTGTTGCATTCGTCGATGAAGAAACAAACAACAAGAAAAACAATCGATCGAGTTAAAATGACAAAACTGTCTAACAAAAAAAAAAAAGAAGATAATCGATCTTCTAAAAAATAATCTAGAGAATTAATTAATTTTGAATTAAAAAAAAAAACAAGTGACAAGTAAAAAATCAACATAAATTTTGATTTAATTAAAAAAAAACAAATGAAAACAGTCACCTCGCGAAATAATCAATCGGCAATAAATTTTCCAAAAAGCAAAAACAAGTGACCCGTGAAAGAATAAAGACGGAACGATCAACAAAGACAAAGGACTAATGAAAACGATCAAAAGCAAGCGACTCACACGGAAATCCTGATTTAACAAAAGCGAGTCGAAAATGAAAACACCGCGATTGTTTAATTCAAGACAAAAGACGAACGGAAACGTTTGATTCTATTTGAGTTTAAGTTTGACGTGACAAATTTAAAACAATTGACCAACACTTTTTAATTCATAAATTTTGATTTAATTAAAAACAAATGACATTCGGGAAACAGACGCTCACCTGTTTTATCGATCATCAGCCCGACCATTCCGAATCTGACAAAACAAAAGACGGCGCTGACGAAGGCCCCAATTAGGTTGTAAACCGAATAAAAGAAGCGAAAGGATTTCCACTCGAAACGCACGGATTCCGAGCTTTTGCCGACGATGTCGTAAAGGGGCATCAGTCCGAAGAACTGCGCCATCAAGATCATGAAGGAGATCGCGTTTTGAGTGGAAAGGCAAAATTCGAATCGTTTTTCCTCGATTGCCAGTGCCAAGTCCGACCGCCTGGTTTTCAGGATCCTCATCTTCCTTTTTCGTTTAAACAGCGTCATGTGGATGCTCGTTATTTCGTCCTTCAGGCATTCCATCTCTCATCGCCATCAATCACATACTTCCAAAAAAAAAACGAAACAAAAAACAATCGCCGCCTTTTTTTAGAATTAATTCTCGCTTTGTAACGCACGTATTTCTTGCGCGGCGCCCTCGACAGTGAGAATTTACATCCGGGGGAATTCGCAAACACTCCAGGCCGCGATTTTATCGCGTTCAAGACAAATACATTTTTAATATTCCAGATTGTTCATGTCAAAACATTGTCAATATTTGCGGTTATTGCAGCGGCGAAGTGAATTGAAACACGCATTACTCTATCGCAGCGGCGTAATCTCTTTCGATTGAATTGGGTCTAAAGAGAACCACCGACTACTACATAGAATATTGCGATTCCATTATCGTTATGCAAAAGGTTTTCCGAATTTGCTTAACTTAACAAACCAACGATAAAAAAAATGATAGTCACCTCGCGACATAATTAAATTGAATCAAAAACAAATGACTGCTAGAAGTAATCAAACGACGAAATAATCAATCAGAGGTGAATTTTACAATGAGAAACAAAAGCAACTGACCAATGAAACAATTGAAAAAATAAGAAATAATAATAAAAAAGTGATTAAATCAATCAAGTAATCGACAAGAACAAATGACAAACCGAAAGGACCAAAACAAGTGACTAAAGGAAATTAGGTTTAAACAAAACTGCATTTGTTTAATTCAAGACAAATGAAAAACGGAAATGTTCGATTCTATTTAAGTAAGTAATCGTTTGATCTGAAACAAGTGACTGCTAGAAGCAATAACAATAATATAATAAATAATTCAATCAGAAATAAATTAAATGAAAAACAAAAGCGAGTGACCAATGAAACAATTGAGAAAATAAGAAATAACTACCAACTGAAATAATTTTAAAAAAAAGTGAAAAATCAATAAAAAATTAAATGATCGACAAGAAAAAATGACAAAAACGAGAATAAGTGACTGACGGAAATCCTGATTAAACAAAAACAAACGCAGTCGACGTATTAAAAAAATCACCTTTTGACGAAACAAAACAAAAGACGATCGATAAAGAAAAAATACACAAGAAAATCGACCATAGGAATTAAATAAACAAAAACAAATCAAAAATGAAAATCGCTTAATCAAAAAAAAAACAATTGACTACTGCAATTGTTTAATTTAAGACAAATGACAAATGGAAATGTTTGATCTAAGCGACTAACGGTTATAATGTTTAATTGTTAAAATGAACGATAAATCACCTCACGATATAATTAATTTTAATAAAAAACAAATGACTACTAGAAGCAATCAAATGACGAAATGATCAATCAGACATGAATTTCCTAATGAAAAACAAAAATAAGAACAAGAACAAATGAGAAACGAAAACGATCAAGCGTACAAAACAAACGACAGAAGTAAATCATGATCAAACAAAAACAAATCGAACGCGAAAATCATTCAATCAAAGAAAAAACAATTGACTGTGGCATCTGTTTAATTCAAGACAAATAACAAACGGAAATGTTCAATACTATGTATGTAACTACAATCGTTTGATCTAAAACAAGTGACTGCTGGAAACAATCAATCAGAAATAAATTAAATGAAAAATAAAAGCAAGTGACTAATGAAACAATTGTAAAAATAAGAAATAATAAAAAAGCAATTAAATTAATCTAATGATCGAAGAAATGACAAACGGAAGTGATCTAGCGTTCAAAACAAGTGACTGAAAGAAATTAGGTTTAAACAAAAACAAATCGAAAATGAAAATCGTTTAATCAAAGAAAAAACAATTGATTACTGCATCTGTTTAATTCAAGACAAATGACAAACGGAAATATTCGATTCTATTTAAGTTTCGATCCGAAACAAGCGACTAATGGTTATAATTGTTTAATTATTAAAATCAACGATAAAAAAGACACTCACCTCGCGGTACAATTAAATTTAATTAAAAAAAAATGACTGTTAGAAGTAATCAAACGACGAAATAATAAATCAGAGGTGAATTTTCCAATGAAAAACAAAAGCAAGTGACCAATGAAACAATTGAGAAAATAAGAAATAACAAAAAAAGCGATTAAATTTATCGAATGATCGACAAGAACAAATGACAAACGGAAATGATCTTGCGTTCAAAACAAGTGACTTAAGGAAATTAGGTTTAAACAAAAACAAATCAAAAATAAAAATCGTTTAATCAAAATAAAAACAACTGACTACGGCAATTGTTTAATGCTAGACAAGTGACAAACAGAAATTTTCGATTCTATTTAAGCAAGTCAACGTTCGATCCGAAACAAGCGATTAACGGTTATGATTGTTTAATTATTAAAATGAACGATAAAAAACGACAGTCAGCTCACGATATAATTAAATTGAATCAAAAACAAATGACTGCTAGAAGTAATCAAATGACGAAATAATCAATCAGAGGTGAATTTTCCAATGACCAAACGTTCGAAACAATTGACTACTGCAATTGTTTAATTCAAGACAAATGACAAACGGAAACGTTCGATTCTATTTAAGTAAGTCATCGTTCGATCCGAAACAAGCGACTAACGGTTATAATTGTTTAATTATTAATTAATTTAAAAAAAAAGACAGTCACCTCGAGACATAATTAAATTGAATCAAAGACAAATGACTGCTAGAAGTAATCAAACGACGAAATAATCAATCAGAGGTGAATTTTCCAATGAAAAACAAAAGCAAGTGACCAATGAAAAATATAAAAATTGGGAAAATAAGAAATTACGAAAAAAATGCGATTAAATTAATCGAATGATCGGCAAGAACAAATGACAAACGAAAATGATCTAACGTTCAAAACAAATGACTTAAGGAAAGTAGGTTTAAACAAAAACAAATCGAAAATAAAAATCGTTTAATCAAAATAAAATTAACTGACTACGGCAGTTGTTTAATTCTAAACAAATGACAAACGGAAATTTTCGATTCTATTTAAGTAAGTCATCGTTCGATCCGAAAATGGACGATAAAAAATGGCAATTGTTTAAAATGTCATGCGGTTGATTCTAGCTACCTACATATATAATCGTTTGAACTAAAACAAGCGACTAAACAACACACACAGTCGTTAAATTAATTAAAAACAAATGAACAAATAAATAAATAAAACAAAGGACGGTCGATTTTAGAGCGCAATTCAGTTGATTAATAATTACTTTAAAGAAAGCAAAGTAATACAAATTCTAAATACAAATAAAAACAAAAAACGATCGATTTTACGGAGCAATTCAGCTGATTAATAAATTTGAAAAAAAAAACAATTTCAAAAGAATGATGACATAACAAAGAAATCAAAAAAATAAATATGAAATGCAATTTTAAAAAAATATAAAAAACAAACGACAATCGCCCCTTACGATAGAATTTAATAGATTCACTGTTTTTGTTTTTTTAACCCTTAAGTTGGCAACACTGCTCGAAATACTTGAACCCGTTCGGGTGGGTTGTTCTAGCACAGAATAGAACCCTGTGGTTTTAGTCTGCGTGTCACGTGACCAAGTTCTGCTTCAACACCATCATTACAATCCGAACGCACTCATAGAGGACACTGAAGCTTTGTGGACCAGGCTTTTTAGTGACAGCTACATCAGGGTTGCCAACACACCTTCCTTGAAAATCTGAGCAAGAAAATCATTAGAAGCCATTTGGTGCTGATCTCGGGAACGGTTGATTTGCGAACTTACATTTATCAAGGCTTTTGTGTTGGTGTGTTGAGGTGATCAATAACTGAGTAAAATATCCGTACACGTTTCTTAAACACTCTGTACAGTTGCGTTTCGCTGGCTGTCCAATTTAAGTGCAGGTGCAATTTTTTTTTGTTTTATTTCTGCTATAATGAGGATATTTGTATGACAAGCTTTATTTGGTACGTAAAGACATAAATAATGTTCTGTGGCTGCGTCGTTCCCATGGACTTTTCAACTGCTGATCCGCTAGCACTGTCATGTCATAGACAATACCATTGTAGACTTGCCTTACATTTTTATCAACTCTTGCCATGGAATTTGGACGGCATGTCTTTGCTATATTGTTAAGCAACATCAAGGAGTACCATGACGTACTTTTCATTTAAGCTAAGACATGCCATCCAGATTTCATAGCAAAAATTGATTGAAAATCACTCGGTATAACAGTCTCTTTGAAATTTTGGATTCACCCTTCATTACTTCGTTAAACAAGATGAAATAATTTCAAATTGTATGTTATTTATACAGAGTGAGCAAGAATGAAGACTCACGTTATTTTTTTAAACGACTCCATGTACGAGAAAAGTTTTCAGTAAAAAGAAACAAATTACGATCAAAGTTTCTAGCGTTTTATTGTTCAACATACGCATTTGTTTATGTCTTAACAAACAAATTGTGTTTTTTTTTCTTTTAATAACGCATTAAAATAACGTGCCGATATCAAGAGAGAGATGAAGCCCGCCGAGATTCAGTTCCAATATCTTCAGCAGTGCAGTTTCATAACCGAAAGGAAGCAATTGACATCAGCTTTAAGTGCACTTGGTCCTGATCGCTCGCTCTGATATGTGGCCCTCTAGTGTTCATAACGCACAGAAATAAATCCAAGCAGACGTGTATATAGAGTATTTGTTTAAACCAAGGCCCTTTTTTTTCTATTTTACGTATGGAAGACATCAAATTTAAATCGCTTACTTTGAATTAGTATAAAAACGTAAGTCAACAGATTCCACCTCTCCTTTATAAATAAATTAACTAAATCTCATCGAGTTACTTACAAAATAACGAAACTTAAAAGTCAGTCCCTTCATTAAAATAGTTTGTATTAATAATAATAAATTACTAGTACGTTTCTGATATCTCTCGCTAACTACACTTTATAAAAATATCACTAAAACCTAGAGTGGAATACTGGAACTAAGTTTAAGGTTGAACGCGGTTAGGGCGCGGTGTTATTCGGGAACGTTTCGCTTCCCTCCCAATATCAGTGGGTCTTCATGTGCGTCGACAGGGGGCCGGTTTGGGAGAAGGCCTTTTCGCAAATGTTGCACGTGTACGGTTTCTCGCCGGTGTGGATCCTCATGTGAACCTTCAGGGTGGACGCTTGGTAAAAACCTTTCTTGCAGATCACGCATACGTAACTACGATCACCTAAATCATTTTAAGCGTAGCGTCCGAGCTCAGCTCAAGGCGAGTTCTTACCAGTGTGAGTTTTAATGTGTATCCTAAGGTCTTCGCTTCGAGGAAACGCCTTCGGGCACACGTTGCACAAGTAAGGCTTTTCACCCGTGTGTATCCGCATGTGCTTCTTGAGCTGTGACGAGCTGACGCAGCCTCTCTGACAAAACGAGCAGACGTACGGCTTTTCTCCGCTGTGCGATCGAGAGTGTACCGTCAGTCTTGAGGGATCGGGGAAACCTTTTCCGCATACGTTGCAAATGTACGGTCGTTCTCCTACAATCAAAGCACGCACAGCTCAAATGAATCACGAATTAAACGAGTGCTTACCCGTATGCGTTCGCTTGTGAATGATTAAGTTACTCGGGGTCGTGAAACCTTTCCCGCAGAAGGGGCAGATGTGGTCTTTCACGCCCGTGTGAATCTTCATGTGCATGGCCAGAGAACCCGAGCCGCACAATCTGCAGCAAAGCAAATCATATCTTTCGCTCGAGAGTAGTTAAAGTGAACCTAACCTTTTCCCGCATATACTGCACTCGTGGCTCTTGATTCCGCTGTGGGTTTTGTTGTGAGCGGCTAGGCTGGTGTACCTCGAGAACGCTTTGCCGCAAACCGAACAGATGAAGCCTTTTTCGTTGGCGTGAGCCCGCATGTGCTCGAGCAAGCGGAACGACTGCGCAAACGACTTGCCGCAAATCGTACAGGGAAAAGGCTTTTCGCCCGTGTGTGTCCGCAGGTGCCTCGTTAGATCGTCCGACCTCGAGAAACCCTTCCCGCACTCGCTGCAGAGGTGCCGCTTTGCGCCGTCGTGCACCTGGAATGCAATAACATGAAATGTACGTGGTTATCTCGATTTATGCAGAGGGGGAAGTACCTTTGCATGCCTGCATAAGGTGCTGGCACTGGCAAACCCTTGATTGCACACCTTGCAGAAATGCCTCGTTATTTTCGGGTGTGTCCTCGAATGGATCTGGAATAACCCAATCGTATAACAACAAAATTGAAACGACTTGGAACCACCTACTTTTAAGTCACTGAGCGTCGTGAAACACTGAGTGCATTCTTCACACGCATATATTGGCTGTTCCGTGTCGTCTTTAACCTTCTTCTTTTTTATATCCTTCTTCAGTTTCTGACATTCTTCTTGAGTACCGACGGCGTTGCTCGCCTCATTATCCGAATCTATTCCTTTAATTTTAATTAAACAACTGGCAGCAACAACTCTTAAACGACTTACTAGGTAGATCGGCATCTACTGCATCCATGCTTTCAAGTTTGGGCTCCAAGTCGATGGGTTTCTTCTCGTCGGGTATAATCAACTCGACCATAGTTTGATCGCACGGTTTCAACTCCAAGAACGTCTGCATGGGTTGCCCCAGGATCTGCCTGAGCGTGTTATCTGAGCGTTCGCATAATTGTTTAAACGAGTACGCCGTGGTTATGTAATGAACACACTGTAAACAAACCTGGTTCGGGAGGCCGTCGCCCTCGATCACCTGAAAGCTCGGCCCTTTCGAAGAACGTAACCGGTCGAAAATGGTTGGATTTTTTTTTACCTGAACGGAAGCACAGGACATAATCATTTCGTACAGTCTAGCCGTTTCTCCGATCGTCTCGTCCATGCTGAACACCGAACGCATGTCACCTTCCTCCGTTAGACAGGTGCGGCATATTTTGTCTGATTGTATTGTTGCTTCGAATGCCATTATTGTTAAAAGCCACTGTTGTCCGGTTTAAAATTAGTTACAAACAAACAAGGTAACCGTAAAAAGTTTCCACGTCCGCCATTTTCCATGTACATGTCAAAATCGGCAGTGTTGCCAACCAGAGGAAAACAGTGTGACCAACATGTAAACTATGAATATCCCTCTAGAGTTACCCAAATCCCTGAAATTCGTGAGTAAATTTTTAAAAAATCATTATAAATACGTAAAGCTAAAGAAAACAAAAAAAGAAGATGGTTGACTTTACAGAGCAATTAAGTAGATTCGTAATACGTTTTTAAAACGAAACGATTTAGAAAGAAAAGTGACAAAACAAAGAAAACAAAAGAATAAAAATTAAAAAGTAATAATAATAATGAAAACAAAAGACATTACTTTATAGATTAATGTCTTTTGTATAAAAAGAACGATGAAAAAGCAAAGAAAACGGAATGCACACCAGAATTTTTTTTAAACACGAAACAAAATTAAAAAAAAAAAGAATAAAAACAAAAGACAATCGTTTTTACACCACGGGTCATTTAAACAGTGCCATCTAGTGTTCAAGAATAGCACTACACAAAACGAATTATGAAATATTTTTTGAAGGCCATTTAAAATATTTTCGCCCCCATTTTTGAGGGGGCCTAACCACTGCCTACGAGTTTCGGATGAAGTTTTGAAATTAAAAAAAAAAATAGCACTGCACTAACAATAACAATAACGGAAACAACAAAACAATTTGAAAAGAAAGGTGACAAAACAAAGAAAACAAAAGAATAAAAATTTAAAAATAATCAAACAAATAATAAAAATAATAATGAAAACAAAAGACATTACTTTGTAGATTAATTTTTTTTTTTTGTATAAAAAGAACGATGAAAAAGCAAAGAAAGCGGAATACATACTAGAATTTTTTTAAAACACGAAATAAAATTTAAAAAAAAACAATAAAAACAAAAGACAATCGTTTTTACGGCACGAGTCAGTTAAGCAGCGCCATCTGTTGTTCAAGACTAGCACTACACGAACCGAATTATTAGATATTTTTTGAGCGCCATTTAAAATATTTTCGCCCTCATTTTTAAGGGGGCCTAAGCACTGCCTTCGAGTTTCGGATAAAGGTTTGAAATTAAAAAAAAAAATACGAAATTAAACGCAATCAAGAAAAAAAACTCACGAACGTTCATAAATGGCTGAAAGGAACTTAAATGAACTTCCCATTCCGTACTTCTTTTTCTTAGGTTGGCAACTGTCGAGTGATTAACAAAACAATTTGTGTTATGAGGTTATGTACGAATTTTAAAAAATATTGTTATTGTCCTTATTATTCATTTGTTTTCTTTGTTTTTCACCTTTCCTTCCGCAGTTTTTTTTTTTTTTAATTTATTATTAATCTACTGAATCGTGCTGTAAAATCGATTGTCTTTTGTTTTTATTGCTTTTTCAAATTTCGTTTTCTTTGGTTTTTCATCGTTCTTTTTATTTTAAAAAAATATTCTACTCGGTTGTTTTATAAAATCGATTGTCTTTTGTTTTTGTTATAATTAAATTTGATTGTTTTTCGAATTTTTATTATTTCGTTTTTTTTTTGTTTTCTCGCCATTCTTTTCAGCAAATCGACCGTCTTTTGTTTTTGTTTTCTTTTACTGTATTTTAAAAATATACAGAACGTTCATAAATGACAATAAAACAATTTCCTTCAAATTCAAAGTAAAGATTCCAATTTTTCTACATGACCGGGAATCATCTCTAAAAAAAGGAAACTTCCTTCGGTTTGGCAACGTCGCAAGTGATTTTTAAATTTTTTTTTCATTTGTTTTGTTTGTGTTCCACCTTTCCTTCCGCAGTTTATTTTTATTTGTTAATCTACTCAATCTTGCTGCAAATCGATTGTCTTTTATTTTTATTATTTTTTAATTTCATTATTTTTCGTTTTTCTTCGTTCTTTTTATTCAAAAAGATAATCTACTCGATTGTTTTGTAAAATCGATTGTCTTTTGTTTTGTCTTTTTATTATTTCGCTTTCTTTGTTTTGTCGCTATCGTTTTCAACAAATCGATCGTCTTTTGTTTCTCTTTTCTTTAACTTTGTATAATTTTGATGATTTAGTAACAATTTTTTTTTTTTTGGTAACTCTTGAGATTGGGATTTCTGGACTTTACACGTTGGTAACACTGTTTCGACCTCACTTATCAACCTAAGCTCGAAGAGTTTTTTTTACAATACTTACAAACTCACGTAAAAATATAAACGAGCGCCCCACTGGTGAAGTTTCTGTCGAACGCTTCTTGCGCGGCAGAAGTGCCAATGTGGTAACATAAAAATTACTAACACGACTGCGCGTTGGACTCAACCACCTTTCAATCATTTATGAACGCTCTGTACTTTTCTTTTTTTTTTTGTAAATATTCTGAAGGACGCGGAATTTAACTTCCACGGCAGTTTCGCGATTAGCGTTTGTTTTTTTTTCAAAGACAGGGCCGGTTTAATTAATTGCCCCCTCTAATAGTGCTATTTTCATATAAAACAAAAGAAATTATATCTACTGATTTGTGCTGTAAAATCGATAGTCTTTTGTTTTTGTTTTCTTCTACTTCGTATATATTTTTTTAAAATTTATTTCCGAATCTATTGCAGAAATGTAGCAACTCTATAAGCGGAATAACCTGTTGACTAAAATTAGTTTGAATGAACTTTCCACTCTGTACTTTTTTTTTTAGGTTGGCAACTATAGAGTGATTAATAAAATAATTTGTGTTATGAGGTTATGTACGAATTTTAAATATTGTTATACATTTTTAAAACCTTTTTCTTTTGTTTTCTTTGTTTTCCACCTTTCCTTCAGCAGTTTTTTTTTTAAATTTATTAATCTACTGAATCATGCTGTAAAATCGATCGTCTTTTGTTTTTGTTTTCTTCTACTTCGTATATTTTAAAAATATACAGGGCGTTCATAAATAACAATAACAACAATTTCCCTCAAATGCATAAAGAATCCAAATTTTCTATGTAGCATCGGGGACATCCCTAAAAAGGGAAACTCCGCTCGGTTTGGCAACGCCGCAAGTGATTCTAAGGTTCTCTCGAGATTTCAAAACCTAGGGCGTCGTAACTTTGAACGGAAAGTAGCCAATCAAAAAACGGGTTAAGCAGCGCCATCTAGCGTTCGAGTATAGCACTACATGAAACGAATTATTAAATATTTTTTGAGGGCCGTTTAAAATATTTTCGTCCCCTTTTTTTGAGGGGGCCTGGGCATTGCCCTCGAGCTTCGAATGAAGGTTTGAAACAAAAAAAAATGCGAAATGAAACGCGATCAAGAAAAAAATATACAGAACGTTCATAAATGACTGAAAGGAGTTTGAATGAACTTTCCACTCTGTACTTTTTTTTAGGTTGGCAACTATCGAGCGATTAATAAAACAATTTGTGTGATGAGGTTATGTACGAATTTTAAAATACAAAAAATATTGTTATACATTTTTTAAATTTTTTTCATTTGGTTTCTTTGTTTTCCACCTTTCCTTCAGCAGTTTTTTTTTTTTTTTTAATTTATTAATCTACCGAAACGTGCTGTAAAATCGTCTTTTGTTTTTGTTTTCTTCTACTTCGCGTATTTTAAAAATATACAGAACGTTCATAAATGACAATAACAACAATTTCCTTCATTTATGAACGCTCTGTACTTTTCTTTTTTTTTTGTAAATATTCTGAAGGACGCGGAATTTAACTTCCACGGCAGTTTCGCGATTAGCGTTTTTTTTTTTTTTTTCAAAGACAGGGCCGGTTCAATTAATTGCGCGCGAATGCCCCCTCTAATAGTGCTATTTTCATATAAAACAAAAGAAATTATATCTACTGATTTGTGCTGTAAAATCGATAGTCTTTTGTTTTTGTTTTCTTCTACTTCGTATATATTTTTTAAAATTTATTCCCGAATCTATTGCAGGAATAACTTGTTGACTAAAATTAAAATCCCCTATTCAACGTACACTGCAAATTCTATGCAGTCAGCCGTCATTTGTTACTGTCAATTGTTTGATCTGTGATTTAAGTTCAGATTCGGTTAAGTTTAGAGAGTTCAGTGTTAGCGGCTTTATCCATCACGTCGAATATTAATAGGTCGTTCGTGGGGCAGTTCAAATTTGGCACTCAAATGTCACTAACTCTTGATACTCAAAATATCCCTAGTGAGAACTACACAGTTTTATGACGTTTTCCACTAACTCGGTATGTCTTCATCTAATAGGTATTATCACAGGAGACGCAAATACTATAACGAGTGTGCACTAGTGCGGCCAATAGAAGGCGCTATTAGTGAATACCTTTTTCGACAGTTGGCAACACTGCTTAAGATGTCAAAAATATTATTTCATAATTCGAGTTAATAAATAACGCTGCGTTCAAGTATGTTCAATAATACACTCAGAAATGCTTGGAGAAGTATTTATAAGTCGTGGAGCAACGAGCGGTGAGTTAGAAACAGTAAATATAGTAGCAGTTAGTTTTGAGGTTAGAATCACGAACTCACCGTTTTAATTTCCGCTGCAGGTATTTTAGTTTAACTAAGCCGACCAGAAGTTACGATGCCGAAGGAAAGACAACCGTAAGCATATTGAACAGCGAAGCCGACTTAGGATTAATGATAAACGGTTTCAGCCAGGTAAACAAATACCCGTACATTGTTAAACGTTGTTTTAAAAAGTATGTCTAACACAGGTTGGTTTTCGCTTAAACAACGACCTGACAGTGCTTGGCTCAATGGCGATATTTCCCAGGTATTTAACGCAGTCGATTTGTAGACGAGCAAAAAAGAAAATGCTGTTTGTTTTGCCTCAGATCAGTATTGTCCTGGAACGTGCAGACCGTCGACGAAATAAACGATGAGAGCCTGAGTTTATTCACGGTACTGGACCCGAAAATAGATGTCTTAGTGATCGGAGTGGGCGACAAGCTTCACGATTTAAGCATTTACAAGCGACTACACCCCTTTTCCGTCAAGCACAAAATAAACTTCGAAATCTTGCCGACCGAGCAGGCCTGCTCGACCTTCAACTTCTTAAATTCGGAAGGTCGATCCGTCGCGGCCGCTTTAATACCGCCGAAAACCATCGAAGCGACCGACGACGACATAGCAAGATCGAAAGAACGTTACCAGAACTTGTACAAAATATACGAGTAAAAAAATAAACACCTTTATTGAATCTAAACTTTAAACAATCTAATGGTCGATGATGATGAGTTCATCGATGCCCCAGTCCTCGTAGGAATTATCAGGTAAATATCTGCGTATGATGATGGGGATCTTCCTCTGCTTCAGTTCTTTCATTGCGATTTGTAGCGGGTCGGTTTCTCCTTCGAGTTCCACCATCACGGGTGCACACATCGCAATTTGCAGCGCCCTCGTTCCTAGGACTCGCGCGCGTTCGTACTTCGTCATGTACTTGGTTGTGATTCGTTTGTTTTTGGGGACACCTCCTCCGGCCTGTCCCGGTGCTAGAATGTCTATGTTGTCCCCTTCTTCTTCGTGCTGTTCCAAGTCGTCGATGTTTTCATCGTCGACGTCGTCGTCGAAGTCATCTCCGACGTCGTCTCCGTCAAATTCTTCATCCGCCATGCTCACAAATACCAAGTAAATTAGCAAGCAAAGAACTACGTAGCGTACGGAGTTAAACGGAAAGCGAGTTTGGAGGTTAGGTTGAGACAATGACGTGTTAAGTTGAAGACTCGCGTAGACAGAGAGGAATTGATATCAACATAAGAGTGAGAGGGAAACTCACATATATAACCACCATTGCATCTAATTAAGCTTAAATCACGTGATCTAGGATTTGAGCTTGTCTTACTCATAGATACTCGCCATTTTACTCACATGCTGATGTCAATCGAGAATGCAAGAAGCATAGGGCACGGCGAGTCTAACTTTACTACGTCGTTGGGTTGTGATGGATACGGCGTTGCCAACTGAGTTTTTTTATTCTTAAATTAATTTCTAACAATGACATTCTCTTAATTAACAAGGAAAACTAAGAAGCGCTTCACAAGAAATAGATAAATAGATGCACTATTAATTTTAATTAGAGTTAATTTAAATCGGAGCACAGAGTAAACAAAAGCAGATAGGAAACTAACGCCATCTGTGAATATTCTGCTCAGGTAGCGCAATTCCATTTCTCTCGTGAGCAGTGTTGTCAACCTAAGGAATGAATCCCTTTTCAAATCATTAGTGACCAAGAAATTTTTCCCGTAAAAAAGGGGATTAAAAAATTTTTTTTGTGAAAAAAGCAGGAAACTTCTAGACGGCTTAAAGTAGTTCTTTTATGTAGAATGAAATCCACCGTCTATTGAGCAAAATTTCAACTGACGGTCACTTCTGGATGGTAACAAAAAATAACTTGACAATGACATTCGACTACTCGTTTTGTTAAAACATGGCGAACGTCTTTACGGAGGTGATTCACCAGCTATTTCCCGCATTGCGAGAGATAAATAAGAAAATGTCACTTGTCATCTCATCAGTAAAAGACGAAATGAATTATATTTGTGTGAGATATCGAACAGCGCTATCTAGTGCAGCTTTTCTTTTAAGAATCTACTGGCCATGTGGAAGGCAGTTCTTTCCATTTTGCATGTTGTTCCCTTTTTTTAATCTACTACTGAATTGTGCTCTAAAGTCGATTGTTTTTTGTTATTTCATTTCAATTAAATCTATTAATTGTCTTTTGTTTTTATTATTTTTTTTAATTTGATTATTTTTTAATTTTTATTATTTTGTTTCAAGATTCTTTTAAAAAAAAAAAATTTTTTTTCAATTTATCATTAATTTGCGCTGCAAAATCGATCGTCTTTTGTTTTTGTTTTCTTCTACCTCGTGTATTTTAAAAATATATATAAATGACAATAACGAATAGATTTCAATTTTTCTACCTGACATCGGGGACATCCCTAAAAAGGGAAACTCCGCTCGGTTTGGCAACGCCGCAAGTGATTCTGAGGTTCTCTGGAGATTTCAAGCCGTCGTAACTTCGAACGGAAAGCAGCCAATCAGAAAACGGGTTAATCAGCGCCATCTAGTCTTTGAGAATAGCACTACACGGAACGAATTATTAAATATTTCTTGAGGGCCGTTTAAAATATTTTCGCCCCAATTTTGGAGGGGGCCTGGGCATTGCCCTCGAGCTTCGGATGAAGGTTTGAAACAAAAAAAAATGCGAAATGAAACGCGATCAAGAAAAAATTATACAGAACGTTCATAAATGACTGAAAGGAGTTTGAATGAACTTTCCATTCTGTACTTTTTTTTAGGTTGGCAACTATCGGGCGATTAATAAAACAATTTATGTTATGAGGTTATGTACGAATTTTAAAATACAAAAAATATTGTTACACATTTTTTAAATCTTTTTTATTTGGTTTCTTTGTTTTCCACCTTTCCTTCAAGTTTTTTTTTTTTTAATTTATTAATCAACTGAATCGTGCCGTAACATCGATCGTCTTTTGTCTCTGTTTTCTTCTACTTCGTGTATTTTAAAAATATACCGAACGTTCATAAATGACAGTAACAACAATTTCCACCTTTCCGTCCGCAGTTTTTTTTTTATTTATTAATGTACTCAATCGTGCTGTAAAATCGATCGTCTTTTGTTTTTGTTTTCTTCTACTTCGGTTTAGCAACGCCGCAAGTGATCTTTTTAAATTTTTTTCATTTGTTTTCTTTTTGTTCCACCTTTCCTTCCGCAGTTTATTTTTATTTGTTAATCTACTCAATCGTGCTGTAAATCGATTGTCTTTTGTTTTTATTATTTTTTAAATTTTATTAATGATTTTTTTTTAATTTCATTTTTTTTTTGTTTTTCTTCGTTCCTTTTATTCAAAAAGATAATCTACTCGATTGTTTTGTAAAATCGATTGTATTTTGTTTTTCTTTTTATTATTTCGTTTTCTTTGTTTTGTCGCTATTGTTTTCAACAAATCGATCGTCTTTTGTTTCTCTTTTCTTTAACTTTTTCGGCATGTTTCAACAGATAGTTCTGTTGAATGCCTTTTACAATCGAGTGTACAACAAAACACGAAACAAAATTCAAAAAACAATAAAAATATAAGACAATCGATTTTATGGGACGACTCGGTAGCTTAATAAATTAAAAAAAAAAAACTGTTTGGAAGGAAAGGTGACAAAAGAAAGAAAACAAACGAAGAAAATTAAAAAAATACATAAGATAAAAAAAACAAAAACAAAAGACAATTAGGCAAATTCACAAATTAAAACAAGTGAAAAAAGACTTTCGGCATGTTTGAACAATTCTTTTTTTTTTAAATTAATCTATTGAATCGTGCTGTAAAATCGATCGTCTTTTGTTTTTATTATTTTTTAAATTTTATTACTACGCACTTTTTAAATTTTCTTTTTATTCAAAAAAATAATTACTCGATTATCTTGTAAAATCGATTGTCTTTTGTTTTTATTGTTATAATTTTTTTTATATGATTGTTTTTGAATTTTGATTATTTCGTTTCTTTGTTTTGTCGCCATTGTTTTCGACAAATCGACCGTCTTTTGTTTCTCTTTTCTTTAACTTTGTATAATTTTGATGATTTAGTAACAAATTTTTTTTTTTGGTAACTCTTGAGGGATTTCTGGACATTACACGTTGGTAACACTGTTTCGACCTCACTTATCAACCTAAGCTCGAAGAGTTTTTTTTTACAATACTTACAAACTCACATAAAAATATAAACAACAGCGCCCCACTGGCGAAGTTTCTGTCGAACGCTTCTTGCGCGACAGAAGTGCCAATGTGGTAACATAAAAATTACTAACACGTCTGCGCGTTGGACTCAAGCACCTTTCAATCATTTATGAACGCTCTGTACTTTTCTTTTTTTTTTTTTTTGTAAATATTCTGAAGGACGCGGAATTTAACTTCCACGGCAGTTTCGCGATTGGCGTTTGTTTTTTTTTTTCATTCACAGACAAGGCCCGGTTCAATTAATTGCGCGCGAATTTGTTTAGAGTCATTGAATGCCCCTCTAAACAACGAAACCTTGGCACTATCCATTTTTCATTGTAGACTTTCCTTTCACACACAATCTCATTCTCTCGCGAAGGCGAGTGCCTTTGAGAGGCCTAATTAAACCGCACAAAAAAAAAACAGAAGCGTAATTTCATGGGTTACGTAAACTATCGGCCTTGATAGAAAGAAGATTAGAAGGATGGAACAAAAAAAGACAAACAAACTAGTTTTTGGGAGTTCGAAGGAGGGGAGACGGAAATTACAGAAATTTGTGTGCCTATATCTACTTTCACTGCTACACTTTAATTCACTTAACACAAAAGGAATTTTCTAATTTAAAAAAAAATGAATCACTAATCACCGCCGCCTAAATCTCCTAGTTAATTTTATTGCGCAAGCGACATTGTTTCCTCAGCAATTTTTGCTATTAGGTCTATCTCGTTCTATCGAACACAAGACAAACCTGACATTTCAGCTTATGCAAGAAACCCCCTACCACCCACCCTACCTTCAAACTGAAAGTCAACCTATCGTTTGGACAAAACTATTTTAAATAGTGCCTAACTTCGATCTAAGAAGGATCAAGTTCGAAAACCACCGGTGAGTTTTTAACAACAAAAAAAAAAAAGAAAAGAAAAACAAAAGGCGACGCGTGCGATTTTTCTGTGTCGGGTGCGTCCATAACGCGTTCAAAATTATACTTAGGTATTCCCAAATTTAATCGTCAATCGCGTTTAAAAAAAAAGCGCGTCGTCGATTTTCGAAGCGACGATCTCTTTCGAATTTTCCCTTGATAGTTCGACTCTTTTGTTTATTCAACCGTTCCAGTAATTTTTAATTAATTTTTTTTAACATACGCGTGTGAATTACGAAACTTTCGTTTCAAGACGAAAACGACGCAGGTGTTAAAAAATTAAATCAACGTAAGCTTTGCATTTGTCTAATCGACATTCTTTTGTTTGTTTGTCGTCAGTTAGTTGGTTTCTTTTGTTTCTGAATCGAACTGCTATTTTGTTTCTACTGATCGATAGTCTTTTGCTTCTAATCGACAGTGTTTTGTTTTTCACAGTATTTTATTAATTTTTTTAAATAATTAATTGTCATTTTTACTTAGGTACTAACAAAAATCGAGAGAGGGGTGGAGGGCAGACATTCAATTGTTTTAATCTGAAATGTGAAAATCTGATAACGCTTAAGTAAAAAAAATCTAAATTTTCCAATCGATGGTTTTTAATTTTTCTAGTTTCTTAATCAATGGTCTTTTGTTTCTAACGGAGTAACTTTTGACAGCCTAATCGATAATCGTTTATTTCTAATCGAATGTTGTTTATTTAATCGGCAGTCTTTTGTTTACCTATTCGACAGCTTTTTTTTTATCTAATCGACAGTCTTTTGTTTATCTAATCGCCTTTTTTTAAATCTAATCGACATTCTCCTTTTTATGCAATCGACAGTCTTTTGCCTTTTCTATTCAACGCTCTCTTCCATTAGAACGTTGTTTTCTTTGCTTCTACAATCGATAGTGTTTTGTTTCATAGTAATTTATTGATTATTAACTTTTCTTTAGATGGCAATGAAAAATCCGCGCCGTTATTCGATTGTTTTAAGCTAAGACAGTCGCGTTTAATCGGGAGTCTTTTGTTTACCTATTCGACAGCTTTTTTTTATCTAATCGACAGTCTTTTGTTTATCTAATCGCCTTTTTTTTAATCTAATCGACATTCTCTTTTTTATGCAATCGACAGTCTTTTGTTTATCTAATCGACAGCCTTTTGTTTATCTAATCGACCTTCTCTTTTTTATGTAATCGACAGTCTTTTGTTTATCTAATCCACAGTTTTTTGTTTAACTAATCCACAGTCTTTTGTTTAACTAATCCACAGTCTTTTGTTTAACTAATCGACAGCTTTCTTTGTATCTAATCGACAATCTTTTGTTTATCTAATCGACTTTTTTTTACCTAATCGACAGTCTTTTGTTTATCTAATCGACATTCTCTTTTTTATGTAATCGACAGTCTTTTGTTTATCTAATCCACAGTATTTTGTTCATCTAATCCACTGTCTTCTGTCTTTTCTATTCAACAGTCTCTTGTCTCCATTAGAACGTTGTTTTCTTTGCTTCTACAGTCGATAGTGTTTTGTTTCATAGTAATTTATTGATGATTAACTTTTCTTTAGATGGCAATGAAAAATCCGCGCCGATATTCGATTGTTTTAAGCTAAGACGGTCGTATTTATTCAAATTAAAACTTTAAAAAAATCTTTTGTTTCTAATTGGCAGCCTTTTATGTTCATAATCGATAGTCTTTTGTTTTTGTTTGTTTCATAATCGACGGTCTTTTGTTTTTCTAATCGACAGTCTTTTGTTTATCCAATCGCCTTTTTTTTATCTAATCGCCTTTTTTTAATCTAATCGACATTCTCTTTTTTATGCAATCGACAGTCTTTTGTTTATCTAATCGACAGCCTTTTGTTTATCTAATCGACATTCTCTTTTTTATGTAATCGACAGTCTTTTGTTTATCTAATCCACAGTCTTTTGTTTAACTAATCGACAGCCTTCTTTTTATCTAATCGACAATCTTTTGTTTATCCAATCGACTTATTTTACCTAATCGACAGTCTTTTGTTTATTTAATCGACATTCTCTTTTTTATGTAATCGACAGTCTTTTGTTTATCTAATCCACAGTCTTTTGTTTAACTAATCGACAGCCTTCTTTTTATCTAATCGACAACCTTTTGTTTATCCAATCGACTTATTTTACCTAATCGATAGTCTTTTGTTTATTTAATCGACATTCTCTTTTTTATGTAATCGACAGTTTTTTTTTGTCTAATCCACAGTCTTTTGTTTATCTAATCGACTGTCTTTTGTCTTTTCTATTCAACACTCTTCAACTTTTCTTTAGATGGCAATGAAAAATCCGCGCCGTTATTCGATTGTTTTAAGCTAATTCAAATTAAAACTTAAAAAAATCTTTTGTTTCTAATTGACACCCTTTTATGTTCATAATCGATAGTCTTTTGTTTTTGTTTGTTTCATAATCGACGGTCTTTTGTTTTTCTAATCGACAGTCTTTTGTCTTTCTAATCGACAGTCTTTTGTTTTCTAATCGACAGTCTTTTGTTTTTCTAATCGACAGTCTTTTGTTTCACTAAATAAAAGTCTCTTGTCTTCATTAGAACGTTTCTTTCTTTGCTACTATAATCGATAGTGTTTTGTTTCATAGTAATTTATTGATTATTAACTTTTCTTTAGTTGGCAATGAAAAATCCGCGCCGATATTCGATTGTTCTAAGCTAAGGCAGTCGTGTTTATTCAAATTAAAACTTGAAAAAAAATTATCTTTTGTTTCTAATTGACAGCCTTTTATGTTCACAATCGATAGTCTTTTGTTTTTCTAAACAACAGTCTTTTGTTTTTGTTTGTTTTTCTAAACAACAGTCTTTTGTTTTCGTTTGTTTTTCTAACCGACGGTCTTTTGTTTTACTAAATAATAGTCTCTTGTCTCTATCAGAACGTTCTTTTTTTCTTTGCTTCTATAATCGATAGTATTTTGTTTCATAGTGATTTATTGATTATTAACTTTCCTTTAGTTGGTATTTTTTTGTTTCTATAGAGGACATTCTTTTGTTTTTCTAATCGACAGTCTTTTGTCTTTAGAATCGACAGCCTCTTGTTTGTCTGTTCGACACTCGTTTTTTTTTTTGTGTAATCGGCAGTCTTTTGTTTATCTAAGCGAGAGACTTTTGTTTTTCTAAACGACAGTCTCTTGTCTGTATTAGAACTTTTTTCGATAATGTTTCGTTTCATAGTGATTTATTGATTGTTCAATTGTTAAAAAAAAAAGAAGAACGCAATTTTTTCAAACAATAATAAAATAAATGAATAAAAAAACGTTACAATTTTCTAATCGACCGTCTTTTGTTTTTAGCCGATGGTTCTTAACTTTTAGTTTGTTTTTTCTTTCTCTCTTAGAATCGACAGTCTTTTGTTTTGTTTTGTTTTACCGACACTCTTTCGCGTTTGCTGTTGAAATAATTCAAATAACAGATCGATTGTCTTTCGTTTTTAGTCGATGGTGTTTTGTTTTTAACCGATCGCTTTTTGTTTTTTTTTTCTTTTTATTTTTTTTATCAACGGCGTTTTGTTTTTGCTGCTGAAATAACTCAAATAACAGACGAAAATTAAATACGCAAGTGGGAACAAATGACGCTCAATTTATATTTCTGTCAAAATTTATTTTAAAAACAAGAGAACCATCAACAGAAACACTGTTTTGTTTGACGGTGTTTTATTTTACTCTAACGGACATTTTTTTTTCCTGTTTCTGATCAGCAGCCTTTTGTTTCTTCGTCGATAGTGTGTTTTGTTTCTGTAATACGTAATGTGTATATCGACTGTCAATTTTTTATTTATTAGACAATGTAAAACCGCCGCCTACCTTCGATTGTTTTCAAATTAAAATCTAAAAAACCACTTCTTAAATAAAACGAAATAAATTTCGATAAACTTTTGTTTTTGATCGAATACTTTTTTGTTCGTCTGTTTTTAGTCGATGGTCTTTTGTTTTTAAACGCCAGTCTTTTGTTTTTGCCATTGTAATAACAACACGACGCTCAATTGTTTCATATTTACGTCAAAAAAAAAAAAAAGAAAAACGTTGCAATACTTCCGTCGATTTGTTTTCGATATTTATTTTATTTTCGTCGACTTTTTACCCGTTTTACTGATTGGTGGTGCTCTATTGTGTTTAACAAGTCAAAAGACAGTTGAACGCGACTGATCTTTTTTACATGCCCAACGAAAGCGGATCGTTTGCGCAACGAGTTTGTAAAACGATGAATCGTTCAACCTAGAAAGAGACAGAAAAAAAAGTGGAACTCATCGAATCAGCTATTTTTTACATAACGCGTTAAATCTTGCGCGAAGCAATAATTTAGAATTTAGGAGTGCGCACATTAATCAAGTAAGCGGACTTTCTCGTCTTCATAAATATTACACCGGCGGCGTTGGTGACGTAAAAAACAAGAAACAATTGCGAAACGCGCGAAGATTGCGTTTGGGGCGATGGAAAATTGACAAAACTCAAATGAGTTTAAAAATGTCAAGGAGCGCGAGTCGTTAAATTATTAAAATTCGTAGAATTTAAAATGAGAATTAGGTTTTTCTTTATCCTTTTCTTTTATTTGACTGCAGTGTTGCCACAACACTATTAAGAACTGCAGGAAATTTCGAGCAAGTTTTTAACAAATTCAAATCAATTAGATACTGCTTTTAATTGCAAAGTTGTCAAGAATCACTGTTTGAGTTGGCAGTACTGGATTTATTTTTAAATGTTACATCAAGTGTAACTTCCGGTTATTAACGGCTTGACACTGACAGCCATCACCTTACAAGCATCATTTGACGTTTCAAATTCAAGTTAAAACGCAACCACAAAACCTGTAATCTGTCACTACGCAGAGTTACGTCAAGTAAACCAACAAAACATAAATCCGGTTGCAGTGTTGCAAATAGTCGAATCAGAAATGCTCTTAATTGTATTGCCAACTCAAACAGTTATTCTTGACCACTTTGCATAACCACAAATGTCAAAACCTTCACTCATTGCGTATTCGTACGTAAATGAAAAGTTCAAGAATAAATTACTTACTTACTTACTTTAAAAATGTCAAAAATTAAAAAAAATTAAATCAAGATAGATCCGTTCCATGGACATTATCGTTAAAGATCATTAAAATTTGGTTCCATAGACATTATCGTTAAAGATCTATTCCATGGACATTACAATAGTAAATCGCGTTAAAAATGAATGTTTCAGACAAATAACATAACCATAAACGACGAAACTGCAACTTCTATGAAACAGTCGTCAGATGGCGCTAGGATTTTTACTTTCCATTCTGTTTTTGACGAATAACATAACCAGTGCTCACATATCAAAGCACTTTTTCATTGCTGCCAAACGTTAAAATCATCAATTTTTTTTCCAATTGATCAAACAAATGTCCTTTTTATTAAAAAAAATAAGTCAGGCACGTTTTATGCAATTAAATCCAATATGAGAAGTTTTGCTTTCGACAAATAATATAACCACAAACGTCAAAACCATCAATTCATTGTTGCCAACCGTATTCGTACGTAAATATTTAAGAACAAATTACGTACTTGAGAAATGTCAAAAAGTTTAAAAAAAATTAAATCAAGAAAGATCCGAAAGATCATTAAAGTTTAGTTCCATGGACGTTATCAATAAAGATCCATTCCATGGACGTTATCATTATAATTCGCGTTTCTGGCAAGTAACATAACCGCAAATGTCAAAACGTATTTTGCAAACGTCAAAAAGATTCAAAAAAGTGTAAAATCAAGAGAGTTGACATAAAATTTTAAAGAAATTGAATATCGTTTTAAAGAATGGAAAGTCACCCATTTTTTTTTATTTGATCAAACAAATGTCTTTTTATTTTAAATTTTATATTTTGAAGATAAGTGAGGCACGTTTTATAAATGCATAGAATTATAAGTAAAATACGTTTTTGACAACCACAAACGTCAAACCTTAACTGCAACTTCTATGAAAAGTCGTCAGGTGGCGCCACTACACCTACAACCGCCAAGCAGTACAAGCAGTCGTGATGCGGTTCCAACCGGAAGCCAATTCAATTTTGGACAACGGCTGTGGAAGCCTCCAAGTTAAAATTTTATCGTTTCATTTTGGTTTCTGTTTTTCATTTGTTTTTTTTTTCCTAATTTGTGAATGTAACTTGACAAATGTCAAAAAGTTAAAAAAAAAATTTAAATCAAAAAAGTTCCCGCTCCATGGACATTATCATTACAGTTTAGTTCCGTGGACGTTATCATTAAAGATCCATTCCATGGACATTATCAATATAATCCGCGTTTAAAAATGAGCGCTTTTGACAAGTAACATAACCAAAAATGTCAAAACGTATTAGGCAAACGTCAAAAAGATTTAAAATAGTGTAAAATCAAGAGAGTTGACATAAAATTTTAAAGAAATTGAATATCGTTTTAAAGAATGGAAAGTCACCAATTGTTTTTTCATTTGATCAAGCAAATGTCTTTTTTATTTAAAATTTTATAATTTGAGGATAAGATAAGTCAGGCACGTTTTATAAATGCATACAATTATAAGTGAAATACGTTTTTGACAACCGCAAATGTCAATTCAATTTTGGACAAACAAATGTCTTTTTTATTTTAAATTTTATACCTAATTTGTTTTGTCAGGCATGTTTTATAAATACATACAATTAAGTGAAATACGAGAAGTTTCGTTTCTGACGAATGACATAACCACAAATATCAGAACCTTAACTGAACTTCTATAGAGTAGATGTCAGATGGCGCCACTGTAGGTAGGATTTTTTTTTTTAATTATTTTTATTATTATTTTCTATTTAACTGTCCAGACCCTGACGTGAAATGAACAGCTTTTGTTTCTGACAGATAACAAAGCAATGCCCTTAGTATATAAAAACGTTCTTTCATTGCTGCCAACCTTATTCGTTCCTATTATGAAATATTCGGGGAAAACTGACACATTTCAAAAATGAAAAAACGTGTAAAAATTATTATGATAATGTACCCCTAAATTCCTCGATAATAAACAAAAGAATCCCTAGATTGAGGGAGAAAAATCCCGCATTGGCAACACTGGTTGAATTAAAAAACAAACCGATGAGCTATCGATGATTAATTATGAATGTTGATTGAAGCAAAAGTAATTTTTCTTATTTCATTTAATCCAGCAGGCAAAATGATGAATTGAAACGTAAAAGTAGGTTTTGATGACGTTTGCATTTTTAATGAATGCGATTAGCTCCTCGGTGAATAAAAAAACGTGCCATCAAAACAGCCGTGACTGACTTCGCTTTCGTATCGAAACTCGCGCGCCATTTCTGGGGAATTAAAGGCGGTAAATTCAAATTGAATATTGAAAGTAACCACTGTCCTTTTGTTTAAAATGTCGTAAATAGTTGCATGTTAAATGAAATTGAGTTTTTACACATTCCCATTCTCGCTCAACTATTTGTCATTGTCATGCCTACGCTCTTTTTTTTTTAATTATTCATAACTTATACTTTCTTTAAGCCAAAAGAAAAAAGAAAAAAAGAAAAAAGAAGGACAAGGTCGACACAGAACTAGCGGCGTTCACGTTCACGTTCACGTAAAATGCGGAAATGTAAATTGTGTGTGTGTAATTTATTATAATAGGAATTTAATTGTTAAAAAAGACGATTATTACAACAGCTCAGCAGAATTCTACATACATAGAGCGTGTTTACGTATAACGCAGCCCTGAATAAAAGTCTATGTGATTTGAAACAATGAAGATTTCCTGATAGAACGAAATTGTGTTTAGTCATCGGGCGTGAATGATTTCGCAGATTTTAAGCCGGCAGGATACTTGAGAAAATGACACGCGATTTTTTTTTATTGCCAACACGGCCCTGAGGAATATAATTTCGCAGCATTAAAATTAATTGCTCAAAATAACTTCGAGTTGTTCAACCGAGATGAAATCTCTTTCTTGGCTTTAGAGGAACGAAATGAGGCACGTCATCCTTTTGCTGTCGATCGCATCGACGTCGCTGGCTTACTCTGGAGGGGCCCCCACAGAGGTGTGCGAGGATATGACCCCCAAACATCCGGCGGCCCCCCAGGAGAAACGGTTTCCGTACAGCGTCACAGTCAACAAGGACGAAGTCAAATTGGGGGAGACCGTGGAGATTACCATCGCCGGGAAGCCCTACAAGGGCTTCTTTTTGCAAGTCAGGGATGGAGATAAGGCCGTCGGGTCGTTCAAGATCCCAGACGATCATAAGTACGCGAAAGCCATCTCCTGTTTCGGTGGAAAAACGGTAATGACCATGACAGTTCGGGGAAGTACCCCGGTCCTTTCATTTTTCTTTTCACTTCTGGACAACATAATCCAAATAAATTCATTAAGTTGCATTAAATAACAACGAGGAGGGAAAAATCGATATACAGAGTGAGCAAAAATATGAAACAAAAAACAAACGAATTCAGATTGTTGTTGCTTTTTTAACGTGCGATAAAATGATTGATCTGTCATCTTTTTTTTATTATTATTATTATTAGTCTGCTGCTACACACAAGAATTCGGCAGGGAAGAAAACCCTGACGCTCAACTGGACCCCGCCACGAGGTGGCGCTGCCAAGACCTACACCGTTTAGTAAGCATCCCGCATTTTTTTCCCTCTGTTTTTCTTGTGAGTTAATTACGTTTTTGTTTTCTTTTTTCAGTGTGACAGTGGCTGAAGACGGGGCAGTCTACTGGGTGAGAAAACCGACCGCAACCATCAAGGTCAGCAAATAATCGGACGTTAATTAACATCGAAGCCACGAGCGACGTTTCAAATTGACGGCATTTTTGTAGATAAAATTGAACATAATAAATTAGTTTTTTTTTTAATATAAAAATATAAATTGATTATAAAACGACGGAATCGAAATTGAATCTACTTTATATACAGAGCGGGTAAGAACGATGTGGTCTGTCATTCCGTTCACGTGCGCGGTTCATTACCATTATAGATTATTTCCATGGACATTATAATTAAAGATCCCTACCAAGGACTTTATCATTGCAGCTCCATTCATAGACATCATCATTATAGACCTCTTTAAAGACGAACTTTATAAATTAAAAAAAAAATGTTGTACAACATAAATTACGACGTAAGCGTTTTAGTTTCTGTAAATTGAACTTCTGTGGGGAAATTATAATCTTAAAAAAAAACAGTTGCCCAGTCAAACACTTTCCGCTTTTGTGTTTGCTTCCATCCTCCTTCTTCTTCTTATTTTAAAGGAAACGTTTTATCAAAATAAAAGAATGTTTGACAGGTACAGCCCTTCGCATCGTAAGTGCTACAACTTGACAGTTCTGTGAGCCTTGTACCATAAGGTTTTGAGGGTGAGGTTTGCGCATTTTAGGAGCACATGGCTGTACATAACCTCAATAATCGAAGATTTTAGGAAATAAAAATTAATAAGAGAACCGATTCGTTCTTAAATCAAATCTTCAGGAATAAAATAAGCATTTGCAAAATGTCAAAATGTTTAAAAAAAAAAGTAAAATCAAGAAAGATCCATGGACGTTATCATTAAAGTTTCGATCCATGGACATTGTCATTAAAGATCCATTTCATGGACACCATGGACGTTAACATTAAAGTTTCGAACCATGGACATTACTATTAAAAATCTATTCCATGGACATTATCATTATAGTTTGCTTTAAAAGTGAACATTATTTCATATTAAGAAACGTTGTACGACATTAAACATTGTAGTAATTTTGAAAAATCAATTGTCTAGACGTAATTATTTCGTTAATTACTTTCTTTTATTTCTTCCGCCTTTTTAATTTTTGTTTTTTTCTTTCATTTCCTTCTGCGTTCCCTACTTAAAAAAATGTTTTATTAAAATAAGAGAAAGTCTCTGACAGACACATAACCTTAAACGTCAAAAATTCTACGAAATTGAACTTCTGTGTGGAAATTAAAACATGAAAGGTTTTGTTTCTGATGAATAACATAACCACAAATGCCAAAATCTTCAAACATGTTTATTTTTTGTTTGTGAATAAATGAAATATTCGGAAAAAAATTAGACGTTTGGAATATGTCAAAAAGATTTAAAGAATTTATAAACAAGATCCACACCATGGACATCATCATTAAAGTTTCGTTTCATGGACATTATCGTTAAAGATCCATTCCATGGACGTTATCAATATAAATTTGGAAATGTCAAAAACTTTAAGGAATTTATAAACAAGAAAGATTCACACCATGGTCATCATCGTCATCAAAGTGTCGTTTCATGGACATTATCGTTAAAGATCCATTCCAAGGACATTATCTATATAAATTTGGAAATGTCAAAAAGTTTAAGGAATTTAAAAACAAGAAAGATTCACACCACGATCATCATCGTCATCAAAGTTTCGTTTCACGGACAATATCGTTAAAGATCCATTCCAAGGACATTATCAATATAAATTTGGAAATGTCAAAAAGTTTAAGGAATTTATGAACAAGAAAGATTCACACCATGGACATCAACATCATCAAAGTTTCGTTTCAATGGACATTGTCAACATAAATTTGGAAATGTCAAAAAGTTTAAGGAATTTTTAAACAAAAGAGATCCACCCTATGGACATTATCACTTTTCGTTCCAACGTCACTATCATTATAAATCTTTTTAAAAATGAACGTTTCTGACAAATAATACAAATTGGTCAGGAATCACTGTTTGAGTTGGCAGCCGTCACTTTACAAGCGTCATTTGACATTTCAAATTCAAATTAAAGCGCTAATTTTTATTCACATAACCTACAATCTTATCACTGTTCTGGGTTACGTCAAATAGATCATCTATAAGGAGCGGATTGGTACGACTGGGCGTGAGTTGGCGGACCTGGGGAGACATTCGGTTGGCGACACTGCGGACGGGGAAGGACGGAACGGCGACGATGGCGGGGGGATTCCTTGTTCAACTGGCGTTGTGTTTGAAGTATGACGTTGGCAATGGCGTTTTGATGTTTTATTAAAAATTTAGAATAACACAACAGTGTTGCAAATAGTGAAATAAAAAATACTCTTAATTGCACTGCCAACTCAAATAGTTAATCTTGACTGTTTTGTATAGTCTCAAATCACATAACCTTCACTCATTGCTGCCAACCGCGTTCGATCATAAATGAAAAATTCGGGAAAAAGTTACGCATAAAACGATCCACGCCATGGACGTTATCATTAAAGATCCATTCCATTATGAATCTTTTTAAAAATGAACGTTTGTGACAAGTAACATAACCACAAATGTCAAAATCTTCATTCATTGTTGCCAACCGTATTCGTTCGTAAATAAAAAATATAAAATCAAGAGAGAAGACATAAAAATTGAAGAAAATTGAATATCAGTTTTGAAGAATTAACAACAAACGCTTTTAATATTATTATTATTTTTTTAATTTTGTAATAGAAACATTAAGGTAAGTTAGGCACGTCTTATCAATACATCCGTTAAATAAAATTTGAGGTTTGGTTTCCGACAAATAACATAACCACAAATGTCAATACCTTAACTGCAATCAATATCTGGGGAGTGGCCGTCAGATGGCGCCACTACAATTACGATGTTTATTTTCCAAGCCATGATGTGAAGTGAACAGTTTTTGTTTTGCTGTCTGGCAAATAACATAAACACTACCCATATATCAAGACATTCTTTCATTGCTGCCAACCGTAAAAATCATCAATTGTTTATTTTTATTTTAATTTTATAATATGAAGATTAAGATAAGTCAGGAACGTTTTATAAAATTGAATCAAATATGAGAAGTTTTGTCCTTGGCAAATAACATAACCACAAATGTCTACCTTCAATTCATTGCTGACAACCGTATTCGTTCGTAAATGAAACATTCGAGAATGAATTACGCACATACTTAGAAAACAACAAAAAGTTTAAAGTATTCAAAATCAAGAAATATTCGCTCCATGGACATTATAATTAAAGTTTAGTTCCATGGACATTATCATTAAAGCCTAGTTAAATGGACATTATTATTAAAGATCCATTCCATGGACATTATCATTATAACTCGCGTTAAAAATGAACGTTACTGGCAAATAACATAATTACAAATGTCAAAACGCATTTAGAAAATGTCAAAGTTTTTAAAAAATGTAAAATCAAGAGATGATCTAAATATTAAAAAAATTGAACGACGTTTTAAAGAACGAAAAAATCACCAATTTTTTTTCAATTGACAAAACAAATGTTTCTCATTTTTTTTAAATTTTAAATGAAGATTAAGATAAGCCAGGCACATTTTATATAATTAAATCCTAAAATGAGAAGTTTTGCCTCTGTCAAATAACATAACCACAAATGTCAAAACCTTTAATTCATTGCTGCCAACTGTATACGTTCGTAAATGAAATATTCAAGAATAAATTACGCACATACTTGGAAAACATCAAAAAATTTAAAATATTTAAAATCAAGAAATATTCGCTCCATGGACATTATCATTAAAGATCTAATCCATGGACTTTTATCATTATAATTCGCGCTAAAAATTAACGTTTCTGACCCACAAACGACAAAATCTTAACTACAACTTGTTGGAATAGTCGTCAGATGGCGCCACTACAACTAAGATTTTTACTTTTCGTATAGCTGTCCAGTGTTTAGCCCCGAAGTGAAATGAACAGTTTTTGTTTTTGACAAATAACATAGCCAATGCCGACATATCAAAGCATTTTTTCATTGCTACCAAACGTTAAAATCTTCATTCTTTTTTTATTCGACCAAATGTCTTTTTTAAAATTTTATAATATGAAGATTAAGATAAGTCAGGAACGTTCTATACAATTAAATCAAGTACGAGAAGTTTCCTCTTTGGCAAATAACTTAACCACAAACGTCAAAGCCTTCAATTCATTATTCATTCGTAATTATTCAAGAATAAATTACATACTTGAGAAATGTCAAAAAGTTTAAAAAAATTTAAATCAAGAAAGATCCGCTCCATGGACATTATCATTAAAATTTAGTTCCGTGGACGTTATCATTAAAGATCTATTCCATGGACATTATCAATATAATCCGCGTTAAAAATGAGCGTTTCTGAAAAGTAACATAACCACAAATGTCAAAAAGTTATTAAAAAACGTAAAATCAAGAGAGTTGGCATAAAAATTTAACAAAATTGAATATCATTTTAAAGAATGGAAAAACATTAAAAATCATATTTTTTTTTTATATGATCAAATAAATGTCCTTTTATAGAATTAAATCCAATATGAGAAGTTTTATCTTTGGTAAATATCATAACCACAAACGTCAAAGCCTTCAATTCATTGTTGCCAACCGTATTCGTTCGTAATTAATCAAGAATAAATTACATACAGCTGAAATCAATAAAAACGGGAAATGTCAAAAAAAATTGGCACGTTTTTTTCAGTTTTTCCATTGTGTGAACATGATTTTATTAGAAATAGGTTAGAATTATTTTGACGGCATGTCAGTTTTTATATAAATATATATATAAATTCACATTTGGAAAAATTTCATTTCCCGTTTTTTTTGACTTCAGCTGTACTTGAGAAATGTCAAAAAGTTTTAAAAAAATTTAAATCAAGAAAGATCTGCTCCATGGACATTATCATTAAAGTTTAGTTCCATGGACGTTATCAATAAAAATCCATTCCATGGACGTTATCATTATAATTCGCGTTAAAAATGAGCGTTTCTGACAAGTAACATAACCACAAATGTCAAAACGCATTTGGCAAACGTCAAAAAGTTTTAAAAGATGTAAAATCAAGAGAGTTGGCATAAAAATTAAAAAAAAAAATTGGTTTTAAAGAATGGAAAGTCACCAATTTTTTTTTTCATTTGATCAAACAAATGTCTTTTATTTTAAATTTTATAATTTTAAGATTAAGATAAGTCAGGCACGTTTTATAAATACATACAATTATAGGACAATCACAAAAATCAGAACTTTAACTGCAACTTCTATAGAGAAGACGCCAGATGGCGCCACCGTAACTAGGATTTTTACTTTCCATTTAACTGTCCAGGCCCTGACGTGAAATGAACAGCTTTTGTTTCTGACAAATAATAAACCAATGCCCATAATATATAAAAACATTCTTTCATTGTTGCCAACCGTATTCGTGCCTATTATGAAATATACAGGGAAAACTGATGCACTTGGGAAATGAGTAAACGTGTAAGAAATGTAAAATCAAGAAATGTCGTTTTGAACAATGGAAAATCAACAAATCTTTTTTTCATTCGAACAAGTTATTTTGTTTTATTAATTTTTTTCTTTCTTTTTAGAGCGAGAACTGTTTTTTTACAAACCGATTTTTGGATTTTCTTTGAACAAATTTTTTTGTTTTATATTTTTTTCCTAGAACAAAGTGTTTTCTTCTTCTTGTTTCTCCTTGCAATTTCGAAAAATGTCGAATTATTTTCTTTTCTCCCTTTTGTTTTGCTTTTTGCACACAGCTTATTTATTTATTTGTTAGCCTCGTTCCTTGCACTTTCTAAAACTCCTTTTTTTTTAACTTAAATTCGTATTGCATTCCGGTTTTATTTCGACGATTCCTTGATTTCCTTCTTTATTTCTTTGATTAGATGTTTTTGCTGTATCTGAGGTCACTTCTTATTAAGTCGGCCCAAAACAGTTTAAGAGATTATTCTAATCTTTATTAATAATGCCAAAGTTTTGCATATTTAACACGATTTGTTTGCTTATCATAAGGGGGGGGATGAAGACCTATAAGTAAGTCATTTTAAATAAAACTAAACAAGTCCATCATCGAGGATGACGCATCCTACTTCATCATCGCGTCTACATGTTCAACAAGAACAAATGAATTTGTTTGCACGATAATATTATGTAAAATTTTGAAAACAATTGACTAAAACAAAATAATTGCCAAACTTAAAACAAAATAAAATTCCTTTGGTCTCTTTCAAGTGCCACTAAAAGAATAAAGTCCTCGATCTAGTTACACGTCATCTGAAACTTTTGGAACTTGATACGATCATGTGTACACATAACTTACATAGCCGGGTACAATTTCTATTATTTACACATCCTTAGCGCACGGTACAGTCATAAATTAAAAAAAATCAAATAAAACTTGCTTGTAAACACTGAAGCGGAACGCGTGATAACAGAAACTTTACCCACTTACTCGCTACTTGAGGTCTAACCGAAATATGTACATGAAAATAATTTCCCAAGACACTTGTCTTAACAAGTTGACGCACGCCTTTTACCTTTACAACAATTACATGGGAGGCGGAATCAACAGAACTTCCATCGATTGCCGCACTCGTTGCACATAACAAACGTCGTCATAGGTTCATCGGACGACCTCGTCTGGAGCTGGTTGTAGGTGCAGTTCTTCTTCTTGCATTTGCCGCACTTGAGCAGGTCCGTCTTCGTGCCCTGTATCGTCGCGAGCTGAGCGTCGTTGATCGCTTCCTTCTTGAACTTCTCTCGGAGCTGTTTGATTTCGTCGTTGGCCATTTCCTCCGCTGTCATCACGGCCAATCGAGACGCGGAGATCGCCCCGATGCGGAAGTTGGTGCGCAACGTGGGGTTCTTGGCGTCCTTCAGGTTGGCAATGCGGGATCGCACTCTGTTTTTGTAACGCATGTCGGTGTTTTTGAATTCCTGAAAGATCGCCTCCTCCAATTCTTCTGCCAATTCTTCAGGTGAAGCACATCCTAAAAATAAAAGAATCATATAAAAAGCTATCCACATACAGCAAATGTTTTCCCTTAAAAAAAAGTATTAAAATTTAAAAAATATTGACGGGTGCATAACCTTAAACGTCAAAAATTTTATAAACTGCAAATAAAAAAAAAAAAACTCAAAGCCAGACACGTTTTGTAGATAAAACTAAATAAAATGTCAAAACGTCAAATCCTTAACTGCAACTTCTACAGAGAAGTTGTCAGATGGCGCCACTACAACTAGCATTTTTACTTTCCATTTAACTCTTCAGGTCCTAACAGCTTTTGTTTCTGACAAGTAACATAACCAATGTCAAATATCAAAATATTTTTTCATTGCTGCCAACCCCATTTGTTCAGAAATTAAATTACGTATTTGGAAAATGTCAAAAAATTGTTCGATGATATAACGTTTATAAAATTGGGGGAGTTCGCACGTTGCTTAATGACCAACAAAGCATGTTACGTTAACAGATGACAAAAAAACGTGAAGATGACAGACTTTACGATACGTCAAAACGTCAGATTGACAAACGTCAACCGATGTCACACGCACATGTACCGACGAAAGGACACGTTGACATATGCGTAACAAAGCAACGCTCATGATCGTCAAAAATAAACAAAGTGAAGATCGTGAATCTATCATTTCTCGACGTCTGTCACTTTGACGTTTCTTGTCGCCTGTCATCTTGACGTTTGTTTCATCTGTCATCATAACATGCCTTGTTGGTTGCTAAGCAACTAACATAACCAATGCCAAATGTCAAAATAATTATTCAATCATTGCTACCAACCATATATGATTAAAAAAATTTAATTTAATTTGGACGTCTGTCATTCTAACGTTTATCATTCTGACATTCCTTGACATCTGTCATCGTGATAAGCTTTGTTGGTCACTAAGCATAGCCAATTTCAAAATAATCATTCATTCATTCATTCATTACAGCCAACTATATTCGTTGACATATGCATAACAAAGCAACGTTCATGATCGTCAAAAATAAACAAAGTTGAAGATTGTGAATCTAACGTTTCTCGATGTCTATCACTTTGACGTTTCTTGCCGCCTGTCATGTTGACGTTTGTTGTCATCTGTCATCATAACATGCTTTGTTGGTCGCTAAGCAACTAACATAAACAATGCCAAATGTCAAAATAATTATTCATACATTGCTGCCAACCATATTCGATCATAAAATTGTTCGGTAATGATTAAAAAAAATTGAATTAAATTTGGACGTATGTTGAACTTTGACGTAAGTTGAGCTTTGACGTTTCTTGCCGTCTGTCATCTTGATGTTTGCTGTCATCTGTCGTCGTGATAAGCTTCGTTGGTCGCTAAACAACTAACATAGCCAATTTCAAACTTAATCATTTATTCATTGCAGCCAACCATATTCATTGATAAACAAAATTACGAATTAAAAAAAAAGAATTAAGAAATCACAATACGTGCGCTTCAGTAAGTGAGGAAAACAAAATAGTTACTTGACAGGCACATAACCTCAAACGTCAAGAACTTCAGCCAATATTCAAAAAATCACAGCCAGACACGTTTTATACATATTAAAAAAAAAAACAATAAAATTAAATTACGGAGAATTATGTTTCTAATAAATAACATAACCACAAATGTCCTAAACATTCACCCACTGCTGCCAACTGTATTCGCTGATAAATTGAAAATATTCAGGTTACAGTTACTCACTTGAAAATTGTCAAAAATTTGGTTCGACACTGTCTAAAAAAATTCGTACGTTTCAAAAAAAAAATATATGAAATCCTTTTGACAGACACATAACCTCAAACGTCAAGCATCATATCCAATGTTGGAAAGCTTAGTAAGTTAAGAAATTCACGGCACATTTTAATAAAGACTGCAATAATTGGAACGCAAGAAAGTGCATCAGAATCACAAATGTCACTAAACTAATTATTGCGGAAAAAAAATATAGTTCAATGTTGCCAACCGTTTTCGTCAGATATAAAATAATTCTTAGCGCTAGTTTAATTTTAGCTCACACTCTCGACTAACAAAATAAAAAGGAAAAGACAAAAATTCAATGTTGCCAACTGTATCGCATGCGTCTAAAATTATTTGCGGCGCCAATTCGATTTTATTTCATTTTTTTAAGTAAGTTAAGTAACCGTAATGTCAAAAACAAACACTTGCACAATTTTTCCAACGTTGCCAACTGTATTTCTTCAACATGAAATCATTCTTAAACTTCTTGATTTAATTAAATTCGTTTAATTCTCAAAATACGGGAAACGGGTACAAAATTAGATACATAACCTAACCACGAATGTCAAAACTTAATGTTGCCAAACCTACTTAAAAAATGACTCGCTGGCCAAATTTGAAATTATTTTAAACACCGCGGCAATCATATTAAAATCATCTTTTTTTTAATTATTAAAAATAAACGAAGAAGTGATACGACATTTGAGGTTATGTAGTTATATAACTACAAATGTCAAAAATCAATGCTGCCAAATAAATCTTGCGTTCATATGTTATGACGTTGCCAACTGTTTCAGTCAGACATGAAATTATTCTCGTCAACTTTACGAACTAAGCTGAGTATAAAATTATTTTCGATTTAATTCAATTACTTTTTGACTAATAAAAAGAAAGAAACATTTACCTAACCATAAATGTCAAATATTTTCTATGTATCAATGAAATTGTTCTTAAAACTTTTCTGAACTAATTCAATTCGTCCAGATACCAAAATAAAGAATTATAACCTCAAAAACCGGAACTTTATGCTATCAAGGCCAGGTATGAAACCATTCTAAATGCTATGGCAATCTTATTAGAATCGTTTTATTAATTAAAATTTTAAAAAAAGATGTTTTCGCAGTTACATAACCACAAATATTTTCCCAATGTTGCCAACTGTAACCATTCACACATGACAGTGTTCCTAAAGCCTTCCTTGATCTAATTAAAGTCATTTATTGGCAAAACTATGGAGAACCTAACCACGAATATTGCCAAATCTACTTAAAAAAAAAAAACTGCCCGGCCAAATTTGTAATTCAAAACCAAAGAAGTGATTTGACATTTGTGGTTATGTAACTGTCAAACATAACCACAAATGCCAAACATCAACGCTGCCAATTAAAATAAATACCTTCGAACTCTTCCTTATCGACCGTAAGCGCAGCAGCAAGCATTTCACGACACTTTAACCTAACGGCGTCCGTTGTGTTCGAATTGGTGGACGGAAACTGATTGGGCAACTTCTTCTCTTTCTCTTTATCTTTGTCGTCTTTGTTTTTGTCGTCCCTGTCTCTCTTGGACTTGGAGGAACCACCGGAGTTGCTGTTGGCGTCCTTGTTATTCGAGCCGGACAGGAACTTCTTCCAGTTCTTGATGAGCGTCTTCGACAGGCCTATGACCTCCTCGTCTTTGCTCGATTTTCTCAGCGCGTTCACCGTCATGCCGATCCGCGTCTTCGTCAGCACCTCCAGGTTAATGTTGAGGGTCTGCAGTTCTTTGAGTATGTCGAGGGCCTGCTCTTGTCCCTGCAGATTTAAAAAAATGAGAAAAAAATCTGAATTTCGCGCCCTTTTTAACCAACGCTGTCAAGGGCGAGATGCGTTTGTTTTTTTTTTCTTTCTTGTGCGAATTACGCGTGCTTACAACGTAAATAAAAAAAAAATGTACTGAAAATGAGTGTGTGTGAGTGTGTATGTTTGGATCGCGCTCGACAAAAATAGTAATTTCCTCGTTCTAGATTTTTAAGCTTAAGGACGTACTGTGCCATCTCCGGACGTCATTTTCGTCAGCTTCTTCTGAATCCTCATTACTTCTTCTTCGACACTCATCTTGTCGCCGTATTGTATTTGAACGTTTTTACGACGGGCAGGAGAAAGACGCTACCGGAAAACACAACGGCGTACACAGCTCCTCTCTGTTGCAAGAATGGCTGACAAAATGTATTTCAACTTTAATACGGTGGCGACGCGCATGCGCCACAACACAACCGCGACAGTTCACAAATAATTCAATTGCTGGCTGTCATTCGGTCTGTCACGTGTTTGTGTTTTGTTTCAGGAAAATCAGCGCCGCCTCATTAAAATCACGATATGAATTTAAACAAGTTGCTGGAGCACGTGTTCAAGAGGAACCTTCAAGTTCTTCGGCTTGCGAGCTCCGTAAGTACCGCGCTAAACGCACAAGAAGCAAATTGAAACCCCCCAAAATTTTAGCTAAACGTCAAGTATTCACAGTCGTCGAGGCAGTGTCATTTGACAAGTGTCAACAGTGATGTTAACCTAAATTTAGAATCGCGCGAGCTCAAGACGAGGGGAAGCACCAGCAGGTACACGGAGCGAACGTGTACTTGCGGTGAACTGCGCCCCCAAAACGAGGGGCAGACCGTCACCCTATGCGGTTGGTTGGAGTTCCAGCGAATGCACAAGTTCGTCGTCTTAAGGGACGGATACGGGCAGACTCAGCTCATGATCAGGGAAAACGTACGCGTCTCTTTTCTGCACGAATCTCCCCCTGACTTATCAATAATTATTTTAGGACACTGAAGCGCAGCGCCTCTTAGGAAATCTCCCCTTTGAATCGATAATCAAAGTGAAAGGCACGGTCGCGCCCCGCCCCCCAAACATGATCAACAAGAATCAAGCGACAGGGGAAATCGAGGTCGTCATCGAAGAAGTGTCTGTGTTAAACCCGTCCACCAGTAAACTCCCGTTTAACATCCGGGAATACCAGAAGGCCAGGGAAGCCTTACGCATGCAATACCGCTATTTGGATTTACGTTTTTCCCAGATGCAACGTAACCTACGTACCAGATCAAGGGTGCTCATGGATATCAGGGAGTTCCTCACCAACGTCGTGGGTTTCGTCGACGTGGAAACGCCCACTCTGTTCAAGGCTACGCCAGGTGTAAATATTTTAAACTTGTTGCAAGTTGCACTTCACAGGGCCGTCAAAATTGTTTTGTTTTTAAATTAGTCTGTCAAAAGAATACTTTGAAGTTGGCACAACTGAGTGCGCACGTTCATTATGATAACTTGAGTACTTTTGTAGGGGGCACAAGAGTTTATTGTCCCGACGAGATTCCCCGGGCAATTCTATTCGTTAGTACAAAGCCCGCAGCAGTTCAAGCAGATGTTAATGGCCGGAGGCATTGACAGGTGTGTGCGCGTGAGACTTTACGAAATCCAGATTGTGTTGTGTTCATTCGAGGATAGGTATTTCCAGATTGCGCGTTGTTATCGAGATGAGGGCTCGAGGTCCGATAGGCAGCCGGAGTTCTCGCAGTTGGACATCGAAATGTCTTTCACCGACATAGATGGCGTCATCGGTGTCGTGGAGGATTTGTTGCGCTATGCTTGGCCCGAGTTCTTGGAAAGGCTACCCAACACGTTTCCGAGGATCACGTATGAGGAAGCTATGCAGAAGTACGGAAGCGATAAGCCCGATTTGAGGTTTAGTTCTGAGGTAGGTGGCTTGTTTAAAATAAAAAAAAAAAACTCCAAGAGATGTTGAATATTTTGGCACTCGAATGTGTTGTGGTCGTTACAAGTCTACTAAAAGTTAATTATATTAAATTAAATTGGCAAGTTCCATAGACATTACCATTATAGATCTACCTAAAGCGATGTTATAGTATTAAAAAACAATTTTCTGCACAAAATGCAGTGTAAATCTATGTAATGCTTTAGATCCTGTAAATTAAGATAAGTTTCTAGGAAAAAATTGCGAATTTGTTTAATTAAACTCCATGGACATTTTCATTATAGACCTCTTTAAAACGAACGCTGTTGTAAACTGAAAGAAAGTATTATACAAGACACAATGTGTTATACATTTATGTATGTATATGAAGTTGCATACTTGTAATGTTGGTCTAAAGAAAGACAGTTGATAACGAGCCACCAACCAAATACAACATGGCGCAGTCATAACGGACTGAAAAAATTAAAAATTAGTGTTAATTACATGTAAACTATGAGCTAATAGCGATATTTTTAAGTGAACTAATTACAAAAAATTGAACAACAATGGAAAATGAAAATTCTTTACTGCATGTCAGGATAACTTATCAATTGAACAATTTATCCGTGATATTAAAAATCAGGCTAACAATTGTGAATTTGGTAATCTTACAAACGACATGATTACAACGATGTTAATAATAGGCATCAATGATGCTCCAATTAGAGAAAAATTACTCCAAACCGAAAAACTTACAATAGAAAAAGCTGTAGAATGTTGTATGGTTACTGAAAGTTCAAGAAAACAATTAAAAGAAATGCAGGTGAGCAGGACACCAGACGCTGCAGACACAGACGTCTATGTCATTCACAAGAGCAAAAATCAAGGTACAGCGACAAGAAACAAGATGACAACAAGAGGACAACCGCATTCATACAGAAGAAAGGTTTACATAACGCTGCTAGGTACATAAATAATTATAGTAAATGCGGTAACAATCATTCAATTAATAATTGTCCAGCCTATGGTAAATCTTGCAAAACATGTGGTAAACCATTTTGCAAATGTTTGTCAGAAAAGAAATAAGAACATTCATGAAATTAAGGAAATAGATGAGAATGAAAAATATTTAGAAATTGACATGATAAAAAATGAACAAGAAATTAGTAAATGTTTTGTAAATTTACAAGTTAATAATGTAGTAATTAGATTTAAAGTTGATACTGGTTCATGTGCGAACATAATTTCTTTAAAAAACTTAAATTTAATTAACTTTAATACTCAAAATATTTATAAACCAAAAGAAGTTCTGTCAGCTTATAATGGACAACCAATTTCAATAATTGGTAAATGTAAACTTGATATTAAATTTAAAAGAAAATTTGCAAAACAAGTTGAATTTTATGTAAATGAGTTTGAAACACAAGAGTCTATATTAGGTTTAGATAGTTCAATTAAATTAATAATTAAACTAGATAAAGATACAGAATTTAAAAGTATTAATGAAATTACTAACAATAACTTAAATCCTGAATATGACAAATTAATTAACAAATGCAGAGAAATTTTTAATGGTATAGGTAAAATAGGAAAACCATATCATATAGAAGTAGTAAAAAATTTTCAACTAGTAAAACAATTTAAAGAATATTTGACTCAGTTAGAGAAAGATAAAATTATAGAAAGAGTAGAAAGTTCATCGGAGTGGTTAAATTCATATGTTCTGGTCAGAAAAGCAGATGGATCTCTACGTATATGTCTTGATCCACGTGACTTAAATAATGTCATTAAAACTAGAAAGTTCAAATTAACTAATATTGATGAAATTTGTAATAGACTACATGGATCAAGCAAATTTAGTATTCTAGATGCAACCAATGGATTTTGGAATATTTGTTTGGATGAACAGTCAAGTAAACTTTGTACATTTGGAACACCATATGGTCGGTTTTAATTCCTTCGCATGCCATTCGGACTTAAAACAGCAAGTGAAGTTTTCCAAGAATATTTTAAAGAAATATTTCAAATTCCAGGTGTTGAATTATACACAGACGATATTTTAATTCATGCCAAAAATAAAGAAGAACACGATCAGATATTGGAAAAAGTCTTCAAATTAGCAGAAGATAACGATGTTAAATTTAATCTTAAAAAATGCATGTTTGGTCTTGATGAAGTTAAATATTTAGGTCATAAATTTACAAAAAAAAAGGTATCAATATAGATGACGAAAAAATTAAAGCAATTACTGACATGCCTAGTCCAACAAATAAAAGACAAGTTCAGAGATTTTTAGGATTTATTACTTATGTTGGTAACTTCATAGATAATTTATCAGAGAAAACAAAACCATTGCGAGACCTAATTAAAGAAAATAATAGTTTTGAATGGGGCACAGCGCATGAGAGAGCATTTAAAGAATTAAAAAACTTTGCTACAAGAAAAACTGTATTGCAATATTTTGATGTTAATAAACCTGTCACAATTTCTGTAGATGCTTCAAGCTATGGTATGGGTGCAGTTCTTTTACAAGATATTTACGAATTGGATAATCAACATTTTTTAATACTTGTTGATTATTATGCAAAATACCCCGAAATAGTAAATTTACAAATAACTTAACAACTCAAAATATCATTAATAAATTAAAGTCTATTTTTGCCAGACATGGAATACCTGAGATTGTAGTGTCTGATAGTGCTAAACAATTTTGCAGTTCCGAATACAGAGAATTTGCTAAAGATTGGAACTTTAAAATAAACTTATCGTCGCCACACCACCAACAAGCTAACGGACTTGTTGAGAGGAATATACAAACTATGAAAAAATTAATCAAAAAAACCAAAGAAGGAGGAGAAGACATTTTCATGAACCTTCTTGCATATAGTTGCAATAGTTACAGTCCATCTCAAATTTTAATGTCTAGGTATTTAAGAGATAATTGACCTGTAACACAAAAACATTTAACACCACAAATAATTAATAAACAGACATTTTTAAATAAAATTCATTCTCAACAAGAACAAGCAAAAAAATACTATAATAAAACAACAGTTGAAAATAGAAAAAGATATAAAAAAGGGGAAGAGGTATGGTATGAAGATAAACCCAAAAGCACTTGGAAGAAAGCTAAAATAGGAATTAGGAGATGAAATTATAAAAGAAGATGGAAGATCTCTTATTCGTAATGAATTTTACTTACGTAAATCTCACACTTCTAACCAAGCATATAAAAATCTTCCATATTCTTACAATAACTATGTTCATATAACAAATCCTTGTAACTTAGATGATAATAATATCAATAGTAACACTCTAACCCAAAACAAAAGATTGGTTAAAAAAACCTCTTAGATTCAATGACTATGTATTAGAATAGGTATGTACAATTTAGGTGTATTGTTTGTACGTTATTTAAGTTAATTTGTTTATTCTTTCAATTTCTTTATTTTTAATAAGGGAGATGTTATACATTTATGTATGTATATGAAGTTTGCATACTTGTAATGTTGGTCTAAACAAAGACAATTGATAACGAGCCACCAATCAAATACAACACAATGCAACATAAATTTTAGAATTGCTTTAGTTTCTGTGCATTAAGATAGAGTTTGTTTAAAAAAATGTGCAAAAATCAGAAAATTTCATGGACGTTATCATTATAGATTTGTCCAAGGCGTGATAATTTTAAGTTAAAAAATGATTATAATTTTTCATTGTTTTAATTTAACGTCTTAGTTTTGTAAATTGAGATAAAGTTTCTACGAAAAGAAAAAATGCAAAACTTAAAAGATAGTCAATGGACAATTCTTATTATAGCCCATTTTTAAAAAGAACGTTGTAAACGTTGAAGTAGATCGAAAATGTGGCCCAAATATACAGGATGTCTGACAATATTAGATATTCTTTCTCCACTGATTTTCAGTATAAAAAAAAGACATTTTCAGACTTTTCTTGCCATTTTTAAAATAATTTAAAAAAAAAAACAACTGAACATCGTCTCGCCGAAATATAATTGAAGTATTTTATGCAGGCGTAAATAAACAAAACGAAAAAAACAAATGACGATCGATTTACAAAACGTTGAAACAAATGCGTAACGTTATTTTAATTTGGCTGATTGAAACATAAATCAAAACGCGAATTGACGTACAACTTATTAAGTGATGCTTAAATGTACAGGGTGACTCAAAAAAAAGACGAAATGTGTAAACTTCTCTCGAAGCTTCAATGTGATTTTCAAAATAAAACAAAATTTAAAAAAAAAAAACAACTGAGCATCGTCTCGCCGAAATATGACTTTTCGAGTATTTTACACAAACACAAATAAACAAAACAAAAAACGATCGATTTACAAAATGTCCAAAATTAACGTGAAAATATTGTTTCAGACTTTTCTTGCCATTTTTAAAATAATTTAAAAAAAAACAACTGAGCATCGTCTCGTCGAAATATAATTGAAATATTTTATGCAGATGTAAATAAACAAAAGAAAAAAAAAAGACGATCGATTTACAAAACGATGGATATTGTGCTTTTTTTATTTAGTTAATTAATATGGACGTCAAAAAGATTTGAAATCATTAGAAAATGTTGCTCAAATATACAAGGTGATTCAAAAAACTATACCTCCGTTTACAATTTTCAGATTCTTCTTGAAGTTAACAAGCCAGTTTCAAACTAAAATTAAAAAAAAAAAAACAACATCGCCTCATCGAAATATAACTGAATGGTTTTCGAGTATTTTAGGCAAATGCCTATAAATAAACAAAACAAAAACAAAAAACAAGGCGACGTGAATTGAGGTCAATTGAAAATGTTTGCTCAAATATACAGGGTGACTCAATTTTTTTTTTTTTAGATATTCTATGAATTTTCTAAATGAAGTCAATTAAAATTGATGCTCAAATATACAGGGTGCGTGCGTCAATTTTTTTAAGATACCTATTCATCCTCCGGTGATGTTCAAAATGAAAACAAAAGACGAAATTTTCAGACTTGTACATTTTTAAAACAAAATTTTGAAAAAATTAATAAAAAACAACTGAACGTTACCCCGGTGAAATATACCTAAATCGACAGTTTTCAAGAATTTTATGCAAAAATAAACACAAACAAAAGACGATCGATTTAATTAATACCCAAGCCAACACGAATTGAAGACAATTGAAAATATTTGCTCCAAATATACAGGGTGACTCTAAACATTATAAATATTCTTTCTCCGCCGATTTTCAAAATGCAAACAAAAAAAACGAAATTTTCAGACTTTTCTTCAGAAGAATAGAATTTTATGCAAATACAAAAAAAAAAAACAAAAGACGATCGATTTAATTAATACGCAAGCCAAAACGAATTTAAGTCAATTGAAAACGTTGTTCAAATATATAGGGCGTATGTTTGTGTGTGTATGTAATATACAGGATGTATGTCTGAAGGTATAAATAAGCGAAACAAAAGACGATTGATTTACAAAACGTTGAAATTAATGTGTATTGGTTTTTTTTTTTGATTATGCGTAAATCAAAACGAATTGGTCAATTGAAAATGTTGCTCAAATACACAGGGTGACGAGAAGGGTGAAAAAAAGCGAAAATATTCAATTTTTTTTTAATAAAATTCAAGAAACAACCGAGCATCGCCTCGCCGAAACATAACTGCCATTAGTTCGCAAATAAACAAAACAAAAGACGATCGATTTAAGAAATCGTTCTATAACACACAAAGCAGTGTAAATTTTAGCAGTGCTTTAGTTTCTATGAATTAAGAGCGTTTCTCTAAAAAATTGCAGAACTATTTAAGCAAATTCCATGGACTTTATCATTATAGATCTGACCTATGAATTATGATAATAAATCTGCACTTTTTTTACAGATTCAGAATTGTACAGACATATTAGAAACGAATAAAAGCTTGATCACAAACGATTTCTGCGCCTCGTTCCTAGAGTTCGAAAAACCTGTCACCGGATACAGCTTCAACCCGTTGAAAGAGAAACTAATAGATTTCGCAAGGAGCTTCCCTCTTACGAGACTCATAGCCTCTAGATCAGATAAATGGATCGAACGTGCAAAGAAACAATTGAGCGCAGATGAAGCCGAAAGGATTTATGAAAGGTGCAGCCTAAGCAAAGACGCCATCATAATTCTAGCGTACGGCCCGAAAATGCAGACGGTAAGTTTGGATGTTATTCCCCCGCCGTGACGTATGACCACGTGATTTTCAGCTGTCGCTTCTTGGTAAAATAAGGACGGAGTACGTGAACATCTTAGAGCAAGACGGGCTTATAATTAAAGAAAACAAGATGATGCCGCTGTGGGTGGTTGATTTTCCCTTATTCGAAGAAGGGGATTCACCCGGTCGTTTAGCTTCTGCGCATCATCCTTTCACCGCACCTCATCCAGAAGACTTGAGTAAATTAGACAGCAAACCCTTGCAAGTAAGTTATCTATCTACAAGTTTTTTTTTTCTTTTAACTTTGTTTTAGGTGAGAGCATTATCTTATGACCTTGTCTTGAACGGAAGCGAAGTGGGTGGTGGTTCAATACGCATACACGACCCGAAGTTGCAGAAGAAGGTGTTCAAGATGTTGGACATCGATAAGAACAGTATGCAACATATGCTGGACATGCTCGGGTCAGGTTGCCCCCCGCATGGGGGCATTGCACTGGGCCTAGATCGGTTGCTATCTGTGATGTTAGGCACTCAAAGTATACGTGACGTGATAGCGTTTCCTAAGACGTTCGAGGGGAGGGATCCGGTGAGCGGAGCTCCTTCGCCTGTCTCAGAAAATGACAAGAAGATGTACCACATTCGGACAGTACTGGAAGGTTCCAAATAGATGGATTAATTTTATAAGTTATTACAGAAAAATATATAAAATTAGTTAGTTTCTTTTTATTATTTTCGTTTTGTTATAAACAATAAATTTTGTAAAAAGTTTGCTTCTAAAGATAAACAATTTTACTCATCCATGTAATTTATTTGTAATTTAAACGGCGACCACTTTCGCGCGCTTTAAATGACGTCACGTAGTATAATCAGAGAGTCCCTGTCGTGTCCCTCAGTGTCCAGATTATTTGTTAGTGCCAGTTTGGTGGTTTTTATAATGAAATTCACTAGAAAGTTCGTGTATAAATATCGTATTGGTACAATATACACAAATTCTACTGTAACCACCCTGTATACATTCCTTTGTAATATACCAAGAATTGCGGATGTCAGACGAATGTCTTGCAAAGTAAAGTGCGTTCAATAAAAACCGTTATCAAGCTGGCTTATGTCAAATGCAAATTTTGCAAAGTTACGTCGTAACTATACGATTATTATAAACATAACCTAACTTTTTATATACATTTAATTGCGATTTTCTACAAAATGCACAATAAAACACAATTAATGAAATAAAACATTAATTTTATTACAAATATCTCGAAGATGTAAACTAAATCTTTGACAGTTGAGACTGTTGACAGCACGCAGTTATTCAAGGTTTCAACATATGTACTAAGCCACGACGTGCCGTCTTAAAATAAAAGCAAGTTCAGAGCCTTTTTGATAACGGATTTTTTTGGACGCACGTTATATATTCCGCCCGCTTAGTTGCGCCATCGCACAGCTGAGTTTTTGAACACAAACTGTGCCCCCATTAGCGCCGAAAAAAGCCATACGCTCCGCTGCAATTCAGCTGCCTTGCAGCCAAATTAGTTAAGGAGACTCTAATGAAATTTTATAAATATTTGAAAGTGCAAAATAATTGTTAATACAACGAGAAATATTAATTTGAACAAAAAAAAAAAGAAGAAATTAGCATCAGATTGTGAGTGAACACAACTATTTATAACAGAAAACAAAACTAAAATACATTTTAAATAAGTATCAGACGGAACAAGTGGATAAAAAAACAAAAGAAAACTGACAAAAAAATTATCGGAAATTAAAAATAGAATGAAGGAAAAACAAATGAATGTCAACTGTTTGTTTTTCCTTCATTCTCTTGTCGATGATGTTGTTTTTATCAATTATTTTCAACTTTTTTTAATTTATAAACTGAACTGCGCTGTAAATTCGACCGACCGTCTTTTGTTTTCTTTAAGTTTTTCGCATTTTTAGTGATTTTTTTACATTTGTTTTTAGATTTATTCCTGAATCTAGTGACAACTTGAGGGATTTTCTGTTTTTAAAAGGGATTTCTGCTTCTTGCACGTTGGTAACGCTGTCACTAACCTAGAAACGTGTATTTGTATAGTACACTTCAACGTGTGCTAGTTGCTACTATTTTTATTTATTAGGAGAAATCTACAAAATCTAGAAAAGTGATAAACGAAAACGTAGAAATCACCAAGTAAACAACAGCACGCCACTGGTGGAATTTAGATAGAACACTCAGTGTTACCAACGTGCAAAAAGCATGTATTTATTCCTTGAAAGTTGCCCAAAAAATTTCTTTTCAACGTCTCTTAGATTGTTGCCAATTCAGGAACAAATTAAAAAGAGAAAAAAAAAACGTAAGAACACGCAGTGTTACCAACGTGCAAAAAATATTTATTTATTCCTTAATGGTTGCCCAAAAAAATTCTTTTCAACGTCCCTTAGTTTGTTGCCAATTCAGGAATAAATTAAAAAGAAAAAAGAACGTAAGAGATTCATCAAAAAATTCTTAAAGTAAAAGAAAAACAAAAGAGGGTCGATTTTACTGTGCAATTTAGTCGGTAATATTTAAATTAAAAAAAAAGCAAGATAATAAAAATCCAAAAAATAAATAATAAAATAATTATAATAAAAATAAAAGACAATCGATTTTTTTACACACTTTAATAGATAACTTTTTTTTAATGAATGGAACGACGTGAAAGCAAGGAAAAGGAAATAATCGAATTAAAAAAAAGAAAACAAATAATAAAATTTATAAAATAACAAAAACAAAAGATAATCGATTTTATAGCACTATTCAGTGAATTAGTAAATAAAAAGAGAAACGTTTATGAGGAGAGGCGACAAAACAAAGGAACAAAATTTTAAAAAATGTCAAAATAATTTTAAAAACAAAAGACAATCGATTTTTGAGTACATTTCAGTAGGTTCATAAATTGAAAAAAAAAGACAATTGAAAACAAATAGTGACAAAACAAATAATTATTTGTGAAAAACAAAAACAAAAAATTAAAATTGCGCAGGCCGAATAGACAGCATTATCCATTCATGATCTTTTGATATTCAGAGTAGGCCATGTTAGGGCGACATTTTTGTTGGTACCTCCAAGTGGATATGTTCAGTATTAATTTGAAGGTTATATTTTTGAAAACTGACGACGAGATTTTCAACATTTTGACAGTATTAAAAAGTCACAAGTAATTTTTTGTTTTAATGTTACTATATTACTTTCTTCCTGCCATCGTCGAGTATAAGAAGCAACGTAGTCGACGTTATAAAGTGTCAGAATTTTACATTTGTCACATTTTGACTTGTATCAAAATACATGCAGGTAACTTAACAAAAAAAAAAAAGAAGCAGGGCCCTCTAGAATGTCAAAAGAGCGTGAATGAATTAATAGACGATGTTTCGTGAAATCTAGTAGGTCGTGATTTGAACGCGCGTTGCTTAAAAACCGAAAATTTTAAACCCGATGAGAAGGAAGTCAGACGTCCATCGCTCGGAAATAAACAACAGAAAATCACAAATAACAAATGACTTTAAGAAGCGCCTGTACGAGGAAGGTTCATCTCAAAGAAAACTGCGTCAGTATTAAAACTTTATAAAAAATTACATACAATTTTATTTATACTTATGAAGGGAAGTACCAACATACAAAAAATAATTTAACAATTAATTAAATCGGTTTGCCTTATCGTAGTAAAAATTAAAGAGAAAAGACACGTTCATATAAAATAATATTTACAGTAAATCTGCTGTATCTCAGACAGGTACAGAACATGAAATGCGTTAAAAATTCCTCGCGCGCGCCATCCACCCTCTTAGGTTTCATCGATGGTCGGCAACCAGAACGCCATGTTGGTGCAGGCCGAGGCCAGCATCATGTACTTCGGGTTGAACTGCACGCACTGCACGGGCCCGGGGTGGTCGGCGTTTAACACGCACACTTTATAACCGGTATCGGCGTTCCACACGTGTATCCGTCCGTCGGTCGATCCGCTGAATATGAACTGCGAGTCGGGGCTGAAAGACGCTTCGATCGGTATTCCCTTGTTGTTTAGGTGGCCTGTGAACGTCTGAAGGGGGGTCCCGTGGAATGCATCTATTAGTCTTATTATGGATCCGTTTGTACTTATCAAGATTGTCTTTCCGTCCCTGGAGAATTTCAGCCCCGTCCAATCGCATTCCTTCTCTTGGGTTAGCTTGAAGGTCACGAACGGGCCTTTATCAAACGACCGCAAATCATAGAGCTTGACGCACTCTGAGTTTACGCCCGCTGCAAAAATCAAGCCTTCCGGATCATACGCCGCGACGGGCCTACCCGATAGATGCATCAACCCCTGGCAGTTCGGCGAACGTAAATCCCAGAGTCGCAGGGTTTTATCCAACGAACCCGACAAGAATGTGTCTTCGACGGGTGATAGGCAGAGAGAAACGACTTTCTTTGTGTGCCCTGGGAAGTACCTTATGTATTTGTTGTCGTGTAAGGAGAGGTAACGTATTGTGTCGTCCACTTTGGTGGAGCTGTGTATGGCAGTATTTTTGGCGTGCGTGAAGTGTATGAGGTCGACTCCGTATTTCTTGCTGTTGACGGTGCGTACCTGGGTGCCCTTTTCGCAATCGTAAATCACTATCTGGTCGTCTTCGCTGCACGAGATCAGCGTCTCGCCGTTCGGCGAGAAGTCAATACTGTTTATCTTGTCGGTGTTCTCGCGGAACACCTTCGCCACCCGGAAGCTCCTCACGACGTTCTCCACCAGTTTCATCTTCATCGGTGCGGACTGTTGCCGGATAATTACGAGGGAAAAAAAATCTTCGCGGTACTCGCCGAATTACCTGTCAACAACACAAACAACGAACATGGCGTCGCGCGGCGGCCTCCAGCCACAAACACCCCAGCGATTACGATGAATACAAATCAAACTTGAATGTTGAATTAATGCAAAAAAAAAAACTTCGATTAAACGGACAGCACAAGAAAATGTACTTTCGACGCTTGGCCACAGAACATACTCTTAAATGATTGAAGCTAACTTCACATCGGTGCATGAAATTCGACGTTGACTAAAAAAATAAAATACTTTTCGTTTTGAAACGGCGAAACTCAGTGCGCGTTTCTTTAAAATCGAGCAAATCTCGTTCGCGAAACTCAATAATTTCACTTGAACTGATCGGTATTTGTAGGTTGGCCAAGCTGATTAAAGAATGTGTCACTGAATAGAAATACTCAGATAGGACACTCAGTGTTATCAGATGAAAATTTGTTGTGCCAGTTATACCTTCGACACACTGATGTCTTTAATGGCCATTAAGTGCAAATTGCCAATTTATATTTTTGTATGTCATATCATCATAATGGTAATGGCCATAAATAATGCCATTTCAACTTATGGCCATTAAAAAAGCCGATGGCGTTTGAAACAGGCCATCGCCAACAATCGGTTAAAATCGCCGATGATTTAAAAATGTTTATCTGTGTTAAGTGACATTTAAGTAGGTTAAATATCAGCTGTTCGCTAATAATATTTCAAAATAAATGAATGAGAGTTTATACTCCACTTTACTTTCGTTATTTTGCATTCATGTTAAACGATACTTATATTTACCGCTAAAGTACTACTCAAATACATAACCACAAATAACATGATTCAATCAACTTTGCGCAAGCGTTAACTTTTCCAGTGTGTCACTTACATTTAGAAATTACCAATTTTCCTAATGGCCATTAGTACTAATGGCCGTTAACAATCTCAGTGTGTCGAAGGTATTAGAACTTTACGTAAAAAAGCGGTGGATTCGTTTTTAATTTCTCTTCTTTTCAGGAATATTACAACAACAATAATAATAATAAAATCAAGTTTTCTTGCCAGATGAAAATTATGAAAATTAATTAAAATTGTGTAACTGGCAGTATAGAAAGTGCTAGGAAAGAGTTTATACATGTATTTCGGCCTTATTGGGCTTCATCAGAACTCTGTACCTTAAAAAATTTTAGTTTATTGAAAAATTTAGAAAAACTTACCCCTTTTTTGAATTTCTAAAATCCCAAAACACAAGAACAGGAATTAATGATAAAGCCCAATAAGGCCGAAATACATGTATAAACTCTTTCCTAGCACTTTCTATACTGCCAGTTACACAATTTTAATTAATTTTAATAATAATAATAATAAGAAGAAAAATTCTGTCGTTTTTTTAAATTTCTTGTCGACGCAACGTTTGCTTTTAGTTTATTTTTTAAAAGTTAAAAAGACCTACGTTCTTCTAGAAATAACAAAATTTGTTATAACAACACTTATTAATTGTTAATTATATTAAATTAACGACAGCACCACCTATCGAGCTTCGATGAAAGCATTCGTCTCACCATTACTGTGTTCTTTTAATTTAGCTATTGTTCTTTTTTTTTTCCTTGAAAGACAATTTAAAAATTGTTATAGCAAGACTTCTTTAATTGTTATCAACAACGCCATCTATTGCACTTCTAACTGAAGTTTCTCTTAAAAGACAATGAAATTTGATATTAGTTAATTGTCACTCAGCATAGTGCCACCTATCGAGCTTCTCTGCAAGCATTTGTCTCATCAACAACATCCTCTTTTGGGTTTATTTTTACCTATTAACTGATGTTTTAATTAATTAATTTATTTTTCGTTTAAAGGCAGTGAAAATAACATTTGCCAATCGTTAATCGCACAAATTGTAAGTAGCGCCATCTAACAAGCTCCCTTGAAAGTATTATCTTAAAAATTAATTAAAATCGGGTGGCAATTAAGCGAAATATTTTGTGTTGGGTATTTATTGCTCTCACGATACACACCTTTATATTTAAAAACAAAGAAATTTGAGAGAAAAAAAACTTAAAAAGTCATTCAAAATACATAAAGTTAAAGGAACCAGAAACAAAAGACGATCGATTTTACAGCGCAATTCAGTAGATTATAATATTTTTTTTTTTAAATCAGAAAATAATACTGTCAGAACAAAATAATTAAATTTAAAGAAATAATATTAAAAATAGAAAACAAAGAATTTCGCAAATTTTTTTTTTTTTATAATGAAATAATAGAATTGTTAATTATATTAAATTAACGACAGCGCCACCTATCGAGCTTCGATGAAAGCATTCGTCTCATCATTACTGTGTTCTTTTAATTTCGCTATTGTTCTTTTTTTTTCTATTGAAAGACAATTTAAAAATTGTTATAATAAGACTTTTTTAATTGTTATAAACAACGCCATCTATCGAGCTTTTAAATGAAGTTTCTCTTAAAAGACAATGAAATTTGATATTAGTTAATTGTCATTCAGAATAGTGCCACCTATCGAGCTTCTGTGCAAGCATTCGTCCCATCAACAACATCCTCTTTTGAGTTTCTTTTCACCTATTAACTAATGTTTTAATTAATTTATTTATTTTTTGTTTAAAGACAGTGAGAATAACAACATTTGCTAATCGTTAATCGCACAAATTGTCAGTAGCGCCATCTAACAAGCTCCCTTGGAAATATTATCTTAAAAATTAATTAAAAATCGGGTGGCAATTAAGTGAAATGTCTTGTGTTGGGTATTTATTGCTCTCACGGTACACACCTTTATATTTAAAAACAAAGAAATTTGAGGAAAAAAAAACGTAAAAAGTCACTCAAAATACATAAAGTTAAAGGAACCAGAAACAAAAGACGATCGATCTTACAACGCAATTCAGTAGATTATAATAAATTTAAAAAAAATTAAAAAATAATACTTACAAAACAAAATAATTAAATTTAAAGAAATAATATTAAAAACAAAAAACAAAGTATTTCGTAAACATTTTTTTTTAATTATGAAATAATAGAATTTTTTAAGAACATGTAAATATGTAATAGAATATTTTAAAGAATCAATAAAAACAAAAGGCAATCAGTTTTACAGCGCAATTCGGCAGATTAACGAATTAAAAAGAAACAAATCGAAAACCGAAAAAAGAAACTTTCCACGTGTTTCAACAGATGGCGCTGTTGAATGTCTTATAACAACTCAATCATTTTCTTATGACTGTTCAGAAACGAAAATAAAATAGATTTTTTAAAAAATACGAAACGATAAAATTAAAAAAAAAAAAACAGAAAACAATTGATTTTACAGCACAATTCAGCAGGTTAATAAATTTGAAAAAACTGTTTGGAAAAAGATCGATTGTCTTTTATTTTTATTTTATTTTTTTAATATTGTTGTCATATATTTTTTTAAATTTTGTTCATTTGTTCTCTTTATTTTGTCACCTTCCCTCCTAAACGGTTCTTTTTTCCCTTGGAAAATTTATTTATCTACTAAATTGTGCTGTAAAATCAATAAGTCTTTTGTTTTTATTATTTTTTAAATAATTTCCTATTTTTAAGAATTCTCTCATTTCACTTTCCTTGCTTTCTTATCGTTCTTTTCTTTTATTATTTATTTTTTTAAACATTTTATTAATCTATTAAATTGTATTGTAAAATTGTCTTTTGTTTTTATTGTTATCATTTTTAATTTGATTATTTTTGAATTTTTGTTGTTTTGCTTTCTTCGTTTCGTCACCGTTATTTTCTAATTTTCTTTCTTTTCAAGTAAAAAATTTTTAATCAACTTAATTGCGTTGTATAATCGATCGTCTTTTGTTTGTTTTCTTTAAGTATTTTCAGGTTTTTCTGACATTTTCTTCTTGTTATTTCCGAATCTAGTGACAAATTCCAGGGAATTTCTATATTGGAAAGTAATTTCTGCACGTTGGTGACTCTGCGCACTACGTCATGTGTGGTCATGTCACGTCATGTAGTGTTCAGTGTTGCCAATCCGTGGGAATTTTCATGCCTTAAAATTTCAAAAAGGAAAGTTTTTTTACAAAGAGGAATTTTTGAAGACAAAATTACTTACATCTTAAGGCAAATCTTGACACAAATATATAAAGCTACATTTACATTCAATTTCGTATCAGCATGAATTCGCAGCACAAAAGTTTGACATGCGCTACGAATTCATGTTGGCACGAAATTAAAGTAAATGTAGCTTAAGAATAACTCAGAATTGAAATTTGAGGAAAGAAGCAATTATAAATGAAAATTCCTTTCTCAATATGAGGGAAAACAACTGTCAATAGTTGGTAATATTGGTTATGTTCACGTTACGTTGGCTAACCTGGTTAGAATTTGTCAATTCACAGTTTGTAAGTGTTTCGAAAGAAATCGCTTCTTTTTAATTAAAACATAAAGTAATTCATCGCGAACATGCATGTCCTGTGCCCCGAAATTCCTCAAGCAGGATTTTCTTTCGACAACTGCAATAGGTAAGCGCACTTTGACAAAATCCAACTTGTCATTGTAACATAACCTCAACAGGAACGCGGAATTGGTTCACAAGGGGTTTCCGGTGCCGAAAGCAACGAAAACCGGAACGACGATCGTCGGCATTATCTACGAGGATGGAGTTATCTTAGGAGCGGACACCAGGGCCACGGAAGACACGACCGTGTCAGATAAAAACTGCCGCAAAATCCACTACCTTGCCCCCAACATGTAGTAAGTGAACTACTATTTTGTTACTTAAAAAACGAAAATGCTAATGATTGTTTTGTAGTTGCTGTGGTGCAGGTACCGCGGCTGACACGGAAATGACGACTCAAATGATTTCGTCCCAACTGGAGCTTCACCGTTTGTACACAAACCGTGTTGTGCCCGTGTGTACTGCAAACCAAATGCTTAAGCAATACTTATTCAGATATCAAGGGTATATTGGGGCCGCCCTAATTCTTGGTGGCGTGGATAGCACGGGCCCCCATCTCTATTGCATCTATCCTCATGGCTCGACCGATAAACTGCCGTACACCACGATGGGTTCGGGGTCCCTAGCAGCGATTGCGGTGTTTGAGTCTCGTTGGAAACCGAATTTGAGCGAGGCTGAAGGCAAACAGTTGGTGCGAGATGCTATCGCCGCAGGTATATTCAACGACCTAGGCTCAGGCTCTAATGTCGATCTTTGTGTTATACGCAAGGGTAACGTCGAGTACTTGCGCACGTACGACGAGGCAAACAAGAAGGGCGAGAGGCAGGCATCTTATCACTATCCTAAGGGCACCACTGATGTGTTGTCAACTGAGGTCAGAAGCATTGAAGTTGTCGACGAATCTGTTCGCCTTATCGATCCGGATGTTATGGACACGCTTTAATATATTAGTTAATTTGAACCAATTCTTTTTTTTATTTTAATTAATGTATGGTTTTGTCTTATATGGAATTGTATTAATTAAAAATTAATCCGTGCTTTTTTTTTTTTAATTCTTATTGGAAAATTGCTGGCCCTCAAGTTTATACTAAAATAAATTGGTTTTATTAGGCTAGAAATGCATAAAAAGAGAGAGACAAAGAAAATAATTTTATTTTTTCTATCCTAATGAAATGATCGTCTTTTGTTTTTACGTCTTGTACAGGAATTAAGTTTCCAATTCATCCAGTCTTAATACCAAAAAGATTAATCGGTGAAATCATCGATGGTTCACCGTCGGAGCTATCGATGAGTCATCGGTGAATTCGTTTGTGTATTTGCTTTATCTCGATCTCGTCTTTACATTTCATTTTCGTCTAAATGATCGATCGTCTTTTGTTTTTACATCTTGCATTTCTTCCGCAATTGAGTTTTCAAACCATCCCACCATTTTTCCGTCAAAAGCTAATCGGTGAAATCATCGATGAGTCATCAGTGAACGCATGTGTGTATTTAATTTATCTCGTCTTTATATTTTAATATTATCTCTCTTTCTACGTAAATCGATCGTCTTTTGTTTTTAAATCGTCCCGCCATTTTATAAATCAAAAAGACTAATCAGTGAAATCATCGATGGATGGTTCAGCGTCGAAGCTATCGATGAGTCATCGGTGAATTCGTTTGTATATTTGTTTCATCTCGATCTTGTCTTTACATGTCATCTTTGTCTAAATGATCGATCGTCTTTTGTTTTTACATCTTGTATTTCTTCCGGAATTGAGTTTTCAAATCATCCCACCATTTTTCCGTCAAAAGCCAATCGGTGAAATCATCGATGAGTCATCAGTGAATCCATGTGTGTATTTCATTTATCTCGTCTTTATATTTTAATATTATCTCTCTTTCTACATAAATCGATCGTCTTTTGTTTTTAAATCGTCCCGCCATTTTCAAAATGAAAAAAAATTAATCAGTGAAATCATCGATGGTTCACCGTCGAAGCTATCGATGAATCATCGGTGGATTCGTTTGCGTATTTAATTTTTCTCGTCTTTACATTTCACTTTCATCTTTCCTTCTAAATGAATCGATCGTCTTTTGTTTCTCCAGGAATTAAGTTTTCAAATTGTCCCGCCATTTTTAACGTCAAAAAATTAATCGGTGAAATCATCGATGAGTCATCGGAGAACTCATTTACTTAATTGATCTCGTCTTTACATCACATTATTACCTTTCTTTCTAAATAAATCGATCGTCTTTTGTTTTTACATCTTGTTTTCTACAGGAATTAAGTTTTTAGATTTTCCCGCCACTTTTCATGTCAAAAAGTTAATCGGTGAAATCATCGATGAGCCATCGGTGAAAACTTTTGTATATGTATTTAATTGATCTCGTCTTTACATCGATCGTCTTTTGTTTTTAAATCGTCCCGCCATTCTTTTAATATCAAAAAGATTAATCGGTGAAATCATCGATAGTTCACCGTCGAAGTTATTGACGAGTCACCGGTCGGACGAATCGATCGTCTTTTGTTTTTACGTCTTGTTTTCTACAGGAATTAAGTTTTTAGATTTTTCCGCCACTTTTCATGTCAAAAAGTTAATCGGTGAAATCATCGATGAGCCGTCGGTGGATTCATTTGTACATGTATTTAATTGATCACGTCTTTTGTTTTTACGTCGTGCATTTCTCCCGGAATTGAGTTTTCAAATCGTCCCGCCCTTCTCAATACCAAAAAGATTAATCGGTGAAATCATCGATGCGATTACGGATTCGTTACGCTTCCTTTATACTGTAGTACAGACCAGTGGCGGATTTAGGATCTTTTCTAGGGGGGGGCGCAATATATCTTATTTAAGTCGTGTTGGTGCTAGTACCTAGTAGTAGTGAAATATGCATTTAATTCTAGAATGTGGCTTACAAAACAAAATTCTTGTTACACGTTAGGCTGTCAAATCTGAAATTTATTCGAAATGAGAATAAATTTAAGTTTTTATTGTAATAATTAACACAACAACATATTTTACTTATATATTTTTTAATGTATGAAAAAACAGTAGAATAGTTTAACAAAAAACTAGAGCTTTCATAAATTCACTGTGACACTAAACAAGTAAATAACACAAAATAATCATTATAGAAGTAATAACTAAAGTGTGTGGCATTTAATTCGAGATGGCAAAACATAAAAGAACTAACCGCTAAATAAAATTTTAAAAAATCGCTCGGTACTATGCGTTACAAAATTATTTAGATAAGGAGAGGCTATTAAAAATAAAATCAGAGTCTTCAGCAAATATGATATAGTTTGTCATTTGCTTACCGACTCCTGTCAAATCTATTAATCGTTTAAACGCTCTCGAGCACTATCAGCAAGTAATTCCGCGATCGCTGTCATATTTCAACAAATCCTTATATATTCAATTAGAAAATTTAGGAAATTTTTTCTACTGACGTTTCAATTTTGACAGATGGTTAATTGTATCAGTTAAGCTAAGATTCAGATTTTATTTTTCATAGCCTCCCCATTTCTTAATAATTTTGGATCGCACGGTATAAAAAAACTAGCGACATTAATAAATCAACATTTTCAACATTCAGTTTAAATTTTATTTTTAAAATCAAGCCTTCTCCTTTTATTCGCAAATCGATTTATAAATCTATGTTTAAATTTATATTTCGAAGAACATATAATAAAGCTAAAGCTGTAGATAGTGAACGCGAAGCGCAGCATTGCCAAAGGGAGATTTACATCCTCCATCAGACGTTGAGTTTTGCTTAGGCCCCAGTTACGACTGTGAAGCTTTTTCAAAACAGAAAAGGTGCAAACAAGAGCCATAACTAAGTTTTTCTGCGCTGCAAGTTAACAGTTAAAGCAGAAATGGCTTCAAGTGTGATATATTCAATTTAACATTTTATTGGACTTTGTAGGTAAGAGATTTGATTGACGATTCAAATCGAAACTACTTTAAAAATATTTAATTTTAAAAATCATTAAAAAAAAGTTTCTTAGTTCTAAGGGGGGGCGCGCGCCCCCCGCGCCCCCCCTCTAAATCCGCCACTGGTACAGACTGATCAGAAAGAACTACTTTTCTTGCGTACATCAAACCTTAGTTCCTCTCTGATGTTAGCCACATTATTTGACACTTGTGTTCGATGGTCCTACTTTTGTTAGTTTGCGAATTTTCTGTAGTAATTTTCCGAAAATAGTCTTTTTCAAGGCCGCATAGCATATTGTTATTATTTCAGAATCTGTCGGGTGTTTTCGTAAGTAAATTTTATGCAAAGATGGATTAAAAACAGGTAGGTAAAGTAGATAACTTCAGTGCATACATGACAATGGATGAAAATTTTGATGTCACGTCCATGGAAAGCAGTTTTTTTCTGGACAATGTATAATGATCTCTCTGTACAACGCTGGAACGCAACATAAACGGAACGACCATGCTTGGTTAATGGCGGCCGCTTGAAGATGGAAGCAATGACGTCACATGTCATACCTTGACCAAAAACGAATCGAGACCAGCAAGGTAGCGAGTATTCCATCAGTTACAGAGGATTTTAGCGCCTTTTATTAATGACTTCCCAATCAAAATTTTTATTACACGCTTATCCAAACAATAAAAAGCAGTTATTACCATTCGATGGCGTCCTTTTGCTTGATCTCCATTAAAAATGACAGCTACTTTGCTCCAGTTTTTTCCTGGCCGCGTTTAGGTTTATGTGTACATTAAAGTACTACAGCGAAGCTGTTATCTGAACGCGACCATTGATGACACCATGTGGCGCCACCTATTGTTAAAATTAAAACTACAACGCTATCTCGCAAATCTCAATTCGTTCATAAATCGCACAATATCGAACATATAAAGAAATAGTAACAATTTCCTGTTTCGAATTGCAATGCAAACTTGATTCAGCCATCCCGCGTTTAAACTTTAAACCACGCCTAATACTTTGAGGTTACATTAATTTTGAGGTTATCTTTAGATGTCAACGTGCCGTAATTCAAAGAGGAAACATAATTAACGGAGTTTTCCGCCGTAGGGCCCAAGTAGAATCGATGGAGAAGGCCGCATGTGAGAGCGGAGTGTGTAGAATCAAGCACGAGTAAGTAAGCAAGGATGTGGGCAGTGAACGCCTTTTACATAACTCACGTCCAGGTTTGTCTTACAAGAGCATAACCGGCGTGCTACAGAGCACGTAAACGCTGAGGAGGATGGGTCAAGAGGCCAAGGTGCAGACGCCGAGACCGGAGAAACCGATGCCACCCCGAGTAAAAAACAACGGCTTTCGAAGTGGGAGAAGAAGAAACACCGAGGGCAAAACAAGTCCAGACCTACATACAAATGTGACAGGAAGAGAGAGCTGTGCTATTCAATTATAAACACCCCACAAGGCGGTGGCTGCAGTAAAAACGACTGCCCCTTCTTGCATGACGTCAAAGAATACCTAAAAATCAAACCCCCTGATATCGGTAAGGCAGCTCTCTAATTGTTTACCCCGACATTCTTTAATTAGGAATCTTTCCAGGTGAAAGTTGTTATAATTTTGAAACGACGGGCAGGTGCAACAGGGGGGTGTCGTGTAGATTCGCTGGGCAACACACGGACTGCGATGGCACCAGCATTACGGACGAACAAAAATTGAAAGCGTGGGAAAGTGAAGAGCCCCACACCCTAAACCACTTATCGCAGGATTTACAGCAGAGGCTGCGCAAGAAAAACTACGATTTTAAACTGTCCGAGGCGCTCATTAAATACAATGACCGTTTGAATGGGAAACTGGAAGGTGGAAAAGGTGCCGTAACCGATGAAGACGTAATCAAGGTGACGAGCAGGGAAAAGAAAGTAATCGATTTTAAAGATAAGCTCAGTTTAAGTCCGTTAACCACGGTGGGCAACCTCCCTTTTAGGCGGATATGCAAGGAATTTGGGGCTGACGTTACCTGTGGTGAAATGGCGATGTGTTCGGCCATTTTGCAGGGGGCGCCGCAGGAATGGGCTTTGGTAAAGCGGCATCACACCGAGGATGTATTCGGGGTACAACTGTGCGCTAATAACCCGCATTTACTGACCAAATGCGGGCAGTTGCTACAGGATGAGATTAACATCGATTTCATCGATTTAAACCTGGGTTGCCCCATCGAGCTCGTTTACAAAGAAGGCGCTGGCTGCGGGCTGTTGAGACGACCGAAGGTATTGGAGTCGTGCATCCGGAATCTAAGTCAAATACTAAGTATCCCTTTAACCGTTAAGACGAGGACGGGTGTTTACAGTAACGAAAACATTGCTCACACTTTGGTAAGAGTTGGTTGTTTAAATTAACGTAACGACTGCATTTGATGCTTTCAGATTCCCAAATTTAAAGACTGGGGGGCTTCGCTGGTCACACTCCATGGTAGATCCAGGGAGCAACGTTACACGAAGCTAGCCAATTGGTCCTACATTGAAGAGTGTGCGCAAGCAGCGACCCCCATGCCGTTGTTTGGAAACGGGGACATCCTAAGCTACGACGACTACAAAACCGCACGTGAAACTTCCCCCTCGATATCCGGAGTGGTCATCGGAAGAGGGGCCCTGATAAAGCCGTGGATTTTCACTGAAATCAAAGAGCGAAAGCTCTGGGACATTTCCAGCTCGGAACGATTCGACATCCTCAAGAAATACGTGAACTACGGCCTCGAACACTGGGGCTCCGACAACAAAGGAGTTGAGAACACCCGGCGGTTCCTCCTAGAATGGCTGTCTTTCCTCTACAGGTATATTCCCGTGGGGTTGCTGGAGAGACCCCCGCAGAAAATCAACGAGAGGCCCCCGTACTACCGTGGAAGAGACGATTTAGAAACGCTGATGGCATCGTCGGTTGCGTCCGACTGGATCAAAATAAGCGAAATGATTTTGGGGCCCGTGCCCGAGAACTTCCAGTTTTTACCCAAGCACAAAGCCAACTCTTATAAGTAACTTTATTTAATAAATATAATAATGCAGTCTACTTCTTACTGGTTTGTAAGTATTCGAGGAGGTCGTTCATGCCGCTGAACTCGGTCCTGCCTTGCGGGGGATCGTTTTTTGGTATCCTCGGTAAGATGGAGCCGACCTTATATCTAAATTCTTGAAGCTGCAAGCGAGGGATTATAGTTTGTTGTTTGTAATTTTGCGAGACTTACGTTTTGTGCCCCTGAAATCTTCCATATGGAATAGAAGAGTATACCGCAGCCAGCGAATGCGTACAGCGTGCCCCAACCTAAGGCCCTCAGAGCCAGACCCGCACCGGTTTCATGTATTTCTCTCGAGCCGATCAGGCCTTTGTTGAAGTACTTGGAGTCATGTCGTTTGGCGGCTGAGAGGGTGGCCCCAAATCCAGCAATCGCAGAGAATCCGCCGATGGCAGCCAAAAAAATGCCTGCTAAATGTGAAACAAAAATAAAATGATAAGGGATTTTGAAATGATCTATTAATTAGTCAAAAGTAGCAAAATTTTTTGCATTTTTGAATAACCTGCATCGGTTGCATTCACGGTATTTTCAGCTCTTGTTATTACATGAGGTTAAAGGAAGATGCAAATATGCTTAGTGCAACCGGTGCAGGTTAATCGAAAACGCTATGAATGTAAAGCAATGAAAACTAACCTTTTAGTTTGAATGCTTTATTGTCAGTTTCGTTACGTAATTCGATTGCTTGAGCTACGCTTCCACTTACATCAGTCATGCTGATTACGCGTGCACAATTCAATAAAGTGGCATTAATTTAGTAATTTCAGTTTCACATTTAATAAACAACCGTGAGACAACTTAACCTGCAACATGAGAATGTCAAACTGACAGATTATCATATGCTTAGGTTGGCAACTCTACTTCTGACAATGGTCGCGTTCACCAGAACTGATGATCGTTTGTGATTGCTGATGCCTTCTGGTGAACAATTACTTCGATTTGTGATCTACACAACTTGTTACCTTCTAATATTTCATGCATATCTTCCATTTCGGTTGTTATAAATTAGCTTATTGTATAAATAAGACTGTATCTTCCATGATGTCATGTTTGACGTTTTTAACGCGTTTGCTGCTGGCATCGCTAATCCAAAAAAGTGGCGCTTGATAGTAATCATAAACCAATCACGTTTGCAATACAAATACCCGTTTATTAGAAAAATTACTAACAGTTGGCCAACCGTTTGCTTCTAGTGAACGCGACCAATCTGTCAAAAGTAGGGTTACCAACGTAAGCTGCATTCATTTATTCAACTCCGCTAAACTCTTGGAGCTTATAATCGCATCTTTCTCACTCACGCTTTTTAACCTGCTGATCGTCTTTTGTTTTCTTAACAGAAGTTTCATGTTCGTCTATTCTTCATTGGAAGTTCAATATACCGATTGTTTTTATCACTTCCTTTGTAATTGTAGGTGTTTCCTTTTCACTTTCTTTTTCTCAATTTTATTTTGAAATTCCCGATCGTCTTTTGTTTTCTTAACATTTATTCTCATTTATGCCGATTGTCTTTTGTTTTTATATCTTCCTTTGTAATTGTAAATTTTCTCTTTCCTTGTTTCTCTCAATTTTATTCTGAAATTGCCGATCTTCTTTTGTTTTCTTAAACTGAACTGTCTTTTGTTTCTCTATTCTCCATTAGAAGGTCAATATACACGATTGTCTTTTGTTTTTATATCTTCCTTTGTAATTGTAAATTTTCTCTTTCTTTGTTTCTCTCAATTTTATTCTGAAATTGCCGATCTTCTTTTGTTTTCTTAAACTGAAGTGTCTTTTGTTTCTCTATTCTTCATTAGAAGTTCAATATACACGATTGTGTTTTGTTTTTATATCTTCCTTTGTAATTGTAAATTTTCTCTTTCTCTGTTTCTCTCAATTTTATTCTGAAATTGCCGATCGTCTTTTGTTCTCTTAAAGTGAAGAGTCTCTTGTTCTTCTATTCTTCATCATTGGAGTTCAATATATCGATTGTCTTTTGTTTTTATCTCTTACTCCTTTCTCTTTTTTTTTTGTTCCTCTCAATTTCATTCTGAAATTGCCGATCGTCTTTTGTTTTCTTAAATGTTCTTGTCATCCATTCTTCATTGGAAAGTTTCCTCTTTTTTTTTGTTTCTCTCAATTTTATTTTGAAATTGCGGATCGTCTTTTGTTTCCTTAACTGAGAAGTCTTTTGTTCATCTATTTTTCATTGGAATTTCAGTATACAGATTGTCTTTTGTTTTTTTTTTATCTTCCTTTGTAATTGTAAGTTTTCTCTTTTTTTTGTTTCTCTCAATTTTATTTTAAAATTGCTGATCGTCTTTTGTTTTCTTAACTGTGAAATATGCCTTGTTGCTCTATTCTTTACCATTGGAAGCTCAATATGCCGATTGTCTTTTGTTTTCTATCTGTTCCTCTGTAATTGTAAATTTTCTCTTTTTTTTCTCAATTTTATTTTGAAATTGTCGACCGTCTTTTTTTTTCAACGGAAGCGTCTTTCATTCCTCTATTCTTCATTGGAAGTTCGATATGCCGATCATCTTTTGTTTTCTATCTCTTTCTTTCTAATGGTAAGTTTTCTTTTTCTTTGTTTCTCTCAATTCTTTTATTTTGAAATTGCCGATCGTCTTTTGTTTTTTTTTTTTTTTGTTTTTCTCAATTTTATTTTTAAATTGCCGATCGTCTTTTGTTTTCTTAACTGAAGCGTCCTTTCATTCCTCTATTCTTCATCGTTGGAGTTCAACGTATCGATCGTCTTTTGTTTTCATCTCTTCCTTTCTCTTTTATGTGTTTCTCTCAATTTTATTCTGAAATTGCCGTTCGTCTTTTGTTTATTTAACTGAAATGTTTCTTATTCATCCATTCTTCGTTGCAAGTTCGATATACCCGATTGTCTTTTGTTTTTATTCTTCCTTTGTAATTGTAAGTTTTCTCTCTTTTTTTTTTGTTTCTCTCAATTTTATTCTGAAATTTCCGATCGTCTTTTGTTCTCTTAAATGTTCTTGTTCATCTTCATTGGTAAGTGTTCTTTTTTTTTTTCTCTCAATTGTATTTTGAAATTGTCGATCGTCATTTGTTTTCTTGTCTCTTGTTCCTCTATTCTTCATCGTTGGAAGTTCAATATGCTGATTGACTTTTGTTTTTTTTTCTCTGTAATTGTAAATTTCCTCTTTTTTAGTTTCTGTTAATTTTATTTTGAAATTGCCGATCGTCTTTTGTTTTCTTGTCTCTTGTTCTTCTATTCTTCATCGTTGGAAGTTCAATATGCCGATTGTCGTTTGTTTTTATGTCTTCCTTTGTAATTGCAAATTTTCTCTTTCTTTGTCTCTCTCAATTTTATTTTGAAATTGCCGATCGTCTTTTGTTTTCTTAACTGAAGCGTCCTTTCATTCCTCTATTCTTCATTGGAAGTTCAATATACCGATTGTCTTTTGTTTCAATCTCTTCGTTTGTAATTGTAAATTTTCTCTTTCTTTGTTTCTCTCAATTTTATTTTGAAATTGCCGATCGTCTTTTGTTTTCTTAACTGATGAAGCGTTCTTTCATTCCTCTGTTCTTCATTGGAAGTTCAATATGCCGATCGTCTTTTGTTTTCTATCTCTTTCTTTGTAATTGTAAGTTTTCTTTGTCTTTGTTTCTCTCAATTTTTTTATTTTGAAATTGCCGATCGTCTTTTGTTTTTCTCTTTTTTCGTTTCTGTCAATTTTATTTTGAAACTGCCGTTCGTCTTTCGTTTTCGTCTTATTCCTCTATTCTAAATTGTCTCTGTTTGTTTTCATCTCTTTCTTTGTAATTATATAATCTTTCTTCTTTCTTTAGAAATAATAATTTATTATTTTTTTTGTTTTTACTCTGTTTTATTATCTTTTATTCTTAAATGGAAGTTCAATGTACCGATTGTCTTTTGTTTTTATCGCTTCCTTTGTAATGATAAATTTTCTCTCTTTTTTTTTGTTTCTCTCGATTTTATTTCAAAATGCCGATCGTCTTTTCTTTTCTTAATTGAAATATTTTTTGTTCATCTATTCTTCATTGGAAGTTCAATATGCCGATTGTCTTTTGTTTTTATCTCTTTCTTTCTAATGGTAAATTTTCTCTCTTTTTTTTGTTTCTCTCGATTTTTTTTTTAAATTGCCGATCGTCTTTTGTTTTCGGAAGTTCAATATGCCGATTGTCTTTTATTTTTATCTCTTCCTTTGTAATTGTAAGTTTTCTCTTTTTTTTGTTTCTCTCAATTTTATTTCGAAATTGCCGATCGTCTTTTGTTTTCTTAATTGAAATATTTTTTGTTCATCTATTCTTCATTGGAAGTTCAATATGCCGATTATCATTTGTTTTTATCTCTTCCTTTGTAATTGTAAGTTTTCTCTTTTTTTTGTTTCCCTCAATTTTATTTTGAAATTGCCGATCGTCTTTTGTTTTCTATCTCTCTCTTTGTACTTGTAATCTTCCTTTCTTCTTCGCAAATAATAATAAATTATTTTTGTTCTTGTTATTAATATTATTTTTTGTTTTTTTTTTACTGTTTTTTTTTTGCAAACTCGCTTGTTTTTCCACTTCCCTCCCAACTATGTCTATCTATATTTGCTGATCGTGTTTTATTATTTTTTAATGAAATGTGGAAATTCTTTTTTAGTTTTTTTTGTGTTCAAATCTCCGCATCTTATTTTTTCTTTTCTCTATTTTTATCACTTTTTGTTTTTGTTTCCAGACATGTTTTATACGTTTTATATTATATCAACATATCAGTGTGGTTTTTCATTTGTTTTTTTTTTATCAATTTAGAAAGGATATTGTATGAACTTTTCCAAAATTTCCTTTTCTTTTTGTTTGTTTCCAATAGTTGCTAAAATAGTAAAAATAATCAAACGTCAAAAATATGTTGGCAACACAGGCAACATTACAAATTACCGGTATCAAAGAATGTTACCTTACCGGTAATACAGGAAATTTACCGTAAGGTAACCTAGTAAAATTACCAACTCACAACGCTATTTTATAGCTTTTAATTATTTATTTTTAATCAGTCTAATCGAATTCTCTCTTGAATACTTGTTCCTTTTACTTGAAAACTTATCATCGAACTGTCAAAGTTAACCGCCGTGCCTAACTTCATGCTAATTCTGACACGATGCGCGAAATTATCGATTTGACTTTGTTGTCATGTACGAGGTCAGCAGTATCATTGATTTTAGGTTAGAGATGTAAGCGTTTTGGTGTTTTGTTTGCTTGCCGGAAGACCTCTGGACTTCATGATGTCAACAAAAGCAAAATGCAAGGTGAATTCAGACGGTAGCGTCTGCGTGCAAGACATACTGAACTCGTTCAACTCGTCCATCCGCGAGGAACACGCCTGGGCCCTGTGCTATCAATGCGCCAAGTTCTTCCTGGAGTCTGGGAACCGCACTGCGTGCTACGTGCTCACACACGTCGAACAGGTGTACCTGCAAACAGACGGCAACGTACACCCGAACACCCTATACGGAAGAAACAACGACAACTCAAGGCGGAGAGTTGCTAACGAGCAAGAACTGATAATGGGACTCGGCTATGTCATTTACACCGCGTTGGACCACCAATGCAGGGACGCCGAAGAGCGATCTATGGGTCACGATTTGGAGCAGTTGATAAACGATATGATAAGCGACGAGCGGATCGGACACCAAGAGACCGACGATGAAGGGATCGAAAGGGATTCCGAGGAAACCGATGACGACGCGAGCAATCCGCGAGTGCCTTCGCACATGACCTTGCAGCAAGTCATACAGAGATGCGAGAGGCACCTGGCGACGCTGAGCAAGTCTCAAGCTGAATCGCACTATCGAGCTGTCGTACGCGCACTCGTCGCCGAGGCAATCGAGTTGGCGACGTTCCTGGAGAAAGTAGCACAAGGCACTAGTAGTTTAGTCGAGGGGGCCGTTAACCGTGACCTTGAACAGTTGCAGTTTGCAGATTGGGCTAGGTGAGTCCTTAAATAATTATTTTGTTTATTATCAAAACATGTAATTTTTTTTTTGGGGCTTCTATGTGATCAATCAGAATTGAACGTAAATGGGGGAGTTGACATTTTACAGTAAGGTATGTGGTAGCACTGATTTGAATCAGAATTGGAAGTAATCGGGGGAGTTTGCATTTGGTGATAAATTATGTGGTAGCACTGATTTCAAATCAAACAATGGGAGATACTAGATTGAGCGCTAGTTATTTTTTTTCCTTGTCAAAAACACTTTGGTGATTGACTTGAGCTACTTTTTTTTTTAAAGTATTTGAAGGATTTTTTCCTGACAATCTCAGTGTTGCCAACCCAAATGAATTTGAAGTGCCTCAAGAGGTGCGAAAGAAACGAAAAATCCGTGTATTTATTAGACTCAGAATAAATTAGTTTTAATCAAAGACATATGCGGTTTACCAAGTGTTGGGAGGTTATGTTAGCATGGACAGCTGTCACTATTACTAACCTTTAGGAGAAAAAAAAAAACTGAAGTCATGGCCTACTTTAATTAGGAATTTAAGTGAATGCACGGTATAACGTAAACTTTAATATTTTTGACGACGTTTAGTAAAGTGCGTTCACAAAAAAAAAAACAGTTACGAAGTAGGCTTATGTCAAATGTAAATTTTGCAAAGTCACGTCGTAACCTTACGAATATTATAAACATAACCTAACTTTCATATCCGTTTAATTACGATTTCTTACGAAACGGACAATAAAACGCAATCATGTTAAATTTTAGTCAATTTGACATTTCACAACAGAACACACTTGTCACAGTGTCAAAGAACGACGCTGACGGTCAATTTTTTTTATTTTGCTCGCGACTATACACTTGCTATTCTTTCTAGTAACTTTTAGTTTGTTGTTGCATTAGTTGTTGGCACTAGTTTTTGACATTTGACAATTTTCTGTTATCAAACAAATGAATACGTACGTTTGGAACAAGCAACGTACGTTTGGAACAAGCAACAAAAACAAAAGACGCTCGATTCCACACCAGACACGTTCAGTAAACAAAACAAAAGTTACAACAAAGACTTTCCGCAAAACGTCACAAATAAACAAAACAAAAGACAATCGACCACGTATATTCATAGATACTTTTATTTTCGAACGATTACTTTGGAATTTGATAAGTAATATTTTAATATTATGACTACAGAATTGTAAAACTAAGCGAAAATTTACAGTTGGCAACACTGCTCCTAGCGAGTGTCTAAATAAAAACTGGTCAAGTAGGCTGTTGGGAAATTTCCAAACAAGGTCCGTATGTCTTGTATAGTTTTGTACTCTTAGCAAAGAAAAATACAACATAACCTTAAAATAGGTTCCCAAAAATTGTCGTTTGTAAAAAATAATGAAGAAAAAGTAATATTTTTTTTTATTTTGCTCGCGACTATACACTTGCTATTCTTTCTAGTAACTTTTAGTTTGTTGTTGCATTAGTTGTTGGCACTACTTTTTGACATTTGACAATTGTCTGTTATCAAACAAATGAATACGTACGTTTGATACAAACAACAGAAACAAAAGACGCTCGATTCCACAACTGACACGTTCAGTATAACAACAGAAATAAAACAAAACGAAAGATACAACAAAGACTTTCCGTGAAACGTCACAAATAAAGAAAACAAAAGACAATCGACCACGTATATTCATAGATACTTTTATTTTTGAGCGATTACTTTGGGATTTGAGTAAAATTTTAATATTATTACTAGGGAATTGTAAAACTAAGCGAAGATTTACAGTTGGCAACACTGCACTTAGCGAGTGTCTAAATAAAGTGGTCAAGTAGGCTGTTGGAAAATTTCCAAACAAGGTCCGTATGTCTTGCATAGTTTCATACTCTTCGCAAAGAAAAATACAACATAACCTTAAAAGAGGTTTCCAAAAATTGTCGCTTATAAAAAAAAATTAAGAAAAAGTAATAATTTTTTTATTTTGCTCGCGATTGTACACTTGCTATTCTTTCTAGTAACTTTTAGTTTGTTGTTGCATTAGTTGTTGGCACTATTTTTTGACATTTGACAATTGTCTGTTATCAAACAAATGAATACGCACGTTTGGAACAAGCAACAGAAACAAAAGACGCTCGACTCCACAACAGACACGTTCAGTATAACAACAGAAATAAAACAAAACGAAAGATACAACAAAGACTTTCCGTAAAACGTCACAAATAAACAAAACAAAAGACAATCGACCACGTATATACATAGATACTTTTATTTTCGAGCGATTACTTTGGGATTTGAGTAAAATTTTAATATTATTACTAGGGAATTGTAAAACTAAGTGAAAGTTTAGAGTTGGCAACACTGCTCTTAGCGAGTGTCTAAATAAAAAGTGGTCAAGTAGGCTGTTGGAAAATTTCCAAACAAGGTCCGTATGTCTTGCATAATTTCATACTCTTAGCAAAGAAAAATACAACATAACCTTAAAATAGGTTTCCAAAAATTGTCGTTTATAAAAAATAATGAGGAAAAAGTAATAATTTTTTTTATTTTGCTCGCGACTATACACTTGCTATTCTTTCTAGTAACTTTTAGTTTGTTGTTGCATTAGTTGTTGGCACTAGTTTTTGACATTTGACAATTGTCTGTTATCAAACAAATGAATACGTACGTGTGGAACAAACAACAAAAACAAAAGACGCTCGATTCCACAACAGACACGTTCAGTATAACAACAGAAATAAAACAAAACGAAAGATACAACAAAGACTTTCCGTAAAACGTCACAAATAAACAAAACAAAAGACAATCGACCGTGTATATGCATAGATACTTTTATTTTCGAGCGATTACTTTGGGATTTGAGTTAAATTTTAATATTATTACTAGGGAATTGTAAAACTAAGCGAAGATTTACAGTTGGCAACACTGCACTTAGCGAGTGTCTAAATAAAAAGTGGTCAAGTAGGCTGTTGGAAAATTTCCAAACAAGGTCCGTATGTCTTGCATAATTTCGTACTCTTAGCAAAGAAAAATACAACATAACCTTAAAATAGGTTTCCAAAAATTGTCGTTTATAAAAAATAATGAGGAAAAAGTAATAATTTTTTTTATTTTGCTCGCGACTATACACTTGCTATTCTTTCTAGTAACTTTTAGTTTGTTGTTGCATTAGTTGTTGGCACTAGTTTTTGACATTTGACAATTGTCTGTTATCAAACAAATGAATACGTACGTGTGGAACAAACAACAAAAACAAAAGACGCTCGATTCCACAACAGACACGTTCAGTATAACAACAGAAATAAAACAAAACGAAAGATACAACAAAGACTTTCCGTAAAACGTCACAAATAAACAAAACAAAAGACAATCGACCGTGTATATGCATAGATACTTTTATTTTCGAGCGATTACTTTGGGATTTGAGTTAAATTTTAATATTATTACTAGGGAATTGTAAAACTAAGCGAAGATTTACAGTTGGCAACACTGCACTTAGCGAGTGTCTAAATAAAAGGTGGTCAAGTAGGCTGTTGGAAAATTTCCAAACAAGGTCCGTATGTCTTGCATAATTTCGTACTCTTAGCAAAGAAAAATACAACATAACCTTAAAATAGGTTTCCAAAAATTGTCGTTTGTAAAATATAATGAAGGAAAAGTAATAATTTTTTTATTTTGCTCGCGACTGTACACTTGCTATTCTTTCTAGTAACTTTTAGTTTGTTGTTGCTTTAGTTGTTGGCACTAGTTTTTGACATTTGACAATTGTCTGTTATCAAACAAATGAATACGTACGTTTGGAATAAGCAACAGAAACAAAAGACGCTCGATTCCACGACAGACACGTTCAGTATAACAACAGAAATAAACGAAACGAAAGGTACCACAAAGACTTTCCGTAAAACGTCACAAATAAACAAAACAAAAGACAATCGACCTCGTATATTCATAGATACTTTCATTTTTGAGCGATTACTTTGGGATTTGAGTAAAATTTTAATATTATGACTAGGGAATTGTAAAACTAAGCGAAAGTTTACAGTTGGCAACACTGCTCTTAGCGAGTGTCTAAATAAAAAGTGGTCAAGTAAGCTGTTGGAAAATTTCCAAACAAGGTTCGTATGTCTTGCATAGTTTCATACTCTTAGCAAAGAAAAATACAACATAACCTTAAAATAGATTTCCAAAAATTGTCGTTTATAAAAAATAATGAGGAAAAAGTAATAATTTTTTATTTTGCTCGCGACTGTACATTTGCTATTCTTTCTAGTAACTTTTAGTTTGTTGTTGCATTAATTGTTGGCACTAGTTTTTGACATTTGACAATTGTCTGTTATCAAACAAATTAATACGTACGTTTGGAACAAACAACAAAAACAAAAGACGCTCGATTCTACTTTCAGACACGTTCAGTATAACAACAGAAATAAAACAAAAGAAAAGATACAACAAAGACTTTCCGTAAAACGTCACAAATAAACAAAACAAAAGACAATCGACTACGTATATTCATAGATACTTTTATTTTCGAGCGATTACTTTGGAATTGGATGAGTCATATTTTAATATTATGACTACAGAATTGTAAAACTAAGTGAAAGTATACAGTTGGCAACACTGCTTCTAACGAGGGTCTAAATAAAAACTGGTCAAGTAGGCAGTTGGAAAATTTCCAAACAAGGTCCGTATGTCTTGCATAGTTTCATACGCTTAGCAAAGAAAAATACAACATAACCTTAAAATAGGTTTCCAAAAATTGTCGTTTATAAAAAAATAATGAAGAAAAAGTAATAAGAAAGCGTGAAATATAAAAACATGCCTACCACCTTCTTGATAACATTTAATCATTCTATTTAATTTTGACGTTAGATTTGAATGCTTGGTGGTTGAACGTAGAAGCGACGTGCCTGCAGTGAACAAATTCTCGATCATAGCCTACTTGACCAGATCTTTATTTAGACGCTCGTTATAACAACACACGCTTTTAGGGGCGTTGTATAAAGAAAAGGTAAAAACAGAACTGGCGTGCAGGTCTTAACGAATGCGATTTTCTAGATGTTGAACAGAGATGGGTATAAAATCGGCGACGTTGTTAAGACTCATTGCATCGCCTTAGAAAATGAGCGACAACATGGTTGATATATCCATCTCTGTTCTACATATAGAAAATCGTAGTGCATTTTACTCGCACTCGTTAAGACCCGCACGCCAGTTCTGCTTTTACCTTTTCTGTATAGAACGTTTGTTTTGTACTGTAATGTAGCTTCGGTCAGTTACTTCGTCTGTTCAGTTACGTATGGAACGATGTCAGGGTGTCCAGGCTCACAATTAAACGTTATTTATTCGTATTAGTATTTAAGTATTCGTGACAAAAATTCGCAACGGCAACGCAATACGGGTTATACAACCAGGCTGGGAGCAACAATAAAACAAACGCTCATGTCCCGTTTACTCTGGGACAGAGTACACGAGATACTCGTGTCGGGCTGGTAAGAGTAGGACGCCTATTCTGGGACGGGGTGCACGAGACGCTCGTGTCGGGCTGGTAGGACGAGGTGCGTGAGATGCTCGTGTTGGGTTGGTAGGACGAGGTGCACGGGACGCTCGTGTTTGGTTAGTAGGACAGGGTACACGAGACGCTCGTGTCTGGATGGTAGAACGAGGTGCACGAGACGCTCTTATTGGGTTGGTAGGACGAGGTGCACGAGACGCTCGTGTTTGGTTAGTAGGATGGGGGTACACGAGATGCTCGTGTCGTTCGAGCAGGACACCTGCTAACGATTTAAAAAGTGAGGAGTCGTAGTCCGAACACTGCACTGCAAGGGAGTGAAAGGAAACCCCACTTTATAACCCCTTCCTAATGCAAAACACGCCTGTGATCCCTACCTAACCTTAAAATTTTATTTTGATCTACACATACTAAGAAAATTAAATAATAAGAAATGATAACAAGAGTCACTTTGTTACTTACTGTACAAGGTGTCCATAAAAGATTAGGCATTTGTTTTTGAGGTCTTGTTTAATGACGCCCCGTCTTTCAGATTTTGGATGCAGGTTATACAAGAACTCCGCACCGGCGTCAAACTCAAGAAGGTGCACTACAGCCGCGCGCCAATAGAATACGAGCTCACCCCGTACGAGATCCTGATGAAAGACATTCGCTCGTGCCGCTACAGCCTGAGGAAAATCATAGTCGACGGAAACGCACCCTCGCGAGTCACCAAGGACGCACACGCCATCATACTGGAGTTCATACGTTCGAGGCCCCCTTTGCGTAAGGCGTCGGACCGTAAGCTCGCCCCTCACTCGCGCACTCTCACCCCCAGGGAACAGCTGATGAATTCCATACGGAAGGGACGCACACTCAGGAAGACCCAACCGAACAGGCGGTCGCTGTCGCCGAAGATGCTCGAGAAGAGACCCGAGGGTGAGAGCACAAGCACGAGACGGTTAATCAAAGTTGATTTCTCCCAACTTCAAGATGATGAAGAGGAAGACGGTCCAGACGGGGCCGACGTCGGTGGGCTTTGGCCCGAAGAAGAGTTTCACCAGATCTACGGGAGTATCCTGGAAGCATACGACCTGGCTTTACAGTGTCCTGTCCCCAAGATAAGTGGAAAACGGCATTCTTTAAACGTCTGCACCGATCTTCAATTCGAGAGCCAATCGGTGCCCCAATCGAGGCCGTGTTCGAGACAATCGTGCACGAGTTCCGAGGCAGATTCCGTGCAGTTGGCCCCCGAGATAGCGCAAGCCATACAGGACAACAACTCGAAGCCCTGGCACGAAGCGATTTCTTTAGACGACCGTCTGTCTCTCACCCTTGAAGAAATAGTTCACATCCGCACGGTCCTCACCAAGGCTGAGGTGGAAGCTCTCCCGCCGGAAGGCCACGTTAAAAGCGACGTAGAAAACAGGAAGGTGTGTTTCCTCTGCTTGAAAACCCGCTTCGGGATTTTGGGGCCCTGGGGTCACCGCTGCACGCTCTGCAAGCGCACGGTCTGCACGAAGTGCTGCTCGAAAATGAACATCCCAATGGAGCACTTCTCGAGCGTCCCCGTCGTGCTGCTGAGCCCGAGTATCATGGCCAGTCCGGAAGACGACGCGAGCGTCCTCTTGAGACACGCGCACGAAGCCGAGGCGAGCACTTCGTCGTCTTTAGAGCGATTCCGCAGGCAGAATACCGTGGTGGATAAGCTGAAGGGGGCGCAGATGGTCGTCTGTCACGATTGCAAGATGATGGTCCTCCAGATAATCAAGTCGGCGCAGGCGAACAGGTCCGCCATCAGAAACAAACACCTCCAGAATTTAACGTTGAATTTATCTCCCGTGTTTTGAGATGTCTCGTCACCCCTTCCCCCCTCTAGTACCAACCAACCAACCAACCAACCAAAGATAGTTTCTTGAATTTCATACGGGTGATCGGGGTTGGAGATTTCTGCTTCGCTCGGTTAGTATTAAAAAAATAATTTTATCTTGAAGATTGAATTTCGTTTGTAGGTAGATTGTAAGGCGCGACGTGATTTATTTAGATTTAGGTTTAGGTCCTAATTTAGAAAGTCATTTTTTTTTTTAAATAAAATTAAAAGTGCACATTTCAAACTCTCAAAACTCTTTGCCAGTCATTTTATTTACTAACAACAAAAGAAAAGAAAAGCTTAGCATTTCTAGGTTAGGACACGTAATGTAATGCTCTTATTGGATTATTTCAAATTCGCTGCATCGTCATAAATCAAGGGCGTGATTGGTTGAAGGCGACTGAAAATGTTGCCAAAAAAAAAATGAATGCGTTCTTTTATCATTTGTATGAAATCAACCAATCATGTCAGGCTACATAAAACGCTCGTTCTGATGTAAACAAATGCTATTGGTTTATAGTTTTCATTCTTTCTGACGTTATTGTCTCGGGCCAATGAATGGCCATTGTTTAAAGTGAAATCCGAAAAACCCATCCCATTGGTCGATCGATTCACCAAACAAAATAAGATTCTCACTTTTTTTAGGTTACTTGCGCACAAAAAAATCGTTTCTCAATAGATGGCGCTGTTCAATATCTTCAGTAGTACGGCAATCTGCGCTTTCTAGTCTATTAAAAACAATCATTGTATGTCGCCCTCTATTGAAACAGTTATAGCAGTTCTTTTCCGTTGTTTATGCACAAAAAATGATAATTCCTCAATAGATGGCGCTCTGTTCAATACACTTTGCTTAGTGACCAATAAATTATGTCACGATGACAGAATTAAAAATCGTCAAAATGACAGACGTCAAGAAATGTCAGAGTGACAAACGTCGAGCAATGTCATCTAGACAGACGTCAGTTGATATCCACGTAACAATGACGATCGTCATCGTTGCTTTGTTACGCAGATGTCAACGTGACGTCTCATCCGCATCTGTCTACATGACATTGTTTGCCGTTTGTTAATGTGACGTTTCTTGATGTCTGTCATTTTGACATTTCTTAACATCTGTCATCGTGACGTACTTTGTGCGTGCGAGCCCCCATACGTTCAATAGAAACACAATTTGCGTCTACATTGCGCGGAGGAACTTGAGAATATATCAAAAACAAAAGAAAATCCTTTATATTGTAGAACGAGCCTGCGCGCAATTGTTTTTCAGAGAATTTAAGTTACAAAAAATAATTGTTGCAATTATTTCAACGCAGTTACTTTTTCTCAATAAAAAAAAGTTCATACATTGTATAAGGAAAACAAGAGAAAGTGTTCGTATTGCGAGTTATTGTATGGCGACATCTATTGACAACAATTGTTTATATACAAGAAATTATAACTTATGATAGATGGCGTGAAAATAGTAAAGGAGACTGTGGTTTAAGAAATAATTAAAGATTAATCTCCACCCACAATAATTTTTATATCCGTAGATACGTATTTCGGCAGCTAAGTTCTCATCTTCAGTACAGACCCACCGAGATAAAAGCACTTCATCAAACCTAACCTAAAAATTTACGGATATAAAAATTATTGTGGGCAGAGATTAATTTATAATTAATAGATGGCGCCCTGTTCAATACATTCAATTCATTTCTGGAGATCCACACGTTGCTTAGCGACCAATAAATTATGTCACGATGACAGACGTTAAGGAACGTCATAATGACAAACGTCAAGAAATGTCAGAATGACAGATGTAATAATTATCAGAATGACAAACGTCATCTAGGCAGATACGGGCAGATGACATCTACGTCACAATGACGATCGTCTTTACGTAAATGTCAACGTGACGTCTCGTCCGTATCTGTCTATACGTCATTGCTTGACGTTTCTTGATGTTTGTCTTTCTGACATTTCTGACGTCTGTCATCGTGACATAATTTGTTGGTCGCTAAGGAGTGTGCGAGATATTGTACAGCGCCATCTGTCAATGCAATAGAGTTGTTCACGCACAAAAGTTTGAAATTTTCTCAACAGATGGCGCCGTCGGACATTGAATTTTTCCATTAATATTCAAATCGAAACTGTATGATTTGTCCAAGAGATGGCGCTGCTCGATATTTCACGCAAACGCGAATTTTTGCACTTTCTCCGTATGCAAGAACTTAAAAAAAACAAAAGAAGAAAATCGTTGTTTGTATTATATAAAAAAAAACAAAAGAAATCGTCGATTATTGCGAGATATTGTACAGCGCCATCTGTCAATGTAATAGAGTTGTTTACACATTAAAGTTTGAGATTTTCTCAACAGATGGCGCCGTCGGACATTGAATTTTTCCATTAATGCTCAAATCGAAACTGTATGATTTGACCAATAGATGGCGCTGCTCATTATTTCACGCAATCGCGAATTTTTGCGCTTTCTCTGTATGGATGAACTTAAAAAAAAACAAAAGAAGAAAATCGTTGTTTGTATTGTATTAAAAAAAAAAACAAAAGAAATCATCGATTATTGGGGGATATTGTACAGCACCATCTGTCAATGCAATAGAGTTGTTTACAAACAAAAGTTTGAGGTTTTCTCAACAGATGACGCCGTCGGTCTTTGCATTTTTCCATAAAAGTTCACATCGATGTGTGATTTGCCCAAGAGATGGCGCTGCTCGATATTTCATTTAAACGCGATTTTTGTGCTTTCTTTGTATGGAAGAACTTAAAAAAACAAAAGAAAATCGTTGTTTGTATTGTATAAGAAAAAACAAAAGAAATCGTCGATTATAGCGAAATATTGTACAGCGCCATCTGTCAATGCAATAGAGTTGTTTAATTTTTCCATTAATGTTCAAATCGAAACTGTATGATTTGCTCAATAGATGGCGCTGCTCAATATCTCATTCAAACACGATTTTTTGCGCTTTCTTCGTATGGAAGAACTTAAAAAAAAAACAAAAGAAGAAAATTGTTGTTTCTATTGCATAAAAAAACAAAAAAAATCGTTGATTATTGCAAGATGTTGTACAGCGCCATCTGTCAATGCAATATAAAGTTGTTTACACACAAAAGTTTGAGATTTTTTCAACAGATGGAGCCGTCGGACAATTTTCCATTAATGTTCAAATCTAAACTGTATGATTTGTTCAATAGATGGCGCTGATCAATCTTTCATGCAAACGCGAATTTTTGCGCTTTCTCTGTAGGGACGAACTTAAAAGAAACAAAAGAAGAAAATCGCTGTTTGTATTGTATAAAAATAAAAAACAAAAGATATCGTTGATTATTGCGATATATTGTACAGCGCCATCTGTCAATGCAATAGAGTTGCTTACACATAAAAGTTTGAGATTTTCTCAACAGATGGCACCGTCGAACATTGAATGTTTCTATAAATGTTCACATCGAAACTGTGTGATTTGCCCAAGAGATGGCGCTGCTCGATATTTCACGCAAACGCGAATTTTTGCGCTTTCTCTGTATGGAAGAATTAAAAAAAAAAACAAAAGAAAATCGTTGTTTTAAGAAAATTGCGCGCGATTCTTTTTTTCTCGATTATAAAAAAAATGTTCATGTGGAAAACAAATGGTTCGCGCCCAATAGATGGCGTTGTTCAATGCTTCACGCAAACGCAAATTTTGTGCGATTGTATTGCGTGGAGGAACTTCAATGTTCAAAACAAAAGAAAATCGTTGTTAAGGTCACTTGCACTTCTCCGGTGTAAATTAATTGATGAATGCTGTTGGGTTTTCAATTGTTTTTCATATTACCGTCGCAAACCAATTATTATTGGTCAATCGATTCACCAAATAAATTAAGATTCTCATTTTTTTTTAGGTTGCTTGCAATTGCCGGGTGTAAATTGAGTTTGTAGTTTTCAATTGTTTTTCGCATTACTGTCTCGGGCCAATGAATGGCGTTTATTTAAAGTGAGACGCGATCCCATTGGTCGATCGCTTGCGCTCGTCCAGTGTGAACTGATGGGTAGGTTTTCAATTGTTTCTCACGTCACTGCTTCAAACCAATGAAAACGTACAATTGTTACAATTACTCAACTATTTTTGGCTCAATTAGATTCGTCATTGCAGGTTTTAAGTGCGACTCATTCCTTTGATATTGAACTCATGTGATATTTTCTGGTCATTGAAGCTTAAATATATAGATATATACAGAGCGTATGGATAAGCACAACATAATGTAATTTGTTTATTTTTTATACACGTATTTATTAGTTGTAGTTCTGTTTCAATTTCCCAAGTACTTTGAGAGGAGGAGCCGTCTCCGCCGACGTGTGTTTAAATGTTTCGTTTTAATTTTAAAAATATTTTAATATTGAGTTAAGTCATAGTTTAATTTAATAGTTTTAAGTTGTCGTTCAGGATTTATTTATTGTTGTTAATTGTAGAAGCGTCGCGTCGGTGGGATGGTGTTTGAAACTCCCCTCGTATATTTTAATAAAAGTAAATAATTTATAATTAACAACTTATGTGATTGAAAACCAAATCGTTACGGTGACGGCCTAGATTGTTGTTATTTATGTAAAAGTGTGAAGTGGAAATTTTCTCAGTTCACTCGAAGCGTTTAGTTTCGATTGTTCCTCTGTAGATACAATTTAGATTAGATAGCGAATCGTTTACTATACGATATATTCTATGAATACTTTTGATTCTAACAAATTTCATATAATTTTATTTTCGTAACAAAATGTTCAACAAAGACGTACGTGTGCACATGACTATTTAAAAATCTATTCCCAAATATAAACGATGTTACTCGAACTCCCTCGTTTAATTTATTCCACTCCCCAAAAAACGACAAATGCAGATAAAAAAATAAATCTATTAAATATACGTTTAAAAAAACATCTGAATGCGATTTAAAAAAAAATATTGTATACAATCAATCAGTCACTGTTTTCTATCTATCTAGCTTTTGTGGACGATGAAATCCCAAGTGTCTTTCCATCTCAGGTGAATCACGTCGGCCATGGTTAAAGGTGTCATGCCGTAGCTCAAGACCAGGAATTTCCTGAACGTGTAAAAGATGGCGCTGATCCACGATAACAGGAGCAGCGTGGCGAAATATGATGTCAACTGTAGCTTCAAAACGTCGCGCAGCACGTAATAGAGATGCTCGATTACAGCCACCATCAAGAGAACTTTGAAGACAAAGGCCGGCAGGTAATGGTGTAGGAACAAAGTACGTTCGACAAAGAAATACGGAAGGTAATGGAAGAGGTAGCCCATGAAGAATACTTGCCCGATCAACTGGAATTTCTGCCAGGCCTCTTCGTCCAAGTCGAAACAATGCCGTCGTCTTCTCAGGAGATAGAAAGCTGCCAAGCCTGCGTAGACGAAGAGGGCCAGGGAAGACGAGTACCAAATTATGACGTTCCCCAGAAGGTGTATTTGAGCCTAGATGAAGAAATACGCATCAAAAAGCATGTAAACGTATATGGTTGCAAGCGCCATCTATTAACACAACTGTGTATTTCAACAGATGACGTCAGATACGCCATCTATTGAAACCGAAATGACTTACTGTAACATGAGTGCGCGCGCAATTGTTTTGATCTGAAAAGTTTCTGCGTAATTTAAGTTAAAAAATGCAATCTATCAACAAAAAAATTGCGCACGCACTGATGTTACAGTCACAAACGTTTCAACAGAGGGCGCTATACTATAATTTCGATTTCTGCCATCTTCTAGGAATTTTTTCTCTAGCGCCCTCTGTTGAAACGGTTGCGACTGTAACATGAGTGCGCGAGCAATTGTTTTTTTTTTTCTGTAGAATTCACTTGTTAAAAAAATAATCATTGCTGTAGAAGTTTGAACGCAATCAATTACTCTCTTTGAATTAAAACAAATTTATGGAAAGTGGAAAAAATCTTTCGATTTTGCGAGTTATTGTTCGACGCCCTCTATTGACACAGTTGTGACAGTTCTTTTCCGTTGTTTAGAGGATTTCCCAATAGATGGCGCTGGTCAGTATCTTCAGTGGTAAGTGAACTTTTTATTAGGCGGAAGAACTTGAAAAGGTAATAAAAACAAAAGAAAATGTAGAACGTGAGCGCAATTGTTTTTAACTGAAAAGTTTCTAGTAAATGTAAGTTTAAAAAAAAATAATTGTGGTGGGAGCTTGAACGCAATCATTTTTTCCTCTTTGAATTAAAAAAAAAAAATAGAAAGTGGAAGAAATCATCTGTTATTGCGAGATATTGTATAGCGCCCTCTATTGACATTGTTGTAACAGTTAGTTTTGTTCCGTTCTTTATGCACAAAAAATCGAGAGTTTCCCAATAGATGGCGCTGGTCAATGGTATGACAATTTGCGCTTTTTACTACGTGGAAGAATTTGAAAATGTATTAAAAACAAAAGAAAATTTAGACTGTAACATGAATGCGCGCGCAATTGTTTTTAACTGAAGTTTCTAGTAAATGTTAGTTAAAAAAAATAATAATTGTGGTAGGAGCTTGAACGCAATCATTTTTTTTTCTCTTTGAATTAAAAAAAATTAGAAAGTGGAAGAAATCATCTGTTATTGCGAGACATTGTATAGCGCCCTCTATTGACATCGTTGTGACAGTTAGTTCTGTTCCGTTGTCTATGCACAAAAAATCGAGACTTTCCCAATAGATGGCGCTGGTCAAATCTTCAATAGTATGGTAATCTGCGAGAAAGAATTTGAAAATGTATTAAAAACAAAAGAAAATGTATATTGTAACGTGTGCGGGCGCAATTGTTTTTATCTGAAATTAAAAAAAAATATATATGGAAATTGGAAGAAATCATACTGTACGGCGCCCTCTATTGACACAGTTGTGACATTCCTTTTCCGTTGTTTACGCACAAATATTTGATAGTTTCTCAATAGATGGCGCTGGTCAATATCTTCACCGGTACGATAATCTGCGCTTTTTACTACGTGGAAGAACTCGAAAATGTATTAAAAACAAAAGAAAATTTATAATGTAACATGAGTGCGCGCGCAATTGTTTTTATCTGAAAATTAAAAAAAAAAAATATATGGAAATTGGAAGAAATCATTCGTCATTGCGAGATACTGTACGGCGCCCTCTGTTGACACAGTTGTGACATTTCTTTTCCGTTGTTTACGCACAAAAATTTGATAGTTTCTCAATAGATGGCGCTAGTCAATATCTTCACCGGTACGGTAATCTGCGCTTTTTACTACGTGGAAGAATTTGAAAATGTATTAAAAACAAAAGAAAATTTATACTGTAACATGAGTGCGCGCGCAATTGTTTTTATCTGAAAATTTAAAAAAAATATATGGAAATTGGAAGAAATCATTCGTCATTGCGAGATACTCTACGGCGCCCTCTATTGACACAGTTGTGACATTCCTTTTCCGTCGTTTACGCACAAAAATTTGATAGTTTCTCAATAGATGGCGCTGGTCAATATCTTCACTGGTACGGTAATCTGCGCTTTTTACTACGTGGAAGAACTTAAAAAAAATGTATTGAACAAAAGAAAATGTATACTGTAACAAGAGAGCGCGCGCAATTGTTTTTATTTGTTAAAAAATAATAATTGTGGTAGAAGTTTTTTTTCTCTGAATTAAAAAAAAAATATGTGTGGAAGAAATCATTCGTTATTGCGAGGTATTGTATAGCGCCCTCTATTGACACAGTTGTGACAGTTCTCTTCCGTTGTCCACGTACAAAAATCGAGAGTCTCCCAATAGATGGCGCTGGTCAATATCTTCAATAGTATGGTAACCTGTGCTTTTTACTGCGTGTAGAAATTTGAAAATGCATTAAAAACAAAAGAAAATGCGCGCGCAATTGTTCTTATATGAAAATGTTCTGCAAAATTGAAGTTAAAAAAGATATATCACTAGAGTACGAGTATGAATCCAATCAATTTTTCTCTTTGAAATAAAAACAAAAAAATACATAATTAAAAGGAAAACACTGATTACGCACAAAAAATTCTAGTTTCTCAATAGATGGCGCTGGCGCTGCTCAATACATATCTTGGTGGAACTTGAAAATACAATCAAAAACAAAAGAAAATTTCCATAGTATAGAATGAGTCTGGGTGCAATTGTTTTTCTGAGAAAAATTTTAGGGTAATTTTAAGTTACAAAAAAAAAAATTGCGGCAGAAGTTTGAACGCAATTAGTTTTTCTTTCTGAATTAAAAATATACTGTACAAAGAAAACAAAAGAAAATTGTACAGCGCCATCTATCGATGCAATTCCGACAGTTCTTTTCCGTTGAATATACACAAAAAATTGAGAGTTTTTCAATAGATGGCGCTTCTCGATGTCTTTGATAGAAACGAAATTCCGACAGTTCTCTACCGATGTTTACGCACAAAAAATGGAGAGTTTTTTAATAGATGGCGCTTGTCGAAACGAAATCTGCGTTTTTATTGCGTGGAGGAACTTGAAAATATATTAAAAACAAAAACGAAAATCTTCACATTGCAGAACGAGTCTGCGCGCAATCGTTTTTTTTTTCTTAATAATTATTGCCTATTATTGTACAGCGCCATCTACATTGGCGCCATTTTTTCATGTTTACACAAAATATTTATGATTTTCTCAATAGATGGTGTTGGTCAATATTTCGTGCACACGCAAATTTTTGTGCTTTTATTACGCGGAAGAATTAAAAAAAAATTAAAACAAAAGAAAATCGTCGTTTTAAAAAAATGGCACGTAATTGTTTTTTTTTCTCTCACTCTCTTTGATTCAAGTGCAGAGTTTTGGTTAAAAAGTTACCGAACAAAAGAAATCGCCACACAGCATCCAACGATCACGAAAAAAAAAAATTGTGGCGAAGTCTGAATGTAAATTTTTCTTTTTTTTAATAAAAAAAAGTATAAAAAACAAAAGAAATATTTGTTCATTATTTCGAGATATCGTACAGCGCCATCTACATTCCGGGTATTTCTCTATTAATGTTTACATAAAAACTGTACGATTTGCCCAGTAGATGGCGCTGCTCAATATTTCATACAAATGGCCGAATTTCGCCCAATCTGACAACCCTGGATGCACGAGAAACAAAATAAAATCGTCACTTTAAAAAATTGCAAGCAAATGTTTTTTTTTTCCTTATTTCTCTCTTTTGAAAGTCGATCCAAGTGCATAGTTTATGTTAAAAGGACTGAAAACAAAGGAAATGTTTGCAAATAAAAATGATTTTCCCGATAGATGGCGCTGCTCGATGTTTCATACGAACGCCGTTTTCTTGTGCTTCTATTGTGCGGAAGAACTCGAAAGACGCAGTCAAAAACAAAAGATAATACTCTTGCTTCCATGTATGACTAGAGCACGAATTTTATTGAATGTCAATTACACAAATGGCTTAATTTCGCCCAATCTGATAACCCGGGCGCATGAAGAATAAGACACTAAAAAGTGCTGCCAACTGTCTCATTCATTTTGGCTCTCAACATACTACGTGCGTCTATTACTATTGGACAGTGTTGCCAATAAGAAATACATTTTCATCGTATTAGGTACAGCGCCATCTATATCTCAATAGACAAAGTTCGATTTACAGAAATCTGTAATGTCATTCTCGCGCGCGCAAAACTAAGGTTATTTTTTTTTTAATTAAGTAAAGTCAGGTTTGACGAACGACGCAATCGTTCCTCAAATTAGATTCAGCGCCATCTACATTTCAGTAGCCAAAGTTCCAATTACAGGCACCTGTCATGTTGCTCTTGCGTGCGCAAAACCAAGACTAATTTTTTAAATTAAGAAAAATCAGATTTGACGAACGACGCGATCGTTCCTCAAATTACATTCAGCGTCATCTACATTTCAGTCGCCAAAGTTCGAATTGCAGAAACCTGTAACGTTGCTCTTGCGTGGGTAAAATTTAAGATCATTTATGAATGAAACCCGAAGGGATTTGTTTCCCCGAGGGAACTTCCCCTAACTATATTAAAGAATCTCAAACCTTAGAAGAAAATTTTTAAATGTAAGGGTTTGAACGATTTTTGTTTTTGTTTGATAGGAAAGTTAAAAAAAATGATGAAATTAAACTTTGATAATTAAACATTGACTAATGTTAATAAAATCAACATAACCCCACTCTTTTCGGAGTTCACCACACTCCATCGAAACAAGGTTGTCTTTTAAAAACATTTGCGAAATGAAGTATTTTCTTGTTCTAGCCTTGAATTAAAAAGTGAAGGCCCACTTACGTTACTCGTTCCAGAAACCCAGTAAGCGATCCCCCTCGACATGAAGGGCCATTCCACCGGCTCCGAACTGTACATGTGATTCTGCACACTCTCAGTCCCGGAAAACATCATCTTATAATGCAATTCGAAGAACTTCTCCCAGAACGATAGCTTCGTAGCTGCCATAGGGATCATTTCAGCGGTTACCAAATCTCGTTCTCTTTCTTTCTGATCCTCGGCTGAAATTAACAATGTCACAAACACTAATCCTCAAAGAAAAAAAAAATAGTTACATTTAGTGTATCTGTGCTCTTCGACATTCCAGATGGTGTCGTCTTGATTTATTATGCGATCTGCCACGACTTCGTGCTGGTGAAACCCCCAATCCGGCAATTGCCTGCCACTGTACTTCAGGGCCTGATTGCCATCCACGTGGATCAACCTGACTAAAGACTGGATGGTGTGCCAGGTGTCACCGTACTGTTCCCTGTTGATGATTTCGACTCTCCACCGATTTTGCGCAGGCATCGACACGTTGTAGTCGATGTAACACGAGACCTCCTGACACTGCGGGGACATTGCCGCAGCCACGTCATGCGAATTTAAAGCTCTGCTCGTAATCCCTAAATAAATTGGAAATTTTCTTTTGATTGTCAGTAAGTAAGTAAGTGATCTCACCGTGTACTAATTGTATTATGTCTCCGTGTTTGATGGAATCTACAGGCTGTTCGACGACTAGATCACTTTTATCCGGCTTCTTCACGATCCACCAGTTGTTGACGTCCTTGAACGAATAGCAGGTCACTTGCTGTTGATGGCTTGAACCTCGCTTATCCGGATACCTCACGGGGTACACGTGAGCGTGAGAGTGCAACCAACAGGTACGTCCGTGTGTATGCCTGCAATTAGTTTCTTTTAAATAATTCCACCGGAATTAGAATAAGAAGGCCATTAGGTCACCTCTGAGAAATGGCTTACGATTTTATTATTCGTTTTTGATTTAATAAAAGAAAAGGAAATTGCTGTGTGTCGAAGTAAATCTTTGATAAAAGTAGGCCTTGGAAAAACAAAACAATTGCCTTGTCAGTTTGACTGTTTCCACGATCTACTAGATTTCACGAGCAGTGTTTCCACTACTATAAAATTTAACGCATCGATTTAGTTCGAAAAGGCACAAACTACATATACTCCATCTGTCTAATGTTTCTGAGGTTGGCACCCTTGCCAGAACGTTAGGATATTTCAAAAATTTCTGATCCTAGAGCAATTCTGATTTGGTTACTGATCACTACTTCGATCAGCGACTGATTTAACAGTTCCAAACTAGTTACACACTGCTCTATAAACAAACCTTTAGAACAGGAACCATAGAGTTTTGACACTGACAGGTATTATAGAAAGAAAAAGCAACAGAATCTACAGCCTACAGAATTTAGAAGTTGAGGTACAGTCATGCGCACTTCCTTTATGGAAACTTCACTTTTAAAACATTGTGAACTGTCAAGTTGTAGTATTCAAACTGCACAGGGCTGTACATAATCAAATTATTTATTATTATTCCATTGTTGCCAACCATTGATAATCGTTATTCCCTTACATTAGGACGGAAATTCCATTTCATGCTTTTTTCCCCTCAAATTGCGCTTTGAAGGTATTTTTATGCATTTTTTTGTCAAAATCTGGCTTGAAATGTAAGTAATTTGGTTTTCGAAAATTCTCTTTTCTCTTCTTCCAATTTTAAGGCATGAAAATTCCCACGAACTGGCAACACTGTATTATTCTTATTTGATGATCCACAAGAGTCACTCGTAAGAGTAGTTTTTGTATTTGCCAATTACAAATCGTCACAAAATTGTCTGTTATTGCTAAATATAATCAATGGATTCTCTAAAAACAAAAGACGAAATTCAAAGACTCAAATAAATCACTAAAAATTTGAGTTGGCAATACAATTAAGAGCATTTTCTTGTTCGTCTGTTTGCAACACTGCAACCGGATGTATGCTTTGTTGGTTTATTTGACGTAACCTGATCAGCGACAATATTGCAGGTTATGCGAATGAAATTTGACGTTTTGTTCAAAAAAAAGGGGACAGGAATAGATCGTCATTCATTCTTTTTTTTTCACTTTCTTCTTTCTACATATGTATTGTCAAAAATTACGCTGTTTTTAAGAAGTTTTTTTTTAAGTTTGCACGTATTGTCGGTAAAGAAGAACTCGATTTTCATGATTGGCGAATCTTATGACAGATATCACTACAAAAATGTCAGAATAAAAGAATCAGCTGAAATTATTATTTATTTTAAGAGGAAATTAAACCTTGAGTGGTGAATTGGTTAAAACTAACGTTTTTTTTGTTTTATTTTACGTCGAAAATTGCACATTTGGACCTAGAATTTTTTTTATGTTTAGGTTATTTTTTTTTAATGTTATAACTTCTTTATTTACTAACTTGTCGAACGTCTTTTGTTTTATTTTACGTTAAACATGGTACAATTGTCAAATATCTTAAGATCTATCTTGATTTTAGAAAGGAAGTGGACCCTGTTTTGTTAATTTGAAGAGAATTCTTTATTTTTATGTTATTTTTTTAAATTTTATAATTTTTCTTTATTTGCTTACTTGTCGAGCGTCTTTTGTTTTATTTTACGTCAAATGGCAGAAAAGGAAACTTTCGAAAAACGTTTTCTCTTGTCAAAAGACAGGAATCGATCGTCATTCATATTTTTTTTTTCATTTTCTTCTTTCTACTTATTGCCAAAAACTACGCTGTTTTCAAGGATGTGTAAAAAAAGTTTTTTTTTAAAGTTTGCACGTATTGTCGGTAAAGAAGAACTCGATTTTCATGATCGACGAATTTTATGATAGATGTCATTACAAAATGTCAGAATAACAGAATCAGCTGAAATAATTATTTATTTTAAGAGGAAATTAAACCTCGAGTGGTGTTTTGAAATTTAATTTAAAATTAAAATTGCACATTTGGACTTTGGACCCAGAATTTTATTTTTAGCTATTTTTTTTAATTTTATAACTTTATTTATTAACTTGTTGAGCGTCTTTTGTTTTATTTTACGTCAAAAATTGTAAAATTAACAAATATCTTAAAATGTATTTTAATTTTGGAAAGAAAGTGGACCCAGTTTTGTATGTTTGAGGAGAATTTTTTTATTTTTATGTAATTTTTTTAAATTTTATAACACTTATTTACTTGATCGAGCATCTTTTGTTTTATTTTACGTCAAAAATCGCACAGATGTCAAATATTTTAACGTCTATCTTAATTTTAGAAAGAAAGTGGACCTAGTTTTGTTTGTTTAATAAGAAATTTTTACTTTTATGTTATGTTTATGTTAAAATTTTATAAATTTTCTTTACTTTTCGAACATCTTTTGTTTTATTTTACGTCAAAAATCACACAATTGTCAAATATCTTAAAATCTATCTTAATTCTCAATTTTAGAAAGAAAGTGAACCCGGTTCTGTTTATTTGAAGAGAATTTTTTATTTTTGTTATATTTTTTACTTCTCGAACGTCGTCTTTTGTTTTATTTTATGTCAAAAGTCGCATAATTGTCAAATATCTTAAAACATATTTTAATTCAGTTGTGTTTATTTTTGTTATTTTTTTAAACTTTATAACTTTTCTTTATTTACTTACTTGTCGAACGTTAAAAATTACATAATATGGACCATGCCATGTCTTAAAGCTAAGATGCTCAAAATTTGGGTGCACGGTTGTCTTTTTGAGTACAGGAAACTGTAATCCACTTTCTCTCTAAAATTAAGATATTTGACAATTATGTAATTTTTGACGTGAAGTAAAATAAAAGAAGTTCGATTAAATAAATCAAGAAAATTTATAACATAAAAAAATTGAATAATATAAATAATAATAAAAAAATTCTCGTTAATAAACTAAACTGACGATTCAAATGTCTTAAAATATATCTTAATTTAGAACCAGTTTTATTTATTTGAAGAGAATTTTTTATTATCATTTAATTATATTATTTAATCTTTTTTTTTTTCATTTTATACATTACTTATTTTTTTTAAATTGTCGATCATCTTTTGTTTTATTTTAAATGTCTCAAAATTATATCTTAATTTTAGAAATTAGAATCAGTTTTATTTATTTAATAAGAATTTTTAAATTTTTTAAAAAATCGCCACTGTACAACATGATGGTAGGTAATGATATTGAATGAAAAAAATTACCTTAACGTAATCTGCGATCCGTGAGCGACGAGGAGAGGCTGTCCCTTTGTAATCGAAGCCAAACCACCCTCCAGTGATGCTTGAAAAGCGCTCGTCATAATACTGTCATGAGGCCCCGCCTTGTACAGGACGCTGAGGTGAACGTAAAACACCGACAAATAAATCGCAATGGGAACGGCGATCAAAACCGAGCCCTGCGCCAGCAATCGCACTATCAAAGACTTATCTGACGTCTCCGGGGACGCAAGCGACTTCCAGTAATCGTAAGCCAGAATAGCAAGGCCCAAGCTGCACGAGTAAAACCCCACGTATTTAACGCACAAGGCGCACGTGAGCGAAGCCGCCCCCACGACCAACCAAAACCACCAGAGCAAGGAATACGGTTTGGTATAGCACTTCCTGAACTTTAACACACACAAAATGCCGAACAGCATGAAGAACAGAAGCATCGACTCCATCAGGATGAACCGGCTCTGAGTGAGCAACGCGTTGTCCAACAACACGAGGATCCCGGCCAACAAGCAAGTCCATTGCGCAAGCCCGAGCTCCTGCATTAAGTGATACGTAACGGGTATGATGAGGCTGCCGAAGAAAGCCGGGACGAATCGCATCATCACCAACGGGACGGTTTCCGTGTAGGGGCTTCCGATCTTATCGAACTTGAATTTACCATCGTATCCCGCGAGGTAAGCGGCTCCGGCTATCAATTGCTTACCCAGCGGTGGGTGTGAGTCGAAGAAGAAGGTGTTCTTCATGTACAGGCTAACGTACTTCCCGTAGTGTAACTCGTCGAACCTAAAAAGCTTTCGTTTTAAAAAACGTGCGACCACATCGAAACTCACTGTTACTTACACGATGTGTTTGGGCTGCTCTAATTTATACACTCGTGTAATGAACGCGAGGAGAAATAAAACCAAAGAGATCAAGTCGAGCTCGAAACTGATCTTGTACAGCGCACACTTGCCTTGAATTAGGTTAACGAGACTTGCGTTTGTTTCTTGTTCGCAGCCATCGCATTTTTCGTCGCTCTTTTGTTTTATGATTTCTTCGCATTTGAGTGATTTGTTCTTCGGTTTTCGGTTTTGCATGGTGATGGTGGTTTTGAACATCTGCGACTGTTGCTAAAAGGTTGCCGTTTCGAGCCACATCGCACAAGGCAACTCGAGCACGACCACTAATTGCTAACGAGGTCATTAACGTTAACAAAAAAATTCCACAGGTAGGAGGTAAGTTACGTGCAGGTAAAGTAACGGTACTATCGCATCACGTGACACATACGTAAAGGCTCCCAGAGACGCTCCGGCTTGCCCGCGCAAACCTAACTTGTATTTGTACGGGTAAATTGAAACGTGTATGTTTTACAAATCTTCAGAAACAATGCAGAAATGAACTTAAAACCGTCAAGTAACACAAACACAACTCAATTTACTTGTATGTATAAATTAGGTCTGGGCAGGCAAACCGGAGCGTCTATAGGCATCCTTACACATGCAAAAGCTGCTTAAATAAAATAAATAATTAAAGATTGCGTATATTCGTTTAATCCGTGGCTGATTTAACATTAAATTTGATTAAAAAGCGAATTTTTTTGAATTTGCCTGTTGTATTGCATACTTCTTTTATATCACTATGCAGCGTTGCCAGATCTACCGTTTTAGGGTTCCATCTATCGCTCTCCAGTTGATTTTAATTTAAGAAAATGCAAGTTTTGACGGTTGGTACGCCTGAGGCACGATACGTAATGGCGCGAAAAAGCAGTAGAGGTTATGTCATTATGCGTGTCGTACGCAGAAAGTGATTAAGTAAATTATGACGCTAATCAGAATCAATAAACGTTTTAAATATGTTGTTACGCTAAATTAATTTTATGAACGGAAACGTGGTCGCACCCCCTTTTGATCTTTTGGAGCTTTGACCGCCAAAGGAGCCGCCTCCGTACACTCCTTCTTTGTTGTAATGAATCTGTCCCAGGCAGACACCCGTTTAAATTCTAGGCCTGCTATTCGCCTATCCGAAATATGTGATTCTTTTTCCCACCCCAAACCTTGCGCATTGTACGCTGCACGATTAGAAGTTCGTGACAGTCTCGTTGCTGCTCGCTTGGCAAACAGACGGCAAGGAGATTGCTCTCATTTTTGGTTAAATTTGCATCATTTGCATTTATAATTGATAGTTGGTTATTAAATCGATCAACATTACGGCAGAGGTGGCCAATCATCTCACGACTAACAATTTCGGTTGAGGGGCGGGGCATCTCAACAGCGAATAACAACGATATACTGTTAATATAAGTGTCGTGATATAATTGGTCGAGGGGCGGGGCATTTATGAAGGGCTCTATCCACCCTAATATCATTAGTATTTCTTCTGTAATTATTATTGGCAGTTGATTATGAAATCGATCTACATTTCGGCAGAGGTGAGTAATCTCACGATTAATAATTTCTATCACTGTTCACTTGGCTAATTGGCTAAGTGTCAGTTTTTGTCGATTCTAAGATAATGACCGCCATATTACGTTATTGTTTTCCACATATGCAATTGATGATTGTCTTGAAATTGACCACGCCCTCTAGCCAATTATGACACGATTAAGAAATTAACGAAATAAATAATCCGAAAATGGGTTATTCGGCTGAGGGGCGGGGCATCTCAACAGTAAATAACAACATCTGTGCATGGCGGTTGAAATCTTCGGTTCAGCGACCAATAGTAATGAAACGATTCTTAGAAAAAATTGACAAGTAAGATTCGTGATATAATTGGTCGAGGGGCGAGGCATCTATGAAGCGTTAATATTTTTTTTCTTTATCTCCATCCTTAATATTATTAGTACATATTTCTTCTGCATTTATAATTGGCAGTTGATTATGAAATCGATCAACATTTCGGCGTCAGAAATGGCCAATCATCTCACGACTAACAATTTCGGTTGAGGGGCGGGGCATCTCCACAACGAATAACAATGATGTACTGTTAAATAAGAGTCGTGAGATAATTGGCCGAGGGGCGGGGCAATTATGAAGGGTTGATTTTTTTTCTATCTTCATCCTTAATATTATCAGTATTTCTTCTGCATTTATAATTGGCAGTTGATTACGAAATCGATCAACATTTCGGCGTCAGAAAGGGTCAATCATCTCACGACTAACAATTTCGGTTGAGGGGCGGAGCATCTCAACAGTGAATAGCAACGATACACTATTAAATAAGAATGGTGATATAATTAGTCGAGGGGCGGGGCATCAGTGCATGGCGGCTGAAATCTTCGGTTCAGCGACCAATAGTAACGAAACGATTCTTAAAAAAAATTGATAAATAGTAAGTTAATCGAATAAATAATGAGGAAAAGAATAATTGGTTAAAGCGCTTGGCATCTTTGCCAAAATCTTAGTCAATTTCAAAATCAACCACTAATTATAAATGTAGAAACAAATAACGTAGGTACTACGGCGGCAAAAATCTGAAGTTTAGCAACCAATAATGATGAGGCGATTATTCATTAGAGTAATCGACTCCTAATATATGAAAAAAAGGATAATTGGCTGAGGGGCGTGGCATCTCCTCCCCAATTACAAACGCAGAAACGAATTACATATGAACGCAGCTAAAAATCTCAGGTTGAACAACCAATAGCGATGAGGCGTTTATTCATTAGAGAAACTAATAAATAAAAAAAAAAGAATAATTGGTTGATGGGCGTGGTATCTCTGCCAAAGTCTTAATCGGGTTCAAAACCAACCACCAATTACAAAAAAAATTGTAGAAACGAATGGCGTACTTTAATTTAATTTATGGATCTACCGAATTGTGGTCTAAAATCGATTGTCTTTTGTTTTTATTTATTTTTTTAAAATTTTGTTCATTTGTTTTTTCTTGTTTTGTCACTTTTCGTCCCAAACAGTTTTTCTTTTTATTTATGAATCTAAAATAGATTGTCTTTTGTTTTTATTTATTTTTTTTTAATATTGTCATGTGTTTTTTTTTAAATTTTGTTCATTTGTTTTTTCTTGTTCTGTCACTTTTCGTCCCAAACAGTTTTTCCTTTTATTTATGAATCTAAAATAGATTGTCTTTTTTCATTTATTTTTTTTTAATTTGTCGTATGTGTTTTTTTATTTTGTTCATTTGTTTTTTCTCGTTTTGTCACTTTTCGTCCCAAACAGTTTTTCTTTTTACTTATGAATCTACTGAATTGTCTCCTAAAATAGATTGTCTTTTGTTTTTATTATTATTATTTTTTTAATATTGTCATATTTTTTTTATTTTGTTCGTTTGTTTTTTCTTGTTTTGTCACTTTTCGTCCCAAACAGTTTTTCTTTTTAATTTGTAGATCTACTGAATTGTGCTCTAAAATCGATTGTCTTTTGTTTTTACTTTTTTAAAAATATTATTGTTATTTACTTTTTTCTAAATTTTGTTCATTTGTTTGTTTGTTTGTTTTGACACTTTTCGTCGCAAACAGTTTTTCTTTTTAATTTGTGGATCTACCGAATTGTGCTCTAAAATCGATTGTCTTTTGTTTTTACTTTTTTAAAAATATTATTGTTATTTACTTTTTTCTAAATTTTGTTCATTTGTTTGTTTGTTTTGACACTTTTCGTCGCAAACAGTTTTTCTTTTTAATTGAACTGTGCTTTTGTTTTTACTTTTTTAAAAATATTATTGTTATTTGCTTTTTTAAAATTTTGTTCATTTGTTTTTTTTTTTATTTTGTCACTTTTCGTGTTTTTCTTAACCTTTATTTTTAGGTTATTTTTAACCATTAGGTTTAGGGGAAGAATTCGTTACCAATCAGCTGCTAGAGTTTAGGAAATCGTGGCGCCATCCAGTGACACAATTACTAATCTTGCCAATCAACTACGTCAAGAACTTCATAGGCTACCGTAGCCTTCATTTTTAGGAGAAGAATTCGTAGATGGCAACACTGCCGGCGTACTAATATTGCCAATCCACCGTGACTTGATTTTTAAGTTATTCTTAACCACTAAATTTAGGGGGAGAATTCGTAGATGGCAACACTGCCGGTATATCAATGTTTTTGTTTTTAATTTATGAATCTACCGAATTGTGCTCTAAAATCGATTGTTTTTTGTTTTTATTTATTTTTTTAAATGTTGTATATATTTTTATTTGTTCGTTTGTTTTTTTGTTTTGTCACTTTTTGTCCCAAACAGTTTTTCTTTTTAATTAAATTGTGCTCTAAAATCGATTGTCTTTTGTTTTTACTTTTTTTTTTTTAAATGTTGTATTATAATAATAAAAATATTATTATAATTTTCAATTTTATCGCTCGATTTTTGATTTCTTATTATTTTGTTTTCTTTGCTTTCTCTGGTTTTATTACTGTTATTTCGTACTTTTTCTTTAAATTCTATTATTTCTTTCGCCTTCTCGTGGTTCTTTTCATTTTTTTTTTTGAATTTATTTATTAAATTGTCATAAAGTCGATTGTCTTTTGTTTCTATTATTTGGTTTCCTTTATTTTGTCACCATTCTTTTCAAGTTGTCGTTTTCTTTGTAAGTTCGTTATTAATCAACTCAATTGAGCTGTAAAATCGACCGTCTTTTGTTTCTATTTTTTTTTTAACTTTGTTTTATATTGTCTAGTGTAAGAATGTCTATTGTCTAGCATAGTGTAATATATACGGCGGTTGGCACTCGTGACCGGATACCGGTCATATATATGAGTTGTTCTAAATAGTGTTTATTTTACTGCAAAACACATCAAACAAACTTTATGCCGTTTTAATGATTTAAAAGAAAAATCTCCAGTAATAAATTGAGATAGTTCCTATGTTGACGGCTTTTTCTTTTTCGCTTTGCGTAGCAATGCTCTTTCCTTCATTGTCTTACGGCAATTACCTTTTGATGCACGTTAACTAAGTCATTAGGCAGCACAAACATCCCTGGCTCATGGTAGGATTCTAACCTATGCCGTCGAGCGACACGACTTTTAAAGTCGGTTATGCTAACCGATGACTTTACGTGTTGAGGGATTTCTGGTTTTTGCCCATTGGTAACACTGCTTCGACAAGGTGACCAGGCACATGCGCATTTGTGCCAGCTGAGAAGCTTGACTGACAGAATTAACCGTCAAGAGAAGATTTTTTTCCGAGAACGTCCGCCTTGGCTGTTGCGTTTGTGACCGTCCGACGCAAAACCAGGAGGTCGCCGCGTGTTTCGCCCCTTACCAGAACGGCCGTGTGCAAATGTTGGAAGCTGCGCGACATCCAGCCGTGACTTTAAGGACTGTGAATGTCATTAAATCCGGTGACGGCGATGGACGTTGACTCGCCAACGGGCACCCTCAAGCGGTGTTCTAGCGCCCCTATGATAAACGAGAACAACACAAGCATGACAACATCCCCGCAACCATCTTCCAACAATAGGTAGGAGATTTGAGCTGACGTAAGTCACTTTGCTAAGCCAGTTTTTGTTCGATGCTTAGAGAGCAGGCTTCGTTTAGTGTGTTCGGTCCTGGTTGCCAACCGAGACCCAGAAGGTTCAGCGCGAGCTTCAGTCCGCTCACAGGCTCTCCGGTAAGCGCAATCGATACTAACCTCGAAATTTATGTACGTAACTAAATCGAACTTTCACGTGCAGAGCTCGGGCTTACGCTTAACACCTCGGATAAGTCAGCTGAGGCAAGAAGAATGCGCGGACTTCACGAATTTAAGAGAGCTGGCCCACGAGAGAGAAATCCACCACACGATGCAGATCTCGCAGTCCTGGGAAGATCTGCGACTAGTCAGTGATGCTCACAACAACGATGGTAAAACCAAAATGGGCCCTCTTCACGTGAATTTACCTCCGTATGGGGGGTTTCACTGTAACTCCCCGTCGCCGACGCGCCGTAACTCCCCCGGATTTCAAAGCCCGACGAGGAATCGCACTTCTTTCATCAGACGAAGCTGCAGCCCCGTTTTAAAACCAAGTTCTTTAGGTGCGAAGCGCAAGCTTGACGACGACAAGACAGACTATCACTTAAGCCCGAGGGCGAAACGCTTTCACAGTTACTCGGTGGATCGAGGGGGGTTGCTCACGACCACTTCGAGCCCTCTACCGGGGTCCTTGAGTTCGGTAGGCACGCCTGAATCTCTTTCGAGTGCCGACTCGCCCGGGTTTCAGCTCAGGATGATCGACAGCCCCTCGCCTAATAGAATACCACCGCCTGAACCAATGATACTAGCCAAGTCTGATCAAGAAATGTCCGAGGGACCAAGTTAACCATACTGTATATACTTAAGTGTAAGTAGAATTCGTGAATGTGGTTTGGAAACATACGGTTCTTTGATTTTATTTACTCCGGAAGGATTCGTTTGTTGTATTTTGTATATTCCTTTAAATTGTAATCGTAACACAAAGCCATATATATATATATATAATTTCGCCGTCGTCATCGTCGTCGTTGTTGTTCATCATAAGGAAGTAGTTAGACAAGGCGGATCGTCTAATTATTTAATCTCTCATAAACCATGTTTTCAACACGTCATTTTCTCTTTTTAGTTTTAAGGCACAATATACATATACATACCTATGTATAGTAGAGTTTTAAGTTAATTAATTTCGTTTCTTTTCGTAGAGATTCTCTGACATTTATGATGTAAAGAAAGGTTTTTCTAGTCCGTACGATAGATCCACGCATTTTGTATTTACTGTAACTCTAAGGGTGCTATTACTGTTGGCCTGGCCCAGGCGAGGCCTGACTTCTTCCTCTGATATTCACGAAAGAAAGAAGAGGGATCTTGGGGGCGGCACCCCCCTCCTCCCCCGAACCCTCCTCCTGATATTAGGGCGCCAAAATATGTCGTAGGTCGTTTTCTTCTTAAAAGAGTTAGTTTCGGCGATAAAATCAGGTCGTTCCCGTACCTATACTTGATAGTTTTTAGTGCCTGAATGTTCATACTGTATGATGTAGTAGTAATTAAGAAATCATAGAGACTGAATTTTATGATTGTAATTGCTGCGATTTTTACTATGTACAACAACCATATAAAATCGAGTTGTGTAAATAAAGTTGTTTCATTTTAAATTCAGCGCCTCTTTTGTGTTTTCGGTGTTAACAAGAGCAGTAGTGTTCGTTTGTTCAACTCACTTCACTCTCTATTACTCGTTTCGAAACTCTAAAGAGTGAGAGCGAATAAGTCTTAAAACAAGTAAGAGCGAGAGAAAATTACAAGCGAATGGAGTTGGATAAACGAACGCAGCTTAAAATCCGGAAAGATCAATCTTGAAATTTTAAAATCAAACTTCCATGCTGCGACGTATCTATAAAAACATCAATAATTATTTTTATGGACAATAAAAAATTATCGGAGAACGGAACGTTCACAATCATTACTGATCACAGCGTACAATGAAGGCAAGAACTCGGTATTAATAGTTCTACAATTACTATAGTAATTCAATTAATTGTCTTTCAAGGTTAAAGATTATAATTTGTTAGAGAGCGTCCAACGACGATTGCATGTCACGTGACCTCTCCAAAAATGGGCCCGTGATGGATAACACGGGGCGATCGAAAACTAGTAGAAATTTCGTCACTTGATCGCGTGCGTGTCTTTCAAAGAGAACACAGGCTTCGCGCAAAACAAAAAACGATCAATTTCTTCACGAAATAAAAAAAAAAAATCTAAGCTTATGACGATAATTAGAGTGACGTTTACGTTGATTTTAAGTCTAAAAAGAAATAAAAACAAAAGACGATCGATTTTAGAGCACAATTCAGTAGATTCGTAAATTAAAAAGGAAAACTGTTCGGGACGAAAAGTGACAAATTAAAAAAAAAAATGGACAAAATTTAAAAAAAAGTAAATAACAATAATATTTTTAAAAAAAGTAGAAACAAAAGACAATCGATTTTAGAGCACAATTTAATTAAAAGAAAAACTGTCTGGGAGAAAAAGAGACAAAAGAAGAAAACTAATGAACAAAATAAAAAAAAGTATACATTTTTAAAAAAATAAAAACAAAAAACAATCGATTTTAGGGCACAATTCAGTGGATTCATAAATTAAAAAGAAAAACTGTTTGGAACGAAAAGTGACAAAATCAAAAAAAAAACAAATGGACAAAATTTAAAAAAGTAAATAATATTTTTAAAAAAAGTAAAAACAAAAGACAATCGATTTTAAAGCACAATTTAATTAAAAAGTTTGGGACAAAAAGTGACAAAACAAATGAACAAAATAATATATAGTATACAACAATATTTAAAAAAAAGTAAAAACAAAAGACAATCGATTTTAGAGCACGATTCGGTAGATTTGTGAATTAAAAGGAAAAACTGTTTGGGACGAAAAGTAACAAAACAAGTGAACAAAATAAAAAAAACAGTGTAGAACAATAGTATTAAAAAAAAATAATAATAAAAACAAAAGACAATCGATTTTAAGGCACAATTCAGTAGATTCATAAATAAAAAGAAAAACTGTTTGGGACAAAAAATGACAAAACAAAAAAAAACAAATGAACAAAACAAAAAAATATATGTATGACAATATTTAAAAAAATAATAAAAACAAAAGACAATCGATTTTAGAGCACAATTCAATAGATTCATAATTAAAAAGAAAAACTGTTTGGGACGAAAAATAACAAAATAAATTTAAAAAAAAAAACAAATGGACAAAATTTAAAAAAAGTAAATAATATTAAAAAAAAAGTAAAAACAAAAGACAATTTCGATTTTAGACACAATTTAATTAAAAAGAAAAACTGTTTGGGACAAAAAGTGACAAAACAAGAAAACAAATGAACAAAATAAAAAAAGGTATACTACAATATAAAAAAATAAATAAAAACAAAAAACAATCCATTTTAGAGCACAATTCAATTGATTCCTAAATTAAAAACAAAAACATTGATATACCGGCAGTGTTGCCACCTATGAATTCTTCCCCTAAATTTAGTGGTTAAGAATAACTTAAAAATCAAGACTAAGGTAGCCTAATCTCCTTGACGCAGTGGATTGGCAATATTAGTACGCCGGCAGTGTTGCCATCTATGAATTCTTCTCCTAAATTGCCATCTACGAATTCTTCTCCTAAATTGCCTTCTACGAATTCTTCTCCTAAATTACCTTTTACGAATTCTTCTCCTAAAAATAAAGGCTACGGTAGCCTAAACTTCTTGACGTAGTTGATCGGCAAGATTGGTAATTGTATCACTGGATGGCGCCACGATATCCTAAACTCCTTGTAGCAGCTGATTGGTAACGAATTGTTCCCCTAAACTGAATGGTTAAAAATAACCTAAAAATAAAGGTTAAGAAAAACACGAAAAGTGGCAAAATTTAAAAAAAAAACAAATGAACAAAATTTAAAAAAGTAAATAACAATAATATTTTTAAAAAAGTAAAAACAAAAGCACAATTCAATTAAAAAGAAAAACTGTTTGCGACGAAAAGTGGCAAAACAAACAAACAAATGAACAAAATTTAGAAAAAAGTAAATAATAATATTTTTAAAAAAGTAAAAACAAAAGAGCATAATTCAGTAGATTCATAAATTAAAAAGGAAAACTGTTTGGGACGAAAAGTGACAAAACAAAAGAACAAAATTCAAAAAGTATGATGTAACAATAATATTTAAAAAAATAAAAACAAAAGACAATCGATTTTAGGGCACAATTCATAAATTAAAAAGAAAAACTGTTTGGGACGAAAAGTGATAAAACAAAGAAAAACAAATGAACACAATTCAAAAAAGTATATATAACAATAATATTTAAAAAAAAATAAAAACAAAAGACAATCGATTTGAGAGCACAATTCGGTAGATTCATGGAAAAGAAAAATTGTTTGGGACGAAAACTGGCAAAACAAAAAATTAAAGAGAATATATATATGACAATAATATTTTTTAAAAAATAAAACCAAAAGACAATCGATTTTAGAGCACAATTCGGTAGATTCATAAATAAAAACAATTTGAAACAAACACTGCTTTCCACGTGGTTAAAAAAACTGGCAATAGATGGCAATGTTCAACATCTCATACAAACACAATTTATTTCGTCCTTTACTGACGACAAGTGACTTTTTTTTATTTCATCGCTACACAAAAACTAACGAAAAAGGAACTTTCGGGCATATTGTTCTACAACAACGCAAGTCATTTTTATGACAGTCAGTTAAAACGTTACTCAATAGATGGTGGTCTTCAATATTAGTCAAAGAACAACTTTGGGCTGCCTAGGGGCGGCTTTTACGAAATTTGCAAATTTCTTTTTCTAGAAAAAATAAAACCCTAATATTTTAATGATTGGAAAAATTCTTTTGAGAATCCCTTAGCTTGGCAACACTGAATGAATCAAAATCGTATCGCTTGCGAGTAGAGGGTATACTTTACGAACGGCAACACTGAGAGACAACCCTGGATCCAATTTGCAAAAGCCCTAACGTCAATTTTAATTAATAAAATCGCATAAAATTGCTTCTACGACTTTTTTTAGACGTTCAGCCAGTGTTAGCACTCCCTATTTATTTAAAAGGAAGCAAAAAACTTATTGTATTTTCGGCCATTACTTGCGCCATGTGTCACTTGACAGCCGTGAGAAAAGGAGGTGGACGTTTGCACTATCACGTTTCGTTCGAAATGCCTCTGCTCTAACGCCGCTGGATTTCATTTTGTTACAGAAAATGAGGTTCAGTAAAGCGTTATGCCTGTTGCTCATTTCGTACTCTTGCAGCTTCTGCACCTGTGCCGTAATGCACACGCATTCCCCTCATCTGAACCGCGAGCGCGAGCAGGATGGAGCGTATAGCCCCCGAGACAAGGGCCACCTGTCGGAAAGCGGCGAACACCACAACGAGTTCGACCACGAGGCGATCCTGGGCTCGGCCAAGGACGCAGAGGAATACGACCACCTAACACCGGAAGAGTCGAAGAGAAGACTTGCGATACTCTTGACCAAGATGGACAGGAACGGGGACAAGAACATCGACCCGAAAGAACTCAAGGCGTGGATCTTGAGGTCCTTCAAGATGCTAACCGAGGAAGAAGCGAGAGAAAGACTCGAAGACGCGGATGAAAACGAAGACGGAAGGGTGACTTGGGAGGAGTACGTCGCAGACGCGTATGGAATGGATGAGAGCGATGAGAAGTCGGCTGAAAACGAGCAGTTAATGCAAGACGATCGGATGATGTGGAAGGTGGCGGATGTTAACGGGGATGATGTGTTGGAAGGTGAGGAATGGGTGGCCTTTTCTCATCCCGAAGAGCACCCTGCGATGTTACCGCATATTTTGGAGCAGACGTTAAGAGAGAAAGACAGCGATGAAGATCGCGTTATTAGTTTTCAAGAGTATATTGGAGATAGGGGAAAGGAACACGATAGAGATTGGTTGCTCACCGAGCAAGAAAAGTTCAATCACGACCTGGATAAGAATGGTAACGGAGTACTGGACGGAAGTGAGATTTTATCGTGGGTTGTTCCGAGTAACGAGTAAGTATTCAGTTTAAAATGCACGGGGAATTCACACAAAACAAAATTACTTTGACAGCTGTCAAATGTCAAATGAAAAATGTTTTTTTCTTTGCAGAGAAATTGCTGATGAAGAGGTCATCCACTTATTCGCGTCCAGCGACGACGACCACGACCATTTACTTAGCTTCGAAGAAGTACTGAGTCATCATGACATATTCGTAGGAAGTGAAGCGACTGATTACGGCGATCACCTACACAACATACACCATTTTGATGATGAACTGTGATTCCTAACGGCAGTATCTTAACTGATTTTTAGCGGTAGCTGACTTACGTTTCTCGATTTTAATGTACCTGTACTGTATTAGTTTTTTTTTTAGGTTAGGATCAGTGTGGCAACAGTGGATTAGTCAGGTACAGGCGAATAAAAAGAGGTTAGAATTTACAATGTTATCCTTTACAGTAAATGCATGTTTTCACTGTACCCAACCGATTCACTGTTGCCAATTTAACCCTAAGTAAAGTATACCTACTCTTTATTTATTGTGTGCCATAAATGAACTAGCCAATTAATCGAGTTGTTTATTTGAAATGCACGTACGAAAAAATAAAACACATTTTACAGTAACTTTGGGGGAGTTTCAGTTGCCAATTCGAAACGATTTCACGGCTGAGGAGTTTTGCGCAGGTACTTGCGGCCGGACGGTAGCGCCACCTCGGTGACCAATGGAAAGAGAGCCCCCACTTGTTCCTGCGGAATCGTCGGAAGCACCATTACTTGCTCGCCGGCCTAAAAATTATTCTTTATTTCGAATTGATCGACTTACAAAGGAGTAAAAATAACGACTCTACTCGTTTATGTTCTAAGAACTGTCAGTTCGACGTCAACTGCGGTGTTGCCAACTATTCTATGCTTGTTTTTATGCGTTTTTGTCAAGACTTGTCTTTTGTCTTCACAAATCTTTTTCTCTCAAAAAGTTTCCCTTTTTGCAGTTTTATTGAATCGGGAAAATTCCCAAAGATTGGCAACACTGGTCGGTGTCAGTGTCAGGTGCAAGGATATTAGAACATAAATGCAATAGACAAGCTATCTATTGAATTAATGCTCTAAGATACAACGACCTTAGAACATAACTGTAATAGACATGTTTGACGCCAGAAAATTTGTTGCTGGATGCTCCGTGTTATTAATCAAAAGAAAGAACAGAAAACAAAAGGTAGTCGATTAATTATCGTAAAAAAAATAAAAGACGAGCAACTAATTCATGAAAAATAAAAGACAGTCGACTAATTAATTAATTCATTCAAAAAAATGTGATCAAAACAGTGAAAAAAAAAACCAAAAAGCAATAGACTTATTAACGAAAAGCAGCAAAAAAGAACAAAAGACATAGAAAAATAAAAGACGAGCATCTAATCTAAAACAAAAGACAGTCGACTAATTAATTAATTCAAAAAAATATAATCAAAACAGTGAAAACAAAAAAAAACAAAAAGCAATCGACTTATTAACGAAAAGAAGCAAAAAAGAACAAGAGACGTGTAAAATAAAAGACAAGCATCTAATCTATGAAAAACAAAAGACAGTCGACTAATTAATTAATTCAAAAAAATGTGATCAAAAGTGTGAAAACAAAAAGCAATCGACTTATTAACGAAAAGAAGCAAAAAAGAACAAAAGACGTAAGAAAATAAAAGACGAGCATCTAATTCACGAAAAACAAAAGACAGTCGACTAATTAATTAATTAATTCAAGAAAATGTGATCAAACGTGTGAAAACAAAAACAAAACAAAAAAAACAAAAGCAATAGACTTATTAAAGAAAAGAAAAGCAAAAAAGAACAAAAGGCGTAGAAAAATAAAAGACTAGCATCTAATTCATGAAAAACAAAAGACGGTCGACTAATTAATTAATTCAAAAAAATGTGATCAAAAATGTGAAAACAAAAAAAAACAACTTATTAACGAAAAGAAGCAAAAAAAGAACAAAAGACGTAGAAAAATAAAAAACGAGCATCTAACTCATGAAAAACAAAAGGCAGTCGACGAATTAATTAATTAATTCAAAAAAATATGATCGAAACAGTGAAAACAAAAACAAAACAAAACAAAAAGCAATCGACTTATTAACGAAAAGAAGCAAAAAAAAGAACAAAAGACGTAGAAAAATAAAAGACGAGCATCTAATTCATGAAAAACAAAAGACAGTCGACTAATTAATTAATTAATTCAAAAAAATGTGATCAAAAGTGTGAAAACAAAAACAAAACAAAAAGCAATCGACTTATTAACGAAAAGAAGCAAAAAAGAACAAAAGACGTAGAAAAATAAAAGACGATCATCTAATTCATGAAAAACAAAAGAGAGTCGACTACTTAATTCAAAAAAATGTGATCAAAACAGTGAAAAGAAAAACAAAACAAAAAGCAATCGACTTATTAACTAAAAGAAGCAAAAAAAGAACAAAAGACGAGCATCTAATTTATGAAAAACAAAAGACAGTCGACTAATTAATTAATTAATTCAAAAAATATGATCGAAACACTGAAAACTAAAAACAAAAAAAAAACAAAAAGCAATCGACTTATTAACGAAAAGAAGCAAAAAAGAACAAAAGACGTAGAAAAATAAAAGACGAGCATCGAGTTCATGAAAAACAAAAGACAGTCGACTAATTAATTAATTAATTCAAAAAAATATGATCGAAACAGATACAAGGACCTTAGAACATAACTGTAATAGACAGGTTTGACACAAGAAAACTTGTTATCAAGAAGGCTCTGAGTTTATTTTTCTTTTATGGAAAGCACGTCGTAGCTTAGTGAATTAGTTGTAACCTTGAATAGCTGCGAGCTGTCAACGGCGCCCAACTGTCAAAGGTTTCGTTTAGATTTTCGAGGTACACATTCGATTCCGATATTCGCGTTGCTGCTTTAATTCCGGACAAAAACAATTCCTTTCAAAACTAAACTAATTATTATTATTAATTATCCATTTTGTAGAAGATCATAATTAAACGGGCATAAAAAATTAGGTTATGTTTATTGTATTCGTATGGTTTAGGTCACGCATTTCGCTTGACATAAGCCTACTTGATAATAGTTCTTTCGAACGCACTTTGCTACAATCACGGAAGTAGAATGGGTTGCTTATTTGACTTACGTAATTAAGCTTCTTTATTCTTGATTTGAAAGAAATCCTTATGAAGGGATTTATCAATTAAGTTGGCAACACTGCTTTTGATTATAATTTTTCTTTTTTGACAAATTTTTTCGTTTGTTTTAAGACACTCAAACGAAACTACAAGCACTCATCAAACGTTTCTCAGTGCTAGGGTTGCCACCTTTCAAAAATGTATTCGGAGGACTCGCTTGGCAAGTGCACAAGTTGTTTCAAATTTACTTTTACTTTCGAATTTCTCACACGATGACATTTGTTGGAAACCAAAGGTGGCAATCCTGTTTGGAACGTACCATCAGCAAAAAAACAAGCAAAACACTCACCTGCCAATCAGCCGGCGTTGCAACTTGATGCTTGTCAGTTAGCTGAAGCGAGTCCACGACTCGTAGGACCTCGCTGCAATCACAAAGCTACACTGTTTTGCATCATCATCATCATCAATGTAAGAATACTCACTCGAAATTACGCCCCGTGGTAGCAGGATATAAGATAAGCAAACGCATCTTCTTGTCAGGATCGATGATGAAAACAGCGCGTGCCGTCAGTGGAATCCCATTGGCGTCTTTCTCAGCCGGATCGATCATGTTCAATTGCGTGGCCAAATCGCGTTTCTCGTCGGCTATAATCGGGTAAGGAAAAGGCCCCTCCGTGGATCCCGCATACATCTTTATGTCTTCGATCCACTTCAAGTGAGTCTCCACGGAATCGCAGGATATGGCGATTATCTTGACGTTTCTCTTCTCGAACGCCGGCACGAGCTTAACCAACCTGGCTAGCTCGGTGGTGCAGACCGGGGTGAAGTCGGCGGGATGCGAGAAGAGAATGCCCCAACTGCGATAGTTTCGAATTTTACAACGGGGAAACGAAAGGTGGAGGTACTTACGAGTTGCCGAGCCAGGAATGGAATTCGATGCGGCCTACGGTGGTGTCCGCTGTGAAATTCGGAAATATGTCGCCCAGATTCACCATATTTTTCGCTTTGTTGTTAGTTTTCAGCACGAGTTTTTGAAAATTTGACAACCGGCAAGTTCTGCGCGTCTGTTTCTGGAGAAATCGCTTTGTTTCAAAAGTACTGCCAATCCACAATAATCTGCGCAGTGTTGCCAAACTGATCTATATGTTTACGTTTTCGGATTCCGGACTGAATTTTAACATGACTTGAAGGCCGTTTTACATTGACAATGTATGTGTAATTGCACCAACTTTGACGTCAAATAAATTCGTGAATTTTTTCGTCAACTTATTCACGAATTGCAGCAAGTTCTATTTTTCGTGAATATTTGCGTGAATTTCAGGCGTACCAACAGTGGAAAACTAAGGTTATGGTACGTATTTGTTTGAATGCAGCAGTATAAGTCACCTGTAAGTTCCTTCGCTATGTTGGTAACACCTATAAACGTCCATTAGGATCAAATAAATTCATCAATCTCTTCACTAATGTAATACGAAATGAATTCGTGAATAAATTCACGAAGAAATTCATGAATTAATCAAGAATAAATTGTCATATATACGTCGAGTTATAAAATAACATTCTTCTTCTCATTCGATTCCAAAGAATTATAATTAGCTTGCAATCGCGTTTGAATTATTGCCTTTTGAATTGCATTTAACTGGGATATTTTTATTTCTTTTGTCAAACTGACATTCATGATTAATGTCAAAATTACAAAAGTTCATTTAGAAGTGCGCTTCAATTAACTAGAATTTAGTTTGTAGTCGGTTTCTCTGATTATGATAGTACATTTAAAAAGGCATACAGTCTTGAGGCTATATTTTGTACTGTTGTGAGTCGGTAATAACTATTACGACGTTGCCGGTAAGGTAAATTTCTAATGTTACCGGTAACGTAGCATTCATTTGTTACCGGTAATTTTTGAATGTTGCCTACGTAGCCAATAAAATTTAAAAAATTTTTCAATTTCAAACAATATCATTTCTAAATAAAAAAAAAACAAATGATAGACCATACTGATATCATAAATAACTAACAACAAAAACTTCATTGACTTCCAATGAAAAAGAGAGTAATAAAAGGCATCTCAGTTAAGAAAACAAAAGATGATCGGCAATTTCAAAATATTACCGGTAAGATAGCATTCATTTGTTACCGGTAATTTTTGAATGTTATCCACGTTGCCAATAAAATAAAAGAAAACCTGTAATTTCTCAAGTTCAAACAAGTATCCTTTCTAAATTGAAAAAAAAAACAAATGAAAGATATTATAAATAAGTAACAACAAAAACAAAAACAGAAATTTGTGAATAAAAAAGAAAGATTGCAATTAGAAAGAAAGAGAAAAAAATAAAAGACAATCACTTCATTGAACTTCCAATGAAGAAGAGGGGGATAAAGGAGACCTCAGCTAAGAAAACAAAAGATGATCGGCAATTTCAAAATATTACCGGTAAGGTAGCTTTCGTTTGTTACCGGTAATTTTTGAATGTTATCCACGTTGCCAAAAAAATGAAAAACCTGTAATTTCCCAAGTTTAAACAATAAGTATTCTTTCTAAATTGAAAAAAAGAAAAAACAAATGAAAAACCATACTGATATTACAAATAACTAACAACAAAAAACAAAAATTTGTGAATAAAAAAGAAAGATTGCAATTAGAAAGAAAGAGAGAAAAATAAAAGACAATCACTTCATTGAACTTCCAATGAAGAAGAGGGGGATAAAGGAGACCTCAGCTAAGAAAACAAAAGATGATCGGCAATTTCAAAATATTACCGGTAAGGTAGCTTTCGTTTGTTACCGGTAATTTTTGAATGTTATCCACGTTGCCAAAAAAATGAAAAACCTGTAATTTCCCAAGTTTAAACAATAAGTATTCTTTCTAAATTGAAAAAAAGAAAAAACAAATGAAAAACCATACTGATATTACAAATAACTAACAACAAAAACAAAAATTTGTGAATAAAAAAGAAAGATTGCAATTAGAAAGAAAGTGATAAAAAACAATCACTTCATTGAACTTCTAAAGAAGAAGAGAGAAGTAAAAGCCATCTCGGTTAAGAAAACAAAAGACGATCGGCAATTTATATTACCGGTAAGGTAGCTTTCATTTGTTACCGGTAATTTTTGAATGTTGTCCAAGTTGCCAATAAAATGAAAAAACTTGTAATTTCTCAAGTTCAAACAATAAGTATCCTTTCTAAATTGAAAAAAAAAAAACAAATGAAAGAACATCATAAGCAACTAACAAAAAAAAAAACAAAAATTTGTGAATAAAAAAGAAAGATTGCAATTAGAAAGAAAGTGATAAAAAAACAATCACTTCATTGAACTTCTAAAGAAGAAGAGAGGAATAAAAGCCACCTCGGTTAAGAAAACAAAAGATGATCGGCAATTTATATTACCGGTAAGGTAGCATTCATTTGTTACCGGTAATTTTTGAATGTTGTCCACGTTGCCAATAAAACGAAAAAAAATCTGTAATTTCTCAACTTCAAACAATAAGTATTCTTTCTAAATTGAAAAAAAAAAAAAAAAACAAATGAAAGACCATACTGATATTATAAATGACTAACAACAAAAACAAAACAAAAATTTGTGAATTAAAAAAAGATAACAATTAGAAAGAAAGAGATAAAAATAAAAGACAATCACTTCATTGAACTTCCAATGAAACGACATCTCAGTTAAGAAAACAAAAGATGATCGGCAATTTCAAAATATTACCGGTAATTTTTTAACGTTACCCATGAAGCAAATAAAATGAAAAAAAAAACCTGTAAAAAATGAAATTAACACAATGAACACAAAAAACAAATGAAGAATAGAAAAAAAGAAATGAAAACAACAAGAGTACTAAAGAAAGTACAAATGAAAAAAAATCAAATATAGGAAAACAAGTGAAAAATGTTTTTGTTTGTATTTTGAACGGTACCTATACGTTATTCAAACACACCCAAAAAAATATTAAAAACAAAAGTTTTAGGGGATTTTTCTGAACCGCCAGGATCTACCAAGAAAAGAAACAAATGACGATCGGACACCTAACCAACGGGTATCAACATTGTTATTTTAAAGGGAACACTCGGTATATTTTTTCGAATTAAGAAATATCTTTTTTTCCCTAATCAACTAATATAGACAAACTACATATTTTTGGAATTTTCTTAATTCGAGAAAATATACCGAGCGTTTCATTTAAAGTGACAAAGTTGATACCCATTCGTTCGGTCTCCGATCGTCATTTGTTTCGAGATAAAAACAAGAACCCTGTACACTTTCAATTTTCGTTTGTTTTACTATGATTTGATTTCTTGCTTTGTACCTTGTTTGGTGCTTTTGTTGTTGTCGTTTGTTTCTTCTATTCTTCGTTTGTTTTTTTTTTGTCTTTCATATTTCGTTTTTGTTCTTCATGTTTTTTGAAACAAAAAGTTATGAAAACAAAAACAAAAGACAGCAGAACAGAAAAAATCAGAAGCAATCTTATTTTTCATGTTTTTTTTTTAATTTTTCCTTTACGACAGTAACATTTACAAACAAAAAAAACAACCGATTTTAAAGCCCAATTCAGTAGAATCATGAATTAAAAAAAAAAGAAAAGAAACAATTGGAAGCGAGTAGTGACAAAGCAAAGAACAGTTTGCCTTCCACATGATCAACAGATTATTTAAAGAAAAGCTGCAAATACAATTCATTTCTTCCCTTACTGACGATAAGTGACATTGCCTTATTGAGCTCCAACGTCGCAGCACCCACCCCTGTAAAAACAAACGAAAAAACAAAAACTTTCGGCACGTTTCAACAGATGGCGCTGTCAATTGTCTTACAATAACGCAAAACATACGCAAGGGTCATATTAATAGATGCTTTGCGATGCGTTTTTGCATTATACAGGGTGCCCCCAGAAGGCAACAACACAACTTCGTGTTATCATAACGTTTTGAATACACGGAAGTAGAATGGGTTGCCTATATTCAATTTTTGAGGCGCCATAGACTTTCCGTATGTAGATACAATTGCTTCGACTTGCGTAATTATGGGGGCGTTTCGGAAATCTATTTTTCAATTTCCAGAAGCAGGTCCTAAGTCGTCTGGAAGAGGGGAGTCGGTGTTGGTTTTTCTTTCTTAATTAAATCAACTTTAATTGGCATTATTTGGTGTCATTTATTTATATATTTATTTACACAACCTCAAATATATATATATATAGAATCTTTATGTATATACATTAGTTTTAAATTGTGCCAGTAACAATAAATAACTAGTTACATAAAATAAGGACGGACGAGACTTACTTCCGTACGCATGTATTTTGTATGAACGGTCGGAGAGAAAAATTTTGATGATAATTCACGCACAGCAAAATCCAAGCTCAAAATTGCATGTAAAATTTTTATCACAGTGTTTTTGTAATAATAACGACGACGACGACGACGACGCAGCACGAGGTCCTATACGAGGAAGGCCACTTTTACATTTCGCTAACGCACAGATCGATCACAATTTGCAAGAGGACACGTCCCAAAATCCTAATCGAATAAGTTAACAGAGAGAAACTCTACAGTAAGGGCCTCGTCACGATCACACATTGATTACATTGTTTTGTTCAGAAGGCTTTCGTTTTTTTTTTTTTTCGTTTTTGATTGGTTTTGTTTTAAATAGAGAGAAAGAGAATGGAAGAGAGAAGCGCATCAAGAGTACGACTACTACCTACACTAATTACATTTCGATAATAAAATAATTGATCACATACTCTTCACGGCGGTTACAACTACTCTGAAAGAGCGAATCAATAAATAAAATAGAGATTACTAATGGTATTATTATGTACTAAGCAATATTAAACTTAAAAGTAATGTCAAAAAAAAATATATAGTTTTCTGGCCACCGCATGTTACTAATTCCTTGTTAAGCTATAAACGTAAGATTCGCGTTCATAAGAACGGGTTGCTGCTGCTCGAGTGTCCATTTGATGATCCAACCTAAAAAAAAAAAAAAAAACAGTCAACAGACGGGCGAGGGGGGGGGAGGTTTAAACAAATCTTAAGTACCATGCCTTCAAATGAATTCCTCATTAAAGTAAGCTGTGACTTTTTTTTATAAAGTTAATTAATTAATTAATTAAAAAAAAACAATTTTAAAAGAATGAAGACTAAAGAAAACAACAAAAATTGAAAAATAATCAAATTTAAAAGAATTATAAAAACAAAAGACAATCGAAATTGTGGCTAATAATAAAATAGAATTAATAGAATTAAAAAAAAAAACAATTTGAAAAGAATTGTGACAAAAGAAAAATAATATAAAATATGCAATAAAAATTGAAGAATAATCAAATGAAAAAATAATAATAAAAACAAAAGACAATCAATTTTACAAAACAATTTAACAAATTAAAAAAAAAAAAAATAGCGAAAAAATATAGCAAACAAAATAATAAAAATTCAAAAATAATCAAATTAAAAAAAAATATAATGAAAACAAAAGACAATCGATTTTACGACACAAATTTAACGGATTAATAAATTTTAAAAGGATGAAGACTACAAAAATTGAAAAATAATTAAATTTAAAGGAATTATAAAAACAAAAGACAATCGAAATTGTGGCTAATAATAAAATAGAATTAATAGAATTAAAAAAAAAAACAATTTGAAAAGAATTGTGACAAAAGAAAAATAATATAAAATACGCAATAAAAATTGAAGAATAATCAAATGAAAAAATAATAATAAAAACAAAAGACAATCAATTTTACAAAACAATTTAACAAATTAAAAAAAAAATAGTGAAAAAATATAGCAAACAAAATATAAAAATTCAAAAATAATCAAATTAAAAAAAAATATAATGAAAACAAAAGACAATCGATTTTACGACACAAATTTAACGGATTAATAAATTTTAAAAGGATGAAGACTACAAAAATTGAAAAATAATTAAATTTAAAGGAATTATAAAAACAAAAGACAATCGAAATTGTGGCTAATAATAAAATAGAATTAATAGAATTAAAAAAAAAAAAACAATTTGAAAAGAATTGTGACAAAAGAAAAATAATATAAAATACGCAATAAAAATTGAAGAATAATCAAATGAAAAAATAATAATAAAAACAAAAGACAATCAATTTTACAAAACAATTTAACAAATTAAAAAAAATAGTGAAAAAATATAGCAAACAAAATAATAAAAATTCAAAAATTATCAAATTAAAAAAAAATATAATGAAAACAAAAGACAATCGATTTTACGACACAAATTTAACGGATTAATAAATTTTAAAAGGATGAAGACTACAAAAATTGAAAAATAATTAAATTTAAAGGAATTATAAAAACAAAAGACAATCGAAATTGCGGTTAATAATAGAATAGAATAGAATAAAAAAAAAATTGAAAACGATTGTGACAAAACAAAAAAATAAAATATGCAATAAAAATTGAAGAATAATCAACTGAAAAAATAATAATAAAAACAAAAGACAATCAATCAAACAAAACAATGAAACAATTTTTAACAAATTTAAAAAAAAAATGAAAAAATAAAGCAAACAAAATAATAAAAATTCAAAAATAATCAAATTAATATAAAATATAATGAAAACAAAAGACAATCGATTTTACGACGAAATTTAACGGATTAATGCATTAAAAAAAAAGAAAAAACAATTTTAAAAGAGTGAAGACTAAAAAATAAAACAAAATTCGAAAATAATCGAATTTAAAAGAATTATAAAAACAAAAGACAATCGATTCTGTGACTAATAATAGAATAGAATTAATAGAATAAATAAAAAAAAAAACAATTCGAAAAGAATTGTGACAAAACAAAAAAGTTAAAGATGTAATAAAAATTGAAAAATAATCAAATTAAAAAAATATAATAAAAACAAAGGATAATCGATTTTGCAACACAATAACAGTATAATAAAAAAAAAATAATAAAAAATATTATGCCAAGACACCGTTTGCATTTTCTACTATTAAATTGTGTTGTAAAATCGACTGTCTTTTGTTTTTATTATATTTTATATTAATTTGACTATTTTTGATTTTTTTTTCATTTTGTTTTCTTTGTTTTGTCCCCACTCTTTTCAATTTTTTTTTTTTATTTATCGATCTATTAAACTGTATAATCGATATAATCGATACATTCGGTTTGTTGCTATTATTTAATATAAAACAATGGAAACTGAAAAGTAATCAAATTAAAAACAACAATAAAAACAAAAGACGATCGATTTTACAGCACAATTTAAGAGGTTGGTAAATAAAAAAAAACAACTTGAAAACAATGGCGACAAAACAAAGAAAACAAAATACCCAATTGTTTCCATTGTTTCCAACGTTTCCCTTATGAAAATTAACTAAAATTGTGTAACTGGCAATATAGAAAGTGTTAGGAGTTAAGAGTTTATACATGTATTTCGGCCTTATTGGGCCTCATCAGAACTCTGTACCTTAAAAAAATTTGGTTTATTGAAAAATTTAGAGAAACTTATAGTTTTCTTATTAGAGGACCCTTCACAAAACTTCCGCTAGACGTCAGCCACTCCGTGATTTTCCTCAATTTATTTCACATTTATCGTTGGAGCCTTTTGGGGACATTTTGTGAACAAGTTGGCGATGTTGCCTATAAAAATTTTGGTAAGCCTGCTCACCGCAAGCAATACACTTTGCCATTATTGCTTTGATTTAAATTGAAACGAAGAAAGATTTTGGCAAATAACACGGGCCTTTGTAAATAAACATTAACGTTGAAAATGTTGTCCTTCATCTTGAATGCACAAACGCGTTTGCCAAGTGTTGAGAGGTTATGTTAGCAAACAAACAATTAACTGGACAGCCTGTCAGTCTTACTAACCTTTAGGAGAAAAAAAAAAAACACTGAAGTCATGGCCTACTTTAATTAGGAATTTAACTGTGAATGCACGGTTGTATACCTTGAAGGGATTTGGTGTCCAAGCCACGCCGTTAACCTGCGCTGGGAAAACCGGCTGGAAGTCGAATCCGTTCATCTTGTACGAGTCGGAAGCAGCACCGCGAAATGGATTCTGATTGCTACCATTGCTGACTCCGTTTGCCCACATCGAGTTCGTTGCTGAATTGAAGGGATTCGACGTGGCGTTGGTGGTGGTGCCATCTTGGTTTGGTGAAAAAACGGAACCGAAATGACCTACTTCAAAACGACAACAGAATTAAATACTTTAACAAGAAAACCGTATTCGCAGTATATAAGTAAGGTGACCACAATTTAATTTGTGCAAAGCGGATTATACAGCGTGTTCAGAAATGATTGAAGGACGTTCGATTTTGTAAGGGCCCGGAAATGCTGTACGGAAAATGAACACCCTGTATTCCGCCAAAAGTGGGACTTACAATCACCTTAGGTATAAGTAACGCGCGTTCAAATAAAATCCGTTATCGAGAGGCTCTAAACTTGTTTTTATTTTATGACCGCGGGCTGTCAACTGTCAAAGGTTTTGCTTACATCTTCGAGGTAATCGAGAAATGTTTACTACCGAGCGTTTATTTTAGAGTCATATTAATCAGGCATAAATAATAAGTTGAGACGTGACGTTGCAAAACTTACATTTGACATAAGCCTACTTGATAACGGTTCCTTTTTAAACGCAATAGCGACACTCAAACGTCAGTGTCAAATTCGATCGCCATACTGTTTGATGCCTATATGCAAACGTAATGTAATTTGCAAATCAGTAGGTATCAAACAAAATGGCCGTTACACTCGAGTGTCGCTACTGTGTAGATTTTTATAATGTGACGTAAAGATCAGGTTTGCGATTGAAAGAGTTTTATTTGTACGAAAATTTAAACAAAATTTCTAATGGCACAAACTATAGTGTCGCCAATTTAGTGCTTTTGGCACCAGATCTAGTGCTTTTTGCACTCGGTTAGTATCAAAATTTTGTTTGGTGCTTTTAGGAGTGTCAAGTCTATGTTGGTAATGGTACTGATTATTGTATACATATTATAGGTATTTGCGTTTCATAGTTTTCCTATTTCAGTTTCGCTTTGTTTTGTAACTGTCTTTTAATCTTCGAATCCTCTCCGCGCCGGTGGAGAATCCCCGATCTTCTCTTGTTTTCTGTTTTTCTAAGTTTATTGGAAAGCACATCAAAACATCAACCAAATTGGCGCTTTGGTTAACACAGACCCACCTTGCAACCGTCAGAGACATCTAATTTTAATTTTTATCGTACAATAAAAATATCGCTGGCGCGCCATCTATGTGCAAGTCCGACAATTTTTTGAAGTGACAGAAACGAAGTCATAACAAAAATAAAAAAATTCAGACGTTTGAATGCTTCTCAAAAATGAGTTTCTTCTTTTTTTTTAATCAGGTATACCTGTTGCTGGTTTGGTAAACACAGAATGATCCTGTACACTGTCAGAAGCAACTAATTTGAATTTTTATTTTATTTTTGCATGTGAAAAACGTGTGTAATTTACGTACAGTCGACTAACTGGACCAACACAAGGCGGCCAAACTGGTTGCAATTTGTCAAGCCTGACGCAATGTTAGGTCAAAAATCGCTCGCAGGACGTCGCGACCTAAACTATTCATTACTAAATAACGTCTACATGGAAAGTTCATTGAAGAGTTGGCAACACTGATATCAATCTACCGGCTTTGTCACCTTTAACTGTCAGAGATCTAATTTTATTTTTCTTGTACAATAAAAATAACAGTGGCGCCATCTATATGTAAGTCCGACAATTTTTTAAATTAATTTAATGATGGCGCCATCTATGAACAAGTCTGACAATTTTTTTGAAGTGAGACGATTGTGACAGTATATTTCACATTACCAGTGTTGATGCCAAGTGGGAGGGGGGGAGGGGTTACTCTTTGACGTACTTTTTATGAAGGATGAAGGACTAAAATAAAATTACAGTGGCGCCATCTATGAACAAATCTGACAATTTTTTGAAAGCGAGACTGATTGTGACTGCTTCACATTACCAGTATTGTTGCCCAATGGGGGGGGGGAGGGGTTACACTTTGACGTATTTTTTATGAAGGATGAAGGACTAAAATAAAATTACAGTGGCGCCATCTATGAACAAATCTGACAATTTTTTGAAAGCGAGACTGATTGTGACTGCTTCACATTACCAGTATTGTTGCCCAATGGGGGGGGGAGGGGTTACACTTTGACGTATTTTTAATGAAAGATAAAGGACCAAAATAAAATAATGGTGGCGCCATCTACACACAGGTCTGACAATTCTTTTTGAAGTGACACTCATTGTGACAGTTTATTTCACATTACCAGTGTTGCTGCCAGGTGGGAGAGGGGGGGAGGGGTTACAATTTGACGTAATTTTTATGAAGGATAAAGGACTAAGATAAAATAATGGTGGCGCCATCTATGTACAAGTCTGACAATTTTATTTAAAGTGACAATGATTTTGACAGTACATTTCACATTATCAGTGTTGTTGGCAAGTGGGAGAGCGGGGGAGGGGTTACACTTTGACGTATTTTTTATGAAGGATAAAGAACTAAAATAAAATAATGGTGGCGCCGTCTATATACAAGTGTAACAATTTTTTGGGAGTGAGACTGATTGTGACAATTTGTTTCACATTACCGGTGTTGTTGCCAAGTGGGTGAGGGGGGGAGGGGTTACACATTGACGTATTTTTAATGAAAGACAAAGGACCAAAATAAAATAATGGTGGCGCCATCTACATACAGGTCTGACAATTTTTTTTGAAATGACACTCATTGTGACAGTTTATTTCACATTACCAGTGTTGTTGTCTAGTGGGAGAGGGGAGGGGGGAGGGATTGTACTTTGACGTAATTTTTATGAAGGATAAAGGACTAAAATAAAATAATGATGGCGCCATCTATGTACAAGTCTGACAATTTTATTTGAAGCGACAATGATTTTGACAGTACATTTCACATTATCAGTGTTGTTGGCAAGTAGGAGAGCGGGGGAGGGGTTACACTTTGACGTATTTTTAATGAAAGATAAAGGACCAAAATAAAATAATGGTGGCGCCATCTACATACAGGTCTGACAATTTTTTTTGAAATGACACTCATTGTGACAGTTTATTTCACATTACCAGTGTTGTTGCCAAGTGGGAGAGGGGGGGAGGGGTTACAATTTGACGTAATTTTTATGAAGGATAAAAGACTAAGATAAAATAATGGTGGCGCCATCTATGTACAAGTCTGACAATTTTATTTAAAGTGACAATGATTTTGACAGTACATTTCACATTATCAGTGTTGTTGGCAAGTGGGAGAGCGGGGAGGGGTTACACTTTGACGTATTTTTTATGAAGGATAAAGAACTAAAATAAAATAATGGTGGCGCCGTCTATATACAAGTGTAACAATTTTTTGGGAGTGAGACTGATTGTGACAATTTGTTTCACATTACCGGTGTTGTTGCCAAGTGGGTGAGGGGGGGAGGGGTTACACATTGACGTATTTTTAATGAAAGACAAAGGACCAAAATAAAATAATGGTGGCGCCATCTACATACAGGTCTGACAATTTTTTTTGAAATGACACTCATTGTGACAGTTTATTTCACATTACCAGTGTTGTTGTCAAGTGGGAGAGGGGGGGGAGGGGTTACAATTTGACGTAATTTTTATGAAGGATAAAGGACTAAGATAAAATAATGGTGGCGGCATCTATGTACAAGTCTGACAATTTTTTTTGAAGTGCCACTCATTGTGACAGTTTATTTCACAATATCAGAGTTGTTGCCAAGTGGGAGAGGGGGGAGGGGTTACACTTTGACGTATTTTTTATGAAGGATAAAGAACTAAAATAAAATAATGGTGGCGCCATCTATATACAAATGTAACAATTTTTTGGTCTGACATTTTTTTTTGAAGTGACACTCATTGTGACAGTTTATTTCACATTACCAGTGTTGTTGCCAAGTGGGAGAGGGGGGGAGGGGTTACAATTTGACGTAATTTTTATGAAGGATGAAGGACTAAAATAAAATGATTGTGGTGCCATCTATGAACAAGTCTGACAATTTTATTTGAAGTGACAATGATTGTGACAGTATATTTCACATTATCAGTGTTGTTGGCAAGTGGGAGAGTGGGGGAGGGGTTATATCTTGACGTATTTTTTATGAAGGATAAAGAACTAAAATAAAATAATGGTGGCGCCATCCACGTACAAGTCTGACAATTTTTTTTTTGAAGTGACATTCGTGACAGTTTATTTCACATTACCGGTGTTGTTACCAAGTGGGAGAGGGGGAGGGGGAAGGTATTATACTTTGACATATTTTTTATGAAGGATAAAGGACTAAAATAAAACAATAGTGACGCCATCTATGTACAAGTCTGACAATTCTTTTGAAGTGTCACTGATTGTGACAGTATATGTCACATTACCTGTGTTGTTGGCAAGTGGATGGGAGGGAGGGGGTTACACTTTGACGTATTTTTTATGAAGAACGAAGGACTAATAATGGTGGCGCCATCTATGTACAAGTCTGACAATTTTTTTGAAGTGTCACTGATTGTGACAGTATATTTCACATTACCTGTGTTGTTGGCAAGTGGAAGGGTGGGAGGGGGTTACACTTTGACGTATTTTTTATGAAGGATGAAGGACAAATAATGGTGGCGCCATCTATGTACAAGTCTGACAATTTTTTTGAAGTGACACTGATTGTGATACTTTACCAGTGTCGTTGCCAAGTGAGAGAGGGGAGAGATTACACTTTGACGTATTTTTTATGAAGAATAATTAATTTAAAAAAAAAACACAGTTAGGTGGAGCCATTTTCTTTTGTTTTTTTTTAACACATTCATTTCAGGTAGCTGTATATAAAAAGAAATGTGTTTGTTATTGTATGGCGCCATCTATGTGACACTTGTCGAATTTTATGACGAATTTTTTCAGGCGCGAAATTTGAAATAGTTTTCAAAAACCGTTAATTCTCGTTTTTTCTTGTTAACCTTCGTCTTTCGTTTCTTTTTTCAAGATTTTATTCTCACTTCATCAAACGATATGTAAAAAAAAAGTTATTTTCGTTAGGACTTTCGCTTTCACTTATGCTATAATGACGTTATAATCAAAGAAAATATAAATTAATAAAAGAAGTAGTGTACAGTGGAACCTCTATAAGTCACGCTTCTATTCTTATGACTACATACAGCGGAATCTCCATAAGATACCTATTTAGTATCGGGAGTAAATACAGTTAAACCTTCATTCTGACAAGTGCATACAGTGGAACTACTTTCGACGTGACATGTATTTTGCTTGATGTCGAACCCTCTACAGGTCAAATATCTGTCTGTACGTATGCTGTAATAATGTGCTTCCGTTATGTTTGTGTTGAAGTGGCTTTAAATTAGGAAAGAAGTAGAGCCTGATTTTTTTTAATGACCCTCAAGTTTGAGTTTGAAAGTCGCTTGTTCTGTGTATAATTTATGATTGCTTAGAATCAACTGAAATATATTATTTTCAAATGAAATCACAAAGTTTGTCACTAAACCGGTAATGAAATCACTAAGTTTTCGGCATGTCTGAAATTACCAGAAGTTGTTTGAAATTTCAACTGAAAGACACCAAAACTAATGACAAAGTCACCAAGTTGGCAACACTGATTGTTAACGCACAGAATAAGAATAACCCAGCAGCGACACTCAGTGACGCCATACTGTTTGATACCTGCACGTATACAATGTGCATTTTGCAATCAGTAGGTATCAAACAAGATGGCGACGGCGGTCGAATGTGTCAGTTCCACTTGAGTGGGTGATTTTTATACAATTTACTAAATTTTTTTCTATTTGTTCGGTGACTAGATCATAGATATCTTCCGCGATTTAAAAGTAATTAAATATTACCAACCAAGCGCAGTAAAAGTCACTCCAAATATGAAACCTGGAAAATCTACTGAGCTCTTTTCAACTGTAGAGAAAAATAGTACAAAACTACCCTTTTATCGCAACCCTGGCTATCGCGAGTAATACACAAACCTTGACTAGGAGAGCCGTACATCGACTGCGGCGATGGGGAACTGTACATGGACCCGGCCGGAGTGCTCGAGCTATAAAGGGACCCGCTGGAGCTTCCGGAGTTCCAGTCGAAAGTCGACTGACTTTTCAAGGCGTTATCTAAATCTTTCAAAGCTGCATATCGGTCTTCCGGGGGCGCCGGCGTCACATTCGCATTGTTTTTCTGTTGATTTAAATTACTCAGGTTATTCGATGTTGGCATACCTGAAAGTAACAAAGTGAGTGCTTTAAACAAAAGTAAATCACGTACGCCAAATAAAAAAAAAAAGAAAGTCTCACTGGCATTCTGGGTTAGCAGGTGATTAATGAATCAATTAATTAAACCAAGCAGTAATCCACAGCTTGTGCGTTATTAAAATACTTGAGACATTTCGGAGCGTTGAGCCATTGCGTAACCATGGTAACGCTCCGAAATATCCGAAGTCTAGTTATTATTGAGTAAGTGAAAAGCAGACACGAAACGATTACTTGCAATTGCGTCTGTAACTAAAATCTACGAAGCTTCCGCCTGAATCGAAATTAATCCAATCGTTCATCAGCAGGCTTGTGTGGTCCTCCTCGTGACCATTCGGCGGTGGTGGAGGAGGAGGAGGAAGAAGAAGAAGAAAAGGATCTAAAGGGATGAATAAATTAATCAATTAATAACACGACACTAAGAAATTTTTATTAGCACGAAATAAATGTGTGTTAGCGCTAATCGAAGAGTGGAGCGAAATAAAGAGAGTCTGGCTCGAATACGATATGAGAAAATAAGAAGGCGCTGAGTGGAGGAGCGACTTACTCCAGCGAGTGACACTGCACTTGGGGAACAGAGGCACCTGGTTCAGCATGGGGCCGCACGGGCTGAATTGCAGGTCAAAAATGCTGAAACCGCCTTCTGCAATGCACAACAAACAATCTATGTACGGATGAACCCAAAACTAGACGGTTCCGAAGATGAAAGCACACGGTAGATGCATGCGAAACAAAAAAAAATAACAATTCACGAATTATAAGCAAAGGAAAAGTTCATCGTGAAATAACAACGTAATCAAATAAAAAAAATCGACTTTAATATCACCATCATTCGCAATACGAAATCGGTAAAATTATCGATTAATTTACTGATTAATCCACCGATGATCTCATCGATCAATTCACTGATTAATCCATCGATGACGTCTGCAATAACGATCCACCAAAGCTTCGATCGCAATAGGAATCGGTAAAATTTCATCGATAATCTCACCAATCAATTCAGTGATTAATCTACCGATAGTGTCATCGATGAATTTATTGATTTTAATTCACCGATGACATTCATTGATTAATACACCAACGGCATCATCAATGGCAACCGAATGCTTTGATCATTCCCAATATAAAATCGATGAAGCTTTTGATAATAATACCATCGGTGGATTATTTGATTTCAATTCACCGATGGCATCATCGATGAATTTACTAATTTTTATTCACCGATGTCATCATCTATCGACTCACTTCGTAATAGTCGGTGAAAGTTTTGATGATTTCATCGGTAGTCTCGTCAGTCAATTCACCGATTAATCCACCGAAGGTGTTATCATCGATAAAACTTATCGATGGATTTCATCGGTAGCTTCCTCGATGAATTTACTAATTTTAATCCATCGATGGCATCATCGATTAATTCACCGATTAATCCATCGATGATGTTTTGATCGCAGTATGATCAGTAAAACTCCATTGACGATTTCATCAATCAATTTAGTAATTATTCCATCGATGGTATCATCGATGAATTTATTGATGGCTAATGGCACCATCAATGTGAAATCAGTAAAACTTATCGATGATTTCATCGGTCAATTCGTTGATTAATTCACAGATGCGTCATCGATGATGTTTTGTTGATTCGCAATATGAAATCGACTATATTTCATCTCTAACCTCAACAATAAATTTACTGATTTTAATTCACCGATGGCATCATCGATAATAATCGGCACGGCAAAACTTTTGGATGAATTTCATCTCTCATCAATCAATTCACTGATTAATCCACCGATGGTATTATTATCAAAAGCTTCATCGATGGATTTAGTAATTTTACTTCACCGATGGCATCACCTATCAATGATTAATTAATTGATCCAAAATTTTATAATAATTATTAAAACTTATCGATGATTTCATCGGTAGCCCCATCGATCGATTCAATGGATTAATCCACCAATATCATCATCGACGATTATGCAAAGTTTTGATCATAAGCAATATGAAATCGATTATTTCAACGGCAGCTAAATCGATTAATTTACTGATTTTAATTCACCGATGGCATCATTGATGAGTTTACTAATGACATCATCGATCGATTTACTTCGTAATAATCGGTAAAACTTTTGATGATTTAATCGATAATGCCATCAATTAATTCCGTGATTAATCCATCGATGGTATTATCATGGAGAAAACTCATCGATGACATCCTCGATCGATTCACTGATCAATTATTCAAAACTTTGTAATAATTAGTAAAAATATCGATGAATACTGATTAATCCATCGATTAATTCACTGATTAATCTATTGATGACATTATCAATAATAATCCAAATCTTCGATCGAAATATACATCGGTAAAACTCACTGATGATTTCATCAGTAATCTAATCAATCAATTCATTGATGTATCGTCGATAAAATTTATTTTAATCCACCGGTAGCTTCATCGATGATTTTAAGTCACACATGACATCATCGATCAATTCGTAGGCTATAGGCAATATAAATTCAGTGAAACTTATCGATGATTTCATCGGTAGTCTCATCGAACTGATTAATTCGCCGATGAAAGTTATCGATGAATATCGTCGATAGCTTCATTGATGAATTTGCAAATTTTAATTCACCAATCGTTTCACTGATCACTGATTAATTAATTTATCTAAAGGTTTGCAACAATTAGTAAAACTTATCGATGATTTCATCGATAGCCCCATCGATCAATTCGCTATTTAATCCACCGATAGCATCTTCGACGTTGAACTTAAGTTTTGATCATTCGTAATATGAAATCGATGGATTTCATCGGTAGCTTCAACGATGAATTCACCGATGGCCATCGATCGAGGCACCTCATTTTCATTGTAATGGATTTTAGGTCAAAAATCAACCGCGAGATGTCGCGACTTAAACTATTGATGAAATTTTCATTGAATTCGTCGCTGAGACGATGATCATCGATGAAATTTTCGATATTTCAAACTTTGTTTTAAATTAGTTTAAATTCCAACGGATTTTAAATCAAAAATCAGCCACGAGATGTCGCGACCCAAATTATTGATGAAATTTTCATTGAATTCATCGCTGAGACGATGATCATCGATGAAATTTTCGATATTTCAAAACTTTGTTTTAAATTGGTTTAAATTCCAACGGATTTTAGATCAAAAATCAGCCACGAGATGTCGCTACCCAAACTATTGATGAGATTTTCCTTGAATTCATCGATGAGATGACGATCAATGAAATTTTCGATATTTAGAAATTTTGTTGCAAGTCGTTCTTGAATGCAATGGATTTTACGTCAAAAATCTGCCGCGAGATGTCGCGAGCTAAAAACTATTAGTGGAATTTTCGTTGAATTCACCGATGAGATGACGATTTGCGACATTTAAAAATTTTATTCCAAGTCAGTTTTGATTAGAATAAATTTCGGGCCAAAAATCAGCCGCGAGATGTCGCGACTTAAACCACTGATGAAATTTCCATTGAATTCATCGATGAGATGATGATCAATGAAATTTTCGACATTTAGAAATTTTGCTGGAAGTCGGTCTTGATTGTAATAGATTTTAGGTCAAAAAACAGCCGCGAGATGTCGCGACCTAAACTACTGATGAAACTTTCATCGAATTCACCAATGAGATGGTGATCATCGATGATATTTTCGTTATTTCAAAACTTTGTTTTAAATCGGTTTAGAATATAACGGATTTTAGATCAAAAATCAGCCACAAGGTGTCGCGACCTCAACTATTGATGAGATTTACATTGAATTCATCGATGAGATGACGATCAATGAAATTTTCGATATTTAGAAATTTGGTTGCAAGTCGGTTTTGATTGCAATGGATTTTAGGTCAAAAATCAGCCACGAGATGTCGCGACCTAAAAACTATTAATGGAATTTTCATTGAATTCACCGATGAGATGACGATTTGCGACATTTAAAAATTTTATTCCAAGTCAGTTTTGATGAGAATAGATTTCGGGCCAAAAATCAGCCGCGAGATGTCGCGACTTAAACCACTGATGAAATTTCCATTGAATTCATCGATGAGATGACGATCAATGAAATTTTCGATATTTAGAAATTTTGTTGCAAGTCGGTTTTGATTGCAATGAACTTTAGGTCAAAAATCAGCCACGAGATGTCGCGACCTCAACTATTGATGAGATTTACATTGAATTCATCGATGAGATGACGATCAATGACATTTTCGTTATTTAGAAATTTTGTTACAAGTCGGTTTTGATTGCAATGGATTTTAGGTCAAAAATCAGCCGCGACCTTAAACTATTGATGAAATTTGCATTGAATTCACCGGTGAAACAATCGATAAGGTCACCGACGAGATAAACTACTTTTTATTGCTTCAGCTAGCACAAAATCTAAAGTTATCGATTAAAAGGACGCTATCAGATAAGTTAAACGTTATTAATTAACTCTAGGTATTTATGTCAAGTGTGCCTCTGAAAACTGCTGGAAATTTTTTCTTCTCGACTGTTGGCAACACTGCCTTTCATATATTTTTTAAGCGATCCATACATTTTTGTAATTTGTTAAAAATTTAAACCTAGAAATAGGAAATAACGCCATCGACAAATTCAGTGTTATATGAAATGTAAAAAAAAGTAGAAATCTGTAATAAAACAGAAATCTGTAATAAGGTAGAAATATGTAATAAATGGGACCACTCACTGGTATTGTTGAAAACCGGGTTGTTGTCGAAATTTGCAAATGAAGGCTGGTTGGCGGCGGCGGTGGTGGAGTTGTTGTTGTTGTTGTTGACCGAATTAAAAATGTCTGCAGATTCGAAATTCGCCACAAAATTCGTCGTCGCGGTGCTGTTGGTTTTACCGCCGCTCGTCTTCGTTGAATTATTTAATAGATTCCTAACTGTGTCGTTCTTGCTGTCGTTGTTCACTCCGTTCAACCTCAACACTTTGGGCTCGGGCACGAGGTGATTGAGTGGTTTGGTCTGGGGGAGGACCCCATTTGTCCGCGTCACCGCTGCTTCCAGGTAGTAGCGACGCCTCTCGTACTTGTCTATCATGAAGTCATGGATCTGCTGCTCGTCTCGCCCCTCGGTGAGAGGCGATCCCTCGTACAGTCCCAGCCACGTGCGCCTGCAGTAATCGTTTCCGCGATTTTGCAGCAGCGCGATTTCTTCGGCGGTGAACGTCGCCATGGAAATTGATTTCACCCGATGAGGGGGCGTCAGTCCCCGCCTGGAACATTAATCAATATTTATTACCGGCCAGGGATATCGATTATAATATTAATTTAATTTTTTAATTTCCTTATTAAAAAAAAAAGTAGAACAAGTACAGAAGTAGCATAATGGGTTACATTAAAGCAATGATAACAGATAAAAATTGACGTCGTCGTGCACTTTCTACGCCAAGTCTAAAACGATATGTTAATCGAAGAAGGAATGCATTCTTCTATGTATGTAAGTATAGGCGGGAGAAGGTGAGCGTAAACTTGAATCCGAGTTACAGAAGTTGATGATAACCGGGTCAGCTCAGTATTTTCCATTTTTTTCCGGTTCGCAGAAAAATGATTACGTAAAGGAAACAAGCGGCCACAAAAAACAACTTGGCTTGGAGTGGCTCTAAGCGGAGACGTCGCCGATCGCAACGCAACATTTCATTACGGTGTGAAACTACCTGATTGTTCTTAAGGTGTTATTAGCGTTTAATAATAACAATACTCATTGGGAAGGCTGAGGCGGCGACGCAGAAACGCGGTAATCCTTGAGCAGAATTTGCACTCATCTCACATAAAGCCGATGCTAATTGTCTAAATGCGACGGCGATATCGCAAAACAAAATTTAAATATGATGACTGAATTAGAAATTATAATTTCGATTGAGATATCTGCACGCAGATAAAATTTAATCTGCGACGCAGAGAGCGTTCGTCGTCTCTTCCTCCTCTGCCTCTCGCATTTCGAACCGTTGAAATCACCAGCAAAATTAAAAAAAAAAAAGAAATTAAATATCTCTTCTGTTTTACGGAACGCTCTGTATATTGTCCGATTTTCGAATTCTACGTTAAATTTTAGCCCGACATCATGTGTCGCAACGCTGTTCTAATCTGCATGGTTTTCGAGTATTTCACGCAAACATAAATAAACAAAACGAAAAAAACAAATGACGATCGATTTACAAAACGTTGAAGCTAATGCGTAACGTTATTCTTATTTTGCCGATTGAAAGATAAATCAAAACGCGAATTGACGTACAATTTATTAAAAATGATGCTCTTAAATCTACAGGGTGACTCAAAAAAAAGGCAGAAATTTGTAAACCTCTTTCGAAGTTACGATGTCATTTTCGAAATAAAACAAAATTAAAAAAAAAACAACTGAGCATCGTCTGGCCGAAATATAACTGAATAAATTTCGAGTATTTTACGCGAACACTAATATAAACAAAACAAAAAACGATCGATTTACGAAATGTCGAAATTAATGTGTATTTGTCCTTTTTTTATTTGGCTCAATGCGCAAATCAAAGTGAATCGAAGTCGATTGAAAATGTTACCCAAGTATACAGGGTGACTGAAAATATTTGATATTCTTTCTCCATTGATTTTCAAAATGAAAAAACACATTTCCTGACTTTTCTTGCCTCTTTAAAATTAAAAAAAAAAAAAAAAAACAACTAAGCATCGTCTCACTGAAACATAATCGAAGTATTTTATGCGGGTATAAATAAACAAAACAAAAAAGAAACAAATGACGATCGATTTGAATTTAATGCGTAACATTATTTTGATTTGGCCGATTGAAACTTAAATCAAAACGCGAACTGACGTACAATTTATTAAAAATGATGCTTAAATGTACAGGGTGACTCAAAAAAAGACGAAATTTCTAGACTTCTTTCAAAGTTATAATGCCATTTTCAAAATAAATTTAAAAAAACACTGAGCATCGTCTCGCCGAAATATAATTGAAGTGTTTTATGCAGGTATAAATAATAAAAACAAAAAAAAAAAAACAAATGACGATCGATTTACGAAACGTTGAAACAAATGCGTAACGTTATTTTGATTTGGCCGATTGAAACGTAAATCAAAACGCGAATTGACGTACAATTTATTAAAAATGATGCTTAAATGTACAGGGTGACTCAAAAAAAATACGAAATTTGTAGACCTCTCTCGAATTTGCAATGCCATTTTCAAAATAAAACAAAATAAAAATAAACATCTGAGCATCATCTGGCCGAAATATAACTCAATACATTTCGGGTGTTTTACGCGAATACTAATAAACAAAACAAAAAATGATCGATTTACAAAATGTCAAAATTAATGTGTATTGGTCCTTTTTTTTATTTGACTCAATTAATGCGCAAATCAAAACGAATCGAAGTCGATTGAAAATGTTGCCCAAATATACAGGGTGACTGAAAATATTTGATATTCTTTCTCCATTGATTTTTAAAATGAAAACAAAAAAATGTGCAGACTTTTCTTGCCTCTTTTAAAATTAAAAAAAAAAAAACAACTGAGCATCGTCTCGCCGAAATATAATTGAAGTGTTTTATGCAGGTATAAGTAAACAAAACAATTTTAATTTGACCGATTGAAACACACGCCAAAACGCGAATTGACGTACGATTTATTAAAAATGATGCTTAAATGTACAGGGTGACTCAAAAAAAGACGAAATTTTTAGACCTCTCTCGAAGATACGATGCCATTTTCAAAATAAAACAAAATTAAAAAGAAAACAACTGAGCATCGTCTGGCCGAAATACAACTGAAACGCAAACACTAATAAAAAAAAAAACAAAATGTGGCTCAATTAATGCGCGAATCAAAACGCGAAGTCGATTGAAAATGTTGCCCAAATATACAGGGTGACTGAAAATATTGTTTCAGACTTTTCTTGCCATTTTTAAAATAATTAAAAAAAAAAACAACTGAGCATCGTCTCGTCGAAATATAATTGAAGTATTTTATGCAGATGTAAATAAACAAAAGAAAAAAAAAAAGACGATCGATTTACAAAACGATGGATATTGTGCTTTTTTTTATTTAGTTAATTAATATGCACGTCAAAAAGATTTGAAATCATTAGAAAATGTTGCTCAAATATACAAGGTGATTCAAAAAACTATACCTCCGTTTACAATTTTCAGATTTTTCTTGAAGTTAACAAGCCAGTTTCAAGCTAAAATTAAAAAAAAAAAAACAACATCGCTTCATCGAAATATAACTGAATGGTTTTCGAGTATTTTAGGCAAATGCCTATAAATAAACAAAACAAAAACAAAAAACAAGGCGACGTGAATTGAAGTCAATTGAAAATGTTTGCTCAAATATACAGGGTGACTCAATTTTTTTTTTTTTAGATATTCTATGAATTTTCTAAATGAAGTCAATTAAAAATGATGCTCAAATATACAGGGTGCGTGCGTCAATTTTTTTAAGATACCTATTCATCCTCCGGTGATGTTCAAAATGAAAACAAAAGACGAAATTTTCAGACTTGTACATTTTTAAAATAAAATTTAAAAAAAATTAATAAAAAACAACTGAACGTTACCCCGGTGAAATATACCTAAATCGACAGTTTTCAAGAATTTTATGCAAAAATAAACACAAACAAAAGACGATCGATTTAATTAATACCCAAGCCAACACGAATTGAAGACAATTGAAAATATTTGCTCCAAATATACAGGGTGACTCAAAACGTTATAAATATTCTTCCTCCGCCGATTTTCAAAATGCAAACAAAAAAAACGAAATTTTCAGACTTTTCTTCAGAAGAATAGAATTTTATGCAAATACAAAAAAAAACAAAAGACGATCGATTTAATTAATATGCAAGCCAAAACGAATTGAAGTCAATTGAAAACGTTGTTCAAATGTACAGGGCGTATGTTTGTGTGTGTATGTAATATACAGGATGTATGTCTGAAGGTATAAATAAGCGAAACAAAAGACGATTGATTTACAAAACGTTGAAATTAATGTGTATTGTTTTTTTTTTGATTATGCGTAAATCAAAACGAATTGGTCAATTGAAAATGTTGCTCAAATATACAGGGTGACGAGAAGGGTGAAAAGAAGCGAGAATATTAATCTCTTTTTTTCAAATAAAATTCAAGGAACACCCGAGCATCGCTTCGCCTGCCAATAGTTCACAAATAAACAAAACAAAAAAGAAACAAAATACGACTGATAAATAAAAACAATCAATGTAATTAATGCATTTTGTTTTTTTATTTGGTTATTTAAAATGCAAGGCAAACCGAATTAAGGTCAATCGAAAGTATACAGGGTGACTCAAAAAATATCGCACCTCCAGTGGTCTATCAAAAATTTTTTAATTTACTTTGTCAAAACGAATTGAAAATGATACTGAAATGTATAGGGTGGCTCCAAAAAACCAAACGATGGACTTTTTTCAAAATTAAAAAGAAAATAGGCGAAACTTGTAGACTTTTCCTGAAGCTACAACGGAGTTTTCAAAATTAAAAAAAAAAATGATGTAACGCCCTCCGTGTTTACCTGTGGTATTGCAAAATCAATGTCTTCCATATTATTGGCCTTTTTTTATTTACGACCGAAAGTAAGTAGTAAATATCAGTAGATTGGATGCCGCGTTGCAATGGCAACCGATTTGCATCGCATCGCCGTGCTATGAACTGAAGTTGCCACGCAACGCCCTCTATGTATCATCTGTCGTACTACAGGATCAATATGTTTCCATATAACTTTTTTTTTAATTTACGGCTAAAAGCAAAGAAATAATCTGTAGATTTGCCACCGCGTTGCCATGGCAACCGATGATGACATTTGTTTTGCATCGCGTCGCCGTGTTACGAACTGAAGTTGCATGTTGTGCCACGCAACGCCCTCTATGTATCACCTGTCGTACTACAGGATCAATATGTTTCCATATAACTTTTTTTTTTAATTTACGCCTAAAAGCAAAGAAAAAATCTGTAGGTTTGGCACCGCGTTGCCATGTCAACCGAAGGCATTTGTTTTGTAATTTTTTCTTTTTCTCTACAGACGAATCAATAGGACATTAAAAACAAAACACTCCATTCTTTGAATGAAAGTAGAGGTAGGTTAGAAGCAGACAAGAAGTATTATTAAGGAAAACGATGAAGCGGTTGCCATAGCTGCTAACTTCACTGTGTTAACTGATTTTTTTAACAAAGTTTTGATGTTCAGGGCTGCACCCTTTCCAAAAAGGAATTGTCATATAAATGATAAGAGTTAAAATCCAACTGACGTCATCAAAATAATTGACGTCATCGTATTTACCAACAATCGTCATGGCAACAAGTGTCTAGATTGCGTTGATGTTGTCTAGTGAATAACGTCATCGTGATCGCAATGATTAACTTTCGGTCTTTTAATCATTTTGACAGTTCAGATAAAGTTGTTATTTTTTTTACATATTTTACCACCTTGAGAAAAAGAAAACGAAGTAACGAAAAAAAGTTGACGTTTCCATCGTCGTGGTAACCAACACGTCATCAAGATTGCCAACGCTGCCATGGTTACCAATAACAAACTGCGATTGCTCTGTCGATAACTGCCCAACATTTTAACAAATTAATAATTAATTACGAGGGGGGCAATACACATTAGTGACTCAACTGAAAAGCTTTCTTTATATCAAGGCAATAAAAACGGACGGAAGCTGATATCGCTCGAGTCGTCGGCTTCCCGTTCGTGCAGGCAAAGGCATTAGCAAGGCTGCCCTGATAACAACAACGATACAGTGGCAGTCGTAAAGGCCACACACACACCAAGCCCTAATCAGCGCATTCGTTTGTTTCTCGACGCTGTTAGCCATAACAATAACACGGCCAAGTTGATTGGAAAAGGAATGCGCCCAAATCGACTTTGAGACATTGAACGTGAATTTGTGGCAAACCTGTTTCTGGCAAACATTACGTAACGCGTGCGCGCAATTCCGTACCGCAACACTCCAAGTTCAAACAAACTAATTAGCGAAGGCGAAGGCAGATCAACACAAACTAGGCACATCCATCTCATCATCGCCTTGGCAAATACGAGAACAAATAACCGGTGAGAATATTCACAAGGCAAACAGAGCAAACTCGTCGAGAAAATACTTACGAGTTGAAAGCATCATGCAAGTAGATTACAAAATGTATGGATCTATGTATAAGAACAATAAACAAATGAACGTTGTGAAGTCAAAACAAAAAAAAAAATAAAACTTAAATGCATTTTTCTTTCAAGAAAACAAAAAGCAAAATTTCTTCAGGACCAATCAAAAACAAATTAAACAAATGAATATAGAAATTTGAAAAAAGAAGCGACCGAAAATGGCACAAATGAGGCTGGTCCCCACCACCAAAAAAAGTTTTTCCTTAAAAAAAATAAATACAGATAATAAAGATAAATTAAGATTGAAGAGGCTTGAAATTAAAAGAAAAGTTCTTTCTTCTTAAAAAAAAAAAGAAAAAACAAATGAATCATAAAATGAAATTCGTTCTTTAAAAACAATTAAAGTTAAAGAAGTTCTTCTTCGAAGTAAAACAAATGAAAAACAAAGGTTTGTTCTTCCTCAAAAAGACAATTGAGAAAGTAGTGATCTTTCTTTCTTTCAAAAAAAAAAAAAAAAAAAGAATGAAACTCGGGCTTCTTAAAAAAAAAACAAATGAATCATAAAATGAAATTCACGTTTCTTTAAAAACAAAAGACAAATTGAAGTTACAGTGTCCCGCTCTTTCGAAATAAAACAAATGAAAACTGAAAAATTAAAGCTAACGAAATAAAACAATCGAAAAATGAAATCGAGACTTGTTCTTGTCCTCAAAAAATCAAACGAAAGGTGTCATTTTTCTATCAAAAAAAAGAGAGTTCGAATCAAACTTGTTCTTCAAAAAAAAAAAAAAACAAATGAATCATAAAATCGTTCATTTTTCTCTGGAAAATAAATTCAAAGTAAAAACAAAAAGCTTGATTCTTTTTCGTTAAACAAATGAAACTAATCATTCACAAATCAAACTAATCATTCTTCACTTAAGAAAAGAGAAAGAAAATTCATTCTTAAAAAAGCAACCAATGAGGGTTGGTCATTTTTTGTCAAAAAACAAATGCAAGTGGTCGTTCTTCTCTAAAAAAAAGAAAAGAAAAAGTGAATCATTCTTCATTCTTCCCTAAAAAGAAATTTAAAAAAATAAGGTTAGTTCTTCCTCAAAAAAAATGAAGGTGGTTCTTTTTCGATTAAAAAAACAAACAAACAATTGCCAGGGATTCTTGAATTGCGTTTTTTTTTTAGAGTAATAATTATTCTTCCTCAAAAAGAAAGAAAATCGTTCTTGACCAATGAAACGTCAAGGTCAAAGAAGTCCATTTGTTCAAAATAAACAAAAACAAATGAAAACGAGAGATCATTATTTCTCAAAAAACAAATGAAAACGAGGGATCATTCCTCAAAAAAAAAAAAAAATGCTGGCAATGATTCTTCTTTAAAAAATAAAAACAAAAACAAATGACGACTGACGCAATGACATTGCTAATGGCACTAATCTCGAATAATTGTTGTTCTTTTTTTTTTTTTTTTTGAAGAACTACATATTAATTTCCTAAAAAAAATTCTTTCTTTTTGAGGAAGAACAATTATTAATTTTCTAAAAAAGAAACGCAATTCGAGACCCCCTGGCAATTGTTTTTTTTTTTTTTATTTGAAAGACGAAGAAGAACCACCTTCTTTTTTTTTGAAGAAGCCCCGCATTTTTTTTTGTCGTGTTGACACCGACGAGACAGCGTTTTCATTCATAGTAAACAAGGCGTACGTTTTATTACCTCCCCACCCCCCCTTGCTCCCCCCTTCCCCATAAGTGATATCACGACAATGACCCAACGGCACTAAAAAAAAAAAACTTCCTTATCTTCTTCGCGCACATGGAACGATAATTTTATTTATTTTTCCCATGTCGGCTTATTTTGCCGACCGCTCACCAAACGTATCTATTCGAGCGCATCCTCGCGTTATCACCTCCGACTTTGTTAATAAATTATTTTTTTGTGTTTTGTTATTCAAGTGGTTTTTGCGATTTTTTCTGTTGTGAAGTTGGAATTGCGTCAGTGACGGCGCAAACAAGAGGCCGACGTTACTAAACAAATTCGAACGATAAAAAATGTCGGAAGTAGAATCGATTAAATGCAAATTGCAACTTAAACCGGCGATAAAACAAGTGAATCACCTCCCCCAAATCACACTGTACGAATGAATCACCTGCTAATTTAAGAAAGCGAAATGAAAGGCGGAAATTAAAACTGTCGATTCATTTTCGCGAAAAAAACACGAATAACCTAAGCGCGTTTTTCATTTGCAATGCTGCACGTTTTCAAACCTCCTCATTTGTCTTTGTTTGACGTCACGACTGTATTGACCAATGACGTAATGCTTCAGTTTGCAACGACAACTATACTTTCGAACTCTTCAAATTATTCCCTACAGACAGGAAGGAATCTTTTATTAAAAGCACACAATTTTCGTCAAAATATTTTTTCACGTGTAAACATTAAAAAAAAAAAAAACAATTGTCTAAAATAATAATTTTTGGACACGTGGGGTTAGGATCGCGTGACTTCTGCAGCCACATTTTAGATTCGTCAGTGCGCCAAGCGAATCTGTCAAATTGGCGAATCGAAAACGACCACCCATGACTTTTGTCCATCACTGTACATATACGAATTCGTCCATGGTGAAAATGTTTAACGTGAAATACAATTTGACGCACACGCTAATCGAATTTGTCAAATTGGCGTAGCAAAAACAAAAGAAAATTGTTTTCGATGCAGCATGACTTTTGCATAACACTGTACACGAATCCGTCCATTTATACGTTCAGAAAAACAAAACACAAAAGACAATTCTTTTCCGTTTTGCATTTCATTTTAATTTTTAAGAAATTAGAAAAACACAACTGTCTTTTTCATTTGTTTTCCACGAGTCTCTTAACAAAAAATTAAAAAAAAAAAAACAATTGCCATCATTTTTTAACTAGATTGTTGGTGTGGCTTTTGTTTATTATTATTTCTTGTACAGCTTACACAAAAAAAAATAAGTTTGACACATCATGCGCACGCGCACTCTAAACGAAATTGTCAAATCGGCATAGCAAAAACAAAAGAAAATTGTTTTCGATGTAACATGACTCTTGTATAGCACTGTACACGAGTCTGTCCAATTATACGTTCAGAAAAAAAAAAAACAAAAGACATCTACTTTCCGTTTTGCATTCCATTTTGATTTTTAAGAAATTAGAAAAACACAATTGTCTTTTTCATTTGTTTTCCAGGAGTCACTTACAAAAAAATAAAAAGAAAAAACAATTGCCTTCACTTTTGAACTACGATTGTTGGTGCGGCTTTTGTTTATTACTGTTTCTCGTACAGTTTTCGCAAAAAAAAGTTTGATACAGACTCATGACTCTTGTGCAGCACTGTACTCGAATCCGTCCATTTACACGTTCAGAAAAAAAAAACAAAAGACATCTACTTTCCGTTTTGCATTTCATTTTGATTTTTAAGAAACTAGAAAAACACAACTGTCTTTTTCCTTTGTTTTCCACAAGTCTCTTACAAAAAATTAAAAAAAGAAACAATTGCCTACATTTTTGAACTAGATTGTTGGTGTAGTTTTTGTTTATTATTGTTTCTCGTACAGTTTATACAAAAAAAAAAAAAATAGTTTGACACATCATGCGCATGCGCGATAAGCGAAATTGTCAAATCGGCGTAGCAAAAACAAAAGAAAATTGTTTTCGATGTCCTAGCATGACTCTTGTATAGCACTGTACACGAGTCCGTCCATTTATACGTTTAGAAAAAAAAAAAAAACAAAAGACAACTACTATCCGTTTTGTATTTCATTTTGATTGTTAAGAAATTAGAAAAACACAACTATCTTTTTCATTTGTTTTCCACAAGTCTCTTACAAAAAAAAATAATAATAAAAAAAAAACAATTGCCTTTAATTTTTGAACTACGATTGTTGGTGTGGCTTTTGTTTATTACTGTTTCTCGTACAGTTTACAAAAAAAAAAATTAGTTTGACACATCATGCGCACGCGCACTTAACGAAATTGTCAAATCGGCGAAGCAAAAACAAAAGAAAATTGTTTTCGATGTAGCATGACTCTTGTGCAGCACTGTACACGAGTACGTCCATTTATACGTTGAGAAAAAAAAAACAAAAGAAAAACACAACTGTCTTTTTCATTTGTTTTCCACAAGTCTCTTACAAAAAATTAAAAAAAGAAACAATTGCCTTCATTTTTGAACTAGATTGTTGGTGTAGTTTTTGTTTATTATTGTTTCTCGTACAGTTTATACAAAAAAAAAAATTAGTTTGACACATCATGCGCATGCGCACTAAGCGAAAATGTCAAATCGGCGAAGCAAAAACAAAAGAACATGACTCTTGTGTAGCACTGTACACGAATATGTCCATTTATAGGTCAGAAAAAAAAAACAAAAGACAACTACTTTCCGTTTTGCATTTCATTTTGATTTTTACGAAATTAGAAAAACAAAACCAACTGTCTTTTTCATTTGTTTTCCGCGAGTCACTTACAAAAAATTAAAAAAAAAAAAAAAACAATTGTCTTCATTTTTGAACTACGATTGTCGGTGTGGCTTTTGTTTATTACGGTTTCTCGTACAGCTTACACAAAAAAAATTGTCTGACACATCATGCGCACGCGCACTAAACGAAATTGTCAAATCGGCAAAGCAAACACAAAAGAAAATTGCTTCGATGCAGCAAGACTTTTGTATAACACTGTACATGAATACGTCCATTTATGCGTTTAAAAAAAAAACTAAAAATAAATGACAATTCTTCTCCGTTTTGCATTTCATTTGTTTCATTTGCTTTTTAGAGTCTCTTAGTAAGAATTAAAAAAAAACAATTGCCATGACTTCTGTATACGCTGTACCTACGATTGAAAAATAAAAGCAAAAGAGTCCTTCTGTGTTTTGCATTTCATTTTGATTTGTAAGAATTTAGAGAAACACAATTTTTGTTTGTTTTTCATTTGTTTTACTAAACGAGTCTTACTGAACATTAAAGTTTTTTTAAGTAGATTGTCGGTGTGGTTTTTGTTTATCATTGTACCTCTAACCTCACACAGATTACACAAAAAAAAAAATTAAATTAACATTTGTGCGCACGCTAAGCGAGAATTTGTGAAATCGGTGAAGCAAAAACAAAAGAAAATTGTTTTCGATGTAGCACGACTCTTGTGTACACGAATCCGTCCATTTATACGTTCAGAAAAAAAAAAAAAACAAAAGACAACTACTTTCCGTCTTGCATTTCACTTTGATTTTTAAGAAATTAGAAAAACACTACTGCCTTTTTCATTCGTTTCCCACGAGTCTCTTACAAAAAAAAATTAAAAAAAAAACAATTGCCTTCATTTTTTAAGTAGATTGTCTGTGTGGCTTTTGTTTATCATTGCAGCTCTAACCTCACACAGATTACACAAAAAAATAGTTTGACATGTCAAGCGCATGCGCACTAAACGGATTTGTCAAATCGGCAAAACAAACGCAAAACAAAATTGCTTTCGATGTAGCATGACTTTTGTATAACACTGTACATGAGTACGTCCGTCTAGCGTTAAAAAAAAAAACTTAAAATAATGACAATTCTTCTCCGTTTTGCGACTCATTTGTTTCATTTGCTTTTTACGAGTCTTTTAGTAAGAATTTAAAAAAAAAACAATTGCCATGACCTTCTCTATAACACTGTACACGAATCCGTCCATTTATACGTACGTTAAAAAAAATAAATAAAAGAGTGTGCGTGTGTTTTGCATTTCATTTTGATTTTTAAGAATTTAGAGAAACTTAATTATGTCATTTTCATTTGTTTTTCACGAGTTTCTTACTAAAAATTAAAAAAGACAATCGCTCTCGTTTTTTAAGTAGATTGGTTTTTGTTTATCGTTTCTCACACAGATTACACAAAAAAAAATAGTTTGGCATATCATGCGCACGCGCATTAAACGAAACTGTCAAATCGGCGAAGCAAAAACAAAAGAAAATTGTTTTCGATGTAGCATGACGTTTGTACAACACTGTACACGAATACGTCCATTTAATCGTTTAAAGAAACTAAAAATAAATGACAATTCTTCTCCGTTTTGCGATTCATTTGTTTCATTTGTTTTCTTACGAGTCTCCTAGTAAAAATTAAAAAAAAAACAATTGCCATGACTTCTGGATAACACTACACGAATCCGTCCGTTTATACGTACGTAAAAAAAAAAACAAAAGAGTGTGTTTGTGTGTGTTTTGCATTTCAATTTTGATTTTTGGGAATTTAGAAAAACACAATTACGTCTTTTTCATTTGTTTTTCACGAGTTTCTTACTAAAAATTAAAAAAAAAACAATTACTCTCGTTTTTTAAATGTATATTGTTGGTGTGGTTTTTGTTTATCATTGTTTCTCACACAGATTACACAAAAAAAATAGTTTGGCATATCATGCGCACGCGCATTAAACGAAACTGTCAAATCGGCGAAGCAAAAACAAAAGAAAATTGTTTTCGATGTAGCATGACGTTTGTACAACACTGTACACGAATACGTCCATTTATACGTTTAAAAAAACTAAAAAAAAATGACAATTCTTCTCCGTTTTGCGATTCATTTGTTTCTTTACGAGTCTTTTACTAAGAATTAAAAAAAAACAATTGCCATAACTTCTGTATAACACTGTACACGAATCCGTCCATTTATACGTTTAAAAAACGAAAAAAAAAGAAAATTCTCCGTTTTGCACTTCATTTAGGTTTTTTAGAATTTAGAAAAACGTCAGCCGTCTTTTTCATTTGTTTTTTCACGAGTCGCTGCCAAAATTAAAAAAAAAAAAACAAATGCCCTTCATTTTTTGAAGTAAATTGTCGGTGTGGCTTTTGTTTATCGCCGTACTCAAACAGATGAGATAATCTGCGTATTTACATAAAAAATTAAGTTTGACGGTCGCTTGGGAAACACATCACCGTCTTTAGCACGACGTGCCTGTGAAACCTCAAGAAAAAAAAATAACGCCAGGTGTTAGGCGGGCGTTTTTTTTTTGTCAAACGTTGCGATTTTTTTTTTAAAAAAAGCACTTACGACATATCAAAAATTCGCGGGTTACATAAGACGCAAGTAATCCGCACAATGACATTAAAAATTCTAATTATGTTGCATAGCAAGGAGTGTATGCACGAACTTATCCATCCACTTCCTGATTTATTCGCCGCACAAGCAGTCGTCATTTCGCCATCGTTCAGATTCGGAAAAAGAAAAGCAAAGTTAAATCGGTCAAAGTGCATCAATTCCATTGATGTCTGGGCACGCGACGCAAAAAATTTCATCCGTGCACGTACATCCCAAATCGCTTTGATTTGTTATTAAAAAAAAAGAAAAAGGAATGACGAGGATTCCTTCAAGCATGAACGCACACCTTGCGACTGACTTACAATGTCGTAAAAGCCTCCGCCTGATCGAACTGGGGCGAGTTTAAAAAACCGCAAGCTCGGTTCGGGCACCGCAAAAACGGCATAAAAATAGATTGGAAATTGTAAAGTGCGACATAAACAAAGTAACTGTCAAAGCCCCCCCGAGTTTTTGGTTAAACTACTTACAGCATTCCCGAGCATTTCGTACACACAAACGAGCCTATCGTGACGTTGACATAGGTGGGCCCCCGCTGGTTACAGTCGAAGCAATGTTTATTGTGAGGCAACGACACTAATTCGCGCAACGTCTTCAGATTCTCTGCGTCTTCCTGCTTTTTGCGTGCCGTCGCCATGTTCAGTCACTGCGAAACTGACAGCGCCATTTGACAAGCGCCGCTGAAATCGAAGAAAAATTTGCGGCCAACAAAACAGGACGCTGAAATTTCCACCCGCGCGCTCGCTTTTTGACGGACGGCGGCGAAACACTCACAATTCACTGAAATTTCATTATTTAATTAGCACTTCGCTTCCGATTTCTAAATAGCACGGCTGCGAGAAACAAAACACCTTCCGAATTGAAGTTTCAAAAAATTCCAGGCCCACCAACCTAAGAACTCAAAATACCTGAACGCACGGATTTATCACAGTTTCATTGTTTGCTTCTTTATTATTAATATTATTATTAATATTGTTATTATTATTATTATTATTATTATTATTATTATTATTATTATTAAAACCTGGTGATGCTTAGAGATTATGAAATTAAAATTTTCGATTAACATTGTTCTGAGCTTTTTTCAATTAGGGATATTTAAGTGTCAACTTTGGCTAAAGTGTACTGGATCGCTTGCTTTGTTTGGGCGCCAAAATTTAAATCGTGATTAAAATAAACAAGAAATTATTTAGCAGTTGTTATGTCAATTTAATTAGTAAGAGAGTGAGAGAGAAATTAGGGAATTCAGGATTGAAGAAAAAAGAGAGGAAGTTTCGTGAATCCGACGGAAAATTCACTTTGAACGTGTTGGCAACATTGCTGCCTGAGCGCCAATCACGTGCAGGGTTGCCAGATTGGGGCGAAACTCTGTCGTTTGGATTTAATATCCTTTTATTCGGTTTCCTCGTCAGGGTAGGAGGTTAGGGTGGCATTTCTGTTGGTATATCAATGAAATAAGCTTACATAATTTAATTTTCATTGACATTTATCAGCGCCATCTACTTTTTTATTAGGGAATCTCTTGAGTCAGGGTTGGAGAAAAAAGAGAGAAAGTTACGTAAACCCGGTTGGAAATTTACTTTGAACGTGTTGGTAACATTGCTGCCTGAGCATCAATCATATGCAGGGTTGCCAGATTGGGCGAAACTTTGCCGTTTGGATTTAACATCCTTTTGTTCGGTTTCCTCGTCAGACTAGGGGAGTTAGGCTCATATATCTGTTGGTATCACAATGAAATAAACTTCCGCTATTTAATTTTCATTGACATTTAGCAGCGCCGTCTATTTTTTTTTAATTTATTTTAAGATAGCGATTTTTTGATTGGTTCGTTCAATTAAACGAATTTTAAATTGAGCCAATAGAATCGCGTAGAATTTTAAGGCCAACGCAAGACGCCCAGCAACGAACGTTAATCTACTGTAAAATCGATCGTCTTTTGCTTTTGTTTTCATAGATTTTTTTTAAATCTATTCCAAAACCTAGAAACAAATTTTAGGGATTTTTATTATGGAAAAGGAATTTTTTTAGTGATTTTCGATCTTGAGGGATTTCTGCCTTTTGTACTTGGTTACACTCAGTGTTGCCAATTCGTGGGAATCTTTATGCCTTAAAACAGCAAAAACGCAAATTAGTTTTCGTTTTTTACTAATAAATCGATTGTCTTTTGTTTTTTTTTTTAGTCTTGTTTTCACTGTTTCGTTCGCATTTTTTTTTTATCAATTAATTAATTAATCGACAGTCCTTTGCTCCTTTGCACGTCTTTTATTTTTTACGATAATTAGTCGACTGCCTTTTGTTTTTTTTCCTTTCTTTTCAATAACAAGTCGATTGTTTTTTGTTTTTGTTTTCACTGTTTCGTTCACGTTTTTTTTAAATCAATTAATTTGTCTTTTGTTTTTCATGAATTAGTTGCTCGTCTTTTATTTTTTCACGATAATTAGCCGAGTACCTTTTGTTTTCTCTTTCTTTCACTAATAAATCGATTGTCTTTTGTTTTTTTTTTTTTGGTCTTGTTTTGTTCACATTTTTTTTTTAAATCAATTAATTAATTAATTAATTGACAGTTTTTTGTTTTTCATGAATCAGTTGCTCGTCTTTCACTTTTCTACGATAATTAATCGACTGCCTCTTATTTTCTCTTCCTTGTTTTCATTAATAAGTCGATTGTCTTTTGTTTTCTCAAGTTTGTTTTTGTTTTGTTCACATTTTTTTAAATTAATTACTCGACTGTCTTATTTTGTTTTTCATGAATCAGTGATCGTTTTTTGTTTTCGTTTTTGCGATAGTTAATCCACTTCGTTTGTCATTTTTTTTTTTGGTAAATAAGTCGATCGTCTTTTGTTCACGTTTGCACATTAGTTGCTTCGCATTTAAAAATATTTTGTTGTTCCACCGCCTTTTTGGCCGCTCGTCGTCTAATTGCGGAGTTTTGTTTTTACAATCGGTGTGGATTTCAAATTCGTATTTATTAAAAAGTCTACTGAATTATGCTCTAAAATCGATAGTCTTTTGTTATTATTTTTTTCATTTCGTTCATTTGTTTCTTTGTTCTGTCACTTTTCCTAACAATTTATTTTTAAATTTATTTATTAATCTACTGAACTGTGCTGTAAAATCGATTGTCTTTTGTTTCTATTCTATTTTTTAAATTTGATTATTTCGTACTTGTTAAAAATTCTACTGAATTGTGTTCTAAAATCGATTGTCTTTTGTTATTATTTTCAAAAAATATTGTTACCTATATTAGATTGCGCTGTAAAGTCGATCGTTTTTTGTTTTTGTTTTCGATTATTCTTTTTTTTTAATCTATTCCAAAATCTAGAAACAAATTTTAGAGATTTTTATTATTGAAAGGGGATTTTTTTTGGTAACTTTTGATCTTGAGGGGTTTCTGCTTTACACACTTGGTTTACTCTCAGTGTGGTGATCTTTACGCCTTAAAATACCAAAAACAGAAATTTTTTGAGAAAATGGGATGACACGGGAAAATTCAAACACGAAAATAAAAGAAGATCGGTCGAAGCCGACAGAAACAAAAGGAAATCGGTTCAAATGTATTAGAAAAAAAAAAAAACAGATAGAGTACAAGTGAGTAGAAGAAAGTACGATTTGAAATTTTTTAACAAGCACGGAAACAAAAGAAGATCAAATTGACGATGACATTTATTTCTGACCTTCTATAGAAAACTGTGAAGAGGAAATAAGAAAGAACAAAGGATGATCGTTTGATGCTGACTTAAACAAAAGAAAATGCATTGTTGCTGGAAGAAACAAAAGAAGACCGATCGATGATGATTTTTATTTCTGACCTTTTATAGAAAATCAAGAAGAGAAAATGAGAAGAAAGTGCAGAAAACAATGGAAGTTTGTTTGATGCTGACATAAACAAAAGAAGGTCTTTTCAAATTTATTTTTGATCTCGATCTTTAAAAAAAAAAAAAAACGACAGAGATATGCAAGCACAAGAAAGTGCAATTTTGAAAACAAAAACAGAAGAAGATCGGTTAATTAATATTCATAAAAATACAAAAGAAATAGATTAAAGCTGACATAGATTGAATAGAGACTGAAACAAAAGAAGATCAATTGACGATGGCACTTAAGAAAACGGATATGAGGAAAGAAGAAGACGTTGCGATTCGATATTATGGAACGCAGACAAGAACGAAACAAGATCCATTGATGTTCTTATAAAAACAAATGAATTTGATTAAAAGTGACATTTATTTCAGATTAAAACAAAAGAAAAATGGAAAGATAGAAATACGATTCGAAATTTTCAGAGACAGAAACAAGAAGAAGATCGACTGATGAGACATTTATTTCTGATCTTTAAGAAAAGTGACAGGAGAGAAAAGGAAAAAAGTGCGACTCGACATTTTTTAAGAAAGACAAAAACAAAAAAAGATCGATTGACCATATGACATTTATTTCTGATCTTTTATAGAGACCGTGAAGAGAAAATAAGAAGAAAGACGAAAATAATAAAGGAATAACGTTTGTTTCTGACATAAACAAAAGAAAATGCTGACATAATTCAAACTGATCTCTTTGATCAACGGAAATAAAAAAAGATTCAATTGACAGCGACAGAAACGAAAGAAGATCGTTTCGAATTAATTTCTTTATCGTAATCTCAAAAAATACAGACAGGAATAAATGAGACGCAGAAGAAAGTGCTATTTTGAAGACGGAAACAAAAGAGGATCGCTTGACATTTATTTCTGACGGTTTATGGAAAACCGTGAAGTGAAAATGAGAAGGAAGTTCCTTTTCGGAGAAAAGAAGTATTGATGCCAACAGAAACAAAAGATGATGACATTTATTTCTGGCCTTTTAGAGAAAACTGAGAAGAAAGTGCAAAAAACAAAGGAAGATTGTTTGACGCTGACTTAAACAAAAGATCCGTTCGAACTTATTTTCGATCTCAAGTTAAAACAAAAAAACGACAGAAACATGCGAGATCAAGAAAGTGCGATTTTGAAGACGGAAACAAAAGAAGATTGATTGACGTTGACATTTATATTTGACTTTATAGAAAACTGAGAGAAGAAAGTAACTTTCCAGAGAAAAGTGGAAGAAGAAGATCGCTTGATCTATAGGTATAAACAAAAGAAAATTTACTAATGCTGACAGAAACAAAAGAAGATCGATAATGATGAAGAAAAAAGAAGAAAAAGAAAACTGACAGGGAAGAAGATGAAAAAAGTGTTTCTCGAAATTTTTTTATAAAGACAAAAACAGAAGAAAATCGATTAATTGATATTGATAGAAAAAACAAAAGGAATAGATTAAAGTGACATAGATTGGATAGAGACTGAAACAATAGAAGATCAATTATGTCAATGATATTTAAGAAAACTGATAGGAACAAAGAAGATGATAGGGTGATTCGAAATTTTTGAAACGAAGACAAAAACGAAGCAGGATCCATTGATAGTGACAGGAAAAAAATGAAATAGATTAGACATTTATTTCGGATTAAAACAAAAGAAATATGATTCAAAATTTTTAGAGACAGAAACAAAAGAAGATCGATCGGTATGACATTTATTTCTGGTCTTTTAGAAAAGTGACAGGAGAGAAAAAGAAAAAAATGCGACTCGACATTTTTTTTAATGAAGACAAAAACAAAAGAAGATCGATTGACCATGACATTTATTTCTAACCTTTTATAGAGAACCGTGAAGAGAAATCAAGAAGAAAGGCGAAAATAACAAAGGAATAATATTTGTTGCTGTCATAAACAAAAGAAAATGTGTTGATACTGACATAATTCAAACTGACCACTTTGATCAACGGAAATAAAAAAAAGATTCGATTGACGCCGACAGAAACATAAGATCATTTCGAGTTTAACAAGTAAGGCGAAGAAGAAAGTGCGATTTTTTTGGTGACTTTTGATCTTGAGAGGTTTCTGCTTTACACACTTGGTTACTTGATTTGGTGATCTTTACGCCTTAAAATACCAAAAACAGAAATTTTTTGAGAAAATGGGAATTTTTTCAGACAAAATTACTTAAATCTTAAGGCAAATCTTTACAAAAATGCTAAAAACTAGTTTAAAATTGCAATTTGAAGAAAAAAACAAACCGAAAAGAAAATATTTGTCAATGGTTGGCAACACTGATCACACTGGTTTATATGCGCCAAAATTTGATTTAGGTTATGTCGTTCTTGTGCTCTCCAACAAAAAATGAGCAATTCTGCAGAGGACAAGCAAGAACAGTCTTGTCCGATTTGTTACAAGTTGTTCCCAATGAACGAAATCGAAACGCACGTGAATCGCTGCATCTTCTTAAATTCCACAAGCGAGATGCCGAAGAAGAAGCGAACGCCTTCTCCGACCTTCTTCCTTGAACATGGAAGCAAGAAGAAGTCGCCCAGATTCAGTAGCAGTTCAAATTTAAACGGGCAAAGCACCAGCAGTAATTTAAGCCCCGTGTCAACCCGGAAGGCACCATCACCAGATTTGAAAGCCCCCGAAAGTCATTGCAATTTTACGGTACCTTTAGCGAAGCAAGTGGCGCCGAAGACTCTGGACGAGTTCTTCGGGCAGAAGCACATTTTGGGACGGGACACGGTTCTAAGGTCCCTCTTGGAGAAAGGAGAAATACCAAACACGATACTCTGGGGACCTCCTGGCTGTGGCAAAACGTCCCTGGCGGGTGTCATCCGCGAAATCTGCAAGGCCAACCCTAGCAAATACAAGTTCGTTTCATTTTGTGCGGCGAACTGCGGGGTTAAAGACGTCCAGAATGTCATAGGTGCCGCAAAGCTCGACCAAAAATTCGGTAGGCGCACCATACTGTTCATGGATGAAGTCCACAGGTTCAACAAGAAGCAGCAGGATACGTTCTTGTCTCACGTAGAGAAAGGCGACATCACTCTCCTGGGGGCCACAACGGAAAACCCGTCGTTTAGCATTAATTCCGCCCTCCTGAGTAGGTGTCGAGTTATCGTCCTGGAGAAGCTTCAAACCGAAGATCTGCTTTCGATTTTAATTCGAGCCGCGAAGAGCTTGAACGTGCACGTCATCGACGAGGATGACTACTCGAGCTCGCCCCCACGAACGTAGCTATCAATTTTTTTTTTTTAATAACAAAACAATTGCAGAACGTATATACTTGTAGAACTGTCATAGAAAAATCTGCGCTTACTTGGCTTGCAGAGACGAGCGACGGCGACGCGAGGATTGCCTTAGGGAGTCTTCAACTGGTGCTCCAGTTTTACAACACAGTCGAAGCCGAACCGAAAGTAATCGATGTCGAACGCATTAAAAATGGAATTAAGGTGGAAGCTTAAAAAAGGCAAAGTTTTTTCGGTTTTAAAAGAGTCCGTCTTGCAGAAGTCACATATGTTATATGACCGCAAGGGCGAGGAACATTACAATACGATATCTGCGATGCACAAGTCGATTCGGGGGTCCGACCCGAATGCAGCTCTGTATTGGACGACGCGAATGATCGTCAGCGGTGAAGACCCCTTGTTTATCGCTAGGCGAATGGTGAGGGCTGCCAGTGAGGATATAGGTGAGTTTCAATCGATGGTGATGGTGATGGTGAAGTGAATAGTAAATTTTCTTCAAGGCAATGCTGACCCTCAAGCTTTACAATTGGCAGTCTCAACAATGCACGGTTGCCAATTGCTGGGAATGCCTGAGGCAGATGTTTTGCTTGCGCAGTGCGCCATCTATTTAGCCAGGGCTCCGAAATCTAGGGAAGCAGATTCGGCTTTGGCCGCTGCAAAGCGGACGATCTCAGAGTGTAAGGGTGCCCAACCTGATGTGCCCATGCACATTAGGAATGCCCCCACTAAACTCATGAAAGAATTAGGTACTATTAAGTGGCGGTTCTTGGTCACGTGACTTTAAAACGATTTATCTGTGCAGGTTATGGTAGGCTTGCGAAAGGGGCGACGAGGTCGTTCATGCCTGCCGGGTTAGAGGACGTAAGTTTCTTTTGATTTCTTTTATTCCAAGAAGAAATCAATTATAATATTAAGTGTCACGTGAATATGTTGCAGTCTAAAATATTTTTTTTTATAAAAATTGTTAGAACGAAAATAAAATTTTTTATTGCTTATTATGTTAGCGAGTTAAAATATAGAGATTATTTAAATTAGTAGGCATGTAAATTAAATGTAAAAATCGATTAAAAAAAAGAAATAATAAATTGTTAGAAAATTGTTCCCTACTCTAACACAGATGGCGCTGCTCTTCCTTACCATATAGAGTCCCTAGATAATTGGAGAGGTTTCAAAGTGAACCGTGGGAACGTGGAGAATTAATTTCGTTACTGTTCGACAAATTAAAAATCGATTTGACATTAAGAAACGGGAAGAAAGTGAAACAAAAATGAATTGTAATGAAATCGTTCTTCTACCCTAACACAGATGGCGTTGTTGTTTCTCGCCGCAATTAGAGAAGTTCCAAAGTGTAAATCGTTGAATGAGAAAAGAAAACATTGAAAAATAAAGGAAAGGACAATAAAATAAAGAAAGTGAAACAAGAATTAATTGTAATGAAATCGTTCTTCTACCCTAACACAGATGGCGCTGTTGTTCATCACCGCAATTACAGAAGTTTCAAAGTATGTAAATCGTTGATTGAGAAAACATTGAAAAATAAAAGTTGAATGAGAAAGGAAAAAAATAAAATAAAGAATGTGAAACAAAAATGAACTGTAATGAAATCGTTCTTCTACCCTAACACAGATGGCGTTGATCCTCACCGCAATTAGAGAAGTTTCAAACTATGTAAATTTTTGAAGAAAATGACAATAAATAGTAATCATCAAAATTTGAAGAAAAAAGATACATATTATTTAGTATTACGTGAATATGTTGCAATCTAATTTTTTTTTTATATAAAAATTGTTAGAACCAACATTTTTTATTATTTAAATTAGTAGGCATGTAAATTAAACGTAAAAATCGATTAAAAGAAAAATAAAGAATTGTTAGAAAATCGTTCACTACCCTAACACAGATGGCGCTGCTGGTCCTTATCGTAATTGGAGAAGTTTCAAAGCAAACCGTCGAAGTGTCGACAATTAATTTTGTTGTTTTTCGGCAAATTAATGGCGTCACTATTTTTCAGTGTTTGAAAAAAGAAAAAGCTTTGAAATTCAGCTGTAAACATGAAGTCGATTTTAAACGCAAAAATCGATTTGACATTAAAGAAACGGGAAGAAAGTGAAACAAGAATGAATTGTAATGAAATCGTTCTTCTACCCTAACACAGATGGCGCTGTTGTTTCTCGCCGCAATTACAGAAGTTTCAAAGTATGTAAATCGTTGATTGAGAAAACATTGAAAAATCATTCAATGAAAAAGGAAAAGACAATAAAATAAAGAAGGTGAAACAAAAATGAACTGTAATGAAATCGTTCTTCTACCTTAACACAGATGGCGTTGTTGTCTCGCCGCAATTAGAGAAGTTCCGAAGCATGTAAATCGTTGATTGAGAAAAGAAAACATTGAAAGATCATTCAATGAAAAAGGAAAAGACAATAAAATAAAGAAAGTGAAACAAAGATGAACTGTAATGAAATCGTTCTTCTACCCTAACACAGATGGCGTTGTTCCTCACAGCAATTAGAGAAGTTTCAAACTATGTAAATCTTTGAAGAAAATGGCAGTAAAATCAATAGTAATCATAAAAATTTGAAGAAAAAAGAAACATTGAGAAAGGTAGAGGTGCCGCATTCGATTACGGCTGGCGAACGTAAGAGTCTGTGCGAGTGAGAAAGCACAAAGCGTGGCGAGATTTCAATTAAAAGCGAGAGAGACGCCACATAACGGACCGAGAGTTCAATATGGATATAAAAATATGAGCTTTTAACTTGAATCGTTTAGCGAAGAAGAAGAAATCGAAACGAAAATAACTTTTCGTTCATAACCAGAAAACGACAAGAAAATTAGAAGCACTCTTAAAGTTTAATCGAGAGTTAGACTTGACACAAAAAAATATTTATAACCGAGGCCATGAAAATGATTGCAATGAAATTGTTCCTCCACTGTGCAACAGGTGACGCTGACCTTCCGTACATCCGAGAATTATTTGCAAAAGTTGAAAATTTTCTAGTGAAATTTAAAAACAGAAAAAAAATTAAATACTAATTTCATATTTTTTTCATCTATTGCAGTTTTGACGCTGTGGGTGGGGGGTGGGGGGCTCAACGACCAGCAAAATCATGTTACGATTTCAAATTGTCACAATGACAAACGTCAAGATACGTCACAATGGGCAAAACGTCACGTTGATGACTGTCAAAATAAGCAAAATTAAGGTCGCCCCTTAATCATCGCATTCGTTTCTGATTGACCAATAGGATCGCAAACCTCATTTTGGTTGCTAAGACAACCCCCAAACCAAACACAGAAGTACTGCCCTCCGACAAATAGGACGCAACTCTGCTCGCTCATCACTGCCTCGAGCAATCAGACAGACCAATGACGCAGAGTTATCTAATCCCCGCCACAAAAATCGTCACAATGACAAACGTCAAGGAACGTCACAATATCTCCATCCCTTACTATTACATGAGGTTGAAGTAAGATATGAGAATACTGTGAGAGTGTTCTAGAAAAACGCTAAAAATTGGTTTTGTTAACTAATCGCTGCGAACACGCCCACAACACCAACCAAACCAATATTAAAACTAAAATTTTTGTGTTTATTGCTATTATATGCGTTAATTTTTGAAATTATTTAATATACTCAGTAAGGTTTCGTTTTTCTGCATTTTTTGTCTGCTTTTAGAACCTCTTTAGTGATTTGTTTAAACCAAACGTTCGCGTTCATACTTTTTGTGGAAAACTATTGGCAACACTGAGTGCATGAATGCATTTCAAAAACGAAAACGTCCATGCATACAAACTTACACAAACTCAGCGTTGCCAGTCGTGGCAATTTGTCACTACTATAGCGACACTTTTAAGCCCGCAGCGGCGCTTGCCGCGGAATGAACAAAAGTAGCTATTTTTTACGAACCTAAAATTAATTCAAAATTGAGTGGGTTATAAATAAAAAAATAAATAAATAAAAGAAAAAAAAAAGTCGTAAGAAATACATAAAGTTAAAGAAAACGGAAACAAAAGACGATCGGTTTTCAACGCAATTCAGTAAATTATGATAATTTTCTTTTAAATGATTCGAGAACAATAGTGAGAAAACAATGAAAACAAAATAATAAAAATTAATAAAAAATCCAATTAAAAAATTATAATAACAAAAACAAAAAAAAACAAGCGAATTTTAAATATTTAAAAACCAATAAGAACAAAAGGCTATCGATTTTACAGAACAATTCAGTATTAAAACAAACGAAAAAAAAAGCTTTTGACATCTTTCGACAGATGGCACTGTTGAATGTCCAATGACAACGCATTGCGCAATCTTTTCTTGGCACTGTTCAGAAATGATTGTCAGTCGAAACTCAATCAATGGTGGTTTTTCAATGTGACTTTTGTCAAAAACCAGTGAATCACCCCCATAGAAACAAATGAAAGGAAGACTACCGGCAAGTTTCAACAGATGGCGTTGTTGAAAAACGCAATCGATAATTTTAAAAACATACGCAAGGGTCATTGTGGAGCGCATTCGTATTATACAGGATGCCCATTTTAAATCGCGACCCCTGAAGGTTTTAGAAACGGCAATCAAAACAGAAACAATTTTATTTAGTGTTAAATACGTCAAATATTTAGAAACTAATACACCTGTAAAGAAATTTTTAAAAACCGTTATTTGTGAATTTTTATTATTTAAGTCAAGCAGCGACCATTTGGCGACTTTCTTAGGTTTTCGTAACGAAATCAGCGACTTTCGTTTCTGATTGTGGCGATATTTCACTCCTAGCGGTTGGCAACACTGCACAAACCAGCAATTATTATCACTCAATTACTATCACTGCAATCAAGAAAATAAAACACAAAGTAACTAGAATAAAATAAGTAGTTTATACAGAGTGAGCAGCAATGACGGACTGCAACGTTTAAGCTGTTTCTATCCCTACTTGGAACACGAAGCCATTTTTACTTTATCGTATGGTATATTTAATACTCTTCTTAAGTTTGTTAAATTGAATTAAGTTAATTAATTGCGACTTAAATTGAAAAAATAATTATTAATAAAAGCGAGCTGTGCCGTCCTCTATCAGACGTAGTACTATGGTGCCACCTGTCATACTTAAATCTTCTTCTTATTAACAAATTTGTGCTTATGTAGCAATCAGAAAAGAAATTGGAAATTATCATTATTATTATTTATGACTTACATTTACGCCCTTAACAAATAAATTCACCTCCCTTAAGAAGAATACACAACAAAACTGCAGAAACTTGGCTTCACTGCTTGGGCTTATTTTTCTGAAACTTGCCGACATTCCCCCCACTTTTGGCGCCACGCCCGCCAAAATTACCTAAAACAAAACAATAAAGCAAAGCTGGCTTTCTTTTTTGTAAACGAACCTCTCGCCGCAGGTCTGTTCCGTTGGTTCTGTCCACCTCGTCCGCCCTTGTTCTCGCGCCCTCTGTTTTTAATAGCGGTCTCTTCTTTCACCATGTCGATGACTTCGTCTGGAATACGGAGGTACTTGATGGTGCTGCCCCGAATGTAGCACTCGGGCATTCTCCAGAACTTATCGCCGTCCTAAAAGCATGAAAAGTGGAGAGGGGTTGAAAGTTAACAGCAGTACGTACCCTGGAAGTACAAATGACCTCACGCAGGTTGATATTCATCCAGTTATCGCAGCTCACCAGGTGGCCGTTGTACGTCTCCCCATTCTTCAATTCGACTAACTGAAAACACCATCGGTTAATCAATGTTAGTATTCTCGAAGGGCTAGCTTACCATGGGGTGGTTTTGCGCGGTCCGCAGAAGTGATAGAGGCAACTAAAAAAATATATTAAACATGGATTTTATTATCGAATTCGACGGCGTGTTTCATACCAACCATTGCTTGTCTTGAAACGAACTTGCAACGAACAGTACATAACCTAACTTTTACAACTTCCTCTTCTTCATCGTCAGTTTTTGTTGCAACTTAAAATCGTTCTTACAAAAAAACGGAAAATGTGAAATCACAGATGAGAAACACAAGACTCGTTTAACAGTAAGTTGCTTTACAAAAATCTCGATTAGGTCATTTTATTATCCAGCAACTTTTACGTTGGCAATACTTTTGAAACATACTTGGGCGCCGAACTCTAGCGTTGCGTTGTTTTAAACGTGCAACGTGATTAACTTGCTTTTAACATAGAATAGGAATTATTTGCTTTAGTAAAGTGTCAGAGAAAAGAATTAATATCATAAATAATTTAGAACTGCCATCTCTTGAGAATCAGACGAACTGAAGCAACTAAGAGGCTCTGTAAAGCCATGCTCATTGCTAGGAGTTTTGCGTTGGCTTTAAAATTCAAAGCCTACACGATTCTATTGGCTTAATTTCAAGCGTTAAGGCGATGACACAATGCAACCTATAGATACACATAATAGTAATTCGGTCGTTGTAAAGAAGTACGCTGTAACACAATAGCTCCGTAAGGCATAACAAATGACATAAGATTAGTGGACTGCTTTTTTTTAATCTATTCCAAAATCTAGTAACAAATTTTAGGGATTTTTATTAATGAAAGGGGATTTTTGGTGACTTTTGATCCTGAGGGATTTCTGCTTTTTGCACTTGGTTACACTCAGTGTTGCCACTTGCGGGAATTTTTATGTCTTAAAATCGCAAAAAAAAACGGAAATTAATCGACTTGCCTTCCGCTTTCTTTTTTTCCTTTCACTAATAAATCGATTGTCTTTTGTTTTTTGTTTGGTCTTCTTTTCACTGTTTTGTTCACATTTTCTAAATTAATTAATCGACCGTCTTTTGTTTCTCATGAATTAGTTGCTTGCTTTTTATTATTTTTTTTACGATAATTAATAGTAATAATAAAAATAATCGATTGCCTTTTGTTTTTTCTTTCTTTTCATTAATAAGTCGATTATCTTTGTTTTTCTTTTTAATTTTCGTTTTTATTTTCACTATTTTGTTCACATTTCTTTTTAAAGCAATTAATTAATTAATCGACTGCCTTTTGTTTTTCATGAATTAGTTGCTAGTCTTTTATTTTTTCACAATAATTAGTCGACTGCCTTGTATTTTTTTTTTTCACTAATAAATCAGTTGTCTTTTTTTTTAATCTTGGTTTGACTGTTTTGTTCACATTCTTTTTAAATTTATTAATTAATTAATCGATAGTCTTTTGTTTTTTATGGTTTAGTTGCTCGCCTTTTATTTTTTCACGATAATTAATCGACTGTCTTTTGTTTTTTTTCTTTTCACTAATAAGTCGATTGTCTTTTGTTTTTTTTTAGTCTTGTTTTCATTGTTTTGTTGACGTTTTTTCAAATTAATTAATTAAGTCTTTTGTTTTTCATGAATTAGTTGCTCGTTTTTTTTATTTTTTTTACGATAATTAATCGACTGCCTTTTGTTTTTGTTTTCACTGTTTAGTTCACATTTTTTTAAATGAATTAATAAATTAATTAATCGACTGTCTTTTGTTTTTCATGAATTAGTTGCTCGTCTTTTATTCTTTTTTTACGATAATTAATCGACTGCCTTTTGTTTTTGTTTTCACTGTTTAGTTCACATTTTTTTAATGAATTAATAAATTAATTAATCGACTGTCTTTTGTTTTTCATGAATTAGTTGCTCGTCTTTTATTTTTTACGATAATTAATCGACTGCCTTTTGTTTTTTTTTTCCTTTTCACTAATAAGTCGATTGTCTTTTGTTTTTTTTTAGTCTTGTTTTCATTGTTTTGTTGACATTTTTTCAAATTAATTAAGTCTTTTGTTTTTCATGAATTAGTTGCTCGTTTTTTTTAAATTTCATTTTACGATAATTAATCGACTGCCTTTTGTTTTTGTTTTCACTGTTTAGTTCACATTTTTTTAATGAATTAATAAATTAATTAATCGACTGTCTTTTGTTTTTCATGAATTAGTTGCTCGTCTTTTATTTTTTACGATAATTAATCGACTGCCTTTTGTTTTTGTTTTCACTGTTTAGTTCACATTTTTTTAATGAATTAATAAATTAATTAATCGACTGCCTTTTGTTTTTGTTTTCACTGTTTAGTTCACATTTTTTTTTAACGAATTAATAAATTAATTAATCGACTGTCTTTTGTTTTTCATGAATTAGTTGCTCGTCTATTATTTTTTACGATAATTAATCGACTACCTTTTGTTTTTGTTTTCACTGTTTAGTTCGCATTTTTTAAAATGAATTAATAAATTAATTAATCGAATGTCCTTTGTTTTTCATGAATTAGTCGCTTTCTTTTATTTTTTACGATAATTAGTCGACTGCCTTTTGTTTTTTTTTCTTTTCAATAACAAGTCGAATGGCTTTCGTTTTATTTAAGTTTTGTTTTTGTTTTCACTATTCTGTTCACATTTTTTTAAATGAATTAATTAATTAATCGACTGTCTTTTGTTTTTCATGAATTAGTTGTTCGTCTTTTATTCTATTTTTACGATAATTAATCGACTGCCTTTTGTTTTTTTTTTTAAATAACAAGTCGATTGTCTTTTGTTTTTTAAGTTTTGTTTTTGTTTTCACTGTTTTGTTCGCATTTTTTGTTGTCGTTTTTTCAATTTTTTTGTAAGTTAATGTTTTAAGTCAATGCGATGAGAAATCGACGCTCTTTTGTCTGTTTCATTTAACTTTATGTACCTTTTAATGATTCTTTTACTTTCTTTCAAATTTATTCGTGAAGCTGATAACAAATCGAGGGATTTTTTTACGTTGGAAAGGGATGTTTTGGCAATTCTTGAGGGAATTCTGTTTTTTACACGTTGGCAACACTGATTAACGGCCTCACAACAGCAACACTCGAATACAACTGTCAAATTCGGCATTTTGTTTGTTATCTATTGATTTGCAAAGACAGTTTGACACTGACAGCCGCCACTTTCCAAGCGTCATTTGACATATCAAATTCGAATGTATTAACATAACCTACTAATCTTGTCGCTGTTCGTGTTACGTCAAATAAACCAATGAAGCATGTGTTGCAAATAGACGAATAAATAAAATACTGCCTTTAATTGTATTGCCAACTCAAAATAGTTATTCTTGACCACTTTGTACGTTACAAATGTATATCAACGGTATCAAACAGTACGGCGGTTGAAGTTGACACTGACGTTTAAGGGTCGCTACTGAGTAATTACTTATACTGTGAACGGCCTTTTCAGTGCCGTATTTACACAGTGAACTAATTAAAGAACATTTGTAAAGTAATTTTATTTAATTTTGTAGGTAAACAACGTTCAAATTACCGGCACGACTTGTAGCGCCATCACAGCGACTTCACCAGTAACTATTAGTTCAGGATCAAACCAGGACTTACTACTCCGACGTTTAACTGAAAACTACGTTCAGAAATTTAACGATCAATTAATTAACGTCCCATTTATAATTTACAGTTTCAACCTTCGTATTTCTTCCACTTTAAAGTCGGACCTATAGGAAGAGAACATATTTTTCAATTACACATCAACCATTAAATATTTTATTTACCTTAGAGCCATTGCTGAGCGAAGTTCAGAAGGTGTAAGCCTCCAAGTCAAGGCGCCGTCGTGATTCCCCCAATAATCAGAGATTTCTGTAATTTTCTCCAGGTTAAGAACCGTGGCGATTTGCGTAAGCCTTGCGAACTTGTCTCGCAAGGACCACGACGTCGTTGCCGTCAAGTACCCCGCTAAAGAACGCACTTCCTTATCAAGAACCAAACCGCCAAGCTAAAACGCAAAGCCCGAAGCACTCACACGCACGAGGCTTGTACTTTTTTTTACTCACTCTGTTGAACGTCGATTTCAGAATTACTTTCTCAAGCCTGAGCGTCACTTCGGAAGTCAGCACATTCACCAAGCTGTCGTAGTTCGAAGGGGTCAACACTTCCTTAAACGGTGACAAGAGCGACTCCAAATTCATGATTAAAGTCTGCACGAACGTTTCGCCTGCGTCGTACGAAGACAACTCATCCTGAAGTTGATTAAAAACAATCAATCAAAACGGGGGGCAGGTTTCGTAACCAAAACTGACTTCACTGAATTGATGGTTGACGTTCAGGAACGCGTCGACCCAGGGATTCACCCTCGGTTTAATCGCACTGGCCCTCAGCTGTTGCATTCCGTAATCGATGACGTCTTTTAAAGTCGTCGTGACTGAGGAAAGCCCCGACAGGCAACTTTCGAGTTTCCCTCGGTCGTTGTTCTTCAAGCCGGGCATCGCTTGCTCGATCTCCAACAAAATACCATCGCATAGTGCCTCCACGTATTCGTTACTACTGTCTGCGTTATTCAAAGCGACCTGAAAGGTGAGTGTGGTTGTTAAATTAAATCGGTGCTGTGTTTGTGTAATACGTACTATGAATGCGGTGCGGGTCACTTCGGCATCCCCCGGTTGTAACCGGCCTTGCTGGATGGAGGTTTGGAGGACGTTGTATGCTTGGGTTAGGTCGAGGTACCCCGAGGGGTATCCCTGCTTCAGTTTGGATCTGAGGACACCGCAGAAGTCGCTTTCCAATACACGACATGCGTTGTTGATTACGACGCAGATGCCTTCCAGGCTACCACTTGATATTGCACGCCTGGAATTTAGTAAGTTTCAAAGTCATGTACATGAGTTTGTAATGGGCACCAATTTTAGACTAAAAAATTTTACGTATTACACTAGAGTTGCCTGGGTATAGGGAAATTTCCCTAGACTTGGCAACCCTGCATTACACGGTTTATAAATTTAAATAATTGGTTATCAAATTTCAAGTTAACATTTCCCACTTCAAATCAAATTTTATTTGCATGGGGCACTCGTTACAATCAATAAAATATACATATAGACATGTCACGTAATAATCAGACTTCGGACGTTTCGGAGCGTTGCCATGGCTACGCAACGAATGGGCACTTTTCATTGGTTCTCGTATTGCGTAACCATGGTAACACTCCGAAACGTCCGAAGTCTGACAATAATAATAATAGTAATATGCAGAATTTTATCCTAGTTTTCAATAAACTTGTTTGTTCGTTTATCTTTTGTTTTCTTTTTAAAATTCTCTCCTTTAATCAATCGGCATTTTGCATCTTTATTATCCGACTTTCAATTATTTGTTTCGCCGGAAACGATGCGAAAATGGAAAGGTCCAGAAAGAAAAACAAAAGTAGTTTGAATTGTGTCTACGTTTCTTCTTTTTTGTTTTTACCCAAAGTGAGCGTCGTTTGTTTTCGCTTTTTCTCGTTTCGTTAATTGTCTTCACGGGTCCGGGCGTCTTTTGTTTTAAACGAGCATATTTTTTTTTTGAAATTTCGTTGTTGAATTTTGACGTTTCTTTTTTTTTTGTTTTTAATGTTTTTACGCAAAGCGAGCGTCGTTTGTTTTCGCTTCTTTTCGTTTCGGTCATTTGTTTAATTTTCTTCGCAGGAGGTCCGAGCGTCTTTTGTTTTATGTGCATTTTTCTTTTTTGAAATTTGTTGACGTTTCTTTTTTTTTATTTTTAACGTTTTTACGCAAAACGAGCGTCGTTTATTTTCGCTTCTTTACGTTTCGGTCATTTCTTTAATTTTCTTCACAGGAGATCCGAGCGTCTTTTGTTTTACGTGCATTTTTTTTTATTTCGTTGTTCATTTTTGTCGACGTTTCTTTTTTTTTTGTTTTTAATGTTTTACGTTTGTTTTCGCTTCTTTTCGTCTCAGTTACTTCTTTAATTTCCTCCACAGGTCCGAGCGTCTTTTGTTTTACGTGCATTTTTGTTTTTTGAAATTTGTTGACGTTTCTTTTTTGTTTTGTTTTTAATGCTTTACGTTTGTTTTCGCTTCATTTCGTCTCGGTTACTTCTTTAATTTCCTTCACAGGTCCGAGCGTCTTTTGTTTTACGTGCATTTTTCTTTTTTGAAATTTGTTGACTTTTCTTTTTTTTTTTGTTTTTAATGTTTTTACGTAAAGCGAGTGTCGTTTGTTTTTGTTTTTTCTCTTTTCAGTTATTTGTTTAATTTTCTTCACAAGTTTCGAGCGTCTTTTGTTTTATGTGCACTTTTTGTTTTTTGAAATTTTGTTGAATTTTGTCGACGTTTCTTTCTTTTTGTTTTCAATGTTTTTACGCAAGGTGAGCGTCGGTTGTTTTTGCTTTTTCTCGTTTCGGTTATTCTTCACAAGTCCGAGCGTCTTTTGTTTTATGTGCATTGTTTGTTTTTTTGAAATTTTGTTGAATTTTATCGACGTTTCTTTTTTTTTGTTTTTAATGTGTTTACACAAGGTGAGCGTCGGTTGTTTTTGCCTTTTCTCGTTTCAATTATTTGTTTAATTTTCTTCACAGTTCCGAGCGTCTTTTGTTTTACGTGCGTTGTTTTTTTTATTTTCTTGAATTTTATCGACGTTTCGTTTTTTTCTTGCTTTCAATTTTTTACGCAAAGCGAGCTTCGTTTGTTTTTACTTTTTCTCGTTTTGGTTATTTGTTTAATTTTCGATCCGAGCGTCTTTTGTTTCACATGCATTTTTTTTATTTTATTGAATTTTATCGACGTTTCGTTTTGTGTTTTTTAATTTTCTTTACAGGTCCCGAGCGTCTTTTGTTTACTTGCATTTTTTTTTATTTTGTCGAATTTCATCGACTTTTTTTTTGTTTTTAAAGTTTTTATGTAAAGCGATCGTCGTTTGTTTTCGCTTTTTTCTCGTTTCGGTTATTTGTTTAATTTTACGTGTATTTTCTGTTTTATCGACGTTTCTTTTGTTTTTGTTTTTAATGTTGAATAGTTGTTAGTCTTTTGTTTTTTCAACTTTCCCTCCGATAGTTTTGTTTCTTATCTTTTTTTTTTGTTCAAGTGATACTGTATTACGTTGCCGTTTTATCAGTTCTCTTTTGTTTTATTTTTTTTTTAATTTTACTGTTCACAGTTCATACGTCAGACAATTTGACAAAATAAAAATAAAAGAAAATAAAAAAAAGAGAACTTCAAGAAACGCCAATAACAAAAATAACCAATCGAAATAGAATAATTGTTAGTCTTTTGTTTGTACAACTCCCCCCCCCCCCCGGAAAATAGTCAACGTTCGTTTGTTTTTTTCCTTTTTTTTCCTATCGAAACAGAATAGTTGATATTTTGTTTCTTCGGCCGAAAATAGCACAAAAACGAAAAAAAAATCAATCGTCTTTTATTTCCTGAAGGTGATTATACCGAGTGATTTAAATTTTTATCAACTCTTGTCATGAAATCTGCACGGCAAGTCTTAGCTTAAGTGAAAAGTACGTCATTGCACTACAGTACGTCATTGCACTACAGTACGTCATTGCACTACTTCATACTGTTTTACGTAAAGCTAAGACATGCCTTCTAAATTCCATGGCAAGAGTTGATAGAAAAATGTAAAAATCACTCGGTATTTCCGAAAAGTGTCAAAAAAACGACATCTTCGTAAATTATTGTTTTTTGAAGGTGTTCTCTTCGTTTATTGTTTCAAAAACGAAAACAAAAGACGACTAATATTGGCAGATTTCATTGTCAAAAGGAGCACAAAAACGAAAAAAAAAAACTTAGCTTAAATTTTGCGCATTTCTCTTCGCCGTAATCATAGTAACAAAACACGATCGAAAAACATGTTTTTGTGAGAATATTACATTTTTCTTTCTCGTACTCTGAGATATCGCTTTCTCTCCTGGCGAAACAATTGTCAGTCACCATGTATATACTTATTTATCTGTAAGTATTTTGATTAAACTCGAAACAAAGTTTACAGTGCTTTTGAATAATTATTTTTGAAAACAAACGATGAATTTAACTTGAAGGCTTCCGCGGCCGTCGTCCATTGTTGAATTCTTGGTTTCCGGTTGGAACCGTGTGTCTCGGATTTCTTCACTGCCTGGCAGTGAAGAAATCCGAGACACGCGGTTCCAACCGGAAGCCAAGAATTCAACAACAAACGATGAATTTTGGCAGATTTCATTGTCAAAAGGACCACAAGAACGAAACAAAAAAAGTTTCGTTCACCTGTTCGCTTAGCTTAAATTCTGCGCATTTCTCTTCGCCGCAATCATAGGAACAAAACACGATCGAAAAAGATGTTTTTGTGAGAATATTACATGTTTCTTTCTCATACTCTGGGATATCGCTTCTCTTCGTGGTTTCTCTCTTGGCGAAACAATTGTCAGTCACCCTGTATATACTTATTTATCTGCGCTACTTTGATTAAATTTGAAACAAAGTTTACAATGCTTTTGAATAATTATTTTTGCTATGCTTTAGTCGCAAAGCAATGCATTTTTCGTTATATTTGTTTGAATAATTATAGATAAGTTGGGGCCCCTCTGATCAGGCGCTCTTGGGAGTTGCACAATCTACACAACGGACAGCCGCGGGCCTGTCCTGTATATGTATATAAAATTTTGTGTTTTAAAGGATTTCCATACTCGTTTCTGGCCCAGCTTGATTTTAAAGAGGCTTACTTACCTAATACACTTGCGAATGATGAAGAACGTGTCATCCACCATCGACGATACATACTGGCCCGAATCCGTAGAGTCTAAATTAACAGCTTTCGTAATAGACTCTTCCATAAAATACTGCTCCAGACGAAGGTAATAGCCTAAGAGCTCGTGCTTGCTCTGACTTAATTGGCTGTTGTTGACGAGCTGTTCCAAAGCGATTATGTTTTTACTGCGGTCGCTCGCGTCTGTCACACCAACTTCGATGTCATTCTAGAAAAATTGAGTTGAAGCAAACAGGGGGAGGGGGCGAACATTAACTCACCAAAATCTTTCTCTTGATGAACTTCACGTACAATTCAGCCCTGAAATGCATCACAGTCAGCTCGCCGATTAAAACATCCAAGTCCTTTGGGTCAATCTTCTCGATTTTACTAAAGCTCGAGCTGCTACTCATCCTCGATAAGTCGTTGATCTGAGAGATCTTTCTGCCCACGTTTCGGTTCTTATTAAATTCACTGACGATTCGTCGAGTCTGTCGATCGCATTCGCCTTGCAGGATTTTAACGGCGGACAGGAGGCGGCCTGGCCCATAATACGTCTCGATGATCGGCTGATGTATATCGATCATCCTCGCCAGTCCCTCAAACAGCAAAGTCAATGCGTCAGCGTAAACGACGCTGTACCTTTGATCGGCCGCCGGCGTATTCAAAGCCGTGCTCAAATTCCTCTGTGCAGTCGCTTCCACCTAATTTAAATTAAATGTGAACAAGAATGAGAACGAGAACGAGAACGAGGACCCACCTTAGTACATAAATACTGGCAAAAGTCCTGGATTCCTTCATCGTGCATTCCGATGAGCGGGAATATTTTAAAGAACCTCTCGATGCTGTGTAACTCCTGCATTTGAACGGCATCGTCGAATTTGTGTTTGATGATCGCTCTTAGTTGGCTGGCCGCGTCCTGTAGAGTACGAACGGCCTTCAAAACCCCCGACACTTTTTCCACGTCGCTCGCGGTCCTTTGCAACAGCGACTGGTCGATCGAGAGGAAGCGGTGCACGAGGATGGCGCCTTGCTCGTAATCCTCGTCGCACATGGCCCTGTGGACACCCTGCGAGCACAACTCCAAGTCGATTAAATCGCTCACGCGCTGCTGTCCTTCTTCTACCCGCCCCTGGTGATAATCGACCACTTTTAATCGGTTCGAAATTGCAAACTGTAAATATTACCCTTGCCCTGTCCAACGTCCTTATTTTGCCGCTTATTTTCTCCGAGGACTCTGACACTTCGTGGATTGTGCTCACGAGAGACTCGGCGTCTTGCTGTATCGACTTCAGCGTGGGTATTATCTTGGCCAGCGCCTTTATTTTGCCGTCCACGTAACTCTTTTGAGTCATTAAGTGGTTCATTTCTTGCAAAAGCTCGTCCTGTAAAGTTCAAAATGCGATTAAAGAACGTCTTTCTTGAGCGACGGTTTCTAACCTCTGCGATTTGCAATTGGTCCAATTGCTTCTGTATTTGCGCCTGTTCTTCTTCGTAAGCAGCATTTTCCGGCGTGGTTGATGCCATTAAGTGTTAATTTTAATTTACTTTCATTAAATTAAAGCCACATCAGCTGTTAACTGTTGTTTAAAGTCTTGTTTACTTCGAAGGTGGCACTTCGCATTTGACAGATCGTTTATGGCGCCATCTGTGTTTCATGTTTACGCACTTTCGACATATTTTTCAACGTGATTGTTGATTATTGTTATTTCCTGATGTTAATTTCAATAATTCTTAATTGATTATCTAATTATGTAAACCGTATAGACAATAAACAATTAAATGTATCAACCAGTGTTGCCAACCTTGTTGAACGTATTGTCGTCAACATTTCAAAATAAAATCGCCCAATGCGTATATTTTATGTGGAAGATAAAAACTTTTAGTCGCCGAATTTAAAAGTAAGAATCGCCTACTAACGCATTTTAAATGGACAAAAGAAAATTTTTGGTCGCCAAGTTTTACTTAAAAATCGCTCAAACGGCGATAAATCGCCCAGATTGGCAATCCTGGTGGCGACATCTGTTGTTCGTCGTTTGTGTCGCCAGTTAATCTTAATATTTACTTTTCGTCTTAACCGATGAAATTCTTTTTATTATTATTATTATGGTTTTATTTTTCTAAATGAATCGATCCTTTATGGTGGTATTTTTATGTTAAAAAGTTTGTCGGTGGAATCATCGTTGGGTACAGCGATGAGTCACCGTTGAGATAATTTCCGTATTTATCTCTTTTCCTCTTATTTCTACTGCTTCTTTTGTTTTTGGGCCTTAAATTTCTAAGGCAATTACATTTTCAAATTATCGCAGCGTGTGAAAAAAATTCTTCCCCTGGAATCATCGATGGGTCAACGGCAATGAGAGTTCATTTATTGCACTTATGTGTCACTTTCTTATTTTATTATGATTATTGTTCTTAATACGAATCGATCGTCTTTTGTTTTGTACATCTAGCATTTTTGTACATCTAGCATTTCTCATCGATGAGTCACCGGTGAGATAATTAGTCTTTTCATTGCTTTTCTTTTCGTTTTTTCTACTATTATTGTCTTCGTTTCTCAATGACTCGATCGTCTTTTGTTTCTAAGGAAATTAAATTTTCAAATTATCGCTGCGTATCAAAAAATTCACCGCTAGAATCATCGATGGATCAACGGAGAGTTCATTTTATGCTCTTATGTATCACTTTCTTTATTCTATTATTATTATTATTATTATTATTATTTTTTTTTTTTAATTTACAAAATAGTTTATTTTAAATATAAAGCTAGTTGAGAAACATACACATAATTCAGACAAATAATATTTAAGTATCCATCAATCCAAGCCTTCTTTCTTTTCCTTGATGGCTTCCTTAAATCTTTCTTCAAACAAAGATAATTCTGAAATCAAGTCTGTAATGGCATTGTTTTTTAAAACGGATCGATTGTCTTTTGTTTTGTATATCTTGCACTTCTAAGGAAACTTTAAGCTTTCGACTTATCACGCCATTTTCATCTCGAGAGCGAAGTCATCGATGAGTCACCGATGAAGTCACCGGTGAGATAATTTGCGTATTCGCCTTATTTCTTTTCGCTTTTATTTACTACTATTATCGACTTCATTTCTCAATGAATCGATTGTCTTTTGTTTTTGGAACTTGCTTTCTCAAGCCAATGAGTTTTCAAATGGCAGCGGCATTTTTATGACAAAAGATTTATCGGTGGAATCATCGATGGGTTACCGTCGAAGACATCGATAAGTCATCGGTGAGATAATGTGTGTATTGATCTCTTTTTGTTTTTACTCTATTATTATCTTAATTTCTCGATAAATTTTTGGAATTTATACTGCCGAGGAAATTAAATTTTGAATTTATCGCGGCATTTTTACGTCAAAAAAAATTAATCGGTAAATTCATCGACGGGTCAACGGTGGAATTATTAACGATGATGAGGAGTCATCGGAGTGTTCATTTTATGTACAGTGGTGGCCAATAAAATCGTTACCCCTCGCTATATTAATAATAATAATAATCATTTATTGCCAGAAGATTACAAAGAATGTCAGCAATTGTCAGATTGACTACATAGAAAAGAGAATAACAATTCAAATAGAATTTGTCAAGTAATAATAATAGGGACGAGGACTAATATTACATGAACAGTATAAGAATAATGTAAATGATTACTAACACAAATGACAAAAGACAAGATAAAAGATAAATGGTCGAAGGTCATTGACCTGCAATGAAAACAACGGCTATCGTCTCGCCAATGATTATGTGTCCATCGAGTCGTAACGATTTACTTGACCACCAGTGTACATATTTGTGTATGTATCTCTTACTATTATTATTATTATTATTTAAATTAATTGATTGTCCTTTGTTTTTTACGCATTTCTCGGGAAATTAGGTTTTCGAATTATTGCGCCCACTTTTATCTCGTGAGCGAAGTCATCGATGGGTCACCGACGAAGTTATTGATGAGTCATCGGTGAGATGATTCGTGTATTTATTTCATTTATTATTATTATTATTTAAGCTGAAGAAGTTGTCGACGTACATACATGGAATTGTTTTCTACCACGACCTACTAGATTTCACGAGACAACATCTCTTAATCGGTATATATATCCGAAATGTCATTTCCAATTAATGCCAAACTTGCAGTTGTCAGCACTGGGATAGGGAATTCCAATGAATCGAAAACAAACGAGACCTAAAAACAAAAGACGATCGATCCAGTGTGACGAGGAATCCCAATGAATCGATCGTCTTTTGTTTTTGGGTCTTATTTTTCACATGAAAACAAAAAACATAACCTATTTAGTTATTTAAACTGACATACCGTCAAATAATTCTAACCTATTTCTAATAAAATCATGTTCACACTATGAAAAAACTGAAAAAGACATCCTATTTGTTTTTGACATTTCCCGTTTTTATCGATTTCGTGAGGAAGCAATTAACGTGCAGCGATTTTGTCGACTTTTGAACTGATTTTTTATAACTATCCGATCTAGTTACACTGTTTTATTTTAATTTTTAATTGAGGAGAAGAAATTGCTTCGATTAATTATTATTATTAATTATCTTTTTTTTTTTTTGTAAACGTCATTATCGAAACGTCATTTTCAATGAATGCAGTTGTCAGTGTCAAGTTGACAGTTTTGCGTATATAGCGAGTAAAGTTGTATTTTCTTGCTCAGTCATGTTTTTCTGGTAATTTTTTCTTTCGTTATTTATTAAATTTTCAAGTAATCGCGGTTTTTAACGTCAAAAACAAAATTAACCGATGGAATCATCGATGGATTACCGGCGGCGAAGGTAATGATGAGTCATCGGCGAGTCCATTTACGTATTCATTTCATTTCTTTTCATTTTTTCTACTATTATCACCTCCATTTCCGAATGAATCGAACGTCTTTTGTTTTTGGATCTCAGGAAATTATTTTTTCAAATTATGGAGGCATTTTATGTCGGAAAATGAGCCGGCGAGAATGTTAGCCGGTAGAATCATCGATCGCCTTTTGTTTTTGTGTTTTATCGGTGAATTCTGAAAAATGCCTTTGCGATACTTGTCAACGGTCAACAAAGCGCCGCTTCATTTTATCGCAATTATCTTTTTTCTTTTTTTTTTTTTTTTAAACGAATCGATAGTCTTTTGTTTTGGATATCTTGGCATTTCTCAGGAAGCTTTCCATCTCGAGAGCGAAGTCATCGACGAGTCACCGGTGAAGTCGTCGGTGAGATAATTTGTGTATTCATCGCTTTTCTTTTCGCTTTTGCTGCTATCATCGTCTTCGTTTCTCAATGAGTCGATCGTTTTTTGTTTCTGGATCTTAAATTTCTAAGGAAACTAAATTTTCAAATTATCGCGGCATTTTTATGTCAAAAATTCACCGGTAGAATCATCGATGGGTCAACAGCGACATCACTGACGAGTCATCGGAGAGTTCATCTCGTGTATTTATTATGTATCTCCTTTTTTTTTAATTTTATTATTATTATGATTGTTTTTTAAATACGTCGATCGTCTATTGTTTTTACATCAGTTTTCGAATTATCGCGCCATTTTTATCTCGAGCGTGAAGTCATCGGTGGGTCACCGGCGAAGTCATTGATGAATCAACGCTGAGATCGTTCGTGTATTTATCTAATTTCTTTCTGTTTTTACTACCGTTATTATTAATACCGCCATAATAATGTGAAAATTTAGTTTCCTGTGAAAAATATGATCCACAAACAAAAGACGATCGATACATTGGGATAAGGAATTCCAATGTATCGAAAACAAACAAGATCCAAAAACAAAAGACGATCGATGCATTGGGATAAGGAATTCCAATGAATCGAAAACAAATGAGATCCAAAAACAAAAGACGATCGACTCGCTGGGATTCAAAACAAAAAAGTGGGATCGTCTCTTGTTTTTGGATCTTATCTTTCACAGGAAAATAAATTTCCCCTTTACGGCGTTATGTTTATGTTTTGGACAAGAAAACGCTTCAATTTACATTGTTATTCCTTTGTTTTTGTAATGAATCGGTCGTCCTTTGTTTTCACATCTTATATTTCTCAGTGACATTCAATTTTTAAATTATCGTGGCATTTCTTACGATCGCCTTTTGTTTTCTGGATCTTATTTTCCTGTGAAAAAAAGGACCCAAAAGAACAAAAGACGATCGATGCACTGAGGTAAGGAATTCCAATGAATCGAAAACAAATGAGATCCAAAAACAAAAGACGATCGACTCACTGGGATTCAAAACAAAAAAGTGAGACGATGAATTTTGATCGTCTCTTGTTTTTGGATCTTATCTTTCACAGGAAAATAAATTTCCCCATTACGGCGTTATGTTTATGTTTTGGACAAGAAAACGCTTCAATTTACATTGTTATTCCTTTGTTTTTGTAATGAATCGTCGTCCTTTGTTTTCACATCTTATATTTCTCAGTGACATTAAATTTTTAAATTATCGTGGCATTTCTTGCGATCGTCTTTTGTTTTCTGGATCTTATTTTCCTGTGAAAAAAAAAGGACCCAAGAGAACAAAAGACGATCGATGCACTGGGATAAGGAATTCCAACGAATCGAAAACAAACGAGACCTAAAAGCAAAAGACGATCGATTCATTGGGATTCAAAACAAAAGAAGATCAATCCTTGGACCTTATCTCTTTCACAGGAAAATAAAAAATATAACCTATTTATTTATTTAAACTGACATAATTCTAACCTATTTCTAATAAAATCATTCACACTATGAAAAAACTGGGAAAAAAAATCCCAATTTTTTTTGACACTTCCCGTTTTTATTGATTTCTTGAAGAAGCAGTCAACATGCAGCGGTTTTGCCAACTTTTGAATCGATTTTTTACAACTATCCGATCTAGTTACACTATTTTATGATAATTTTTAATTGACGATAAGAAATTGCTTCAATTCATTATTATTATTATTAATTATCTTTTGTTATTTCTAAATGTCATTATCGAAACGTCATTTTTAATGAATGCCAAACTTGCAGTTGTCAGTGTCAAGTTGACAGATTTGCGTGTATAGCGAGTGAAGTTGTATTTTCTTGCTCAGTTATGGTTTCCTGGTAATTTTTTCTTTCGTCATTTATTTAAATTTTCAAGTAATCGCGGCTTTTAACGTCAAAAAAATTAGCCGGTGGAATCATCGATGGATTACCGGCGGTGAAGGTATTGATGAGTCATCGGCGACTTCATTTACGTATTCATTTAATTTCTCTTCATTTTTTTCTGCCATTATCACCTTCATTTCCGAATGAATCGATCGTCTTTTGTTTTTGGATCTCAGCAAATTATTTTTTATTATGGCGGCATTTTATGTCGAAAAATGAGCCGGAGGGAATATTAGCCGGTAGAATCATCGATCGCCTTTTGTTTTTATGTTTTAACGGTGAATTCTGAAAAATGCCTTTGCGATACTTGTCAACGGTCAACAAAGCGCCGCCTCATTTTATCACGATCATCTTTTTTCTTTTTTTTTTTTTTTTAACGAATCGATCGTCTTTTGTTTTTATACCTTACTTCTCGGGGAAATAGAATTTTTAAATTATCGCGCTCTTTTATGTCAGAAAATTGATCGATAGGTCATCGGTGGAGTTATCGATGAATCACCGGTAAGTTCATTCGTCTACTGAATTTATTTAGTTTATGTAGACAACATTAATGAAAGTAATAATAATGATAAGAAGTTTACAAGACATATTTACTGATTAAAGACGTATTTCCATCATGATAATTTGGTTCGCCGTTTTACGTACTAACCTCACTTTATCAATCAATTTCGAGCGCCAAAAATATCTTAACATACCGTTGGACGCAGTGTTTATAAACAACAATTTTTGACGCTTACAAAAGAACAAATTTGATTTAAAAATTTCGTTCATGAATAAATAAATTCGGCGGCATTATCCAAGTAGCGATATCTAGCTTCAGTTTGAGGTACAACGTCTTCAACAGTTGGCAACCCTGTTATGTTATGACAAGACAGTTAAAAATGGCGGATATCAGTAAAGCGCATCAACTGACGGCTGCCAGGAAAAAGGTATCACCAAGCTCATTTCCCACCCCCACAAATCGCCCGCATTAATTCCAAAAACCGCACAATTCCCCGTACGAATAAACAAGCGCATAACCTTGATTTGTCGGGAAAACGATCGCCGCCGCCACATCATCATTCCAACAACAGCTTTCACTCTCGATGTTTTTTCAGCTGAAAGAATACCAGAAGCACAAGAAATCAAGAGCGAGCGAAAATAGCAACGCAGGAGAGCACAGGAGAACGCCTGCAGAAAGCCTGACGGATTCAACCCACAGTTCTTTGAACGAAGTCGCCCCGCCGAACGTCTCGCCTTTGCAGAACTACTTCAACAGCGCCAGTTATGCAACCACCAAGGAACCGACGAGTTTCTTCGATAATTTCGCCAGCAGTAAAACCACCCCTCACCACCAAGGGTTTCAAGCTTTCAACAACTTGCACGGCGACGGTATTTCAAAATCGGTGGACGACGATGTTTTAACAATAGAAGACCCCGAGATAAACCCAAATGTTATTTACGATCACCTTCATCGTCAAGATGAGGATGAGGATGTGCCTTCAGAAGAAGAAGTTCCAGTTGATGATGATGGTAGTAAAAGCGAGGGCAACATGGAAGCCTTAAAGCAGCTATCGACGCAGATAATCCAGCTAATCGATGATAGCTCCGCGTCACCACAAAAGAAGCAGCCTCAGTCTGAACTTGATGACCCAAATCAAGCTTTACTAGCGGCTTTACAGAAGGAACAAAACGAGAGGGCTCAAAACGAATCGAAACTCCAAGCGTTGGAGCAGCACGTTTCACAGCTTCAAGACGAGAAGGCCCAAAAGCTGGCGCACTTGGAAGAACAACTCGCCTGCCACCAACAAACCGTGAATATTTTAGTGTCGGAGAAAGCCGAGTTATCGAGCGCGTTAGCCAAATCGGAAACGGCAGCTAAAACCAAAACGACAGAATGCGAGGAGTTGAGCGCGCGGCTAAAGACGTCGCGTTCACGCGTCGCCGACCTAGAAAAAGAGCTCAACGTCTTCAGGACGGAAAAATCGAAGCACGACGTGAAAGGACTGGAATACGCGAACCTCTTAAGCGAGCACAAAACGCTGAAGGAACAGCAGGAGGAGGCCCTGCAACACATCTCCGAGCTACAAGGTCAACTATCCGCGAGCTTGGCGCAGTCGGCGCAGTTTCAACAAGAAGCGCAGCATTTAAGCTCGCAGGTGTCTCTGCTGAACGTGAAGATACAGCAGCTGTCGACTGCGGACAATGCGGAAGTAAGCGGACGAATTGAAAGCTTGGCTCAGTACAGCGCGGGGTTGGAAACACAAATCGCCGAGTTGCACAACACGGTTAAGGTTTTAACAAGCGAAAGAGATCAGGCCGGCTTGCAGTATCAGCGCTACGTCCAGCAGCTGAATAACCAAACGAGCGTTTTGGCCCAGAAATTCGAGGTGAAAGTCGAGGAAAACGAAGCGCTGGCTTTGAGGGAACAGCAGCTCACCAATCAGATGGGCGAATTGGAGAAAGTCTTGCAGCGATTGCAAAGTGAACGTCAACATGAACAAGGAGGTGGCACCAGAAGCAACAGCGAAAGTAAGAAAGAACTGGAGGAAGCGCTTAGGACCATCGGGGATTTACAAAGTGAAAAGACCATGATGGAAGAAAAGTATGGGCAGGTGATCGGTGAGCGAGATGAATTCCTCAGGGAGTTGGAGAGTAAGAAGTTGGATTTGGCTCAGCTGGAAGAAACCGTGCAGGAGTTGAAACAGGATCAGCCGGATAACGTGAAGCTGCTGGCGAGTATAGAAAGTGACAAGGTCGCTGCGTCTAGAGCTGTGGCACAAAATGCCGATTTAAAGAAGCAGTTGGAGGAGATGCAGGAAGCTTTTATAAAAATGGTAAGGCTTATTTTATTAATCTTTTTATGCGCCCCAAAAGCACTTAGTTGTACGAGAAAAACTTTTGTTATGTGGCGATTGGTGACAACAGAATTGCCAACATGAGGAATTTATCCTTTTTTATACTCGAATCATTTTTTTTTTTCCTATTAATCGGGAAAAGTTACTTAAAAAGAAGCTTTATTTTCTAGTGACGCCATCTATTGGTCGAAAAGCGCGTTTTATCGAGCGAATTTAGCAAAACGCGTATTCAATTTTGCTTGAGTGACGCCATCTGTTGATCGGAAAGTCCAATTTAAGTGGTGCCACCTGTTGATTGGAAGCGCAATTTACTGAGCGAATTTACAGAAAAAAGAAGTAGATCAATATCAATACACACTCAAACTTTTTTGAAATGGCGCCATCTATTATCGGAAGGCGCAATTTAGTCGACAAAATTTTTGAGAAAAGTGAAGCAAAACACGTTCATTTTTCCGAATGGCGACATCTATTATCGAAAAGCGCATTCTTATCAAGCAAATGTACTTTTAAAAAATTTTTTCAAGTGGCGCCATCTATTATTGGCAAGCGCAAATTAGTCGGCGAATTCTCGAGAAAAGTGAACAGATTCATTTTTTCGAGTGGCGCCATCTATTAATCGGGAAAAGCTACTTAAAAAGAAACTTTATTTTCTAGTGGCGCCATCTATTGGTCGAAAAGCGTATTTTATCGAGCGAATTTAGCAAAACGCGTATTCAGTTTTGTTTGAGTGGCGCCATCTGTTGATCGGAAAGCCCGATTTAAGTGGCGCCATCTGTTGGTCGAAAAACGCATTTTATCGAGCGAATTTTTCGAAGAAAAAAGAACAAATTCAATTTGTCTGAGTGGCGCCATCTATTGGTTGGAAGTGCACTTTACTGGGCGAATTTACGAAAAAGGTAAAGCAAAATGCGCATTTAATTTTGCCTGAGTGGCGCCATCTGTTGATCGAAAAGCATAAAAAAAGTAAATCAGTATTAATAAAAATACTCAAACTCAAGTGATGCCATCTATTACCGGAAAGCGCAACTTGGTCGATGAATTCTCAAGAAAAGCATTTTTTCGAGTGGCGCCATCTAGTAATCGGGAAAAGCCACTCAAAAAGAAACTTTATTTTCAAGTCGCGCCATCTGTTGGTCGAAAGGCGCACTTTATCGAGCGATTTTCGAAAAAAAAAAAAGGTATAGGAAAACGCGTATTAAATTTTGTCTGAGTGGCGCCATCTGACGAATCTTAGAGAGAAAAAAAAGCAAGTAAATCAGCATCAATACCCACACTCAAACTTTTTTCAAGTGGCGCCATCTATTATCGGAAAGCGCAATTTAATCGACGAATTTTCGAGAAAGGTTCCTTTTTTCGAATGGCGCCATCTATTAACTGGGATAAGCTACTTAAAAAAAAAAACTCATTTTCAAGTGGCGCCATCTGTTGGTCGAAAAACGTATTTTATAGAGCGAATTTTCCGAAACGAAAGCGAAGCAAAACAGGTTCACTTTTTCCGAATGGCGCCATCTATTAAGCGGGAAAAGCTATTTAAAAAGAAATTTTATTTTCAAGTGGCGCCATCTGTTGGTCGCAAAGCGGATTTTATCGAGCGACCTTTCGGGAAAAAAGTAAAGCAAAACGCGTATTCGATTTTGTCTGAGTTGCGTCATCTGTTGATTGGAAAGCGTAATTCAATCAACAAATTTTCGAGAAGTGAAGCAAAACGTTCGTTTTTCCGAGTGGCGCCATCTGTTGGTCGAAAAACGCCTTTAATCGAGCGAATTTTCGAAAAGAAAAAAGTAAAGCAAAACGCGCATTCAATTTTGTCTGAGTGGTCGAAAAATGTATTTAATCGAGCGAATTTTCGAGGAAAAAAGCAATGCAAAACGCGCTTTCGATTTTTTCTGAGTGGCGCCATCTGTTGATTGGAAGCACAATTTACTGGGCGAATTTGCGAAAAAAGTAAAGCGAAACGCGTACTCAATTTTGCCTGAGTGGCGCCATCTGTTGATCGGAAAGCGTAATTTATTCGACAAATTTTCGAGAAAAGTGAAGCAAAACACGTTCGCTTTTCCGAGTGGCGCCATCTGTTGATCGAAAAACGCATTTAATCGAGCGAATTTTCGAAAAAAAAAAAGTAAAGCAAAACGCGCATTCGATTTTGTCTGAGTGGCGCCATCTATTGATTGGAAGTGTTATTTGGAAGCACAATTTACTGAGCGAATTTGCAAAAAAAGTAAAGCGAAACGCAGACTCAATTTTGCCTGAGTGGCGCCGCGGCGAATTTTCGAAAAAAAAAATAAAGCAAAACGCGCATTTTCGAGAAAAAAAAGCAATGCAAAACGCGCATTCGATTTTGTCTGAGTGGCGCCATCTGTTGATTGTAAGCGCAATTTAGTAGGCGAATTTGCGAAAAAAGTAAAGCGAAACGCGTATTCAATTTTGCCTGAGTGGCGCCATTTGTTGATCGGAAAGCGTAATTTATTCGGCAAATTTTCGAGAAAAGTAAAGCAAAACACGTTCGTTTTTCCGAGTGGCGCCATCTGTTGGTCGAAAAACGCATTTCATCGAGCGAATTTTCGGAAAAAAAAGTAAAGCAAAACGCACATTCGATTTTGTCTGAGTGGCGCCATCTATTGATTGGAAGCGTAATTTACTGGGCAAATTTGCAAAGAAAGTAAAGCGAAACGTATACTCAGTATTGCATGAGTGGCGCCATCTGTTGATCGGAAGGCGGAATTTATGGGGAATATTAGAAAAATAAAGTAAATCATATTTTTTTTGTTGCAGAGTAACGATAAGCTTGAATTAACAGAGAAACTGAACAATGAACATCACAAGAACAAGGACCTACACGAGAGGCTCGACCAATTCGAGTCGCAGATCCACACGCTGACGGACGCAATCGAAATTAAGGACCGCGAAATGGTGAGCCTACGCGAGAGCGCTGGAGAATTAAACAAGTACGTGCTGCAACAGAACCAGCTGGAAGACAGACTGCGCCATTACGAAGCCCACGACCACAGCACGCACGCCCTCCAGTTCGAACTCCAAGAGTCTTACAAGCGCATCCAGAACTTGAAGATCGAAAACGAAAAGCTGGAAACGAAGATCGAGAACATGGAAAAACAGAAAGCGAAAGAAGCAGAGAAGGCCTTCGATGGAATCGACAGAGTTGCACTCCAAAATAAAATCAACGAGCTGGAACGGATTAACGAAGAGATCGAGCTGAGATTAACTCAGAACAACAATAACGCACGGCACGAGGAGGAGGACGGGATGAATTTAAGTAAAGAAACGGCGATGGTGCACTTGGAAGAGAAATTCGCCAAGACGATGCAGGATATCGCAAACCTTCAAGACGAGAAGCAAAGGCTCGAGCACCTAGTCCTCCAGTTGCAAAGCGAAACCGAGACCATCGGTGAGTACGTTGCGTTGTACCAACACCAGAGAGGGATATTAAAGCAGAGGGCGTTGGAACGCGAAGAGCAAATGAGGCAGTTGACTTCAGACCGTGAAATGATGAAGAACAAACTGGACCAACTGAATCGCCTAATCAAAGCCCTGCTCGTGGAGAACGGGGCCGTAAATGCCGATCTATTAAATCAAGAGATTATAAGCGCGAGTAAGTTGTGCACGGAGCATGCGAAACTGCACGAGGAGATTAATAACGGGGTCCAAAACGGCACCGCCAAGACCGAGACTGCGGAAAAAATAATCGAGTTACTGAGCGAAATCAAAACTAGTAACCTCGTTCAACCTCTCGATACTTCCGAGTCGTTCCATCCGTGCCCTTGGTGTTCCGGACAGCTCATCACTGTCTGACCAAGCAAAGTAAACCCAGGAGTTAGTATATTTAAGGCAGGAAGTGGTAGGAAAAATTCGGCATTATTATTATTGCACCCACGACCTACTAGATTTCACGAGACGCCCTGTGCAGTTTATTAGTTCGAACGTTTCTCCGCTGGCGCCACTTCCCCAATTAAGCGAAGCGAATTAAATCCGAAACGTCATTCCCAATTAAAGTGAAGTTCGCGCGGTTTCTAGCAAACATATGTGCTATTGATAAAGATAAGATCTCTGAAATCTAGTAGGTCGTGATTCCACTTGTACATAAAGATTTTTATTGTTGCATAGAGCTGTGAGCGTTTTGTCATAATTTTGTATGTACATAAGTAATTATATTATCAAATTGAATCGACTTGGTTTTTATTTACTAACGGATTTATTTGGAAACCTAATAAAATATTGCCTGTACATTTTTACTTATCTTTCGTTTCAAGCGAAAATCATCTCGTCGCGCCTCCTCTTCGGCTGGTTCGGCCTCACCTGGCACTCGGGGTGGTTCATCAGTTCCGGGGGGCACGTGCTCACGGGCGAAGACAGCAACATCTGCTTGAGATCGTAGAAGAGGGCAGAGTCGTCGTTGGTGCAGAAGCTAACGGCGATGCCGGTCTTACCGGCACGACCAGTTCGGCCAATGCGATGCGTATAATCTGAAAACGCGTTGAAACAGTGTTACCAACTTATTTGATATTCTCCTTTTTTAAAGGAATTTTTACAAATGAAAGGAAAAAAGAAATTCTTTTCATTTTAAAATAAACTTAAGGTATTTTTTTTATATTAATGTAACTACAATCCGTTTCCTCACTATTTTGAAATGACAGCTCATCGTCGATCGTCTTTTGTTTTCATCAATTGTGCTGTTCCAATTTTTTTTTTTTTTTCTAAAAAAAATCACTTGTTTTTCGGTTGACTCATCTATGTTTGCTTGTTTGTTTTTTTTTCTTTTTGTTAAAAGTTATAATTCCATTTTATCTTCTTTCGTCAAATTGACTTCATAGTCCGACCGTCTTTTGTTTACTTGGCGTTTGAATTCGTTTCTCGTTTACGTTTTGTTTCTTCTCTTGTTTGGTCATTTTTTCCGTCGATAATTCCATTTCATTTCGTTCCGTCAAATTGACTTTTTCAAATGTAAATCGCTCTTTTGTTTTGTTTTTTTTTTCCAGAGTTTCAATTCGCATCTCGATTACGTTTTTTCTTTTCATCGCACGTCATTTTTTTCGTTTTTTTGCTATTGATGATTCTACGTTCGATCACTGGATCAACGTACTACGTATTGGTTCAGTACCGACACATATTGCGTGCTTGTGGCGCCATCTGTTGAATGAAAAGCGCATTTTACGTGACGAATCTTCGAAAAAGGCGAATCCGTACGCATGCGCTGAAACTTTATTTTCAAGTGGCGCCATCCGTCGGTCGAAAAGCGCATTCCATCGAGCGAATTTTCGAAGGAAAAAAAAGTAAAGCAAAACGCGTGTTCAATTTTGTCTGAGTGGTGCCATCTGTTGGCGCCACTTGGAAGCGCAATTTAGTGGGCAAATCTACGAAAAAAGTAAAAACAAAACACGTATTTGGGTTTGAGTCCGAATGGCGCCATCTGTTGATCAAAAAGCGCAATTTAAATTACGAATCTCAAAATTTTTTCAAGTGGCGCCATCTATTATCGGAAAGCGGAATTTAGCCGACGAATTTTCGAAAAAAAAACTGAAGCAAAACAAGTTTTCATTTGTTTCTGAGTGGCGCCATCCATTAATCGAGAAAAGCTACCTGAGAAGAAATTTTATTTTCAAGTGGCGCCATCTAGTGATCGAAGAGCGCATTTTATCGAGCGAATTTTCAAAAAAAAAAGAAGCAAAACGCGATTCAATTTTGTTTGAGTGGCGCCATCTGTCGATCGAAAAGCGCAATTTAAATGACGAATCTTCGAGAAAAAAAATGGCGCCATCTATTATCGGAGAGCGCAATTTAGTCGACGAATTTGTTAAGCGGTCGATCGTCTTTTGTTTATGTCTTTAACTCAAATTAGCAAATTATCGACTTTTTTTTTGTTTTTTTACATCATTTGTTAAGCGATTGATCGTCTTTTGTTTACGTTTTTAACTCAAATTAACCAATTGTCGACCATTTTCTTGATTCTTACATCGTTTGTTAAGCTGTCGATCATCTTTTGTTTGTTTTTAATTCAAATTAACAAATTATCGACCATTTTCTTTTGTTTCTTGTGTCGTTTGTTATGCACTCGATCGTCTTTTGTTTGTTTTTAATTCAAATTAACAAATTATCGACCATTTTGTTTTGTTTCTCGCGTCGTTTGTTAAGCGATCGCTCGTGTTTTGTTTATATTTTTAACTCCAATTAACAAGTTATCGATTATTTTCTTGTTTCGTGCGTCGTTTGTTAAGTGATCGATCGTCTTTTGTTTGTTTTTAATTCAAATTAACAAATTATCGACCTTTTTGTTTCTTGTGTCGTTTGTCAAGCTATCGATCGTCTTTTGTTCGTTTTTAATTCAAATTAACAAATTATCGACCTTTTTTTTTGTTTCTTGCATCGTTTGTTAAGCGATCGATTGTCTTTTGTTTATGTTTTTAACTCAAATACACAAATTTCTTCTGCTTCCAGCAAAGCGATCGATCGTCTTTTGTTTATATTTTTAACTTAAATTAATAAATTGTCGACCATATCTTCTGTTTTTTGCGTCGTTTGTCAAGCACTCCGATCGTCTTTTGTTCGTTTTTAATTCAAATTAACAAATTGTCGACCATCTCTTCTGTTTCTTGCAAAGCGATCGATCGTCTTTTGTTTATGACCATTTTTTTTCTTGTTTCCTGCTTCATTTGTTAAGCGATTGATCGTCTTTTGTTTACGTTTTTAACAAAAACCATCAACTCAAGTTTTCTCTTGCAATTTTTTTACGCTTACGCCAGTGTTGCCAATACTAAGACGCGTAAGTAGAATAATATTCAATGCGTGTATTAAAAAAAAAGTGAAAACATAATTTGATTTTCTCAGCATTTGTTTGTTCTGGTGAATCATTTTCTGCATCCAGTGATTAATTTAAGCTATATGTTTCAGATTTTCTGCGAACGCCTATTGGCAACATTGTTAACGACGCGGATTGTTTTTGTTTTTAGAATGTTCGAGGCTAGGCCAGTGTTGCCAACTTAAAGGGTTTTCCCTTTTAACCGTCGTTACCGTGAAACTGTCAATAATGTTAATCGGTGTTTATATGTATGTTGGCAATTTCGTTCTAGTTTTCAAAAAAAATTGTTAACAATGAATGAAAGCAAACAAAAAAGAATGACATGCATTCAGTGAAGAAAACAGCATTTAACTTAGAATCCTCAGAAGTTCTTTACAACAAAAGCGTCTGAAAAGGGGGACGCAAAGGAATTTTCGTTTCAGCGGGTTGGCAACACTGGGCTAGACCACACTACAGGGAAATCAAAGACAATTTTAACCCACGTGACCAATTTGAATTCGATTCTGTTTGCTTAGAAATGGCAACAACACTGAGAAAAGTGAGATCGCGATTTCAAATGTGTTTAACCAAGCATTCTCGCATGCTGATGTAAATTACGATGCCTTTGTAAATCGCAGGCCATTACATCTTCCAACAATTTAACACAAAACGCTGCACTGTTAGCAACAGAGTACAATGTGTTGTCTATACGGCATTGGTTTTAGTACAATTTGATTTGATTAAACATAACCTTAAAACGCATGAAGAGGTACCAACCTTCGATTGTTTTAGCCATGTCGTAGTTGATGACCATGGAAACGTCTTTGATGTCGATACCTCGACCGGCAACGTCGGTTGCAACCAGGATGTCCTTGGCCCCCGACTTCAAGCTTGCCAGGGCGTACTCTCTTTGTTCCTGTCCTTTACCACCGTGCAAGGTGCAAGCGTTATAACCCAGCTTCTCGAGACCCTTAGCCAGAACATCTGCGCCTTTCTTCTGGTTGACGAAAATAATAATGGGGGGCTCGATTCCTCGCGATAGATACTCCATGAGTTTCTTTCGCTTGTCGTTCTCGCCCATCAAGTGCACGATCTGTTCCACCCGTTCCACCGGCTTGCCGATGCTTCCTATGTAAACGACGGCTGGCCTTCGCAGGTAGGTCCTTGCCAAACGCTCGACAGCCGGTGGCATCGTTGCTGTGAACATCACGGTTTGCCTGTACTTCTTTTTGCTGTTATAATTCGCCAGGAGCACTCGGCTGTCTTCAGCTTCATCCGTGTCAGGCTTCAAGTTGGTCACGGGCATGTACTCGAGGATTCTTTGGACGTCCGGTTCGAAACCCAAATCGATCATACGGTCTGCCTCGTCTAATACGATGTAGGTGCACTGATTCAAGACGAGGTAACGATTTTCTAAAACGTCGATCAACCGCCCCGGGGTGGCAATCACGACCTCGCATCCCATTCTCAGTCGGAAGCCCTGCTCTTCTCTGCTTAGACCCCCGACGACTACCACGGTGCGAATCCCCAGGGGCTGTCCGAATTTCATGGTTTCTTCTTCAATTTGTTGAGCTAACTCACGCGTGGGTGCCAAGATGATGGCGTAAGGGCCTTGATCCGCGTCTTCGTTGCGCTCTATCTTCGGCAAAGATTGGATCCACGACAGCAAAGGAATTAAGAAGGCGAGGGTCTTACCAGAGCCAGTCTCTGCCACGCCTATGATATCTCGGTTTTGCATGCCGATGGGAATCGCTTGCCTCTGAATGGGCGTGGGATCTTTATACCCCACTTTATCTATAATCTCCAGTAACTCCTTTTGAATACCAGACTCCTTCCAATTTCTTATAGGCTCAGGGATTTTCCCGCCCTTGATTGTGATATTGTAATCCTCCCTGAAGATGCGCCAATCTCTCTCAGTCATCTCCGAGACTTCTTTCTCGGACCAATGCCTGTCGTCCCATAGTTGTTTCTCCTCCTTCCTCCTCACTTTCTTCAGCCTGACTTTCTCCTGGGCCTTCTCCGCTTCGGTCCTCCTTTTTTCCAGCAGCTCGCCGTAGAATTTGCTTTGGTCACGCTTTTGCGCTTTTATGTCGATCCCGGCGAGGTTCCCCCGACCGAAAAACTGCACCTGGTGGCGCTCCTTGTACAGCGAATTGTAATCGGTGGACGTGTCTTCGCCGGCGTCCCAGTCGAACACGAATTTCCTGTCGTTCAACCTGCGCTGGCGCCTTTTCTTCTTCACCAGGCCCAAGTAACGTTCTTTGATCGCCTCCCCTTCCTTCTCTTTGTCCTTGTCCTTTTGCTTGTCTTCTTCTTTCGCGTCGCGTTCTCGTACCCTCCTGAAAGGCAAAAGAATTTATTCGAGGGCCTATACAGTTAAATGGCCGTAAAATCCGAATTGCAGTGGCGCGATCTATCGGTCACCCCACTTACTGACAACGAGTGGCCGTCAGATGGCAGCATTAAAATTTAATCAAATATGACTTATAGGGTTTGGTCTTTAGATGTCGTTGGTTGCGGGTCAAAAATGAAATTTGAAATTCTTGTTTTCCTTTTTTCTGTAATTTAAGTTGGCGATGTCTCGACTTCGTTAAGGTATAACGGGTGTTTTTTTTTTTTTAATTTGGCGTCGAAGTTGGCCACGGCCAGGTGCTTATATGAACACACCACAATTTTGATTGTTTATTGTAAATCCTATTTTGTTATTATCTTTTTTCTTTTGTTACGACAGGTCTCATTCTTATTGGCTAGGAATGGCAAATTCAAATATCAAATTGACAACTCTGTGGCGCTATCTGTTGAATGAAAAGCGCATTTTATGTGACGAATCTACGAAAAAAGTGAAGCAAAATACGTTTTCATTTTTTTTTACTGAAAAGCTACTTAAGAAGTTTGATTTTCAAGTGGCGCCATCTGTTGGTTGAAGAGCGCATTAATCGAGCGAATTTTCAGGAAAAAAACAAAGCAAAGCACGTATTCAATTTTGTCTGAGTGGCGCCATCTGTTGATCGGAAAGCGCAATTTAAATGGCAAATCTTCGAGAAAAAAAAAGGTGGCGCCATCTATTATCGGAAAGTGCAATTTAATTGACGAATTTGTTAAGCGAGCGATCTTCTTTTGTTAAATTAACAAATTATCCACCTTTTTTTTTGTTTCTTGCATCATTTGTTAAACGCTCGATCATCTTTTGTTTACGTTTTTAAAACTCAAATTAACAAATAGTCGACCATTTCTTCTGTTTCTTACAAAGCAATCGATCGTCTTTTGTTTATGCTGAAACTTTATTTTCAAGTGGCGCCATCCGTCGTCGAAAAGCGCATTCTATTGGGCGAATTTTCGAAAAAAACAATAAAACACGTGTTCAATTTTGTCTGAGTGGCGCCATCTGTTGATTGGAAGCGCAACTACTGGGCGAATTTACGATAAAAGTGAAACAAAACACGTATTTGATTTTGTCCGAGTGGCCGCCATCTATTATCGGAAAGCGTAAACTAATCGACGAATTTTCGCGAAAAGTGAGGCAATACACGATAATTTTTTTTCTGAATGGCGCCATCTATTAATCGGGAAAAGCTACTTAAAAAGAAACTTTATTTTCTAGTGGCGCCATCTCTTGGTCGAAAAGCCCATTTTATCGAGCGAATTTTCGAAAAAAAAAAGAAACCAAAACACGTATTCAATTTTGTCAGAGTGGCGCCATCTGCAGATGGGATTTAAATGAAGTATATTCGAAAAAAAAGTAAATCAGTATCAGTACGCAGATTCAATTTTTTTCAAGTGGCGCCATCTATGAATCGGGAAAAGCTACTCAAAAATACACTTTATTTTCTAGTGGCGCCATCTGTTGATTGAAAAGCGTATTTTATCGAGCGAATTTTCGAAAAAAAAATAAGAAACCAAAACACGTATTCCAATTTGTCAGAGTGGTGCCATCTGCTGATGAGTTTTAAATGAAGAATATTCGAAAAAAAAGTAAATCAGCATCATTACCCACACTCAAACTCTTTTCAAGTGGCGCCATCTATTATCAGAAAGCGCAAACTAGTCGACGAATTTTCCAGAAAAGTGAAGCAAAAACGATAATTTCTTTTCTGATTGGCGCCATCTATTAATCGGGAAAAGCTACCCAAAAAGAAACTTTATTTTCTAGTGGTGAATTTTTGAAAAAAAAGAAAGCAAAACACGCATTCAATTTTGTCAGAGTGGCGCCATCTGTTGATGGGATTTAAATGACGAATATTCGAAAAAAAAGTAAATCAGTATCAGTACGCATACTCAAACTTTTTTCAAGTGGCGCCATCTATTATCGGAAAGAGTAATTTATAGTCGATGAATTTTAGACAAAACGAAAAAAAATTTTTACATCCAAATCGTCGATCAAAACTTTGTTAAACTATCGATCGTCTTTTGTTTTGTTTTTTTTTTCATGGCCATTTTTTTTTGTTTTTTGCATCGTTTGTTAAGTGATCGAACGTCTTTTGTTTGATTTTAATTCAAATTTGTTGTCGACCAATTTTTTCTATGTTTCTTGCATCGTTTGTTAAGCGATCGATTGTCTTTTGTTTACGTTTTGAACAAAAACCATCAAGTTTTCCTTTGCAGTTAAATATCTCGGAGGTGATTGCAGGTAAAATGAAGTGTCTCATCGTTTCAAGAGATGGCGCTGTGTTCTTACAATAATGCACTTAAAAACCTCTTTTAGAAAAAAAATCCCTAAATCCCTAATGATTTAAAAGAAACTCTTTAAAAGATTTATCCCTTAGGTTGGCAACACTGTGTGGATTCCTCTTCACAACAGAAAATACTGTTTTTCATTCATTAATTAATATTCCTTACACTGGCAACACTGTGTGGATTTCTCTTGAGAACAGTAAACTGAACTGAAGACTATTTTTATGAATTTTGGAAGCCATGGTTTTATTTAATAAAGTACCTTAGGTTAGCAACACTGTGGATTTCTCTTAAGAACTAAAGACGGTTTCTTATTAATTAATTAATAAGAGCTTTATCGCTTAGGTTGGCAACTCTGTGCGGATTTCTCTTGAGAACAGAAAAGACTCTAAACTAAAGACTTTGTTTTTTTTATGAATTTTGGAAGCCGTGGCCTAATTTAATAAAGTACCTGTGCTCTCTGTCTTCTCTGCGTGCCTCCTCCAATCTGCCTTTCTGGATGTCTTCCAAAATTCTCCTCTCGACATCCTGCTGCTTGCGAAGCTTATCGACTTCCTCTTGCCGTCGCTTCAAGGCTTCGGCCGCTCTCTGTTCTTTAGTCAAGAAAACTGGCTGTAAAATAAGAATTCAGCAAAACAGAAGCAACACTAGCAAACTCTCTCACCTTGCTCTTAGCAGCCTCCTCGGCCTTCTTCTTCGATAGAAACTCCTCCAAAGAGAGCGGCTCTTTCTTGGGGGGCCTGATGTCATCTTTAACTTCAGGCTTCCCGTCTTCTTTGAGATCCTCGACAGGCGACGGTGACTTTCGCTTGCCGTCCTTGCCGCTCTTCTTTTCTTTGTCGTCTTTACGTTCGTCCTTGCGGTCCTTGTCCTGTCTCGGGTATTTCTCTTTGTCGTACTTGGCGTCTTTCTCGCGGGACCTGGAACGGTGCCGCTTGTAACGCTCCTTGCTTCTGGATCTCGATTGTCTGGTTCGCTTTTCTCTGTCTCTGTCTGTGCGTTCCCTGCTCCTGGATCGTCTTTTCTTATCGTTGCCCATTTTATTGCTTCATGTGTCCTATTAATTCGTTAGAAATAATAAACGTATTAAAATCGTCGCTTTGAGATAGGTTAAGAACAAAAATGCAGACAGACATTGTCGCCAACCCCGCTTAAGACACGCTTGTACACAGGATTGCCAACCTAAATTGCGTTGGTGCTGGAGGACTACTTGGAGTTATAATCGGCAAGCGACGTTTTATTTATTGATTTATTATTTATTGAGAGTTTAAGTGGAGCAAATAGTAGTGCTGCCATCTGTTATCAAATGTGAGACCATTAAATCGTCTGCAACTTGATAGCTACAGCGTACCTTGGGTTGCCTATCCAATAGGATTTAAAAATTATATCTGGTGTTTTTTTAAATTTGGCATCGAAGTAAGTTGTGACAAGGTGCTTACTGTGAACATACACAATTTTGATTATTCGTTGTAAGATTTATTTTCTTATTAGCTTTTTCGTTTCTTACAATAAATTACATTCTTGTGTGGTCTTATCGTACTGTTGAGTTCGAAACCTCGAAAGCAAGGTTAGGAATCGCAAGTTCAAATGTCAAATTGACAACCAAGTTTAGCCGTTTGTACATGTTTCAATCAACGGCTATTAGATGGCAGCACATTCGGAGGACTAGGTTGACTCACTATCGGGTATTCTTTTAAATTTGGCGCCGAAGTTGGCCGTTTCAAGGAGCTTACTGTTTACATACCACAACTTTGATTATTTGCTGTAATAGATCACATTCCTGTGTCGCCTTCCCAATTTTGATAATTTTTGGATTTTTATTATTTTGTTTTTATTATAATTTTTTTGTTTTGTTACTTTTGACTTGCGTTGTCATAAGAACGCATTCAACAGCGCCATCTATTGAAATATGCCGAAAGGTTTCCTTGTTTGTTTTATTAATTGAATTCTGCTTTTTTCTCATCTTTTGTTTTTATATATTTTTTTTAATATTGTCATGTACGTTTTAAATGTTGTTCAATTGTTTTCTTTTGTTTTGTAATCTTTCCCCAGTTCTCTTTTTATTAATGTACTGAATTTTGCTGTAAACTTGATATTTTATTTTTATTATTTTCTAATTTTGGTATTTGTTGAATTTTTGTTATTTTATCTTTTTTGTTTTTTATAATTTTTTTAATTGTCATTTTTGAGTGATCACTAAAAATTGACTTGCGTTGTCATAAGAACGCATTCAACAGCGCCATCTATTGAAATATGCCGAAAGGTTTTCTCGTTTGTTTTATTAATTGAATTCCGCTTTGTTGTGTCTTTTGTTTTTATAATTTTTTATTTTTAATATTGACATGTACGTTTTAAATATCGTTCATTTGTTTTCTTTTGTTTGGTGATCTTTCCTTCCAGTTTTCTTTTTATTAATCCGTGGAATTTTGATGTAAAATCGATTTTTTTATTTTTATTATTTTCTAATTTTGGTGGTTTTTGAATTATTGTTATTTTGTAAAATCGCTTGTCTTGATTGTTTTTATTCTTATTTATTATTATTTTTGTTTAATTTAGAACTTTTGTCTTTTTCTCTTTTCATTATTTATTTGGTTTTGACAGTTTTCTTTTGTTTTTACTGTTGCCATAGTTCTCTTTTGTTTTTACTGTTGCCGTCGTCCTCTTTTGTTTTTACTGTTGCCAACGTTCTCTTTTGTTTTCTTTGTTGCCATCATGCTCTTTTGTTTTTATAGTTTTCTTTAATTTTTTATAATTTCAGTTTAATTTAAAGTTTTTGTCCTTTTCTCTCGTTTTCATTATGTACTTTGGTTTTCGCAGTTTTCTTTTGTTTTTATAGTTTTCTTTAATTTTTCATCTTTCCAGTTGAATTTAAAGTTTCTGTTCTTTTCTCTCGTTTTTATTATTTACTTTGGTTTTCGCAGTTTCCTTTTGTTTTTATTATTGCCATCGCTCTCTTTTGTTTTTATTGTTTGCCATCATTCTCTTTTGTTTTTAGAGTTTTCTTTAATTTTTCGTCATTTCAGTTTAATTTAAAGTTTTTGTTCTTTTCTCTCGTTTTCATTATTTACTTTGGTTTTCGCAGTTTTCTTTTGTTTTTATTGTTGCCATCATTCTGTTTTGTTTTTATTGTCGCCATCGTTCTCTTTTGTTTTTATTGTTGCCATTATTCTCTTTTGTTTTTATTGTTGCCATCGTTCTCTTTTGTTTTTATTGTTGCCATCGTTCTCTTTTGTTTTTATTGTTGCCATCGTTCTCTTTTGTTTTTATAGTTTTCTTTAATTTTTTATAATTTCAGTTTAATTTAAAATGTTTGTCCTTTTCTCTTGTTTTCATTATTTACTTTGGTTTTCCCAATTTTTTTTGTTTTTATAGTTTTCTTTAATTTCTCATCTTCATTTAAAGTTTCTGTTCTTTCCTTTCGTTTTCATTATTTACTTTGATTCTCGCGATTTTCTTTTATTTTTATTGTTGCCATCGTTCGCTTTTGTTTTTGTTGTTGCCATCGTTCTCTTTTGTTTTTATAGTTTTCTTTAATTTTTTATAATTTCAGTTTAATTTAAAATGTTTGTCCTTTTCTCTTGTTTTCATTATTTACTTTGGTTTTCCCAATTTTTTTTGTTTTTATAGTTTTCTTTAATTTCTCATCTTCATTTAAAGTTTCTGTTCTTTCCTTTCGTTTTCATTATTTACTTTGATTCTCGCGATTTTCTTTTATTTTTATTGTTGCCATCGTTCGCTTTTGTTTTTGTTGTTGCCATCGTTCTCTTTTGTTTTATAGTTTTCTTTAATTTTTTATAATTTCAATTTAATTTAAAGTTTTTGTTCTTTTCTCTCGTTTTCATTATTTACTTTGGTTTTCCTAGTTTTCTTTTGTTTCTATAATTTTCTTGAATTTTTCATCTTTTCAGTTTAATTTAAAGTTTCTGTTCTTTTCTTTCGTTTTCATTATTTACTTTGGTTTTCGCGGTTTTCTTTTGTTTTAATTGTTGCCATCGTTCTCTTTTGTTTTTACAGTTTTCTTTAATTTTCCATCATTTCAGTTTAATTTAAAGTTTTTGTTCTTTTCTCTCATTTTCGTTTTTTACTTTGGTTTTCGCAGTTTTCGCTTTTGTTTCCATCGTTTTCTATTCTTTTGTTTCGCTGATAGAGATCGAAACTTCTATCAGTTCCTTTCTTTTGTTTTGTTTTCATATTTATTTGTATCGTTTTCAATTGTTTCTATAGTCTTCTTTTCTTTCCATCTATCTTTCTTCAGAATGCGTAGTTTCCTTTGGCTTTTGTTAATTTCTTTTATTGTTCTCCTTTGTTTTTATTATTTGCAACGATTTCTTTTTGTTTCTACAGTTTTGTTGTAATTTAAATTTTTTATTATTTACTTTGATTTTCATAGTTTTTTTTTGTTTTATCAATTTTTCATGTTTTGTTTTCGTTTTCTATCAACTTTCTTTTATTTTCAATTTCTTTCGTTTGTCTTTACTTTTATTGTTTCCACCGTTTTGCCATCGTTGCTTTTATAGTTTTCATTATTTTTGTTTTAATTTCAAATTTTGCTATTCTTCTTTCGTTTCCAATATTTACTTTGGCTTGCTCCTTTGTTTCTATAATTTTTTATCGCTCTGTGCTGGTTTTCCATCAGTTTCTGTTTTTACTGATTCCACCGTTTTCAATTTCTTTCTTTTCTCCTTCCAATAATTCAATTGGAATGCACAGTTTCATGCTCTTTGAGAATTAGCAGTGCTGCCATCTGTTATCAAACGATAAAAGTATCAAATCGCTTGGTGACGTTCGACAAATTCGTGGCAGCGACGTTACTTGGGTTGCCTACCAAGTAGGACTTAAAAATTAAATGTAAGAGAAATTAATTAAATGCTACGTCACCATACGTACTAAATGACATTTTGTTTAATTTCGAGTAATCTTTGAAATCTGGTTCATAACTTAAAAAAAAATTAGCACCAAATTTTTTACGCTTAATTTATTTAAATTAATTAAATCTGTAATATACAGACCTCCTACAATTGCGTTATTAACAATAATAACTCTAACATATTGGTCGTTACATACGAAAATAAAACAAAATATCTAAAGACCTCTGGTAAATATAACTTTTGTAAAGAATCTTCCTTATACAAATTATTTATAAAACAATAGCATGTTTGATGACGTCAGAACGAAATAAAAAAAAAAAGAAGAAGAGAGTGAAACATGATTACAATTACTTATGCTATTTATTAATCGTTACTCTCATATACACAAGTAAAATATAGAATCTAAAATTTTACTAAGGTCCCTCGACTACACTTGATAAAACAAACACTTCCTTTCGAGAAGAGAATAACAACACAAAGGACAAGATCGTAAACTTAATTAGTAAAAATGACATGGAAATACCAGTGAAGCCTCGCTGCTTTCGATCTGATTAAAAAATGAAGTCTGGTCCGGCCATGTCGATGGCCCAGCGGAACTTGTCCCGCTGCGTCTTGTTATAGATTTTCTCGATGGGAACCTCGTACTTCTTGCACCATGCGACTGAAATCCGAGGATCTAAATAGTTCAACTTGGAGGTGCCGAGAGCGATGGTTTTGTTTTCATCCCTGTCCGTCTCTTGCACTTCCAATTTCATCAGCTGTTCTTTGAGGCGTTGCAACGTCTTCTTCTTTTTATCATACACAACCTTCTCTTTCACACTACCGTGCTTGGCGTCCTTCTGAGCGTCTTTCACTTGACGCTCCGCATCCATGATGGCATCCTTTTTAGCATCGATTTTCTCCTTGAGTTTCTCCATGGATTTCTGATGGCCCTTGGGCACAGCACGTTGATGGTTACACAGAATTGCGACCGCACGATTCGCACGGTTGTAAGCCAGAATTTTCTCCGACAGAGAATATTCAGGATCCGTGAGTTTATCTAGTTGTTGCTGTAAGGTGAACGATGCGTTGTAAGTACGGAAGACCTTCGCGGTAAGCCCTTCCATCAACTCGTTCAAATGTTTGTTCATAACCGCGGTGTTCAAGCGATCGAATAAATCATCGCCCGGAGATTTGTTTTCCATGAAGAGCTGCAGGTTTTTGAACACACGCTTTTCGACCGGCACCTCGTTGTAGTAACGAATGGAATCTTTACCTAGGAAATCGAATACCACCAGATAGTCTTTGTCGTCCTTCCTTTCGTGGAGCTCGATGTGTTCCACGCGTAGCGAACAACAACCGACCGTATCCGCTTGGTCCTCATCCTTTTCATTGCCTGCTCTTAGGGCAAGCTTATCGATGAAGTAGAGGGCGACGGCACGTTGGCGGATGCGCATCTCTTTCGACTTCCAATCCTCTCGGTATTCCCTTCGGATTTTATCGATGCACTTGTGGAGGCGACGGGCCGTCTCGTACTTCTGCCAGTCTTTCTCGCCTTTCAGTTTCGAACTCGGGTTCAACATTACGTATTTGACCTGGAAGCAAACGTGGTTCTGAGTTAAGAGACGATAGTTTTCAAATGCAATCGCCTACCTGATTTTGCACATTTTCAGTCCAGGAAGCCAACCAAGTGACGGTATTGTCGTGGCGAATCTCCTTCCACTTATGCCCGGAGGGTGGCTCGGGGATTTTCGAATTTTTACTACAATTAATCATCACATCCTCGGGTAGGACACGTCTCTTCAGCATACCCATCTTCGGGTGCTCCCCACGCCCCCTGAATAAACCGGGAGGCTCGATCTTAAAATTACCAATCTTCTCCGTGTGTCCGTCAATGGTGCAGAACCCGTACTCCTTCATTATGCTCTCGTTTTTCTCTTTCAGCGCTAGCTTTTCTTCTTTCGTGCGGTTCCTATTCTTCTCGGCTAGGTCCATGAAGTACGCGTGCATCTGCTTGAAATTGCACTTCTTGAAGTCGGAGATCTTCACGCGCTCCTTCTCGGTCATCACCTTGCGCCAGTCTTTGAAGAAGTTGTTGTTGAACACGTCCTTGGTCGTGTAGTCGTGGTCCAACATGCGCGCATAGAAGCCGGCCACCTCTTCGGCGTCCTGTGACAATTTCATCTCCTGCCCGTCGTAGAAGAACTTGATTTTCTCCGGAATGCGTTCGTACAGGGGCGCGAACACGGGCCCCTTGTGCTCGAGGAAGTTCCACTTCACGCCGTCGTCTCTCTTCTCTTCCTCCCACCTTTAACAACAACGAAGACGAACAAATCAATAAAAAAAAAAAAATAATTTCACTTCGTGATAAACACACGTTGGCTTGCTTAAGTGTTACCTCGGTGGTTGTGTGTACTTCCACTTTTCAAACGTCCAACAATCATGATTAAATTCATCTGAATCGTTTGTGTCTCTTCTGTTGCATAAAATTGGGTCGAATTCGTTTGGTTTTGCTTGTGAAGTGTACTTTACACAAAACAACCTAACCTTGAAATTGAAGTGGACACTTACGCAGTCGCATGTTTTATGATAGTTTCGTAGGTTGTGCCATGTTAAAAAGCGCATAATATTTATAAACGAGAAGGGGACGGACGTTGCAGCAAAAAAAAACGCGTAAGTGTTACGTGGACGAGTGATCCGCCATCATCTTTATATCGCGATCAGTGTTGCCAACGCGTAAAAATCAGAAATCCCTATAAAAGTTGCCAATTTGGTCGCTTTCCGGTTAAACCTGGTCGTTTTGACATGTTTATTTCTCTACAATATTTTAAATCTAGCTCGTGGTCTTTTTTTTTGTTGTTTCTGATTAGTTTGGAACCATCAAAGACAGATGCCCATCGAAGTAAAGACTGATTTTAATAGCACAATCAAGAGTGTAAATTTGATGAGCGCATGCTTTTGACGTTTCAAACTGCTGATGGAACAAACCCACCGAGTGAGAACAGTTTTTTCGCCGGAAATATACAACATAACCTCAAACTTTTTCATTTGATATTTGATGTAAAAGCAGATGATAGGCGCTTTCCAATTACACGTTTGCGCTACTCGGGACTAGTCCGGAGATGATCCGAACCGTTCCAATTATAAGAGCGTGAAGCACCTGAACTAATCAGTTTTGATTTCCCTCTTCCCCTCGAGCACCTGTCATATCGTTTGCGTTTCGAGTACCAAAAGGGTGGGGAAAGGGAATATATGTGGCGCGCACATGGTCAGTTTGACATGTACGTCACAACTGACGCTTGCTAGCGTTCCCATTACAATTTCTAAAGTGTAGCTCGGATCAGATCAGTTCAGGTGCTTAGAGTTCGCAATTGGAAAGCGCCTGATGTATTTTTTGTTAAAAATTGGGCAATAAGAACCAATGAAGGCTAAAAAAAACATCGAACTATACATAGAATACTGCGTGAGAACAGTTTTCTCGCCGGAAATATACAACATAACCTCAAAGTTTTTTATTTGTTATTTTATGTAAGAGCAGGTAATGTATTTTTTGCTCAAAATTGGGTAATAAGAACCAAGGAAGGCTGAAAAATAACGAAGTAAATACAGAATACGTGTGAGAACAGTTTCTTCGCCGGAAATATACAACATAACCTCAAACTTTTTATTTGATATTTGAGGCAAGAGCAGGTGATGTATTGTTTGTTCAAAATTGGGTAATAACAACCATGGAAGGCTAAGAAACAACGAAGTAAACATAGAATACGGTGTGAGAACAGTCTTCTCGCCGGAAATATACAACATAACCTCAAACTTTTTTATTTGATATTTGTTGTTAGAGCAGGTGATGTATTTTTTGCTCAAATTTGGGTAATAAGAACCAAGGAAAGCTAAAAAAAAATAAAGAAGTAAACATAGAATACGTGTGAGAACAGTTTCTTCGTCGGAAATATACAACATAACCTCAAAATTTTTTATTTGTTATTTGATGTAAGAGCAGGTAATGTATTTTTTGTTCAAAATTGGGTAATAAGAACCAAGGAAGGCTGAAAAATAACGAAGTAAATGCAGAATACGTGTGAGAACAGTTTCTTCGCCGGAAATATATAACATAACCTCAAAGCTTTTTATTTGTTATTTGATGTAAGAGCAGGTAATGCATTTTTTTTTTAATAAGAACCAAGGAAGGCTGAAAAATAACGAAGTAAATACAGAATATTGTGTAAGAACAGTTTCTTCGCCGGAAGTATACAACATAACCTCAAAGTTTTTTATTTGTTATTTGATGTAAGAGCAGGTAATGTATTTTTTGCTCAAATTTGGGTAATAAGAACCAAGGACGGCTAAAAAAGAAAATAAAGAAGTAAATACAGAATACGTGTGAGAACAGTTTCCTCGCCGGAAATATATAACATAACCTCAAAGTTTTTTATTTAATATTTGATGTAAGAGCAGGTAATGTATTTTTTGCTCAAAATTGGGTAATAAGAACCAAGGAAGGCTGAATAATAACGAAGTAAATACAGAATACTGTGTGAGAACAGTTTCTTCGCCGGAAATATATAACATAACCTCAAAGTTTTTTATTTGTTATTTGATGTAAGAGCAGGTAATGTATTTTTTGCTCAAAATTGGGTAATAAGAACCAAGGAAGGCTGAGAAATAACGAAGTAAATACAGAATACTGCGTGAGAACAGTTCCTTCGCCGGAAGTATACAACATAACCTCAAAGTTTTTTATTTAATATTTGATGTAAGAGCAGGTGATCCATTTTTTGTTCAAAATTGGGTAATAAGAACCAAGGAAGGCTGAAAAATAACGAAGTAAATACAGAATACTGTGTGAGAACAGTTTCTTCGCCGGAAGTATACAACATAACCTCAAAGTTTTTTATTTAATATTTGACGTAAGAGCAGGTGATGTATTGTTTGTTCAAAATTGGGTAATAAGAACCATGGAAGGCTAAACATCGAAGTAAACATAGAATATTGCGTGGGAACAGTTTTCTCACCGGAAATATACAACATAACCTCAAACTTTTTTAATTTGATATTTGATATAAGAGCAGGTGATCCATTTTTTACTCAAAATTGGGTAATAAAAACCAAGGAAGGCTGAAAAACAACGAAGTAGATACAGAATACTGTGTGAGAACACTTTCTTCGCCGAAAACATGCAACATAACCTCAAACTTTTTTGTTTGATGTAAGAGCAGGTGTCGTATGTGTATTTGATTTGATTTTTGTAGCAAAGTTTCTTTGAAAAATAAGGTGTTAATTGATGTTAAAGCTGCCTTAAAGATTTTTTTGTTTATTTTACACTTTCTTGCAGGATTGACTCACATTAAAGTAAACGTAAGGGCGACTTTGTTAAGTACTTTCGACTGACTTGCCAAGAAAGAATCAAGAAATTTTAAAGAAACTGAAGCTGAGTAAAAACTAAACGGATCTCTTTGGTTGTGTAAGAAATTAGAATTTTTATTATTCTCTTTCTTCGTTTCGTCATCATTCTTTTAAAGTCGTCTTTTGTTTTGAAATTTATTATTAATCAACCGAATTGCGCTGTAAAATCGATGGCTTTGCTTTCTTTAATTTGATGTAAGGGGTCTTCAAACAAAAAAAAAGTAATTCGAGTTAGCCTTGGAAAAAATCGTTTGTCGTTACATGTCATAGCCAGTGTTGCCAACTTAGGGGTTGCCCCGCCCCCCCAAATTTGGAGGTAAGTTTTTATGAAGGATTTTTTTTATTTGTAGGGGTGACATTGAAATCGAAATAAAAAATTAATATAATCCTATGCATGATACAAAAAAATTCCTCCATAATCCTAATAACAATGCGCAGTTGGTTGCCTGAATATTTGATGATATCAGATGAACTAACTAGATGATTAAAAAATGTATTTACATTTTTGCAGAATCTCTTCTTTGTTTAAACAAATAACAATCAACTTTTTTTTGTAGTATAAATTCAATTCCCTCATTCCCCAGTTTGGAATTTGATTTCTAAAGTAGGTTTTGGAAAAGAAAATTAGGGGAATTCGGTACCAATTGAGGGGGTTTTCAACTAAAGTCTCTGTTTAATGAAGGATTAGCAACACTGGCCATAGCTTGCTTAATCGAATTTATGTATGTCAAAAAAAATGGATAAAATTTCACTAACCTCAAAAACATTCGTACGTGGAGCAGTGTTGCCAACTTAAGAGATAAGGAATTTTTCAAAACATTAAGGATTAAGATGTTTCTCTCGAAAAAAGGATTTTCAAATTTTACTATTTGAAAAGTATGACAAAAAAAGAAAACAAATAATAAAATTTTTAAACTCGATTTTCTATTGTTTTCATTAATCTGTTTTTTTTTTCATCATATTTTTGAGTTACTTGTTTTTTTTTTTTTAATTTACATTTCATTATTCAATCGAATTATTCTACTATAAAATCGACCGTCTTTTGTTTATTTTTTTCTCTTTTTTAATTTACGTTTCATTATTTAATTGAATTGTAGTGTAAAATCTACTGTCTTTTGTTTGTTTTTGTTTTGTTTTATTTATTTTTTTTTTTTTACTTTAATACGAATTTCAATACAAAAGGTAGAATGTAAATAATAATAAAAACAAAAGGCAATCGATTCTACACCATAATTCAATAGGTTAAAAAAACTGTTTGGTAGAAGAGGTGATAAAACAAAGAAAACAAATACATTTCCCTTTTTATCTCTAAATTATTCCTCAGTTTAAAATTTGATTTCTAAAGTAGGTTGGCAATAATTTAGGGGGTTTTCAACAAATGTCTTGGGGGAAAAGTTCATTGTTGGCAACACCGGTCGAATTTTATATGTGTCAAAAATGGATAAAACTTCACCTAACCTCAAAACGTTCGTATGTGTAGAGCAGTGTTGCCAACCTAAGAGATAAAACTCTTTTTAAGAGGTTTTTCTCGAAAAAAAGGAATTTCAAATTTTACTATTTGAAAAGTACGATGATAAAAAAAGAAAACAAATAATAAAATTTTTAAACTCGATTGTCTATTGTTTTTATTCATCTGTTTTCTTTGTTTTTTTTTGGCATACTTTTTTTATTTGTTTTTTTTTGGCATACTTTTGTTATTTGTTTTTTTTCTTCTTTAATTTACATTTTACTATTCAATCGAATTCTACTGTAAAATCGACCGTCTTTTGTTTGTTAGTTTTTTTTTTTTTTAATTTACATTTCATTATTCAACTGAATTGTAGTGTAAAATCGACCGTCTTTTGTTTTTTTCTTCTTCTTCTAATATTAATACGATATGTAGAATTTAAATAATAATAAAAACAAAAGACAATCGATTCTAACAGCACAGTGTTGAATTTGATTTCTAAAGTAAGTTAGCAACAATTTTGGGGGTTTTCAACTAATATCTAAAGGAGGAAAAGTTCATTGAAGAGTTGGCAACACTGGTCATAGCTTGCTTAAACGAATTTATATGTGTCAAAAATTGATAAAATTTCACTAACCGCAAAACGTTCGCATGTGCGGAGCAGTGTTGCCAACTTTTTGCCTCTTTTTAAGAAATTTTTCAAAACCTTAAGGATTAAAGGACTTTTTTTTTTTAATTTACGAATTTAAATAATAAAAACAAAAGACAATCGATTCTACAGCACAATTCAATAAATTTAAAAAGAAAACTGTTCGGTAGAAAAGGTGACAAAACAAAACAAAACAAAAAAAACAAAAAACAAATGAACAAAATTTAAAAAGAAACTAAAAACAAAAGACAATCGATTTTAGAGCACGATTCGGTAGTTTCATAAATTAAAAAAAAAAAAAAAAAACTAACAAAACAAAGAAGTATTTGCCTTCCACATGGTCAATAGATAAAAAAAACACACACTAGATGGCGCTTCTTATTGATCTTCTGGATCGCGGGAAACAGCCCCCCGTTAAAACAAACAAACGAAAAAGAAACTTAGGGCTTGTTTTAACAGATGGCGTTGCTGAATGTCTTGCAACGACGCAAGTCTTTTTTTTTGTTACCGTCCAGCAATAACTGGCAGGTTGAAGCTTTACTCAATAGATGGTGTCTTTTCAATATACAAAAAAAACCTTCAGAAGTTGGCAGAGCTGATTAGGATGGCCAACGCAATCTCTACTAAACGAAAAGTCACTAATCAAGTACTTGATGGATTTCATGAGCCTTGCAGTTGTTATTAATAATATTAATAGTAATTGTTACTTACCATTTCCACACATCTTGAGGGTCTTCCTCCTTCTTCTTCTTTTTCTTCTTCGGACTATCAGTGTCCGGTTCGTTCTTCACTTGCGCTTTCTTCTTCTTCTTCTCCTTCTCTTTTTTCACCGACTCATAATCATCGTACTCCTCGCTGGCGGCCCGCTTCTTCTTCTCCTTCTTCTCTTTCTTAATTTTCTTCCGCGCCACCAAAGGAACATCGTCGTCATCATCCGACTCGATTTTCCTCTTGATGCTGTCCACCCGAGACACCTAAAAACTGCAGAATGCAGAAAAAGAAAACGACCGAGCCACGTCGCTTTGGGCTTACGAGAGGAATGTCTTCTTCTTCTTCGCTTTCCTCGTCCTTTTTTATTTCCGGTTCGCTGTAGGCCCCCTTGTCATCCTCGGTCTCGTCGAAGTTGGGCTCGTCCTTCTTGAAATTCGAAAGATTGTAATCACAACTGCTCGCCTGCGATAGATTCTGTTCCTCTTCGTTTTGCGATTCCGTCTCTTCTTTGATCACCAATTTCGGGTCATCCTCGTCCACGGAGTCCTCAACGTCGGATTTTATTTCGATTTTTTCCTTCTTCTCATCTGCAAGTTAATTTTTTTATTTATTTTATGCGTCAAGGTCGCAAGCTAATCCGGATCAACAAATTAATACGTACGCTCGTTGGGGTTTGCTTGCAAGCACTTCGGGGGCACCGTACATCTCCTCCGTATCGTAAGAACTCTCAAGACTAAAGACCAATAGTCTTTCTTACCGCATGATGGATGGTGATGGTAAGCGTACGGGAACAGTTGGTTGATTTTTGTTTGTATTTTGAGCAAGGCAGGCAACAACATGTTGGTTCATCTTCGTTGATTTTATGTAATAACGTGAACCGTTCATAATTTTGAAAATAGGGGGAACGAGAATGATGGATTACATCGTTGGGAGTTTCACTGGAAATTTGTATATGCAGAGATGCACGTGTCAACAAGACAAGTAAAAAAAAAAGAAACGTCAGTGACAAGTGTCACTGTTTGTTTAGACCAGGGGTGGGCAACCTTTTTGTAAATGTTTCGTCACTATACATACATTTTATAAGTAGTTTTTTTTATTAAAAAAAAGAAGTTTTTTTAATATCTTAAATAGTAATAATAATAAAATTATATAATTAAGACAGAACATTGGAAATCAAAGAAAATCAAGTAAAACTATTTCTCGATTCAATCAAAAATTACTTTTCAATTAAATTCCTAATCAAAGTAGGCCATGATTTCCATGTTTTCTTTCTCCTGAAGGTTTGTAGCGCTGCCAAACAGTGTTGCCAACTAAGTTGTTTTTTAATGTCGAAGGAAACCCACTTATATCGAAAGGGCGAAAATAAATTGTTTTTGTGCGAGATAGCGAACAGCGCCACCTGTTGCAGTTTTTCTTTTATAATTTGTTGACCACGTGGGAGGCATATGATTATTTGTTTCGTCACTGTTTGTTTCAAATTGTTTCTTTCTTTAATTTAGGAATCTACTAGCATTGTGCTCTAAAATCGTCATCATTTGTTTTCATTTACTTATTAATCTATTAAATCGTGACGTAAATTCGATTGTCTTTTGTTTTGTTATTTTAAATTTTATTCATTTTCTAAACTATACTTTGTTTCCTCACCATACTTTACAAATTGTTTTTTTTTTTTTTATTATTTATTATTAGTCTGCGCTGTAAATGACCGTCTTTTGTTTGTTTTCTTTAACTTAAATATTTCCAATGATTTTTTAGGTTTTCCTTTAATTTATTTTTTCAGAATCTTTGAAAAATTCCTTAATCCTTAACGATTTCAAAAATTCCTTAAAAAAGGATTCCGTAAGTTGGCATCACTGGTCCACATACGAACGTTTTGAGGTTAAATTTTGGACACAAATTGCTTTTGTTTTCTGAATTTATTATTAGTAAACTGTAAAATCGACCGTCTTTTGTTTGTTTTCTTTAACTGTAGTACTTTTTAATTTATTTTTTTGAAATTGTCTCCATAAATTTGCGTGAAAATTTGAAAAAAAACTTTTTTCCTTTAGCCACATCAAAAATCCCTAGAATAGGGGAAAAATCCCTAGACCTGGCAACACTGTTTTAGAGCACAATCCAGTAGGTTCGTTACCATTCAAAGGTGGCAGTCAGTTGAAACTTTGCTCAACAGATGGTGGTTTTTCAATACACGTAAGTAAAATTTTTGTAATTTCCTCTTTTTAGGAAAAAAAAAATTCCTTAATCCTTATCGATTTCAAAAAGTCCTAAGTTGGCAACACCGGTCCACACACGAACATTTTTTAGGTTAATGGATTTTTTTCCAATTCCGACATATAAAGAATTGATTACGTAAGATATGACCAAACCAGTGTTGCCAATTGTTCAACGAACTTTTCGATTGTCTTTTGTTTTATTATTTTTAATTTTATTAATTTTCTAAACTATACTTTGTTTCGTCGTCAGACTTTGCAAATTGTTTCTTTTTTTAAATTTATGATTAGTCGACTGAATTGCGCTGTAAATGACCGTCTTTTGTTTGTTTTCTTTAACTTAAGCATTTCTAATGATTTTTTTAGGTTTCTCTTTAATTTATTTATTTAGAATTATTGAAAAATCCCTTAATCCTTAACGATTTCAAAAACTCCTTAAAAAGGGATTTCTCGCGTAAGTTGGCATCACTGGTCCACATACGAACGCTTTGAGGTTAAATTTTGCCGCAAATTGTTTATGTTTTCTTAATTTATTATTAGTCAACTGTAAAATCGACCGTCTTTCGTTTGTTTTTCTTTAACTGTAGTATTTTTAAATTTATTTTTTTGAAATTGTCTCTATTAATTCGCGAGAAAATTCGAAAAAAAAATCCTTTTTCCATTAGCCACATCAAAGATCCCTAGAATGGGGAAAAATTCCTAGATCTGGCAACACTGTTTTAGAGCACAATTCAGTAGGTTCGTTACCGTTCAAAGGTGACAGTCAGTTGAAACTTTGCTCAACAGATGGTGGTTTTTCAATGTACGTAAGTAAAATTTTTGTAATTTCCTCTTTTCAGGAAAAAAATCCCTTAATCCTTGTCGATTTCAAAAAGTCCTAAGTTGGCAACATTGGTTCACACACGAACATTTTTTAAGTTAATGGATTTTTTCCACTTCCGACATATAAAAAATTGATTATGTAAGACATGACCAAACCAGTGTTGCCAACTGTTCAACAAACTTTTCGATTGTCTTTTGTTTTGCCATTATTTTTAATTTTATTAATTTTCTAAACTATACTTTGTTTCGTCATCATACTTTCCAAATTGTTTTTTTTTTTATTTATTTATTATTAGTCAACTGAATTGTGCTGTAAATGACTTAATTTATCCCTTAAGTTGGCAACACTGGTCGACATACGAACATTTTGAGGTTAATGGAGATTATTATTTCTTTTGCTTTTTCATCATTCTCTTAATTTTTTTCTTTTTAATTATTAATCTATTAAAACGCGTAGTAGATTCGATTGTCTTTTGTTTTGTTGTTATTTTTAATTTTATTATTTATTTTCTAAACTATTACTTTGTCTTGTCATCACTCTTTACAAATTGTTTTTTCTTTTTTTTTCATTTATTATTAGTCAACTGATTTGTGTTGTAAAATCGGCCGTCTTTTGTTTTCTTTAACCTTACTATTTTTAATGTTTTTTTTCAGTTTTTTTAGTTTATTTTTTCAGAATTTTAAAAATTGTATCTATAAATTTGCAAGAAAATTCGAAAAAAGCCACCTCAAAAATCTCTAGAATAGGAAAAAATATCTAGAATAGGAAAAAATCCCTAGAATAGGAAAAAATCCCTAGAATAGGGACAATCCCTAAACTTGGCAACACTGCTTCCAAACTATTACTTTGTTTTGTCATCATTCTTTACAAATTGTTTCTTTATTTATTATTAGTGAATAAACAAATTTTACAACGCATAATCGACCGCCTTTTGTTTTTCTTTAACTTTAGTATTTTTTATTTATTCCTGAATCTAGTATCAAATTAAGAGATTTTCTATGTTGAAACGGGATTTTTTGACAACTTCCGAGAGATTCTCGTTTTTTGCGCATTGGTAACACTGGTGACAGCCGTGCAGTCATTTGTCTATGCCAACATAACTTTCCATCGTTTTATTCTCATAGACAAGTGACAAGTGACAAGTGACGTTTGATATTGCGGAAGCGGAAATAAACGTGAAAAACTATTTACAACAAACGCAAAAAAAAAACAAAAGAAATCCGCGGATTGCCGAAATTTCATCGGTATATAATTACACGCGAAATGCGAAAAATAAAACGAACGAAAACACAAGGAAAAGTCGACAATTGAAAAGACTTAAACAAAAGAAGTCCGCAAAAAACACAAATGAAATGCGAAAAAAAAAACAAATTAATTGTCTTTTGTTTTAGTCTTCTCTTTTTTTGAAACTGTAGAAACAGAAGCTTTCGATTCTTGTTATTTCCCTGAAGGAATTATTGTAACAAGTGACATTTGCGCCAACTGTGAACTGAAACTAACCAATTTAGTGATAAAAGCAGGGTTTCAACGGAAACTCAAGAATTTTTACACTGACAGTTATTATAGAAAAGAAAAAAAAAAATGTAACGTGCCTTTTTTAAAATCTCTTCGCGTAGTTGGTCATGAATTGTTAACGTACATCATAACCTCACTTTTTTTTTATTGAAACAAATATCAAATGTTATTTCATATATTCTGTTTCTTTTTTCTACAGTACCTGTCAAATGTTTCTGAGATTGGTACCTTTACCTGAGTGTTAGGAAATTTCAAAAATGTCTGCTCTAAATTTAGTGATAAAAGGGGGGTTTTCAACAGAAACCCTAGAATTTTGACACTAACGAGTCTATATATATAAAAAAACAAAATATAGCCCACTTTGCGATAAATCGCGGCAATTGCAACACTGTTCTCCAATGTTGCCAACTCTGTGTTCCATTGAGAGCTAGACACTAAACAAAATAGGGCCGGATTTGTACGGTTCAGCACTAAAAAGGTACTATTTTGTCAATTTTTCATTAACAAAAGCTATAATTATTTATTAACAAAATACATTGGTATCTTAAAAAAAAAAAAAAACACAAATTACGAAAAGGACGTGTAAAACGTTATGATTTAGAAAAAGGTGAATAAACAGAAAAGTTACTAAAAGTAAATAATCCAAAAATTTACTTTTAGGGATAAAGTAGCTCTTGAGAGCTAAAGTGTGCGGAAAAGGATTAAATCTATCCCTGAAAGAGCTAAGTTAGCAACACTGCTGTCCTCTCACTTTTATATTGCATGTCGCCAACTTGATTAAAAAAATCACAGCCTGTTTTAATAGGGAATTCATTTGAAGGCACGAATACTTCCTCATTGTTTCACAGTTTTGTTTTTATCAATATTTGCCGTCCATTTTGTTAAAATAATGTTTTTAAATTTAGGTCTTCGAGGGCGCATAGAAATTTATTGTAGGTCCAGAGTTGCCCCCCGTTGATTTAGACTTTTTACTTAACTACGATGATTTCCTGATAAAAGTAAGCAATCTTAGTCTTTCTCCCCCTGCCATATGTTTCATTAATTCGCAGGTGTGAAATCAAAATAACTTTAATATTGAATTTGGGGAGGCTTGTTTTAATTGCGTTGATAAAAAAAGCTTTCATACCTGAGCCGTATTTCTCGGATTTTCGATGATCCTTGTCCCGTCGCTCCTTTTCTCTATCTTTGTCCTTAGAGCTGGAATGCTTCTTGTCCTTTTCCCCCTTGTCCTTATCTCGATGCTTGGAGCTGCTGTGCTTGTCCTTTGAAGAACTGTGGCGCTGCTTGTCTTTGTCTTTATCGCGATCCCTGTGCTTCTCTTTCTCGCGGTCTTTATTTTTACCATCCTTGTCCTTCGAGACACTCGATTTGTGCTCCTTCTCGTGCGAGCTCTTCTCCTTGTCCTTGTTCGAGGAGGAACTCGACTTCTTCTCCTCTCGTTCTCGGTGCTTATCTTTGTCGCTTCGATGCCGGTCTTTATCTTTATCACTGCGCTCCTTGTCCTTACCCGAAGACTTATGCGAACTGTGCCTGTCCTTGTTGTCTTTCGAGCTGGAGCTGTGCTTACTGGAGCTCTTGTGCTCCTTGCTCGCTCTGCTCTTGTCCCCCCGATCTTTGTCCCTGTGCTTGTCTTTGTGGTGGTCGGATTTTCTGCTCTTGTGCTTATCGGAATAACCGTTACTTATACCATTGTGTTTCTCCGAATTTTCTTTAGTTTTGCTGCTCTAATTAGAATTCAAAAAAAAAAAAAAATTAGTCCGACGAAAAATAATCGCGGATTTAAAATGAGAAAAACGAGGCGAAATATGGCGTTGGAAAAAAAAATAAATTCACGTCGCACGTTATAACTTGAAACGTGCAGGACTTAGTCTCTGTCGCCATTTTGGGACTTAGAAAATTTTACGCTCGTCCGCTATACCAGAAAACAGGCGTTTATCGGGCGCACGGCGGAATTGTGGCACGTTAGGAACGTGCCGCGCGAAAAACGAACTCATTTTATGTACTTACAGGACTGGAGTTCTCATCACTAGCAGAATTTTCCACGTCCATATCTCAGTGTGGCTCGTAACAGACGACACTTTGTCGTTTTCTTCCACGGCAGAGAATGACGGGAAAGCTCCGTCGGCTAAGTACTGGGTTTCGACTTCTGCGCACGCCCCGAATGAGGAGGCAATAACCTCAAAGGCGCGAACTTTCAAACGCGCTTCCGCTCTATAAATATCTAATTATCGAGGTACTCACGTTAGATTCACACATCGCAAGGCATGTTTGTTTCACTGTTAGAGCATTATTAGTCACTATTATTAGTTCATAAGCACCTCGGTGTCACAAACACAAAATTACAACTTACCAACGTCTATTATGCACTTACACGGACCTTACGTTGTTTATAATTGATTGCGTTCCGCGCACATTCCCGAAACGCACTGCTTCTTTCGATTTCGGCCCCAAATTAACGCACTTTATTCGAGTTCTGTGGAAATACTCATCGATAAATCGCGTTGACATTTCAAGTCTGCGGCGGCGAACCGAATGAAGATAGGCGCAGTTTTGGTAACTGTTGCCATGACAACCTGACGACGAAAAAATTTATTTCGCCCGATTTTGAAAAAAATTGGCCTCAATTAGTTGTTTTATTAAAGATGTTGATTCAAATCCAAACGTGTGAAAACGCCATTTTGAGATTGTAGCCAATGAAGTTTCCCGCACTTTCACCAACCTGTAAAAAGCAGGGCCACCGTTGCAAACATAGAAAATCCCTAATTTTCTTCTTTTTACTAAATTCAAGAATAAATCAATTACTTCTTTCGATTTCGACTTCAAATTAACGCATTTTATTGGAATTCTATGGAAATACATGTGATAGCTCGCGTTGACATTTCAAATCTGCGGCGGCGAAGCGAATGAATGAAGATAGGCGCAGCTGTGTTAACCGTTGCCATGGCAACCTGACGACGAAAAAGTGTATTTCGCCCGATTTTGAAAGAAAAATTGCCTCAATTAATTGTTTTATTAAAGATGTTAATTTAAATTGAAACGTGCGAAAACTCCATTTTGAGTTTGCAGCCAATGAAGTCTCCCGCAATTTCCTTCATTTATTTCTCGATCGTCTTTTGTTTTATTTTAAGTACGTCAACAACTGTCAAATGCCTTAAAATATATCTTAATTGTAGAAAGTTGGCCCAGTTTAGCTTATTTCGTGATTTGTTTTTTTTTAATGTTATTCTTTTTTTAATTTTATAGATTTCCTTTATTTATTTTTCGATCGTCTTTTGTTTTATTTTACGTTAAAAATTGCTCAGTAATTGTCAAATGTATACAAATATCACTTAATTATTGTAGAAAGTCGACCAAGTTTAAATTGTTTAATTTAATTATTGTTATTATTATTTATTTAATGAGAGTTTTTTTTTAATTTTTGTTTTTACAATTAACACAATTTAATAGATGAATAATTTTTTTTTTAATAAAAAGAGCACGTTTCAGCAGATTAATGAATTAAAAAAAAACTGATTATTACAACCATGTTTAACCGTCTATACGCCCCCTTTTCTAACGAGCATCCTTTCAAACACGTTTGACCGTGTATGAGCCCCATTTTCGGACGAATATCTCTGCGAACATGTTTGACCGTCTACGAGCACCCTTTTCTGACGAGCAGCCCCACAATCATGTTTGACCGTCTATAGGCACCCTTTTCTGACGAGTATCCCCACAGTCATGTTTGACCTTCAATGAGCCCCATTTTCTGACGAGCATCTCCGTAATCATGTTTGACCGTCTATGAACTCCCTTTTCTAACGACCATCCCTACAATCAGATTTGACCCTTTATAAGCACTCTTTTCTGACGACCATCCTCACAACCGTATTTGACCGTCTACGCGCCTCTTTTTCTATCGAGCATCCTCACAATCATATATGATCGTCTATAAACCCCCTTCTCTAACGAGCATCCCTACAATCATCTTTGACCGTCTATGAGCCCCCATTTCCAAGAGCATTCTTACAATCATGTAAGCACCCTTTTCTGACAAGCACTCCCAAAATCATGTTCGATCGTTTGACTTTTGTTTTGTTATGTCTTTTGTTTTATTTTAGGTTAAAAATTGCACAATTGTTTTGTTTATTGAATAACATTTTTTTAAATTATTATGCATTTACGTATTATTTTTTTAATTTACACATAAATTTACTTGACTTAGTTATCAATCGTCTTTTGTTTTACTTTGCATCAAAAAGTGTTCAATTGTCAAATGTATATACAAATATCTCTTAATTGTTATAGAAAGTCGACCAAGTTTAGATTATTTAATTTAATTATTGTTATTATTATTTATTTAATGAGAGTTTTTTTCTTTTATTTTTGTTTTTATAATTTTCTTTGTTTATATTATTAATTAATCGATCGTGTTTTGTTTCATTTTATGTCAAAAATTGCACAACTATTGTTAAATGTCGTAAAACATATTATTATTATTATTATCTTAACTGTAGAAAGTCGATCCAGTTTTGTTTATTTAACGAGAATTTTTCTATTCTTGTTACATTTTTTTAATTTTATACATTTTCCTCGTTTATTTGTCGATCGTCTTTTGTTTCATTGCACAACTGTCAAATGACTTAAAATATACATACATCTTAATTTTAGAAAGAAAATGGACCCAGCCAGTTTTGTTTATTTGATGAGTTTTTAAATCATGATTTTTAAAAATTAAAAATCAACCCTGTCAAAAATCACACCGTATTTTATTCTTGGAGTGGAAATAACGGACAAATTAGTAAAATACCTTTTATTAAATTAATAATAACCTTAGCCGCATTACACCTCGCGCTTCCTAAATATCATACACGGGATCCCCATCTGCATTCCAGGTGTTCTTCACTTTCTCAAACACGAAGATCATGTACAGGGCTGCAAGAAAAAAAAAACATACAGGTGATAATGTCAAACAAATCTTAATTTGGAGGTTATTTTTGTATTTTGAGGCGACGCTACGTCTTACACATTTTTTTAAAATTTTGTTCATTTTTTTTAAATTTACATATTATTGATGGACAATTGCCCTGTAAAATCGACCGTCTTTTGTTTATTATTTTTTTCAACTTTCCAACACAATTTAGTAGATGAATAATTTTTTTAAATAAAAACAGCACGTTTCAGCAGATCAATGAATTAAAAAAAACTGTTTGATCCTTACAACCACGTTTGACCATGTATATACGCCCCCCTTTTCTAACGAGCATCCCTTCAAACATGTTTGACCGTGTAAGAGCCCCATTTTTTGACGAGCATCTCTGCGAACATGTTTAACCGTCTATGCGCCCGTCTATTTCTGACGGGTTTTTATTTTTATTATTTTTTTTATTTATACAATATTGGTGGACAATTGCACTGTAAAATCGACCGTTTTTTGTATATTTTTTTTTTCAACTTTAGTTTACAACACAGTTTAATAGATGAATAATTTTTGTTTAATAAAAAGAACACGTTTCAGCAGGTTAATGAATTAAAAAAAAAAATGTATGATCCTTACTACCATGTTTGACCGTCTATACGCCCCCTTTTCTAACGAGCATCACTTTAAACACGTTTGACCGTGTATGAGCCCTATTTTCTGATGAGTATCTTTGCGAACATGTTTGACCGTCTATGCGCACCCTTTCCTGACGATTTTTAACAATTTTTTTAAAATTTACATATAGATGAACAATTACACTGTAAAATCGACTGTTTTTTGTTTATCTTATTTTTTAACTTTAGTGTATGTACAACAGAACTTGATAAATAATTTTTTTTAATAAAAAGAGCACGTTTCAGCAGATCAATAAATTTAAAAAAAAACAGTTTGATTCTTACAACCCTTTTCCAACGAGCATCCCTTCAAACATGTTTGACCGTGTATAAGCCCCATTTTCGGGCGAGTATTTCTGCGAACATGTTTGACCGTTTATGAGTACCCTTTTCTGCCGAGCATCCCCACAATCATGTTTGATCCTCTATGAACACCCTTTTTGACGAACATCCCCACAACCGTATTTGACCGTCTACGCGCCACTTTTTCTAACGAACGTCCCCATAATCATACATGATCGTCTATGAACCCCCTTTTCTAAGGAGCATCACTACAATCATCTTTGACCGTCTATGAGCACCCTTTTCTAACAATTTTTTTTTAATTTACATATTGATGGACAATTGCACTGTAAAATCGAACGTCTTTTATTATTTTTTTTACTTTAGTTTACAACAGAACTTAACAAATGAATAATTTTTTTTAATAAAAAGGGCACGTTCCAGCAGCTTAATGAATTAAAAAAAAAGCTGTTTGGTTCTTACAACCATGTCTGACCGTCTACACGTCCCCTTTTCTAACGTGTATCCCTTCAAACATGTTTGATCGTATATGAGCCCCATTTTCTGACGAGCATCTCCGCAATCATGTTTCAGCGTCAATGAACTCCCTTTTCTGACGATCATCCCTATAATCATGTTTGATCCTCTATGAGCACCTTTTTCTGACGAGCATTCCCACAATCATGTATGACCGTCTATAAACCCCCTTCTCTGACGAGCATCCCTACAACCATCTTTGACCGTCTATGAGCCCCCATTTCCGACGAGCATCCTTACAATCATGTTTGACCGTCTATAATAACTCCTTTCTGACAAGCATCCCCAAAATCATCTTCGACCGTTTTTGACACCCCTTTTTCTGCTTAACATCGATTGTCTTTTGTTTTAATTTTTTTTTTTAATTTTGTAAAATCAATTGTCTCTTGTTTTTATTGCTACTTTTTTTTAATATGTCATTTAAAATACATAAAGTTATACAAAACAAAAACAAAGGTGGTCGATTTTACAGTAAATTAATAATAAATTTTGAAACAAAAGAATTTGAAACATTAATTCAAAAAAATAATAAAAACAATACAACACGATTTAATAGATCAATAAATTAAAAAAAAACTAATAAATAAAAATAATGATGAAAAAAAAAACGAAATACGAAACAATAAAAGCAAAAGATTTTACAGCAATGTTCATTAGATTAATAAATTGCTGACAACCATTAAAACAAAATAAACCATGCCTGCCACATACAGTGCTACCAACTTGAAAAAAGCAGATATCCCTCAACGTTACAAAAAAAAACACACCTTTTCAACGTAGAAACAAAAAAGACAATCGATTTTACAAAATAATAAAAATTCAAAATAACGAAATTTAAAAAGTAATAGAACTAATTTAATTAATCGATCGACAATTGCGCTATAGAATCGACCGTCTTTTGTTTATTTTTTTGACCGTATGTATTCTTAATGAATTATTAACGTTTTTCTCTTTTTTTATTTCTAAATCTAGTAATAAATTGGGGGATTTCCTTTGTTGAAAAGAATTTTTTTTTGTCAACTCTTGAAGGGGATATCTGCGTTTTACACGTTGGTCACACTGTTTGGAGGTTATGTTTTGAGACGCCAACAAATACAGGTAACGTCGAAGAAATGTCAATTTAGAGGTTACTTTTGGAATTTGAAATAGAAAATAGAAAACTGGATTTAATTTGGAAACCTATTAAGTTTCGAGGAACTGCAAACATCATGATTTTTGTTGTGCATTTGAAATTTCATATCTTTCATCAATACAGGTGGGGGGGACTGATTTGTAAATACTTACAAGAAGCCTCCCATTCGGATTTGGACAACGTCCCCAAACGAGCATTCCTTACGTTCCCTTCGGCTTTCAAGAATTCCAAGGCGTGTTCATAGTCATCTGCTTCATCCCCGACTAAAACACCTCCATCATAAGGCGGATACGTCTCCAAACTCTTCATATTGCTCAAAAGATTGCGCCCCTCGATCTTCATGCGTTCATAAAATGCAGAAAACTTTTCCTTAACGACTAACTTGAGGCCGTACTGCTTGGCTAATTTAACAAGAACCGGAAAGTAGACTAGAAATTCAGGGCAATCGACGACCCCGTCCAAGTGGAAGTTGTACTTGCCCCCGAAGAACAACGTCGGCTTGTCCACATCGAAATCGAGAGTGACTTGAAATAAGTCGTTTCCGAACGTGTTGGAGCCGGATTTACGCGCTCGTGAAATCAACTCGTTCGCATCGGGGATCGTCCCGATGAAATAACCGCCGGGCTCTAGACACTCGGCGGCGTTCTTTATCATACACTCTGCTTGCGGAAGACTTTCGAAACTGTAGTGGAACGCGAACTGGCAACTGACGAGGTCGAGTTTAAGCGACGGGTCCTTGTATTTTTCTCTTAGCCTCGTCTTCGTGCAGTCCGCCGCGACGTACTCCACCGAGTAGATTACGCCGGGGTTTCTGTCTCGTTGGTTGCGGTTCTTCATCTCCGCGTAACGTTGCTTGCATTGTTCCAGAGAGACGGTGGCGATGTCTGAACATATTAAGTGGGAGATGTTGCCTTTCTTCCACTTTAAGAGGTCGCCGCCTTTCCCGCAGCACATGTCGTGCACTCGAATGGGGGCGTTGTGCTTCTTGCTCTGTTTTATCTTCGTGAGGTATTCGTTAATTAGCATGCTCTTGATCCAGTTGTGGAAGTTGCGCATGTAGAAGATTCGAGACTTGGATCGCTCGTCGAGGCCCTTCTCCTCGAGTTTGTTGTAATGCGTGGCTACAACTCTTGCGTAACCTTCGGTGGTGGTGGTGGTGGTGCTTCCAGGTAAAGGCCTGTCTTCGTGTCGGCGTTTAATTTTCGCTTGTGGTGCTTCGTCGGCATCGTTCAGTTTCTGCTTGAGTTGCCTTCTGGTTTCGGGTTGGACGACTTCTTCGTCCAGCGAGTTATTGAGGGTACAATTTTTTTCGTATTTCTTGCCGGTGATGGTGGTGGTGGTGGTGTTCGTTTGGTGGTGATGCTGCGCTTCGGCAGTTCTTGCGTCCGACTCGGCGGCCGCTAACACAAGCGTTTTCTCTAAATCATCGGTGCTGGTGTCGTCGCAATAATCGTTCGTGGATAAAGCATATTCACTAGCGGACATTTTATTTTATTTTTTTTATACAAATAGAGTCAATAAACTTCATAAGTGACGTCGTCGTTTCATTTTGCTGACAACCGTTAAAACAAAACTAGGTCTCGCAGGCAGTGGCACCAACATCTGAAAAAAAACAGCGTTGCCAACCTTTACAAATCAGTAACCACTAGAAGAATCGCAGAAATTCGTGGGCGTCAATTTGAAATTTACAGTTTTTACGTAATCAAACCACAAAACGGTTGCAATGACTCTACAACCATAACCGACACTGAATTACTAAACAAAATAAAAACAAATTCCCCACAAAACTCTCCCAAAAAAAAAAAGAAAAAAACAATGTAAATATTCTTGTACGTTCAATTTTAAAAAGAACATGTCAATGCATTGCAGGTTATGCAACACGATATGCAAACAAGTTTCAACGAAACCATGATACTGTCAGCATCATTATTTAAATCTTGAGCTTCAAGAAATACTAATACTAATTGATAATTGTTTAAAATGTGAAGCAGGTCATTTCGAACTTTATTATTACGTTTTTGTTAAAAAAAATCTTAATTTAGACATAAAAAAAATCTTTTCTGTGAGAGCAAGCAGGACGGCCTTACGTAAGTGAACGAGTGCGAGAGAGCGCGTTTATTGAGTTAGTCCCTGTGTGGTTACATTGTTCTTATTTCCGACCATGTCAGAGTGTAAGGCGAACGGTTCTGTGTTCAGTGTCCTTAGGGGCACCTTCCTACTAATTTTCAAGCTTACTTCAAGTAAATTCGTCAACTCCGGTCTATAGAGACAGTGTTGCCAGCGCATAAAATCGAAAAATCTCTTTTGTCATGGCAAAAAATCCCTTTTGATGGTTAAGAACCCTTTTCTATTTTGAAAAAAACAAGAATTCAAATAATACGATTAAATGGTTAATCGATATAACTTACCCGCTTTTCTCAATAAATAATGCGAAACAAAGTTACAGTCACGGTCACAAATCACCAAACGACCAAACACAGGTCAAGTGAATAAATGATTCAATAAAGATCGAGCAATTAAAAAAAAACAAATGACAATCAACTCCAAAAAAAAAAAAACAAATGATAATCAACTCACAAAAAAAAAGCAAAAGACAATAGACAATAGACTAACAAGAAGAACCGTCAATCAACTGACAAAGAAAAAACAAAAGGCAGTCGACTAATAAAAAAAAAAAAGACGTCAGTAAGACGTAACGAGACTAATGAAAAAATAAACAATTCAATAAATTAAAAAAAAAGGATAAATTGACCAATTAAAAAAACAAATAACAATCAACTCACAAAAAAACAAATGACAATCAACTCGCAAAAGAAAAACAAAAGACAATCAATTAACAAAAAAAAACAAATGACAATCAACTCAAAAAAAATCAAATGACAATCAACTCATAAAAAACAAATGACAATCAACCCACAAGAAAAAAACAAATGACAATTAACTCACAAAAAAACAAATGGCAATCAACTCATAAAAAAAACAAATAACAATTAACTCACCAAAAAAAAAACAAATGATAATCAACTCACAAAACAAAAAAAAAACAAAAGACAAGAGACTAATAAGAAGAACCGTCAATTAACTGACAAAAAAACAAAAGCAGTCGACTAATAAAAAAAGAGACGTCAGTCGCGTAACGAGACTAATGAAAAAATAAATAAATAATTCAATAAAGATCGACGAATTAAAAAAAATGATAAATGACCAATTAAAAAAAACAAATAACAATCAACTCACAAAAAACAAATGACAATCAACTCATAAAAAAACAAATAACAATCAACTCACCAAAAAAAAAAAACAAATGATAATCAACTCACAAAAAAAACAAAAGACTATAGATTAATAAGAAGAACCGTCAATCAACTGACAAAAAAACAAAAGCAGTCGACTAATAAAAAAAAAGACGTCAGTCGCGCAACGAGACTAATGAAAAAATAAATAAATAATTCAATGAAGATCGACGAATTAAAAATAATAAATGATAAATGAACAATTAAAAAAAAAAACAAATGACAATCAACTCGCAAAAGAAAAACAAATGACAATCAACTCACAAATAAAAAATAAATGACAATCAACTCAAAAAAAAACAAATGATAATCAACTCATAAAAAAAAATAACAACTCACAAAAAAAACAAAAGACCGTAGACAATAGACTAATAAAAAAAAGACATCAGTAGCGTAACGGGGCTAATGAAAAAATAAATAATTCAATAAAGATCGACCAATTAAAAAAAAAATAAATGATAAGTGAACAACTACAAACAATTAAAAAAAACAAATGACAATCAACTCACAAAAAAATGACAATCAACTCAAAAAAAAACAAATTATAATCAACTGATAAAAAAAAAACAAATGACAATCAACTCATAAAAAAACAAATGACAATCAACTCAACTCATAAAAAAAACAAATGACAATCAACCCACAAAAAAACAAATGACGATCAATTCACAAAAAAAACAAATAACAACCAACTCAAAAAAAAACAAATGATAATCAACTCTTAAAAAAACAAATGACAATCAACCCACAAAAAAAAAACAAATGACAATCAACCCACAAAAAAAACAAATGACAATCAACTCACAAAAAAACAAATGATAATCAACTCATTAAAAAACAAATAATCAACTCACCAAAAAAAAACAAATGATAATCAACTCACAAAAAAAAAACAAAAGACAATAGACTAATAAGAAGAACCGTCACTCAACTGACAAAAAAACAAAAGGCAGTCGACTAATAAAAAAAAGACGTCAGTTGCGTAACGACACTAATGAAATAATAAATAAATAATTCAATAAAGATCGACGAGTTAAAAAAAATAAATGATAAATGAACAATTAAAAAAAAAAAACAAATGACAATCAACTCGCAAAAGAAAAACAAATGACAATCAAATCACAAAAAAAATATAAATGACAATCAACTCAAAAGTAAAACAAACGATAATCAACTCATAAAAAAAAACTAATAGCAACTCAGAAATGGCATTTTTTAGCACTCATACTTCTAGGATAAAATTGTGTCACTCGTGACAAGCCCATTGTAAATGAGCCTTTAGATAAATGCGGGGAAATCAATTCCTTGTACCTTATCGGAAACTATTTTACCGATAATTTATATTTCTTGATTTTAATTGTCTATTGGCACACTGGGAGTATAGAAAATAAACGCAAAGCTCCAAAGTCCCTCGAAATAATCGATTTTAATAATAAGAAAATCCCTTTATATCTTTTGGGTATGAAAAATCCCTAAAAAGGGGATAGATTCTTCGAGTTGGCAACACTGATGGGTGCATAGAATCAGATAAGGCACGCGAACTCTGTCTGTGAACACAAGAACTACCATCACACTGTCAGTGGCCATTTGACCTTGAACAAATTACTTGCTTCCTATTGTAATAAATTTAAATTTAGCTTTGATTATGCCTAAAATTTGTTGTATTGCCCAGTGCAAGTCGAATACTGCAGAGATTGATTTCTACAGTACAGTAATGAGTCTTCAAGCTGCAACAGTTGGCAAACATGCTGCAACAAGCGGGTTGCTTCGCGGCACTTCAAAAGTCAAAATTACTTTTCAATTTTGTTGCACGCAAATTTTAATAAAGAAGAAGATGCCTCCATTTAGGGTAAGGCAACCAACATTGCAGGTAGCAAAGCCCTCAACCGAGAGAAGCCTTCAACGTCTGTTTATTCCAGCTTGAGCCACCGAGTCCTCGCAAGGAGAGGCCCGAATACAGGATGTTAATCACAAAGCGCACTTACAGCCCCAACGTGCAGACCGGCGAATGGAAGAACCTGAGCGAGAGCAGACCGATAGACGCGGACCCCTTCTGTCCGGGCAAAGTAAACCACTTCGTGTCCCATTACAATCGAATAGGAACGGACACCGAGAGTTGTTACGAAACTACAACCCAAGCGATGCTAAAACAATTTCGCGAGAAAGACAAATACAGCAACAAGAAAGAGAAGAAGACGCTGATCAATTTCATTAGCTACAACGAGTAAGTTAAGAGACCGAAGCAGATAGTTATTAGTTAAATGTTTTCAGTTGGTTGCCCTGCAAAATTCCTAATCCGGTGTGCCCCCAAGGATGTGTTAGTGATTATTTAACGACGATGCAATATAGCTACACGCTTCCAAGGCCGTATGTAATGCAAGGGGTTCGTGTTGTTACTAAAGCGTGGATTTAGATGCATCACTCAGTGCTTTAAGTATTACATTTCAGTTGTCTTATCCCGCGATCCCTATCCTTCAAAACCGTAAGTTGAAGCATGAAGATCCGCTGCTTTCTTCCAACCAATACTTCGATGAGGGTTTCGAGGAGCTATCGCGTCGACTGGCACAAGTCAAAAGCTTCCGCAACAAATCCTACAACCCCTGCACGGGGAAGTACTCCGACGGAAGTGATTACCCTGAAAGGAAACTCGGGTGTTATCAGTTGGAATTCGATTCGAAACAGTAAAATTATGTATTAAAAAAAATGAAAAACAAGAAGTTATTAATTAGCACAGGTAATTATAATTGCAATGGCCGAGTTTTAACACAATTTTGACAGTTTGATGTTCTTCTGTTTCAACGCAGAACATATTGTGTTTGTGAACAGAAAAGGTTATTGAAACTTCAAGACTTAATTTTGAATGCTGAATGAAATGGACCATTAATATAATTCAACAGCAAAATTGTTCATGTTCGTTTACATCAATTCCAAAAGCCAATGTAGAAGACATACGAGCTATTAGACCCAGATCCTCTTGCTGATCTTTTGGGATAACTGGATACTTCAGTCCACTGAACAAACCACTCAGAAACTGCCTCGCGGCCTTTTCGGATGAGAGGGACCAACGTGGTTGGATCCCATCGAACAATAACATTTCCGCAGTTCTTCCAATTTCCGAATGCTTTTTTGCTATAAATAAATCGGACCTATTTTCACCCAACTCAGACAAGTATTTGAATGGATTAGAACAATTAAAATCACTTGCCAAATAATGGGCACATTCATGAACTGCGAGGGTGATAAGATCGGCTTTATGAACTTCTGTTCTTTCATCTAATTCACCAACGCATAATAAAATGCCATCAATAAGACATGCACCACGTAATCCTTCTATGGGTGGAAATTTATCCACAAAGTAAATCTTCATATTGGAAATTTCGTTTATCAACCACTCATTAAATTTATTGTCAGATGTGAGAATGTCATTCAAACAAACTTCAAGTGCCAACAACACTGGCCTAGTAACTAGCGCCTTCCTAACCAAATCACTGTTTTCTTTAGAGATTTTCAAAATTGTGTTTGCTGAATCAGCTTTCATTACAAAAGCGTTAATCAAGACATCGAAATACTGATCAGGGCTGAGTTTTGTATGCTTTGCCGTACTATTTGTCTCAAAAGTAATTGAATAGCTATCATATAGTACAATTATGTCCATCTTTGTGTAATGAAGAAGGACTTGGAGATATATTTTCTTTGATATTTCATCAAAATCAGCTTCCAAAAAAACAATAAGTCTACGCGACGTTTCAGTCTTTATAGTCAGTCCTTGACAGTAAATATTATATATAATACAATTTCGTAGCACATCCAAATTAAATTCTTTCATCTTAACGATAAGGTTATCAGATTCTGGAGTGAGAGGTGATGATCTCAAAAATTTGATGAGGTCAAAGTTGTCCGTTTGAACATTCTCTCTTACGAGTTCAAAATAAGCCATTTTACCAAGTCTAAGCTCCGATATTAATCGTTGCAACGTGAATCCTGATGCCTTGATGGTTCAATCTAAAAAAGAATAGGAAAAAAAATTACAAAACACGCAAACATGATTAGAAAGTGTATTGAAGCTAAATTTTAACGCGCCTTAATGTTACTTATCGCAGCCACGTTGAAATGTATGGGTTTAGCTTAGAGAATAATTGGGAACAATCTAGAATAACCAGGGATAAATATAATAGTTTGTTAAATAAACGTTTGCATATAAATACGATAGAAAAGTATTTATTGTGATTTAAACCAATTTTTACTAAACTAAAAAATCAGCATCGACTTATGCTTTTGAAGATAATGGTTTCCCTCCTTTGATGATTTGATATAAGCTCTACTAACTTTATTTTTATAATCGTTAGGAATTGGAATTCAATCAAGGTCGTCGTTGGGTTTAGTGTTTCAGACTTTTGTTTTAACGTTAAGGATAATGCTATTCCTCCAATACTAACTTTTTCTTCTTTTTGTTTTTATTATTTTTTGATATTGACTTAGATAACATTAGACTTTTATAATCTGCTTCACACATTTCAGAAAATACCTATTAGAATAAATACTGTCCGGAACTGGTTTTTTTTTTTATCAACACAAACATCTAAGGATTCAAGTTTCTCAACTAATTCATTTTAATTCCGGTGATAAAAAAAAGCTTTCATACCTGAGCCGTATTTCTCGGATTTTCGATGAGCCTTGTCCCTTCGCTCCTTTTCTCTATCTTTGTCCTTAGAGCTGGAATGCTTCTTGTGCTTCCCCCCTGTCCTTATCTCGATGCTTGGAGCTGCTGTGCTTGTCCTTTGAGGAACTATGGCATTGCTTGGTGGTTTTTATTCTTATCAGCCTTGTCCTTTGAGGCACTCGATTTGTGCTCCTTCTTGTGCGAGCTCTTCTCCTTGTCCTTGTTCGAGGAGAAACTCTACTTCTTCTCTTCTCGTTCTCGGTGCTTATCTTTGTCGCCGGTCTTTATCTTTATCTTTATCACCGCACTCCTTGTTTTTACCCGAAGACTTATGTTGTCCTTGTTGTCTTTCAAGCTGGAGCTGTGCTTACTGGAGCTCTTGTGCTCCTTGCTTGCTCTGCTCTTGTGTTTATCTGAATAATCGTTATTTATACCATTGTGTTTCTCCGAATTTTCTTTAGTTTTGCTGCTCTAATTAGAATTAAAAAAAAGTCAGTTCAACGAAAAATGATTGCAGATTAAAAAATAAAAATTAAAACGAAATATGGCGTCAGAAATCTCTTCTTTTACGTTGCACGTGCTCTAGTGTTTGTACTCTGTTCATTTGTTTTAAACTAAAACCACCGCTAAAACGAATCTCAATTCTCTGCTCAATCTCACAGTCTGCTTCAATGATTTGCCGGTAGATGACACTGACACTGCTACAGAAACCTTAATACCTACTGTAATAAACGTCAAAAAAACTTGAAATCAAATTTATTTTTGGTCGTAATTGTGCGTAATCAAACTGTAATCATAAATTCAGATACTTGTTAGGTTGTCCTGAACATGCAGCAGAACTGTCTTATATCAATTTGTTGTTCTCCGTTTGACAATAACCTGCCAAAAAGAAAGCAGATATGGGAATGATCAGAACAAATCGAAACAATTTGCAAAACTAGCAAAATTAAATTAGTTTACGCATTTACACTCTTCCACCTCCTAAATCCAATGTACCTACCTGAATCCAATAATAATAAAAAAATGTTTATTTCTTAATAACTTTAAATTCACTCTAGAAATTAGTCGAGATTTCACCGGAAATTATCAACTTGACCTATAACTTATAAACGTCAAAGTTGTCAAACGTCAATATGTGTCGAATAAAATGGTGCCAAAAAAAGGCAGGCCTCCATTTTTTAGTTCTCCATCTAGCGGAGAGTCTTCGAACTAGACCATGAACTTCTGTTGCTACGGGTTGAATGATTCTGCATGTAAAATATTGAGAGTTTCCTAACATCAACAGGAGAACTTAGTATCTGTCGCCATTTTGGAACTCGCTATACCAACCCTCGATTCAAGGTTGCCAACCTTGGAAGACTCGAGCAAGCCAAACTTAATCTCTTCCATCGCCCACTCTCAATTGGTGGATATTGAATACGATTCAGTATCAAACGGTACTTTTCTTTAACGTAAACCTTAAAAGTAGGGTAATCCATCTCAGCTTTTTCGATTCCTCTAACAGATTGCTCGAAAATATTGCGCTGACGTCATTGATCGAACCAAAAATTGCTCTGGAGGCGACACGTAATGTTCAACTGAACACGTTTGGTTACGAATCACTGCGATATCGGTATTTTGTAGGTTACAAGCTGTAACAAGATGGTTGCCCAGCGGCACTTCGTCAAAATTAAACTATTTATAGTTTTCAATGTCGCAACAAATCCTACAACCCCTGCACGCCGACGGAAGTGGCTACCCTGAAATGTAACTCGGGTATTATCAGTTCGAAACAGGAGCGTGAAAAAAATCATGTATTTAAAAAGAAAATGAAAACCATGAGAATTAAATCAAGTGAAATTAAAGCCACATAACTTAAGTCTAACAACTACTATGAGATTACAATTTTTTTGAGCATTTTTTTTGTCCTTTCAGTAGCGTACCTAAACTTGACTACCGAACATCTTAGGGATAATAACAATGAGCTACTGAATACTTTTGAAAAACACCACTAATCACCTACAACTAAATACCAACTTAACAGTACAAACAAAATAAATTCTTAAAAACTTGCTTCTTAATAACCAGACAGCGGGGCTTTTAGGGGATGACAAAGCACGCACAATCGGCCAGCTGAATCGACCTTCGTTGAGTCAGGCTTTCGTCGTCCCATAAAAATTCCGCCATCTGTTAATAACCGTCACGTAGGTGACGGAAATTACACTGCAACGAAATCATCTTCAATAATTAACAATTACTGCGTGTTCAATTTTGTTTTCAACAATAAAAAAAGGGAAAGTAAAGCTTACGTGGCAACGTCGCAAATTTGTGCAACGTAAACTTTACTTCGCAATCAAATAAAGTGCGAGAATAATCGAATAGATGGCGCGTAGCGGCATCATGACGTCGAACAACAAACAACTTCTGTCAACAACGTATTGTAAGTTTCATGAAACCGCCAGCCCGTCGCTTAATAACAACAAAAACGTTTGTTATGGCAATTGAGTCGATTTAAAAAGAAAAACAGTTCATTTTTTTATTACACAGAAAAGATAAAAAGTGCCGCTCTTAACGAGCGCGAGTAAAATGCACAGAGATTTTCTAGAAGTAGAACAGAGATGGATTGAACAGCGATGTTGTCGCCTTGCAAGACGAGTTTTAACAATGCCATCTTTGTTCTACATCTAGAAAATCGCAGTGCATTTTACTCGCACTCGTTAAGACCCGCACGCCGGTTCTGCTTTTACCTTCTCTGTACGCCGATCGATCGAAAAGTTAAAGAACGTTTGTAATTTGCGGCTTTCGCCACGTCACGTCATTACGTCATAAATTTTCCTAACCTATAACGTTCGCTCAAAAAAATCCGTTATCAAGAAGGCTCTGAACTTGCTTTTATTTTATGACGGCACGTCGTAGCTTAGTACGCACGTCGAAAAACCTAGAATTATTGCGTGCTATCAACTGTCAAATATTTTGTTTATATCTTCGAAGTATTTGTAATTTAATTAATTAATTTTTATTATCCATTTTGTGGAAAACCGTAATCAAATGGATATAAAAAGTTAGGTTATGTTTACAATAATCGTTACAGTTAAGACGTGACTTTGCGAAATTTGCATTTGACATAAGCCTACTTGATAACGGCTTTTATTGAACGCGCTTTACCTATGCGATCGGCATACAGGGTGACTGACAATTGTTTCGCAAAAAAAAAAAAAAAACAAGCGCGTGAGAGAATGGACGTTACAGATTTCGGGAAAAACGTTGAAAAAATTATTCTAAACTGTTAGTGATTTTCGTTTTGCTGCACGTTTAATAGCTCCGAGTTATATTTCTTTTACGCGACGTAATTATTAATAATTTCTAAAGCAACTGGAATTGCGCATGAAATATGAGCGAAAGAGTAACAAATTCAATTGCGATCCACTTCTTGGCGTAATTAGTATCATGCGTTCGGGGCCTCACTCGTGTACAAATCCAGGCGCACCTGTCAATTCAGATCCGGCTAGTAACATGCGTAGTAAAACCCCCACGTTTGGAGTTGGACACGTACTTGAGATAGCTAGAAACACGGTATGTGACATCCATATGAACCAGTCATGACCACAGCATCGACATGTCTGCCGAGCCAATGCCAACTCCAAACGTAGGAGTTTCTGAACGCACGATCATAGAACTATAAAATATTTTTTGCTTCTCTTTTTCTCGAAAACTAAAGTACACAGAATTTTTTTAACATTTTTGCCATACTCTCAGACATAGTTTCTGATCGTGGCTTTTCTTTGGCGGAACAATTGTCATTCACCCTGTATAATAAACGAAATGACCTATACATGAACCTCGCCTTACCTTCCTACGGAACAATGTAAAAAAAATGAACGAGATACATTGATATATTATGATAACAGTTTATAATATTATGTAAAAATATTTTCAGTCTATAGACAAATACTTTCTCACAGATTACAAGTGAACATACCGGTAGATGCAATAAAAATGTTACGGCGCGCTCGATATTAATGACAATAATAATAATAAAACATCATGCTGGTTGGTTACTTGGAATAAATCCTCGGCGCAATCATTTTTACTGCAGATACCAAGTGACGGAAAGAAACAACATATCGAGTAACGTCCAAATATACATGCCAAAGTCGATACACAGAACATAAAACATACAAAACAACGACATTCAATACTCTACATGACGAAAGACTTTTATTTTATAGTCGGCGCAACACGGAACGCCTCTGATGATTTTGAAAACGTCCGGCGTTACGCGACTGCAAAACGAAAAAAACAACACAATTTTGAATTTGTTCATTACGAAAACATCCAAATCATAAGGTCACCATAGGCAACTGGGGTTTTAAGCTCTGCACGTTTGATGAATACTTGCAAGTACTCTGTGTATTATTGTTAGTATTAAAATTAGCGATCAATGGAAGCGTTTCCTTTTGAAGTTCTTGCCTTTTGATTTTCCCAATCGTTTTCGTTTCTTGTTGCTGGAACTGGTGCTGCCGAAGTCGGTGATTTCGTCCCCGAGCGTCGTCAGGGTGGTGAGTTTATGTCGGGTGTGCTTGTCTTTCTTGTTGATCGGCAAGCGCGTGAGGTACTCCTCCTCGTACTCTTGCCGCTCCTGTTGCTGCTTGGAGATGATCTCCTGAGCCCTGTTGCCTTGCGTCACTTCAATGGGGACGTCCAGGTATTCCTCGCGTAAATCTTGCATGAGCGACGATGATAACGCATATCGCTTCCTTTCTTGTAACAAACGTTTGTTTCTGTCTTGGGCCGTCTCGTCCCCTGGAAATTCAAAGAATTGCATTTAAATACAAGCTTTTAATTCATCAAAATCGAGGAGGAGGGTCCTCAACATTCACATTTTATTTACGCATTAAAAAAAATTGCGACCGTTCCTAATATTTCAATTCTCTTTCAATTTTTGTTACCTTTCACTAGGACAGAGATATTTAAAGCTCGAACCTTCTTTGCTCACTTTAATTTAACTTTCCGACAACAAAATCAATTCTACAGAAGCACAATGTCAATTATTTTTTAAATTTCCCGCCAAAAATTACGTAAATAAAAGCGTTTTAAAGTCTGGGTTGACAAATCTGGCGATTTATCGTCGTTTGGACGATTTTTGATTAATACTTTGGTGCCAAAAAAAATTATTTTCCTATTTAAAATACAGGGTGACTGACAATTGTTCCGCCAAAGAAAAAAAAACGCCTAACTGAATGGATGGCCACAGATTAGGACACATTTTTTAAAAATTTCACGAAATAGTTTTTAATTAATTGAAAATTTACTCAAAAAGTAACTTACGCCAGCGTGAGTTGTCATTTGTCAATAATTTAGTTTTGAAACTCTGCTAATTGCATCAATTCAGTTTAAAGGTTAAGCTCACATTCATCACACCAGCTGCTCTTTCTTAACCAGGGACGTTTCGTCGTTTTGCATATAAGTTTCGATTAATTATTAGTACACTAAATATACAGTGTGTGCCCAAATATATTTAAAATATGGGAACTTTTTCGAAAAAATCGATTTTGTAGAAAAGTTTTGCTTGCTTCTAAAACTATACTTGCTTTAGTTAACTAGTTTTGATTTTTTGTTAAAAAAATTTATTTCTTATTGTTTGGGTTGCTTACAATTTTGTTTATTCTTCGTCTTGATTTCTCCAATATAGCGGTTTAGACGAAAGCGAACTTTTCTATAAAATCGGCGAAACAATTGTCAATCACCCTATACATACAGATTTTTAGTTTTTCATATGGCAATTAAATTCTTTTTTTAAATTCGGATATCCCTATGTAAAACATATTCAGCTGGCAATTGTTCTTCGTGTTTCAAAAACATGAAAATTTCAGTAAAAAAAAATATCTGAAATAAAAACGAAGCAAAAAAAATTGTTGGCAATAATGAAATCACTAAACGGCGCCAAGCAATTCACAGGCTTTATTAACAAAAAATTGTTTCAGCTGTAAATTATTGGAGGCACAGTGACAATGACATTGACAGCTATGACTATTTTTGTTATAAAGCTGCAGTCATGTAAGGTGTCACTTGTACATGATTGTTTCCTCACACAAACAAGCAAACAAACAAAACAGTTGCCGGTTGCTAACATGTCATTTCCCTTTGCCCCTTGAAAACGAACAATCAAGTTCTGGGCAGCGTTCCCAGTGGTATTTCCGTTTACTGATCTCTAATATACCGTTACGAAATTGGGAAAATCTATTACAATTTTATTTATTTATTTATTTATTGTTACAACAAAGCAGTTTAGAAGCAAGCGACACTTTTCTATAAAATCTCTTTTTTTTTTCGAGGAAACGAAAATAAAACAGACTTCTATATGTAAAGTAAATCGGGGACACACTGTATGAAATATGCATGTACAGAGAACTGTTTAACATTTTCTTCTTATTCTTGTGTTTATATTTCGGCGAAACAATTGTCAGTCACCCTGTACATACAGATTTTAGTTTTTCATATGGCGATTAAAAAAATTTTTTTTTTAATCCGGATATTGCGCTTTCCGATAAAAAAAAACTTGAAAAAAGTTCGAGATGCTGGTTTGCTGTTTTTTTTTCCCTCTAAGATTCGTCATTTAAATTGGACTTCCGATCAACAGATGGCTCCACTCGAACAAAATTGAATTTTATTAAATACGCTCGATGAAATGCGCTTTTCGACCAATAGATGGCGCCACTTGAAAATAAAGTTCCTTTCTGAGTATCTGTTCCCGATCAATAGATTGCACCATTCAGAAAAAAAAAAAAAAATTATCGTATTTTGGTTCACTTTTCTCGAAAATTCGTCGACCGATCAACAGATGGCGACACTCAGACAACATTGAACTCGCGTTTTGCTAAGTTCACTCGATGTAATGTGTTTTTCGACCAACAGATGGCGCCATTTGAAAATAAAGTTTCTTTTTAAGTAGCTCTCTTCCCAATTAATAGAGGGCGCCACTCGGAAACAAATGAATGTGTTTTGCTTCACGTTTCTCGAAAATTAATCTAGCATTAGAGGGCCGTTAAAAACTAGCGCTAACGTTAGAATTGTTGATAGAGTGCTAGAGCTAGAAGAACCTAACCTTAAAAAATCATTGTTGTGGTTTTTGTGATTCTGAAATGTGACTGAAAGTCCATGTCACTATATTTATCTACAACTTTAGTGACATAGTTCATCACTTTACTTCTTTCATTTGATTTTTTGACTAAAGAGTCACTTTCATCTGACCTTGATGGAATCGCTTCAGTAAATAAAATTCCATATCTATTACCGGATATTACAATAGCTTTTATAATAATAGTACAACTTTGAGGTTATGAAAGCTAGCAACTATTTAGCGCTCGGTTTCTTTATTTTTGGATTTATGTCTAGCACTTGAATCTAACCAATATGACGGACATCTAGCGCTATAAATTAGCATTAAATTGCTTGCTGAATTTAGAAACGCCCATTCGCTCGATAAAATACGCTTTTTGTCCAATAGATGGCGCCACTTAAAAATAAAGTTTCTTTTTGAGTAATTGTTCCCGATTAATAGATTGCGCCATTTAGAAAAAAAAAAGAAGAAATTATCGTGTTTTTCTTCACTTTTCTCGAAAATTCGTCGACTAATTTACGCTTTCCGATAATGGATGGCGCCATTTGAAAAAAGTTTGACTGTTTGATTTACTTTTTCTTCGAAGATTCGACATAAATTGCGCTTTCCGATCAACAGATGGCGCCATTCAAACAAAATTGAATGCTCGTTTTACTATATTTTTTTCAATCGCGACATCCTGCGATCACTTTTTTTGAAGTCTCGAGCTACGCTTCTGCTGCCGAGGCCCCAAATAGAGCCGAAGCAGCTGTACAGAGGATGCTCGAGGGATTTACCGAAATCAAAACCGATTTGCAACAAAATTTTTTCTATGCAAATTAATCCCGTAAATCGCGCTTCCAATCAACAGATGGCGCCAAATGTACCTGTACATTTTCTGTATGACATTAGTCGTATTCTTTTGAAAACGTAACTTATCTTATCTGAACTTTAACTTAACTGATCTAATCACGAATTACGGTGCTTTCAAAAAAAACAGAAGTTTTGTTGATAGTTGAGTACTTAACCTATATTGACATGGCTGGTGAGACATTCTATTATAATCAGTTTCGTTAAGATTCAGTTCAAATAATGTTTCATTCACCATCAATTAATTGTGAAAGCATTTTGAAGACGAAGGATTGCAATCCTACCAACAGAATCAAAATAATTAAAATAACATAAACATAACCTCTGTAACTTAGCTACACCTAAACTGATCTAGCAAATTATCTGGCGCCCACGAGGCAAGGTGAAAGTAACGCGGGTAAGCTACGAGTAGTTACTTTTGTTTTCAAGAAAACACCGTTTAACTTATCGGTGCTGATCGGAGCAGCTCAATCCGTTGAAAAGAATACGACTATTGCCTACCACTATTGTATTTATTCATATTTTGTTTGTTTTTGACTGTAAACCATCCCATATTCACGCTGACAATCAAGAAAACTTACTTTTGTTGAGTTTTCATTTGGATTACACATTAAGATGGAGTATCCGTATTGGATGTCTAGGCAAAAGCTGTTTACGCAATCCGAAGAGTGAGATGGTCAACTGATGAGTCAACTAACTAGTCCGTACTATAGCATAATGCAATACGGCCTAGAAATATGGGGGAGTTTGCCTTGCACCGACAAAATATTCAAGTTGTAAAAAAGGCAGCGCATGCCACAACTCGGTGCGAATGCAAACCACCCTCTGTTAAGTTAAAAATCCGAGTGTTTACATCCCGCAGAAATTATTACGGATTCATAAAAAGCAACCTACTTTGCCAACTAATCAAGATATACACAATTGTCCACTCTCTGGGGCCTACACACTTTCGATATGGTTATATTTTTTTCCCGATAGCAAAATTGAATTCACATTGAGGTTAGAAAGCGCTTAGAGTTATCCGCGAATGAACTAACGTTAAATGCAATTAGTTACCTGTGTAATGCACTGCTGACAACTTCGGAGGTACGTAAACACCGGCTTTGCTTTCCTTTTTTTGTTTCCCAGGTTCGTCGCTGTCTTCTCCCTCCGAACTGCTCCCGTCATTCCCAAGTAAATTCTCTGGATTGGCCTTGAACATGGTGGGATCACCTGCATTCGCCCCGTTAACCGCGGTTTTGACCAGCTTATCAATTTGGTACTTCAACTTGTGATCGATGGGCCTAATTTTCTCGAGTACGGTCCTGATCTCGATTAATCTATCGATGCACGGGTCGCCCTCGATTTTCTCACCTGAGCACTTCCTCAGGACTATGTAGGTTAAGTTGATGAGGTAGCTCAGTAGCATGTTGTATTTCATCTCGAGGAAGCTGAGACCCTGGTCGGTGGTGAGTTCTCCGTCTCGCACCCTCTGCAACATGTTATCCACCAGGGTAGCGACGTGTTGCACGCTGACGTTCATTTCGCCTAGGAGCACCAGCGCCTGTGGCAAGTCCGCATGTCCCGTCGTTATATCCGGCGCCTGCAATTCATTACGTTTAAAAACGAAAAGAAAAAAATTATAAACAAAAAGAGGTTAGAAATGCGATTAGTTTCGTAAGTCGGGGCGCTACGCGAACGAAAAACAATAGGCGATCGTCGGCGGTCATTTGCATAAAAATCCGTGCGCCATCTTTCTTCGCGGAAAGCCGAGGCGAAAAAAATCGGGGTAGTTTTTCCATGATCGGAACGTGATTGCGGCGCGTTTGGAGCGCGTCCGAGGGCGCAACGCGACAGATACGCACCTGTACCATCTTTTCCTCGAGGTTCGTCTTCCTAAAAATACATAACAATTTAATAAATTCAATAAAACAACACACTACACGTGCAACACTTTTATATCAAAAGGCCTTTTTTGATCCGAGATTAGAATAGAAAAAGTGGGGGATTGATGTGACGTAAGAGAGCGAAAAAATGTACGCGCGGGAATTTCGAATTTCGCAAGAATTTTTACGCGACTTTTGTTCGGTTTTTCTGGGCGTCTCTCGAAACGCAGGGCGGGTTTGAAATGAAACAACGGATTTGTTGGCGGGCGAAGTTTTATTCGGTTGGAATCTACAAGTAAATAATTGACATAAAAGACACCGAAAATGTAGAGAAATAAACAAGGAACTGCTACGTTACGAAACATTCCAAGGACGATACAGGTACAGACTCATTAGTTTTTTTTTTGTACATAGTGAAACACTAAATTACGATGAATCATCATCAGTAAGTAAGTATACAGGGTTTTCAACAACAATGTCAGGGTCCCACGTGACCACCCAATATTAGGCAACCAAACTTACGCTTAAAAATAAAATACCCCAATTATTATAATACCAAGTGTCTGAGTTGGAATACGATTAACAGCATTTTTTATTCGGCCATTTGCAACACTGCAACCGGATACATATAGCTGAAATAAAAAAAAAACGAGAAATGTCAAAAAAATTGGGCCTTTTTTCAGTTCTTTTTATAGTATGGAAATTATTTGATTAGAAATAGGTTGAAATTATTTCATGGTTTGTCGGTTTATAAATAAATAAGTTATTTTTTTTTCCTAACAAAAATACAACCAAATTTACAATTTTTTTTTTACTTCAGCCATACTTTTTGTTTTTGTTTAAATTAATTATTAATAAATTAAATTGATGCTTCAAATTACAGAAATAACCTCCAAATTGACATTTGTTTGACATCTCAAAAACTATAAACTTAACCTCCAAATTGATATTTGTTTGAAATTACTTTCAGCGCCAACCAATGCCACCAACCGTCAGGTAACAAAACGAAATTTCTTGCAGATTATTGACCTATCTTTACGTCTTTTATTTGTCCATTAAGAAACTCGACACGAAGCGGCGCGTTTCCTAAATTTGGACGCGTGTCTTATGAAACTTGTTCTTTAATATACAGTGTGGTCAAAAATAGTGTTTGAGTTGGCAATACAATTAAGAACATTTTTTTATTCGGCTATTTGCTCTCACATATGTTTTGTTGGTTTATTGGACGTAATCTGAACAGCGACAGATTGTAGCGTTTTAATTTGAATTTGAAATATCAAAATGACGTTTGTAAAGTGACGGATGTCAATGTCAAGCAGTCAACAACCGAAAGTAACTCCATTTGTACCATTTAAAAACAAAATTCAGCATTGCCAACTCAAACAGTGATTCTTGACCGCTTTGTAGGATAACCAGTGGCAGTGTTGCCAACCATTGAGAGTCGTTTTTCCCTTACATTTTTTGACCTTTTCAATTTTAAGCTATTTTTAACCATTTCTTGAATGAAGGCATAAAAAATGAAAAGTCCCACGAATTGGCAACACTAACCAGTGGCTTGACTTAACCCCAGTGTTGCCAATTCGTGGTGAATAGGCCTTAAGGGAATTTCTGAGAACAAAATACTTAAGTTTTAAGGCAAATTTTAACAAAAATGCACAGAAATAGCTTAAAATTGTAATTCGGGGGAGGGGGGGGGGACAAGCATAACAGGGAATTTGTGCCCCAACGTAAGGGAACAACTACTGTCGACAGTTGGCAACACTGCTTAACCTTATAAATTAAACATAAAAGCAATAAACATAACTTTAAATAATATCATAAATGTCAACTGTCAAAAGTTTTAGGAGATTTACCTGAACTGTCAAAATTTACAAAGAAAAGAAGAAACAAATGACGATCACATCACCTTTCAATTATTTCTGTACGGAGTTTTTGTCGTTATGTCTTGAACGATTCCTACACATTTTAATATTTATTAGGACATATCAAAAAAAAATGTTAGTTACAAAAGTTTTAGGGGATTTACCTGAACTGCCAGAATTTACTAAAAAAAAAAAGAAACAAATGACGATCGGAAACATAACAAACGAGCATCCAACTTTGTTGTTTTAAATGAAACACTCGGTATATTCTCTCGAATTAACGCTTGTCACACGTAACAACATTAGCGTTTTAATTTGAATTTGAAACGTCAGATGACGCTTGTAAAGTGACGGCTGTCAGCGTCAAGCCGTCAACAACCGGAAGTAACTCCAGTTGTACCATTTAAAAACAAAATTCGGCGCTGCCAACTCAAACAGTGATTTTTGACCGCTTTGTAGGATAATCAGTGGCAGTGTTGCCAACCACTGAGAGCCGCTTTTCTCTTACATTGGGACAAAAATTCCCTTTTTTTTTGGCGCTTTTAATTTGAAGCTATTTTTATGCATTTCTGTCGAGATTTCTCTTAAAATTTAAGTAATTCTGTCTTCAAAAGTTCCTGTTTTCACAAAAAAATTACCTTTTTGCAATTTTAAGGCATAAAAAGGGAATATTCCCACGAATTGGCAACACTGACTAGTGGCATAACAGAATTAATGTTGACTTGACTTAATCCCAGTGTTGCCAATGCGCGTGGGAATGTTTACGCCTTCAAATTGCAAAAAGGGAAATTTTTACGAGACAAAGGGAATTTTTGAGAATAAAATTTTAAGGCAAATTTTGACTAAAATAGCTTAAAATTGCTATTTGAGGGGAAAAACAAGCATAGCAGGGAATTTCAGTCCCAACGCGAGGAAACAACGACTGTCAATAGTTGGCAGCACTGCTTAACCCTACAAATTAAACATAAAAGCAATAAACTTAACCTTAAATAATATTAGAAATGTCAACCGTCAAAACCTCCACGTGGTTTATTAAAACAACAAATAAAATTTACAAAACACGAACCACATACGCACATGACAACAAAATATGTACGTACAGTGTTGCCAACCTGCTGAAAAAAATTTTCCCAGAAACGTAAGTGAATTTGGTCGCGTGGGACTTAGAAGTTTCTTTTTAAAACCCTGTACATATCCCCTTATTTTGTAGCTCGTAACGACATGATTAAGCAACAACAATTGTTAAGTGACAAATTTTGAGATACAACCAGTATTGCCAACTTTTCGATGAAATTTCCCCTTAGATATTAGTTAAAAAAAAACTTAATTAGTACTAAATGCCCCTACTTTGGAAGTCAAACTTAAAACTCATGAAAGACACTGCTATCAACTGTTGTGACACCACTGTCAACTGTCAGTCAGCTGTCAAATACTCAAATAAGACCGCGGTAAGGCAGGCAGCCAATATTTGCATATCTCAGAATGATTAAGGGCGAATTTAATTTAAATATTATAAATAAATATTTTTAATTTTGACTTTCCTTTCCGACTAGAAAATCGCTTTCATAAAAACTTACTTGTCAATTTGGGGAAAAATCCCTAAGTTGGCAACACTGGATGCAACGCATTTTTTTTTGTTTCTTGGTACTGACGGGCAATGTTGCCAATTCGTATGAATTTTCGCGTTTCGTGGGAATGTTTATGCCTTAAAATTGAAAAAAGTGAAGTTTCTTGAGAGAAAGGGAATTTTCGAAGCGAAAATAGATTAATGTAATAAAAGGGAATTTTTGCCCCAATTTGAGGGAATACTTGGGCAACACTACTGATTGATTAGTCAGAATATGAACGATTGTCGTCACGAGTTACGGAATAGGGGGATGGGTGGTAGACATAAACTCCATTCACTTTTATAACGAGTAACTAATTGTGATTTTCTTGTTCTTATGTTGTCTTACAAAAGCGATTGGTATTGCTTGTCGTCAATTGCAAAATGCAATTATCTAAATATGATTACGAAATGAACACAGACGCAGATGTAGGTATAATGCATTCAAGAAAATTTTGGAAAAGCACGGCGAAGGTAGCCAAAGATCCAAAATTGAAGCCAACATAACCTAAAAATAAAAGTCCCATTTACAAGATACGGGAACTCGAAGAAGTCAGGTTCCAACGGTAAAAGTTACTAAATCGTGTAATTTTAGTTACTCGTTACAAAAGTGAATGTACTTTATAAATGTTATTCTCCCCCCTCCTCCGTTTCCCTCCACCTCTCATTTTGTGCTAACTTTTCTCAGAAACTTCTTTTACTCACTGGTTCACCAATTTCTTTTTTATTGAATTTATCATTGCGTTTCTGTAAGCAATCAACTTAACCTCAAATAATATTATAAATGTCAACTGTCAAAAGTTTTAGGGGATTTACCTGAACTGTCAGAATTTACTAAAAAAAAAAAAGAAACAAATGACGACCACGACACCTTTCGATAATTTATGTAGGAGGTTTTTGTTTATATTTTGAATAGGAGATTTATCTGAACTGCCAGAATTTACTAAAAAAAAAGAAACACATGACGATCGGAAACCTAACAAATGAGCATCTAGCTTTGTTACTTTAAATGGAACACTCGGTATATTTTTTCGAATTAACGCTTGTCACACGTAACAAAATTAGCGTTTTAATTTGAATTTGAAACGTCAGATGACGCTTGTAAAGTGACGGCTGTCAGTATTAAAAGTTTTAGGGGATTTACCTGAACTGTCAGAATTTATTTAAAAAAAAAGAAACAAAAGAAGATCACGACACCTTTCAATTATTTCGAGGAGCAATAAACTTAACCTCAAATAATATTATAAATGTCAATTGTCAAAAGTTTTAGGGGATTACCTGAACTGTCAGAATTTACTAAAAAAAAAAAAAGAAGAAACAAAAGATCACGACGCCTTTCACTTATTTCCGTAAGCAATCAACTTAACCTTAAATAATATTATAAATGTCAGCTGTCAAAAATTTTAGGGGATTTACCTGAATTGTTAGAATTTACTAAAAAACAGAAGAAACAAAAGAAGATCACGACACCTTTCAATTATTTCTGTAAGCAATGAACTTAACCTTAAATAATGTTATAAATGTCAACTGTCAAAAGTTTTAGGGGATTTACCTGAACTGTCAGAATTTACTAAAAAAAGATCACGACACCTTTCAATTATTTCTGTGAGCAATAAACTTAACCTCAAATAATATTATAAATGTCAACTGTCAAAAATTTTAGGGGATTTACCTGAATTATTAGAATTTACTAAAAAAAAAAGAAGAAACAAAAGAAAATCACGACACCTTTCAATTATTTTTGTAAGCAATAAACTTAACCTTAAATAATATTATAAATGTCTGCTGTCAAAAATTTTAGGGGATTTACCTGAACTGTCAGAATTTACTAAAAAAAAAGAAGAAACAAAAGAAGATCACGACACCTTTCAATTATTTCTGTAAGCAATCAACTTAACCTTAAAAAAATATTTTAAATGTCAACTGTCAAAAGTTTTAGGGGATTTATCTGAACTGTCAGAATTTACTAAAAAAAAGAAGAAACAAAAGAAGTTCACGACACCTTTCAATTATTTCTGTAAGCAATGAACTTAACCTCAAATAATATTACAAATGTCAACTGTCAAAAGTTTTAAGGGATTTACCTGAACTTTCAGAATTTACTAAAAAAAAGAAGAAACAAAAGAAGATCACGACGCCTTTCAATTATATCTGTAAGCAATCAACTTAACCTTAAAAGATATTTTAAATGTCAACTGTCAAGAGTTTTAGGGGATTTCCATGAACTGTTAGAATTTATTTAAAAAAAGAAACAAAAGAAGGTCACGACACATTTCAATCATTTGTGTAAGTAATCAACTTAACCTCAAATAATTTTATAAATGTCAATGTCAAAAGTTTTAGGGGATTTACCTGAAATGTCAGAATCTACTAAAAAAAAGAAGAAACAAAAGAAGATCACGACACCTTTCAATTATTTCTGTAAGCAATCAACTTAACCTCAAATAATATTGTAAATGTCAACTGTCAAAAGTTTTAGGGGATTTACCTGAACTGAAAGAGAATAAAATTAAAATTAAAATTAAAAAAAAAATGGAATGCTACAAGTATTTGAGCATTTTAGAAAATTGAGTGCTAAAAAAGAAAAACGTACGCATACAGGGTGAATGACAATTGTTCGGCCAAAGAAAAACCACGATAAGGAACAATGTCCGAGAGTTTGGAAAAAATTCTATGTACAGTGGAATCCACTTATAATGAACTCGCTTAGAGTGGAAACTCTATTATAATGAACCATTTTCAAGGTCTCAGCCTAAATACTTGTAAAATCGAACTCGTTATAATAGACCCCCCGCCTAAGATTAGTTACTTTTTCCAACACAAATGGAGTTATTTGATGCTTCCCCGATATATGAAATAAATTGATACAAGCGACAAGAGACGAAATTAAAAAAAAAAAAGTATACAAGTCTTTACGCTACATTTTGCAATATTTGAGTAAATCGATCTCTGTCTGTTTGACATAAACGCGGCACGTCAGTGTCGGTCTGTCATCACTTTGACAATTATTTCGACTTGTAATTTCGAACGCAGCCAGCGAGACGTTTTGAGTGTGTGCCTTTTTAATTAAATTCCGCAATTGTACATAGTTGAAAGTGTCCTAATAAAGTACGAAACGTATAAATTTTTCACTTTTATGTGTGTAACTTTTCAATAAAAATTGTGATTTGTTTAATTTATATTTTTGATTCTCCTATAATAATGGTCTAACTCACTTGGCCCCATGAAGTCCATTACAAGCGGTTTCCACTGTACCTTAGTTTTCGAGAACAATGGTCAGTCGCCCTGTATATAAATATTACAATAAAAATAAAATGTAGTTGTAAAGCCTGGTTTTCTGCAGGAATGTTTTTTTGTATTTTCTTTATTTTAACCTAGATTTTTTTCTGCTTAATAAGTCATGCCGCAAAGCATTTTGGAAAGATTTTGAAATAATCGTTGCAAGTCGGTTTTGATTGAGATGGATTTCTCGTTGCTGAAGAGGCCCCAAATAGGGCCGAGCATCCTCTGGACAGCTGTTTCGGCTCTATTTGAGGCCTCTTCAGCACATAGGGCCGAAGCAGCTGCTCGAGATATCCATTTGAATCAAAACCGACTTGCAACAACTTTTTCTAGATTTTTTTTTGGTAGATAAGTCTGTATCTACCCTGATGGTAAACTATTAGCAAGTATTGTTTGATTTAGATATACTGTACGATAAAAAAAAAGATAATAATCTAGATGGATATTTTTAAATAAATTTTTAATTTAGTTTGAGATATTGGAACTCAATTGCGTGTGTGTTTATTGATGAATCAGTAAGTTAAAAAGTAGTTTCTAAAAATGATTAGCGATTGGGGGGGTGGGGTGGAGGGTGGAGACAGCCAAAAACTAAACATTTAGAAGTCTATTAATACTAAGCTTTATAAAATATCACCTCCGTCGTTACTCACTCTTCGACACTTCATTTCTCATGTAAAAATCACAAGTACCACTAGCATCATTAAATATAAGCCTAAAATATATTATATACTATGTTTATATATTTAGTTTCGCTTTGTTTCTCTCTCTTAATTACATTACTAGCCTTTCAGTTTTTATTCAGAACAAAACAAAAAAAAAAATAATAATAAATAGTGTGCAGTTTGCACCTGATTTCTACTTTCTAACAAAAAAAAACTAAACTTAAATCGGTTTCCCGGCAAAAACAGCCATAAAAATTGTTTCAGAAAACAAAAGAAGCGAGGAGTACCATCCTACCTTCGTAAAGGGTAAAGAATTACAAGAAACATTGGCATGTGAAACACTTCATAGGATTCAAAGAGACGGGGAAGTACATCAAAGGTCAAGACTCGTACAGCAATCTCTGGTAGTGCGGAAGAACCTCCCACGTCGGCAAGTGCAGGCCGAACTCCAGCATCACCAGCACGGCGAACTCTGCAGAAATCAACTCCTTCCGGTTCAGCCTGAAAACCGTCTCGCTGCGCTCCAGCAAGTTCTTGAGGTTCTCGCCCTTCACGTCATTCAGCTTCGCAGACAGCAACAGGCTAGCGGCTGCGCACAGCTTCCGGTTCTGCTTATTAATAAACCCACGAAGGATCAGCTTCTCGAAGTACACATAGGCTTGCGCAACCGTAAGCAAATCCGTACCACCTTCCAATTTGGAAATTTTTCTCATCTCTCTCTTCAAACTGGAACGATCAAAAGAACAACTCAAACATTTCACTTTCGAGCGTGGCGAAGCTTAACTCATTACCTTCTTAATTTGCTCAAGGTGAGCTGCACGTGTGGAAACTTCTCCCTAAATTTGTCGTTGATCTCCTTTTTTAGATCCGAGGGCCTCACGTAGTCTATAACGGACGTCATGTACGAAGTGAAAGTCAAGAGGGTCCGGTGTTTGCCCGCGATCAACTCGGGGTCGTCCAGAATGTTCGGGTGGTACGAGAGGGAGGATGAGGACTCTCTTTCTTCGACGAGGTCCGGTGGGGGTGAGGCCGTCACGACGTGCGCGGTTCCCCTCTGAGCCCCCTGGTCGTACGAGAAGCACCTGAAGATAAAAAGCGATTTTTCTTATGGCTGTTGCAAATGATTCGGTGCTTAACTCAGGGGGGCAAAGGAGAGGAAGGTCAAAAGCAGGAGGGATGCAAGCGACTGAATATTTTTAATACGGATTTCACATGAATCGATCAATAAAAATCGTGTCTTGAAATTTCCCGCTAGAATAGGAATTTCCCGCTAGAACGGGAATTTCCCGCACGTCTGGCAACACTATAATCGAGTGAAGTACGAAATTCTAACCTAAAAAAGCTAACCGACCGAGCGAGCAGTACTACCAACTCAACTAATTTTCAAACTTCCTATTTTTTTTGGAGATCAATTGTAAATAGCGAAATTCGCGCTCTTCTGTTTTTTTCATTCATTTTTGCGATCGTCATTTGTTTATCGCCTGTTTTAAATGTTACATTTCTATTTATGTTACTTATCTACGTTTACTGAAATTCAAAGCGCCTCTCGTTCGCGTTACGATCGTCATTTGTTTCTTTTGCTTCAATTTTTTTCAATTTCGATTGGACTTCTCAAGCTTTTTAAAACGGGAATTTCCTGCATGTCTGGCAACACTGTAATCAAGTGAAGCGCGAAATTCTAACCTAAAAAAGCTAACCGATTGAGCGAACAGTGTTGCCAATTCACTAATTTTCGAACTTCCTATTTTTTAGAGATAAATTGTAAATAATGATGAATATAAAAGTGAATTGGTGTTTAGAAGTGTGTCTTGGATAACGTCATATCAATATTAAATGTCGAAATCAAGTGTGACATGTTAAGGCGTTTTCATTTTTCTTTCGTCTCGATTAAGTCTCTTTATCGTCTAAAATATTTTCATTTATTTTGTTTCTGATTGTTTAATTTTTTTTTGTTTCTTTTTTTATTTTCAATAATTTCTTGCGTTTCTTTTTCTTTTGTAAAAATTGCGAATGTGTTTTGTTTTACTTTATCTCTTTCTTTTTTTTGCGATTTCGAGTTACCGTTCGTCATTTTTTTTTCCTGCTTTTGCTTTTGTTTACGTTTTTCTTTTCTCCCCATAAATGTGGCGACCGTCATTTGTTTCTTTTTATTTTTAATAATTTTTTTGTTTTCTTTTTCTTTCGTAAATATTGCGATTTTGTTTTGTTTTACTTTCTCCTTTTCTTTCAGTTTTTTTTTTTTTTGGAGTTTTAACTTTTCAATTGTGTTTCATGATTTTTTTTCCGTAAATGTTGCGACTGTCATTTGTTTGTTTTTTTCATTTTCAATAATTTTTTGCATTTCTTTTTCTTTTGTAAATATTGCGACTGTGTTTTGTTTTATTTTCCTATTTTCTTTCTTTGCGAATTTTGAGTTTCTCGATCGTCATTTTTTTCTGTTTTTGATTGTTTACGTTCTTCTTTTTTTGTTTCTTTTTTCCTAAACTGTCATTGTTTTTTTTTTATTTCGATAATTTTTTTTGCATTTCTTTTTCTTTTGTAAATATTGTGTTTTGTTTTACTTTCTCCTTTTCTTTTATTTGTAAATTTAATTAAAATTTGAATATGTTTTTTTAGTTATAATTGATGTTCAGAAACGTGAAAATGACAGACGTCAAAATAACAGACATAAGAAACGTCAAAATAACAGACGTAAGAAACGTCAAAATGACAAACGTAAGAAACGTCAAAATGACAGATGTAAGAAACATCAGAATGACAGACATCAAGAAACATCAAAATAACAGACGTAAGAAACGTCAGAATGACAGATGTCAAGAAACATCAAAATCATAGACGACAAGAAACATCAAAATCACAGACGTAAAAAACGTCAGAATGACAGACGTCAAGAAACGTCAACATGACAGACATCAAGAAACGTCAAAATAACAGATTTAAGAAATGTCAGAATGACAGACGACGAGAAACGTGGGGGCTCAATCGATTGTCATTTTTTTCCCCTGTTTTTGACTGTTTACATTTTTTCTTTCTTTGTTTCTCTTCTTCCCGTAAATGTTGCTCATGTCATTTGTTTCTTTCTCCTTTTTAATCTTCAATATTTTTTTTGTAAACACGGTTGTGTTTTGTTTTATTTTCTCCTTTTGTTTTCTTTGCGAATCCAAGTTACCATCACGATTTAAATATTTTTCTTTAAATTTTAATTTCACCACCGTGTTTCTCGATCATCATTTTTTTTTTCCTGTTTTTGATTGTTTCCGTTTTTCTTTCTTTGTTTCGTTTTCTTTGAGACTGTCATTTGTTTTTTTTTTTATTTTCAATATTTTTTTGCGTTTTCTTTTTCTTCCGTAAATATTTCGATCGTGTTTTGTTTTACTCTCTCTCTCTCTCTTTTTCTTTTCTTTCAATTTTTTTTTTGTTTTAATTTTTCAATTGTTTCCCGATCGTAATTTTTTTCCCGTTTTTGGTTGTCTACATTTTTGTTTCTTTGTTTCTTTTTTCCTCGTAAATGTTGCAATTGTCATTTGTTTTTTTTTCTTTCTCTTTTATTTGCAATAATTTTTTTCGTTTTCTTCTCTTTCGTAAATATTGCGATTGTGTTTTGTTTTACGTTCTCTTTTTCTTTTCTTTGCGAATTTCATTACGATTAGAATTTTTTTTAGTTTTAATTTTTCGAATGCGTTTCTTGATCGTCATCCCCCCCCCCCCGTTTTTTTGTTTGTTTACGTTTTTCTTTGTTTGTTTTTTCCCCGCAAATGTTGCGATTGTCATTTGTTTATTTTTTCCTTTTTTTTTATTTCCAATGTTTTTTCTTGTGTAAACATTGCGATTGTTATTTTTTCTTTTTCTTTTCGAATTTCGAGTTACCGTCACGACTTGAATATTTTTCTTCGAGACTTAATTTTTCGATTGCGTTTCTCGATCGTTATTTTTTTTTTTTTCCTGTTTTTGATTGTTTACATTTTTGTTTCTTTGTTTCTTTTCTTCCTCGTAAATGTTGCGACTGTCATTTGTTTTTTTACTCTCTCTTTTATTTTCAATAATTTTTTGCGTTTTCTTTTTCTTTTGTAAAGATTGCGATTGTATTTTGCTTCACTTTCCGTTTTTCTTTTTTTGTATATATATATTTTTTTGAGTTTTAATTTTTCGATTGTCTCTCGATCGTCATTTTTTTCTCTTGTTTTCTATTCTTTACAGTTTTCTTTCCTTGTTTTGTGAATATTTTGCACCAGAATAATTATATTAATTGAAAACTAGATCACACAATCACACGAATACGAATTTTAACGTACAGTTGGCAACATTGCGAAAAAAAAGAAGAGCGCCTGGGCTATCACGGTACATCCCCCAAATCATTTTATCGTTTCCACCCCTTTCTGCTTAAACTTCAAATTTGTGGTGACAAAAAAAATCGTATAATTAAGGCAGACTCGAAAGTATTTCATTAACTTAAAGCAAACTGGGTATTCCCCCAGACATGAAGAGGGCATACATTATTTGTAAAAAAAAACTCTTTTCAATTGTTTATACATAACTGAGGGTGAAGTTAGTTTTGAATGCAAAAAAATGAGTCGCCTTTTAATAATAAATAAATTAAGTTAATTGTATACTCAAGGATCTAGTTTTCTACAAAACGTTTTACAGTAATTTACTATTCGCTCAAGAAACTCTCTGTTTGATCGAGTGAACGTAATTTAATGGCATTGGAAGTTTCTAAATGAATAGGAAATTAGTTCAGGACATGTTAAACACTATAAGAAGTTTACTACCCACACCATAGAAAGAAAGCATAATAAATTTTTACCATTTGTAGTCTGGCTGCCAACTTATAACTTTTGTCCTGGAAAAATCCAACAAACGACATATAAAAAACAGACACCTAAACGCACACTGAAATAAAAAACAATAAGCAATGAGTTACAATCAAAGTATGTAGGCCCTTCGAAACAAACAGCCTACGAATCATCTACTACTACAGAAAGGCAACGGTCAAATAAATACCGAGCCACGAGGTGTTGTCTACGGCAGTTGTATCTGGTGGTGACATGCCCCGAGTCCAGCGAGTCCCCATCAGAGTTGAACCTTCGCTCACGAAACTCCTTCGCAGACCTGGTCGGAATCAACAAGTGCCCGTAGGAGATTTCCTGCGAAAGGCAAATGCAGCGATTCAATCAAATCTTTAGGGACCTATCCGTACCTGTCCGTCTTGGCCCTTTTCGATTCCCATCAAGGCAAACGGATCGAGGACATCACCGGCTGCCGAGAGTGGCCTGGGACCGGATGTGTTTCGCTTTCTGTTTCCTTCTTTCCTGACTTCGGGCCTACAAAAAGAATCATCCGCTCAACTCTGCGGGTATGCCACGAAACACCTGCGATACCTCGAATGCCTCAAGTTACGTGTGTATGGTATGACCGAGCAGATGAAGAACGGATTGTGTTTCGATGTCACCATGACCAGCCGCTCGTCTTTGAACTTATAATCTTTCGGATTGACGAATTTGATTTCGGTCTTGTCGTTCGCTTCCGGAATGATGGGTGGTGCGGGGCTTGTTCTTGATCGAACCACTGCAAACATGAAAAAGTAAAACTATTTGGCCCTTTGAAGACGATTTGAAAATTAAATTAAATTATTTAATGAAAACGCCAGGAGATTGTATTTTTTATTTTATTTATTTATTACATCGTGAGAAAACAATCATACTTAACAAGGAATTCATGAATTGATTAAATATTCGTTTGTGCTTTGTCTGGCTTGCCTTATCAGCGACACGATTGTGTTTTTATGTAATTGAAACAGCTGTCTTATCTCAGCCAAGATAAGGTTTATAAATATAAACAAATCCTCGAGAGCCACTACAGAAATGACGCAAATCCCTCGCTTGTGTTTTTTTTATTTTGAAGACGTGACATGGTCCACGAGATAAAATCGCTCAGCAAAGTATCTCCTTGTGTAATTCGAGAAGCGTGAGAGTTTATTTTATTTTTGGAATGATTATAAAGGCGATTAAAACAGAATTAAATTGTATCGGCCTCTTTCGAAACGGTAAAACGCTTCATTTTACCTGCAATCCATCTCTGAGATATTTTTTATTTCAATTAACCGACGTGAAGGTCGCATTCTGTAAACGATCAATTGTGCAATAATCCTTTCTCATGATAAACAAGTGATGTATTGGGCCTAACGGCCTTTCATCATTTCTGAGTGATAATTTTAATTGTTTAATTTAATTGTCACAGCACGCGGCAGCTAAGGAGGTCAAAAATAATTAATTTTTGGGCGAGTTTCCTTGGCCTTAAGTTTTTCTTTGTTTTAATTGTGTTTATCGTGTTCCACTTGCGAAGCGCTCTCATTTGAGTGGTCACACGACGTGGTTATCTTTTAGGCGAATCTTTTCGATCGCATAACGCGGCCGTTTTCGATTCCAAGATGGCGTCCGAGCGACGGTCGATTTGGATTCGCCGCGACGTCTCGTTTGATGTGCGACACGACGCGCTTAGCTTCCGAGCAAACCCTCTCGATCGCGGTCATTTTCAATTCCAAGATGGCGGCCATTTTAGATTCCAAGATGGCGGCCACTTTCGATTCCAAGATGGCGGCCATTTTCGATTTCAAAATGGCGTTCGGACTTGGACTCGTCGGATCGTTTCATTCGATAGGCGACACGACGTGATTATCTTTTCGATCGCATTACGCGGCCATTTTTGATTCCAAGATGGCGTCCGAGCGACGCGTCGACTTGGATACGTCGTGACGTTTCGTTTGATGTGCGACACGACGTACTTATCTTTTAAGCGAACCCTTTCGATCGCGGTCATTTTCGATTCCAAGATGGCGGCCATTTTTGATTCCAAGATGGCGGCCACTTTCGATTCCAAGATGGCGACCGGACGAGGGTCGACTGGGACTCGTCGGGTCGTTTTGTAATCATACTTTTCAAGTTGTTTTTGCTTTAAAATTTATCTTTCGATAATTTTTATTGTTTTTGTCAAGACTAATCCATTAAATTCTGTTTTAAATCGATTGTCTTTTGTTTTTATTATTGTTTTTTTTTAATTTGATTATTTTTCAATTATTATTATCTCGTTTTATTTGTTTTGTGACCATGCTTTTCAAAATGTTTTTGTTTTTAAAATTTATCATTCGATTCTTTTGTTTTTATTGTTTTCATCAAGGTTAATCCATTAAATTGTGTTTTAAATCGATTGTCTTTTGTTTTTATTATTGTTATCAATTTGATTATTTTTGAATTTTTATTATTTTGTTTTATGTTTTGTCGACATTTTTCTCGAATTCTTTTTCTTTTAAAATTTATAATTTGATTCTTTTGTTTTTATTGTTTTTGTCAAGGTAAATCCATTAAATTATGTTTTAAATCGATTGTCTTTTGTTTTTATTATTTTTTTCTTAATTTGATTATTTTTCAATTATTGTTATTATTTCGTTTTATTTGTTTTGTAACCATGCTTTTCAAATTGTTTTTGTTTTAATTTAAAATTCGATTCTTTTGTTTTTATTATTTTTTTTTTTTAATTTTATAATTTTTGAATTTTATTATTTTGTTTTGTTTTGTCGACATTTTTCTCAAATTGTTTCTCTTTTAAAATTTAGTATCGATTCTTTTGTTTTTATTATTTTTATCAAGGTTAATCCATTAAATTGTATTTTAAATCGATTGTCTTTTGTTTTTATTAAATATTTTTTTAAATTTTATTATTTTTCAATTATTATTGTTATTTCTTTTTATTTGTTTTGTAACCGTGCTTTTCAAATTGTTTTTGTTTTAAATTTTATCACTCGATTCTTTTGTTTTTATTATTATTGAATTAATTAATTAAAATTTATTATTTCGTATTTTTTGAGACATTTATTATTTCATTTTCTTTGCTTGACATAAAAAAACAAAAGACTACGATTTTATAACACAATTAAAAAAAAAAAAAACAATTTGACCTGAACGATGACAAAACAAAAGACAATCGATTTTTATAACGCAATTTAATAGATCGATAAATTAAAAAAAAGACAATTTTAAAAGAACGATGACAAAACAAAAGAACGTGACGTTTCGCCCTTATCTGTCAATGCGACAATTTTACAAGAACGATGACAAAACAAAGAGAAAAAAATAATTGAAAATTAACGAAATTTTAAAAGGTAATAATAAAAACAAAACACAATCGATTTTATAACACAAACAATGTTAAAAGAACGATGACAAAACAAAAGAAATAAAATAATAAAAATTGAAGAATAATGAATTTAAAAAAAAAACAAAAGACGATCGATCGATCGATCGATCTCGCAGAGTCTCTCGCCACCGAATAAAATAAACGATCGAATTTATGACAACTTCTAATTATTGATGATCATTTTCTGAAGGCGACGAACGAATGAACGAGGAAAAAAAAATTCGCCGATTTCGATAACCTAAGAGACCAGTAAATCTAAACCTAAATCAAAACAAAAACAAAAGACGATCGACCGACAGACCTCACGAAGACCCCCTTACGTAAATGTGCTCTTCAACTGTTCTAAAAAAAAGAGGGGAGGGGAGAGAAGTAAACAAGAGACAGAATTAAGATAAACTATTAATTATACTAATACATGGTGGTGTTTAAATTGCTGGGGACGTTTGAAAATCGCCGTGGGACGTGCCGATCACGTTCGTGAGAAATCGCTTAAGCACGTCAGTTTCTTCCGAGAACGTGAAACGCTTCATTTTACCTGCAATCCATCGCCGAGATTTTTCTTACTTTCATAAAAGGGGCAACTTGCAGAATTTCAAGGACGATTAAATTAGGAAATAAAAATCTGATTATTTACAGCAGTTTTTGAAAGAGCTGTTGCTTCAAAACCTCCCCCCGGAAGGCATTTTTGCTTAACGCTTAACATTTTAATATTTTTTGGAACACGAAAATGCTTTCGGGTTTTTTTTTTTATTTTCACGAGCAAAGCCAAACGAAGCAATGCATACGGCTCATGAAATAAAAGAAATGAAAGAACCACCCTGTACGTAACAAGCAGACAAAAGGAAACTCACCACCTATTGGCCCCAAACTCTCTGTGTTGCTACCATGAAGGTGCCTGTCAGTTTTTTTTTCCGCAAGCAAAATCCAAGAATTTGTGTGTATATATGGGCCGCCCTGTATATAACAAGCAAACAAAAAACAAAAGTAAACTCACCACCGATTGGCCCCAAACTCTCTGTGCTGCTACCATGGAGGTGCCTGTCAGTTTCGCTGCTGACCGACACTTGGTGTACCAACTTCCTTCGAAAATTGGGCACCGCCTTCCGATCAAAACTGCCAACTTCCCTGAAATACAAACGATTTGGATTCGGTTCGAAACTAGATCACGCCTTACCGTTCGCGTTGTTTACTCCCGGCGTCTTCCTGATTCGACTTAATCGGAGTAATAACATTCTCCGAATCCGAGCTCAGGGAATGAACATCGACGTTGCACACCTGGAATTTCTTTTTCATCGAGTGGTCGGTCCTCGCTTGCTCGGATTCATTGAGGCAGTCGGATTCCTCGATGAGGGTCTCGTTTGGCTTGTAGTAAACGGCCGAGGCCGACTCGTTCTTTATAATCGCTCCGTTTCTGGGCAGGAGCGAGAGCCTGGTGTCGCGGTAGCTTCCGTCCAGGGAGATATTCGAGAGGAATGTGATTGCTGCGATGCGCCTACGTGAACGGTCCCTCTTCAAGGAATTTGCCATTAGGTTATTGCTGCTTTTGGGGTGGTGAAACTGAAATGAACTGATTAGCGCCGCTTTTTGTTGTTGTGTCACAGAAGGGGACGAGGTATAGTCCTTTTGAAGCGGAAAGTCGAGCGGATCAAAGCGGCCTCGTGAGACGATCTCGCAGGTAAACGTGAGGAATCGAAGGGATCCGACATTTTAACGGCTGTAATTCACACGATCGAAATAATTTAAACCAGTTCGGAGCTATAAACGCACGCACACAAAACCACTCTCAACACACACACTACTGACCGATAATAATATAACTCTGACAGCTCTTGACGTTTGACCAATTTGACGTTTGCCTCAGGGGATAGCGCAGCGCTACCAACAGTCGCTGAGACGAAATTTTAATTAATCGTTGTCAGTGTATAAAAGTTGTGGATTTCCAGAAATTTGATGTTTTTAAGGAATTCACTAGTATTATGAGTCGGTAATATTACGGTTTTATCTTACGATGAATTTCCAAAGTTACCGGTAAGGTAACTTTCATTCGTTACCGACATTTTCTTAAGGTTACCTACGTTGGCAACATAATAAGGAAAAACCTGTAATTTTTCAAGGTTAAACAATATCCTTTCTAATTTGAAAAAGAAAAAACAAATGAAAGACCATACTGATATATTATAAAAAAACAGAAAACGCAAGTGACAGTCAAAATTCAAAGAAAACAAGAACAAATGACGACCGACAAACAAGGAAGAAAAACAAACAACCGTTTTTGAAGACGTAATTTTAGTAATACAACTTAGAGTTACTGCAAAAACAAAAGACGATCGCCAGATAAACAAAAAGCAGAAGCCATTTGAAACGAAAACGCAAGTGACAGTCAAACATTTAAAGAAAACAAAAACAAATGACGACGCGCAAACATGGAAGAAAAACAAACAACCGTTAATGGAGACGTAATTTTTGTAAAACCGCTCAGTGTTGCTGCAAAAAAAAGACGATCGCCAAACAAATAAAGAAAATATGAAATGAAAACGCAAGTGACAGTCAAACAAAAATGACGATCGACAAAAGAGAAGAAAAACAAACAACCGTTAATGGAGAAATCAAAGAAAGCAAAAACAAATGACGACCCGCAAACAAAGGAGAAAAACAAACGACCGTTAATAGAGACGTAATTTTACTAATACCCCTAAGTATCACTCCAAGAACAAAAGACGATCGCCAGGTAAATAAAAAACAGAAACCATCTGAAATGAAAACGCAAGTGACTGTCGTCAATAATCAAAGAAAACAAAAACAAATGACGATCGACAAAAAAGAAGAAAAACAAACTACAGTTAATGGAGTGTTAATTTTACTAATACCCCTAAGTGTCACTGCAAGAACAAAAGACGATCGCCAGGTAAATCAAAAACAGTAACCATTTGAAATGAAAACGCAAGTGTCTGTCAACAATCAAAGAAAACAAAAACAAATGACGACCCGCAAACAAAGGAGAAAAACAAACAACCGTTAATGGAGACGTAATTTTAGCAATACCCCTTAGTGTTACTGCAAGAACGAAAGACGATCGCCAGGTAAATTAATAAAAAAACAGAAAACATTTGAAATGAAAGCGCAAGTGACAGTAAAACGTTAAAACAAAACAAAAACGAATGACGACCGGCAAACAAGGAAGAAAAACAAACAATTGTAAATGGAGACGTAATTTTTGTAAAACCCCTCAATGTTGCTGCAAAAAAAGACGATCGCCAGGCAAATAAAAAAAAAAAACGGAAACCATTTGAGATCGAAAGGCGAACAGAAAACGCAAGTGGCAGTCAACGTTGCAAGAAAACGAAAGCAAACGATAAAAAAACAATGAAGAAAAACAAGCAACCATCGTTGCTTTGTTACGTAGATGCCAACGTGACTTTGTTTGACGTTTCTCAATCTGACGTTTCTTGACGTCCATCATTCTGACATTTCTTATTGGAATGAAGTTAGCAACATGGGGAAGTTAGTAGATATCCCCAGATTTTGTTGACAGTTCATTGCTGTGCGTTGCTTTTCGTTCTAACCTTCATGTGATAGATGTAAGTATTGATTTCAAGGTCAAGGAAAACAGTGTAGGATTAGGAAAATCAATTTCGCTCGACGTGGCATTTGGCCCGTATCTGTCAATGTGACATTGCTTGACGTTTCCTGACTTTAATCAGTCTGACCAGAGTTGCCAACTTTATCAAATGTATTGTCGCCAACATTTCAGAATAAAATCGCCCAATGCGTACATTTTATATGGAAGATAAAAATTTTTAGTCGCCAAATTCAAAAGTAAGAATCGCCCACTAACGCATTTTAAATAGACAAAAGAAAATTTTTGGTCGCCAAGTTTTACTTAAAAAACGCCCAAACGGCGATAAATCGCCCTCATTGGCAACCCTGAGTCTGACGTTTCTTATTAAAATGAAGTTAGTAACATGGAGAGATCTGGGGAAGTTACTAGATATCTCCAGATTATGTTGACAGTTCATTGCTGTGCGTTGCTTTTCGTTCTAACCTTCATGTGATAGATGTAAGTATTGATATCAAGCTCAAGGAAAGCAGTGTAGGATCACGACAATCAATTTCGATCAACGTGACGTTTTACCCGTATCTGTCAATGTGACATTACTTACGTCCATCATTTTGACGTTTATTCGTAGAGAAATCCTGACTAGTTTGCAACCGTTTTACATCTAACGAAACTGATCATTACTTTGATGGGCGACTGATGCAAACTAGTTCCTCTATTATTGACGTTTCTTGTCATGTATCATCGTGACATGATTTTGATGGTCGCTAAGCAACGTGTGAGCCTCCACTCTAGTATACCTGTACACTTTTTTAAAATGTTTATTAATTCTGATTAACTTTACAATTTACATAACGACTTTCTGCATACAAGATGTCCTCCCAAATCCAACGACATAACCTCTACTCCGTTTCCGCGCCATCGTGCTGTCTGCACGCGTCTGTTACTCAGGCGTACCAACTTTCAAAACTTGCATTTTCTTAAAATTAAAATCCCCTGTCTTAAGCTAGGGTTTCATAGCGATATTGTAAACGGCCGCAAATCAGCGATGAATGATGTCACAAAAACATGCTGAGAACGTTGATTAAACGATTTTATTGTCTGCTACTGTACATTTGGTTTGTTAGAAAGCGTCACATATGAGAATGCAAGAGGTTCTTTTGAACGTTCGAAATTCTCTTTGACGTTTCGCCAGTGACATCGCTTGACATTTGTCATTCTGACGTTTCTTGTCGTGAAGTCATGGTGACATTATTGATGGTCGGTAAGCAACATGTGAGGCCCTCACTTTATGTCTCTAATGTTTCTTTTTAAGTGAAAAAGAAAACAAGTTTATGTCGATTCATGGCATTTTTAATTTATTTCTGAATCTGACAGCATATTTTAGGGATTTTCTATGTTGTTAAGTTCGCAACGGCCCTTTCTAAAACCTTCAGTGACACCTGTGCATCGGGGTTTCATCAATCAAATCAGAAATAACACTAAAAAGAAGCACAGGAGTAGAGTGGGTTGCCTATTTTCGATCCTTAAGGCGTCACAACTAGTACACCATTTAATTCTTTTGAAAATTAGTTTCTGAACTAACTTTTGCAAGAATTAATAAAGAAAATAATTGCTACTACACCTTATTTAAGTGAGTTTTGACTGAACTATAAAAACGCTACATGCATTTCAAAAATTAATTTATTTACGCACCACAATCAAGGTTTGATTAATTAAAAATAAAGGCCGAAGGATACCGCAGTTCTTTCAACTTCACCCACTTACAACTGAGGTTTGCGTTGGCCACCTCTTCGACTATTCGTTTCCCTAGCGGACTGGATTTTTCGATAGTTACGTCATCGTAATCCATGGTCACCCCTTTCTGGGACAGCCACCTGAAACAACTCTTGTAATGCATATAGAAATATAAAAATAAAACAACATGCCTTTCCATTCCGTTCCAGGCGATCATAACTCCGTTGTCCGTGCAGTATTTCCTCGGGGGCCTCACTAGTTCATACCCCAGTTCATCACACACCAGCTGCAGCGCTTTTATAATAAAGTTATTCGAAGCCACACCCCCAGACACAACCTAAAGGTCATCGAGGATGTACACGATGGCGTGTCATGCGAAGCACCTTCACTTACCAGCGTTTGTTTATCCTGAGGTATCAGTCCTTTTAGCTCTGCGTATTGCATGCCTCTTTGTACGCTATGGCACAAGTGTTTGGCGGTGACCAACAGGAACCCGGCACATAAATCGTAGACTCCGCTGATCACCCCATCCGGCGGTACATCTACACAAGCAACGTACAATTTTTTTCTACCCCATCACGCTTTATTCATTCGTACTTTCGTTTTCCTCTTCTTTCACCAAGTGCCGGTGCACTTGGTTTTTGATGCCCGATATACTGAAGTTGCAATCGTGACACTGTGACAGGGGTATAGTGAATTGATAGTGCAGCGGGTCATTTGCTTTGGCAGCCGCCGATTCGATGGCCTGACCCCCTGGGAGCTCGGCGAATTCCGGTAAGTTCTTCAGCTTCATTCTTCTGGCCATCTAAAATGACGCTGGGGAATTTTGGATGATTTTACTAGGTAGGCAAAGGTTGAACCTTATCGAATGCTTCTCCAGGCGCATCATCCAAGCTATCGCCCATCAAGAAGAAGTCGTCAATATCCCGGGCTATCGCCAGCAAACAATGTCCGCCGCTGATGAGCAAGACCAAGAACGGGAAAGGCACGTCGTAGAGCATCCTGGCGGTGAGCGCGTGCGCCTCCATGTGATGGATCGGGATAAGCGGCTTGTGGTATTTTCTGCACAGGTGTTTTGCATATTTTGTGCCAATCTCCAAGGACATCGGCAAGCCTTACGCACACATTAAATTAAGAATTTCTTTTAGGGGTGACGTGAAGAAAACAAATACCTGGTTTTACGGTGACTGCAATGGCGTCCAGTTGATTAAAATGCATATTCGCGTTTGCTATCGCTGTATTCACGACTGAGACTATGTTCTTGCGGTGCAGGTTTTGAGCTATCGGAGGTATGATTCCACCGTTACTGGAAAGGATAGGACTTTGTGAAATGGCTTGCGCCCAATTAGCTTACCATACTTTAAGTGAGTTTGCTGCTGTGAGCTTAACGCTTCGCCTAGTACGTTGCCTTCTTCGTCCACCACCGCGCACCCCGTGTCGTCGCAGGAGGTTTCTATTCCCAAGACGTACTGCTTGGATCTTACCCCGGAAATTGCCCTCTGAATTCGACCCAAATCGATGTTGCTGCTACGTTTAAGGTTTGCCGTCTTCGAAACGTGTTTAAACCACATTTTTTTTTTCAAATTTTCGCCCGACGAAAAATTTACCGCACCATTCACTGTCAAATCGCAGTAGCGTCAATGTTGCCAACTGCTCGGAATGACATATCGCTGTTACTCGGAAACAAGAGTCGTTACCAAAACTTGAAAAAGTCGTTAAATGTCGCTACTTCTTCACTTAAATAATCAAAATTCACAAATAAATGACGGTTTTTAGTTATTTCTTTACGCCGTGCATTCAATTAAATTCCTAACTAAAGTAGACCATGACTTCAGTGTATTTTCCCCTAAACGTTAGTAACACTGACAGCTGTCCAATTAATTGTTCGTGCTTACATAACCTCCCAGCACTTGGTAAATGCGTTAGTGCATTCAAGATGAAGGACAAAATTTTAAGCGTTAATGTTGTTTTGAATTGAAGTAATTGAGTGTTTCTTTGAATTTTGAGTTTAGATGTTTTTCTTATGTGATGTCATGATTTGACATGTGACACTGACAGTTATTGACAACTGTCCCTCATTCTTGTATTGAGCGTCGCCAACTTTGTGCAAATCAAGAGGCAAGTACGCCGCAATCTAAATTTCCATTTTATTAACGCAAAGCAAACGTTTACAATAAATCTAAGCGTTTACAAATGAGAATATGACGCAATAAATCGGAAACCGTGTGAAGTACAGCTGAAATTAATAAAAACGGAAAATGTCAAAAGAAATTGACAGGTTTTTTCAGTTTTTTTCATAGTGTGAACATGATTTTTTAGAAATAGGTTAGAATTATTTGACGATGTGTCAATTTATACATAAATAGGTTATATTTTTTCGTAAGTATGTACTTGTCAAGTAGACAATTCTTTTTCTTTTAATTTCAGCTCTAACCAAGAAGACAGACCTGTCAAAAAAAGTGATCCAACACATTGACATTTAATGACGTTTTGATTATATTTACATACTGAGCACCAGCCTTGCCGTTTTGGATGTTAAACTAAGGCCCGGTTTATTCACTTCCAATTAACTTTAACTTCCGATTTATTGCCATAGGAACAATTGAACAAATAATTGTTACTATGGAAATAAATGGAAAGTTAAAAAGGCCTAAATGTCATGTTACAAATGAAATGTGACACAATATGATGACAGCTTCAAAAATATACAACTGTGACAGATCGAAAGCCAATTTACAATACAAAGAAAGACTGAGTCAGTTTTGTGAGCGCAAATTTACGACATGATTTTCGTATCCCGTTACAACCTATATATACAGTCACTGTTGAACATTAAATATTACGACATGGCATTCGTATTCCGTTACAACCTATATGTACAGTCACTGTTGAGCATTAAAAATCCGCAGAGATATATTTGAAGTCGGAGATTTATATTTTGTGGTTAAAATCCATAGAACTACGGATAAATCCCTAGGGTTGGCAACACTGTAAAAACTGAAAGTAACTGAAATCCCTCGGGGTAACTACAGTAACCTCTTCCAACGTAAAGAAAATCCCTTAAATATAAAAAATTTAAAAAAACAAAACAAAAGACGGTCGCTTTTACAGTAAATTAGCGATAAATTAAAAAAAAAGGCAATTTCAATACAAACATAGCCAAATAAATAAGTATGAAAACAAAAGACAATCGAGATTACACCACACTTTAATAGATTAATAAATTAAAAGAAAGTAAATAAATATGTAAGAAGAATGATGTGATGAGAATGCAAAGAAAATGAAATAATAGAAATTAAAAAAAAAATAAATAAATAAATAATAAAATTCAAGAGACAATAAAAACAAAAGAATCGATTTACAGGAAAATTCAATAGGTTAACAAATGTGTTGTTTCGTGAAAGATCACAAAACAAAAGAAAACAATGAACAACATTTAGAGAATATACAGGGTGTCTCCTAAGTACGGTCCGTAACTTCAGGGTGTAATTACAGACCGTACTTAGAAAACACCCTGTATAACAATATTAAAAAAAAGATAAACAAGCTACAAAAAAAATTTCGGGGGTTGTTGAATGTCTTTTTATTACAACAAAAAAGCTTCCATTTTACAAAACAATACGAATAATCAAATTTAAAAATTAATGAAAACAAAAGACAATCAATTTGACAACACAATTTAATAAATTGATTTTCTTTTAAATAAAGAGAACGACGAGAAAACAACGAAAATGAATTTTAAAAATTAAGGAGAAAAACGTAAAATGTTAAAAATACGTAAAGTTAAAGAAAGCAGAAAAACAAATGACGGTTGTAAATTAATGATAAGCTTTAAAATTAAATAATTTGAAACAAAATTAATCAAATTCAAAAAGATGATGAAAGAACGGAATTTTTTAAAACGCGAAATAATAAAATTTAACAAACAAAAAAAAAAAAACAAAAGAAACGATATTGATGTAAAAATTCAGTAGATCAATAAATTTACACACAAAACAAATGTAAGAAGCGGATTGGGGTACGACTGGGCGTGAGTTGGCGGACCTGGGGAAACATTCTGTTGGCGACACTGTGGACGGGGAAAGACGGAACGGCGGTGATGGCAGAAGGAGTGCGACGTTGCCAATAAATTATTTTTGCCGTTTTGAAGTTTCATTAAAAACTTAGGATAACACAAAGGAAAGAAATGGTTCTTTTTTTTTAATAAATAATAAAAACAAAAAACACAACGAAGCAGAATTGAATTAACTAAAACGAACGAGAAAAAACTTTCGTCGTATTTCAATAGATGGCGCTGTGGATGTCTCATAACAACGCAAGTCGATTTTTTTGAACCATCCAAATTAAAATACATTCGGTTGGCGACACTGCGGACGGGGAAGGATGGAACGGCGGCGATGGCGGGGGGAGTGCGACGTTGCCAATAAATTATTTTTGCCGTTTTGATGTTTCATTAAAAACTTAGGATAACACAAAGGAAAGAAATGGTTTTCTTTTGTTTTAAATAAATAATAAAAACAAAAGACAACGAAGCAGAATTGAATTAACTAAAACGAACGAGAAAAGACTTTCGTCATATTTCAATAGATGGCGCTGTTGAATGTCTCATAACAACGCAAGTCGATTTTTTTGAACCATCCAAATTAAAACACATTCGGTTGGCGACACTGCGGACGGGGAAGGATGGAACGGCGGCGATGGCGGGGGGAGTGCGACGTTGGCAATAAATTATTTTTGCCGTTTTGAAGTTTCATTAAAAACTTAGGATAACACAAAGGAAAGAAATGGTTTCTTTTTTTTAAATAAATAATAAAAACAAAAGACACAACGAAGCAGAATTGAATTAACTAAAACGAACGAGAAAAAACTTTCGTCATATTTCAATAGATGGCGCTTTTGATGTCTCATAACATCGCAAGTCGATTTTTTTGAACCATCCAAATTAAAATACATTCGGTTGGCGACACTGCGGACGGGGAAGGACGGAACGGCGGTGATGGGGGGGGGGGAGTGCGACGTTGCCAATAAATTATTTTTGCCGTTTTGAAGTTTCATTAAAAACTTAGGATAACACAAAGGAAAGAAATGGTTTTTTTTTGTTTTAAATAAATAATAAAAACAAAAGACACAACGAAGCAGAATTGAATTAACTAAAACGAACGAGAAAAAACTTTCGTCATATTTCAATAGATGGCGCTGTTAATGTCTCATAACATCGCAAGTCGATTTTTTTGAACCATCCAAATTAAAATACATTCGGTTGGCGACACTGCGGACGGGAAGGACGGAACGGCGGTGATGGGGGGGGGGGAGTGCGACGTTGCCAGTAAATTATTTTTGCCGTTTTGAAGTTTCATTAAAAACTTAAGATAACACAAAGGAAAGAAATGGTTCTTTTTTTTAAATAAATAATAAAAACAAAAAATACAACGAAGCAGAATTGAATTAACTAAAACGAACGAGAAAAAACTTTCGTCATATTTCAATAGATGGCGCTGTTGATGTCTCATAACGACGCAAGTCGATTTTTTTGGAACCATCCAAATTAAAATAACACTAATAAAAATAAAAAAGACAATTATTTTTACAACAATTAATATTCTTTATTTTTTAATAAAAAGAACGATGAGAACGCAAAGAAAATGAAATAATAGAATTAAAAAAAAAATACGAAACCACAAACTTTTAAAAACAATAAAAACAAAAGACGATCGAGTTTACAGCATGATTAAGCAGATTTGTTTTTCTCTATTTTTTATTCGATTCCTCTTTATTTTTTCTTCAATTGCTTTTCGTTTTCTTTTTCTGCTCATTATATATATATTTGGAAAAATTGTTGCTTTTTCCTCCAATATGTTGGCAACACATTCAAAAATTACCGGTAACAAATGAATGTTACCTTACCGGTAACACTGGAAATGTACCGTAAGGTAGCGTTAGGTAAAGTTACCGATTCACGACACTACTTTAAACTTGTACAAACCGTCGGAAGTTGCATCAGACAAATGGCACTAAGCACATAAAAAATTTTGAGGTTGACAGAAGATCCGCCAAAACCTGCGCATGTGCAAAGAAAATCGGTTCAGCGCGGGACGCCGAGTGTGGCTTCTGGCATTCTGGACGTAAGTTGGTAACGAAGTAGTCGATGTTTATTATCCTGCGCGAAGATCGCTGATTATTTTATGAAAAAACTTACCACGATATTAAATCGATCATAAAATCACTAAATTTCAATGGGGAATTAGATCTAGTGATGAAATCCATAGATTGGCAACAGTGTATGAATGTTGCGCTGTGTTGCGAATGGACATTTGACAAGTGAATGATCGACTAAAGAATTTAGTGTCTCTTATTGTTTTTTGTATTAATTTTTTTAATTATTTAATATGTACGATAAAGCTTGCTTCTCCTGCATTTGTTTTCTGATATGTACTTCGATGGTTTCTTAAATTAAAATTTCGTGTGGCAACACTGATTTCGTTTGAACCGGCGGCGAACCGAGATTAAAAAGAAAACATAATTAAAACAATTTTATTTTACATTAATTCATGGAGACAGAAGTAAAACCGTAGACATCAGATATATAGAAAAGAAACACAAGTACCAATGACTGATCTATATGTGAAACCATGGACGTATTGGTGCGGAATTTTCGTTCGTTCGCCAAAAGACTTTCACAAGAAATCCAAACGTTTCCTTCGTTGAAAGTTTGTTGTACTGTTCATTTCTTTGATTTTCTTTTTGTTTTCTGTTCATAAACAACAAGTATCTCAGATGAATATAATTTTTTTTTAATAATCACCGGGCGACATCTGTTGGCGACAATAAAGATTGTTTTACTGAATTTTGTTTCTTCAATTAAAATATCGCGTGAAAGACTACTGGCAACACTGATTTCGTTTAAACCGGTGACGAACCGTGATTAAAAAAAAAGCATAATTAAAAAAGTTTTATTTTACATTAATTCATGGAGGCAGAAGTAAAATCATAGACATTAGATATAAAGAGAAGAGTCACAAAGACGCGTGACTGGTCTATATGTGAAACCATGGACGTATCGGCACGGATTTTTCGTTCGTCCACATTTTCAATCGTAATACTTGAGACCTATCTCGCATCCGCATCCGACGGCGACTTTCCTCGACTCGTGAGACCACTCGGTCGAGTTGAAACGCCTGCTGAAGAGCGAAACCTGTGTGGTTTTCGTGTGACAGTTTTTGTAGAAGTGGTGGTGGGCGTGCGACGTGTGCAGAATACAAAACTGAAAACATTTGTTTTTTTTGTTATACAAAGACGGCCACAATTAATGTTTGCAAACGTCATTCAGCAGGGTCGCCAAAAGACTTTCACAAGAAGCCCGAGCGTTGATGATTGTTGTATTGTTTATTTCTTTGATTTTCTTGTTGTTTTTTGTTGACAAACAACAAGTATGTCAGAAGAATATTTTCTTTTAAATAATCGCTGGCGTAATAGGCGACATCTATTGGCGAGAATAGTAAGTTTGTACATTGGAAAAGCAGTTCTCTGTAATTTAGCTCGCGCTTTTTTTCTAAATTTAATTATACAGGGTGATGTGAGTTTATTGTCAGACGCGCGACTTACTTCCACTGGTAAACTCCGAGTCGAATATCGCATCAAAATATCATCCAATAGAAAATCGGAGAACTCGATTCCGCTCTGCTTGCACACGTAGTTCTCAAGGACGGACGGCTTGTACTTCGTCACCTCGTTCCCAAGTTCCCGCCTAACTTTGAAGACCTGGCATAGTACCAGTTTCTAAAACGGAACAAAAAAATTGGTGAAAACCTGAGGAAAACCCAGGCGAATCCTCACCGGTCTTCGATTGTCTCTGCTACCCTCATCTAGGCTCCTGTCTGAGAGAGAAAGTAGATCTCCGCCAGCACTATCATCATCATCGGTGTCTTCGTAATACGAATTTTCTTCTGAATCGTCATCGTCTGCAAAACGCGCTTTGCTTTGCAGGATGTTCCAGAGTTCTCTGTCGGCGGAGATTTCTCGTTCGGACAAAATTTCTTGTTGGGCGCTCAGAGGTTCCAACGTTATCAATACGGAAAGCAATAAACAGAGGAAGTGCTGAAAAATAAAATACTCCATGTCTGAGGGTGATCTTCTTTAACAGTGAAGAAATCTACATTATCGCGATTTTTTTTAATAGTGAAGAAATCTACATTATCGACATTGGCAACCTCTTAAATTTCGACCAATCAGTATTTCGGTACAACGTACTGATTGGTCAAAATCACTTAACGATTATCGATATTTAACGATGAGTTACAGAACATAGGAAGGGGGGGTTAATTATATTTTCAAGAGATGCGTTTGCGATGAAGACTTCCAGTTACTTACTCTGTAAATCCCCATTTTAGAGCGTGTTCCAAACGAGGCCTGCACTGAAACTGTTGTAAACTTGTAATTGCATTGGACGTTTATATACTCCAATATACAAAACAAATATTGTACGTCGAGTTTAGGCGAAATCCGGAGCTTTCACGGCGGTCCCCTTTTTTCGGGCCGGGCCACGCGCCCGACGCTAAACGCGAGGAGGAAGGACGCGGACGGCCCCGGCAAAACTCGCCTGGTCCGCTGGCGTTTATTGATTTAATTAATTGTTGTTAACAAACGGCAGATAAACTCTTTTTCCTTTGGCAGGTGATTAATGTGAATTGCGTGTAGTATTTACCGAACATTCCATTATCAGTTAAATACCATTTGCGTGGATGCACTCGAGCAAATAAAGTATGGCGAAATAATAAATAAAGTTTTGCCCTAAATTAATGTGTTTTGTTGAATGGCGATTAGACAAAATTTTCTTTTCTTTTCATATTAAAATTACTAGAGATTGTTTTTTTTTATTTAATAAAAAGAGCGATTTAAATTGCCCGCCAAAAGCGCGCAAAGGCATTGATTGGTTGTTGAACGCTTAATTTTTCACAATCCTTCAATTTGAATTAAGAAGAAATATACGTCTTTCATAATTTATGTGACAGTTTCCGTCAATTTTAAAACCGCAACCGGTTGGAACCGCGTCACAACTGCTTCTACTGCTAAGTGGCTTCCGGTGGGAACCGTGTCACGACTGCTTCTACTGTCAAGTGGCTTCAGCTGGGAACCTCGTCACGACTGTTTGTATTGGCAAGTGGCTTCCGGTTGGAACCGCGTCACAATTGTTTTTACTGCCTTGGCATAATTTATGTGACAGTTTCCGTCAATTTTAAAACCGCAATCGGTTGGAACCGCGTCACAACTGCTTCTACTGTTAAGTGGCTTCCGGTGGGAACCGTGTCACGACTGCTTCTACTGTCAAGTGGCTTCAGGTGGGAACCTCGTCACGACTGTTTGTATTGGCAAGTGGCTTCCGGTTGGAACCGCGTCACAATTGTTTTACTGCCTTGGCATAATTTATGTGACAGTTTCCGTCAATTTTAAAACCGCAATCGGTTGGAACCGCGTCACAACTGCTTCTACTGTTAAGTGGCTTCCGGTGGGATCCGTGTCACGACTGCTTCTACTGTCAAGTGGCTTCAGCTGGGAACCTCGTCACGACTGTTTGTATTGGCAAGTGGCTTCCGGTTGAAACCGCGTCACAATTGTTTTTACTGCCTTGGTATAATTTATGTGACAGTTTCCGTCAATTTTAAAACCGCAACCGGTTGGAACCGCGTCACAACTGCTTCTACTGTTAAGTGGCTTCCGGCGGGAACCGTGTCACGACTGCTTCTACTGTCAAGTGGCTTCAGATGGGAACCTCGTCACGACTGTTTGTATTGGCAAGTGGCTTCCGGTTGGAACCGCGTCAAAATTGTTCTTACTGCCTTGGCATAATTTATGTGACAGTTTCCGTCAATTTTAAAACCGTAATAAATTTAATTGAAGTCGGTTTATTAATCTACTGAATCGATTGTCTTTTGTTTTTATTGTTTTTTAAATTTCATTATTTATAAAAATATCTATTGTTTAATTTATTGGATTATGTTGTAAAATAGAGTGTCTTTTGTTTTTATTTTTTAATTTGATTGATTTTGAATTTTTATTATTTTCTCTTCTTCGTTTTGTCTTCTTCCTTTTCAAGCTGTTCTTTCTTTATCTACCAAATTAATCTGTTAAATCGACCTTCTTTTGTTTTTTAACTTATGAATTTTTAAAACTATTTTTTTTTGTTTTTTCTTAATTTATTTCCTAATTTAGTAACAAATTTCATTTTTTCCTTGCAAATATTTTTTAAATTTATTAATCTACCGAATTGTACAGCAAAATCGATTGTCTTTTATTTTTATTATTTTTTTAATTTAATTATTTTTGAATCTTTATTATTTTGTTTTCTTTGTTTCGTCACCGTTCATTTGAAATTATTATTATTATTATTATTATTTTCAATCTCCTATTAATCTACTAAATTGTGCTGTAAGATCGATTGTCTTTTGTTTTTATTGTTTTTTAAATTTAATTAATTAAAAAAATTGATTATTTAATTTTCTTTGGTTTCTCATTGTTTTTATTTATTTATTTTTTAATTTATTGAATTGTGTAGTAAAACAGAGTGTTTTATTTATTTTTTTAATTTGATTGTGTTTGATTTTTATTATTTTGTTTTCTTTGTGCTGTAAGATCGATCGTCTTTTGTTTTTATTGTTGGAAAAAAATCATTTCGTACTTCTTAAAAATTCTCTTTTTCCATTCTTTTGCTTTCCCATCGTTTTTGTTTTAATCATTAAAATTTGCGTTACGCTGTTATATTGACCGTTTTTTGTTTCCCTTTCCTCTAATATTTATTTCTTAAATCAAGTAACAAATTTTATTTTTTTCTTGAAAGTAGTTCTTTTCTAAATTTATTAATCTACTGAATTGCGCAGTAAAATCGCTTGTCTTTTGTTTTTATTGTTTCTTTAAATTTCATTGTTTAAAAAAATTCTATTATTAAATTTTCTTTGGTTTCTCATTGTTTTTATTTATTTATTTTTTAATTTATTGAATCGTGTTGTAAAATAGAGTGTCTTTTGTTTTTATTTATTTTTTTTAATTTGACCGTTTTTTTTAAATTTTTATCATTTTGTTTTCTTTGTTTTAATTATTTTAAAACTTTTATTATGTTGTTTTCTTTGTTTCAAATTATTATCATAATTTTTTTCAATTGACTATTAACCTATTAAATTGTGCTGTAATGTCGATTGTCTTTTGTTTTCTTAAAAAAAAGATTTCGTATTACTTAAAAATTCTCTTTTTTCACTTTCTTTGCTTTAATTTTTAAAATTTATTAATCGATTAAATTGTGTCAAAAAGTCGATTGTCTTTTGTTTTTATTTATTAATTCTTTTATTTGATTATTTTCGAATTTGTGCATTATTTTGTTTTCTTAGTTTCGCCACCTTTCCTTTCGAACTGTTTTGTTTTAAAATTAAAATTTTATTAATTTACTGAATTGCGCTGTCGACCGTCTTTTGTTTTTATTTTCATTTAATTGTTTTAATTGTTTTTTGTTTTTATTTATTTTTTTAAAATTTGATTGTTTTTGAATTTTTGTTTTATTTTGTTTTCTTTGTTTTTTTTTAACTTTCTTTAACTTTATGTATTTTTTTAAATAGTTTTTTAATTTATTCCTCAATCTAGTAACAAATATAATTTGTTTTCAATTTAATAATCTACCGAATTGTAGAGTAAAATCGATCGTCTTTTGTTTTTATTGCTTTTTAAATTTCATTTGTTCGTGTTTTTTTTTTAATTCTATTGTTTCATTTTCTTTGCTTTCTTATTTTTATTTTATTTTTCTATTTTTTTTATTAATCTATTAATTTGTGTCATTTATTTTTATTATTATAATTTTTTTAATTTAATTGTTTCTGTACTTTCATTATTTTCTTTTTTTTTGTTTCGTCACCATTCATTTCAAATTATGTATTATTATTATTTTTTTTTTAATTTTTACTATTAATCTACTAAATAGTGCGGTAATGTCGATTGTCTTTTGTTTTTTTTTTGTCAGAAAAAAAATCATTTCGTATTTCTTAAAAGTGCTCTTTTTTGTGTTTCTTTGTTTTCTCGTCGTTCTTTTCATCATTATTTTTTAAAATTTATTAATAGATTAAATTGTGTTGAAAAGTCGATTGCCTTTTGTTTTTATTTATTTATTTGTTTATTTTTAGTTGATTATTTTCAAATTTAAATTATTTTGCTTTCTTAGTGTCGTCACCTTTCTTCTCAAACTGTCTTGTTTTAAAATTAAAATTTATTATCAATCTACTGAATTGCGTTGTTATATCGACCGTCTTTTGTTTCCCTTTTTATTTATTTTTTAAAAATTTATTAATTTGTTGAATTGTGTTTTAAAGTACAGTGTCTTGTTTTTATTTATTTTTTTTTTAATTTGATTGTTTTTGAGTTTTTATTATTTTGTTTTATTTGTTTTGTCACCGTCCATGTGAAATTATTATTTTTTTCAATTTTCAATTTTTACTATTAATCTACTAAACTACGTTGTAATGCCGATTGTCTTTTGTTTTTATTGTTCTTTAAAAAAAATTCTTTCGCATTTCTTAAAAATTCTGTTGTTTCATTTCCTTTGTTTACTCACCGATCTTTTTAAATTTACTTTAATAAATATTTTAAATTTATTTTAATAAATTGTATAGTATCTTTTGTTTTTATTATTATTATCATATTTTTGTAATTTAATTTTTTCGATTTTTTATTATTTTATTTTGTTTGTTTCGTCACCGTTGATTTCAAATTATTATTATTTTTTACAGTTTGCTATTAATCTACTAAATTGTGCCGTAATGTCGATTGTCTTTTGTTTTTATTTATTTATTTTTTTAATTTAATTATTCAGCATTTCTTAAAAATTTTCTTTTCATTTTCTTTGTTTTCTCATCGCACTTTTTATCATTATTTTTTAAATTCATAATTGTATTTAATTAATTGTACAGTAAAATCCATCGACTTTTGTTTTTATCATTATTTTTTTCTTTTAATTTGAATTACTTTTATTATTTTGTTTTTTCTTTTCTTATTTTGTCACCATTCTTTTCAAAATTGTTTTCTTTTTTTAAATCTATTATCAATATACTGAACTACGTCGTAAAATCGATCGTCTTTTGTTTCTGTTTTTTTTTTTTTTATAATTCTCGGATGATATTTAATAATAATAATAATAATAATAAAAACAAGGGCCAACCGCATTCACCATGTCAGCATTGGGAAGCAAAAAATTTTCGATGATTTTGTTTGATTGGTTAATGTTCTCTCTTGCCGTTCATTGGACTACGCGGCTCCTCCTTCTACCTATTAACAATCGTATGATTGGGCGTTGATCTACACTATTAAAAACATTCGATTTAATTACGAGCAATTATTTGGTTCGCCCAGCACACCTAGGGGCGTGTCCAACGTTACTACTCGCCCCGCCCAGAACGTCGTGATTGGTCACAAACTTACTCATCGATTCTATAAAAATCGCCAGCCTTCAGAAACAAAAATTACGTCGTTTAATCATCGAATTTGTATTGCAATAACTTAACAACAGATACTTAAAAATCAGTGTATCAATTGAAATGCTTCAGCCCAAGATGGCATCCACATCCAGCCGGAACATGCACGTTTTGGTACGACCAAAGGCTCGAGCCGAACTCCCTCGAGAAGACGGCGACCTGCTGGTGTTGGGTCTCACACCTCGCAGGACCGCGCTCCCTTGATATCCAGCAAAACTACCAAAAAAAAAAAAAATGGCACCCTGTTAAATTCGAAAACAAAAGGAAATCGGTCACCTCCGTGTCGTCACGATCGCTCTCGAAGTCGATCAACTCCTGAACCACGGGGTACTGCGAGGGTTTGGTTTCGCCGCACGCGTAGAACATCAACGAATCGGGTTTGTGCGTCATGCCGGAGACTTTGAATTGCACCCGTTTTTTTATCACTTCGCAAAGAACTTTGTGATCCTAAAACAGTCGAAATTCCATTTGTTATACATAGTTCTTCAGGCCAAAAGGAATACGTAAGTACCCCCGCCCCTTGTTGTCGCGAAGTTGTGAAACAAGCGGCCAATCAAAACGTGCCTGTAACATTTCGGACGTCATGGCTCCTCCCATCACTTGCCTGATTGGGTGGGGAATAGAAATTATGTGCGAATAAACTTTGTGATTGCTAATGTACTTCAAGGGGTGTGTCTAGGATTAGTTGCACGCCCCGCCCACAAAGTGCGTCATGACCGAAAACTTCGAATGCTAACTGTGTTATGACCAATGAACTTTCAGCTTTAGATTACTTTATGTGAGTTGTTAAGAAATACCTTGAACGTCAATTTTTTTTTTTAATCTAAAGAGCGAATGGAAGGGGAACTTTTACTTATTTAATACCGATAATCAAAGCGTAACGAAATTTCCAGACTGATGGAAAACAAAATTAAAGCGGGGGCGTATCTAACGTGACTCGCTCCGCCCAACGCGTGCGTGATTGGTTTTTGCCGTTCGTTTACACGTCACGTAATTGGTCCGAAAACTTCAAATATCAATTGCATCCTAACTAATGAGTTTTCAGCTAATAATAGTAATAGCGAAGTAATTAAAGCTCTTACTCCTAATCGAACATGTCTGTCTTCTTCTTCTTCTTCTTCTTCCTTTACGGTTTCATCTTCAACGTTCTCTAAATCAGGCGTGCCAAGTCGGAAACGCGAAGACTCCTCTGTGTCGTTCGCAAATAACCAACGGAGGCTATTGATTACGTCGAAACGACTTTCGTCGCTCGGGTAGATTTCGGGGATCCCCATGCACGCAATCAAAACGATAAAATACTAAACGAAACATTTTTTTTTTTGTTTTTTAAGTTAACAAATTTTACTTACTGGAAATCGTGCAGACATGCCGACGCGTGCCAAACCACGAAACAAAAAACGGGAGACTGATTTTCTTTTGTTTCCTCCGCCTGCTTTTATAGAAGAGGATGCGTTCGGTAATTAAGAGCGGAGCTAATCCGGCTTAATTCCTCTCCTCTGCGAACACTCGTGCAGAACGATAACAGTTCAAGTCTTGCTCTCCAAAAACAAAAACTAATTAAGTGTGAAGGGTTCGGAGGTGGGATTAACGCGCTCTGGGATGTCAAAAAATTAATTATTGTGAAAACGTTCCCACAGAAGTAAAAAGAATTATACAAATAGACCTAGGGTACGAGGCAATCAATCAATAGGGGGCAAAGGTGGCAGATGTCAGTTATAATTGTTCCGTAGGTCGTGTGTGATCCAACGTTTTGACCCTCTAGTGTTTTTATAAGGCAGTTATATGTCGATTAGGCCATTCTGGTAGTCTTTGAGGCTCATTTAGTCTTTAAATGCACGTTTGTTTAATTTAAGATTTCTTAAAAACCATTTTCCGTTTGTAAGGTTCGAACCATGGATCTCTCGTTTACTAACCCGGCACTCCAACCCCTAAGCCACCGAAGCACTAACTCCAATTACTTAATTCTAAGCCCTATAAGAGAACTATCTTAAAAAAATCGTTTTTTTTTATTATTCTTGTAATTCTCCGTCAAATACCTATTTAAAAATGAAATAAATAAGAACGACGCGTTTTCTGTTTAATTAAATAAACCTGTGTCTTCATTCAGTTGATAATAACAAAATTAATTAAAATAAAAAAATAGCGCGCGCCTTTTTCCCACTTCTTAGAATTTCTGATCGTCGCTTCCTACATTTTATTTCGCGTTTTTCTTTTAATCTCACAAAATGCTTGCGAGATTCAAAAGAAATGATCCACTAAATCCAATTTCTTTTCTTCGCTTCAATAAAAAAAAACGACATTCCGAGAGCTTCCTTCTATTTTCGAACATATTTTTATTATTCGTTCCTACATTTCGCCTTTTTTTTTAAATTTTACAAAGTATTTTTCTCAAAACGCAAAATAAAATCGATCAATTAAAACGCACAGCTACAGACAAAACGTGTAGTATGCCATAGTCTTAAATGAACGTCTCTCCCTCCCCTCACGGCTGCAATTTAAAAGTTCTTGAAAAATTCAAGCGTGTGTCTTGTAGTGCTTTTCGTGAGCTTCCTGACGCCGTTTAACAAAAGACAATTGACGAACGCGCACTTGAGCTACACACCGATTTTGCATTATTCTTCACTGAACGTCTCTCCCTTCCCTCACGACTGTACTTTAAAATTTTTTAATAAGTTCAAGTGTGCGTCTTGTAGTGCTTTTCATGAGCTTTTCAACGCCGTTCACCAAAAAACAATTGAAGCACGCGCTCTTGAACTACAGACAAATTTAGGACGTGTAATATACACCAGTGAGCGTCTCTCCCTCCCCTCATGTCTGTAGTTTTAAATTAAAGAAAAAGTTCAAATGTGTGTCTTGTAGTGATTTTCATGAGCTTTTCATCGCCGTTCACCAAAAAACAATTGAAGTACGCGCTCTTGAACTACAGACAAATTTAGGACGTGTAATATACACCAGTGAGCGTCTCTCCCTCCCCTCACGTCTGTAGTTTTAAATTAAAGAAAAAGTTCAAATGTGTGTCTTGTAGTGATTTTCATGAGCTTTTCGTCGCCGTTCAACAAAAAACAATTGAAGGACGCGCTCTTGAGCTACGCACGAAACTTGCGATGCGCATTTTTCTTAAATAAACGTCTCTCCCTCCCCACGTGGTCGTACCTGTGAATTTTTAAAGAAGTTCAAATGTGCATCTTGCAGTCCTTTTCATAAGCTTTTTAATACAGTTCACCCATAAACAATCGAAAGACGCGTTCTTGAGCTATAGACTAAATTTGTAGTACGCAATATTCCTAAATGAACTTCTTTCCCTCCCCCTACGTCTGTACTTTTAAATTTTCTAAAAAGTTCAAACGTGCGTCTTGTAGTGCTTTTCACGAGCTTTTTATCGCAGTTTACCAAAAAAACAATCGAAGCATGCGCACTTGAGCTACAGACAAAACATGAAGTATACAATATTCTTAAATGAACTTCTTCCCCTGCCCTCGTGTCTGTAGTTTTAATCTTTTGAATAAGTTCAAATGTGCATCTTGTAGTGCTTCTCATGAGCTTTCTAACGCCGTTTAGCAAAAAACAATTGACAAACGCGCTCTTGAGCTACACACCGATTTTGCATTAATCTTAACTGAACGTCTCTCCCTCTCCTCACGACTGTACTTTAAATTTTTTTATGAAATTCAAATGTGCGTCTTGCAATGCTTTTCATGAGCTTTTTAACGCCGTTGACGAAGAAACAATCGAAGGACGCGCTCTTGAACTACAGACAAAATGTTTAGTAGGTAATATTCATCAGTGAACGTCTCTCCCTCCCCTCACGTCTGTAGTTTAAAATTTTTTATTAAGTTCAAATGTGCAGCGTGTAGTGCTTTTCATGAGCTTTTTAACACCGTTCACCTGAAAACAATCGAAGGACGCGCTCTTAAGCTACAGACGAAATTTTTAGTGTGCAAAATTCCTGAATGAATTTTTTTCCTTCTTCCTACATCTGTACTTTTAAATTTTCTAAATAGTTCAAATGTGTATCTGGTGGTGCTTTTTATGAGCTTTTTATCGCCGTTCATCAAAAAACAATCGAATGACGCGCTCTTGAACTACAGATGAAATGTTTGGTAGGTAATATACATCAGTGAACGTCTTTCCCTCCCCTCATGTCTGTAGTTTTGAATTTTTTAATAAGTTCAAATATGCATCTTGTAGTGCTTTTCATAAGCTTTTTAACACCGTTCACCAAGAAACAGTCGAAGGACGCGCTCTTGAACTATAGACAAAATTTGTAGCGTGCAATATTTCTGAATGAACTTCTTTCCCTCCCCTCGTGTCTCTACTTTTAAATTTTCTAAAAAGTTCAAATGTGCATCTTGTAGTGCTTTTCGTGAGCTTTTTACTGCCGTTCACCAAAAAACGATCGAAAGACGCGCTCTTGAGCTACAGACAAAATATTAAGTATGCAATGTTCCTAAATGAATTTCTTTCCCTCCCCTACGTCTGCACTTTTAAATTTTCTATAAAGTTCAAACGTGTGTCTTGCAGTGCTTTTCATGAGCTTTTGATCGCCGTTCACCAAAAAACAATTGAAGGACGCGTACTTGAGCTACAGACAAAATACGAAATATGCAATATTCATAAATGAATTTCTTTCCCCCCCTACGTCTGTACTTTTAAATTTTCTAAAAAGTTCAAATGTGTGCCTTGTAGTGCTTTTCATGAGCTTTTCATTGCCGTTCAATAAAAGACGATCGAAGGACGCACTCTTGACCTACGGACAAAATTTGTAGTACGCAATATTTCTAAGTGAACTTCCTTCCCTCCCTCCCCTCACGTCTGTACTTTTAAAGAAACAGAGCAACAAAATACAGAGTTGGATGAACAGAAAACAAAAGAAAATCGACGATTCTCATTCGGCTGAGAACGGCTTAGAATAAAAATACTTCCGGAAAACAAAAGCGAAGCTGAGAATAAAATTTAAAAAATCGACGAATTCTATCGCGAATTATTTTGTTTTCTGATAGTCAAGCCCCAGAACTAATTTGACAAAAAAGAAAACAAAAGAGAACTGAAACAAAAGACAACGAAATGCACAATTGGGTGAACAGAAAACAAAAGAAAATCGACGATTCTCATTGGGCTGAGAGCGGCTTAGAATCAAAACACTTCCAGAAAACAAAAACTAAGCTGAGGATTAAAAAAAAAATTGACAAATTTAGGTTTGATGTTTTGTTTTAATTTTTTTCACTCATTATTTTTTTCCTTCTTCGATTTTCTATTGGTAAACGCCAGAACTAATTTGATAAAGAAAAAAATAAAAGAACTTAAACGAAAGAATCGAAAAGGAGAATTGGATGAATAGAAAATCGACTATTCTTAATTTTTTTTCTTCTTTTGTTTTCTTGTAGTTTATCTCCAGAACTAATTTGACAAAAAAAACAAAAGAGAATGAAACAAAATACTTCCAGAAAACAAAAACGAAGCTGAGAATAAAATTTAAAAAAAATCGACGAATTCTGTCATGAAAGAAGCTTCCATATTTCTTTTTTTTTTGGCGCGTTATTCTTTTTTTTTTCTTTTATTTCCTGGTAGTTAAACTCCAGAATTAAGTTGACAAAAAAGGAAACAAAAGAGAACTGAAACAAAACACTTCCAGAAAACAAAAACAAAGCTGAAAAGAAAATGAAAAAAATCGACGAATTCTGTCGTAAATGAAGGTTTCTTATTTCTTTTTTTTTTGGCGCGTATCCTTTTTTTTCCCTCTTTTGTTTTCTGGTAATTGAACCCAAAAACTAATTTGCCATAGAAGAAAACAAAAGACAACTGAAACAAAATACTTCCAGAAAACAAAAACGAAGGTGAGAATAAAATTTAAAAAAAAAATCGACGAATCTCTGGTGAATGTAGTTTTCATATTTCTTTTTCTTTTTTGCACGTTATTCTTTTTTTCTTCTTTTGTTTTCTGGTAGTTAAACCCCAAGACTGATACGACAAAGAAAAAACAAAAGAAAACTGAAAGAAAATACTTCCAGAAAGCAGACACAAGCTGAGAATAGAATTAAAAAAATCGACGAATTCTGTTGTGAATGAAGCTTTCATATTTCTTTTTTTTTCGTGCGTTATTCTTTTTTTTTTTTTGTTTTCCGGCAGTTAAACCCTAGAATTAATTTGACAAAGAAAAAACAAAAGAGAACAAAATACTTTCAGGAAACAAGAACGAAGCTGAGAATAAAATTTTTAAAAAAATCGACGAATTCTGTCGTGAATGAAGGTTTCTTATTTCTTTTTTTTTGCGCTTATTCTTTTTTTTCCCTCTTTTGTTTTCTGGTAATTGAACCCTAAAACTAATTTGATAAAGAAGAAAACAAAAGAGAAACAACTGAAACAAAATACTTCCAGAAAACAAAAACGAAAGTGAGAATAAAATAAGAAAAACTCGACGAATTCTGTGATGAATGAAGCTTTCATATTTCTTTTTTTTTTTTTGGCGCGTTATTCGTTCTTTTTCTTTTGTTTTCTGGTAATTAAACTCCCAGAACTAATTCGGCAAAAAAAAAACAAAAGAGAACTGAAACAAAATACTTACAAAAAAACAAAAACGAGGCTGAGAACAAAATTTAAAAAAAAATCGACGAATTCTGTCGTGAATGAAGCTTTCATATTTCTTTTTCTTTTCTGCACGTTATTCTTTTTTCTACTTCTTTTGTTTTCTGGTAGTTAAACCCCAAGGCTGATATGACAAAGAAAAAACAAAAGAACTGAAACAAAATACTTTCAGAAAACAAAAACAAAGCTGACAATAAAATTTAAAAAAATCGACGAATTCTGTCGTGAATGAAGATTTCATATATTTTTTTTCTTTTGGCGCGTTATTCTTTTTTTGTTTTCTGGTAGTTAAACCCCAAACTAAATTGAAAAGAAAAACAAAAGAGAACTGAAACAAAATACTTCTATAAAACAAAAAACGAGGCCGTGAATAAAATTAAAAAAAAAACGACGAATTCTTTCGTGAATTATGCTTTCGTACTTCATTTTCTTTGGTGCGTTTTTCTTTTTTTCTTCTTTTGTTTTCAAAAGAGAACAAAATACTTCCAGAAAACAAAAACGAAGTTGAGAATAAAATAAGAAAAAATCGACGAATTGTGTCGTGAATGAAGCTTTCATATTTCTTCTTTTTTTTTGGTGCGTTATTCGTTCTTTTTCTTTTGTTTTCTGGTAATTAAACCCCCAGAACTAATTCGGCAAAAAAAACAAAAGAGAACTGAAACAAAATACTTACAGAAAACAAAAACGAAGTTGAGAAAAAAAAAAGGAAAAAATCGACGAATTCTGTCATGAATGAAGCTTTCATATTTCTTTTTTTTTGTTTTTGGTAATTGAACCCCCAGAACTAATTCGACAAAAAAAAAACAAAAGAGAACTGAAACAAAATACTTACAGAAAACAGAAACGAAGTTGAGAAAAAAAAGGAAAAAATCGACGCATTATGTCATGAATGAAGCTTTCATATTTTTTTTTTTTTTGGCGCGTTATTCGTTCTTTTTCTTTTGTTTTCTGGTAAATAAACTCCCAGAACTAATTCGACAAAAAAAAAAAAAAACAAAAGAGAACTGAAACAAAATACTTTCAGAAAACAAAAACGAATTCTGTATTATTCTTTTTTCTTTTTTTGTTTTCTGGTAGTTGAACTGATTCAACAAAGAAAAAACAAAAGACAACTGAAACAAAAATACTTTCAGAAACCAAAATCGAAGCTGAAAACAAAAATTTAAAAAAAATCGACGAATTCTGTCGTGAATTAAGCTTTCGTATTTCTTTTTTTTTTGGCACGTTATTCTTTTTTTCTTCTTTTGTTTTCGGCTAGTTAAACCCCAATGTAATACAAGAATTTTCGATGAGGAAAAAAAAACAAAAGAGGACTGAAACATAAGAAAACGAATTGGATCGACATATTCCCGGAAAACAAAAACAAAGTTTTTTTTATTTCATTGTTTTGTTTTAATTCATTTTTGTCGCATTAATTTGTCGTATTGCAATTGTTTCGTTTTCACCTAAATTATCCGAAGAAGGAAATCTAAGCTTCAGACTTTCAGGCATCCAAACAGTTTCTCAGTAAATTCTTTAACATTTTTTTGTTAATTCATTTCAATTGGATTTATTTTATATTTTTTATTGAAAATACTCTTTTAAATAAACACAAAAAGATCGATTACTAATTTTTTTGTTTTAATGGAAGAAAACTACAATCAAGGAACAGCTTTTTTTTATTTTTTGAGAAAGCACCACGTCACATGACATCCAGCGTTACAGTTTAAGAGAAGCGTTTCAATCGTGATATTTGAATCCAACGAGGCAGTTACATCCAACGTTGACGTGCTTGGCCACCGGTATCCATTCGGTCGAGTTGTGCAGCCTCTTGAAGACCGGCACCTGCTTGTGGGTGGTGTAGCACCCCCGAAGGTGGAACCTGTCCTTGTTTCTCCGAAGGTAGCAGAACTGAAACGCGCAGGGTTACCCAAATTTTCCCCGAAAAAAAACGGACTCGCTTACCTCCCTCGTCTTGTTTCCGGAGAAGTTGAACGGATCCAGCTCGACGTTCTTGCACTCCAAGCCGGAGTAAGTGCTCGGCTTGAACGTGTAGCCGTGCTCGTGGAATTCGTGCTGGGTTTTCACCACCTCACACAAAACCGGATGCTAAAAACAAACAAAAAACAAAACCAAACTAGGCCAACGCACCGGTTTACACCCTCACTTGTTTCCGGTTTAATCTGCTCCGGCTCAAGCTTCGATCCTCGAGGGAAAGCCCCCGTTCTTCTTCTTCTTCTGCTTCTTCATCATCTTCGTCGGAGTACTCCTCTGATGAGTACTCCTCATCTTCGAGTTGGTGTTGTTTTTGAGCGACGACTTTATTTAGGTATTCCATAAGCACGTTTAAATTGGTGTCTCCTGCTAAATTGGGGGAGTTATCATAGTCCGCCCAATCATCGGCTAGGATTGGTCCAAATATCAGCAAGGGGATTAACAGGGTTGCCAAAACCTAAGAAGTAAACGTCAATGTCAATCAAACCTAAGGGGCTCCATTCTTCGTACTGTGAAGGTATCAACAGGGGGTGGTCCTAGGACCGCTACTCTCTCTCCTTTTTTTTTTTTTTTTAAATCCAACGCGTTTTCAGATATCTAAATAAAAGCATCGCATGCCAGCTCGCTCCACTTTAAAATCAACTACGTAAGCCAAGTAACACCTACGTTAACATGTGTAAGCGGTCACTAATAGACTTTAACTGATAAATTAGTGAGTGGCTCGTACGTCTTTATTCTCCGGTTCACTGAGGGTCGAGCAGAGGCCGAGTGAAAATCGCCTTGGGGAAAATGAGTGACTTTTTTTAAGAGGAGAGACTCGCGCGTGTGTGTTAATTGACTTTTAGTAAGAATGTTGTCGTTGTACCTGCGTTCGGATTAAAATGTTGCCGGCGGCCAACAACAAGGTGGAAAACAACGACGCCGCCGCCCAGCAGACGATGGAAAACGGCAAAAAGTAAGTGTTTCTTTTGGGGCCCGAGCGTGTACGTACCTGCGAATGTGCGATGTTTTTAGGGGCGTGTGCGTGAGCGAGCAGAAAATGCAGGAGTTGTTTGTTAGAATTCAGGGTCTCTTGCGGAATACGTAAGTATCCGAACTGGAGATGTTGCTTTGTAGGTAAAACTGATTAAACGATGTTTGCTTTAGCACGCGTGATTAGGATCAGTGATTAGCACGCGCTTGTAAAATGCAATCCGCTACGAAATGGTTAATCTCCGTTTTACGTTTACGATCGATTTCAAGCGAACAAACAAACAATAAAAATCGCCTAAAAAAAAAAAACTGAGTCTCGTCAAAAGAAAAGATCTGCGGCAAATACACAAAGCGATTAAAGAAAATTGTTTCGGTTGGCACTTCACACAGTGACATTCGAACGACCTCTTGAACTACACGAGTTACTGTTGATTTTTCTGTTACTCACAGCTTTTTAATGACGTTTACCAAAAAACAATCGACGGACGCGCTCTTGAGCTACACGTCGAATTTGCATTTTTGTTTCAACTCCCTTCCTCCGGGACTGTACTTTTATATTTCCAAAAAAGTTCAAATGTGTGCCCTGTAGTGCTTTTCACCGAGCTTTTTAACGCCGTCAACCAATAAACAATTGAAGGACGCGCTCTTGAGCTACACACAAAATTTGCGGTACGCAATTTTTTTAAACGAACGTCTCTCCCTCCCCTCACGATCGTAGGTGTGAATTTTTAAAAAAGTTCAATCAATCAATCAATCAATCGTTTATTTGTTGCATAATAAACAAACAATAAGTATGTCGGCAACACGTCAAGTATAGTATAAATACAATACAAAAAATACAAGTACAAATTACAGATAAAAATCATCCCAGCACGTTACCAAAATGTTGCTTCAAAATCTGTAATTCAGGTATTCTTCGATACTGTAAAAACTTTCTTTGATCAAAAATCTTTTCAAATGCGTTTTAAATTTATTTATACTTAATTCTGTAAAATTTATAGGTAGTTTATTGTATAATTTGATGTGAATGTAATTCATTTTAGTTTTTGATAATTTATGCAAAGGTTCCACAAGTTTATATTTCATACGGGTATCATGAGAATGTAAATCGCTGTGTTTTTGCATACCAATTTTATGTTTATGTACATTAATCAGACTAAAAAATATGAAGGCAGAGGGAAAAGTCAGTAATCTGTATAATTTAAAAATTTCTCTGCAGGAATCTCTCGATTTTAAATGAAATATAGATCTAATAGCTCTTTTTTGTAGTTTAAAGACTCTATTGGAGGATTTTGCGTTGCCCCAAATTAATATCGCATACGTCATAATTGAAAAAAATAGCGAATACACATGTTTTGCAGTACTTTTCGCGAGCTTTTAAACGCCGCTTACCAAAAAACAATTGAAGCACGCGCTCTTGAGCTACAGACAAAATTTGCGATACGCTTTTTTCCTAAATGAACGTCTCTCCCTCCCCTCACGGACGTACCTGTGAATTTTTAAAAAAGTTCAAATATGTGTCTTGCAGTGCATTCCGCGAGCTTTTAAACGCCGCTTACCAAAAAACAATCGATGAACGCATTCTTGAGATACACATCGAATTTGCATTTTTGTTTCAACTGAATGTCTCTCTCTTCTACTTTTATATGTTCAAAAAAGTTCAAATGTGCACCCCGTAGTGCTTTTCACGAGCTTTTTAACGCTGTCAACCGAAAAACAATTGAAGCACGCGTTCTTAAGCTACACACAAAATTTGGAATAAGCAATTTTTTTAAATGAACGTCTCCCTCCCCTCACGATCGTAGCTCTGAATTTTTAAAAAAGTTCAAGCACTCGCCTCACAGTACTTTTCTTGAGCTTTTAAATGCCGCTTACCAAAAATCAATTGAAGCACGCGCTCTTGAGCTACAGACAAAATTTGCGAAATGCATTTTTCCTAAATGAACGTCTCTCCCTCCCCTCACGGATGTATCTGTGAATTTTTAAAAAAGTTCAAATATGTGTCTTGCAGTGCATTCCGCGAGCTTTTAAACGCCGCTTACCAAAAAACAATCGACGAACGTGTTCTTGAGCTACACGTCGAATTTGAATTTTTGTTTCAATTGAATGCCTCTCCTTTCCCCCAGGGCTGTACTTTTATATTTCCAAAAAAGTTCAAATGTACGCCCATGTAGTGCTTTTTATGAGCTTTTTAACGCCGCCAACCAAAAAACAATTGAAGCACGCGCTCTTGAGCTACGGACAAAATTTGCGATACGCAATTTTCTTAAATGAACGTTTCTCCCTCCCCTCACGATCGAACCAGTGATTTTTTTAAAAAGTTCAAACACGCCCCTTACAGTACTTTTCGCGAGCTTTTAAACGCCGCTTACCAAAAAACAATCGACGAACGCGTTCTTGAGCTACACATCGAATTTACATTTTTGTTTCAACCGAATGTCTCTCCCTTCCTCCGACACTGCACTTTTATATTTCCAAAAAGTTCAAATGTGTGTCCTGAGTGCTTTTCACAAGCTTTTAAACACCGTCAACCGAAAAACAGTTGAAGCACGAGCTCTTGGGCTACAGACAAAATTTGCAATACGCACTTTCCTTAAATGAACGTCTCTCCCTCACCTCACGGTCGTACCTGTGAATTTTTAAAAAAGTTCAAATATGTGTCTTGCAGTAATTTTCGCGAGCTTTTAAACGCCGGTTAACAAAAAACAATCGACGAACGCGTTCTTGAGATATACATCGAATTTGCATTTTTGTTTTAAGCCTCTCCCTTCCCCTGGGACTATACTATTATATTTCCAAAAAAATTCAAACATGTGCTCTGTAGTGCTTTTTACGAGCTTTTTAACGCCGTAAACCAAAAAACAATTGAAAGACGCGCTCTTGAGTTATAGACAAAATTTGCAATACGCAATTTCTTTTAAATGAACGTTTCTCCCTCCCCATACGGTCGTACCTGTGAATTTTTAAAAAGTTCAAATATGTGTCTTGCAGTGCTTTTTGCGAGCTTTTAAACGCCGATTACCAAAAAACAATCGACAAACGCGTTCTTGAAATACACATCGAATTTGCATTTTTGTTTTAACTGGAAGCTTCTCCCTTCGGGGGAGTCCTGGGGAGGACTTTTATATTTTTTAAAAAGTTCAAATACGTGCCCCGTAGTGCTTTTCACGAGCTTTTCAATGCCGTCAACCAAAAAACAATTGAAGCGCGCGCTCTTGAGCTACGGACAAAATTTACGATACGCAATTTTTTAAATGAACGTCTCTCCCTCCCCTCACGGTCGTACCTGTGAATTTTTAAAAAAATTCACTCACGCGCCTTACAGTATTTTTCGCGAGCTTTTAAACGCCTCTTACCAAAAAACAATCGACGAACGCGTTCTTGATCTACACATCGAATTTGCATTTTTGTTTCAACCGAATGCCTCTCCCTTCCCCCAGGGCTGTACTTTCATATTTTCCAAAAAGTTCAAATGTGCGCCCCATAGTGCTTTTCACGAGCTTTTTAACGCCGTCAACCAAAAAACAATTGAAGCACGTGCTCTTGAGCTACGGACAAAATTTGCATTACGCAATTTTCTTTAATGAACGTCACACCATCCCCTCACGACCGTAGGTGTGAATTTTTAAAAAAGTTCAAACACGCGCCTTGCAACATTTTTGGCGAGCTTTTAAACGCCGCTTATCAAAAAACAATCGACGAACGCATTCTTGATCTACACATCGAATTTGCATTTTTGTTTTAATTGAATGCCTCTACTTTCCCCCAGGGCTGTACTTTTATATTTCCAAAAAAGTTCAAATGACGCCCTGTAGTGCTTTTCACGAGCCTTTTAACGCCGTCAGCCAAAAAACAATTGAAGCACGCGCTCTTGAGCTGCACACAAAATTTGCGATACGCAGTTTTCTTAAGTGAACGTCTCTCCCTCCCCTCACCATCGTTGGTGAGAATTTTAAAAAAAGTTCAAATGTATGTCTTACAGTACTTTTCGCGAGCTTTTAAACGCCGCTTACCAAAAAACAATCGACGAACGCGTTCTTGAGCTACACAGCGAATTTGTCTAGTTCTTGACTGAACGTCTCTCCCTCCCGTCACGTGTGTACTTTTAAATTTTCTAAAAAGTTCAAGTATGCGTCTTGTAGTGCTTTTCACGAGCTTTTTAGTGTCGCTTACCAAAAAACAGTCGACGAACGCGTTCTTCGGTTACGCCCCGATTTTGCGTTGTCCTTTGCTGAACGCGTCGCCCAGCCCTCGCGACAGTACTTTTAACTTTAGAAAAAAAGTTCAAAGCTCGCCTTTCACGAGCTTCTTAACGACGCTTACCAAAAAACAATTGAAGGGCGTGCTCTTGATCTGCGAACAAAATTCGCAAAGCATAAACGTAACCTTCTCCCCTCACCACTCCGTATTTATGAACTTTAGGAAAAAGTTCAAACTTGCGCCTTACGACACCTTTCTCGTGCTTTTTAACGCCATCCACCCAAAAAACAAAACAATGCAGAAACAATGCTCGAGAGGCTACGCAACGAGGGTGCGCGTTATTTCGAAACCGGAACGTCTCTTCCGCCCTTTGCGATCGCGTCTTTAATTTTTCAAGAAGAGTTAAAAACGAGCCTTATAGTACTTTGCCTCAGCTTTCTAAAGCCGTCTGCCAAAAGACGATCGAAGAAGAAACAAATGAGAAACGCGTCCTTGAACCACGAAAAAAAAAATAGTGTTATTCTTAGCGGAACGTCTCTCCCTGGCTTTGCCATCTTACCTCTGAACTTTCAAAAAAGATCAAACGTGTGACTTGCAGTACTTTTCGTAAGCTTTTTGACGCCCCCTAGCAAAAAAAAACAATTGATTGACGCGTTCTCGACTTAAATTGGATGGATTTCGTAATATATCGGTTTGAATCGATTTTGGGACGTTCTCGGAGGCCCCCGGCCGCAATTCGGAATAAAAAAGAAGAAGTTCAAAGTCCAGCCTGTGCATTTCGAAAGCGCTCACGTGATCCGCATTTACAGATAGTAAATTATCCTAATGGACATAACGCAATGGACGACAAATAATAAACAATTTGCGCCGGGCTATATATAGCGTGGTTAGATTAGTAACCGGTATTAAGGTCATATTAATCAAGACAGGGGGGCCCTTACGTGCGGTCCCCGCAATAGGTTAATGCGTTTGCGTTTTTCTCCATTAATTTGCATAGCGATTCGATAATTGCCCTCCTAATTAGAAGACGTACGTTGCTGTCGTTGTTGTTGTTGGAAACTTAAGACGCAATTCTTCCCTTATTTTAAAAACTTGTTGTAATTGACTAGAGTTTTGTATATTAAAGTTTATAGACCCGGATTAGATTAATTCAATTTGTTTTTAATTAACGAAATGTATGCAGACCAAGGCCGCACACGACATAAATAAATCGCCCGGTGACATAAACAAACACAAACGTACACATTACTTGTAAGAATGTAACTCTCCAACTATGAACGTTTATTACGTGAACCTTGATTTGATAACCAAGACGTAACGCGAACTGGGCTGGCATAGTGATCAATCGAGCGATTTCCAAAAAAAAAATCATGGAAGAAATGTAGGGAAAAAAAAGAAGTTGCAAGAAACGATTTTGTCCTTAGCATTTTCACTTTGGTGTTTTCTTTTTTTTTTTTCCAGAAATGAAAACCGTCGCCGCAAGGTGCCCTACAAGCTACAACCAACCGACGAGGTCCTCTTCGAAAACCACCGTTTCCTCAGCACCCTCGTCATCGGAAAAAGGTAAAAACTAAAGCTAGGGTACTCACTTGAAAGATCGTCATTTCTGAAATAAGGCGGAGAAAACTGGGGCCCTACGGGCCATCGATTCCGCTTATATATCCCAATAAACAAAGCAAATACGAGGCGTTTGCTGAAATCGCGTAATTTTTTGACAACGGGCCAGCTGAAGGGGTGGGCTTCTATCTGAACCGCCGACGGCGAAAGCTCGCCTGGTCGACTTTGTTTAATTAAATTCTGCGCCAAATGGAGTAGATTTTTCTAGGTGAGAGAGATAATTGTGCACGCGTTAATTACCCTTGTTTGCTTAATGAAAACATGCTCGCGAACAAATACTAAAATCATTTTTGTTTGGTTAGCTCAGCGGGGGATCAACCTTTTGGGCAAACAGCGCCGACAATTTAATTTTCTTCTATCAAACGTAATTGCCCACTTTCAAATTAAAAACAAAAAAAAAACATTCACTTTCGCCACGTAAATGTAACCATGAAGTATGTACGAGGGGCACCCAATTAATTAACGACGCTTTGCGCTCGTTTTTTATAGTCTAATAAAAACAAATATAGAACGAAGCCTAGACTGAAAATCAAATTTTAATTTAATTTAAAAAACTCGTTCTTCTTCGTTTTAGGCCTTTAGCTTCACTCCCACGTTTGAAGTTGACCGTTGTTGTATGTTGAGGTTAAAAATCGCTCCAAAAAACTGAGTCCCATTAAAAGAAAAGATACACAAAGCGATTAAAGAAAATTGTTTCTGTTGGCAGTAAATTATTAACTTCACAATGACATTCGAACGACCTTTTGAACTACACGAGCTGCAGACAAAATTTGCAGTGAGCGTATTTCCGTACTGTTGACTTTTCGAAAAAGTTCAAACCTGTTACAGCTTTTTAACGCCGTCTTGAGCTACACATCGAATTTGCATTTTTGTTTTAACTGAATGCCTCTCCCTTCCCCCAGAACTGCACTTTTATATTTTTAAAAAAGTTCAAATGTGTGCCCTATAGTACTTTTTACAAGCTTTTTAACGCCGTTCACCAAAAAACAATTGAACGACGCGCTTTTGACCTACAGACAAAATTTGCAGTACGCAATTTTTTTCGATGAACGTCTCTCCCTCCCCTCACGATCGTACCTGTGAATTTTTAAAAAAGTTCAAATATGTGTCTTGCAGTGCTTTTTATGAGCTTTTAAACGCCGCTTACCAAAAAACAATCGACGAACGCGTTCTCGAGTTACACATCGAACTTACATTTTTGTTTCAACCGAATGTCTCTCCCTTTCCCCAGGACTATATTTTTATATTTCTTAAAAAAGTTCAAATGTGCGCCCTATAGTACTTTTTACAAGCTTTTTAACGCCGTTCACCAAAAAACAATTGAACGACGCGCTTTTGACCTACAGACAAAATTTACAGTACGCAATTTTTTTTGATGAACGTCTCTCCCTCCCCTCACGATCGTACCTGTGAATTTTTAAAAAAGTTCAAATATGTGTCTTGCAGTGCTTTTTATGAGCTTTTAAACGCCGCTTACCAAAAAACAATCGACGAACGCGTTCTCGAACTACACATCGAACTTGCATTATTGTTTCAACCGAATGTCTCTCCCTTTCCCCAGGACTATATTTTTATATTTTTAAAAAAGTTCAAATGTGTGCCCTATAGTACTTTTTACAAGCTTTTTAACGCCGTTCACCAAAAAACAATTGAACGACGCGCTTTTGACCTACAGACAAAATTTGCAGTACGCAATTTTTTTCGATGAACGTCTCTCCCTCCCCTCACGATCGTACGTGTGAATTTTTAAAAAAGTTCAAATATGTGTTTTGCTGTGCTTTTTATGAGCTTTTAAACCCCGCTTACCAAAAAACAATCGACGAACGCGTTCTCGAGCTATACATCGAACTTGCATTTTTGTTTCAACCGAATGTCTCTCCCTTTCCCCAGGACTATATTTTTATATTTCTTAAAAAATGCAATTGTGTGCGCCGTAGTGTTTTTTACGAGCTTTTTAACGCCGTCAACCAAAAAACAATTGAAGGACGCACTCTTGAGCTACAAACAAAATTTGCAATACTCAATTTTCTTAAACAAACGTCTCTCCCTCCCCTCACGGTCGTATGTGTGAATTTTTAAAAAAATTTAGATATGTGTCTTACAGTGCTTTTCGTGAGCTTTTAGGTGCCGCTTACCAAAAAACAATCGACGAACGCGTTCGTGAGCTGCACATCGAATTTACATTTTTATTTAATTTTCTTTTATCAAACATAATTGCCCACTTTCAAATTAAAAACAAAAAAAAACATTCACTTTCGCTACATAAATGTAACCAAGTATGTACGGGGGCCACGCAATTAATTAACGACTAATTAACGACTAGTCTAATAAAAATAAATATAGAACGAAGCCTACACTCAAAATTAAATTTTAATTTAATTAAAAAAAAGATCTCGTTCTTCTTCGTTTTAGGCCTTTAGCTTCACTCCCATGTTTGAAGTTGGCCGTTGTTGTATGTCGAGGTTAAAAAAGGAAACACTTCAAACACTAAATGATCTTACTTTAATAACAGATATTAAATTGGACATAACATAATTGTAAATAAAACAATATGGTAGCGTGTAAGTCATAACAGATTGCTGTTATGACTTATAATCAGACTTCGGACATTTTGGATCGTTGTCATGGTTACGTAATACGACTACCAATGAAAAGTGCCCGTTCAATGCGCAGCCATAGCAACGCCCCGAAATGTCCAACTTCTAATTATAAGTCATTTCAAAATCTAACGACGTTGGTATTTGAAATTTAAAGCGGACAGAAACCGTTATCAAATTTTGTTTGTTGTTTTTATTGTGGCAATTCCTGACAAAAAGGAAACGGGATTTAAGAAGTAGCTAGAAAGAGACAACCTATAAAGTTACAATGCAGAGCAAGAGGAAGTGGAGAATAGTAAATCTCCCCCAATCCTCGTCAAGGTCATTGAACTGTAAGGCAAGGAATTACTGTTTGAAAATCCACCAGGAAATTCCTAAAAAAGGAAACGGGGTTTGAAATTTAGATCGAAAGAGACAACCCAACCCACAAAGTTACAATGCAGAACGAGTGGAAGTGGAGGACAGTAAATCCCCTGAATCCTCGTCAAGGTCATTGGACCGAAAGGCTGTTTGAAAATCCACCAGGAAATTCCTAAAAAAGGAAACGCGCTTTGAGATTTAGATCGAAGGGGACAACCCCACCCATAGAGTTACAATGCAGTGCAAGAGAAAGTGGAGAACAGTAAATCCCCCCCCCAATCCTCCTCAAGGTCATTAAACTGTAAGGCAAGGAAAATCCATCAGGAAATTCCTAAACAAAGAAACGGGGTTTGAGATTTAGATAGAAAGAGACAACCCAACCCATAGAGTTACAATGCAGAGCGAGTGGAAGTGGAGGTCAGTAAATCCCCTCAATCTTCGTCTTCCTGCATCGGACATTAGGAAATAAAAAAACAGTATAAAAAAAAACAAAAAATTGATCAGAAGCAACTGACGTTAAGAAAACAAAAGAATCACATGCATTGCAGGAGAAAAACAAGTGACAGTCGTTTTTGAGAAATGAATCGATGGAACTGACGTTAAGAAAAAAAACAAACAACGAGCAAAAACAAGTGACAATCGTCTATGAAGGCAAGGAAAACGTGAAAAAGGGAGACGGAAGAAAATCGAATCAGTTTCCAGTAATTACAAACAATTGACGATCGACCAAAAACAAAAAGAAAACTGATGAGCCGCTGCTTACAGTGATTAGAAACAACTGACAATTGACGTTAGGAAAAACAATGAGGAGGAAAAACAAATGACAATCGTTTAAGAAGACCAGGAAAAAAATAAAGAACAAAAAATCGAGATGTAACGTGAAAAAGGGAGACGTAAGAAAATCGAATGAGTTTCCAGCAACTGCAAACAACTGACAATCATCCACGAAAAGAACTGAAAGAAAAACAAAAGAAACGATTCGTGACAATCATCCAAGAAGACAAGCAAAATGTAAAGAACAATTGACGAATTGCTTACAATGATCAGAAACGACTGACATTAAGAAAAACAAAATAATCATAAGCGTTAGAGAAAATAGAGAAAAACAAATGACAATTGTTCCTGTGAAACAAGCAACTGATAACTTACGTTAAGAAAAACAAAAGAACAATTCATTACGAAAAAAAAACAAAAGAACAAAAAGAAGCATTCATTGGACAAAACTAAAGAAATTACCTCGACTGAGGAAAAGATTAGAGAAAAATAAAAAACGACGAAAACGTAGAAAAATGTGTAAGAGAAACAAAAGAAAATTGGCGAATTGTTAACAATTGATGTTAAAAAAACAAAAGAATCACGTGCATTGGAGAAAAACAAATGACAGATGTTTTTGAGAAATGAACTGATAGAACAGACGTCAAGAAAAGCAAAACAAAAAACAATGAGGAGGAAGAACAAGTGACAATCGTCTATGAAGACAAGAAAAACGTGAATAAGGGAGACGGAAGAAAATCGAGTGAGTTTCCAGTAATTACAAACAATTGACGATCGTCTACGAAAAAAATTGAAAGAAAAACAAAAGAAAACTGATGATCTGTTTGCAGTGATTAGAAACAACTGACAATTGACGTTAAGAAACACAAAATAAGGACAATGAGGAGGAAAAACAAGTGACGATCGTCTATGAAGACAAGAAAAACGTGAAAAGGGGAGACGGAAGAAAATCGAATGAGTTTCCTCTAATTACAAACAATTGACAATCGTCCATGAAAAGAATTGAAAGAAAAAGGAAACGGGGTTTGAGATTTAGATCGAAGGAGACGACCCAACCCATAGAGTTACAATGCAGAGCGAAAGGAAGTGGACAGTAAATCCCCCCAATCCTTCTCGAGGTTATTGAACTGTAAGGCAAGGAATGACTGTTTGAAAATCATATGGTAATTCCTAATGGAAAAAGAAACGAGGACTAAGAATTAGCTGTAGTTAAGAGACAACCTATACAGTTACATAGTTATACCCAGAAGAGTTGTGACCGAAAGAAGACGGAAAGCCAAAGTATTGAAGACTATAGCATCAATATCTGATCACTAAGTCATCTCCAGTTAAGTTGTCATTTCATCCTTACATGGTAGACGTGCCTTCTGTATTCTTTAGGTTCAGGATCGGTGGCGGAGTAGTCAGGGTGTTACAATAAAGGATGTGAGAGGAAGTTAAGGACAGTAAATCCCCATACTCTCCTCAAGGTCACTTGACTGAAAGGCAAAGAATGGCTGTTTGAGAATCCACCAGGAAATTCCTAAAAATGGAAACCGGGTTTGAGATTTAAATTGAAAGAGAACCCAACCCATGGAGTTCCAATGCAGAGCGAGAGGAAGTGGAGGACAGTAAATCCCCCCAATCCTCCTCAAGGTCATTGGACTGAAAGGCAAAGAATGACTACTTGAAAATCCAACAACAAATTCCTGAAAAACGAAATGGGCTTTGAGATTTAGATCGAAAGAAACAACCCAACCAATAGAGACCCATGCAGAGCGAGAGGAAGTGGAGGATAGTAAATTCCCCCAATCGTCGTCAAGGTCATTGAATTGTAAGGCAAGGAAGGAATGACTGTTTGAATATCATGTGGCAATTCCTGAAAAGAAAAATGATTTAGATAGAAAGAGACCACCTATAGACTTACAATAAAGAGGGAGAGGAACTGCAGGACAGTAAATCCCTTTAATCATCGTCAAAGTCATTGAACTGAAAGGCAAAATATGGCTGCTTGAAAATCCATCAAGAAATTCCTAAAAAGGGAAACGGGCTTTGATATTTAGATCAAAAGGGACAACCCAACCCATAGAGTTACAATGCAGAGCGAGAGGAAGTGAAGGACAGTAAAAAATCTACCCCAATTCTCCTCAAGGTCATTGAACTGTAAGGCAAGGAATGACTGTTTGATAGTCATGTAACAATTCCTAAAAGAAAAAAAAACGGGGTTTAGGAATTAGATAGAAAGAGACAACCTATAGAGTTACATAAAGGGCGAGTGGATATGGAGAACAGTAAATCTCCATATCTTCCCCAAGGTCGTGGGACTGAAAGGCAAAGAATGGCTGTTTGAGAATCCACCAGAAAATTTCTTAAAAAGGAAACCGGATTTGAGATTTAGATCGAAGGAGACAACCCAACCCATAGAGTTACAATGCAGAGCGAGAGGAAGTGGCGGACTGTAAATCCCCTCAATCCTCGTTCCAGCGCCAACTCCAAACGTGGGAGTTTTTGGACGTATGATTTTTAGAAATCTTTTAAGGTTCAACAAAATTACAACAACAAAGTGGAGGACAGTAAAGCCCCAATCCTCATCAAGGTCATTGAGCGATTTTTAAAATTTATCTTTTGCCATGGAATCTGGACGGCATGTCTTAGCTTTACTGTAAAATGGCATGAAAGAAGTGCAATGACGTAGTTTTCACTTAAGCTCAGACATGCCGTCCACATTTTATAGCAAGAGTTGATAAAAAATTACTGAATCAGAATCAGATAGAAAGAGATAATCTACGGATTATAATGAGATGGAAAGGCAAAGGATGTTGCACTGTTCACAGTAAATCCCCGCATCCTTCTCAAAATCATTGGATGGTAGTTGTTCTAGGTTAGGATGCAGGATTGCCAGGTCTAGAAATTTTTCCCGATTCTAGGAATTTTTGGCCAAGAGAAGTTCCTGCAAATCTAGAGACAATTTCAAGAATTCAGAAAACATACATAAACGTACTAAATAACGTGTTCTTTAACCTAATTTTGGAATAGCTTCTTGTAAATGCTTCTTAAAAACTATGTTGCAAGAATAAAATACGCATAAGCGCACGTCAGAGCCATCTACCGGCTAGTGGTGAAGCTTTAAGAAGGCTAACGGTAGTTTACAACTTAGATATCTAATTTACCACCGCATGTTTTTATTCTATTTTATATTATTTCATCGTTTTCCTGAGGGTATAAGTATAACCACATAACCTTTATGCTGTGTGCGTTTGAGAAATGTCAAATCAACAACTGATTACTCTAATTACACTGAATAAAATCACAAATTGACGTATTGTTTGACATGTTGGGAGATAAAAGAGGTTACGTTTATGTATTCGTTTAATAGTTTTCATTATCCGTGGAATACACTTTGATTACGACATGCTTTGTGCTTTCTCTCTCGCACACACGTTCTTACACTCGCTTGCCGTTCCGGAATGTGGCGTCAGAATACCTCTATATCTGTCACCGTGGTGTTTTCTCACCATTTTTTCCAAATTTTTCTTTTTTAATTTCATTAATCCACAGAATTTAGCTGTAAAATCGTTTTTATTATTTTTAATAGATTACGTCAGCCTGTCTCTATTCGCACCGGTGAGCTAATCAATTCCTTAACGAGACCCTTTATTTTAGAATTTCTCGAAATAAATAAAATTAGCTCCGTTCTCTTGTTATTATTTGTTTTTTTTTTTCCTATAATTTCTGTCGGCGTCAAAATTCTAGGATTCTGTTGAAAACCTGCTTTTATCCGTAAATGTAGAAGAGAAAATTTTGAAATAACATTCAGGTAACAGGTACCAACATAAAAAAACATTTGCCAGGTTTTATAAAGAAAAAGAAAACGGACAAAATGGCTTAAATATTCTAGTTAAGTGTAGTTGGATTGGCAACACTGCTTTTACCAAAAACATGAACAAAAGACGATCGGTTATTTAACGAACGCGGGAAACAAAAAAAAACAGTTGACGATTTGGATATACGAGGACCTTTCGTCTTCACTTAATAAGCGCGTGCGAAAAAGTAACGAAAAACGTTCGATTCCGATCGAACCTTGACTTCTCCCTCCAGTAAAAAAAAATAACAAAACACAACTGCGAAACAAATATTTAAAAGATAAAAGACTAACTTCCCCCTCCATTAAAAAATAACGAAACACAATTGCATAAAAAATAAAAGTCACAAACAACAAAACTTTCGGTTGTTTCTTTTTTAGCCTCAACAATAATTAAAAGTCACTAAAAGTTGAAGATAGCAAAGCGTGTTAGGATTGGCAACACTGGTCTCGGCTAAAATTACGAAAGAAAGCGAGAGTTAAGAACATAAACAAAAGACGATCGATTGTTTAACAAATGCAAGAAATGCGACGGTTTCATTGTAAGCGGTGTTCGGACACTTCGGAGCGTTGCCATGGTTACGTAGTACGAAGACCAATGAAAAATGCCTATTTGTTGCGTGGCCATAGCAACGCTCCGGAATGTCCGAAGTCTGGTTATAAGAGAAACTCTCGCTTTCATTTTTTTGCGTCAGCAAATAAATTAAAGCGATAACAAAAGGCGTTCGAATTCTGATCGAATTTCAACTTTTTTTTTCATTAAGAAAAAATAAACAAAACGCATTCTTCTATACGAAACAAATTTGCGAGTGTTATCCACTGAACTATGCCTTGTTGTGCAGAATTTTTCGAAATAAATAAAATTAGCTCCGTTCTCTTGTTATTCATAATTTAATGAATTGATCTCTTTTACGTTTGATTAACCTGAATTAATTATATAAGAAAATTTAGAAAGAAAACAGGAATTATGAAATACGCCTTGCATGTCAGGCAACCACGTTAACACGGTCGTTAAGACGGTTGCCTACGACAACGCGTTTTCAATATTATTAATATTAATAAAGGGATTAAAGGCAATTAGCCCTGGCCCTCGAATTTCAATCACCCTGTATAGATACATAGATAGGTTTAATAATTATTAAACAATTGTTTATTTATTGGTTGACGTTTAAAATATTTTTAATGTTGACAAAATTGTTCATTCGATTTGGATCGAAGGTCCCCGACTTGTAAATAGATAGTGATTTAAGTTTTTAATTAAATTTGCTTTCCTTTAGGAAAATTTATGGAGAAGTTTTACCGCCGGGTTCGCCCGGCATCTTCCGGCAGAGATCCGCAAACTCGCTCGACCAGCTCGGCGAGTACGCGAAGGCCGCCCGAAACACGATCGGTAACATAGGCGGCGTTCTTTCGCGCAAAATGGCGGCGACCACATCGCAAACGGCGGCTCCCTGGCCAAATTCCAAGGATGATTATGAGTTGGGCAAAGTAATCGGTTCGTATCCATTACAGTAATTTACAGCATAACGTAGACTTCATTTTAGTGTGTAATATTTCAAGAGTCAGTTAGTTTTCGTTCTTACAAGTGTAAGTTGTGGCTACGTACTTTTAAGGTTATGAACATATTTGGACAAGTTACTTTTGGGTTTTCTCTTTATTTGTCTTTTCAAACCTCCCTCGTCCTTCTTACTGCTTGCGATTGAGTTTACTTTATATTTATTTATTTAAGTACAATTCACCCCACCGAGCTCTAGGATTAAGCGATTAGTTTCATGCTGCACGACAACCTCAATTAATCAAACCCAGGAGCATCGTTTTTCTTGCGACATTGGTTAGAAATGGGGTAACGTGTGTGTTTTAGGTGTAGGCGCGACTGCAGTCGTTCACGAGGCCTTGTGTAAGCCCAGAAATGAAAAGTGTGCCATCAAGAGGATCAACCTGGAGAAATGGAACACCTCGATGGATGAATTGCTCAAGGAAATACAGGCCATGTCGAGCTGTAATAACGAGAACGTCGTGACGTATTACACGAGCTTCGTTGTCAGAGAAGAACTTTGGCTGGTTCTTAGATTATTAGAAGGTATCTAAGCGCTAGCGGCCTCTTGAATTTGTCGTAACGAATGCGATGGTTTACAGGTGGGAGTCTCTTGGATATAATCAAGCACAAGATGAGGTCGACGAATTGTAGGAACGGGGTCTTCGACGAGGCTATAATAGCGACGGTCCTACGAGAGGTGCTGAAAGGTCTCGAGTACTTCCACAACAACGGGCAGATTCACAGGTGGGTACATAATCGTGCACGCCGTCGAACCGACCCAGAGCAGCAATCTTTCTGGTGATTGTAGAGACATTAAGGCGGGAAATATTCTTTTGGGAGAGGACGGGATTGTCCAAATTGCAGACTTTGGTGTTTCAGCTTGGCTGGCGACGGGTAGGGACTTGTCTCGACAAAAAGTACGACACACTTTTGTCGGAACGCCTTGTTGGATGGCCCCCGAGGTAATGGAACAGGTAAGTCTGGAATAACCTTCGTCCCTCCGCGCATTCGATCACAAAAACGTCTTTGCAGGACCACGGTTACGATTTCAAGGCCGATATTTGGTCGTTTGGGATAACGGCAATCGAAATGGCCACCGGTACGGCGCCTTACCATAAATACCCACCGATGAAAGTGTTGATGTTAACGTTGCAGAATGACCCCCCGAATTTAGACACGGGAGCCGAAGAAAAGGACCAGTATAAGGTGGGGCGGGTTAACACCTCTCGACTTTCACCCATTTGACTGTCATTTTTTAGGCGTATGGGAAAACGTTTCGGAAAATGATCGTGGATTGTTTGCAAAAGGAACCCGTGAAACGTCCGACGGCCTCCGAACTCATCAAACACCCTTTCTTCAAGAAAGCTAAAGACAAAAAGTACCTGCAATCGCAGCTGGTTTCAGTGGGGCCCAGTTTAGAAACACGTGTACAGAAGGTATCATCCCTCTTTCTTATTTATTTTTTTAAATTAATAATTAATAACTGAGATTTGAGAGAAGATGTGTTATGTTTGGTTTAGGCATCAAAACGACAACCAGGTGCTTCCGGTCGGTTGCATAGGAAAGAAACCGGTGAGTGGGTGTGGTCGAGCGAAGACGAGGGAGAGGACGGTGCCTCAAGCGACACCGACACCGAATCGAGGCCTTTGAATATAGTTTCGGCTGGTTCTGACTCGGAGCATGAAGAGAGCAGCGACGGTGATGCCCCGCCTGTTAACCTAGTGCTGAGGATGAGGTGAGCTTCTCGTGTTTCGTGTCGAATCGTGAGATTAATTCAATTTCCGAACGCCCACCAGAATTCCCAATCAATTTCCTGATCCCTGCGGGTAAGTTTACATCAAATCCTCAACGCTTCCTTATCAATAACGAATTTCAAAATTGAATTATCTAAAGTGGACAGGGTGAGGCTCTTAATGACTAACGCCTTCGAGTGCTCTCTGATTTGAATTCAATCTAAATTTAATAATTGAAATTGGGACTTTATCTATGGATAAGCTAAAGTAAAAGTTATTAATAAATTAAAATCAGTGACGTGCTTTATTGATGCAATACGTATGTACAGTGGTGGCCAAGTAAATCGTTGCCAATAGACTTATGCGAAATATCTGAGCATTTATAGTTTTTTTTTTTCTTTTTTTCTATAATACCTGTCGGCGTCAAAATTCTAGGTTTCTATTGAAAACCTGCTTTTATCCGTAAATGTAGAAGAGAAAATTTTGAAATAACATTCAGGTAACAGGTACCAACATAAAAAAACATTTATAAAGAAAAAAAACGGACAAAATGGCTTAAATATTCAAGTTAAGTGTAGTTGGATTGGCAACACTGCTTTCTTTTTACCAAAAACATGAACAAAAGACGGTTATTTAACGAACGCGGGAAACAAAAAAAAAACAGTTGACGATTTGGATATACCTTCACTTAATAAGCGCGTGCGAAAAAGTAACGAAAGACGTTCGCTTCCGATCGAACCTTGACTTCCCCCTCCAGTAAAAAAAATAACAAAACACAACTGCGAAACAAATATATAAAAGATAAAAGACTAACTTCACCCTCCATTACAAAAAAAAAAAACGAAACACAATTGCATTAAAAATAAAAGTCACAAACAACAAAACTTTCGGTTGTTTCTTTTTAACCTCAATAATAATTAAAAGTCACTAAAAGCTGAAGATAGCGAAGCGTGTTAGGATTGGCAACACTGGTCTCGGCTAAAATTACGAAAGAAAGCGAGAGTTTCATTGTAAGCGGAGTTGAGACATTTCGGAGCGTTGCCATGGTTACGTAGTACGAAGACCAATGAAAAATGCCCATTTGTTGCGTGGCCATGGCAACGCTCCGGAATGTCCGAGGTCTGATTATAAGAGAATCTGTCGTTTTAATTTTGCGCCAACAAAGAAATTAAAGCGAATTCCAATCGAATTTAATTTTTTTTATCATTAAAAAAAAACATTCTTCTATACGAAACAAATTTGCAAGTGTTTATAACAATAATCGCATTTTCTTCCTCCAAAAACAAAATAAATATATAAACAAAATACGAGCGACGACAGAAAAAAAAACAAAACAAAACAAAAAAACGTTTAAAATTTTTGTTTCTCTGTCCAAAAGACAAGTGCAAATCAGTCGTCGTTAATTTCTTGTGCGACTTTCTTGTCGCATTAAAAAATAAATAACAAAACACAATCAACCGTGAAACAAGTCAAGTCAAAGTCTTTATAAAAATAACAAATGCAAGGAATATGACGGTTTTGGTTGTAAGTAGACTCCGGACATTTCGAAGCGTTGCCATGGTAACGCAGTAGGAAGACCAATGAAAAATGCTCATTTGTTGCGTGGTCATGGCAACGCTCCGGAATGTCCGAAGTCTGGTTATAAGAGAACCTTCCGTTTTCATTTTTTTGCGTCAGCAAATAAATTAACAAAAGACGTTCGAATTCCGATCGAATTTCAACTTTTTTCTTCATTAAGTAAAAAATAAAACACATTCTTCTATACGAAACAAATTTGCGAGTGTTTGTAAGAATAATCCACTGAACTGTGCGTTGTTGTGCAGTTTTTTTTTTTTTTATTTTGTTCATTTGTTTTGTGAATTTTCTTTCTTTTTTTAATTTATTAATCTAAATTATATTGTGAAATCGGTCTTTGTCCAAGGACGATTTGTACTGTGATGACATTCCACAGCGCCACCTGTCGAAACATGTTGGAAGTTTCTTTTTCGTTTTTTTTTTGTTTACGAATTTACCGAACTCTGCCTTGTTGTGCAGTTGTTTATCTTCTCTTTTTTTAATTTTGTTCATTTGTTTTGTCAATTTTCTTTCTTTTTTTAATTTATTAATCTGAATTATGTTGTGAAATCGATTGTCTTTGTCCAAGGACGATTTGTGCTGTGATGACATTCCACAGCGCCATCTGTCGAAACATGTCGAAAGCATCTTTTTCGTTTTTTGTTTACGAATCTACAGAACTCGTGTCTTGTCGTGCAGTTGTTGTTTATCATCTCTTTTTTTTTCTAATTTTGTTCATTTGTTTTGTCAATTTTCTTTCTTGTTTGAATTTATTCGTCTGGATCGTGTTGTAAAATCGATTGTGAACAGCGCCATCTATTAAAACATGTCGGAAGTTTGTTTTTTTTAGTTTTGTTCATTTTCTTTCTTTTTTTTAATTTGTTAATCTGAATCATGTTGTAAATTCGATCGTCTTTTGCTTTTGTTGTTTTTTAAATTTTATTATTTCGTTTTGTTTTTGTAATACTTATTATTTCATTTTGTTTTTGTAATACTTATTATTTCATTTTCCTTGCTTTCTCATGCTCTCTTGCTTTTCTATTTATTTATTTATTAATCGATTAAATTGTGTCGAAAAGTCGATTGTCTTTCGTTTTGTGCTGTGATGACAATCAGCAGCGCCATCTGTCGAAACATTTCGGAAGTTTCTTTTTGTTTTTTGTTTACGAATCTGCTCAACTCTGCCTTATTGTGCAGTTGTTGTCTTTTTTTTTTTTTTCATTTTTTTCGTTTTGTTCATTTCTTTTGTCAATTTGACATTCCACAGCGCCATCTGTTACATTTCTGGAGTTTCTTTTTCGTTTTTTGTTTACGAATCTACAGAACTCTGTCTTGTCGTGCAGTTATTGTTTATCTTCTTTTTTTTAAATTTTTTTCATTTGTTTTATCAATTTTCTTTGTTGTTTTTTTTAATTTATTAATGTGAATCATGTAAAATCGATTGTCTTTTGTTTTCATTTTTTTTGCTTTCTCATCGTTCTTTTTATTTAGTTATTTATTAAATTAAATTAAATTGTGTTGAAAAGTCGATAGTCTTTTGTTTTTATTTATTAAATAATTAATATCTTTTTTTTTTTGATTACTTTCGAATTTGTGTATTATTTGTTTCTGTTAAAATTTATTGTCGATCTGCCGAATCGCGCTGTAAAGTCGGACGTCTTTTGTTTCTATTTTTCTCAACTTTACGCATTTTTGATGTTTTTTTGTTTTTGTTTAATTAATTCTTGAATTTGGTCTACCTCGAGTAGTTCTATTGTGTCACGCAGCGTGGCGTGGCGTGGCGATCGCTGACGCTAGCGAACACACCCCTTTTCAGATTTTATTCCAACTTTGAAAGCGACGCCTACTTTCCTAAACTATTGGCGGTGTTGCCAGATGGGGATTTTTTTCCCAAAATGGGGAAATTTCAGGCGATTTGTGAGGAAACTTTTGGGAAAAAGGAAACTGACCCATTATTTTGATTATAAATTAAATATTGAAAAAGAAAACAATAGCTCAAATGAATCTTTTAATCAATTTTAGTTTTTTCCACGTCCAGGCGTCACAGTAAAACTAATTAAAGTACTACCAATTAATCTAATTTACAATGACTGTCGCTGTCGACCAAGAGCATCTGGCAACACTGTCTGTTGCAACGATAGCAGTTGTTTCCATTGCAGGTCAATAAGGCCGACGATTTTAATGAGCACCACTGTACATAAATTACACTATTAGATCTTCAATTTTATTTATTTTTTTTTTTAATGAACGGTAGCATTTGCAGTGAATTCAATAATAAAACTTGGTTATCAATCCTCCTTCCACTTAACCCTAAGAAAATTATGCTCGATTGTATTTTTGTTTCGTTTGATCTATTCGAGAAACTAAACACTTTCGCTCTCTGCTTTATAGGAATGCAAAAAAGGAACTTAATGATATCAGATTTGAATTTGCTGTAGGCAAAGATTCGGCTGAAGGTATAGCAAGCGAATTGGTAGGAGCTGGCTTGGTAGATGGTAGAGATATGATGGCCATCACAAATAACCTTCAGAAACTCATCGACGCCAGAGAAAGCACTAGGATTGTAACTTTTCCTCTGGTAAGTAACCGTCCTCGTGTGGTGAAACGAACCTGTTGATTTTTATTTTTCAGAATTCCGGGGTTGCCCCGAACGAAACCGCTGACGACAAGGCACTAGTAGGCTACGCCCAAATTTCCATAACCGACTGAGTTTTTGCCGCGATGGTTCTTTTTTTTTGTTTTGTTTTAGTCTTACTTCCGTTCCTTCACTCTACTCTTGCTATGCATTTTACTTGTTTTTTTTTTTTTTAATTCATCAGTATGTATACTCTCATGCGAGAGAAGTGTCGCAAGTACTTAAATTTACTCAAATCTAGTTCTTAAGTGTTTTTTTTTTTTTTTTAATTTCCCGAGATGCGAGACTTTACGACGAAGAAGAGCATAAGTGAGTGACGATTTATTGTTTACCTTAGCGATTTAGGATTCCTGTGCACTTATAATATTATTGGGCGTGGTCTGTCTTGTGTATAATAGTTATTTATTCCAAATAAAATTGACGACACCTATCGATAAATGAGGGGGAAGTTCGTTTCTGTAGGCGCTCTCTTAAACAAATAAAAACAATGTTCTGTATTTGGTACGATAAAAATCACACGCTAAAATGTACACGAAACAAATTTTCAACATAAAAATAACAGATGTAATAGTAAGTACCCTAAAGCTCTCTAATATACAATTATAGATACATACTGAATAAAAAAATTATCACTCTTATACATTTAAGGCACAACTTTAAACCTAAGGTTATTATTAAAAAGAAAAAAAAAAAAAGAAGAAATATACATGGATTGTACTACATAAAAATCCGTTCAAGATCTGATGATGAGTAACACGACGCCTCTGGCAAGGAGAACTTGCACACTCACACTCTCTCTTTCTCTCGCTCTCTTTCGTTCGGTTATTCGTTATTCGATCAGTTTTTACTGCTACACGACGTCGCGACTTGCTTGCGAGCCTCCTCCGGGAGCTGAGACGGATCACATAGGACGTCGGTCTTCGTGCAGAGGTACCTCAAGGAATTTAAAACGACTGCAAACAAAAGAAAACTCACTGAGCGATTCAACTTTAAACACGCCGCGAACGGTACCTGGTCTGAGATCACTTAACGTACAATGCTGCTCGATCCAGTGGAGTGTAGATCGGTACAAATCTTCCAAACTGGACGTCGACACGAAGTTATTAAACGAGCCGAGCAGCGGCTTGAATAACAAGCTGAACTGTGCGCGCTTTATTAAGGAAAGTACTTATTTTTGACTTAATTCCTCTTTTGTCGCCCTCTTGAATCAAGAACGAGCACAGGCAGTTACGTAATAAGTAAAATGATGTGGCGCCATCTATAGAAACTACCTGCAACTAGAGATTGAAAACTGCCAGATTTATGTCGCCGACTTTCGTTTATCAGTTAAGTCTTTTATGTTAAATTCTTCAATGATCAGTGAAGCCCAACGATTTACTTAATGAAAAACTGAATGAAATTATGTGGCGCCGGATTTATGTCATGGTTTGGAGATGATTTTTTTTTACCAAAGTCTTCCATTAAGCTAAACGAAACAATGTGGCGCCATCTATTGAAATTTTCCATGACTAAAAAAAAAAAAAACAGCAAAGGGATAACTCAATAATGTAATGGTGCCACCTATGGATATTTCCTGAAACTATAGGTTCAAAACGCCCAGTTTATGTAATTTTTAGAGTTAAGTAAAGTGTCAGGACAGTTGTCAATAACTGTCGATGATGACATAATTCACTTCAAAAACAATGCACCGCCATCTATTGCAATTTTCCGCAATTAAAAAAAAAAGTTTAAAAATGGAAGATTGCGTTCTTTAAAGTAGAACAGCAAATTCATAACTCAATAATATAATGGCGCCACTTGTGGATATTTCCTGTAACTATAGTGACAGAACAGTTGTCAGTAACTGTCGATGATGACGTAATTCAATTCAATTCAAAACAAATTTCTAAAAATAAATGTTATTAAAAAGCAAATTGAAGAAATCAAAAACCAAAAGAGAAAGCAAATAATGAATAAAAGGAAAGCCTAAAAGTAAAAGAAAAATTATAAAAACAAATGCAAAACAAAAAGCATTTGTGGAATGAACAGACGTACAAGCGAACAAGGAGAAAATTAAAATAAAAAAAATCTTGAAAAGCAAAAATTTGAAAAAGAAAAATAAAAATTTAAATGAGAAACAAACAAAATTCAAAATAGAAAATAAAACAAATGAAAGTAAATGCTAAGTAGAAAAAGAAAACGAAAAACAATTGAAAGAGAAACAAGCGAATTGAAAGGGAAAACAAAGTTGAAGAAAAGAAATAAAACCAAAAAACAGAAAGCAAATAAAGAGTGAAACAAGGAAAAAAAAAATAAAGGTCAAAAGCAAATGTGGAATGAAAAGAGAGAGAAGTGAAAAAAGGTGAAAATCAGAATCAAGTGAAAAATTCTTAGAAAGCAAAAATTTGAAAAAAATACAAAAAAAAACAAAAGGCAAACAAAATCTCAAATATAAAATAAAACAATTGAAAAACAAACAAAGAGGAAGCAAATAAAAAAATGAAAAGAAAAAAGTGACTCAATTTTTAAAACTGATGTATGCCATTGTTTTTTTTTTTTTATTGAAAATAAACATTATTTTTAAAAAGCGAATTGAAAGGAAAAACAAAATTGAAGAAAAGAAATCAAAACAGAAATCAAATGCAGAATGAAACGAGACAAGGAAAAATTTTAAATGAAAAAAAAAAACAGACCAAAAAAAAATGAGAACCTAAAAGTAAAGAAAAAGTTCAAAGAAAAAACAAATGGAGAAACCAAAAAGCAAATGTGAAACGAAAAGAGAGAAGTGAAAAACCAAGGATAATGAAAAACTTGAAAAGCAAAAATTTGAAAAAAACAATTTCTCAATTTCTAACACTGATGTATGTCATTGTTTTTTTTTTTATTGAAAATAAACGTTACTTTTAAAAAGCGAGTTGAAAGGAATAACAAAATTGAAGAAAAGAAATCCAAAACCAAAACAGAAAGCAAATAAAGAATGAAACGAGACAAGGAGAAAGTTTAAAATGAAAAACAAAAACAAATGAAAGACCAAAAGTAAATGTGGAATGAAAAGAGGAAAAAGTGAAAAACAAGGAGAAAATGAAAATGGAAATCAAGTGAAAAACTCTTGGAAAACAAAAATTTGAAAAAAATATTTAAGAAAAAACTAAATGAAAAACAAAAGGTAAACACTAATGTAATTGTTTTTCGTTGAAAATAAATATTATTTTTAAAAAGCGAGTTGAAAGGAAAAACAAAATTGAAGAAATCAAAAAACAAATAAAGAATGAAACGAAACAAGGAAAAGACTTAAATGAGAGAAGAAAAAAAAAACAAATGAAACACCAAAAGCAAATGCGGAATGAAAAGAGGGACAAGTGAAAATCAAGGAGAAAATGAAAATCGAGTGAAAAACTTTTGGAAAGCAAAAATTGAAAAAAATACAAACAAAAGGCAAACAGAATTTAAAATAGAAAATAAAACAAATGAAAAAGAATTAAAGAGGAAGCAAATAACAAATGAAGAGAAACAAGTGACTCAATTTCTGATACTAACGTAAATCATAATTTTTCATTGAAAATAAGTATTATTATAACGAGGAGAAAATTAGAAAGAAAAGAAAATCTAATGAAAGATCAAAGGCAAATCAAAAACTAAAAGAAATATTTGAGAAAAAAACAAAGACAAATAAAAAAATGAAAATGGCAAAATTTCATCTAATTTGGCAATCCTAGCTGGGGGTTTGTTACAGTGTCGCCATCTACTAATACACACCAGATTTTGAATGAAAGATCGCTTTGGTTTTCAGCTGAAATAATTTCTAACCTCAAAAATGACGTTTATGTAATGTTTTGATGATGTTTTTACTTTGGTAATAGATCTATTACTATTCAATTAACATTATTACGAAATTACTTTTAAGTTTTCTTTTTAAAAAATATCAACAAACCTGATTAATTTAGCGCCATCTATTATTCAAAATCACAAGCAAATTCTAAATCCGTCAGTGTTGGAACTAAAAAAATCTCCAACAAATCAATCTATTAATTAATAGAATTTCACCCAATCGATTCAAAGATGTCAAACAGTGACAGTTTACAATAATGTGTCCGAAAAAAGGGCAAGGTGTGCATACATGTCAACTTTCATGCTACGACCACAATTGCAATGGCGCCATCTATCACCAAAGCATATAATTTTTGTGTCAACACTGTTACAGGTTACGTTATTGTATACACACTGTTCCATTTACGTTATATACGTTTGAAACAAGTGGTGGGTCAGTGATTAAAACCAACTGGAATGTTGGTGAACCTGAGAGATCCATCAAACAATAATAAAAGAATGACTGGTGCGCCACCAAGTGGGCTTATTGACGAAATAAAGAACGCGTCCATTATTGGATGTGTGCCAGTGCTACAAACCTTTAAGTTTAATTGAATGCACTGGACGCATTTCACCAATCAATCAATCAATCACAATCAAAAAAGGATACGATCCAGAAACGCCAGTTCTCGATTGTCCTAGTCCGAACGTACTCGTCAAACATTTCCTGCATTTTACTGTCGCGCCTCCTGGACACAGGGGCGCCAGTAGCAGGCAGCAGCGACTGGCAGTTACTATAAAAGAGAAATCCGCAATTACTAACCCCCGACTCAAATACAAACCGAGTGAGGCGCCGCCCTCTCTACCTGATGGAAGTGTTCAGGGACTCGATTTGCTGCCTCAGGCTATCCATCTCCTCCTTCAGCTGATCCCTTTCCGTCCTCAGCTGCATTATATACTCGGCACCTTTCTGCAGCATCGCCGCCTTGCTCAGCTGAAAGCGAGAATTCAACCGATTAGGACGCCCCCTCCCGCCAGCTCAACCGTGCACAGGCAGAGAAAGAGAAAGAAGAAAAAATATAAACTACCTTCGCATTTGGATTCTGATTTAAATGAGGTATTAACGAATGGATCATATCGAACCCGTTTTTAATGTTGTACCTCCGTTTTTGCTCGGCGTGGATGTGACCTGCCCTGCGCTGTTCCCTTTGCACCGGTTCTCGGCTCGGCGAGCCGGAGGAACCTTGCGGGGACGTCGGTGCTTGCTCAACCAGAGGACTACTCGGAGTTAAAGGCTTCAGTAACAACTGAAAGTGAGATTGTTTATGTATTCCGGTTTCTCGGGGGTGCCTCATACGTTAACAAAACCTCCCACGTTTGGAGTTGGCGCGTTGGTTCCAAAACTTGCTAGCCAACTCTAAACGTGGGGGGGTTCTTGAACGCATGATACTAACCGGATCTGAATTGACAGGTGTGATGATGACGGCGCCTGGATTTGTACTCGAGTGAGGTAAGATGCAGAGCTGCTGGGCGGACTCTTCCTTGTTTGAGGGCGTGTTTTGTCGGGGGTATAAACTATCTGTATCTGGTGCACATAAAATAAATAAATAAATAAATAAAATTGATTGGTGAATTAACGTACTGTTTGTTAACAGCTGGGTTAAAATCATGTTACTGGCGGGGGTTATTAGAGACGGATCGCTGATGGCCGACTGCAAGGGAGGGCGTTTGATTGGTTCTCGCGTGTTCGACCTTGATCTCTGTTTCCCACCCCTGTTGGAAGACTTCAGTCGGTTGTTTATTTTTTCTTCCTTCTTTCAAAAAAAAAAAAAATGGAAATAAGTAAATAAAATTATGCACTCCCCCCCCACTAAGCGCAGCGCATACCGGCTGTGTTTTCGTCGGAGGACTCGCGTGAGGTAACTTGTAATTGTCAGGCAGCTGTGATGTCGTGTATTTCAACGTCGGGGAGACTTGGGGTGTGATTCTGAAAGCCTGTGATGACGATGATGATGAGTTCGGGTCCGGCGTGGACAGGATTTTGAAATCGTGTTCACGTACTGAAATGAAATCTAATTAAACCAACATTAAACCGTCGCCTCCGGTGTTCACTATACTGGGGGCTCACACGTTGCCTGTAAACGTCACTTAAATTGTAACTCACACAATGTTGTGAAACTTGAAATGTCAGCTTAAGTATTTGGTACAAATGACCATCAACATAGGCCGCTATCGATCAACAAATCATAGCACGATGACAGATGACAACAGACGTTAGGCAATGTCATAGACAGGTACGGACGAAACGTCACGTTGACATCTACAATGTTGTGAAACTTGAAATGTCAGCTTAAGTATTTGGCACAAATGACTATTAGCATAGGGCGTTAGCGATCAACGAATCGTGGAACGATGACAGATGACCACAGACGTTAGGCAATGTCATACGCAGGTACGAACGAAACGTCACGTTGACATCTACGCATCCTGGTGAGTTTCCATACCATTAGTATACGGCATCCGGGACCCTATTCGTGATTGGTTGATTTCTGATTTAGAAATTTTAAATCAACCAACCCGGAGGGTGCCGTATGTCGGAGGTGTGGAAACCCACCATCAGAACAACGATGACGATCGTCAAAATAAACAAAATTAACGCCTCCCTTTGAGGAATTGAGGTTGGCCAACGAATAGGATCGCAACCGCATTTTGTTCGATGAAATTTCAGATTAATGCCAGCACAGCGCCATCTATTGTGAGAAACCATCGATTGCTTTCCGTCACTGCCTATGTAGTGTAGACAAAAAAAAATGCGTACATTGTCGTATTGTTTTTTTTTTTTAATTTATGAGAACAAAAACAAATAATTGCATTGCAGCGTTCTTTTGTTTTTAATAATATTGTTTTGAGTGCACTTTTTATACATTTCGAAACAGGTAATAAAACAGAAACCTAATCGAATTGTTTTTTTTTTTTGTAAAATTTTTTCAATTGTCCAACATTTCTGTGCAATTTCGTGCAGCGCCATCTATCAATTTATCGCAGAAAAACTATTAGAAGAAAACCGCTGTTTTCGTTTTAGTGCACACGTGGGGGTACAATATTCTCAACAGATGGCGCTATAGATGGCACATATCGTCAACTGTCAAATGAATAAACAAAACATAGTCGATAATGCAGACACCGCAGAATAGCAGTTACTAAACCTACTATGTTTTGTACATTTGTTTGACAGTTGTCTGCCTCTGTGGAGCCTATGCGTGCATTTGTTTTTTCTTTGTGCATTTAATGCGGGCTTGGGCGTTCCACAGGCAGTTAATTGTCAAACAAACAAAGCATAGTTGGTAACGTAGAGTCCGAAAAATAGCTACTGTTTTGTAAATTTGTTTGACAGTTGACAGACTCTGTGAAGCTAATGCGTGCATTTGTTTTTCATTGTCCATTTAATACGGGAATAATAGTTAGCTGTCAAACGAACAAACAAAACGCAGTCGGTAATGCAGACTCCGCAGAATATGTTTTGTACATTTGTTTGACAGTTGACAGTCTCTGTGGAGCTTATGCGTGGATTTCTTTTTTATCTTGCATTTAATGCGGGCGTATATGCTCCACAGACAGTCAACTGTGTAAGGAACAAACAAAACATAGTCGGTAATGTAGACTCCGTTATTAACCCATTATGTTTTGTACATTTGTTTGACAGTTGGCAGCCTCTGTGGAGCCTTTGTGCATTTAATGTAGATATAAATGCTCCACATGTAGTCAACTGTCAAACGAATAAACAAAACATAGTCGGTAATGCAGACTCCGCATAATAGCAGTTACTAACCTACTATGTTTTGTACATTTGTTTGACAGTTGACAGCTTCTGTGGAACATTTAGAGCGCATCCATTCTGTGCTCGCTTTTAAGCAATAATACCGGACCTTCTCGAATTCCTCAGTAGATGGTGCTGCTCACTATGTAACGTAACTGTCCGGAGCTACTTTCATTTTATTTTTATTTATTTTATTTATTTATTTATTATTTATTTATTTTTAAAAACAAAAGAAAATCGCTGCACGATTTTTGATTTATGAAAACAAAAAAATAATTGCACCGCAGTTTTCTTCTGTTTTTAATAATAATGTTTCGAATGCACTTTTTATACATTCCGAAAAAGGAAAAATAGAAACCTAATCGAACGGCGATTTTCTCTTGTTTCTTTTTATCTTTGGAAATTTTTTTCAAGTGTCCGCCGTTTCTGTGCAATTTCGTACAGCGCCATCTATCAATTTATCGTACAAAATTTATTTAAAAAAATATAAGAAAACCGCTCTATTCAATTTTCTTTTTAGTTCACACGTGGGGGTACAACAAGATTCTCAACAGATGGCGCTGCACTACAATATCGTGCGCGCAATTGTTTTTTTTTTTTTTATAGTCATACATAATCCAGTGGGTGACGATAAACTATTGCGAGTGTCTCAATAGATGGCGCTTCTCGTTACAGGGAAAGCTTCGCAACAATTATCAAAAACAAAAGAAAATCGCTACACTATGATATCGTCCGCGCAATTGTTTTTTTTTTTAATAGCGCACATATAGGCAAGACAATGTACTACTGCGTGTTTCTCAGCAGATGGCGCTGCTCATTGTCACATAAACTTTACGAAAATTATTAAAAATAAAAGAAGATCGCCGCGCTACGATTTCACGCACGCAATTATTATTTTTTTAATGACGAGGAACTAGTGTTCGTTTCTCAATGGATGGCGCTGCTCATTATATTACGTGAATGCATGGAAAACCTCACGAAAATTTTTAAAAATAAAAGAAGATCGCTGCACTACGATTTTGTGCACGCAATTGCTTTTAGTTTTTTAATGACGAGGAACTGGTGTGCGTTTCTCAATAGATAGCGCTGCTTATTATGTTACATAAACGCATGGAAAACATCTACGCATCATGGTGAGTGATTGATTGAATTAAAATTTTCCCTCAAGCACACCGCGACTTGTGCAGATTGTGTCGAGCTATCACTCACACCATTGTATGCGCAGAATTTGTCGAGCATCCAACAGTGAACCCCTAATACGTTACGATACGCTACAAGCACTTACATTGCAACCTATCATCGACCGGTAAAATGTTACTGTTGATTTCGCTCATGGTGTAATTGTAGATGGTGTCCATGCTTTTGCTGTAAAGATTCGCCGACATCTGGTTCGACGGCTTGATGTGCGTAGGCGATAGATCTTTGACCTGCTTTGCGCTTTTCGATATCACAGATGATTGGTAAGTCGTTGTATTCTGCGGCTGCCTCATGTACGTCTCAACCGGGGCCTGGTGCATCATGATTTCGTTTTCGTAACTCATCGGCTGCTGCTGGTTCTGTACGGGCTCGACGCTGACCGCCTGCAAGGTCTGGTATTGCTCGATTATGTTGGCAGTATTTGGCACTGGGTTAATCTAGAAAACCAAATTATTCTTTACTACTTTAGAGTTAGTTTTTGATTAATTAATTTTTTAACGTTTTGACGGAACAATTGTCAGTCACCCTGTATATTACTTTGATAAAAATTAATTCTGAATTTGAAATAAGTTTTGATCTCAAAGCAACTCAATTTTTGGTTAAATCTATTTACATAATTACAGACAATTTGGCGCCCCTCTGATCAGGCGCCCTCTGCACAACGGGCAGCGGCAGGTCTGAGTACCGTACATGTACTGTTGCATGGCCTAGCATATATTTCCATTATTTTATTATACCTGTAAATTTGTACTGGAATTCATCAGGTCTAAGTCGCTGTAACACCAGCCCCCCATTTGCTTGTTGTTATACATTCCATCGTGGGCATGCTCCTCCGGTACAGTCGGTAACTTCCCAGACAACATGTCTGCAATATTATTATCACACCATCAGCGGATAACACAGAACGAAATCAAAAAGAGACTTGTGAAAGGTAATTACCGAAATGCTCCATGGTATCCATGAAATCATTATTCGGGAGGTTCGGCTGTAAAGGTCCCAGGCTAGGCTGAATGAAATCTGCCAAGCCGGCTTTAGCTATTCACAGAAATAGTACGATTAAAGAAAAAAAAGTGCGGCACACACAAGACAGAGTGGGCACCTATCTCTCGTGAGTCCGGGAAGGCAAACGGTTGATTGGCGATGGTTGAGAACAAGGTGTCGCTCATCAGACCCATGTAATCCTCATCCACCAGCATGTTGTCGACGTTCTCGGGACCTTGGAAGTCCCACTTCATCAATTCCATTTCGTTGAACTGCAATTATTGATACGTACAGGATTGGTGAGAGAGGAGTAAAGTGGTGACTTACAATGTCGGTGGAATCTTTGCTGGTTCCAAGAGTTTGATTCCTGTAGAACATCCGCCATTTCTTGTATTCCGCAGTGACAGCCGCAAGCTTTCGCTTCCAGTACTTCCCCTCGAGGACAACCGCCTAGGGTGCAACACACACTTAACAGGTTAAGCTTATTTCACGTGGGGCACACTTACTTCTGGCTTGTTGTGCGTGTCCACGTCCAGGGGGGAGGCGAACTGGCATATTATGGTGTTTTCTTTCTTGACGACTGCAAACACACACTTTAAGGCTGGAGGGGTGTTTCGGGACTAGCACTTACATTGCATATGCCAACAACGCCAGATCAAGTTGTTCAAACGGATCTTGTCCTTCCACCTCAGACGGATTCCACGGAAGCGATTCCATTTCGGTGAAGTTAGTTTTTGTCTGGAAAGAAACTTCAGTTATAGTATAAGGAGAGAGCAAGCTTGATCCATGGTGACGTGTGTCATTATTTTTTTGTTCTCCCTGTATATGAGAGGCATTTTTTTTTATTATCAAACCGTTATGGCTAGACTTCGAACATTTCGGAACGTTGCCATGACGTAAGTACTCAGAAATATGCGGGGTCTAGTTATGACATTCAAATAAAAAAATTGTTCGAGTTAGATGCCAACACTGTACACACATGTACAGGTAAACGAAATTTAGTTTCCATCACACAACACGAAGAATCACAAGTTATTGCGATTAATTAATTAAATCAAATTGATGGCGCTGCGATTTAATTTCATAATAATATAAAAAAAAATAAATAAATAAATAATCTGGCTCGGTGAAGAAAATGCGTGAACTCTACACTTGACTAATAAAAATCTGCGTGTGATAAAGTCCACAGTTACAATGTTAAGAGTGTTTTATTTACGATAATAAATAAGCTGGTTCGCGCTTCTTATCTGACAGTCGAGGTGGAACAAGCTCGGAGCCACACTACTTCGTTTGGCTTCAATCGATTGCGAAAATGTAAACATGTTCGTATCACAAGTTCACAGAGAATTTGCAAGAACGTAGTGCATAGTTGATGGAAGGAAGGTCATCTGTGACATCGATGATAACATTCTCAAGACCACCTGTATAACTGAACCAAAAACACCTAAGAACTAAACTAAAAATAAAAATAAATAAATAAGACAAGGAATGATTTCACTAAAGTTGCCTCAAATATTCAAGAATTATGTAAATAAATAATAATAATAAATTGATAATGAAAAGGAATAAGTCATGCTAAATTTAATTGGAATTGTGTTATCCCAGCCAATCACAACCTCAAAAGTGACGACACCACGCCCCCAACTCCTCCCATTCTTTCTAGCTGCTCATTGGTCACACTTACATACATACAGGATTTTTCTTTTAAGCAAAGTTAGAAGCAACTCGCCTAAATTGTTTAAAAAAAAGTTCTAAACAAACAAGTTCAAAAACAAAAGAAAACAATTTCACCAGCGACGCCTCAAATATTTGACTCCTCCCATTCTCTCTCTCTCTTTTTTAGTATCTAGCTTCTCACTGATCACATTTAAATACATCAGTTTCTTTTTTAAAAAAAGTTAAAAGACATTTCACCTGAATCGTTTTAAACAAACAATTAAAAACAAAAGAACAATTACACTAACGTCGTCTCAAAAAAAAATTATAACGAAAATGAATTAAGTTTAAATTAATGTCTTGGTAAATTCAATTATGTAAAATTGTGTTGTCCCAGCCAATCATCTCGAAATAATCTCGAAAATGGCAGCACCAGACTCCCTCCCCTCCCTTCTCTCTCTCACACACTCATACACTCTATGTCTCTCTTATTCGGTATCCAGATTCTCATTGGTTACATTCATATAAGGATTTGTTTATTTATTTTTAGAAAAACTAAAAGACAACTCACCTGAATTATTAAAAAAAATTCTTTTAATTGTTTAAAAGAATTTGTATAAGAAGAAAAAGAACAATTTCACAAATGTCGTCTCAAATATTGACCAATCATAACAGAAAACTCTTCCCCTAACTCCTCCCATTCTCTTTTATTCAGTTGCTAGTTTCTCATTGGTCACGCAGTGTAGCCAATGTTATTACTTTTAGTGCTTTTACTTATTTAGCGCCATCTGTTATTGCAAATGACAAGTGAATTCTAAAATTGACAGTTAAGAAGCAAATACCAATTTTGATTCATTCAGCGCCATCTATTATTGTCCAAGAAAGTAAACATTGACAATACAGTAGTGAATATCAAAATTTTTGTTCTTTTTACTTACTTTATGTCCATAATTTTGGTTAATGCAGCACCATGCTTTTACTTATTCAGCGCCATCTATTATTGTAAATGAAAGTAAGCATTGACAATACAGTAGTGAATTTCAAAATTTCTGTTGTTTTTACTTACTTTATGCCAACAATTTTGATTAACATAGCGCCATCTGTTATTGAAAGTGACAAGTAGATTTTAAATTTGACAATATTGTACTAAATATCAAGGTTTTGGTTGTTTTTGCTTACTTTACTTCAACAATTTTGATTCATGTAGCGCCATCTATTATTAAAAATGACAAATGAATTCTAAAATTGACAGCATTGTAGTAAATACTAATTTTGATTCATTCATTAGTGAAAATGAAAGTAAATACTAAAATTGACAACACTGTAATGAATATCAAAATGTTGTTTTTTACTACTTTAGGTCGACAATTTTGATTAAAGCAACGCCATCTATTATTGAAAACGATAAGTAGATTCTAAATTTGACAATATTGTGGTAAATATCAATTTTGATTAATTTAACGCCATCTATTATTGAAAATGGCAAATGAATTCTAAAATTGACAGCATTGTAGTAAATACCAATTTTGATTCATTCGGCGCCATCTATTATTGGAAATGAAAGTAAACACTAAAATTGACAATACTGTAGTGAACATCAAATTTTTTGTTGTTTTTACTGACTTTATGTTGACAATTCTGATTAACGTAGCGCCATCTGTTACAGAAAATGACAAGTAAATTCTAAATTTGACGGTATTGTAGTAAATATTAAATTTTGATTAATGTAGCGCCATCTGTTACTGAAAATGACAAGTAAATTCTAAAATTGACAGTTAAGCAAATACCAATTTTGATTCATTTATGAATGTAAAGTAAACACTAAAATTGACAATACTGCAGTGAATATCAATTTTTTTGTTGTTTTTACTTACTTTAGGTCGACAATTTTCGTTAATGTAGCGCCATCTGTTATTGAAAATGACAACTAAATTCTAAAATTGACAATATTGCATTAAATATTAATTTTGATTATTTTAGCGCCATCTGTTATTGAAAATGACAAGTAAATTGACAATACTATAGTAAATTTCAAAATGTTACTTACTTTATGTCGACAATTTTGATTAATGTAGCGCCATCTGTTATTGAAAATGACAAGTGAATTGGCAATACTACAGTAAATATCAAAATTTCTGTTGTTTTTACTTTATACCGACAATTTTTATTAATCTAACGCCACCTGTTATTGAAAATGACAAGTAACTTCTAAAACTGACAGTTAAACAAATACCAATTTTGATTCATTCAGCGCCATCTATTGTTGTAAATGAAAATAAACACTGAAAATTGACAATACTGCAGTGAATATCAAATTTTTTGTTGTTTTTACTTACTTTATGAAGACCATTTTGGTTAATTTAGCGCCATCTGTTATTGAAAATGACAAGTGAATTGACAATACTGTAGTGAATATCAAAATTTCTGTTGTTTTTATTTTATACCGACAATTTTGATTAATTAGCGCCATCTGTTACCGAAAATGATAAGTAAATTCTAAAATTGACAGTTAGGAAGCAAATACCAATTTTGATTCATTCAGCGCCATCTATTATTGTCAAAGAAAGTAAACATTGACAATACGGTAGTGAATATCAAAATTTTTGTTCTTTTTACTTACTTTATGTCCATAATTTTGGTTAATGCAGCGCCATCTGTTATTGCAAATGACAAATAAATTCTAAATTTGACAGTATTGTAATAAATATCAAATTTTGATTAATTTAGCGCCATCTGCTATTGAAAATGAAAGTAAATACTAAAATTGAGAATACTGTAGTGAATAACAAAATATTAGTTCTTTCTAATTTTGATTACTGTGACGCCATCTGTTATTGAAAATGACAAATGAATTCTAAAATTGACAGTATGGTAGTAAATACCAATTTCGATTTATTCAGCGCCATCTATTATTGAAAGTGAAAGTAGATACTAAAATTGACAATACTGTAGTGAATATCAAAATATTAGTTGCTTCTAATTTTAATACTGTAATGCCATCTGTTATTGAAAATGACAAGTAAATTCTAACATTGACAGTATTGCAGTAAATATCAATTCTGATTCATTCAGCACCATCTTTTATTGAAAAGTGACAATATTGTAGTAAATATAAAAAATTTTGTTTGGAAAAGCTTGGAAAAGTTGATAAAGTAGGATCTCACTGTGTTCTATCCATAAGTGTGTAACACACGATGTTAAACACCATCACTGCAACGGCGACATCTGTTATTACAACGCGAAAATTGATTGTAAGAATGAAAAGCCATCTATTGTGAAATTTTTGTTTTTTTCGTGACATCACCGATATCAGGATTTACTTTTTCCCTGTGTATTTTTAGACTTGACGCGCAATGAATCATTCTTGTTAAATTAAACTTATCTAATGAGATTGCGAGTAAAAGGTAAACACAGAAACGTAACCGCAAACTGCAGTTATTCATTTGTTTATACATGGCACTCTATTTCATTTGAGGGCGGCGAAGAAATTCAAGAGATTTGTCTCTACTGTGAGCAGAGCAGACAAGAGAGAGAAGAAGCAAAGTTAGGAAAATCGCTTGAATGAATTGCATTGTCCTAACTTAACCAATCAAGAATCTGTCAAAATGTCACTCTCTCTTGTTCAGCATCAAGTTTCTAATTTATTTATTTTGTTCAACTACATTTCTAGGCTACATGTGCATAGGGAGTCATGTTTTAATTAAAACTTAGCTAGCAGCCCCGTGATTTTAAGATTTTAATTTGGAAAGTTTACATAACCGCAAACTGCAGTCGTTTTTTTGTTTATGCGTGGCACCTATACATATATGAATAATAGACTGCACTGTAAAAGACACAAGGGCTCATCTCGGATTGGTTGTGAGGTGAGCACAGCAAACAAATCAAAGAAGAATTCTAGTGTGAAATGGAAAATGCAAAATGAAGAAAACACACATGCCTCACAATTCATGAAAAAAATAGCAAAGTTGATTAAAAAAAATAGCAAAGTTGATTAAAACTGCATTGTCCTAACCTAACCAAACAAAAATCTGTCAAAATGTCAATCCAAGGCCCCGCCCCCCCTCCCCCAACTTCTCTTATTCGGTATCCAATTTGTAATTTATTTCTTCGACTGAGTTTCTAGACTTCATGTGCAATGAGTCATGTTTTAATTAAAACTTATCTCACTGAGATTACAACGACCGAAAGTAACTGCACACATTTTTAGATCACAAGCGAAAGTAAACATGGAAACATAACCGCAAACTGCGGCTGTGTTTACTCACCTGTAAGCGAGCGACATGCATTGGAACAGCTTCGAGAGGTTCGTCTCGATTGCAATCTGCTGCGAACGTTCCAACTTCACCTGATAATCCAGCCTGCCGTTGCATAACAACGGCCTGAACGGTTTCTCGAAGGTCTCCTTGCAGGGCACGTCCGGTATGGGCACGGCGACCTCATCCTCGTCATCTTGTGCCTCTGCCTCAAAGTGCGACACCATAAAATGGCCAGAGTGTATGGCTTCCTTCTCTTGTTTCGGCTCCTTTTTAACAACATTATCAACAACGAACATTATCTATCGCCGTCGACGGATGATTATTATAACAACAGCGAGCGGGATCGTAAACGGCGCACGTTTCTGAAAATAACGAAGCGAGCTGCTGTTATCACTTTAATGCCAATAAAAAGATCAAGGACTGATTAGAAGGGTCACTTAATAAAACGCGAGAGAGGCATTACGCTAATTAATACGCACGTTTATTTTCGCCCATAAATAACTCGTCCAGATAAGAACAAACGCGGCTGAAGTTTGCACATACCTTAAATGTTACCACCAATGAGAGCTTGCTGCTTGGATCCCAGACGGCATGCTCTGTATCACTCTGTATGTAATTAGCAGCAACAGACACTTTCTGAGCGGATAGGAAAACCGACGTAATCACAACAGACTACCAAAAAGAAAGCAGTGAAATTTCGGTCTGTTATGTTTTGTTTACTATGGCGCGCGCGTCGTGACGTATATACGTTGCGATGCTATTTTGTTGTTTTCGGAGGCGTTATGTAACGTCGATGATTTATAGTGCGATAAAAATATTCAACTGGCGAAAAATTTACGCGTTACCAACATTACACCAGCGAACAAGTCGGATAATAAATCACACCCACCAGCACGAATCACTTCCAATGTTTACAGGAGGAACGAAACAGTGCATCTTATTGCAATAAATGCGCACGGCTTTGCACGAGATTTTTCAAAAATGTGTTGATTACACCAAACGCGCATATTGTTCCAGTGGCGTCCGCTCATATTCTCTTCCCCCTCAACCCCCCAAATTACGTAATTCAACATGTTTTATTGTTTGAAAAAGCACTTAAAGCCAGTGTTAATTCAAATAAACGCTCAAAGGCAACATTTTTGTTACGATAGTTTACTTACAGTCGAAAACAAGAAATAGTAGATAAAACAGTTTCCTGTAACTGTTCATTGTTTATAAAAAACGGGTTGCTACTTGACGTCTGCCATCTTGATTTCTGTCATCTTGACGTTTGCCGTTATTTGTTATCGTGACATGATTTCTTGGTCATTAGGCAACGTGTGTGCCTCCACGTTTCTCTTCATCTGTCATTCTGACGTTTCCTACGTCTGCTATTTTGACGTCTGTTATTCCGACATTTCTTACGTCTATTATTTTGACATTTCTTGACGTTTGCCATTCTGACGTTACATCTGTTATTTTGATGTCTGACATTTTGACGTTTCTTACATCTGTCATTTTGACGTTTGTCAATACATCGTTTCTCGATGTCTGTCATTCTGACGTTTCTTACGTCTGTTATTTTAACGTCTGTCAATTTGACGTTTCTCGGCATTAAAAACAAAAGACTTTCGATTAAAAAAAAAAGGAAATTTAATAAAACGAAAGATGATTGACATTAAAAATAAAAGACTTTCGATTCGAACAGTCAAGGAATTAACAAAACACAATCTACAGATGTGTTAAAAATTAATAAAATAAAAAAACAAAAGACCCCAGAAGGGGAGAGTATAAATTCGATATTATAAAAAAAAAAAAAAACTAAAAAAGAGAACAGCTTCATAGAAACAAAAGACGATCGTCGAATAGTAGTTCACTTTGATGTACGTTTATAAAAAAAGAGAGAAAGTCGGAAGAGACATCAAAAAAGGGAGCAGCATCATAAAAACAAAACACGATCAACAGACGGCGCATTAAAAATTAAAAAAAAAGAAAAAGAAAATGTGATGACAACAAAAAACAATCGACGAAAATTAAAAAAGAAAAAAGAAATTTGGATTACGAAGAACTCGAAGCAAAAACAAAAGACAATCAACAGATGTCATGTTAAAAACAAAAGAAATTTTAATGAAAACGAAAGACAGTCGACGGGGAGAATCTAAATTCGGAAGTTTTGAAAAGGAAAAAACAGAAGGTCACGAAAACAAAAGACGATCAACATCGACAATTAAATAATTTAAAAAAAAAAAACGTAATAAAAACAAAAGACGATCAACAGTCGTCATATTAAAAATTAAAAAACAGAAAAAGAAAACGCGATGACAACAAAAGACAATCGACGAAAATTAAAAAAGAAAAAACAAATTTGGATTCCAAAGAACTCGAAGCAAAAACAAAAGACAATCGATAGATGTCATATTAAAAACAAAAAAAAAAACTTTAATGAAAGCGAAAGAAAGTCGATGGGGAGAATCCAAATTCGGAAGTTTTGAAAAAGAAAAAATAGGTCACAAAAACAGGAGACGATCAACGCCGACGTTAAAAATTTAAAAAAAGAAAATGTAATAGAAACAAAAGACGATCGATAGGGAGGTCGACGACCTAAAATTAAAAGAAAAAATTCGGCTTCACGAAGACAAAAGGCCATCGTCGAATGGTTCGTGTAAAGGAAACAAAAACGAACTAAAGACGTCACAAAAACAAAAGACGATCGACGGATGTCACAACACTGAAAATAAAAAAGAAAACGCAATCAAGACAAAAGACGATTAAAAAATAAAAAACAAATTTTGATTCAAAAAACTCAACCAAGAAACAAGTGACAATCAACAATGTCGTATCAAAAATTAAAAAAGGAAACTTAATAAAAACAGAGGACGGCAACGGTCCAAAATTGATGGCAAATAAAAAAAAAGTTTCGATTCGAACAAGTCAAAGGAAAAACAAAATACAATCAACAGATATATTAAAGAAAAAGTAATAATAATAAAACGTAACAAACAAAAGACAATCGACAGGAAGAGTCCAAATTCGACGTGGTAAAATAAATAAATAAAAAAAGACGATCGTCAAATAAATAAAAAAAAAGGAGTCGAATTGAACAAATCAAGGGAAGGAAAAACAAAACACGACCGACAGAGTCACAAAAAAAAAGGAATCGTAGTAAAAACTAATAAATTAAGTTCTGTAACACTCTGTACAATAATAAAAATTTCAAACTTCAGTATAAAAAATTTCACCATGGGGTTGCGTTCATAAACTATTCTCCCGAGAGCGAGTCTCGCTCGGTTATGTGGTGACGTCTTGTGTTTACATCATTTCCATGACAACGCGTATACTTTTCACAACACTTTTATGTAGAGTACAGAGTTCTGATGAGGCCCAATAAGGCTGAAATACATGTATAAACTCTTTCCTAACACTTTCTATATTGCCAGTTACACAATTTTAATTAATTTTCATAGTTTTCATCTGGCAAGAAAACTTGATTTTTTAAGTAGAGCGTACAAAATACGCCCGTCGTCATGGGAATTATGTAAACACAAGACGTCATCACATAACCGAGCGAGACGCAAAATATATTAAAAATCGTGGGTGAGAAAGATGCGATTACACAGCCAAGGCGCTCTCGGAGATATAGTTTACGAACGCAGCCCTTGCGTTCTAGAACGTGGCAGCAATAAAAACGACATGAGTTAGGTGACACCCTGCAAAGTAAAATAACAAAACCTCCAGACGTTAATGTACTTTAGATTGCGTCAAAATGGCAGAATTAATGTTATTTTAGCTGCGTTAAATAAACGGTCAACTTGCACAAAGACGTCAAGTTAATGGTTTCTCTAGATCACGTGACCAATTTTCCAATCGCCGATTGGTTACGTCGTGCAAGGTGACCATTTACTTAACGCAACCTTTAAATCAACTGTCAAAATAAAACTGTCAATTTTTTCTTGAAACAATTATTTTTATTTCGCAAATTTTACTAATTTTAGAAAGTTCACGAAAGGGAAGAAAGGTTCGATGGTGGGTTTTCTATTTATTTATTTTTTTGAATTTGTTAATTTCGGCGCGTTTCTCCATCCGCCAGGTCTGCGCGTGCGCGTCATAACTTCGCAGTGCGTGCAGCCAACAGCTGTGCGAGTTGCGATACATTTTCACGTTTGTTACGGCATCCGACAAGGTATTAGAAGTTTACGTGATGCTTATCGCGCCCCCCGCCCGCCAAAATAACGCCCCAAAAACGACGACTAACCATCCCCTCAAGTCCGACGCGCGTCCGATGCGTATTTCGAAGCAGTAGTTTTCACCATGAGTCACCCAATTTTTTTCTGTCAACCCAAAACAGTTAATTATTTGCATTGTTGCCTTTTTTTTTCTCTTTTTCTTTTAGGGCGACGCCAGTCTTTGTCACCTACTAAACGAAAAAATGTCTCTGGGAATCTCTGCCAGGCTGAAATACCCAAGAAAGCACGAGCTTGTCAAGTCACACAGTCAGTCGCAGATCTTAGCGAATAAACTCAGGCAGGATGGTGTGATGGGGACAGGTAATTGAGGGGGCTGGGGTTAGGTGTAAGGATTACTTGCATGCTTTTTGTTACACAGTTGAAAACGTTATGCTAGCCGTGGATCAAGTGGCTGCCTTGTTATCGTCTTCAAGTGTCGACCCCACCGTCTCCTACAAAGATAGCATCATCAACTTATATCAGCATCTTAAGGTAAGAGATAAGTCTTTTTTTTAAATAATTATCTCTGATGTGCAAGTAGTTGACTAACTGTTATCAGTTGAAAGTGTTATTATTATTATTTTTTAGTGATTGTGGTAAAGTATGCTATTGTTGCTCGTTTTTATAAATACAGAGTCTGTGTGAGATGACACTTGGGGCAAGCTTTGAGCAAAAGTGTAAGGGTGAGCGAATGCATTTCGGTGCATGTAAGAGTGAGAAAGGGGAGCGTCATGTCAAATGCACCCAAAGTAGGTAAAACAGATATTTTTTAAATCAGCATTTAGATTTTTATTAAAAAATTTCGTAGCTTGGCCTTAAGAAGTGTTTTTTTTTTAGTATTCCTTTTTTTTTAACTTGAAAAGAACGTCTGCCATTGTATGTAAGTGCTTAATTTGAAACAATGTTGTGCAACGAACTACTGTGAATGGGGGTTAGCTTGCGCCTTAAGGGTCTAAAGGGCTGCCACTACAACAATAGTCCGAGTGTTTGGTTTGATGCTGAGGAAATTAGGTGGGACAAAACCATTAATATGACAATGTGACAATCTTTCATCACATTTAGTTAAGTTTGATTAATATGGTTGCTTCCTAACCCAACCACTAGATGTAGCATTTTTCGGACTCCAGAAAAGGACATGGAGGCAGGTCTTATCTAACTGGAAGGGAACGGAGGAAGGAATGCTTAACACCAACAACAAAAAACAGCAATTTTCAGTGCTATTAAAAGCCTACTTCAATGCTGTAAAAACAATTAAATTTTTACTTAAAACTTTGAAGCTCTATATCTCAAAAACTGTTTGAATAAAATATCAAGTGTTTTAATTTTTGTAAATAGAACCTTATGTTCTTTTCAAAAATGTAAAAATATATAGGGTGTTCCATATAAAAAATCAAAGTTCTTTGCTTATATTTCAAATATTGAGCACTTTAGAAAGAAATCATTTGGAGCAATGAATTCTGCATGAAAAAGTGCCTCAAGGAAGTTTTTACGGAAATGAAAAATTTTTGTAAACAAGAAAGTTATCAAGGTTTATAGAAAATCGCAGAATTTTGAGAAACACCCTGTAGCTCCTATCGAAATGCTATCTTCACCATTAATTTTGTCTTAAAAATGGAGCTCCAGGAGCCGAGGTCAGTTTTTGTCTAACTCTTCTACAACCAGGTGTTCCTTTTAAAAGTATCGAATTTGGCCCACCCTGTATATAGTTAACAGTGCAGGGATCAAATAGTCCATCGATTTGTGTAGTGTAGCCCGAGCAAGTAAACTACCGTTTTGTTTTTATTGATGCCAACGTTCTCTTTTGTTTTTATACTTTTGCATAATTTTGTTTTAATTTAAAAGTTTTGATAGTTTTCTTTTGTTTTCGTTATTGATCTTCTTGTCTCTGTTTTTTTATTATTTCTAACATTTTCTTGTGTTTTTCAGATTCTTTAATTTTTCTTTGCCTTTTTTTTATTTCTACTGTTTTGATTGGTGCCATTGTTCTCTTTTTGTTTTCTGGTTTTCTTTAGTTTTCGTTATTTATTTACTTTGGTTTTCGTAGTTTTCTCTTTTGTTTCCATGATTTTTTTATTGATCTGTTTTCGTTTTCTATCAGTTTTTTTTTTGTCGTTTTTGTTTTTGCTATCGTTTGTAATTGTTTTTATAGTTTTTCTTTTCTTTCTATCTTTCTCGTCTGTTTTTATTATGGATCCTACGTTTTCTTTTGTTTTCAGTATCTTTTGTTTTCTTTTGTTTCCAGTATCTTTTGTTTTCTTTTGTTTCCAGTATCTTTTGTTTTCTTTTGTTTCCAGTGTCTTTCGTTTTCGTTGATTTTTTTGTTTCTATCGTTTTCTTTTGTTTTTATTGTTGTCATCGTTCTCTGTTGTTCCTATAGTTTTCTTTAGTTTTGTTTGAATTTAAAATTTTGCATTCGCTCGTTTTCATTACATATTTACCTTTTTCCATAATTTTTTATTGCACTGTTTTGTTTTCTATCCGTTTTCTTTTGTGTTTATAGTTGGCATCGTTTTCAGTTATTTTTACAATTTTGTTTCAATTATTTTCATTTGTTTTACAGTTTTTTCTTTATTTTATTGTTTCTACCGTTGATTGTTTTCATTGTTGCCAATTTCTCTTTTGTTTTTATAGTTTTGATTAATTTTCTTTTTTTTGTATTTATTGTTGCTATCGTTTTTAATTGTTTCTACAATTTTGTTTTAATTGTGTTTTCAACGTTTTCTTTTATTTTTACAGTTTCTTTCGTTCTCCTTTTCCTTTTTTTTGTTTTGTTTTGATTTGTTTGTAATTGTTTTTATAGTTTTTCTTTTCTATCCATCGGTTTCTTTGGAACATCTAGTTTTCTTTAGCTTCGTTATTCTTTTATCGTTCTCGTTTGTTTTTATTGTGTATCTGAACTTTTCTTTTGTTTTTAGCTTCTTTGGTTTTCCTTGGTTTTTCTTTTGTTTCTACCGTTTTCTTTTGTTTTTTTCCCTAGATTTGTTTCTATAGTTTTGATAAGTTTTCTTTTTTTTTATTTATTGTTGGTATCGTTTCTATCAGTTTTCTTTTGTGTTTATAGTTGATGTCGTTTTCAGTTGTTTTAACAATTTTGTTTCGATTGTTTTCATCTATTTTATGGTTTCTTTCTTTCTCCTTTTGTTTTATTATTTCTACCGTCGATTGTTTCTATTGTTGCCAATTTCTCTTTTGTTTTGTTTATAGATTTGTTACGATTTAAAAAAATTGCTATCGCTCGTTTTCACATATTTACTTTGTTTACGTCATTTTTCCTTGCACTCTTTTTTTTTCCTGTCAATGTTTTTTATGTCGCTGCTAGCGTTTTCAATTGTTTTCACCATTTTGTTTTTATTGTGTTTTCTTTTATTTTTACAGTTTCTTTCGTTTTCTTTTATGTTTTTTTTTGCTGCCGTTTTTTTTTTTGTTTTCATTGTTGCCAACGTTCTCTTTTGTTTTCATTGTTGCCACCTTTCTGTTTCGTTTTTATAGTAATTAGTCAGTAATTTATAATTTATTATAAACTAAAGCAAAACTTTGAACGTCATTTCTAAATCTGTAAAAAAATCGATTGTTTTTACCAAGAAGGTAAGGCAAGGCAGAGCGATTAATCCATCGATGAATTTAGAAACATGTAGACATAATTAGATTAAAAAAAAATACACGAATTGGTCTGTAATTTGTAGTTACAAATTCAAGCAGTTTGATGTAATTTTGAAGTTTTTTTCTGAAAGACTTCGGTTTAATTTTTTTATTTTACCAAGAGCGTAAACCCCCTTCCGATGAGGGGGTGTAGAGTATCCCAAAATGAAATAACTTAGCCACTTTACTTACTCTCCAATTTCTCGTCTCTTAATTAATTTTATTATTCTTTGTTTTTTTTTTGTACCTTTTAGGCAAATTTCCTGGAAGAAGAACACTGGCAAATAAATAACCTAATAATACCTTGTATGTTTTAGGTATACGGTGCTTACCTTGAAATTCTCTATCAAGACCAGCTGAACCGTGCTTTCGTGGTATTCCGCAACAGTTCCCAAGATGACGTCCGACTCGACTATATTTCTCGACTGCACTTACTCGAACTAATTGAACTACGAGCTAAAGGTTGGAAGGGTTCCGACGTAATGAACCAGTACTACCGCAAGAAGGTCAACCAGTGCGTTCAGGTACTCAGAGATCATTCGATTGATTCTATTAGTAACCGTTCCGACATCCACCAGATTGAGGCTTCCGAATCTTCAAGCAACTTAACCGACTCGATGAATTCCATGAGCATATCATCAACATTCACCGCTCCTCTGTTAGGCCCCGGAGAAATCATCAAGCCCTCGGGAAAATTCAACAAACCCACCAGGATCCCCGGGAAGAATTACTGCAAGGACGAGGTGGTCATCAGGAACGCAGATTCCGGGAAAGGTTTGTGCTTTCGACTTTGTTTAAAATTGTGGAACCTTCCATTCGACAACCCCCTAAAGAGTCGCTGTGGGTGTATAGGTTTATGAAAGGTTGTGCATTTTTTTAGTTATGGGCATTAAAGGACGAAGAGTGCACATGATTGAAGAGCTAAGCGAAACTATAATATCGTTTCAAAGAGGTAAAGACAAGAGGTTAAAGTGCTAGCTTGCTCTAATTAATACGAATCTATCTCACAAAAGTTTTTTTTTAACCAGAGTGCGACAACACCACATTTTTGCTCTTGTGTTTAACCGAATCTCTATTTTTAATAATACCACCATCCGCCTAAGCATGAAACACCACCGCGAAACAAAAGGTCGGGGAGACTGTCTGTTTTGTCTTTTCCGTTTGTTTAGTTTTTATTATCACAGTGACATCCATCATTTTTAACAACTTGTTTTCGTTTGTTTACCAAGCGCAGTCTGTTTGTTGTTATTACATATTATAATTTCATTTTTAATAACAGGAATGGCTTTTAACTTACATTAATGCTTTCAACCCCCTGTCAGAGACACGATGTAATAACTTGCGATTTCATTTACAGTCAGCCCAGGAGCTAAAGAACGTCTGGTACAGATCACCGGAGCGAACGAAGAAAGTATTAAGTAAGCCGATGCATTTATCCTCGTGTGACACCAAAAAAAACCAATTACGTTTCAGCCATGCCAAACAACTTATTGAAGATACAATTCGACGTAATGCATCGCCAGTAAGAGAGCATGGTATAGCTGTCGGAGGGCCCCTAACCGGCTCGAGCTCCAGCATTAATTCATCTGCATCAGATGACAGTGCTTTACCCCACTCTGCGAGAGCCTCTCGCTCTTTACTGCACAGCCTCAGCACAAACGATGCCAATATTGGGGAATATAAATACACCGTCGTCACCGGGGGCCACACCATTAAGATCACCGGGGATAATTTGGATTTGGTTCGGGTGAGTGACTGCGCCTCTTGTATTCGGGGGCGAGTTTGTTCAGGGGCGTCCTGTTTTGTTCGCAGACGAGCAAGTTGGTATTGGATGAATATTTCTCTGGCGAACCGATTCAGGATATTGGACAGTTTTATAGCTTCGACAGTCTGCCGCAAGCCGGCGACGTTCCCCATTCTCCGCTGTCTCCACCGGAGTCTCTGCCCTCTCCCAGCGTCCTCGCTAATGGACAAATCGATGAAACTGCTCCGAGTGAGTCTGTTTTGATTTAATAAATTATAAATAATAAAACTGTGGCCTAGGCAGAGAAATTCCAATTTAAAGGCTAGGCAAAAAATTCGACTATTTTCTTCATTTTATTGATGTCATAGTTCCCTTTTGTGTTTCAATAATTTTGTTGCTAGTCGGTTTTGATTCCTCGAGCATACAGCTGTTTCGGCCCTATTTGGGGCCTCGCCAGCAGAATATTAAGGTAGCAAACTGCCTGCAAATTATCAATCCTCATGCAATGTTAGGTCAAAAAGCGCCTTAGACTTTTCATCACTATTACATCGCAGTTGTGAATAACTAGGACAGGTCGGTTTGGTTTGCAGTGGAATTCTCGAGCTACGCTTCTGCTGACGAGGCCCCAAATAGGGCTCGAGGAATCTACTCCAATCAAAACCGACTAGCAACAAAATTTTAATTTTTTCAATATGCTTTGACAGCACCTTTGGTCGCCTTTCATTGGATGACTTGTTAAGAAGCAAACTGACTGCAATTTGTCAGTCCTCACGCAATGTTAGGTCAAAAAGCGATCGTAAGATGTCGGGCCTTAGACTTTTCAGTTTTGTTTTAGTTTAAAAGAATCTTTCATTTTCGTTATTTATTTTGGCTTTCATAGTTTTCTCTCTGGCTTCCATCATTTTTTATTGTTCTATTTTGTTTTTGTTTTCTATCAGTTTTTTGTTTGTTTTGTTTTTCCTGTTTCTACCGTTTTCAATCGTTTTCTTTTCTTTCTATCAATTACTTTGGAATGCGTAGTTTCCTTTAGCTTCCGTTATTTTTTTAAATAATTTTTATCGTTTCTACCATTTTCTTTTGTTTTTATTGTTGCCATCGTAGTGTTTTGTTTTTATTATTACCATCGTAGTCGTAGTGTTTTGTTTTGTTGTTTTTTTTTCGCTTTGTCTGTTTACTTTGGTACATTTACTTTTGGTACTTTACATTTTTTATTATTTATTTTTCGTTTACTATAAGTTTTTTTCTTTTGTTTTTATGTTGCTATCGTTTTCAATTATTTCTATGCTTTTTTTTTTCACCAATTTCTTTTGGGTTGCGTTGCGTTGGGTTGTCTCCCCTAGCTTCCGTTATTTTTTTTTATTCTTTGATTTTATTGTTTCTACCGTTTTCTTTTGTTTCTATTTTTGCCATCGTACTCTTTTATTTTTATTGTTACAGCATTTTCTTTTGTTTTTACTGTTGTCATCGTACTCTTTTGTTTTTATTTTGTCATCGCACGCTTTTGTTTTTATTTTGCCGTCGTACTCTTTTGTTTTTATTTTGCCGTCGTAGGCTTTTGTTTTTATTGTTGCAGTATTTTCTTGTTTTTATTGTTGCCATTGTTCTCTTTTGTTTTTGTTGTTACCATTGTATTCTTTTGTTTTTACTGTTGCCATCGTACCCTTTTGTTTTTACTGTTGCCATCGTACTCTTTTGTTTTGCCATCATACTCTTTTGTTTTTATTGTAGCATTTTCTTATGTTTTTATTACTGCCATCGAAGTGTTTTGTTTTTATTGTTGCCATCGTAGTGTTTTGTTTTTATTATTACCATCGTAGTCGTAGTGTTTTGTTTTGTTGTTTTTTTTTCGCTTTGTCTGTTTACTTTGCTACATTTACTTTTGGTACTTTACATTTTTTATTATTTATTTTTCGTTTACTATAAGTTTTTTTCTTTTGTTTTTATGTTGCTATCGTTTTCAATTATTTCTATGCTTTTTTTTTTTCACCAATTTCTTTTGGGTTGCGTTGCGTTGGGTTGTCTCCCCTAGCTTCCGTTATTTTTTTTTATTCTTTGATTTTATTGTTTCTACCGTTTTCTTTTGTTTCTATTTTTGCCATCGTACTCTTTTATTTTTATTGTTACAGCATTTTCTTTTATTTTTACTGTTGTCATCGTACTCTTTTGTTTTTATTTTGTCATCGCACGCTTTTGTTTTTATTTTGCCGTCGTACTCTTTTGTTTTTATTTTGCCGTCGTAGGCTTTTGTTTTTATTGTTGCAGTATTTTCTTGTTTTTATTGTTGCCATTGTTCTCTTTTGTTTTTGTTGTTACCATTGTATTCTTTTGTTTAACTGTTGCCATCGTACCCTTTTGTTTTTACTGTTGCCATCGTACTCTTTTGTTTTGCCATCATACTCTTTTGTTTTTATTGTAGCATTTTCTTATGTTTTTATTACTGCCATCGAAGTGTTTTGTTTTTATTGTTGCCATCGTAGTATTTTGTTTTTATTGTTGCATCGTACTCTTTTATTTTTATTGTTGTAGCATTTTCTTTTGCTTTTGTTGATGCCATCGTATTCTTTTGTTTTTATTGTTTCTTTTGTGTTTATTGTTACCATCGTAATCTTTTGTTTTTGTTGTTGCCATCGTACTCTTTTATTTTTACTGTTGCCATTGTATTCTTTTGTTTTTGTTGTTGTCATTCTACTCTTTTGTTTTTTTTTGCCATCGTACTCTTATGTTTTTATTGTTGCCATCGTAGTGTTTTGTTTTTATTATTGCCATTGTAGTGTTTTGTTTTTATTATTGCCATCGTACTCTTTTATTTTTATTGTTGCCAACGTACTCTTTTATTTTTATTGTTGCCAACGTACTCTTTTATTTTTATTGTTGCCATCATACTCTTTTGTTTTTATTGTTATAGCATTTTCTTTTGTTTTTACTGTTGCCATTGTACTCTTTTGTTTTTATTATTGCAGCATTTTCTTTTGTCCTTATTATTGCAGCACTTTCTTTTGTTTTTATTGTTGCAGTATTTTCTTTTGTTTTTATTGTTTCAGCATTTTCTTTTATTTTTACTGTTGCCATCGTACTCTTTTGTTTTTATTGTAGCATTTTCTTATGTTTTATTGTTGTAGCATTTTCTTTTGTTTTTATTGTTGCAGCATTTTCGTTTGTTTTTGTTGTTGCAGCATTTTCTTTTCTTTTTATTGTTGCAGCATTTTCTTTTGTTTTTATTGTTGCAGCATTTTCTTTTCTTTTTATTGTTGCCATTGTAGTCTTTTGTTTTTATTGTTGCAGCGTTTTCTTGTTTTTATTGTTGCCATTGTTCTCTTTTGTTTTTGTTGTTGCCATTGTTCTCTTTTGTTTTTGTTGTTGCAGCATCTTCTTTTGTTTTTATTGTTACCATCGTAATCTTTTGCTTTTATCTTCTTCTTTTGTTTTTTTGTTTTTATTGCTACCATAGTACTCTTTTGTTTTTATTGTTGCCATTGTTCTTTTTTATTTTTGTTGTTGCCATGGTACTCTTTTGTTTTTGTTGTTTCCATCGTACTCTTTTGTTTTTGTTGTTTCCATCGTACTCTTTTGTTTTTACTGTTGCCATCGTACTCTTTGGTTTTTACTGTTGCCACCATACTCTTTTGTTTTTACTATTGCCATTGTACTCTTTTGTTTTTACTGTTGCCATCGTACTCTTTTGTTTTTATTGTTGTCATCGTACTTCTTTGTTTTTATTGTTGCAGCATTTTCTTTTGTTTTTATTGTTGCAGCATTTTTTTTAATTTTATTGTTACAGCATTTTCTAGTTTTATTTTTATTATTACCATCGTACTCTTTTGTTTTTATTGTTGTAGCATTTTCTTTTGTTCTTATTATTGCAGCATTTTCTTTTGTTTTTCTTGTTGCAGTATTTTTTTTGTTTTTATTGTTCCAGCATTTTCTTTTGTTTTTACTATTGCCATCGTACTCTTTTGTTTTTATTGTAGCATTTTATTATGTTTTATTGTTGTAGCATTTTCTTTTGTTTTTATTGTTGCCATTGTACTCTTTCGTTTTTGTTGTTGCCATCGTACTGTTTTGTTTTTACTGTTGCCGTCGTTTTCTTTTGTTTTTATTGTTGCAGAATTAATTTTATTGTTGCCATTGTTCTCTTTTGTTTTTGTTGTTGCCATAGTACTCTTTTGTTTCTATTCTTGCTGCATTTTCTTTTCTTTTTATTGTTGCAATATTTTCTTATCTTTTTATTGTTGCCAACGTACGCTTTTGTTTTTATTGTTACCATCGTACTCTTTTGTTTTTATTATTATTATTTTTTTTTAGTTTTCTTTAGTTACTTTGGTTTTCGTAGTTTTCTCTATTGCCGTTTTCATCATTTTTTATTGTTTTGTTTTCTACCAGTTTTTTTTTTTTAATATTGCTAGATTTTTCATTTTCTGTCGGTGCTTGTTCGTTCTTATGTTGCTATAGTTTTCATTTGTTTTTATAGTTTTCTTTCCAATTTTTTTCGAATGTTTCGCATATTTTCTAAATGGTTTGCTCTAGCTCTTCCTTAATTTATTTTTTCTATTCTTTGTCTTTATTATTTCCTTGCGTTTTACACAGTTCTTTCGTTTTACGGTAGTTTTATCGTTTCCGCCATTTTCTTGTTGTTGTTTCCGCACTCGTCAACGTTTTCTTTTGTCATCAAAGTTTTCTTTGCATCGTTTTACTTCAAGATTTTGCCGTTACTTGTCTCGATCGTTTTCTTTTGTTTACATCATTTTTTATCGTTCTGTTTTGTTTTAGTTTATTGTTTTCATAGTTTTCAACAATTTTCTTTTGTTTTTATCGTTGGCGTCGGTTCCTTTTTCTATATAGTTTTCTTTAGTCTTGCATAGTTTTGTTGTAATTTAAAAAAATTTGCTGTTGTTTTCATTGTTTCCATCAAAATGTTCCTTTTTCGGCCTAAGCTGTGAAATGGAATTTTTCTGTAAAAGTGCACAATTTCGACCTTAATGCGCATATATAAAACTTGTTAGTCATACTGTAATTAATTAATTAATGGATTAATTGCAGCCCCACTCAGACGGCCTCACTCATCAATTGAAGACATAATAAAGGGCAAAACTTCACCTGACCACACAGAGAAGATACAATCTCGTCTTATCTACACCATCGAATATCTTGCCCGCCTTGCAATGTCCCCGTTATGCCTGATCCCACCAGAAGAACTGGAACGCATTGGCTCTGAGCATCCCGCTCTCCTCCGCAAGGTACTCCAATTTGCGGTTTTGGTTTGGGGGCCAATCAAGTGATGGCTCACTTTTTTTTAATTTTAGTGTGTGGAAATGTTTGACGCGAAGCAATACTTGTCCAACCGTTCCGGCGATCAAATGCTGACCGTCTTGAGCGCCGACGAAATAGATTCAGGCGACGTCTGACACGCATCCCGCAAGAGAGTCCGCAAGTAAGTTTTTGTTTTTCGTCTGGTGAGGGCCCCCCCAGTGTTTCGGCCACGTGTCTTGAGCGCACAACTTTTTCGCTGTATTTTTTTTCCTCTCATCCACACACACACAAGACATGCTCATTTTCTACTACTCTCTATTTACTCGAAACGCAAGTAAATAGTTGGGATTATTAAATACATACTAGAATTAGGCTGTTTTGTATTTGCCAAAATTTGTTGTTAGTCTTACTCCTATATAATATCTAGATATTTGTTACTAAGAGATGTGGCGTTGTTGAACCTTTTATTTTATTTTATTTTATTTTATTTTATTCGTTCGATTTCCTTTTTCTACTTTTGTTATCGAAGTTATGCATTATTATTATTATTATGTTATGTTGTTTGTTGTTGTTAGCAGCCCTGCGCTTTTCTTTTTCTTTTTTTTTTAATCGCGCTTAATACCGTGCACTGATATAATAATTTAGTTGCTAAGGACTTAATGTTTTTTTGTTTGTTTTAAGCGGAATAGTTTTGTTTTTCGCTTGAGCTGCGGGCGGCATCTAAATTCGAGCTTCTCGTTGAATTCTCATAAACGCCTAGAATACAAAACTATTCTTCGACACACAATGACGAAAAGAAAAAAAAAAGTGAGAGTGAATTATTTTTGCGTTCTAAAACATATATAACAAAAGTGAAAAGTATATAGTTTATTTTTTATTTTACTTTTTTTCGTTATCGACTGATTTATTTAATATTTATTATTTGTAACGTTGACTATCGTAACCAGAGACTTTATTAATGTTTTTTTTTGTTTTGTTTTAAATTAAAAAAAAAAAATTAGTTTCGGTTTACTTACTAGTTTTATACTTACGTAAGAGTTATAAGTGAATTGCTTCGCACTGTTGTGTATTTAAAAGACATCCGCCGACCTCTCCCGGTGGAAATTTCTTTTGTTTGTATTATTAGGACCGGTTTCTGGCAAAAAAAAAAAATTTAATCGGCACGTTAAAGTAACTGGTTGTTAAATTAACGGGTTTCTGGAAACGTTTCCCTGATTGGTTTAATCCTGAGCTAACGGTTGTTCTATTGCCCAACAGATGGCGCCACTATTTCTCCCCAGTAATTGTAACGTTTTTAACTTATTTCCACAAGGATAAATTGGAGTGTACTAAAAATGGAAAGAAAACGCGTGTAAAAAAGTATTATTTGAATTGGTTATGGGAACAGGGCCAAATTTGACACTTTTAATAGGAGACACCTATTTCTAGAAGTGTCTGCAGTTCGTTTTTTTTTACTAGAAAATTAATGGTGAAGACTGCGTCTTGCTGCTATCTTGCACCGTTTCGCAACTACAGGGTGTTTTCTGAAATTCTGCAATTTCTAAAAACATCGCAGCTCTTTTGTTTGCGAAAATTTCCGACTTGCGTAAAAACTTCCTTAAGGCACTTTTCGACGTGGAATTCATCGATCCTAATTACAATTTTCTGAAGCGCATGGTTTTCGAGATATAAGCAAAACTTCCGTATTTTTATATGGAACACCCTGTATATATTTTTGCATATTTTTTTTTTTTGTTTCGTCTTTTACACTCTACTTGGCCGTTTCTATCGATTTCCATTGTTTTTACGGTAATTTTTTTTTCGACTTTCATTTATTTATTTCTTGCCTTACTAGTACGAGTTTGTTTATCGCTTTTATTTGTTTCACGCTTTTCGATTTCGATTGTTTTTGTTGCAATTGTCTTACCTCATCGCGTCCTCGTTCATTTGTTCAGGTTTACAGCTTCTCTCTCTTGATCGTTTTTTTTTCTCTGTCGCACGCTTTTCCTTTCGATTATCAATTGTTTCATTTTTTATACTGTACTTGGCTGTTTTTATTATATTTTATTGTTACATCCTCGTTTGTTTGTTGTTCCTCTCTTTTAATCGTTTTTCTTTAACTTCCATTTGTTTCTCTCTGTCGCGCGTTTCCTTTCGATTTTCAATTGTTTCATCTCTTGCACTGTATTTGGCTGTTTCCATCGATTTTTATTGTTTTTTTTTTCGAATTTCATTTATTTCTCTGTCATAGCGCGCTTCCTTTCGACTCTCAATTGTTTCATGTTTTATACTGTATTCGACTGTTTCTATCAATTTCCATTGTTTTTCGAATTTCATTTATTTCTCTCCGACGCGGCGCGCTTCCTTTCGATTCTCAATTGTTTCATCTCTTGTACTGTATTTGGCTGTTTTTATCGATTTTCATTGTTTTTTTTTTCTTCAACGAATTCCATTTATTCCTCTTTGTCGCGAGTTTTCTTTCGATTTTCACTTGTTTCATCTCATGCACTGTATTTGGCTGCTTTTATCGATTTCCATTGTTTTTTCGAATTTTATTGTTTCATCTCTTGTACTGTATTTGACTGTTTATGTAGATTTTCATTGTTTTTTTTTTTTCGAATTTCATTTACTTCTCTCTGTCATGGCGCGCTTCCTTTCGACTGTCAATTGTTTCATGTTTTATACTGTATTAGACTGTTTATGTCGATTTCCATTGTTTTTTCGAATTTCATTTATTTCTCTCTGTCGCGCGTTTCCTTTCGATTTTCACTTGTTTCTTCTGTTGTACTGTATTTGGCTGTTTCCATCGATTTTCGTTTTTTTTCGAATTTATTTCTCTCTGTCATGGCGCACTTCCTTTCGACTCTCAATTGTTTCATGTTTTATACTGTATTTGACTGTTTCTATCGATTTCCATTGTTTTTTCGAATTTCATTTATTTCTCTCTGTCGCGCGTTTCCTTTCGATTTTCACTTGTTTCATCTGTTGTACTGTATTTGGCTGTTTCCATCGAATTTTTATTGTTTTTTTTTTTTCGAATTTCATTAAATTTTCTGTCATGGCGCGCTTCCTATTGACTCTCAATTGTTTCATGTTTTATACTGTATTTGACTGTTTCTATCGACTTCCATTGTTTTTTAGAATTCTATTTATTTCTCTCCGTTACGCTTGCCTTACGATTTTCAATTGTTTCATCTCTTGTACTGTAGTTGGCTGTTTTTAGTACAACTGCACTGTATTTGGCTGTTTCATTGTTTTTTTCGACGAATTTCATTTATTTCTCGCTGTCGCGGCGTGCTTCCTTTCGATTCTCAATTGTTTCATCTCTTGTACTGTATTTGGCTGTTCCTATCGATTTTCATTGTTTTTATTGAATTTCTTTCGAATTTCATTTACGTATTATTATTTCTTGCCTTTCTAATGGAAATTTGTTTTATCGATTCTCGATTGTTTTTATTGCAATTGTCAAATCTTATTGGATTCTCGTTTCTTTTTCTATAAATTTCTTTTATTTCTCTCTGTCGCACATTTCCTTACGATTTTCGGTTGTTTATGCTGTATTTGGCTGTTTTGAACGAATTTCATTGTTTTTTATGGTTTCAATTCGACTTTCGTTTGTTTATTTCTTTTCGAGTTTCAATTGTTTCATCTTTTACACTCTACTTTTAATCGTTTTTCTTTAAATTTGTATTTGTGGCTGTTTCTATCGATTTTCATTGCTTTTTTTTCGAATTTTATTTATTTCTCCCTGTGGCACGATTCCTTTCGGTTTTCAATTGTTTCATCTCCTGTACTGTATTTGACTGTTTCTATCGATGTCCATTGTTTGTTCGAATTTCATTTGTTTCTCTCTGGCGCGCATTTCCTTTCAATTTTCAATTGTTTCATCTCTTGTACTGTATTTGGCTGTTTCCAGCGATTTTCATTGTTTTTTTTTTTTCGACGAATTTCATTTATTTTTTCCCCACAGCCGCCTGTGACCTTGAAATTTTAATCGAATTGTACGTCCTGCTTGCTGCGTTAAATTAACTGGGCGTTCCAGAAACCCATTTCCGACTTGAAACTAATCGGACCCATTATAATTAGTTTCCAGAAACCGGCCCGGCCCTTTAGATGTGTGAAACTCGTGAATAAAAAAAATCACTACCTTAGGTATTTCTATGTTTTTGTCATCGTCATGTTATTTAATGAATTATTTATTAACATCATCGCATCGCATGTTGTAAGTGGTAGTCTTTTCTCCTTCCATCCCCCCCCACATCAAATTAAAAAGTAGGACGATAAGAGATAATAATTAAAAAGAAGTGTGTATGTTCCAAAATTATCATCGGTTAGGCACGAAGCCTAAGATTATAAAACTAGGCTTTAAGTTTTTTGTGTAATGCGTAACAGCACCGTTTTCTTTCGTGCTTCGCTTTTAATGACCGTCAAAGAAAAATGTAGAAATCTACTTTACCATGCAGGGATTCACTTGGTTCCAGTTTTTAAAGTCCGCAGCGCCTTGTATTACTTAGTTTCGTTCATCCCTCGCGCATCCTCCGTCCCCCCCCCTAGTTGCGACGTGCTGCTTCTTTCCTTAAATTGTAGAGTAACAAATGTGTTTAATTTCTACTTTTGTGCGTTGATTACCTTATGTTTGACTACTGAAAAAAAAAGTAAATAATAATAAAAAAATAAAGATGATCTAAAGCAGAACCACCGTGTTTTATTTCGGGTCCGGCGACAAAATAACCAACTTCTTCAACAAATGTACAATATTTACACGGGCGTGGCGGAGCTCACAAGAAACTCGAAAGTACGTTGTTACCACCGCCGCCGCCGTCTTCCCTAGAATGAGAATGATGCTCCTCCGCCCTGTCGAAGCGGATGTGAAAATTAACTATGTACTCGGCGTTCATTCGTTGCACGGAAATGGCGAAGGGATCGGTCGGGTGGAAGGTGAAGGCCACCAGTCTTCTCGCGGGCGGGGACTGCGTCCTGTTCATGCTCCCCGCGTAGATCCGGAACTTCAAAAAGCCGGAGTCCCTCGCGTAGAAACGAATGGGGTGTTCCCCGCAGGGCTTCGGCCTTTCCATCACGGACACCCACTTGTCGTCGTAGCTAAACAGCGAGAGGTCCAAATAAGGCGAGCTACTATACGATTGGGCACTTATCGGCAGTTGTGCTAACAGTCTTTTCGTTGCTTCAGTCTTGCCACCGAATTTCGCACTCACTATCGTCTGCTTAAACCTAAAAAAATAAAAGGCAAACTTATTCGAAGCCCAAAAAGTCAGAACATTTAGGCTGCGTTGTATAAAAAGTTTAAGCCAGGATTAAATTTAAGCCTAAGTTATAATGTGACACAAAATGCTATACGTCACATTCTAACTTAGGATTAAATTTAATCCTGGCTTAAACCAGGATTAAATTAAGCCTAAGTTATAATGTGGCACAAAATGCTATACGTCACATTCTAACTTAGGATTAAATTTAATCCTGGCTTAAACCAGGATTAAATTTAAGCCTAAGTTATAATGTGGCACAAAATGCTATACGTCACATTCTAACTTAGGATTAAATTTAATCCTGGCTTAAACCTTTTATACAACGCAGCCTTAGCTTAAATATAATTCATTAAAGTGTCACCAGAAGCAGTCGCTAGAAATTTTCAAAAATATTAAATATGTATTTCAAAATTCCACTTTAAGAGTATTAGGTTTGGCAACGCTGGCCTCGGTATTAAAAGATGGTTGAAATTACAAAAGAAAACCGGAGTTGCTAGCTTTTGTCAAAAGCATAAACAAATGAAGATCGATTGCTTAACAAAAGCAAGAAACAAGAAAGAAAATGGTCGACGACGAAAAATAAATGAAAAACGGTAAGTAACAATTCCTCTTTTTTTCGCAAAAAAAAAGACAGTCAAGAAATTTACAAGCACTTACGTCGCATTCTTTTCCTCGAAAGACAAAAAAATTAAATAAAGAAACAATAGAATCGATGCTAGAAACGAAAATTTTCGATTGTTTTTTTTTTTTTTGTAAAAAAAATGGAATCGATGTCAATCATTTTGTCTTTTGATGAAAACAACCGAAATTATGTGGCGCCATCTATGTAAATTTTGTCCGACTACAATGTTTCTGACGCGAAATTTGAAATTAGTTAATTAAGAAGACGATTGGCCGACATTCTCTTATTTTTCGTTAATTTCGTTCGTTTTCCGCTCTTTTGTTTCTACTCATTCAATTAATACCGTCATTAAAACAAAAATAAAACAACCGAAATTAAGTGGCGCCATCTACGTTAACCTTGTCCGACTACAAAATTTTGGCGCGAAATTTGAAATTAATTAATTAAGAAGAGGAGTGGTCGATATTCTTTTATTTTTCGTTAATTTCGTGCGATTTTTATTCATCTAACTCTTCTGTTTCTTCTCATCCAATTAATTCCGTCATTAAAACGAAAATAACCTGCAACCGAAATTATGTGGCGCCATCTATGTCAACCTTGTCCGACTACAATATTTTTGGCGCAAAATTTGAAATTAATTAAGAAGAAGAATGGTCGATATTCTTTTATTTTCCATTAATTTGGTTCGTTTTCTATTCATCGAACTCTTTTGTTTCTTCTCATCCAATAAATTCTGTCATTAAAACAAAAATAATATAACTGTAAGTATGTGGCGCCATCTATGTATAGTTCAACTGCAGTTTTTTCGGCGCGAAATTTAAAATTAATTTTTCGTTTTTTATTGCACTTGTATTTCAAGAAGAAGAGCTGTCGATGCTCTTTTATTTTTCGTTAATTTCATTCGTCTTCTATTCATCTAACTCTCTTGTTTCTTCTCATCCAATTAATTTCGTCATTAGAATTAAAATAATACTACAACCGACATTATGTGGCGCCATCTATGTAGATCTCGTCCGACTAGCATTTTTGGCGCGAAATTTGAAATTAATTAAGAAGACGAATGATCGATGTTCTTTTATTTTTCGTTTATTTCATTCTTTTCTATTCATCTGAATCTTTTGTTTCTTCTCGTCCAATTAATTCCGTCATAAAAATGAAAATAATACCTGCAACTGACGTTATGTGGCGCCATCTATGTCAATTTTGTCCAACTACGATGTTTTGGCACGAAATTTGAAATTAATTAAGAAGAAGGCGAGTGGTCGATATTCTTTTATTTTTTTTTGTTAATTTCATGCGTTTTCTATTCATCTAACTCTTTTCTTTCTTCTCATCCAATTAATTCCGACATTAAAACGAAAATAAAACAACCGAAATTATGTGGCGCCATCTATCTTCTCCGACTATACAATATTTTTGGCGCGAAATTTTAAATTAATTAAGAAGAAAAATGGTCAATATTCTTTTATTTTACGTTAATTTCGTTCGTTTTCTATTCATCTAATTTTTTTGTTTCTTCTCATCCAATTAATTCCGTTATTAAAATGAAAATAATATCTGCAACCGACATTACGTGGCGCCATCTATGTAAATCTTGGCCGACTACGATATTTTTGGCGCGAAATTTGAAATTAATTAATTAAGAAGAAGAATGGTGGGTATTCTTTTATTTTCGTTAATTTCGTGCGTTTTCTATTCTTCCAACTCTTTTGTTTTTTCTCATCCAATTAATTCCGTCATTAAAACAAAAAAAACAACCGAAATTATGTAGCACCATCTATGTCAATCTTGTCCGACTAATATTTTTGGCGTGAAATTTGAAATTAATTAAGAAAACGAATGTCGATTTTCTTTTGTTTTTCGATAATTTCGTTCGTATTTTATTCATCTAACTCTTCTGTTTCTTCTACTCCAATTAATTCCGTGATTAAAACGAAAATAAAACTACCAAAATCATGTGGCGCCATCTATGTAAACTTTGTCCGACTACAACATTTTTGGCGCGAAATTTGAAATAAACTAATTAAAAAGAAGAAGAATGGTCGATATTCTTTTATTTTCCTTTAATTTCGTTCGTTTCCTATTCATCCAACTCTTTTGTTTCTTCTCGTTCAATTAATTCCGTCATTAAAACGACCGAAATTACGTGGCGCCATCTATCATGTCAATCTTCTCCGACTATACAATATTTTTGGCGCGAAATTTTAAATTAATTAAGGAGAAAAATGATCGATAGTATTTTATTTTTCGTTAATTTCGTGCGTTTTCTACTCATCTAACTCTTTTGTTTCTTCTCATCCAATTAATTCCGAAAATAAAATATAAAACACAATCGAAATTACGTGGCGCCATCTATATCTACCTTCTCCAACTACAATATTTTTGGCGCGAAATTTGAATTTAATCAATTAAGAAGAGAAGAGTTGTCGATATTCTTTTATTTTTCGTTAATTTCGTGCGATTTTTATTCATCTAATTCTTCTGTTTCTTTTCATCCAATTAATTCCGTGATTAAAACGAAAATAAAATATAACATACAACCGAAATTATGTGGCGCCATCTATGTCAATCCTGTCCGACTACATTATTTTTGGCGCGAAATTTGAAATTAGTTAATTACTTCTCGTTAATTTCATTTGCTTTTTTATTCATCTACCTCTTGTTTCTTCTTCCGCCATTAAAACAAAAACAATACAACCGAAATTCTGTGGCGCCATCTATGTATTGTTCACAACTGCAGTTTTTTCGGCGCGAAATCTAAAATTAATTTTTCGTTTTTTATTGCACTTATTTTTCAAGGCCAAGAAGGACAGTTATCGATACTCTTTTATTTCTCGTTAATTTCATTCGTTTTCTATTCATCTAAGTCTTTTGTTTCCTATTTATCTAACTCTTTTGTTTCATCTCATCCAATTAATTCCGAAAATATAAAATACAAATCGAAATTATGTGGCGCCATCTAAGTCAACCTTGTCCGACTACAATATTTTTGGCGGGAAATTTGAAATTAATTACTTCTCCTTAATTTCATTCATTTTTTATTCATTTAGCTCTTGTTTTTTCTCGTCCAATTAATTCCGTTCTTAAAACAAAAAATAATACAACCGAGATTATGTGGCGCCATCTATGCGATTTTTCGTTAATCACTAGATTTGCCATTAAAGTTATACTAATGCCAGTATTCATAGTGTGTCCTATACAAGGTTCCCTTGCAATGTTGCCAACAATGAAAATCAATAAATTGGCAGCAGCGTTCAAAACCCAACCAACAACAAAAACAAAAACAACCTCACCTATGTTGAATGAGCCTTGCATAAATATTATTCGAGGGGCTGCAAGTAAACTGCGTCTCTGCATAGATACTGGCGTTCCGAAAAGAATCGCAGAAATTCTCGAACAAATCCAGTAATTCCCTCGACGTGTTCTCGTAGATGGCGAGCACCTTACTCTCGATCATGTTGTAAACGATGAAGAAAGACGGCTGGCTGTTGACGTCGTTCGATTTCAAGGTGACGACGTCCTCGCTCGCGTACTTAATCAGCAAGTGGTTCTCGTCCAAGAGTTGCATCTTCCACAGTCTCAGCGACTTGAAGTTCTCGAAGTATTGGTAGAACTTGCGAATTTCGTACGGGCTCGTCGTGTTCTTGCTTATGTGGAGGGCCCGCTTGTAGAGGAACGTCAGCAGGCGGTGCTTCAGCGAGTTTATGAACGTCTCCCTGAAGGCCCTCTCCGTTGGGAAGGTGGAGTTGAAGAAGTACGAGTCGTCCTCGAAGCAGAAGCGTCCGATTTTCCTTACGTCGACGAACATGCCGTCTAATATTTGATAGATGTGAATCACCTGGTGTTGGACTGACAGGACGGCCAATACGTCCTTGTATAAGTACAGGCCTTGGTTGTGGGATAAAATGATTTTGTCCACTTTGAACTCGCGGGTATCACATAGTTTGCCGACGTGTAGGTCGACTAGGTGTAACGTGTAGTCTTCTAAAGGCGACCTGAAAATTAGTAAAATTTTATTTGCCTTTTCCACTTTATAGTTTGTTTGTTAAAATTAGAAAATTTGAAATTTTCTGTGTGCTAAATATCGTAATAGATGGCGCTTCATTTTTTGGCGATAGGTTTTCACATTATAGTAATAGATGTCGCTACCACAGTCTTGATTGTTGCAACGTATTAGGCGTTTACGATAATTGGAGCGGTACATGGATCAAGGTGGAAAAGTGAGATAGAACGAATGCGTTTAATGCACGTAAGAGTGAGAAAATAGACTAACCAGTATACACCGCCTATTATAAATTATTTATCGATAAAATATCTTAATATTGCAGTTTTCGTTACTGCACACGTTTACTTTAAGCTTCTACCAATCAGAATGTTGACATTTAACGCCGATGGCGTCAAAAATTAGAATTTACCTGCCATTTTGAACGATAGATGGCGCAACCGACACTTTTTTTTGACGTCTCCGTTTATAAAGAGCGGTCAAATCGATCCCGCAGGTCACATGATCTGTTTTATTATTTTTTTTTTAATTTGATTGTTTATTTTTCAATTTTTATTACTTTGTTTTCTTTGTTTTATCGACGTTCTATTCAAATTGGTTTTTTTTTAAATTTATTATCAATTGCGTTTTTGTTTCTGTTACCTATCAAATTATGCTGCAAAGTCGATCGTCAATTGTTTTTATTTTGCACAACTTTTTTTTTGTTTAATTTGATTGTTTTTGAATTTTTATTATTTTGTTTTCTTCAAAAAAAAAAAAGTAAAAAGAGCGACGGAAAAACAATTTTTTAAAAATACAAATAAAATTCAAAATTGATAAAACAAAAGACAATCGATTTTACAGGACAATTCGGTAGATTGACACATTAGAGAAAAAAAAAACGAACAAAATAATAAATAAATAAAGTCGATCGTCAATTGTTTTTATTTCGCACAATTTTTTTTTTGTTTAATTTGATTGTTTTTGAATTTTTATTATTTTCTAGTTAAAAAAAAATAATAATAATAAAAAGAGCGTCGAGAAAGCAATTTTTTAAAAATACAAATAAAATTTAAAAACGACAAAACAAAAGACAATCGATTTTGCAGGACAGTTCGGTAGATTGACAAATTAGAGAGAAAAAAAACGAACAAAAAACAAAAGAATAAATTTAAAAAAATATATAATCCTGCAGGTCACGCGGTATGTTTTATTGTTTTGTTTAATTTGATTATTTTTTTAAAATTTTTATTATTATTATCGTTTTGTCGCTTTTCTACTCAAATTCTTAATTAATTATCAATCTACCGAAATGCGCCGTAAAATAGATCGTCTTTTGTTTCTGTTACTTATCAAATTGTGCTGCAAAGTCCATCATCTATTGTTTTTATTGTGTACATTTTTTTTGGTTAATTTGATTGTTCTTGAATTTTTATTATTTTGTTTCGTTTTAAAAGAAATAATAAAAAGAGCGACAAGGAAGCAATTTTTTTTAAAAAGTATATACAAAGCAATAAAATCTAAAAAAAAAACGATAAAAACAAAAGACAATCGAATTTACAGGGCAATTCGGTAGACAAAAAATTAGAGAAAAAAAACGAACAAACAAAAAAATAAATGAATACATTTTAAAAAAATATATATATAATCGTCACAGGTGTTTTATTTATTTTTTTTGTTTAATTTGATTATTTTTGAATTTTTATTATAATGTTTTCTTTGTTTTGTCGCCATTCTACTATTCAATTGTTTTTTTTTAATTATCAATTTACTGAAATGCGCCGTAAAATTACGATTTTTTCTATGTAAATCTTGGCCGATTACAATAATTTTGGCGCGAAATTTGAAATTAATTAATTAAGAAGAAGAAGAATGGTCGATAATTTTATTTTTCATTAATTTCGTGCGTTTTTTATTCATCTAACTGTTGTGTTTCTTCTCATCCAATTAATTCCGTCATTAAAATGAAAATAATACCTGCACCGACATTACGTGGCGCCATCTATGTAAATCTTGTCCGACTACGATATTTCTGGCGCCAAATTTGAAATGAAGTTAAGAAGAATGATGTCGATATTCTTTTATTTTTCGTTCATTTTGGTTTTTTGTTCAATTTGATTGTTTTTGAATTTTTATTATTTTGTTTTGTTTACAGAAAAAAGTAAAAAAGAGCTACGAGAAAGCAACTTTTTAAAAATACAAAATAATAAAATTTAAAAACGATAAAACAAAAGACAATCGATTCTACAGGACAATTCGGTAGGTTAATAAATTAGAGGGAAAAAAAATGAATAAATTTAAAAAAATATAGAACAATGCCTAAAAATAAAAATAAAAACAGAAGGCACACCAAAGCACACTTAAATTACATACATAAATTAAAAATTTTAAATATTAATTTATCGATCAAATCGATTCCGAAGGTCACGTGATCTGTTTTATCTATTTTTTTAATTTGATTATTTTTCAATTTCTATTATTTCGTTTTCTTTGTTTCGTCACTATTCCATTCAAATTGTTTTTTTTTTTTTAATTTTTTATCAATTTACTGAATTGTGCCGTAAAATAGAACGTCTTTTGTTTCTGTTACTTATTAAATTGTGCTGCCAAGTCGATCGTCTATTGTTTTTATTATGTACAACGTTTTTTGTTTAATTTGATTGTTTTTGAATTTTTATTATTTTGTTTTGTCTTTTAAAGAAATGAAAAGAGCGACGAGGAAGCAACTTTTTAAAAAATATATACAAAGCAATAAAATTTAAAAAACGATAAAAACAAAAGACAATCGATTTGAGTTGGCAGTGCCGAATTTTATTTTTAAATGGTACAACTGGGGTAGCCTGACAGCTTCACAGCTGTCACAAACGTCATCAGACATTTCAAATTCAAATTGAAATGCTAATTTTTATTTACATAACCTACAACCATGTTGCCGTTCAGGTTACGTCAAATAAACCAACAAATCATACATCTGGTTGCAGAGTTGCAACCAAACGGATAAAAAGAAAATGCTCTTGATTGTGTTGCCAACTCAAACGCTTATTCTCGACCACTTTGTATTTACAAAGCAAATGCAAAATTGATTGAAAATCACACGAAAACGAAACATAAACATAGAGGGCGCTTCTATACTTCATGACGAGGACACTTTGTATTTACAAAGCAAATACGAATTGATTAAAAATCACACGATAATGAAACATAAACATAGGGGGCGCTCTTATATTTCGCGACGAGGAATCGCGATTGTAGTTTCACTTGCGACTCTCTTACCTCGGATTTGGAGTAACAGACTCGTTGTTCGTGTAGATCTCATAAAAATGCGGCCTCAAATCCTCAGGTATATACGAAGCAGAACCTATAATAACATATCTTCCGTCGTCGCTGAATAAACTGCACTCCCTATTCAACTGCTCGTTGCTCTGACTAACGTTTACGACAAACTTAGGCTAAAACAAACGAGTAACTCAACTGCTGCCATCTGCCGAACACGACTCACCTTAAAGAAGCGATCGAATATCTTGCTTTTGATTTCGAATTTCTGCTTGTCGTTTCTGCTGTCCCTGATGAGCTGCAGCAAGTCTCCGCTGGCAGACGGGCCCTTGTACGTGTACACCTCCAGGGCCGTCTGGTCGGAAGAAAACGCGATGAAGTGCTTGCCATCGGGGCTGAACTTGCGGAGAAAGCACGGGGGTTTCTCGACGTTTATCACAGTGAAGTTGGGGAAGACGTTTTGATAGAACTGCCTGGCCGTGTGGAAGTGGGTGCCTGGCTTCTTGTAGCCGAAAGTCTGGCGGTTGTGCAGCCGGATTACGATGTTCTGGGGCTGTACCTTGCGTGGCTTGATGAACGGAGCCATTTAGGCCCTACATAACTCCTGGAAGCCGTCGTGGACCTCAGCTTGCTCGGAGAACTGTCATAATGCAGTGTTTTCCACTGATATTTATGAATTTGAACTGCATATGAAGTTAGGTTAATGCGTGTGAAGTCATTTAGTATCAGCGATCAGTGTGACCAACACAAAAAGGAACAACAAAATAACATCCCATTACTGTCAGTGCCGCCAGTGGTCTGTCAAGGAATTATGGCATAATACTGTCATAATTCCTTAATTTGAGTATAAGGCATTGCGAGTAATTGAATTCTCGGTGCGTTTTGTGCGCCTTTAATTGAAATCTCGCTTTCTCTTTCGTACACTGACTCTTATGGTGAGTTTCCATACCTACGGTAAGCGGCATCCTATTCGTGATTGGTTGATTTAAAATCTCTAATTTAGAAAATTTAAATCAACAAATCACGTAGGTGTGGAAACCCACCATAAGAGTCAGTGTGCGAAAGAGAAAGCGAGATGGCGTTGTTCAACATCTAAAACTAAGGTTAGGGTATTTAGAAGGTACCGCGGCTTGCGTCCCCCAAATTAAAAAGAACGCGATGAAACCATCGGTGAAACGCTAAGAAGAAAAAGGATAGATACGTAACAAGTTTGTGAATGAATTTAACCCCAAATTAAAAGAGATGGAAGAGAGTGAGACAAAAAAAAGTTAGCGCTACCTTCAACATACAGTAACCTTGGCTATAATTAAGGCAGTCGATCTCTGTTTGAGGTCACAGGTACTGCCATCATCTGTTTTCGACACTGACAATGACTATTTGACCTTGAACAATTAAGTTCAAGTCAACTAGAATTGACTCACGAAGCACGGATCCGCCTTTCGTTTAGAGTTATTAACAGACTTCGGACATTATGGAGCGTTGCCGTGGTTACGCAATGAACGGGCACTTCTCATTGATCTTCGTATTACGTAACCATGGCAACGCTTCGAAATGTCCGAAGTTTGGTTATTAGTTGCCTAATAGTCGCATCTCAAATCACAATCACCTTGATCGATCAGCCGCAGACAACGACACTTACAAGTGACTCTTAGTGAAGATTTTTCATCACTAGATGTCACTTAGCACCGCATAATAAGTAAGGTTACTGTACTCAGAAGGTACCGCCATTCATTTCCGCGTTGATTCACGAAGCATAGATCCGTCTTTCATTTACAAAGACGAAGATAATTCTCAAAGATCAAACAGTTAAATTAAGTTAACGCAAAAATAGCGTTTTCAAAACAACAATAAACAAGACGACCTTAAAATGCCTACTTGGATCTCACGTCAGCTGGCAGGAGGAAGTCGATAACCAACGAGTCGAAATTCGACGGAGGAGGCGTGATGTCAATACGTCCGTCACTATTCAAAGCGACCTCTCCCGTTAGCGTCGTCCACTACCGGTGGACGAGTTCAAATTCGAACGGCCAGGGGGCAGATGGCGGCGACGTGACCTTCGTCTGCTAAAGGTGCGGATCCTATGAAGCGGCAGTCGCATCCGGCCATCGCACCAGTGCTGCCACACTGATGTTATTTTATTATATGTCAACTGTCAACTACAAAACGTGCTAAATTTCGCAAACGCGAGCAATTTGAAGTTAGTGAGGGAGAATTTAAATAACTTGCTAATCAGAAAACAGACACTTGTAGGCGTACACCCATAAAACAGGCCTCTTCTTCATTTGTCATTTTAAATTTGTTAGAATTCTAGGTTATGTTGATCCAAGTGGTTATGAACTTAGATAGAGTTATTAGCAGATCTCGGAATTTACGGAGCGTTGCCGTGGTTACGCAATGAATGGACGCTTTTCATTGGTCCTCGTATTACGTAACCATGGCAACGCTTCGCAATGTCCGAAGTTTGATTATTAGGGTAATAGTCGCACTTGAAATCATGATCAGCTTGACCAATCAGCCGCAGACGGCGACACTTTTCTAAGATTCTAGGTTATGGTTTTGATTAAGACATTAATAACACAGATGGCGTTATTAGCAGGCTTCGGATAAGGTGCTGAGAACACCGAGAAAGAAAGATAACTGATAAATACAATTGTCGCGAGTGCAACAAGAAAAACAACAGTTTTAGGGAATTTTCTTTGTCACAATGGCAAACCTTAAACGTCACTTCAAATGATAACAAACTTTCGACTGTTTTTAATCTCTAGATGAGAATAATGTGCAACAAGGAGATACATAAAAAAATCACTGATTGCGCTACGCGAATACAAACTATTGTATGTTGATCTCTTGCTTTAGCTTCGTGCAGTTTGGAGCGTTGCCATGGCTACGCAATGAATGGGTACTTCTGATTGGTCCTAGTATTACGTAACCATGGCAACGCTTCGAAATGTCCGAAGATTGGTTATTAGCTTAATAGTCGCATCTCAGATCACGATCACCTTGACCAATCAGCCACAGGCAGCGACACTTTTCTAAAATTCTAGGTTATGTTTTTGATTAAGACGTTATGAACACAGATGGCGTTATTAGCAGGCATCGGATAAGGTACTGAGAACACTGAGAAAGAAAGATAACTGATAAATACAATTGTCGCGAGTGCAACAAGAAAAACAACAGTTTTAGGGAATTTTCTTTGCCACAATGGCAAACCTTAAACGTCACTTCAAATGATAATAAACTTTCGACTGTTTTTTAATAATGTGCAACAAGGACATAATAAACACTGCGTTACCTGAATATAAAGTATGTTGATCTCTTGTCTTAGCTTCGAACAGTTCGGAGCGTTGCCAACTTCTCTCCACTACTGGTGGACGAGTTCAAATTCGAACAGTCGGTGGGCAGATAACGACGATGTGACCTTCGCCTGCTAAAGGTACGAATCCTTGCTGCTGGCAAGTCGGTCAGTTATTAAAAAAAAAGTTATCAAACATTAATAACGCAATTGAAAAATTCAAATTCCTTTTGAGAACGATCAAATAAAGTGGGATGGAAAAAAAAACACTGCGAGTTTTTTTTTTCAAATCTGCGATGAGCAACACCATCTGTGATCCGCTACGAAAAATGTTCCTAGTTGTTAGAGTGTCACCAGTAATGACATCGTAGCAGACAGCGCCATCTGTGATTCAAAAACTTACATGTCCTAATGTATCGGAGACGATTTCCTTCCTTTTAAAATTCTAATTTCTTCTAAAGTCAAATGCACAGTAAGAACGAGCTGCAAACCTTGTAAATATATTGCAATAAAGTTGTAAAAGAACCAGCGCCATCTGTGACTTGGTAATCAAAGCTGATTTGATTCAATTTTCTTGTTTATCGCAGATAATTTCTATTTATTTAAATACAACTATAAAATTTTAAGTTGGTGGTACATAGTGGTGAAGGTGGCAATGCTAAATTTTATTTTGAAATAATTTGAAATAGGAGTGACTTCCGGTTGGGTTGAGTTAAATTAAAATTAAAAACTCCCTCGGTTTGGCAACACTGCCTCACATCAACAGATTTCTATATTGACATTGGCGTTTTTCCACGTAAACTTTTTGGCTATTTTTGGTTTTCTTCCACTAGATGGCACTGTAAACTTTTTGCAACAAGAAAAACAACAGTTTTAGGGAATTTTCTTTGCCACAAAGGCAAACCTTAAACGTCACTTCAAATTATAATAAACTTTCGACTGTTTTTTAATAATGTGCAACAAGGACATAATAAACACTACGTTACCTGAATATAAAGTATGTTGATCTCTTGTCTTAGCTTCGAACAGTTCGGAGCGTTGCCATGGCTACGCAATGAATGGGGACTTCTGATTGGTCCTAGTATTGCGTAACCATGGCAACGCTTCGAAATGTCCGAAGATTGGTCATTAGCCTAATGGTCGCATCTCAGATCATGATCACTTTGACCAATCAGCCGTAGACAGCGACACTTACAAGCGAATGTCAGAAGGCTTACTTTTAGTACAGCGTTTTCATCACTAGATGTCACTTAGCACTGCATATTAAGTAAGGTTACTGTACTTAGAAGGTACCGCCAATCATTTCTGCGTCTTGCGTCCCCCAAATTACAAAGGAGGCGATGAAATGCTAATGTTTACGATCACCTTGATCAATCAGTCGCAGACAGCGACACTTACAAGTGAATGTTAGAAGGTTGACTTTTAGTACAGCATTTTCATTACTAGATGTCAGCACCGCATAATAAGTAAGGTTAGTGTACTTAGAATCAATTTGCGCGTCTTGCGTCCCCCAAATTACAAAGGACGCGATGAAATGCTAATGCCTATGATTGAATTTAACCCCAAATTAAAAAAAATAGAAAGTTGGCGCTACCTTCAATATAGACAAAACTCTATGCAACAAATATTTTCAATTTCGACCCGAAAACGGCCATTTTTAAAAAAGTAGCACCTATACATACGCAAAATCATCATTTCGTACTGAATTACTGAATTAGGCACAATTGCAGTGGGAGTAATCAACGAATGTAGAGGAAGTTTCCTTCAATACCTTAGGGACACCGGAGAAATGTATTTATATACAGTTGGCAACACTGAGAACTGTTTTAAATTTATTTCTTTTTATGCTTAAATCTTAAAAGAATCCTAATAAAAAAAACTATAATAATAAAAAATAAGATATTTTTTAAATACAAAGAAGCAAATCTAAAACTAAACTAACCTAGATCCCCTTTCTTCTTGCATAGATTGAATATTCTGCAATAATTTACCTTGATCGGTTTCATCTTGCGCGAGAGCATCTAAAAGACTTCGCAGCTTAACCTTCAGGTTCTCCACCTCTTCGCCCCCTTCTTTAGCTGAGATTGCCATTACAGCATGAAAACGTACCGGCACCTCAGGTCTCACTTCTTCCGGATAATTACGAAAGCATTCTAGGAAAAGTTAAGCAAATAATTTCGGTGTAACATTGAAGTGCATTGTTACCACCTTCGATGTTCTTTATCTTATCTTTAATCGCATCAAACTTCTGCTGCGCATCTTCGGTGTCCATTTTATTTACGACGATCATAGTCGGTTTCGTTAACAAATCGGCGTTGTACATTTCTAGTTCCTGTAATTATGCGCTCGCATAATTTTTAACGAGCTCCTAATTGCTAAGGGCCACAAACCTTGTTCAGAAGGACTATCGTGTCCAAGCAATCTCTGTACACGTGTTGTGGGCTCAACTGAAAACCGTTGATGTCGACCACCATAAGGATCAGCTTAGTTCTTTCGACGTGCTTCAGAAATTTATGCCCCATCCCTATATTCCTGTGGGCCCCCTCGATCAAACCAGGTAAGTCAGCCATGGATATCTGCCGGAAATCTTTGTACATCATCAAGCCGACGTTTGGCCTGATCGTAGTAACTAAAATTTGAGTTCGTTTGGCGATGAATTCGTGGGGAAGACAGGGCGCAGCTTACAAGGGTAGTTCGCAATTCTCGGCTTCGCCTGAGACACCGCCTTCAACAGCGTGCTCTTCCCCGCGTTCGGAAAACCGACCAATCCAATGTCGGATATTAACTTTAAGTCTAGTTTAATGGAATGGCTTTGACCCTGTTTGCCTAGGTAACCGTTCTTCGAGTGTCCCCCAATTCCGCCCTTGGCCACGAGAAGTTTCTCGCCATCCGCGTTTAGCTCGCCTGCAATTAAGATTTTATTGAAACGATCATACTGGGTGACTCGGAGGGGGCTAACCAAGTTTCTCGCCATCGTCTGTGAAGACAGTGATGCCAACCGGAACGTCCACCAACACGCTCTCACCGGGGACGCCGAGGATAAAATTTTGGGAACTGTCTTTGCCGTGCTTCGCGATTATTTTCTGGTTTTGGTTGTGACTCTGGACGTTCTCGAGCACGAGGTTTTCTTTAGCGACCAAATAGATGCTCCCGCCTTGCCCTCCGACGCCGCCAAATCTGGAAGATGGGTTTCATTCACCGGTTAACCTCTAATGCGATTAACTTACTGGGGCAAACCATTTCCTCCGGATCCGGCTCGGACATGCAGCCTAAGAGAATCCATGAAGCCACTGCGTAAATATTTACGAGGGATTTTCCTGGATTTGGCGTAGCATAAGATTCTCGTAAAAAATACCATTTCGAGATTTTAGGTTAGAAACACACGAAGCGTCACAGATTAAGAATGATCAGATAGGACATCGACATCACAGATCAAATGAAATCAGATAGGACAATGAGGCTAGTTTCGAAACAAACACTCAATGGCTGGGTTCCGGCAGAGATAGCGTTTACATTCCGCTAATGCTACTTTAATTTGCGAACGTAGCTAATTGTGAATAGGCTGAACGGGTTTTTCGTTTTGTTTGAGGTTAATTCTTAACTAATTCGATTTCATAATAGATAACTAATAAGAACTAATGAAGAATTAAAATTAATGTCACTTTTAACGTGCACAAATTAGTACCTTAATACAAATAACTAACTGTGTTATTACAAAGAAGGAGAATTGATTTCAAAAGTTACTGCAGCATCATCACTTGGCATTCATATGCTCAGACATAACCTAAAACAACAACGCTACAGCAAGCGCTAGCGACATAGCTTTTTTTAAAACATGACGGCCGCTAGGTTTAGCGCTCTCTTTTAGCGAAAGTTTAGCTTCCGGCTTGAACACATATATGACGTCACGCTACGTGGCGTACATGAAGGGTTACGTAGCCTTCTGCCAGGCTGAACGCAGGCATTTGGTAATAGATGTCGCTTCATTTTTTAATAGGTTTTCAGATAAGTCAGACGTAGCCGCATCAGATAATTTACTATTAAAAAAAAACACCAAATTCGTCATTTCCTATAAGTTTCAAGCTTGTGTGGATATTAAAAAAAGATAACTTCTCTCTTATAGAGTTGTTTTCCGCCTGTGCGTTTCACGAATGGCTTTCAAAATAAAAGAATTTTGTGAAAACAATTGATTTTTGAGGTAAATTAACTTCGATTTTTGTTTCGAAGGAAAGAGACGCCTTCATTATCCTGGCGCTTGCGTGTGTCGTCTTTCGCTTACAAAGACAAATTTAATTCTCAAAGATCAAACAGTTAAACTAAGTTAACGCGAAAATAGCTGCTTTTAAAACAACAGTAAACAAAACTATTAAACGAAACAATAAACAAGCCGACCTTAAAATGTCTACTTTGATCTCACGTCAGCTGTCAGAAGGAAGTTGGTAACCAACGAGTCGAAATTCGACGGAGGGGGTGTGATGTCATTAAGTCCGTCACTACTCAAAGCGGCTTCTCCCGTTAACGTTGTCCACTACAGGTGGACGACTTCGAATTAGAACGGTCGGTGGGCAGATGGCGGCGATGTGACCTTCGTCTGCCAAAGGTACGAATTCTTGCTGCTGGCAAGTCGGTCAGTTATTAAAAAAAAAGTTATTAAACATAAATAACGCAATTGAAAAATTCAAATTCCTTTTGGGAACGATCAAAGAAAGTGGGATAGAAAAGAAAAACGCTGCCAGAAAGTCTTTTTTTCAAATCTGCGAAGAGCAGCACCATCTGTGATCTGTTACGAAAATTTTTGTTAGTAGTTAGAGTGTCACCAGTGATGACATCGTAACAAAAAGCGCCATCTGTGATTCAAAAATTTACGTGTCCTAACTGTGTCGGAGACGATTTCCTTCCTTTTAAAATTCTGAAGTCAAAACCGAATCAAACTTTATAAATTTATTGCAGTAAAGTTGTAATACAACCAGCGCCATCTGTGACTTGGTAATCAAAGCTGATTTGATTCGATTTTCTTGTTTGTCGCAGATGTTCTCTATTTATTTAAATGCAGCTACGAAATTTTAAGTTGGCAACGCTGGTATAAGGGAAAGCGTGGTACATAGTGGCGAAGGTACTGTTTCAGGGGCAATGCTGGATGTTATTTTGAAATAGGAGTGACATCCGTTTGAAAAATCACTAAAAATTAAAAACTCTCTCGGTTTGGCTCTCATCAACAGATTTCTATATTGCCATTAGCGTTTTTCCACTAGATGGCACTGTAAACTTTTTGGCTATTTTTGGCTTTTTTCCACTAGATGGCACTGCAAACTTTTTGGCTATTCTTCCTCTTTTTAGAACAGTAATCAAAGTTCTTTTAATATTTTTTTCTTATGAACGCAGGAGTGTCTAAATTTCCCCAGATTTTATAAAAAAAAATTCCCTTTGTCGCTAAAGGGGCTTAACATTCCCTAAAAGAGGGAAATTTCCTTATAGTTGGCAACACTGATGTAAAGGAAACGCGTACAAAGTACAAAGTGGCCAAGACATTGTTTCAGGTGGCAGTTCTGAATTTTATTTTTTAAATAGTTCAACTGAAGCGACTTCCGGTTGAAAAATCACTAAAAATTAAAAACTCGTTTTGAAAACACTGCCTCACACCAACAGATTTCTATATTGGTATTTGTTTTCACCAATAGATGGCAGTATAAATTTTGTGGCTATTCTTATTGTTAGTTGGCGACACTGATATAAGGGAAACGCGTAGTACAAAGTGGTCAACGCACTGTTTCAGGTGGCAGTGTTAAATTTAATTTTTTAAATGGTTCAACTGGTGTAACTTCCGGTTGAAAAATCACAAAATTAGAAACTCGTTTTGGCAACACTGTCTCACACCAACTGATTTCTTTATTGGTATTGGTTTTCTCTAGCAGATGGCAGTGTGAACTTTTTGGATATTCTTAGTTGGTAACACTGATATAAGGGAAAAGGGCAGTACAAAGTGGTCAAGACATTGTTTTAGGTGGCAGTGCTGAATTTTATTTTTTAAATAGTTCAACTGCAGTGACTTCCGGTTGAAAAATCTCTAAAAATTAGAAATTCGGTTTGGCAACACTGCCTCACACTAACAGATTTCTATATTGGTACTTGTTTTCACCATTAGATGGCAGTGTAAACTTTTTGACTATTCTTAGTTGGTAACACTGATATAAGGGAAAGATGTAGTGGTCAAGACACTGTTTCAGGTGGCAGCGCTGAATAAATTTTTTTTAATGGTTCATCTGGAGTGACTTCCGGTTGAAAAAAAAACTAAAAATTAAAGACTCGGTTTGGCAACACTGCCTCACACTAACAGATTTCTATATTGGTATTTGTTTTCACCAATAGATGGTAGTGTAAACTTTTTGGCTATTCTTAGTTGGTAACACTGATATAAGAGAAACGCGTAGTACAAAGTTGTCAAGACACTGTTTCAGGTGGCAGTGCTGAATTAAATTTTTTAAATGGTTCAACTGGAGTAACTTCCGTTTGAAAAATCACTAAAAATTAAAAACTCCTTTGGTTTGGCAACACTGCCTCACACCAACAGATTTCTACATTGGTATTGGTTTTCTCCAGTAGATGGCAGTGTAAACATTTTGGCTATTCTTAATTGGCAACACTGATGTAAGGGAAACGCGTAGTACAGAGTGGCCAAGACATTGTTTCGGGTGGCAATACTGAATTAAATTTGTTAAGTAGTTGAACTGGAGTGACTTCCGGTTGAAAAATCACTAAAAATTAAAAACTCGGTTTGGCAACATCGCCTCACACCAACAGATTTCTATATTGGTATCGGTTTTCTCCACTAGATGGCAGTGCAAACTTTTTGGCTATTCTTAGTTGGCAACACTGATAGTACACGCATAGTACAAAGTGGTCAAGATATTGTTTCAGGTGGCAGTGCTGAATTTAATTTTTTAATTGGTTCAACTGGAGTCACTTCCAGTTGTTGACGGCTTGACACTGACAGCGTCATTTGACATTTCAGGTTCAAATTGAAACGCTAATTTTTTTTCACACAATCAACACCGTTCTTTTCAATTTTAATTTATTGAAAAATCGATTGTCTCTTGTTTTTAATTACTTATTTTTTTTAGTTGGATTATTTTTCATTTTTCTACTTTATTTTCTTCGTTTTGTCTATATTCTTTTGAAATTTATTATTAATCTGCTGAATTGTGCTGTAAATTTAAATTTGTACCTAAAATTTAACATAACCTTTAAAAAATGAAAATTAATTAAAATAGAAAGTGTTAGGAAAGAGTTTATACATATATTTCGGCCTTGTTGGGTCTCATCAGAACTAATTAATTAATTTTCATAATTTTCATCTGGCAAGAAAACTTGATTTTATAACCTTTAAAGTTTCAAAAACAATTGCCAACTGGCGAGTTAAATTTTGACCGTTTGGCGGCACTGACATGAAGTTGCTTCCGCTCACGTCATGTCGTTTTCTGCATTTCGAAATGGAATTAAAAGAACAAAAAAAAAACTGAGCAGGTTAACTAATACCTGGAATTATATTAATTCACGTGTTTTTCGGAATTACTATTTACAACATAAATACGATTGCGGAAGTAACAACGCAATACGATAGGTAACAACAATATTCACAAGCTAAAACAGAGACAGCTAAAAACTGATTACCGAGTAATATTTTACATAATATGCTTATTCCCAGGGGGAGAATCAACGTTACAAATAATGTAACAACGGAATGTGCCCCACCGCGCCACCGCCACCTCAAAAGATAGGTATGTAATTGTCGATCTTCGCTCTGTGCTTCTGGGCCACGCATTCCGCGATCCAGACGATGTTGCGACACTCTTGCTCCTTCAGCTTCAAGTAAGAGTAGAACACGCCGAAGTGGAACTGTTGCAAGAAGGCGTGCACGTTTAAACGGACCTACAAAAGAAATTCAAGATGAATGCTGTCATTTTTTTGACGTAAGCTGTACTTGTCGGTAAATCAACATTGATTGAAAGTAGTGCTGCCAACTCAGGTTTTTTTTTTTTTTTAGGGGGAAAGTCAGGATAACCAGCCTGGTTAGTTATAGTTTTTCTATTACGTATTCTAGTTCTATGATTATTTAGTAATGACAATTCATTTTCTTAAATCAAATTCGATCCAAAATGTATGGTCAATTTACTTGACATCTGCACTGTCAAACTGATAGTAGGTTGGCATCACTGTACACTTGTGACATTTCCTATTTTGTTTTTTTTTTTTATTTAGTCGTAATAATTGAACACATTTTAGGCAGGCGTTGATCATTTTGAGAGCAAACAAATATTTTCTAGCGCTAATTATACGCCATATGACATATCAGTAACTGAATGTATAGTAGTTGACATTAAAATCCGGGCAAGAATTCGACACATCGTCCGTATTTACACAATTCTGTTAACTCGGGCTTATATTGAGGTTATGTTTCTGCAAAACGTAAAAAAAAGTAGATTGGTAACTTAATAAACTGAAATTCCTCACCAAAACTTCAATTGTCAAAGTCTTATTTTTGAACGTCAAAATACCGAGTGATTTTTTAAATTTTTTTATCAACTCTTGCCATGGAATCTGGACGGCATGTCTTAGCTTTACTGTCAAACAGCATCAAGGTGTGCGACGACGTACTTTTCACTTAAGCTAAGACATGCCGTCCAGATTTCATGGCAAGAGTTGATAAAAAAAAAATTCAAAAACACTCGGTATAAAATACTATGTATGTTTCAAACATTTATGAAGTTTTTTATTAAAGAATTAAAAATTAAAATCATTAATAATTTCAGCAACAGAAATTTATTTAAAAAAAAAAAACTGAAAGTCTCGCTCGTCTTTTGTTTCTGGCGATTTTATGTAATTTTTTACATACTTTCTTTCATGAAAATACTAAAAGTTTTCGGTTACTTCTAACCAATCAATAATAAATTAATTATAAAAAACAAAAGCTACCTGTCTTTTAAAGCATCGTTCGTCTTTTGTTTATGGCGATTTTTCTATATTTTTTAAAATAGGTAACGTGCGTCGGAATTTGGGGGGGGGGGTTATTGAGAGATTATAAAAAAAAAATAAAAGTCCCGAAGCCTTTTGAAAAGTCGCTCGTCTTTTGTCTCTCGCGATTTTTATGTACTTTTTAAATACTAAAAGTTATTTCGTTTATTATAAGCAATAAATACTAAATTAAAGAACTGGGGACAAAAACAATAAAAGAGAAATTATTAAAAAAAAATAGAAGTTTCCAAGCCTTTTGAAAAATCGCTCGTCTTTTGTTTCTGTATTTTTTTAAAATACTGTGCGCCGGAATTTTTAGTGAGTTTATCCATTTTAGGTTTTTTTTTTTTGGAGAGATTATTAAAAAAAAAATAAAAGTCTCGAAATCTTCTGAAAAATCGCTCGTCTTTTGTTTGTGACAAATAGCTTTATTTCTAAAGCAAACGTGAATAATTTAAACAACAGAAGAAATGAATAGAGAAATTATTAAAAAAAAAAAAAAAAAACAATAACAGAAAAATGATTAAAAAGTCTCTGTCTTTTGAGAAACTGCTCGTTTTTTGTCTCTGGCGATTTTTATGTAATTTTTCTAAATATTTTCTTTTAACAGATAATAGATATAGAATATAACAGAGGTATTAAAAAGAACAAAAGCTTCAGTCTTTTGAAAAATCGTTCGTTTTTTGTTTCCGGCGATTTTTCTATTTTTTACTCTTTAAAAAAAAGTGCTGTGGGTCGAAATTTTTAAGGAGTTTATCTATTTTTGGGTTTTTTGAGAAATTAAAAAAAGTCTCAGTCTTTTGAAAATCACTCGTCTTTTGTTTCTCGACATTTTTATGTAATTTTTTGAATACTTTATTAAAATACTAAAAACTTTTTTTATTTCTAAGCAATCGTGAATAATTTAGATAAAATTATTTAAAAAAAGAGCTTCGGTCTTTTAAAAAATCGCTCGTCTTTTGTTTCTCACGATTTTTTTTCTGTACTTTTTAAATACTAAGAGTTATTGTTTATTAATAAGCAATAAATAGTGAATTAAAAAAAAAACAATAACAGAGAAATGTTTTTTGAAAATTCGCTCGTCTTTTGTTTCTCGTGATTTTTATGTATTTTATACTTTTTTTTAATTAAAATTCTAAAGTTATTTCTAAGCAGTCTTGAATAGTTTAAGTAACTGAAGAAATAAAGAACAAAGAAATTATTAAAATAAACAAAAGCTTCAGTCTTTTGAAAAACCGCTTGTCTTTTGTTTCTCGCAATTCTTTTTCTGTGTTTTTTGAACACTAAAGTTTATAGTTTATTGACAAGCAATAGCAAATTTAGATAAAAAAAAAAAAAAAAAAAACAGTAACAGAGAAATGACAACAGAGTGTCAAAGTCTTTTGAAAAATCGTTCGTCTTTTGTTTCTCGAGATTTTTATGTAATTTTTTAAATACTTTCATTAAAATACTAAAAATTTTCGATTATTTCTAACGAAACAACAATATATTAAATAACAGAGATATTATAAAAGAACAAAAGCTTCAGTCTTTTGAAAAATCGCTCGTCTTTTGTTTCAGGCGATTTTTCTGTACTTTAAAATATTTATGTACTTTTCTATTAAAATGCTAAAGCTTTTGTTATTTCTCAGCAGACATGAATAATTTAAATAACAGAAGAAATAAAGAACAAAGAAATTATTTAAAAAAAAAACAAAAGCTTCAGTCTTTTGAAAAACCGCTTGTCTTTTGTTTCTCGGCGATTCTTTTTCTGTATTTTTTGAACACTAAAGTTTATAGTTTCTTGACAAGCAATAGCAAATTTAGATTAAAAAAAAAAAAAAAAAAACAATAACAGAGAAATGACTAAAAAGTGTCAAAGTCTTTTGAAAAATCGTTCGCCTTTTGTTTCTCGAGATTTTTATGTAATAATTAAAAACGCACTTCTTTATTAAAATACTAAAAGCTTTCTGTGCAGTCATGAGTAACTTAAATAACAGAGAAATTATTTAAAAAACAAAAGCTTCAGACTTTTGAAAAAAAAATCGTCCGTCTTTTGTTTCTCACGATTTCTTTTTTTTTTTCTGACCTTTTTGAATACTAAAAGTTAACGTTTATTTATGAGCAATAAATAATAAATTTAAAAAAATAAATAAAACAATAACAGAGAAACGACTAAAAAGTGTCAAAGTTTTTTTGGAAAGTCGCTTGTCTTTTGTTTCTGGCGTTGTTTAAATACTCCTCTACTAAAATACTAAAAGTTTTCGACATTATTTCTGACCAATCAATAATAAATATCTACAGAAAATAACAGAGATATTACAAAAGAACAAAAGCTTCTGTCTTTTGAGAAACCGCTTGTCTTTTGTTTCTCGCGATTTTTTTTCTGTATTTTTTTTTAAATACCAGAACTTATCATTTATTTATAAGCAACAGTAAAATTTAAAAAAAAAAAAAACAATAACAAAGAAATTATTAAAAAGTGTCAGTTTCTGCCGATTTTTCTACATTTTTTACTCTTTTTTAAAATGCTGTGCGCTGGAATTTAGGGAATTTATCCAATTTAGAGTTTCTTGGGGCTCCTAGGGATAACAGTTCCTTGGCAGTTAGGAACAGTGGTTGAGAGTCAAGTGATCTCTCTTTTGTTTGCGTATTACGCAAATATATGTAAATGTCAAACTTACTTCATATTCAAAGAACTTATCCTCGAGGGTCTTATCCCCTGGATTGTTGCCCGAACCTTCAAACAACTTTTGGTACTCGGCATAATACTCGGCAACGGCCTTCACTTGTTCATAATCCTCGGCTCGAACTAAAGCCGCCAGTCCATCCGGATTCAACTTTCCACACCGCGGATATAATTTAGCCCGATCGTCCTTGCTTAGTTCCGTCCCGAAGGAGTTGATGGTGATGATGATTGCCCGACGATCGGCTTCGAACTACAATTTAAAAGACGTTAATTATACAAAACAGTGTCACATGACTTCATGGAAACAAAAAAAAAAACTCACGGCTAGATTTTCACACATGCAATCCGCAGTGGTGCCCCCAATGTTCTTACAAAATTCAAAGAATGACTCCAAGTATGCTTTATACAGGGTGTTACGTATGATCTCGATGTTCATTTCATCAAGGTCTTGCTCGCTGATGCAGTCGACGAAAAACGGGGCCAACGGAGTGTCAACCAAAACCGCATTGTACAGCTCCGCCGGAGTCGCAGCGACATGGATGGCCTCCATCTGCTCGAAACTCCCCAGCGGATGGCATTTGGGAATCAACTCGGAAATGGGCCGCTGATGCAAAGTCCCGGTAATCAGGAGTATGATGTTATCGATCATGTAACTGTAAGTTATGAAGTCGAGGAATGTAGACAGGGGCTCGACTGCTTGGTTGCGCAAGTGTTCGAACTCGATGACGAGCTTCTCGCGTAGCTTATCATCGATGGTCGAGACGGCCAGGGGTGATGGTTCGTTCGCGAGGAATGCCCCGTAATCGGTCCCTTGAAGGTGAAGCTTGAGATCTGTGAAACGAGGTGGGTCAGGTGATTGGGGCCTCGTCTACGCTAACAACAAACCTTCCAGGGTTTCACACTGCACCAGGTTCAAATAATCGGATTGTTTCAGGATGCCACACTTGAACCCCCTGCACAGGCCTTCCAGGTAACCCCCGTCGATGTTAAAGATGCACCCCTTCATTTCGGTGGAGTTTTACTTTGTGTGTACTTCAAGCTGGAACACCTCACCCAGTGTCATATGATTTTTCTGAGCGCTTGCGCGTGTAGCTGTCACAAGGTACCTACCAACAGTGTTACCAAAAGTTCCTCAAGAAACTCCAAACTAACCTCAGTGATGTCATTTTGGAGGTTTTCCGCTAAATATGAGTTTTTGAAACTAAATTTTAGAAAAATCAGTAATAATTTAGGCATGTCGAAAATATGGAGGCATATTTTTATAGGTATTTCTGTATTATTAAAAGTAAATTCAAAACAAATTCATCGTCATAGTTTGGGCTAATAATGGTTGGCCTTGACACGGTTGTACAAGTAGCATTTTTATAACTTAAACACTATATTCATACTTATTGCCTTGGAAAGAATAATTGATTTTAGTATCGCGTCTATCCTCCTTTATATAGTAATTCACCCTTTCCGGAATAGTATGGAAAAACAGCGAACATTCTAGCGTCATCTGGGGCGCGTCCGGAAAGTTCTGGAATCTTCGGCTGATTCATAGATGGAGTGGCGTGGATAAATTAAAGAATTTTTGTCCAATTCAAAGTTCTCACTTAATTTCGGAACTTTTAGAAACAATTTCATGAATCAAATTTGGAGATCTCAAAATTTTCCCGAAATTTTATGAAAACTTAGATTTTCAAAAAAAAAAAACAAGAAACAAAAACTGTCGACGCAATGGACGTCTACAAAATAAAATAAATATTCGACAATAAGCGTTCGATTTGTTTCGATGAAACGAAAGGCGTTCGCAACATCATTCAAATCGCTTAAAAAAAATAATAAAATCGTTATTTTGAATTTTTAATTTAATTGAACAAAAAACGATCATCAAGAAATCACCGTTCGGATTAAATTTCTCAAAAAAAAAAAACGAAAATCGCCATTTCGAATTTTTATAATCGAACAAAAGAAAATCGCCATTTCGAACTTTTATAATCAAACAAAAGACGATCAAAAAATTTAAATCGCCATTTTGAAAATCACTGCTCAAAAAGAAACAGAAAATCGCCGCCATCTAGAATTTTTAATTAAACAAAAGACGATCAAAAAATTGCCTAATTGCTCGGATAAAATCTCTCAAAAAAAAAACAGAAAATCGCCATTTCGAATTTTTATAATCGAACAAAAGAAAATCGCCATTTCGAACTTTTATAATCGAACAAAAGACGATCAAAAAATTAAAATTGTCAATTCGAATTATATTGAATTTTTAATTTAATTGAACAAAAGACGATCATCAAGAAATCACCGTTCGGATTAAATTTCTCAAAAAAAAAAACGAAAATCTCTATTTCGAACTTTTATAAACGAACAAAAAAAAAATCGAACCTTTATAATCGAACAAAAGACGATCAAAAAATTAAAATTGTCATTTTGAATTTCTAATTTCTAACAAAAGACGATCAAAAAATTAAAATCGCCATTTTAAATTTTTAATTGAACAAAAGACGATCAAGAAATTAAAATCGCCATTTTGAAAATTACCGTTGGAAAAGGAACCGAAAATCGCCGCAATCTAGAATTTTTAATTAAACAAAAGACGATCAAAAAATTGCCTAATTGCTCGGATAAAATCTCTCAAAAAAAAAAAAAAACAGAAAATCGCCATTTCGAACTTTTATAATCGAACAAAAGAAAATCGCCATTTCGAACTTTTATAATCGAACAAAAGACGATCAAAAAATTAAACTGTCATTTTGAATTATTCTGAATTTTTAATTTAATTGAACAAAAGACGATCATCAAGAAATCACTGTTCAGATTAAATTTCTCAAAAAAAAAAAACGAAAATCTCTATTTCGAACTTTTATAAACGAACAAAAAAAAAAATCGAACTTTTATAATCGAACAAAAGACGATAAAAAAATTTAAATTGTCATTTTGAATTTCTAATTTCTAACAAAAGACGATCAAAAAATTAAAATCGCCATTTTAAATTTTTAATTGAACAAAAGACGATCAAGAAATTAAAATCGCCATTTTGAAAATTACCGTTGGAAAAGGAACCGAAAATCACCGCCATCTAGAATTTTTAATTAAACAAAAGACGATCAAAAAATTGCCTAATTGCTAGGATAAAATCTCTCAAAAGAAAAAAACGAAAGTCGCCATTTAGAGCCTTCAGTCGAACAAAAGAAGAAAAAAATTAAAATCTCCATTTTGAACTTTTATTTCAACAAAAGACGATCAAAAATTCACCGCGCGGATCAAATCTCTCAAAAAAAAAACGAAAGTCGTCATTTCGAACTTTAAATCGAACAAAAGACGATCGATCAATTAAAATCGCCATTTTGAATTTCTAATTGAACAAAAGACGATCAAAATATTCAAATCGCCATTTTGAAAATCACCGCTGAAAAAGGAACCGAAAATCGCCGCCACCTTGAATTTTTAATTAAACAAAAGACGATCAAAAAATCACCGCTCGGATAAAATTTCTCAAAAAAAAAAAAAACGAAAATCGCCATTTAGAGCCTTCAGTCGAACAAAAGAAGATAAAAAATTAAAATCGCCATTTTGAATTTATGTTTCAACAAAAGACGATCGAAAATTCACCGCTCGGATCAAATTTCTCAGAAAGAAAAAAACGAAAGTCGTCATTTCGAACTTTAAATCGAGCAAAAGACGATCGATCAATTAAAATCGCCATTTTGAATTTTTAATTGAACAAAAGGCGATTAAAAAATCGCCGCTCGTATTTTTCAAAAAAAAAAGATTTGTTAGTTGTTTAGGCAACTTAAAAAAAAAATAAATGATTTCGCTTATTGTTGTAGATATATTTTGACAGTTATCAGTGCAATTGTTTTTCAGATTAAATATTCAAAATCAGCATGAAAATTCGAGAATTTTTGCAACATTAGTTGAATTTCTATCTTTAAAAATAAAAAAGTTGGCAACAGTGAGCATCTCAAATTGAACAGCCTGTATACTTTCAAAAATTAAATTTCCTTTGTTTTATGTTAGTGAATAATTTATTTCTTTTTTGCTTCGATTGTCTTTAATTAAGTTCCTGGAATAACAGTTTGCAAATTTTTTGAAATGAACAGCGAAGCCTTGAATTTATGGGGAAAACGTGGGAACTTTGCTTTTCAAAGTGGAGGGTTGGCAACATTGCAATGACTTGTATCACCCGGCAAGTTGGCAACATCGCTGTGGGTAATGTCAGGTGCTTCGATGTTTAAAAAATGATTTGAATTAACAAGATAGATAACGCGATGATAACGTAACTTATGTAATCAAGAAAACGTATCGCTCGACGCCCTTTCATTTTCCATGCGTGGCGCGCATGTTTTCTATTTTTAAACGACGCCACCGCAGTTTTTCTTTTGTTCAAACAATTTTAACAACAATTGAAAACCAGGCGCCCTAAAATGTCACAGTTGATCAAACTCATGAGCTCGGTTAGGCCAACGAAGATGTGGATCGATGGAAAGTGCTTCGAAATACGCAAGGGCAAAGTCCAAGGCAATGCATGCGATGGCGAGAAGAGCGTCGGTAAGTTGGTTCGGTGGGGAACGTAAGTTTTTCTAAGAGGTGAAAGCTTTGCAGATGACTTTGAACATTTCGGGATCGCTTCGCTCGAGAACGGACAGTTTTGCAGTAGCTTTCGTATGCCCATGTAAGCATGTTTGGATTATATAGAAGTCTAGAGCCAATTGCACTCAAAGATACATCAATTTCACAAACATTCGCTTCCCTCCATCAGTTGCATGTATTTAATTAACTCTGCCCCACGTTTCTATGTTCAACCAATCCCCTCGCTTACTCCGCCCATTTAATTGTTGACTCCACCCAGTTTATTTTCATCCAATCTTGTTTACTTCCCCAATTTATTTCTTATAGTGTCTACTACGAGAAACTGACGGAACTACTGAACTTCACCCTTGAAAATTTGGAAAGCGACACCAACACAGTCATCACCATGCCAAAACTAGGCAGCGCCGGCAACATACTGGTGACAGGTAACACCCTGGAAGAAGTAGGGCACGCCCGCATAAAACTCCAATCCATTTTCAGCGTGATAAGAGACCGTTACGTCGCTTTGCAGTTCATCTCGATTCCGGTCTTCAGCGACGAAGTGAAGGCACAGTTCCGGAAATTCAAGGCAAGTAACCCCTTTGCTGCTCGTTCCCAACTTAATTATACCCCCCCCCCAGGATGAAATCGTGTACGGGGCAAAAATCGACGGTCTACACGAAAGCATCTTCCAGAAGCCGGAGAAGCTGCACCTGACGGTGGCCGTGTTCGCGTTGATGGATGAAATCGAGGAATCAGAGGCGATTAGGGCCCTCGAGGATTGCAAGCAGGAGATCCTGGAGTGAGTTCGTATTTGTTTTTGTTCTTGGTTTGATTCGGGGGTGTTTTCAGTCCGATGATTTCGAAGACGGGCCCCCTCAGGATCAGAGTGTCGGGGCTTGAGTGCATGAACGCCGAGTATTCTAAAGTCAACGTCCTGTATGCAAACGCTAATTTCATTGACGAGGGCGAGCACACACTTCAGAAACTCACCAACTCGATTTCGAGCCACTTTTATGATAGAGGTAATTTTAAACGAGCCTTTAAGTGACTGATTTAGCACATGCATTCAGTTGATGGGGTTTTTGAAAACGTCCTCCAGTTGAAGTTCGTTTACCTGACATCTGGCACTATCAATCAGTGTTGCCAACTTTTTGAGCTGAAAGAATCCACAAAAATCATTGAAATTTCCCCTTTATCTCAAAAAAAAAAAAAAAACAAAGTTCCCCACGTTTTTCCCATAAAATCGTGTTGGTTTTACATTCGACTCGGATGAGAGTTTTAAGCCCATGTCCCACTGCAAAAATTTTATTTTTTTATTTTAAAAACACTATGATGTCATAATTTTGGGAAGTACTTTCAAAAGTTGTCCCACTGTCAAATGCTTTCATCAAATTTTTACAAAACTTATAGTAGGAAGTGGTCAAGAATATCTGTTTGAGTTGGAATACAATTAAGAGAGCATTTTTTATTCGGCTATTTGCCACACTGCAATTTTGCAATCGGAAAATATTTGTCTTGCAGGTTTGGTGCGCAAGTTCGAAGGCAACGTTAAGCTGCACGTCACGCTGATGAACACGAAGTACAGGAAAGTGCCAGGGAGGAAGAAGAGATGGGCCGACAAGAAGCTTACGTTCGATGCGAGGCCCATCATGGACAAATACAGGGACTATCACTTTGGGGAGAGCAATTTCGAAACCGTGCACTTATCACTGATATCGTCAGTCGGCGACGACGGGTTTTACAAGCCACTGTCGATAATCAAAGTATGAAGAAGAAGAAGAAGAGTACAAACAAGCAAGTTTCTATAGTACAAAAATAAAATAGTAGAGTATTTTTTTTATAAACAAAAAATACTTTTGTATTGATTTACTTTTTTGTAAATGAAACTTCCCTTAATACAAAATTTAAAGAAAATAAAATTATATATTACAAATATCAATTTATAATTTTTTATCTTAATCTGCACTCTGTTATCCATCAAGGTTAACAAGTTTCCTCCATTTTAAATGTGAGTTTGAACTGAAAAAATGGAAGCAGCCGGTGTAGTACCGGATTTTTTTGTTTTATTGTTTTTTTTTTGTCACAAAAAAATGAAACAAAGAAAGAAATGAAAGCTCGATTTAAATATTTGATTTTCAAACTGAAACGAAAAACACCGAAATATGAAGGACAGAAAACAAACAAGAAAATCGACAATAGAAAACAAAAGAAAATATTAATTGTAACAGAAAACATTAACGTCAAAATAACAGACGTAAAATCGTCAAAATAAGACGTAAGAACGTCAGAATAACAGTCGTCGAGAAACGAGGGGGGGGGGCTCACACGTTGCTTAGTGACATACAAATCCTATCATGATGACAAATAATAGCAAACGTCAAGTTGACAGATGTTAAAACGACAGACGCCAAAATAACTGACGTAAGAAACGTCAGAATGAGAGACGTCAAGAAACATGGGGGCTTCCACGTTACTTAGTGACCAACAAATCATGTCATGCTGACAAATAATAGCAAACGTTAAGTTGACAGACGTAAGAAACGTCAGAGTGATAGACGTCGAGAAACGTCAAATTGACTAACGTAAAAATAACAGACGTATGAACTGTGAGAATGACAGACGTCGACAAACGTGGAAGTACACGTTGCTTAGTGAATAACAAATCATGTCACGATTACAAATAATAGTAAACGTCAAGGTGACAGACGTGAAGAAACGTCAGATGTCAAAATAACAGACGTAATTAACGTCAGAATGACAGACGTCGAGAAACGTCAAAATGATAGACGTCAAAACAACAGACGAAAGAGACAGAGTCAGAATGATAGACGACGAGAAACGTGGGGCTTCACAAGTTGCTCAAGTTATTGATGCTACAAGGAGAAACAAAAAAAAGTTAGAAATTTACAAAAACAAATAATCAAATACAAAGAAACAAAAACGAAAGCTTGATTTATTTGATTTACAAACTGAAACAAAAAAACGCTGAAATACGAAGAATAAAAAAAACAAAAGATCGACAACAAAAAAAAAACAAACGATCGATAGCAGAAAAAAACAAAAGATCGTTAACAGAAAAAAAAAAAAACAAAAGAAGATCGACAACACAGAAAAAAAAAACAAGATCAACAGAAAAAAAAAACAAAGCTCGACAACACAGAAAAAAACACAAAAGAAGATCGACAACAGAAAAAAAACAAGATCGAAAACAAAAAAAATAAAAGAACAGAAAAAAAAACTAAATATCGACAACAGAAAAAAAAAAACAAAAGATCGACAACAGAAAAAAAAAAACAAAAGATCAACAATAGAAAAAAAAACAAAAGATCAACAGAAAAAAAAAAAAGCAAAAGATCGACACGACAACAGAAGAAAAGAAATAAAAGAGCAACAACTGAAGAAAAAAAAACAAAAGATCGACAACAGAAAAAAAACAAAAGATCAACAGAAGAAAAAAAAAAGATCAACAGAAGAAAAAAAAAAGATCAACAGAAGAAAAAAGAATAAAAGATCAACAACAGAAGAAAAAAACAAAAGATCCACAACAGAAAAAAAAAAAACAAAAGATCGACAACAGAAAAAAAAACAAAAGAGATCAACAACAGAAAAAAGCAAAAGATCGACACGACAACAGAAGAAAAGAAATAAAAGATCAACAACTGAAGAAAAAAAAACAAAAGATCGACAACAGAAAAAAAAAACAAAAGATGATCGACAACAGAAAAAAAAAACAAAAGATGATCGACAACAGAAAAACAAAAACAAAAGATCAACAGAAGAAAAAAAAAGATTAACAGAAGGAAAAAAAAACAAAAGAAGATCAACAGAAGAAAAAAGAATAAAAGATCAACAATAGAAGAAGAAAACAAAAGATCGACAACAGAAAAAAAAACAAAAGATCGACAACAAAAAAAAACAAAAGATCAACAGAAGAAAAAAAAACAAAAAATCGGCAACAAAAAAAAAAGATCGACAACAGAAAAAAACAAAAGAAGATCGACAACCGAAAAAAAAACAAAAGATCGACAACGGAAGAAAAAACAAAAGATCGACAACAGAAAAAAAAACAAAAGAAGATCAACAACAGAAAAAAAAGCAAAAGGTCGATACGACAACAGAAGAAAATAAATAAAAGATCAACAACTGAAGAAAAAAACAAAAGATCGACAACAGAAAAAAAACAAAAGATGATCGACAACAGAAAAAAAAACAAAAGATCAACAGAAGAAAAAAAAACAAAAAATCGGCAACAAAAAAAAAAGATCGACAACAGAAAAAAACAAAAGATCGACAACCGAAAAAAAAAAACAAAAGATCGGCAACGGAAGAAAAAACAAAAGATCGACAACAGAACAAAAAAAAAAAACAAAAGATCGTCAAGAGAAAACAAAAGATTGCTTGAAATGTTAATTGCACAGCGTGACGCCGGAAATAGTCGATTTTTCATTTACTTTTTGATCACAAGAGAAAAAAACAATGAAATACCAAAAAAAAAAAAAACAAATGAAAGCTTGATTTATTTAAATTTAATGAAAATAAAATTATGTATTACAAATATCAATTTATAATATCTGAAAATATTATTTCGGCGCCTTCACTTAATCCGGTCCTGCTGGGGTCAATCAACCTGGCTGTTTGTATTGAGTCCAGTCTGAAGTTGAAAGCAATATGGAGGTGATAATTAATTTGTTTTTTATCTTAATCTGGCACTCAGTTATCCATCAAGGTCAACAACTTTCCACCATTTTAAATGGTGAGTTTGAAGTGAAAAAATGGAAGCAGCCGGTGTAGTACCGGATGTAATCAGCAAATCACCGCCCCTCCAATTAGAGGTGGTTTACCCTGGGGGCGAGATGGTCCAAATGGGGAACGAGTTAACACCGACTCAAGTCAAGGACCAACCGAACATAACCTGGAGGGCCAGCTCGGATAAGTACTACACCTTGCTGATGCTCGACCCGGATGCCCCCAGCAGAAAAATGCCAGTCCTCCGCTCAGTAAATCACTGGCTGATTGGGAACATTACGGGTAATAACCTGGCTTCCGGTGAACTCATCACAGCTTACGCAGGAGCTGGCCCCCCGAAACGCACGGGCCTCCACCGTTACGTCTTCCTACTTTTCGAACACTCCAACAAGGTACATTTCAATGAACCGGGCAGTGACAGTGACTCGATACGTCATCGAATTCGGTTTAACACGAAGCAATTCATCCACAAGTACGCCCTCGGTGAGCCGGTGGCCGGAAACTTCTTCCAAGCGCAATGGGACACTTACGTGGACGTCAAACACAGAGGGCGCTGTGCAATATTATAACCAGGGTGCTTTTTTTTTAAATAAAATCGTGTCAGTGTAATAAGTAAAAATTTACTTTAAAAATTAACAACTAAATCCGAAGGTCCTCAAACTCACATCATATCACCTAGCCGCTACAAATTACAACAGGTTTGCCAACTACTTAAATACACAAATATATGTAGTAGTATATAAAGTAACTATCATGCACTTGCTTTAAACACGTGAAAATTAGTATCATCTTCCTCTCTTTTTTTTTTGTGTTTTATTTAAATTTCTGAAGTGCCTTATACGTAGTTAAAACAAAATCATACTCGGTGGTAATTACAAAATTACAATCGATGAACGAACAAAAGAAAAATACTATGCACACGTGTTCACTTGCTCACTTCCTCGACGATGGCAGGAGGAGCTGGGCCACGGCCATTGCGTCGGGGAATAACGAGTGGTAATTTATGAGGGGCACGTACGCTGCGGTGATGACTCTACCTGCAAACCAACGTCCGTGGAGGGAATTCACCGAGGCAACCGCCGTCGCGATCGAGGGGCACTTCACGTAGACGTTTCCTTGCGGGGATCCCTTGTCGACGTACACGTGCAAGACACCGCCGTGTTTGTTGCACTCTTCGATCACGTCGTCCCTTATCTCAATATCCCAGTTGGGATTGTTTTCTCTGCAAGCAAAACGATTGTTGTAAAAATTATCATTTTCTTCTAAACAAATCTAAACATTTTTATTTTGGAACCATAATTGGGGGACCCCTTAAATTTGCTAACGCAAACATAATTGTATATAATTGTTACTTACTTGTTAAGGTATTGATCCTGCTTATTCCTAGAAACAAAGTAGATTTAGATAAAAGCGAACTTTCGTTTGCAAAGGTACTTACGAGGATGGGTCGAACATGTTGCTCAGCATGAAACACTGGGTGGCAATCGGGGGGGTGCTGTTCGTCTGGACTTGCGTAACCACAGGCTGCCCCGTCGCCATGCTGAGCGCGTTCGCGGCTGCCTGTGGTACTTGCATGCCAGCGCCCTCCGCCAGTTTGAACATCAACTGCAACCGTCCGGTCGCGCCCAGGTCAATTCCAGAGCGATCCAGCTCGTCCGAGTCTAGTATCGACGGACCCTGCTGTTGCAAATCCAGTCTTTCGGTGACGTTTCCGACTTTCATCGGCCTTCCGGCTAGCTCGAAGCCGTTCAGTTGTTCTAAGGCTTTTTTGGCATCATCACAGTTGTGGAACTGAAAAAAATATATCTATTCTAGTTTAGGATCGGTTTCTGGACGCTGATTTAACGAGCCACCGAAGTAACAAAAGCTTGATTTGATTCTGAAAAGCTTTCATCTGTTTTACTTTTTTGCTTGCAAAAAAATTATGAAAAACAAAGAAACAAATGAAAGCTTGATTTGTGTGTTTAATTTTAAAAGAAGACAAAAAAAAGTAATGAAATTAAATGCGAAGAAACAAATGAAAGCTCGATTTACATATTTGATTTTCAAAATGAAACAAAAAACACCGAAATTACGAAGGACAAAAAGCAAACGAAAGAAGATCGACAACAGAAAACAAAAGAAAAGATGACAGACGTCTCTAATAACTGACGTAAGTAACGTCAGAGTGATGTCGAGAAACGTCATAGACCAACGTAAAAGTAATAGACGTAAGAAACGTCAGAGTGACAGACGTCGAGACGTTGCTTAGTGAATAACAAATCAAGTCATGATGACAAATAATGGTAAACGTCAAGGTGACATACGTTAAGAAACGTCAGAATGACAAACGTCGAAACATCAAAATGACAGACATCAAAACAACAGACGAAAGACACGTCAGAATGACAGACGACGAGAAACGTGGGGCCTCACAAGTTGCTTAAGTTATTAATGCTACAAGGAGAAACAAAAAAAAATATAAATTTACAAAAAAAAAAAAACTAATCAAATACAAAGAAACAAAAATGAAAGCTTGATTTATTTGATTTACAAACTGAAACAAAAAACGCTGAAATACGAAGAATAAAAACAACGAAAGAAGATCGACAACAGAAAAAAAAAACAAAAAACGATCGACAACAGAAAAAATAAAACAAAAGATCGACAACAGAAAAAAAAAAGATCGACAACAGAAAGAAAAAACAAAAGATCGACAACAGAAAAAAAAACAAAAGATCGACAACAGAAAAAAAAACAAAAGATCGACAACAGAAAAAAAAAACAAAAGATCGACAACAGGAAAAAAAACAAAAGATCGACAACAGAAAAAAAAAACAAAAGATCGACAACAGAAAAAAAAACAAAAGATCGACAACAGAAAAAAAAAAACAAAAGATCGACAACAGAAAAAAAATACAAAAGATCGACAACAGAAAAAAAAACAAAAGATCGACAACAGAAAAAAAACAAAAGAAGATCGACAACAGAAAAAAAGCAAAAGAAGGTCGACAACAGAAAAAAAACAAAAGAAGATCGACAACAGAAAAAAAAAACAAAAGAAGATCGACAACAGGAAAAAAAAATCAAAAGATCGACAACAGGAAAAAAAATCAAAAGATCGACAAAAGAAAAAAAGACAAAAGAAAATCGACAAAAGAAAAAAACAAAAGATTGACGAAAAAAACAAAAGAAGATCGACAACAGAAGAAAAACAAAAGATTGACAACAGAAAAAAACAAAAGATCGACAACAGAAAAAAAAACAAAAGAAGATCGACAACAGAAAGAAAAGCAAAAGAAGATCGACAACAGAAAGAAAAACAAAAGAAGATCGACAACAGAAAGAAAAACAAAAGAAACAGAAAACAACAGAAAAAAAAAACAAAAGATCGACAACAGAAAAAAAAACAAAAGAAAATCGAAAACAGAAAAAAAAACAAAGAAAATCGACAACAGAAAAAAACAAAAGAAGATCGACAACAGAAAAAACAAAAGATCGACAACAGAAAAAAACAAAAGAAGATCGACAACAGAAAAAAACAAAAGATGGACAACAAAAAAAAATAAAAGATCAACAAAAAAAATAAAAGATCGACAACAAAAAAAAAATAAAAGATCGACAACAAAAAAAAAATAAAAGATCGACAACAGAAAAAAACAAAAGATCGACAACAGAAAATAAAACAAAAGATCGACAACAGAAAAAAAAAACAAAACAAAACAAGATCGACAACAGAAAACAAAACAAAAGATTGCTTGAAATGTTAATTGCACAGCGATTTTTCATTTATTTTTCGGTCAAAGGAAAAAAAAAAACAATGAAATACAAAAAAAAAAAAACAAAACAAATGAAAGCTTGATTTATTTGACTTTCAAAGGCTTCCCGCCGGAAAACGGCGATTTTTTTTGCAACGAAAAACAAAAAAGTAATGAAATTCAAATACGAGACACAGTGAATTAAAAAAAAAAACAAAAAAAAAACAAAAGAAGATTCGACACAGCGGTATGTAAGAAATAAAACTAATAATAATTGCAAACAGAAAACAAAAGAAGAGATGGCATGAAGTTCTAATATCAAAAATACCTAGTTTTCGTAACTAATTCGGTTGTAATCGACATTTATTTTGACGTTTGCTCCATAGGTGGACACCGCAGATTTCTTATTGTAAAGTCTAATAGACACTTTAAATCAAGAGATGGCAGCAGCTACTAACAGAAAGGAAGCAGTCAATGTTGCCAACCCGGGATTTTTTATTAGGAAGAAATTGGGGTTTTTCTAGGGAGAAAATCAAAATAGGCAGCAAATCGAGCCTTTTAAATTCTTGACGAACTTCTTATAATTTCTTGAATAAAATACGTTCCAAAATGTACCTCTTTTAAGTATAATTGTGCTTCAGTATTTTTAAAATCTATTTTATAGTTTTTCTTTGAAGTAACTTTTAGGGACAATAGATCCTCAACAGTTGGAAACAGTGGAAGCGGTTGTCAATTCATTCATACGTGTTCCCATTCTAGATTAGGTTAAAATTTAATGATTTCATCGTTAACGTATGAAAGCGTTTTCTGAAAATTTAATACAGGGTACAAGAGCTCCGTTAAATTAACTGGCGCAAGCGCAGATTGTATAAATTAAAAATGTTAACCTATGTGATAACACATTGTGATCCTTGAGTGTTTCTAGTGTCATATTCAAGCAGTGGATTAATTAAACAACATTATTCAAGTACTTAATTTTGTTGTACATAACTATGTCCCAATTACCGGCAAAGCTTGTAGCGCCATCTCTTCGATTTTACTTTAACTGTTAGTTCAGGATCAAACTAGGAATTAAAGCTTGGTTTAAACTAAATTTAACGATCAGTAAATTTAAAATATCTTTGAGGAACGGGGATCTTTCAATAAATTGATTACTTACTGTAATAAATCCATAACCTTTCGACCTCCCAGTTTCAGGATCCATAATCAATTGAATATTATCGATCTTCCCGTACGGCTCGAAAATGCCACGCAGCATATCCTCCGTGATGTTAAAGTGAAGAGAGCCGACGTACAAACGCATCGGGCCAGTCATCCCCTTGGGCATTAAATTCGGCATGGAGTTTCCCATGCGATTCTTTTCGGCTTGGGTGTGCTGTACTATGATGGGAACCCCCAGTAATTTCTGCCCGGACAAGCCCAGAGCCTACAAGCAATTATTAAGAAAAATAATAAGAAGATTACGCAAATGCGCTCCGAGATACTTACCAAGGCGACGCTCTCAGGATCCTTAAACTCTATGTATGCGATTCCTTTGAACCTCCTGGTTTTGTTACACGTAATTAACCGCACGTCACGCACTTTACCGACTGAACTGAAGAATTCCTCGAGGTCCCGAGCACGTATTCGCTGAGACAATTGCATAACGAACACTGTCCGGGCGTCTCGCTCTTCGGGGCTGAGGTCTTCGAGGGGGGAAGCACCTCTGTTATACCCGAGACCTATCGGAGATCGGCCTTTCTTAGGGAAGGGTAACTTAACAGACGGGGGAGATGGTGAGCGTTTTCGCGGAGGTGACGCCGCCTTGCGCTCTCTACTACGACTACGACGCTCTCTTTCTTTGTGGTTACGTCGACGGTCTCTCGAACGACTGCGTCTTCCTTTCGACTTGGACCTGGATCGTCTATCCCTGGAATTCTTTCTGTCTCGGGAGCGTTGCTTGTCTTGGCTTCTACTCCGGCGACCGCCACGGTCACGACTGCGCTTTGCACCATCTCGGGAACGGCTTCTGGATCTGCGACGGCTTCGACTGCGACTTCTGCTGCTTCGCTTGCGACCGTTAGCTTTGCTGCAATTTTTTTTCCTACGTCATTAAAACGATCGAGGCGTCGTCTCGATTTAAAAACTACTTACTCGGACGACTTGTGCTTCTTGGACTCTCCGTTCTCCTTGATCTTTCCGTTCGCCTCATCCTACGAACAGCAACAGCAAAGTGAAGGGGCCGCGCAGAAGGCGAAAACAAATCGCATTAATTATTGAATTTAAGCTGTTTAACCTACCGCCGACAGAAATGCAGCATCTCAACAAAAAAACTCATTTCTGTGACACTTATTTATTTAATAATTCGTGGAGGGGCTCTGTCAATCATCGCAGGCCGGTCTTTAATTTTAATTTTGAACAGAACAAAGAAAAGAAAATTGCGCTGCAAGGCGACGGATGAACGCGCCCCCACGAATTCCGTGCAACATTTTTAACAATCTCATTCATATAAGAACTACAATTGGAGGCGGGGGCAAAGTTGTCCAAGTTTGGCTGAAACTGATACGCGACGTCTAGTCGGGACTAGACTTACCGTCGTGCTGAATAACAAAGGAACTTGCTGGCATTACTTGATCCAGATCAATACTTCTGAAAAAATACACCGAATAAGACGTGTGTCTCTTTAACAACAGTTTTCTTTTTTTTATTATTTTTTTTTTGTTTTTGGCCACATGCATTTACCTTTTCTCGTTTTATAGCATTCTTTCGATCGCAAAATGGTAAACAATCCAACGTTTTCGTTACAAAATACGTTGCACGTTCAAGTGGAGGGTGGGAAAGAGAAGAAAAAATTTAGTTGCCATGAAATAAAAATTTATTAAATGTGCGAAAAGTCCCCCTGACCGCAAATTCTGTTATTTCATTTGAATCTTCTTCACCGTCCCGCATCCCTCCCCCATCATTGTCTGTAAAAGATCTTTACAAACACCTATCACACATTTCTTAGTAGAAACGTGCCCTCAAGTCACAATTTTTTTTTATTAAAATTTGGTACGCTGACGTAGTTTCATGAGACAGATAAACTCATGTCAAAATTATGATTAACATCAATCCATATGCGTAGAACGTGGGTTTTTGAATAAGTGTATATTTCAAATTTCTACGCCAATGGAAGAAAAGGGGTTTAAGTATAAAATTTAGATTGCGTAACTCGTTTGCTACAAAAAAAAAAGGTACTCTTGATAAGGCTCGATTATTCTCATGGCTTTTGCGAAATTTGAATTTTAATAATTCGCAGTAAGCTTTGCAAACGTTTATTAAAATACAAGAGTATGAACGGTTTTCAGGGTTGCGACGATTTAAATCAACTTAATTTAAATCAAATCGTGTAAAAAAAAAACTGATAATCTAAATAAATCAAACTTCAGAAAATTCAAATAAAAAGAACAATTTATTTAATGTTAGATTATCTACATATCTAAAACTACTACTACGAACACAGAAAAATGAGAGGCGTGCCAGTGTCAAATGTATATGCGTCAGTGTGTGTTAGAAAAAGAAATGAAAAAAAAAAAAGGGTTTATCAAAAAGGTTATTGTCTGTCCACAAGCACAAGTCGGCCAAAACACCTCGCCTTTCACAAGGTTCGGTGGGAATTTTGCCCTATCAGACGTATATTTTGTAAAAAGGGGGGACGCTCTGTACCGCCGATCACGCATGTGCCTCAATTCTTTCACAAGAGAGAGGCGCCCTTCGATGATACAGGTCCGTCCAAAGAGAATACCAGGTATCACAAGTCGGCCATGTCACCTCGCCTTTCACAAGGGTCGGTGAGCCTCTTGCCCTATCCGATGTATACTTGTCAAAAAGGGAGACGTTCTGTACCGCCGATCACGCATGTGCTTCAATTCTTTCACAAGAGAGAGGCGTCCTTCGATGATACAGGTTGCTGTCCGTCCAAAGGGAATACCAGGTATCACAAGTCGGCCATGTTACCTCGCCTTTCACAAGGGTCGGTGGGCCTCTTGCCCTATCCGATGTATACTTGTCAAAAAGGGAGACGTTCTGTACCGCCGATCATGCATGTGCTTCAATTCTTTCACAAGAGAGAGACGCCCTTCGACGATACAGGTTACTGTCCGTCCAAATCGAACTCTAGATATCACAAGTCGGCCATGTCACCTCGCCTTTCACAAGTGTCGGTGGACCTCTTGCCCTATCCGATGTATACTTGTCAAAAAGAGGGACGTTCTGTACCGCCGATCACGTATGTGCTTCAATTCTTTCACAAGAGAGGCGCCCTTCGATGATACAGGTTGCTGTCCGTCCAAAGCGAATTTCAGGTATCACAAGTCAGCCATGTCACCTCGCCTTTCACAAGTGTCGGTGGACTTCTTGCCCTATCCGATGTATACTTGTCAGAAAGGGGGACGCTCTGTACTTCTCTCACAAGAGAGAGACGCCCTTACAATACCTAAACGTCTCCCGATGTCCGGTGTTTAAATAAAAATTTTGTTTGTGTTGTCACGCATGCCCTACCTGGAAGCGTCTTCCATGTTGGCGGTCAAGGAAAAAGAATACAGGATATACAGGACCCAGTAAATGTTATTTTTCTTAATGAAAATACCTCGTTGTACTTAATAACATTTTTTAATAAAAATTTCTTCTCTTCTTGTTTTTATCGACGTGTTACCTGCGGAGGTCGAGGAAGGAGTCCCGTAAAGTCCCGGAGCGCTCGCCTTTTATAGCGATTTCGTTATTTTTCCGTTGTCATGGTTACTTAACCTATAATAACGTCCTACACTTTGTCTTTTTTAGGTTTGCCACTTTCGTATAAGTGTTCGTCACACAATGCTTGATAGTCTGTTTGTTTGTTTTAGATGCCGAAACATCTCGTCACTCTTGCCTACCTCGTCAAGTTGTTTCGAAAGCCGTTGTTGAACGTCTGCTGGACCGTGGCACTGTTGTATATGTTTTTAATTCTTTCCACGTAATTGTTTAATTAATTTTTTCAAAAAGGTAATTAATACTGCAATGTGTAGTAACATTTGGTTTTGTTGACTTTGATCTGATTTCTCATTGCATTCATATTAGCAGCGTTATCTGCTACAAAACTGCTTACTGCACAGCGACATTCAGTCTTTATCATTTTAATTAGGTTTATTGCAAGTTCTACTAAATATGCAGACGTAGGTGGATTTCCAGACGTGTCTACTAAAAACGAGGACCCATTTTCTGTAGTGACTGTAGCACATATGACAGGTTTGTTATGGACATTGGACCATCCATCCAATGACAGACAAACCGAATTTCCCGTTACATTTAAAAAAAAAATTACTTTTCTCTTCATTGTACACTTCATTTAGCAGTCGGTTAGGCACATCATATCTAGAGGGTGGTATATATCCAGGCCGTGATACTTCCGGTTGTTCAACACATGTGACGTTGCTATTTGTTGCTTTGTAGCCCTAGCGATTTGTTTATCCATTTCCTTTTTACTAGACTTCGTTGTATGCACGGCAAAAGAAGATAACGACCCAGAACTAGATGCCTTCCTTTTCTTAATAGAAGCTATGAGGAATGGGGCACTATCCAAACTGTCCTCTTCTAATGTGTTCGATCGTATGTTTGCCACTATTCCTGCAGAGGCACTTCCATTATCTGTTTTTGTTTCTTTTTCTATATTACTTGAAGCACATGATCAAGACTAAAGTTACAATAAAACGCAAGAAAAAAATGCAGTCGTTTGTCAACTATTTTCTTTTCTAAAGGTTTTTTGCAAATCAATATATAATAATATATTTAATAATAATAATAATATAATTTTTAACCCGAAATGCACTCATATTTTGCTACTGTACTTTTAAAAGGACAGCAGCAATATATTACACATATTATAAACAAATTACGTGTATAATTCTGAACGTCCTTGGTACTGCCCTGTGGTATGATCATTTTATGATACGAATTATAACGAAAGTTTGATCTAAAGCTAAAAATATAAGTTTATATGCACCTCCAGTAATCCATTGTTGTAAACACAAGAAACAATCATAAAATTACGCCTGCTTCCCAAAAACAACGCAACTGTAAGTGTTTTTCAAATAGACAATACAATTACACAAACAACTAAAAGTAATCAAGCGTACAGACATCTGTAGATTTAAACTTGAATCATCCTCAGACACAGATTTCTGCAGTGTCCTGCACTATCTGGGTTAAACCCCTTTTTTCCATTGGCGTAGAAATTTGAAACGTAGAATTATTTAAAAACCCACGTTCTACGCCTATGGATCGATGTTAATCATAATTTGACGTGGGATTATCCGTCTCATGAAACTACGTCAGCGTACCAAATTTTAGCAAAATGTTAATAAAAAAAAAAACTATTTCAAAATTGTAACTTGAGCGCCCAACGTAAGCACCTTCGTACTAAGGTAAGTCTACCTCAAACGGCTTATTTTGGTCTAAGGAATATGTGGTAGGTGTTTGTAAAGACCTTTTATAGACACCCGGTAGGTATAACTACGGAGTTCAACTATACTTCGATTTTATTGAATTTGTGAAGACGTCGTCAACAGAAAAATTTATTACGCAAGTAGAAGAAATTAAAAATGAGATGAAAACCGCAGCTTCCGCTGCTTTAAACATTCTCTATTGCAAGTACATACAAATGCTGGTTTTGTCTTCACTTTGTGGTACTTCCTTGGGGCATTTCTTCCCCAAGGACACTACAGCTTTGTTTCCCTTTTCAGGAAGTACAAAATCTAGAAACAACTTTGATTAATGCCCACGAGAGAGTGAGGTAACTAACAGCTACTTAATTTTTATTCATATCACCAATTATTGAAAAAAATATCCTTTGACTAAACTGATTAGTTATAGAGGGTAAGTAAAATGAATAGTTTTACTTATAACAAACAAACCTAATCAAGTTTGTGTATTTTTATTACAAACATAAAATAGATAGAGGCGCAAGGGTAATGAACTCGAACATGTGATGCTGTGACCCCAAAAAAAAAAAAAGTTACAGTAAAGAATCAAGGTTGATTATGATTGGCTTGTTTGTCCCAGTAAATTTATTGTTTAACCATAAAAATCATACCTGTGTTTAACCATAAAAATCATACCGTGTTAGTTTATGGTTGGTTATAGACTGTTTACCATTTCGTTGTGCTATAAACCGAATGAAGCCAAAAGAAACGAAAAAAAAAAAAAAAACATCTTTCTGTAACTTTCGAACTAAAATCTGTGTCCAAAATACACTGTATTACATTAGTACAATTGTCCACCTTAAGAGTGAGTTGTGTCACCGACTCGGGTGATTAGATGTAGCCACGGGCCTTGCAACCTGGGGGTCATGTTCGTCCACTGCAGCCCTATGGCGAGAAATTTACCGATCAGGTTTACCATACACAAAAGCACACTAAATTATCAAAAACTTTGACTTCAAATGCAAAGTGTCTGACTGTTTTATTTTTTTTTTTCTAAACCTCCAACAATAATGGAAAAGAAGCAAATTTATTAATTTTTTTGTTTGAAAGTGACTTTTAAGATTTAAAATGAAATCAGTACCTGTTCTCATTACTTGAAGGCGACGAAAGACCGAAATTAACCTCATATGTCTAAAATTAAAATTAGGAAGTGATGTAAAAAATAAATACTTTACAAAGGCAAAGAACATTATCAAAATGGCAAGCTCCCGTGTCCCGTGTGTGTGTGTGTGTATGGACGGAGCAGCGCGCAAAATGGACGGATACACAAAGCGCTCTTTTTGACACTTGCACCGCGAAAACCGAAATCGCTTGCCATTTTTCTAACTCTGCTTACAATCTACAAATGCTAACGCCCAGTAGACGCACAAATTCAACGAAAGAAATACATTAAGAGGGAAAAAAAAACGGCACTTACGTCCTTCTTGTACGGCGCTTCCAGCATAGCCTCGACGTCGAAGTCTTCCGCCATTTCTAACGATCAGAGAAATATTGTTTGGATCACACCGCCTTCTACAGCGCAGCGTTGTAAATAAATGCAACACCTTATATTTACCTAGGAGCGTAATATTTAGCCAAAACTGTTTGCAAAATTTGTGGTTTTTATAATAAAAAAGGCGACTTTAATTAACGTACGCTGTACACTTCCTGACTACCACCGCTTATCTAACAAAATGACCTAACGCGCATGCGCTGTACTAACAAACAATCAGGCCTGCCAACTTAACTTTCACCTAGACTTTTCACTAAAGTACATTCACTTCTGTAATGAATAATTAAAGTTACACCATTTATAGTAATTTTTACCATTGAAACCTGACTTTTTTTAGTTCCCGTATCTTCTAAATGGGATTTTAATTTTTAGGTTATGTTAGTTTGGCTGTATTCTCCATACTTCTTCGACATTTCATTGATTGTGTTATACAGGGAGATCGAAATTGATTGTCCTGGCCCCACACTACTTTCCGTGAGCTTGATATCAATAATTACTTCTATCACTCGACTTCTATCACTATGCCGACTTGTGGGATTCATGAAAGTTACATCCAAACCTAACCTAATTAATATAGAACATAATTATTGTTTATGCTATGACAATTCAATGAACTGTCAACAAAATCTTAGGATTAGGACATCTAGTAACTTCCCTAGATCTCGTTATGTTGCTAACTTCATTTTAATAATTGGATGTAAAAGCTCGTGGAAAGCGGTGTAGGATCAGGACAATCAATTTCGATCTCCCTGTACCTAGACGTGGTTCTTTGAATGGATTTTGAAAATTGCATATTGCAATTAACAGCTGAATCGTGACAATTTGATTAACAAAACTTTAAATACAACACCAATCTAGTTACTCATTCGCATTTCGCTTAACTTCTGAACAGTGATAACATTGTAGGTTATGTGAATAAAAATTATGGTGAGTTTCCACACTTCCGGCATACGCCATGAGGCATCCAGGACCCTATTCGTGATTGGTTGATTTAAAATTTCTAAATTAGAACTGACAGCCATCATTTTACAAGCGTCATTTGACATTTCAAATTCAAAACAAAACGCTAATGGTGGGTTTCCTCATCTCCGGCATAGGGCACGCGGCATCCGGGATTTAAAATTTCTAAATCAGACATTTTAAATCAACCAATCACGAATCCGGGACCCTATTCGTCATTGGTTGATTTAAAACCTCTGATTTAGAAATTTTAAATCAACCAATCAGGAATAGGGTCCCGGCACCATTAACGTTTTGTTTTGAATTTGAATTGTCAAATGACGCTTGTAAAGTGACGGCTGTCAATGTCAAACCGTCAACAACCGGAAGTTACTCCAGTTGTATAATTTAGAAATAAAGTTCAGCAATGCCAACCGAAACAGTGATTCTTAACTATTGCGTATTTGCTGCTTAATTTTTCCCAATAAAGTTAAATTCGATTTTACGAAAGGAAATTTCGATAAAAAAGGGAATATTTTGACCGACCAACTCGTAAGGAATTTCGATAACCAGTGTTGCCAACTCTAGCGATTTTGAACTCAACCCACCGATCTATCGAATCCAAATAAATTCAACCGAAATTTAAAGAAGAAGAAGTAAAAACGGACACTTTTTCTACGGACTTGAAACATCTTATTTGTTACCTGTAGTTTTCATGCGCTGAGATAACGAGATAGAAAAAACAAAAGACGATCGATTTATAACGTGTTCGTATACGTGTCTCTGACGTTGTCAATTTGACGTTTTCGATGATTGATGCTCCCGACAACTGTCATGTTGACGTTTCGTGGTCATCTGTCATTATGACGTGTTTCGTTGTGTTTTGTTGTCATGATATTTGCTTTTGGACTATAAATTGTGGTTTCATTTTTGCAAATCCTCAGACTTCTTGAAGTGTTGCGAATAGTTTTGCCTTGAGCTGTCGCCCTTGATGAGCTGTCGGTCACTATTTGTAGGTGCAAACTTGAAACATCTCAGCTGTTACGTTATGTGTCATTTTGATGAATTGAATTAACGAAATAGAAACAAAAAACGATCGATTTATAGCGTGTTCGTATTTGTCTCTCGGATATTGTCTGACGTTTCTCGATGTCTGTCAACGTGACGTTTCTGACACTTGTCATTTTGATGTTCTCTGGCCATCTGTCATCGTGACGTGTTTCGTCGGTCGCTGGGGGCAACATGTGAGCCCCCACAGATTTCAATGTTCGACGAAATTTGTTTCGACGAAATTTTCAAACATTCGAAAAAAAAAAAACAAAAGATATTGGCGAACTCTTTCTGCTAATTTCGAACGAACAAAACCAAAAGGAAAGAAAAACAGAGCAACGAACGTTCGATTTCAATAACTATTGGTGGCGCTCTACGAAAAATTAGAAAAAGAAAACAAAAGAGTTTCAATATGAACGAAAATTACGAATCAGAAAAAGAAAAACGAAAAACAAAAGCCGGGATGACTGCAACAACGAACAAAAAAAATAACCCAAGAATAATTCTCGAAATTCATACAAAACAAAAAAAACAAAAGACAATCGATTTAAGAAACTGACAGTTTGACGAAATCCTCAGACTTACGAATAAAAGAAAAGAAAAAAACAAAAGAGGATCGCGAACTTTCTCCACTAATTTTGGACGAACAAAAGCAAAGCGAAACAAAAAAAAACACAACAAATGTTCGTTTATTTAATAAAAAAAAGTCGGCGGCGGTTTCACGAAAAAAATAGAAAAATAAAACAAATGAGCTCAAAATGACACAAAAGAGGAGGTTTATTACAAATGAGCACCTATGCGATAGAAAAAAAAAACAAAAGACGATCGATTTATGTAAACATTCGATGATATCATCAGATTTACGAATATGAAATAAATAAAAAAGAAACAGACAAACGCTTTTGTTTTGGCAGTTCAGCGAAAACTGAATTTTTACCAGAGTTGCCAACTTTGTCAAACGTATTGTCGCCAATATTTCAGAATGAAAACGCTCAATGCTTATATTTTATATGGAAGATAAAAATTTTTAGTCGCCAAATTCAAAAGTAAGAATCGCCCATTAATGCATTTTAAGTGGACAAACGAAAATTTTAGGTGGCCAAGTTTTACTTAAAAATCGCCCAGACGGCGATAAATCGCCCACGTTGGCAATACCATTTTAATGATTTAGTGAGACATCTACCGACATTTTCTGCAATTAAATGTACAACCGAAATGTACGCTCGCTCGTTTGGCAGCACTGTCGATATCCGAAGGTTGGCGACATTGGTTACATGGCGGCCATATTGAAGCTTGTGAGTACATAAAGGCGGACTCAGCAAAATTGCACGTTATCTACATGAAATGTCGGAAAAGTAAGTTAATTTAACCATCAAAGAACCGAATCGCATTCACGGACAGTTTGTTTCAGCCTCGAAGACCTGTTGGACGTGGACGCAGACGAGGAGAACGAGGGTGACTATGATTTGGGGGACGACGAGGAAGACGCTCTGCTCGACGACAACTTCGAGAAGCTCCAGGCGTCTTCCAAAAATCGGGTTGAGCAGGACCACGAGCCCGAGCCGGATTTCGTGCTGGAGTTAGACGACGGCACGGAGCTAAACGACGAAGACGGTAGTGACTTGCATGGCCAGGCGGAGGGCCTTTTCGTTTCATGTTTTTCTTCTCTTGGATTCTAGACGCCGAGATTTCACTTAACACCAGCAGCTTGAACATCGAGGAAGACCAGAAGAGGAACAGGAAGACCGATAAGTTTACCAACGAGCGAGTCGTTTTAAATGTGGACGTCTCGCAACATTGTGAGTCTTTTCTCGTTAAGTAATTGTTGCTTGTATTGTTGGAAATTGCTCTGCTTGTCGAATCTCAACTTGGAAATTCTTTGCGCGGTTGCTTTCAAGGAGCAAATGCAAGAAATTGGGAAATACAAAAATGGATCGAATGCCAATGACATCTAGTGTCTACAAATGGATGTATTATATTTGATTTTTCTAATAGATGGCGGTATTTGATTTGCGCTGCTTTTGGTAAATGTAAAACCTGACATTCTTCGATTTACAGGTTTTTTTTGTTGCATGTTGTTGAGAATGAAACAAAAATTATATATAAGGCACAAGGAAGTGCAAGACATTGGGAATTATTTAAATACAGTTGAAAACAAAAAATGGTAAGCAAAACAGTTTCCTGTAATTGTCTTTTCTCAAGGTGGTATTGTTTAAATGTGACTTCACAGATGACATTTAAAAAATTATTTATTATGTTGTTATTAAGACATCCAACAGCGCCACTTGTTGAGACCTGCCGATGATCTTTTCATTTGTTTCTGTCCTGGAGTGATTCACCAGACATTGATGGTTTGTATTGAAAAGTCACCATCTATTGAGCATAGTTTCAACTGATTGTGAGTCATTTTTGGATGGTAACATGGACATTCAACAGCGCCATCTTGTAAAACACACGGAACGTTTTTTGTTCGTTTGTTTTTACAGGGGCGGTACACTAGTTATTCTCCGCGATGTTGAAGTCGATCATCTTTTGTTATCTTTTTAAAATTTTGTTCATTTGTTTTTTTTCTTTTTTTTATTGAACTACTGAATCGTGTTGTAAAATCAATTGTCTTTTGTTTTTAATATTTCTGTTTTTTTTTGAAATTCTGTTTTCGAATTAATTTTCTTTTTTAAAATAATTTCAACCTTACGAGTAAAGAGTTAACAGGAGGGAGTCACACCAACTTTTGCCCAAAGTGGTAACTAAACATGGCCGCTGCATGTCATAGGCGTGTTTTACAAAATTCTGGAACAACCACAAGCCACACAGTACACCATTGCTTATTATAATACACTCACTACACTAAATTTAACAAAATAAGATCCTAGACATGTCAATTACTATTCTAGATACTGGAGTTCTATGACCAAAAGCACTTGAAAGGAACTTACACTTACGTTACGTTCGCTGCACCACTGATCACCGAAAACCTAAAAGTCATTAATTTTTTAACTCAAATCAACCTTAAAATCATTTAAATTGCCTTTTTTTTAATGAAGGAATAAGAGAACGATTACAGGAAACTTTTTTTCCATTGTTTTTTGTTTTCGACTGTACATTCAAGGGCCCACCATTAAGAGCCAAAATGAATTAAATAGTTGGCATCACTTTTTAGTGTCTTTTATTTTGAGGTTTATGTAGGTCAGAGTGACACGCACCATGCACTGACAATCAATTGTTCATAAGTTGTCAGTGGCGTTCCAATAATTATTTGTAACTTTGGGGTTATTCAAGGCTTTACCATTAAAATCTGTGCCACCAACTGTTTCTATTTGAATCTTTTAGGCTTTCAAGGTATATCAAACATCAACGAAGCAGCTGACATCTAGTGTCTGCGGAGGGATCTGTAGCGTTTGATTTTGCCCAATAGATGGCGCCACATGAGTTAAGTCGCCTTTGACAGTTAGAGAAAGTATATAATTAATTGTTTACAAGCTGTCAGTGGCGTTCCAATAATTAGTTGCGTCTTTGGAGTTATTCAAGGCTTTTGATCGTTAATTAAAAAATTAAAACTTAAGGATACTGAAAACAAAAGACGATCGTATTTTACAACACAATTTAATAGATTAATAATTTTTTTGAAAATAAAAAATAAAAAGGAAAGTCGCTGAGAAAACAAGAAAAAAAATTAAACCTAAATTGTGAAGTAATAAAATTAAAAAAAAAAAAAACAAAAGATAATCGATTTTACAGCACGATTCAGTAGATTAATCAATTTAAAAAAAAACGAAAACAATGACGACGAAACAAAAAAAATAATAATAAAAATGCAGAAATAATCAAATAAAAAAAAAAATAAGGAAAACAAAAGACAATCGATTTTACAATACAAATTAATAGACGAATAATTTTTTTTGAGAAAATTTCAAAGCTTTCAGAAAAATTTCGGAAATTTATGGAACGTCAACGAAACAGCTGACATCTAGTGTCTGCAAAGGGATCTATTACGTTTGATTTCTCCTAACAGATGGCACTATTTGAGTTAAGTCGCTATTGATAGCTACAGCTGATCTTTTTTTTGCATAATTTCCGAGAATATTACAAAACTGCATTTTTTTGAAACATCCGTTATCTGTCGAGTCAATTTCCATGAGTTTTGAAATTAAAAATTAACAACACTGAAAACAAAAGACGACCGATTTTTTACAATACTGTTTAAAATATTAAATTTTTTTTTTTTGAAAATAGAGAAAAAATTAAATGGCGACGAGAAAGCGAAGAAAATGAAACAATAGAATTTTTTTTTTAATTGTGAAATAATAAAATTGAAAAAACAACAAAAACAAACGAGTATCGATTTTACAGCACGATTAAATTTAAAAAAAAACAAAAAAATCGAAAAGAATGTTGTTGAAACAAAGAAAATAAAATAATAAAAATTCAAAAATAATTAAATTAAATAATAATAAATAATAACAAAAACAAAAGACAATCGATTTTACAACGCAATTTAATAAGATTAATAAAAATTTTTTGAAAATAAACAATAAAATGAAATGACGATGAGAAAGCAACGAAAATGGATTAATCGATTTTTTTAAAAAAATTATGAAATAATTGAATTGAAGAAACGTCAAAAACAAAAGAGAATCGATTTTACAGCACGATTCAGTAGATTAATAATTAAAAAAATAAATCGAAAACAATGATGACGAAACAAACAAAATAAAATAATAAAAATTCAAAAATAATCAAATTTAAAACAAAAATAACGAAAACAAAAGAAAATCGATTGCAACACAATTAAATGTTTTGAAAAAATTTCAAAGTACTCGGAATATGGGAAAATCAGTGAAACAGTTGACATCTAGTGTCTGCAAAGGGATCTAGAAAAGACGATGAGAAAGCGAGGAAAATGAAATAATAGTTTTTTTTTTTTTTTAATTCTGAAATAATAAAATTTTGACGATGGTCCACAATTAAATTTTCACGGCCTACTTCGACGCCAGATTAAAAAAGAAACATCAACGAAGCAACTGACATCTAGTGCCTGCAAAGGAAACCATTGCATTTTGATTTTTCCTAACAGATGGCGCTGTTTGTTTTAAGCTGCTTTTGCATAATTTTTGTTTTGTTCATTGCACCACAATTTTTGAAACATCTGCTACGTGTCAGGTCGATTTCTTTGAGGTTTTCAAATCAAAATCACTTCTCTTTCGAATGAAATATTTTTTTCGACAAGTTGATGATGCAACCGACATCTAGTGCCTGCAAAGGTAACCATTGTGTTTTGATTTTTTTGCTAACAGATGGCGCTATTTGATTTAAGCTGCCTTTGCATAATTCTTGTTCATTCCAGCTAGAAAGTTGAACCAAAACGATGGAAAAAATTTCGGAGACAGACAGAATCAGAGGGGCTTCCAGTTCAGGGGAAGAGGTAGAGGAGGAAGCAGGGGGAATTATCAAAACGAACAGAATCGAAACGCGCAGTATCATCAGAAGAAGAAAGTGCTGATTAATCCGCATTTCAAGGGGAACGTGCAAATTCGAAATAACGGTAAATGTAAACGTAATTGAATTGGTTTCCGGTTGGAACCGCGTCACGACTGGCAGTAGGAGCAGTCGTGATGCGGTTCCAACCGGAAGCCAATTCAATTATCGACAACGACCGTGGGGTTCCCCTTTTGGGCTCCACCCCAATCTTTTGCTTTTTTTATCTTAATCCCAATTGTTTTTTTTTCTTTCTTTTAGTGTCATTGGCTTGGGATAGTAATCATGCGAATAATCAGAACAATCAGCACAAGAAGCCCTTGGTGTATATTCACCCGTGGGCGCAGAACCAGCAGCCGGTTTTAAACAATTACATGCAGCAGCAATCACCGGAGCCGCATCCAATCATTAACACGTTCAGCAACCCCCCCTATCAACCGCTACCACAGGTAAACTCCCTCTGCGTCTCTCGAGTTGTGTTTAAAAATTTCGTTTTGCAGATGAACCTCAAGCCTCCGGTGCACCAGCGTTTAGGTGTCAACCCGAACTTGTGCAACATCGACAGCCAACAGTACCAGGTCCAGTTTCCACCGCAACAGTTATTCCAGCAAGTCCCCCCGAATCACATGTACGAACAGGTGGCACATTTGAGTAACTACAACAACGCCCCCCCTCAGTTCAACCACCAGCAGATGTTCCACAAATTACATCCTCCTCCCGTGTACAACCAACCCCCCAACTACAGTAACATTCAAACCAACGCTTACCCAAATCCCCCAAATTACAACAACGCGTTTCAAAACTCCATGTTCATGCAGCCTTCCGGTAATGAGTACAACGTTTACCCTCAGCCAGTTCCGGTGCATAACATCGATACCACCCCCCAGATTGCAAACTATCACAAACCCACCGAGTACATGCCCCACCAAAAACAATACCAGCAACAACAGCCGAGGATGTTCAACCAGGGTAGCCCCGGCAAGAGAAAGTTCGACGTCAAGGGCGATCTGAAAAAGAAGAAACGCAATCTTCCTTCTAATTTACACGAGGTCCAGACGGTCGATGTAACCCCGGAGGTGAGTGATTCATCGAGTGCAACGTGGTGCTCTGAGGTTTTTTTTAATTTAGATGTCGGTGAAATCCGAAGTCGTGGAAGAAGAAGACGAGGAAATGAGGGCGTACCGTTTGAAAATCGAGCAGCAGAAAATGATCCGCGAAAAGATCCTCCAGCAGAAGGAAGAGAGAAGAAAGCAGGCGGCGAAAAAGTTGCAGGCGGAAGAAGAGTACAAGACGGTGGTGCCACCGAACGAACTCATAAAGAACATCGAAATCCCCGTGATAACAAACGTGCAGGTCCAACCGAAGGTCGTCAAGGCTGCGCCTCGTGTTAGCCAGAATATCGTTCCTATAAAAACCGTTAGTGTTAACGAGCTTGGTAGTAGTAATAGTGGACGTGTGGTGGTGGCGAACTCGAAAAAGGATGAGGAACCCTTCCACTTGAATCCGTTCTTGAGTAACCGTAAAGTATTCGCTAAAGATCAGTCACTGGCTGATACGCCCGTGGTGGTCGTTAGTAACTTAGCAACCGGCACGTCTGTGGCTAAGTTGCGCAAATTATGTCAAGGGGTAGGCGACATACAGGTAAGGGTTGTCGATGGCAATCGTTTTATTACTTAGTTCTATAAGTAAACAGATGTCAAAACTAAAATATGCAGTCGTCGTTTGCTTTTTAACTCTGCTGCATATTTTACTTTTTGTTGTTGTACACATGTTTAGAAATCCGTTGTTTTAGTTGGTGTTTCCCGAAACTTAATTACTAAGTGAGTTCACGTTGAGAACTCGTTTGTTTTTTATTTTTTAATTTTAATGAATGCGCGGAAGGACTCGGTCGATGCTGGTCCTCGAATCACAAATATAATTAGGTTTAAGCTTCAACATGCCGTGTAGTAGCAATTCCGAATATTTTTATACTTTTATACTGGAATAAACTTTTACGTTTTTCAAAATTATATATATATTTGTAGAAACCAAATGCCGAATTTCTTCGATTTCTTGATTCCAGCTGAACGGGAACGTTCTGCACGAACTTATTCGTTCATTCTATTTGTTTTGTTGTGTTTCATGTACAGGGTGATTCTTGAATAGACCGACAGAGAAAAAACAACGACCAAAGAATGAATTTTACGTGCTCCGGTTTAATTAAGTAACGAAAAATTTTCTCCAAAATGAGACGTTCCTGGTTAAGAAAGAGCAGCAGATGATCGAAATATGCGTAGAAACTCAAATGTGTGTAAATTGTGAACCACAAAAACGTCTTAGTATGAGTTTAGCAGACCAAGGAAAGTTTGGATCACGTTTTTAGGGTTAACAGATGACAATTTATAAATAACAAGTAAAAACAGGTGACGGAGAAGTTAAAATCAGTTATCAAATAACAAGTACTGCTACCTGTTATTTACCTGGTATCTCTTTTCACTTGTTATTTATAAACTGGTATTTGTTTTAAATTTCGCACGCGGTTTTGTTATTAAAAAAGATTAAAAACTAGAGTTATTTAGATGGACGACTAATAAACGATGGGTCCCGAGTTCGAACCCCGGAAAAAAAAAAGACATTTTCAATCGAAAACCAAATTTGATTCGTGCGTCTTACATATAGACAATGTCTGCACACGTCGTTCCTGCGCCTGCGTCGACGTTCCTGCGTCGACGCGAAACGCCTAGGAAAGTAGCGATAGGCAACCAAATGTACATCTTGCCACCGTTTTTGCAATTTCAGACCACCATGTTAAATCAAATGGAATTTTCGCTTAGAACCTCCATAGTTTACCAACTAAGGTGACAAAACAAATGAATCTAAACAAATTTCTTTCAAAACCACGTTTTTGTTTTTTTTTCCAACTTATGAAAAAGAAAAAAATCGTCTTGTTTTTGTTTTCCTGTCTTACTGTGAGGTAAGAAGTTGAAAGTCTTTTGTTTCTCGCCTTTTTTTTGCAGGGAAAGTGTCGATCGATTCGTTTTTGTTTTTCGTCTTGTTATGAAGCAAGCAGTTGAAATTCGTCGTGAAACGATCGTCCTTTGTTTTTGGCTATTTTTTACGCAGGAACCATTTGATATCATCGTTAAACCGATCGCCTTTTTTTTATTTTCAATGAAAAAAATGAAAGTCGAAAGTTTTTTTTTTGTACAAACGGGCGATCGTCTTTTTGTTTTGTCCTTCCGGAATTGACGAAATGTTCTGATCATCTTTTGTTTTCATTTTTTTCCTTTCGGAACGACTTTCAATAGCAAAAAGAAAAGAACAATAAGTATGTGAATCAAATTCGTCGTAATTCCTTTGTTTTTCTTCTTAAAAAGAAAATCGTTTCGTTTTTGTTTTCCTGTCTTAGTGTTGAAAGTGCCGTCTTTTGTTTCTCACCTTTTTTTTGCAGGAAAAGTGTCGATCGATTCGTTTTTGTTTTTCGTCTTGCTATGAAGCAAGCAGTTGAAATTCGTCTTGAAACGATCGTCCTTTGTTTTTGGTTATTTTTGACGCAGGAACCACTTGATATCATCGTTAAACCGATCGACTTTTTTTTATTTTCAATGAAAAAATGAAAGTCGAATGTTTTGTTTTGTATAAACGGGCGATCGTCTTTTTGTTTTGTCATTCCGGAACTGACGAAATGTCTGATCATCTTTTGTTTTCATTTTTTTTCCCTTCGGAACGACTTTCGATAGTTTTTTTTTTGCAAAAAGAAAAGAAAAATAAGTATGTGAATCAAATTCGTCGTAATTCCTTTGTTTTTCTTCTTAAAAAGAAAATCGTCTTGTTTTTGTTTTTCTTCTTAAAAAGAAAATCGTCTTGTTTTTGTTTTTCTTCTTAAAAAGAAAATCGTTTTGTTTTTGTTTTCCTGTCATACTGTGAGTTAAGAAGTCGAAAGTGCCGTCTTTTGTTTCTCGCCTTTTTTTTTGCAGGAAAAGTGTCGATCGATTCGTTTTTGTTTTCCGTCTTGCTATGAAGCAAGCAGTTGAAATTCGTCTTGAAATGATTGTCTCTTGTTTTTGGTTATTTTTTACGCAGGAACCACTTGATATCATCGTTGAACCGATCTCCTTTTTTTTATTTTCAATGACAATGTTTTCATTTTTTTCCTTTCGGAACGACTTTCGAAAGTTTTTTTTTTGCAAAAGGAAAAGAACAATAAGTATGCGAATCAAATTCGTCGTAATTCCTTTGTTTTTCTTCTTAAAAAGAAAATAGCCTTGTTTTTGTTTTTCTTCTTAAAAAGAAAATCGTTTTGTTTTTGTTTTTCGTTTTGCTATGAAATAAGTAAGTAGTCGAAATTCGTCGTGAAACGATCCTCTTTTGTTTTTGTCTCTTTTTTCCTTTACGATTGTACCAGTTGAAACCGTCGTCAAAGCGATCGCCTTTTTTTTCATTATTTGTTTTGCTATAAACGGTCGATCGTCCTTTTGTTTTCTTGACCTTTCGAAACCGATGACACGTCTGTCAGTTACACACTCGATCATCTTTTGTTTTCATTTTTTTCCTGTCTTGTCGACTTTCGCTTGTTTTTTTTTTGTAAAAAGAAAATAATAAATGTGCGAATCGAATTGGTCGTAATTCTTTTGTTTTCCTTTTTATGAAGAAATATATAGAGATGATCTGCGACACCGATCGTCTTTTGTCTTTGTCTGTCGTCTACTTACGCAGGAGGTCGTAAGTGATTGAAATTCACCTTGAGACGATTGCGTTTTTGTTTTCTTGCTTTCCTCACGAAAAAAGAAAGTCGAAATTTTGTTGTGAAGCCGATCTTCATTTTTTTTTCCAAAAAGGAAAGAATAATAAATATGCGAATCAAATTCCTTCGTTTTTCTTTTTATGAAGAGAAATGTAGAGTTGAGCTGCGAGATCGATCGTCTTTTGTTTTTTTTTTTGTTTGTCGTCTACTTACGCAGGAAGTCGTCTTGTTTTTGTTTGTTGTCTCACTATGTAGTAAGTAGTAGAAATTCACCTTGAAACGATTGCCTTTTGTTTTCTTGTTTTTCTCATGAGAAAAGAAAATCGAAATAGTTGTTAAATCGATCGTCATTTTCATAATTATTTTTGCTTTCGTCGAAGGAACGAAAATCAACAGTTTCTTATGAAAGATCGCCTTATAGTTTTTTTTTTTTTTTTTGATCAAGAAAGAAAATATTAATTTTTTTTCTTTTTATCCGAATGGAAAAGAAGAAATAAAATGAAGTTGCGCAATAATCGAGTGTATTTTATTCATTTTTTTTAATACATATCTTTGTTTAAGAAAGAAAAACTGTCAAACACAAGTTTAAGAGAAAACCATGCGTTCTTCCGATATTTCCTTTCTCTCTCTTAAATTGAACATCTCACGTGCATCATTTTTTATTATACCACGATATCGTGAAAAAGAGGACTACAGTAGGTCGTTGTGTTAGTGGGCATCCCGATGTCACGCTCTTCTACAGATGGACTAGAAGAGGTTGATGCTTTTGTCGAAAAGTAAACGGGATAAAATACGTCAGTGGCAAGATAATTAAGCTTTAATTAAGAAAATATTCATAATTAAAACGGTTTCCGGTTCGTATAAAATTTATCAAAAGCTGTTATCCAAAACATTTCTTTCTCTCTCTCTCTCTTTCTCTTCCGTACACATCTCACCATGTCAAAGAAAAGTGGATCACAATAGGTTGCTGTGTTAGTGGGCATCCCGATGTCTTTGAGAGGTCGTGGTATATGGATCAGAATAGGTTAATTCTTCTATCAAGAAATAAATTGAATAAAATATACCAGCAATTAAATAATTGAGCCTGAATTAAAAAAAAGTATTCATAATAAGAACGGGTTCGGGTTCATTGAAATTTAACTTTCATTCAAAATATTCATTGGCTTTCTCTCTGTCTCTCTATTTCACATACATACCATGATGCCGAAGTAAGTGGATCACAGTATGTCGTTGTGTTAATGGACATCTCGATGTCTCTGTCCTCTACGGACGAGGACGATAGCCGTTGAGTGGTTGTGGGATATGGATCAGAAGAGGTTATTTCTTCTACCAAAAAATAAATTGGATAAAATACGCTAGTAGTAAAATAATTGATCCTTAATTCTAAAGAATGTTCATAATAAAAACGGTTTACGGTTCTTTAAATTTATCAAACTGTTATCTAAAACATTATTCTCTCTTCGTTCCACACACATACCACGATATCAAAGAAAAGTGGATCATAATATGTTGTTGTGTTAGTGGGCATCCCGATGTCTCTGTCCTCTACAGACGAGGACACTAGCCGTTGAGGGGTCGTGGTATATGAACCAGAATAGGTTCTCTCTCTCTTTTTTCCTTTTTTTTAACATTTACTTGAAGAAACGCTCAAAAAAATTACACTAAAATAAAAAGAAGAATAACGTGTTCTTGGAAAGTCTCTTCTTTCGTCAGTATTTTTTTTTTATCGGTCTGTTCAAGGATCACCCTGTACGTTCGTTCAGCTTACCTGGTCGAGTCGCAAAATTTAAATACAACAAATGATTAATGAGAACGCAAATCCGGAATTTGTTGTTGAAATCGGTGTTTTTCTCTCTAGCCCTTTAATTTCTCATTGTAAACAATCTTTTTCCTTCTTGTTTTAATAACAAACAACATTTATTTTCAAACTTTATGAACAGGTGAATATTCGATTTGTTGTGTTTTTTTTTCAAACTTGAAGAAAAGTTCCGTATGAATCGAGCTTGAATTTCATGTGCAAGATTTAATTATTTGTTTAAAACTACGTGTATAAATAATTTTTCTAACAAACAGTACAATATACTAAGCAATAAAAGAAAAAAAGACGAACGTCCTTTTTCTTTATTTTAACTAATAGTAATCGTAATTAAGATATGTACTTTATTTAGAAAGCGTTATTTTATAGCCCAGACAGAAAAAAAATACTCTCTTACAACATAACGTCGGTGGTATAACAATACTTGGTAATTGATAAATTTTGATAATGGAACCTAGACAGAAAAAGTACATTTTTACAGCCTAACCAGAAAAAATACATTTTTACAGCCTAGCCAGAAAAAGTACACTTTTACAGCCTGAGCAAAGAAAAGTAACTTTTTGGCTCTTAAAGATTTTTTAATTTACTTTTTATGCTTTTGTTTTGGTGTTATTTAGAAACTACTGTTTTACAAGGCAAGTTGATTTCACCCAGTTTCGTAACTGCGAACTGCGACTTTTTTTATTAGAGTAAATTAGACAGAAAAATACTCCTTTAAAAGCTAAGCTGAAAAAGTACCGTTTTAGAGTCTTGACAGAAAAAGTATCCCTTTATAGGCTGTGCAAAAAATTAATAAATTTTTACTGCCTAGGCAAGAAACTGAGTCTTTTTGATTAGATTAAACAGAAAAACACTCTTTTACAAACTAAGGTGAAAAAGTAACGTTTTACAGAAAATTATCCTTTTACAGACTGTGTAAAAAAATAAATTTTTACAGCCTAGGCAAGAACGTGCGTTTTTTTATTAGATTAGGTTAGACAGAAAAATACTCTTCTAAAAACTAAACTGAGAAAGTGTTGTTCTTGACAGAAAAAGTATACCTTTACAGACTGTACAAAAAATAATAAATGTTTACTGCCTAGGCAAGCAACTGAGTCTTTTCTATTAGATTAGTTTAGGCAGAAAATAATCTTTTACAAACTAAGCTGAAAAAGTAACGTTTTACAGTCTTGACACAAAAAGTACCCCTTTTTACAAGCTGTGTAAAAAGAATAAATTTTTACAGCCTAGGCAAGAAACTACGTCTTTTTTATTAGAGCAGATTAGATAGAAAAATACTCCTTTTAAAAGCTATGCTGAAGAAGTACCGTTTTACAGTCTTGACAGAAAAAATACCCTTTTACAGACTGTGTAAAAAATTAATTTTTATAGCCTAGGCAAGAAACTGCGTCTTTTTTATTACATTAGATTAGACAGAAAAATGTACTCTTTTACAAACCAAGCTGAAAAAGTAACGTTTTACAGTCTTGACAGAAAAAGTACTGTGTAGAAAAAATTAGATTTTACAGCCTAGGCAAGAAAGTACCTTGAGAAAAAGTAATTTCTCGAAAGATTTTGTTCTTCCAAATTTATTGCAGGGATCGAAAAATGACCAGAGATAAAGCTCGAGAACAAAAGAAAATCATCATGCTCAAAATTCTTTTTTTTTTAAGTTATTACCATAGCGCATTTTGGTGTTATTGAAGTACGTGGTATTTTACAGCCTAGTCAGAGAAATTAACTTTTTATAATCAGGCAGGAAAAGTACTCTTTTTGCAACCTAGACTGAAAAAGTCAATTTTTTTGGGAAGAAAGTAACTTTCTACAGACTGAAAAAGTAAATTTTTTTGGGAAGAAAGTAACTTTCTACAGAAAAAATAGCCTTTTCAGTCTAGGCTGTAAAAGTACACTGTAACGGTCCACTCAGGAAAGTTGTTGTTTTATTTTTATTTACAAATAAATCAATTACGTCAAATTTTTTTTTTTTAAGTTATAGCGCGTTTTGGTGTCGCATGTTTAGAAAATATTGTTTCACAGCCTAGGCAGGCAAAGTAACTTTTTACAATCAGGCAGGCAAAGTACTCTTTTTGCAACCTAGATTGAAAAACTCAATTTTTTTTTTTGAAGAAAGTAACTTTCTACAGAAAAAATAGCTTTTTCAGTCTAGGCTGTAAAAGTACTCTGTAACGGTCCACTCAGGAAAGTTGTTTTATTTTAGTTTATAAATAAATCAGTTGTATCAAAAAAAAATTTTTTTTGATGTTATCATAGCGCGTTTTGATGTTATATGTTTAAAAAATACTGTTTTACAGCCTAGGCAGATAAAGTAACTTTACAATCAGGCGGAAAAAGTACTATTTTTGCATCCTAGGCTTTTTTTTTGGAACAAAGTAAATTTCTATAGAAAAAATAGTTTTTTTCAGTCCAGGCTGTAAAAGTACTCTGTAACGGTCCACTCATGGAAGTTGTTGTTTTATTTTAGTTTATAAACAAATCAGTTACATCAAAAAAATTTTTTTAATGTTATCAGCGCGTTTTGGAGTTGCATGTTTAGAAAATACTGTTTTACAGCCTAGCCAGGTAAAGTAACTTTTTACATTCAGGCGGGAAAAGTACTATTTTTGCATCCTAGGCTCAAAAAGTTAATTTTTTTTTTGGAACAAAGTAATTTTCTATAGAAAAAATAGTTTTTTTCAGTCTAGGCTGTAAAAGTACTCTGTAACGGTTCACTTAGGAAAGTTGTTGTTTTATTTTTGTTTATAAATAAATCAATTACGTCAAAATTTTTTTTTAATGTTATCATAGCGCGATTTGGAGTTGCATGTTTCGAAAATACTGTTTCACAGCCTAGGCAGACAAAGTAATTTTTTACAATCAGGCAGGAAAAGTACTATTTTTGCAACCTAGGTCGAAAAGTTACTTTCTCCACAAGAAACTAACTTCTGCAGAAAGAATATTAGTTTTTTTTAGTCTAGGCTGCAAAAGTACTTTCTAACGGTCCACTCAGAAAAGTTGTTGTTTTATTTTTGTTTATAAATAAATCAATTACGTCAAAAAAAATGTTAATGTTATCGTACCACGTTTTGGTGTTGCCTGTTTAGAAAATAATATTTCACAGCCTAGGCAGACAAAGTAACTTTTTACAATCAGGCAAGAAAAGTAATATTTTTGCAACCCAGGCTGAGGAAGTAATTTTTTTTTGAAGAAAGTAACTTTCTACAGAAAAAATAGTTTTTTCAGTCTAGGCTGTAAAAGTACTCTGTAACGGTCCACTCAGGAAATTTGTTGTTTTATTTTACTTTATAAATAAATCAATTACGTCAAAAAAAAATTTTTTAATGTTATCATAGCGCGTTTTGGTGTTGCATGTTTAGAAAATACGGTTTCGCAGCCTAGGCAGACAAAGTAACTTTTTACAATCGGGTAGGTAAAGTACTCTTTTTTCAACCTAGGCCGAGAAAGTTACTTTTTCCGCAAGAAATTAGCTTTCTGTTGAAAAAATATTAGTTTTTTCAGTCTAGGCTGTAAAAGTACTCGGCAAAAGTAAATTTTTTACACATAAAAGTGAGAAACCATCGTCGAATAGCTCGAAAGAAGACGGAAAATTTTAATTCTGCCCCCCCTCCCCTCCCCGTCAAGTTCGTTTGTTTGAAATGTAAGGTTGCCGTAAAAAAGTTGACCGCGTGTCACAATTACGGAAAAGAAAAGTCACAAGTGCCTTCGAGGACTCGATTTTTTCTTTCTTTCTCCTCAACTGCTTTCGTTTAATCTTGCGCGCGCATTTTGAATGGTGTAAAGGCCGCTTTACGGTTCGCAATTTTGATTGCCGGCAGTAAAAAAAAATAGAAACTCGGCAATTTTTATTGAACTTTACCGATTTGCAACTTACTAAGAAATAATACTTTAATGTTTGTAACAGAAGTTGACAATTGAGGTTACGTCGCTGTCACCTGCCATTTTGTTTGTTTATTTATTTATTTTTTTATAAAGTTGGGACTACACAAGTTACTCAAAAATTCCCCAGAATCGCCGGTTCGGAGCGGTTTACTGCAATTGAAAATGAAAATTGCCACAGCTGATCACAGTACAAATACTACGCGTGCGCTGCAATTTTTGCCGGTAATAAAGATCGCTGCAACTTTTATCGCCGGTAATGAAGATTGCTGCAACTTTTATCGCCGGCGATGAAAATTGCGAACTGTAAAGCGGTCTTAATTGTTGTAATTTAATTTTAATTTCTCTGCAATTGTGAGTCAGCAGGCACACTCAACTCTGGGCCGTGATTGGTCGCAGAGTTTACTGTGTTTTGATTGATCGAAAAAATCAAATTTTGTTTTTTTATTATGTTTATAGAGAGTCTATGACAGAGATTTTTTGGCACCTTATGATTTAGTATGACAAGCGTTTTATTAATTAAAAAAAAAAAAAAAAGACTTCGTTGCCATCCAATTGTGTCATAGATCGGTTTTTGAAATTCTGTGGAGCTCGAATTAAACCCGAAGTGATTTAACAAATACAGTGCAGAGTTGTTTGCAATTGTTTGTGTGTAAACTAGGTAGTAGAAAAGTAATTTGCTGCTGTAAAATTGTCTTTCGTCTCTGACAATCGGTGGCTGTCAAAGTTTTCAATTGTTTTTGCATGGCAAACCTAATGTTGAAGTATTTTTGTTTTCATACTTTCGTTATCGCCATCAAGTGGCGCTGCAGTCGCTGTTAATATGGCCGCTTAAAGTAGGGGACAATTACATACACGTCGTTAAGTAGTAAGCGTAACAAAATATTCTCTAACCCTACTTTGAGTAGTTCTGTTGCGCGGCGTGGCGTAGCGATCGCTGACGCTAGCGGATCGTTTCTGCACCTGTCAAATCGATTCGTTACGTCACTTCGGTTTCGTCGCCCTGTATGTTAAGTGTACTGTGTACTTACTCATCGTAGCTGTTAAGTGTTTTTGACGAGTTTCTCTGAAGCCGTTGTTGTTTTCAGAATCTCCAAATGTCAACTCAAGAGCGTCAGGCAACAATTCAGTTCAAAAGTGTTGCTTCCGCTCATGCGTTCTATAAGAAATACCAGCGCTTTATGCTGGACCTGTCAATGATACAGGTCACTCTCAAACCAATGTCTTAAATACCTTTTTAACTGCTAGGTTTTATTCTCTCCTTCTTCTTTTTCATCTTGTTTTTATGTACACGAGTGTACTTTAGGCCGTTAAGGGTTTAACAAGAGGATGCGGTTTACAGGGTGGCTTTTAATACCAATACAATGATTCACTTCACTATTTTTTTTTCTCTCTCTGTAGGTAGTTAAAAAATCCCCCCTTTTTGGAATATTTTTTTGTTTCTTAAATCTATTCCCCCCTCCTCAATTTCCAAATTAAGCCCGCCGTGAGATTTTAATTCTGTATAAAGAAGTGACAAGTTTATTTATAAAGTGCCTAATTGTAAAAATGTATTGGTATTAAGGTTAAAAAATGTAATTGTAAATGTAAGTGCAGATCTGGTCAGCTAAAGACTCGGCCCCCACACCTCCCCAACCCCCATACACACACACACACACACACACACACAGATCTTTGCTGATTGTACTAAGAGTGAAATTGAAAGCTTACACAGTCAAGTTACATTTTCTTTTTGTTCGAACCTCGTATACACAACGATTACATCTGTTACAAGAGACTAAGTGCAAATACTTTCACAATTGTTTAAACAAAAAGCATTGCTTTTATTTTATTGTCTGTGATAACATTAAATAACTTCACGTATTCCACATTTTAAGTCCCGATTTTTTTTTTTTTAGTAAATAACTCCGACATTTTCTTTTCTTTTTTTTTTGTTTTTAATCTTGTCGACTTGAGATCTGCATTTATGCAACGCCTTTAAAAATCAGTCAAGTTAATTATTTCGCGTCTTCTTCCCCTCCATTTTGTTTTATTTCGTTTTAATCTCCGCGTAATGTATGTGCGTTTCGATTTTTATTATTCTGTTCCTCCGACCGTGGCGGATTTTTTAAGAACTTTTTTTTTTTTTCATTTATAGAAATACTTTTATAATATGGATGAAATAAATGAGAGCGTTTGAGTGAATTTGAAGTTGTTTCTTTTTTCAACGGACGCCGAAATGGTACCCTACACGATTTACGAACATTCAACTTCACGAAGCAGCGTTGCCAACTTCGGCCACCGATATTTACACTTTCATAAACCACGTGACCGCGACGGACGCTGAAATGGTACATAAATTACAAACATACAACTTCACGAAGCAGTGCTGCCAACTTCGGGGCCACCGACATTTACAATTTCACATACCACGTGGCTACGACCGACCGACTGAAGCGAATTTACTAGGTTGGAAACACTGATGCACTCGCGGTACCCGTCATTATTTTCGCTTGGTTAATTTTTTAGGTTAGAGTTGGCAGTTGTCACAGAACTAACCAACATTATAAATATTTGTAAAAATAAAGCATTGTAATTACAGCTTTGATTTATTTCAATTTTGATTTGACACTAGATGAATTCATTTGAATGCAGCTTTGAAAAGTGCTGCCAATCTAATAAAATAAATCTCAATCACTTACAGTGACGCGGTGGAGCGAAAGTTGTGAAACGCGTTTAAATTCGTTATGCATTTTGTACGCGTGCGCTTTTACAGCCTAGTCAAAAAAGAACTAATTTTACAGCGTGGGCAAAAAAAGTACAAAGGAAAAACGTTCGCTTTTATAGGACTAGGCAGGAAAAAAATCACTTTTACAGACCTGGCAGGACAAGACAGAAAAGTTCACGTACAGGTCTAGCCATAAAAAAGTACACTTTTAGAGGACCAGGAAGAAAAAGTATTGTTTTACGGTCTAGGCAGAAAAAGTACAATTTTACAGCCTAGGCACAAAAGTACATTTTGACAGTCAACGTGGGTTGGAAAAGTACCAATTTCACATCTTAGGCAGAAAAAGTATTTCATAGCCTAAGCAGAAAAATATACCTTTATAGCTTATACAGAATTTACAGCCTAGGTAGAAAAGGGACACTTTTACAGCCTGCACAGGTAAAATACATGACTAGGCAGAAAAATATCGTTTTACATGCAAAGGATTATCCATGACATTGATATCTAATAGAAAATTAAACGCTAGTCTTCTTCTAAGACGTTTTCCTTCACGTAAAACAAACGCTTTTTATAGCTTCAGCGTTTACAGTGACTCGAAGCAAATAATTTCCAAGTTTTAATATTTTGCAGCGTAGGCAGAAAAAGTATCATCTTACAGCCTAGGCAGCAAAGTGCACTTTTACAGTCTTCGTGGGAAAATGTACAGGGCAATTTCATAGCTTAGGCAGAAAAACTCTCATTTTACAGCCCAGGCAGAAAACACGCTTTTACAGCTTACACAGAAAAAAAAAAACACCAAGTAGAAAAAGTGCACTTTTACAAGTCTAAGTAGTAAATGTACACTTGCAAACCTGACAGGAAAAGTATCATTTTATAGTCTGCACCTCAAGACAGAAAAAGTGCCATTTTACAGTCTAGTCAGAAAAAGTGTATTTTTTCTACCTAGATTGTAAAAAAGTACTTCTTCCTAAGCTGTAAAATGTTACAGCCTAGGTAGAAAAAATACATTTTTACAGACTAAGTAGGAAAAGTGCACTTTTACAAGTGTAAGTAATAAATGTACACTTACAGACCTGGCGGGAAAAGTATCATTTTACAGTCTAGACCTTCAGAGAGAAAAATTGCCACTTTAGAGCCTAGTCAGAAAAAAGTAACATTTTACAGTCTAGGCAGAAGAAGCGCATTTTTTCAGCCTAGTCAGAAAAAGTACTTGTTTACAACCTAGGCCAAATATACATTTTTATAGCCTAGACAAGTTTCCTTTTACAAATCAGGGAAGAAAGGTACATTTTACAGACTAGGCAGTAAGTAATACAATATTAAAATGTGTGCAAATTCTCATCTATATGCACTTTTCAAGACAGAGGCAGAGAAAGTATACTTTTACAGACTAGGCAGAAAAAGTACACTTTTACAGACCAGATAGAAAAAGTACCCTTTTTACAGCTTAGGTAGAAACATCGCATTTTTTCAGCCTACTTAGAAAAAGTACTCGTTTACAACCTAGGCCAAACATACGTTTTTATAGCCTAGACAAGTTTTCTTTCACAGACTAGGGAAAAAAAGTACATTTTATAGACGGAGCAGGAAAAGTGTACTTTTGTAACCGAGGCAGAATGATTACTATTTTACAGTCTAGTAGAGAAAGTATCACAAAAAGTGCCATTTTATAGCCTAGGCAGGAGTACATTCTTTGAGCCTAGTCAGAGAAAGTACCTGTTCACAACCTAGGCAAAAAATACATTTTTACAGCCTAGACAAGTTTTCTTTCACAAACTAGGTGAAAAAAGGGAAATTTTACAGACGAAGCAGGAAAAGTATATTTTTTCAACCGAGGCAGAATGAGTACTATTTTACAGCTTGGTAGAAAAAGTACCACTTTACACCCTATTCATAAAAAGTGCCATTTTACACCCTAATCACAAAAAGTGCCATTTTACAGCGTAGACATCCTCGGCAGAAAAGTGTGCTTTTACAGATTAGATTGAAAAAGTTCACTTTTACAGACTAGGTTGAAAAAGTACACTTTTACAGACTAGATTGAAAAAGTACTTTTACAGACTAGGAAGAAAAAGTACTTCTACAGACTAGGAAGAAAAAGTACACTTACAGACTAGGCAGAAAAAGTCCACATTTACAGACTAGGCAGAAGTACTTTCTTTCAGCCTAGTCAGAAAAAGTACCTATTTACAACCTAGGCCAAAAATACATTTTTACAGGATAGACAAGTTTTCTTTCACAGATTAGCGAAAAAAGGTAGAAAAAGTATCACTTTACAAAAAGTGCCATTTTAAAGACTAGGTTGAAAAAGTACGCTTTACAAACTAGGTTGAAAAATACACTTTTACAGACTAGGTTGAAAAGTACACTTTTACAGACTAGATTGGCAAAGTGTACTTTTACAGACTAAATGGGCAAAGTACACTTTTACAGACTAGGAAGAAAAAATACACTTTTACAGACTAGGCAGAAAAAGTCCACATTTACAGACTAGGCAGAAGAAGTACATTCTTTCAGCCTAGTCAGAAAAAGTACTTGTTACAACCTAGGCCAAAAATACATTTTTACAGCCTAGATAAGTTTCCTTTCACAGACTAGGGAAAAAAGGTACGTTTTACAGACGGAGCAGGAAAAGTTTTGCAACCGAGGCAGAAGACTATTATAAAATAATACTTCCCAGTCTCTTTGCCTAGTCTGTGAAAAAGACCCTGACTAGGCTGTAAAAATGTATTTTTTCTTCTAGGTTACAGCCTAGTAGAAAAAGTACTTTTATGTCAACTAAACAGAAAAAGTACAATTTTACAAGCGAGTCGGAGAAAGTACGATTTTATCTAGTCTGAGTAGGAAACGTTCTATTTTACAGTCTAGGCAGAAAAATATCTTTTACCACCTAGTCAGAAAAAGAGGCATCTTTTTCTGCTTTCGCTGTAAATATATTTTTTTCGTTCATATTTAATACTTGTAGGTACTATTGCGTAATATGTCAATATCAAATTGACTATTGAGAACTATTCGGGGCGTTGCGTCAATAAAATTAAGTTTTACAATTGGAGCTGCCATCTAATGGTGAGCAGAGGAACTTGTATAATAATAATAATAGACCAACAGCAGCAGCAGTAGCAGCATCACCACCAACAGCAGCCCTGAAGAAGTTCTTCTGCAACGGAGAACGAAACGTCGGCAGTGAAGAAATCCGAGACACGCGGTTCCAACCGGAAGCCAAGAATTCAATAATAGGTAGAATTCTGTAATTGTTCAATAAACTTTAAAATGCATTTTTTTGGGCTAACCTGCGCTTATTGCTGCTGCCACCTGTCGATTGACTGCCAGAACTTGTGATATTGCTGGAGATGCTACAGGTATCTGTAATTATTTTTCAACATACCGCAACATTTATTAAACTACGTCATTTCAAACAGGGTTACCAACTTGGATTGCTAAATTTTTAGATACATTAAACTGTTAAACACTGCTACTATCGCGGAAAATAGACGCTTCTTCGTTTTATTGTCTATCAAAAATTAATTGCGAAAATTACCTAATAGCAACTGCTGCCATCTGTCGCGAAATAGTGGAACTTACATCGACCAGATTACAGGTTTCTGTAATTGATTCTTCATTATTTTTATTTAAAACTCGCTCTCATGCAAATTTCTGTTTATATTTGTAACAGTATCACATTATTCGGAAAAATCTAGATTTCTTCTTGCAAGAAATCGATGCGATATAAAGTACTATAACAAAATAAATAAATAAATAGGATAGCCACGACGCTACTTGTTCTTATTATTCATTTCACCAGTGGAATTATTTAGGGAAGTCAACGAGGAGTTCGTGTTGGTGTTGTTGACACTCTGGTTCGTCACTAGCACTTGGTAATTAACGACCGCGCTGAACTTGAGCTTGATTAGGGTTAGCAAGTTATGAAATATCTCCGACAACGTGTCGTATTCGTTTGGCACAATTCCATCGACGCTCGCCTCGAAGTACGAAAACAAGGGGAACCACACTCTCGTCCGATTTGAGTCTCTCTGCATTAGAGCTTGATTGTTGGAGAGGGTGTGATAGTAAAGGAATAAACGGCTGCTTATGTAGAAGGCGATGAAAACATCGATGGAGTAATGTTCGTGTGCGGCGAGGATGAAGAACACTCCAAACATGTTCATAATCCACGTCAACGTGTGTAGGAAGTATAGATGTCTCGGAGTATCTAAAATAGACAATTCTTATTTTTGTTCAAATCATACACCACGCACGCCATCTATCCGCAATTGTACCTGTAGCCAAAGGAACTCTAATTTTTAATATTTTTAACGATGCTTACATTCGGTGATGAAAAAATTCAGCATCGTTAAAGCTACAGTGTGTCCGCTGAACATGTAGTCGCCGCACGTTCGAACGCCCTGTATCGACATGCCCGCCCCCTTCCATATGAAATACGCCTGCCTTATCTTGAAGGCGAGGTCGCTGAACACAAAAGGGTCGCTCGTGGAATAGCGCCTGGGCTGGCACTGAAGATGGGCGCCGGGCACGCTCAAGGACGTTATCAGCATGGTTACGCAGCGCAAGAGGAAGACGGTTCCGGACAATGCGAAGAAACGTCGCATCAGTATGAACCTGCAAAGGAAAAAAATCGAGATTTTTTTTATTCAAACTTGAGGTTCCTTAAAGAAATAGAAGTTTTTCGGAAGAAAGTAACAATAATTGATTCGAGACAGGGTATAAAGTACCATTTTACAGCATAGGCAGAAAAAGTACAATTTTACAGCCTAGGCAGAAAAAGTACCATTTTACAGCCTAGGCAGAAAAAGCTAATTTTACGGACTAGGCAGAAAGAGTATAATTTTATTTTGATACTTTTCCTTTTTTCTTTTGTTAAGAAAACAAAAGATGATTGACAAATTGAAATGTCAACCTACGCACATTTTAGTTCAGTATAACCCTGTACTGTATTTTTTTTTTGTTTGACTTCTTTTGTCTTGTTTATTTGCTTTTGTTATAATTAAGCAGAAGAAGTAACGTTTTATAGCCTAGGAGAAGAAGTAACGTTTTATAGCCTAGGCAGAAAAGTACCTATTTTCTGTCTAGGCATTTTACGGCGTAGGCAGAAAAGGTAACATTTTATAGCCTAGGCAGAAAAGTACCATTTTTCTCTCTAGGCGATATAAGATATTGAAAAACCTACAGTTTTAACAAATGACACGAAAGTTCAACATAACTCAGTATATTTGATTTTTTTTGTTTTGTCTCTTTATTTGCTTTTGTTATAATTAGACAGAAAAAAAATGCCATTTCGTAGCCTAGGCAAAAAGTGCCGTTTCATAGCCTAGGCAGAAAAAGTGCTAGGCAAAAAAAATGCTATTCATAGCCTAGGCAGGAAAAGTGCTATTTCATTGCCTACGCGGAAAAAGTGCTGTTGCTTAGCCTAGGCGGTATAAGACGTTGCAAAACCTTGAAAAACCTACAGTATTAATAAATGACATGAAAGTTCAACATAATCCAGTATATTTGATTTCTTTTGTTTTGTCTCTTTATTTGCTTTTGTTATAATTAGGCAAAAAAGTGCTGTTTCATAGCCTAGGCAAAAAAATGCTGTTTCATTCATAGCCTAGGCAGAAAAAGTGCTGTTTTTTAGCCTAGCCAACAAAAATACTTTATTATTTTTATCGATTTGAAAGTAGTTTTTGGAGAAAATAAAACAAAAAATCAAGAATAAAAAAAACGAAAAAATTTTTAAAAAAGAGGACACCAATCATGGAAACAAAAGACGATCGGCGTCGGCAAATTGCTTTGATTAAAATTAAGATCCCTTTATCTTATTTATTTGCTTTCGATATAATTAGACTGAAAAAGTAACATTTTATGGCCTAGGCAGAAATATACCTTTTTTCTGCCTAGGCCATAAAATGTTACTTTTTCTGCAGAAAAGTACCTTTTCTCTGTCTACGCATTTTACAGCCGAGGTAGAATAAGTAATGTTTATAGCCTAGGCAGAAAAGCACCATATTTCTGTCTAGGCGGTATAAGATATTTGTGCGGTAGGAGTCCCCTAACCTTGCAAAACCAACAATAAATGACATAAATCCACTATATTATTTGATTTCTTTTGTTTTATCTCTTTGTTTGCTTTTGTCATAATTAGGTAGAAAAAGTAACGTTTTATAGCATAGGCAGAAAAGTACTTATTTTCTGTCTAGGCATTTTATGGCCTAGGCAGAAAAAGTACCATATTGCTGACAAGGCAGAAAAAAATAACATTTTACAGCCTAGACCAGAAAAGTACCCTTTTCTCTCTAGGCGGTATAACCTTAAAAAACCTACAGTAGGTATTAAGAAATGACATGAAAGTTCAACATAACTCAGTTTTGATTTCTTTTGTTTTGTCTCTGTATTTGCCGTTGTTATAATTAGGCAGAAAAAGTGCTGTTTCATAGCCTAGGCAGAAAAAATGCTGTTTGAGAGCCTAAAAGCACCATTTTACAGCTTAGGCAGAAAAAGTACCTTTTTATTTTTCTCCATTTTGTAAGTGATTTCTTGAGAAAAAAAGATAAAAGATTGAGAATAAAAAAAGAAAAAAAAAACATTTCTTCTGTCTTGTTTTTTTATTTTGTTTTGTTATAATTAGACGGAAAAAGAACCATTTTACAGTCTAGACAAAAAAAAGCGCCATTTTACAGCTTAGGCAGGAAAAGTACCTTTTTATTTTTCGCCATTTTGAAAGTGATTTCTGGAGAAAAGAAGATAAAAGATCGAGAATAAAAAAAGAAAAAAATTAAAACAAAAAAAACATTTCAACCATGGATACAAAAAACGATCGGCGGCAGTCTTATTATAATTAAGACTTCTTTCGTCTTGTTTATTTGCTTTTGTTATAATTAGGCAGAAAAAGTGTTATATTTTATAGCCTAGACAGAAAAAGTAATATTTTATAGCCCAGACAGAAAAAGTAATATTTTATAGCCCAGACAGAAAAAGTAATATTTTATAGCCCAGACAGAAAAAGTAATATTTTATAGCCCAGACAGAAAAAGTAATATTTTATAGCCTAGGCAGAAAAATATTGTTTTAATTCAGAAAACAAAAAAAAAGACTATCGACAAATAAAGTTTACGAAACCCACGGTATTGATAAATAACTAAAGTTCAGCATGAGCCTGAATAAGAAGACTTTTTTGTTTGACGTCATTTGTTTTGTTTCTTCATTGTTGTTTTTTTTTGTTACAATTAGATAGAAAAAGTGCCTCTGCAGTTTAGGCAGAAAAAGTGTTATTTTCCAGCCTAGACACAAAAAGTGCTACTTTATTGCCTATGCAGGAAACCGAACGTAAGAGGATAGTATGTTTCTCTTGTTTGATTTCTTTTGTCTTGTTTCTTAATTTGCTTTAGTTATAATTGGACGGAAAAAGAACCATTTTACAGTCCAGGCAGGAAAGTGCTGTTTTACAGCTTCTTCAGAAAGAGTGCCGTTTTACAGCCTAGTCAGAAAAAGTACCTTTTTTGTTCTTCTCCATTTTGAAAGTGATTCCTGGAGAAACAAAGATAAAAGATCGAGAATAAAAAAGTTAAAAAAATACATTTCAACCATGGAAACAAAAAACGATCGACGACAGCAAACAAAAAGTTTCGTTTGGGTTTTTTTTGGAAATTGCTTTTATTAAAACTAAGACTTCTTTCATCTTGTTTAATTGCTTTGGTTCTAATTAGGTGGAAAAAGTGTTATATTTTATAGCCTAGACAGAAAAAGTAATATTTCATAGCCTAGGCAGAAAAGTAATATTTTATAGCCTAGACAGAAAAAGTAATGTTTTATAGCCTAGGCAGAAAAGTATTGTTTTAAATCAGAAAACAAAAAAAAAGACTAACGACAAATAAACTTTACAAAACCCACGCTATTGAGAAATGACTGAAGTTCGGCATGACCCTGCATAAGAGGACTTTTTTATTTGACTTCATTTTTTTGTTTCTTCATTGTTACAATTAGGCAGAAAAAGTGATATTTTAGAGGTTAGGAAGAAAAAGTGCCATTTTAAAAATAATGCTTAATAAAAAAATTGTATCAAAAAAAAATTTGACATTTTCATTAAGTAAACAAAAGCCGAAAAAGTGCTATTTTACAACTTAGGCAGAAAAAGTGCTACTTTACGCTTTTGTTCCTCAAAAAACAATACATAATAAAAAAATAGAATAAAAAAGGAAAAAAATTGAACATTTTCATTAGGTAAACAAAAAACGATCGGCGATAGCAAACTAAAAATTGAAAACAATATTAATAAATAACTGACTTCAATTGTTTTGTTTCTTCATTGTTGTTTTTTTGTTACAATTAGGCAGAAAAAGTGCCATTTTGCAGTTCAGGCAGAAAAAGTGTTATTTTCCAGCCTAGACAGAAAAAATGCTGTTTTACTGCCTACGCAGGAAACCCTATATAAGAGGATAGAACGTTTTTTTTGTTTGATTTCTTTTGTCTTGTTTCTTTATTTGCTTTTGTTACAATTAGACGGAAAAAGAACCTTTTTACACTCTAGAGAGGAAAGTGCCTTTTTACAGCTTAGGCAGAGAAAGTGTCATTTCACAGACAAGGCAGAGAAGTACCCTACGTTCTGTTTAGAAGAGACATCTGGATGTGCACTGAAAATCTGTTTTTAACGTTAAAAAGCATTTTTTTTTGTTTTCACGGTGAACGTTTACTTTTTCGACTCGCGCGTTCAGAAATATGTAATGTTTACATGAACTGTTTACAAAAAAAATACTCGAAAATTACCAAAAACAATCTAAAAAAAAAACTGAATTTACACGTTTTGTTACTAAACAAAAATTCGAATTTTACACGAACATCGGTAATTAATTTGCTGACGTGTCATGGCTTAAAAAGAAAAATTACTATTTTACAGCCTTGGCAGAAAAAGTAGCATTTTACAGTCTAAGCAGAAAAAGTACCATTTTACAGCTTTGGCAGAAAAAGTACCATTTTACAGCCTCAGCTGGAAAAGGAACACGATTTTTTTTTATTTTTAAACCAGAAAGGAGGCTCGTGTATGCCTCGCAACGCGAGATTAAATTAACGCAAGCGGCGTAACGTAATCATTATCTAAGTTATTTCAGATACAGCAATTTATTTACTAATACGACGATAAGGACGGCGAGAAATATGCAATAACACTTTACTGACATCATAAATATTATCCTCACGTGATTCTACTTTAATCGTCAATGGTATTTACTTAAAACCTCTTTTAATTTCATCGCAGGTTTCCAAACCCTCATCCACGTCAAAAATTAAATTCCAAAGTCTAACGATGTAATTGCAATAACACTTCAACTGTTTTTGAAAAAGTATTGACGTAAATCAAGTCAAAAAAAATTCTTTTTAATTATCCCTACTCCTTACTACAAGTCACACGGATATCATTAGCTACAGCAACTGCCTAGATAATGCCTTGTATTCCTTAAACTTCTGCTTCAACCTATTCCTGTAACATTTCAGGTGTTTAACCGTTTGCTGCCTTTCCTTCTTTAGCCTGGTGATTTCCTGCCAGAGTTTCGCCTTCATGTCGCTGGACATCTTCTCCTCGGCGACCCGCTCCACCTCACCCTCGACCTTCTCGATCTTCACCTTGACGTCCTGAATGTTCCTCAGGTTATTCTCGATGCGCTCCTCCAGGTCACCCTTTTGCTTGCACAGGTGGGCCAGGACCTCGTTCGTCTTGCACAGTTTCTCCGTGATGTTCGTCTTTCTCGGCGGGAATCTCGAATGTTTCGGGCATAACATGGTGGCGGGGGATAAGCGGTTGTTAAAAGCACATGGAAATTTGGGATCGAGCCAAATTGACACACGTTCGACTTGAGCCAAGCAGGCTAGATCTCCTTTTTCCTTTTTTTTTGTTCACGTAAATTATTACAGAGATAAGTATTTTTTATTTTTGTTTAGCAAAATACCACGCCACCACGCCACATGAGCGCTGATTGTCGTTATCTGCGCGAAGGCCGCGGAATTAATTGACGAAAAACGTGTGCTTCCCAGAGTCCAAAGTCTCTTGCGTTTTTTTTTTAATTATTAAATGAATCATAACACGTATGCACGTTCTTTGAGTTTTTCCTGAGAATGCAATTGGGATTGAAACCTGGCCAAAAATGCCATTGCCCGTTCAAGCGTTACCAGTTTGAACGGGACGGGACGACCAACTCTGGCAATCGTGTCGTAAAATACATAAATTAAGACAAAGGCGTGAATTTCGGGACGAGTAAATATAGCGTCAGTGAATAATGATGTTCGACTAAATATTTAGACAGTTTAAATCACAAAGGTAAACGAAGGAACGCGATAATTCCTTCGATCCCTGCTAAAATGAGCGTAAAATTAAATTATTTTTTTGGACGTGACCTTTTTACATCCTAAACGAAAAAGTTCAAATTTTACAACCTAGACGGAAAAAGTACATTTTCAGAGCCTAGGCGGAAAAAGTACATTTTTAGAGCTTAGGCGGAAAAAGTACATTTTTAGAGCCTAGGTGGAAAAAGTACATTTTTAGAGCCTAGGTGGAAAATTACATTTTTAGAGCCTAGGCTGAAAAAGTACACTTTTACAACCCTGGGGGAAAAAGTATACTTTTACAGACTAATGACTTAATTTCTATCAATGAGTTGGTGGTTCCTAGAGGAAAGGATAAAGGATAAAAAACGAACAGAAAAAATGATATTTAAGTTACGAAAACAAAAGACGATCGCCAACGGCAAACGAAAAATTTATTTTCTTTTGTTTCTTCAATTACTTTTGTTATACGTACTTAATTTTAAAAAAAAAACAAACAAAACAAAGAAGACGAAAACGAAGAATGTTTTAATTTAATTAAAAAACAAAAATAAAAACATTTCAATTACGGAAACAAAAGACGATCGGCAGTAGTAAACAAAAAAAACTTTTGTTTTCTTGGTTTTCTTGGTCTCCTTTGTTTTTTTTTTTTATTAATTAATAAAACAAAAGAATGTTTTAATTCGGAAAACAAGAGACGATCAACAAATTGAATGTAAAAATAATTTAATTTAATTAAAAAATAAAAATATTTCATTAAGGAAACAAAAGACGATCGTCGCCAATGCTAAGCAGAACATTTATTTTCTTTTGTTTTCCATTCGTTTTCGTCTCATTTGTTTTAATTAATTAATTGATAGAAAACAAAGAAGATGAAAACGAAGAATGTTTTAATTCAGAATACAAAAGACGATCGACATTCGAATGCAAAAACAATTTAATTTAATTAAAAAATAAAAACACCTCGATTGTGGAAACAAAAGACGATAGCCAAAGGCAATCAAATCAATTCTTTTTCTTTTGTTCTCAGAATTAATTGATTATTAATTGTTTAACAAAAACAAAGAAGACGAAAACGAAGAATTCAAAAAACAAAAGACAATCGACAAATTGAAGAATGTAAACCAGCGGACATTTTTAAAAGTTACCTCACCTAAAAATTGTCATTTTACAGCTTAGGCCAAAAAAGTGTTTTTTTACTTGAATCGATTAGTAATGTCTGGAGAAAATAAAAAGATCAAGAATCAAAAAAAAAAAAAAAAACGGAAAAAGTATACTTTTATAGACTAGGCGGAAAAAGTATACTTTTATACATTAGGCGGAAAAAGTATACTTTTATACATTAGGCGGAAAAAGTATACTTTTATAGACTAGGTGGAAAAAGCGCACTTTTACTGACGTAATGGTTTTATTTTTATCAAGAGAGAGTGGTTCCTAGAGAAAAGAATAAAAAAGAAAAAACGAAAAGAAAAAATAAAGACATTTCAGTTACGAAAACAAAAGACGATCGCCAACAGTAAACAACGGCAAGCAAAAAATTTCTTTTCTTTTCTTTTGTTTCTTTAATAGCTTTTGTTATATGTAAAAGAAAGAAAGAAGACAAAAACGAAGAATTAATAATTTAAATTAATTCATAAAATAAAATAAAAACATTTCAATTATGGAAACAAAAGAGATCGTCAACAGTAAACAAAAAAAATAACAGTAACAAAAACTTTTCTTTTCTTTTCTTTTCTTCTTCGTTTTCGACTCTTTTGTTTTTTTTTTATGGAGAGGAGACGATCAACAAATCGTTGAATGTAAAAATAATTTTATTTTTTATTAACAAAAAATAATTTAATTAAAAAATAAAAATATTTCATTGCGGAAACAAAAGACGATCGCCAACAAAATTCAGTTTTTGACACATTTTTCTACATTGTGACATTTGTTGCGCATTACCAGCGTTGCCAGTCTGTAAAAGTCTTTTTTTCTGCCTTGGCCGTAAAAATCTGTAATTATATCGATTTTAATTTTTAAACTAAAAACAGACATTTTTTTTAAATATTTTCCAACGACCGACAGATTAAATTGTAAATTAACGCAAGCGTCGAACGCAATCATTATCAACGTCAGTTATTTTAGATACAGGGATTTATTTACTAATACGCCGATAAGCGACGGAGAAAATGAGTATGTAGTAGCATTTTATTGACGTCATGAGTGATTTTGTATTGCTGTTCTATTTTATCGCCGATTTTACTTCTTTACTCAAAATTTTAGCTTCCAAATGATCACACCCAGTATATTTTTTGCTACCAAATCAAAAATTAAATTCCAAAGTCTGATGATGTCTCAACAAAATAATTGTAGAAAATGAATAAAAAAAGAAACAGGAGAAGGTACTTCTATGCTTAGGCCATAAAATACACATGACTTTTCCTGCCGGCGTTGTAAAAAGGGTGCTTTTTCCGCCTAGTCTATAAAAGTGTACCTTTTCCGTTTTTTTTTTTTTTTGATTCTGGATCTCTTACCTTATTCTCTCCAGAAACTACGATTCAAATAAAGACCCTTTTTCGGCCTAGGCTGTAAAATAGCAATTTTTCGGTTAGGTGATTCCTAAAATGTTCGCAGGTTTATATTCAATTTGTCGAATCTTTTGTTTGCTGAATTTTTTTTTGTTGAGTAATTAATTGTTGGTAATCAATTAATTCTGAAAACAAAAGAAAGTAAATTTTTTTGTTTGCCGTCGGCGATCGTCTTTTGTTTCCGTAATTGGGATATTTCTATTTTTTTTTTTTAATTAAATGAAATTATTTTTACTTTCAAATTGTCGATCGTCTTTTGTATTCTGATTTAATTCTGAAAACATTCTTCGTTTTCGTCTTCTTTGTTTTGTATTAATTACTTAATTAATTAGTAGGAAAAAAAAACAAATGAGACGAAAACAAAAGAAAATATTTTTTTTTGCCGTTGGCGATCGTCTTTTGTTTTCGTTTATTAATTACATATAATAAAAGCAATTCTAGAAACAAAAGAAAATTACTTTTTTGCTTGCGTTGGCGATAGTCTTTTGTTCGCGTAATTGAAATACTTTTGTGTTTTAATTATCAAATTAAAGCGTCCCTCGTTTTCGCCTTCTTTTTTTTTTATTTATTAATTATATACGTACACCAAAAGCAATCAAAGAAACAAAAGAAAAGAAAGTTTTTTGGTTACTGTTGGCGATCGTCTTTTGTTTCCGCTATTGAAATGTGTATTTTGACTTTTGTTTTTTTTAAATTATATTATTAAAGTAAAGCAATCGGTTTCGTCTTTTTTTGTGTTTCTTTTTTTCTTTAATTACGTACGACAAAGCAATTAAAGAAACAAAAGGAAATGATTTTTGGTGATCGTCTTTTGTTTCCGCAATTGAAATATGTATTTTGATTTTTGTATTTTTTAATTAAATTAAATTATTAAATTAAAGCATTCATTGTTTTTGTCTTTTTTTTTTTTATTAAATACGTACAACAAAAGCAATTAAAGAAACAAAAGAAAATGATTCTTTTTGTTTGCGTTGGCGATCGTCTTTTGTTTCCGTAATTGAAGTGCTTTTATACTTTCGTTTCCAGTTGATAAAAAAATTTAAAAAAACACTCGGTATTAGGATACAAGTAGTAATAAAAACAAAAGACAATCGATTTTTCAGCACAATTCAGTAGATTAATTAAAAACAACAACTGTTTGGGAGAAAAAAATGTTCAAAAATAAAAACAAATGAATAAAAATTTAAAAAAATATATATAACACTAATATTAAAAAAAAGAAAAACAAAAGACAATCGATTTTTCAGCACAATTCAGTAGATTAATTAAAAAAAGCAACTGTTTGGGAGAAAAAATGTTCAAAAATAAAAACAAATGAGCAAAAATTTAAAAAAATATATATAACACTAATATTTAAAAAAAAGAAAAACAGAAGACAATCGATTTTTCAGCACAATTCAGTAGATTAATTTAAAAAAAACAACTGTTTGGGAGAAAAAATGTTCAAAAATAAAAACAAATGAACAAAAATTAAAAAAATATATATATAACACTAATATTAAAAAAAAAAAAGAAAAACAAAAGACAATCGATTTTTTAGCACAATTCAGTAGATTAACAAAAAAAAAACAACTGTTTGGGAAGAAAAGTGACAAAAATAAAAACGAAATGACAAAAACTAAAGCAATATCAAAATATTATTAAAAAAAAAAAAAAACAAAAGGCAATCGATTTTGGAACACAATTCAGTAGATAAAAAAAAGAAACAATTTGAAGCAAACAGTGACAAAACAAAGAATTATCTGCTTTCCATGTGATAAACGGAAAAAAACTGCAATAGATGGCGCTATTCAATATCTCGTACACATACAACGCAAGTTATTTTTTATCTGTCAGTTAAAAGTTTGCTCAATAGATGGTGATTTCTCTGCATAACAAAACAACTCCGAGCTGTCAAGGGGCAGTTTCTTTTACGAAATAAAAATTGACAATCCCTTTTATAGGAAAAAAATCCCTTGACCCCTAATGATCTGGAAAAAAAACCCTTAAAAATTGAAGTATTCCTTAAGTTGGCGACACTGAAAGAATTAAACCAGCCCAGTGCTTGCGGGTAAAGTCGGGTATTATCGGCATCAGTTACAGGTTTGATTATTTCACCAATTTTAAGATCTTAAATGTATTTCTGGGGCGATAGACTCACCTGTGCTTGTGGAATAACAACACCACCGACCAGATGGTAAAGAGGAAGGTCCCTGTGACCTCGCACATGTCGAAGGCCCACGGTATATGCGGCACATTGTCCAAAAAAATATCCGGCAAAGGCGGATACTTCTTCATGTCGGGCACGCGGTCGTGCACGATGACCATCACAAACGCCGTGATCCACGTCACGACCACCACATAGCAGAAACTCAAGAAGGCCTTCCAGATATCCGGGGGCAACTTCTGCGCGTGGCCGTCCTCAGAATCCGGTGGGGAAATCCTGTCGGATTCGCAGTATTCGCTGACTTCGGTTTTGGGGTACTGCGAATGTGAGTATAGGTTTCCGTGGGGGTGTTCGAGCAGGCCCAGATCCACCAGGACGTTCTGGTTTTCTCTCTGCAGGAGTTTCACGGAGATGAACAGGCATTTCCTGTCCCTAAAGGAGAGCTTGTTGAGGGGCTCGGTGGAGAAATCGCTTTCGGTGATCGCCAGCAAACACTTCCCGTTGATTTTATCGCGGTGGCACAAGCTTTCGATCACTTCTTCGTCGAAGCCTTCCTTACGCAGCCAAACCTCGGCGTCCTTTGGGGTCCAATCCAACACGGGAAATTCGCCCATTTTTTCCGTGAAAAGTGAAAGCTCGTTAGCTAGTCGACATCATTTACGCGTTTTACAGTTGCAACATAACCTAAATAACGTGTGCGACTATGACATGAAGACCAACACTGTCCTTTCCAAAGTCCAACGCACACAGTGAGTCACTGACACGCTTGTGCTTGGTTCGTTTTCGACGATAATTGTGCAAGCGGGTCACATGCTCCGCGTGTAAATCTATTTGTAACTGTAACGCGACGGTACATGGCTTTATATACATAATAAGCGGAATTGAACTGGCTTTTATGGTGCGAGTTGACGCGAATTGTTAAGTTAGACAAAGCACGGGACGTGACACAACTTTTTGCAAAGTGATAACAGAAACGCGACGTTGCCAAATCCACCGGTATCAACAATCGCCGAGAGATTCATTCTTGGAAGCTCTTAATTCCCGCATACATTAACATAACAATGAAATGTGAGTTCCATCACGTTCACGTTTAATTCCGGATGTCCGTATCGGCTGTCGAGATAATCAACGAATTGATGCTGTGTAAATTTGGCTCGCGACAGTTTTGCCAACTTAAGTAAATTTGGGGAATTTTGTGTTTATGTCTCGCAATCACAATTCGCTCGCCTTTTGTTGGTGATTTCCGCTTCGGTTTTAAATTTAAAAAATCAGAAACGCCTACCACAACCAAACTTTACAAAAAAAGTAAAAATAAATTGGGTCTTGGGCTGACCCTTTTGACAGCTAACTCTAGCAACGCTCAAAATTGATTGTATGTATTAAAACAGCGCATTTCTAGTCTTTTCTGTCGTTGTTAAGTGAAAACGCTTTCGTTACGAAGTTTATTTGATGAAATAATATGACGCTCAACGTTTTTATTATCAACGATAAACTAATCGATGGCAATTGAATTTTACCAGTATTAATGCCCCCTGTTTATTTGTTTTAAATATGGTGTCGAAGTTAGCCACGAAATTTAATTGTGGGCCATCATCATCATGACAGTTGTCAATTTGACGTTTCAACTTGACATTCCTAACCTTGCTTTCGAGGTTCCGCACTCAACAGTACGATAAGACGACACAAGAATGTGATTTACTGTAACAAACAGTGTTGCCAACCGCGAGGAGCGAAATATCGCCACAATCAGAAACGAAAGTTGCTGATTTCGTTACGAAAACCTAAGAAAGTCGCCAAATGGTCGCTACTTGACTTAAATAATAAAAATTCACAAATAACGGTTTTTAACAATTTCTTTACAGGCGCATTAGTTTCTAAATATTTAACGTATTTAACATTAAATAAAATTCAGTAAATTTATCGAAATTGAAAATAGGAAATTCATTCTACTTTCGGCTAATGGAAAGCACGAAATTGTTTCTGTTTTGATTGACGGGTTGTCTTTTCTAAAACCTTCAGGGGTCGCGATTTAAAATGGGCATCCTGTATAATACAAATGCGCTCCACAATTTCTCAAAGTTTCTATTAAAATGACCCTTGCGTATGTTTTTAAAATTATCGATTTCGTTATTCAACAACGCCATCTGTTGAAACTTGTCGGTAGTCTTCTTTTCATTTGTTTCTATGGGGGTGATTTACTGGTTTTTGACAAAAGTCACATTGAAAAACCACCATCGGTTGAGTTTCGACTGCCAATCATTTCTGAACAGTGACAAGAAAAGATTGCGTAATGTTATTGGACATTCAACAGTGCCATCTGTCGAAAGATGTCAAAAGGTTTCTTTTCGGTTGTTTTAATACTGAATTGTTCTGTAAAATCGATAGTCTTTTGTTCTTATTGGTTTTTAAATATTAATAAATTAAAAATTCTTTTTTTTTTGTTTTTGTTATAATTTTTGAATTGAATTATTTTTGAATTTTTATTATTTTGTTTTCATTGTTTTCTCACTGTTCTTATCAAATCATTTAAAAGAAAATTACCACAATCTACTGAATTGCGTTGAAAAACCGATCGTCTTTTGTTTCCGTTTTCTTTAACTTTCTTACGACTTTTCTTTTTTTTTATTTATTTTTTTTAATTTATAACCCACTCAATTTTGAACTAATTTTAGATTTGTAAAAAAGTAGCTACTTTTGGTTACGTCGCTACAGGTTTAAAAATGTCGTTCTTCATTTGTTTGTTTTCTCTTTGTTTGTTTCTACACGTCATTTATTTCGCTTTTCATTTGTTTTATTTTTGTTTTTCATGAAAAAGAAAATAAATTCCCGAAGAAAATAAGAAAAACAAATGACGATCATGCTGAAAATAACGATCGTAATAATATTTATCTTCAACTCAAAAGTTGAATAGAAATTGATAGAGTCACTTGTTTTTCATTCGTCTCCCTTTTCGTGCTTCATTTGTTTGTTTCGTCTTTGTTTGTTTCTACTCATTATTTACTTTCGTTTTTCATTTGTTTCAACAACAATAATAATAATAATTTGTCTCTCTTTTCGTTCTTCATTTGTTTGTTTTCTTTTCGTTTGTTTCTATACGTCATTTATTTCGCTTTTCATTTGTTTTATTTTTGTTTTTTTATGAAAAAGAAAATAAATTCCCGAAGAAAGTAAGAAAAACAAATGACGATCATACTGAAAATAATAATCAACAAAAAAGTTGAATAGAAATTGAAAGTGTCACTTGTTTTTCATTCGTCTCTCTTTTCGTTCTTCACTTGTTTCTTTCGTCTTTGTTTCTACTCATCACTTACTTTCGTTTTTCACTCTTGTTTTATTTTTGTTTTTATGAAAAAGAAAATAAGGTTCCCGAAGAAAGTAAGAAAAACAAATGACGATCGTGTCGAAAAATTAAAATTGAAAAAAAAAAATAAAACGCAAAAAAATCAAAAAAGAGTTTTTGATTAAGTATTTAATTTCTGAAAATTGGTGAAGAATTAAAAACGAAGAAAATTGACGATCGAGAAGCGAAATTGAAACGAAGAAAAAAATTTCTGAAGATAGTAAGAAAAACAAATGACAATCGTAACGTTCATAACAAAGACTTTCATTTTTCATTTGTTTCATTTTATGTTTTAAACTTTGCCCTTTGTTTTTCGTTTTTCATTTCCATTCAGCTCTTCATTTGCCTTTGGTTTTTCTCCTTATTTTCCACTTGTATCTTTTTTCGTTTAATATTTGCTGCTTTTTGTTTTTCATTTCGTTATTTGCTTTTTGTTTTTCTCTTTATTTTTTCTTCTAATTTTACCTTTATTTTCAGTGTTTCATCTCCGAAATTTCAAAAAACATTAAATTCAAAAGAATTTTTTGACATTTCTGGCAAAAGCTTCGTTTTTTTTTGGTGATTTGAAGGAACAAAAAAGCAAATAAATGACGATCGATTCCTGCCCTTCAACAACAACAAGAAGAAAAAAACAATAACCAGAAGTTTTCTTTTTTTTCCATCGATCATATTTTGTTTATTTACTTATTTGCGTCTTTCGAGGAAGAGATTGCGATTATTCCTATTAAACATTTACAAGTTTGTTTCGTGGTCGATCGTGTTTTGTTACTTTTTTTGTGAAGAAGAAAAGTCGAAAGCCGATTGGAATTGGAACGTCTTTTGTTGGTTAAGTTTTTCACGCAAAAGTGAAAACGAAAGGTTGGCTCGTATCCAAATTGTCGATCACTCTTTTGTTTCTCGCATTTGTTAAACAATAAAAACAGTCTTTTGTTTCCATACATGCACGCGTGCTTGACAAAAACCATCGACTCTCATTTTCTTTTGTTACTTCAACGACATTTTGTGCTGAGGTCAGTGTTGCCAATCCCAGTACGCTTAAGTATCGTGCGTTGAAAAACTCCCACGTTTGGAGTCGGCGTTGTTTCGGTAATCGTATGTCGGTGCTTTATTCATAATCAGCTGATTTCACTTATTTTACCTGAAGTTTTAATTATTTAATTTAATTATCAACTCTTTTGCCATGAAATTTGGACGGCACGTCTTAGCGTACTTTTCACTTAAGCCAAGACATGCCGTCCAGATTTCATGGCAAGAGTTGATAAAAAATTTAAAAATCACTCGGTACTTTTTTGTTTTTTGCATTTGTTAAAAAATCGATCGTCTTTTGTTTAGGTACGCGTTTAACGAGAATCATCCAAGCCTCGCTTTCTTTTGTTACTTCAACAGCATTTTATGTTGAGGTCAGTGTTGCCAATCTCAATTTTTTTTCTAATAATTTGAATGGCACCTGTCATTTTCATTGTCTTTTATTTTTTTCTTTTGTTTCTTCTTTCAATTCGTGATTTAAACAAAAATTCGAAATCTACTGCGAAACGGTAAATTTTTTTGAATATTTTTATTTAAAGGATCCGAGTGACGCATGTCAAAATTTCTGTCGTCTTTTGTTTTCTTTAAATATCTTTGAAAGAAAAAAAAAAAACAAACGAACAAAAACAAAACAAAAAAATTGTACAATCGGTAGTCTTTCGATTTTTTCTTGTTTTTATGTACATACGCATTTCATTTGTTTTTTTTTTTTTTGAATAACGTGAATGACGTCTGTCAAAATTTCGATTGTTTTTTGTTTCTTCCCTTCGCTCGTCGAAATTAGATCGTGTCGTTTCAAGGTAAATTTAGTTTTTTGTTTTGTTTTTGTTTTTTGCACACACGGAGTGTGTTTTTTTTTTGTTTTTTTGTTGAATTCGCTTAAAGTTGAATAGAGGTCGCGTTCAACATTGTCTGTTAACGGATTTGGCAAGTGGACACTCTCGTAAATACCTCATCCCTACTCTTCGCCAGGAATTCTTCTCTCTGCAATTCGTCATTATTTCAAAAATAGAATCAGCTGATCGTATATAATTTTGACGTCAACTAAAAAGAAAAATATACGGGGTTATGATTACGTTTAGAATTCAGGCATGAAATCCAATTAAAAATTCACATAGTGGCGTCACCCGGTATACACACACAGGTAATTGACCGAAACTAACGTCATAAAAATCCCATGAGAACAAATAGAGCGGAAGATTGCAGATTAAAATTTTTATGAAAAGCGAACGGGATATTACTAGGTTTTATGTAAGACGGGAGGGGGGGGGGCAGGCTCCTTTACTTCTTTTACTTGCCTAAGTCTCTCTCTGTCTATTATATTACCTATGTTCTCACTTTGCAACAATCACCTGTATACTAATTTATTGTCTTAAAAAATAAATTTAATCAATTTTAATAATATATGTTATGAGGGCATGTACAGTTGGTTTAATTGCATGCAAATCATATTCGCTTGGCTTAAGACTTCATCGAAATTATTTTTTGATTCTAGTGATTATTTAAGTATCTAGACTTTTAGCGAAAGTCTATTGGCAATACTGATTTTCTGTTTTGCTAATGTCAGATGTCTGGTACATTTAAAATACGTGTTCACTAATTGCCAACAATATTAACTCATTTAATTAATTTAAGTTCGTAAGAGAATAGTCTGAACATGTCGCGTTCATCAGCGCGAATCGACACGAAGAAAGTCGTAAGTATTACCTGCAACGCGCAACATAACCTCAAAGTACAAATCAATGTCTTCGCCCCTAGAATTCCGAACTGGTGACCTTAACATACGGGGCTTTGGTGGCTCAAATGGTGAAAGATTTCGACAACGTGGAGGACGTCAGCAAGCAACTGGAGCGGCTGGGTTACAACATGGGCATTCGCCTCATCGAAGACTTCCTGGCCAAGACGGGCGCAGGTCGATGTCTCGACTTGAAGGACACGGCCGATAAAATACAGAGCGCCTTCCGCATGTACCTAGGCATACAGCCGAACGTTGCGAATTGGAGCACGGGCGGGGATGAGTTCTCTTTCATACTTGATTCGAATCCGTTGACCGAGTTGGTGGAACTGCCTGACGATTTGAAAAACTTGAAGTACTGCAGTATTATATGTGGGGCGATACGGGGGGCCCTCGAAATGGTGCAGTTGGACGTGCAATGCTGGATAGTGCAGGTGATTTAATTAATTAACAACTCGCAACTGATTCCTGCAAGTGAATTACGTTTTAGGATCAACTCAAGGGGGATCCCAATACGGAAATACGTGTTAAGTTTATTAGGAGGTTAGAAGATGCCATTCCTGCTGGTGAAGATTAAGAAATGCATAACTTTAAAAGCAGTTGTATGTGTACTGAAGTGTATTGTAAGAGTAACTGTACATATAGTTGGAGTAGGCTGTGATTTTTTATTGCTAGGGTTGGTAGCACTGAAGAATTTGCCAAAAATCAAGTGTTCTACTCATCTTTTTTTTGACATTTCTCAAGGCAATAACTCAGTATTCTTTATAACGTTTTTAGTTTGAGGTTTAGTCAAGTCAGTGTTGCCAACTGTAAAGCCTACCACTGACTATAAGTTCATTTGTTCTCCCATCATAAGCGCATGTATGCGTATGAATAGGCGGGTACATTCTTGTTTATATATATATATTTTTTTTATAGTAAATTGTTTTAATATTATAATTATTGAAATGAATGTGAAAGTATATTTAGTGAAAATCTTTTTTTGTGTAATTAACTTTGTTTTGAATTAAAACAATTTTTTGTTGCCACTTGTTTAATTTTTCGTTTATTAGTTCATCTTTGTTCATTCATGCATTGCGATCCAAAATGAATGAGACTGTTGGCAGGACTTTTTTCATTTTGCAGGTTAGAAACGCACTTGACTATTAGTTATTTACAAGTTGGCAGTTGCGTTCCCATAATTCTTTGTGCCTTCGGTGTTATTACCACTCCAATCACTGCTACCAACTATTTCATTCGTTTCGCCTCTCATAGTACCACGCGATCATTTAAATTTGTAATTAGAGTAGGTCTTTTGAATTAGATTGCCAGCTTAATTTGTATTTGAATTGTCAAAGTGACGCTTTAAATTGAAACGATTGAACGTAAGAACCCTGAACGTCAAAATGTATACATAACCTCTAATTTACGCAAGTCGATTTGCAAAGTACGCAACCGCATAAAAAATCGTGCCTACTTTAATTATAAGTTTACACCATTGACGTTTGTTCTTTTTTCATTAGTCGATTGTCATTTATTTCTCTTTGAAAATGAGTTAATTCTTATTGGTCGGTTGGCACTTGTTTTTTTGTCAATTTTTCAATCAGTGCGTTGCCATCTATTTATTTTTCATCTGCCGTTTACCTATTAATTTCTTTTTATTACTCCATCGTTGTTACTTGTACTCGTTACACGTTTTAGACGATTGTCATTTGTTTTTCATTATAAGTTGATTGTCATTTATTTTTCTACATTAACCGATTGACATTTTCAAAAATATTTTCATTAGGCTCGTCAGGCGATGGTCATTTGTTTTTTTTTTTTTTGAAAGTCGATTGTCATTTATTTGCCTTCATTAGCCAGTTGTCATTTTTTTAGAAATTTTTTCATTAGTCTCGTTAGGCGATTGTCATTTGTCTTTATTATCAGACTGGCATTTTTTTTTTAATTTTTCACTGTCTTCATTATCCGATTGTCATTTTTTTAAAATTTTTTCTTTGTTTCGTTAGGCGATTGTCATTTGTTTTTTTTTAAGTTGATTGTGATTTATTTGTCTTTTTTATGGGCGATTGTCATTTGTTTTTTTTTTGAATTGATTGTCATTTATTTGTCTTCACCAGCCAGTTGTCATTTTTTAGAAATTTCATTAGTCTCGTTAGGTGATTGTCATTTGTCTTTTTTAAGTCGATTGTAATTTATTTGTCTTCATTATAGGCAATTGTCATTTGTTTTTTTTAAGTCGATTGTCATTTATTTGTCTTAACATTTACATTTAACGTAACATTTTCAAAAATATTTTCATTAGTTTCGTCAGGCGATTATCATTTGTTTTTTTTTTTTTGAAAGTTGATTGTCATTTAGTTCTCTTCATTAGCCGATTGTCATTAAAAAAAAATTCATTAGTCTCGTTAGGCGATTGGCATTTTGTTTTTTTTAAGTTGATTGTCATTTGTCTTCATTATTCGGTTGTCATTTCTTTTTCATTTTTTCATTAGTCTCGTTAGGCGATTGTCATTTGTTTTTCTTAAAGTTGATTGTCATTTATTTGTCTTCATTATAAGCGATTGTCATTTGTTTTTTTTTTTAAAGTCGATTGTCATTTATTTGTCTTCATTAGCCGGTTGTCATTTTTTTAAAATTTGTCATTTTTTTAAGTCGATTGTTATTTATCTATCTTCATTAGCCGGTTGTCATTTTTTTTTTTAAATTTTTTCATTAGTCTCGTTAGGCGATTTTTGGTTGATTGTCATTTGTCTTAATTAGCCGGTTGTCGTTAAAAAAAAAATTTCCTTAATCTCGTTAGGCGATTGTCATTTGTTTTTTTAAATTGATTGTCATTTGCCTTCATTAGCCGGTTGTCATTTAAAAAAAAAAATCATTAGTTTTATTAGGCGATTGTCATTTGTTTTTTCTTAAAAGCTGATTGTCATTTATTTGTCTTCATTATAGACGATTGTCATTTGTTTTTTTTAAGTTGATTGTCATTTATTTGCCATTAACCGATTGTCATTTTTTTTTAAAATCTTTTTATTAGTCTCGTTAGGCGATTGTCATTTGCCTTCATTAGCCGGTTGTCATTTTTTTTTTAAATTTTTTCATTAGTTTCGTTAGGCAATTGCCTTTTGTTTTCTTTTTTAAAGTTGATTGTCATTTATTTGTCTTCATTATAGGCGATTGTCATTTGTTTTCTTATTTAAAGTCGATTGTTATTTATTTGCCTTCATTAACCGGTTGTCATTTTTTTAAAATCTTCATTAGTCTCGTTAGGCGATTGTCATTTCTATTTTTTAAAGTGGATTGTCATTTGCCTTCATTAGCCGGTTGTCATTTTTTTAAAAAAATTTTTCATTAGTTTCGTTAGGCGATTGTCTTTTGTTTTTTTTTTAAGTTGATTGTGATTTATTTGTCTTCTTTATGGGCGATTGTCATTTGTTTTTTCTTAAGTTGATTGTCATTTATTTGTCTTCATTAGCCGGTTGTCATTTTTTTTAAATTTTTTCCTTAGTCTCGTTAGGCGATCGTCATTTATTCTTTTTTAAGTAGGTTGTTGTTTATTTGTCTTCATTAGTCGGTTGTCATTTTTTTCAAATTTTTTTCATTAGTCTCGTTAGGCGATTGTCTTTTGTTTTTTTTCTAAAGTTGATTGTGATTTTTTTCAATTTTTTTTCTTAGTCTCGCTAGGCCATTGTAATTTTTTTTTTTCTAAAGTAGCTTGTCATTTATTTGTCTGCATTATCCGGTTGTCGTTTTTTTTTAAAATCTTTTCATTAGTCTCGCCAGGCGATTATCTTTTGTTTTTCTCTTTCTCTCTTGATGATTGACGATTATTTTACATTTTACAATTTTATGGACCTACAAGTTCTTCATAAGGCGTCCATGAACAGTTGGGTGTCAAAAAAAAAAAAAAACGAAACAGAATGAACGTCTCAGATTAGTATGAAGAGTATTTGAAAATAAAAACAAAGAAAAAGAAACTAGAAATTTTTTAAATTGTTTTCGTGTTGTAGTGATTTATTTGTTTACCTGTGAAAGGAGGTGTTCAAAGTGGGGGGCCCTAGTTATCCTTACTTTATAGAATTTCTACGAAATAATTTAATTCCGGCGATTCGCATGCATTTGTCAATGATTTCGTAAATATTTTAGTTAATTTTCGTAAATATTTTCGTATTTCAGCCGATCAGATCAATTCCGTTTAAAGGTCAAGTTAACGTCCAACTATAGAACACTTTTATAATTGCCGACGTATTGTCGTTTTGGGTATAATTTTGGATTAATAACTGTTTTTCGAAGACAAAAGTAGATAGACTCCATGACGAAACAATCGTCAGTCACCCTGTATATACCACTAATTTATGTATAGTGGGTAGTTTTTTGATTAATATGTTTTAATTTCAAAGCAATTCACTTTTAATTATACGTATATAAAAAGTTGCAGGCAATTTGGCACCCCTTTGATTGGAGCGTTTTTATTTTCTTACAAAAATTGTACATTTTTGTATAAAATTTGATCGCGCCTCTCACCTTTAAATTACGCAAATCATTTCCATGAAATTAAATTAAAAATATGACTTATATTTACATAGCGTTCTGAAGTATATATTACATGCATACGAAGAATCTGCGTTAGATAAGTATTTCTTGAAAGTATTTTTTCAGATTGAGATTTTGACGGTAAACTCCGCGAAAATCTTTCCATGAAATAAAATGAACAATAAGAATCTCGATTCATATTTATTATTACATAACTTGTTCTCATAAGTTTTTTTTAGTGAAACAAAGAGGCGACGCGACAGTACGATGTTGTACTGGGTGATCATAAATTGAAGGTATGTAATTAGATTTGCTACGCATTTAAAAAACGTTAGTAAAATTACTTGGAATACGAAAAAGACTAGGGTGTTTCCGAGAAACCACGTCGTCAACGTCAGATCGATGAAATAACCATTTATAATTTATAAGCTTGCCTCATCATTAGGTCAAAGTAGCAGTCGTTGTCGATCGAAGCGCTAATGGCGCTGTAGTAATTCAGAAACTCTTCTTTGGTCACCTGAAAGAAGAAGAAGGAGAAAAAACGCCATCGTCATTTTGTGTTAATTAGGAGTAATTATTACTTTTCCATCTGCGGTGGCGTCTTGCTCGAAATTCGCAAGGAATTTCTTCAAGATGCTCTCCTCAGTGTCTTCCCCCGAAATGTACCTTGGATGCGCCTTCACGTTGTAGACGTTCTTCAAGTCATCGATCGTTATCACGCCGTCCTCGGTTTTGTCCATCTTCTTGAAAGCTTCGTCGATGACTTTGATGCGTGATTCATTCATCGGTGGCTGAAATTGTTCGTTAAAAAAAATACAAAGAAGAAAGACAAAAAAGAAAAGTCATTCGTTTAAAAAAAAATTAATTAGTCTAAACAGTAATTCATCCAACGTTTGGTGGAGGTGCATTACATTATAAAATATGTAATCGAGCCACTCCTTGGATGCTTCATGTCGTTTATCTTCAGTAAACACGCACACCCTGTTTGTGACGCCCCAATTATCGCGAAAAATAAGCATTACATAACGAAACGTAATTCCATGAATTATTCATCTGTGTAACTGTAGCCTTTTGTTTGCCTACGATAAATTAAGTAAACGTACGTTGTGAGATATCAAAAATAATCAAGGTTGATGTTTCTGGCGAAAAATATAAATCCTATACATACACCTGTAGATTATTTCATTAATCGTTACCAAAATTTGATTCACGTAAAAATTTTTGATTCTTACAATTTTTAATAATTTCTGTTTTCCTTTAACTATCCAACGATCCAATAAAATCGTTTTACTCCTACACGGACCGATGACTGAATAGATCTGTTTGAAGACGCACGATTTTAAGAGCCTATCAACGACTTTTCTCAATGCACGGACCGAAGTCGAAAACAATTCGATTTATTACTAGGCCAATGAGAGTTCAGTATTGTAATTAGTCGAGCCGTGGTTCTGCATAAAAACAGGAAGGTCCATAAAGTCATGGCCGCGGAGTTTTTCTCAAAACATCAACGTCCGACAAGGGAATGATACACACCGGAGAAAAAAAAATGGCAATCGTTATTTGAGAAACAACTGAGGTTAAGAAAACTACAAAAACGATTCATAATGAAAAAACAAATGACAATAGCATATGAAGATGGGAAATAAATAAAGAACGGGATGTAACGTGAAAAAGAATATCGACTGAGTTTTCACTAATTAGGAAACAATTGCCAATCACTAGAAAAAAAAAAAATAGAGAACAATGCGAAAGAAAAAAAAAACAAGAAAATTGATGAGCTGCTTAGAAACAATTGACTTTTGACGTTAAGAAAAATCAAATAATAATTCACAATAAAGAAAAACAATTGACATTCGACCACGAATATAATAGAAAACAATACGAAAGAAAATTGACGAATTGTGATAATAACAACTGACATTAAGAAAAACAAAAGAATGATATTCACTGGAGAAAAACAAATGGTAATCGTTTTTCGAGAAACAACTGACGTTAAGAAAACCATAAGGACGATTCATAATGAAAAAAAAAACAACAAAAACAAATGAAAATCGCATGTGCAGATAGGAAATAAATAAAGAACGAGAAATCTGGATGTAACGTGAAAGAGAGACAGGAGAAAATCGACTGAGTTTTCACTAATTAGGAAACAATTGACAGTCGATCACGAAAACAATAGAGAACAATGTGAGAGAAATAAAAACAAAAGAAAATTCATGGACAATTGACATTCGACCAAGAAAACGATATGAAAGAAAAACAAAAGAAAATTGACGAACCGCGATCATTGAGAAAAACAAAAGAACGATACGCATTGGAGAAAAACAAGTGTCAATCGTTCTGCAGAAACAAATGACAGAGATATGGAAAAAATGAAGAACGAAAAATCGGGACGCAAGGTGGAAGGGAGACGGAAGAAAATAGATCGAGTTTCTACTAATTATAAACAATTGACAATCGATCATGAAAAAATAGAGACCAGTGCGAAAAAAAAAACACAAAAGAAAATTGATGGACATTGACATTCGACTACGAAAACAATATGAAAGAGAAACAAAAGAAAATTGACGAACCGTGATCATTGAGAAAACAAAAGAACGATACGCATTGGAGAAAAACAAGTGACAATCGTTCTGGAGAAACAACTGACAGAGATATGAAAAAAAATGAAGAATGAAAAATCGGGACGTAAGGTGGAAGGGAGACGGAAGAATATCGATCGAGTTTACAGTGAATAGAAATAATTGACAGTCGACTACCAAAAAAAAAAAAATAGAAAACAGCCTGAAAGACAAACAAAAGAAAATCGACGAACCGTGATTATTGATTATTGAGAATAACAAGCGCCACTCATCCATGAAGACAAGGAAAACGTGAAAAAATAGAGAACAATGCGAAAAAAAACAAAAGAAAATTGATGGACAATTGACGTCGACCACGAAAACAATATGAAAGAAAAACAAAAAAAAATTGACGAACCGTGATCATTGAGAAAAACAAAAGAATGATACGCACTGGAGAAAAACAAATGGCAATCGTTCTGGAGAAATAAATGACAGAAAAATGGAAAAAATGAAGAACGAAAAATCGTGACGTGAAAGAGAGACAGAAGAAATCGACTGTGTCTCCACTAATTAGAAACAATTGACAATCGATCATGAAAAAATAGCGAACAATGTAAAAAAAAACAAAAGAAAATTAATGAGCTGCTCACAGTGATTAGAAACATATAAATGACGTTAATAAAAATTAAATAATAATTTCAATTAAGAAAAACAAGTGCCACTCGTTCGTGAAGACAACGAAAAGAGTAACGCGAAAGAGAGACAAATCGATCAAGGAAAATAGAGAACAAATGAAAGAAAACAAAAGGTTCATGAAGTTTTTTGTTTTCTTCTTGTCGCTCGCCTTCTGTTTTCTTTCAATCTCTTATTTTGTGTTCATTGACTGTCATTTGTTTTTCAACCGTTAATTTTCATTGGTCGTCGTCGTGTGCATGAGTTATGTTTATCATTTTTCATCTTCGAGTATTTCTTGCGACTGGTTTTTGTTAATCGATCGTCATTTGTTTTCATCCGTTTTTTTTTTTGAAAAGAAGAAAATCGATTGAGTTCACAGTGAATAGAAACAATTGACAGTCGACCACAAAAAAAAATAGAAAATAGTGTGAAAGAAAAACAAAAGACGAACCGTGATCATTGAGAAAAACAAAAGAATACGCGTTGGAGAAAAACAAATGACAATCGTTCTAGAGAAACAAATGACATTGATAGGGAAAAAAAGAACGAAAAATCGGGATGTGTCGTGAAAGAGAGACAGAAGAAATCGACTGGAATCTCCACTAATCAGAAACAATTGACAATCGATCACGAAAAAATAGAGAACAATGTGAAAAAAAAAAACAAAAGAAAATTGATTAGAAACAAATAAATGATGTTAATAAAAATTAAATAATAATTGACAATTGAAAAAAACAAGTGCCACTCGTTCGTGAAGACAAGGAAAACGTAACGAGAAAGAGAAACAAATCGATCAAGAAAAATAGAGAACAGATGCGTGACGTTTGCGTTTTGTTCTTGTCGCTCGGCTTCTGTTTTCTTTCAATCTCTTATTTTGTGTTCATCGACTGTCATTTGTTTCTCAACTGTCAATTTTCATTGGTCCTCGTTGTACGTACGAGTTAAGCGATGTTTCTTATGTTCCTTCCTCGAGTATTTCATGCAACTTGTTTTTGTTAATCGATCGTCATTTGTTTCCCTCCTCGTTTTTTTTTTGTCTTTTTACGTTGTTTTTTCTGTATTTCCATTTTGTAGTTTATTTTTTTTATTCGACTGTTTTTGACTCACCCTGATCACCACCAAGAACTCCTCCATGTTGATGCCGCCGCTCCCGTCTGCGTCGAAGTTCGAAAACAGCGTTTTTGCCTCTTCGTCGCTGATCACCATCCCTATCTCCCGAAGGCCCCCCAGGAACTCCTCGAAGCTCAGCTGCCTGTTGCCGTCGTCGTCGAGTTGCCTGAACATCCTTCCCAAGCCCAGGATTCCGCAAGCACCCCTGGAAAGGCACAGGAGCCTCAGGCGTTGCACGGGATCCCCCGTCGAGCCGATGGCCTGGAGCTCGCGGCGGCTCTTGTTCGCCATCTCGAATTCTTGCCGGGATGTTGCACTTTGGGGCCTCATTTTGTTTCTGTGCTAGTGGAACAATTGAACAGAATTTTTATATATTTTTAAATATTTAATTAATAATTAATTTTTTTTTAATATAAGGTAAAAGATAATTTAATTTAATTTGATATAAATAAACATTCGACTGTTTTTAATTTTGCTGGAACACTCACCTTATGCAAATTAATAATTTCACTGTCGTTGCTGGGGGCACTTTCACGCAACTGAAACGCACAATAAAATAAGGGTGTGAATTCCCAGCTGTATATTATTGATAAAGCTCTCACCGCGATATTTAATTAATTATTATACGGGTATAGGCTTGCAATTTTTTTTTACCGTAATAAATTGTGGCCCTCGGCAACAAGAATTAAAAATTTAATTTCGAAATTGGGCGTCGCTTTTTCTCGCATGCAAAATTACTTAATTAATTCGGCGGCCGGAAATAATTTATGCTGCTTTACTTCCGCTCGCGTAATAAAAACTGCGGCGGCGTTGTCTCCGCACATTCGATATATGTATGCAGTTGCCCTGACAATTAACAAGCATGACAATGACAACATTCATCGACAATGGGGCAGGGAATCTTTAAATTACCGGGGACATGTCGGTAGTACAATTGCGTAGCGTTGAACCCGAATTTAGAACGGACGTGAACGCCCCAAAATCGTCTACGAAAACAAACGCATGCGTTAGTTTTTTGTTTATTCTATAATGCAATAAAGAATTCTTTAGTTTCATAATTTTTACTTGACTGGGATCTTCGATTTTGTAGAAAATTAGGAGTAATTTATTCGTCGACCCCCGTATGTTAAATATGAAAAAGTGCGTTTTTAAAGTGAAAGTAAAAATAGAAGCTACTACAATGACCTTGATGAAACAAAAATATCTATATAATTTAAACGTCAAAAATCCTAGGATTAATTAAAAAAAAAATTAAGTGCAATTTTTTATATACAGGTCGAATCATAAAGTTGTCCTTTCTTTCAATCTCAAAACATGTGTCCCGTTGATTTATAAATCCAGTTTTACTTTAGTTCATTTATAATGTTTTTGTTTAATTGATCTCGTTATGCGATTGTCTTTTTTTTGTGAATTGTCAATTGTCGTTTGTTTTTCTTCATTGGTCGATTGTCATTTGTTTTTCTTCATTGGTCGATTGTCATTTGTTTTTCTTCATTGGTCGATTGTCATTTGTCTTTTTTGTTAATTGTTAATTGTCGTTTGTTTTTCTTCATTGGTCGATTGTCATTTGTTTTTCTTCATTAATCGATTGTCATTTGTTTTTTTTTTGTGAATTGTTAATTGTCGTTTATTTTTCTTCATTGGTCAATTGTCATTTGTTTTTCTTCATTGGTCGATTGCCATTTGTTTTTCTTTATACGTTGATGGTCATTAGTTTTCCTTAATTTGTCGTTATTTAATTATTTTTTCGTTAATCTCGTTAGGGGATTGACGTTTCTTTTTATTAGTTGATTGTCATATGCTTTTTTTTTGTTGTTATTTATTTTTTATTAGTCTCGTTAGGCGGTCGATGTTTTTTTTTTGTTATTAGTGTATCGTCAATTGTTTATTTTTTTAAGTTGATTGTCTTTTATTTTTTTTTCATTGATCGATTTGTCGGTTGCCTTTTTCTCATTTATATTTTCATTGGCGCATCTTTTTCATTTATTCGTTTGTTTGTTGTTTATATACACTTCTTATTGTTAGTCGACTATCTTTTGTTTTTTTTTTGTGAATGCCTATTTTCGAACGCCTAACGAGACTAATAAAAAAGAAAAACAATAATAAATAAAACAATAAAACAATAAAAAAGAAAGACAAATGACAATCAACCATTTAAAAAAAAATGAGTGACAATCAGCACAACAAAAAAAAGAAAAGAAAGTCGACTTATAATAAGAAACGTCGATCACCTAACGAGAATAATGAAAAAGTAAAGAAATAAATAAAGACCTGTTAGGGAAAACACATGACAATAAACTCACCAAAAAAAAAAAAAAAACAAATGACAATAACTCACCAAAAATAAATAAATGATAATTCACAAAAAAAAAAAAACAAAAGACAGTTGACCAATAAAAGAAAGACGTCATCGCTTAACGATAATAACAAAAAAAATAAACAAATAAGCAAATATATAACGATCAATTAAAAAAAAAAAAAGCAAATGATAATCAACTCGCAAAAAGAAAACAAAAGACAAACGACTGACAATAAGAAGCGTCATTCGCTTAACTGAAAAAAATAAAAATAAATAGCAATCAATTAAAAAAAATAAATGACAATCAACTCACAAAAAATAATAGAAAGAAGCGTCAATCGCCTAATGAGACGAATGAAAAAAATTAACAATAAACCACAAAAAACAAAACAAAGACACTCGACTAATAAAAAAAGACGTCAATTGTCTAGCGATACTAATAAAAGAATAAACAAATGTGTAAATAAATAACAACCAATTAAAAAAAAAAAAAAAACAAATGACAATCAACTGACAAAAAGAAAACAAAAGACAGTCAACTGGCAATAAGAACCGTCAATCGTCTAATTGACAAAATAAAAATAATTATCGACCAATTAAAAAAAAAAAAAAAACAAATGACAACTCACGAAAAGAAAACAAAAGACAGTCGACTGACAATAAGAAGAGCCAATCGCCTAACAATACTCATGAAATAAATAATTAATAAAGAAAACCGTTTAAGAAAAACAAATGACAGTCAACTCACAAAAGAAAAACAAAAGACAGTCGACCAATAATAAGAAGAAGCTTCAATCGCCTAACGAGACTAAAGAAAAAACAAAATAAATAAATAACGATCAATTAAAAGAAAAAAAAAACAAATTACAACTCACAAAAAGAAAACAAAAGACAGTCGACTGACAATAAGAAGCGTCAATCGCCTAACGAGACTCATGAAATAAATAATTAATTAAGAAAACAAATGACAATCAACTCGCAAAAAGAAAACAAAAGACAAACGACTGACAATAAGAAGCGTCATTCGCTTAATGGAAGAAAATAAGAATAAAGAGCGACCAATTAAGAGAAACAAAAGACATTCGACTAATAAACTAATGAAAAACTAAATAAATAAAAAAATTGAAAAAAATAACAAATGACAATGAACTCACAAATAGTCAATTAACAATGTTAAAGTGTACATCGCCTAACTGAAAAAAAAAAAAAAATAATAATCAATTAAGAAAAAGTAGAAAAACAAATGACGACGCACAAAAAGAAAACAAAAGACAGTCGACTGACAATAAGAAGCGTCAACCGCCTAACATACTCGTGAAATAAATAATTAATTAAGAAAACAAATCATAATCAACTCGCAAAGAGACAAACAACTGATAATAGGAACCGTCATTTGCTTAACGGAAGAAAATTAAAATAAATGCGACTGATTAAGAAAAACAAATGAGAGTCTTCTCACAAAAGAAAAACAAGACAGTCGACAAATAATAAAAAGAAGCTTCAATCGCCTAACGAGAATCATAGAAAAAATAATTAATAATGCAGATGCACGTTAAACCTAACGTGTACTGGGCCCAGGTCGGTCTTTGACACCCTGATGTAGTTGCACCCCGCAGGTTTAATAAATTAATAGTTTTATAAAAATTACGAATAATAAGAAAGTTACCGTTGATTAAAGTTAATTAAGAAAAAGAGTTCTTTTGTTTTAGCAGATTTAATGATTTTTACTTTAATTCTCTTGTCGCTCGCATTTTTTTTTTTATTAATGTTGCCATCTCGTGCAATTGTTTATTCTTTTTTTACAGATTTTCTTTTCGGTCGTGAAGTTATCGAATTATTATTAATTTTTCCAACCTTCTAATAAAGCGCGAGCACAATGAACCGTACGCTACGAGTTCGACAAGGTTATTAATCTATTTATTTATAACTGTGACGTTCACTATTCAATAGTCGGTTTAATAACACGTGTAATTGGCTTCGCCGATTATCGATCCCCTTTTCAACCGCCCTGTCATTTTTATTTCACGCGAATGATAGGGCGTGCAACGTATCTTGAAATCTATACGAAATTTGCTGAAAGTTGTAACTTGTAACTTTTCAGATAAAATCATACCCTTTTGAAGGGCTGGAGAAAAACGCAATGCTTCAGTAACAAATTAAAAAAAAAAAAAAAAAACGAATTTAATGTAATTTGATTTAATCAAATCCGATAGACAAACTTTTCGATTCGATCTTGTATATAGAAAATAGCAATTGAAATTAATCGACCCAGAATTTTCCAGATCTAAATGATTCATATTTTTGGTGGGTCCACTAAGGTCGTTGCATCCGCTGAAATCGCATTTTGTAATATTTAATGTACAGGGGTTGTCGAATAAGTTATTTTTGGAAGAGCTTGTTATACAAAGTAAATTATGAACATCGAAGATCCCTATCATTTCAAAATGATTAAATTCAATTAGTTTTTGTTGTTATTGAAAAAAAAAAATAACTGATTTCAAATCACGCTATCCTCACCTCAAAAAAGAGGAAAACACGATGTTTCAGGAAGATTATAGAAATAATTGTAATTATATTAAATGAAGCTTTATATTCTGGTGCCCCAAATCCAGCAGCTTATGAATTAATAAGCAAACTTTTTGATTCGACCCTGTTTAAAAATGCCTGGAATTGACCGCGTTTAAGTTAGCCACCTTTTTTGTTCTTCAAGGTTATTGAACGGTTACTTTCAAATAGCCTTTTAAAATACATATTTAAGATACGGGGGTTGGCGAATAAGTTCCACTGCAACCGCCCTCACAAAATAAATTATGAAACACTTATTTTTATGAAATAGTTAAAAAAAAAATTGAACTAAAATCACGCAGGCTTCCAAATATATTTCAGGAGAAAAAATAAAAATCAACGAACTTAAATTTTTTTTTTTGTTAAATCTGAATTTAATTGAAAACATAGAAAACTGCAGCTAATCTAACCGCTTTGTTTGGAGACTAAAAGGAAACGCTTACTTTTTGATTTGACCTTGTATATACTAGATGGTATTTAAAAGAAGAAGAGTTTTCCACTTTTTTTTGTTTCGCCAAGGTGACAACCGACCGATGAAAAAAATTAGTCGACCAAAAATTAAGAAAAAACGAAAAACAAGAGACAATCGACCAATTAAGAAAAACAAATGACATTCAACTCTAAAAGAAAAACAAATGACAGTCGACTGATAAAAAGAAGCGTCAATCGCCTAACGAGACTAAAAAAAAGAAAGAAATAAGAAATTAAGAAAAATTAATGATAATCAACTTATTAAAAGGAAAAACAAATCACAATCAACGCACAAAAAAAAGAAAAAAAACAAAAGACAATCGACCAATTAAGAAAAATAAAAGACATTCAACTCGCAAAGAAAAACAAAAGACAGTCGACTGATAAAAAGAAGCGTCAATCGCCTGATGAAACTAATGGAAAAAAAAACGATTAATTAAGAAAAACAAATGACAATCAACTCAATAAAAAAGACAGTCGATTAAAAAAAAAAAAGCGTCAACCACCTAAAGAATAAATAAATAAATAACGACCAATTAAGAGAAACAAATGACAATTGTTTCACAAGAAAAAAAAAGATATCGACTAATAAAAACGAAAAACAAGAGACAATCGACCAATTAAGAAAAACAAATGACATTCAACTCTAAAAGAAAAACAAATGACATTCGATTCTAAGAGAAAAACAAAAGACAGTCGACTGATAAAAAGAAGCGTCAATCGCCTAACGAGACTAAAAAAAAAGAAAGAAATTAAGAAAAATTAATGATAATCAACTTATTAAAAAGAAAAACAAATCACAATCAACGCACAAAAAAAAAAATAAAAGACAATCGACCAATTAAGAAAAACAAAAGACATTCAACACGCAAAGAAAAACAAAAGACAATCGACTGATAAAAAGAAGCGTCAATCGCCTAATGAAACTAATGGGAAAAAAACGATTAATTAAGAAAAACAAATGACAATCGACTCAATAAAAAAGACAGTCGATTAAAAAAAAAAGCGTCAACCACCTAAAGAATAAATAAATAACGACCAATTAAGAGAAACAAATGACAATTGTTTCACAAGAAAACAAAAGATATCGACTAATAAAAACGAAAAACAAGAGACAATCGATCAATTAAGAAAAACAAATGACATTCAACTCTAAAAGAAAAACAAATGACATTCGACTCTAAGAGAAAAACAAAAGACAGTCGACTGATAAAAAGAAGCGTCAATCGCCTAACGAGACTAAAAAAAAAGAAAGAAACAAGAAATTAAGAAAAATTAATGATAATCAACTTATTAAAAAGAAAAACAAATCACAATCAACGCACAAAAAAAAAACAAAAGACAATCGACCAATTAAGAAAAACAAAAGACATTCAACTCACAAGGAAAAACAAAAGACAGTCCACTGATAAAAAGAAGCGTCAATCGCCTAATGAAACTAATGAAAAAAACGATTAATTAAGAAAAACAAATGACAATCAACTCAATAAAAAAGACAGTCGATTAAAAAAAAAAAGCGTCAACCACCTAAAGAATAAATAAATAACGACCAATTAAGAGAAACAAATGACAGTAGTTTCACAAGAAAAAAAAAACAAAAGATATCGACTAATAAAAAGAAATGTCAATCGCATAAAAAATAATAAATAAATAATAATCAATTAAGAAAAATTAATAATAATAATAATTATTATTATTACTATTATTATTTCTGATTTGGTTGATGGGTTGCCTGCTTTGAAATCTTCAGGGATCACGATTTAAAACGTTCACCCTGTATACAAGTCAGTTCAAATATTTTTAATCTTAAAATGAAAACAAAAAAAAATTCAACTCACCTTTCCAATCTCTTCTAATATTATTTTGTACAAAGCTCTTCATTTATTTACCTTTTTTTGAAATTATGAACCTGGAAAGCGCCTATTATGTAATAAACGGTTTTGATCAAACGCGCAATCTATGTAAGCTTTGGGGAACTATCGTTGCAAAATCCAAAAGCTAGGAAGAGAACAAAACAAAACAAAAAAAGGAAAGAGGGGAAAGACTTGTAATGGAAAAAGTGGTTTGATGGAAAGCACAAGAGCAATTTCTCTCTCGCAATTTTTATTAAGATGCAGTGTTCGATATAACATTAAAAATACTTAAAAATATTCACTGTTCAGTCGCAAATGATCCTTAACAATATTACGTCTTAAATCCCTTGAATATCATATAAAGGATGGAATTAGAATCCAACGAAAATCACAGAAAATAAAAACGAACAGAAATAATACTAATTAAAATACTTTTCGCTTCCTCCTCTCCTCGATCGAATTTATGTGGGGGGGGGGAGAATGAATCAAATTCATGAAGGTGGGTGGTGAAAATGTCAAACAGCAGCAGCGGCTCTTTGGTAATGAATGACCTACCGAGATTCAAGCTACTTTCAGTTTTTGATTTTAATAAATAGGAATTTTTTTGGTGATGGTCTTCCTGCACATGTGGCAGGTCTTGAGGGTGTCCGCACACTTCGAGCAGGTGCCGTGCCCACAGAGGAAGACCACATTCCGCTTTCGTTCCATGCAAATACTGCAGGCATGGCTCTCTTCGATCTCAGCAATTTTACATTCGAGGTATCGCATACGCTCAGCACTCGGCTGTCTGCTCTTCGCAGGGATTACCCTGCCGTCCTTTGTAATGCGTTTTTGGACGATGGCCCCACATTGCAGGCACTTTTTCATCCGCGAGGAGCAATCCTCGCAAGCAGGTTTGTGACTGCAGGGTTCCAACCGGACGTTCTCCTCCGATAGTTCAGAGCAGACTTGACACTCGACCGGCTTGCTGCTGACGATTTCGTTCTGGTAGTGATGGTTCTTGTGGTTGGGCGAGTTTTCTTGCGACGAGTTTCCCACGTCGCTTTTTTGCTCGCGACGACTGCGCCGACCTTGGCTTTTCTGGTCATCGCAGTTCCTCTCCGCTGTCAAATTAAATCCCTGACTGACGTTTAGGCTCAACGCTTCCAAACCTACACTATTCTCATTGCTGAGGTGAGCTTGATTATTGTCTGTGGTTGGCTTGAAGCTCTTCAGCAATTCCTGCAGGCTGGATTCTTGCAGGAGACTCAACGCGCTCTGACCTTTCGCATTCAAACCATCCAGGTCTACGCCGCTCTGTATCAGGAAACAAGAAATCGCAACCGCAATTTTATGTTCAACTCCGTCGTTCAAATTTTGGTAAATCGCATGAATCTCCGGGCTGTCATCCTCTCGTAATTCCCCTGAAAACTGAGATCGCTTGATCAGAGCGAGGTGCAAGGCGGTGTCTCCGTCTTCATCTTTAGCATTGATGTTTGCTTTCAGTTTGATTAATAATTCGATGACGCCGCAGTGGCCTGAAATTTCGTTAAATGCAACAACCAATGCAAGAATGGAGTGGGGGCTTACCTTGGCTGACTGCGAGAAGCAACGCCGATTGATTTCTGTTATTCCTGAGATCGATGTCGGCTTGCCCGATCCTAACCAGGGTGTCCACGACTTCCCTGTGCCCATTCAGCGAGGCCAAGTGCAAAGCCGAAAACCCATCGTCCTTCTTCACATCGACTAGCTGTCGTGCTTTCGAAAGCAACTTCTTCGTTGCTAGGTTCTTGCCCTTCAAGGCTGCGTGGTGGAGCACGTTGAAGCCTCGCTTGTTTCGTAGGGTGAAATCAGTTCCTGCGAAAACACACAAGTAAGTCGAGGGGGGGTTGCATTTAATTGTATTTTGGTACCCGATGCGGAGCAGAGGAGGTCGATGACTTGGTAACTGTCCTTGCCGATTGCATCATGCAAGGCGGTGTCTCCGTACAGATCTCTGCAGTTGGGGTCTGCACCTGCCGAGAGGAGGATCTGCACGGATCTCGATGGGTGTTTATGGGCGGCAATGTGGAGGGCGGTGCAGCCACTTCGGTTCTCCGTGTTTAAAGCAGCACCTGCCTCGATGAGTAATTCCAAAACCTAAAGCAATCATGAGTTTACTATTAATTAGAATTTATGTATTCAAATACAGGGTGATTGTTGCTGTAAAAGTCAAAAAGTAGATTGTGCAACATTAAGACCTAAGTGGAACTAAAGAAAATGTGGTGCCATCCGAATTTCACAGCAAAAGTTGATGATAAAAAATTTTAAAAAATCAGTCGGTGTTTGCTTTTATATACAGGGTGGCACATCACTGAGGTAAACTTCGAGAAACTTCATTGTTAATGAAATGCACAAAAAAAAATTAATAAAAGTTGCTGGGCAAAATATAACCAGTACCAGAAAAGAACGGTTAAATTTTCTTTAATTAGACATCCTGTATAGTTTTTACATTTTCGAATTTTGCGCGTAAAATAAGGTATACCACGAAAAAAAGAAATTTTACATTGGGAACAGCATAAGTCATTAAATAAATTAAAAAAAAAGTGGACATCTGTTTAATTTTTTGTGAACTACTAACTTGAATACGTTCCAACAGATGGCGGTCTTTAATATCCATTTCTAGGTTATATTGTTGCACTACTTAATATAAAAACGGGGAAAAGGCAAAGAATCACACTTGCCTTTAACAAACTTAAAAGAATGGGCCATCTAAGTACTTTTTGAAGAGCCACTAACTTGAATTCATTCCAAAAGATGGCGCCATTTAATATTTATTTGTAGGTTGCAGTATTTTTATGTAATAAACGCGAACAAAGAAGAAAGAAAAGTACATACTTTGATCACGCTTGTAATAATTCTTTTAAAAAAATCTGCACCTAGGTAGTTTTTGGGGCACTACTAGTTTGAATTTCTACCAAAAGGTGGCGCGCTTTAACATTCATTTGTAGGTTATATTGCTGCAGTATTTATTCTGTAATAATCGGGAATTGCCAAAAAGAAAAGTACACGCTTGCCTTTAACTAACTGTTTTTAAGAAGTTGGCCACCCGGTTAATTTCTGGGCACCTGCTAACTTGAATTCGTTTCAACAGAGGGCGACATTTAATACTTATTTCTCGGTTATATTGTTCCAGTAACTATAACAGAATAAACGGAAACAAAGAAAAAATTACAAAACTCTTTTTGTTACAGTAGGTAATTTTTGGAAAACCATTAATTTAAATTCGTTCCAACAGATGGCGCCATTTGATATCTATTTCTAGGTTATGTCGTCGCAGTATTTGTCATGTAAAGAACAAAAATAACGAAAAATTCTTCGGTGATTTTTAATTTCTGTCATTAACAAACTCAAACAATGCGCTTTTAATCACAAATTTTCTTTTATTTTTATTTTTTTGCCGTTTGAAGTTTTCTTATTGCAAGGATGTTGTTAATTTCTTTTTCACTTTTCTTTTGTTTTTTTTTTGCTTGCTAGACGATGTTTCATTTTACGCGTTTTTATCTTCTTCGTGGACGACTGTCATTTGTTTTTCTTCTTTCGATTTCACAGACCATTGTCAATCAATTTTCTTTTGTTTTTAATCAACTTCCGTTTCATTTGAGCGATCGTCAGCTGTTTCTTTTCATTACAATTTTTTTTTAATGACAGGTCGATTTTCTTTTGTTTTTCTTCAAGATTGCTTCCAGATTTTTCGTTCTGTATAAAATTTCTTTGCAGACAATTACATTTTTTAATGACAGGCCGATTTTCTTTTGTTTTTCTTCAAGATTGCTTCCAGATTTTTCGTTCTGTATAACATTTCTTCGCAGATAATCGTATTTTTTAATGATAGGTCGATTTTCTTTTGTTTTCCTTCAAGGTTGCTTCCAGATTTTTCGTTCTGTATAACGTTTCTTCGCATAAAATTGCATTTTTTAATGACAGTCCGATTTTCTTTTGTTTTTCTTTAAGGTTGATTCCAGATTTTTCGTTCTACACAACATTTCTTCAAAGACAATTGCGTTTCTTTAATGACAGGTCGATTTTCTTTTGTTTTTCTTCAAGATTGCTTCCAGATTTTTCGTTCTGTATAACATTTCTTCGCAGATAATCGTATTTTTTAATGATAGGTCGATTTTCTTTTGTTTTTCTTCAAGGTTGCTTCCAGATTTTTCGTTCTACACAACATTTCTTCAAAGACAATTGCGTTTTTTTAATGACAGGTCGTTTTTCTTTTGTTTTTCTTCAAGTTTGCTTCCAGATTTTTCGATCTGTATAACACTTCTTCGCAGACAATCGTAATTTTTAATGATAGATCGATTTTTTTTGTTTTCCTTCAAGGTTGCTTCCAGATTTTTCGTTCTGTATAACTTTTCTTCGCAGAAAATTGCATTTTTTAATGACAGGCCGATTTTCTTTTGTTTTTCTTCAAGGTTGCTTTCAGATTTTTCGTTCTACATAACATTTCTTCAAAGACAATTGCGTTTTTTTAATGACAGGTCGTTTTTCTTCAAGGTTGCTTCCAGATTTTTCGTTCTGTATAACTTTTCTTCGAAGACAATTGTATTTTTTGTTTTCAGTGTTCTTTCTTCTTCTGTTAACTGTTAATTTTTCCTCAAAGACGACCGTCAATTTTAAAATTTCAATTTTCGCCAAAATAGGCCGCTTTGTGTGACATGGTTTATTAGGCAGCAACGTGGCTGTCATTTCTCATACAATTTTAGGTATTTTAAGAATCGGCCGCGAGATGTCACGACTTAAAACAGTTGCTTGAAAAAAAAACTAGTTTTGGTCACACTTGCTTCCGACAGTTTAAAAAACATGAACAATCTATGTAATTTTTGGGAATTATTAATTCGAACTATTCCAACAGATGGCGCTATAAATATTATATGGCGCCATTTGTTGGAACGAATTCAAGTTAGTAGTCTCACAAAAACTACCTAGATGGCTTTTTTAAGATTAAAAGCAAGTGTGATCAAAGCGCTTTTATTATTTTTTTTGTTTATTACATAGGAGTAATAATTACTGGTATAACGGTGTAACCTAGAAGTAAGTGCAGAAAAAGTATTAAATAGCGCCATCTGTTGGAAAAGTTCGAGTTAGCAGTTCCAAAAAAATTACATATATTGTCCACTTTCTGACACTTTGTTGGAAGCAAGTGTGACCAAAACTAGTTTCTTTCTCAAATAACAGTTTAAGTCGTGACATCTCGCGGTCGATTATTGACCTAAAATTGTATGAGAAATGGCAACCACTTTGCTGCCCAGTAAGTCTATTTTAGCGAAAATTGTCGTCTTTGAAGAAAAATTAAAAAGATTAACAGAAGAAGAAAACTGAAAACAAAAAATACAATTGTCTGCGAAGAAATGTTACACAGAACGAAAAGTCTGAAGGCAATCTTGAAGAAAAACAAAAGAAAATCGACCTATCATTGTAAAGAAAAGAGAATTCTAATGAAGAGAAACAGCTGACGATCGCTCCGATGAAACCGAAGTTAACGTTGATTAAAAACAAAAGAAGACTGATTAACAACAGTCTGTGAAAGGGTTTTGTTAAGGAGAAGAAATAGAAGGAAGGAAGTAAAACAGACGACATTCATCGTCTAGAAAAAAAGAAACAAAAGAAAAGTGAAAAAGAAATGAACAATATCCTTACAATCAGAAAACTGCGAACGGACAATCGTAAGTTAAGAAAAGTAAATGAGCTTGTTAATAAAAGAAATTAACAACAAATTAAAAAATGGGCAATCTATAGGATTTTTGTGAAACTGCTAACTTGAAATAGTTCCAACAGATGGCGCCACTTAATGTTTACAACTAGGTTAGATTATTGCACTTAGTAAAGAGTCGTGCTCCATTTACGACCCATTTGAATGCGAATCGATTCAAATTAACCTAAAAATCACTGATTGCATTTCGCTTGCAACTATTCGATTGATAATTGCGTTTCCTATCCAGTTTCCTCCTCCCTAGTGAACAAGCTGCAGTGTTGCCAACTTAGGGGATTTCCCCCTAAATTTAGGGGATTTTAAGTGTCAAAGTGTAAATTAAGGGACAACGTTCTTTAGGGGATTTTTCAGGGTTTTTTTTAACACTTACACTTACACTAACACTAACACTAACATCTCGCGTTATTACGTTAAATTAAAATTAAAATAAAATGCAAATACTTTGAATGCAAGTGAAACGAAAACGCTATTATATTTAAAAACTAATTTTTTAGTTACATTAAAGTAAACGAAACCAAAAATGATTTAAAAAAGAAATGGAAATATACACCTGCAGATTTGTAAATAAAAACAAATTTTAGAGGATTATGTCTTTCATTTGGGGGATTTTTAAACCTTCGATGGGGGAAATCGTTGTCAATGGGTTGGCAACACTGACAAGCTGGCTTCTTCAATCAGTAATTCGTTTTTTTTGTGACTTCATACATATTTTGAGGTTATGTTAACTCTGTTCGCTTTAAAATCAGTTCAATACAAAATAAAATCGATCTGACGACTTATATTACGTAATAAACGGGAATAACGAAATTATTAAACAGTATTTTGATTACACTTGATTTCATTGCTAAGAAAAAGGGCCATCTAGGTAATTATTCGGGAACTATCGACTTGAATTCGTTTCAACAGATGGCGACACTTAGTTTTTATTTCTACATAGATCATATGGTTGCAATTCTTTTCAATGTTTAATTATCTTCAGTAGAAACAAAAAAGATTCTTGGGGAGGTGAGAACCAACAGTTCAGGGACTTACCTCCGGTTGATTACCGAAAGCAGCGTAATGCAAGCAAGTATCCCCATCATTGTCACTGGCGTTCACATCGGCCCCCTTCCGAAGCAACTCCCGCACAACCGACCCATGTCCTTGGTGAGCTGCGACTTGCAAGGGGGTTTTTCCCCCGCTTCGCACGTCCATCATTCCAGGCGACATATCCTCGAGCAGTCTCTTGACAGCATCCAATTGTCCCTGAGCTGCCGCCCGTACCAGCTGATCGGCAGCCCCGTTCGTCTGATTGTTGGCAGGATTAGTTGGATGCCATTGCACTGTAAATACAACAAAAAAAAATAATTCCCATTTGAATTAATACAATAGCAAAAAAGAACTTACTGGAAGGTTCTTGTCTTTGGTTTTGTGTGGCATGCATTGTGTTAGCGAGCTCCGCGGCACTTCCCGGGACGATTCGCACGCACTGGGGGTTTAAAGTCCAAGCGTGACCGTCCAGTTGGACCCTGAGGTCCCCATCCGAGTACACCTTGACGATCTTACCCAACTTCCCTAAGGCCTATTGAATGAATAATCAAGTCAAAAGCAAGTTCCTCACAGAATCAACAGACTCACGTTCTTCATTATGTCAATCCATTCTCCGTGGCCCTTCTGCAATTCCTTGACCTTCTCGACATCGCTTATGACGCTTACGATGTCGCCCACAGCGAAACTGTTCACCTTGCACAAAGTGGCGGGGTTGAAGGTCCATCGGTTGTTGCAACCCTCGTATTGAACTCGAATGTCACTTTTGTCCGTCACACGATGCACGGTGCCGATCTTTCCGATGTACTAAAAGGAAAACGTTAAACTCTCTCACTTTTAAGTTTGGTTAAAATTAAAACGCGCCAAAAAATCGAGGTTTGACGGAATAGTGTGGCGCCATCTAGCGATTGAATAGCGAACTCGGACAATACATCCCTAGAGGGGTACTAGCAATTGAGAAAATAAATTTATTTTCGGTGCTCTGCTTACTTCTGCCATGCGTGGATTCCATCCGCCGTGCCCCTGTTGCATCGCTTTCAACTGCTCCACGGTGACGGTGACTTGTACTTTATCCCCAACGCTGAAGGGTGGTGGACCTGATCGTACCGGCCGAACCAAATTTTGCTCGAGGTTTTGACCTAAAAACCCCAACATGCTTTGCTCACACCTTCACACAACCTGCACAGATAAGTTACCTAGCACGGGCAGATGTTCCGGGTAGTAGAAACCCCCACCGGTCGCCTCAACGTATTTTATGTCACAGTTGCCCTTATGCCCTAACCTATAAACGTTCGTAGAACCAGTGAACCAAGTCACATTCGCAACGGAACGGCTGCTCTCGTTGTCCCAGCCACGTATGTCCAAGACACGACCGGTTTTCCCTACAATTTCAATTGGAAAAAAGTTGTTTTGTATATTCAGTGGTACCAACCTTCTCCTCCGTCTTGATTGCCCCATTCCCAGTTGTAGCCCCGAACGACTTTCGCCCCAACGAATATGCCCTTGAGTTCGCACTTGCGATCGTTAACGCGCACTGGAAGGTCCAATCTAAAAAAAAATCATCGAAAATTAATAGAAAGTATCTCTAACCTATGGAAATGGAAATAATTTGAGATTGCTCTAGAGCTATCAATTGAAAACGCTATTACTTTTGTGTTAGAGGGGGGGGGGGTAAGTACTTATATCTACCATAGATGTACAATCAGGTAATAAAAAGGTGTCTCCCTGCTTCTTCCAGTCGATTGTCCTAGTGCTATCACACTTCATGGGGGAGACGTTGTTTTAATACCTGAGTGTATCTACCGACAAATGTGTTACTCACCCTAATGAAGTGGCCGAATCAAATCTTTTGAAGGGGTGGGTGATCTCGTGCTTGTCCCCGTGGTAACACATATAGCACAAATCATAGTCGTAGCATATGGAGCACTTGTATCTCATTCCCGAAATGCCTTGGCTTTTGCAACCGTCGCAAACTATGTTGGGGTGTTTCACGCCTAAAAAAAAATAAATAAAGGGAGTTTTACTTTAACTGGACACCCTGTACGTGATTGACATTTTCTAATTTTGCGGCTAAAATAAGGTAATTGGATGCGCAGCGTGAATCGAAATCGCCATAAACTAAAAAAAAAAAAAACGGACCATCTAGGAAATTTTTGGGGAACTACGAACTTGAGTACATTCCAACAGATGGCGCCACTTAAGAAGATCTATTCCTAGGTTATAAATAATAAACGAAAAAATAAATAAAAGTATTTTAGTCACAATAGCGTTTAACAAACTTTAAAAAATGGGCCACCTAATTAATTTTTGGGGAGCTTCCAACTTGAATATGTTGCAACAGACGGTGCCACTTAGTACTTATTTTTAGGTTATACAGTTGCAAGATTAAAACGTGAATAATAGAATAAACAGCTAACGTGCGATTAGAAATAACTTTTACATTTGGTTGAATTAAAATGCGCAAAAAATTAAATTTGTTGCTTGACGGAATGGTGTGGCGCCACCTGGCGGCAGAAATGCGAACTGTTCCAATACATTTCCAGAGGGGTGCCAGAAATTGTAAATGTACGAAGTGGTTAAGAATAACTGTTTGAGTTGGCGATACAATTAAGAATATTTTTTTATTCGGTAATTCACATTACACTGCAACCGGAAGTATGTTTTGCTGTTTATTTGACGTAACCAAGAGTAACAAGTTTGTAGGTTAAGATTAGAGTTTTAATTGGAAAGTGAGCGAATTTCGCCATCTAACGACATAGCAGCGAATCCGAACTAAGGAATACTCGAGAATACCAAGATTTGTTGAGAGAGGAAAACCTAGAGTTGGCAACACTGGTCGACGTTTGAGATTATAAAGGTGAAAAATCTGATCGCTCTGCATTTTATGGTATGCAAACTTGCGATCAAAAAAGTGACCGATCACATAGAAACTTAGTGACATTTTGATTATATTTACATACTGTGTACCAGCCTTGCAGTTTTGAAGGTTATACTAAATATCATATAAATGTGATACAATATGACAGTGACAGCTTCAATAATTTATTACTTTGTCATTGGATGCAGCACAACTAAGTCATTGAATAAACTTAAAAAAAACTGGGCCATCCAGGTAATTTTTGGGGAACTACGACGAACTTGAGCACATTCCAACAGATGGCGCCATTTAAGAATATTTATTTCTAGGTTATGTTGTTGTAGCATTTATTATAAGTAAATAAAGGGGAATAAAAATAATAGAATTTTAGTCACAGCAGCCTTTAACAAACTTTAAAAAATGAGCCATCTAAGTAATTTTTGGGGAACTTCTAACTTGAATATGTTCCAACAGATGGCGCCACTTAATACTTATTTTTAGGTTATACAATTGTAGGATTTATAATATATTAAATGGGAGCAAAGGAATAATTAAAGCGTACTTTGATCACACTTGATTGTATATTTATTAAAATTAGAACATAAAACTAACGTGCGATTAGAAATAACTCTTACTTTTGGTTAAATTAAAATGCGCAAAAATTTAAATGTGATGCTTGACGGAATGGTGTGGCGCCACCCCTAGCGGTAGAAAAGCGAACTGATCCAATACATCTCAACAGGCGTGCCAGAAATTGAGAGAATCGTCGCAGTGCGACGTGTAAATGTACAAAGTGGTCGAGAATAACTATACATACAATTGAGAATATATTTTTATTCGGCTATTTGCCTAATTATACTGCAACCGGATGTATGTTTTGTTGTTTATTTGACGTAATTTGAACAGGTACAAGATTATAGGTTATTTGAATAAAGATTAGCGATTTAATTTGAAAGTGAGCGGATGTTGCCATCTAGCGACAGAGCAGCGAACCCGAACTAAGGAATACCCGGGAATACCAAGAGTTGTTGAGAGAGGAAAACCTATAGTTGGCAACATTGGTCGAGGTTTGAGGTTAGAAAGGTGAAAAATCTGATCGCTCTGCATTTTATGGTATGCAAACTTGCGGTCAAGAAAGTGACCCATCACATTAAAATTTAGTGACATTTTGATTAAATTTACATACTGTGTACCAGGCTTGCAGTTTTGAAGGTTATACTAAAATGTCAAATAAATGTGACACAATATGACAGCTTCAATAATTTACTACTTTGTCGTTGGATGCAGCACAACTAATGGTGGATTTCACATACGTTACTTAAATTTAATCATGGGTTAAAAGTAAACGTTGGTATGGTTGAAGGTATAGGAATGATTATTCTTAAGCAATGATTAAGTTTAATTGACTTTTGTGAAACCCAGTATAAGTCATTGAATAAACTTGCAATAAACTTAAAAAACGGGCCATCTAGGTAATTTTTGGGGAACTACGAACTTGAGCACATTCCAACAGATAATTATTTCTAAGTTATGTTGTTGTAGCACTTATTATAATAATAAACGGGAATAACGAAAAAATAAAAGTATTTTGGTGACAATAGCCTTTTCGGGAACAGCTAACTTGAATTTGTTCTAAGAGATGGCGCCACTTAATACTTATTTTTAGGTTATACAGTTGCAAGATTTATAATATATCAAACGGGAACAAAGTAATAATTAAACCGGACTTTGCTCACACTTGATTTTATATTTATAATTACAATAAATAACTAATGTGCGATTAGATGTAACTCTTACTTTTGGTTAAATTAAATTTGTTGCTTGACGGAATGGTGTGGTGCCACCTGACGGCAGAAAGGCGAACTGTTCCAATACATCTCTAGAGGGGTGCAAAAACTGACAGAATCGTCGCAGCGCGACGTGTAAATGTACGAAATGGTCAAGAATAACTGTTTGAGTTGGGGATACAATTAGTAATATTTTTGTATTCGGCTATTTGCACATTACACTGCAACCGGATGTATGTTTTGTTGGTTTATTTGACGTAACCCGAACAGCAACAAGATTGTAGGTTATGTGGAAAAAGATTAGCATTTTAATTTGAAACTGAGCGAATATAGCCATTTAGCGACAGAGCAGCGAACCCGAAATAAGGAATACTCGGGAATAAAGAGTTGTTGAGAGAGGAAAACCTATAGTTGGCAATATTGAAGTCGAGGTTTGAGGTTAGAAAAGTGACAAATCTGATCGCTCTGCATTTTATGGTATGCAAACTTGCGGTCAAAAAAGTGACCCTTCACATTGAAATTTAGTGACATTTACATACTGTGTACCAGCCTTGCAGTTTTGAAGGTTATACTAAATATCATATAAATGTGACACAATGTGACAGCTTCAATAATTTACTACTTTGTCATTGGATGCAGCACAAGCAAGTCATTGAATAAACTTAAAAAAAAACGGGCCATCTAGGTAATTTTTGGGAACTACGAACTTGAGTACATTCCAACAGATGGCGCCATTTAAGAATAATTATTTCTAGGTTATGTTGTTGTAGCATTTATTAGAAACGGTAATAAGGAAAAAATAAAAGTATTTTGGTGACACTGGCTTTTTGGGGAAGTGCGAACTTTGTTCTAAGAGATGGCGCCACTTAATACTTATTTTTAGGTTATACAGTTGCAATATCAAACGGGAACAAAGGAATAATTAAAGAGTACTCTGATCATACTTGATTTTATACTTATAATTAATTAATTAATAATAATTAAAATGCGCACAAAATTAAATTTGTTGCTTGATGGAATGGTGTGGCGCCAACTAGCGGCAGAAAAGCGAACTGTTCCAATACATCTCTAGAGGGGTGCCAGGAATTGAGAGATCGTCGCAGTGCAACGTGTAAATGTACAAACTGGTCAAGAATAACTGTTTGAGTTGGCGATACAATTAAGAATATTTTTTTATTTGGTGATTTGCACATTACACTGCAACCGGATGTTATTTTGTTGGTTTATTTGACGTAACCCGAACAGCAACAAGACTGTGAATAAAGATTAGCGTTTTAATTTGAAAGTGAGCGAATTTCGCCATCTAGCGACAGAGCAGCAAACCCGAACTAAGGAATACTCGGGAATACCAAGAGTTGTTGAGAGAGGAAAACCTATAGTTGGCAACATTGGTCGATGTTTGAGGTTAGAAAGGTGAAAAAACTGATCGCTCTGCATTTTACGGTATGTAAACTTGCGGTCAAAAAAGTGACCCCTCACATGGAAATTTAGTGACATTTTGATTATATTTACATACTGTACCCAGCCTTGCAGTTTTGAAGGTTATACTAAATATCATATAAATATGAAACAATATGACAGCTTCAATAATTTACTATTTTGTCATTGGATGTGGATGCACCACAACTAAGTCATTGATTAAACTTAAAAAAAGGGCCATCTAGGTAATTTTTGGGGAACTACGAACTTGAGAACATTCTAACAGATGGCGCCATTAAAGAATATCTATTTCTAGGTTTTATTGTTGTAGCATTTATTATGCAATAATAAATAGGAATAACGAAAAAATAAAAGTATTTTGGTGACAATAGCCTTCAACAAACCCGAACAGCAACAAGACTGTAGGTTATGTGAATAAAGATTAGCGTTTTAATTTGAAAGTGAGCAGATGTCGCCATCTAGCGACAGAGCAGCGAACCCGAACTAAGGAATACCAAGATTTATTGAGAGAATAATTACAAGTTTTGTATTAAAAAAGATTTGTGTGATTGTTGAAAGTGGGAAAGTAGTTCCTCTCCCCCATAATACAAAAGCCCAAGTAATTTCTATAAATTAAAAAAACAAGGAAAAAATCAAACGTCAATTAAACGAATAATTTAATCAGTGATAACACAAATTAACAATAACACTCTCAATTTAGTAGTAAATCTGCGTAATTGACGAGGGGAATTTCCAACTCGAAATAAAAAACGCCTCTCTATCTTCTTAGTTCATTGATAACGGGATTTATGTTATTGCTTATGTTGGTGTAGAATGAATTGTTCTGACCTCTTTTATCGCCTGACAAATTTTACGAGCCGTTTTTACCATAATTTTCACTAGATCGTGGCTAATTCGTACGTACACATACATAGATAGCAACGTCTACAACGCAATTTCAAATGATTTGTTTTTAATCCCGAAGAAGAAGCTTTCAATCGACGAGCGAAACGCAACAAAATTGCCATAAAAACTTTAATTAATGCTTACCCATAGTTCACTGTTCACTGTTAATATATAATTTGAATTTTTATTTTATTGCTAAACAAGTCCATTGACTGGGATTTGGGATGACTCTCGACGTTAAACGAAGCAGCTCGGGGAAACAAAGCGCTCAAAATGCATTAATAAATTAAACTGAAAGCGATTTCGATAAACGCTGGGTATTTCCGTCGTTAAAGAGGGTAATCCACACGTTGGGGAAATGTCACACCTTTCTCACTGGTTTTTTTGGAGGGCAACGCCGAATTAAAAATCCGGGGTGACGCTCTCTTTCTGGCTACCATTACGCATCGAAATCGAAAATATCAATCGTAATGGGTTTGGACTGATGCAAGCAAGTTGCTGGAAATTTTTAAACAATAAAATCTTCCTAGAATGCTTGAATAACCTTAGACATTTTTGTTATTGCATTTAATGGACGAAAATTTTCTGTCGTTGCAGCCAGTCGATTAATACATAATTAACATCTGCTCTAACTTTTGTTTTCTTTTAATTTATGTTCATGAGAATATTTACTTTCAGCTCACAATGAGCAAGGAGATTGGAAAAAGAAGAGAGCTATGGAGGTCTTGTCATTGTTCAGCGTCCTGGCGTCTATATGTAGAATCCCCTTTAAGAGGGGCTTGCGCATGTGCTGTGATTATCACAGGAACTGTCAAAATAGAAAAGTTAGGTTATGCGAAGGAAAACATTATTATTATTGCAAAATATCTTTTCACTCCCATCAAACACCGTTAGCTCTTAAATTTGAAACACTCGGTATTCAATTGAAAAGTAGCTTTTAAATTTTTTTCATAAACAAACGTGAAATGTCAGTTTAGGTTATGTCACGTTAGCAGTGTTGTCAATTCAGGTATTTCTCTTTAAATTTGGAGGTAAATTTTGATGAGTTTTTTTTTGGGGGAAAATGACAATAGAAATTAAGAATTAATTGTAAAACAGGTTTTCAAAAATATAATGGGGGTATTTAGCACCAATTTAGGGGGTTTTGAATTAATATCTAGGGGGAAATTCACTGAAGGACTAAAGCGTTGGCAACAATGACAATAAACAAAATATTGTTTCTTTTGTTTTATTTTACATTTTTTTTTTAAACTTCTTCTGTAGTATTTGGTTCTTAGATTTTTAAGTAAAAAAAAAAAAACAATTTTCTTTTGTTTTCTAAGCTCTAAGCGCAGTAAATAAATAAACACACTGGCAAATTGCATTTGTGTGAGATGTTGCCATGGCTACGCAATGAATGGGCACTTTTCATTGGTCTTTGTATTGCGTAACCATGGCAACGCTCCGAAATGTCCGAAGTCTGAAGTGAAAAAATGTAAAATTTTTTTCTATTGTTTTTTTTTACATCTTTGTAGGATGTTTTCTGTGCATCAGTAAATAAGGAAACAAACTGATAAATTGCTTTCGTGTGAGATGTTGATCAACGCCATCTACCGAGATACCTGTACGTTTTTTTTTAAAATTCGTTCAATTGCACTTTACATCGAATTTTGAAAAGCAAAAAAAAACCAAATGACACATGTTAAAAACAATTGAATGCACGACTTCAGAATTCAACATTTTTGTTGTAGTAAATAAACAAATTGAATCGTCGATCAGCGCCATCTATTGAGAAATATTTCAAATTTTTTCTTTTGTTTTTCGTTTTTACGCATTTAAAAAAATAATAAAAAAAATTCTTTTGTTTTATTTTACATTTTTTTAAAATTTCATCTGGATTCGTTTGTTAGATTTTTAAGTAAAAAAAAAACATTTTCTTTTGTTTTCTAAGCTCTAAGCGCAGTAAATAAAGAAACAAACTGACAAATTGGACACTTTGTATTGGTCCTCGTATTGCGTAACCATGGCAACGCTCCGAAATGTTCGAAACTGATTATAAGTTAAAAACAATTGCACGAACAATTTCACAATTTAAAATTGAATTTGTGTAAAATGTTAAACAACGCCATCCATTGAGAAATATTTCAAATATCTTCTTTTGTTTCTTTTACATCTTTTTAAGATGTTTTCCGTGCACTAAATAAGAAAATAAACAGATAAGATAAAACATCGTGTGAGATGTTGATCAACGCCATCTACCGAGATGCTTTACATCGAATTTTGAAAGCAAAAAAACAAAACAAAAGAAATGACACAGGTTAAAAACAATTGCATGCACGATTTCATAATTCAACATTTTTGTTCTAGTAAATAAACAAATTGAATTTGTGTGAAACGTTGAACAGCGCCATCTATTGACAAATATTTAAATTTTTTGTTTCTACATATTAAAAAAAAATACTTTTAATAAAAAAAAAATTGTTTTGTATTTCATATTCTCATGCGACATGAGTTGTAAGTTAAAAACAACTGCACGCACAATCTCATAATTCAAAATGTTTCTTGCAGTAAATAAACAAATGGAACTTGCGTGAAGTGTTGCACGACGCCATCTATTGAGGAATTCGATTTTTTTTCTTTTGTTTTCATTTTTAAATTTTTTTAAAATAGTCTTCGCGCAGTAATTAAGGAACCAAACTGACAAATTGTGTTCGCGTGAGACGTTGAACAACGCCATCTGTTGAGAAATATTTCAATTTTTTTTCTTCGATTGCACTTTGCATCGAATTTTGAAATTAAAAAAATTTCTTTTTTTAATTCTGCAACTCCTATTGTTGTTTTTTTAAGAGTTCTAAGTATAGTATGTACACAAAGTAATTGCACGTATGTTTAGTAGCGTCATCTATCGAGGAATTTACAAGTAGTAGTTTTTTCTTTATTGATCACACACTATATAAGGTATTAAATTAAAATTTAAAATTGATTTTTAAAGCGAGAAAAAACTATAAAATTTAAAAAGCTACTATTACAACTATCTCCCTATTGTCTAGGGGCATTTTTTTTTTTCACTGAGGTGTACGGCAAAATTGGGCTACTTTTTATGAAACAATTGACTACACGTTTTAAGAAAAACATGACAGTTCTGTGCCCCCAGAGTACTTCCAAAAATGTCACCGACTTCACCTTTAGATTCATGCGAATTTTATTTTAGCTTCGGTTCTATTTATTTTTTATTATGTTTTGCTTTAATACCAACTTCCATTTCACCACAAAATCATTTTGAACATGCATGTTCTGTCATTGATGCAAACTTAATAACACCCTCCAAAAAATTCCCTAGATTTTTGCATCAATTCAGCACAATCGCATTAGATGATTGTTACTGTGAGCCCCAAATTTTTTCTTTTTACAATAATGATAATAATAAAGCACTCACCAATCTGTGCATTATCGATAACACGAAGGTCGAACTTCCCAACGTAACCCACTCTGTAGTTCGTCCGAGTTCCATTGTCCCACTGTACCACAACGGTTTTATCTGGTGAACTGACAGCGCCAGTCTTACCAATTTCACATACGGTCCCCACATATCCTTCGCCCCCATCTACAAAATGCGACAGGTAAGTGCAGGTCGGTGCTTTGCTTAAAGTCTACCTTGATTGCCCCAAGACCAATCTGGCCCCCTCACTATCCTCACACCTGGGGTTAACATCCTCACCAGTGGCTTTCAAGAAGTAGTCACCAGCTCGCTGGTTCAATCATGCGAAAAGCTTTTCGGTCGTTTCGTGCACGTAAACGGAGGTACAAGCACCATAATAACACCAGGAAGGTGGCGGCGTTCACATCGTGCGGTTACTTCCTGGACGCCTTTTAATAACGTGTTCGTCGCTGATAAACGATGATTAATCATCGACGACGTCGCGAATACTTATTGTTTATTAAAATGCATATTTTGACACTTTTACTTTCGACGGGGGGCGCTGGTAGATGTCGCCACGGGTTGCGGAAGGGGGTGCGCTCCCGAACAGCGTTGCCGGTTTGCATAAATATCCCACAAGCACCAAATTAATGAAAACGCGGTTTCGCAGAGCTAAAGTATTAAATACAATTGTGAAGTTGCGAGAATTCGTTTTTCTTAAAACAGATTTAGGCGCTTGCATTTTTGTGTTCAGGTGGCGTTGCGAGTGCACCGGATATTTATGAAACTCCCGACATGTCAAAGTGACGTTCAGTTGGTTAAAACAAAAATTCCTATCACGCTGTCGATAATTTCTACGTTTAATATTGGTGACCCTTGAAATTCAAATTTGAAGGCTTTTGTTAATTTGTCACTTTGACATCTGAATTCATTCAATTTTCCAAAATGATACACTTATCATAATCTTACTTAAAAAGTGACCGTTAAATACAGTCAGGTCTATAGCATCTGCTAATTTTGAGTGTAATTGTCTAATTACACTCAAAATTTTCAATATGTAAGTTGTAAATGCCGCGGGGGTTTTGTGCACGGATAATAGGGGGCGCCTTACGGCAGGGTTGCCAGATTTCTTATGAACAATGTCGCCAACTTGTTCACAAAATGTCGCCAAAAGGCGCCAACTTTTTTCTAACGATTAATGTACACTCTTTTTTAAATGAGTTCGTCCAATGAGCAATAAAATAGTGCGAAAATGAACCTTATTAAAATATTACATTTCTTTTTACAAGTCGGTTTTGATTGTAATGAATTCGTCGAGCATCCTCAGTACAGCTGTTTCGGTCCTCTTTGGGGCCTCTTCAGCAGAGGCGTTAGGTCAAAAATCGGTCGCAGGTTGTCGCGACCTAAACTGTTCCTTTCTAAAATACTTAAGACAGCTGCTTTACATTTGGAAGCTAGTGTACTTACATACCGTGGGTTGTGAATTGAATTGAATGACGCACTCTTGAGCTACGAACGAAACTTGAAGCTTGCCAGTATTCATAATTGAGCGTCTCTCCTTTCTCTGCCACCTGTACTTTTAGATTTTCAAAAATGTTCAAATGTGTGTCTTGTAGTGCTGTCCATGAGCTTTTTAATGACGTTTACCAAAAGACAATTGAATGACGCGCTCTTGAGCTACAAACAAAATTTGAGGCAAGCCAGTATTCATAATTGAGCGTCTCTCCCTCCTCTCACGACTGTACTTTTAAATTTTTTAAAATTTTCAAATATGTGTCTTGTAGTGCTGATCATGAGCTTTTTAATGACGTTAACCAAAAAACAATCGAATGACGCGCTCTTGAGCTACAAACAAAATTTGAGGCAAGCCAGTATTCATAATTGAGCGTCTCTCCTTCCTCTCACAACTGCACTTTTAAATTTTCCAAAATTTTCAAATATGTGTCTTGTAGTGCTGTCCATGAGCTTTTAAATGACGTTTACCAAAAGACAATTGAATGACGCGCTCTTGAGCTACAAACAAAATTGGAAGCATGCCAGTATTCATAATTGAGCGTCTCTCCTCACGACTGTACTTTTAGATTTTCAAAAATTTTTAAATATGTGTCTTGTAGTGATGTCCATGAGCTTTTTAATGACGTTAACCAAAAAACAATCGACTGACGCGCTCTTGAGCTACAAACAAAATTTGAGGCAAGCCAGTATTCATAATTGAGCGTCTCTCCTTCCTCTCACGACTGTACTTTTAGATTTTCCAAAATTTTCAAATATATGTCTTGTAGTGCTGGTCATGAGCTTTTTAATGACGTGTACCAAAAAACAATTGACAAACGCGTTCTTGAGCTACACGTCGAATTTGTGTTGTTCTTGCTTGAACGTTTTCCCCTCGCTCACGACTGTGCTTATAATTTTCTTTTAAAAGGCTTTGATATGCGTCTTGTAGTGCTTTTCTTGAGCTTTTTAACGCCCTTTACCAAAAAACAATTGAATGACGCGCTCTTGAACTACAAACAAAATTTGAAGCATGGCTGTATTCATAATTGAGCATCTCTCCTTCCTCTCACGACTGTACTTTTAAATTTTCTAAAATTTTTAAATTTGTGTCTTGTAGTGTTGTCCATGAGCTTTTTAATGACGTTTACCAAAAAACAATCGACAAACGCGTTCTTAAGCTACACGTCGAATTTGCGTTGTTCTTAACTGAACGTCTTTCCTCTCACTCACGACCGTGCTTTTAAATTCTTTTTAAAAAAGTTCTATTACGTGTCTTGTAGTGCTTTTCATGAGCTTTTTAACGTTGTTTACAAAAAAAAACAATTGAATAACGCGCTTTTGAGCTACAAACAAAATTTGAAGCACACCAGCATACATAATTGAGTGTCTCTCCTTCCTCTCACGACTGTATTTTTCAATTTTCCAAAATTTTCAAATATGTGACTTGTAGCGCTTTTCATGAGCTTTCTAACGCCGTTTACAAAAAAACAATTGAATGACGCGCTCTTGAGCTACAAACAAAATTTGAAGCATGCCAGTATTTATAATTGAGCGTCTCTCTCTCCTCTCACGACTGTACTTTTAAATTTTGTAAAATTTTCAAATATTTGTCTTGTAGTGATGTCCACGAGCTTTTTAATTCCGTTGACCAAAAGACAATCGACGATCGCGTTCTTGAGCTACACGTCGAATTTGCGTTGTTCTTAACTGAATGTCTTTCCCCTCACTCAAGACTGTGCTTTTAATTTTTTTTTTAAAGGCTCTAATTTGTGACTTGTAGTACTTTTCATGAACTTTTTAACGCCTTTTACCAAAAAACAATCGAATGACGCACCCTTGAGTTACAAACAAAATTTGAAGCGAGCCAGTATTTATAATTGAGCGTCTCTCCTTCCTCTCACGACTGTACTTTTAAATTTTTTAAAACTTTAAAATATGCGTTCTGTAGTGCTGTCCATGAGCTTTTTAATGGCGTTTACCAAAAAACAATCGACGAACGCGTTCTTGAGCTACACGTTGAATTTGCGTTATTCTTGGTTGAACGTTTTCCCCTCGCTCACGACTGTGCTTTTAATTTTTTTTAAAAAGGCTCTAATATGTATCTCGCAGTGTTTTTAATGAGCTACCAAAAAACAATTGAATGACGTGCTCTTGAGCTACAAATAAAATTTGAAGCATGCAGTCTCACAATTGCACTTTTAAATTTTTTTAAATGTTCGATTATATATCTTGTAGTGCTTTAACCTTTGCCTTATTTGTCTAACTAATAACAATAACAATTAAGTTTGAATCACTTCATATTTTATATTTTTTTATTTAATTTTAAACCATTTGCGAGTGAAATTAGAAATTCGTTGTTTTATTTTTTTAACAACGAATCAAATCAAAAAAGAAAAACAGACATGTCCGTTGCCCCTCGCTCGTTTATTGCTTGCCGGTGTTAAAAGCAATTGTTGTTAATTTATTGTCTCGGTCTGCAATAACCGACAGTCCACTCGGGCCATTTGTAACAAAATTTGGAACAACAAACGCCCATAGAAGCGTCGGGCTGACATGGGGCAAAATCAGGGATGCAAGCTTGCCCCATAACCACCACCTCTTGGATTATCATTATCAGCATGGTATAGTACAGCACAAAAAGAAACACGATGAAACCCATGGTGGCGAAAGCCTATAAGCACACAGTACCCACTTAAGTTATAAGCAAATTGTTAACTTTATACATTTACCTTTCAGGGCACACAATTTTTTTACTTTTGACGCCCCTTCAATTTTACCATTGATTTAAATACCTGCCACACACGAATCTTTAATGCTTAAAACAAAAACTGTAATAAGTAATTAGTGAAGCAAAACAAATGAAATTACGTGACTCTTTATGAACAGGAAACTACGTATCATCATGAAGTGCAGTTTATTACCTACGCTCAAATAAAAAAGAAATAACACATTATGAGCAGAGCTACTGTTAATTACTTAACAATTTAAAATTATGATTGAGTAATTGAATAATAATTTAATAGAAAACGACTCGGTATTCTGGATAAAACCATTCAAGAGTAGACTTAAGATAAGAAAAAAAAAAAAATCGGGAAAGACAACAATTCGAGATTATGAGATCATTTCACTTTTGTTTGAGACTTTTCTTTTATGGAACATACTCTTTATTCATTCCGTACTTAACATTAAATTTCGGTAGAATTACTTTGCCTTAGGTGGATCGGTAGGTTGAATTCAAAAAATCACTTAAAAGCACAGTCGTGAGTGACGGGAAAACGTTTAAGTAAGAACAGCGCGAATTCAACGTGTAGCTCAAGAACGCCTTCGTCGATTATCTTTTGGTAAACGGAATTAAAAAGCTCATGAAAAGCACTACAAGTCACATATTTGAAAATTTTGGAAAATTAAAAAATACAGTCGTGAGAGAAAGGAGAGACGCTCAATTATGAATACAGGCATGCTTCAAATTTTGTTTGTAGCTCAAGAGCGCGTCATTCGATTGTTTTTTGATAAACGGCGTTAAAAAGCTCTTGAAAAGCACTACAAGGCACATATTTGAAAATTTTTGAAAATTGAAAAGTACAGTCGTAAGAGGAAGGAGAGACGCTCAATTATGAATACTGGCATGCCTCAAATTTTGTTTGTAGCTCAAGAGCACGTCATTCGATTGTTTTTTTGGTAAACGGCGTTAAAAAGCTCATGAAAAGCACTACGAGTTACATATTTGAAAATTTTGGAAAATTGAAAAACACAGTCGTAAGAGGAAGGAGAGACGCTCAATTATGAATACTGGCATGCTTCAAATTTTGTTTGTAGCTCAAAAACGCGTCATTCAATTGTTTTTTGGTAAACGGCGTCGAAAAGCTCATGAAAAGCACTACAAGTCACATATTTGAAAATTTTGGAAAATTAAAAAATACAGTCGTGAGAGGAAGGAGAGACGCTCGATTATGAATACAGGCCTGCTTCAAATTTTGTTTGTAGCTCAAGAGCGCGTCATTCGATTGTTTTTTGGTAAACGGCGTTAAAAAGCTCATGAAAAGCACTACGAGTCACATATTTGAAAATTTTTGAAAATTGAAAATTACAGTCGTGAGAGGAAGGAGAGACGCTCAATTATGAATACAGGCCTGCTTCAAATTTTGTTTGTAGCTCAAAAACGCGTCATTCAATTGTTTTTTTGGTAAACGGCGTTAAAAGCTCATGAAAAGCACTACATTTTGACTTTGACACATATTTGAACATTGTAGAAAATTTGAAAGTACAGTTTTCTTTCTCTTCTAACCGAATTTTAATCTATTTTTTAAAATTCATCGGCCTAAAAAGATTCTTTCATTTTTTTTTAAAGTTCTGTAATAAGTCGAACGTCTTTTGTTTTTTTTTGTCTTTGAACGAACTGAGTGTTTCATAAAACCGTCGCCTTTTATTTTTCTTTCACTCGAATTAATCGGAAGGATTTTTAAATTATTTCTTTTTTCTTGACCGAGTTTCTTTTGGACGTCTTTTTTTTTTTAATTTCATTGGCCTCAAGGTTTTATTTTTCTCTTGTTTCTCTTTTGTCTTTGAACGAACAGATAATTTCACAAAACGATCGTCTTTTGTTTTTGTTTTCTATCTCAATTAATCGGAAGAATTTTTTTTTTATTTCATTCTTCTCAAGGTTTTAGTTTTGTTTTGTTTCTCTTATGTTTATTTTTGTTTCTCTTTTGTCTTTGTTTCACAACACGATCGTCGTTTTGTTTTTCTTTTGTTTTTTTTTGTCTTTGAACGAACAAATAGGTTCACAAAACGATCGTCTTTTGTTTTTGTTTTCTATTTCAAGCAATCGGAAGGATTCGTCTTTTTTTTTAAATTTCTTCCGTCTCAAGGTTTTAGTTTTCTTTTGTTTTTCATTTGTCCTTTTGTTTCTCTAATGTTTCTTTCTTGTTTCTCCTTTGTCTTTGTTTCACAAAACGATTATCCTTTTGTTTTCTTTTGTTTTTTTTTTGTCTTTGAACGAACAGGTAGCTTCATAAAACGATCGTCTTTTGTTTTTGTTTTCTACCTCAATCAATCGGAAGGATTCGTCTTTTTTTTAAATTTCATTCGTCTCAAGGTTTTAGTTTTGTTTTGTTTCTCTTTTGTCTTTTTGTTTCTCTTATGTTTATTTTTGTTTCTCTTTTGTCTTTGTTTCATAACACAATCATCCTTTTGTTTTTCTTTTGTTTTTTTTTGTCTTTGAACGAACAGACAGGTTCACAAAACGATCGTCTTTTGTCTTTGATTTCTATCTCAATTAATCGGACGGATTCGTCTTTTTTTTTAATTTCATTCGTCTCAAGGTTTTAGTTTTCTTTTGTTTCTCTTTTGTCTTTTTGTTTCTCTTATATTTTTTCTTATTTTCCTTTTGCCTTTGTTTCACAAAACGATCGTCCTTTTGTTTTTCTTTTGTTTTTTTTTTAGTGTTTGAACGAACAGATAGCTTCACAAAACGATCGTCTTTTGTTTTTGTTTTCTATTTCAAGCAATCGGAAGGATTCGTCTTTTTTTTTTAAATTTTTTCCGTCTCAAGGTTTTAGTTTTCTTTTGTTTTTCATTTATCCTTTTGTTTCTCTAATGTTTTTTCTTGTTTCTCCTTTGTCTTTGTTTCACAAAACGATTATCCTTTTGTTTTCTTTTGTTTTTTTTTGTCTTTGAACGAATAGGTAGCTTCATAAAACGATCGTCTTTTGTTTTTGTTTTCTACCTCAATCAATCGGAAGGATTCGTCTTTTTTTTAAATTTCATTCTTCTCAAGGTTTTAGTTTTGTTTTGTTTCTCTTTTGTCTTTTTGTTTCTCTTATGTTTATTTTTGTTTCTCTTTTGTCTTTGTTTCACAAAACGATTATCCTTTTGTTTTTCTTTTGTTTTTTTTTGTCTTTGAACGAACAGACAGCTTCACAAAACGATCGTCTTTTGTTTTTGTTTTCTACCTCAATCAATCGGAAGGCTTCGTCTTTTTTTTTAATTTCATTCTTCTCAAGGTTTTAGTGTTGTTTTGTTTCTCTTTTGTCTTTTTGTTTCTCTTATGTTTTTTTTTTGTTTCTCTTTTGTCTTTGTTTCATCGTCCTTAGGTTTTTCTTTTGTTTTTGTCTTTGAACGAACAGATAGCTTCACGATCGTCTTTTGTTTTTGTTTTCAATTAATTGGAAGGATTCGTCTTTTTTTTTTAATTTCATTGGCCTCAAGGTTTTAGTTTGCTTTTGTCTTTTGTTTCTCTTTTGTCTTTGAACGACCAGATAGTTTCACGAAACGATCGTCTTTTGTTTTTTTTTTTTTATTTCAATTAATCGGAAGGATTTTCAAATTATGTGTTTGTTTTCCTTGACCGAGTTTTAGCTGATTTTCTTTTGTCATGAATTGATCGTTTTTTTTTCAATTTCATAGGCCTCAAGGTTTTATTTTTCTTTTGTTTTTTGTTTTGTTTTTGAACGAGCAGGTAGTTTCACAAAAACGATCGTCCTTTGTTTTAGTTTTTCATCTCGTTAATCGCTAGGAACCTTTCTTTCTTTTTTAATTTCATTCGCCTCAAGGTTTTAGTTTTCTTTTGTTTCTCTTTGTTTGTCTTTGAACGACCAGATAGTTTCACAAAACGATCGTCTATTGTTTTTGTTTTTCATCTCAATTAATCGAAAGGATTCGTCTTGTTTTCTTTTTTGTTTTAATTTCATCGGCCTCAAGGTTTAACTTTTCTTTTGTTTCTCTTTCGTGTTCGAACGAATTAAACAAAAATCCGCCTTGCGTTTACGATTCACCTTCACTGATTACAATTGATGTATCTGCATCTTCTTTCAACCTCCTGTAGTAAAGAGAGATGAAGATACTCTGAGTGTGCACTAGTGCGGTCAATCGAAAACGCTATTAGATTCAGTGTACGATTTAGAGCGCGCCATCTCTTGGCAGAGAAGCGAATTTTCTTCTGAGATTAGTTACGTTTTCGATTCACCTTCACCGATTGCACTCGGTGCATCTGCATCTTCTTTTAACCTCCTGTAGTAACGAGAGATGAAGATACTCTGAGTGTGCACTAGCGCGGCCAATCGAAAACGCTATTAGATTCAGCGTGCGGTTTAGAGCGCCATCTCTTGGCAGAGAAGCGAATTTTCTTCTGAGATTAGTTGTGTTTTCGATTCACCTTCGCCGTGATAATTAAGTAACCCTAAAAGCAAGTTGTCAAACTTAAAAGTGGGGTTAAAAGTAAGGTGGATGGTAACCAACTGTCATATGCAAAATCTCTAGACATGTTAACGAACGTGTATTTGTGGTTTAAGTAAAAATAATTTGGTCAGTTTGGCACCTTTCATGACAGTTTGTTTATTATATTTTTTTCTGTGAAGCACTTAATATACCGTATGTTTCGTATTGATTTGCAAATGTCAAATTCTTCGGTTGTATGCCATCCGGTACTCGATATGCATAACGACATAGGCGTGGCTTAGCCTGACTCCGCCTTCTTTCAAGTTTCAATGAAATAATCGGTCAAACAGCGTTAGGAAAAGGAAATTAAAAAAAAAAAATTAAACAAATTTAATATCATTACGCTTTAATAAATAGAAAATCTATTTTTTTCTCCACATATAAAATTTCACAAATTTAAACAGAACTAATAATTCCGACAGACACTACAGTATAATAAGGTACACGAAACGTCTCGTCGAAGCCCCTACCTCTCCCCCCACTTAAAAAACTAAACTAACTAAAACTTAATCAGTCTGTGCATTGAATCAAAGGAAAAAAAACAAAACAAGAAAACAGGAAAAAAACAAATCAAGTCTTAAAATGCATAAAACACACTCGATCGTTTTATACAATCTCTTAAAATAGTTTCTCATCTATATACATATTACAATATATTTATTTATCTATACAGTTTGTCTTAGTTTAAATAATTTAGTTTTTGCTTCAGTAACGTCGTAGTTTTTTTAATATTATTCAAAAATTTATGTACATGTACAACTCGTTTCTAGCAAAAAAATAAATTACAGTGTATGTTTAGTTGTTGGTCACCAGAGATATTAAATTCGCTTCTTGAAAATTATTAAAATAGTTAGGTCTCCGAGCTTTCGGTGATTTTCACAAAGCGAATTTGCAAAACAAAAAACTTTTCCACCTGAATAACAATAATACAGCACACTCAACAGCGACATCTATAACAACAGCACTACAACGACGTTTCAAGGACGATCTGAGATCTACAACAACAAAGGAAACTCTCACGTTATTGCCAGAGCAGGTAGAAAATTGCACATCTGATTATCCTAACCTGACAATAATTTATAATTTTTTATTAAATATTAAACATCTGCAACATTCAACACAAGTTATTAATAACTAACGAGCGGACAATGACGATTGAAGGGGCGTGGAGTGAGTGCACTCACGAGGTCACGTCACCTTCAAACTTTCTCGTTCGCTCTGTATAAATAAAACAGTGGAATTACGCTTTAATAACTCGAACTTGACGTGTTTTGTTTATTCGGCTTGGGAATAATTACAAAACTGATTTGCAAATGAAATTATACCGAGTGTGATTTATTAACTGAAACTGAAGCGTTGATGGACATGAACTAAGTTGGCCATGGGTCTGTGAAACTTGGTAGACTTCACGTTGACAAAGAAGAAGTGGCGCCATCTATTGATATTAAACGAGATCGCATTTAGCGTATAGCTAAGTGAAGTTAGCGCTCAAGCAGCGCCATCTTGTAAGTGATTCGAACAACGACGATGTGGCTTGGTGTCTTCCACAAGACATCAACGTGACGCAGTTCCGACCGGAAGCTAATGGACGACGCCAGCGGAAGCTTTCAAGTTAAATTAACGACGATGTTGCCTAAAATGCCAACAAGATGGCGTTGATTGATTCGATCATGGACTTTTATTCGTGTTAAAAATTAACCAAAGCAAATTTGTTCGAAAATTAATGGATGTTTTGGAACGTCCACTTTTTTCAAATTATTAATTCCAAATGGATTCAAACCAAAGCGAACTAAGTTGGTTTTGCCAATGTAAAGAAGAGTGTGGCGCCATCTATTGTAGAGTCGGTAGTAGCTGGTGAATACGAATGAAATTAGCAATGGTTATGATTAAGCCTTCAAACAGCGCCATCTCTTTGGGGTTTCAAAAAATGATGGCGTTGTTTGATGCGCTAATGAGATGGCGCTGATTTGATTTGTTTGTCTTAAAAAAATTAATGATGAAGCAAATCTGTTCGAAAATTATTGGATAGTTTGCAACGCCATTTTTTTCAAATAATTAATTCCAAATAGATTCAAATCAAAGCGTCAGCGAATACGAACTATGTTGGCCATGATTTTGTCAATGTAGGTTTCACGAAGAAGACTGTAGCGTCATCTATTGAAGCAGAGTCAGCAGCAGCCGGCGATTACGAATGAAATTAGCAATGGCTTCGATTAAGCCCTCAAACAACGCCATCTCTTTGGCGTTTCAAATAACGATGGAGTTGTTTGAAGCGCTAATGAGATGGCGCTGATTTGATTTGATAATTTCTATTTTGTTTGTCTATTTTGAAAGGAACGCCATTTTTTCAAATAATTAATTCTAATTGAATTCAAATCAAAGCGTCAGAGAAGCTTTGTCAACGTATTTTTGACAAAGAAGAATGTGGCGCCATCTATTGAAACTGAGTCGATAGCAACCGCCGTTTACGAATGAAGTTAGCAATGGCTTCGATTAAGCGCTAAAACGGCGCCATCTCTTTGGCGTTTCAAATAACGTTGGTGCTGCTTTCAGCGCCAACGAGATGGCGTTGAATTGATCTCTATTATTTCGTCTTAAAAAAATTAACGATGAAGCAAATCTGTTCGAAAATTAATAGTTACTTTGGAACGCCATCTTTCAATCAAATCAAAGCGTCAGTGGATAAGAACTGAGCTGGCCATGTGGCGCCATCTGTTGAAACTGAGTCGGTAGCAGCCGGCGCACATAAATGATGTTAGCAATGACCTCAAACAGCGCCGTTTGAAAATAACGGTGACGTTGTTTAAAACGTTCACAAGATGGCGCTGAGCTAGACGACAAAAGGTTATTAATCTGTTCGATAACTGTCGGGAAATAAACGCGTAATTTGGAACGCCATCTTTTGTCGGACGGGTGAAAGCTACCAGCTCGCAATAATATTTTTTTTATCAATTTGCCAATTGTCGCAACAAGTCTGCGCAAGTAGGCCACATGAACAAGAATGTGGCGCCATCTATTGAATTTGAGATAGATGCGTCTAAATTTCAATAGATGGCGCCACATTCTGGATCGTTCGTTTGGATGGCCAGAGAAGACGTATATGAATGAAGTAGGCCTTGACTTGAAATAAGCTACAATCAGCGCCACCTCACCAGTGTCTTGAATAACGTCGACGGCGAATTTGGTTAGGTCGCAATAATTTTTTAACAATTTGCCAATTGTCGCAACAAATTCGACCATGAGTCTGGGAAAGTAGGTTACGTGTACAAGAATGTGGCGCCATCTATTGAATTTGAGATGCGTCTAAATTACGATAGATGGCGCCACATTCTCGATTGATCATTTGGACGACCAGAGGAGGCGTTTTGAATGAAGTTGGCGTTGACTTGAACTAAGCTATCAAACAGCGCCACGTCATCAATGTCTTGAATAACGATGACGTTGCTTAAAACGGAAAAGAGATGGCGCTGGGTACTAATTGAATCGAGACTAAAGATTTTAAAGACAATGGCAAGTTTGTTGGAAGTCAGAGGGGAATATGATACGCCATCCTTCGCCCAACACTCAAAGGTACTTGTTATTATAAAACTTGATTAGGCCACAGTAATATTTGACGGAGGTTAGAATGAATGTGGCGCCATCTGATGAAATTGAAACGGCGGTAGTTAGGATATATAAATGAAGTTGGCGATGATTTCAACTAAGTTTCCAAACACCATCATCACATCAGCACTTCGAACAATGACGACGTTGTTTAAAATTCTAATGAGATGGCGCTGAGTACTGAGTTAATCTAGTCGGCCAAGGAATTTAAAAGCCACAGCAAATTTGTTGAAAATTAACCGGGAACGCCATCTCTTGTCCGACAGTCAAAGTTACTTGTCGCAATTTGATTAGACTACAGCAAAAGTTCTCGATAATTTGACAAGTCGACTTCACAAACAAAGAATGTGGCGCCATCTATTGAAATCGAGTCGGCCGCCGTCAGTTCATGTGAATGAAGTTAGCCATGACTTTAATTAAGAGTCCAAGCAACGCCACCTAATCAGCGCTTCGAATAATAATAATGTTGAGGTTTCATAAAACTCTAGTGAGATGGCGCTAAGTGCTAGTTGAGCATGGATTTTGAAAGTTACAGCAAATTAACTGTGAAATTAGTGGGTAATTAGTAGCGCCATCTTTTGCTCGACAGTCAAAGTCACTTGTCATGACTTGATTAGGCCACAGCAAGAATTCTCAACAATTTGACAAGTCGACTTCAACAAACAAGAATTTAGCGTTTCGAATTATTACAACATTGCTAAAGATGGCGCTGAGTGGAGTTACCATGAGTTCAATTAAGCCTCCAAACAATGCCATCTCATTAGCGCTTCGAGTAATGACGACGTTGCCTAAACCTCTAACAAGATGGCGTTGAGTGCGTTTATTTATATTGAAAGCGACAGCAAACTTATTGAAAATTAACCGGGAGATAAGTGGAACGCCATCTCTTGTCCGACAGTCAAAGTTACTTTCGTAATTTGATTAGGCCACAGCAAGAGTTCTCAACAACTTGATAAGTCGACTTCAAACAAACAAGAATGTGGCGCCATCTATTGAAATGTAGGCCGCAATTAGCTCATGTGAATGAAGTTAGCCGTGACTTTAATTAAGAGTCCAAACAGCGCCACCTAATCAGCGCTTCGAATAATGATGACGTTTCATAAAACTCTCGTGAGATGGCGCTAAGTGCTAGTTCACCATGGGTTTTGAAAACTACAGCAGATTAACCAGGAAATTAGTGGGCTAATTTGGAACGCCATCTTTTGCTCGACAGTCAAAGTTACTTGTCATAATTTGATTAGGCCACAGCAAGAATTCGGAACAATTTGACAAGTCGACTTCAACAAATAAGAATGTAGCGCCATCTATTGAAATTGAGAAAGCTGTGAAGTCAATTAAGCCAAGCCTCCAAACAAAGTCACTTGGGCGTTTAGAATTATTACAACATTGCTAAAGATGACGCTGAGTGAAGTTAATTTAGTTGTTATTATATTTTAATTTGTAACGCCATCTTTTGTCCGACTGTTAAAGCTTGTTTAGGTCGCAATAATAATTTATTTTCAGCAATTGTCAGAGTGATTTACGAAAGCAATTCCTAGAAATTAAGCTTACAGCTTGTCACGCGCAATGTTTGTTTAAAGCGCCACCTCTTGGACACAAGGTAAACTTTTTTTTGTTAAATTTTGTTACGCTTTGTGACTGAGACTTCCGATGCATGGCAATCTAACGCGTTTTCCAATTCTCCAACAGATTCTCAGTTAAAAGAAAGACACGAAGCTCCATCTCTTAGCAAAAGAAGAAATGTGTTACAAATCGGTTTTGATTGCAATGCATCTTCTGGACAGTCGTTATCGTCAGCAGAAGAGTAACTTGAGAACTCCACCGCAATCTTACCGACAGCAAACTGGTGTGATGTGATTTCCGAGAATTTGGCAAGATGTCGCCACCTTCTTTCGTTTTGTTTTTGTTTTCAGAGAAGTAAAGTTCGAGTCATTAGATTAAATTACCACTCACCCAACTTATTAACGAAATCAATAAATAAAAGCGCTAAACGAACGTCACGTTGTAAGTCTGTAGGGACATGGGATTCACAGAGAGACCCCCCAGGCCGTTCACCGGGGGTCCTTCGTTATTGAGGCCGGTGAGGGTCGTCGGGTGTAGCTCCTTGAGCCCCACCAAATCAAAGCGGGTGGCCCCATCAAAATCGGCGTTCTTACACGTGTAATTGGCGTTGGCGGAACAGGAATACCCCTGCCGGTGCAGCACCAAGAGGGCGCTGTTCGACGGGAACTGCGCGTACACCGCATCCGGTTGGGTGCGCAAGGTCAACACGTGAACGTCGCAGGGGAATTCCCTGCTCACCAGGCTGACGTGCGCGTCGAACTTGACGTCGTCGTACTCGTCGCTCACGATGAAGGTGGACGCGGGGTAATTGAGGGAGTTCGAGATGTGATTGGCGAACAACGTCGGCCTCGATAGGGTCTTACCTTCTTGTTCAGTCTCGCGCTTGTCTATGTGGTGGTTGGCGAAGCGTTTCGTCTCGCCGCTACTTAAGTCTTCTTCGAGCAACAGCCAGAATTTGTTGACGGTCTTCCGGTTGTCGATAATCCCCTCCCCCATCCCCCTGGAATCGTCGTAGAGGGTCCTTCGATCCAACATGACCTCCAAGTACCCCGGCTGCCAGGACGCGGCGCCTTGGGCGTGATTGGTCAAGAGGGTTAACCTCATGGCGTCGTCTTCGATGTACGCCATGGTGGTGATGGGGTAGTAATTGCCTTCGATGGCGATGCGTTCGACTTTGACGCGCTTCTGCATTTGGAAGCCGTTGGAATCGCCGTAGAACTCGGGGGGTTCACCGTTTTGCACGTCGGAGATGACCCGCATGAACAATTCGGTCTCTCGGTTCTTGGGGGGGCTTTCAAAATCGACGACGTTCTCTATGTAGATCCCCTCGGATAACGCAGACGATTCCGGATGGTAAATCCGGATGCTGTGCACGAGGAACACCCCGTATAACACGGTGAGTTCACTGGCGATTTGCCCCGAGGTGATGATGATGCTCATTTGGTCTTTGTAGTCGAGGAGGACGTCTTTCTCGACGTCGTGTTCGTTCGGATCAGGCATGAAGAGGTAAGCCCCCGAATGGTACTGGGCGCTCCGGTACGCGGCGAACTGGATGGCGCATTGCACTTTCTTGAGGGTGCGCTTCAACGTCGCGCTCTTCATGAAGCCCGTCTTGCCATTGAAGAGGAGCTTGAACTTGTGGTTTTCCAACTGGATGTCCCCCACCTGGGTGCTTTTGATTTTGAATTTTGATTCGAGGAATTCCGGGGGCTCCTGTGGGGTGTTGTCTTCGGTGCTCGCGGCCACCCTTGATTTCATGTGGCACTTATTACAGTACACGGTCGCCAAGTTCTCGGGCGGCGAGCTCGTGTGACTGACGTTGTAAGTGACGACGCTCAACGCCGGAAGCTTCGCGATGAAGAGCAGCTCAAACTCGTCGGGTATGATGAACATCCTGTAGTTTTCCGTGCTGTTCCAAACGGGGTTGATCTGGTAAGCCACTGCGTTGCCTTCGTCGTCGGTAACCTTGAGGTTGGAGGTGGAAACGCGCAGTTGGACGAGGTGCTCGCGCGCTTGCGCCAAAGAATTGAACAGAACCACCTGCCTCGATTGGTTCTTCTCCACGCTAACCACAGTGCGTTTGGGGAGCTTCTCATAGGTGTCCCTTTCGATGTCGCTGAGGATGATGTTTTTATCCGGCTTGAGCGAGTGATTCGCGAAGAGCAAAGTCTGCAAGGCGTCCTGCTGGATGTTGACGGTGTCGTGCACGCTCTCGAAGAGCTTCAAGCCATAATCCCTCATAACAAACGACTTGCTCGTTCCGGTTATGGCGTCGTGGTGTTGGAACAGCCCCAAATTCCTCCTTGCCTGGATCAGCTTCTCGTAGTCCCTCTCGAGGATCTTCAGGTAAGGCAGGAGGTTTTTTTGGCGGGCGTAGTTTAAAGCGATGGTGTAGAGGATTTCGGCCGAGCGGAGGCTATCCTCGAGCTCTCGGTCTAAAATCTTCATGAAGGGGCGCGTGGTGTAATACCCCGACCAATACGCGGGGCGGCCCTCGGAAAATATATCCGAGTAAACGAAGAAGTCGCCCTTCAACGTGGGGTACGAGTCGGCGGCTCGCTTCATGATCTCGTCGAAGTAATCCTTGGGGGTTCCGAAGACCACCTCGGCTTTGTAGGCGCTCTTGTTGGCGTTGATGTAGTTGAGGAGCTTCATGTAGTTGACGTACTGTTGGTCCCACTCTTCTACTAGGTTGTACCGGAAGTCATCCCCCAGCGGCATCAAAACCACGTTGTGGGGGAACAGAGATCCCGTCCTCGCGTACTGCTCCAGAAGCAGCTCGCTCTTCTCCTTCACGTTCTTGTCTGTGATCGTTTGGGCCTTGATGGAATACTCGGTGTATTCGCCGGAGACCTTCCGGAAGTCGAAATTCAAGCAGATGTAAGGGTGGGGGCCGCAACTGTGTTTAATGGAGTAGATATCGAAGGGTTGGTTGTGGGTGAGGATGGCCCCGCGGGGGTCCGAGGGCGACCAGTTCGGCAACCATCGGAAATCGCCGTATTGTTTCAACGCGAGCCATTGCTTCCACGCGTAGTGTATGCGTTGGATCACAGTGCCCTTTATACCCGAGAGGGCCATTAAGTAAGGTTGAGTGCCGCCGTGCCCGAACGGGTCGATGGACCAGCCGAATTTTGGTTTTATGCCCAAATTTGAGTACACCCATTGATGACCTGCAAAATATTTAGTCTTTAGGGGTTTGCCCAAAGGCAAAATCCCTATTTAGTCTTTAGGGGTTTTCCCTTTGGGTGCCCAATTACTTTACCTTCGATTAATTGATCCACCATGGCGTACACGTGGGCGTTCGCCTCGTCGGTCATCACCCAACCCCCGGTGGTGATTTCTAGTCTGCCCGAATTCGCTAGGGATTTGAGCGCCCTTTGCTTGCTGGGATGGGCCGCCTCCCACCAGGCGTTGAGGAAGGACACCTCGGACCAGATGAACGTGAGGTTCTGGTACTCCTGCATCTTGGCGATCATGTGGTTGATGATCTGGCGGGATTGGGAGTGGAAGTAGTTTTCGAAGGTCTTCAACCAACCGGGGTCGTTGTGGGAATGCGGAATTATAATGACCTTAGATAGAAAAAAAATTCCTAAGCTATATAATCAACGTTAGAAAATGCGCTCCATCTATCGGAAGTTTTAGTACTTGCGATTTTAGTTCGTCGGAGCAACAAGAGATGTCGCGTTTCGTTTTTAATCGGCACGTGAACGTTTAAAAAAAAGTTTACATTTCAAATAAATTCAAAACCACAAACTTTTTTAAGCGTTACGTTTTCTTAAGCAAAACAATTAACGTTAAAAAATGTTCTCCATCTATCGGAAATTTTAGTACTAGTGATTTTAGTTCGCCGGAGCAAGAAGAGATGTCGCGATTCGTTTTTAATCGGCATGTGAACGTTTAAAAAAAAAACTTTACATTTCAAATAAATTCAAAACCACAAACTTTTTTAAGCGTTACGTTTTCTTAAGCAAAACAATTAACGTTAAAAAGTGTGCTCCATCTATCGGAAATTTTAGTACTTGCGGTTTTAGTTCGTTGCAGCATCGAGAGATGTCGCGTGTCATTTTCAATCGGCATGTGAGTACGATTAAAAAAAAAACGCGCTCCATCTATTGTAAATTTGCGCACTTTCAATTCATCGGAGCACCGGGAGATGTCGCGCTTCGTTTTTGTTCGGCACGCGAACGAACAACGTTTAAATTTCAAGTAAATTCAATGAAAAATTATTTATCGTAAATAAAAAAATTAATAATTCAACTTTTTAGCGCCATCTTGCGGAACTCTCCTTAATGGTAGTTTTAGTTCAGTTGAACACCAATAGATGTCGCTCGTTTTATTGTAATTTACATTAACAAGAAAAAGTCAAACGAGAGTTGTCTTTTTTTCATTATTATACAGTGTCATTCATTTACACTGGCCGCCTTGATTAGAAAATTCGATCGTTTTCGAGCGGCCATTTTGAAATCCAAGATGGCCGATTTAAAATCGACAATGTTTACGCCGAATATGAAACGTATCAAGAGCAACGACTTTCGTTCAAGTCTGCTCCGTTTTGAAATTGATGATGGTCGACTTATAATCGAAATTGTTTGCGAAGAAAGGAGGAAGCACGTCATGTGACGTATCAAATGAAAGGTCGTGAACGGACGAACACGATCGTCACCGATTCGCGCCATCTTGAAACCGAAAGCAAATTCGATCTTTTTCCAGCGGCCATCTTGAAATCCAAGGTGGCTGATTTCAAATCGACAATGTTTACTGCGAATATGTGACCTATTAAATGAAACGTTTTAAATAGATAAACGCAGGACTCCATTTTGAGGTTGATGATGATCGGCTTATAATCGAAATTGCTTTCGAAGAAAGGGGGAAGCACGTCATGTGACATATCAAATGAAAGGTCGCGAACGGACGAACACGATCGTCACCGATTCGCGCCTTCTTGAAACCGAGAGCAAATTCTATCCTTTTCCAGTGGCCATCTTGAAATCCAAGATGGCCGATTTAAAATCGACAATGTTTACTGCGAATATGAAATGAAATGCTTTAAATAGACAAACGCAGGACTTCATTTTGAGATTGATGATGATCGGCTTATAATCGAAATTGTCTTCGAAGAAAGAGGGAAGCACGTCATGTGACATATCAAATGAAAGGTCGCGAACGGGCGAACACGATCGTCACCGATTCGCGCCTTCTTGAAACCGAGAGCAAATTCTATCCTTTTCCAGTGGCCATCTTGAAATCCAAGATGGCCGATTAAAAATCGACAATGTTTACTGCGAATATGAAATGAAATGCTTTAAATAGACAAACGCAGGACTCCATTTTGAGGTTGATGATGATCGACTTATAATCGAAATTGTCTTCGAAGAAAGGGGGAAGCACGTCATGTGACATATCAAATGAAAGGTCGTGAGCGGACGATCACGACTGTCACCGATTCGCGCCATCTTGAAACCGAAAGCAAATTCGATCTTTTTCCATTGGCCATCTTGAAATCCAAGATGGCCGATTTAAAATTGACAATGTTTACTGCGAATATGAAATGAAATGCTTTAAATAGACAAACGCAGGACTTCATTTTGAGGTTGATGATGATCGACTTATAATCGAAATTGTCTTCGAAGAAGGGGGGAAGCACGTCATGTGACATATCAAATGAAAGGTCGCAAACGGACGATCACGATCGTCACCGATTCGCGCCATCTTGAAATCGAAAGCAAATTCGATCTTTTTCCATTGGCCATCTTGAAATCCAACATTGACTTTTCGAGCGGCCATTTCTAAATCCAAGATGGCCGGTTTCAAATCGAATATGTGACTTAGCAAACGAAATGCCTTAAATACTCGAACGCCATTGTCATTTAGGACTTCATTTCCAGATTGATGATGATCGACTTAAAATCGAAATTGTTTGTAAGCACGTCATGTGACATATCAAATGAAAAGTTTTGAACACGATTGTCACCGATTTGTACCATTTTGAAACCGAAAGCAAATTCGATCTTTTTGCAGCGGCCATCTTGAAATCCAATCGAAAATGTTTATGGGGAATATGAAACCCATCATGCGACATATCGAATGAAATGCCTTAAATAGACGAAGGCCTTGTCATCCAAGACTCCACCTTGAAATTGATGACGGTCGACTTACAATCGAAATTGTCTGGGACGAAGGGGAAACATATCGCGTGACATATCAAATGAAAGGTCTTAATTAAACGAAGACGATTGTCATCGATTCGCGCCATCTGAAACCGAAAGCAAAATCGATTATTTCCGGAAATCCAAGATGGCCGACTTAAAATCGAAATTGTTTACGGCAAATAAGAAACCTACCATGCGACATATCAAATGAAACGCCTTAGACATGCGCAGGCGATTGTCATTCGCGATTCCACCTCGAAATCGTTGGTGGTCGACTTATAATCGAAATTGATTGCGAAGAAGCACGTCATGCGACGTATCAAATGAAACGCCTTAAACAGACGAATGCGATTGCCTTTCGTGATTCCATCTTGAAATCGATGACTTATAATCGAAATTGTGAGCGCAGCACATCGTGTCACATATCAATTGAAGGATCTCAAACGAACGGACACGATCGTCACCAATTCGAGCCATCTTGAAACCGAAAGAAAATTCGAGAGCATCCAAGATGGCCGAATTAAAATACGGTGAATACGAAACGCCTTGAAAAAACAAAACTGTCATTCGTGATTCCATCTTGACATTGATGATGGTCGACTTATAATCGAAATTGTTTGCGAAGAAGCACGTCATGCGACGTATCAAATGAAACGCCTTAAACAGGCGAATGCGATTGTCTTTCGTGATTCCATCTTGGAATTGACGATGGTCGACTTATAATCGAAATTGTTTGCGAAGAAAGGGGGAAGCACATCGTGTCACATATCAAATGAAAGGTCTCAAACGAACGCACACGATCGTCACCGATTCGCGAAACCGAAAGCAGACTCGATCGTTTCCGGAAATCCAAGATGGCCGACTTAGTAGTTTCTCGAGAAATTCGAAATAAGCCAAGAGCGCAATTGTTTTTCCTTTGAAAAATATGTATTTGTAAGCGCCTCTGATTAGTGACAATCGCAGGGCCCGACCGCAATAGTCTTTTGTTTTTCAGGAGTTTTTCAAGAAATAAAAAACTTCGAGAGATGCGATCGTCTTTTGTTTTTCAGTGGTTTCTCGAGAAATTAGAAATAAGGAAAGCCAAGAGTGCGCTTGTTTTTCCTTCTTTGAAAAATACTAGTAGGCGGTTCTGATTGGGGACAATCGCAGGGCGGGGCCGTTAGTAACGCGAACTTCTTTTGTTTTTCGGGAGTTTCTCGAGAAGTTAGAAGCTTCGAGTGATGCGATCGTCTTTTGTTTTTCAGTGGTTTCTCGAGAAATTAGAATTAAGCGAAGAGTGCAATTGTTTTTCTTATTTTCATAAAAAATGTTTGCAACCGGCTCGGATTGGTCTGACAGTAGCACATATGTTAGAAACGCTTCAATGAAAGTGATCGTCTTTTATTTCTCTGGACATTGTTAAGAAATTAGAAACTAACCTAGCTAAGAGTTCAATTATTTTTATTTAGCTGAAAACTATTTGCAATTACATCTTATTGGTGACAATCGTAAAGCGCGATCGCCCTTTGTTTCTCAAGAGATTATTTAGAAATAGGAAATAAGTTAAGACGAAGAGCGATTGTCTTTTGTTTTTCCGAGTTTGTTTAGAAATTAGAAACAGACCGAGCGTGCAATTGTTTTTATTTCTCTGAAAATTATTTGCAATCGTTTCTGATTAGTGTGACAAGCGGACGGCTGTTAGAAATCCTTTGACGACGAGCGACAGTCTTTTGTTTCTCGGGAGTTTGTTTAGAAATTAGAGAGTAACCAAGCCAAGAGTTCTCTGAAAACTGTTTGCAATTAGTTCTGATTGGTGACAATCACCAAGCGCGATGCAAAACGACGCCCTTTGTTTCTCACGAGATTGTTTAGAAATTAGAAGTAAGTCAAGACGAAGGGCGATCGTCTTTTGTTTCTCAGAGTGGGTTTTTAGAATTTAGAAGCGAACCAAGCGTGCAGTTGTTTTTATTTCTCTGAGAACCATATTTACAATCAGGTTCTGATTGGTGACAATCGTAAAGCGTTGTTTCTCAGGAGTTTGTTTAGAAATTAGAAAGTAACCAAGTCAAGAGTTCAATTGTTTTTATTTATTTGAAAACTGTTTGTAATCAGCACTGATTGGCGACGGTTCAAACCGTGATGCACAGCGATTGTCTTTTGTTTCTCAAAAGTTTACCCAGAAATCGGAAATGAGCCAAGCCGAAGGGGCGATCGTCTTTTGTTTCTCAAGAGTTTATTTAGAAATCAGAAATAAGCCAAGACGAAGAGCGACCGTCTTTTGATTCTCAGCACAGCGATTGTCCTTTGTTTCTCAAAAGTTTACTTAGAAATTAGAAATAAGCCAAGCCGAAGGGCGATCGTCTTTTGTTTCTCAAGAGTTTATTCAGAAATCAGAAATAAGCCAAGACGAAGAGCGACCGTCCTTTGATTCTCAGCACAGCGATTTTTCTTTGTTTCTCAAAAGTTTACTTAGAAATTAGAAATAAGCCAAGCCGAAGGGCGATCGTCTTTTGTTTCTCAAGAGTTTATTTAGAAATCAGAAATAAGCCAAGACGATGAGCGACCGTCTTTTGATTCTCAGCACAGCGATTTTTCTTTGTTTTTCAAAAGTTTACTTAGAAATTAGAAATAAGCCAAGCCGAAGGGCGATCGTCTTTTGTTTCTCAAGAGTTCATTTAGAAATCAGAAATAAGCCAAGATGAAGAGCGACCGTCTTTTGATTCTCAGCACAGCGATTGTCCTTTGTTTCTCAAGAGTTTATTTAGAAATCAGAAATAAGCCAAGACGAAGAGCGACCGTCTTTTGTTTCACAGTGTTTACGTCAAATGTGAAACCTATCATGCGACATATCAAATGAAACGCCTTAAACAAACGAAGCCGATGGCCATGCGTGATTCCCTCTTGAAATTGACGATGGTCGGTTTATAATCGAAATTGTTCGTGAAGCATATCGCGTGACATATCAAATGAAAGGTCTCAATTGAACACGATCGTCACCGATTCGCGCCATCTTGAAACCGAAAGCAAATTGGATTGTTTCCGGAAATCCAAATGAACAAATGAAAGCGATTGTTATCCACAACTCCACCTTGATTTATAATAGACATTGTTTTTGAGGAAGGGGACGTATATCGCGCGACTTGTCTTAAAGGTTTTAAAAACAGATGAACGCGACTGTCACCCAGACGCCATCCTGAATTTGAAGATGATCGATTTACGATCGAAATAACTTATGAGGAAAGAGAGGTAGATATATCGTGTGACATATCAAATGAAACGTTTTTGTACCGCGAGTTCGAATTTCAGAGTATGTCTTGTCCACCAACCAACCAATCTTCTGAGCAAGATTGAATGAGAAATCAACGCTTTATTTTAAGTATTTTTTTAAATCCAGTTTACAACGGTGCTAAAAATAATTTCAAGGCTTTGCCTTCCGCCTGAATATTTGACGTAGCTTTTACATCGTCTGGCATTTTAAACAAGACCGTTCGCAACAGCGAACGCCGCGCCGGAGAAAGTACGAAACAATTTCGCCCGAAATTCCCACCGCCTGAAACATTTAAGATTCGTTAATTATGAAGAAGGTAGCGTTATTAAATTTTCAGGGCGAAGCAACTCGCCGAAATTAATCGCCCCTTATTCCCAATTAATCAGTGTCACGAACTCGAAAGGAAGATTACGCAAGCCGGATCTACAATCTCGAAACTTCCAAATTAATTAATCCGAAAGCAATTAAGTTTCGTACTGTTATGAAACGGCTTTTTTTTCTTTCGTTTGTTATCGAATGTCTTCCTTACCTTCAAGGGGGGACGATCGGGGTCCGTCTTCTGCTGCTCGTAGCGGTTTTCGAAGAACTTGTCCCAGTATTCCTTGCTCCTCATCCAAGTCGGCTGAAAGCACAGAGAGAGATTCGATTTAGAGCTTCGGTTTTCGCATTAGGGGACGATAAAAATAAGGAAGGCCCCCGCCCCCCAGCCGCGCGCAATTTTTCCAAATATATGACGCTCATTGTTTCTCTCATCCTTCGCGTTTTATTCTTTCCGAAGCGATCCGTTTGTTTTTATTGCGCGCGCCGGAATCCGTGCAGTCATCCGTTTTACTTTGTAACCGGACGGAATTCTTTATTTTCTTGCCGCCCCCTCCCCCCCCCTAGCCCTCTCGCAAATTTATTATTGCGTTTATTCCCGCGAGGACTTTGCAGTTTAGTGCCGCCGGAAATAAAGATGAATTGCGACGACGGTTCGTTCTAACGGGGTAGTAAAAACAAAAAAGAAAAAACGAAAGCGTTTCGTCAGTGTCTTATTCAAAAACTTTATTTTATTATTTTTTAATTTAATTACTTGAATTATTATTGCCCGAGCGAAATTGCTAACAACGAACGATGAGATTTGGAAAGAATTTTTTGTTTTGGTAAAAAACTTATCGACGTCCCCTCGTATAACGCGACAATAAAACGGGGGGGCAATCTTCCAATTACGAAACACGTACCGTCGCATCACATCACGGCGGGGTTAATTGGGCTACCAGCAGTTCATTCTCGTTAAGCCAGTTTATTGAATTATTTTTTAATAAGCAGTCCAACAGACTTTGATGCAGTGTTTCCTGAGACACGTGACTTGTATGCATACAATCTTAAAAAAAAAAATAATAAATTTAATCTATTTACATTGGTCAGTTTACGTTCAAAGCGTTCGCATTTGTTTTTTTCTTTCAATCTCATGTCTTATTCAAATACTAGCGTCAGCGTCGGGTCTGAATCGACCCTTTCCTTATTTTGGCCCCACGTTGGGCGCCAAAATTACTGCGTCGCGTAAAATCTAAGTTGTGGACTTCTTATTATTTTGTCCGACGTTGGGCGCCAAGAATTTGTTTGTTTCTGCCTAGGTTTCTTTAGCTTTACTTTATTTTCGATTTGCTGCGTTTTATTTTTGAATTTTTCGATTTATTCTATGGGATCTCGACCTGATTCCGTCGTTTCAAAGGAAAATCATTCAAATTCGTCTAAATCATTAAATCTTAATAAACAACAAACAAGTCAGGAATCATGTATTGCGCGTTTTTCTTTTCTTTTGTTAATAACAGACCGCACCGAAATTGTTTACTAAGTGGCGCCATCTTCTGACTGAAAAGCTCAATCTAACGGACGAATTTTCGAAAAAGCGAAGCTCGTATTCAATTTTTGTCTGCGTGGCGCCACCTGTTGATCGGAAAGCGCAATTTACATGTCGAATCGTTGAAAACAAGTGAAAGGGCACACATCCTGAAACTTTTTCAAGACCTACGAGTAAAGAATAAACAGGAGGGAGTCGCACTAACAGTTTTTAAATGTTTTAAACGTGTGATATTCTATTTTGTCTGCCTGGCGGCATCTGTTGATCGGAAAGCACAATTTACATGACGAATCGTTGAAAAAAAGTGAAATACTGAAACTTTTTCAAGACCTACGAGTAAAGAATAAACAGGAGGGAGTCGTACTAACAGTTTTTAAATGTTTTAAACGTGTGACATTCTATTTTGTTTGTCTGGCGCCATCTGTTGATCGGAAAGCGTAATTTACATGACGAATCGTTGAAAACAAAGCGAAATAGCATACAAGCTGAAACTTTTTCAAGACCTACGAGTAAAGAAAAAACAGGAGGTAGTCGCACTAACAGTTTTTAAATGTTTTAAATGTGTGACATTCTATTTTGTCTGCCTGGCGCCATCTGTTGATCGGAAAGGGTAATTTACATGACGAATCGCTGAAAACAAAGCGAAATAGCATATAAGCTGAAACTTTTTCAAGACCTACGAGTAAAGAATAAACAGCAGGGAGTCGCACTAACAGTTTTTAAATGTTTTAAATGTGTGACATTCTATTTTGTCTGCCTGGCGCCTTCTGTTGATCGGAAAGCGCAATTTACATGACGAATCGTTGAAAAAAAAGCGAAATAGCATACAAGCTGAAACTTTTTCAAGACCTACGAGTAAAGAATAAACAGGAGGGAGTCGCATTAACAGTTTTTAAATGTTTTAAAGGTGTGACATTCTATTTTATCTGCCTGGTACCATCTGTTGATCGGAAAGCGCAATTTACATGTCGAATCGTTGAAAACAAGTGAAAGGGCACACACCCTGAAACTTTTTCAAGACCTACGAGTAAAGAATAAACAGGAGGGAGTCGCACTAACAATTCTTAGATGTTTCAAAGGTGTGACATTCTATTTTGTCTGCCTGGCGCCATCTGTTGATCGGAAAGCGCAATTTACATGTCGAATCGTTGAAAAAAAGTGAAATAGCACACAAACTGAAACTTTTTCAAGACCTACGAGTAAATAATAAATAGGAGGGAGTCGCACTAACAGTTTTTAAATGTCTTAAACGTGTGACATTCTATTTTGTCTGCCTGGCGCCATCTGTTGATCGGAAAGCGTAATTTACATGACGAATCGTTGAAAAAAAGTGAAATACTGAAACTTTTTCAAGACTTACGAGTAAAGAATAAACAGGAGGGAGTCGCACTAACAGTTCTTAGATGTTTCAAAGGTGTGACATTCTATTTTGTCTGCCTGGCGCCATCTGTTGATCGGAAAGCGCAATTTACATGTCGAATCGTTGAAAAAAAGTGAAATAGCACACAGACTGAAACTTTTTCAAGACCTGCGAGTAAAGAATAAACAGGAGGGAGTCGCACTAACAGTTTTTAAATGTTTTAAAGGTGTGACATTCTATTTTGTCTGCCTGGCGCCATCTGTTGATCGGAAAGCGCAATTTACATGTCGAATCGTTGAAAACAAGTGAAAGGGCACACAGACTGAAACTTTTCCAAGACCTACGAGTAAAGAATAAATAAGACGGAGTCGTACTAACAGTTTTTAAATGTTTTAAAGGTGTGACATTCTATTTTGTCTGCCTGGCGCTATCTATTGATCGGAAAGCGCAATTTACATGTCGAATCGTTGAAAACAAGTGAAAGGGCACACATCCTGAAACTTTTTCAAGACCTACGAGTAAAGAATAAACAGGAGGGAGTCGCACTAATAGTTCTTAAATGTTTTAAAGGTGTGACATTCTATTTTGTCTGCCTGGCGCCATCTGTTGATCGGAAAGCGCAATTTACATGTCGAATCGTTGAAAAAAAGTGAAATAGCACACAGACTGAAACTTTTTCAAGACCTGCGAGTAAAGAATAAACAGGAGGGAGTCGCACTAACAGTTTTCAAATGTTTTAAAGGTGTGACATTCTATTTTGTCTGCCTGGCGCCATCTGTTGATCGGAAAGCGCAATTTACATGTCGAATCGTTGAAAAAAAGTGAAATAGCACACAGACTGAAACTTTTTCAAGACCTACGAGTAAAGAATAAACAGGAGGGAGTCGTACTAACAGTTTTTAAATGTTTTAAAGGTGTGACATTCTATTTTGTCTGCCTAGCGCCATCTGTTGATCGGAAAGCGTAATTTATATGACGAATCGTTGAAAACAAAGCGAAATAACATACAAGCTGAAACTTTTTTAAGACCTACGAGTAAAGAATAAACAGGAGGGAGTCGCACTAACAGTTCTTAAATGTTTTAAACGTGTGATATTCTATTTTGTCTGCCTGGCGCCATCTGTTGATCGTAAAGCGCAATTTACGTGTCGAATCGTTGAAAAAAATTGAAAGAACACACATACTGAAACTTTTCCAAAACTAACGAGTAAAGAATTAACAGGAGGGAGTCGTACTAACAATTTTTAAACGTTTTAAGCAAGTGACGTTCATAAACTTTTGCTGACGCTATCTATCCCCCGAAAGCGTAAGTTGCCTTTCTTCTTGGCGACGCCATCTCTTGATGGCAGTGCGCTTTAAAAATTCACAGAGAAATTTTCATTTCCATGTGAAAAATTGAAATTTTTGGCGCCCAACGTGGAGCAAAATGAGAAAAGGATCCACGATTACAATATCTTAAAATCGCGAGATTTCAATTTCTTTTTAATAAAAATAAAACATGAAACAAATGAAGCAAACGTTCAATTTTATGTTTTATTCAAGTTGGTCCTCGTTGGGCGCCAAAATTCTGCATCGTGTAGAATGTGAACTGTCGATTTTTTTCATACGCCCCACGTTGGGCGCCAAACATTTGCGACTTCGATTTGCTACCTGGTGATCAGGAGTTCCTTGTTGTTCGATCTACTGATCTTCGCCTAGGTCTCATTTTGTTTTAAGCTTAAGCTTCATAACCTCGACACGTTATTTCAAAGAAATTTTATTGAAATTCCTTCTAAATCGTAAAATTTCAACAAATAATAAGTTACAATATCGTTTGTAATTTATGACATCTGTCCCTCGGGCCCTTTTTTTTATATAAAAATAAAAAAATGAAAAAAATAAGGTCTGAGCCTGATCTTTGCCCCACGTTGGGCGCCAAAAACACTATATCATGTAAGGCATAGGTTCTCAAAATTCACCAGTGAGCAATGTAGCGTTGGGGGGGGGGGGTGAGGCGGTAGTGGGTTCAGAGCAATTGGGGGCCGTTAACGCTGTTCATATGTTGACAAACTTAAGTAAATGCAGACACGTCTTAAATTTAGTGATTTTGTGACCGATTTAATGATGTGTTTAGTGATGTTTTTATTTAATAGTAACTAATTTGGTTATTTAATTTGTCATAGTTACTCAATTTGGTGATTGTATCACTAGATCTGGTGACTTTCTGCTGACATTTTAGACTAATTTTAGTGAATTCAGACACGTCTTGAATTTAGTGATATCGTGGCCGGTTTAGTGACATATTTAGTGATTTTGTGACCACTTTAGTGATATTTTTAGTGACTTTTTTATTTAATACCAACTAATTTGGTTGTATCTTTTAATTTGTCATAGATACTTAGTGATGTTCACCAAGTACACTTGTTCATCAACAAAATTTGTAAACTTATGCTCAATTTAGTGATTTTATTACAAGATTTGGAGACTTTCTGTTGGAATTTAAGACAAATTTTAGTAAATTCAGCCAAACCTTAAATTTAGCGATCTTGTGGCTGGTTTAGTGACATATTTAGTGATTTGGTGACCGTTTTAGTGATGTTTTTATTTAATGGTAACTAATTTGGTTATTTCTTTTAATTTGTCATAGATACTTAGTGATGTTCACCAAGCACACTTCTTTATCAACAAAATTTGTAAACTTACGCTCAGTTTAGTGATTTTATCACTAGATCTCGCGACTTTCTGCTGAAATTTCGGACAAATCTTAGTGAATTCAGACATGTCTTAAATTTAGTGATCTTGTGGCCGATTTAGTGACATATTTCGTGATTTTGTCACCGTTTTAGTGATATTTTTAGTGATGTTGTTGTTTGATAGTAACTAATTTGGTGATTTCTTTGAATTTGTCATAAATACTTAGTGATATTCATCAAGCTTACTTCTTTATCAACAAAATTTGTAAACTTGCGCCTAATTTAGTGATTGATGGTGATATGATGATATAATTAGATTTAGTGACTTTCTGTTGAAATTTCGGACAAATCTTAGTAAATTCAGACATGTCTTAAATTTAGTGATATCGTGGCCCGTTTAGTGGCATATTTAGTGATTTTGTGACTGTCTTAGTGATATTTTTAGTGACTTTTTTATTTAATAGTAACTAATTTGGTTATTTCTTTTAATTTGTCATAGATACTTAGTGATGTTCACCAAGCACGTTTCTTTATCAACAAAATTTGTAAACTTAGGCTCAGTTTAGTGATTTTATTACTAGATCTGGTGACCTTCTGTTAGAATTTAAGACAAATTTTAGTGAATTCAGACATGTCTTAAATTAAGTGATCTTGTGGCTGATTTAGTGACATATTTAGTGATTTTGTGACCACTTTAGTGATATGTTTAGTGATATTTTTATTTAATAGTAACTAATTTGGTTATTTCTTTTAATTTGTCACAGGTACTTAGTGATGTTCACCAAGCACATTTCTTTAACAACAAAATTTGTAAACTTGCGCCCAATTTAGTGATTGATGTTGATATGATGATATCATTAGATTTAGTGAGTTTCTGTTGAAATTTCGGACAAATCTTAGTAAATTAAGACATGTCTTAAATTTAGTGATCTTGTGGGCGGTTTAGTAACACATTTAGTGATTTTGTGACCGTATTAATGATATGTTTAGTGATGTTTTTATTTAATAATAACTAATTTGGTTATTTATTCTAATTTGTTATAGATACTTAGCGATGTTCACCAAGCACACTTCTTTATCAACAAAATTTGTAAATATATGCTAAGTTTAGTGATTTTATCACTAGACCTGGTGATTTTCTGTTGGAATTTAAGACACATGTTAGTGAATTCAGAAATGTCTTAAATTTAGTGACTTTATGGCCGGTTTAGTGACAGATTTAGTGATTTTGTGACCGTTTTAGTGATATTTTTAGTGACGTTTTTATGGATATTTCTTTTAATTTGTCATAGATACTTAGTGATGTTAACCAAGCATACTTATTTAACAACAAAGTTTGTAAACTCACGACCAATTTACTGACTTTATCACTAGATCTGGTGACTTTCTGTTGAAATTTAAGACAACTTTTAGGGACTTCGGACATGTCTTAAGTTTAGTGATTTTGTGACCGGCTAAGTGACATATTTAGTGATTTTGTGACCGTTTTAGTGATATGTTTAGTGATGTTTTTGTTTAATAGAAACTAATTTGGTGATTTCTTTGAATTTGTCATAAATACTTAGTGATGTTCATCAAACTTACTTCTTTATCAACAAAATGTGTAAACTTAAGCCCAATTTAGTGAGTTTATCACTAGATCTGGTGACTTTCTGCTGAAATTTCGGACAAATCTTAGCAAATTCAGACATGTCTTAAATTTAGTGATTTTGTGACCGACTTAGTGACATATTTAGTGATTTTTTCATTTAAGAATTGTTAATTTAGTTATTTTTTTTAATTTTATGGTAACTTGTCAAAAAATAATTAGTGTACAAATCAAGTTCTTGTTTACTAACAGAACTTATGTCCAACTGGCAACGTTGTCAATTTAGGGATTTTGTCTCTAGATCGGTGACTTTCTGTTAAAATTTAAGACAAATTTGATAAAAATCACATTCTCCTTTATCAACAGTCTGTCCAAAAAAAAGGAATTTTTTTACTTTCGTTCGAAAACTCCGTTTTGGCAATTTGCAAAGTGGAAAGAAAACGAACGAATTCCTTTATTTCGAACAAAGAAAACAAACAATAATCGAAACTTTTCTTTTCCACCATCGATCGTATTTTGTTTCTTTATGTATTTTCTTATGCTTTTAGAGGAAGAAACGTATACACTTGTGAATTTGTTTGGCAGTTGATTGTGTTTTGTTTTGTATGAAAGAAAACAAGTCGAAATTCAATTATAATTTGAATTTAGGTTCAAAGCGAAAACGCCTTTTTTTTTCGTTCACAGATTAAAATACAAGTTTTCTTTCTTTTTTTGGCACTGGAAAGAAAAGGCGTCATTCTTTAAAATCGCCATCTTCCACCCTCGATTTTCAATTTTATTTTTCTAAACGAGAACTGTCGATGCACTCGTGTTTTAAAGCACCTTGCGACTTTTTTAATTAATGCCCAAAGGAAAAAATAAAGAAACTCTTTTAAAAGGTGAATAATTAAGAGGAGAAACTCTTTCGAAGTCGGGGAATCCCAACCAAAACGTCTCCTTTTTTCGATCAAATTAAACCCTATTTTTGTGGAAGGCGAGAAGCGCATTCCTTGATTTGATTTCTTTTCCTTTTATTATCTTACCGGTGCATACAAGTAATCTATTGTATAATTTACGCAAACGTGAATGAATTGCAATTAATTAATCTCAAAATGCTTGTCCGTTAGTCTTTTGGGGGGTGGCCTAGCGTAACGGCTACGCGAATGATGATAAAGAGGATGCGCCAATTAGATAACGATGGTGAGGGTGCGGTAACAGGTTGAATACATCAATAAAGGTCCATTGAAACGACGTGGAGGGCGCACGAACGTGACGCGACGAAATTTATAGCTTTGACATAAACTGGAATCCAAATTATTAAATAGCGTCGGGCATTTACGATCATGACGTCATTCAAAATGATATAACGTGTGCTAAAAAAAAATTCCAACTCACTCTTATACACACCACGTAGTCGCGACATCCCACGGCTGGGTTTTGATCGAAAAACTTCTATCAAGTCAAGTGGCGACATCTTTGTTCACATGTACGTAACACAGAAGGTGTGATTTGTTTTTGAAACACAAAAATAAATTGACAGCATAAAATTTGGGATTTATCGGAAAAACTTGTTCGACGTTATTCCACTGTTTAAAATCAAATTTCATATGTAGGAGCAGCGACACCTTTGTTTTTATGTATGCGGGAAGACGTGATTTGTTTGTGCAGAACAAGAACGAATCGATTTTGACAGTTTGGAAGCTGACAGCGTAAGAATTTGACATTTCTGGAAAAAACGTTTTTTTTTTTTTGGAAAACGTTTTCAGCGTTACTCCGCTGTTTAAAATCAAATCTAATGGAAGCAACGGCCTCTTTGTTTTCATGTGTGTATCGCAGAAGACGATTTTGACAGTTTGGAAATTGACAGCATAAAAATTTGACGTTTATCGGAGAAACTGTTTTTCTGTTTTTCTTGTCACAGTTTGACAGGTGATAGTACAACGATTGTTTTACTATTTGACATTTTGAGAAGTTAACAGTAAAAAAATAACAAAAAAAAAATGAAGAATAAAAAAAAACGATCCAAAAGAAACAAATGTCCATCGAAATCGCGACAAATTTGTTCGCGTTCGTTTGTTTTATTTTTTTAAACAAACATCACCTGACAGTATGAAGCACCGCTAGTCCTCTTTTGTGTTCCTTTTTTGTATTTTCTTCCTTTTTTGTTTTCGTTTTCTTCGTTGAAACACACAAAAAAAAAAGAAAACAGTGGACGATCGATCACATGTGGCATGCCATAAGGCAACCAAAAATTTTGGTTTCTTCGCCCATTAAAAAAAAAAAGATAACTTGAGCATTTTTTCTTCTCGGAAGCAAAAGAAAAAAACAAAAACAAAAGACGATCGATTTCGGGTGACGCAGCCAATCGATTTCGCGACGAGCTTCGGCGAACAAAAAAAATAAATAAAAGCCAATCGAAAATGGCCAGGAATCTCTGACAGTAAGTGAAGCACCATTTCTTCCTTCTTTTGTCTTTTTTTTTTGGGTATTTTCTTTTTTTTTGTTTTCGTTTTCTTCGTTGAAATACAAAAAAAAGAGCAAGTCGTTCGTTTCTTGCATTTTTTCTTCTCAGACTCAAGAGAAAGAAAAAATAATAAAAACAAAAGACCATCGATTTCAGGACGAATTACGACGCAGCCAATCGATTTCACGACAAGCTTTAAACAAGCAATAAGCAAATAAACAAAAGCCAATCGAAAATGGCAAGGAATCTCTGACATTAAAAGAAGCACCATTTCTTCCTTCTTTTGTCTTTTTTTTTTGGGCATTTTCTTTTTTTTTGTTTTCGTTTTCTTCGTTGAAATACAAAAAAAGAGCAAGTCGTTCGTTTCCTGCATTTTTTCTTCTCAGACTCAAGAGCAAAAAAAAAATAAAACAAAAGACGATCGATTTCAGGATCATTTCTTCCCTCTTTTGTCTTTCTTTTTTGGTATTTTCTTCTTTTTTTCGCTTTCTTCGTTAAAATACAAAAAAAAAGAAAACAGTAGACGATCGGTCACGTGCCATGCAAAAAAAAATAAACAAAAGTCATCGGAATTGCAAGGAATTTATGTTTATTTATAAACATCCTCTGACAGTAACAGAAGCGTCGTTTTTTCTCTCTTTTGTCTTTTTTTTTTGGTACTTTCTTCTATTTTGTTTTTAATTTCTTTGTTGAAATACAAAAAAAAAACATAAAAAAAGCGCAAGTCGTTCGTTTCCTGCATTTTTTCTTCTCAGACACAAGAGAAAAAAAAAAAAATAAAAACAAAAGACGATTGATTTCAGGATATTTCTTCCTTTTTTTTGTCTTTTTTTTTTGGTATTTTCTTTTTTTTTCGTTTTCTTCGTTAAAATACGAAAAAAAAAGAAAACAGTAGACGATCGATCACGTGCCATGTCAAAAAAAAAAATAAACAAAAGCCCCTCGGAATTGGAAGGAATTTATGTTTATTTACAAACATCCCCCGACAGTAATAGAAGCACCGCTTCTTCTCTCTTTTGTCTTTTTTTTTTGGTACTTTCTTCTTTTTTTGAATTTGATTTCTTTGTTGAAATACAAAAAAAAGAAACATAAAAGAAGAGCAAGTCGTTCGTATCTTGCATTTTTTCTTCTCGACCACAAGAGAAAATAAAAAAAAATAAAAACAAAAGACGATCGGTTTTAGGACGAATTACGACGCAGCCAATCGATTTCACGACGAGCTTCAAACAAACAACAAACAAATAAACAAAAAAATAAACAAAAGCCAATCGAAAATAGCAAGGAATCCCTGGCAGTAAAAGAAGCACCATTTGTCTTTTTTTTCGGGTATTTTCTTCTTTTTGTTTTCGTTCTTTTCGTTGAAATACAAAAAAAGAGCAAGTCGTTCCTTTCTTGCATTTTTTCTTCTCGGAAACAAAAGAAAAAAAAAATAAAAACAAAAGACGATCGATTTCAAGATCATTTTTTCCTTCTTTTGTCTTTTTTTGGGTATTTTCTTTTTTTTTTCGCTTTCTTCGTTAAAGTACAAAAAAAAAGAAAGCAGTAGACGATCGATCACGTGCCATGCCAAAAAAAAATAAACAAAAGCCGATCGGAATTGCATCCCCTAACAGTAACAGAAGCACCGTTTCTTCTCTCTTTTGTCTTTTTTTTGTGGTACTTTCTCCTTTTTTTGTTTTTGATTTCTTTGTTGAAATACAAAAAAAGAAAACATAAAAGAAGAGCAAGCCGTTCGTTTCCTGCATTTTTTCTTCTCGGACACAAGACAAAAAAAACTAAAACAAAAGACCATCGATTTCGGGACGAATTACGACGCAGCCAATCGATTTCACGACGAGCTTCAAACAAACAACAAACAAATAAACAAAAAAATAAACAAAAGCCAATCGAAAATGGCAAGGAATGCCTGGCAAAAAGAGAAGCACCGTTTCTTCCCTCTTTTGTCTTTTTTTTTTGGTATTTTCTTTTTTTTTCGCTTTCTTCGTTAAAATACAAAAAAAAAGAAAGCACTAAACGATCGAACACGTGCCATCCCAAAACAAATAAACAAAAGCCGATCGGAATTGCATCCCCTAACAGTAACAGAAGCACCGTTTCTTCTCTCTTTTGTCTTTTTTTTTGGTACTTTGTCCTTTTTATTGTTTTTGATTTCTTTGGTGAAATACAAAAAAAGAAAGCAAAAAAAAGAGGAAGTCGTTCGTTTCCTGCATTTTTTCTTCTCAGACACAAGAGAAAAAAAAAACATAAATAAAAACAAAAGACGATCGATTTCAGGATCATTTCTTCCCTCTTTTGTCTTTTTTTTTTGATACTTTCTTCTTTTTTTGTTTCTGATTTCTTTGTTGAAATACAAAAAAAGAAAACAAAAAAAAAAGAGCAAGTCGTTCGATTCCTGCATTTTTCTTTTCAGATACAAGAGAAAAAAAAATAAAAACAAAAGACGATCGATTTCAGGACGAATTACGACGCAGCCAATCGATTTCGCGATGACCAAAAAAAAATAAACAAAAGCTCATCGGAATTGCAAAGAATTTATGTTTATTTTATCTTTTTTTTTTTGGGCATTTTCTTCTTTTTCTGTGTTCGTTTCCTTCGTTGAAATACAAAAAAAAAAGAAAGAAAACAGATGACGATCGATGAACTTGAAATTTAGTGTTTGTTTTCCATAGAAAAAAAAAGATAACTCGAACAAGTCGTTCGCTTTTTGCGTTTTTTCTTCGCAAAAACAAAACGATCGATTTCGGTACGACTGTTCGACCTTTTTCGCGAAGAATCACGCGACCAGATAGAGGAAAGAAAAGAATCACCTTCGAAATTTCCGGAAACTTCTTGTTTCTACTCGGAAGTCAACAGCAAGACAAAACAAAACAAAACAGAAAAGATTGTAATCTTCAATTGTTCTAAAAAAAAAGAAACAGAGGAGAAACAAAAGACAATCGAGTTTATGAAGAATTTCGCCGCAGAAGCAATAAAAAATGTCGAATTGCAACAAATATATATACGTATAGCAAAGTGGGCGTGGCTTAGCAATTAAGTTGACATTAGCATAATATATACACATCTTTTGTTTTATAATCAGACTTCGGACATTTCGGAGCACTTTTTTTTTTAATTTAAGCGTTACGCACAATACAATACAAAAGCTTAAATCAAGTAAGAAAATTAAAATTAAAAATATGGCGAAAAGGTCTCTTTCTTGTTTTACTTTCGTCTGTTTATTTGCAAATAAATAAACTATTACTAATTCTATTATTACATAAAAATTTAGTAATCTAGTAATCCGCTGCTTGATTGTTTTACCGCAAACAAATGTGGTTTTGTTTTACTGTTGCCGTCGGAGTAGAAACAGTTGACGTGATTCTTTGTGAAATCGATTGTCTTTTGTTTTTTTTGTTTATGTTTTTGAGAAAGTTGTTCAAGTTATCTTTTCTTTGATGGACGAACGAACCAAACGCAAATGGGTTGGTATCTGGACGCATTGAAGGGCGCGTTAAGAACCTTGTGCCCCATCGTGACAGTGAGTAATTAAGATGAATGGGAAAACCGAGGTTTGAACCTGAGGCAAGTCACCGCACTAACAACAGCGCCACCGATATTCCCCTTTGGTCTTGCACAAACTGACTTGGGTATTGATTTATCGATTCTGGAATAATCAATCCTTTGGCAGCTTCAAAGTCGAACGTTTTAATCACTAAGCCACTGATGCTGATGTTGAGCATCCAGGAAGTATGAAAAACTGCGTTCTCCATCCGGGATTTGAACCCGGGGCCTGCAGATTACTAAACCGCCCTCCTAACCACCGCGCCACCGTGACTTTCCTGCACTTAGGTAGCAAATTTTGCTTTTTTTTTTGTTTTCTTTTTCTTCGTTGAAACACACAAAAAAAAAGAAAACAGCGGACGATCGATCACATTTGCCATGCCATAAGGGAACCAAAAATTTTGGTTTCTTCGTCCATTAAAAAAAAAAAAAAATAACTTGAGCAAGTCGCTCGCTTCTTGCATTTTTTCTTCTCGGAAACAAAAGAAAAAAACAAAAACAAAAGACGATCGATTTCGGGCGACACAGCCAATCGATTTCACGACGAGCAACAAAAAAAAATAAACAAAAGCCGATCGAAAATAGCAAGGAATCTCTGACAGTAAAAGAAGCACCATTTCTTCCTTCTTTTGTCTTTTTTTTTTGGGCATTTTCTTTTTTTTTGTTTTCGTTTTCTTCGTTGAAATACAAAAAAAGAGCAAGTCGTTCGTTTCCTGCATTTTTTCTTCTCAGACTCAAGAGCAAAAAAAAAAATAAAAACAAAAGACGATCGATTTCTTCCCTCTTTTGTCTTTTTTTTGGTATTTTCTTCTTTTTTTCGCTTTCTTCGTTAAAATACAAAAAAAGAAAGCAGTAGACGATTGATCACGTGTCATGCCAAAAAAAATAAACAAAAGCCGATCGGAATTGCAAGGAATTTATGTTTATTTACAGAAACAGAAGAACCGTTTCTTCTCTCTCTTGTCTTTTTTTTTTGGTACTTTCTCCTTTTTTTGTTTTTGATTTCTTTGTTGAAATACAAAAAAAGAAAACAAAAAAGAAGAGCAAGTCATTTTTTCTTCTCAGACATAAGGGGAAAAAAAATAAAAACAAAAGACGATCGTTTTCAGGACGAATTACGACGCAGCCAATCGATTTCACGACGAGCTTCAAACAAACAACAAACAAATAAACAAAAAAATAAACAAAAGTCAATCGAAAATGGCAAGGAATCCCTGGCAGTAAGAGAAGCACCATTTCTTTTCTCTTTTGTCTTTTTTTTTGGGTATTTTCTTCTTTTTTTTTCGCTTTCTTCGTTAAAATATGAAAAAAAAAGAAAGCAGTAGATGATCGATCACGTGCCATGCCAAAAAAATAAACAAAAGCCGATCGGAATTGCATCCACTAACAGTAACAGAAGCACCATTTTTTTTCTCTTTTGTCTTTTTTTTTTGGTACTTTCTCCTTTTTTTTGTTTTTGATTTCTTTGTTGAAATACAAAAAAAGAAAACATAAAAGAAGAGCAAGCCGTTCGTTTCCTGCATTTTTTCTTCTCGGACACAAGAGAAAAAAAACTAAAAACAAAAGACCATCGATTTCGGGACGAATTACGACGCAAACAAACAACAAACAAATAAACAAAAGCCAATCGAAAATGGCAAGGAATCCCTGGCACTCTCCTAACCTCCGCGCCACAGTGACTTTCCTGCGCTTAGGTTGCAAAGTTTGCTTTTAGCTTGCCGTTTTACAATTCTCGGATTGGGGGAAGGGGAGGGGGCACTTAAGACTTTTTTAATTAACAAATATTTGCTTACTGACTGATGTTGAGCATCCATGAAGGATGGAAAACTGCGTTCTTTATCCGGGATTTGAACCCGGGGCCTGCAGATTACTAAGCCACTCTCCTAACCACCGCGCCACCGTGACTTTCCTGCGCTCAAGTCGCAAAGTTTGCTTTTAACTTGTCGTTTCACAATTCCCGGATTAGGGGGACGCGGGGACTTTTTTAATTAACAAATACTTGCTTACCTGAAAGTCGAAATCTTTGAAGACCTCCACGGTGTTAACGTCGGCCTCTGAGGGGTACAAATTCGGGCAGGTCTCCCCCGTTTTCTTCGCGATTTCCTCCGTCCGAAGGGTGGTCTGGGTCTCCTCGACGTTCTCCCCTTTGAGCTCCTGAGATTGGGCGACATCTTGAGGTAAATTGTAGGTGTTGTGGGCGTAGTAAACGCAAAGGAGCAGCGTGAGAGCGACGGCACCGAAAACGAACGACTTCAGGGACAACCTCCTGTATAGTTTCGCTACCATTTTACTATTGATTTTTCCGAATTAGGCGTAGTACGAGTGGCGACGAGCAGGAGGAGGGATGTTGCATTTCTTTTCTTATTTTCGTTTCAAGCGGTGGTGTTTCCAAGGCATATCTGAAACAAACGAACAACGGAAAATGGTATTTGAGGAACGCACCCGACACGAGATGCTCGTGGATAGAATTTTTCGAAATTTTCGGCGCACTCTAATGAGGCTTAATTATTCCGCGAAAGTGAAATGCTGCACATGTGTTTAACAAATTGTGGTACGCAGCAGCGACGATTATATAAACGGGTGGTATGTCCGGCGCACAATTAACTTGTTTTGCAACGTTAATTGGTTACATGGAATTACTCTAATTAGCGAATCGGCCGGCCCGAATATTGGAAGACTTCAAAACTGCCGACGGATGGCGCGCAAAAAAACGCGCGCATTTTTGGTGGTCGCAGACTCTCCACACGAGCTGCATCCTCCGTTTTCGAGTGCAGCTTTATTTATGGGAAAGTTTTTTTTGCTCAGAAACTCATACGACATACTCGTTTTAAATTTATCAATGAAAGATGGAGCCTGAATTTTATATACAGCGCGCGCACATGCTTTTCTCTTATTCCTGACGCACTTGGAACGACTATAATAACTGCAAAAGGAAATTTGAATTTGGCGCTCGTAAAATTAGTTCAGGAAGACATACACAGATGACGCCAGTGACGCTGGAAAATTAATTAAGAATTTTATAGCTGTTGGTTGAATAGCTGCGATTTAATCGAAACGAAATTAAAAAAAAAACAATTGCAACTTATTCAATCAAGATCGTAAATTGTATTATCTGCTCATAAAATTAATTCGGAAAGTGTACACAAAGCAATCTTTTAAAACAAAAGATAAAAAAAAACAATTAAACTTTTTTAACACAAAAGAATGTGCACAGATGGCAGCACTAATTATACCATTCAAAACAGCTAAAATCAATAGATCATATGATTTATGATGAATCAGCACAGTTAATAAGTCTGGATCGTAGTGACATTTGGTGGTTGCTATGGTAACACGTATTCAAAGATTTTCGCGCTTTCTTTTTCGTGCTGCTTTTGTTTCAAATTTCAAACTGATTTAGTTTTAGAATCTACCTTCAAACAAAATTGCGTTTTTCGTTGCTTTTACGTTCGTTTTAACGTTGGAAGTAACACGACACCAAAACAAAATGGTCACATTTCATTTGTTTTTTCTTTTTTCGATCGGTAAATTCGGAGCCGAGCAAATTCGTTAGTGAGGCCATTTTCCGGCCACCGTACAGGAACTTTACGCTTTTTCCTAATTAATGGATTCGGCCCCGTGTGCAGCGACATATTTCAGCGCGAGGCTCTAATGGAAAGTCGTATTTTTCAGGAAAAAAAAAAACGTATTTATTACCGGTATCTATTTTATCGACCGATACCTCAGCGCAAGCTGGTCGGGGCATGTTTGTAGACATGCTGGTTTCTTTTTTTGAAAGAACGTGTTTTTACCGAATCAAAACAAACAGATAGTCTTTGTGTTCTTATCACTACGAGCAAGTGCTTGTCTTTTTTTGCGCGCTCGAATTCTGTACATATCATTTTCAAATGAAATCAAGTTCGTGTCTTCCTTTTCTTTTTAAATGCGAATGGCTGTGGTCCTCGTCTATAGAGGAGAGACACATCGAGATGCCCACTAACACAACAAATCGGGATGCCCACTAACACAACAACCATTTTTTCGGTAATGTGGCGCGTTCGTGTCTTCTTTTTTTAAATACGAATGAAAACAGTGTAAAACATTTCACATCTTCAGTTCCATAACCACGTTATCCCCTTACCCTGTGGTCCTCGTCTATAGAGAAAAGACACATCGAGATGCCCACTAACACAACAAATCGGGATGTCCACTAACACAACAACCTATTGTGATCCTCTTTTTTTCAGTATTGTGGTACGTGAAATGGAGATAAATTCCAACGTTTTAATTTTAAATTTACTTACGTCCCAATTACTTTACTGTTGGCGTAATTTATCCAATTTAGTTCTCGATTAAAGAATGAATCTTTTCTAGTAAACGTACCTCACCATCCCTTCAATGGCTACCGTTTCTTATTGTAGAGGAGAGACATCGGGATGCCCACCAACACAACGACCTATTGTGGTCCTCCTTTTTGTGGTATCGTTGTAGAACAAAGACAGAGACTGCGAATGAACGTTTTGAATAGAAGTCTGATGAATTTCAATGAAAGAAACAGTTTCTATTGTGAAAATTTTTTCAAATTCATTTTATTTTTCAATGAAAGAATGAACCCTTTCCAGTCCACTACCATGTCATCTCCTCAAGGGCTACTTAAGGATCAATTATTTTAATGCTGGCGTATATTTGATAAGAGAATTAACCTCTTCTGATCCATATCCACAACCCCTTACTAGTTACCGTCCTCGTTTATAGAGACAGAGACATCGGGATGCCCACTAACACAACAACCTATTGTGATCCTCTTTTTTTCGGTACTATGGTACGTGAAACGGGGAGAGAGAGTGAAATTCAATGAATGTCTTCAATAAAAACTGTTTGATAAATTTCAACGAACCAGCAACCATTTTAATTTTAAATATTTTTTCTTAACTTAAGGCCCAATTATTTTACTGTTCGAATAATTTATCCAATTTATTTTTCGATTAAAGAATTAATATTTTCTAGTAAACGTACCACACCATCCCTTTAATGGCTCCGTTTCTTATTGTGGACGAGAGACATCGGGATGCCCACCAACACAACGACCTATTGTGGTCCTCTTTTTTTGTGGTATCGTTGTGAAACAAAGACAGAGAAAGCTAATGAACGATTTGAATAGAAGTCTGATGAATTTCAACAAACCAGAAACAGTTTCTATTATGAAGATTTTTTTCAAATTCAGGTTCATTTTATTTTTCAATGAAAGAATGAACCCTTTCCAGTCCACGTACCACGCCATCTCTTCAAGGGCTACTTAAGAATCAATTACGAGAGAGATGAATTAATCCCTTTTGGTCCATATACCACAACCCCTCAACGGCTACCGTCCTAGTCTGTAGAGTACAGAGACATCGGGATGCTTACTAACACAACAAATCGGGATGCCCACTAACACAACAAATCGAGATGCCCTCTAACAACAACCTATTGTGTTCCTCTTTTTTTTCGATATTGTGGTACGTGAAATGGGGAGAGAGAGTGAAAGTCAATGAATGTTTTGGATAAAAGCTGTTTGATAAATTTCAACGCACCAGCAACCGCTTTAATTTTAAATACTTTTTTAACTTAAGGCCCAACTATTTTACTGTTGGCGTAATTTATCCAATTTATATTTTTCGATTAAAGAATGAACCATGCCATCCCTTCAACGGCTCCCGTTCTCGTCTGTAGAGAAGAGACATGGGGATGCCCATCAACACAACGACATATTGTGGTCCTCTTTTTTGTGGTAACGTTAACGTTAACGTTGTGGAACAGAGGCAGAGAAAGCTAATGAACGTTTTGAATGGAAATCTGATGAATTCTAACGACCAGAATCAGTTTCTATTATGAAGATTTTTTTCAAATTCAGGCTCAATTTATTTTCCAATGAATTCCAGTCCACATACCACGCCTTCACCTCAAGGGCTACTGGCCTCGTCTGTAGAGGACAGAGACATCGGGATGCCCACTAACACAACAACCTATTATGATCCGTTTTTCTTTGATATCGTGGGATGTGTATGGAACGAAGAGAGAGAAATGTTTGATTAATTTAAATCAACCACAAACCGTTTTAATTATGAAAAATATTATGTAATTAAGGATCAATTATTTTACTGCTGGCGTATTTTATCTAATTAATTTTTTAATAGAAGAAGTAACTGCTTCTGGTTCATGGTCCATATACCACAACCACTCAACGGCTATCGTCCTTGTCTGTAGAGGACAAAGACATGGGGATGCCCACTAACACAACGACCTACTGTGATCCTCTTTACTTCGGCATCGTGGTATGTATGTGAAATAGAGAGAGAGAGAGAGCCAATGAGTGTTTTAAATGAAAGTTAAATTTCAACGAACCCGAAACCGTTTTTATTATGAATATTTTTTAAAATTCAGACTCAACTGCTCGTGTATTTCATTCAATTAATTTTTTGATAGAAGAATTAATGTATTCTGGTCCACATGCAACGACCCCTCAACGGCTCGCGTCCTCGTCTGTAGAGGACAGAGACAGCGGGATGCCCATTAACACAATAACCTACTGTGATCCACTTTTCTTTGATATCGTGACATGTGTACGGAACAGAGAGAGAGAGAGAGAGAGGAATGTTCTGGATAACATTTTTTGATAAATCTAAACGAACCGGAAACCGTTTTAATTATGTATATATTTTTTTAATTAAAGCTTAATTATTTTGCCACTGACGTACTTCATCTCATTTACTTTTCGATAAAAGCATCAACCTCTTCTAGTCCATATACCGTCCTCGTCTGTAGAAGAGCGAGACATCGGGATGCCCACTGACACAACGACCTATTGTAGCCCTCTTTTCCACGACATCGTGGTATAATGAAAAATGACATATATGAGATGTTCAATTTAAGTTCATTAAGTATGCCTTTAAATTTTTCATAACATGATACACTTAGAAAATTCATTGTATGCCTTTTCGTGTTTCTGAAAGATATAGTAAAGTGAAGTTCACAGACTTGTTTGATTGCGTGCCAGCACAAAAGTGCTTAATTAAAATCGATCACTTCTTTTGCATTTTATCGCCAACGGGCGCAAACAGACGCGCCTTTATTTTTAGCCGAACTTTAACGCTTTACCGGCGGCGGCGGTCCGAGCGTAAACACCGAACTTCAAGGGATATTACACACACACGTGTGTTATTTATAGCGACCGATTAAACGAGACGGCACGTTATTAAATTAAATGAGAATCAGCGGAGGCTTTGCTTTCGCGTGGATTAATTAATTATTTATTAGAGAGCGAGGAAAGCTGTGCGTCGCAATTTCCGGCTAGGTAAAATGACCGCCGCGTTTTGCAAAATTAAGTAAAAGTAACTTTCCACTCGTGTTATTTATTTAAATCACACACAAAAAAAACAGTAAATACGCTTTTTTGTTCTTTCGGAGGAGGATGGTTAAGGAAGAATAAAGAATTTGCGTTAAAAATTCAAGATTACATTTAAAATAGTAAAACCGACAGCCACTTCCGGTAAAACCGGAAATGCGCCTAATTCTTAAATATCAGTAGTTTAATTAGAATGAGTACAAGTTTTCTGTAAAAGAAAAGTCTGCTCGATTTGTTGGAGTGCCGCAGAACTCTATTTTTGGGACGATGTTGTCAAATTTCTTTTTTTTTTACAAACCGTCAAATTTGCGAACTCGTCGTTTATAGCTAGGACAGTGATTTCTAATTAAGATGTAACGAATGATCTTTTGATGAACGATAATCGGTTGATCGGTTGACTTCATAAATCGACTGAAGTTTGACAGGTGACAGTTGTGAAACATGCTTGCTTATAACCTGAGGCGACATAACCTAAAATGATATTTCGCGTTGATCCAATTAATTTAAATTTTTTATGAAAAAATGTTTCCTTTTTTTTAATTTGAGGCAGCCAATGCTGTTCGCTATCTACATTATTAAACCAACAGTTCAGGTTGCGACATCTTACGGCCGATTTTTTTATTTATTAACAGGACAAGAATCGCGAAGATTTTTTAAGTAAAGACAAACAATACTTCGTTTCTTATGTTTGTTACTGTAGCAACCAATAGATGTCACTAGGATTCAAAAGTGCCAACTTTATATCGATTTATCAAAAAAAAGTTAGCGATTTCTAAGTTATCTCAATAGTTCGTCAACATAACAACCAATAGGGGTCACTAAGAGTCAAAAGTCCCATCGATTTATCATAAAATCTACCGATTTGATGAGTTCACTTAATAGCTCGTCATCAGAGCAACCACTAGATGTCACTAGGATCGAGAACTGTTAACTCTATATCGATTTATCATAAAATCTTACCGATTTTATGAGTTCTCTCAGTAGTTCGTCATCATAGCAACCACTAGATGTCACTAGGATCCAGAACTGTCAACTCTACGTCGATTTATCATAAAATCTATCGATTCGATAAGTTCTCTCAATAGTTTGTCAACAGAGCAACCAATAGATGTCACTAGGATTCAAAAGTGCCAACTTTATATCGATTTATCAAAAAAAGTTATCGATTTTTAAGTTCTCTCAATAGTTCGTCATCAAAACAACCATCAGATGTCACTGGAAAGTCCAGAACTGCAAACTCTACTGAGTTAGCATAAGATCTACCGAGTTTACTATAATTTCTATCTATAGTTTGTTTAGTTTCGTCACCATAACAACCAATAGATGTCGCTAGAATCCAGAACTGTCAACTCTACATCGATTTATCATAAAATCTACCGACTCGATAAGTTCTCTCAGTAGTTCGTCAACAGAGCAACCAATAGATGTCGCTAAGATTCAAAAGTGCCAACTTTATATCGATTTATCAAAAAAAGTTATCGATTTTTAAGTTCTCTTAATAGTTCGTCATCAAAACAACCATCAGATGTCACTGGAAAGTCCAGAACTGCAAACTCTACCGAGTTAGCTTAAGATCTACCGATTTTATTATAATTTCTGTCAATAGTTTGTTTAGTTTCGTCACCATAACAACCAATAGATGTCGCTAGAATCCAGAACTGTCAACTCTACATCGATTTATCATAAAATCTACCGACTCGATAAGTTCTCTCAGTAGTTCGTCAACAGAGCAACCAATAGATGTCGCTAAGATTCAAAAGTGCCAACTTTATATCGATTTATCAAAAAAAGTTATCGATTTTTAAGTTCTCTCAATAGTTCGTCATCAAAGCAACCATCAGATGTCACTGGAAAGTCCAGAACTGCAAACTCTACTGAGTTAGCATAAGATCTACCGAGTTTACTATAATTTCTATCTATAGTTTGTTTAGTTTCGTCACCATAACAACCAATAGATGTCGCTAGAATCCAGAACTGTCAACTCTACATCGAATTATCATAAAATCTACCGACTCGATAAGTTCTCTCAGTAGTTCGTCAACAGAGCAACCAATAGATGTCACTAGGATTCAAAAGTGCCAACTTTATATCGATTTATCAAAAAAAGTTATCGATTTTTAAGTTCTCTTAATAGTTCGTCATCAAAACAACCATCAGATGTCACTGGAAAGTCCAGAACTGCAAACTCTACCGAGTTAGCTTAAGATCTACCGATTTTATTATAATTTCTGTCAATAGTTTGTTTAGTTTCGTCACCATAACAACCAATAGATGTCGCTAGAATCCAGAACTGTCGACTCTACATGGATTTATCATCAAATCTACCAATTTGATAAGTTCAGGATTCAGTAATACCAACTCTGCATCGATTCGTCATAAAATCTACCGATTTGAGAAGTTCTCTCAATAGTTCGTCATCATAGCAACCATTAGATGTCACTAGAATAACTAAAAGTGCCAACTCTACTGATTTGGCATAAGATCTACTGATTTTATTATAATTTCTATGAATAGTTTATTCAAGTTCGTCACCAGAGCCACCACTAGATGTCACTAGGATTCAGAACTGTCAACTCTACACTGATTTATCATAAAATCTACCGATTCGATAAGTTCTCCCAGCGGTTCGTCAACATAGCAACCAACAGATGTCACTAGGACTCAGACGTGCCAACATCTACATCGATTTATCAAAAAAATTATCGATTTTTATTATTGTCTCAACCGATCGTCACTAGAAAGTCTAGAATTGCTAACTCTACTTAGTCAGTTCAACATCGACCGACTTTACTATAATTTCCATCAATAGTTTGTTTAGTTTCAGGATTCAGAAGTGCCAACTCTGCATCGATTTATCATAAAATCCACCGATTTGATAAGAGCGATCGATGATTCGATGCAAAATGAAACAAAAGAAGATCTAACGATATTTTTTATTTTAAACAAGCGACAGTCACACGATTGACTTTCGTATTTTCTGAGGACGACTTTTGAGGTAAGTTTAAAACAAAAGAACAAAGACGGAAACAAGGAAGGTCGATTGACGGTGACGGAAACAAAACAAGATCGACATTTAATTTCTTGTAATGAGTACTGCAGTTTCATTAAAAGACTCAAGCTTGGTAATACCCTGTATATTAAATTATTTTTTTAGTCTCAATGGTAGAAGTCTTCGTTGACAAATAGAGCAGTTTATTTAAAAAATCGTTGAAGAAAATTCCATCGTCTTTGCTATCATGTTAAACTGACTCTACATACTCGTGTGTGTGTGTGTGTTTGTGACGTGTTTACATGTATAAATGTAATGGGAACAATTTTATTGCAATTGGCACGCAAGTATCCATCGATTATTGGGCCTGCAGTTCAAAGTAATCTTAATATCAGATCAGAAAACTTCACGTGATCGCCGAACCGAAAATTTTCCCGGAATTCGCCGGAGTTCGTCGCACTTTGTGAACTTTTCGCTTTCTAGGCTCGAAAAAAAAAAAGAAAGTCGTTCGAGAATTTCGCCGGCATACCAAATTAAAGAAGAAAAAAAAGACAAGCGCGGCTTGAAATTTATTTACGCTTTACGCGTCGTTGAGAATCGACGTTGAAGTTGCCTGTGGTGGCGGTGGAAGTCGGAAAGAATGAGGAAAACATTTCTCGCGGACATGTAGAGCGTGAAGAAGTACGTAAGTACTGGGAAAATTTCACGCACACGTGATTTCTCAGATTATAGTGCTGCGGTACGTTTAAGAACGATCGCGAAAGAATTTCTAAATTTTCGAGAAATCACCACTTATCTTAATAAAGCACAAAAACAAAATCGAAAGGACAATAAATAACAATTTTTGTAGAACACTGTATGCAGGTATAATTAGAAATAATAGTGGAAATAGACTAGAAATAATAAATTACTATATAGGGTGTTACCAAACTTGAGCCTTCAGTGTTCAATACAAGATAAGTTCAATACATATAAGGAACAGTTTGGATAGAAATGCGATGTAAACCAGAATCTATCGAATACTAATCATCTACACTACACCGGAAGACAGACAGCGGCATATGTTTTGAGATTTATAATGACAGATTAAAATATATTCATGACGATTCTAATCCTATAGCAAGTAAGCAAGTGCCTAGTTTCTTGATCCTAGCATGACGTACACAGATAGCGTTTGTTTGCGCAAATAGGTCAACGTTTTCATTATTATTAGAAATTCTACGGCTTAAACGACTCAAGTTTGGTGACACCCTGTATTTAAAAAAAAATTAATTGCATTAGTTAGAATTGTGATGAATTGAAATTTAGTTAATCGCAAAGAAACAAATGAATTCTCAGCTTCTGCTTTGCTTTCTGAGAGTATGTTGATTTTAAGCCGCTCTCGGCCCGATGAGCAGCGCCGATTACTTTTTGTTTCGTGTTCAACTAATCCTGCATTTCGTTGCCTTTTGTTTCAGTACTCTTTTGTTTTTTCTTGGCGAATTAATTTTCGCATTGCGTTGATATTTACTAACGGAAGGCGAAATATGAAAAAGAAAGAAACAATGAAATGCAAAGAATTAAATGAAATCGTGGATTATTGATTTATTTTCAGCTTCGTTTCTGTTTCCCGGGAATTTTTTGATTCCAAGTCGCTCTCGGCCGTCGATTTTCTTTTGTTTTTCGTTCGTCCAGTTCTGCATTTCGTTGTCTTTTGTTTCATTTCACTTTTGTTTTTTTTTTTTTCGAATTAATCCTCGTATTACATTGGCGTTCACTAATAGAAAACAAAAGAAAAAAAAAACAATAAAGCGACAAAAAAAACAGAGAAGCGCGAAGAAATAAATGAAAGCTTAATGATCGATCTTCTTTTGTTTTATGTTCATCTAATTCTGCATTTCGTTGTCTTTTGTTTTGTCAATTCTCTTTCGTTTTTCTTTGTCGAATTAATTCTCGCATTCCTTACATTGATGTTTACTAACGGAAAACAAATGAGGAAAAAAAAATAATGCGACAAAAAAAAACTTTGAAATGCGAAGAAATAAATTAATGTTTATTCGTCGATTTTCTTTTGTTTTCTGTTCATCCAATTCTGCATTTCGTTTTCTTTTGTTTCAGTTCACTTTTGTTTTTTGCTTGTCGAATTAATTCTCGCATTAAATTGGTGCTTACCAGCAGAAAACAAAAGAATAAAAAAAAACAATGAAATGCAAAAAATAATGAAAGATTAATCGTGGATTTTCTTTTGTTTTCCGTTCATCTAATTCTGCATTTCGTAGTCTTTCGTTTCAGTTCGTTTTTGGTTTTTTCTTGACGAATTAATTCTCGCATTCTTTACATTGACGTTTACTAACGCAAAACAAAAGAAGAAAAAAAAATAATGCTACAGAAACCAACAATGAAAACTTAATAATCGATTTTCTTTTGTTTTCCGTTCATCCAATTCTGCATTTCGTTGTCTTTTGTTTCAGTTCACTTTTGTTTTTTGGACGTCGAATTAGTTCTCGCATTACATTGGTGTTTACTATCAGAAAACAAAAGAAGTAAAAAATATAATGCCACAAAAAAAAACAATGAAAGAGTATCGCCGATTTTCTTTTGTTTTCTGTTCATCTAATTCTCTATTTCGCAGTCTTTTGTTTCAGTTCTCTTTATTTATTTTTTTTGGACGAATTAATGCGACAAAAACCAACAATGAAAACTTAATGATCGATTTTCTTTTGTTTTTCTGTTCATCCAATTCTGCATTTTGTTGTCTTTTGTTTCAGTTCTCTTTTGTTTTTTGCTTGTCGAATTAATTAAATTTGTGTTTACTAACAAAAAACAAAAGAAGAAAACACACATAACGCCACAAAAATAAAACAATGAAATGCAAAGAAATAAATGAAAGATTAATCATCGATTTTCTTTTGTTTTCTGTTCATCTAATTCTTCATTTCGTAGTCTTTTGTTTCAGTTCTTTTTTGTTTTTTTTTTTCTTGTCGAATTAATTCCAGTATTCTTCACGTTAACGTTTACTAACAGAAAACAAAAGAAGAAATAAAAATAATGCGACAAAAGCAAACAATGAAGTGCGAGGAAATAAATGAACACTTAATAATTGATTTTCTTTTGTTTTCCGTTCATCCAATTCTGAATTGCGTTGTCTTTTGTTTCAGTTCTCTTTTGTTCTTGCTTGTCGAATTAATTCTCGTATTCCATTGTTGTTTGTTAGCAAAAAACAAAAGAATAAAATAAAAATATAATGCCACAAAAAAAAACAATGAAATGCAAAGAAATAAATGAAAGATTAATCATCGATTATCTTTTGTTTTCTGTTCATCTAAAAAATAATGCGACAAAAGCCAACAACGAAATGCGAAGAAATAAATGAAAACTTAATAGTCGTTTTTCTTTTGTTTTCTGTTCATCCAATTCTGCACTTAGTTGTCTTTTGTTTCGTAGTTCATTTTTGTCTTTTTCTTGTCAAATTAATTCTCGTAATTACATTGGTGTTTACTAACGGAAAACAAAGAAGAATAAGATAATAATACGTCAAAAAAAAAAAAAACAATTAAATGCAAAGAAATCAATGAAAGGTTAATCATCGACTTTCTTTTGTTTTCTGCTTAAACGAAACTGCATTTCGTTGTTTTTTGTTTCAGTTCTCTTTTGTTTTTTTCTTGTCGAATTAATTCGCATATTACATTGGTGTTTACTAACAGAAAACAAAAGATGTAAAAAAAATATAATGTCACAAACGAAAAACAAATGAAATGCAAATAAACAAGCGTCCACTTTCTGTTTTTTCAAGTCGCTCTCGGTCGATTTTCTTCTGTTTTCTGTTCATTCAACTCTGAATATCGTTGTCTTTTGTTTCAATTCACTTTGTTTCAGTTTTCTTGTCAAATTAATTCTCGTAATTGCATTGGCGTTTACTAACAGAAAACAAAAGAAGGAAAAAAGAAATAATGCAACAAGAAAAAACAATGAAACCCAAAGAAACAAATGAAAGCCAAACTCGCGCCACAAAGAAATCGTCGACTTTCTTTTGTTTCTTGTTCATCCAATTTTGTGTTTCGTTCTATTTCGTTTCAGTTCTCTTCTGTTTCTTGCTTTTGCCGCATGAGGTACAACATACGTGGGTACGTACCAACACAAAACAAAAAAGAAACGGTTTGAAGTGCCGATTGTAATGTAATAAATTCTTGACCCAAAAAAAAAAAAAACAAAACAATGACGTGCAAAGAAACAAACGAAACCTTGATTTGATTTGATCCCTTTTCTCTTTTCATTTCTAATTTTCTGCGTATTTTATGTTTCATCTGTGAGGGCTCACACGTTGCTTAGCGATCATGACGACAAACGTCAAAATGACGTCACAGCGTCACAATGACAAACGTTAAAATAACAGACGCGAAGAAACGTCAGGCAAGACACGGGCGAAACGTCACGTTGACGTCTACGTAACAGGGTCACGATGACAACCGTCAAAATAAACAAAATTAAGGGCGCCCCTTAACGAATTAAAGCGCAACCACATTCGTTTCTTGTTTTTTTTTTTTTTTTTCTGTTTTTCAGGAAGTTTTTTCTACATTTCTTGTTTTGAAAAATTGTTTTTCGTTGTTCGTTCTAATCGTTCCGTCGCATTTTTAAATTTTTAAATATTCCAGCTCTCCTTCAATTGCACTTCCTTGGTGTACATATCGATTTTTATTTGTTTTTCGATCTTTAACTCTAAGTCGTTGTTTTTTTACGTGCTTTCTGAGCTCGTCGTCTTCGAGTAATGATTCGTCACCTGCGCGTAGCGGATGTGATCGACTTAACAGATGTTTTCTCTTTTCCGTGTTGGCTAGATTCTTTTTTGTCTTGAAATATTATTGACAGGTTATGCTATCAGAGGATGAAGTCGCATTCTTTCCCTATTTATTTTCTCTCTTCCCCGTGGCGCTGCATCTGCACCTTACTGATGGTGCACGGTGCAACACCATCCCCAACGAGTGTCCAGGTTAATACTAGACGACGCCACCTTTTTCTCTTCCCCGGGGGCGCCGTATCTGCACCTTACTGATGGTGCACGGTGCAACACCATCCCCGACGAGTGTCCAGGTTAACACTAGACGACGTCATCTTTCTCTCTTCCCCGGGGCGCCGCATCTGAACCTTACTGATGGTGCACGGTGCAACACCATCCCCGACGAGTGTCCAGGTTAACACTAGACGACGCCACCTACTTTTTTTTTAATAAAATGACATCTTTCTTTTCGTTAATAACAAAAACGGATTGTATTTAACATCGACGATGGTTGTTGAAGTTTCAGGAAGTGACGTACTTTTTAATAACCAATAATTGTATGCATTGACTACGATTAGGCAAGAGGTAACACGATCACCTTTCGGGCAATGCTTTCCACTTGAGCGAGCCGTTCGAGCAGCAAGAGCCAGTCATGAGAAAGGAACTCTCCGTAATTATGGTTACCTTATACCTACCGGGCCCGTAATCTCCTGCACTTTTATGGTTTTCTGTATTACGACACGCCGCCGTCGTGAATGAATGTCGATCTATTTAACGTGCGATACTTGAGAACTCAAATAACGAAGGGGGGAAAAAAGAAACACGGCGCGTTGTTTTCTAATAGAATTCGATCTGTATCGGGCATTTATGTGCGCTGTTACGCAAACGGCCTGAAAGCTTACGTTTTTGGTTTAGTTATCTTGTATTGAGCGGCAATAAATAACTTGCAGACGTGAGTTCGTGATGATATTTCTGCGTGATAAACGCGCCAGGCGTTACTTTACACTTGGATTTTCTTCTCGGGGCTCGGAGCGTTCGAACGTGCTCCGGAGTAAAAATGGACGCGACGCTTTAGGGCGAACGCGAAATAATTGATTTAATCTGGTGGGGTTGTCTCATTGTTCCTTTTTTTTTTAATTCACTGGTGGCTTTTAAGGTAAACGATCGCCTTTATCAATTTTTTTTTCAATGATGGTACACTCAGAGTCATCCAAAAAGTGAATATTTCATGTCTGCAACTTTCGATTCATAAAAACCAAGAGTAACAAACAAATGACAATCGCACGATTGTTTCCCGCATTCTCTGGGGATGCCTTTTGAAACAAAAGTAAAAAGAACGAGGACGGAAACAAAGAAGATCAGCCGACGACGGCTTTTATCTTTGGTTTTAAACAAATGCCAGCCGTGCGATTGGCTTTTGCTTTTCCGGAGAAATATGTTTTTTTTTTAATTTAAACGCAAAAAATAGAACAAAGGCGAAAACAAAGAAGATCGATCGATTTACGTTGACAAAGAAAATAAGATCGACCGACGCCGACAGAAATCAAAGACGATTGGCATTTATTTTTTATTTTAAACAAGTGACGGTCACAGCAGGACAAAGTTTAATTTCTTTTTTGAATTTATAACATATAGTAAAACCAACAACTAACTTACAGATAACCTTCGCTTAAAGTTCAAAAAAAAAAACCAAAGAAAGAACAAAAACGAAAACGCGGATCGATTGACATTGACAGAAACAAAAGAAGATCGATCGATGCCGACAGAAACAAAATAAGATCGATCGACCTTATTTTGTTTCTGTCGACGTCGATCGATCTTATTTTGTTTCTGTTGGCATCGACCTTATTTTGTTTTTGTCGACGTCGATCGATGTTGACAATTATTTCTAATTTTAAACAAGTGACAGTCACATGATTGACTTTCGCAAAAGCCAAAAAAAGAACAAATACGAAAACGCAAAAGATCGATTGACATTGACAGAAACAAAAGAAGATCGATCGATGCCGACAAGAACAAAATAAGATCGACGATGTCGACAGAAACAAAAGAAGATCGATCGATGTTGACAATTATTTCTGATTTTAAACAAGTGACAGTCACATGACTGACTTTCCCAAAATCCAAAAAAAGAAGAAATATGAAAACGCGAAGAACGATTGACATTGACAGAAACAAAAGAGTGACAGTCACATGACTGACTTTCCCAAAATCCAAAAAAAGAAGAAATATGAAAACGCGAAGATCGATTGACATTGACAGAAACAAAAGAGCATCGATCGATGCCGACAGAAACAAAATATTTCTGATTTTAAACAAGTGACAGTCACATGATTGACTTTCGCAAAACCCAAAAAAAGAACAAATACGAAAACGCAGAATATCGATTGACATTGACAGAAACAAAAGAAGATCGATCGATGTCGACAGAAACAAAAGAAGATCGGTCGATGCTGACAATTATTTCTGATTTTAAACAAGTGACAGTCGTACGATTGAGTGACTTTTGCACTTTCTAAGAATGACTTTCGAAAACACTAAGCGCCAAAACAAAAGAACAAAGTCGAAAATGAAGAAGATCAACAGATGCCGACAGAAACAAAAGCAGATGTTCGATGACGGTTGTTATTTCTGACTTTGACAGTTCGATCGATTTCTGACTTTAAACAAATGACAGTCGTTCGACTGACTTTTTTGCATTTTTCGAGAATGACATTAAAAAACATAAACGCAAAAAAAAGAACAAAGTCGAGAATAAAAATTGATAGATGTCGGCAGAAACAAAAACAGATCAATCGACCATTTCAAGCAAATGACATTTCGATTGATTTCTGATTTCAAACAAATGACAATCGTCCGAATGACATTTGAATTTTCCAAGAATGACATAAAAAACCTAAACGCAAAGAAAAAAACAAAGTCGTGAATAAAAATCGACAGATGGCGACAGGGACAAAAGCTGATCGCTCGATGATGGTATTTGTTTCCGATTTTAAACAAATGACAGTCGTACGAATGACATTCGCATTTTCTGAGAATGACATTTGAAAAAAAAACTTAAAAGAAGAAAGTCTAAAATAAGGACACTCGATAGATGTCGACAGAAACAAAAGCAGATCGATCGACGACGATTTTTACTTCTGATTTCAAACAAATGACATTTCGATTGATTTCTGATTTTAAACAAATGACATCTCGATTGTTTTCTGATTTTAAAACAAATGACAATCGCCCGAATGACATTTACATTTTCCGAGAATGATAAAAAAAACCTAAACTCAAAAAAGAATAAAGTCGAAAATAAAAATCGATAGATGTCGACACTAAACAAAAGCAGATCGATCGACGACGATTTTTACTTCTGATTTCAAATAAATGACATTTCGATTGATTTCTGATTTTAAACAAATGACATTTCTACTGATTTCTGACTTTAAACAAATGACATTTCGATTGTTTTCTGATTTTAAAACAAATGACAATCGCCCGAATGACGTTTGCATTTTCCGAGAATAACAAAAAAAAACCTCAACGCAAAAAAAGAACAAAGTCGAGAATAAAAATCGATAGATGGCGACAAAAACAAAAGCAGATCGTTCGATGATGGTATTTGTTTCTGTTTGTAAACAAATGACAGTCGTACGATTGACTTTCGCATTTTCTGAGAATGACTTTCGAAAAGACTTAAAAAAAGAAAGTCGAAAGTAAGGAAAATCGACAGAAACAAAAGCAGATCGATCGACGACGGTTTTTATTTCTGATTTCAAACAAATGACATATCGATTGATTTCTGATTTTAAACAAATGACAATCGTCCGAATGACATTTGAATTTTCCAAAAACGACATAAAAAAACCTAAACGTAAAAAAAGAACAAAGTCGAGAATAAAAATCGATAGATGTCGACGGAAACAAAAGCAGATCGATCGACGACGATTTTTACTTCTGATTTCAAACAAATGACATTTCGATTGATTTCTGATTTTAAACAAATGACAGTCGTCCAATTGACTTTTTGCATTTGCTGAGAATGAAACCTAAAAAACCTAAACGCAAAAAAATCGAGAACAAGGAGAATCGATAGATGTCGACGGAAACAAAAGCAGACCGATCGACGACGGTTTTTATTTCTGATTTTGAACAAACGACAGTCGTACGTTTGACTTTCCATTTTCTGAGAATGACTTTTGAAAAAATTTAAGCACAAATTCGAAATTAGAGAAGATCGATAGGTGTCGACAGAAACAAAAGCAGATCGTTCGATGAAGAATGACGACTTTTGGGAAAACTTAGACGTAAAAAAAAGGAACAAAGCCGGAAACAAGGAAGGTCGTTTGACGTTGATGGAAACAAAATAAGGTCGATCGGTGCCGACACAAGCAAAAGCAGATCGATCGATGTTGGCGTTTATTTCTGATTTTAAACAAATGACAGTTACATGATTGACTTTCGCAAAACCCAAAAAAGGAACAAATACGAAAACGCGGAAGATCGACTGACATTGACAGAAACAAAAGAAGATCGATCGATGCCGACAGAAAAAAAAAAAAGATCGATCAGTATTTTTTTATTTTGATTCTTTTTTTGAAAATTTTCGATTAATTTTTATTTTTCCCAAAATTGCTTAATTAAAATTGCATGGTTTTTGCTGACACCTCAGCTACTAGTTAGGGGGAATCGGGCTGGTTTGTGGTACTGCAAGATAAGAGTTCGGCATCACCCTATATAATATTTTTATTACCTCATCAAAATACCATGGTTTTTGCTAACACTCTAGCTATTACTAAGAACAAACATTTCTTACCTCGTTGAATACGAAAAGACTCGAGCTTGGTATCACCCTATATGTATAATATTTTTATTATTTATATTCTCAATAACGAACGTTCCTCGTCGATTTATTTTGTTTTTCCCCTAAAAAAATATTTTTGCAGAACACAAAAAAAAAAAAAATTTGGCAGGTAGAGGCGATTTTTCTAAGAAGTTATCAACGCATCGATCGTCGGCCGGGGGCCGGGGGTAACAACAAAAGGCAACACGATGACGAAACCTTTTTGCACCTGCACGAGCGTAATGCACTTTACCTTTTTTTCTTTTGTCTCTCTCTCTCTTTCCTCTTGCTGAAACGAATAAATTCCCTGGATATCTGAGGCTCACCGCATCGATTCTATTAAAAGCCCCTTAATCCTGACGGACGCTCTAAAAGCCTTTCATATCCGCAAACAATAAACCGAAGAAGTGCATTCCGAGCCGCGGATGAAGAAGAAGAAGAAGAAGAAGGAAAAAAAACGTCAGAAAATTTGCACAGCTAAATGCAACGATAAATATAGTCGCGACATGTTCGTAAACATGTCAGTAGTTTTCTTTTTTTTTTTTTTAATAAAATAATGACGTTGTTTAAGCCCTCTCCCCCCCCTCCTCAAACATTAAGAGCGTGCAGATTTGCGAGCGACATTAGAAAGTGTGCCCCAGGAAATGGACTCTACGTAAGCCCGGAGTTTTCTCCGGGCTCTTAATTATTCCGGGCGCGTATTCGCCGAAGTGTATAATAAGGTGGAACGTAAAAGTTTTCCTCGGCGGTGTTAATACGCTCGTCCAATTACCAAGTGGACCTGGAAAACGCGATAATACAACACAGGGTGATCGAAATTATACGCAATTTGATATACTTGAGTTGTTTTGTAGAGTAGTTCGTCGACTTGCTCGTCAGCTTTTCATCAAACATCACACTTTAATAGAAACTTCTTGAGGTTGGATTTACTTGTAGATTAGCTCGTTGACATGTTCGTAGACTGGTTCGTTGATTTGTTTGTCAGTTTTTCATAAAACTGTCGCAATTCAAGGCAAAACTAACAAATAAGTTAACGAACTTGTCTGATGCGGTGCAATAAAATTTAAGATGGTATCTTCTGCTTGCTTGATCGTACAAAAGGTTGGTAAAAAATGATTGGTCAAAAATGTACAAGTTTTTTGAATACAAAACATTACAATGCGAAGCGAAATTATTTGAAATCTGATTAGTTTGCAGACTAGTTTGCCGACTTGTTTGTCAACTTTTACGTAACGTAAAATCCCATAAAAATAAAGAAAATCGATAGAAACAACCATCATATACAGTATAAGAGATGAAACAATTGAAAATTGAAGGGAAACGGGCGACAGAGAGAAATAAATGAAATTTAAAGAGAAACGATTAAAACCTTAAACATCAACAAACAAACGAGGATGAAATAAGATATGGTAATTGGAATACAAATAGCCAAACACAGTATAAACGATGAAACAATCGAAAACCGAGAGAAAAAAAAACAATGAAAATCGAAAAAAAACGGCCAAATACAGTACAAGAGATGAAACAATTGAACATCGAAAGGAAGTGCGCCGCGACAGAGAGAAATAAAAAAAATTAAAAGAAAAACAATGAAAATCGAAAGAAACGGCCAAATACAGTACGAGAGATGAAACAGTTGAAAACCGTAAGGAATCGCGCGACAGACACAAATAAATGGAATTTAAAGAAAAACGATTAAAACCTTAGGCTGCGTTGTATAATAGGTTTAAACCAGGATTAAATTTAAGCCTAAGTTAGAACGTGACACACAAAATGCTGTACGTCAAAACGTTTTTCACATTCTAACTTAGGATTAAATTTAATCCTGGCTTAAATCTTTTATACAACACAGCCTAAACCTCAACAAATGTATGAGATATGACAGTTGTAATAAAAACAGCCAAATACAGTACAAGAGATGAAACAATTGATAATCGAAAGGAAGTGCGCCACGACAGAGAGAAATAAAAGAAATTCGAAAAAAAAACAGTGAAAATCCATAGATACAGCCAAATACAGATTTAAAGAAAAACGATTAAAAGTAGAGTGTAAAAGATGAAACAATTGAAAATCGAAAAGAAATAAATAATAAGAAATAAATGAAAGTCGAAATGAAACCAACGAAAATCGATAGAAACAGCCAAATACAGTGCGAGATGAAACAATTGAAAATCGAAAGGAAACGCGCGACAGAGAGAAATAATTGGAATTTGAAGAAAAACGATTAAAAATAGCGGTGTAAGAGATGAAACAATTGAAAATCGAAAAGAAATAAACAAATGAAAGTCGAAATGAAACCATAAAAAAAAACAATGAAATTCGTTCAAAACAGCCAAATACAGCGTAAACGATAAAACAATTGAAACTCGAAAGGAAATACGCGACAGAGAGAAACAAATCGAACTTAAAGAAAAAAAAAAAAAAAACGATTAAAATCTCAACAAATGAACGAGAATCCTATAAGATTTAACAATTGCAGTAAAAACAATCGGGAATTGATAAGGATAAAACAAATTCACAATAGAAAGGCAAGAAACAATAATACATAAATGAAAATTGAAAGAAATTCCATAAAAACAATGAAAGTCGATAGAAACAGCCAAATACAGTAAAAAAAGATGAGAATCGAAAGGAAGTGCGCCGCGACAGAGAGAAATAAATGAAATTCTAAAGAAAAAACAATGAAAATCGATAGAAACAGCCAAATACAGCACGAGGATGCAATAAGATATGACAATTGTATAAAGACAGTCACATACAGTACAAAAGATGAAACAATTGATAATGGAAAGGAAGTGCGCCGCGACAAAGCAAAATAAATTAAATAAAAAAAAAATGGAAATCGATATAAACAGCCAAATACAGTACAAGAGATGAAACAATTGGTGATCGAAAGGGAACGCGACGCGACAGAGAGAAATAAACGAAATTTGAAAAAAAAAGAACAATGAAAATCGATAGGAACAGACAAATATAGTTCAAAAACGAAACAATTGAAAATCGCGGCAGGGAGAAACAAATGGAATTTAAAGAAAAACGTTTAAAAGAGAGAAATCTTAAACCTCAACAAGAGAACGAGGATGGAACAATAAGATATGACAATTGTAGTAAAAACAGCCACATACAGTACAAAAGTTAAAACAATTGACAATCGAAAGGAAGTGAGCTGCGACAGAGAGAAATAAATAAAATTCGAAAAAAAAAGACAATGAAAATCGATAGAAGCAGCCAAATACAGCGCGAGAGATGAAACAATTGAAAATCGAAAAGAAACGCGCGACAGAGAGAAACAAATGGAATCTAAAGAAAAACAATTAAAAGAGAGAACCCTTAAACCTTAACAAACGAACGATGATGCAATAAGATATGAAGATTTTCATAAAAACAGCCAAAATACAGTACAAAAGATGAAACAATTGACAATCGAAACGAAGTGAGCCGCGACAGAGAGAAATAAATGAAATTCGAAAAACAAAACAAAGAAAATCGATAGAAACAGCCAAATACAGTGCGAGATGAAACAATTGAAAATCGAAAGGAAACGCGCGACAGAGAGAAATAATTGGAATTTGAAGAAAAACGATTAAAAGATGAAACAATTGAAAATCGAAAAGAAATAAATAAATGAAAGTCGAAATGAGACCATAAAAAACAATGAAAATCGTTCAAAACAGCCAAATACAGCATAAAAGATGAAACAATTGAAGATCGTAAGGAAATATGCGACAGGGAGAAAGAAAAAAAAATTAAAGAAAGGGAAACGTTTAAAATCTCAACCAATGAACAATTGCAGCAAAAACAATCGAGAATCGATAAGGATAAAACAAATTCACAATAGAAAGGCAAGAAATAATAATACATAAACGAAAGTCGAAAGAAAATTCAATAAAATCAATGAAGATCGATAGGAACAGCCTAATACAGTACAAGAGATGAAACAATTGAGAATCGAAAGGAAGCGCGCCGCGACGGAGATAAATAAATGAAATTAGAGAAAAAAAAACAATGGAAATCGATAAAAACAGCCAAATACAGTATCAGGATGTAATCAAATATGACAATTGTTATAGAAACAGCCACATACAGTCTAAAACATGAAACACTTGATAATGGAAAGGAAGTAAGACAGAAATAAATGAAATTCGAAACAAAAAACACGACGAAAATCGATAGAAACAGCCAAATGAGATGAAACAAGTGAAAATCGAAAGGAAACGCGTGGCAGAGAGAAATAAATGGAATTTAAAGAAAAACAATTAAAACCTTAAACCTCAACAAACAAACGATGATGCAACAATAAGATATTAATTTGTAATAAAAACAGCCAAATGCAGTACAAGAGATGAAACAATTGATAATCGAAAGGAAGTGCGCCGCGACAGAGAGAAATAAATGAAATTCGAAAAAAAAAACAAACAAAGAAAATCGATGGAAACAGCCAAATACAGTACGAGATGAAACAATTGAAAACCGAAAGGAATCGCGCCACAGAGGGAAATAAATGAAATTCGAAAAAAAAAAAAACAATGCAAATCGATAGAAACAGCCAAATACAAATTTAAAGAAAAACGATTAAAAGTCGACTGTAAAAGATGAAACAATTGAAATTCGAAAATAAATGAATAAATGAAAATCGAAATTAAACCATAAAAAACAATGAAAATCGTTCGAAACAGCCAAATACAGCATAAAAAGTGAAACAATTGAAAATCGTAAGGAAACATGCGACAGAGAGACATAAAAGAAATTTATAGAAAGAGAAACAAAAATCTCAACAAATGAAAATGAGGATCCAATAAGTTTTGACAATTGCAGCAAAAACAATCGAGAGTCGGTAAGGATAAAACAAATTCGCATTAGAAAGGCAAGAAATAATAATACATAATACATAATACAGTCGAAAGAAAATTCAATAAGAACAATGAAAATCGATAGAAACAGCCAAATACAGTAAAGAGATGAAACAATTGAGAATCGAAAGGAAGAGCGCCGCGACAGAGAGAAGTAAATGAAATTCGAAAAAAAAAAAAACGACGAAAATCGATAGAAACAGCCAAACGAGATGAAACAAGTGAAAATCGAAAGAAAAACAATTAAAAACTTAAACCTCAACAAACGAATGCAATAAGATATGAAGTTGTAGTAAAAACAGTCAAATACAGTACAAGAAATTAAACAATTGAAAATCGTAAGCCAAGCGCGACAGAGAGAAACAAATGGAATCGATTAAAAGATAGAAACCTTAAACCTCAACAAACAAACGAGGATGCAATCAGATATGACAGTTGTAATAAAAACAGCCGCATACAGTACAAAAGATGAAACAATTGATAATCAAAAGGAAGTGAGCCGCGACAGAGAGAAACGATCAAAAGAGAGAAACTGTAAACCTCAACAAATGAACGAGGATGAGATAAGACACGACAAACAATTGAAATAAAAACAAACGAAATGTACGAATGAAAGTCGAAAGAAACTGCCGTAATAACAATGAAAATCGATAGAAACGGCCAAGTAGAGCGTAAAAGATGAAACAATTGACAATCGAAAGGAAATAAATAAACGAAAGCCGAAACGAAATCATAAAAAAAACAAATGAAAATCGTTCGAAACAGCCAAATACAGCATGAAAGACGAAACAATTGAAAATCGAAAGAGAAACGATTAAAATGTCAACAAATGAACGAGGATGCAATAAGATAAGACAATTGCAGTAAAAACAGTCGAAAATCGATGACGTAGAAACAAATACAAATGAAAACAGAGAATTCGAAACAAAAGCCTGTAGCTACGAAACACGTGAAAAAAGGAGACAAAAAATCTAAACCAAGAATGGACGAAAATTCAAATTAATAATTTGCGACAGTGACGCAAGGAAACAATTGAAGATCGACAGGAAAAACAAAGCACGTTTTGCCGTGTTTCTTTTCTCGTATCTCTCTTGTTTTGAATTTCATTTGTCTTTCTACTCCTCCTTAATTTATTTGCAGTATTCGCTTTCGTATGATAACGGCTTGCGGTTTTTCTATTGTTTTTAGATTTGGGGACATTTTCGTTTCGTTCGTTTTTCCTTCTTCACGTTTCATTGTTTTCGGTTCACCTTGACTTAATTACGCATCTCTTTTATCTTCCGATGCTCGTTTGTTTCGACTCATTTCAATTGTTTCTCTCTCAACATTGTAAAATTTTCATTTGTTTTGGCCTTCTCACTTTCATGATGCCTGTCAGCGACCATTTTGTTTTTCGTTCGTTTGTTTCTGAGTTTAAGAAGATCTCTCCTGATTTGCGTTATTTTCCTGTTTGTTTGCATTTGTTTTTTTTTTTGTTTTTCTTTAATTAGGTCGGGTGTAGTGCTTTTGTTTTCTGTATATTTTTTTTGCTTTTGCCCGTTCAAGTGGTTTTTAGTGCGATTATCATTTGTTTCTTCTTATCTGTCGGGTGTAAATTCCTTTGTTTTTTCACGCCTTTTTCGAGATCCCGTTTCTGTCGATCTTCAATTGTTTATCCAATTTTTGCTGTCCGTTACGATTTGCTTCTTTCCTTTCAATTCGTTGGCCTACTTTGTTTTTCTTCCGTGTTCCGTGCACTCTGCGTTTTATTTTGTTTTTAACTTCAATTTAATTTCTTTCGATTTTCATTTGTTTTTACCAATCTCGACGCTTTCCTTTTTCTTTTGATTTATTTGTGGACTAGTTCGTTGACTTGTTTGTAGTCTTGTTGGTTGACCTTGATATCATGTCATGGTAAGAAGAACCTCGAAAAAAAAAAGATCAAACTGAGGGTGGTCACTATTTTTTTTTTTTTTTTTTAATTAGGACAAGGAAGTGCTTCGGCGTTCTGCCTTCTTTCTCTTTCTTTTCACGAACCGGGCGGGGTTTTCAGTTCGCCGCTTTGCATGCAAAACATCCGGCAATTATACCGGCGGTGGCCTCCACGTAACTTACGTGCTCATTACAACAGCCCCGCTAATTACGTACATGTGTTTCCTCTGCAAACACAACGTCGAAGCCAACGACACAACAGCCGCGACAGTTCTAAGTATGTCACTCGCTTAACTGTTTCTCCCAGACTTCTTATTATGCTCGGTCGAAACAATCGCGTTCCACTTGCACGCTTAATTTGACACGCTCGCTTGAAAAGAACGCTCGTTCGTTCGTTCGTTCTTGTTTGTTGGATGTCCCCCGGTGTGGAAAGGGGGCGCTTGCCACCATCAATCCATCCTTTACGGTTTTAAATTCGCACTTTCCAAAGCTTCGATCAGTAATAATGAGGATATAATTGAAATCAGTGACATCTGTTGATGTTTGAAGGAACTAAAACCTTAGCTAAGAAAACATCCGCTAGATGGCACGCCAAAAAAAAAGGACGCTGAAAGAAGAAGAATTTTGAAATTCAATTACCTTCTCATCTGATAAGAGAACGGGAATAAGACGAACGACATCTACTGGCGTTAGCCACGAAACATTCTGCTAGATGATGAGTGACACCTATCGGTGTTTAGCTACGAAAACATCAGCCAGATGGCACGCAGAAAACTGACGCTGTTAAAAAAGGACTTCTTAGATAATTTGAGATTTTATGATCTTTTCGTCTGACACGAGAAATGGAAACAATGCGAGCGACATCTACTGGCGTTAGCTACGAAAAAATCCGCCAGATGGCACGGACGAAGAAAAAATGACGCTGATAAAAGGAGAAACAGAACAAAAATAATTTGAAATCTACTTATGTCTTCGTCCGATATATTAAATGGCAATAAAACGAGTGAGGCTATCGGTGTTAGCTACGGAAAAATCCGCTAGATGGCGTACCAAAAAGACTGGCGCTGATTAAAGAAGAAAGACTTCTTGAAATAATTTTTGTGTGACAAAGGAAATAGAAACAAAACGAATGACAAAAAGCTGACTTCTTAAAGAATTTGAACTTTAATTATCTTTTCGCCTGACGAAGGAATTGACAGTACAACGAGTGACACCTAGTGGCGCTTGATTGAATTAAAATCATTACGGAAAGTGCCACTGGATGGCGCAAGTTAAGTGGTTATAATGCGCAATAAAAATATCTTTCTCTTGAAAAAACGTTCTTTCCTCCAACTGTGAATTTTAATTCATTCAATTGTTACTAATTTTTTTACAATTTTGTTTTTTTTAATTCTAATTATTTTTACATTCTCTCTATTCTTGATCGATAGTCATTTGTTTTTTTTTTTAATAAATCTTGTTTCATTCTTATTAATTGTTTTTGTTTCGTTCTTTTTTTTTCTCCAAACGTTTATTTTAATTCATTCAATTGTTTTACTTATTTTTTTTAATTAAAACTTGTTACTTATTTCAACTTCTAAGCTGTCATCTTCAGTACGTGGAATCTCTGATTGACACGCGATTGTCCCTTTCTCGCGACTGATTTCCCTGATTGAAGAAGTGTTTCGAAATTGACGTGGTTATTTTCACCCCGTCTCCCCCCTCTCGCCAAGCCACAATAGAAAGGCAAGAAATAATAATACATAAATGAAAGTTGAAAGAAATTCTATAAAAATAATAAAAATCGATAGAAACAGCCAAGTACAGTATGAGAGATGAAACAATTGAAAATCGAAGAGAAATGCGCGACAGAGAGAAACAAATGGAATTTAAAGAAAAACAATTAAAAGAGAGAAACCTTAAACCTCAACAAACGAACGAGGATTCAACATTAACACTTGACAATTGTAATAAAAAAAAACAGTCAAATACAGTATAAAAGATGAAACAATTGAGAATCGAAAGGAAGCGCACCACGGCAAAGAGAAAAAAAAGAAATTCGTAAAAAGTACAATGAAAATCGATAGAAACAGCCAAATACAGTGCAGGAGACGAAACAATTGAACATCGAAAGGAAACGCGCCACAGAGAGAAACAAATGGAGTTTAAAAAAAACAATTAAAAGAGAGAAACTTTAAACCTCAACAAACGAACAAGGATGCAACATTAATTGTAATTAATTGTAATAAAAAAAACAGTCAAATACAGTACAAAAGATAAAACAATTGATAATCAAAAGGAAGTGAAGAAGAATTTGAAATTTAATTATCTTTTCGTCTAACGAAGGAATTGAAAATACAACGAGTGACACCTAGTGGCGTTTGATTGAATTAAAATCATTAAGGAAAGTTTCACTGGATGGCGCAAGTCAAGTGGTTATAATGCGAAATAAAAAAAATATCTTTTTCTTGAGAAGACATTTTGTTTTTTCCTCCAACTGTGAATTTTAATTCAATCAATTGTTACTCATTTTTTTACAATTTCGTTTTTTTTTTTATTCTAATTGATTGACTGTGTAAATGTAAGTTGTCAGTTGTTTCTAATCACTGTAAAGATCTTTTAAATTGTCTTTTGTTTTCTTTCTCGTTTGTTCTCTATTCTTTCGTGGTCGATTGTCAAATGTTTTTGATCATTGGAAACTTTGACTCTCTTTCACTTTTTAATCTGATTTTTCGTTTTTTTTTCCTTTTTTCTTTTTACAGCATCCATTATTCATTCGTGGTCGATTGTCAATTGTTTCTTTAATTTTCCCTTTATCTTTCTGGACGATTGCCATTGTTTTGTTTGTCATTGTAAATCGATCTTTTTTCTATTGTCGCTTATTTCTGATCACTTTGGTTTTCTTTCACATTGTCTCCTACTTTTTCGTGGTCGATTGTCAATTGTTTCTAATCGCAGTAAACTCAGGCGATTTTCTTTTGTTTTCCTCCTACACGTCGATTTTTCGTTCTTTGATCGTGGTTGATCGTCAATTGTTTCTTTATTTTTTCTTTATCTTCCTTGTTTTTGTTTGTCAATGTAAAACGATCTTTTTTTTCCTATTATCACTTATCTCTGATCACTAAACAATTCTTCGGTTTTCTTTCACATTATCTCTTACTTTTTCGTGGTCGATTGTCAATTGTCTCTAATCGCAGTAAATTCAAACGAATTTCTTTTGTTTTCATTCTGCACTTGCAATTGTTTCCAATCGCAGTAAGCTCAATCGATTTTCTTTCGTTTTCCTTCTACACCCCGATTTTCGTTCCTTATTTTATTTTTTCTTGTGCGATTGCCGTTTGTTTTTCTTCATCTCTATCGTTCTTTTGTTTTTCTTAATATCAATTGCCAATTACATCGCGATTTTCTTCTTTCCTACTCCGATTTATCATCCTTTATTTTTTTCTCGTTTCTCCTCGCACGATCGTCGTTTGTTTTCCTTTTTTGTAAATTGTTCTTTTGTTTTTCTTGATGTCAGTTGTTTCTGACCACTCCCCGATATTTCGTTCTTCATGACAAAACAACGAAGAGAGTAAGTCTTTTGGTCTATAGGTGGCGCTTATTTATTTATTTTTTAGTTCTTGACATGATATTTGATTAAGCAATTGATTAACTGGTAATAATTAATAATAATTATTAACTTGGAGATTCAATGACATTCTGAATAGCAATTAATCGACTTATACGTATATTGTTTTCGAAAAGATTAAAGTGAAATTTCCTTTATTTATTTATTTAATAATAATAATAATAATTTTAATAAAGTTCCACTGGATGGCGCAAGTCAAGTGGTTATAATGCGAAATAAAAAAAATATGTTTTTCTTGAAAAGACATTTTGTTTTTTCCTCCAACTGTGAATTTTAATTCAATCAATTTTTTTACAATTTCGTTTTTTTTATTCTAATTGATTGATTTTCGCTTTCATTTTTACATTCTCTCTATTATTGATCGACCGTCACTTGTTTTTTCTTTTTTAATAAAAGCTTGTTTCATTCTTATTAATTTATAATGTTAATTTCTTTTGTTTCGTTTTTTTTTCCTCCAAACGTTTATTTTAATTCATTCAATTGTCATTCGCTTTTTCTAATTAATTTTTTTTTTAATTGAAACTTGTTACTTATTTCAACTTCCAAGCTGTCATCTTCAGTACATATCCCCTTCGAATTAATTTCTCGCAATTGATTTCCCTGATTGAAGAAGTGTTTCGGAATTGACGTGGTCATTTTCACCCCGTCTCCCCCCCCCCCTCCCTCTCGCCAAGCACAATAGAACCACATCGATTCTTGCGTTACACAACAATTCCCGCCGCTCTTACGCGCTCGTAATAAACGAGACAATAATCGCGACGTCCATAAATTAAAAGCGGCGCGACGAGACGGCCTAGAAAGCGAATTTGCAATGTTAATCGAAGCCATAACCCCAGCCCTAATTTGAATATACGTCTGGTCGCAGTCGGCTTTGAAATCGCGCGGGCGGTAGTTTCGAACGCGCCAATCAAATTCGGTCGGTTTCGAAATCAACGCGTCAATAAAAACTAACTTCGCGAACGAAATCAGGTACACGCGGGGTTTCCCCCCACACCCCCCCCTTACGCCCCCGTAATCCTCCGTAAAATGAATCGTCGGAAAGAAGGTAAACATGACGCCGCCGCTTTCTTTTCTGGGTCATCAAGGATGTGACGCACGTGGCTCCGCCGCGGTCATTTAAAAGCTGGGCGTCGCGACGCTTACTTGAAACCGACCTCCGCCGCAACAATAAACAGCGGCGTTTACGCCACATGTAAAAGTAAATTGGGTTTTGGAGATCATAAGCAGACTCGAGTAAATTACGATTATTACTATTACATGTATGTATAGGGTGAGCAAAAAAAATGTTCGCTTTAAATTTTTTTCCTTTTGGGATTGATTGCAAATCGAAGGTGTGGTGGCGTCAGTTTGATTTCGATTTTCGAGTTGTTTATTGCATCGCCCTGGACGTTTGGTGCAGAGAGATGTGGATGACACCATTGTCCTTTGTAAATCATGGTCTCTCTCTCTCTCTCTCTCTCTCTGCACGTGAACACTGAAATGCATGGTACTGGTAAATTGCAGGATTGCAGGTTTCGGGTCAAGAGCATCGGTCACTCGCTGACGTGAACAGCACGATGTCCATGGGCGTGGAACGCCCTGAGTCACACTCATTAATTAGCGGAATGGTCAAATGCCCTGGATGGTCGCCCGATGCACTCTCACATAAGGGGGGCGGTCGAATTGCGGCCGGGATTTATAAGATTTGGACAAAAAAGACACAGAAACCAAAAACCAAAATGATGTCATGTATACATATGTATAAACAAGAATAAATCAGAGCGATTTGTTAAAAAAAAAATGGCTGTCAATCAACGAAGAATTTATTTCAATGAAATAAAACAGAAACTTAAAAGAAATTAACAAGAATATGTTTTGAAACCCCTATAGGTCAAATCAGCTGGGACACCCGGTATATTTTTTTGTTCAGGTTCAGAGAAGAATTTAATTTTATTCAGACGTAACCGGCGTTATTAATTTTGATCTTTGTGTTATTATTAAAAAAAAAACCGAGTCGAGTTCCAAAAATCCCAGACGTGATTGCGATCTTCCTCGTAATTATGTTACACAATCCGATTATTTGCACTTGGTTGCGCGTTCCGGGAATCTAATTTTGCAGGTGTGACCTTGAAGTACAGGTGCATTTGCGCACGTTTTTTAATTCACCATCACTTAGCAAGTAAACAAAAATTCCGCGCAAACTAAATAGTTACATACTCACGAACGGTAGTCGTTTAATAAGACCTGCTTTTTGACTTCACGAATATTCAAAAGCTTTTTTTGTTTATAATGATCTGAGAATAGTTTGAATTTGGCGCTGCAGTTTTTAAGTGCGGCCAGACTGAACAAAAAAAAAATAAAATACCAACTCGTTACAATTTCTGTCTTGTAATTTTTATTTGTCCCATTTGCTTTTGTTTTTCTAGACACGTTAAGAGTTTGAAATCGAGAGGTGCGTTCAATGAGGTCAGCAAAACCCAGCGAACCGGAAATGAACGCCACCTGTGGTCGCAGCGAAACACCGAACGCTATAGTCACTGTCGAATCTTTTTGCTCTACTGTGCCAGTAGCAAGAATAACGTACACACAGATTAAAAAAAAAATGCAGATGCGTTCAACGAGATCAGCAAAATACAGCGAACCGGAAATTAACGCCGCATGTGTTGTCAGCGAAACAACAAATGCTGGAGTTAGTGTAGATATTTTTCGCTTTGCTTTGCCAATAGTAAAAATAATGTGGCCGCTGACAAAAAAACATTGTGGATGCGTTCAATGACATCAGCAAAACTCAGTAAACCGGAAATGAATGTGGTGGCAGCGAAACAGCAAATGCTAGAACCGAATTTTTTTGACTTCTGCTGTCCCAGTAGCAAAAATAAAAGAAAAATATAGATGCGTTCAACGGGATCAGCAAAATTTTGGAGGCGTTCAATGAGGCCAGCAAAACTCGGCGAACTGGAAATGATCGCCACGTGTCGTGACAGCGAAACAGCAAATGTTAGAACCAAATTATTTTGACTTCCGTTATGCCAGTAGCAAAAATAACGTGGCCGGTAATAAAGAAAATATAGATGCGTTCAACGGGATCAGCAAAATCCAGCGAACCGGAAATTAACGCCGTATGTGTTCGCAGCGAAACAATTAATGCTGGAGTAAGTGTCGATATTTTTCGCTTTGCTTTGCCAATTGTAAAAATAACGTATCCGCTGACAAAAAGAAATGTAGATGCGTTCAATGAGGTCAGCAAAACTCAGCGAACCGGAAATGAACGCCACGATTCGTGCCAGCGAAACAGCAAATGCTAAAATCGGATTTTTTTTGACTTCTGCTACGCCAGTAGCAAAAATAACGTGGCCGGTGATAAAAAAAAAATATAGATGCATTCAACGGAATCAGCAAAATACAGCGAACCGGAAATTAACGCCGTTTGTGTTTGCAGCGAAACAACAAATGCTGGAGTAAGTGTCGATATTTTTCGCTTTGCTTTGCCAATAGTAAAAATAACGTGGCCGCTGACAAAAAGAAATGTGGATGCGTTCAATGACACCAGCAGAACTCAGCAAACCGGAAATGAACGCCACGAGTTGTGGCAGCGAAACAGCAAATATGTTAAAATCGAATTGTTTGACTCTGCTGTGCCAGTAGCAAAAATAACGTGGCCGGTGATAAAAGAAAAATATAGATGCATTCAACGGAATTAACAAAATCCAGCGAACCAGAAATTAACGCCGTATGTGTTCGCAGCGAAACAACAAATGCTGGAGTAAGTGTCGATATTTTTCGCTTTGCTTTGCCAATAGTAAAAATAACGTGGCCGCTGACAAAAAGAAATGTAGTTGCGTTCAATGAGGTCAGCAAAACTCGGCGAACCGGAAATGAACGCCACGTGTGGTGGCAGCAAAGCAGCAAATTCTAGAATAGAATTTTCTTGACTCTGCTGCGCCAGTAGGAAAAATAACGTGGCCGGTGATAAAAGAAAAATATAGATGCGTTCAACGGGATCAGCAAGACCCAGCGAAGCGGAAATTAAGTCCGCACGTGTTTTCAGCGAAACAACAAATGCTGCAGTAAGTCTCGATATTTTTCGCTTTGCTTTGCTAATAGTAAAAATAACGTGGCCGCTGCCAAAGAAAAATGTAGGTGCGTTCAATGAGGTCAACAAAACAGCGAATCGGAAATGAACGCCGCATGTGGTCGCGTAGAAACAGCACATGATATGGCAGTAGTAGTTTGGCCGATAATAAAAGAAAAATATAGATGCGTTCAACGAGATCAGCAAAATCCAGCGAGCCAGAAATGAATGCCACATGTGTTCGTGGCGAAACTGCAAATGCTCGAGTGAGTATCGAATTTCTTTTGCTTTGCTGTGTCAGTAGTCGCCGATAAAAAAAATGAAGATGCGTTCAATGAGACCAGCAACATATAGCAATCCGGAAATGAACGTCACGTGCGGTCGCAGTGAAACGACAATTAGTAGTCAACATCAACAATTTTTCTCATTGCAGTGCCAGTTGCAAAAATAACGTCGACTGGATGTTGATGAAAAAAATAATAGATGCGTTCAATCTGACTAGCAACATGCAGAGTAGTCGCTGCGAAACATCAAACGATAAGGTAAGTATCCGCTTTACTGTGCCAGTGGCAAAAATAACGTGGCTGCTGATAAGAAAACTATATAGAAGCGTTCAATGAGACCAGCAAAATTCAGCGAACCAGAAGCGAACGTCACGTGCGGTCGCAGCAAAACTCAATATCAAATCACTTTACTCTGCCGACAGTAACAATCGACGAATGCGTTCAACGAGTTCAGTGAAACTCAGCTAACCTGAAATGAACACCACGTCATCGCAGAGAAACGGTAAATGCTAGTCAGTATCAAATTTTTTTTGGTTTGTTGTGCCAGGAATAAAAAAATTGAAAGATGCGTCCAATGAAAACAGCAGAATTCGGCGACCGCAAATGAAAGCGACGTGCGGTCCCAGCGAAACAGCAAATAATAACATCGGTATCAATTATTGTTATGCTAGCAAAATAACGTCGCCGTTGATAAAAGAAATTGACACCTGCGTTCAATAAGGCCAGCAAAATTCAGCGGACCGTCGTAGCGAAAGAACAAATGCTAAAATCAATATCAATTGGAGCCGTTGATTTGTTGTGTCAGTAGCAAAAATTACGTTTCCGTTGCTAAGAAAAAAATTGATAGATGCGTTCAATGAACATTCAGCGAACCGGGTATGATCAGTCAGATCAATTTTTTTCGCTTTGTTATGCCAATAGCAAGAATAACATATTCGCAAACAAAAACAATATATACATAGATGTGTTCAATGTGGCCAGCAGAATTCAGCGAACCAAAAATGAACACTACATGCGGTCGCAGCGAAACAGCGAGTGCTAACATCAGTGTCGTTTTTTTTTTGCTTACTGTGTTAGCAGCAAAAATAACGTCACAGTTGATAAAAGAAATTGATACATGCGTTCAATGAAACCAGCAAAATTCAGCGAACCGGAAATGATTGTCAGTACCAATTTTTTCTCGCTTTGTTGTGCCATTCGCAAAAGTAACGTATCCGCTGATAAACAAAACTATGGATGCGTTCAATGCGGGCAGCACAACTCAGCGAGCCGGAAAAGAACGGCACTTATGATCGCAGCGAGATAGCGAATGACTAAGTCAGTGTCGAATTTTTTTTCGATTTACTGTCAAGCAACTTCAAAATGCGGCGTACAACAACTAACTTGGTAACTGTTTCCTGCTAGCGCGAATCTAAGCAAACGCTTGGTCGCATTTAATGCTGCAGTGCGACGCCAACATGACAATTTTTTTGGCGCTAAATTCAAACTATCCTCGATCATCATCATTACGTGTTAAATTAATTTTTTTTTTAAAGAATCGTCTTCAGTCTAACCAGAGAATTAAAACAAAATAGATAAAATAACAAAAGACTATCTTGCTTGGGTTTCTTTTCTCGTGTACGTTTTATTTTTACGTGAATTCGTGTTTCCCCTAAATCCGAAGGAATTAACAGCGCAGCCCACCCCTCCCCCGAAAGCGTCCGTTGACGATTTTGAAATTCCACGCGCGTTGTGTACACCGATCAAAACCGGAAAAAATCTTATTTTTACCGGTCCATAAAACGCGGTAAAAATTTCTGTCGGGCCGGGCCATAAAACGTCCGTTCGGAAGGGGGCCCGACAACGCGAGCAAATAAAACTTTTAACACGTCGGGTGCGCTTTACGAGACAGACGTCGTCGGAAAGCCCCGCCGAAAAAGCAACGGCGGGCCAAATATTTATCATCGGGGCCCCGATGATTTACGACCTGTTTTCTGAACAAATCATTTTCAATTTGTTAAGATGGCGGCGCGACGCGGCTTGAAATGCTTGAACGCCGCCGCGTCACTGCACACTTTTCATGACGGAATTACTCATTTTGCTTTTTCCTTTTTTTCTTGTAATAATATCTGTACGTCGAGAAAAATTAATAAATTGCAATATCGTATTGAAAAGAAAAAAGAAAAACCAATAGAAAGATTTGAAATAGTTTTTAATTTCATGAATCATCAGTAGATGTCACTCATTTTGTTTTTACTTCACATCGAAATGCTCACAGCTTTGGTTTGTTGATTTAAACATCAACGCCAGTAGGTGTCACTCGTTTTGTTTTTTTTACAGACGAAAAGGCAGTTAAACTGAAAATCTTTCGCGTCATCTGATGACATTTTCCGTAGTTGTGCTTTAGTGTGATCAAACACCGATAGATGTCGCTCGTTTCGTTTCGCCAATTTTAAGAATATTGAAGAGGTCACTTTTTCTTTCCATTTATCACCTCTGTTATTGATAAAACGTGAACGTGATGATCAATTTTTTTTTCTTTCTTAGAAGTCGCCAAAACGTGGAGCAAATCGTTTTTCTTTTTGCGTGACGTAGGATTTCTGTTGCGCCGCCGCCATCCAGTGAAATTTGAATTCAAATAAATTCAATTTCTTTTGTTTTTCTCGTTTATACGTTGCTTATTAGAAATTGCCAAGACGTGGATAAAATCAACCGTTCTTTCTCGGAACATTGAATTTTAGTTGCGCCATCCAGTAAAATTTTCCATAATTGTGGTTTTCATTTAGTCAAAGGCCAATAGGTGTCACTGTTTTGGTTTCCGTTTCGCAAACGAAAAGATAAATTAATTTTGAAATACTTAAGATGTCCTCTATTTTTCCTTTTTCGCTTGTCACGCGTTAATAAAGCGTGAATGTCTTTCCAGCGTCCGGTTTGGATGCGCCATCTAGCGAAATTTTCATGTTTTCTTAGTTGACTCAAACGTCAATAGGTGTCAGCGATTTTATTTGTACTGTCGTGACGAAAACAAATTTCAAATAAATTTCTTTTTTTTTTTCTTCTTTGCACGTTTTATTATAAACAATTGCTTACTAGGAATCGGATTTCATTTTTCTCTTGTAATATTGATTTTTCGTTGCGTCATCCGGTTTTTTTTTTGTAATTGTATTTTTAATTCAGTGAAACGCCAATAGATGTCTCTCGTTTTGTTTCCATTTGACAACGTGGAGTTAAATTAATTTAAAAATATTTAAGAAGACCTCTAAAAAAAAAAAAAGCGAGAATCGACTGATTTTCGACTTTTTCTTATAAAAAATAACAAAATACTGTGAAACAAATTAAAAAAAAAAACAAAATGTGATCGATTATATAAAAGAGAACTTTCGATGTTTGTTTCTTTTTACTAAAAGAAAACAAGCGAGAATCGATCATTTTAATTTTTTTGTTAAAAAAGTAAAAAGACATCAATATTTTCGAATTCGCATCGAATTTCCACTTTTTTTCATAAAAAATAACAACAAAATACTGTGAAACAAATTAACAAGTTTTCAAATTCAAAAACAAAAAACAAAATGCGATCGATTATAGAAAAAAGAACTTTCGATGTTCGTTAAAAAAAAACAAGCGAGATCGATCGTCATTTTAAATTAAAAACAAAAAACAAAATGCGATCGATTATAGAAAAAAGAACTTTCGATTTTTATTTGTTCAGTAAAAAAAAAAAAACGAGAATCAATCACCATTTTAATTTTTTTTTGTTAAAAAAGCAAAAAGAAGTCAATATTTTCAAATTCGCATCGAATTTCGACTTTTTTTCTTAAAAAATAAAAAATACTGTGAAACAAATGTCTTCAAATTAAAAAAAAAAAAAACAAAATGCGATCGATTACAGAAAAAAGAACTTTCGACTTTCTAAAACAAACGAGAATCGACGTCATTCATTTTTTTCTTCGTCTTTTGCGCAAGTAAAATTTACTTCACAAAAAAACAAAACACAATCAACTCCGACAAAAAATTACTTAGTTTTTGTAAATACAATCGAAAGAAACAAAAGCAAATAAAGAAACAAAATACGAACGACGACAGAAAAAAAAAACTTTCCAAAATTTTTGTTTCTTTGTCCGAAAAACAACCGAAAATCAATCGTCATTCATTATTTTTTTCTTCGTCGAAACCAAAATAAAAAAAAAACTTTTTCTCGTTGTAATTAAAAAAAAAAATTGTAAACGTATATAACAAAACACGATCAATGAAAAGTAAAAAGCAAACGGGAAACGATCGTCATTTGTTTTTCCTTTGTCCTCAGAAGCAATAAAAGACGAAAAGCCTCTTAAGTATTCAGTTTGAAATTTAATTCGTCTGATAAAGGAAAGGAAAACAAAACGAACGGCATCTACTGGTGTTTGGACCGAACTAAAAGGGCAACTAAGGAAAATTTCGCTAGATGTCGCGAAGTTGCAAGAAAAAACCGTCGATCTCTTCCATTCTATTTCTAATTTTTGATTATTTAAGCACAATTAAATAAGGCAAGACCAAGGAACTTCACATAATCGAGTTTATTTTGTATGCAATAGCGAAATTAGCTGCACCTCTTGGTGTTAACTGAAACTACAAATATAAATATGAAAATTTCCACTAGATGGCGTGCACTCAAGAAATTTGAGGAACTTGCAGCGATTTAAATAAGTAAAACAATTGTGTTTAATTGCCTGCCAAGTGCAGAGTTCTTCATTAACACTAACAGATGGCTCTGTGACGGAATTAACAAGACTCCATTCCAACAACAAAAAAAAAAAAACGTCTTTTCGTTGCACTTAATTATTTCGTTAATGCGCCATGCAAACTAGGCTTATTTTTTTCTTTCTTAGCATTTCAAGTTCCTGTGTGAAGTCTTTGACGACGCTCCTCGAAGGAAATGCGTCGTTTGTAAGCGAACGCCGTCTCGTCGTCCGTGAACCGTGCGTTCATTCAAATTCGGCACTTGTGCAAAACGCCCCTCCCGGCTTTTGCCAAAGGGAAAGATTTTTGGCGCGCACTTCTTTTATGGGTTTTAAATTAGCGAGGGCGATCGTGAGGTGATAAAAGTCTTTCCTCGCGCCATCTACCGTCGCAGGCTTGAAGTAAATTATAAATTTCAACTCGGTTACGCATCTGTAATAAACTGAGGTTTTATTGTGAATCGATCGCTCGATGGTGCGTCGGAAAACACGTCAAAATTGACTAACGTCTTGTTCGCCCTCTCTTCTCGGAAGACCTTCAGGAACGCAGCAGGCCTCCGTCGGCATTGGGGCGAAAGGTTTCGTTCGGCGTTATTGGGTTTACCGGCGTAAATGGGGTGGAAAATGCGGGCGGGAGGAAAGAAGGGAAGCCGTTGAAATAAACCGATGCAGCCCATAAAAATAAATCATAAAAATATACTATTTGTATAGTGTGTCAACACGAGAATTACCACCCCCCTTTTAACTTTTGGAATTTAATACATAACTTAATTAAATTTGTGGACTTGTTTGCTGCCTTTCAATTGTTCGATCTGGCACGAATGGGCATGATGCAGGAATGCGACATGTTTGTTTTTCGCTTTTGATGATGAAAAACCTATTGACGATCGACTTTTTGAATAAAGAAACAAAATCCAGAAGTACTTTTCCCTACAATCGATCTTGTTTTGTTTATTTATTTTTGTTGCTTTCGATGAAATAGCTTTTATTTTCTCCGATGGAAATTAAGAAGAAAATCAACAACATAATAACAGCTATAAAAAAATTCTTGAAACTGAAATTAGCGTCGTATATTAAGAAAAATAAAACTGAGAGGTTTATTGACAAAAAAAAGAAACAAATGACTGCGTTAATTACTAATTAAGAAGTACGTAATATGTGATTTTAATTTTTTTTTTTAATGCAGAAAGTAAAGCCGTTCCATACACCAGCAGGAATAAATTAGGAGTAATTTGTTAAAAGAAACAAAAAAAAATCAAATGACTAGTTATGACTAGTGATGAATAGTTAAAAAAATTCATAAATCAAAAAAATCGTGACCTTGAACAGGAATTAACGTAATAAGTTGAGAATAAAAAAAACAAATGACTGTCGACCAATAAACCAATGCAGATCTTTTTACTAAAAAAAAAATGAAATAAATAAAATAAAGAAGTAATAAATAATACATATAAATCAGACGTAGTTTGTTATAAAAATGGCTGTCAATTTAGGAATAAATTCTATCAAAAAAAATATTAACATTCAAGATAAAATAAAACAGAATCCTGCCCTTGAAACTGAACAGACATTAACCTTTAAACAAAACAAGATTAAGTTTTATTAAAAAAGAAAAAGAGAAAGAAACAAATGAATGCTATAAAACAATAGAAATATTAAGTAGTGTCACAAGGTTAAGCAGGAATATATTTTAGGTTACATAGTTCGTTAAAAAAAAAACAAACGACTGTCGACTGACGACTAATTAAAAAGATTAAAAAAAAAACACGAAAGTTCAAATAAAATAAAAGGAATCCTGAACAGAAATTAACATAATACATTAACAAGACTTAAACTAAGCAGTTAATTGAAAAAGAACAAAAAAAAACAAACGACTGTCGATTATTGAAATAATTGCAAATTTCTTTAATGAAAAATGTGAATATAGGTTTATTAAAAAAAAAAAAAACAAAAGATTGTCGATTAATAAAGTAATTGCAGAATGTTTCGAGGAAAAATAAAACAAAGTTGTTGACAATTAATGAGTACAATAAAATAAGAAAGTATTAAATGGTGTCAAAGATAAACAAAAATAAATTAGTCTAGTTTGTTAAAAAAAAAAACAAACGACTGTCGGTTAAAGATAATTAAAAAATTCTTTCAAACGAAAATGAAAAAACATGAAAGTTCAATAAAATATGGAGAGTCCTGACCTTAAAACTAAACAGAAACTGACGTAATAAATTAACAAAAATTAAACTAAGCAGTTAATTAAAAACAAAAACAAAAAAAAAACAAATGACTGTCGATTATTGAAATAATAAAAAATATGAATACAGGTTTACAAAAAAAAAAAAAAAAAACAAATATCTCTTGATTATTGAAATAATTGCAGATTTCTTTAATGAAAAGTATGAACACAAGTTCACTAAAAAAAAAAAAAACAAATGACTGTTAATAAAGTAATTGCAATTGTTTTAAAGAAAAATAAATAAAGAAGTATTAAATGATGTCAAAGATAAACAGATAGCGTAGTTTGTTATAAAAAAAAAAACAAACGACTGTCGGTTAACAATAATTAAAAAGTTCTTTCAACGAAAATTAAAAAAAAAACAAGTTCAATTAAATTTAATAAAAAAAATCCTGTCTTTGAAACTGAACAGAAACGTTAACAACAAGAATTAAATCGAGCAGTTAATTAAAAACAAAAACGAAACAAATGACTGTCGATTATTGAAATAATTGCAGATTTCTTCAATGAAAAATATTAATACAGGTTTATTAAAAAAAAAAATAAAATAAAATAAAAAACGAAAACAAATGACTGTCGTTTAGTAAAGTAATTGCAGATTATTTTAATGAAAAATAAAATAAAGAAGTATTACATGTCATAAATAAACAAAAATCAATTGGCGTAGTTGTTAAAAAAAAAAAACAAACAACTGTCGGTTAACAATAATTAAAATGTTCTTTCAACGAAAATTAAAAAAGAAAAAACAAGAAAGTTCGATAAAATGAAAAGAATCCTGTCCTTGAAATTGAACTGAAAATGACGTAATAAATTAACAAGAATTAAATTAGCAGTTAATTAAAAAAAAAGAAAACAAATGATTGTCGATTATTCAAGTAATGACAGATTTCTTTAATGAAAAATATAAATATGTATAGGTCTATTAAAAAAAAAAAAAACAAAACAAAAAACAAGTGACTGTCGATTAAAAAAGAAATTGAAAATTATTTTAATAAAAATTAAATTATGTTAATATAAACGAAATTAAATTGCTGTACTTTGTTAAAAAAAAACAGACGACTGTCGGTTAACGATAATTAAAAAGTTCTTTCAATAAAGATTTAAAAAAAAAATAAGAAAATTGAATAAAATAAAAAGAATCCTCCCCTCTTTGAAACTCAACAGCAATTATAAAATTTTTTTATTACAAAAAATAAAACAATTAATAAGTTCAGTAAAAGGAGTATCAAATGATTTCATATATTAACAGGAAAAAAAAAAACAAATGACTGTCAATCAAAAGTCATTTGTTTCTTTTAGTGAAAATTAGAAAAAAAAACTAAAACCCAAGAAAATTCTATGAAATAAAAAACAATTAATTAGAAAAAATTAACAAGGGGGTTTATTAAAAAAAAAAATGATTTTTTAATACAAAAAATTTAAAAAAAATAACTGCCGATTAAGAAAAAAAAATTCTTTTAATAAAACTTAAAAAAAAACAAATGACTATGACCATCAATGAAGTAAGTGAAGATTTTTTAATATATGAAAATAAAAATTAAAAAAAAATGATTGTCGATTAACAAATAATTTCTTCTAATAAAAATTAACCAAAAAAACTCAAGAAAATTCAATAAAACAAACAAGAATTAATTAGAAAAAATTAGCAAGAATAAAACTTGATTTATTAAAAAAAAAAAAAAAAACAAAACAAAACAAATGACCGTGTCAACCAATGAAGTAATTGAGGATTTCTTGCTACAAAAAATAATAAAAATATGTAAAACAAAGCTATTAAAATTAATTAATGTAACAAAATAAAGGAGTATTAATTAACTGCATATGTTAATCAGAATAAAATAAAACTAGTTTGTTAAAAAAAAAAATGATTGTCGGTTAATAAATAATTAAAAAATTCTTTCAAAAAAAAAAAAACCTCAAAGCGGTCAAGAATCATTGTTTAAGTTGGCAGTGCCGAATTTCATTTTTAAACGGTACGGTTGCCACTGTCAGCCGTCACTTTACTAGCGTCATCTGACATTTCCAACTCAAATTAAAACGCCAATTTTTATTCACATAACCTACAATGTTGTCACTGTTCAGATTACGTCAAATAAATCAACAAAACGTACATCAGGTTGCAGTGTTGCAAACTAGTGTTGCCGACTAGAAATTGTATTGCCAACTCAAACATTATTCTTAACCGCTTTGTACTTGATGTATTGATAACTTGACAGGCAGTTGGCAGCACTGCACAATGTATTTATCAATCGATATAAAATGTAGATTTGAAATATTGCAGGTGAAAATAAACCTGCATTTCGAAATAATAATCAATCTTTGACAAATAAACAAAATAATTGTCCGAATATACATTCTCGTGTCCATACTGGCACAGGTCTTTGGCGAAAAATGTCTTCCTTTGAGAAAACAAAATGACGTACGAAGTACGAAACCTCCAAAGAAGTGTCTATTACGTTTATGTTCTAAGGTCCTTGCACCTTAGAGTATTAATTCGATAGATGAGCTTCAATCAGGATATGTTCTTGCATCAAACTTGTCTATTGCATTTATGTCCTAACATCCTTGCACTTTAGTGCACTTATTCGATAGACGAGCATCTATCAGCAAGTATTCTTGCTTCAAAAAAAAAATAACAAAACACTATCGAATGTGAAACAAATTCCCAATTTACAAGTCTTTGTAAGAATAATCGCGTTTTGTTCGTCGGAAGAAATAAAAATAATTGAAAAAACAGAACACGACCGTGTTTTTTTTTGTTTTGTTTCCATGTCCAAGAAGTAAGTAGAAAACGATCGTTTTTTATTTGTTCTTGTTCAGAGCAAGAGAAAGACAATCTTTTCAAATTCAACTGCACCTCCAATTTTTTTTTTTCACAACAAGTAACAAAATACTGTGAAACAGATTCACAAGTCTTCAAATAAAGAAACAAAATACGATCGTTTTCGGGAAAAAGATCTTTGTTTGTGTAGCCCTCCCAAAAAAAAAAAACAAGCGAGAATCGATCGTTTTCTTCGTTAGACGCAAGAAGAAGAATCCTTTCGAATTCGACTTTTTTAGCATAAAAAATAACAAAACAAATTCATAACAACAAATGCATTTTTCATTATTTATTATTTTAAAATAATAAAATTAAAAAAAAATAATAAATATTTATTTAATCAGTAGATGTCGTATTTTGAAACTTCATGGATAATATTTTAGAAGATTAAATATTTTATTCGAAATGTTACGTGAATGATAAAAAAATTCAAAATTCTGTCGTTCTTTTAAACTGAATTGAACGTCGTTTGTCGTTTGTTTCGCGTACTTATTGGCTACGTCGTAATTTTTACTACTTTGCGACCCCATTTTCTAATGTTTCTGGCGTTTCTTTTTTTTTAAATTTATTCGGAAAGGTGCACGGGAGAATAAGAAAATATAAAGGTCGAAATTCTTTTGTTCATTTGAATGAACATCGATTGTCTTTTGTTTCGCTTACTTCTAAGCCACGTCGCAATTTTCACTTTGCGACTCCGATTTCTTTTGTTTTTCGCGTTTCTTTTTCAAGAACGAAAGAAAGATAGAATATCGAATTTCTTTTGTTCTTTTGAATGAACGTCGATTGTCTTTTGTTTCGCTCACCTCTAAGCTTTCTTTGCGACTTCAGTTTCTTTTGTTTTTCGCGTGCTTTTTTTTTAATAATGGAAAAATAAAAGATCGAATTTCTTTTGTTCATTTGAATGAACATCGATTGTCTTTTGTTTCACTTATTTCTAAGCCACGTCGCAATTTTCACTTTGCGACCCAATTTTCTTTTGTTTTTGGCATTTTCTTTTCAAAAACGTATTCGAAATGTTACGCGGAAGGATAAAAAATAAAAGATAGAAATTCTTTTGTTCATTTGAATGAACATCGATTGTCTTTTGTTTCACTTATTTCTAAGCCACGGCGCAATTTTCACTTTGCGACTCCGATTTCTTTTGTTTTTCGCGTTTCTTTTTCAAGAACGAAAGAAAGATAGAATATCGAATTTCTTTTGTTCTTTTGAATGAACGTCGATTGTCTTTTGTTTCGCTCACCTCTAAGCTTTCTTTGCGACTTCAGTTTCTTTTGTTTTTCGCGTGCTTTTTTTTTAATAATGGAAAAATAAAAGATCGAATTTCTTTTGTTCATTTGAATGAACATCGATTGTCTTTTGTTTCACTTATTTCTAAGCCACGTCGCAATTTTCACTTTGCGACCCAATTTTCTTTTGTTTTTGGCATTTTCTTTTCAAAAACGTATTCGAAATGTTACGCGGAAGGATAAAAAATAAAAGATAGAAATTCTTTTGTTCATTTGAATGAACATCGATTGTCTTTTGTTTCACTTATTTCTAAGCCACGGCGCAATTTTCACTTTGCGACTCCGATTTCTTTTGTTTTTCGCGTTTCTTTTTCAAGAACGAAAGAAAGATAGAATATCGAATTTCTTTTGTTCTTTTGAATGAACGCCGATTGTCTTTTGTTTCGCTCACCTCTAAGCTTTCTTTGCGACTTCAGTTTCTTTTGTTTTTCGCGTGTTTTTTTTTAATAATGGAAAAATAGAAGATCGAATTTCTTTTGTTCATTTGAATGAACATCGATTGTCTTTTGTTTCGCTTACTTCTAAGCCACGTCGCAATTTTCACTTTGCGACTCCGATTTCTTTTGTTTTTCGCGTTTCTTTTTCAAGAAAGAAAGATAGAATATCAAGTTTCTTTTGTTCTTTTGAATGAACGTCAATTGTCTTTTGTTTTGCTCAACTTTAAGCCTTCTTTGCGACTCCAGTTTCTTTTGTTTTGAGAATTTTTTCAAGAATTGAAAGATAAAGAACTAAAAATCGACGTTCTTTTGAATGAAAGTTTATTGGCTTGTAAGTCGCGTCACAATTTTATTTCTTTTGATTTTCGCGTTTCTTTTTGTTAAATGAAAAACAAAAAATAAAACATCGAAATTCTTTTCTTTGCTTCTAGGTGAACGTCGATCGTCTTTTGTTTCGGTCAATTTTAAGTTACGCAATTTTTTATTTGCACCCCAATTTTCTCTCCTGTATAGTGGTTTTTTTTTTTTTAATAATAAAATCTATTTGAGAGGTTGAACTCAACTGAACGTCGACAGTATTCTATATAGATTACTTGACACATGTTTTTGTTATTGATTTTTTTTTATTTATTCATCCGTAAATCAAATCTAGATTTGAGTATTTGGAAATAAAAATAATTCATTTGACTAAGATAGTATGCCCCTGTATAGAAGAAGAAGAGTGTGAACATACTTGTCACTTGTCATAAGCAATTGTCATAGGTTAGATAGATGACTTGATTAAACTAAATTATGTAAACAGTTGCACACGTAATTCAACAGTTCTTCACCCTCAGAATACTAGATCCTATTTTCTCCTTTTTTTTATTCGATGGACGAGCATCCATCAGCAAGTTTTCTTGCGTCAAACACGTCTATTACGTTTATGTTCTAAGGTTCTTGTATCTTAGAACGTTTAGCTGAACCCCTTTGTTTTGTTCCTTTATTTTACATTTTAATTTTTATTTGACAAGTGCTAACACCTAACGAACCAAATCACTAATAAATATAATTGTTATTCCCAAGTTAACCTTGTGCTTTCCACAATTTATTATCTTATGACTCGGTATAAAAAAAAACAGATTCGCTAGTTTGACAAGCAGTTGGCAGCACTGTTTCCCAGTCGACAATTCAAAGTCGCAGGCGACTTCAAGAGTTAAATACTTATTTATTTGATCGCTCGGTATTTTTACGTCTACAAAATTGAATTTTTCTTTGAAGTCAAGCTTTTGTCGAACGCGTTGACAAACATGTCAACGCGTACGTGGTGACCTCCCACGTTAATCTAATTGAATTCGTTCCGAACAACCGCATTCAATGTAAGCAACATTTTACGACCGTTTTGCCGGCTTGTTTTGTTTTGTTTTGTTCTTTTTTTTTTTCGCTCAAAGCTGAAACACATCGTTAAGCCCGTGATGGAGTAACGATTACATTGCAGCGCAACAAATAATGGCGAGCTCAATTTGCACCGCTTTATAAAATGATATTGTTACGCGAGCGCATTCATTCGATGAACTTTTGTAACACATTGTCCGTTTCCTGTCCGATTCAAATTGCGAACGCGTTCGGAATCGAATCGAATTCGAACTTGATCGCCGCCGCCGCCGCGCCGTTCATGCTCGACTGGCGCGCTTTGAAATGAAATTCGCGTGATGAATAAGATAGCGAGAGTTGACGGACGGTCGCAGATAGGATCGGGCATTAAGTTTTCAACAAGTTCTCTCGTGCACTCGTATCTATCAGACTTGATTACTTATTAATCACATAATTGCATCTACTGGAGAAGATGAATTAAAAAAAAGCTGCGCGAGTAATCAAGACGATCGAAATTGGCTCGTCGATTGTTCCCCAATAAAATTAAACAAACTTTTTTTTTGAACTGTCCGTTTGCTTTTTTTTTTGATTAGTTTCCGCCTCTAATTAGTCGCGAACACGTTTTCCTTTCCCGACTTCCTTCTTCTCGGCCACAGACCGCATCTTATCACTTTTAATTAATTTGTGTTTGCATCGAAAAGAAAAAAAATCGCTCGACGCGAATGGAAGGACTCTATGTCTTGGTTCTAGCCGGGGCCATTACGAAGCAAGATCGGATTACGTTTTCCAGGGGCGGATAACGACCGTATTCGCGTTGCCTTAAGGGTCAATTAAAGGCAGACCTCAGAGTCAAATTTAATGGGGTCTTAAGTGAGCAGCTTGATTTTCCCCCGTCAGTCCGCGTGCGTTCTTTGTTTGGACGTTCTGTTAAAATTCGACGCGAAAGAATTTTTTTTTTTTCGTTAATTTGGGCCAAGATGGTCTTTGTTTGTTTACGCTCATCATCTCTCTGCTCGAAACATCTGCATATGAAAGATCTATCGCCCGTATGCTATAAACATTTATGGGGAACCTATGGGGTTCGGTTTTGTTTATTATCCTGTGAAGTTGCGCGGTTCACGAAAAAAGTAAAAAAAAAGAACAGAACAAAAATCCAGAGGCTCTTTCTACCATCGTTCGTGTTTTGTTTCTTTATCGATTATTTTTTTTTTGGACAAAGAAACAAAAATCGAAAGTTTTTTTTTTACAAAAGTAAATTTGCTTCTGTTTTGTTATTCTTTTCTTGTTTTGATCAAGAACAAATAAAAGACGATCGAATTCTACTTACTGTTTGGACAAAGAAACAAAATAAAAAAAAAACACGGTCGTGTTTTGTTTCTTTATTTACGTTGATTTCTTCCGACTAACAAAGAATTTGTTTCACAGTTGATAGTGTTTTGTTATCTTTTTTTACGAAGAAAAAAGTCGACGAATCCGAAAAGATTCTTCTGCTTTTGACAAAGAAATAATGAACGACTGTTCTTTGTTTTTTTTTTCTTGGACAAAGAAACAAAATTCGAAAGTTTTTTTTACAAAAGTAAATTTGTTTCTGTCTACGAATAAATTTTTTTTTAAATACTCACAGAAAAAATATCTTTTCGCTTTCGACGAAGCAAAAACAAATGACGATCGATTCCCGTTCTCATCGATCGTGTTTTGTTTCTCAATTTGTTCTTGTTTCTTTCGATGAAAAACCAAAAACAAAACAAAAATTTGATTATTTGTTTTTTTATTATCGGTCGTGTTTTGTTTCTCTATCGATTGTTTCATTCGATGAAAAAAAAAAAAAAAAAAGAAAAACTGCGAATTTTCATGTTTTCATGAAGCAAAAGTAAATTTATTTCACAGTCGATTGTGTTTTGTTATTTTTTTTTTGTAAAGTATCATTTCTTTTTAAAAGAAAAGTTTCTTTTCGCCTTCGACGAAGAAAAAATAAATGACGAACGATTCCCGCTTTCATCAATCCTGTTTTGTTCCTTAATTTATTTTTGTTTTTTTTTTCGAAGACAAAAACAAAACAAAACAAAAACAGAAAGACTTGTGCTTTTCTACCATCGATTGTGTTTTGTTTCATCATTTGAAGACTTGTAAATTTGTTGGGTTTTACGAAACAAAAGAAAATTCGTTCCTGTTTTGTTATCTACCTTTTGTAGTAACTTATTTGTAATTTGCTACAATAAATATTATTATTATTATTATTATTATTATTTCTTCGAGTAATATATTTTTTTAAATACTCACAGAAAAAATATCTTTTCGCCTTCGACGAAGAAAAAATAAATGACGATCGATTCCCGTTTTCTTTCGAAGAAAAAACAAAAATCGAGGGATTTGTTTTTCTATTATCGATCGTGTTTTGTTTTCTTTTTATTGATTGTTTCACTCGATGAAAAAAAAAGAAAGAATAAACCGCGATTATTGTTATAAGAATTTGTTAATTTATTTCGCAGTGTTTTGTTATTTTTTATGCAAAAGAAATCGAAATTCGAGAGCTAATTCGAAAAGATTCTCTTTCTGGCTTTTAACGAAAAAAAAAAACGAATGACGATCGATTACCGTTTGTTTTCTGAATAAAAAAAAAACAAAAATCGAATGTTATATATATTTGTTTTCGACGAAGAAAAAATAAATGATCGATTCCCGCTTTCATCGATCGTGTTTTGTTTCTCAATATATTCTTATTTTTTTCGTTGAAAAAACAAAAACAAAAATCGAAGGATTTATTTTTCTACTATCGATCGTGTTTTGTTTCTTTATTAATTGTTTCATTCGATGAAAAAAGAAAGAAAAAATTGAATCGCGAACGATTCCCGTTTGTTTTCGGGAATAAAGAAACAAAAGTAGAAACTTTTTATTTCTATCGTCGATCGTATTTTGTTTCTCTATTTGAAGACTTGCAAATTTGTTCGTTTTTATGAGACAAAAGTAAATTTATTTCACAGTCGATCGTGTTTTGTTATTTTCTTGTAAACTGCCGCTTCTTTTTAAAACAAAAGTTTCTTTTCGACGAAGAAAAAATGAATGATGATCGATTCCCGCTTTCATCGATCGTGTTTTGTTTCTCAATTTATTTTTGTTTCTTTCGATGAAAAAACAAAAACAAAACAAAAATCGGATTATTTATTTTTCTACTATCGATCGTGTTTTGTCTCTCAATTTATTTTTGTTTCTTTCAATGAAAAAACAAAAACGAAAACAAAAAACGAAGGATTCGTTTTTCTACTATCGATCGTGTTTTGTTTCTTTATTAATTGTTTCATTCGATGAAAAAAAAAATAAATAAAAAACTGAATGACGAACGATTCCCGTTTGTTTTCTGAGCAGAGAAACAAAAATCGAATGTTCTTGTTTCTATCATCGATCGTGTTTTGTTTCTTCATTTGAGGACTTGGCAATTTTTTCGTTTTCATGAAGCAAAAGTAAATTTGTTTCACAGTTGATTGTGTTTTGTTTCGCAGTGTTTTGTTTCGCAGTGTTTTGTTATTTTTCATGCAAAAAAGTAGAAATTCGCGAGCGAATTCGAAAACACTCTTTTTCTGGATTTTAACGAAAAAAAAATCTGAATGACGATCGATTCTCGCTTGTTTTATTTTTATTTTTTGGATAAACAAACAAAAAAAACGAAAGTTCTCTTTTCTATCTTCGACTGTATTTTGTTTCTTTGTTTGAAGGCTTGTAAATTTGTTCTGTTTTCATGAAGCAAAAGTCGAAATTCGATGCGAATTCGAGTAGATTTCTTTTGTTTTAGACTAAGAAAAAGTATATGTATATGACGTGCTTTTTATACAAAGAAACAAAAAAAAAGAAACGTAAGCTCTTTTCCTCTCATGCTCTCATCGATCGTGTTTTGTTTCTTCATTTGTTTTTGTTCGTTAAAACGAAGAAGACCCGACTGTTCTTTGTAAATTTGTTTCACACTCGATCGTATTTTGTTACTTTTTGCGCTAAGTGTCGTTTTTTTTTATTTACTTGCGGGAAATTTCTTTTTTTTTGTTCTTTCTTTGCTTTAGACAAAAAAAGTAAACAACCATCGATAGTATCTTGTCTCTTTCTTTACTTTTTATTTCTTTCGACGCGAAAAACTCGATTATTCTCGACTTGCAAAATTTGTTTCGCAGTTGATTGTGTTTTGTTATTTTCTTTCTATAAAGAAAGGATTCTGCAGTTTTCGACAAAGAAAAAAATTAATAACGACAGATATCTTCTGTTTTTTTTTTGGGTAAATAAACAAAATCGAATAAGTTTTTTTCTATTATCGATTCCATTTTATTTCTTCGTTTCGCAGTTTATTTTTTGTTTTTCTTGATGAAAAAACAAAACAAAAATCGGATTATTTGTTTTTCTACTATCGATCGTGTTTTGTTTCTTTATTAATTGTTTCATTCGATGAAAAAATAAAATAAAAAACCGATTCCCGTTTGTTTTCTGAGTAGAGAAACAAAAATCGAATGTTCTTGTTTCTATCGTCGATCGTGTTTTGTTTCATTTGAGGACTTGTCAGATTGTTTGTTTTCATGAAGCAAAAGTAAATTTATTTCACAGTCGATTGTGTTTTGTTATTTTTTTGTGAAGCACCATTTTTCTTTGTAAATTTGTTTCACATTCGATCGTATTTTGTTACTTTTTGCGCGAAGTGACGTTTTTTTTCTTAGTTACTTGCGGGAAATTTCTTCTTTTTTTTGTTTTTTTGCTTTAGACGAGAAAAGCAAACGACGATCGACAAAGAAAGAGAAAAAGGGCAACTTGTTTTTTCTACCATCGATCGCATTTTGTTTCTTTATTTTTATTTGTTTCCATGTGGAAAACTCTATTATTCTCGACTTGCAAATTTTGTTTCACAGTTGATTGTGTTTTGTTATTATTATTTTTTTTTTTTATGGAGGAAAGAGTCTCTGTGTTCGACAAAGAAAAAATGAATAACGGCCGATGCAGAAACAAAATCGAATGTGTCTTTTTTTCTATTATCGATCGTATTTTGTTTCTTTGTTTCGCAGTTTATTTTTGTCTTTCTCTATGAAGAAGAAAATGCGGTTGTTTTTGTGAATTTGTTTCATAGTTGATCATGCTACCTTACGACGTCAATTGTCAATTGTAATTTTTCCAATTGTTCAAAATTTTATTGTTTTCAGAGTGGGTTGGTTTTGTATTGTCTTTTTTTTTTAACAAACAATTTCACAACGATTTACACAATGCAAAGCAATCGATAAGGTTTCGCATTTGTTTTGTTTCTTTTTTTAATTTCAAATTCCAAAAAATTAGTCAAGAATATTACATACTTTAAAATCGTTTAGTTTTAATTGTTTTAAAGGCGACGCAACGTTTATTTGTCTTGCGGAAACGTGCAAGTAAAAGTGCAAAAGAAAGGAGGTAGAAGCAGGACCCGTGAGGAATCCCCGAAATAAATCATGGCCTTCTCTAACTTTTCTTTTTTAAATAATAATAATAATAATAATGATCAACGTGTTTTGTTAATAACTAATAATAATAAAATAATAATTGTTTCTTCTTTCTCAAAAATTAATTTTATATTTTTGACATGACACGTATAGTCTTGTAAAAAAAATTGCGTGCGCCACGTCGACAATAAAATTCAAACCGTGCAGTTTAACAATTTAATGTAAAAACAAATTAACGCTGGCGTTACAGGTAAACAAAACGTGCCTAATTGAAACGCTCGTTACTCGACATCGTGTGTGTACTAAAAAAAAAAAAAATATGCAAATTGCGATGATTATTTAAAACGCGAACGGAAAACAGTAATTACACTAAAATCGACCTGGTTAAGCACGGCACGACGTGCCGGCACTTAACACACTTAATTTAATTTAATTAACTTAAATAATTTTCGCTTTTACGTCGTACGTCGGCCGGAGAGAGAGAGAGAGAAAAAAAAACAACACATTCATCAGCTGAAATATTCATGGGGATTTCCCGTAAAAAAAAGCAGTAAAAACGTCGAGCCGAGTCCAGGAGGGTAATAAATTTAGAGATCAAGGAAAGATGGACGGCGAGCGAAGATCTGGAAGATTGATATCTTCTTGGGTTTTAAAGCTGCGAGAGAGAGGAGACGTGTTCGTTTTTATTTATTTCGGGTTTACTGTCGCGTCGTCCTGAAATTTGCAAACGCTTTCACGTTCGTATGTGTATGTTGTACAACGCGATTTACTTGATAATACATCATTTCGACGCACGATAAAAAAGAAAATAAAAATAGGACGAACCTAATCGAATGTTGATATTGTTACGGTGACGTCGTAATTAGGGTAGAGGAGTAGGGGTAGCGATTCTTGAAACTGATGACTGAAAGGTAACTCGCCCTTCAAGGTTTCTATAAATTTTCTGTAAGGTGTATCGTATTTAGAAAATACGACCCTGGACGATTTAAAACGAGGACAACTGAAGGTCGACGAAGATTATCGACAAAACAGTCTTCAGCGTATGAGTTTTTCAAGCGTTTTCCTACATTGTGAGGCTTGTTTCGCATTAAATATCATATAAAACAAATGAATGAATATTCACCTATATATAGGATGTTTCAAACCTCTAAAATAGTCCAAAAATGTCCTTTTATATACTTTTTTAATAAAAGTTGTGCAGGTTTCCATTCCGCATAATTTAAAATACAGGCTGATTCTTGCACAGGCCGACAAGAAATTGTCACGATTATGCGACGGACAACTCGGAAAAAACTAAACTCTTGTGCGCGGGGGCGTGGCCAACCCAAGTGAGCGGGGGCGTGACCAAGTCAAGCGAGCGGGGGCGTGACCAAGTCAAGTGGGCGGCGGCGTGGCTAACCTAAGTAGACGAGAGTGTGTTCAAGTCAAGACGGCGGGGATGTGGCCAAGTCGAGCGTGAGAAGGCGTGGCCAAGTCAAGTGGGTGAGGGGCGTGGCCAACCCAAGTGGACGAGAGTGTGTCCAAGTCAAGATGGCGGGGATGTGGCCAAGCCGAGCGTGCAAAGGCGTGACCAAGCTGAGTGGGCGGAAGCGTGGTCAACCGAGCAAGCTGGAGCGTGGCCAAGCCGAGTGGTTGGGGCGTGGCCAAGCCAAGTGAACGAGAGCGTGGGCGGGGGCGTGACCAAACAAAAAAAAAATTAATTCATTATCACTTGTTCTTCGTCTCCTTATCTTTCCTCTTATTCGGAACGCATCGAATATTAAACCGTACGTAAACGATTGTTTTGTTTTTCAATCATAAACAAAGTAAAGGAAAAGAAAAACAGATGACGATCGCCACGAATGCGGAAAGACAGAAACAAAAGAGAGAGAAAAAAATGGAAACAATCGAAAACGAAAATGACCGTTGAGAGACGAAATTGGAAAACAAAAATCCTAAAGAAAGTAAGAAAGACAACCGACGATCGTAATAAGAAAATCAAAACTCAAAAAAAAAAAAATAAACACCCAAGACGTGATGGTAAGAGAAAAACAAATGACGATCGCGAATCAAACAAAAACAAGAAAGAATTGAAGACGTCCTTGAGCGTCGAGAAATGCAAACGAAATGGAGAATGAAATTCCTAAAGAAAATAAAAAAAAATTGACGATCGTAATAAGAAAATCAAAACTCAAAAAAAAAAAAACAAACGCCCAAAATGTGATGGTAAAAGAAAAGGAAAAAAGAAAAACAAATGACGATTGCGAATCAAACAAAAACAAGAAAGAATCGAACACGTTTTTGAGCGTCGAGAAACGGAAACCAAATGGAGAATGAAATTCTAAAAGAAAAAGAGAAAAACAATTGACGATCGTAATAAGAAAATCAAAACTCAAAAAAAAAAAAACAAACGCTCAAGATGTGATGGTAAAAGAAAAGGAAAAAAGAAAAACAAATGACGATTGCGAATCAAACATGATGACGGTAAAAGAAAAGGAAAAAAGAAAAACAAATGACGATCGCGAATCAAACAAAAACAAGAAAGAATCGAACATGTTCTTGAGCGTCGAGAAACGCAAACCAAGTGGAGAATAAAATTCCTAAAGAAAAAAAAACAATTGACGATCGTAATAAGAAAATCAAAACTCAAAAAAATAAGCGCCCAAGACGTGATAGCAAAAGAAAAGGAAAAGAGGAAAACAAATGACGATCGCGAATCAAACAAAAGCAAGAAAAAATAGAACACGTTTTTGAGCGTCGAGAAACGCAAACCAAATGGAGAGTGAAATTCTTAAAGAAAGTGAGAAAAACAATTGACGATCGTGGCGAACGAGCGACTTCCATTACTGTACTCTACGCCACGCCTACCTTGATTCCGCCTTCCTTTTTTTTAAATTTCAATGAAACGATTTGAAAGCAGACCTTAAGCAAAAAGAAAATTAAAGAAAAAACGATCGCTAGAGAAAATAAAATTTATTTTTCCCAGTTGGTTCAGTTTTTTCTTAAATTCAATTGATTGGGGGCGGAGTTTCGCCTTTGAACTTTGAACAATCCAACCCAACCCAACCCAACCAAATGGAGAATAAAATTCGTAAAGAGAATGAGAAAAACAATTGACGATCGTGGCGAACGAGCGACTTCCTTTATTGTACTGTACGCCACGCCTATTTTGACTCCGCCTTCTTTTTTTTTCAAATTTCAACGAAACAATCTGAAAGCAGACTTTAAACTGAAAGAAAATTAAAAAAGAAAAAAACAATTGCTAGAGACAATAAAATTTATTTTTCCCAGTTGCTTCAATTTTTTCTTAAATTCAATTGATTGGGGGCGGAGTTTCGCCTTTGAAGGGACCACTTAAAACAGACGAGATGACCTATAAGAAAATCATACAAACGAATCAAGAGCCGACTTGTCCTAATAGCTTAAATTCATTTATTTTGCTTTTTTGAACGAAGAAAGTCGTACTTTTATTGATGGAGGGGCGGAGCTTCAGCGTTAACCTCCAATCGTGGTTCTTAAATATCGCGGTGATTGTTAATCACAACCAACGACAAACAATACTTAAAAAAAGAGCGTCTTTGTAGAGTATATGCGTCCACTTTTCTTTTTCTTGCGGAAAGGGGCGGAGCCTCTGTGTTAACCTCCTATCGTGGCTCTTAAATAGCGCGGTATTGTTAACTTCGACCAACAACTAACGACTTTAGATCACTATGATTAAAAAATTAAACAGAACAGTACAGAAACGCCTTTGTATAGTTTGCTTCGATTTGTTTAACTTCGTATCGACGGAGGGGGGCGGAGCTTCTGTATTAATCTCCAATCGTGGTTCTTAAACAGCACGGTAATAGTTAATTACAACCAATGACGAACAATGATTAAAAAGAGCGTCTTTTGCGTCGATTTTTTAACCTTGTATTGGCGGAGAGGGGCGGAGCCCGATATTGTTTACTTCAACCCATAACAAACGATTTTAGCTCACTATGATTAAAAAACAAACAGAAACAGATCATAAACGCCTCTTTGCAGAGTTTGCATTGACGTTTTTAATTTATGTAGGCGGAGAAGGGCGGGGCTTGCGTGTTAATCTCCAATCATCGTTCTTAAATAGCGCGGTGATTGTTAATTGCAACCAATAATAAACAATAATTAAAAAAGAACGTCTTTCTAGAGTTTGCATCGACTTTTTAACCTTATTTAGGCGGAGAGGGGCGTGTTAACCTCCAATCGTGTATCTTAAATAGCCCGGTATTGTTTACTTCAACTAATAACAAATGATTTTAGCTCACTATGATTAAAAAACAAACAGAAACAGAACAGAAACGCCTCTTTGAAGAGTTTGAAGAGTTTGCATTGACTTTTTTAACTTATAATAGGCGAAGAGGGGCGGGGCTTAGGTGTTAACCTCCTATCATGGTTCTTAAATAGTGCGGTGATTGTTAATTGCAACCAATAATAAACAATAATTAAAAAGAGCGCCTTTCTAGAGTTTGCATTGATTTTTTTAATCTTGTATAGGCGACGAGGGGCGGAGCTTTCGTATTAACCTCCAATCGTGTATCTTAAGTAGCCTAGTATTGTTTACTTCAACCAATAAGAAACGATTTTAGCTCACTATGATTAAAAAACAAACAGAAACGCCTCTTAGTAGAGTTTGTATCGACTTTTGTAACTTATATAGGTGGAAAGGGGCGGGGCTTCAGTGTTAATTTTCAATTGTGATTCCACAACCAATAATAAACGATAATTAAAAAAAGAACGTCTTTCTAGAGTTTGCTTCGACTTTTTTAACCTTGTAAAGGCGTAGAGGGGCGGGGAGGGATGGAGCTTTCGCGTTAACCTCCAATAGTGTATCTTAAATAGCCTAGTATTGTTTACTTCAACCAATAACAAACGATTTTAGCTCATTATGATTAAAAAACAAACAGAAACAGAACAGAAACGCCTCTTTGTAGAGTTTGTATCGACTTTTTTAACTTGTATAGGCGGGCGGAGGCGGAGCTTCTGTGTTAACCTCCAATCGTCACTTTTAAACAGCGCGGGGAATGTTAATTTCAACCAATAATTAAATGAGTTTCACAATATTCACAATAACTATCGTCTAATAAATTAAGAAGAGAAGAAATCATACGTAAAATAAAAAGAGATAACGCAATCGTGTGCCTGAGAATTTAAAACAAATTCAGGAACACTTGAAATTGTAACTTATATAGACGCACAGAATGACGTAAAGCAGTCGCTTCGGTGGCCTAGTGGTGACGTGTCAGAGCTACAAACCCAGAGGTCCCAGGTTCGAACCTCAGCGGAACTGGGGATTTTTTAAAAGAACTGCGATGTTATAAGCGCATGAACTGACAAGTACGTGTTACTTTCTCAAGGAAAAAAACCTTGTAGACTGAACATTCGAGTAAATAATAGAAATAACTCCATTGCCAAACGTGAAAGAGCATCCAGGATGGGGTGGAAGATGGGCAACGCAAGACAATCAAGCTAGAAACAGCAAGTTTTGTCATGGAATGCTCGTGAACTTGTTCGTTCGTGTGGAAACGCATTGATTGATCATCTTACTTGTATATAATATTTCGTAGACATCTTGGAATGATCGTGGACTTGTTCGTTCATGTAGAAACACGAAATGTGATTGATACAAAATATTTCAGAGTTCAATAAAATTTAATTAGTGCAAATGAAATAAGGTGCTTATTGGCTTTAATTCGCCTAATCCCTTTATCTCTCGCCCGTTATTATTTTGCCCCGACGTTACTGCCAACTTAATCATCCAAGGGAAAATTGAGTGTATCCATTCGGGCATTAAATTTTATACGTAGTCGTAAAACGTCCCGTTTACGACCACCGGTGTGTAATGTTGGTACGAGGCAGAACCGATGGCCGGTTGTTTCACGGAATAACGACGAGCGCAGGACTCCTCATTACATCGATTGTTGTTAATAAGGATGCACTATGTTTTTTGATGTGCAAGCGGGACCTGATCGATAATTTCGTTGCAACCAACGAACGCTCCGAGGATGGTTCTAGAACGACCGGTTCTGCAATATCGTCGTGATGCCTCATCGAGATATGTTATTATTAGTTTTAATTGCCTTTTTGTCCAGGGACTGCGTAGGCAAATTCGTTTTACAGACTTGTACATGGTATATCACATGTGACTTTACAACTACAAAAAAAAAACTATTTGAAAACAGGTAGGCAATTAATTTTTTGGGTGCCTTTGCCAAAGTGTATGTGTATGTGTATGTGTGTGTGTGTGTGTGTGTGTGTGTGTGTGTGTGTGTGTGTGTGTGTGGAGGGCATTAAGAATTAGATTCGGTCGTATGCACCGCACACGTTCGTAACAACGATTTCGCGTGGATAATGATATGCAGACGTCAGAGCCTCGGCCTTTGAGAATATGCAGACGATGCAAGAGCCAATTTCAAAGTTGAATACGAAGCGAATTATTTCGACGGAACAAAGGTTAGAGGTCTCGCAAATGCCACGAGGGATTCGTACGAAAAATTCGGACTTGTTTGTGAACTTGTTTGCGCAGCACATATCGACTGTTTCAAACCGAAACTAAAAGAAAAAAAAAACAACGAAATTCAAGACGAATTCAAGAAATTGTCGCGCATGCGGAAGTCTTCAATTAAGTCAATTGAATTGAGCTCATTTCTCGAATTTAAGGTTGCATGATCGAATCTAAGAATCTCGGATTTTCGGGATTTTTTTCTCCTCGCCAGTTTCTCAATTTTGAAATTAAAACAAAACAGCGTTTCTTCGATTGACGTGCTTAAATTGAATTGGATTCTGTTTACTTCTCGAATTTAAGGTCAAATGATCGAATTTTGGAATCCCGGATTTTCGGGATTTTTTCGCTTCAACAGTTTCTCAATTTTGAAATTAAAGTAAAACGGCGCTTAAATTGTATCTTTACGGTTTATTTCTCAAATTTAAGATCAAATGATCGAATTTTAAAATCCCGGATTTTCGGGATCTTCCTTCTCCTCGCTGGTTTCTCAATCTTTAAATTCAAACAAAACAGCGTTTCTTCGATTGACGCGCTTAAATTGAATTGGATTCTGTTTGTGCCTCGAATGTAAGATCAAATGATCAAATTTTGGATACCCGTATTTTCGGGATTTTTTCTCCTCAATGGTTTCTCAATTTTGAAATTAAAATAAAAGAGCGCTTTTTCGATTGACACGCTTAAATTGTACCCTTACGGTTTATTTGTCAATTTGATGTCAATGATGAATTTTTGAATCCCGGATTCTCGGGATCTTTTTTCTCCTCGCCAGTTTCTCAATTTTTAAATTAAAACAAAACAGCGTTTCTTCGATTGTTGTACCGCTTAAATTGAATTGAATTCTGTTTACTTCCCGAATTTACGATCAAATGATCGAATTTTGGAATCCCGGATTTTCGGGATTTTTTCTCCTCAACAGTTTCTCAATTTTGAAATTAAACTAAAACGGCGCCTTTTCGATTGACGCGCTTAAATTGTATCTTTACGGTTTATTTGTTAAATTTAAGATCAAATGATCGAATTTTAGAATCCCGGATTTTCGGGATCTTTCTTCTCCTCGCCAGTTTCTCGATCTTTAAATTCAAACAAAATAGCGTTTTTTCGATTGACGCGCTTAAATTGAATTGGATTCTGTTTTTGCCTTGAATTAAGATCAAATGATGGAATTTTGGATATCCGGATTTTCGGGATTTTTTCTCCTCAATGGTTTCTCAATTTTGAAATTAAAATAAGAGAACGCTTTTTCGATTGACGCGCTTTAATTGCATCCTTATGGTTTATTTCTCAAATTTAAGACCAAATCACCGAATTTTGCAATCCCCGATTTTCGGGATTTTTTCTCCTCAACGGTTTCTCAATTTTGAAATTAAAATAAAAGAGCGCTTTTCCGATTGACGCGCTTAAATTGTGCCCTTACAGTTTATTTGTCAAATTTAAGATCATATGATGAATTTTTGAATCCCGGATTTTCGGGATCTTTTTTCTCCTCGCTAGTTTCTCAATTTTTTAATTAAAACAAAACGGCGTTTCTTCAATTGATGCGCCGCTTAAATTGAATTGGATTCTGTTTACTTCTAGAATTTAAGATAAAATGATCGAATTTTGGAATCCCGGATTTTCGGGATTTTTTTTCTCCTCAACAGTTTCTCAATTTTAAAATTAAAATAAAAGAGCGCTTTTTCGATTGACGCGATTAAGTTGTATCCTTACGGTTTATTTCTCAAATTTAAGATCAAATGATCGAAGTTTTGAATCCCGGATTTATTCAGGATTTTTTTTTTCTCCTCGCCGAAGTTTCACAATTTTTAAATTAAAACAAAAGAGAGTATTTTCGATTGATGCTCAAGTTGAATTAGGTTCGGTTTATTTCTTGACTTTAAGGTCAAACAATCGTTTTTCGGAATCCCGGAATTTCGGGATTTTTTACGCCAAAATTTAGCAACTTTTAAATGAAAACTGTAAATCAAATGATCCCAGATTTTCGGGATTTTTTTCTCCTTGCCGAAGTTTCGCAATTTTTAAATTAAAACAAAAGAGAATTTTCTCGATTGATGTGCAAGTTGAATTAGGTTCGGTTTATTTCTCGAATTTAAGGTCAAATAATCGAATTTAGGAATCCCGGATTTTCGGGATTTTTTTCTCGTCATCAAAGTTTTCCAATTTTTAAATTAAAACAAAAGAGCGTCGGTCAGGACGCCTTTTCGACAGACGCGCTTGAATTGAGATGGATTCGGTTCATTTTTCGAATTTCAAGGTCAAGAGTTCGAAATTAAAACCCGTATTTTCGGGATTTCGTCTCGCCAATGTTTCTCGCAATTTTCGATTTTTAAACTAAAACAAAAGAATGTCGCTCGGAATTCCTTTTCGACTGATGCGCTTGGACTAATTTTTCATTGAATTTAGGTTTCCCGGATTTTCGGGAGTTTTTTTCTTCTCGTCGACAGTTATCGCAATTTTCGATTCTGAAACTAAAACGAAAGTGCTCCGCGAAACTAGTTTCTTGTTTGTTTTTTCGTTTTCTTTCTAATTTTAAGGAAAACTCGGATCAATTTTAGGAATCCCGGATTTTCGGGATTTATTTTCTCATCGCCAAAGTTTCTGAACTTTTATACAGTTGTTCTGACCGACGTCTTGGTCAGAACAACTTTTCGACAGACGCGCTTAAATTGAGTTGAATTCGGTTTACTTATCGAATTTTAAGGGAAACTTAAGAAACCCGGATTTTCGGGATTTCAATGTTCTCGCCAAAGCTTTACAATTTTTCGATTTTTCGATTAAAACAAGATAGCATTTTGAGCATTTTTCGACTGACGCGCTTGAATAGACTTTATTTTTCGAATTTAAGCTTGAATGATCGAATTTTGGAATCCCGAATTTTCGGGATTTTTTCCTCCTCGCCGAAGTTTCTCAATTTTTTTCTCCCGATCGGTTGCTCAATTTTGAACTTAAGATAAAAGAGCGCTTTTTCGATTGACGCGTTTAAATTGATTTGGGGTTACGATTTAGTTCTAGAATTTAAGGTTAAATGATCGATTTTAGGAATCCCGAAGTTTCGGGAATTTTCCTTCACCCCAAAGTTTCTCACGGTTTCTCACGTTTTTCAGATTAGAAAACTAAAGAGAGTGTTAATCGGAGCTCCTTTTGAGGTAAGTTTGGTCTATTCCTCGAATTTTGAGGGAGAAGGGGCAGAACTTAGGAAACCCGGATTTTCGGGATTTTTTCTCATCTTACACTTTTCGATTTTTAAACAAAAAAAAACTACTTTTCGACTGACACACTTGGATAGAGTTAAGTCGTTTCGGTCTCCAAATTTCCACGTCCAGAGATCGAATTTAGGACGTCCGGGATTTTCGGGATTTTTTCTCACACTCGGGTTAAACAAGATTGCGTCACTTTTCAATTGACGCACTTGAATTCGTTTTATTTTTCGAATCTCAAGGTCAAGAGTTCGAGCTTAAAATACCCGTATTTTCGGGATTTCTTTTCGCCAAAGTTTCTCACATTTTTCGATTTTTAAACTAGAACAAAAGAGCGTCGCTCAGAACTGCTTTTCGATTGATGCACTTTGATTGATTTTCGGGATTTTTTCTTGCAATTTTCGATTTTGAAACTAAAACGAAAGGTCAAGCTGGAGATAGACCAGTTTGGTGATGATGGTGTAGAATTTCTGAACGCACCCTATAGATGGCATGCAAATCGTTAAGACGCGAGCGACCTCTCGACGTAATTACAAGGCAAAACATTTTTTTAATCTTATTTGGAGGTCGCGGAAGAGCAAATCCGCCCGCTAACGAGCGCTCGTACACAGGTGCTTCATTAGGGCGAGCCGAAAAGAAAAAAAAAACGAAAATAAAATAAATGGAGATTGCTCGCAGAACGTTTACCTTTTTCCGGTAATTATTCCGGGGAACGCTAGCCCGGAGGAAATGAAATGAACACATCAAGGAGATTTTCTCTCGTTTGTGCGTTTTAAAAGGATTGCCGCGAAAGTGAAACGAAAAAGCGCCGAACATTTCAAAAGCTGGTGTCCGGGGGGGGGGAGGGGGAGGTGCGTTCGGAAAACGAAAGGGCCCTCGGAAATGAAAAAGATTTACTTTTTTTTAATGAAATTATTTTGTTGCAAATATAAAAACATGTTTGCGCTTCGCCCGGTCAACTTATCTTCTCTGCTCAAGAAAAAAACCCACTCTTTGGAATTTTTCCATTTGATCGTTCGCTTGAATTTGTTTCTGATAGTGTTATCGAAACCGCACGGTCGCTGATGAAATATTTCCGCAGTTGAAGTAACATTTTGTTTTCGGGTCAAGCCGATGACCACCTACGAGGTGTGATCAAAAAGAAAGGAGCAAACGCAATTTCTATTTTTCAATTTTGTTACTTACATAAAATTCACTGTTTCACGCGTTTTAAAAAACAAAATTAGAAAGCGTGTACTTAAACAAGAAAGAAAAACGAATTCCTATTAGTTGAAGACTTAGTCGTGATGTGATTGATTAAGGGGCGTGGCTTCTTTGCGCAAACGGCAGTTGAATTCAAGATCACCTACCAATGACAAGTGCAGAAACGCACAATGATCGCAATCTCCAGATCAGCGACCAATAGGACCAAAGCGACCATAAAAAAGGTCACTATTTAGAAGAAGTGAAGTAACAACAAATAAAAACAAATTGCTATTAGTTGAAGATTTAGTCGTGACGTGATTGGCTAAGGGGCGGGAGGTCTTTGCCGAATTCAAAGCCAGCTACTAATCACAGGTGCAGAAACGCACAATGAAGTAATCTCCGGATCAGCGGCCAAAAGGAGCAAAGCAACCATAAAAAGGCCAAGCTTTAAATGAACTGAAGTAAAAATAAAGGAAAACGAATTGCTATTAATTAAAGATTTGTCGTGATGTGATTGGTTAAGGGGCGGAGCGTCTTTGCCGAAAAGATAGTAGAACTCAAGACCACCCACCAATGACAGGTGCAGAAACGTACAGTGATCTCATGGAAACAATGCTACCATAAAAAGGCCCACTCTTTAAGAGAAGTGAAGTAAAAACAAATGAAAACGAATTGCTATTAGTTGAAGATTTAGTCGTGACGTGATTGGCTAAAGGGCGGGGCGTCTTTGCCAAAAAGGAATTCAAGACCACTCGCCAATGACAAATGCAAAGAGCACAATGATAGTAATCTCCAGACCACAGGAGCCAACAGGAGCAAAGCAACCATGAAAAGGCCACTCGAAATGAACTGAAGTAAAGAAAAAATGACGTGACGTGATTGGCTAAGAGGCGGGGCGTCTTTGCCGAAAAGGTAGTAGAATTCAAGACCACCCACCATTGACAAGTGCAGAAACGTACAGTGATCTCCGGATCACCGGCCAATGGGAACAAGAGGCTTTGTCGAAACTGCAATTGAATTCAAAACCACCCACCAATGACAAGTTTAGAAACGTACAGTGATCCGGATCAGCGGCCAATAGGAGCAAACCGGCCATAAAAAAGCAATGGCGGAAAGAGCAACTAATAAACCAACTAATAAAAGTGAACAACTCTCAAGGGGCGGGGCATCTCTGAGAAAATCTGCAACTACAACAAAAAAATGGCCACTAAGAAATTAATGAAGCAAACAAGTGCTTTCAATCGACGAACGAAAATGAACAACTTTAAATAGTGACGTAATTGACATAATTGGTGGAGAGGCGGGGCTTATTATGCCGATACCGATTACCAATAATTATAAAAAAATGGTCACTGAGAAATGAATGAAGCAAATAATGGGGGAAGCAGCGCTTTTAATCGACGAATAAATATGAAGAACTCTTAAGACGTAATTGGTCGTGGGGCGGAGCATCTCTGCCAAAATCTGTAACTATAATTAAAAAATGGCCACTCTTAAGACATAATTGGTTGTAGGGCGGGGCATCTGTGCCGAAATCTGCAACTGTAATTCAAAAAATGTCCACTCTTAAGACGTAATTAATTGTGGGGTCGAAATTGGCAACTATAATAAAAAAAAAATTGCAACTGTGAAGCAAACAATGGCGGAAGGAGAATTTTTTTTAATTGACGAATGAAAATGAGCAACTCTTAAGACGTAATTGGTTGGTGGGGGGGGGGGGGCACTTCTGCACCTATAATTAAAAAAATGGCCACTGAGAAATTAATGTAATTTGTAATCGACTAGAGGGGAAGAGAGTATTTTTAATCGACGAATAAAAATGAACAACCTTTAAATAATGGCACAATTTACATAATTGGTCAAGAGGCGGGGCATATTTGCCGAGACCAATCGCCAATAACTATAAAAAAAAGTGCCATTGTGAAATTAATGACGCAAGTAAAGGGGGAAGGAGCGTTTTTAATCGACCAATGAAAATTAACAACTCTTAAGACGTAATTGGTTGCGTAGTATGCCACGCCCCTCAGACAATTATTCCTTTTTTCATTTGTTAAGTGTCAGTTTCTCTAATGAATAATCGCTTCGTCATTATTGGTTGCTGAGCCTCAGATTTCAGCCTTCATAGTACGTCATTCGTTTCTGCATTTATAATTGGTGGTTAGTTTTGGATTCGACTAAAATTTTAGCAGAGATGCCACGCCCTTTCACCAATTATTCTTTTCCTTATTATTTATTGGATTAATTTATTAGTTGTCAATTTTTTCTAAGAATCATTTCGTTGCTATTGGTCGCTGAACCTAAGATTTTAGCCGCCATGCATGGGTGCCCCGCCTCTCGACCAATTACTTCGCGACTCTTACTTAACAGTATATCGTAATTGGTTGTGGGTTTGGGCTTCTGCAACAGCAATACAAAAAAATAGCGACTGAGAAATTGATAGCGAAAAGATCGTCACGTAATTGGTTGAGGGGCGGAGCATCACTGCCAAAAACAGGTTGATTTAAAAACACGGCGTCAATTCGAGATGTAAAAAGAAAAACGGCAGTACGGCAGCCATTCTTCTTCTTCCAATTAATAAATAGAAATGAATAGAAACGGTTAATTAGGCGGGGCATAATTGGCCGAGGGGCGGGGCGGCGTCTCTGTTAAAATCGCGTTGATTTAAACCCCAACCAGCAAACGTAGATGTAGAAAAGAATGGCCTATTCGAATGACAGTAGTAAACAAAGACAGAAAAGCACGTTTAAACGGTGAATTAAAAAAGAAACTGTTAAATATTTAGTCGTGATGGTGAGAGGTGGAGCATCGTGTTGATTTAAAAACCAACCAACAATTACAAATGCAGAATAGAATGAAACTTTTGATGTAAACAATGACAGGAAGAGTTTTCAAACGATGGAAAAAAACTGTTAGCCGTCGAGGGGCGGAGCATTTCGCCGAGGGGCGGGGCGAGGCGTCTCTGTTCTGATTTAAAAACTAACCAGCAATTATTAATGTAGAAAAAATGACTTGGTGTGGCGGACGTAATCGTAGAATGACATAGAAACTAACGAATGGTGAAATAGTTAACGTAATACAATTGGTCGAGGGGCGGGGCATCTATGTCAAAATTGCGTTTGGTTTCAAAGCCAATCAACATCCAGAAATGTAATAAGAAAACGATAACGTAGGAGCAGCCAATAATAACAGCGAAAAATAAAACCACGCCCACTCAAATATTCTCAACAACAAATCGGCTTTTTCCTTTAACTTCGCATAAATTAATTTTCCAAGCAAGAAACGAACACAAACTGACGTTTCGAATTGGCTCCCTTGGGTGTATAAATTATAAACTGATCGAGGGGGGTTGGAGCTATTGCGCCTACGTAACCGCCGCTTGTAGTTGTAAGAATCGAATGAATGACGCAGTTCGGTGGCTATTATTAAAAACTGACGATCAATAAATTACATCAGCAGGGTTTTGAGCATCTTTTTCCTGAGTTACTTCAACTTTTCTTTTTTTAGAATTCAGTTGGTTGGGGGGAGGCGGGGTTTCTCTAACCAATAAACGGATGAAAATTGTAAAATCGAATCAAGAGCCGACTCGTCTGATTGCTTAAATTTGATTGTTTTTTTTTCTAACAAAGAAAATCGTACCTTTATTGGTAGAGGGGGCGGAGCTATTGTGTTAACCTCCACCCAATCGTGGCTCTGAAATAGCGCCGTGATTGTTAATTATAGCCAATAATAAGCAATAATTCTAGAGTTTGCAACCATCGACTTTTTTAACCTTGTACTGGCGGAGAGGGGCGGGGCTTCTGTGTTAACAACCTCTAATCATGGCTCCTAAATAACGCGTTATCGTTAAGCGCAACCAATAATAAACGATTTTTAGTTAACAATAATTAAAAAGAAAGACAAGAATGAATACATCTATCCAATCGTGTCGATAATATATGATTTTTCATAACCGAATTGGCGAAGGGGCGGGGCTTCTTGGTTAAAGTCCAAGTACGACTCTTGATTGGGGCGGTAATTTCTAAATTCAATTGTTTCTGTTTCGCTCGCTCGCTCGGCTGGAATACGTCTGCGTAATATACGAATTATAGAAGACTTTTGATTGAATCACATAGGTGAAGGGGCGTGGCCCCTCCGTTGACGTCCAATTACGAAGCTCGGGGCGTCAATTAATTAATTTCAACCAACAATAAACGATTTTCAGTTCGCATTAAGTACGAAACCGCCTTCGTCGAGTTCGCATCGATTTTTTTAACCTCGTTTTTGCATTACGACACCGATTACGCCGCGCAGACATTCTACTTTATGTTTCCGTTTCGTTCGCAGATTTGGCTGGAATACACCTGTGTGTAATCGCGCTGATAACTAAACGCGTGTTCGCATTATGCAGCAGACGATACCTCCGAGGGATACGCGGGGGGGGGGGGCTGAGGCGAGGAGGGTTGCGAAACAGAAATTAATTTCTTTTTTTTTTTTGGAAAAACGTAAAATCCGAGTTGTTGAATTCTTTCAAGCGAGAGACGCACCCAGAGGGGGAACTTTAATGTTTAACTCGGGGTGATCGGAGTGCCGCAGGTCATACAATTCAGACCCGAGTTTTTTTTTTTTTTAATTACATTTTCAATGCAGAAATTTGTTCTGTCATATTCAAAATTCGTTTCGACTTCGTCCACACTCTGAATCCCAAAAAAGGTAGACGACCTGCAGCATTCGGTGGTGCAATAATTCGTGAAGCTCTTCCCCGCTGGGTCGAAATAAATCGAGCCGTGCATGTAGATGTCTCGAGCGAGATAATGCGGCGATTTATCGCCGGGGGCGCAAAAGTGAAATCGGCCGGGTTAAGTTTGATCGGCCGAAAATTATCGTCTTATTAGGTCCGGGATTTGAATTGTAAATGCGTCGGCGCATTCGAACTGGTAAGCGGGGCAGCAGGAAAAGCGAACGTCGCCTCGTCTTTGCGGTTTGTGAAAGAATCCGTCGACTTAACTAAGCTGGTCACAAGTCGTCCTCGTTGGACGCCAGAAACCTGATTCACATTAAACGTTGCGTAACTAGAAGTTATAAATAAGTATACACACAGTCGACCAGACTAAAAAAAAAAACCTGCATTTTTCATTTTTTGAACAGAACATAGTCAGTCCCTCACCTAAATTACTTTGGGGAGTCTTCTCATGAAAATATAAATAAAATTAAGGAGGAATTTTAAAACAAAAAGAAAGACAACGATTGGGTAAGGTAAGTTTGATTACCAAGGATTTTATTGAAGGGCTAGAAAGAGACGCGAAGAAATTGGCAATCTACTAAGATGCCACGCCTCTCCGCTTCGTTCATTTGTTGTCAGTTTCTCTAATAAATAATCACCTTATCATTATTGGTTACTCAATCTGAGATTTTAGCTGCCTTGGTATGCAATTTGTTTCTACGTTTGTAATTGGCGGAGATGCCACGCCCCTCGGCCAATTATCCTTTTTCTCACTTTCTCTAATTAATAATCGCTTCATCATTATTGGTTGCTGAACCTGAGATTTTAGCGGTCATAGTACGTCATTCGTCTCTGCATTTGTAATTGGTGGTTGGTTTTAACCCCGACTAAGATATTGGCAGAGGTGCCACGCCCCTAAATCAATTGTTTTCTTTTTTTTAATTTATGTGGTGTGAATTTCTCTAATAAATACGCGCCTCATTGTTATTGGTTGCTCGATCTGTGATTTTAGCTGCCTTAGTATGTAATTCGCTTCTGGATTTGTAATTGGCGGAGATGCCACCCCCCTCAGCCAATTATCCCTTTTCTCATGATCTCTAATGAATAATCGTTCCCTCATTATCGGTCGCTGAACTTGAGATTTTAGCCCCCATAGTACGTCATTCATGTCTGCGTTAATAATTGGTGGTTGGTTTTGAACTTGACTAAGATTTTGGCAGAGATGCCACGCCCCTAAACCAATTGTTCTTTTTTTAAATTTATTTGTTGCGAGTTTTTGTAACAAATAATCGCCTCGTCGTTATTGGTTACTCGATCTGTGATTTTAACTGTCTTAGTACGTAATTCGTTTCTGGATTTGTAATTGGTGCAGATGCCACGCCCCTCAGCCAATTATCCCTTTTCTCATTTTCTCTGATGAATAATCGCTCCATCATTATCGGTTCAGTGACGAGTAACTAATAACGACGAGGCGATTATTTATTAGAGAAACTCGCAACAAATAAAAAGAACAATTGGTTTAGAGGCGTGGCTTCTCTGCCAATATCTTAGTCGGGGTCAAAATCAACCACCAATTATCACTGAACTTGAGATTTTAGCCCCCATGGTACGTCATTCGTTTCTGCGTTCATAATTGGTTGGTTGGTTTTGAACTTGACTAAGATTTTGGCAGAGATGCCACGCCCCTAAACCAATTGTTCTTTTTTTAAATTTATTTGTTGCGTGTTTCTGTAATAAATAATCGCCTCGTCGTTATTGGATACTCGATCTGTGATTTTAACTGTCTTAGTACGTAATTCGTTTCTGGATTTGTAATTGGTGCAGATGCCACGTCCCTCAGCCAATTATCCCTTTTCTCATTTTCTCTGATGATTAATCGCTCCATCTTTATCGGTTCAGTAACGAGTAAATAATAACGACGAGGCGATTATTTATTAGAGAAACTCGCAACAAATAAAAAGAACAATTGGTTTAGGGGCGTGGCTTCTCTGCCAATTTCTTAGTCGGGGTCAAAATCAACCACCAATTATCATCACTAAACTTGAGATTTTAGCCCCCACGGTACATCACTCGTTTCTGCGTTTATAATTGGTGGTTGGTTTTAAACTTGAATGATGCCACGCCCTTTTACCAATTATTCTTTTCCTCATTATTTATTTGATTAATTTATAATTACTTGTCCAGAATCTTTTCGTTCCTATTGGTCGCTGAACCAAAGATTTCAACCGCCATGTACAGATGCTCGCCCCTATGAGCCCTTCATTGATGCCCCGCCCCTCGACCAATTACATCAATACTTCATCAACTGCCGATTACAAATGCAGAAGAAATGCTAAGGATCGTGCCAGAAAAACTATGCAAGGCGGCCCTCGACCAATTATTACACGACTCTTACTTAACGGTACATCGTCGTTATCCACTGCTGAGATGCCCCGCCCCTCAGCCGAATACTCCTTTTTCAGATTATTTATTTCGTTAATTTCTTAATCGTGTCATAATTGGCTGGAGGGCGTGGTCGATTTCAAGACAATCATCAATTGCCTATGTGGAAAACAATGACGTAATACGGAGGCGATTATCTTAGAATCGATAGAAAGCGGCACTCAAGAAATTAGACAAGCGAACAGTGATAGAAATTGTTAGTCGTGAGATGACGAAATGTTGATCGATTTCATAATCAACAGCCAATTATAAACGCAGAAGAAATACTAATAATATTAAGGGTGGAGCCCTTCATACATGCCCCGCCCATCGACGAATTGTATAATTATTTCATCAACTGCCAATTATAAATGCAGAAGAAACGCTAAGGATGGTGATAGGAAATCTATGCAAAGCACAGAGAAGCCCCGCCCCTCGACCAATGATTTCATTGTTGAGATGCTCCGCCCCTCAGCCGTATACCCTTTTTTTCGGATTATTTGTTTCATTAATTTCTTAGTCGTGTCACAATTGGCTAGAGGGAGGGGCGCCTTTGCCAAAGACGCAGTCGATTTTTCAAGACAATCATCAATTGCATATGTGGAAAATAATGAAGTAATACGGCGGCCATGATCTTAGAATCGACACTCAAGAAATTAGCCAAGTGAACAGTGATAGAAGTTATTAGTCTTGAGATGATTGGCTATCTCTGCCGAAATGTTGATCGGTTTCTTAATTAACTGCCAATTATAAATAGAGAAGAAATACTAATAACATTAAGGGTGGAGCCCTTCATACATGCCCCGCCCATCGACCAATTGTATCATTATTTCATCAACTGCCAATTATAAATGCAGAAGAAACGCCAAGGATGCTAATAGGAAATCTATGCAATGCACAGAGAAGCCCCGCCCCTCGACCAATTACTTCACGACTCTTATTTAACACTACACCATTTTCATTCGCTGTTGAAATGCCCCGCCCGTCGGCCAATTACCTTACAACTAACTATGTATTTAGTAGCTTTTATTTTTTTGATTGAATACGCCCTTTTGCTGATTATTTATTTGGTTAATTTCTTAGTCGCGTCACAACTGGCTAAGGGGCGGGGCATCTTTGCTAAAAACGTAGTCGATTTCAAGGTCATCATCATTTGCGTATGTGGAAAATTCGGCGGTCATTATCTTAAGGAGCGCACGGACGTGGCCATTCGGGCCATTCGATTGACAGCAATCGTATCGGGCGACCGGATTGTTTATTTCGGCGATTTTGATAATTTCCGGACGATCACATTCCGGATACCAGATCGCCACGTCAGCGCGTTCCATTACAATCGACATAAACCGACAAATCAAGAATTCAGCCAAACGAGCAGTGATAGAAAGCGTGTTTTAATAAGTCGTGTGATGATTGGTCGAGGAGTGGGGCAAAATAATATCGTTGAGATGCCCCGCCCCTTAGCCAATTACTTATAACTACCTACGTAGTAGCTTATATTCTTGACTGAATCTGTTTTATTTTTCTGGTTTTATTTATTTCATTATGCCCTTAGTCGTGTCATAATCGACTAAAGGGCGGGGCATCCTTGATAATTGGTTGAGAGGTGGAGCCAATCATAAATGCAGAAGAAATTGAACCTAAAATGCCAGCAATATTAAAGATGGATACAGAAAAAGTATGACGTGCACAGATGCCCCGCTCCTCGACCAATTACTTCGCGACTCTTACTTATTGACATTGCAAGTTTGGCCGCCCTGTATGACTTACTAACTAAGCAGCAAATTGGTTACACAACGTTAGGTCGCAAGACGTCGTGATCTAAAGTACTCATTAACAGTATATTGTTTTTATTTGCTGTTGAGATGCCCCGCCCCTCGACCAATTATCTTGACGCAATAGGGCGGCCATTATTTTAAAACACTATGAAGCTAGCAATCAAGAAACTAGCCAATTGAACAGCGGTTTAGTAAATTATTATTCGTGAGATGATTGGTTGAGGGGTGGGGCATCCCGGCCAAAATTTTGATCTATTTCAAAATCAACCGCCAATTATAAACGCAGAATCTGAAATGCTAATAATATTAAAGACGGAGATGGAAAAAAAATCCATGCAGATGCACCGCCCCTCGACCAATTATTTCACGACTCTTACTTAATATCGTTGAGATGCCACGCCCCTCAGACAATTATCTTATAACCACCTACGTAGTAGCTTATATTCTCGACTGAATATGCTTTACTTTTCTGATTTTATTTATTTCATTAAGTCCTCAGTCGTGTCATAATCGACTAAAGGGCGGGGCATCCATGATAATTGATGGAGAGATGGAGCCAATCATAAATGCAGAATAAATTGAATAAATTGAACAAATATGCTAATAACATTAAAGACGGAGATAGAAGAAATATGCCATGCACAGATGTCCCGCCCCTTGTTCAATTATTTCACGACTCTTAGTTAATTTAGTTTTTATTAACTGTTGAGATGCCCCGCCCCTTAGCCAATTATCTTACAACTACCTACTTAGTAGCCTACATTCATTGACTAAGTTTTTTTTTCCTGATTATTTATTTCTTTAATTTCTTAGTCGTGATATAATTGGGTGAAGGGCGTGGCGTCCTCGATAATTGGTTGAGGGGTGGAGCATCTCTGCCATAATTTGGATCGATTTCATTTTCAACTGCCAATGAGAAATGCAGAAGAAATTGAATCTAAAATGCTAATAACATTAAAAGATGGATGCCCCCCGCCCCTCAACCAATTAGAACAGGACAGATTAATTAATTAATTCTAGTTGAATCTTTTTTTTTTAATTTTCGCAGCTTCGGGGTAGGTTCGAACCTTGAACCTCTGATCTTGTAGACATAGCACCTAACCGCTGAGCTATTGAGGGGCTACATTTAATTCCTCCTTTGTAATCATGCCTTTCTGGTTTGTTGCAAAAATCGTTGACATTTTTTCTTCCTTTGAGTTTCCTTTTCTTTTTTTCGTTCGTGCAGTTTTGTTTCTGTTGTTAAACTTTTCTTTTTTTTTTTTTTAATTCCGTCGGAGAATTGTCGACCTTCTTTTGTTTTTCCTTCGGCTCTTTTTTCATGTCTTTGATATTGTTTGTTATTTTTTTTGTTTCTTTTGTCACAGAAATATCGATCTTCTTTTGTTTTTCGTTCACCTCAATCGTCATGCCTTGATGTTGTTTGTTAGTTATTTTTTGTTTCTTTTGTTGAATTGTATTTTCATTTTCATATTCGATTGACGTTCTTTTTTTGGAGTTTTTTTTTCTTGTTATTTTTTAATCTTCAAACAATTCGTGCAGATTCTTAGGTTTCTTTTGTTTCTTTCTTTTGTTGCTTTCTCCATCTATATAAGCTACAGGCTCATTTCTTTTAAAATAAGTTTTAATTAATTAATGAGGGGGGAGGGGAGAAAAAAACGTATTCGTCAAAGTTTTCCTTCATCAAATCCAGAAATTGATTAATTCCCGTCTACTTTTTTTTTGAATTTTCGTAGCTTCGCAGGAGGTTCGAACCTTGGACCTCTGATTTTGTGGACCTATCGCGTGACTTCAAGGCTATCGGGGCGACACCTTTAGCCAGATTTATCCATCTATATAAGCTACAGCTTTGAATCATACTCAATGCAATTAAATGTTTTTTTTTTCTAAGACATGACAGAGTTTAATGACTTTAAGAAAAGTCGCACCTCGCAAGGGAGTTCGATTTGTATTTTATTTATTACGTGCCCTCTCTTTCTCTCGGGGTGCTTCAGGGTTCTACACTGAGATCGTTGTTGTTTCTTAAAGACTCAGCCAAACAAATTTTAATCGAATTGCACGATTTATTACTGCATCTGGTCTACTGTAGTAGGCGAAAAGATTCTTGTTACTTTCCACTCGATACCAACATGTTTGTTTACGGTTAAGTTTAAAAGTGATATTTCACTATTACATCAGGCAAGTAATAACCAGCGTGACGACTTCTACAGGCCAAGCAAACCCAAGACCGGTCCGGTCCGCACGCCGTGAAATAAATACTGCCGTGAGTCTTTCAAACTTTCTCATGGCAATATGCACAAGCACGTGAAAAAAAAATAAACGCTCGGTATTTTTCTGCGTTTTCCCCCCCAGAAGATCTGTTGCGCGTTCAAATTAAACTAACGACGAGTTTAAATATAGCTCAAGCCGGTTAAGTGAGGCTAATTAAAGTTTACCTTTGCAATGACGACAAACACGCGTTTGACGAGTTGCCTTCCCCCCCTCACCACCTCTTCATTAATTAAGGACAGAAATTAAAAAGTACTTGGACGCGTGACGTGGTGGCTCTAAATTTAAAAATAACTTCAATTTTACTTTCACGTTTGCGGCGTTTCTTCTAATTTACTCCAACTTGAAATGAAAAATCAAGTTTCGTATCGCTAAGATTTTTTTCTTTTTGGGAAAAAGCAACGGTTTCGATGTAGAACCTCGAGGCACCCCGCGCAAAGCGACTTACTTTGTTGCAATTTAAATTTTGTTGGCGAAATAACACTTTGTTGTCAACAACGTGTGCCCGGCTGCCAGCGAGGGTTGCCAACAAAAAAACTTGAAACGTTTGGAACATCCTGCTGCCAAAATTATTTCGAACGGAACATCTGCTTTAAGAAGGTCAGTTAAGTTTAAGTTAATGAGGCATTTTCGAAAATATTTTATTAATTACTTAAATGCCGCTCTTGTTTCCCATTGGTTATTTCATTAATTTCTTAGTTAGTTTATTAATTGTCTCTTCGCTATCATTGGTCGCCGATCTTGAGACTTTAGTTGCCCTGCTATTACGTCATTCGTTTCTGCATTTGTAATTGGTTGGTTTTGACATCGATTAAGATTTTGGCCGAGATGGCCCCGCCCCTCAGCCAATTGTTCGTTACTTTTTTTCATCAATAGTTGTTATTGCTATTTGGTCGCCTTGTTATGTCATTTGTTTATTTATGTCCTTGTATTTGGCGTTCGGTTTGAAAATCGAGCAAGATTTTATCACGAATGCCCCGCCCCTTTTTCCTCGCTAGTTATTTCATCCTCGTTATTTATTTCATTACTTTCTTAGTTGTCAGTTTGTTAGTATTTAGTAGTCGCTGATCCTGAGATTTTTGTTGCCATACTATTTCGTCATTCGTTTCCGCCTTTGTAATTGGTTGGTTTTGACATCGATCAAGATTTTGGCAGAGTAGCCCCGCCCCTCAGCCAATTGTTCTCTCATTTTTTTCATTAATAGTTGTTATAGTTATTTGGTCGCCTTGTTATGTCATTTGTTTATGTCCTTGTAATTGGCGTTCAATTTGAAAATCGGGCAAGATTTTATCACGAATGCCCCGCCCCTTTTTCCTCGCTAGTTATTTCATCCTCGTTATTTATTTCATTACTTTCTTAGTTGTCAGTTTCTTAGTATTTAGTAGCCGCTGATCCTGAGATTTTTGTTGCCATACTATTACGTCATCCGTTTCCGCATGTGTAATTGGTTGGTTTTGAAATCGACCAAGATTTTGGCAGAGGTGGCCCCGCCCCTCACGCAATTGTTCTACTTCTCATTATTGCTTCCATTAATCTATTAGTCGTCACTTTTTTTTAATTGTTATTGCTATTTAGTCGCTTTGTTATGTCATTTGTTTCTGCACTTGTATTTGGCGTTCGGTTTGGAAATCGAGCGAAATTTTATCATGAATGCCCCGCCCCTTCTTCCCATATCATTCATTTCTGCGTTTGTAATTGGTGATTGCTTTTGACACGCCCCGCCTCTTCCACCAATTATCTGATGACTGGTGGTTTATTATTCTTTCACTATTCGCTTGATTGTCACTTTTTTTTAAGTAATTTCTCTTCTATTGTTTGTCAATTTTAAGATAATGGCCGAAGTAGTCCGTCATTCTTTGCCACGTTTGCAATTGGTGATGGTCTTTGGCAAAGACGTTCCGCCCCGCCCCGCTCTGCCCCTTAGCCAATTATGACGCGACTAGATTTTTTCCCTTAACCTATTGCGCAGCCGTCATTTTTTTTAATCGCTCCGCGTGTATTGGCCACTGATCTTGAGTTTACAGTCACTGCACCGCGTCCTTCGTTAATGCTTAGGTAATTGGTTGTTGGAGAACATCAAGTAAGCAACGCTCCGCCCCTCAGCCAATTATCTAGCATATACATTTTTGCCATTATCACTTCATTTGTTTCCTGAAATTGCGACCGCCGCATTACGTAATTCGTTTTTGCTTTAGTAATTCGTAGTTGGCCCCCAAATAAGCAACGTTTTAGGGAAAGATGCTCCGCCCCTCAGCCAATTATGTGACGAATGAATTTTTGTCACTGTCTACATTACACGAATCGCTTTTATAATTGGTGCTTGGCCATCAAATAAGCAACGATTTAGGGAAAGTCGTAAATTGTTTTTAATCTCTCAATTTTATTGGCTGTTGGTCCTGAGATTACGGCCCCCGCACTGCGTCATTCGATTCTATCTTTCTTGCGATTGGTGGTTGGACATCAAATAAATAACGATTGAGCAAAATAAGCTCCGCCCCTCAGCCAATTATGTAATGACTAAATTTTTGTCGTCATTGTCACTTTGTGATCAATCTTTTTAGTTTCGTATTTTTTTAATCGCTTGGATTGTACAGCATCATTCGTTTCTACTTTTGTAATTGGTCGTTGGACATCATGTCAGCGATGATTTGGGCAGAGATGCTCCGCCCCTCCGCCAATCACATCACGACTGAATTTGTAAGCAATCGTAAAGCGATTTTATTCGTCGTTTGAATTTGCCTTTTCCTTATCCCGACGACCTGATTGGTGGATAAAAGATGATAACGATTTGCTTCTTCTTATTTTTTCTTCCTTATTATTTCTCTGACGTTTTTCTTCTTTCTCTTTCTGTCTGGTTTTGTTAAAGAGCCACAGTTTAATGATTTTTGCTTGAACAATGCAGTTCACCCCTTCGATCTTGAATCATCGAAGCTTTTCTCCTTTTTCTTTCGATCCTTTCTTCTTCCTCTCACATTTAATTGTTACCTGCGAGTTTTCTATTATTCACTTGCTCCTTGCTTGAATCTGACCAGCGCCCCTTTCCGTTTTGCATTGGTACCTTGATTTTTAGATTTCTCTCGGTCGCTCCTTCATCTGCTCCGAGTCTTTTTTGTCTTTCTTCTTTCGCCTTCCCACCAGAAAGTTTCTTGCATCAGCCCGTTAAGATCTGCTTTTGTTATCAAAGACGTTCTCTAACAAAAACTTGGCAATCTTCGATTTTTGGATTCTTTCCGTTCTTCGTTTGATCTGCTCCGAGTTATCTTGGCGTTTTTCTATCGTTTCTTCTATATGCCTTTCCTTCTTTCCTTGTTATTGATATTTTTGTTTTGTTTTTAGAGGCTCTAGATTTTTGGATTCTCTTTGCGCGCTCGTTCATCTGCTCCGAGTCATTTGAGTTTTTCTTTTGCTTTTTCTTTGGGACTTCCCGCAACAAAGTTTCTTGCATCAGTCTGATGTGGTCTACGTTATTAATGACATTCTCTTGTGTTCAGAAACAATTTCTTCACTCGCTTCTTCATCTGCTCCGAGTCATCTTGGTGTTTTTTCTCCGTTTCTTCTTTGGTTTTCTCTTGCTCGAAATTACTTGTTTACAAACACTTAGCAACCTCCAATTTTTGGATTCTCTCGCTCGCTCGTTCATCTGCTCCGAGTCACTCGAGTTTCTTTCATTTCTTACATCAACCTTAATCTGCTCCGAGTCATCACGGTGTTTTTCTTTTCGTTTATTCTTTGGTCTTTCCACTCTCGAGATTTCTTGCTAACAAACACTCGGCAATATCCAATTTTTCGATTCTCTCGCTCACTCCTTCATCTGCTCCGAGTCATTTGAGTTTTTTTTCGTTTCTTCTTTAAGCTTTTCCGTAATAAAGTTTCTCGCACCAATCTGATATGGTCTACGCTATTTGTGAGATTCTCTTGTTTTTAGAGACACTCGAAGTTTTATCGTTCGCTCCTTCACTGCTCCGAGTCACGTGAGTTTTTTTTGTTTATTCCTTGGGCTTTCTTGCATCAATCTGATACGTTTTGCGTTTGTTATTAATGATCCTCTTGTTATAAGGACGTTCAAAATTTCTTTGCTCACAAAAGCTTTCGCTCGCTCCTTCATCTGCTCCGAGTCACTTGAGTTTTTTTTTCGATTCTTCTTTGAGCCTTCCCGTATTAAAGTTTCCTGCACCAATCTGATATGGTCTACGTTATTAATGAGATCTCTTGTTTTTAGAGACACTCGAAGTTTTATTGCTCGCTTCTTCATCTGCTCCGAGTCACTTGAGTTTTTTTTTTCGTTTTTTCTTTGAGCCTTTCCGTAATAAAGTTTCTTGCTCCAATCTAATACAGTCTACGTTATTAACGAGATTCTCTTGCTTTGAGAAACACTCGAAGTTTTATTGCTCGCTCCTTCACTGCTCCGAGTCATCTCGGTGTTTTCCTTTCGTTTCTTCTTTGGCTTTCCTCCGCTCGAATTTTTTTGTTCACAAAAACATATCAATCTTTAATTTTTGGATTCTCTTTGCTTGCTCCTTCCTCTGCTCCGAGTCATGTTGGTGTTATTCTTTCGTTTCTTCTTTGGCCTTCCCATACTTGAAATTCTTGCTCACAAAAACCATAGCAATCTCCAATTTTTTGATTCTCTTTACTCGCTCCGAGTCATTTGAGTTTTTTTTTGTTTCTTCCTTGGGCGTTTCTTAAATCAATCTGATACGTTTTGCGTTTGTTATTAATGACATCTTCTTGTTCAAAATTTTTTTCCTCATAAAAGATATCGCTCGCTCTTTCATCTGCTTCGAATCACTTGAGTTTTTTTTTTTTCGTTTCTTCTTTAAACCTTCCCGCAATAAAGTTATTAATGAGATTCTCTTGTTTTGAGAGACACTCGACGTTTTATCGCTCGCTTCTTCACTGCTCCGAGTTACCTCGGTGTTTTTCTTTCGTTTCTTCTTTGGCCTTCCCTCGCTCGAAATTTCTTGTTCACAAAAACATAACAACCTTTAATTTTTGGATTTTCTTTGCTTGCTCCTTCTTCTGCTCCGAGTCATCTTGATGTTGTTGTTTTGCTTCTTCTTTGGCCTTCTCGTGCTTGAAATTTCTTGCTCACGAAAACCATAGCAATTTCCAATTTTTTTATTTTCTTTACTCGCCCCTTCATCTGCTCCGAGTCACTTGAGTTTTTTTTTTGTTTCTTTCTTGGGCGTTTATTGCGTCAATCTGATACGTTTTGCGTTTGTTATTAATGACATTCTCTTGTTTTCAGAGACGCTCAAAATTGTTTGCTCACAAAAACTTTCGCTTGCTCGTTCATCTGCTCCTCAGTCTTTTGTTTTCGTTTCGTTTTTTGGGCCTTCCTGCTACAAAGTTTCTTGCATCAATCCGATACTTATTCAAAATTATTTATGGCATTCTTTTGTTTTCATTTTTTCGGATAAAAAAAAAACTTGGCAGACTCGACCGTTCCTACGAGAGGAATCAAGAAAGTTATTTTCTTTCATATTTGCCGCAAATAATAAACAATGAAGTAACGATAATATTGTATTAGAAATGTGTATTGGTTATCAATGTCACTTTGAACATCGAATTCCTTTATCTTGTTTGGCGAGTTTCTCGAAAATTTCGATGCATTTTAAATAATTTCAAGAGAAAACATTTTCGTCGTCTTTCGCAGTTATAGGAACGATTCTGTTTCTTTCGCTGGCGGTTACGAAACGTCTTGGTATTTTCGTGCCGGACTTTCCCGTGCATTAAAAAAAAAAAAAAACGAAAACAAATTTTGTTGCTCTTCGGAACAAGTTCGTTCGTTCGCTTGAAAAGAATTCGTTCGTAACGAGGTGCACGCACGCACGGACAGACGGACGAACAAGTCCAGTTCACCCAAAGGTTATCTATGTATCTCCAGAAAACTAGCTGCAACTAGAACATTATTAGCGCGCGCGCGCCCCCCCGCCCCCTCCCCCGGTCGCTTCTACTCGAGCAAAAGTCCGCGCAATTAAAACCGCACGCTTAAAAAAAAATAATCTCCCGCCAAATACAATTACTCCTAAATATAAGCACCCAGTTTTATTAATAACATAAAATTCCTCCTCCTCGGAACGTAAATTGAAGGTCGGACTGTTCGATAAATCCGGTTATATAGGGGCGACTCAAAAAAAAAAAATTACAATTCACTTGCGCGCGTCCGCTAATTGGTTCAGCGATTATTCAAACGCGCCAATCGAATTAATAGATTTAAAAAATTTCGTACGAGAAACAAATGATAATAAACGCCGCCTCCGCCGCCGTCTAGAGGTAGGTGCGGGTTAAATTAATTTATTATTTTCTTCTGGGGGGCGCTTACCTCGTTCCGTCGGCGATGAGGGGGGAAAAAAGATCGTCGCTCCGTCGAGTTGGCTTTTGGTTCACAGGTGTACCGTCACACTTGCCCGATTTGAATTTGTTCAAGTGCCTGAATTGTTTACAGGCGAAGGCTTAGAGGACGTACGCGCCGGACGCCATCTCGAGCTGGACTGTTCTGTTTTGTTTTGGTGAGACAGTAAAGAGAGAGAGGAATCTCCCTCTCAGGAATCAATACGCGCCGCGCTAAGTTTGAAACCGTTTCAGGCCTGAAATGCATTTCGGTTCACCCCCCGTAATTATAATCGATTAGCCTTGCACTTAATAAACAATCGAAAGCAAATAGTAAATAATTTTGTTTTTGTCGGACCCTTGTTCGATGTCTTGCTTGACAGGTTGTTTGACGACATGCTTGATGAGATGGTGGAAGTTTCTTGGGGGGGGGGGGGGTTGTGGATTGTTTCTTTTACTTTTTAATTCGTGTTAAATAATAACGTGCCCTTTGGATAAAGTTTTCCTTTTTTGGGTGAATACAAAAAAAAAACTAGAAAATGCGATTAAAAACAAAAACAAAATCGTATGCTTGAGGATCGTAAGACCAACAAGAAAACAAAAGAAGAAACTAAAGGGGTCCAATGAAGCGCGAGGAAACAATTGCACGAAAACAACAACAAAGCAGTGGAATGGCCAACACAGAAAACAAATACAAAAAACAATCGACAGGTGATTTTTCCGCGGACTATTTGAACATCAAAAGACGAAACAAAAGAATCTATTAAAAAATTGACAGTTTTTATAGTTTTATAGAAATCTACGAAATAAACAAAAGGGAAGCGAAACGGCGAACAACACACAATTAAAAAAAAAAAAAAACAAAATCGACAAGTGATTGATCAGCGGACTGTTTAAAAATTGAAAAACCGACAAAAAAACAAAAGAAGAAACTATAAAAAGTTCCAACGGAATGCCAAAAAATCAATCTTCTACAAAACAAACAAAAGAGAAGCGGAACGACGAAAGACAATAACAAAAACAAGCAAGATTTGTTTGTTTGAAATCGAAAGATTAACCAAGAAACAAAGAAAGAATTTAAAAAGGTCCAATCAAATGCAAGAAAACAATTGCACAGAAACAAGCAAAAGAGAAGCGGAACAACCAACATGGAAAAAACAAAACACAATTAAAACAAATCATAATCGATTGGTGATTCTTCGGCGGACTGTTTGAGGATCGTGACACCGACAAGAAAACAAAAGAAGAAAGAGCCAATGAAATGCAAAAGAAAATCGCTTTCCACAAACAAACAAACAAAAGAGAAGCGAAACAACCAGCATCAACGACAATAACAACCAAATACAATGAACAAACAAAATCGATTGTTTGCAAATTGAAAGATTGACAAAAACGAAAGAAGAAATGCAAAACAAAAACAATTGCACAAAAACAAACAAAAGCGAAGTCGACCAACGTGGAAAAAACAAAACACTATTCAAGGAGAAAACAAAATCGACTGTCGGAAGGCCGACAAGGAAACAAAAGAAGAAGGCAGACAAGGAAACAAAAGAAAAAAATTCTAAAAAGGCGCCAATGAAACGCGAGAAAACTATTCCACGAGAACAAACAAAAGAGAAACGGAACAACCAACAAAATGCAACAAAGAAACAAAAGTGATTGCTTGAAAATCGGAAGACCGACCAAAAAAAAAACGAAAGAAGAAATCGAAAAAGATCGATGAAATGCAAGAAAACAATTGCACAACCAAAAGACAATGGAAACAACCAATATGAAAAACAAACGAAACGAAAGGAGAAACCATAAATGGCACAAATGAAACGATTTTCCTTAAAAATAAACAAAAGAGAAGCGAAAGAACCAACTTAGAAGAAAAACGAAACGCAATAAAAAACAAAATCGATTGTTTGAAAACAAGGCCCAAAGAAATGCAAAACAAAAACAATTGCACAAAAACAAACAAAAGAGAAGTCGACCAACGTGGAAAAAACAAAGTACTACTTAAGGAGAAAACAAAATCTACCGTCGGAAGGCCGACAAGGAAACAAAAGAAGAAACTCTAAAAAGCACCAATGAAAAGCGAGAAAACTATTCCACGAGAACAAACAAAAGAGAAACGGAACAACAAAACAAAAGACAATAAAAAAACAAACGTGATTGTTTGAAAATCGGAAGGCTGATAAAAAAAAAAACAAAAGAAGAAATCGAAAAGGATCGATGAAGTGCAAGAAAACAATTGCACAACCAAAAGCAAACAAAAGAGAATCGGAACAACCAACATGAAAAACAAAATATAATTTAAAAACAAAACGAAAGAAGGAAACTGTAAATAGCACAAATGAAATGCGAAAAAAGGATTTTCCTTAAAAAATGAACAAAAGAGGAGCGGAACAACCAACATAGAAGAAAAACAATATACAATATGAAACAAAATCGATTGTTTCAAAAGAAGAAGAAGACATTAAAAAGGGCCAAAGAAATATAAAACAAAAACAACTGCACAGAAAAAAAAAACAAAAGAGAAGCCGACTAACTATTTAAGGAGAAAACAAAATCAACTGTCGGAAGGCCGACACGGAAACAAAAGAAGAAACTCTAAAAAGCGCCAATGAAAAGCGAGAAAACTATTCCACGAGAACAAACAAAAGAGAAGCAGAACAACAAAACAAAATACAATAAAAAAACAAACGTGATTGTTTGAAAATCGGAAGGGTGATAAAAAAAAACAAAAGAAGAAATCGAAAAGGATCGATGAAATGCAAGAAAACAATTGCACAACCAAAAGCAAACAAAAGAGAATCGGAACAACCAACATGAAAAACAAAATATAATTTAAAAACAAAACGAAAGAAGGAAACTGTAAATAGCACAAATGAAACGCGAAAAAAGATTTTCCTTAAAAAATGAACAAATGAGGAGCGGAACAACCAACATAGAAGAAAAACAAAATACAATAAAAAACAAAATCGATTGTTTCAAAAGAAGAAGAAGACATTAAAAAGGGCCAAAGAAATATAAAACAAAAACAACTGCACAGAAAAAAAAAACAAAAGAGAAGCCGACTAACTATTTAAGGAGAAAACAAAATCAACTGTCGGAAGGCCGACACGGAAACAAAAGAAGAAACTCTAAAAAGCGCCAATGAAAAGCGAGAAAACTATTCCACGAGAACAAACAAAAGAGAAGCAGAACAACAAAACAAAATACAATAAAAAAACAAACGTGATTGTTTGAAAATCGGAAGGGTGATAAAAAAAAACAAAAGAAGAAATCGAAAAGGATCGATGAAATGCAAGAAAACAATTGCACAACCAAAAGCAAACAAAAGAGAATCGGAACAACCAACATGAAAAACAAAATATAATTTAAAAACAAAACGAAAGAAGGAAACTGTAAATAGCACAAATGAAACGCGAAAAAAGATTTTCCTTAAAAAATGAACAAATGAGGAGCGGAACAACCAACATAGAAGAAAAACAAAATACAATAAAAAAACAAAATCGATTGTTTCAAAAGAAGAACAAGACATTAAAAAGGCCCAAAGAAATATAAAACAAAAACAACTGCACAGAAAAAAAAACAAAAGAGAAGCCGACTAACTATTTAAGGAGAAAACAAAATCAACTGTCGGAAGGCCGACGCGGAAACAAAAGAAGAAACCTAAAAAGCGCCAATGAAATGCGAGAAAACTATTCCACGAGAACAAACAAAAGAGAAGCGGAACAACCAACACGGAAATATGAAGAACAAAACAAGGCGATCCAAAAATAAGAGACTGTCCAAAAAATAACGATAATAAAAATAAAAAAAAAAATTGATGCAAATTGGTTTTGATTGCAATGAATCCCTTGAGCATCCTCTGTATAGCTGTTTCGGCCCTATTCGGGGCCTCGTCAGCAGAAGCGTCGCGATTCAAACTATTGATAATAAAAATGATAAAAAAATTTAAATAAAAATATGCAAAAAAGGCGAAAACAAATAAAATGAAACGAAACAGAAGAAGACCGACCAACAAACAAACAAACAAACAAACAAGCAAAAGAAGAAATTAAAGTAATTGCCAAACAAATGCAAAAAAGCAATTCGACAAAAAAGAAACAAAGACAAGCGACGCAAATGGAATATGATGAAAACAGACACAAAAAATCAACAGAAACGTCAATTTTATTTAAAAAAAAAGTACATGTAATAAAAACAAAAGGAAACTTAAATAAGCCGAAAGGAAACGAGCAAAAGCAGAAGAAGGAATTGGAGAAAGTTAAAAATAAAAGAAGAACGAGGTGATTCCAAACAGAAGAAGATCGACGATTAAAGTCAGTAGAAAGTGTGCGCGAAGTTTCATTTGAAAAAAAACAATTCGACGAAATAAAAACAAAAGAAAATTTAAACAAAGAATTGCAAGAGAAAAGAAAATTTTCCGCTTCTTTTGTTCTTCATTCAATTTATTCTAATTTTCCCGAATTTCTACCGTTATTTTTTGGTATTTTGGTATTTATTGTACGCACAATTTTTTCTCGTTTGCTTAATGAGTTTTTTTTTCATTTTTTGCCGGATGAAATCGTCGATCTTCTTTTGTTTTCTCTCTGCGCTTTTTCTTTGTTTAACTTTAATGTGTCCGGCTCGTAAAAACTGTTGGAGACTTTAATGCTCGATGAACGCACGAACGCCACTTTGCTTGAGGCTCAGCGCCATCTACAAGAGGCGAAATGAGATTGAAATGTCAACTAACGTTTAAATTGGGTTTATAGCTGTCAATTCTGTGACAAAAATTAAGTTTAAAAAAACAATAGCTGCCGATTAGCGTGACGTTAGTTTTTGTTGAAAGCGATTTAAAGATTGACCATCGACTGCGTCCAGCCAAAGGTAGCGGTTGCTTTCCGTTGTCCTCCGCAGCGCAAGCGATTAGGAACAATAATTGAATTTATTAAAGATTGAAAACAAAAAAAAAACCGAAAACAAATTGTTGGCGAAGTTTACGTTTTGTGTTACGTCTGATTTAATCGGAAACACGATTGACAGTCGGTTGCGTTCAGCCAAAGATAGCGGTTGGTTTCCACTGTTGTCCTCCGGCTGAACGCAGCTCCAAAAAAAAAGTAAAATTGAAAATTTCTTAGAGTTGAGCGTCACCGGTCAGGAATATTAATTGTATTGAAAAAAATGTGCGTTAATTTAATATAAATAAATTATTATACAGGGTGAAATTTATAAATTGGCAAAAAGAAATAAACATGATATACTTGGCAAACGACTGCTTCTATTCCCGACGTTTCGCTCTCCATTGCAGAAGAATTTCCTCAGGGCTGCTGCTGGCGGTGTTAGTGCTGCTGGTGGTGTTGCTGCTACTTCTCGTCAGCAGCATGAAGAACGAAACGTCGACAGTAGAAGCTGTTCCAACCAAAAGCCAATTCAATTATGGACAACGGCCAAGTTAAATTAAGAAGCTTCTACAGGGAGGACACCCAGAAGAAGACAAGACAGCTGGACAATTTCGACAAAAATTGCTATGTTCTTTAACTTTTCTTATTCGTTGTCATGATAACCATATTATCTACCTAACCGCCAAACACCATATCAAAACCCATACTTTTAACAGAATTCTTCGACGCACCAGTTTGGCCTAGTTCGAGAACGTATCTCTTTTTCATCAACTCTCCAGTCTCTCTACTAGAATAATAATAATTTGTTAATATCCTCACCACAACGAATTGGCAACTAATTGACAGACCCACTTACGGACAAGCCTCCCGCACCCGTGAACGCATCACTAGTACCCACATTCGTCCATTCCTTTGGTTTGTTTCCAAAATACTACCCAATAGTCATCATGAATCTCATTCCTTAAACAAATCCTGCTATCCCTTAACCGAAAACGAAATCTCCGTCCTCTCCAAAGGTCCAAATTTCGCCATCACACAAAAACAATACCCATTGATGACATCATATCTGGAGTTGAATCCTTCCCACATTGCTCAGCCTATTCGTTACGAAACTTCCCTACTCCCTAAACAAAATTTTACAAAAACTGAATTTCAAGCCCTCAAGACCCTGAAAACTGACCCAGATATAGTCATACTCTCCGCAGACAAAGGGAATGCCACTGTAGTTTTGGGCCGCGTACAAAACGACCAGAAAATCAATACCCTAGCAACTATTAGAGGACCCTGCCTAACAAACCTTGCGACGCAATCCGACCTCACGTATAGAACGTATCGTAACGGCTTCCTCTATCCTTCCAGAAACACAAAAAAATCTTGATCTCCGTGACTCCAGAATCTGAAATCCTCAAACCTGATACACCTTTACGTCCCATAGTCAGCGCAATCAATTCACCAACCACAAAGCCTCCAAATATCTAACACACACCCTCAAACCTTTTGCAGGGAGAAGTGAAACTTTCATCCTCAATTCTCGACACTTCGTCCTTAGATATCCTTAGACCCCCAAGATATTCTGGTCACCTTCGATATAGAAATTCAAAGTCTCTATTCCTCTCATCGTCACAATCATCCAGCAGCTGTTCAGAACCCATAACCAACTCGAAGACCTAAGGCTTTAATAAAATCTTCTTCTATCCTTCCAGAAACACAAAAAATCTTGATCCCCGTGACTCCAGAATACCCAGACTTTATGGTCTCCCTAAAATCCACAAACCTGATACACCTTTACGTTCCATAGTCAGCGCAATCAATTCACCAACCACAAAGTCTCCAAATATCTAGCACACACCCTCAAACCTTCTGCAGGGAAAAGTGAAACTTTCATCCTCAATTCCCGACACATCGTCCTTAGATATCCTTACACCTCCAGTCAGCTTCGATGTAGAATCTCAAAGTCCCTATTCCCCTCATCGTCACAATCGTCCACCAACTGTTCAGAACCCATAACTAACACGAAGACTTAATTCCGTTAATAGAATGTTCACAGCCATGGGTTCTTCTCTCTCCCCAATGAGAATTCGAACAACAAGCTCTTACTTCTTTCTCCCTTAAATCCAAGTATTAGTGATATTTTTGCAATTTGGCCACACGGTAAGGAATCCCTGAATAACTTCTTTGAACACCTAAATTCCCAACATACTGACATTCGTTTGACTTTGGAATACGAAATTGACGGTCACTTACCTTTCCTCGATATCTTGGTAAGTCGCCTTTCGAACGGTGTGTATCGCAAACCGACCCATATTGATCGGTATCTTAATGCGCACTCGTACCATTATCCTTCTCAAAAACAATCAGTCATTGGTTCACTAGTTAGCCGTGTCTTTGAATCTTCTAAAGAAACCACCTCTGTATGGAGTGCCTACCGCCTAAACTCTTTTCCTCTCTCAGTACTCTGCGCCTCATCATCTTATCCTCTTCTCTTCCTCCTCCTCTTCATCTTCTTCATCCTCTTCTTCCCTTTCCTTCTCCTTTTCGCCTCTTCTTCCTCTTCCTCCTCCTCTTCATTCTCTCCTCTGTTTTCCCTTGTTGCCTGTTCCTCTCGTTCTTGCATTTTACGCCATAATAGGACGTAAGATATTTGTGACGGCCTTCCACGTATGACCGTCCCTCTCCATGAGTTCGGCGGCATTTTCCACGTTTATCTCATATCCGACTTAGGCCTAGCCCTCGTAGCTGTTCCAACGGGCCTGCCACTCCTGGTAGAGCTGTCTTCTGGCCGAGTCTCTTACCTGGTGCCCCTCCTTATATCCGATTTTGGCCCAGCCCTCGTAGCTCTTCCAACGGGCCTGCCACTCCTGGTAGAGCTGTCTTCTGGCCGAGTCTCTTACCTGGTGCCCCTCCTTATACAGCTTTGTACGTTCTGCGATTTGTAGCTTAATGAGGGGGATCTCCGCTATCACCAAGACGGACTCGTCGCCACTATCCTGTACGCAGACGCCACTCTTATGGCGGCCAGTCTGGTAACCCTTTCTAACATCTGCTCGTGATATCTGAATTTCATTGCTCCTTCCCAGATGGGAGCGGTGTAGAGTATTATCGAGGAGACCACCGTCGCCAGTAGCTTCCTCTTCTTCGCACCGGGTCCTCCGACGTTTGGCATCATGTAGACCTTCTGGGCCTTTGCGGCTACTTCCTTAACATGTGTGATCGTTTCTACCTCTTTGACGTGCGCCCTCCTCTCTATTTCCACCTCTCCTACCTTCAAGACCAACTTGTCAGGTTTCGCTTCCTCGTTAGTAGTGCCATCTCTGTTTTCTGCCCTGCGAGAGCTAGGGTCAGCCCGACTTTCTCGATGGCGTAGGCGGCTCTCTCCTGGGGTAGCCTTGCAGTTTTGGCTCTGACTACCACTGCCAAATCATCGGCATAGGCTATGATGGTTGACCCGGCTGCGACGTCGAGTTCCGCTACTTTGTTATATAAAACGTTCCAGAGGGTCGATCCTAGGACGGATCCCTGCGGGATTCCGCGTGTCATGTCAGTGCGGGTGCCGTCTGGGGCTATAATTTCTCTATCCGACAGGTTCGAGGCTACCATCCTGATAATTCCAGGCCTCACCTTGTACCTGTGTAAGGCCGCCATTATGCCTTTACCTCCAGGGACACTATTATGGCATACTCCCTTTTATGGTCGACCTTGCTTCGTACCATGCCGCCTCAACGCGGTTATGGTGGATTTTTCCGCTCCGAACCTATGTTGGTTTTCGCTCAATACGTTCTTCTCATCAAGATATTAGGTGAGCCTGTACTTGATGAGTGTTTCTAGGACCTTCCCTGTCCAGAGGGCATATGGGTCTCCTCGTTGTCCTATTTCTGAGACTTCTGTATTAGCACCAGACTGGCGATCTTCCATATCTTTGGGAAGTGGCCCTCCTTCCAGCAGTCGTTAAAAATCTGCAGGTAGATCGTTGGATTTGCTCCTATCGTGGCCTTTATCACTTCCGGTGGGACGCTGTTTGGGCCTGAAGCCTTTCCCTTTTTTATTTGCCAGCTCCTCCAACCTAAGAGGAGGCTCCTCCGATGTCTTCTTGATCGTCTTTGGCATTTTCCATCCCCAATTTCCGACACTTCGTCCCTAGATATCCTTACATCTCCAGTCAGCTTCGATGTAGATGTAGAAGTCCCTATTCCCCTCATCGTCACAATCATCCAGCAACTGTTCAGAACCCATAACCAACGAAGACTTAATTACCTTAATAGAATGTTCACAGCCATGGGTTCTCCTCTCTCTCCAATAAGAATTCGAACAACAAGCTCTTACTTCTTTCTCCCTTAAATCCTTCTTCTCCACTCGGGAAGAGTTTCCGTTACCCTCTTCCTCCGGACTCATCTGGGTACTAGGAACCGTATCCGTGAATCTAAAGGAATCTTCAAGCACCTCAGTAATCCAAACCGTGATACTGGCTTTTACCTTCACAGTACCTGGAAACATCTCATCAGCCCCAACAGACCACCTTTCGATCCACTACCTCCACCGACCACTATAAATACCTCGACTCCTACTCATTTTCATCGACTAACGAGAAGTAGCAGCAACAGCAACACCGCTAGTAGCAACAGCAGCCCCGAGGAAGTTCTTTTCCAATGGAGAACGAAACGTGGGCACTGGAAGCAATCGTGACACGGTGCCAACTGGAAGCCAATTCAATTATGGACAACGGCTTCGAAAGCCTCCAAGTCCCTTATAATGTTTCAATCTTTGGAGAAAATTCTATATAAAAAGGTGACCTTAGTTTTTGATGTTCTGGTCACTCTGAAAATATCGGGTCACAATTTTGAATCAGCCTGTACAGGAAGACAGTTTTAAAACCATGAAGGCATAGGCAACCCATTCTACTTCTAGTATATTATAAAGCAACTTCAAATTTGATTGATTGATTGCCTATTCTAATGTCTTCGGGGGTCATCGATATTCTGAACGCTTCAGCTACCCTTTTATCATTTCTTTTACGTGCCCTTTACTTTTTTATTTCATGTCTTAATTTGTGTGATTACTTTTACTCTGGCGAAGGGGATTTATTTATTTACTTTTTTTTTAAATTTTCAACGGTCCGGTCCGTTGGATTGAAATAAACAAATAAATAAAATAGTAGCTTCTGCCGTTCGGATTTAATACTTCTTCGCCGTTGCCTCTCCTCATTGTTTACCAACGGTAATTGATGGCGTTATTTGAGCCGCGGTTATTTATGATTTCGTCTTTTTTTTTCTGCGCGCGGGATTCGCGCTAAGACGATTTCCATTTATATGCAAATTGCGCGCGCGTAATTGAATTCGACATTTCCAAAGTAAATGGGGAGGATTTGTGCTTGTCCCTGGCAAGGAGGAGGAAGAGGAGGCTCGTTTGCGTGTTGATATTAATCGAGGAAGCTCACCTGGCTATGCAACCCATCTAACCAAGTTGTACGAACGAGCGCCAGACAACCAGGAACTATTTTAGATTACAAGAAAACGGGGGTGTCTCACTTGCCATTTCTTATTTTTTGTGTTTCATTTATTTATTTACTCGAAGAAATAACATTAAAGAAACAAATGACAATCGGAGAGGAAAATTTACAATAATAAAGAAGCAACAAAAGCAAAATTAAAAAAAAACAAATAAGAAAAATGTTCGACGAAAGAAAGGCGCGAGGAAAGAAGTAGACTGAAACAAAAAAATCAGTAAATAATTTTGTTTTGCAATATTTAATTAAAATTCTAGAAAAAAATTAAAAAACGTCAAGAAATGTCACAATGACGCAAATGTAATGTCATGATGACAGATGCGAGCGAAACGTCACCTTGACATCTACGTATCAGGGTCACGATGACGACTGTGATGATGACGATGACGGTCGACGAATTGAGGAAATTATTAAAAAATTGACGACAAAAAAGGAAGACAAACGCCCGCACGATCGAAATTTAAACAAACGATCAACGATAAGTGACGATTGGATTTAACAGGAGAAGGAAATTGTTTTAAAGAAACAAATGACAGTCCAATCGGGGAAGAAATTGTAAATAAAAGAATTACGATTAAAAACAAAAAGCAACCTGACGAAGTTGTTTCGATGAAACAAATGACAATCGACGAGGACAATATTAAAACATCAACAAATGACTGGTTTTAACAAAAAAAAAGGAATCTTGAAAAAAAATTGTCTTAAAGAAACAGAAAAAAAAATAAGCAGCAAATGTTGACGAAATTGTTTTGGTGAAACAAATGACAATCGAGGAGGAAAATATTAAAAAATTACAATAAAAATAAAAGAACGAAAAGGAACCAGACGAAATTATTTTGAGGAAACAAATGGCAATCAATTAGGATAATATTAAAACATAAAAAAAAAACAAATGACAGTCGACAATTGAGGAAAATATTAGGAAATGTTCGACAAAAGAAAGACCAGGGGAAAGAGGGGGACAGAAACAGAAAAAAATCAGTTAATAATTTTGTTTTCCAACGTTTAAATAAAAAAATGTCAAATGACAAAATGACAGACGCCAAGAAACGTCACAATGACAAACGTAATGTCATGATGACGAAATTGTTTCGACGAAACAGATGACAATCGACGAGGAAAACATGTTAAAAACGTCAAAAAATTTACAATAGAACAACCCAACCCAACCAGACGAAATTATTTTGAGGAAACAAATGGCAATCAATTAGGATAATATTAAAACATTAAAAAAAAACAAATGACAGTCGACAATTGAGGAAAACATTAGGAAATGTTCGACAAAAGAAAGAAAAGGGGAAAGAGGGGGACAGAAACAGAAAAAAATCAGTAAATAATTTTGTTTTCCAACGTTTAAATGAAAAAATGTCAAATGTCAAAATGGCAAACGCCAAGAAACGTCACGATGACAAACGTAATGTCATGATAATGAAATTGTTTCGACGAAACAGCTGACAATCGACGAGGAAAATATTAAAACATCAAGGAATGACTAGTTTTTACAAAAAAAAAAACGGAATCTTGAAAAAAAAATATTTCAAAGAAACAAACGACAATCGGGGATTTGTAAAAAAATTACTGTAAAAAAAAATTAAGCAGCAAATGTCGAAGAAATTGTTTTGGTGAAACAAATGACAATCAGGGCAGAAATTTGTAAAAAAAAAACAGCAACAAACGACGATTCGATTAAGAAAAAGAAGGAACTTGACGAAATTGTTTTCACGAAACAAATGACAATCGAGGAGGAAAATATTAAAAAATTACAATAAAAATAAAATAACAAAAGGGAACCAGACGAAATGATTTTGAGGAAACAAAAGGCAATCTCAAATGACAGTCGACAATTGAGGAAAACGTTAGGAAATGTTCGACAAAAGAAAGACAAGGGGAAAGAGGGAGGGGGCAGAAACAGAAAAAAATCAGTAAATAATTTTGTTTTCCAACGTTTAAATGAAAAAATGTCAAATGTCAAAATGACAGACGCCAAGAAACGTCACAATGACAAACGTAATGACATGATAACGAAATTGTTTCGACGAAACAGATGACAATCGAGGAGGAAAACATGTTAAAAAAGTCAAAAAATTTACAATAGAAAAAAATTTTAAAAAAATGTCCAATAACGAACTACAGTTAGATTGAAAAAGAACAGAAAAGATAAAACATGAAGAAATTGTTCCGATGAAACAAATGACAATCGACAAGAAAAGTATTAAAACATCAAGGAATGACTAGTTTTAACAAGAAAAAAAAAACGGAATCTTAAAAAAAAAATTTCAAAGAAACAAATGACAATCGGGGATTTGTAAAAAAACTACAGTAAAAAAAAACTAAGCAGCAAATGTCGAAGAAATTGTTTTGGTGAAACAAATGACAATCAGGGCAGAAATCTGTAAAAAAAAATTGCAAAAAAAAACAGCAACAAACGACGATTCGATTAAGAAAAAGAAGGAACTTGACGAAATTGTTTTCATGAAACAAATGACAATCGACGAGGAAAATATATTAAAAATATTATTAAAATTACAATAAAAAAACACGTTTCGATGAAACAAATGCTAATTGACAAGGAAAATAGGTGTAGTTGTTGTATGATTGCCGCACTATACAACACCAGAGGTGAGGTGTATGGCTTGCCGGACTATAACAGCACCAGCGAGAGAATCTTGCCAGACTATGCACCACTGCCAAATACTAACTTGCATTGATGCGCGTTCTGCCTTTTATGCACTTTTTTCGTGGCGGGGGTTAGGTAACTCTGCATCATTGGTCAGCTTGCTTGCTCGAATCAGTGACGAGCAGAGTTGCGTCCCATTTGTCAGAGGGCGGTCCTACTGTGTTAGGTTCGGTGGTTGTCTTAGAGACCAAAATGATGTTTGCGATCCTATTTGTTGGCCAATCAGAAACGAACGCGATTTCGCTTTAATTCGTTAAGGGGGGCGGCCTTAATTCTGTTTATTTCGACGATTGTCATCGTGACTCTATTGCGTAAATGTCAACGTGACGTTTCGCTCGTATCTGTTACCGTGATGTTACTTAACGTTTGTAATTGTGAGGTCTGTCATTTGTGACTTTCCTTGTCGTCTGTCACCTTGACATACGTCATTGTGACTATCCTTATCACTTCTTTTTGCAATTGGTTTTGTTTTTTACTATCTTATTTCGACATTACTTTATTTATTTGACGCCTTAAACGTTTTACCTTTAAAACTTGCGTGATTACTATTACTTACTTAATTGGGCGACTGTCTTATACGAAGGCGATTCAAATTTGTTGAAATTCGATGAATTATTGAACGTTTCTTTTTTTAAAATTTTATTTACAACCATCTGTTGAATTTAAATTGTTTGTTGACCTATCAGAAACGAATGCAGTTGCGCTTTAATTCGTTAATTCGGCCTTCTTGTCAAGGTCGTCAAAACCAAACAAAAATTAAAGAATAGAATCAGTAATCATAAATTCGATTGTAAACTGTCTCAACAACATAAAATCGAGCAAATGGCCTTAGCCATGCATCGTTTTTCCTCTGGCCATACTTTTGACTTCGATAATGTCAAAGTATTGGATATTTTCACAAAAAGGTTAATTTCTGAAATGATCCACATTAAAAAAGTTAATAATGCTATTAATTTAAAAACCGATACTCAAAAATTAAGCGTCATTTACCATAATTTAATAAAATTCCACACTTTTCATCTTGCTTCTTAGGTTGGTCATTGTTAGGGGAATTCCACTCCAGTGTTTTCATGTTGTTTAACCTGTCCGTAGCTCTGTAAAAAACCTTTTGTTCTGTCATTTACAGCACGTTTTAACGTGGTTTTAAAGTATGTAATTTTTATCAATAATTTAATAAGTGCTTATTGTTAACTGTTGTTTATGTTGTTGATAACATTGTCCAAATCTGATGAACGCTTCTTTCACCCGTAAGATAACTTTTTTGTACCTACCGGTCGCCGACTGAACGGGGTTCTTTTGTTTCAGTTGCTGTTTTAACTCCAACCTACGTGGGTTGTCGTTTTAATTTATATCAGAGGTATTAGTTCAAACTGTTATTATCAGGTAGATGTTTACTTTGTAACCTTTACAGGCTCTGAAGAAGGTTTTAAATAAAACCGAAACTGTCAGCTGAATCTTCATTTCGTCCTAAAACCCGATCAACGTTACACTATTTATTTTAGTATCCAGGACGCCATTTTATTGATTAATTATGCAAAACAAAAGGTAGATTGTTCAAAAATCAAGAGTGACGGAGAAAACAGAAGAAGAAACGACGTTAATTCGATAAATAAAAAGAATGAAACGAACGCGAAGAAGACAAGAAAATAAAAGAAGAAACTGAGCGCAACGGGGGAAATCAATACGAAGAATAGAAGGAAACAAAAGAAGAAACAACGTTAATTCGACAAAAAAGAAGCAAGCAAATAACATGTGGAAATGCGAACAAAAAAAAAGGGGGAACAAAAGAAGATCGACGTGTCTAAGGAAAACGCCGAATGCCAACAGGAAACAAAAGAAGAAACTGAGCGTAACACGAGAAATCAATGCGGCGAAAAGAGAAAACAAGGAAACAAATGAAAGGTTGCTTTTTGATTTTCGAAAATTTCTGCTTTTCTTACAAAAGAAACATGAAAAAACGAGAAACAAAGAAACAACGGAACTTCATCGGATTTTCGATAGCTTTGTCGATTTTTCATTTGTTTTCAGTTTACTCTTTTGATTTTCAGTCGCTCACAACCGAATGAGAATCGACAATCTTCGTTTGTTTTTTTTTCCGTTCATCCAATTCTGCATGCGATAAAAAAAATTGTTGCCGAACGAGAATCGACGATTCTTTTGTTTTTTGTTCTTTTGTCTTTCGTTCATATAATTCTGCATTTCAGAGTTTGTTCGTTTCAGTTTCTTTTGTTTCTTCTTATCCAATCAATTCTTGCATTGCACGACGTTCCTATTGGTGCAAGAAAAAAAAATGTTTGTTGCCGATTGACACCCGACGATTCTTTTATTTTTTGTTCATCCGATTCTGCTTTCCGCGGTTGCCTGTTTCAGTTCTCTTTTGTTTCTTTTTACCTAATTAATTCTTATACTGTATGGCGTCTCCATTGGTGCGAGAAAAAAATGTTTGTTGTCGAACGAGAATCGACAATTCTTTTGTTTTTTCGTTCTTTTGTTTCTTGTTCATCCAATTCGGCATTCCGTAATTGTTTGTTTTTTTTTTTGTTCGTCCAATAGTACATTTCGAAGTGGTTTGTTTTAGTTCTCTTTTGTTTCTTCTTATCTAATTCTTATCTAATTAATTCTTGTACTGTATGGCGCCCCTATTATTATTATTATTATGAATGAAATGCTCAACACCTAAAAAGCCAATTACTGAGCACAATCTTGACTCCCTATTAAGTCACTCGTCAGCTTCCCTAATATAGTTTTACTCAGGTTATTAACCGTTGTCATGTTGATTACTAAGTCGGCTACAGTGTTAAGGATCCAATCTTATATTCATAGATAACTGGATTCTTTTTTCTTGTAAAAGTAACTACTTTACATTTGTTCACATTTGAACTCGACACCAAACGACAAGATGATTTAACTGTTGTCGATGAAATTCACAATCACTGTGTCCATTTATTGCAGTAAAAATTTTTACATCATCTGCAAACAGTAAATTCTGACACCTAATAACTCCTGTTAAATCATTAATAAAAACAGAAAACAAAAGGGGACCTAAATTTGACCCTTGAGGCACACCAGATGTTGGAAAATAGGGTGAAGAGTTAAAACCATCAAATATTACGTTTGCTCAAATAATATTTAATACAAATTGTCCAAAGTTAGATAAATTAGTAGTAGTGGATCTTCATGTTGGTTTTCACTAATGAAATTAGTTTTGAGTGCCTCATACATATGCTTGTAAATTACCATTTCAAATACTTTGGCAAAATTGTTGAGTATAGCTACCGATCTATAGTTACTTACACATTCAGAATCACCTTGTTTCTGAATTGGCACAACTTTAGTACATTTCCATAGCTCCGGAAATGTAGACGTCCGTAAAGAAATATTAAATAAGCGACATAACGGAACAGCCAACACCACTGCACAGTCCTTAACAAAAAATGCTGGAAGTTCATCAACACCTGATGTAAAATTATCTTTCAGTTTTTTTTTACTGTATTAATAACCTGATCAGAATTTTCAAAAACGGAATGATTTAGATATATATATAAGTTTTTCATGGGTTCCTTTCCAACTTCTTTAGCAAGGGAATTTGTTGTCAGTTGAAGGGAATTTTTTAGATTTATGCTCTTTAATTGCTCCTGTTGATTATTTATTAAAACATATTAATCAAAAAACTACCCACTATACATAAATCAGTGGTACATATAGGGTGACTGACGATTGTTTCGTCATGGAGTCTATCTACTTTTGTCTTCGAAAAACAATTATTAATCCAAAATTATACCCAAAACGACAATACGTCGGCAATTATAAAAGTGTTCTATAGTTGGACGTTAACTTGACCTTTAAACGGAATTGATTTGATCGGCTGAAATACGAAAATATTTACGAAAATTAACTAAAATATTTACGAAATCATTGACAAATGCATGCGAATCGCCGGAATTAAATTATTAGAAATTCTATAAAGTAAGGATAACTAGCCCCCCCCCCACTTTGAACACCTCCTTTCACAGGTAAACAAATAAATCACTACAACACGAAAATAATTTAAAAAATTTCTAGTTTCTTTTTCTTTGTTTTTATTTTAAATTATATTTCAAATACTCTTCACGCTAATCTGAGACGTTCATTTGTTTCGTTTTTTTTTTTTTTTTGACACCCAACTGTTCATGGACGCCTTATGAAGGTCCATAAAATTGTAAAATGTAAAATAATCGTCAATCATCAAGAGAGAAAGAGAAAAACAAAAGACAATCGCCTGGCGAGACTAATGAAAAGATTTAAAAAAAAACGACAACCGGATAATGAAGACAAATAAATGACAAGCTACTTTAAAAAAAAAAAACAAATGACAATCGCCTAGTGAGACTAAGAAAAAAAATTGAAAAAATCACAATCAACATTAGAAAAAAACAAAAGACAATCGCCTAACGAGACTAATGAAAAAAATTTGAAAAAAATGACAACCGCCTAATGAAGACAAATAAACGACAACCTACTTAAAAAAGAATAAATGACGATCGCCTAACGAGACTAAGGAAAAAGTTTAAAAAAAAAATGACAACCGGCTAATGAAGACAAATAAGTGACAATCAACTTAAGAAGAAACAAATGACAATCGCCCATAAAGAAGACAAATAAATCACAGTCAACTTAAAAAAAAAACCAAATGACAATCGCCTGTTGAAACTAATGAAAAAATTTATAAAAAATGACAACCGGCTAATGAAGACAAATAAGTGACAATCAACTTAAGAAGAAACAAATGACAATCGCCCATAAAGAAGACAAATAAATCACAGTCAACTTAAAAAAAAAACCAAATGACAATCGCCTGTTGAAACTAATGAAAAAATTTATAAAAAATGACAACCAGCTAATGAAGTCAGACACATGGATACACGACTGACTTAAAAACTAACATGCGCACTTCGTCCTGTTTTTCTCCGTGACACTTAGATGGCGCCATGTATATATTTTTCTTTTATTTTAACACTTCCTCCAAAGAAAATATATATATATATATATAACTGCTTAATATTACACAGATTTAATCTTCTGCATTCTAATCCTTTCGTGTAGCATCTCGAATCGTACTCTTTCCAATGGCTTGGCTAGCAGATCAGCTAATTGATTAGCTCCGTCGACATGCTCTAACCCAAGGTCTCCATTCTAAAATCTTTCCCTGACGAAGAAATGACGAACCTCTATGTGTTTCGATTTTCGATGATACGCTGGATTTTTAGACAATTTCACTGTACTAGCATTATCAACGTAGAGAGTAGGAGATTTTGTAGGTTTAGTTAATTCAGACAGCAACCTTTTTAGCCAGATCAATTCCTTTGCTCCTTCACTAGCTGATGTAATTTCTGCTTCTGTGCCACTGACTTTTGCAACTGACTTGTCCAAGATACAGGCCCCATTCGCAAGTGTTGCGACGATACCTATCGTTGAACGTCTTGTGTCCTTATCACCGACGTAGTCGGCGTCACTATAGACTTTTAATCCTTCTCCATTCTTGTAGATAATTCCGTAATCTATTGTATTTTTTGAAATACCTAAATATCCGTTTCACTTGATTCCAGTCTTGGATTGTAGGATCTTCCATGGCTCGGGCTATTTTATTCACTGCGAAAGCAATGTCTGGACGTGAGGCTGTAGTTAAATACAGTAAACAACCCACTGCCTCGCGATTGCTGTGATATTTTCATTGATGTTACTCTCTTCGCGTCCAATTGGTGTAGATACACCATTCGACTCAGCCATTCCAAATCTTTCCAAAATTTTCTTCGTATATTCCTCTTGATTCACTGCTATCGACCCATCTTTATTTTGCTGTATCTTCATACATAAGAAGTTGTTGAGAGACCCTCGAGTTGTATTAAATTCCAGCTGTAACATTTTCATGAATTCTTCAATTTCAGCTCTGTCACTGCCCACAACTAGACCATCATCAACATAGATTGCGACATATAAACAATTCTCGTTATTCCTACGGTAGAAGAGGCACGGATCAGCATCACTGTTTTTAAAGCCAGATTTTTTCATGAATTCTTCAAAACGTTTGTTCCAGCAGCGTGGCGCCTGTTTTAGACCGTATAAACTTTTCTTCAGCAGACATACTCGTCCAGTGCCATCTTCGAAACCTCCCGGTTGTTCCAAGTATACATTCTCAACGAGCACACCATTTAAAAAAGCTGTTTTGATGTCAAATTGGTCGAGCTTCATTTTCTTTTCAGCAGCCACCGCCAGCAAGGTCCGAATGGTATCATAACGTGCAACAGGACTAAATGTTTCTCCTTCTCCATAGTCAATTCCCTGCTTTTGAACGTATCCTTTGGCCACCAGTCGACCTTTGAAACGAGTTTTCCCATTATCTGCGATTTTCTGACGCAAAACCCATCGATTCGGCAAAACTTGTACACCATTTGGACGCTCAACTAATACCCAAGTACTATTGTCTTTTAGGGACTCCAATTTTTCATGGATGGCCTTCAGCCACTCGTTTTTATCGCTAGACTGCAATGCTTCAGAATATGAGTTTGGATCATTGTCTTGTCTGTTGTCAGATCAACATAGATTTTGGTTCTAACATGCTTATACTCGTCTTTGTCAAAAAGCGTATAATAATTTTCGTCAATAATTTGTTGAAGCGCAGCTCTTGAATTTTCGTTTGCTTCATCTTTATTGAGTAATTTTAATTCCAATATGACTCCACCTGTTCCACGAGTCACACTCTTCTTTTCCTCCACGTTTCTCTTTTCCCTTACTTTGAGAACTTGTCTTAGCCTGGTGTGGATAAAGCTTCTTAAGCTTGTCGGTATCTTGCAACTCTTCTGATACTTTCACAACTGGCCTGCCAGACTCTGTTGTGAAAAGCCGATTATTATATGTGAAATAAAACAATATGTGACTCTGACTCATTAATTGAAATTGCCGCATCATCTGAGAAAAGGAGTGAAATCGCATTGCTTCTTCACATTTTTCAGTTGTCCCTTCCCCAGATTCCTCTATTTCACCTTTTTCTTCATCACTCCTCACTTTCTTCTTCCTCAATTTCTTGTTCATTACTACTTGTTAGTCAGTAGCAGTCGATTCAGTGCTTGTATGTATCTCTTTATATTCTCAGGTTTGAGCTTATATTTGGTTTCAAAAAGCGATTGAGTGTAAAATTTACGTTGGATTTCCTCCTTAATCTCAAAGTTTGGTATCTTAGATAGATTTTAGGTAGATTTCCATCGGCGCCTGTAATAGTCTTTCAGTTTTAAAGTAGAAATAATATCAGGGGTAAACCAAGATAGTTTTCCATGTTTAGAACCAGAGGATGAAAAAGTCGGTATGGGTCGATTGAAAATATCATATAACCTTGAATAGAATATATCCACAGCAACATTTACTTCTGAGCATGTATCAACAAATGTCCGATCAGTATTTAAAAGATCCTGATAAAGTTGGATATAATTTGCTTTACGAAAATTATATCTACGATTTTTCGCTGATGGAAAAGCCTTCGATTTGGAATTTACCACTTTAAAATGATATAAGTTAAAACAAAAGAAGATAAACTGTAAGCACAGAAAATCGAGTTAGATGCAGCACAAAATGTACGTATGTATTGCCAACGTTTGATATTTATTTCGTGGAATAAATGAAAAAATAAATAATTTTTTATGATTTAGACTTTAATGATAAATTAATAAATAGTGTCTATCATATATTAATATTCAATAATAATCAAATAAAATATTCAAATTATAATAATTTATATTCTAGACTAGACGTTCAAAATTTATATTCAATATTTCATGTTAATAAGCAAATAAATGTTTTTAAGGAACATGTATACGTATATGGAAATGTTTGTCTTGTTAAAATTAATATAAATAAAAAAATTCTAAATATATTAATTGGAAATGAAGTAAATTATTATTATAATTACTTAGTAAATTTATTTCCAAACGAATATTATACAATATTTGATAAAAATGGAATTACAAATAATGGTTATGCTGGTGATATAAATAAAAATATAATAATTTATAAAAATATTATTATCAATGAAAAGTCAAATTATAATCCTGTGGAATATTTTCGTATTGATTTACCATCTGCACCATATATTTGTGATACATCAAAACCAAATGAAATAATAGATTCTATAAAATTACAAAATTCAAATATTTTGAAAAGAATTTTAGATGATGACATTATTACAGAATTGATTGAAGAATTAAAATCATATAAATATAATAAGTTTAAACCAATAACAATGGAATTAAAAAATTATAAAACAGTGTTAGAAAATTATTTTAAAACAAATATAAAATTATCAGTAACAAAACTAGAAAAGAAACAACAGATTAGAGAAGAACTAGAAGGATATGTAAAAGAACTAAAATATTACAGAATGAGATTGAGTAATTATATCAACAAATAATATATTAAAAGTAAAATGAAAAGTGATAGTTTTAAAATATTAAAAATTAAATAATCAATAATCATACCTAATATTTCTAAGATTACAAAAATTAGTAAGCCTGTTATAAATAACCATTTAATTTTTTTATTTTCCATATACAATTGATTAATGTTTAAATCTGCACCATTCAATAATTCATTTGTCATCATTTATTGGTGATTGAAAGAGTATTTGACAAACGTCTTTTTGCTCTTTGTCTATCAACATATCTAATGATTGGTTGTTTATTCAATAAATTATTAATTTTACCTTCATCATAATGATTGACATCTTTTAATTCTTTTACTAGCACATTAATTTTATTATCTTTATATTCAATTTCTTCATCCAATTTCTCAATTGTGTCAACTGCTGCAATTTCTAATTCTTTTGAAATTCTGTTTTCAGTATATAATTGTTCTGATGCTTTTGATTTTGAACCAACAGATAATTTATTAAATTCAATGCAATCAGCTTTAATTTTATTTTGTATAATTCTCAATTGATTTTTATCTGTAATATCAATCAATGACATATTTACTAGATTTTACAGACTTATTAAAATTCTCATCGAAGTTTTGATAATCTGATGTGCTTTGATCATCTTTTGATCTCTTTGTATTCTTTTGCGTTTTTTTGCGGACAAATGCGGACGAATGCGACCCATCTCTATTTGAATTTATATGGGAATGAGAACTTGTGGATGTATTAGTATTTTGATTTAGTTGTGATGATTTAATTTTTGGATCTCGTTTAATTAATATTAATGCTGAATCTAAAGTTTTTCGTGATATTTTTTTATCTTTCACAAATTTTCTTTTGGAAATATTATATATAGTTATATAGTAACTCATAATAATTATAAATTTCAAAAATTTCATGATGTAAATTGTGGGTGGTGGCGTTTATTATTTTTATATGTTTGTTATTTAACGTCGGAGACAAAACGTTTATGATTTTGTTTGAAATAATCTAGGATCTTGTATATTTAATAGTTTTTTAATTTCATCTGTTGGATTAACATTTTTATTTTGTTTATCTTTATCAAAGCATAATAATGGAATATCGTCCTCGCAATCTGAATCCTCTCCGTTATTCATATTCATAAGTACTCTAATATTTTTTTCTATTGTGTCTTTATCCTTTTGAGATAAAGTTTTCTTTAATGGAATTGGAGGTTGACCAGGAATTTCTAACGTTAATGCCTTACCCTTTAGTTTATTATCTATTACTCAAGATATTATTTTCTATTAAGTTTAAACCGCATGGATTGAGTACAGTATGTTGATATATATGCCTGAAAATAATCATATGAACCTTTTTAAAGATTCAAAATTTTGAATACGTATAAATATTTCTAAAATTTATAACTTGTGTTGCCCAGTGATTTTATATTTGATTAAAATTATTTACTTCTGAATTAATATTTATTTAAACTAAACTGAATTTAAATTACATATTATTTAATCTTAAAATACATAGTTATATACCATATCAAATTTTATTTTTTATATTTTTATCTAGGTATGTATTATCACAGATAATAGATCTCTCCAGATAGCCAACGAGATAGGAACGAATGGACGCTCTAAAAATAGTTTGTTAAATGCACGATAGATGTCACTTGTATGCACAAATTCCAAAATCGAACATTTGTCACAAACCATTCGCTAATTTCAAATCTCAATTGGCTCACCTATCGCTAGATGTCTCTTTGAAGTAACGGAGAAATACTTTTAAAATGGGACCAAGACACGATAATGTGACGTACGATTATAATATGCTGTTAATTCTCCTTTTAAACTTTACATCACACCTCTTAGTTATAGAATTTGTTTAAATATTACTTATATTTACAGGTTTCGGTTTTCCACTCTGCTATTGTAACAGTAGCGCCACCACATATTTGGTGCGCTGTCTCCAAACTAACATCGAGTTTATCTCCAAATTGGAGTGTCAAATTTAAAGCATTTGATGAGCCATCTGTCTAGTTCTATTATCTGTGCTACGGGTTGAATGATTATCATGAAGTTTAGGCAGAAGACATGTCATGTGATTAAACTGTAACGAGTGAAATACTTTTTTTTTTTTAAACACGTTCCTTTTGTTATAACACTAATTATTTTATTATGTTATTAGTATACTTACAATTGTATCGATTTGGGTATATCTTCTCATGTTCTGAATATTCCAATTTCTTACGCTTTAATCGTAAAGAAATATTACCCGCCATGGGTCGGATCCTGGCACGCTGGTATAAAAAAGTAATATTTTTTTAGTAGAAATATTAAACCAACTTAAGAGAGAACGTATCGAAAATAAATAGCAAAATTGAAGTGAAGTGTTGCTTTCAGGGAGAGATTTAAGATTCAAAGAAGAAAATCAAATTTTTATTTTAGCATATAATAAGTTTTTAAAGCGACATAAAAAATAGCGTATTTATAAGTAAAATTTATATTCTGCATTTCTTAAATATATGTCGTTATTTTTACAATGTTTTTCATTATAACTTTATGGACACTGTAAAGAAACGAATATAAATGATTGTATGTATGTACCAATAATTTTTAAAATAAGATATTTAATTTACATTGTTCACTGTATACAATTTCTTCGTAACTCTGATGGAGTTGTACAAACATAATGTAAATTTATTTTATTTTAAATGTTGCCATATAAACAATTATTTGTATTTCGTTTATATACATTAAATATGTAACGCCATTAAAAAATGGAAGTTTTAATTTTCCCTCCTCGTTGAATTACAGGTGTCTAATTCTAATGGTATTGCATTATCATTACGTTTAAAGAGACAATAACAGATGGCGCTCAAACTTGATTCTTTATTTGAATACGACAGGTGGCTATCTATTTAAGTTATCTATGTGTTCGGTGTTTACTATTTTTCTTCTCCATACGTTTGCACATGACGCATGACAAACAAAATAGTGTAACCTGGGTTGTCTATATGTCTAGGCGCGTAAATTATAAAATAAAATTTTATATACAGTTGTGGACCTAAAGATAGGGACTAATTTTGAGTTCTGTCGTTCAATTGACTGAGATTGTAGAATCCATTCCAATTTATTTATATTTAAAATAATTATGTAACTAATTTATTTTTTACTGTTAAATATTTTTATCAAAAAAATTGTTTATTAATATACACTTATATTTTTGACGTTAGACATGTTACTAGAATTATTATGTTTACATTACGTTCAATGTTCACGCTTACCAGTTTACGTTATGTTCTATGTTTCATGTTTACGTTCACTTTAGGATGCTTTTCTGATAGTATCACAGCAAATATATGACGGAAAATGAAATATCAGTATAAAATTAGAGTAAAATTTGTAAATGTAACTATTTATACTCGTTCAAAATGTGGTGGCGATTAAATAATATTTAGTTTTTATCTAATTTTGAGGTGTGAATGACGTCATATGGTAATAATTTTTTTTATAAGATAATTATACTAAATTAACAGAGAAATGGCGAAATGTAACTATTTATATTCGTTCACAATTTGGTGGCGATTAAATAAATTCAGTTTTTTATGGAATTTTAACTTGTGAACGAGCCAAATTGTAACTGTAATTGTTCGATAACCAAGATCGAAAAAAAAAAGATCAAATAAGAAAACGTAATAATAAAACTGAAACAAACAACATGGAAATGCGATGACTAAGATGACTAAAGAAACAAAACGAAACAATCAAATAGCCAACTGACAAAAAAGGCAAAACAAAAGAATAATCGAAATGAAGTGTCAAGTGTAATTAACTCGATTATGAGAAACCAAACAGACAACGACGAAATACGAAGAAAATATTGAACGGAAAACAAACGAATATCGTTGATTATAAAGCGAATCGAATTAAGTACGACGAAATGGAAAGAAAAAAAAAGAATAAGAACACAAAAGAAAAATTATAATAATTCCGGAAAAAAAGATGGACATAAGAATAAGCTTGACAAAAAAACAAAAGAAGTCGACGTTTGTACAACAGATCAAAACAAACACAGGAAACAAAAAGAATGTAGAAATGTCAATTGTGAAACAAAGAATCAATGCGAAAAAAAAAAGACAAAATGCATTGTTTTCAAAATTGTTTTAAATTTCACGCCGGATATCGTCGATTTCTCGTTTGTTCAGACGCTCGTCGCTCCTAGTAGCCAGAATGTGAACGACGATCTTCTTTTGTTTTCTGTTCATCATCCGAACTCTATATTTCGTTGTTGTTTGTTTCGTCTGTCTTTTGTTTTTCATCGAATTAATTCTGCGATGCATTTTTTTTATTTTTATGGTTGTTTTCACTTCGTCTTTGTAAAATTCTTTTTTCCAAAAAAAAAAAAGAAAAGAATTTAACTTGAAGGCTTCCGCGGCCGTCGTCCATTGTTGAATTCTTGGCTTCCGGTTGGAACCGCGTGTCTCGGATTTCGTATTTCAATGTCGTTTGTTTCAGTTCTGGTTATCGAATTGTCATAGTTTTCTTCTTTTGTTTTCTGAATAGTCTCGATGGCGTTGAATAATAATCAGCGATCTTCTTTTCTTCTCGTTAATTTTTTTTCTTTGCATTTCGTTTTACTTTAATTGATTTTTGTTTCGTATAGTCTAATTAATTTTCCATATTTCAGTTGACGAAATATTCTTTTGTTTTTTTTTTTCGTTCTTTGGTGATTTGATTACACTTCGCCAGAAAATTGTCGCTGTTCGTTTGTTTCTTTCAGCCACCTCATCTCTATTGTTAATTTTAATTCTTAATTAATTTTAATTAATTTTTCTATAATATTGACCCCTTTTTTTCTTGTTGTTTAGAAATCGTTAGTGCCCCAAACTCTTGTCAGGACTGGTAGGGGGGCGTTAGTCAGGTTATTATTTATTATTTATTTTAATTTAAATTTGGAAATGCCTTTTTTCTTTTTTCTTTCCGTCCTTTTATTTTCTTACAGAACCACAAACCCTGTGTAAGATCTTGTCAAGAGGGGGACAGAGAGCGTTAGGCTAGCTGTTATTTATTATTTCTTTTAATTTAATTTGAATTTATTTCGAAATACTTTTCTCTTTTTTTTTCTGTTTTGTTTTTTGTTATTTAAAAACTGATACGAGTTCCAAACCCTGTATAAGCTCTTGTTTGGAGCGGGGGCGGGGGCGGGAGCGTTAAACTAGTTATTATTTATTTTTAGTTTAATTTTTTCTTTCTTATTATTTATAAACCGTTAGTCCCCCCCATGTTCCTGACAGGGCTAGTCATTATTTATTTTAATTTAATTCGAATTTATTTCGGAATGGCTTCTCCCAAATTTTTTCTATTCATTTCTTTCTTTCTCGTAATTTGTAAACAGTTACGAGCCATAAACTCTTGTCAGGAGAGCTAGGGGGGCGTTGGACGTTATTTTGATTTAATTAGAATTTTTTCACATTTTTTTTTTGTTATTTATAAACCGTTACGTGTCCCAAACTCTTGTCAAGAGGGGCGGGCGGGGGGCGTTAGAGTAATTATTATTTATTTTAATTTAAATTTGGAAATGCCTTTTTTCTTTTTTCTTTCCGTCCTTTTATTTTCTTACAGAACCACAAACCCTGTGTAAGATCTTGTCAAGAGGGGGACAGAGAGCGTTAGGCTAGCTATTATTTATTATTTCTTTTAATTTAATTTGAATTTATTTCGAAATACTTTTCTCTTTTTTTTCTGTTTTGCTTTTTGTTATTTAAAAACTGATACGAGTCCCAAACCCTGTATGAGCTCTTGTTTGGAGCGGGGGCGGGGGCGGGAGCGTTAAACTAGTTATTATTTATTTTTAGTTCAATTTTTTCTTTCTTATTATTTATAAACCGTTAGTCCCCCCCATGTTCCTGACAGGGCTAGTCATTATTTATTTTAATTTAATTCGAATTTATTTCGGAACGGCTTCTCCCAAATTTTTTCTATTCATTTCTTTCTTTCTCGTAATTTGTAAACAGTTACGAGCCATAAACTCTTGTCAGGAGAGCTAGGGGGGCGTTAGACGTTATTTTGATTTAATTAGAATTTTTTCACATTTTTTTTTGTTATTTATAAACCGTTACGTGTCCCAAACTCTTGTCAGGAGGGGCGGGCGGGGGGCGTTAGAGTAATTATTATTTATTTTAATTTAATTCGAATTTATTAGTCAGGTTAGTTAGTTAGGTTAGTCAGGTTATCATTCATTATTTATTTAAATTTGGAAATGCCTTTTTTCATTTTTTTCTGTTCATTCGTTCATTTTCTTGTAATACTGTTTCATTTTTTTTTTTGTTATTTATAAATATTTACGAACCCCAAACTCTGTATAAGATCTTATCAAGAGGGGGAGGGGAGTGTTAGGCTAGTTATTATTTATTGTAATTTAATTTGAATTTATCTCGAAATACCTTCTTTCATTTTTTTTGTTCGTTCGTTTTCCTGTAAAACTATTTCTTTTTCTTTGTTATTTATAAACCGCGTTACGTGCCCCAAACTCCTGTCGGGAGGGGGGAGGAGGCTGTTAGGTTTATTATCATTTATTATTTATTTTAATTTAATCGAAATGCCTTTTTTTTCTTTTATTTTGTGTGTATAAGCTTTCGTCAGCTAGCCTAACTCCCCCCCTCTTAGGCTAGTTATTATTTATTTTTACTTAATTCAAATTAATTTCGAAATTTCTTTTCTTTTTTAATTTTCTGTTCATCTATTTCTCTATAAGACTGCTTCATTTTTTTCTTGTTATTTATAAACCGTGACGAGCCCCCGAACTCTTGTCAGAAGGGCGGCGTTAGGCGGGTTATTACTTATTATTTATTTTAATTTAAATTTCAAAGTGCTTTTTTTTCTGTTCTTTTATTTATTTTTTTTTTTGTAGAACCTTTTCTTAGTATATAAACCCGCGGTTTATATACTAAGAAAAACGTAATAATAAAACTGAAACAAACAACATGGAAATGCGATGACTAAGATGACTAAAGAAACAAAACGAAACAATCAAATAGCCAACTGACGAAAAAGGCAAAACAAAAGAATAATCGAAATGAAGTGTCAAGTGTAATTAACTCGATTATGAGAAACCAAACAGACAACGACGAAGTACGAAGAAAATATTGAACGGAAAGCAAACGAATATCGTTGATTATAAAGCGAATCGAATTAAGTACGACGAAATGGAAAGAAAAAAAATAAGAATACAAAAGAAAAATTATAATAATTCCGCAAAAAAAGATGGACATAAGAATAAGCTTGACAAAAAACAAAAGAAGTCGACGTTTGTACAACAGATCAAAACAAACACAGGAAACAAAAAGAATGTAGAAATGTCAATTGTGAAACAAAGAATCAATGCGAAAAAAAAAAGACAAAATGCATTGTTTTCAAAATTGTTTTAAATTTCACGCCGGATATCGTCGATTTCTCGTTTGTTCAGACGCTCGTCGCTCCTAGTAGCCAGAATGTGAACGACGATCTTCTTTTGTTTTCTGTTCATCATCCGAACTCTATATTTCGTTGTTGTTTGTTTCGTCTGTCTTTTGTTTTTCATCGAATTAATTCTGCGATGCATTTTTTTTTTATTTTTATGGTTGTTTTCACTTCGTCTTTGTAAAATTCTTTTTTCCAAAAAAAAAAAAGAAAAGAATTTAACTTGAAGGCTTCCGCGGCCGTCGTCCATTGTTGAATTCTTGGCTTCCGGTTGGAACCGCGTGTCTCGGATTTCAATGTTGTTTGTTTCAGTTCTGGTTATCGAATTGTCATAGTTTTCTTCTTTTGTTTTCTGAACAGTCTCGATGGCGTTCAATAATAATCAGCGATCTTCTTTTTTTCTCGTTAATTTTTTTTCTTTGCATTTCGTTTTACTTTAATTGATTTTTGTTTCGTATAGTCTAATTAATTTTCCATATTTCAGTTGACGAAATATTCTTTTGTTTTTTTTTTCGTTCTTTTTTGGTGATTTGATTTCACTTGGCCAGAAAAATGTCGCTGTTCGTTTGTTTCTTTCAGCCACCTCATCTTTATTGTTAATTTTAATTCTTAATTAATTTTAATTAATTTTTCTATAATATTGACCCTTTTTTTTCTTGTTGTTTAGAAACCGTTAGTGCCCCAAACTCTTGTCATGACTGGTAGGGGGGCGTTAGTCAGGTTATTATTTATTATTTATTTTAATTTAAATTTGGAAATGCCTTTTTTCTTTTTTTTTCCGTCCTTTTATTTTCTTACAGAACCACAAACCCTGTGTAAGATCTTGTCAAGAGGGGGACAGAGAGCGTTAGGCTAGCTGTTATTTATTATTTCTTTTAATTTAATTTGAATTTATTTCGCAATACTTTTCTCTTTTTTTTCTGTTTTGTTTTTTGTTATTTAAAAACTGATACGAGTCCCAAACCCTGTATAAGCTCTTGTTTGGAGCGGGGGCGGGGGCGGGAGCGTTAAATTAGTTATTATTTATTTTTAGTTTAATTTTTTCTTTCTTATTATTTATAAACCGTTAGTCCCCCCCATGTTCCTGACAGGGCTAGTCATTATTTATTTTAATTTAATTCGAATTTATTTCGGAATGGCTTCTCCCAAATTTTTTCTATTCATTTCTTTCTTTCTCGTAATTTGTAAACAGTTACGAGCCATAAACTCTTGTCAGGAGAGCTAGGGGGGCGTTAGACGTTATTTTGATTTAATTAGAATTTTTTCACATTTTTTTTTTTGTTATTTATAAACCGTTACGTGTCCCAAACTCTTGTCAAGAGGGGCGGGCGGGGAGCGTTAGAGTAATTATTATTTATTTTAATTTAATTCGAATTTATTAGTCAGGTTAGTTAGTTAGGTTAGTCAGGTTATCATTCATTATTTATTTAAATTTGGAAATGCCTTTTTTCATTTTTTTCTGTTCATTCGTTCATTTTCTTGTAATACTGTTTCATTTTTTTTTTGTTATTTATAAATATTTACGAACCCCAAACTCTGTATAAGATCTTATCAAGAGGGGGAGGGGAGTGTTAGGCTAGTTATTATTTATTTTAATTTAATTTGAATTTATCTCGAAATACCTTCTTTCATTTTTTTTGTTCGTTCGTTTTCCTGTAAAACTATTTCTTTTTCTTTGTTATTTATAAACCGCGTTACGTGCCCCAAACTCCTGTCGGGAGGGGGGGGGAGGCTGTTAGGTTTATTATCATTTATTATTTATTTTAATTTAATCGAAATGCCTTTTTTTTTCTTTTATTTTGTGTGTATAAGCTTTCGTCAGCTAGCCTAACTCCCCCCCTCTTAGGCTAGTTATTATTTATTTTTACTTAATTCAAATTAATTTCGAAATTTCTTTTCTTTTTTAATTTTCTGTTCATCTATTTCTCTATAAGACTGCTTCATTTTTTTCTTGTTATTTATAAACCGTGACGAGCCCCCGAACTCTTGTCAGAAGGGGGGCGTTAGGCGGGTTATTACTTATTATTTATTTTAATTTAAATTTCAAAGTGCTTTTTTTTCTGTTCTTTTATTTATTTTTTTTTTTTTGTAGAACCTTTTCTTAGTATATAAACCCGCGGTTTATATACTAAGAAAAACGTAATAATAAAACTGAAACAAACAACATGGAAATGCGATGACTAAGATGACTAAAGAAACAAAACGAAACAATCAAATGGCCAACCGACGAAAAAGGCAAAACAAAAGAATAATCGAAATGAAGTGTCAAGTGTAATTAACTCGATTATGAGAAACCAAACAAACAACGACGAAATACGAAGAAAATATTGAACGGAAAACAAACGAATATCGTTGATTATAAAGCGAATCGAATTAAGTACGACGAAATGGAAAGAAAAAAAAATAAGAATACAAAAGAAAAATTATAATAATTCCGCAAAAAAAGATGGACATAAGAATAAGCTTGACAAAAAAAACAAAAGAAGTCGACGTTTGTACAACAGATCAAAACAAACAGGAAACAAAAAGAATGTAGAAATGTCAATTGTGAAACAAAGAATCAATGCGAAAAAATGCATTGTTTTCAAAATTGTTTTAAATTTCACGCCGGATATCGTCGATTTCTCGTTTGTTCAGACGCTCGTCGCTCCTAGTAGCCAGAATGTGAACGACGATCTTCTTTTGTTTTCTGTTCATCATCCGAACTCTATATTTCGTTGTTGTTTGTTTCGTCTGTCTTTTGTTTTTCATTGAATTAATTCTGCGATGCATTTTTTTTTTATTTTTATGGTTGTTTTCACTTCGTCTTTGTAAAATTCTTTTTTCCAAAAACAAAAAAAAGAAAAGAATTTAACTTGAAGGCTTCCGCGGCCGTCGTCCATTGTTGAATTCTTGGCTTCCGGTTGGAACCGCGTGTCTCGGATTTCGTATTTCAATGTCGTTCGTTTCAGTTCTGGTTATCGAATTGTCATAGTTTTCTTCTTTTGTTTTCTGAACAGTCTCGATGGCGTTCAATAATAATCAGCGATCTTCTTTTTTTCTCGTTAATTTTTTTTCTTTGCATTTCGCTTTACTTTAATTGATTTTTGTTTCGTATAGTCTAATTAATTTTCCATATTTCAGTTGACGAAATATTCTTTTGTTTTTTTTTCGTTCTTTTTTGGTGATATGATTTCACTTCGCCAGAAAAATGTCGCTGTTCGTTTGTTTCTTTCAGCCACCTCATCTTTATTGTTAATTTTAATTCTTAATTAATTTTTCTATAATATTGACCCCTTTTTTTCTTGTTGTTTAGAAACCGTTAGTGCCCCAAACTCTTGTCAGGACTGGTAGGGGGGGCGTTAGTCAGGTTATTATTTATTATTTATTTTAATTTAAATTTGGAAATGCCTTTTTTCTTTTTTTTCCGTCCTTTTATTTTCTTACAGAACCACAAACCCTGTATAAGATCTTGTCAAGAGGGGGATAGAGAGCGTTAGGCTAACTATTATTTATTATTTTTTTTAATTTAATTTGAATTTATTTCGAAATACTTTTCTCTTTTTTTTCTGTTTTGTTTTTTGTTATTTAAAAATTGACACGAGTCCCAAACCCCGTATAAGCTCTTGTTTGGAGCGGGGGCGGGGGCGGGAGCGTTAAACTAGTTATTATTTATTTTTAGTTTAATTTTTTCTTTCTTATTATTTATAAACCGTTAGTCCCCCCCATGTTCCTGACAGGGCTAGTCATTATTTATTTTAATTTAATTCGAATTTATTTCGGAACGGCTTCTCCCAAATTTTTTCTATTCATTTCTTTCTTTCTCGTAATTTGTAAACAGTTACGAGGCATAAACTCTTGTCAGGAGAGCTAGGGGGGCGTTAGACGTTATTTTGATTTAATTAGAATTTTTTCACATTTTTTTTTTGTTATTTATAAACCGTTACGTGTCCCAAACTCTTGTCAAGAGGGGCGGGCGGGGGGCGTTAGAGTAATTATTATTTATTTTAATTTAAATTTGGAAATGCCTTTTTTCTTTTTTCTTTCCGTCCTTTTATTTTCTTACAGAACCACAAATCCTGTGTAAGATCTTGTCAAGAGGGGGACAGAGAGCGTTAGGCTAACTATTATTTATTATTTCTTTTAATTTAATTTGAATTTATTTCGAAATACTTTTCTCTTTTTTTTCTGTTTTGTTTTTTGTTATTTAAAAACTGATACGAGTCCCAAACCCTGTATAAGCTCTTGTTTGGAGCGGGGGCGGGGGCGGGAGCGTTAAACTAGTTATTATTTATTTTTAGTTTAATTTTTTCTTTCTTATTATTTATAAACCGTTAGTCCCCCCCCCCATGTTCCTGACAGGGTTAGTCATTATTTATTTTAATTTAATTCGAATTTATTTCGGAATGGCTTCTCCCAAATTTTTTCTATTCATTTCTTTCTTTCTCGTAATTTGTAAACAGTTACGAGCCATAAACTCTTGTCAGGAGAGCTAGGGGGGCGTTAGACGTTATTTTGATTTAATTCGAATTTTTTCACATTTTTTTTTGTTATTTATAAACCGTTACGTGTCACAAACTCTTGTCAAGAGGGGCGGGCGGGGGGCGTTAGAGTAATTATTATTTATTTTAATTTAATTCGAATTTATTTTGAAATACCTTTTTTCGTGTTTTCTTGGTTCATTTATTTTTCTGTAATATTCCTTAATTTTTTTCTTGTTTATAAAGTTTCATTTTTTTTTTTTTCACAAACATATTAAATTAGGTTTCTTATAAGCTAATTTTGGAAACGTCTGCGGGATTCCTCCATATTTTATTTTTGAAGGAATTATTGATCACTGAAATTTGGAAAAAAAACGCCATTTTCCGCGCCTTCACATCCACTTCAGAAACGTCGATCTTCTTTTGTTTTTGTTTTGTGTTAATTGTATTATTATTTTTGTTATTTTTTTTTATTATGGTTTTTTTTTTTGTAAACAAAAACAGCTTTACATTTTTATTATTTATTAATCAAGTCAAGATAAATTATATTTATTTTTATTATAGTTTATAGAGATGAGACACAGAACCACCGACTAGAAAAAAAAAATAATAAACTGGCAAACAACTAGCTGGATTAAGAGATTTTTAATATTTAAACCAAAGGAGATTAAACTAAAGTATTTTATCAAGCGATTGAATAAGTAAGTGTCCGTTCTATTTGAGGAGAGCTGATAGTAGAAATTAGAATAAAAAGTGCGAACGTGACGAACCCCGCTCAATTATTTAAAACTAATTTTTTAATCGACCGCCCCAATTAAATAATTGCAACTTGCATAATTTAGGAGAAAATCGTTTTTTAATTTTGTAAAGAACAGATTGCCAGCGAGCGTTGAGGAACTCTCATACATAGTAATATGTCTAGGCGAAGAGTCGGGGTTGTTTCTGCTTTTAGCACAACACCATCAGGTAAGTAAGTCTAGTAATCGATTGATTAGAATTCATTTATCGCAAAATTTTGTAATAATAATTATTGATAGGGCACTTCGTGAAATCGATGTAAATGTCGACGTTTCACTGTATGGTGCGTTTGATAGCTTCGTCAGGATAAATAAATATTCAAAAAAAAAAAAAGAAAAACGATGAGCAAGTAAATAAAACTTTGAACTTTGTTTTAAAATCAATAGGAAAGAACCTCGCAGTTTTGTTGTTGTTGTGTGTTTTATTGGGGAGACGTTCTTTTAATTCTGGCCCAAGACTGTAAAAATTAAAGAAACAAAAGATAATCAATCGCTTTTTTTAAACAAAAATATTAATTGAAAATATTGTACGTTGAATTATACAGGGTGATACTAGACTTACACTTAGACTTACACTTATTACTCTGTAGTTTTCAAGTAGGTATACAGTGTATTACCGAACTTGACTTGTTTATTGAATTTACAAAGTCGGCCGAAAATCAATCAATAGCAACCCTGGCAACAGTTAGTTTTGGTTTTTCTTTTATAAATGTGAATGTTTTCAAATTTACAGTATACTACCGAACTTAACTTATCTATGTAAATTACTTTAACAAAATTAAAAACAAACATTCTACTTATTATTGATTTTAGTTTCGGTGGCGCCATCTCTCGGCTAGTTTTAATGTTGTTCGTTTTTTTATGAGAAGTAGGTACTCTCGAAGATTAGGAGAAAAAAAAAATTGTATTAAAACTGCATAACATTTAAAACGGGTTTCTCTTGTTGGCCAAGAGATGGCACCACTGAAATTAAACCCAATGATACGTATTTAAATCAGAACTCACAAAAAAAAAAATGAATGCGATCAATTTTTTTTTCAAAATTAAAATTAACGCTCGTATTGAGTCAAAATTGAAATCGATTTTGATAGATGGCGCCACCGAAACTTTGATCAAGTACTTACGTTTTAATTTGAAAATTTCTCTTGTTGACCAAAAGATGGCGCGCCACTGATACTAAAATCAATAATAAGCGTTCAAATTAGAAAGTTTGTTTTTCATTTTGTAAAACAATGTAAATAAATAAGTAAAATTCTATACTACACTGTATACTTGAAAACTTTTTTTTTTCTAAATTAAAATCAGCGCTCACATTGAGTTAAAATTGAAATTTATTTTGATAGATGGCGTTACAAAAACCCAAGATCAAGTACCTACATTTAAATTAATTTTAATATTAATTTTGAAAAAAAAAAATTAATCGCACTAATTTTTTTTTGTGAGTTTTCAAGTATACAGTGTGTTACTGAACAAAATGAAAAACAAACTTTCCAATTTAAATTTAAATACGTATTATTGAGTTTAGTTTCGGTGGCGCCATCTCTTGGCCAACAAGAGAAACCCGTTTTAAATGTTATACAATCTGAATACAATTTTTTTCTTTTAATCTTTGAGAGTAGCTACAAATTTTGGCCGAGAGATGGCGTCACCGAAATGAAAATCAATAACATATATTTACATTAGAAAGTTTGTTTTTAATTTGTAGAAGCAATTCAAATAAATAAGTCAAGTTCTGTACTACACTGTATAATTGAAAACTTTCACAGAAAAAAAAAATAGTTTTTTTCTTTTTTCATTTCGTGTCGATCGTCATTTGTTTTTACTTCTTACAATCGTTCACAAAAAGATCGTAAATTAAAAAAAAAAAAATGTATATTTGGTTCGAGGTGTTTTGTTTTCAAGAAATTGCCTTATTTGTTCAAAATTCTTACGTATTTGTTTCGAATTTCATGACGATCGTCTTTTGTTTTCACTTAAATAATGACTTTTTTTTCAAAATTAAAAATAACGCTCGCGTCGAGTGAAAATTGAAATAGATTTTGACAGATGGCGCCACCAAAACTTTGATCGAGTACCTAAATTCAAAGTAGGAAATTTGTTCAATTTTTATAAAAGTAGGTGCGCCCTCGAAGATTAAAAAAAAAATATATTAAAGCTGCAACGCTTCTCTTGCTGGCCAAGAGATGGCGCCACCGAAATTAAAATCAAGTAACAAGTATTTACATTAGAAAGCTTGCTCTCAATTTGTAAAAGCAATGTAAGTAAATAAGTCAAGTTTTGTACTACACTGTATACTTGAAAAAAAAATTCGTTTTTTTTTTATTTTGTGCCGATCGTCTTTTGTTTTTACTTCGTACAATCATTCATAAAAAAGATTGTAAATTAAAAAAAAATACGTAATTAGTTTGAGGTATTTTGTTTTCAAGAAATTGCCTTATTTGTTCGAAATTCTTATATATATCTTTTTTTTAAGTTCATGGCGATCGTCTTTTGTTTTTTTTTTACTCAACAAAATCGTTTTCTTCTTTTTTTTTAATTTTAGGCCAATCGTCTTTGTCGATCTTCTAAAGAAAATCACAATTTGTAAAAAGAAGTGGAGATATTTTGGAAAGCGATTCTGTTTTTAAGAAATTGCCTTCTTACTCGTTTCAAATTCTTTCTTCTTTTTGAATTTCATGTCGATCGGCTTTTGTTTTCACTCAATAATGAAAGAAACATCTAAAAAATCGCAAATTTTTGTTACAAATCGGTTTTGATTGCAGTGAATCCTTAGAGCATCCTCTGTACAGCTGTTTCGGCCCTATTTGGGGCCTCGTCAGCAGAAGCGTAGCTCGAGACTTCCACTGCAAACCAAACCGACCTGTACAAGGTTATTCGCAAATGCGATGTAATAATAATAACCAGTAGTTTGAATCGCGACATCCTGCGATCACATAACTTTGAACGGGAAGTCTCGAGTTACACTTCTGCTGACGAGGCCCCAAATAGGGCCGAAACAGAGGATGCTCGAGGATTTGCAACGATATGCTTTGACAGCACGATCGGACTCATTACGTAGCAAACCAAACTAGCTGCAATTTGTCATTTCCTGTAAAAAAAAGTCGTGTCAAAAAGTGATCGCAGGATGTCGCGATTCAAATTATTGATTAAAAAATTAGAGATTCCTGTGAATTTTTTGGAACGTTTGCAACGTTTCCATAAACGAAATTACTTGATATTCGTTTGTTTTCTCTTTTATAATTGCACACCGATCGCCTTTTGTTTTTTACTTAAACAGGTTCGTTGTTCATCATCTTCTAAAAAAAAAAAATAAATAAATAAATAAAAATTATATATCGTAAAAAACGGAGAATTTTATTCGAGATATTTCGTTTCGTTTGTTTCAGTGAATGAGTTAGTTTTTGTACCACCCTGTACATACCGAGAGATTTTCGCAAAGGAAATTCGAACACAAAAATGTTAATGTTAATCAAAATAAAATAGTTTTTGTTTTTCTTTTTTGATTCCTTTGCACAGTTGACAATTTTTTTAAAACCGTCATCCTGTAGAAAGCGCCATGTTGGTAGTAGCTTACGCTTCTCCCCCCCCCTCCCCCACTGATTCCATTTGTCGTAATAGGAATTTTTATGCAACAATAGTGACTATGCATTTGTTTGTTTCAATGAATTTAATATAAATGATGTTCCTGTAAATGGTAATTTGTTTACACGCAGCAAATCACAAAACAGTTTAAAACAATTGCCGTTGTTGATTAAAAATCTTCCCTCGAGTGCAAACTTTAATTGATATATGACAAATCACGTACTAAACCGTTGTTAATACACATCAAAATCATAAGTACAGAAATATTTTTACGTCAAAATTCAATCTACAAAACTAAAATCACAAACAGCGATTGCTAGCTTTGGCTGAACGCAGCCTTCCTGGCCTTGCTGTTGAACATTACCTCGTAGAATGTGTAATTGATATAAAACTGATTGTTTTTTAAACCAAGATACTTTGGCAATAAAAACAATCGTTTAGCGAGCACCCAGAACATTCATAATTAAATGCAGCAACCACTCGCTTTGGCTGAACGCGGCCTTTATTCCTTTTCGCTGTTGAACGTTAACTCGTCAAACTCATATCGCTCTTGCGAAAGCTATAACTAATAGAACTGATTGTTTAAAATAAAGAAAAAAGGCAGTTTAGCGAGTGAGTGATCGTTTGTAATTAAACGCAGCAATCGCTCGGTTTGGCTGAACGCGGCCATTATCTTTTTCTACTTTGTACGCATAATTATTTCTACTATTGTATCGCATAATTATGTTTCGTGAACTGATTGATTGTTTAAAACAAAGTACTTTAAGATTTATTAGTAATAAAAAGATAATTTAGCCATTTATGATTAGACGCCGCAGTCGCTGTGTTTGGCTGAACGCAACCAGATTTTTTTTTTATTGCCGTCGCCCGTGCGTGCGAATATTAAAATCACCGCCTGCCAGATGAGAATTGACTATCCAATAATCGTCCAACAATTTCAATCACCTCGGAATTCTTGTCTGTATCGGAAACCCTCGACAGTGATTGATTGGTTCGAATCCCGCCATGTCACACGCAAGTCCTCACAAATGTTATTCATCCTGTCTATCAGGATCGCACAACGCAAGACAGGTCTCTATCGAATTCTTACTTGACAAGTTGAAAGAAATCCACGTCAATATTGGTACAGAATTCCCCAAATACGATCGGGAGAGCAGAAGGCCCGGCGGAGGAAATCGAGAGTGCGTTCAGCACACACTCTAAGGAACGAACTCCGTCCGAGCTAGAAGGACAGCATGAAGCCAGGAGGAGTTGAAGGAATACAGGCTTGATGTGTGCGCCGTCCTTTGCGGATTCCTAAATTTTTCGTAGCCCGCAGCAAGGCGGCAGGAAATTCAAGAGGTCGCCGGTCGGTCGCAGCCGCCGATCGCGAACTGCCCGGATTTTGCCTATGAACAGGCGTTTTGTTCAAACGTTAAATACGATACGCCTCGACGACCTTGATATGTGTTGTACAATACAATTTCGAACGTGAGCATGTCGTTAGCGAAAGCGAAATTTCACAAGCAATCGACGAATCACCTTCGGCATTGCTCAGCGAAATGTTTGGGCGCTTCACTTTTTTTCCTATCAATCTAAACCACAGATAGAAAACTTAAGGGGAGTTGAAATGGAAATTAAAATTTTATCAAAAAAGAAACGAATACGAGGTGAATTTGATAATTAAAATACCAACCACTTATGGAGGGTGGAAAAATGAATTTTTCGAATACTATAAACTATCGATTTGAGAAAATTTATTTCTTGGAAACGATATTCTGTACGGAATTTTTTTTTACATTAAATAGAAAAGAAATTATGAACAAAACGTTGTCGCTAATTCGCTCAACATTACAATGACCGCATGTGTTCGTTGAGTTACGGTTTGATTCGATTTGAAGTTCCAAGTCTCGTTTCTCTCTCACTCTCTGTGTATCCAGTCTCAACATTTGGTGAGCAAAATCTAATTAAATTTCCAATTGATTATTGGTAACTTAATCTGCTATATTCATTATTGTATGTACAGGGTGGGCCAAATTCGACACTTTTAATAGGAAACTCCTATTTTTAGACGAGTTAGACAAAATCTGACCTCGGTACCTGGCGCTCGATTTTTAAGACAAAATTAATGGTGAAAACCGCGTTTCGATATCTTGTACCGTTCAGGAGCTACAGGGCGTTTTTGAAAATTCTACCATTTTTAAAAACCTTCATAACTTTTTTGTATATGAAAATTTTTGATTTCTGTAAAGACTTTTTTAAGACACTTTTTCATGCAGAATTCATTGCTCCAAGTTATTTTTTTCCAAAGTGCTCAATATTTGAGATATTGGCAAGAACTTTGATTTTTTACATAGAACACCCTATATATTTTTACATTTCTGAAAAGAGCATAAAATTCTATTTATAAAAATATAAAACACTTGATATTTTATTCAAAAGATTCTTGAGCAGTAGAGCTTTTATGTTTTAATAAAAATTTTGATGGTTATTGCAGCATTCAAGTAGGCTGTGGATGATGGTAGCTAAATATTTTTTAAAGATTTATTGAGCCATGAAAAAATATTACTTTATTTTTAATAAATATAACGAAGTTATGATGAATAAATACTAATGTAATCGAAATTGCACAAAAATTACATAAAGTATCAAATTATCGGCCATTTTGTACTGAACATAAATGATTTCGTTTTGTATGGTTTGAGCTGACATCACCAATTCAAGGACTGGTAGTGATGCATTTTTCTTATTCAATAAGGTCAGAATCTTTGTTTCTTTAAAATTCGTAATGCAGAAGTTCTTGCTAAGATGTTTGCTCCAACTTGCGTCGGTCATTTTTAATTTCTCCCGAAACTATGATCTCTAATTCTTTATTTTCGTTTTGAGATTCATAATTTTTAGTTTTTATCAGTTTAAATGATTAAAAATTTATTAAATTGTTTTTATATCTCAAGAATATATCTCTGAAGGATCGTCATCTTTCAGGATACCACTCACGGTAAAAATTAATCGCTGCTTCTGAATTTTCACCAATTTCTATAAAACATTTTAACATTTAATATTAGTAAAGAAGACAGTGGTTTAGAAATAACAAATCAAGAAAGTAAATATAAATCAAAAAAGTTTATATCCTTAAATATAAATCAAAATAGATTGTATCCGTAGATACGTATTTCAGCAGCTATGCTGTCATCGTCAGTACAAACATACACTTACAAGTTAAAGGCACTTCATGAAGTCTTGAGTTGATATAAATATTACAACATGTCGTATTTCTCGTAGTTTTCATAAAAGTTTAATTATCTCCTTAAGTCTATTTTATAGAGATAGTAAAATTCAAGAGAAAAGCAAGTACTGTAAGAGATTGTGTCAAATTTTGATAGCGACCTACCAGGAAGTTACAAAAACTTAAATCGCTTAGTTATCGTCATCCATAGCCTACTTTAATGTTGTAAAAATAATTAAATTTTTGATTAAAACTTTGAAACTCTATATTTCACAAACTGTTTGAATAAAATATCAAGTGTTTTATATTTTTATAAACAAAATTTTATGCTCTTTTCAGAAATGTAAAAATATATAGGGTGTTCCATATAAAAAATCAAATTTCTAGCTAATATCTCAAATATTGAGCACTTTGGAAGAAAATAACTTAGAACAATGAATTCTGCATGAAAAAGTGCCTTAAAGAAGTATTTACAGAAATCAAAAATTTTCATAAACAAAAAAGTTATGAAGGTTTTTAGAAATCGTAAAATTTTGAAAAACGTCCTGTAGCTCCTAAACGGTACAAGATATCGAAACGCGGTCTTCACCATTAATTTTGTCTTAAAAATCGAGCTCCAGGGACCGAGGTCAGATTTTGTCTAACTCGTCTAAAAATAGGAGTTTCCTATTAAAAGTGTCGAATTTGGCCCACCCTGTACATACAGAATGCCGTTTCTTCTCTTTACAAAGTTATTTAGATTTTTTTTATTGTCTTCTATATTATCTTCAATATTTCATTACATTAAACATATTTAATTTTGAAAAAGACACAAAACAAACGACTGTCGCGACCACAGAGATGACAAAAAACGCAGGGAACGAAATGGAAAATCATCCCGAAGAAAAACAAAAGAAAATCGAGGCGATTTAATGAAAACGAACGGCAATTTATAATAAAGGAAAACAATTGACAAACGCCTTTGCAGAAAAAAAGAATCAAGAAGGAAAAATCGCCGGCTAAGAAGAAAAACGGATTGCTCGATGTTATATGGGAAACAATAGAAAATTAATGGAAAGGAAGAAAAAAGTGACTGGATGAAAAAAACAAAAAATACAATAAAATATAAGAAAAACAACTGACATCGCAGACGATTGTCGACTGTTTTTTTTTTTTTTAAATATAAAACGAAAAGTTTGAAAACGAGCCTGAAGAGAAATAGAAGAGAATCGACACGATTTGTCTTTGTTAAGGAAAACGAAGTAATAATTTATAATAAAGAAAAGAAAATGAAAAAACGAGAAATCGGCAGCTAAAAAGAGGAACGAATTGTTTGAGTTTGTGCGGGAAACAAAAGAAAATTAACCGAAAGGAAGAAAAAAGTGCACAACGAACCAGAGATTGGAAAAAAATAAAAAAATACAACAAAACATTTAAAAAACAACTGACTTCGCAGACGATTGTCAACTGTTTTTCTTTTTTTAAGTTTTTGTTTTCAATTTTGTTCGGTTTTGTTTTTTTTTTGTTTTTAAATACAGAACGAAAAGTTTGGAAACGATCTTGAAGAGAAACAGAAGAAAATCGACACGACTTGTCATTATTAAGGAAAACGGAATGACAATTTATAACGAAGGAAAACAACTGACAATCGCCTCCGCAAAAAAAGTGAAGAACGAAAAGTCGGAACGTTAAAAAAAAATAATTGTTTCATTTTACAGATTTGGAAACGATCTTGAAGAGAAACAGAAGAAAATCGACATGACTTGTTATTATTAAGGAAAACGGAATGACAATTTATAACGAAAGAAAACAACTGACAATCGCCTCCGCAGAAAAAAAAAATGAAGAACGAAAAATCGGAATTTTTAAACACAATAATAACGGGAGATTAAATAAAAAATTAAGCTTGGAGTTGAAGTAGGCCGTGATTCTCGCAACGTGACGTCGTACATTAAATTTCTTTTATTTCAAAAATCGCAAGTCGAGAAATTATTTAAAAAATAAATAAATAAAGAATCAAAGAGAATTGCGCTCATATTTTCCGAACGCAATTATAACGAGCGATCGAATAAATTTATAATCGAAGTGGGCCATGATTTCTCGCACAACTTGGGGTTTAATTAAAGTCGAATTCGGATTGTGACGAATCAACTCTTGCCATGGAATTCGAACGACAATGTTTTGGCTTAGAAGTGCAATGACTTACTCTTCACCTAAGTTGAGACATACCGCCCAGATTTCTTCATGTTTTTTAAATCACTCTCTAGAATAATACAGTGTCGAAACTCTAAATGCACTGCGATTTTTTTTTGTTTTTGAGTTAAAAATCGCAAGCGGTGAATTTTTTTTGGAAAAAATAAAAAATCGAAGGAAATCATTATTATTTTTAAACACAATAAAAACGAGAGATCAAATAAAAAATAGGGTTGGAGTTGATTCTTGCAGGGTGACGTCGTACATCAAACATCTTTTATTTTTAAAAATCGCAAATTAAGAAATTTATTCAAAAAATAATATTTTCCGAATGCAACTATAACGGGTGATCAAACAAACTTATAATCGAAGTGGGCCGTGATTTCTCGTACAACTTGGGGTTTAATTAACATCAAATTTGAATTATGGCGAATCAACTCTTGCCGTGGAATTCAAACAGCAATGTCTTCTTAGCGTAGAAGTGCAGTGACTCTATTTCCACTTAAAAAAAAAACTTTTTAATCAACTCTTGCCATGAAATTTGTTTTTAATCACGCGCTAGAATAATACAGTTTCTAAATGCACTGTGATTTTTGTTTTGTTTTTAAATTAAAAATGGCAAAAAATTTAAAAAAAAATTATCTTTAAACGCAATAATAACGGAAAAATAAATAAATGAAGAATCGAAAAGAATTGCATTTATATTTTCCGATGCAATTATAACGGGTGATCAAATAAATTTAAAAACGAAGCGGGCCGTGTGTAGGATGTAAAATGTTAATAATAATTAAATTTATTTAATTTATACAAGTATTTATTTGGTGTACGTAGTAAGTTGAGTTAAAACCATTAGGATCTCTTCGTTTGTATAGAACTAGGAGTTATGTATTAAAAAAAAAAAACAGAAGTTACCAAAATGTAAATGCTGGGGCCCAAGCTTTTTAGTAAAATGTATTTGTAAATAGTTTAAAATTTTAATAAAATAGATAATAATGAAGCGCGATTTTTGTTCTTTTTTTATCAAAATGAAATGCCGGTAGAAGTTTAAAAATAAATAATTGCAAAAATATTCACTAAATTCTTACGAAAATTATAAATACTCTCGTTTTAATTCGTTTCTACAGCAATCAATTAAACATTGTTATTAATAGTTTATATTTTGTGCAAACCAAAAGACGGTCGATTTCATAAGAAAACCGAGTCTTTCTTTTATTATTTATGACGAATTTTGTTCGCGCCGCTTTTCTAAACTAAAACAAACGAACAACGATCGCCTTTCGGATGTTTTCTTTCTTTTTGATCAAGAAGAAAAACAAAAAGAAACAAAGACGATCGATTCCACAAAAAAAATCAAGTCTTTTCTTCATTCAAAAAGAAAAGAAGCAAAGAAAAAATCTAAACGAGCTTTGTTCGTGCCGCTTTTCAAAGGAAAACGTACGAACGTCTTTTTTAGATGTTTTCTATCCTCAGCGAGAAGCAAAACGGAAAACAAAAGACGATCGATTCCACAAAAAAATCTAATCTTTCCTTTTCCCTTATTAAAGAAAAAAGAGTAGAAAAAAAACTTTCCTCAGACGAATTTTGTACGTACCGCTTTTTAAAAGAAAACAAACGAACATCGTTGTGTCTTTCAAACGGTTTCTTTCTTCGTCGAGAAGCAAAATAAAAAAACAAAAGACGATCGATTCCACAAAAATAAAATCGAGTCCTTGCTTTATTAAAGAAGAGAAAAAAGCAAAAAAGAAAATTATCCAAGAGGGGCTCTGTTCGTGCCGCTTTTTAAAAGAAAACAAACGAACATCGATCGCCTCTCAGATGTTTTCTCTCTTCATCGAGAAGCAATACAAAAAAAAAAAAAACAAAAGACGGTCGATTTCACAAAAATAAAATCGAGTCTTTCGTTTATTAAAGAAGAGAAAAAAGCAAAAACAAAATTATCCAAAACGAGCTCTATTCGTGCTGCTTTTTAAAAGAAAACATACGAACATCGATCGCCTTTCAGATGTTTTGCTTTCTTCAACGAGAAGCAAGACAAAAAACAAAAACGATCGATTCCACAAAAAAATTCTAGTCTTTTCTTTTCCTTTACTAAAGAAAAAAAAAGCAAAAAAACAAACTTTTCTAAGACGAACTTTGCACGTGCCGCTTTTTAAAAGAAAACAAACGGACATCGATCGTCTTTCAGATGTTTTCTCTCTTCATCGAGAAGCAACACAAAAAAAAAAAACAAAAGACGATCGATTCCACAAAATAAAATCGAATCTTTCGTTTATTAAAAAAGAGAAAAAAGCAAAAAAAAAGAAATTATTCAAAACACAATTATTTTTTTTAAGGTTCCGACTTTTCGTTCTTCACTTTTTATGCGGAGGCGATTGTCAGCTGTTTTCTTTCGTTATAAATTTGTCATTCCGTTTTCCTTAATAATGACAAGTCACGTCGATTTTCTTGTGTTTCTCTCATCGAGCAATCCGTTTCATGACAAGAGTTGATTCGCCATAATTCAAATTCGATGTTAATTAAACCCCAAGTTGGGGTTCACGGCCCACTTCGATTATAAATTTATTTGATCACCCGTTATTATGGCGCAATTCTTTTTGATTCTTCATTTATTTATTTTAAATTTCTCCTCGATTTGCAATTTTTAAAATAAAAGAAATTTAATGTACGACGTCACGTTGCGAAAATCACGGCCTACTTCAACTCCAAGCTAATTTTTTATTTTTTATTTTCTCAAGAAAAAATCACATTAAACGCTCCCGAAAAGAAGTCTTCATTTTTCTATCAAGCGAAACCGAAAGGGAACACAAACAATTTCCGAGCGTAACGATTTTATTTTGTTTTCAACCTTGTTTTTAAATTCCTCCGTATTTTTTTCTTTTTCAGTAAGGAAAACGCAAACTTCCCAGCAGTGTTTTGTTTGTGCTTTGTTTTCAAGAAAGTCTACGACAGTTCCTTCAAAAGCAAAAACAAAAAGAGAAAAAGCAACTGCACCTACGACCTCACAGCGCAGCAATTTCTTTTGTTTTTCGATAACATTATTAAGGAAAGCGAAATGGCAATTTATAACGAAAGAAAACAACTGACAATCGTCTCCGCAGAAAAAAAAAATGAAAGACGAAAAGTCGAAACCCAAGGATTTTGCAAGGGAAACCAAAGATAATTAAGTAAAAGGAAGAAAAAATGCACAAAGACAAAACCAAAAGTACAACATATACAAAAAAAAACAACTGATTTCGCGAATGATTGTCAACTATTTTTCTGTTTTTTTAAAGAGAGTAGAGTTTTACTTTCTTGAGACTTCGTGACTTCAACGCTTTTCACAGAATGACTTAAAGACTGCGTCATCCAAGACGGAGAACTAATAATTTTAATCAGTGACGAAGCTTGATTCATTCGTCGATAGATGGCGCCACAATTCACTTTATAGAAAAGGAAGTTATTTTGCTCGTTTATACTTGAGACTCCGTGATTCCATCGAAGGAACGATTCGAAGATCACATCTTTTAAAGCGAGAAACTAACAGATCTGTTCAATCAACAACAAAACTTGATTTATTTGTCGATAGAGGGCACTGCAAGCAGAGTTTTTTTTTTATATGGGGAAGGAATTTTATTTGCTCGAGACTTCGCGACTTCATCGCTTTTCACAGAATGACTTAAAGATTGCGTCCTGCAAGAACTAATAAGTCGTTTTAATCAGCAACGAAGCTTAATTGATTCATCGATAGATGGCGCCATTGTAATTGTAATTCACTTTATAAAAAATGAACTTATTTTGCTCGTTTATCCTTGAGACGCTGAGATTTCATCGAAGGAACGATTCAAAGACCGCGTATTGTAAAGCGAGAAACTAACACATCAGATCTTTTTAATCAGCAACAAAACTTGATTTACTCGTCGATAGATGGCACTAGAAGTAGTAGTTTTCTTTATTTTCTTGAGATTTGTGACTTCATCGCCTTTCACAGAGTCACTTAAAGACTGCGTCCTGTAAAAAGCGAAACTAATCATACAGGAATGTTAGTTTGTTAATTTAATTTCGAAACTTCAAGACTTTTTTGCTTTTCACGGGGCGTTTTGCCTCTTTAAAGAATGCTCCTGTCAAAAAAGAAACCTGTAAATTCGCTTTCTTTTATTATTGAACCCCCACCCGTTGGATTTGGTGGCAGCGGTGGGATAGGTCGGTGAGAAACGTGATTTTGAAAGTATAAGAAATTCCGAAAAAATGTAACATCATCGCATCCCCTCCGCAAGGGGCGATCCGTGAACATCCTCAGAAGGTCATTATAATGGTCACGGCGAGGCCGTGCCTAAAGCACAAGTAGATCTTCTTGGTCTAATTTAACGACTTCCTCAATTTCTTTTTCGGATCTAAACAAATGGGGATGTTTTAAAACGTTTTTATAAAAAAAAAAATCTAAAATTAAATTGAATGCAAAGAGGGAGGCAATGCCGTCGCTCTTGAACAAGGAAGATGTGCTCGCGCCGCAGAACAATTTTTAGAAAAGGAAAGTAACATTCTTGGCGTAAATAACCGAATCTCTCTCGCTCTCGAGGTTAAAAGAGATCTTGTAAATTGATAAATTCGAAGATATTGGACAGTTTTGGTGGCAGCGGTGGGATTTATCGACGAGAAATAATAAGGCTCGACTCTTCGACATCATCGGGAGGTTATTCCTGCACACGACGAGGGAGTTTGCTTGATCCTTCTGAGTCTAATTGAACGACTTCGTTTCCCTTAAAAAAAAAATCGCCTTCATAGTCGGGTACTTTAGTTCTCAAGTACCCCTCGTAGCTTTATCAATCGAATTTCATCCAAAGCAATTAAGAACGCAGATTCTTGCTACTTCCTCGTGCAGTCGAAATTATCGTCTTCGACGCCGTCTGTCTTTAAGATAACTTGACCCGACGCACTTATCACAATTGTCTGTTTATTTTAAGCTCCGTGCTATATTTAAAATGCGGCGCAAAGTGGCCAAATTTTCTCACGTCCGGTCACATCTATCTATGTAACCCAGTTCGAAATAGAAATGTGTGGATAAGTTGTGGGGAATTCGACACAAACGTTCGCCATGACGCTGATAACAAGTTTAAATCAGGAATGTGGCAGAGTTGGAGATATTTTCGGGAGACGATTGTCTCGATTGCAGGCGTGTAAATATTTAATGATTTTATTGAGGTCCACACGGAAATTTTCACTTAGACACAAGAACGATGATGATGAAGCAAGTAACGTCATCATCGGGCAAATATTAATGTTTTTTTAAAGCTTCGTGTACAAATGGAGTTGTGAAATCTCACAATAGCTTCTGCAATTAATAGGTTCGTGCTAATAATTCTCTGCGTGTCTGCGATGACACTGAGACTGACGGTATTAATTAATCGAAAATCAATAGGCGCCGTTCAATTGTTTTTTCAGTTGACCAAATTTCGCTGTGAAATTAAAATTTGGACGGGGGTTCAGAAGATTTACAAAGCGAATGTAAACGTGCAAATACCTTTTAATTCGTTTTAGTCGTACTCGGACCGAAGTCTAAACAGATTAGTTTGAAGCCATGCAGATTTAAGAGGCAATTAATGAGTTTCTCTGAGTACACGGACCGAGGTCGAAAAGAAACCAATTTTTAATTAGACCAATGAGAGTTACTCGAACCGAGGTCTGAACGGATCAGTCCGAAGCCACACAGATACATTTAGTTGGAGCACTTACTTGGTATTCCCAGTTACGTTTATTGTGTAAAAAAACGATAAGAATTAAAAATAAAATAAAATAAAAACAAAAGATTTTAAAGCGTAATTCGGTTGATTAATAATTAAAAAAACAAAAGTGGTTGAGGGGAAAGGATACCAAACAAAGAAAGCAAATGAACCATATTATAAGGATAATAACAAAATAACGAAAGACGATCGATTATAAAATAAAAAAAACGAAATAATTGAAAACAAATCGTAACAAAAGAAAGAATTTTATTTGATCTTCTACGTGCGGGGAATAATCAGTGAGTCAACCCCGTGAAAACAAACGAACAAACAATTTTCGATATGTTTCAACAGATGGCGTTGTTGTAAGGCATTCAACAACGCCACCACTTTATGGAGGAGGGATTTTACTTTCTTGAGACTTCGTGACTTCATAGCTTTTCACAGAGTGACTCAAAGAGCGTCTTGCAAGACGAAAAACTAAAAATTCGTTTTAATCCGTAACGAAGCTTTTTTCACTCGTCGATAGATGGCGCTGCAAATTGCAATTCACTTTATACAAAAGGAATTTACTTTGATCGTTTATCCTTGAGACTCCTTGATTCCATGGAAAGAACGATTTAAAATCGCCACTTGTAAAGCGAGAAACTAACAGATCTTTCTAATCAGCAACAAAATTTGATTTATTTTTCGATAGATGGCACTGCAAGCGGTAAATTTCTTTATGGAGAAGGAATTTCATTTGCTTGAAACTTCGTGACTTCATCGATTTCACAGAGTGACTCAAAAAACTGCGTCTTGCAAAACAAAAAACTAATAATTCGTTTTAATCAGTAACGAAGCTTGTTTCACTCGTCGACAGATGGCGCTGCAATACAGAACGAAAAGTTCGAAAACGATCTTGAAGAAAAACAGAAGAAAATCGACACGACTTGTCATTATTAAGCAAAGCGGAATGACAATTTATAACGAAGGAAAACAACTGACAAACGCCTTCGCAGAAAAAAAAAATGAAGAACGAAAAGTCGAAGTCCAAGAGAAAAACGAATTGTTTGATTTCGCAAAGAAAACAGAAGATAATTAATCGAAAGGAAAAAAAAAAGAAAAGCAATTGGCAATCGCCTCCGAAGAAAAAAAGTGCACAACGAAGAAGTGAGTGGAAGAAAATCGAAAAATACAATAAAATACAAGAAAAACGGCTGACCTCGCAGACGATTGTCAACTGTTTTTCTTTTTTTAATTTTTTGTGTTCAATTTTCTTCGGTTTTGTTTTTTTTTTAATTTTTTTTTAAATACAGAACGAAAAGTTCAGACTTATAACGAAGGAAAACAACTGACAATCGCCTTCGCAGAAAAAATGAAGAACGAAAAGTCGAAATCCAAGAAAAAAACGGATTGTTTGATTTTGCAAAGGAAACCAAAGATAATTGGAAGAAAAAGGGAAAACAATTGTCAATCGCCTCCGAAGAAAAAAGTGCACAACGAAGAAGTGACTGGAAGACAAAACCAAAAGTACAATAAAATACAAAAAAAAAACAACTGATTTCGCAGATGATTGTCCACTGTTTTTCTTTTTTTTTTATAGAGAAGGAGTTTTACTTTCTTGAGACTTCAACGCTTTTCACAGAATGACTCAAAGACTGCGCCTTGCAAGACGAGGAACTAATAATTCGTTTTAATCAGTAACACAGCTTGATTCATTCGTCGATAGATGGCGCCACAAATTGTAATACACTTTATAGAAAAGGAAGTTATTTTGCTCGTTTATCCTCGATCCTCCATTCTCCATCCTCCATCGAAGGAACGATTCAAGGATCGTGTCTTGTAAAGCAGATTTAAGAGTCAATTAATGAGTTTCTCTGAGTACACGGACCGAGGTCGAAAAGAAACCAATTCTTAATTAGACCAATGAGAGTTACTCGAACCGAGGTCTGAACAGATCAGTCCGAAGCCACACAGATTTAAGAGCCAATTAATGAGCTCTCAGTACACGGACCGAGGTCGAAAAGAAATAAATTCATAACTAGGCCGATTTTTTTTTTTAATTCTGAGCTACAAATATGCGAAAGAAACAAAAAATAATGAAGTGCAAAGAAACAAACGAAACTTCATTTTCAAAAGTTTCGCTTCGGGAAATTTTCGATATTCGTTTTGTTCTCACCTTTTTTTTTACTTATAAAAAGAAGAAGAAAAAAAGAGATATAAAGAAACAAGAGAAAACTCGATTTGATTTTTAAGAGACTTGTGGTTAAAGTCGTCAATTTTTTATTTATTCTCATTCGTCTTTTTGTGTCTTTTCATTTTCAGTCGCTCCCAACCAAACGAGAATCGACGATCCTCTTTTGTTTTCATTGTAGTGTGTTTTAGAACATTGTAATATTGTACAGCAAGTTCCATAATAAACACGTCACTCCATTCATATTTTCTAATTAATTATTTAAGGAAAACTTATAAAGTTTCATCCAATTCTGAATTTCGTTGTTGCTTGTTTCGTTGTCTTTTGTTTCTCAAATGAAATCATTTTAGTCCTACTCGGACCGAAGTCTAAAAAGATTAGTTTAACGCCGTGCAATTTTAAGAGCCAATTAATGAGTTTCTCTCAGTACACGGACCGAGGTCGAAAAGAAATCAATCACATAACTTCTCACTCTCTTGTACAATTTTGATACTTTTTTAAAGGAATTCACTTTGAACTCAAAATATTAAAAAATTAATAAACTTTTGTTTGTTTTTTGCAATTGATTCGAGTTTTGTATAGTTTTTTCAAATTAGTTTTATTTCCCTTTTGTTTTTTGTACAATAAGTTTTTAGCTCAAAATAAAATATTTGAGAAAATTCTTAAAGAAGAATTTAGTTTTATTTCAAACATTAGCGGATTCGAATTTCGTTTGTTTTTATTTTTACATATTTTTCCTCGACTTTTCTTAATTTGTTTTGCTTTTTCATTATTTTCTTCGAAAAATTGGACGAAAACAAATCAAGAAATTGGACGGAAACAAAACTAAATCAATCAAATTTGTTTGTTTTCCTTTTGTTTCTTTTTGACGCACTAATTTAAAAAACGAACCAAAGTAAAAAAATATCATGAAAATCGAGACAGAAATTTATTTGACAAGAAGAAACAAAAGACAACGAAATACAGAATTGGATGAAAATTTATAAGAAAAATGCATGAACTGAAATAGTAAGAAATAATAAAAATTATAAGTAGAAACAATTGCAGTGACAATCACGTAGGACCGTGATTTTTCTTTGTTAAAAAAAAAAAAACAATTGTGTTGTGTGCCCCAAATATTATTTTCTAATTAGTTATTTAAGAAAAACTTAGAAGTTTTCATCCAATTCTGAATTTCGTTGTTGCTTGTTTCGTTGTCTTATGTTTCTCAAATGAAATCGTTTTAGTCTTACTCGGACCGAAGTCTGAACAGATTACTTTGACGTCATGCAATTTTAAGAGCCAATCAATGAGTTTCTCTCGGTACACGGACCGAGGTCGAAAAGAAATCAATTCATAACCAGGCCAATGAGGGTGGAGGGTAGTCCAACCGCAGTTAAAACGAACCGTGTTAAAGCAAACGTAATTAGGTGATTTCAGGCTTCAATATACAATGAGACTCGGAAGTCACGAATAAAATTCCTAATTTCTTTATTTTTAATAATTCGAGAAAACGTTCGGGCAGGTGAATGTTGTTTTCAAAATATATTCTTACGTGAAAATCCAATGAAATTGTTTTAGTTCTACACGGACCAAAGTCTAAACAGATTCGTTTTAAGAGCCAATTAATGAATTTTCAGAAACGTCGGTTTTCTTTTTTTTTTTTTCGTATTTCCACGTTGTTCGTTCAGTTCTTTTTTGTTTGTCGAACAAACATTTGTTCTCGCGGCCGTCTTGATTTCCGAACGATCCGACTTTTGTTTCTTGCTCGTTTTATTTTCTTATTGTTCGAGTTTTCACTTTGGTTTTTTAAAATCCAATTATTTTTCGCATTATGTGCGTGCATACGAATTATTCTTTTTTGTTTTTTTATTGGCGATGTGATTATCTCACACTTCACCAGAGAATTGTCGATCTTCTTTTGTTTTTTTTTTTGTTTTTATTGCAGATTAAAACAAAAGAAAAACTGGAAAACTCAAGAAGTATTTGAAACGCCCAAATTATTTTTGGAAATTTCAGAGACAACGCTCTTTTATCTTTCTGACTTTAGTAAAGAGACCGAGTTTTCCAAAATACTTATTCTTATGTGAAAATCCAATGAAATTGTTTTAGTTCTACTATTATTATTATCTGCACTGTTATTCGCTCTTGAGTGTGACCTTTGATTGCATTGGCTGTATGGATTTCAAGTCTTGCAATTAATAGAGGAATCTTCTTCGAGTTAATTACATCATATTAGCTTAGCATGAATACAAATGATTATATTGCACTCTTTTTGCGCTAATAAATATCATCCAATTCTGAATTTCGTTGTTGCTTATTTCGTTGCCTTTTGTTTCTCGAATTAAATCGATTTAGTCGTACTCGGACCGAAGTCTGAACAGATTAGTTTGACGCCATGCAATTTTAAGAGCTAATTAATGAGTTTCTCTTAGTACACGGACCGAGGTCGAAAAGAAATCAATTCATAACCGGGCCAATGAGGGTAGAGTTTGATAACTAGTCGAACCGCAGTTAAAACGAACCGTGTTAAAGCAAAATAATTAGGCGATTTTAGGCTTCAATATACATTGAATCTAAGAGGTCACGAATAAAATTCCTAATTTCTTTATTTTTAATAATTCGAGAAAACCTAGTCTTAAGTAAACATCCGATGAAATTGTTTTAGTCTACTCGGACCGAAGTCTGAACGGATTAGTTTGAAGCCACGCAGTTTTAAGAGCCAATTAGTGAGTTCCTCTCGGTACACGAACCGAGGTCGAAAAGAAATCAATTCGCACCTCTTTTTTTTTATCTCAGCCTTTTTCCGAGTTTCAGTGAAACGATCGGTATATCCAAAAAATGCATGCATGTGACATAACGTTTACGTAAACGTGAATGATAAAGAAGACAGCTGAAACCTGAGGTGTTTTCCATTTTTATTTTTTTTAACATAAATTTGAATTCGTTTTCATAAATTCCCGTTCACGACAAAGGGGCACACTTACAAATGCGTAACCTTATAAATAACTAAACAGGAAAAGACGTGTATCATTCACACAGGGCCGGACGTGCGCTCTTGCTCCCTCCTTCGAAAATAAAAAAAAATAAGACGCAAGTAAAAAATTCGCGAAACCAAGGCGTCCACCGTGATTGACACCGAAACAAAATCCCCCAAAACAGGAGAAAATTTTTAATCTCGATGGTGTCTTGATTTATTGCGGATTATCTCCATAAATTTGCCTTATCTGCGTTTGCTCTTGTTTTATCGCGTAATTTAAGAGATCACGAATAAAATTCCTAATTTCTTTATTTTTAATAATTCGAGAAAACCTATTCTTAAGTAAACATCCGATGAAATTGTTTTAGTCTACTCGGACCGAAGTCTGAACGGATTAGTTTGAAGCCACGCAGTTTTAAGAGCCAATTAGTGAGTTCCTCTCGGTACACGAACCGAGGTCGAAAAAAATCAATTCGCACCTCTTTTTTTTTATCTCAGCCTTTTTCCGAGTTTCAGTGAAACGATCGGTATATCAAAAAAATGCACTGTTTTCAGTACTCGCTCATCCTGGTATGACTCAATTCGAATAATTATTATTACCTGCATTGTTACTCGTTCTTGACTGTGACCTTTGAGCGTTGCATTGGCTGTATGCATTTCAACCGGGGAATCTTCTTCGAGTTAATTACATCATAATAGCTTAGTGATTATATTGCACTTTTCTCGCGCTAATAAATATTTATTTACGACGTGCTTTGGACACTCGAAACGAGACATGAAATTCCTGTTTTATCTTCGTCGATGCATATCATCATCGCCATCATCATCAAGTCCACTCGTAATTGCGATGGTACAACGTCCAAAAGAAATCACGTCGAAAAGGATTAGACCTATCGAATTGTAGTTTTTTTTTTGCGTCGTATTCAAAACGAAATGGAACGAGTTGACTTACTGAAGGGCTTCCTGAAAGGAACACGTTACGTAGAAGGTCAGTGTATTCTATAATAAAACTATTTTGAATATATTAGGGACGAGGGACTTTTTTCTTTTGGCGTGAAGCCCTCTCACGTTCAATCTTGAAGTGCTCATTTAAACTAATTAAAAACCATACAAGCGTGTACACTGATTGTTATCGAACCGAGATAGAATCGTCGTTTTTAATTGAGCGGTTAGTACGTGTGTGTGTGTGTGTTATTACATCCTAATTAATCACAACTGGACAGGATGTACAAGTTAGAAAAAAAAAATTAAATTGCTCCGTAAGGACGTAACGTAAACGTAGGCCTTAGATTAAGTTAAGTAGGTACTATGTTAGATACTGCCTTTCAGAATTGATCAGAGCCTCCTCGATCCCACCAGTTTTGAACTTCGGGCCGGTTTATTTTGATCGAGCATAGTTCAGCCCGTTTCGCCGTCTTGGCAATGCACACTTTTCAAAGAAAATAGTTTTGCATCAGCAGTCCGCGTTTCACCCACACCTTGGGGACTTGTGCTCAATTAAACCCGCCGTTATATAATAACATATTTAATATTAATCAGCCTCCCCAAAGTCGGCGCACGTAGTGTCTTGCGGAATGGCCGGACGTAAGTATTTTTTTCTTCTATTGCCCCCTTTGGAAAAATTTTCTTGGCGTTTCGGCATTGGCGTAAAATTCGGTTTGTGTGCGCTAAGTGGCGCATAAAAAGGTTGGTCAATATTTACACGTGCCTAACGAGTTTTATTGTTGTAATAAAATGATCAAACACGAGTCGTGTAAAGGAAGATGTGTGGTAATATTTTATTTCAGTTTTCAGTTTGTGCTGGTGTTCGGTGCACCACGGTGTTTTGTGCAATTTTTTCTGTCCCCCCAAGTAAAAAAAAAAAAAACAAACGCAAAACGCGTCCGTTGTTGATTAAATAAAACAATAAATAAATACCGAGCGACATGCGTTATTCCAGGAAAAGGCGTAAGTATCCTTGAGGGAAAATTACATAGAATTTTCCCCCCATTGTTTCAAAACTATCAAAGTACGCTTATAGGAAAATTTATCGTTACCTAACACCCCTCCCCCATCCCCGATTAAAAAATAAATAAATAAATACAGTTGCAAACGCGTCAAACTTTCTAAAAAAAAAAAAAAATGAAATTGAAAGGTACTCTGGGAGTTGTTTTATTTTCTTTGAAAAATTCCGCTTTGATTTGTTTAATACTAATATTAATTAATAAAATAATAATAATAATAAAACGATTAAAAAATGACAAGGACGAGCGTAAAACTTAATTAAAAAAAAAAAGGACGTGATCCTGTTGAATTGACTAACGTCTATAAAGGCGCTTTTGCGTACTTTAAAAGCAAAGAACGAGTAAGATGTGAATTATCGTCGTTCGACTATAACAAATAAATAAATAAAATACTCGGCGATCGTCAATACAGCTTCAGGACGTTAATTTCTGCATTAAAAACGAAGCTGACGTTTCTGCTTTGTTTCGTCAATTTATTTAAAAAAGCATTCTTTTTCTATTTTTTCTTTTAATTTAAACGCGGCAACAACGCCTACCTACTTCAAAAAAAATTTTTCCTTTACAATTTTAATCGTATAAAGTAGGCCCCGAGTTAGTTTATAATTTTCTTTATTTTCTATATTTTTTTTGATTAACGAAAATATGCGTAAATTTGTTGTTATTGTTATCAATTAACTTTAATCTAAAACCTAGAAGATTTAATTTAGTTTAATTTAGAAAAGGTGCGCGCATTTCGTTTCGTCCATGTTGTGCAGTGACGTTCGTCGGCGCCTCGTCTTGCCAGGACCGGCCCGAGGATGTGGCTCGCTTTAATCCTTAATGTCGAAGGCGTCCTCCTTTTATATATATTTTTAAACTTTATTTAATAATATTAACAATAATTAATTAATTAATTTATTTAATAAAAAAAATGGTAAACTCGATAATACCGGGAGATCAAATAAAAAATAAGCTTGGAGTTGAAGTAGGCCGTGATTCTCGCAACGTGAAATTTATTCAAGAAATAAACAAATAAAGAATCAAAGGGAATTGCGCTCATATTTTCCGAATGCAATTATAACGGGCGATCAAATAAATTTATAGTCGAAGTGGGCGGCGATCTTTCGCACAACTTGAGGTTTAATTAACATCGAATTTGAATTATGGCGAATCAACTCTTGCGATAGAATTTGAACAGCAATGTCTTGGCTTGGAAGTGCAATCAATGACGTACTTTTCACTTAAGCTCAGACATGCCGTCCAGATTTCATGGCAAGAGTTGAGAATTTTCTTTTTAAATCACTCGGTAGAATAATACAGTTTCTAAACGAACTGCGTTTTTCTTTTGATTTTAGGTTAAAAATCGCAAGCGGTGAAATTTTTTTGGAAAACTTCAAAAATCGAAAGCAATTATTATTATTTTCAAACGCAAACAAAATATGGTCGACTATTGAAACAAAACAGAAACAAAAGACGATCGTTTTGAAAACTAATTTTTTCATCCTACTTTGTTAACAAAAGACGATCGATCTTGTAACAACTCCGAATTTTATTGTTTTTTGTTGTCCAACTTTAAAACAAAACAAAAACAAAAGATGATCGGTTTCATAACGAAATTCGAAATTAATAATAATTAAACAAAAGACGATCGATTTAATTATTGTTCAATAAATTTGGAATTCTGAAACAAAACCAAAACAGAAGGCGATTCGACTTCAAAACATACATCATCATACTTCGTAAAAGAAAATTTTATCAAAAAATAGGAAAACTGAAATAAAACAAGAGATAATAGATTTTCAGGAAATGCTCTGTTTCAAAACGAATTTCGTCATCTTCCTTCATTAAAATGTCACGCGATATTCAAGATAAAGTAATTACAAAGTTATCTTCCACGGAAATAATTTTGACAATGGCTTTTTTTGAAGTCCAAAGAAAAACAAACAAAAAATTCAGATCGTGCAAAAATATCTCTTTTCATTCTTTTCTTTTGTTCTTCAAAGAAAGGGAAGTCAGAACAAAATACGGTCGAGTTTATAAAAGAAATTAGTTTTGTTTTTTTTTTTTTTGGAACTGCCTTAGACTTTTTCCTCATCAAGAACAAAGAAAAAACGTGAAAACAAGAAATGGTCGGTTTCAATAGGAATTTCGTGATCTTGTAAACTTTAAATGGCGACATCCTGCGATCACTTTTTGACCTAACGTTGTATTACTGTTATGTTTCTGCTGACGAGGCCCCAGATAGGGCCGAAGCAGCTGTATTTGCGGAGGATGCTCGAAAAATCCGATGCAATCGAAACCGACTTTCAACAAATTTTTTAGATTTTATTAATGTTCAACAAATTTGGACTTTTAAAACAAAACCAACACAAAAGACGGTTCGATGTCAAAACAAATTTCATCACCTTTTTTTGACAAAAGAAAATTTCATCAAAGATTTGAAAAAAATTAAGTTCAACAAAAGACAATCGATTTTCTAACAACTTTGCGCTTAATTATTTTTTTGTCGTCCAACAGACTTTTAAAACAAAACAAAAAATTGTCGACTTTTAAAACAAAACAAAAACAAAAGACGATCGTTTTGAAAACCAATTTTTTCATCCTGCTTCGTGAACAGAAACAAGAGACGATCGATTTTGCGACAACTTTCAATTTTATCGCTTTTTGTTGTCCAACAAATTTGAACTTTAAAACAAAACGAAAACAAAAGACGTTCGGTTTCATAACGAAGTTCGCCGACGAATAATAATAATTAAACAAAAGACGATGGATTTTATTATTGTTCAACAAATTTGGGAATTTTAAAACAAAACTAAAACAAAAGGCGGTTCAACTTCAAAACGAACTTCATTACCTTGCGTTGATAAAAGAAAATTTAATCAAAAAAGTGGAAAACTAAAATAAAACAAAAGATAAAAGATTTTCAGGAAATAGTCGGTTTCAAAGCGAATTTCGTCATCTTCCTTCAATAGTTACGAAAGATCAAATAAAAATAAGCTTAAAATTGAAGTAGGCCGTGATTCTTGCAGCGTGACGTCGTACATATAATTTCATTTATTTTTTAAATCGCAAATCGAGGAGAAATTTATTTAAAAAAAAATAAATAAATAAAGAATCAAAGAAAATCGCTCCATAATAACGGGTGATCATGTAAATTTATAATCGAAGTTGGCCGTGATTTCTCGCATAACTTGGTGTTTAATTAACATCGAATTTGAATTATGGCGAATCAACTCTTGCCATGGAATTAGCTTAGAAGTGATATTTAAAAACAAAAGAGAATCGCAGGACATTTAAAAACTATTTGGTTATTATTCATTTAGGTGTTAATTGCAAGAAACGTGGTCCACTTCAAGTCTACTTGATCTCCCGTGTGAATTACGTTCATAATTTTTATATTAAATACTGTTTAAAAATTAAAAAGAAAATCATTTAACAGCGTTCTTTGATTTTTCAATTTTTTGAAAAATAATTTTCGCAGTGATTTTTAGAAACAAACGAGAAACGCAGTGTATTTAAAAATCGTTTGGCTGCTAATCAATTTGATGTTAATCACCGCAATGCAAGCATCACGGCCTACTTCTATCATAAATTTATTTGATCTCCCGTTATTAATGCGCTTATTATTTATTGTTAAAAAAAAAATAAATAAATGAACCCTCTGCATACATACATAACAATTTACTTTGATTTTTAATTTTCCATTTAAATAAATTTCATAACTTGCAACTTTTAAAAACAAAAGAAAGTGCTTTTAGGAACAATTTATATGTAGTATTTGATTCTATAATTGAAATTTGATGTTAATAGCAAGAATCACGGCCCACTTCAATTTTGTCAATTTATTTGATCTCCCGTTGTATTGGGTTTCGAAAAATACATTTGATTAATTTTTTTTTAATTAAATTTCCCGACTTGTCACTTTTAAAAACAAAAGAAAATCGGATGCATTTGGAATGTGTATTGCTCTGTAATTCATATTCGATGATAACCGCCACGGCGCACTTTAATTATAAATTTATTTGATCTCTCGTTATAGTTGCTGTTTAAAGAATGGGTAAAAGCAGCGCGTAACAATTTTCTTCGACTTTTTGATTTCCTTTAAATAAAATTCACGACGTGTAATTTTGAAAACCAAAAGAAAATCAAATTCGCTACGTTGAAAATCAAAATCGCCATGAATATACGAGAATCACGGCCCACTTCGATTACGAATTTATGTGACCTCACGTTATACGTATTGCGTGTTGAAAAGTATGTTTGATTATTTTTTTTTTGTTTTAATAGATTTCTCGACTTGTCACTTTTAAAAACAAAAAAAAATCGCAATCTATTTCGAAAGTTTCATGGTAAGAGTTGATAAAAAAATGTTTTTTTTTTAATCACTCGGTAGAATAGTACAGTTTCTAAATTCACTGCGATTTTCTTCTGCTTTTAAGTTAAAAATCGCAAGCGGTGAATTTTTTTTGGAAAAATTAAAAAATTGAAAGAAATCATTATTATTTTTAAACACAATAATAACGGGAGATTAAATAAAAAAATAAAGAATTAAGCTTGGAGTTGAAGTAGGCCGTGATTCTCGCAACGTGACGTCGTACATTAAATTTCTTTTATTTTAAAAATCGCAGGACGAGAAATTTATTTAAAAAATAAATAAATAAAGAATCAAAGAGAATTGCGCTCATATTTTCCGAACCCAATTATAACGAGCGATCGAATAAATTTATAATCGAAGTGGGCCATGATTTCTCGCACAACTTGGGATTTAATTAAAGTCGAATTTGGATTGTGACGAATCAACTCTTGCCATGGAATTCGAACGACAATGTTTTGGCTTAGAAGTGCAATGACTTACTTTTCACCTAAGTTGAGACATACCGCCCAGATTTCATGTTTTTTAAATCACTCTCTAGAAAAATACAGTGTCGAAACTCTAAATGCACTGCGATTTTCTTTTGTTTTTGAGTTAAGAATCGCAAGCGGTGAATTTTTTTTGGAAAAATTAAAAAATCGAAAGAAATCGTTATTATTTTTAAACACAATAAAAACGGGAGATCAAATAAGAAATAGGCTTGGAGTTGATTCTTGCAGGGTGACGTCGTACATCAAAAATCTTTTATTTTTAAAAATCGCAAATTAAGAAATTTATTCAAAAAGTAATATTTTCCGAATGCAACTATAACGGGTGATCAAATAAACTTATAATCGAAGTGGGCCGTGATTTCTCGTACAACTTGGGGTTTAATTAACATCAAATTTGAATTATGGCGAATCAACTCTTGCCGTGGAATTCAAACAGCAATGTCTTCTTAGCTTAGAAGTGCAGTGACTCTATTTCCACTTAAAAAAAAAAACTTTTTAATCAACTCTTGCCATGAAATTTGTTTTTAATCACCCGCTAGAATAATACAATTTCTAAATGCACTGTGATTTTTGTTTTGTTTTTAAATTAAAATCGCAAAAATCAAAAAAGAAATATTATTATTTTTAAACGCAATAATAACGGAAAATCAAATAAAAAATAAGCTTGGAGTTAATCGAGAAATTTATTAAAAAGAAAAAAAATAAATGAATAATCGAAAATAATTGCATTTATATTTTCTGAATGCAATTATGACGGGCGATCGAATAAATTTATAATCGAAGTGGGCCGTGATTTCTCGCACAACTTGGGATTTAATTAACATCAAATTTGACTTAATTATGGCGAATTAACTCTTGCCATGGAATTTGAACAGCAATGTCTTGGCTTAGACGTATCAATCAATGACGTACTTTTCACTTAAGCTAAGACATGCCGTCCAGATTTCATGACAAGAGTTGATAATTCTTTTTTTTTTAATCACTCGGTAGAATAATACAGTTTCTAAATGCAAAGCGATTTCCTTTTGTTTTTAAGTTAACAAGCAGTTAAATTTATGATTGAAGTAGGCCGTGATCCTTGCATTGCGGTGGTTAACATCAAACTGATTAGCAGCCAAACGATTTCTAAATGCATTGCGTTTGTTTCTAAAAATCACTGTGAAATTTATTTTTCAAAAAATTGAGAAATCAAATTTTTTTTTAAATTTTTTAAACCGTATTTAATATAAAAATTTTGGGCGCACTTCACACGGGAGATCGAGTAGAATTGAAGTGGACCGCGATTCTTGCAATTAACACCAAATAGTTTTTAAATGTACTGCGATTTTCTTTTGTTTTTAGATATCACGACATGTCTCAGCTTAGGTGAAAAGTAAGTCATTTGCACTTCTGAACTAAGACAGCGCTGTTCGAATTCCATGGCAAGAGTTGATTCGCCATAACTCAAATTCGTTGTTAATTAAACCCCAAGTTGAGGTTCACGGCCCACTTCGATTATAAATTTGTTTGATCACCCGGTATTATGACGCGATTCTTTATTTTTTTAAATACATTTCTCCTCGACTTGCGATTTTAAAAATAAAAGAAATTATATGTACGACGTCACGTTGCAGGAATCACGGCCTACTTCAACTCCAAGCTTATTTCTTATTTTTAATTTTAAATAAATAAACGAAACTGAAAGAGAACACAAACAATTTCCGAACGTAACGATTTTCTTTTGTTTTCGACCTTGTTTTTAAATTCCTCCGTGTTTTTTTCTTTTTGGGCAAGGAAAACGCTAACTTCCCGGCAGTGTTTTGTTTGTGCTTTGTTTTCAAGAAAATCTACGGCAGTTCCTTCAAAAGCAAAAACAAAAAGAAAAAAACAACTGCACCTACGACCTCACAGCGCAGCAATTTCTTTTGTTTTTCGATAACATCGTGAAACTTTGAAATAACAGTAATTGAGGCGCATTCTCGCATTCTCGTTTGTTTATTATTAATAGTATGTATGCAAATGAAAAACAATTGCGTTCACGACTTCGTTTTTCTCTTGTTTTAATAACATTATAAAATGCGACCTAGTTTTTTCTTTTCCCGAAAAAAAAAAAAAAAGGAAACACCGCACGGTTTCTAGTAAAACATTCTATTATTTAATAAAAAACAAATTGATAAACTCGATAATAACGGGAGATCAAATAAATTCATAATCGAAGTGGGCCGTGATTTTTCCAAAACGGTTATTATTTTTATTACTATTATTTTTTTTTTAATAATAACACGGGCGATCATATGAATTTATAATCGAAGCTGGCCATGCTTCTTGCAACATGAAAACTACGACTAAACATCGAATTCGAACGTGTAATAAAACTATACAATTTTTAGTTACACTACGATTTTCTTTTGTTTTTAAAATTACAAGTCGGGAAATTTATTTAAAAAAGAAATTACGCGACGCTTATATTTTTCAAACGCGACAATAATGGGAGATCAAATAAATTTGTAATAGGCGTGGGTTGTATGTAGGATAATGCGTTTTCTAAATGCATTGCGATTTTCTTTTGTTTTTCAAACATTACAAGAGAAATTTATTTTTAAAATCAGCGAAATTTGTTACGGGGTGTTTATAATTTTTAAAAGAAATAATAACGGGTGATCAAATATTTCGAATTCTCGCGCGACTTGAATTATATATAGAGTAATACAGTTTCTAAGTGTACTGTGATTTTCTTTTTTTTTTTCTTTTCTAAACGAAATTAAAAAGTCGAAGAAAATCGTGACGTGCTGCTTTTTACCCAATTTTTAAACAGCATCCATAACGGGAGATCAAATAAATTTATAATATTGAAATGTGCCGTGATTGTCGAGCAGCATGGCGGTTAACTTCGAATATGAATTGCAGAGTGAGTAGCACACTTTCTAAATACATTGCGATTTTCTTTTGTTTTTAAAAGTGACAGGTCGAGAAATCCATTAAACCAAAAAAAAAATAATCACACATATTTCTCAACACGCAATATGTATAACGGGAGATCACATAAATTCGTAATTGAAATGGGCCGTCATTCTCGTGCAACATGGCGACTTTGATTTCGAACATGATGGCAAATTTGATTTTCTTTTGTTTTTCAAAATTACACGTCGTGAAATGTATTTACAGGAAATTAAAAAATCGCGTCGCTTTTACCCATTTTTTTTTTAAACAGCAACTATAACGGGAGATCAAATAAGTTTGTAATTGAAGTGCGCCGTGGCGGTTAACAACGAATATGTATTACAGAGCAATACACATTCCAAATGCGTTCGATCTTCTTTTGTTTTTAAAAGTGACAAGTCGAGAAATTTATTAAAAAGAAACTTTTTTTCGAAACCCAATATAACGGGAGATCAAATAAATTTACGATTGAGTGGGCCGTGGTTCTTGCGTTTAACATCGAAATTGAATTATAGAATCAAATGCTACATATAAATAGTTCCTAAATATGCTTTCTTTTGTTTTTAAAAGTTGCTGCAAGTCGTGAAATTAATTTAAATGGAAAATTAAAAATCAAAGTAAGTTGTTACGTACGTGTGCATGCGGCTTATTTATTTATTTCTTTTTTCAACAATAAATAATCGGGAGATCAAATAAATTTATGATTGAAGTAGGCCGTGATCCTTGCATTGCGGTGATTAACGTCAAATTGTTTAGCAGAGCCAAACGGTTTTTAAATGCGTTGCGTTTTTCGTCAAATTTCTACGAAAAATTAAAAAAAAAAAACAATTGCGCGCAGTATTTTCTTTTGTTTTGTTTCTTTTTCAATAAATCTAACTTCAGCTTCAAGGGAAAACAATTGCTTTTTTTTTAAATAATATTTTAAATTGTGTTGCAAAATCGATTGTCGTTTGTTTTTACCATTTCCTTGAATTTCATTATTCTTCAATTTTTATTATTTTCGAGTCACGTAATTAAAATTTTCCAACGTTGAAAAGAAATGCACTTGCTCCTTTTTTTTAATGATATTTTAATTCGATTTCCGTGAAACAAAAAAAAAATAAACAATAAACGAGCCATCAAAAATTCCGTTGTTTTTTTTTTTATTTGAAATTTTTAACAGTCTTCTTTTGTTTTAGTGTTATTTTTAAAACAGTTGAAGGACTTTCGTGAAATATTAAACAAGGAGAGCAGTTGCGCTATTTTTTTTTTAAGAATATCTTTTGTTTATTTTTAAATGAATCCAAGGGTTTCATGGGAAAAAACAATTGCGCACGTGCACAACCTCAATTGCCCCGGCATTGTCATTTTCTTTTTTTAAAAGGGACGTTTTAATTTTTTTTTTTTTTTAATTTTGCGCACGCTATCCCGCCAAGCAGTTGTCTTCTTTTTGCTTCGTTTTTTTGGTGACGTTTGAATTCAATTTACGTGAAACAAAAGAAATAATCAACGGCAACGACAGTCATAATAATTCCAATTATTAAATTTTTTGAGGTTAAATGCTCCTTTCGTGATAAAAAATGCTCGCGCGCTCTTGTTTTTATTTTGACGATTTTATTCCAAATCTGCCCGAAATTCTAAAGGCCGAAGAAAAAGTAAAAATAATCGAGCGTCAAGGAAAAGAAAAGCAAGGAAACAAAACATTAAAAAAAAAAAAAGAAACGGAAACAATTGCTACTGCGATTTTCCTTTGTTTAAAAAAACAAAAACAAAAACAAAAACGTGCTCATTTATTCTCTCACGGCGGTTTTTCTTTTGTTTATATCTGAGTTTCAAATATAACTTTGGTAACTTAAAGGTACTTCACCCCTCCCTTATTATTCACTTTTGGTAAAAAAAAATTTATAAAATAGTGACCTTATTTCTTGATGTTTTGTTTATACTTAAAATATATAGGGACACGATTTTGAATCACCCTGTATAATGAAATTATTTTAAAAAAATGCGCGGACAATTTCGTTTATTTTAACCTTCTTATTTGTGATTGTGTTATTTTGATTTTTATTCAGGATTCACTTGGTGGAGTTTAATTTTTTTTCTGTAGATAATTTAGTTTTGCTTTGTTTCGTCCTGTTTCTTTATTTAGCTCTACTAATTTAATTTTGAGTTTGCGATATAGATTAGCGTTACCCGATAGTGTGTGCGTGCATTTCGCATAATTAACAATAATTATCAAATAGTCAAGGATAATCCGTGTTTGAATTGCGTCATTTACGTACCTCGTCGGTTATTTTCAGTTAATTTCTAGTTCTATATTTGATTTAAATATTTCCCAACGGATCCATCTTATTTCGCGTGATTTATTAATTATTATTACGTTGTTGCAGTACGGGGTTACATTACGCACTGTAAATTACGCGATAAAACAAAAGCAAACGCAGATAAGGCAAATTTATGGAGATAATCCGCAATAAATCAAGACACCATCGAGATTAAAAATTTTCTCCTGTTTTGGGGGATTTTGTTTCGGTGTCAATCACGGTGGACGCCTTGGTTTCGCGAATTTTTTACTTGCGTCTTATTTTTTTTTATTTTCGAAGGAGGGAGCAAGAGCGCACGTCCGGCCCTGTGCGAATGATGCACGTCTTTTCCTGTTTAGTTATTTATAAGGTTACGCATTTGTAAGTGTGCCCCTTTGTCGTGAACGGGAATTTATGAAAACGAATTCAAATTTATGTTAAAAAAAATAAAAATGGAAAACACCTCAGCTTTCAGCTGTCTTCTTTATCATTCACGTTTACGTAAACGTTATGTCGCATGTATGCATTTTTTGGATCTACCGATCGTTTCACTGAAACTCGGAAAAAGGCTGAGATAAAAAAAAGAGGTGCGAATTGATTTCTTTTCGACCTCGGTTCGTGTACCGAGAGGAACTCACTAATTGGCTCTTAAAACTGCGTGGCTTCAAACTAATCTGTTCAGACTTCGGTCCGAGTAGACTAAAACAATTTCATCGGATGTTTACTTAAGAATAGGTTTTCTCGAATTATTAAAAATAAAGAAATTAGGAATTTTATTCGTGACCTCTTAGATTCACTGTACATTGAAGCCTACAATCGCCTAATTATTTTGCTTTAACATGGTTCGTTTTAACTGCGGTTCGACTAGTTATCAAACTCTACCCTCATTGGCCTGGTTATGAATTGATTTCTTTTCGACCTCGGTCCGTGTACTAAGAGAAACTCATTAATTGGCTCTTAAAATTGCATGGCGTCAAACTAATCTGTTCAGACTTCGGTCCGAGTACGACTAAAACGATTTCATTCGAGAAACAAAAGGCAACGAAACAAGCAACAACGAAATTCAGAATTGGATGATATTTATTAGCGCAAAAAGACTGCAATATAATCATTTGTATTCATGCTAAGCTAATATGATGTAATTAACTCGAAGAAGATTCCTCAGTTAATTGCAAGACTTGAAATCCCTGCAGCCAATGCAATCAAAGGTCACACTCAAGAGCGAGTAACAGTGCAGATAATAATAATTAAAATTGAGTCATACCAGGATGAGCGAATAATGAAAATAGTGCATCTTTTTGATATACCGATCGTTTCACTGAAACTTGAAAAAAGGCCGAGATAAAATAGAGATGCGAATTGATTTCTTTTCGACCTCGGTCCGTGTACCGAGAGGAACTCGTTAATTGGCTTTTAAAACTGCGTGACTTCAAACTAATCTGTTCGGACTTCGATCCGTATAGAACTAAAACAATTTCATTGGATTTTCACATGAGAATAGGTATTTTTTTAAAACAAAATTTGCCTATCCGAACCTTTTCTCGAATTATTTTTCCTTTAGTTTTGCTTTAACATGGTTCGTTTTAACTGCGGCTCGGTTATGAATTGATTTCTTTTCGACCTCGGTCCGTGTACTGAGAGAAACTCATTAATTGGCTCTTAAAATTGCATGGCGTCAAACTAATCTGTTCAGACTTCGGTCCGAGTACGACTAAAACGATTTCATTCGAGAAACAAAAGACAACGATGCACAAGAACAACGAAATTCAGAATGGGATGAAAACTTAGGTTAAGTTTTCCTTAACTAACGAAATAGTAAATAATATTTGGGGCTGAACGAATTGACGTGTTTATTATTATGGAATTTGCTATACAATATTCTAAAACAAACTACAATAAAAACAAATGAGGATCGCCGATTCTCATTTGGTTGGGTGCGACTGAAAATGAAAAGACAAAAAGAAACGAAAGAGAACCGACGATTTTAAGCACAAATCGAATTTTCTCTTGTTTCTTTATATTTCTTTTTTTTTTATTCTTCTTATAAGTAAAAAAAAAGGGTGAGAATGAAACAAGAATCGACAATTTCCCGAAGCGAAATTTTTAAAAATGAAGTTTTCGTTTGTTCCTTTGCACTTCATTATTTTTTTTTGTTTCTTTCGTATATTTGTAGCTCAAAATTAAAAAAAAAATGATCTTTTTTTTCCTTCAAACGTGAATTTTAATTGATTCTAATTTTGTTGTTTTTTTTTAAATTAACAGCATTTCCTTTTGTGATTTTTCTACATAAAGCTTGCGGCTGAAAATAAAATACCGTAAGATCGAATGTTTTTTGTAAAAACTTTTTATCCTTTAGATATTCGATATTAGTGCTGCTATAGTCTGGCGGTATTCACCCTCTTTTATTCTTTTATCTATTTATGTACTACATTGAAGCCTGAAATCACATAATTGATTTGCACTTGCATTTGTCTTCCTTTAGTTTTGCTTTAACATGGTTGGTTTGAACTGCGGCGAAATTAGTTATAAAACTAACCTCATTGGCCTGGTTATGATTTGATTTGTTTTCGACCTCGGTCCGTGTACGTAGAAAATTGGCTCTTAAAGCTGTGCGGCTTCAGACCGATCTGTTCAGACCTCGGTTCGAGTAAGTCTCATTGGTCGAATTATGAATTGGTTTCTTTTCGACCTCGGTCCGTGTACTGAGTGAAGCTCATTAATGGGCTCTTAAAACTGTTTGGCTGTTCAGACTTCGGTCCGAGTAAGACTAAAACGATGTTATTCATTTTCGTCCTCCTTCTTGTTTTGAGATCTATATTTAGTTTATTTTAGTTTACCCTCATAGGGTCTAATGTCCATTTTTATTCATTCTATTTTTTATGTATCTTCAATTTAGAGAAACTTTTGCGTTTGTTTTTGAGTTGATTTATTTTTATCATAGTGTGGTCTCCTATTCTTGCCGAGGCCCCACTAAATCCATCGACAGTTTGCGCGACTACGTACGCGCCAAACAAAATTCGACTTGGCACGGTTGTTCACGTGCGCCTCATTGAGTTTAATTTTATTGTAACCGTGACAATGTTTTGCTGCGAACCTTCACGTGCCCTTTCATACGAATTTCGGTTCGCAGCGCCGCCGCCGCCGGCAAATATTTGCGCTCACTAAAACTCACCGCTGCAGCTTTGCCAATTAAGCGGCTATAAAATTGTTTTTATTGGCTTAAAACGATCAAATTCAAAGAAGCTATTTGCTTATCCAAAGAAAAGTCTATCGTTTGAATAATCAAAGGAGAAACTACGAAATGAGAGGGAATGTTGAATGGAAGACAATGACGATGAAAGAAGAAACCGTCGAGTTATGGACTTATCATCTGACCCTCGTATATAACACGTTATTTTCAACAATTGTGATAGTGATGGAAACGACCGATTTTACAACAACAACAACAACATCGACTATTAAAATTACGACATTAGCAATTTTATCGCCCCATTATTACGCACACTTGTCGAATCCTTTCCGTTCGGTATAAGCGATGTGACACCGCCGACCCTTAATATCTTTGAATATTAATAAACCTGCTTATCAAACGATTCCAACTAACCACTGCAATCATAATCAGTTGACCTAACGACGAACGTCCGAGTTTCCTTGCATTTTTAATGAATTGCGGCGATCGACGTTATTGTTGCTATGAGGCTCAATGGTTACGTAAAATTTTCACCGGGGGCTCGCCCGAATGTTTATTTTTACGCCGATGGACGCACTCTGTCTATTTTTCAAAGAGGTGCGCGTAAAAATAGCCGAAATTTTACGTGGCCTAGGTAAATAACGCGCGGTCTCGTGCGAGCGCGCGTCAAACCGAAATCTGCCCCCGAATTTGTGGCCCACGGTGACGAGTGACGAACGTCCACCAACATCTATTAATAGTCTTGTCAAAATTCTATTTTCTTAAATCAATTTGTTTTTTTCTTTATAAAAGCAAATTTGATAATTTTAAAAATGTCAAAAAATTTTTGATGCCACCCCGTATACACCAATAGAATAAAAACAGAAGACTTGAATATTCTGAAATTATTTTTAAATTTCCAAGACGGCTCGTATTCCAGATTTTGTTATTAAAATCGTGTTTAACTAAAGTCGCGTTTAAAACAAACAAGAAACGAGATAGCTTTATGTCGTTTTAATGTGAAAGAGAGTGATGGACGAACGCCTGAATATTGTTGCGACTCTCGTTGACGTGAGGGTCGCGGATGTGAATGGAGAGGCGGAGAGAATCAGAAACAGAAGAGAACTGGAATAAAGTCGAAGGCTTTCAAGAAAAAGAAGCTTTAAAACAAAAGAAGTTCCACAAATAAATAAATTTAAAAAAAAAATATGGAAACGTGAAAGTTAATTCAATAAAAAAAAAAACAAAAGAAGATTGACTTATGTAAATTATGCCTTATGACAAATTAAATCTAAAAGAGAAAACGACAAAAATTCGGCGAAAGAAAAGCTTGAAGGAGCGATGATAACAAACAAAAGGAAACTGCGCTAGAATGACGTTATTAGTTGTGTCTGACGAATAAGATGAATAATGAACAAAAGAAGATCAACGCCAGAAAACTAGAAACAAAAGAGAACTGCGACAAGAACAAAGGCTTTCAAAAAAAAAGAAGAGAAACTGCTAAAACGTCAAAAACAAAAGAAAATCGATAATATTAACTAAAAAGAAAAGACAATTATGAAAACTCATGAGGATTATTTCCACCAAAAAAAAAAAAAATAAATAAATAAATAAATAAAAATAAAAAACAAAAGAAAACGGACATAAATAACGGTACATAACAAATGAAATCTAAAAGAGTTTAACAGAAATTCGACGATTTTCCCGCGAAGTGTTTAAGAATTATGAAACTGACAGAAAACGAAAGAAAAAGAAAAAACTTGAAGGAGCGTCAATAACGGAAAAAAGAAACAAAACGAAAAGTTGTATTTGACGATTAAGATGAATAAAAAAACAAAAGCAGCTCAAAGTCAGATAACTAGAAACAAAAGAAAACTGGAAGGATGAAAGGCTTAAAAAAAAGGAAACTTTGAAAACGTCAAAAACAAAACGAAAATGCAATTTAAGCGTTTGTAAAACCGATCGTCTCTTGTTTTTGTTATTTTTTTAATTATTATTGTTTTTTTTAAATTATTTATTATTGTATAATCGATTGTCTTTAGTTTTTAATTGTTCTTTATATTTTATTATCTCGTATTTTTGAAAATTTTATCATTTCAATTTCTTTGCTTTCATTCATAAAAAAGAAAAAATAATTTATGAAAATTTATTTATTTTATTTAAAAAAAAAACGACGAAAAACGTTTTAGCTACGAAATAGTAACTTGGCTGACGTCTTTGCAATTTGAGTTAAATTGAGCTCAGCAAAGCATCTAGGGTTCGGTACTTGTAGAGTTTCGTTACTTCGAAGCTTGAAACTTGACTAAAACCTTTGGAAATTCAGTTCACATTGTGCTCAGTCAATTTCCGAGTCGATCAGTTAACTAAACTCAAAATTTCTCCAATGCTTGAAACTTGGTTAAAACCTTTGAGCGCAATTAAACTTCAGAGCTCAGGAAATTTATGAACCTCCGCTAAAATCTCGACTTAATTGAGCTCAGTGAAGCTCCTAAGCTTATCGACTATATTACAATCGCGAAACTGACCTAAAAGAGTTGGGTTAAATTCAATTAAGCTACTCCATTGTTTATAAGCTTGAAACCTAGCTGAAATCTAAAGCTAAAGTCTCAGCTTAATTGAGCCCAGTGAAGCTCCTAAGCTTGTTAACTACGTTACAGTTTCAAAACTTAGCTATCTGAGTTGCATTAAGTTCAATTAAGCTTCAGTGAAGCTCCTGAGCTTTTTAACTACGTAACAGTCTCAAAACTTAGCTATCTGAATTGCTTTAAGTTCAATTAAGCTTCTCCACTGCTTCAAACTTAGCTAAAACCTTTGGAATTTAAGTTTAATTAGGCTCACTCAATTTCCGAGTTGGTCAGCTAACTCAACTTCACTTTCTAACTTCTCCATTGCTTGAAACTTGGCTAAATCCTTTGGAATTTGAGCTGAGTTAAACTCCTGAGCTTATGAAACTTGTGCGCTTCCGCTAAGGTCTCGGTTTAATTGAGCTCAGTGAACCTCCTGAAGTTAATGAACTACGTCACAATCACGAAACCCAGTTAATTGAGTTGCTTTAAATTCAATTGAGCTTCTCCGCTACTTCTAAGCTTGAAACTTGGGTGAAACCTTTAGAATTTAAATATAATTGGGCTCAGTCAATTTCTGAGTTGTAATTTGGGCTAAAGACTCGGCTTATCTGAGCTCAGTGAAACTCCTGAGATTGTTAACTACGTTACAGTTTCAAAACTGAGTTATTTGAGTTGGGTTAAGTTCAATTGAGTTCCAGTGAAGCTCCTGAGCTTGTTAACTACGTTACAGTCTCAAAACTGAGCTATTTCTGAGCTTGAAATTCGACTACAATCCTTTGAAACTCAAATTTAATTGAGCTCAGCGAAATTTTTGAGCTTGTCAATTGCTTCACACTCTTTGAAATTGAGCTGAAATCTTTGAAATTTGAAATTCTTTGAACTCGGCTGATTTTCTTAACTTCTTGACTGTTTCTGAGCTTGAAACTTGACCCAAATCTTTGAAGCTCAAATTTAATTGAGCCCAGGAAAACTTCTGAGCTTCACGCTCTTTGAAATTGAGCTGAAATCTTTGAAATCTGAAATTCGTTAAACTCTACTGACTTTCGTGACTTCTCAACTGTTTCTGAACTTGAAACTTGGCAACAATCTTTGAAACTCAAATTTAATTGAGCTCGGCGAAACTTCTGAGCTTGACAATTGTTTCACGCTCTTTGAAATTGAGCTGAAATCTTTGAAATTTGAAATTCTTTGAACTCGACTGATTGCTTCAGTCTTTGAAATTTAGCTGTTATCTTTGAAATTCGAGATAACTCGACTAACTTTCTTAACTTTTCAACTGATTCTGAGCTTAAAACTTAGCGACAATCTCTGAAACTATATCTAATTAAGCTTCCAAGTTTAAATCATTTCTTCAAGAGCTTGAATTCGGCTAAAATATGTGAATCTCTAATCTAATTGAACTTCATGCAACCTTCTCAACTTCTCCACTCCTTCTGAGCTTGAAACCTGACCAAGACCTCTGAAATTCAATTTGAATTAAGTTCAGCGAAGCTTCTGAGTACGTCAATTGCTTCACGACATTGGAATTGAGTTCAAATCTTAGGACTTCCAATTTAATTGATCTTTAAGGAATCTTCTTAGATTCCAAGCTTGAAATCTGTCTATAACCTCTGAAATTCAATTTTGTGTAAGTTCGGCGAAGCTTCTGAGTACGTCAAATGCTTCACGACATTGAAATTGGGCTAAAATCTTTGGACTTTCAATTCAATTGTAATCTAAGATTGAAACCTGGCTAAAACCTCTGAAATTCAGTTTTAATTGAATTGAGTGAAGCTTCTGAGCGTGTCAATTGCTTCACGGCGTTGAAATTGGGCTAAAATATTTGACTGAAGTTCAATTAAACTGGAAATTCAATCTTCTTAGCTTCTCCGCTGCTTCCAAGCTTGAAATCCGACTGAAACCATTAAAGTTCAATTTTAATTGAGCTCAGCGAAGCTTCTGAGCTTCTCAAGCCGCTTCACGTCGTGGAGATTGGACTTAAAATCTCATCTCAATCAATCTTTTAGGCGTTCCACTATTTCTAAGCTTGAAGCTTGGCTCAAATTCTTAGAGTTCAATTTTAATTGAACTTAACTGCTCGCAACTGTACTTTCTTTCAACTCAACTAACCTACTTAGGTGCTCTCCTGCTTCGCCGCTGCAAAATTGGCTAAAAATTTGGAATTTGTATTTAATTGAGCTCAGTGAAGTTTCTGAGCTTCGTCAATTGACTCAGCTGGATGAACTTCTTGGCTTCTCCTTGTTTCACCAGCAGGTGAATTTCTTTTTTAAATTTTCTTATTCTCTTGATTCGTTTTAATTTTTTGTTAAAGTTCCGAAAAATCATTGCCTCTGAAAGTTCCAAAAATTATTTTGGCGTTTAAAATACTCCTCGAGTTTTCCACTCTTTTTTTGGTTTTAATCTGCTACAAAAACAAAAAAAAAAACAAAAGAAGATCTACAATTCTCTGGTCAAGTGTGGGTTAATCACATCGCCGATAAGAAAAAAGAGACAAAACAAGAAAGAATATTTAATAATAATGTTAATAAGAAAGAATGTGCATTATGTTACGACTTTCAATTTCTTTTTTTTTTTTTGAAGAAAAAACCTGAACTTCCTAAACGAGTGAAACAAATACGTACATACGAGGGCAACATGAAAAGTTTTGCGCCTAACTATAACAATTTTATCTTTCACACGATGTTTTCACCGGAAAAAAAGGTTTTTAAAACAAACGGCAGCAATGGTAGGTTATTGTCAGAAAAAACTAAGCTCCCCCCTCCTCGGTGTCGTTTCTTTATCAAATAAAATTAATATTTTCGCTCAATACGTTCAGTCGTGTCTTACTTTTTTCTTCGATCAATCAAACAATTGCCGAGGCGTATCACTTGATGACCAGGCACAATTCGACTCAAGATTATCTTTATTTACGAAACGTCGAAAGCGCAGGCGATAAACAGTTCATATGTCAAGTTTCATAGCGGTTGGGTAATTCCTGCTTACCAAAAAAAAAAGAGGGGGGAGTATAGACTACACAAGATAAAAACTATATTGTCACGTAGCTGACGATATTAAATTGTTTAGTTCATTTAAATTTCTACGAGGGTCAGTTTAACATATACGGGATTTTTTTTGCTTGCGACTAGATAAGTTATGCTTACGCCAATGGTATGTCGTAAGGACGAAAAAAAGGTTGTAGTTTAAATCTACGCCCTTCTTCCCCCTCCCCTCGCCATTGTCTGCCTAGTTCAGACGAAAACCAAATCGCCAAACTCCCTACAATCACATCGTTACATCCGAGCCGCGCATGAATCTATTTTTAGAATTGCCACAACCATCACGGTTATTCCAGAAAGTTTCGAATCGAACTCCAGATGGTACCACTAGACCATGCCAGAATGTTCTAGAATAGAAGCAACCATTAGTAGCGATCATTAAAAGGAATTGCCTTTGGTATTTGATTGACCCTCGTGTACACGATTTTAAGACCAATTAACAAAAGAATTTATTCAACAGTGTACACTTGATTATTAAATATCTACCGTGGGGGCGTTTTTGGCCCAAAACTCCTGCAAGAATTTATGGTACTCCCCGCTCACCGAAACCTTATACGCCACCGGATCGAAGATGTTTCTCACTTCCTCCCTCACGCTCTTCAGTGAAGCCTCCACCTCGTTTCTGACCGTATCCAAACTGGGGAGGGCCTTGACGATTTTTCCGCCCTTCCAAACGACGGCGTGCAGATTTTCAACCCTGGCGGGGATCACATTTGAGCACTTGCTTGCCTCATAGGGATGCCTGCACAAGATCTTCTGGTTGGGAGGAGGTGGCGCCTCATTAGGTTGCTGGAGCAAATCGACCACCGCTTGACCTTGGGTGTTGTAGAGGCGATAGGCGGCTTTCTTCCCCGGCAGGGTGAATTTCTTTTGGCCGTGGCTCAGCTTGATCCTGGGCTCGCCGTTCAGCTCGACCAGTTTGTAAACGCACCCCATCGCCGGCTGTTTCTGGCACGTGACCAAATGGGTTCCTATACCATAGGAGGTGATTTCGTTACCTTCCTCGGCAAGCTTGACTATTAAATCCTCGTTGATCTCGTTCGATACCATGATCTTCAGCTTGGCGAACCAGGGCACGCCGTAAGCCTTGCTGATCTCCACGAAGTACTTCCTCGCGAGGTTCGAAAGGCAAGAGAGCTTACCATTGTCTATCCTCACACCAACCGCTTGGTACCCCAGGTCGTTAAGAGCCAGGGCCACCGCGCAGAAATTTACTAACCCACTGGATTGGACGTCGTAGGTATCAACCGGGGCGATGTACTCGTCGGGAAACGCGACGGCGAAAGAAACGAACGCGACGAACTCACCGTCGTGGGGCCTCGAGGTCGGCTTCAGCAAGCACATTAATTTCGAGCGCCAGTTCTTGGCAGCTGGGAAAAGATCGCTGGGGGTGCCCCCGTCTTTCGGCGCCACCTTCGTACTGGGCACTTCACCACTAAACGCCATCACAAACGAATGCGCGTGGGTCCCCCTCACCGGTATTCCATACAACTTCCCCGCAAGCACGTTGCTCGTCGCGTTGAAGCCCCCAAGGTACGAGTACTTGGAGGCCGAGAGGCCCCCGTCAGGTCCCTGAGCTCGTCGCAAGCCAAACTCGATCAGTTCCGCCCCATCTCCGGTCAACATCCTGTATCTCACAGCGTTCGTCGTCATCAAGCTGGCGAAATTCACCAGATTCAAGAGCGTCGTCTCCAGGAGTTGCGCGATCATCAGGGGGCCCTCCACTCGAATCAGGGGGACGCGCGGAAACACCACCGTACCTTCCTTGATCGCGTACACGGTGACATCCCCCGCCGTCAAATTAGATAAGGTCTCGTAGAACTCGTTCTCCACCGACGCCGGAAGCGTCTGCTTCAGGTAGTTTAGGTCGCCGTTGGAGAAGGTGTAGCTTTCCAGGAACTTCAGGCACTCCGCGAGGCCAGCGAACACGGTGAATTCGCCTTGGAAGGGGTTCTTCCGGAAGAACAGGTCGAAGACAGCGCGGTCATTGGCCTTACCGGCCTTCCAGTAGGCGTAGGCCATCTTGATCTGGTAGAGATCGGTGAGGAGGGGTTGTACCGCTACGTTTTGGGCGGACGAAGGGACGAGGGCTTCGGTTTGTACTTGTACCTCAACGGTTTTGACCTTTTTCTTGCAGCACCTGCAGCACTTTGGAAGGCATGATGACATGACATCACTTAACTACGGGTTTTAATCTATGCAGAACATAATTCGGGGGGTTTACAGCGAAGTGCGAATTTTGAAGTTACCAAATTGTGATGGCTCTGTCATTACGTCAGGGGAGCTCTTTGATCTTGTAGTTTGCGCAGGCGGCAAATCGTTTTGGCAGCGTGCCATTATTTTTTCCCCCGAACGGGCGCGACGTGGAGGGTATTATTTATTGAATGGTTGCCAAATTTAAATTTGGAGGGCCATTAAAGAAGCCTTTCACATGGCGCTCGTTTCTTTGAGAACTTAACTATTATCACGTGCGTCAACAATGCGTTTATAATCCTAACAGAAAATAAACTTGGGAAAAACAAAGCAAAACATTACTTTGGTCACGCAAGTCAAATTATTAACAGCGTCAGAGGTCCTTGGGGCTTGTGCTTTGTTGCCATTCCGTTGTTTATTTTCCGCCTCCATTTTACGCACTGATTCTTCTACTTTTGATTTGTCCACTTACATCTTCTTTTACTGGCCAATCCAATTTTGCCATGCGTCTTAGCTCTCCCTCCATGCGTCCGATTTATCAAATTATGGTGACTTTAACCAGGTGGAGGTGTCTACATGTACATACACTTCCTCATCCTTAAATCTTGTTCCATTGGATTTGCCCAGTTCAATCTTGGCTTAGGACTCCTTTTCTTGGCCAACTTTTTGCTTCTAAGTATTTGTTTTGCGATCCTCTTGCTCGCTCTCCTCCTTCCATTTATCTCATCCATCAAGTCCTGGCGTTTATAAGGGGCAAAAAATGGCATGGACATTTGAAGAATCAAATGAAACAAAAGACGAATGCAAAGCAAAACAAAAAACAACTGGATTCAACAGGTAGACAGTTGCCTGTGGGAGTAAACCAGAGAACTTATCAATGAAGAACAAAAGCAGAAAATACGATGGAGAATTTTTGAAAGTCCAAAAGCAATAGAAAACATTGGGGATACAAAAGAAACTGAACCAAAACGTGTACCGATTGTAAAACGAGGAAAAATTGTCGGGTGTAACAAGAAAATTAAATAGAAACAAAAGAGACGGAAGAAAAACAATTGAAAACAAAAGGAGATCGACCACTCACGTCCGGCTTAGATTGATAAAGAAAAGCGAAAGGATTTACTAAAACAAACAACATCCAAACAAGAAGAACAGTAAGAACAAAAAGCAAAAGAATATCAATGATTCCCTTTTTTCTTTTTGTCTTACATACAACAGAAACAAAAGAACATTAACGATTTCCTTTTATATAAAAAAAAAACAAAACATCGCAGAACGACAAGTGACAAAAATGAGAAACATAAGACATTGTCGATTCTTTTTCTATTAATTTATTATTAATTTTTAAAGTCAAAGAACCTAACAAAACACACAAAAGATGACTAAAACAAAAAACAACAAAAAAAATAGACAAAAAAAACAAAAAAGATCGACCATTGTCATCCGGCGAAGAATGATTAAAAAAATTAAAACAAAAACAAACAAACAAACAAACAAAAGGGAATGAAAACAAACAACAACGTAAAACAGAATTAAGTAGTAGGTAAAACGAAAAACAAAAGAAGATCACAGAACAGACCAAAAAAACGAAAGAAGATCGAGAAGGAAAAGAAGAACAGTAAGAACGATTGTCTTTTGTTTATTTCTTTTTTTTTAACAATTCTTCTCGTTGTATTTTAATTCAAGAAACAAGAGAAGATCGACGGTTCTCATCCGGTGGGGAACGATTAAGGAAAAAACAAAAAACAAACAAGCAAAAGAGGACTGAAATAAACTACAACGAAAAGCAGACGAAAACAAAAGAAGATCGACCGTCCTCGTCCGGCGGAGAATGACTTAAAATCGAAACAAAAGACAGACGAAACAAACAACATCGAAATAAGAAGAATAGTAAGAACGAAAAGCGAAAGAACATCGACGATTCTCTTTTTTTATTATTATTTTTTTTTTAACAACTCGTGTCGTCGTCTTTTGTTTCGTTACATTGTTTTTTTTCTTATTTTAATACGAGAAACAAGAGAAGAACGACCGTTCTCATCCGAACGAGAATGATAAAAAATTAAAACTATGAACGAACAAACAAACAAAAGAGGATGAAAAGAAACGACAACGAAAAACCGAATTATGTAATAGGTAAGACGAAAAACAAAAGAAGATCGACCGTTCTCATCCGGCAGAGAATGATTAAAACAAAAGCAAAGGACACAAAGGACCTAACTAAAACAAACAACATCGCAAAACGAAAAATGACAAAAATGAGAAATCCAAGAACACCGACTGTACTTTCTTTTTATTAAAAAGAAATCAAAGAATCTAGCAAAAAAAAACAAAAGAGGACTAAAACAAGAAACAACGCAAACAGAATTAAATAGACGAAGAAACAAAAGATGATCGACCATTATCATCCAGCGGAGAATGATTAAGAAGAAAAGAAAACAAAAGGAATTACTGAAACAAACAACATCGAAATGAAAGGAATAATAAGAACGAAAAGAATATCAACGGATTTCTTTTTTTTGTTCGTCTTTCTCTCTCGTTGTCTTTTGTTTCAGTTCTCGTTTTTCTTTTTGGTACTTTTAATCCAGAAAACAAGAGAAGATCGACCGGTCTCTTCCGGCGGAGAACGATTAAGAAAAAAAAACGAAGAACCTGCCGAAAGAAACAAAAGATGACCAAAACGAACGTCGACGAAAGACTAAAAAAAAAAACATCGAGCAGAGAATGATTAAAACAAAAGAAAAACAAACAACCAAACAACATCGCAAAACGAAAAATAACAAAAATAAAAAAAAAGAACATTGATGATTCTTTGTTTTTATTAAGAAGAAAAAGCAAAGAATAAAACAAACAAAAGAGGACTAAAACAAAAAACAACGAAAACGTAATTAAACAGACAAAAAAACAAAAGAAGATCGACCATTGTCGAAGAATGATTAAAGAAAAGAAATTACTAAAACAAACGTCTAAATAAGGAGAATAATAAAAACGAAAAACAAAAGAATATCGACGGATCTCTTTTTTTTTAACAATACGTTTCGTTGTCTTTATTTCATTTCTTTGTCTTTTTTTTTACTTAAAAGAAGAACGACTGTTCTCATCCGGCGAAGAACGATTAAGAAAAAAAGAAAAAAATCAAAGAATCTAGCAAAACAAACAAAAGAGGACTAAAACAAAAAAAAACAACGAAAACAGAATTAATTGGACGAAAAAACAATAGAAGATCTACCGTTGTTATCGAGCGGAGAATGATTAAGAAGAAAAGAAAACAAAAGTAATTACTAAAACAAACAACATCGAAATGAGAAGAATAATAAGAACGAAAAACAAAAGAATATCAACGAAAAGCAGAATGAAAAAAAAAAACAAAAGAAAATCGACTTTTCTTATTCGGCACAGAATGATTAAAACAAAAGAAAAACAAAGAACCAAGCAACATCGCAAAACGAAAAATAACAAAAATTGAAAGAAAAAAAAAGAACATTGATTGTTTTTTGTTTTAGAGATTGGTTGTTTTTATTAAGAAGAAAAAGCTTTTATTAAAAAAAAAAAAAAGAAAAAAAGAAGACTAAAACAATAAAAAACATAATTAAATAGACAAAAAAAAAACAAAAGAAGATCGATCATTGTCATCCGGCGGAGAATGATTAAGAAGAAAAGAAAACAGAAGGAATTACTGAAACAAACAACATCGAAGTGAGAAAAATAATAAGAACGAAAAACAAAAGAATATCGACGGATTTCTTTTTTTTTTTTGTTCGTTTTTCTTTCTCTCGTTGTCTTTTGTTTCAGTTCTTGTTTTTCGTTTTGCGAAGAACGATTGAAAAGAAAAAGCGAAAGAAATTGCTGAAGCAAACGTCTAAATGAGAAGAACAATAAGAACGAAAAACAAAGGAATATCGAGGATCTCTTTTTTTTTAACAATCCGTTTCGTTGTCTTTATTTCGTTTCTTTGTCTTTTTTTTACATTTTAATCCAGAAAACAAGAGAGGATCGACCGTTGTCATTCGACGAAGGACGATTAAGAAGAAAAGACAAACAAAAAAACTATTAAAACCAACAAAAGAGGACTGAAACGTGTTTTCTTTTTTTAATTCAGAAAACAAGAGAAGAACGAAGAAATACCAGAGGCGAAATTATAAAGCTTCTTCAAGAAGAGAGAGGAAGAAAGAGAGTCCATCGCAACGAAATACTTAAGAGATGAAAATTGTAGAGTGCGCTGTACTGTAACGAGTGTGAGTACGAACACGACCGTGGCAGTGGATGCCCCCTTTACTTCTTCATCAACTCTTTGTTCTCAAATAATTGAAAGTGTTTTCCACGTCCTTTTTTAATGTATTTATCTCTTCTTCTTCTTCTTAAACTTTCCAATCTCATACTTTTTTGCCAAAATGGATCAAATTCCAAACCTGAAAGGTCAGAAATTTTCTGGCCCCCGATACATTCACATGAGTTATGTACAGGGTGGGCCAAATTCGACACTTTTAATAGGAAACACCTATTTTTAGACAAGTTAGAGAAAAACTGACCTCGATCCCTGGAGCTCGATTTTTAAGACAAAATTAATGGTGAAGACCGCCTTTCGATATCTTGTACCGTTTAGGAGCTACAGGGCGTTTTTCAAAATTATACTATTTTTAAAAACCTTCATAACTTTTTTGTTTATGAACATTTTTTATTTCTGTAAAGACTTCTTTAAGGCACTTTTTCATGCAGAATTCATTGCTCCAAGTTATTTTTTTCCAAAATGCTCAATATTTGAGATATTAGCTAGAACTTTGATTTTTTATATGGAACACCCTATATATTTTTAAGTTTTTGAAAAGAGCATAAAATTCTATTGACAAAAATATAAGACACTTGATATTTTATTCAAAAGATTTTTGAGTTGTAGAGTTTTCATGTTTTAATTAAAATTTTGATGGTTATTGCAGCGTTCAAGTAGGCTGTGGATGATGATAGCTAAATATTTTTTGAAGATTCAATGAGCCATAAAAAATATTACTTTAATTTTAATAAATATAATATTATATATCTATATATATATATATATATATATATATATATAATATATCTCTGAAGGATTGTCGTCTTTCAGGATACCACTCATGGTAAAGATTAATCGCTGCTTCTGAATTTTCCCCAATTTCTATAAAACACTTTAACATTCAATATTAGTAAAGAAGACAGTGGTTTAGAAATAACAAATCAAAAAAGTAAATATAAATCAAAACAATTTATATCCTTAAATGTAAATCAAAATAGATAGTATCCGTAGATACGTATTTCGGGAGCTACGCTGTCATCTTCAGAATACCCATATAGTTACAAGTTAAAGGCACTTCATGAAGTCTTAAGTTGGTATAAATATTATAACATGTCGTATTTCTCGTAGTTTTCGTACAAGTTTAATTATCTCCCTAAGTCTATTTTATAGAAGTAGTAAAATTCAAGAGAAATGCAAGTACTGTAAGAGATTGTGTCAAATTTTGACAGCGGCTTACCAGGAAGTTACAAAAACTTAAATCGCTTAGTTATCGTCATCCATAGCCTACTTCAATGCTATAAAAACAATGAAATTTTTGATTAAAACTTTGAAACTCTATATTTCACAAACCGTTTGAATAAAATATCAAGTGTTTTATATTTATATGAATGAAATTTTATACTCCTTTCAAAAACTTAAAAATATATAGGGTGTTCCATATAAAAAATCAAAGTTCTTGCTAATATCTCAAATATTGAGCAGTTTAGAAAAAAATAATTTAGAGCATTGAATTCTGCATGAAAAAGTGTCTTTAAGAAGTTTTTACAGAAATCAAAAATTTTCATAAACAAAAAAGTTATGAAGGTTTTTAGAAATCGTAGAATTTTGAGAAACTCCCTGTAGCTTCTGAACGGTACAAGATATTGAAATGCGGTTTTCACCATTAACTTTGTCTTAAAAATTGAGCTCCAGGGACCGAGGTCAGTTTTTGTCTAGCTCTTCTAAAAATAGGTGTTTCCTATTAAAAGTGTCGAATTTGGCCCACCCTGTACATCCGTTTATTTTCACAGCATTTGTTTTATTAAATTTGATGATCCAATATCCTCAGAGCGAACAAGCCATAAATTTAAAGCGAAGTAGCATAAACGGCGCTTTTACGACTCGTTAATTTACTATGCCATTGGGTTTCACATAAATCTATTTTCAACGCGTTCACTGCACGATTCTCCAGATTTTGATCCGGTTCGAAGGACGCGCAATGATCAAACAAATTCGGAAATTATAACAGCCTAATGTAATGAACACGAAACGCAAATGTGTATCGAATAATATTATTTTAATGGGTGACGAGGAGCTAATTGAAAAATTCAACTTGTCCAACACGTTCCTTTTCGACTTCCCGGTATTATCGTTCGTAACTAGAAACGATTTATACGCGCCGAGATAAAAGCGTGGAATTTTCTCTGATTATATAACGAACTAACTATACATAATTGGTTCGGTAGTAATTACGACTGCGTTGTAAAAAAATAATCGCGGAGATTCTTCCCCGATAAAGTTAATTAGAGATTGGAACTTGCTGATTTTATTCATCTCCGGTGATAAATCAATTTCGTTCGGACAGAATCACAACATCTCAATTCTGTCAGCTGTTTAAATTTTGCTTGTTTCTAGGCATGATACCATCCAAATTAATTGCTTTTTTTCAGTTTTTTTTTTTGTTTATCTTAATAAATTTATTAAACAATAACAAAACGTTGAAGAAAAAAAAGAATTTTTATGTGTGTGTGTGTGACGTTATCGGGGCGATTTTTATGCGTAACATCGACGATAAATAATTATCTGTCCGCACGCGATTATACAAGTTGTGTCACGAAACAAGTCATTACATGTCATCAAGGTTATCGCTTTGTATTACTGACAAGTAAACAAGCAAACAATCGAATCGTCTATTGAGTTTGATTACACGAAGCTTAAAAGCGATTGATTCCACCTATTAACAAAATTATTATCTATCATGTCACCTAAGTACTTAAACCATCCGACAAAATAAAATTGCTAAGGGAATCCATGTCATAGATTAAAGACTATAAAACACAAAGTCTAAGCTTTCGCGATGGTACGATTTTTGATCGAACCAAGACTCGTGCATTCCACAGCGATAGTTTGCGGGTAAAATGAAGCGTTTTACATTTTGGGAAGAAACCAATATGTTTGAGCAATTCCTTGTAAATGTGGCCGATGCGATTTCTAAATATTCCAAGCAACAATTTAAACACCATCGTCTCGAGTATAATTAGTAACCTTTTAATTACTTGCTTCGCTTTACGGATAAATAATTAAATTAACTGAGTGCCTTAAATGCGATTAAGTATTTGGTGATTGTTATTTTATGAGTACCTATAGTTTCTTCTTTTGTTTTCTGTCGGAGAAGTCTAATCGATCATTTTTTGTTTTTTTGCAGAATAATTATTTGAACCTAACGAGGAGCAATTTCATTATTTTATCGTCACAAGCGTGACTTGTAATAATTACAAAACAGTTGAGGGTAACTGTGACTTTCGCGTGTATACAGGGGCCGTCCAAAAACTAATCCACCTCGACGTTGCCACACCTAACATCGCACGTGGACAGAGTTGCCATTAGACAAGTCGGATTTAAAATCGCATGGAAGTGGAAATTTTTTTTTTTAAATTAATTAAATTATTACAAAAACGCGCGTTGAATTATTAATATCAATGAACTGAAAAAAAACTGTATATACAAGGGCAATCCAAAAAATAACGTGCTTCCACTTAGAACTTAAGAACGAGGGTCATTTTTTGTACACGAGTTGAACAGATATTTCGCTACAAATCATTTTGGAACTGCTTAAACAAGTTATTCTACTGTGCGATCCAAAATAATTTGGATACGGGTAGGCTATGAGAAATAAAATCAAGTGTTAGAAAAAGCAAAGAATAAAACAAACAAAAGAGGACTAAAACAAAAAACAACGAAAACGTAATTAAACAGACAAAAAAAACAAAAGAAGATCGACCATTGTCGAAAAATGATTAAAGAAAAGAAATTACTAAAACAAACGTCTAAATAAGGAGAATAATAAAAACGAAAAACAAAAGAATATCGACGGATCTCTTTTTTTTAACAATCCGTTTCGTTGTCTTTATTTCATTTCTTTGTCTTTTTTTTTACTTAATCCAGAAAACAGGAGAAGAACGACTGTTCTCATCCGGCGAAGAACGATTAAGAAAAAAAGAAAAAATCAAAGAACCTAGCAAAACAAACAAAAAACAACGAAAACAGAATTAATTGGACGAAGAAACAATAGAAGATCTACCGTTGTTATCTAGCGGAGAATGATTAAGAAGAAAAGAAAACAAAAGTAATTACTAAAACGAACAACATTGAAATGAGAAGAATAATAAGAACGAAAAACAAAAGTATATCAACGGATTTCTTTTTTTTGTTCGATTTTTTTCCGTTGTCTTTTGTTTCAGTTCATTGTTTTTCCTTTTGGCGTTTTTAATCCAGAAAACAAGAGAAGATCGAGCGTTCTCTTCCAGCGGAGAACGATTAAGAAGAAATAAAAACCAAGAACCTACTCAAAGTAACAAAAGAGGACCGAAAGAAACGCAGAATGAAAAAAAAAAACAAAAGAAAATCGACTTTTCTTATTCGGCAGAGCATGATTAAAACAAAAGAAAAACAAAGAACCAAGCAACATCGCAAAACGAAAAATAACAAAAATTGAAAAACATTGATTGTTCTTTGTTTTAGAGATTGGTTGTTTTTATTAAGAAGAAAAAGCAAAGAAGAAAACCAACAAAAGAAGACTAAAACAAAAAAAAAAATAATAAAAAACATAATTAAATAGACAAGAAAAAACAAAAGAAGATCGATCATTGTCATCCGGCGGAGAATGATTAAGAAGAAAAGAAAACAGAAGGAATTACTGAAACAAACAACATCGAAGTGAGAAAAATAATAAGAACGAAAAACAAAAGAATATCGACGGATTTCTTTTTTTTTTGTTCGTTTTTCTTTCTCTCGTTGTCTTTTGTTTCAGTTCTTGTTTTTCGTTTTGCGAAGAACGATTGAAAAGAAAAAGCAAAAGAAATTACTGAAGCAAACGTCCAAATGAGAAGAACAATAAGAACGAAAAACAAAACAATATCGACGGATCTCTTTTTTTTGTTCGTTTTTTCTTTCTCTCGTTGTCTTTTGTTTCAGTTCTTGTTTTTCGTTTTGCGAAGAACGATTGAAAAGAAAAAGCAAACGAAATTACTGAAGCTAACGTCTAAAAAAGAAGAACAATAAGAACGAAAAACAAAAGAATATCGACGGATCTCTTTTTTTAACCAATATGTTTAAGCAATTCCTTGTAAATGTGGCCGATGCGATTTCTAAATATTCCAAGCAACAATTTAAACACCATCGTCTCGAGTATAATTAGTACATGGTTTAATTCCAAAAACCTTTTAATTACTTGCTTCGCTTTACGGATAAATAATTAAATTAACTGAGTGCCTTAAATGCGATTAAGTATTTGGTGATTGTTATTTTATGAGTACCTATAGTTTCTTCTTTTGTTTTCTGTCGGAGAAGTCTAATCGATCATTTTTTGTTTTTTTTTTTTGCAGAATAATTATTTGAACCTAACGAGGAGCAATTTCATTATTTTATCGTCACAAGCGTGACTTGTAATAATTACAAAACAGTTGAGGGTAATTGTGACTTTCGCGTGTATACAGGGGCCGTCCAAAAACTAATCCACCTCGACGTTGCCACACCTAACATCGCACGTTGCCATTAGACAAGTTGGATTTAAAATCGCATGGAAGTGGAAAAATATTTTTTTAAATTAATTAAATTATTACAAAAACGCGCGTTGAATTATTAATATCAACGAACTGAAAAAAACTGTATATACAAGGGCAATCCAAAAAATAACGTGCTTCCACTTAGAACTCAAGAACGAGGGTCATTTTTTGTACACGAGTTGAACAGATATTTCGCTACAAATCATTTTGGAACTGCTTAAACAAGTTATTCTACTGTGCGATCCAAAATAATTTGGATACGGGTAGGCTATGAGAAATAAAATCAAGCGTGTTAGCTTAATTGATACAATAATTAACATACAGGCTGTTTCTTAACTCGAGTCGAAAAATCAAGAAACATGCACGTGGTTGATCTTTTGCCTATAAAATGTCAAATAAAATGTTTGCAGTTAGGGTTTTGTTTTCGAGTTATTAGTCCTTCAATAGTTCTGCATGTGATCAATGTTTAACTGTCAAAACTGAAACTTCAAGATGTATGTGACAGCAGTAGAATCTCCTAAATTGGTAACGACCAATTTCAAATGCCGCTGATCAATGACTGCAGTGTTCGAGAGCGTTTAAACAACTAACAGATTTGACAGAGTCAGAAAACAAACGTCAAACTAAAACTTTTAAACGAAACTGTGACTCTGACTTTGTTCTTTTTTTTTTAGTCTCCCCTTATCTAAATAATTTTGGATCGCACAGTACACAAACGCGTATGAGAGGTCAAGTGTAGTCCAACAACTGTAGTCCATCCTGCATTTCAAGACATTTTAGTTTGTTTTGTGGCGCGCCATCTAGAGGAATTTTCTCGTAGCTGTACTTTTAGTTCATTCGAATATTAACAGATGGCGCTGGTTTTGGTTTTCGGTTCATACCAATGCGAACTTTTCTGTACTTCACGATGTTAATTAAGAAATACCGTCGCTTCTAATAACTTAACCTTACATCTTAATAAAACCTGCGACTATTATGTATTTCAATCATATTTGAGTAATCTTTCGTGCGCGCCATCAAGTGGAATTTTCCGTCAGTCCTGCTTTTAATTCATTCGATTAAGAGATGGCGCTTATTTCATATTGAGTTTCTTCGAAGTGGCTTCTTCTCGTTTGTTTTATTATGTTTTACGCGCGCCATCTAGAGGAGTTTTCCGTCGGTTCTGCTTTAGTTTATTCAAATATTAAGAGATGGTGCTCGTTTCGTTTCGATCTTTTGTTAAAGTAGCTTTTTTCTCCTTTATTAAATAGAAAATATTTATTTTATTATATATTAAGGCAACCATCCACCCTTACTTTTAGTTAATTCGAATATTAAGAGGTGGCGTTGGATTCATTCTGATTTTCGATTTGTCCTATGGATTTTGTTTTTTAAGATGTTAGGTTAACTGTCATTTTTAATAACTTAACCTTACTTAATAATATCGATGACAATTATACAATCCAATTTTTTCTTTTTAGTTAAGAGTAATAGAAAGCGCAGTTATTTTATTGTTTCATGGCTCGCCATCTAGTGGAGTTTTCCGCAGTCATATTTTTAGTGCATTCGAATATCAGAAGATGATGCTGATTATATCTTGATTTTTAAAAGCGTTATGGAAATGTCAGCAATTGTTGTAGGCTCCGCATCTGATGGAATTTTCCACAATCGTGCTTTTAATTCATCCGAGTATTAAGAGATGGCGCTGGTTATATTTTAGTTTTTGAAGGCATTACGGAAATGTCAATAATTGTTGTTTCTGTACTTATTGCTTTATGGCTCGCCATCTACTGAAATATTCCGTAGTCGAATATTAACTGATTATATTTTGAATGAAATGTCAATGTTTCTGATAAAATGCCTATATTCGTTTTCAAGTAGGTTTTGCTAAACAGTCGGCATTTGTTTTTTTGTGGCGCGCCGTCTAGAGAAGTTCTTCACAATCGTACTTTTACTTCATATCAATATCACAAGATGGCGCTGGTTATTATCAAACCTGTGCGAAAAAAAACAAAAGAAATCTCAAAGAGAAAATAATGAAAACAAAAAGCAAGAGTGCCACAAAAACAAATGAATAAACGACGAATTTTCGGCGGAACGTCTTTGAAAATTAAATACTGATGATGGCGAACTATAGAGAAAAAACAAAAACAAAAGAAGATCTGACCTGGTATTCGGAAATCGCGAGATCAGCAAAAAATAGAAACTTGCAAAGTACTATTGTTTCTTCTTTTGTTTTTTTTTTTTGGCAAAGAGTGAGAGAGAGAAAGATATTTTGTTTTTTTTTGAGAAGACAGATCTTTTGCTTTCTGAAGTTTTTACAGTTCTCTTTTGTTTGTGTTTGTTGAACTAGTTGTCAATATTTCAGCGGTGCTCTCTTCCATAGTTTCTTTCTTTTGTGAGTGCCTTAAATGCGATTAAGTATTTGGTGATTTTTATTTTATGAGTACCTATTGTTTCTTCTTTTGTTTTCTGTCGGAGAAGTCTAATCGATCATCTTTTGTTTTTTTTGCAGAATAAGAAACTGTGCTAAAAAAACAAAAGAAATCTCAAATAAAAAATAATGCAAACAAAAAGCAAGAGTGCCACAAAAACAAATAAATAATCGGCGAATTTTCGGCGGAACGTTTTTGAAAATTAAATACTGATGATGGCGAACTATAGAGAAAAAACAAAAACAAAAGAAGATCTGACCTGGTATTCGGAAATCGCGAGATCAGCAAAAAAATAGAAACTTGCAAAGTACTATTGTTTCTTCTTTTGTTTTTTTTTTTTTGGCAAAGAGTGAGAGAGAGAAAGATCGTTTGTTTTTTTTTTTTTTTGAGAAGACAGATCTTTTGCTTTTTGAAGTTTTTACAGTCCTCTTTTGTTTGTGTTTGTTGAACTAGTTGTCAATATTTCAGCGGCGCTCTCTTCCATAGTTTCTTCTTTTGTTTTTTGATCGGAGAAGTCTAATCGATCTTCTTTTGTCTTTTACAGTTCGTGAAATGTGAGAAAATCTAATGAAAAACACAAAACAAGACAAGAAACATTCATCAATCACCAAATTAATCGCACTTGAGGCACTCAGTTAATTAACTTATTTTCTTTATTTATCCGTAAAGCAAAAAAAAAATTACAATCTAATTTAATTTGTGCATGAAAGAATTTCACGTTTTGCAAACAGTGCTTTAAAAATTAAGAAAACGAAATGAAAACAGCCGGAGAGAATCCTGAAAATTGGATAGAGATAAACAAAAGAGAACTAAAACAAACAACTACGAAATGTAGCATTGGACGAAGCAAAAACAAAAGAACCGTCGATTCTCGTTCGACAACAAATGTTTTTTTTATCACACCAATAGGGACGCCGTACAATACAAGAATTAATTAGATAAAAGAAAACAAAAGACAACTAAAACAGGCAACCACGGAATGCAGAATTGGATGAACAAAAGACGAAAGAACAAAAAACAAAAGAATCGTCGAAACTCATTCGGCAACAAAAAAAATTATGAACCAATAGAGACACCAATACAATACAAAAATTAATTAGATAAGAAAAAAAAACAAAAGAGAGCTGAAACAAAAAACCGCGGAAAGCAGAATTGGACGAACAAGAAACAAAAGAACAAAAAACAAAAGAATTCTCGATTCTCGTACGACAACAATTTTTTTTTGGATCGCAGTAGTAGATGCAGAATTGGATGAACAAAAAAAAACAAAAGAAGATTGTCGATTCTCGTTCGGTCGTGAGCGACTGGAAATCAAAAGAGTAAACCGACAACAAATGAAAAATCGAAAATCCAATGAAGTTCCGTTGTTTCTTTGTTTCTCGTTTTCTTCTTGTTTCTTTTGTAAGCAAATCAGAAATTTTCGCAAATCAAAAAACAACCTTTCATTTGTTTCCTTGTATTCTCTCTTTGACGCATTTATTTCTCGTGTTATGCTCAGTTTCTTCTTTTGATTTCTGTTGGCGATCGGCGTTTTCCTTAAACACGTCGATCTTCTTTTGTTCTCTTTTTTTTTGTTCACTGTTCTTCGTATTGCCACATGTTGTTTGCTTGTTCCTTTTTTATCGAATGAACATTGTTTCTTCTTTTGTTTCCTTCTACTCTTCGTATTGATTTCCCGCGTTGCGTTCAGTATCTTCATGTTTCTTCTTTTGTTTTTTTGTCTTCTTCCCGTTTTCACGTTGTTCGTTTCATTCTTTTTATTTGTCAAATTAACGACTTTTCTTCTTTTGTTTTCTTGTCACCCTTGATTCTCGAACAATATGCCTTTTGTTTTGCATAATCAAATCGAGCTTTCGTTTCTTTCTTTGTATTTTATGGTTTCTTTCTGGCACGTTAAGTTACGCTCAGTTTCTTCTTTTGTTTTCTTGTATTCTTCGCGTTTCCACGTTGTCTGTTTCATTCTTTTTCGTCAAGCTAAAATAAATTTCTTCTTTTGTTTCTTGTCACTCTTGAATTTTGAAGATCCGCCTTTTGCGTTGAGAAATCAATACAAGCTTTCATTTGTTTCTTTGTACTTTTGTTTTTGCCGCATTACGTGCTTCGTCTTTTGGTTTCTGTCGGCCATTGGCGTTTCTCTTAGACGCGTCAATCTTCTTTTGTTTTTTTTTGTTCGCCGAGTTCGTCGCGTTTCCACATTGTTTGTTTCAGGTGATTTGACAGCTTCTTCTTTTGTTTTCTTGAATTTTTCGTGGTCGCACGTTGTTTCAATGTCGAATTAACAATTTTGTTTTTATTTATTTCTTTTAATGCATATTATTGTCTTTTCATTTGTTTCTACGAGGGTCGTTCACTGTTTATTGAGGGGTTATACTGAAAAATGTTTGACATTCAACAGCGCCATCTGTTGAAACACGAGACTATTTCTCTTTGTTTGTTTTAATTTATGAATCTACTGAATTGTGATTTGTTGTTGTCTTTTGTTTTTAATTTTATGCATACCATTTTGTTTATTTGTTTTCTTTGTTTTGTCACCTTTTCTTCCCAACGATTGTCTTTTGTTTTCATTGTTTTTTTTAAATTTCATTATGTAAATGAGCCTTAAGTCGCTCGGCCAAGAAACCAAGAAAGAAGAAGAATAAGAAGAAAAAATTTCATTATTTCGTATACAGGGTGCTGCGTTGATGAACCCAACGTAGGAAATCCCGCAGACGTGTTCAGTTCGTCGCGCTATTAGTTGTCGACTTCTGTTTTGAAGCACCCTGTATAAAACCGCTTATACAAAACGCTTATAGTTTATCGCGCATTTCTCTGTGCTATTAGTTTTGTTCATTTGTTTTCTTTGTTTTGTCACCTTTATTTCCTAACGACTGTCTTTTGTTTTCATTGTTTTTTTTTTAGTTTCATTATTTAGTATACAGGGTGTTGCGTCGATGAACTCAACTTAGGAAATCCCGCAGACGTGTTCAGTTCGTCGCGCTGTTAGCTGTCGACTTCTGTTTTGACGCACCCTGTATAAAACCGCAAGCGTTTATAATTTGTCGCGGATTTCTCTGCGCTATTAGTTTTCGACTTCAATTTTGGAGTACCCTGTATATAACTCATAAAAAATTCCAGATTCCAAAGATTCTCTAAGAAAGTAGTGACTATTAAGCGTTGAGCTTCTACGGGACGGTTACCAAAAAAAAAAAATGGCCGGCATTGTTATAAGACATTTGACAGCGCCATCTGTTGAGACTTGCCAAAAGTATTTCTTTTCCTTTATTTTAATTCGTAAATCTTTTGTTTTTATATAATTAAAAATATTGTTGTTACACATATTTGTATGTATTTTAATTTTGTTCATTTGTTTTTTTTTTTTTGTATTGCCACCTTTCTTTCCAAAGAGTTTTTTTGTTAATATATTTATCTACTGAGCTGCGCTGTAAAATCGATTATCTTTTGTTTTTATTGCTTTTTAAATGTTATTACGTATTTCGTATTTTTTAAAAGTTGTTCCTTTTTTTTTGTTTCCATCGTGCTTTTTATTACTTTTTTTTAATTATATATTTTTTTAAATTATTTAATAGATTAAATTGTGTTGAAAAGTTAATCGTCTTTTTTTTCGTTTGTTTTTACAGGGGTTGTTCACTAACTATTCTCCGCGATGAGGAAAATCAATATTAAAATGTCAATTGTCGTCAGTAAAGGAAGAAATGAATTTGTACTTGTGTGAGGTATTGAATAGCGCCATCTTTCGCAGGTTTTTCTTTTCAAAAATCTGTTGGCCATTTGGAAGGCAGATTATTTCCTTTTTTAATTTATGACTCTACTGAATTGTCCTCTAAAATCGTTTGCGTTTTGTTTTTATTTATTTATTTATTTTTTAAATACATATTATTGTTTTGCATTTTTTTAAATTTCTTCATTTGTTTTCACGCCTTTTTTAGAACAGTTTTTTTTTTAATTTTTGCTTTTTTGTTTTGTCACCTTTCTTTCCTAATGTTTTCTTCTTTTGTTTCCTTCCCTCGTTCGTGTACTAATTTACACTCGGATTCTTCACTTGTTTTCCGTTGACGATCTTCGTTTTCCTTCGAGACGTCGATCGTCTTTTGTTTTTGCTTTTTTTCTTCTTCTTTTGTTGTTGTCGCATTTCCACCTTGTTTTTCTCATTACTTTTCGTCATTGTTTCTTCTTTTGTTTTCTTGCTGGTCCATGATTTTCGAACGATCGGCCTTTTGTTTTGCGTTAATTTTTTTCTTTTTCGTATTGCGTCGTTTTTTATCCGAGCTTTTTTCGGCTTCTTAGGATCGATTCAATAGTTTTTTTTTTGTTTTACACTTCGCCGTCGATCTTCTTTTATTTCGGAAATTAAAATAACCGCCACGCCGACATATTTAGCGTCTGCGCGGTGCTGGCAATCCATAGGTTGACAAAGTACCGCGATAGGCTAAGCGTCTTGGAGCCAAAATGGCGGTTGTCTCAACTTTCAGCGTTTCACAGCCATCTCGCAGTTTTTTTGTTTTGTTTTGGAAAATGTAAAATATAATTTTCAATGAAGGTCGCATCAACTAACCGCAATGAAGAATTAAGTAGCCAGCCACTAAGTTGCAATTTAGCAAAACGCAATATAATACTTTAGAATAAAGTTTAATAATAAATTTCTTTAACAAATGACGATGGATTGTAGCACCATTTTTAATTTTGCCGCCAGGAAGTGGCACCACAACGGCGGAAGTTTGCGGTTTCTTTCTACTACAATTCCAGCTGCATCTGGAGTGCCCCACGAAACTTCGCGAACCATCGAGAAACTCCTAAATGGCGTGACAATTATAAAAGAATTTGTTCTAAAACAAAAATTATTTACTTTCGTTTGTTGCAGCAAGAAAAATTGTCTTCCAGGACAATGCCACCACCGCCCAGCGCGCCATCTACTTCGCCTCGGAGCTCTGCGGCACCTGGATTTTAGTTTTTCTGGGATGCGCGGGGTGCGTGTCTTTGTCGGGGGAACCGGTACCTCACGAACAAATTTCTCTCACATTCGGTTTTGCGGTTATGGCAGGCATTCAGGTAAGCAACGTTTCGCTAATAACGTTTGACAGCATCACTACGAGCGAAAAAAAAAATTCGAAATTCCTAATCCCCCACTGTTTATCTTTGCATGTGGCTATTCCGTACTTTTTGATCATCCCATGTATGTGCATCACAATTAATTTCATTTAACTCCATATTTATTGTATATTTGAATGCGAAAAATGTGAAAACTCAAGAATACAAGCAAGAAAATTTGATTTAGGAAAAAAAGTCCGGCGCCTCCACCAGAAGGCATTGCAAGTTCGAAACCTTTCTCTTTCGAAACGTACTCGCGTTCAATTCTAATTGTAGAAGTAAACGGTTAAGTAATTGGCTTCAGAATGGATTTGAGAAAGTAAAAGCTTGAAGCCAAAGTGTCCGTCGCTTCACTTTCGTTTCAACACAAGGCAGAGACAAATCGCCGGACAAAGTCGAAACGTGTAATAATAAGACGTGTATGTAGGTGCGCGCAAGTCGAAAACAAAGATGACATAAGACCCCGGTCGAAATTTAAATGACCTCGACCAGGCGCCGCCGCCTTTGGTCGTCATTCAACGGGTGAATTTTGCCAAGGAATTTCATAAATGGGGGCGCAACGAGAAAGTCGCAGACAAAGAAGCAAATTTTGGCAGAACACGTTTTACTAATTTTACAATTCTATTTTCTACTGTTACAATACATTTTGAAAACAACAAGCGTAATTGGAAGCAACTGTGACAGGTTTGCTAGGCAACACACACACTGCAACCCCCGAGCTTTTGCTTGCAACGTGTGCAAAGCAATTATTTTTTAAATGACCGGCCTGTATATACAAAGAAATAAGTGCGGAAGTATATGTAAACATCACGCTCACGTTTTGTTTGCTTTGGGTATTTCCCACTTGTAGATTTGTCGGCGGTATAATTTATGAGGTTGATTATTACGGAACATCCTGTAATTACTCAATTACTTGTACATGTGTGTGTGTGTACGCCTAAAAATTCGGTTGTTTTTTTTTTTTTGATCGTCGGCAGGAAGCTTGCCATTCGTTAATTTAATTTATGGACGTTTCCCATAATTTATACGTGCAATGTACAGTCAGGTAATAAAGAGACTTCTCCCCCCATAAAGTGTGATGGTATTACTAATCTCTACTTCGAGCAGGCGGACAATCGTGCTCCTTGCTTTCTAAACTAAATTTATGGGGGAGATGAACTCTTTATTACCCGAGAGTACCATTACCGGCACTAAAAACAAAACGAAAAACCACGGACTAGTTCGAAAACGAACCTCATTGGGTAGACGGTTTGGCTACGAGTGCCACCTACTTAAAAATATGGGCCTTGCTACAGTGTCTCGCTTTTAATGCCGGGCATGGTACATACATAACTACAGTAATTAGCCTTGCCGCCTTTCTTTCACATAATTATGAACGAAAGGTGTGAAGCTTCTTGGCGCAAATCCACTATAGAGTAGAAATGGTTGATTCAAATGAATTAGTTGAAGTCGACGAACTTTATGAATTAGATCCTAACTAGTTTTGGCCAGAAATCGCCATCAATGTGGGACAATTAAAAACGTGTTAAAATTAATTAAAATTAATTTTTAACAAATGACTAATCAATCCAATGAAACGTTAGATGTACAGTAGTCGATTTTATTCTGCACGAATTTTATGATTTTAATCCTTTAATCCCAACTAATTCTGACTAGAAATGGCCATCAATATGGAACAATTAAAAACGTGTTAAAATTAATTAAAATTAATTTTTAACAAATGACTAATCAATCCAATGAAACGTTAGATGTACAGTAGTCGATTTTATTCTGCACGAATTTTATGATTTTAATCCTTTAATCCCAACTAATTCTGACTAGAAATGGCCATCAATATGGAACAATTAAAAACGTGTTAAAATTAATTAAAATTAACTTTTAAAAAATGACTAATCGATTCAATGAAACGTTAGATGTATAGTAGTCGATTTTATTCTGCACGAATTTTTTACTACTTTTGACTAGAAATGACCATCAATAAATGACAATTAAAAGCGTGTTAAAAATAATTAAAATTAATTTTTTTAAATGACTAATCAATTCAAATTAAACAGCAGATGTGAAGTTAGTTTTATTCTGTACGAATTTTATGAACTAGTTTTTGCTAGAAATAGCCATCAGTAAGAAACAATTAAAATCGTGTTAAAAATAATTAAAATTAATTTTAAAAAATTAGTTTTAGCGGTTGTGAAGTCGATTTTATTCTGCACGAATTTTATGACTTCAATCCCAACTAATTCTGGCTACAAATAGCCATCAACATAGGACGATTAAAAATGTGTTAAAATTAGTTAAAATTAATTTTTAACGATTCAATTCAATAAAACGTTAGATGTATAGTAGTCGATTTAGTTCTGCACGAATTTTATTAATTAAATCCCAACTAGTTTTGGCTAGAAATAGCCATCAAATATGGCGACAATTAAAAACGTACTAAAAATAATTAAAATTAATTTTAAATGAAACTGCAGACGTGAAATCGATTTTATTCTGCTCGAATTTTATGAATTTAATCCCAAGTAATTCTGGCAACAAATAGCCAACAACATAGGACAATTAAAAACGTGTTAAATTAAAATTAATTTTTAACAAATGACTAATCAATCCAATCAAACGTCGATTTTATTCTGCACGAATTTTATGAATTTAATCCTTTAATTCCAACTAGTTTAGATCAGAAATATCCATCGGACAATTAAAAACGTGTTAAAATTAATTAAAATTAATTTTTAACAAATGACTAATCAATTCAACGAAACGTTAGATGTATAGTACGTAGTCAATTTTAATCTGCTTGAATTTTATCAATTAAACCCCAACTAGTTTTGGCTAGAAATAACCATCACTACGAAACAATTAAAAATGTGTTAAAAATAATTAAAATTAATTTTATACTGCAAGAATTTTATTAATTAAATCCCAATTAATTTTAGTTACAAATGGCCATCAACGTAGGACAATTAAAAACGTGTTAAAAATAATTAAAATTAATTTTTAAAACGTAATTAATCATATGAAACTGCTGATGTTTAGTCGATTTTATTCTGCATGAATTTTACGAATTAAATCTCAACTAGTTTTGGCTAGAAATAGCCATCAATATATATTATTTAAAAACGCGTTAAAATTAATTATCATTAATTTTTAAAAAGTGACTAATAGTTCAAATTAATCAAATGTATGGTGAATTTTATTGAGCTTGAATTTTATGAATTAAATCCCAACTAGTTTAGGTTAGAAACAGCCCTCAATATCGACCAATTAAAAACATGTTAAAATTAATTAAAATTAACTTTTAAAAAGTGACTAATCAATTCAATGAAACGTTAGATGTATAGTAGTCGATTTTATTCTGCACGAATTTTATTAGTTAAACCCCAACCACTTTTGACTAGAAATAACCGTCAATGTATGACAATTAAAAACGTGTTAAAAACAATTAAATTTAATTTTTAAAAATTACTAATCAATTCAAGCGAAACAGTAGATGTATAGCCATCATCAGAAAAAAAAAATTAAGACTATAAAAATAGACTTCTTTTTAGATCTAATTTGTATACAGGACAAACAAAAAAATAATCAAATCAACCAGATAAAGAATTGTACAGGGTGATTCAAGGTCGAATCTCAATATTTTCGGGGTGAACAGGAGATTACCTTTTTCTATAATTTTTTTTGTTTTTTTTTTTTAATGAGTACCAGATTACACACGCACACAAGCCTCAAAATGCACGAAAACATAGATAAAGTCACGAGTTTGCACAGCAATGGCCTCCCCATTTTATAATTAATAATGACAGTATTATTTATTTTTTAAATAAATAACTCTAACGCGTACACTTCAAAGCTTCACTTGCTTAATTTCTTTTTTGTATTCACTTTTTTGTTTTATTTTTTGTAAAAAAAAAACAAATGACGATCGCTCGCGAGTTCATTACTTCTGAAGTGTGACGAAATTGAGCTAAGAATCATCAGCGAAATAAAAGCACAAAACAAATTCAATTCACGTGAGCGCACGCGTAAAAACGAAGCGTTTGGAATATGTTGGATTATCGACGTTTCGTTGTGTGGCCCCTGAAGACTTTAGAATAGGCAACCCGTCAACCAAATCGGAAATAACTGCGTAACGTGTTTTCGCAATGTACAAAAAAACACACGGAAGTAGAATGGGTTGCCTATTTTCAATTTTTAAGGCGTAACGAGTTTAAAATGGTCACCCTATTTTTATTTGTACTCGGTTTATTTTTTACTTACAAGAAGAAATAAAAAATGGAATGCGAAAAAACAAATGAAAGTTTCGCTCCGTAATTTGAGGATTTCTGAGTCGTTTTCAACTTTTTTTTACTTACAAGAAAAAAAAAATGGAATACAAAAATAAAACAAATGAAAGTTTCGCTCCGAAAATCAACGATTTTTCATTTGTTCTCGGCTTCTGTTTTACTTACAAAATGAAAGAAAAAAATGAAATACAAGAAACAAACGAAAGCTTCGTTCCGAAAATCGAAGATTTTTCATTTGTTCTCGGCTTCCTTTCCACTTACAAGAGGAAAGAAAAATATGGAATACAAGAAAACAAATGAAAGTTTCGCTTCGTAAATCGAGGATTATTCAGTCGTTTTCAACTTTTTTTTACTTACAAGAAAAAAAAATGGAATGGAAAAAAAAGCTAATGAGTTTCGCTCTGAAAATGAACGATTTTTCATTTGTTCTCAGCTTCTGTTTTACTTACAAAATGAAAAAAAAAAAAATAAGTACAAAAACAAATGAAAGATTCGCTCCGAAAATCGAGGACTTCATTTGTTCTCGGCTTCCTTTCCACTTACAAGAAGAAAAAAAAATGGAATACAAAAAAAAAACAAATGAAAATTTCTCCGTTTTTTTTGAGGAAGAAGAAAAAAGAATGGAATACAAAAAAACAAACGAAAGCTTCGCTCCGTAAATCGAGGATTTTTCAGTCGTTTTCAACTTTTTTTTACTTACAAGAAAAAAAAATGGAATGGAAAAAAGCAAATGAGTTTCGCTCTGAAAATTAACGATTTTTCATTTGTTCTCAGCTTCTGTTTTACTTACAAAATGAAAAAAAAAATAAGTACAAAAACAAATGAAAGATTCGCTCCGAAAATCGAGGACTTCATTTGTTCTCGGCTTCATTTCCACTTACAAGAAGAAAAAAAAATGGAATACAAAAAAAAAAACAAATGAAAATTTCTCCGTTTTTTTTTGAGGAAGAAGAAAAAAAAATGGAATACAAAAAAAAACAAACGAAAGCTTCGCTCCGTAAATCGAGGATTTTTCAGTCGTTTTCGACTTTTTTTTTTTTACTTACAAGAAAAAAATGGAAAACAAAAAAAATGAAAGATTCGCTCCGAAAATGGAGGATTTTTGATTTATTTTCAGCTTCTGTTTTACTTATTACCCTATTATACAGGATGATTAAAAAAATTTTTATTAGATTTATTTTTTACTTATTATTTGATTTATTTATTGATTTTTCCATTGTCATAAAAGATCGTGTGGTGCGCTCATTTGTACTTTCTAAGGATTTTCTTTTTTTTTTGTTTTTTTGTTTCAGCATTTTCCTTCTTGTTTTTTCTTGTTTTTTTTTTTCGTTTTAGTTCAACGGAGAAATTAAATGCGTGCGCGTTCGTTTGTCTTTAAATGACACACGGTAGTAGAGTGGATTGCCTATTTTCAATTTTTCAGGCGTAACGATTTTAAAACGTCCCTCTATACAGGGTGATTCCGATATTATAGGAAAATCACGTGGCACTGTGATTTTCCTTTGTTGAAAAAAAAAAAAAAAAACAACCGCGTCGTGTACTCAGTTATTCTTTTGTTTTTAATTAAATTGAAAGGAATTTTGTACGTAGAAAATAATAATTGCGCGCACGATCACGAAACAATGCGATTTTCCATTGTTTTAAAAAAATTCTTTTATATTTTTCCTGTATTGTTTTTTTTTATTATTTTTTTATTTTCAAGGCATTTTAAACAAGGAAAACAATTGCAAGCACAACTACATATCACTGTGAAAAAAAAAAGAAATCACAATCGGATTGTATACTCATTTATTTTTATGTATGAACACTTTTTTGTTTTTTTTTTTTTTCAACGGAGAAACAATTGTTGCTGCGCTGGTACATTATTTTCTTTTGTTTTTTTAAATGACGTTTTCTGTATTATTTACTCAGCAAATTACGTAAGTACGAGAAAAAAAAACTCTTTTCTTTTGTTTTTCTAATGACATTTTAATTCCATTTCCATGAAACAAAAGAAAGTCATAGACAGGTATTCTATTGTTGTTTATGTAACTTTTAGTTTTTTGTGAAAAAAAAAATTTACAAATTATATATGGAAGGAGAAAACAATTGCTAATGTTATGATCTTGCGATGCAACTATTACCTTTTGTTTTTAATGACGTTTTAATGCAATTTCCATGAAACAAAACAAAAGAAAGCCTTAACCCGATATTCTATTGTTTTTTTTCAGTTTAATAAAAACAATTCCTGTTTCAAAGCAAACGCAAGATAAAAAGAAAAACAAAATTTCCCAAAAAAAAAATAATCACGGAATAAAATAAATTAAAGAGAAATAAGAGGATTCAAATGGTAATATACAGGGTGATTCCGATTAGTTTCCCGGTATTTTCAGGGTGAATAGAACATCAAAAAATAAAGTCACCTTTTTATATGAATTTTTTTCCGAAAGCGAATAATAAGGGAGTTATAATCCCTCGAAAGAGGGGTGAAAAAAAATCTTTTTTTGGCAATATCTTTTGAACCCTTTAAGTTATCAAACTAATACTTGGAATTCGGGTATAAGGCACCTAACTGGGGGCGTTTACAACGTATTTTTGTCCTCCCTTCCGCTTAAGGGGTAGTTTGAGGGGCGTATTTTATAGTAATAAAATGCAATAGACTTTCAAACCTCAATTACTCGAAAACGCTTGGGTTTATCGAAACACAACAAGAGAACCTTTTTTGTGCCAAATAACCTAAAGAACAGTTTTTTGACGAATATCTAAAAAACAAAAGAAAATAAGGGATGAAAACTAATCAAATTTAATTGTTTCAACTTGGAACCCAAACGATTGGAATTTAATACAGGGCATTTGATTGGTTCTTTGGTTTTTCAACAACTTGGAGGCGAAACACCAAGGGGAAAGAAGATTTTCCCCTGACGATGGCTGTTTCTAGTCGAGACGAGTTTGGATTTAAATAAAACCATTTCTTTTTTCTTTTTCTGTTTTTTTCCAAGTTCGCTTAGCATTAATTAAAATTCCTTTTTGTATTTTAATAGTGTTTAAATTATTTTTTTTTGTTTTAATAGTGTTTCGCCTACATATCGGGAGGGCACATCAACCCCGTAGTGACGATAACAGCTGCAATCGTGGGCCAAATGCCGGTGATAGAAGTTCCGGTGTACTTCGCGGGCCAGTTCGCCGGAGCAATCGCCGGATTCGGGACCCTCGTGGTAAGACACCCCCACTGGGATCTCCCAAATTGCCAAAACTTCACCCCCTTGCGCTTGCTTATAGGCCCTGACGCCAGCCAAGTTCCTTCCGACTTGGAAGAACACCACGGAAGGGCTGGTGCGCATTCCCGGAGTCTGCTCGCCCGGAATCAACAGCGAAATCAACGTCTTCCAGGGTCTACTCTCCGAGTTTACGCTGAGCTTGGTGTTGGTGTTCCTCTGTGGAGCGGTTTGGGACTGCAAGGGTAGAGACAAGCACGATTCTGTCACCATACGTTTCGGATTGACGGTCGCGGCTCTCGCTATGGCCGGAGTAAGTTCTAGGGTCTTTTGTTTTTTGATTCCCGAAACGCCCCAATTGAATTTCAGGGCCAGTACTCGGGGGCCAATATGAATCCGGCTAGGAGCTTCGCGCCCGCCCTCTTCAACAACTGGTGGAAGGATCATTGGGTAAGAGAAGTTGATTGGTCTAGATGATTTCCATTGGTTAATTCCGTTTCTAGGTTTACTGGCTCGGACCAATAGCGGCGGCTTTAATCGGCGGATTCGTATGCAGATTCCTCTTCACCAATCCGGAGCCGGAACCGAAGCACACGTCCGAGGGCATTCCACTAAACGACAAAGCATAGTGACTTTCGTTTTGAACAGTTGCACAAGCATTAGTTCACATTAGCACAAATAACCGCGAACAAGAGGACGCACACCCCCCGCAAGTTTTCTGTAAGAAAAAGAACTTACTTCAGTTGCCGTTACTCGTTTCGCTTGTGAGTGAGATCTCAATCTTCGATTTATTTTTTTTTGTTCTCGTTGTTATTGTCGTGCTACTCTAGATCTTCCATTGTAAATAAATTACCATTAACTTTTTCTTTTGTTTTATTTGCTGCGAACGTCGTGGATTTCATTTCGTTCTTCTCTCTGGCGAGAGTTCGACGGATTGATGATGAAATGTAATGTGAAAGAACGCGCGCAAATATTTGATTTATTATTGAATCGGTTGAGTGTGTTGACTTTACGCACATCGGTCGCCCTGATTTATTGGGGTGGAATATTCCGGGTTCCGGGCGGCTCGCCGCTTAAAAACGAGGTGGCGCTCTAATGATGTTGTTATGGTAATTTTTTTAAGTATTAAAATGACAATTCGTTGCTAAAAATACTACTATTATAATGAGGCAGTTATTATACGGGGTGTTCCACTTAAAACGGTTTTCTTCATACCTCTTTAGTTTATAAAAAAAAATGTCTTAAATAAAAATGTAACATTCTATTACCTAAATAACTAAATTAAATAAAACGAGAAACTAACGTGAAAAAATGGAAAAGAAAACAACGAAAAAGTCGTCGAACTTTTTCAAAGAAACAAAAATACTCGAGGACAAACAAACAAACGATCAATAACAAACGAGATTAGATTTCAAAAATAAGCGAAAAGAAACTTGAAGATTTTGTTTGTCGACAAACGTGAAGCAGCAGCAGTAGCAGCATCACCACCAGCAGCAGCCCTGAAGAAGTTCTTCTGCAACGGAGAACGAAACGTCGGCAGTGAAGAATTCCTAGACACGCGGTTCCAACCGGAAGCCAAGAATTCGACAATGGACGACGGCCGCGGAAGCCTTCAAGTTAAATTATGTGTTTTCTATTTTTACAATTTAATTTGATGAGGTTAATTTGAACACGGGGTTGATGTAGGAGTTTTCTCAAGGTATCTTGATTTTGCTTGAGTTCCACTTCTTGTTCAATAGCTGGCTTTGATGACGCTGATGGATATATGGAGTAAAAGTGTTGATCTCTATAAGAGATGTGTGTGGTGGATGTTTCCCACAATAGGCTGCACGAAAAAATTGTGTGTACTTCCGACAATAGGACGCATAAAAGGATTGTGTTTGTGCTTCCAACAATAAGCTACACGGAAGGGAATTGTATGTGCTTGCACGGAAGACTGGATGTGTGTTAACAATAAGTTGCACGAAGAGGTTGTGTGAGTTACTTCTGACAATTGGCTGTACAGGACGCCCTGCGCTCTCGCCTTTGAGGACTTTTTCGTAGGGGGGATGAATTAACTCTGCTTCATTGGTAAATTTCGTAATCAAATCACCGATGACCAGAGCTGTGTCTCATTAGTCAGGGCTAGTCTTTTTGTGTTTATTGCCTTAGAACTATATCTCATTCGTCAGGGAGCAGTCTTTCTTTTGTTTCCCCCGGGGTTTGTCTTAATGACCAAATTTGAGAATGCGATCTTATTTGCGGGCCAATCATGACTAGAATTCGTCAAGGACGGACGACCCAAATTTTGTTTATTTGCGACGATTGTCATCGTTGCTTTGTTACACAAATGCCAACGTCCGTATTTCTCTGACATTGTCAATCTGACGTTTCTCGATGTCTGTCTAGTTGATGTTTCTGGCAAGTGTCACTTTGACGTTCCTGACAACTGTCATTTTGACGTTTGTCAATGTGACGTTCTGACAACTGCTGCTTGGACGTTTTTCTGTCACTACGACGTGTTTCGTTCGAGTTCGATCCACAGCGTACTTTTGTAAAGAGGCCAAAGGAACGAAGGAACGAGAACGAATCGAAGGAATCGATTCATATTGCAGAATTGAATCGAAGGAATCGATTCACATAAAAAAATCGAATTGCCCAGCCCTAGCCCAGGGGTAGTTTCCACAAACCCAGATCAGAGCCGCATAGCTGAGCTTCGTTTTTCCCTTGGTTAATTAATCAATACATTTGATTATTATCCCAACCATAGTTCTCTCTTTTGTTCCGTATTCCGCGGTGGCATGGGAGTGAGAAGTTCAAAATTGGTTAGTTAATTAAAATTTTACTTTAAAATGCAAGAAAAGATTAAACTTTTTCTAAAGTAAATTAACGGATAATAAAACATGAAGAATTTGTTCTTTTATCCTATTGAATTTTGCCTTTATTTGAATTTAATTTGAAAACAAATGAACATCGACGTGTGTACAGCTAAGTTGACAGCAAATATTTACAACGAAAATCAATTTGAAAACAAATGAATGTCATCAAGAATACAATAAATAAAAAATGTAAAAATTTGCAGATTTTTCTTTATAAACAAATTAACATTGATGACGTCTCAATTGTCAAGTTGACAGTCAGATAGCAAATTATTTACAACAGAATCTAATTCGAAAACAAATGAACATCAATGTGGTGGCTACTGCTAAGTTGACAGCAAAATATTTTCAACAGAATTTAATTTGAAAACGAATGAACTTGACATTACAATGCTAGTCAAAATTTCAAAGCAAATTTCATTTTAGGAAATGCAATTGCCAAGTTGACAGTAAATTACTTACAGTGAAATTTTATTTGAAAACAAGGGAACGTCAACGTGTGTACTGCCAGGTGTACAGACTTTGATTTGAAAACAAATGAACATCGACATTTCAATGCTAATAAAACTTTTAAACTAAAATTAATTTTAGAAAATGCAAAATCCACAACAGACTTTACTTTGAAAACAATTGAACGTGAAGTTTCAATTGTCAAGTTGACGGCAAAATACTTACAACAGAATTTAATTTGAAAACAAAGGAAAAATGTCATTTTAATGCTAGTCAAAGTTTCAAGCTAAAATTAATTTTAGAAAACGCAAAAATTTACAACGGACTTTAATTTGAAAATAATTGATCTTGACGTCTCAATTGTCAGGTTGACAGCAAAGTATTTACAATCAAATTGAATTTGAAAACAAATGAATAGCAATGTGTCTACTGCCAGGTATACAGATTTTGATTTGAAAAAAAATTAACATAAAACAAAAGTTTTAAACTAAAATTAATTTTAGAAATACAAAATTCACAACACATTTTAATTTGAAAACAATTGAACGTGACTTCGCCGTCATCTCAATTGTCAAGTTGACGGCTAAATATTTACAACAGAATTTCATTGGAAAACAAGCGAACATTGACGTGTCCACTGCTAAGTTGACAGCAAAACATTCACAACAAAAATTAATTTTAAAACAAATGAATTTCGACACTTACACTGCTAAGTATACAGACTTTAATTTGAGAACAAATGAATGTCGCTAAGTGTACAATAAATTAAAAATGTAAAAATCTGCAACAGATTTTTCTTCATAAAAAAATGAACACCGATGACATCTCAATGGTCAAGTTGACAGTCAGTTAGGAAATTATTTACAACAGAATTTAATTTGAAAACAAATCGACATGTCTATTGCTAAGTTGACAGCAAAAATATTTACAACAAAAATTTGAAAACAAAAACAAATGAATTTTGACGCGTCTACCTACCAAGTATACAGACTTTGATTTGAGCAAATATTCACAACAAAAATTAATTTGAAAGCAAATGGCGACACCAAGTATACAATGAATTAAAAACGTAAAAATTTACAACAGATTTTTTTTAGAAACACATGAACACTGATGACGTCTCTATTGTCAAGTTGATAATCGATCGACGTATAAAATTTAAAAGCAGATTTGATGTTAAAACAAATGTACGTCGCCAAATAGACACTAAATTGCAAACATTAAAATTTACACCACTTGTAAATTTTTGATTTGAAAACAAATGAATGTAGACATTTTAATTACCGGTCAAATTTTTAAACAAAAACTAAAATTAGGAAATGCAAAGATTTACAATAGGTTGTAAGTTAATGGAAAAAATTTACATCAGGATTTGATTTAAAAACAAATGAACGACGACGCACCTACTGCCAATTGGGAAGTAAATTTTAAACGTAAAGATATATGACAGACTTTGGTATGAAAAGAAGTTGATGACAGTCAAACGACGTAAAAGTTTGAAATTGAATTTGATTTGTAAACAAATGAACTTCAACGAATCAAATACTAAATAGACAATAAATTAAAAATATAAAAATTTTTAGCAGATTTTAATTGGAGATTGATCGTCAAAAGATGATAAAATTTACAATAAACTTCGTTTCGAAAACAAATGAACACTGACGTTTCAATTGCCAAGTTAACAGTCGATTGACAAAAATTCACAAAAGAATTTCATTTGAAAGTAAAATAACGTCGACATATCTACTGACAGGTAGACGCTAAATTGAAATCGTAAAAATTTACAACAGACTTTGATTTGAAAGCAAGCGAACATTGATGACGCCTCAATTATCAAATTAACAGTCGATTGACATAGAAATTTAGAAAAAAAAAATTGATTTAATGTTTATTTGTTTACCTGATAAAGCTGGCGTTCAAAGAGTAAATTCTATTGCTTCTTTTGGTAGTCTTTTGTTGGCCGAACCAATGTCAGTCACCCTGTATGTTTTTTAGAACTATTTTTGCTTTATTTTACTCCTAAATACGATGCCATAAATACGCCCTATATACAGGTGATGCTCTATATACAGAGAAAACTGTTTTCGATGTATGTAAAATATTTCTATTGGGAAACGGGAAGCAAAACTGAAAGCATTGCAAAGGTGTCCAAAATTAATTTAAAAGTTTACAAAATATAGTTGGGTATAACATGATATGTGCATTTTATACGTGGTCATGATTTTTTTTAAGATGGAAAAGAGATTAAAACTCCCCACAACAAGGTAAACAATGCAGAACTTATTCTATCTCCATTATTTTCTTAGATGACCCACATCCCACATTGCTTTTGGTGTTTACACACACGTCCGGACAAGCGCAAAGTTTGTTTTCTTATAATTCACTTGAAGGGGGAAGCAAGAAACACCGAAATTTATTTACAATGGGTTTGTACCATCACACAATTTGTTTAATTTTTTATATCGTAGCCAGTAATAATAATTCGTCTTATGAATCCATTAATAGCGCGTTTTCTTTATCTTTAGCTTTAAATAAAACTTTCCAAAAGTTATGTTTCCATCTGATTTTTTTATCAATCAAAAAGTAGATTAGTTAATAATTTTTTTTTGTTAAACAAATCTAAATTGTGTCATTTGAAAAGAGTAAAAAATTTGCTGGTTTAGGTCAATGAAGCGTTACAAAGTTTTAAAAGTTTAGGTTTAGGTGCGAAACTCTAATTCACGAGATAACGTTTTCATATTTCAGATAATGGTTTCAAATGCATTTATTAACGTCGTGTGATAGTTTTTTTCGAATTTTGTTGAAACAAAACGTTAACATAACGACAATTTTATTATTGAATTAATCACATTAAATAAAAATAAAAGGAACTTGAGTAATCTTCATTTATCTGAGCTGTTTAACATTGCAAAATCATTAGACATCAAATATATTAGAAAATATAATAAAGCAGACTTAATAAAAGCTGTTATTAAAGCTGAAGAGCAATTACATGAGGACATAAAAAACGGAAAAAACCAATTATGCCTCCTTTGCGGAATTCAGAAATATTTTCATTTGATGATGATTTATTTGCTAAACCAAAGAAAAAGAGAGTTAAGAAAATCAAGTGTGAAAATATGTCAAAAGCACCCGAATGCAGCTACATAAAGAGAAAGAAAACAAAAAGAACCTAAAAACATTTGAGTTTGATGACGATATATTTGCTAAACAAAAAAAAAATTAGAGTCAAGAAATCAAATGTGATATACAGTATGAGCATAAATAATTGAGGACAAGTTGAATTTCCCGCGTCTCTGTCTAGTGATTTTTACTTCTTGTGTTTGGCCGTCCTGAAAATATATTAATTTTTGTTCAGCGTCGGATTTTTTCAGAGCCAACGTTTGCATACATATTGCAATTAGGTGTTTGAAACGACCAAATTAATTCATAATTAATTACCAGACTATTTTATTGAGTATTAATCTCGTTATCCAGATTGCACTCTGTGCACGCCTATACATTTGACCAACTTAAGAAAAATATTGAAAGGCGGGAAATTCAACTTGTCCTCAATCATTTATGCTCACAGTGTATGTGGAACATATATCGAGGAAACTCGAATTATATTTGCATAAAATTAAAACATGATTTGAATAGTCGTCATTTGCTTGAATTACGTAATATGGCAAAATCTTTAGGTATAAGATACATTAAAAGATACAATAAGGCACAATTGATAAACGAGATTATTCATGCTGAAGGGCAATTAAAAATAAAAAGAGAAAACAAGAAGAGTTTGGAAATATTTCCGTTTAATGATGGCACATTTTCTAAACCGAAAAAAGAAAGAGTAAAAAGATCAAGTGTGATGAATGTGGAAAATATATTAAGGAAAGTCGAATGCAGTTGCATAAAGCAAGACATAATCCAGAGCCAGATTTTATTTTAGTTCAGGTTGCGGGCGGGAGCGCGGGCGGGGGCGTTAGGCTAGTTATTATTTATTTTAATTTAATTCGAATTTATTTCGAAATGCTTTGTTTTTATTTTTATTTATTTTTCTATAACACTCTTTCATTTCTTTCTTGTTATTTATAAACCGTTAGCCCCGCCCACTGCCCCTCGTTCCTGACAAGGCTCTAGTCGTTATTTATTTTAATTTAGTTCGAATTCATTTCGAAATTGCTTTTCCCAATTTTTTTCTGTTCATTTATTTTTTTACAAAACTGCCCCTTTCTTTCTTGTAATTTTGTTATCCTAAACGCAAGAGGGGCGGGCGGGGGGCGTTATAGTAATTATTATTTTTAATTTAATTTAATTCGAATTTATTTTGAAATACCTTTTTTTCGTGTTTTTTTTTCGTTCATTTAATTTTCAGTAATACTCCTGGATTTTTTTTTGTTGTTTATAAATTCGTTAGCCCCCCCCCTCCCCCCGACAAGACTACTTTTTATTTATTTGAATTGAATTCAAATTTATGGCGTTGTTTTTTTCTTCGTTTATTTTTATTCAATACTGCCCCTTTCTTTCTTGTCATTTAACCGTTACGGTCCCCAAACTGGTTATTATTTATTTTAATTTAATTGGAATTAATTTAATTTTTTTTTTGTTATTTATAAACCGTTACGGACCCCAAACTCTTGCCAGGAGGTGGGCGTTAGGCTGGTTATTATTTATTGCAATTTAATTCGAATCTATTTCATTTTTTTTTTGCTCAGAAATCTCCAAACTCTCTACGAGTTTCTGTCAGGGCGGGTGCGAAATTTTCTAATAAAAAAATAATTAAAATTAATTATTATATTAATTTTTCTCTTCTATTCCTTGAAGTTGCCTACTTTTACAAAATTAAACAAAGTTTCTAATTTATATACTTATTATTGATTTTAGTTTTGGTGGGGCGCCATCTCTTGACCAACAAGAGAAACCCTTTCTTGAGTGTTGTAGTTTCAATATAATTTGATTTTTCTTCTAATATTCGAGAGGGTAACTACGTTTACAAAATTAAAAAAAAATCTAATTTGAAAGTAGATACTTGACCTTAGTTTTGGTGGCGCCATCTATCGAAATCAATTGCAATTTTGACGTACGACGAGCGCTAGTTTTAATTTTGATCGTCGTGAAAATAGCACGAAACGAACTGATCACGTTATCTACGTGTAAGTTTTTTTTTTTTGTGCAATAATCGTAACGCACGGATTTTATTTGAAAATGTCGGCACCATCTAACGAAATTTATTCAACACTCGTTTTAAAAACCGCCGGGGAATTACAGAAAACTCGCTTTTAAATGAGACACACCACAACAGGTTCGAACCAGCACCTAATCGCGCCAAACTCGTTGCCTTGACGACCAACCAACTCGGCTACGCAGTCACTTTCCCAGAGCAAATTTATAACTGAATTTTATGATAACAAAAGCAAATAATTAAAATTAATTATTAACTTAATAGTAATTTGCAAAAAAAATCTAAATCTTAAAGAAGTTGTATTTCAGGTACTTGATGGGGGAAGTGAGTGGTGGGGGTCAACCCCACATTCTTATTTGTATTTACAAGCAAAATTTTGTACGTTTTATAATTTAGACAAGCCCTCGACGAACGTATACTTGTAGAACAGGGGCGTCAGAACTCCACTGGCCATGGGCCCCACCCAGTAAACCTAAAAGTACATACACACAGGCGTGATTAAAATAGAGAGGGGGGGGGGGACTTACCCAATGTGAGGTCCACCTGTTGTAGAATATGGCCGGGGCTAACACCCTGGTTGGGTTGATTCCTGGACCAGTAAGGTGGCCCTAAATTAAAAAAAAAATATTTCGCGCGTCCAAAATACGGTTTGAACTTACGAAAGAAATAAACACGCTGGCCAACATCAACCCCAAACGAATCGAGACGGAATCGAAAAAGCCATAGCACCTTTTATCCCATACTGCGCAGACGGCCAATATGAGCAGGGAGGTTGCAGCGAACTCAATCACGACGGCCTAAAAAATATTATTGCGTTTGTCTTTTGCGAAGAAGCTCCAAACTTTTTACCTGGCCCTCGTTTATACCCGGGTGTGGCACGGCAACGCATAAATCATCCGCCATACCCGAAGGTACCAACAACTAAACAACAACACAAACTGATTTAGCTTGAGGGGGCAAAACGTGGGTTTTTTTTTGGTTACCAAAATCAGGCCGTAGCCCAAGATCGCCCCCAGGGTTTGGGCTATGAAATAAAACGGGACCTTGATTGGTTCGATCTGGCCCATTATTATGGCGGCGACGCTCACGGCGGGGTTGTAGTGCGCCCCTGATATGTGCCCAAATAACTGAGGCGGAGAAGTTTGAACAAAAAAAAAAAGTTTGGGTCGGTTATTACCTGAATCGCCATCGCCACAGCCAAGCCGTAAGAAAACGCGGCAAACTGGGGCGAAAAATGGTCACCGTACAGGCCCGGAATGCACCCCGTGCACCCCAGGAAGAGGTAAGTGAACGTTCCCAGGAATTCGCCTATGGATGGCACGAGGATCTTCCATGGGGTTAACTTATCTGGAGGTGGTGCTGAAAACAATACAAAGTAAATAAATGAAGAGGGACTTGCCCCCATTTTCGATTCCCTTAATTTCAGTTCTAAAAAAAATTCTTTTATAAAAATCGCTGCAAATTGCTTCGTAATAATCTAAGGTTGTACGGGGGCTAAATTATTTCTTGAAAAAAAGCAGCGCATTAATTTTCGACCTCCCCTCGTATTCGCACCCGACGATTTTTTTCAATTCGAAAGAAAGAACAAGAAAAATTGAAAAATCAAACAAAAAAGAGAAAAAAAAAACGTCTAATCTAATCTAGCTTTTCGTTTTTTTTTATTATACAGGGTGTTTCCGGGAAGTTAGGTGCAATAGTTAATTTTTTTATTTTGTTAAATTCGCACCCAGTTCGGTTAAATCAAAAAAAAGTTTATTGAGTTTCCCCTCCTCGGTTTTAATGTTTAAAATAGAAATTAAAACGTGAAGATCTTGAAAACCCTAGACTGTCATTTGTTTTTTGTTTTTTTTATTTTTTTGAAGTATCGAGTTTTGTTTGTTGAATTTAACACAACTTGTAAAAGTTTCATGAACACCCGGTATTTTATTAATGAAACCAACGAAGAGCGAGCTTTTCATTTAGTGATTATACAGGGTGTTTCCGGGAAGATGATGTAATAGTTATCTTTTTTTGTTTTGTTGAAATTTTTTACGGGTTTCGTTAAGCCAGAAAAGTTTATTGATTTTAATGTTTGAAAATAAAAATTGAAGAATGAAGATCTTGAAAACCCTAGACTGTCATTTGTTCTTTTGTTTTTTTTTTCTGAAATATCGAGCGTGGAAAGTTTCGTTTGTTGAATTAGCGATAGATTCAACAAACGAAACTTTCCACGCTCGATATTTCAGAAAAAAAAAACAAAAGAACAAATGATAGTCTAGGGTTTTCAAGATCTTCATTCTTCAATTTTTATTTTAGAACTTTCATTAGTCTCGCTAGGCGATTGTCATTTGTTTTTTTTTAAGTCGATTGTCATTTATTTGTCTTCATTATAGGCAATTGTCATTTGTTTTTTTTTAAGTTGATTGTCATTTATTTGCCTTCATTAGCCAGTTGTCATTTTTTTAGAAATTTTTTCATTAGTCTCGTTAGGCGATTGTCATTTGTCTTTATTATCAGACTGTCATTTGTTTTTAAATTTTTCACTGTCTTCATTATCCGATTGTCATTTTTTTTAAATTTTTTCTTTAGTTTCGTTAGGCGATTGTCATTTGTTTTTTTTTTTAAGTTGATTGTGATTTATTTGTCTTCTTTATGGGCGATTGTCATTTGTTTTTTCTTAAGTTGATTGTCATTTATTTGTCTTCACCAGCCGGTTGTCATTTTTTAGAAATTTCATTAGTCTCGCTAGGCGATTGTCATTTGTTTTTTTTAAGTCGATTGTCATTTATTTGTCTTCATTATAGGCAATTGTCATTTGTTTTTTTTTTTAAGTTGATTGTCATTTATTTGCCTTCATTAGCCAGTTGTCATTTTTTTAGAAATTTTTTCATTAGTCTCGTTAGGCGATTGTCATTTGTCTTTATTATCAGACTGTCATATGTAAAAGTGTCATGAACATCCTGTATTTCATTAATGAGACCAGCGAAGAGCGAGCTTTTCAATTTGTGATTATACAGGGTGTTTCCGGGAAGATGCTACAATAGTTTTTTTTCTTGAAATTTTTACAAGTTTAGTTTGAATCCAAAAAGTTTTGAATATTTGAAAATTGAAATTAAAAAGTGAAGATCTCGAAAACTCTAGATAGTCATTTGTTTTTTTTTTTCGTTAAGTATCCAGCGAGAACACCTCGGAGCATTTCCAAATTAACAAAATTTGTAAGAGTTTCATGAACATCCTCTATTTTAGTAATAAGAACAGCTAATTAATTATGGAGTTTGTAGGCGCCATCTTTGGGTCGGCAGCAATACTATTTATTTATTTTTGCAAATGTTTTTGTTAAGGATAATTTAAGTAGTTGCCACCAAGAGTTTGTCAAATACTATTTTCCATCGTTTCAAGCGGCGGTCGAGAGCGCCATCTCTTGGCCAAAAAGAAAAATACTTTGAATCGTTGGAGTTTTTTTTTTCTATACTTTAACGCCATTTATCAAAATTAATTTCAATTTTGGCTCAATACGAGCGCCGATTTTTTATTTTGAATGTCGTGAGTGTCGCACTAGGAAGAGGAACATAAGCATAAGTTTTTTTCTTTGTACAATAATTGTGGCGCCATCTATTGGAATTATATTTAGTATTGTTCCCAAAGAGCGCCAATTTTAATTATGTTTGATTTAATTACGTACATTAAGAATGTAAATAAATGTAAACAACGTAAAATTAAAACATGGTGACGCCATCTGTCAAACTTGAAGGCGTCACCTATTGGACCAGCAGCAAACTATTGCGCTCAGTTGTTTGATAGTTCGGTGGCGTCCTCTATTGTCATTTAATTAAGCAGATATGAAAGCGCGCCAATTTTAATGATAGCTCTTTTTCTTAATTAATTAATTAAAAAAGGTAAATAAGTATTGTTAATAAGATCAATTGTTTCAATTCTTCGGTGGCGTCCTCTACTGCCATTTGATTAAACACGCACGAAGGCGCGCCCTTCTATTTTGATTATACACAATAACGTGCCTTTTTAAAAATTTCTCCTCGCGGTTGGCCGTGAGTTGTTAACTGTGAACCAGCCTTGCTTGAAACTCATAGCGTTTTCGATTCATCTGCACCGGTTGCACTCATCTTCTTCTAACCTTATGTAACAACACGAGATGAAGATACTCTGAGTGCGCACTAGTGCGGTCGATCGAGAACGCTATTAATAAATTGACGTACGTCATAACCTCACTTTTCTAATTGAAGGAAATGTTTTTTTTTTTGTTTTTGTCGAACGAGGAAGGTCTTGAAACTTCTCTAATTTATAAAAGTTTTATGAACATCCTTTGTTTTACGAATAAATTCAGTTAATTAATGAATGAGCTTGAAGGCGCCACCTATTGGGTCAGCAGCAAAGTATTGCGCTCAGTTGTTTGATAGTTTAGTGGCGTCCTCTATTAATAAATTGACGTACGTCATAACCTCACTTTTCTAATTGAAGGAAATGTTTTTTTTTTTGTTTTTGTCGAACGAGGAAGATCTTGAAACTTCTCTAATTTATAAAATTTATAAAAGTTTTATGAACATCCTTTATTTTACGAATAAATTCAGTTAATTAATGAATGAGCTTGAAGGCGCCATCTATTGGGTCAGCAGCAAAGTATTGCTCTCAGTTGTTTGATAGTTTAGTGGCGTCCTCTATTAATAAATTGACGTACGTCATAACCTCACTTTTCTAATTGAAGGAAATGTTTTTTTTTTGTTTTTGTCGAACGAGGAAGGTCTTGAAACTTCTCTAATTTATAAAATTTATAAAAGTTTTATGAACATCCTTTATTTTACGAATAAATTCAGTTAATTAATGAATGAGCTTGAAGGCGCCATCTATTGGGTCAGCAGCAAAGTATTGCTCTCAGTTGTTTGATAGTTTAGTGGCGTCCTCTATTAATAAATTGACGTACGTCATAACCTCACTTTTCTAATTGAAGGAAATGTTTTTTTTTTGTTTTTGTCGAACGAGGAAGATCTTGAAACTTCTCTAATTTATAAAATTTATAAAAGTTTTATGAACATCCTTTATTTTACGAATAAATTCAGTTAATTAACGAATGAGCTTGAAGGCGCCACCTAGTGGGTCAGCAGCAAAGTATTGCGCTCAGTTTAGTGGCGTCCTCTATTGCCATTTAATTAAACGGGCATGAAAGCGCGTCAATTTTAATAATTGCTCTTTTTCTTGATTAATTTAAAAAGTAAATAAATATTGTTAATAAGATCAATTGTTTCAATTCTTCGGTGGCGTCCTCTCCTGCCATTTAATTAAACATGCAAGCTGTGAACCAGCCTTGCTTGAAAGTCATAGCGTTTTCGATTCATCTGCATCGGTTGCACTCAGTGTGCTCGCATCTTCTTCTAACCTCATGTAACAACACGAGATGAAGTGCGCACTAGTGCGGTCGATCGAGAACGCTGTTAATAAGTTGACGTACGTCATAACCTCACTTTTCTTATTGACGGAAATGTCATGGAGTTCAAGAAACAGTTCCATTAAGAAATTCAAAGTAAAACCTGAATAAGTGATCAAACTGTCGCTAAGGCAGGCTTGGATTCTACGTGAAACTCATATTTCCTAAGTCAGATCGATTGAGGCTGGTTCACAACTAACAAATCGCGGCCAACTACGAGGAGGGGCACGTTATTAGTTCGTAATTTAATCAAAATCCACCCAGTGGTTGCCTATTAAGACCCATAGATGGCGCCTTCAATGTTTTCTGACTTTTTGGTATTTGCGTTTCTTAAAGTTCGCAAAAGAAGAACAAAATGTCTCTCCGTTTTAAGACTTTGAAAAATTTCTATTCGTCGAAACAGCTTTCTTTACTAACCCCGAGATGGTGCTGCGAACTTTCTCGCATCTGTTCATAAAAATAATGTAAGATGAAATAACCGGAGATGGTGACGCCATCTGTCGGATTCAATTATAAAATAAGCTATGTAAGCTTGTATTTTCATGATACTATTCAACTCTCTCCCTTTCACCTTTTAGATCTTTATAGTTTAAATCAGGGGCGTCCTCTGTTGCTGTTTAATTAAACACGCGCGCCAATTATGACGTAAGTTATTTTCAATTCTTTATTGTTCTATTTATAATGTTGATACTTTTCTGAATATTTATATTGTGTTAGTGAGGCCGAAACCGGCCCTGGTCATTTTTAATTAATTAAAAAAAATTGTAAAGAGGCGTCATGTATACTGTAGGCCAAAAGTTTTAGATCCACAAACAAAATAAGGAAGAAACGGTTTTTTTTCTTTGTTTTGAATATATTTAATATGAAAGCTACTTAATAAATAGTCTTTTTTTTCAATTTACCTCAACAGAAGATGCGCAAGATTTGAAATTTAAAAATAATTCGCATACATTTAGGTATTAAAATGCAGATTCCGCACTTAAAACTCTTGAGATATTTCTATAAATACTTACGTTTCTTATCGCATCAGAATTATTTCAATTGTCTTTTTAATCTTCATCTGCCATCGGAACGTAAATATTACAATTTATTGTTAGTTATTTCCGGGGCCAACAAGCGAGAATAGTTTCGTTTAGTGTTTAAGTCTTGGGCCACTTACCTGCGTCCTGCTTTTCTGGAACGTCATCCCCAGTTTCGGTCATTTTCACCAACAACACCGATCAATCTGTCTCAAAGTCGAGGTGATAATGCCACACTCGGCTAATTCCTTTCACGCAGCAATAAACCTAACTTCGTGATAAAAATCATTATGCCAATCGTGATAAATGTAATCGCAAATGTTTTGAATTCGGAAATCGGCCTGAAAACGAGGCCTAATAAAAGCTACTTGGAGTTTTCGAGGCCAGCCAGCAATTAGCGCGTATCCCAAACTTCTGCGTTTGAAGATTTCTATTTACGTCGATAATTGCGGATGCGAGGTGTGAATTGCCCAAAAAATGTGAATCTCAAAGTTCTTGACTGCGAATGTTAAAAAAAACTCGCATTTTACGAAAATAAAAATTAATTAACACAGCAATGAAGTAAAAAATAATTATTTTACTGTTATGTACACTGCAGGCCATAAGTTTAAGGCCATCTTAAGAGGACTCCGGATCACGTGATCGACTCAAGTTTTAATAGTTGAATCTACACATGTTCATGCACAATCGTCGTGTGTAACATACGGGCAACGTCGCAAAACTAAAACACCCAACCCAAACCAACCCCGGAAGACTTAGAACAAACGATTCTAACAATTAAAGTGAGGTTTGGTCCTGTAAGGGGGCCTCATTGCAATCCAGCCGACGTACAGCCAAATTTTGCAACTTTTTTTTTTTTTTGACCAGAACCCGTCCGCAGAGAATGCACCGGAGACACCGCAGCCATTTAGGCTTATTGTGCTCGCCCTGGTTCTTTTACCGCAACCATTCAGTGAGGCATGTCCCCTGCACCAGCTGGTACAGGTTTTTCACTGATTGCGTGTTGAAATCTTCGGGAACTATCATGAGATGTCCGAATATGCGCTGCCTGCGATTTGCCAGCGCATCACATCTACACAGAACGTGCATTGCTGTCTCTGGTTCTCCATTGCAGAGTCTGCAATTTAGATCCCCATTGAATTTGCCGATCCTCCACAGATGCTCCTTAACAGTCAGATGTCCTGTTAGCAACCCCGTGGTGATCTTGAGTTGCGCCCTGCTTAAAAGCAAAAGTTCTGCAGCTCTCTTTCTGCAAGGTCCTCTAATGAAGGTCTTGCTATGGCGATGTCCTGGCCTGCTTAGCCAGTATCTGTTGTGTTCCTCGCTTATTCAGTCACTGATAAAGCCCCGAATAGCGTTTTTGGTTATGCCTAGGACAGGTTCAGGGCCGAAATATGCCATACCCGCACCCTGCCTGGCTAGTTCATCGGCCCGTTCATTGCCGATAATTCCCCGATGACCTGGCACCCACACCAGCGTAACGCAGTTGTATTCCGCAAGGTCATTGAGCTCATTTAAACATTCCCACACCAGTTTGGAGAAGATCTTTGGACTCACCAAAGCCTTCAAAGCCGCCTGGCTGTCGATTAGGATGAAGATCCGCTTATTTGTGTAAGCCCTCCTTTTATTTTCCCGCGCACATTGTAGTATGGCGTATATTTCCGTTTGAAATACTGAGGAAAATTGTCCCAGAGGGAAGCATAACTTCTCCTTTGGTCTATGCCCGTATATTCCAGACCCAGCACCGGTCTCAGTTCTGGAGCCGTCCGTATACCAGATCAGGCTTCCAGGAGGAAAGTTCTGTTCAGGTTCCCGGTGCTCAGCAGATTCATTAATTTGTATCTTGAAGAGCAGGTTTATGTTACCTTTGGGGGCCATATAGTCCGTCCTCATATCGAGTAGAGGACCCCTTATGCTACCAACGATGCTTGTATGACCCGTGCTTATATTAAGTGGGTGACATGAATGCTGCAATCTATGTAGTCCTCGTCTTGCCTCTCCCATTATCACAATGTGTAAGGGAGGGAGGTCTAGAAGAGTTTCCATTGCAGTGGTGGGCGTTGTGCTCATCGCCCCCGTAATGCCTAGGCAAGCAAGTCTTTGGACCTTGCTCAGTCTAAGTTTGGTGGTTTCCTGCTTGACCTTGGGCCACCACACCGAGGCCGCATATGTTATTGTGGGTCTAACCATTCTGGTAAACATCCAATGTACCATTCTTGGTTTTAATCCCCACGTACTATCATAGGCTCGTCTGGCCACCGCGAAAGTGGTCATCGATCGCCTAATTATCTTGTCTAAGCGTTGGTTCCAGGTAAGTTTGGAGTCAAAAATCACTCCAAGGTACTTTACCTCCCCCGACAGGGCTATCTCATTTGTACGAAGACGCAGAGGACCTAAACCCTCTAGGTTTCGTCTTCGAGTGGTGGTTTTTTGAGGACTGATCCTCAGACCTTCCTCCCCGGCCCACCTTGTTACTACATTCAGGGCCACCTGCATTCGGTCCCTGACAGTGTTATTGAATTTCCCTTGTACGGGTATGACTAGATCATCGGCATACCCTAAGGGATCAAAGCCTTCACCGGTAAGTCGTCTCAGAAGCCCGTCCATGACGAGGTTCCACAACAGAGGGGACAGTACACCCCCCTGCGGACAACCCCTCGCCACCCCGTCCAGTAGTGATGTATAAACCACCCTTCCTTTGAGCATGCAGTCAATCCACCTGCAGCAAATTTCTTCCACCCCTCTACCCCTTAGAGCAGTGGTGATGGAGTCGAAGGATGTATTGTCAAAGGCCCCTTCAATGTCTAAAAAGGCAGCTAAGAGGACCTCTTTATTTTTCAGAGATTTCTCCACCCTCCAGGTGAGATGATGGAGTGCTGTCTCAGTAGATAGACCTGTTGAATAGGCAAACTGGTATTGGTGTAGGGGTCTAGCGACCAGAACACCACCCCTTATATGCCTATCAAGTATTTTCTCCATTGTCTTTAGTACAAAAGACATAAGACTAATGGGTCTAAAAGCTTTTGCCTGAGTATAGTCCACCCGATCAGTTTTTGGTATGAATACCACTCTGATCAGTCTCCACACTCTTGGCAAATACCCTAGAGCCAGACAGGCCCTTAGAATCATGCAGATTCTGGTGAGCAGAAGGTCCGAGCCCTTCTGCAGTATGACAGGTATTACTCCGTCCGGACCCGGGGATTTGTAACTATCAAATGAGTTTATTGCCCATTTGGTGCTAGAAAACGTTATGACTCTCCTGGCAGAAGCCCATTCCTCCCTTGATGCTCTGAAAACAGGAGCATCCGGAACCCGGCTATTCCAGTCAGCAGGCGTAACGTCAGTGACGGTTGACCCAGGAAAATGAACCCGAAACATTTCAGTCATGGTTTCTTTTCCTGTTCTAGTGAATTCTCCGGTAGATTTTACCAGAGTATTTAGGTATCCTTGAGGGGACTTCGAGAGCATTTTATGCAGTCTGGCACATTCTGGAGTACTTTCAATTTCCTCACAGTGCCTCCTCCACGATGCCCTCTTGGACCTTCTTAGTGTTTTATTGTATTCAGTTAGGGATGCTTTGTATTCCTCCCACCTTCCTGATACTTTTGCCTTATTAAAAAGTTTTCTGACCTGTCGTCTCCTTTCCGTGAGGTCTTCGTTCCACCAGGAAACTTTCCTGTTGGTGTTCCTCACGGTCATGAGACAGTTATCATTGTAAGCGGACATGATTGCATCAGTTAACTGATCTACAGCCACGTCCAACTCAATATTGTTGTTGACCGTAGCCATTGTTCTCGCGAGATGACTGTCTAGGTCCACCCTGTAGGCCTCCCAGTTAGTCTTACGCGGATTACGGTAGGTTTGTTTCACACGGTTTAACCCAGTGATATCGAAACAGATGTATCTGTGATCTGAGCAGCTCTCCTCATCAGATACATACCAGTTTTTAACAAAGTTACTTATAAAGGAAGTACTTATTGTTAAATCAATGACTGCCTGCCTTTGTGCTGTTACAAAGGTAGGTTTATTGCCTACATTCAATATGTTCAGGTTGTTTGCCATAGTGAATTGTAGGATGCTGTCACCTCTAGCATTGGTGTCTCGGCTTCCCCAGGCAATGTTGTGAGCGTTTGCGTCACAGCCGATGATTAGTTGGGATCCACCTGCTCCACAACTTCTCACCAGCTCGCTCACTTCCTCAGGTGGTGGTTGCTCTGGTTGGTCGTAAGGTAAATAAGCTGATCCGAGAACAATCTCCTTCAACCCTTCTCCCTTCGACGCCACTTTCACTGCCACCAAATCCTTCGAACAGAAGTTTGTTAGTGGCAGTGCTTTGATTGTTTTATTAAGCAATATACAGGCCCTGGGTCTGTCAGAAGTTCTGCTGCATATCAGCTCCCCTTCGACTATCCCAAGGCCTAACACCTTCCCCTTGCAAACCCAAGGTTCCTGAATCAGGGCGATATCGCGCCCCTCCATTAATTTACAGAGAGCTGCCGAAGCTGCTCTACTGTGGTGGAGGTTCACTTGAACCACCCTAATCCTGAGAGTTTCTTGGATTGCAGTCCGAGTTTTACTACCCCTGCAATCAACTCCTCTGACTGAGGTTCCCTAGAGACAAGTCTTGCAGGCAAGCCCACGCCCTGACTCCGAGTTGCCTCATCAGGAATGTTAGTGTCTTCCCCTAGGGGATCCACTTCCAAGTTTTTACTCGTTTTCTCCATACTGTTCCCACGAGTAAGGGGGAAATGTAGGTCATCATCGCCAGGAGCCCCCACCGCTGGCGAGAAAGGCATTTATACAACGGGGTGCGCCCGGTTCCCCGAGGTTTGATCGGTAGCGACTGGTCTTCTGTCCAGCCACGCATCCCTTCGGCCCGATCAACCTTAAGATTCAGGATTTTGTGTGAGGTTTTCTCCTCTTGGTTCAGGTGGTTAAGCCCAACTCCGCCATTGGCGGGGCCGTGGCGTGCTTGCGATGCGTTCGCGCAGCAGGAGCGGTGCGGTGTCGCTGATGCCGGTCCGCAGCCCGGATAAAGGAGGACGGACCCTAAGAACCACGCTTGTGAGCGGGAGCGGCGCCCCGGGGTGCCCAGCTGGGTACGTGTCATGTTTCAACTGGTCTAAAAGGTATGTACCCTCTTTGTTTTTTGCTTTTCTATCAGAGTCTCCCTTGACTCGACTCTTGCTGCTTCAGATCCCGACGCTATTAGGTATCGAGGGCTAGGGATCTATTTCTCGCTTTCAGCTATTCCTTCTTTTTACTGTCCCGATATCAACAACCAAAGGGACCCACGTAGTCGCGTGCGTGGCATTGCCGTAAGGGAGGAGATGGGAGACCTGGCAGCTGAGTGAAGCAGTCTCTGCGGGGGCTGTGGATCAACACTCTGCTTCGGCCCCGGGCACTTCCGAGACGGCGACTGCGGTTCGTCCGGCCGCAGGATTCGCGGGCCCATGCCTTAGCCTAGGCCGCATGGGTTAGGATTCCCTGAGACGTAGCCCTGGCGGAGGAAGTTCCCCGTCCCAAATGTGTGGCTCCATGGTGGGTGGGGAGCGTCAAAGGGAGATTTATGTTTGTAATTGTATGGAATCCAAAAAACCTTTAACAGAGACCTGTGCACCCAGGGGGCACCCGGTGCACAGCCGTTTAAATATGCAGAGCCGAGAACTGCAAAGATGCAGTTCTCAAGGAGAAGCCTCCAAAAAACGGAGGATTATAGACCTCTCGACCGAGAGCATAGACCTGTCCGGCCCAGAGCCTTACAAGAAGAAGGAGTGCAGCATAGTTTTCACTATTACAGAGGCCCATAACCAGATCCTGAAAAGTCTGAAGGACATGGAAAGGGTGATTGAGGATAATCCCAACACCAAAAGAGAGATAAAGGAGCTTTCCACTAAGCTTAGGCGAAGTGCGGAACTCTTTAATAGGGTCTCGATTCGGAAATGGCTCTCCGAGCACAAATATAAAGACGAGACAAAAATGACGTATGACGTGGAAATACAGACCGTGCCCAAGATTGGTAAGGATGCAGCGACACAGACAACAGTCTGGCACAGGGGAGGAGTCCAACAAGTGGAATTAGACAATATCCAAACGCTTGAGGATTGGGCCGGAGTAGCCGAGCTAAAATGGGCAGATGACACATTTAAGATCACGGAGTTTAAAGATGGAAATCCACTAGATATGTATCCGGAGGCTGTTCATGCTATACTGGTAGAGGAAACTGACCTGAATTTGCGGCATGATGATCAAAAGGCATACAGGGACAGGTACCCGGAATTGGCTGATGCCAACGGAAATTTCGAGATTCTGGAACAGCGTACAAAAATTAGGAATAGTGAGGGCAGAGGCTGGGCCGAAAGGAAGGCTGTAAAAATGGTGGTTGACCCCAACGATACCACTCTGTGGGACAGTCTCCAAATGTTAAGAAAGGAAACCGAGCAAGACAAAAATATTGCCATGTGCCAATATAAGGGCATGGAAATAAACAGATTCAGACGGCTCGTTGAATGTGTTTTTCACGGCTCGAACAAACGAATTACAATACACAAGGACGCCAAGAACTATAAAGACAAAGCCAACAGAGAGAAGAAAACCTATGCCCTGGTTGTGGACAATGAAGGCAAAAAATATGCGGATACGCTGGGTATGATAAAAGCGGCAATAAAGGACAACCCGGTAGCCAAAGCAGTAAAGGGGTTAAGGAGTACCCGTGACGGTAAACTCCTTATTACCGTACAGAAAGACCAGGAGGCCCTCGAGGGGCTCAGAAATAAGATAGCTGAAACCATTGCCCCGAAGGCTATCACCAAACTAGGAGGAGGTAGGCCAGAGACGATCCACATAAGGGGGCTAGATGCGCTTACTGAGAAAGGTGATGTTGAGGAGGCTCTCCAGGAAGCGTTGGGGAGGCAAATCGATGGCTCCATAAAAGTGGGCCAGTTAAGGCCCAACGCAGGGGATACTCAAGCTGTCACGGTTGTCTTGCCAAAAACGGACGCTGAAAATATCATGAGGAGAAATGAGATCCTGATAGGCCTAGTCCCATGCCGGATAGAGGCTAGAATTCGGGTGCCGCGATGTGGTAAGTGCTGGTCTTACCAGCACAAGACTGAGGAATGTAAAGAGCCGTCAAGGGCTGGTTGCTGCCACAATTGTGGAGAAAAAGATCACATGAAAAAGAACTGTACTGCGGAGCCCGTGTGCCCATTGTGCGACGCCAAGGGACATAGGGCTGGCAGCGGGGCCTGTCCCAGCTTCAGAGCGGCCTTAAAGGAGGCAAGGAGGAGCGCAGTGGGAACAAGCTCGACGAGGGTCAGGGAGATACCCATGGTCTCGTCGAGAGGTAAGCCGTCTGTAATCCCTAAAACGGGAAGAACGGAAAAGCAAACTAACAGACCTGCCACCGAAACTACCGAAGATGGCAGATAAAACCGCCAAAGAGGCTGTGTTAAGAACTGAGAACCCTCCCGCGGGGATCAGAGTCCTACAGATCAACACCGACCAGCATCCGGAGGCTCTTGATCTGGTTAGGCAAATTATGCATGAACACTCCATCGATATTGCATTAGGGCAGGAGCCCAGCCGCAGGAGGGTGCAAGGTTTAACTTGTGATAATAACTGTGATATTTTCGTTCTTTTGAACAAAGATTTTAGCATAGAAGTCTGTGATAGATATAATGGTTTTATTTATTTATTTATTAAATCTATTTATTTTGAATGTGTGTCGTGTCCCATATACAACATATATTTTTCTCCGAATAAGTCCATAGATGAATTTAATGACCTGCTGGCAAATTTGGAGCGACACATGCGCTCCAGAACAGAAGAGTTCCTAGTGGTGGGAGACTTTAATGCTAAAATGCCGTGCGTGGCCAACAATACAACGAACGAACGGGGACGGATCCTGGAAGAGTGGATTAACGTCAATGACCTGATTCTGCTCAATACAGGTGAAGTCCCCACGTTTATGAGTGCAAGAGGACACTCACATATCGACCTAACCATGGCCACAGCAGGAATGGCAAGGAGGATTGGGAACTGGAGGGTCGCGGAAGAGATCGAAAGTCTCAGCGACCACCGGATCTTAATGTACAATGTAGAAACGACGGTAAGGGAAAAATGCAAACCGAAATCGCGAGGGTGGCTGGCAACCCCGGCCAGAGTGGAACTAATAAAAACAGAGTTTCAAAAACGAAATTCTGGAAAAATAAAAAGCCATACTAATCTTAGCAAAGCACTGATAGGGCTCTGCAACAAATATCTAGTGAAGAAAGGGGGAGGCACAAAAAGAGTCCCAGCATATTGGTGGGACGACTCCATGGCGGAATTGCGTCGAGAATGTGTGGCTCGGAGGAGGAGGGCCACAAGAGCACATCGAGATGACGGAGAGGAGCGAGCGACGCTATGGAGTCGATATAAGTCCGCCAAAAATGAATTCAAGAGAGCCATCAGGAAAAGAAAGGCCAAATGCTGGGATGATCTTAGGGAACAGTTAAACAACGACGTGTGGGGCAAGGCTTATAAAATTGCCACCAATAAATTATCCATAAAAAGGACAACAAGGCTTAGCTCCGAGGAGACAGACGCTCAGGTGAGGAAGCTCTTCCCGGAAGTCAGGGAGAAAGCATGGATAATAAGAAAAAAGCCAACCCCACAGGAAGTGCCCCCCTTCACAGAAGAGGAGTTGTATGCAGCAGCAAGAAGGATTAAGGCAGCTAAGGCGCCGGGGCCCGACCACCTCCCACCGGAAGTAGTGAAGGCCGCGATCGGGGCGAACCCAGATGCGTTCTTAAATGTATATAATAGATGCTGGCAAAGCGGCCATTTCCCGCAAGCCTGGAAAAAGGCCAGTTTGGTGTTAATAGAAAAGCCGAAAAAGCAGCAAGAAGACGAGACTACGTATAGACCGATATGCCTAATTGATGTACTAGGAAAGGTTTTAGAGACACTGATCCGAAAGCGCCTAAACGACGAACTGGAGGAAAAGGGGGTAATAAGCGATAGACAACATGGTTTCAGGACAGGAAGATCGACGATCACCGCACTGCGTCAAGTACAAGGGATCGTCGATAATGCAAGGAAATTCGCTGATAAAAATAGACACTATTGTGTAATGATTGCCCTGGACGTGAGGAACGCATTTAATACGGCCTCATGGAGACAGATCATGGCTGCTCTCCATAGGTATCACATCAGTGATGCCCTGAAGAACATCATAGGGTCGTACCTCACAGAAAGGGCAATAGAGATAGAAGAAGGCATGACGTACAATTTGACCTGCGGAGTCCCCCAAGGATCAGTGCTTGGACCAAACCTTTGGAACCTAATGTATAACAGAATACTGGAGATAGACATAGGGCAGGGCGCAACCACCGTGGCATATGCTGATGACCTGGCTGTGATGGTTACTGCCAGGACAGCTGAACTCCTGGAGGAGAGGGCATGTCTCGCAATTGAGAAAATCCAACAAGAGCTCGGGAGGATGAGCCTGACCCTTGCAGGAACCAAGACAGAGGCGATAATCCTGGCAGGTAGAAGGAACCTGGCATGTATGAATGTCAACGTTGATGGAGTCGAGGTAGTATCGTCCAGATACATTAAATATTTGGGTGTTTTCCTCGACAGGGACTTGAAGATGGCTAAACATGCCAGGGAGACGGCCATAAAGGCGCACAAGGCCTACACGGCGCTAGCCAGGCTGATGCCAAACGTAGGTGGCCCAAAGCCCAAAAAGAGAAGGGTACTCGCGGCAGTGGTCTCGTCAATAATTCTATATGCTGCACCAATATGGGAGAAGGTCATGGTGTATAAGACGCACGAACTAATGCTCGAGCGAGTGAACAGGCTAGCCGCCCTGAGAGTAGCGTCTGCTTATAGGACGGTGTCAACAGAGGCCGTCCTTGTAGTAGCAGGAATACCCCCCATAAAACTGCAGATCGCAGAAAGAGTGAGAATCCACAGAGAGGGGCATCATGAGAAGACTTTGGCCAGAGAAGACCTGTACAAGGCGTGGCAGGCCAGGTGGGACAACTATAACGGATGGGCCAAAGTCTTCATCAAAGATGTGAAAACATGGTGCAATCGGCCCGGGGGGGAAACTGACTATTATTTGACGCAGGCGCTTACGGGGCATGGGTCCTTCGGGACGTACTTGAAGGACATCAAGAAGAGGGAGTACGCTGGCTGCCTGTACTGCGAGGAAGAAAACGATACACCTGAGCATACCATCTTTCATTGTACTAGATGGGAAGAGACCCGCCAAGAGGTAGAGACAAATACAGGGCTGAAGGTCACGATAGATAACGTGGCAGATCTGCTATGCAGCAGTGAGGACATGTGGATGAGCATCGCAGAAATGCTAAGAACAATTATGGTAGAAAAATGCAAAGGTGAAATGATCCAACAGAGGAGGGCTTAGAGACTACTGAAGAAGGAGAAGAAACTGAGAGGCATGAGGGTGTGAGAGAAGAGGCAGAGAAGAGGAAGAAGAGGAAGAAGAGGAAAAGGAAGAGGAGGATGTAGAAGAGGAGGATGTAGAAGAGGAAGAAGAGGAGTAGGAGGAAGAGGAGTAGGTAGAAGAGGATTAAGAAGAAGAAGAGGATTTAACTGAGGAAGGCTGAACGATGAGAGAGAGCGACAACAGGCGCAGGGGAAGAAATACCGAGAGGTGGTACCCCCTGCGCTGAGTGTTGAAAGAGGAAAGGAGTTTAGTTGGTAGGCGCCCATGCAGAAAGGTATGGGTGAATCCAACACACCTCCGGAATTGATGTATCCGGAGGTGTCTTTTGAAGATTCTCTAAACCTCTATAAAAAAAAAAAAAAAAGGTGGTTAAGCCCAGACCCCCAGCCTCCTTGGAGACCGGTTTGACAGCGGAGTTTACACGAGAACCACCGCTGGCATCGTAAATCCCAGTGCAGGCCCTACGCCACGATACTACAGCTGAGCTGGGAGGGTTGGCCCGCGGGGTGGATTTCACCTGGCCATGTTGCGATTTTTAGGTCGCTCAGGCGCGGTCACGTGCTCTCCTCCATCTTGCGGGTTTTAAACCGCTCAGGTTACAGGGTCATTGCACTTGATAGGCGAAAGATGGCCACCCATCCCGCGGCATCCAACGAGCGGAGGTAATCCGACAAGTGGATACCGCAGGTACCCCCGATCCGCCACCTGGGGACGCGCCCGATGTGTACCCATCGTTTCGGGGAATTTTGGGCTTAATAACTTATTATTATTATTATTATTATTATTATTATTATTATTATTATTATTATTACTATAAAGTAAATGAACGACTCAAACTTAACAAAATTTATTTACAAAAACGCATAAACAAAATAAATACGACTGTGTAAAGTCCCAGTTTTCGACGAAAACGTTTCTTTTTGATTCAGGTAAATCACAGGAGGAGACTTCAGGCTTGTTCGCCTGTCATTTGTCCACGGGTTTGGTGTTGATCTCGTCCAATTCCTGTTGATCCTCGGTTGGTTCATCAGGCAGCGAATAGAGGTATTTGTAGAAGAACGTGGCGACGACAGCTCCGAGATTCGGACCGAGCCAGTACACCTAACGCAAAGAAAATATTAAATTAACGCCTAACGTATAGGCCACCCACATAACATCGCAGGCGAGAATTGCCTGCCCACACTTTTTTTTTTAAATCGGCGCGGCCCGAAGGAAGCCGATTATAAAAGCGCGCGAAATTCAAGTTTAATTCCTTACCCAGTGGTTATCCCAGTCGTTGTTCAACATGGCTGGCGCGAAACTCCTCGCAGTGTTCAAACTCGCCCCGGTGAAGGGCGCCTGCGCAAAAAAGTTAAAAATTTAGCCAAATCTCGTCTTCCTCGTTTTACTGGTGCTTACAGCGGCGAAGCAAATGCCGGCAATGGCAAAACCGAACTTCAGCGCTACGGAGTCCGTGTTCTTCGCGTTCCTCTTATCCCAGACGGTGCAGCAAATTATGGCCAGGACTGCCGTGATGATTATCTCAATCCCGATCGCCTACAAGAGAAAAAAAAACAAGGGCCTTCAGTAATTCGGCGGTGGTTCCTGGAAACGTTTCTGACCTGGTAAACCGCCAACTTCGGATGCACCATCGTGGTGCAGAAGCCAGCTCGAGTTATCGTCTCGTTTTTCTCCACCGAAAAGACTTCCTTAGCAATGAAACTCTGCGGCACCAAAAGCTGAAGCAGAAGAAGCTTGAGGGAAGGGAAAAAACCTTCAGAAAGAGACTCACCATTAACAAACCATAACCGATTATCGCACCGATGAACTGGGCTATGATATACACGACGGCTTTTAAGTACTTAAAGTAACCTAGGATTACTGCGACTATCGTCACGGCGGGGTTTAGGTGCGCCCCCGATATAGGACCAAACATCTGAAACAAGTTTGTTTGTTCGGGGCAATTTGGGGCAAATCAAATTTGATACTCACCACAATTATGATCATAACAGTAAGTCCAAATCCGAGGGAGGGGAAATAATGCCCCACGGGAATCGGGACTATGTCGACTACCCCCGCCATGCACCCCAGGAACAGGAGCATCGCCGTCCCGACGACCTCTGCGATGAAGAGGGCGACGAGGCTGTCCGCGATCGCGCCCTTTTTCCCATCTGGAACACAAGAGGGTCACTTGAAAAAATTCGGAAGGGAAAAGTCCGCTGGTTTACAACCGCGTTTTCGACCCATCTTATCAGTTCACATCCGGACGATAAAACAACTGAGCAAACTCGTTGCAACGGATTGTTTATAAAAACGTAGCGCCGTCGTCGGCCTTCGAATCTAATGCAAATTTATAATGACATTGTAAGTAGGTGAGATAAAATAGTGCTGTTTATCATTAAACTTTGCTCTCGATATTTAATCGGCGGGCGTCGGAATAACAATGAATAAACAAAAGGAGGAGGGGGCGCAGTCGCATTTTCTTTATGTTTGAAGTTATTATTATATCATTTGTATTACTTACACATTGCGTTGTGATTCAATAGAAAGTTTCTCTTATAAACCCCCGGAATGATCAATATACCCTCGGGTGCGCGTACGAGCGGACCACGAGCCCAATCCGGAACGCAACTTTCACTTCACTACTACCACAATAACATGACGATCACGGTCCCGTTTGCCATGTTATTTATTGCCCATCGATTATTCCATTTTGTAATAAGTGGAAGAAGCGTCCGCTTTAGCTTTTATATGTTTCCCATTTTTTAACGATTTGTAAACGAGATAACGAGCGAACGCGATAATTCGTGACACATACGAAGCTCATTATCTTGATATTGAGAGAAAGTGAAGAGCACGAGATTAGGCCAGTCTGTTATGTCAATTATCAATAGGGATCGTAGGTAGGGATCGAAATAAAATATTTTGACGCCATCACATCAACGCAATGGCGTGAGCAAATTAGGGATACTGATGCCGGATGATTTTGTTACCCGGGTACCCGACATGTACCCGATACACGATAAGTACCGAATAACAATTTGAAAATCTATCGTAGAAGTATCCGAAGTAACCGATACTGATTATTTTATGATAATTTAAATTTAAAAGAAAGATCACTCGGTTGTCGGGCACTTACCGAGTATATCGGGTAATTATCGGCTATCCCGTTACTTATCGGGTAAGGGTTAGTTATCGGGTAACGGATATTCACGTTTTGGTAATCTATAATGAAATACTAGAAAATAGTGAAGTATAAACCAATTTGTCTGCTGGATGCAGCTGGAAAATTGTTGGAAAGATTCATTCTCAGAAGGAATTGCAAAAGGGAAATGACATATCTGACAATCAGTACGGGTATCGCAAATACAGGCTATCCAAAGAGTAAAGCGGATTGCTGAGGAAGAGATGGTGAAGGTGAAGACAATTGAAAAGACGGAAACTTTGTATCCTAGTAACAGTAGACAGACGAAACGCTTTCGACACGGCGAGTTGGAAGCAAATCAATATCCAAATGGAGGAAAAGAATATAGCAAGATACCTGAGGAGAATTATTGTTAGCTACTTATCAGGTAGACAAATTGTATTTGACATTTATGTGATGTACCGTTGGTGTGAGTAGACGTGTGATAGTGCTGTCCGCTAAAAAATTAAAATTTTCTGGTGTTCAGAGTCTAAAATAGTTGTTAAAAATGTCCCAACCAACATCACGAATCCTGAGGAGTGATATTGATCCTGCCGATATTGCTCAAAAAGTATCTGAACGACTACTCTCGTCGAATTTATTCCTAGAGAAAATAAGTGAAACCTTAAAAGAATTTGTCCGAGAAGAGCTCGAAATAATCGTTAAGAAATACGATGAAAAGGTGAGTCAACTAGAAGCGCAGTTGTCAGAAACAAGAGCCGAATTGATTGTTGCCTTGGACAACCAAGAACAATACTCAAGATGTAACAACTTACGCATATTTGGCATACCCGAAACACCAAATGAATGTACTGACGAAATAATCATTAAATTATGTAGAGAAAAACTCAACATCGACGTATCGAAAGAGTCTATTGATATCAGTCATAGGATTCCAACTAGCAAAGATACCGTTCGTCCCATAATTGTGAAATTTGCTGCTCGTAAAGTGAAGAATATGATCTATAACAACAAAAGTAAGCTAAAGGGCACGAAGGTAGTAGTGCGAGAAGATCTAACTAATAACAGAGACGGTGTGCTTAAAGAAGCAATAAAAAAATTTGGTAATAAAATTGTGTGGACGAGTAATGGTAAAATTTTGATAAAAGCGGACAGTAAAGTGCATAAAATTACTAGCTTCCTTGAACTGAACACAACCTACCCGTAATATAGGAGCTAAAGGAGCATTACTTGATCTTATTTTAATATCCGATCTAGCATTAGTTGCAGATTCTGGTCTTGATGATGCCAAGTTTGCTGATCACGATACAGTATACTGCATTCTGAATGTTAATATTCCTAACAAAGAGCCTGTATATGAAATGATACGTGATTTTAGTAATTTCAATAAAGATTTATTTGATCAGGACCTAAAACGCATTCTGTGGCAGAGAATATTTTTAATGCATGATGTAAATAAACAAGTTAATTTTGTTACTGAAAACATTTTATTGTTATTCGATTATCACGCCCCAAAGAAAACCATCAAAATTACTAAAAGAAAATGTCCATGGTTAACAGATAATTTAAAAAAATGAAAATTAATTAAAATTGTGTAACTGGCAGTATAGAAAGTGTTAGGAAAGAGTTTATACATGTATTTCGGCCTTATTGGGCTTCATCAGAACTCTGTACCTTATAAAAATTTTGGTTTATTGAAAAATTCTGATGAAGCCCAATAAGGCCGAAATACATGTATAAACTCTTTCCTAACACTTTCTATACTGCCAGTTACACAATTTTAATTAATTTTCATAATTTTCATCTGGCAAGAAAACTTAATTTAGATAATTTAAAGTTAATGATGCGTCTGAGAGATACCGCTTACAGAAAATATAAAATTACGCGTTTACAGACCCACTGGGATTACTACAAATCTTTACGAAATTTAACGAATACTGCAGTTAAAAATGAAAAACGCTCTTATTTCAATTACCTATATCAAAATACAAATAAAAAAACATTATGGAAAGAGTTACATGAGTTAGACGTTAAGCCTAAGAAACCAAATGGCATTCCAGAACATTTGAAATCACCTGATAAAATAATAATTTCTTTATTGAATGTATTCCTCAATTAAAAAATAGTAATAAGAAATTAGTAGAATTTTACAATAACAATAAAATGATTGAAAATATTCCCAGTCTCTCTTTTGAAGTTGTTGATGTGTGTATCGTAGCGCAGTTTATTAGAGAAATTAAAACAAATGCCGCTGGATATGATGGAGTAAATATTGATTTAATACGTTACTGTTGTCCAACTATTCTTCCATACTTAACATTTGTAATTAACTCTAGTCTAATCAACAACGTATTTCCTGACTCTTGGAAAAAGGCAGTGATTACACCTATTGCAAAATCAAGTAATATATCACATTTTAAAGAATTAAGACCAATAAGTATTTTACCAGTAATTTCTAAAGTACTGGAAAAAATTATGGACTTTCAATTACGGAAGTTTATGAACACCTTTGACAAATATGTCAAAGGTGGTAATAACCAAAGGAGCAATCCGGATTTCGTCCTAAACATAGTTGTACTACAGCATTATTAAATATTACTGACGATATAATAACTGCGAAAGATCAAAACGAAGTTACTGCTTTAGTTCTTTTAGATTTTAGTAAAGCTTTCGATACAATACATCATGTAACGTTGCTAGCGATACTTCGTTATATCGGATTATCTGATAATGCCGTAACCTTAATCGAAAGCTATACGACTAATCGAATGCAATGTGTAAAGCTTGACAATACGTATTCAAGTTGGCACACCCTTACCAGGTGTTACAATATTATGATGACACATTGGTAGACATACAAATTTGAAATCAATGGGCAACGCTATTATAAAATATAAATATCCGATCCCTAGTTATCCCCAGTTATATGTCATCCGGCCTGCCTCAAAAAGAAAAACGTTTTAATTTAATTATTAGTGAATCATCGCTTAGTTTTATTATTGCTAGAATTTGCACCTTTATGTGAAAGGTAAAGCTCGCTAATCACTGGGCAACACGTTGGGCAACTTGGCTCGTAGCATAGACAACATAACGAGCTCGCTAGGACGAAGTAAACTTGCACAACAGAAAACGTCAATTAATTTTAAATGCAATCAAGAAATTGTCATTGCTTTGAAGCGGCGAAAAATTTTGCTAAATTCTGTAATATACTGACCCCAACAGCTACAGTGACATTTCTGACAACACACACATTTCACCATTCGGCACTCTCTCTTTTAACTGTCGGGGTGACTTTTTTAATGTCACGTTTGTCAAATAGGAAAAAAGAGTGCATTTTATTTTATGTTCGAACAAAATCGATTTACTAATTAAAATCTTAATTAGGTTTTATAAACTCTTCCTCTGTGGCTGGGCCACCAGGCCAAAACGTCAGCAAAAATGAAGCAATCATTCCAGGCACTCACTTTCCACTGATAATAATAATAATGATGATGATAATTATCTGCTGTTATCACTTGCGTACGACGATAAACCTTTCTCCCTAAATTACTGCCTGAAATTTATGGCGCGGAATTAATCTTGCTACCGCTCATTTCCTCTGTTGTAAAAATATCAGAGAATGCAAAATAATATTGTGTTGGTTACACTCTTACGTAATCCGCTAATTCGGAACTAAATGGCTTACGGCGTCTAGAATTAAGAGATTCATTAATTGCCCGATCGAACGTTGAGAAACTGCATTTTAAAGTGGCGCCCTCTTTTGGGAAACGAACGCGTTTAATATGTTAAGTGCCTCTTCAACGTTTTCAAATTTAAAAGCGAACGGGTTACAATATGTAGAAGTAAGAAAAGTTACGTGAATTTAGAGACGATTTTATAATAATTTGTGAATAAAGTGGTGGCGGCGCCATCTCGTGAAAATATACGAAATTAATTTTTCCCTAAAGTTTTAGCAATTACATTTATAATTGTATTTACAAAAAAAAACACATCAATTGCATCTGAATGTACGTGGCCCTTAGAGACGATTTTTAAAATCGTTTATGAATAAAATGTATGTGGCGCCATCTGTCAGTAATAAACGAATTTAATCTTTTCTTCCAAAATTTTTAGCGATCGCCTTGAGAATTGCATTTACAAAAAAAAAGACAAACAAACAAATAAATTTCTGAACGTGAGCGACAATCAGAGATGTTTTTAAAATGATCTGTAAGTGGCGCCATCTCGTAGAAACAAACGAATTTTATTAATTTTTTTACGAAATTGTTAGGAATTCCTTTGACAATTGTGTTTGCCAAGAACGCAAATAAATTCTACCTCTAAATGTAGGTGAGCGTTAAAGTCGATTTTAAAATGATCTGTGAATAAAGAGGAAGTGGCGCCATCTGTCAGTAATAAACGAATTTAATTTTTTCTTCCAAAATTTTTAGCGATCGCCTTGAGAACTGCATTTACAAAAAAAAAAGAAGACAAACAAACGAACAAATAAATCTCTGAACGTGAGTGACATTCAGAGATGTTTTTAAAATGATTTGTAAGTGGCGCCATCACATAGAAACAAATGAATTATATTTTTTATTTGCGAAATTGTCAGGAATTACTTTGACAATTGTGTTTACCAAAAACACAAATAAATTCTACCTCTGAACGTACGTGAGAGTTAGAGACGTTTTTAAAATGATTTGTGAATAAAGTGGAAGTGGCGCCATCTGTCGGCAATAAACGAATAAAAAATTTTCTTCCGAAACTTTTAGCGACCACCTTGAGAATTGCATTAACAAAAAAAAAGACAAACAAACAAACAGATAAATCTCTGAACCTAAGTGACATTCAGAGATGTTATTAAAATAATCTGTAAGTGGCGCCATCTCGTAGAAACAAATGAATTTAATTTTTTTTAAGGAAATTGTTAGGAATTACTTTGACAATTGACAAAAATAAAAATAAATTCTACCTCTGAATGTACGTGAGAGTAACAGACGATTTTAAAATGATCTGCGAATATAGTGGAAGCGGCGCCATCTGTCAGTAAAAAAGGAATTTAATTTTTTCTTCCAAAATGTTTAGCGATCACCTTGAGAATTGTATTTACAAGAAAAAAACACAAAAAAAACAGACAAATAAATCTCTGAACGTGAGTGACATTCAGAAATGTCTTTAAAATAATTTGTAAGTGGCGCCGTCTCGTAGAAATAAATGAATTTAATTTTATTTTTTCCGAAATTGTTAGGAATTACTTTGACAAGACCTCGACAATTGTATTTGCAAAAAAAAACACACATCTCTCGTTTTGAACGTGATCTGTAAGTGGCGCCATTACATAGAAACAAATGAATTTTATTTTATTTTTGTTTTTAGGAAATTTTAGAAATTACTTTGACAATTGTGTTTACCAAGAACGCAAATAAATTCTACCTCTGAACGTACGTGAGAGTTAGAGACGTTTTTAAAATGATTTCTGAATAAAGTGGCGCCATCTGTCGGTAATAAACGAATTTAATTTTTTCTTCCGTAATTTTTAGCGATCACTTTGAGAATTACATTTACAAAAACAAGACAAACAAACAAACAAATAAATCTCTGAACGTGAGTGACATTCAGAGATGTTTTAAAAATGATCTGTAAGTAGTGCCATCTCGTAGAAACAAACGAATTTTATTTTTTCTTTTAGGAAATTGTTAGGAATTACTTTGACAATTGTGTTTATCAAAAACACAAATAAATTCTATCTCTGAACATACGTGAGAGTTAGAGATGTTTTAAAAATGATTTGTGAAGAAAGTGGAAGTGGCGCCATCTGTCAATAAAAAAAGAATTTAATTTTTTCTTCCAAAATGTTTAGCGATCACCTTGAGAATTGCATTTACAAGAAAAAAACACAAAAAAAACAAATAAATAAATCTCTGAACGTGAGTGACATTCAGACATGTTTTTAAAATGATCTGTAAGTGGCGCCATCTTGTACAAACAAACGAATTTAATGTTTTTTCTTTTAGGAAATTGTTAGGAATTACTTTGACAATTGTGTTTAACATAAACACAAATAAATTCTACCTCTGAACGTGCGTGATATTCAGAGATGTTTTTAAAATGATCTATAAGTGGCGCCATCTCGTAGAAACAAACGAATTTTATTTTTTTTTTTAGGAAATTGTTAGGAATTACTTTGACAATTGTGTTTACCAAGAACGCAAATAAATTCTACCTCTACGTACGTACGTGAGAGTTAGAGGCGATTTTAAAATGATTTGCGAATAAAGTGGAGGTGGCGCCATCTGTCAGTAATAAACGAATTCAATTTTTTCTTCCGAAATTTTTAGCGATCACCGTGAGAATTGAATTTACAAAAAAAGGCAAAGAAACAAACAAACAAATAAATCTCCGAACGTGAGTGACATTCAGAGATGTTTTTAAAATGATTTGCAAGTGACGCCATCTCGTAGAAACAAATGAATTTAATTTTTTTACGAAATTGTTAGGAATTACTTTGAGAAGGCTTTGACAATTGTATTTGCAGAAAAAACACACATCTCTCTCCTTGAACGTAAGAGACATTCAGAGATGATTTTGAAACAAATGAAGAACACACTGGAAGCAGCGCCATCTCGTAGAAATAAACGAATTCAATCATTTTTTACTTAAAGCTTCCTCCAGCTATTAGTTGAATTTACAACGAAATTATGAACGATTGGATGTAAGTGACGTTCAGAGGTGATTGAGTTTAAATGACATGCGAAGCGGCGCCATCTCGTGGAAAGAAATAAACAAATCTAAGATCTAAACCACGTCTGCCCCAATTTTGTCCACGATTTCTGATTTTTCCGATAGATTTCGAGTTAAATAACAAAAAAAATTAGAACGTGGGCTCCCTCAGGGGCGTATGCTTGACCCTCGCGTTTTCTTAATTTATTAAACTAGTTATTTCGCATGAAATTCTGATCTCTCACTCTACGTGATTGGCACTCGAATAAAATCATAAAGAATGTGCCAATTTTAAACGGACATAATAATTACGCTTAGTTACAGAAGTCGTTGCCTTATCTCAATCGATTATTACGAGATTCCAATAAATTATATCAACAAAAAAAAACACTCGACATAGTTAATTAATTGCTTAACACGAACAATTAGAGTAACCATCAGATAATTAAGTTATTTGCTGGTTTATCTAGATTTCGCAAGGCCTCTTCAGATTTTTTTAAAAATTTTTATCTTGCATGCGCATGAGGAAAATTTTAATTTTTTTATTTCGTGATGTCGCATGGCGCCATACGATCGCTTTCCTAATCCGTCGGGCAGTTACTTGGTTTGCTTTGCTCGCGAGCATCATAATTGCGAGGGTTCCCCTGCTTGATTAGTTTTATTTAGAGAACTCGGGCCAGAAATCGATAGTCGAGTGTTTTATTGCTTCACTGTTGGTTTTTCATCGGCGGCTTATCGTACACGCAAGTCAAACATCGGGGGCGAAAAAAAAAAATGGGAAAATTATCCTCAACGTAATTCAAGATAGAATTTTTTGTTGAAGCCATAGACGCCCCCATCTTTTTATTTTATTTATTATTTTAAATATTAAAGTATATGTTGTTTATCAACCTAGTTTTAATGACTTGCATCACCAGTCCGTGATGGTCTAGCAAGTAGGGCACTAGGCTACAAAACTAGGGGTCGTAGGTTCGAACCTCGCGGTTGCCTTGACCATCGATGGCAATTTTCCGGCCCCGCTTTGACTCGAGTTGTTTAAAAAAAAGAATAAATTAAGTTTGAGGGTAGCAATGGACTACTATAACGTAAGTCGTCACGTTATCATCCTAAGTAAACATCAGAAAGGACCGGACCATTCATATCTGTGGCCTGTTACGATACAAAAATAAAAAAGAAAGATGAATGCGCACGCTTAGTTAATAAATAAAATGTTAAAAAATGAAGTCGTTTGATGACATAACACGTTGACGATCTAAACAACGATTTGTGAACCACATTAAAAACTTGTGCAAACATTTCTAGCAACATACAAGTTGCTTGACCCGCATCATTTACGCAATTAAAACTAACTATAACTAGTTGATAAGAACTTAATTTCCATTTACTTTATTAATTAACTTATCTCGCACTTGTTCTTCAAGCACTAACAATCAATGAAGCCATGTAAACAACGAAATAACGAAAGTCGTTACTACGCGTCTAATTGCTAAAACAAGCAAACAAAAAAACTTGATTTATTTAAGAAAGTTTAACAGCGTGTCGAATTTTGCTGAAATTCCGCAAAAGCTTGCGGTAAATTACCAGCCACGTCCTGTGAGTGACCTTCACTATTATATCATCAAGGTTTAATTCCCGAACACGCAATTATATACGTATGTATGTAAAAAAGAAGAATGCAAACACTTCGGAAATGCTTCGTAATTTCGTAGGAATTGTTTGCTATCGTAGCCGCAAAGAAGAGCGATAAAAATTCTATATTAATTAATTATTATTATTAACGTGAAATAAAGAATAGTTTTTTCCCCCCTGAATGAGATATTACACGATTTATTTTGTGTTATAGTTGTCAAGGGAAAAATATTTAAAATTAACTTCGTTAATTCCTACGAGATGGCGTCGCTTCCAATTTCTTCGTAAATTATCTTAAAATCGTCTCTGAATGTCTGTCATATTTATTTGTCTTTTTTTTTCTTGCTTTGTAAATGAAATTGTCAAGGTCAATTTTAGCGTTTAAAAAAAATTCGTCGATTTCTACGACGAGATGTCCCTGAATGTCACTTACGTTAAGAAGTATTCATTATACAAATAATTTTCTTTATTTCGTTTTGTAAATTACAAATTTGTAAGAAAACAATTAAAAAATAAGTTCGTCAAGTTCTACGAGATGGCGCCACCTCCAGTATGTTTACAAATCATTTCAAAATCGTCCCTGAATGTCGCTTACATTCAGAAGTACTCGTGATACAATTTATTACTACTTTTGTTTGTTTTGTATATACAATTATCAAGGGAAATTTTGTTTAAAATTTAACTACGTAAATTTCTACGAGATGGCGCCAGTTTCAGTTTATTCACAAATCGTTTTAAAGTCGTTCCTGAATGTCACTTACACTCAGAGATGTTAATTATACAATTTATTTGTTTTTGGTTTGTAAATACAATTGTCCAAGGAAATTTTGTGAAAAGAAAACGTTTAAGAAAACTTCGTCGATTTCTACGACGAGATGGCGCCACTTTCAGTTTGTTTGCAAATCATTTTAAAATCGTCCTCGAATGTCGCTTACATTCACAAGTATTCATGATAGAATTGATTAGATCTTTTGTTTGTTTTGTAAATACAATTGTCATTGTTTAAAAATTAATTTCGTACATTTCTATGAGATGGCGCCGCTTCCAGTTTGTTCACAAATTGTTTGAAAGTCGTTCCCGAATGTAAGTTACATTCAGAGACATTTTTTTCTTCCCACAAATTCCCTAAGCTCCTAGAGTTTGTCGGGGAGGAGGGGAGAGGGGGATTGGCGGCTGCGACCGACTTGATGTTATAATTTCGCCTTCGGCATTCGCCTTACAAACTGGGGAAACGCAGAAAACCCAGCTCGAATTAATTACACAATTTTATTGTTTTTGTGATGTGAATACAATTGTCAACGTAAATTTTATAAAAAGAAAAACTTGTCAATTTCTACGACGAGATGGCGCCGCATCCAGTTTGTTCACAAATCACTTTGAAAATCGTCCTTGAATGTCGCTTACATTTAGAACAACTCGTGATACAATTTATTAGTTCTTTTGTTTGTTTTGTATATACAATTGTCAAGGGAAATTTTGTTTGTTTCTTTTATGAGAAGGCGCCGCTTCCAGTTTGTTCACAAATTATTTGAAAATTATTGTCACTTACACTCAGAGATGTTAATTATACAATTACATTGTTTTTGGTTAGTGAATACAATTGTCAGAGCAAATTCTGTAAAAAGAAAATATTTAAGAAACCTTCGTCAATTTCTACGACGAGATGGCGCCATTTTCAGTTTGTTTGCAAATCATTTGAAAGTCGTCCTTTAATGTCACTTACATTCAATATCACTTGCCCAATACAATTTATTATTCTTTTGTTTGTTTTGTAAATACAAGGTCAATGCTGTAAATACAATTGTCAAAGTAAATTTTGTAAAAAATAACTTGTCAATTTCTACGATGAGATGGCGCTGCTTTCAGTTCGTTCGCAAATCATTTTAAAATCGTCCTTGAATGTCGCTTACATTCAGAGGTATTCATGCTACAATTTATTAGTTTTTTTTTAATTTCGTAAATGCAGTTGTCAAGGTAAATTTTGTCTAAAAATTAACTTTGGAAATTTCTATGAGATGGCGCTGCTTCCAGTTTGTTCGCAAATTGTTTGAAAGTCATTCCTGAATGTCACTTACATTCAGAGACATTAATTATACAATCACATTGTTTTTGTTTGTAAATACAATTGTCAAGGTAAATTTTATAAAAAAAAAAAAACATTTAAAAAGAATTTCGTCAATTTCTACGACGAGATGGCGCCGCTTTAATTTTAAAATTATATTTGAACGTCGCTTACAGCAAATTGAAAGCGTTTGTAAGCAATTAAATAAGTCATTTTTTGCTATCTTGCAATTAAAAGCTATTGTAACTCAGCCTCAGTTGCTTAACATGTATTTCGCTTTGAGTTACTGCCACTTATCTTACAATATCATCGTGTGGGGTAACTCACCAAACAGCAGTAGAGTATTCGTAGCCCAAAAGCGACTATTGCGGCTAATATTTAATCTTAAGCCAAGGGAATCTTGTAGAGAAATATTCAAAAAATTCAACCTCTTAACGTTTCCGGCTATTTATATCTATAAATGCTTACTTTTTGTTAAAGCTAACGGTAACAAATTTAAAACGAACGCAAGTTTTCACAATTATAATACGAGAACTAAAAATTTATTTTCTGTGGAAGCTCACAATTCCACTAAGTTCGAACAATCGCCGACTTATATGGGCCTGAAATTTTTCAATAAATTGCCGGAGTCGTTGCGGGGTGATAATTTGTTTTCTTTTAAAAAATCTATTAAAAAGATCCTTTCCAGTAAAGGATACTACTCTGTAAGAGAATTTCTCAATGACTCTAGCTTTATATAGGCTAATATCTATTTTCTTTTTTTTTTTTTATATACATTTTTTCCTACTGACATGTACATCCATTGTTATATATGGCCAAGTATAAATAAAAATTATTATTATTATTATTATTATTATCATTTAGAGGTACGCGTGATACTGTTTATTAGTTCTTTTGTTTGTTTTGTATATACAATTGTCAAGGTAAGTTTTGTTTAAAAATTAACATCGTAAATTTCTATGAGATGGCGCCACATCCAGTTTATTCGCAAATCATTTTAAATCATTCTTCAATGTCACTTACAATCAGAGGTTCTCGTGATACAATTTATTAGTTCTTTTGTTTGTTTTGTATATACAATTGTCAAGGCAAACTTTGTTTAAAAATTAGCTTCGTAAATTTCTAGAGATGGCGCCGCTTCCAGATTGTTCACAAATTGTTTGAAAGTCGTTCCCGAATGTCACTTACATTCAGAGACATTAATTATACAATTTCATTGTTTCTGTTTGTAAATAAAATTGTCAAGGTAAATTTTGTAAAAAAAGAAACTTGTTAATTTCTACGACTAGATGGCGTTGCTTTTAGTTTGTTTGCAAATCATTTTAAAATCGTTCTTGAATGTCACTTACATTCAGAGATTCTCGTGATACAATTTATTAGTTCTTTTGTTTGTTTTGTATATTCAATTGCCAAGGTAAATTTTGTTTAAAAATTAACTTCGTACATTTCTATGAGATGGCGCCGCTTCCAGTTTGATCACAAATTGTTTAAAAATCGTTCCCGAATGTCACTTGCACTCGGAGATGTTCGTTATACAATTTATTTGCTTTTGGTTTTTGAATACAATTGTCAAAGCAAATTTTGTAAAAAAGTAAATATTTAACAAAACATCGTCAATTTCTAGGACGAGATGGCGCCACTTCCAATATGTTTGCAAGTCATTTTAAAATCGTCCTTTAATATCACTTACATTCAATATCACTTACATGATACAATTTATTAGTTCTTTTGTTTGTTTTGTAAATACAAGTACAATTGTCAAAGTAAATTTTGTAAAGACAAAGGAGATGGCGCCGCTTTCAGTTTGTTCGCAAATCATTTTAAAATCGTCCTTGAATGTCGCTTACATTCAGAGGTACTTGTGATTTAATTTATTAGTTCTTTTGTTTGTTTTGTATATGAAATTGTGAAGGTAAATTTTGTTTGAAAATTAACTACGTAAATTTCTATGAGATGGCGCCACTTCCAGTTTCTCCACAAGTGGTTTTAAAATCGTCCTTGAATGTCGCTTACATTCAGAGGTACTCGTGATCCAATTTATTTACTTCTTTCGTTTGTTTTGTATATACAATTGTCAAGGTAAATTTTGTAAGGAAGCATTTAAAAAATAACTTCGACAATTTCTACGAGATGGCGCCGCTTACAGTTTATTTACAAGTCATGTTCAAATGTCACATTCACCGAGATACTTGAAGGACCTGGTACAGTAGCGGACAATAAAACCCGGACACATGTACATACATACATATAGCTTCTTTCTGTGGTATCTGTCAGTGTCGAAGTTCTAGGGTCTTTTGTTGAAAGTCTACTTTTACTTTTGAAATTTCCTAAAATTGAATCTCAATAAAAGCCTGATTGATCAAATTTTTCTAAGTTTGCACGACATATCAAATTCTTGCCCCGATTTTATTGTCCGCTACTGTACAAAAAGAAACAGAAAGTTTCTGTAAATTGTATATTGAACTATTGTAAACTTATCCTATAAAAATTAAAAAAAAAACAACTAGTTTTAATATATCTCCAAGGAATTCTTGATGAACAGCGCCATCTAACGGAAGGAATTGAAGTTTTAGTTTGTCAAGTCTGTCAAAATGTTTTTTTATTTCAAATTTTATAAAAAATTAAATGCGTTACCATCTCTTTGACATTTTCCATTTCAAATTTAATTCGATTTGCATTCAATCCCCTGTCTTTTTTTGATTTTAGATTTTTAAAATTGGAATAAAATTGAAAAGATGTCGTCACTAGCGCCACCTCTACGCTAAATTTTGCTGAACGAGTGCAAGAATACGGAACTAAAAAATTTAGGAAGCAAAGATGTCCCGATTTAGTGACGCCATCCATCGGTCAACACCACAAATTTCTTAGTTACTATTTTTTTTTAAATATTCAATGAACGTCAAGAGGGAAACAAATGAAAGAAAGTTGACTTTTGAACAGATTTTTAATCATATTTAGTGGCTCCTCCTATCTATCGACAACGAAAGCTTCTTGGTTACAATTTATACAATATCGGGTGAGCTTTAAAATGTTTTATCAACTCTTGCCATGAAATCTGGACGGCATGTCTTAGCTTAAGTGAAAAGTACGTCAGTGCACGCGTTGATGTTGTTTTACAGTAAAGCTAAGACATGCCGTCCAAATTCCATGGAAACGTTGATAAAAAATTTAACAAATCACTCGGTAAAATTTAAACGATGAAACAATAGAACTGAAACGACGTCATCACTAGCTCTATCTCTACGCTGAATTTTGTAAAACGAGTGCGAGAATAGTGGAATTTCAGGAAAGAAAGACTTAATGTCGCCATCTCTCGGTCAACAGCACGCATTTCTTAGTTACTATTTTTTTAATATTGAATGAACGTCAAGTCAAATGAAGAAAGATGACTTTTAAACGTAATTTAGAACGGGTTTAAACATATTTAGTGCCTCCACTAGCGTAAATTGTAAGACCAAACAATTAAAAAATAAAAACCAGTAACTTCTTAAATAAAAAACAAAAAATGGCGTCAATTTGAAGTACGAAACGAACAAAAAAAAAGCAAAAAGCGATTTAAGTATCTATCAGTTAAAAAACAAAACAAAATTCTAGATTAAAAAAATTAGAAACAATAAATTTTAAAACGAAAAAGTCTTCGTCACGCTGAATACTAAAATGTTAAAGCTTGTTTCGGGCAGTGCTGCCAACCCTCTTACATTATTGAGATTTTTCAATGTCTCGTGGAAAAATTCATTGTTGCCACATTGAAAGTTCTATAAATTAAAAGTTAAAGATGTGGGGCAGAACATTTTTAATACTACCGACATTTTTTTGTTTTTCTTTCGTCATCAGTTTGAATAGTTTGATTTTTAATTGCCGTTTAACATTCAACAACTCGTAGGGAATTTCGGACCCGAAGAGGTTGGCAACACTGGGCAGGCCAATTGAGAAATGCTAACAAAAATGCTTATCGTTTGTTTCAATAGATCTCATACTTAGTGTCCTTTTTCATTTCATTCTATTTACAATAGATTACGTTCTTGTGTCGACTTATCGCAGTGTTGAGTTCGAAACCTCGAAAGCAAGGTTAGGAATGAGAGGTTCAAACGTCAAATTGACAACTGTCATGTTCATGATGGTTCACAATAAAATTTTCATGGCCAACTTTGACCATGTACTTTTTGTGACAACTGTAAAAAAAAAATTGTTACTGAGCGGGAAATTCAAACGACTTTAAATCATTTATGGATCACAAGGGTATGGCTTCCCTAGCATTTAGTACCAACTCAAAACAAAACTGCTAATCAGGAAGATCAAACGCCTTTCAATCATTTATGAACATTTTGTATGTTTGTTAATTATATTTTTAAAAGGAAAGTACAAAAAAAAACAATAGTGTTACGTTTGTTTGTAAAGATAAGCTGCCCTTCATAAAGAACAGTAATAGTACTTGGTGCCAACTTAAAAAAAATAGTTATTGAGCGGAAAATTCAATCATTTATGAACGCTCTGTGTTTTTAGAATATATTTAAGTATGAAAAATATTAAAAAGGTAACACTATTAGACTTGCTTGTAAAAGTAAGGTATCAGCTTAGAGTTGACACTCGGAACACTCGAATTGTTTCGTTTTCTGTCCTGCACGCACTGAAACGCATTCGCTCTCCCTCAAACTTCCGCTCAGAGCGTGCTTCGAGCGCCATCTCGAATGCACCTTTGAAAGCTACTGAGCGGGAAGTTCGAATCGCTTTCAATCATTTATGAATGATCTATACTCTTGTTTCTTTTTCTCAGTCCTGCACGCACTTAAACGCATTCGCTCTCCCTCAAACTTCCGCTCAGAGCGTGCTTCGAGCGCCATCTCGAATGCACCTTTCAAAGCTACCGAGCGGGAAGTTCAAATCGCTTTCAATCATTTATGAATGATCTGTACTCTTGTTTCTTTTTCTCAGTCCTGCACGCACTGAAACGCATTCGCTCTCCCTCAAACTTCCGCTCAGAGCGTGCTTCGAGCGCCATCTCGAATGCACCTTTGAAAGCTACTGAGCGGGAAGTTCAAATCGCTTTCAATCATTTATGAATGATCTGTACTCTTGTTTCTTTTTCTCAGTCCTGCACGCACTGAAACGCATTCGCTCTCCCTCACACTTACGCTCAGAGCGTGCTTCGAGCGTCACCTTTGAAAGCTACCGAGCGGGAAGTTCAAATGGCTCTCGATCATTTATGAATGATCTGTATCCTTGTTAATTAAGATAAATTATATTTAAGAAGGGCAAGTTCTTTCAATCGTTCATGAACCTTTGTTAATTAAGTCAAAATATATTTAAGAAATAAAAATAATCATGAAATAATAATACTATTAGACTTATAAGAAAAATACCAACAATAAAGAATTGTGTAACGGGCAAAGGTTATCAAATTTGAACAACAGACGATCGTTAATTCCAAAACAGATTATGACATGTTGTTTCGTAATTGTATTTTTTTATAGTGGAATTTTTCTTTTTTTTTTCTTTATTTAAGGCAGACAATTTCAAGTAAATGAACGTTAAAATAAAAGGCTATCGCGAATGATGTACATCTGGAACTGTAAAAGAAGTCACACTGTATATACGTGTTAAGGAAACAAAAATAATTTTTTTAACAATCAAGACCTACCAAATGCACGTTTATTTTTTGATTGTAACCAAATTTATTGCGTTAAATTATAACGTCCAGCTGTAGATTAAATAAATAGGAAATTATTTAAACTTAATCCGTTTGGGGATCACCGGGGATAAATAAAAAAATATAGCACGTCTGATTATTTAAAAAAAAACTACCATACAACAATTAAATTTAAAAAATTTAGAAAAAACGAATTATCCAAAAAATGGCCAAAAAAAAATGGCCCGTGGCAATAAAAAATAAATTGATAATTTAATTTTAAGTTCGTTGTAAGCGAACTGTATTTTTGGATGTAATTTAGGAGGGGCAGGCGCACACTCTCTCTATGCGATCTTACCATTTTCAGCCATTTTCAGGCACGGTACCTCACGCGAACTGAAACAATCGATACCCTGTAGTACCTGTCTGCATGGAATGTCGCGGTATGACTGATCTGCTCCCGATCTTACAGTTTCTGATATCTACCATTCACACGAGATAACAGTTCTTTTGGCAGATTAGCCGAAAACGCAACTTTGACCCCAGATACACTCACAGTCAAGGCTTATTACCAAACACGTTTTACAACGAAAATCGCCACTCGTACGGCTTGTAAAATAATTATGCGCACGTATGATCGATAGAAACACCGAAAACCACTTTGCATTCTTTTTTCCTTCGCTTGTAAAGCTTGAACGATGATTGATAATGATAACATCAAGAGAGAAATCGAGCATCTAATTAATATATAACACAACAATCAAGAGTGCTTGTAATTGCGCAGCTTATCATTTGCGATTGGCATCGAAAGATTTGGTCTTATTTTAGACAATGGACGGTCCTCCAAGTTGCGGACTTTTAATAAATTCATCGAATCAGATCGGGTGACTTTCCAAGATCTGGCAAGAGTACCCAGGTAGGTATAAAATTCGCTAAAAAAAGGCTAAAGAAAAGCTAAAAAAGCACACGGTTTAAATTCTAAAGTCGATCGATCAATCATGTTTTAATCTGAGCGATTAAATACATTGGCAACAATATAAATAGACAACAATGGGAAAATTTTTATAATTTTTGAACCGTTACTAAATATAGTCGCAAGATCTAATCGTACCTACCCAATACGGTTCGATTTTATGCGATGCGAAGTAAAGTTACATTTTTTTTTTGAGCGGAACACCCTATATATCATTGCATATTTGAATTCGCGAGACAATTTTAGCCTGAAGTGATGGGTCGCACCATGGGTCTACGGTGAGCGGTTCTCAAGTTGAAACTTTCTAGTGACGTCACACAACTCGAAAACCGCTCAACCTAGACCCATGATGCGACCCATCATTTCAGGCTAAAATCGTCTCACGAGTTCTAATATGCAATGATATCTAGAGCATTCCATGAAAAAATCAAAGCATTCGGGGTATATCTCCTCAATTGTTTTTCGTAATCGTTATTTAAATCACTAAAAGAATTTCTTGAACTTACACCCTGTATACTATCGTCGGTTCCCAAGTTGAAAATCTCGTAATGACGTCACCCAACTCAATTGTCACAGAGATTTCTTTAAACGTACGTGCGAAGGTGGCGCGGTCTCATTATTCCATCGTTTAAAATAAAACAAAATTTAAAACAGAATTTAATTTAATTAAAATAGGAATTGACCGTCGCGTTAGCTACCAAAATATCAACCACAGGATTCTATGGCGTCCTTGAAATCTACACGAAATTCCAATCTGAATTCATGCGTCACATCCCGGACATAACGTGTACGGCCTTCGTGTTATTCGATGTTCATCAAAATTGAGTGCACGCCTTCGTTATTCTTTTGTTTTTGATAATTACAAGAAAATACGCCGCACAGAACAAGCGAATAATATTCAAGAGCTTCGATTGTGCTGCATAAATAAACAACTAGGTAATGCTTTCTCGAACAAATAAAGAGTAATTGCAATTTTTTCATGGAACACCCTGTATGTGAATGTGTATGCAAATATATTAAGGCATTTCCTTAAAAAACCATAACCTTGGGGTAAATCTCGATAATAAGACGATGTTCAATTGTTTTCTCGTGATCATAATTTAAACTAGTAAAAGAATACCACCGAACTGATGCCCCCAACTTACGAAAAAATTGAAACAATTGAACAAATGAAGAACAAATGAAGCGAAATTGTAACTTTTTCATGGAACACCCTGTATGTGATTGCAGATTCGAACTCGCCGGACAATTCTAGCCTGAAATGATGGGTCGCACCATGGGTTTAGGATGAACGGTTTTCAAGTTGAAACTCCTCAGTGACGTCACGCAACTTGAAAACCGCTCACCCTAGACTCATGATGCGACCCATCATTTCAGGCTAGAATCGACTCGCGAATTCAAATATGCTACAACAATTAAGGCATTTCCTTAAAAAACCATAACCTTGGGATAAATCTCGATAAGACGATGTTCAATTGTTTTCTCGTAAACATTATTTAAACCAGTTAAAGAACTCATGCCCCCAACTTACAAAAAAATTGAAACAATTGAGCAAATGAAGCGAAATTGTAATTTTTTCATGGAACACCCTGTATGTGATTGCAGATTCGAACGCGCCGAACAATTCTAGCCTGAAATGATGGGTCGCACCATGTGTCTAGGATGAATGGTTTTCAGGTTGAAACTTCGTAGTGATACAACACAGTTCAATAACCGCTCACCCTAGACCCATAATGCGACCCATCATTTCAGGCTAAAATTGACCCACGAGTTCAAATATGTTCAAACATAATAAATAATAAATAATTTTGACTTCAGTGCGGTTTTATAAAGGCGTGCAAACAATTTACAAACAAACAATGTAATACCGGATGAGCCAGAAATACTCTCGCCTGTTTGAATTTCCCGCAAATTCGCGTTGCCACCACTAGGTCTTGTGACTGTATTTCGTTGTATTCAGTGGTAGTTTAAAAATTCGAAAAATGCGAAATGTATTCTAACTTGTTGTTTAAAAACTTGCTGAAGCGGAGGCAAGCGAAAGTGCCAACTAAAAACTTTAAAAACGAGGGCCATTATTTTGGTTGCAACTGTCTTTAATAGAAACAACAACAAATCCGCAGCGCGCCAAATTCAAACAGGCGACAGTATTTCTCTCTCAGCCCTTACTTTTAGATAGTTTTTAAATAAGTAAATTCACGTTCATTTTGCTGCAAATAAAACGAAATAAACTAACTTTCGGATAGTATTTAACAGGAAGTTAAATTAAAAGTGTTAGGTTAATCTTGTTTATTGTGTTTGCTTTTTTTTTTTCTTGAATTAAAATAAATAAATACACATAACGTTGCGCACGATTTTTGTAAAACGCAAAATTTCCAGCGACTTGTGAATGTACACTGCCGTCCATAAATTCACGGACCATCACGTTGCGCTTTGTTTAATTAAAAAAAAAAAAAAAACAAATAAATGAAATTCACTCTTTTTTGTGCTGTTTCTTGTTGTGTGCTGCGATTTGTTAATTCGTCGCTGTCTACTGCACACACGAAAATGCATTAACAACGTGACGCAAGCGGTAATTAAAGATAAACGGCATTTTTTCCGCTTTCAATTAGCAGCGATCAATACCGGCCGAAAACTTTGACTTTTGAGGTTTCGGCAAACACGCGAGCCACTTAATGTTGTTTGCGCAGTGATTCAGTGATTTTAACGCGTTTTTTTTCCTTTAATTTTTTATCAAACAAAGTTTCGTAACACCGTGAGATAATTAGCGTACCATTCATTGGCGCGAATTAAAACGACGACAAAAACTTGCTTTTGAAATCATTTTATAACGTTTGTGACATTTGTATTTTTAAAAATTTTTTTAATTAAATTAAATTATGTTTTGTTTAGGGACACTTGTTTGCTTTTATGTATATTGCGCGTCAACATACACGGTTCCTGCATGCAATGGCTATTAATATGATTCATTTGCAAAATGCCGTAGAAGCTCAAGCTTTCAAGTTTCAAATTCTAGTAGAATCTGCTAACTATGCGCCAATTGGCAACACTGACCGAAAAGAACAAAAGCAACAAGTGGTGCCAATTGTTGTTGTTATTTTAATGGAATGTCCTAAATTGTATTTAAATAAAAACATTTCAAGGCGAGGCGGCACTGTCAACATTGACAAACGGTGTTGCCAACTTCGTCCAAAGTCTAGCCGCCAACAGTTCAGAATGAAATCGCCCCGTATTAAAATTAAAAATTAAAAATCGCAATTTAAACAAACGATGTTTCAAAGATTTGCTTAAAAGTTGCCTAACCGGCGATAAATTGGGCAAGTTGGCAACCCCGTAATGACAAGAGCCAAGACAGTTGCCAACTATCATGAATGAAAACTTCCAAATTCATCGCGCGCCAAATTCAAACAAGCGACAGCTTTTCTGATTCACCTGGTATATAAACAACGTAGTACAGCTTTTTTGTTGATCTAGCTATAGTGAATACGCGAAAAAATGGAGGCGCCAAATTCAAACTTTCTTCAAGATTAAAAAAAAAGTACGAATTACATTACGTTCATAATTCCACTTCTCTTGATTTTAGCGTAATTTCCAAATAACTGTTAAAAAAAAGAAAGAGAGAAAAAAAAGGAAAAATGTAGAAAACAAAAGACGATCGAGCGTACTTTTGTTTCTAATTTCTTCGCCGAAAATGCCAAGGAAGCGAAACCGAATATAAAACGAAAAACGATGAATTTGGTTCGAATAATAATAAAAATAATTATTTTTTACAGATAATAAAGTGGAACAAAAGCAAAAAAAAATTAAAACAAAAAGCGATCGTTATCATAACGACAGATATTTAATTTTCTGCTTTTGTTCAACGAAAGATTGGAAAACTAAAAGACGATCGACCGTTTACAAGAAAACTTTCGACTTTCATTTCATTTTCATCGAAAGCAAAAAAAAAAAAAAAATTCAAAAAGAAGAAAAACAAAAACAAGAGACGATCGTTTCGTGACGAATACCAACCACTTATTATATCATATAGAAAAACAAAAAAAATCTATAAACGCCCGAAAAATAATCAAAAAAAAAGACAATCGGTTTGATGACAATTTCGACTGGTTCCTTCGTCAAAAAAAAAATAAAAAACAAAAACAAAAGACGATCGTTTCATGACGAATTTTAACCACTTGTTTCGCACTAAGACGAACAACAAAAACGAAAAACTATCGGTTTCACAATATTTGCCTTTCTTCGCAGATGAAGACGGAAAACAAAAGGCGATTCTTACGCCATATAGAAAAACAAAAGAAAATCTATAAACGCCCGAAAATTAATTTAAAAAAAATTAAAAAGACAATCGGTTTAACGACAATTTCGACTGGTTCCTTCGTCATAAAAAAAAGAAAAAACAAAAACAAAAGACGATCGTTTCGTGACGAATATCAACCACTTGTTTCGCAGTAAGAGGAAAAACAAAAACGAAAGGCTATCGATTTCACAATTTCCGACAAGATAAAAAAAATTTACAAACGCTCGAAGAAGTATTCGAAAAAAAATTAAAAAGACAATCGGTTTAACGACAATTTCGACAGGTTCCTTCGTCCAAAAAACAAAGAAAAAAAAACAAAAAACAAAAGATGATCATTTCATGACGAATTCCAACCACTCGTTTCATAGCAAGACGACAAACAAAAAACGATTTTCTTCCTGAGAGGACGAGAAACGAAATAGAAACGCGACAATTTCGACTTTTTCCGCAAGAGAAGACGAAAAACAAAGTAGAGGACCTAAGTTTCAACCCTTGCGGCATCCCAATCTCAGCTATTTACTTAGTACGACCCTGTTTTAGACTTAAAATGCCATTTTCGTTCTCCATCGCTGTTCCCTCGTCGTTCTAACTTAACTGAGAAGAGTGTGACTCGAGCGAACGGCTTTTTTTCAGAGAAAAGTCGAAAAGCAAAACAAAAGACGATCGATCTCACGGATCGATTCTATATTTTTCTTCACAAAAATATAAAAGATTGATGAATTATTATTATTATTACTGGCAAAAGTCGATCAACGAGGAAAAAATGAAAACAAAAGGCGATCGATTTCTTTTTTCTCAACTATTCACAGTCCACTGTTCACTAGTTATCTGTTCACAATCTTTCAAACACTCCCTGTTCATAGTTAAGTTATGAAATAAATTTGATTTGATTGGACATTAGCCAACATTCCTAAGAAATAGTTTTTCCTTCACACAAATTTTTCGTTTTCTCAACTATCCACAGTTCACTGTTCACGCTCACTGTTCACAGTTAAGTTGTGCAATAAATTTGATTTGAGTTGACATTGGTCAACATTTCTGACAAGAAATATTTTTTTCCTTCGCAGTAACATTTCTTTCTTCCTCAACTATTCACAGTCCACTGTTCACTAGTTCTCTGTTCACAATCTTCCAAGCACTCCCTGTTCACAGTTAAGTTGTGAAATAAATTTGATTTCATTTGAAATCGGTTAACATTTCTGATGAGAAATATTTTTTCCTTCGCAGAAACATTTCTTTCTTCCTCAACTATTCACAGTCCACTGTTCACTAGTTCTCTGTTCACAATCTTCCAAGCACTTCCTGTTCACAGTTAAGTTGTGAAATAAATTTGATTTAATTTGATATCGGTTAACATTGCTGAGGAGAAATATTTTTTTCTCCGCAGAAACATTTCTTTCTTCCCCAACTGTTCACAGTTCACTGTTCACCATTTTCCAAACGCTCACTGTTCACAGTTAAGTTGTGAAATAAATTTGATTTGATTTGACATTTTTCTTCTTAACTGTTAGATGTTAAATTAAAATATAAATATATTATTTCTGAACGATTAACAAAAGTGACAGTAACCACTCCTATTGGTAATTAATTAATGTCCAGCAACTTTTTTTCAGCCTGGCCACCCTTAATACGTGAAGTACACTAAAAAGTAAAGGCGCCAAATTCAAACTATCTCGAATTAATTAAAAAAGCGACTCCGCATTTCATTCATGCAAATTTATTTTTAACGCGCCGATCGTGCTGTGTAAAGCCATGAATTTATTTATAGAGAATCAAGGAGAGTATTCCCTTTGGAATTCACGTGAATGTCAGAGCGGCTTAAAGCATATGTACTTGAGAGCCATTCTGTGATGTGTAACGTTTTTGGACAATCGCCAGCAAACGAAACTATTTTGAGCATAAACAATGAAAAGTGCGTGAATTTAACGCAATAGAAAATAAAATAGAATATTTTTTAACTCACCCATGTAGATTTTTTTTTTTTTGAATTGACGCTGATGATTTTCACCGAAGCCTAAACTGAAGTATTAAAAGTGCGCTGCTTGGCTCTTGGCTTTGTGCTTTGATGTGTAATCCAAAAACAAACACGCGCACCTTGAAAGTGTCTAAGTATATTAATTAAAAATTCCTAATCAGGTAGGTGGTGGAATAATCGTGCGGAATGACACTCAAGTCGAGACGCCACCGCGGTTTATATCAAAACATTGCGAAATGTTTTTACAAGTGTCGAGCAAACATGGGGGGCTTCGCTCGTTGCCAAGCCTTTGTTCGCAATTTCGCTTTTGAAAACGAACGTTTTTAATTCTTTCCAGAGTCAAATCCCCTTTGTTTAATCGGATTTTTGGAACCGCCTGTGCGTCGCAGATGGTATAAATATGTAAATATCGCGCGGAGAAATGCAAATGTTTGTTTTGCACGCTCACAATTAATTAATTTGTTTAATTTCATTCGTTGCATCCAGCGTATGTGCATTGTTTATTAAATAAACAGAGTTTTCCGCACGCGTGGGAATTAAATGAAAACAAAACAAAATCAACCCAAAAAAAATTCATTTACGTCATTAATAAATAAAATAAATAAGCTGAAAAATAGTGAGACTTTTCCTCTTCCAAAATTCGAATATACAGGGTGTTTCCTAAGTAAGTTCCAAAATTCGAGGATGTGATTCCCATTAACAAATTAAGAAAAAGTGGACCTATGAACATATGGCCGTAAATACATATTGAGGAGGCTATGACCAAAATCAAAACCTAATAAACCTGTTAAAACAAAATAAACATCAAAAGTGTGAAAACTTAGGTTAGGTTTTTGTTTTTGGTCATAGCCTCCTTAATATCTGTTTGCGGCCAAATGTTCATAGGAACATTTCTTCTTAAAACATTAGTGGAAATCACATCTTCAAGTTTTGGAACGTGCTTAGGAAACACCCTGTATATTTGAAAATTGAAAGCAATAAAAATGTAAACAGTAGAGCATCGAAATTGTAGCATAATTTTAGAAATTTTAAAAAAATTACCTAAGTATAGTTAAGAAAAAAAGACTCGTATGATTAAAAAAATCATCACATGACGATTTTCTTTTGCTTTTTATTTTTATTTTAATTAACTGTTTTTCATTTTTCTACTTTTCTCCCTTTTTTAAATTTATTATTACTCGCAGCGATCGCCTGTCGTTTTTTGTCATAAAATTTTTTTTGTTTCGTTAATTTGATCATAGATGGCTCTTTCCGCGCAGTGAATTTAATCGATATTTTATTGTATTGGTTATGAATATACATAATAGTAATAATTTATTGGTCTCGAATTCACAGTCACAAGTAAATAATTAACAGTCGTTGGTGAAGAAAAACAATTGACAACTGCTCTAGAAAAAAAAACAATTGATAGTCATTCGTAAGAAAAATATTCGTCAGAGAAGAAAACAAAATCGGTAGTCGTTCGTAATAAAGGAACACGATCATTAAGTAACCGATCATGAAAAAAACAATTGTCAGTCGTTGAAAACAACTACAGTGAAGAAAAACAATTGACAATTACTCCAGGAGAAAAATAATTGATAGTAATTCATAACGGAAAACAATCAATAATCAAAACAAATTATAGATGGTTGTTGGTGAAGAAAACCGATCGACATTTGCCGATGAAGAAAAAAAATTGACAATTGCTCGAGAAGAAAAACAATTGACAATCGCTCGAGAAGAAAAACAATTGATAGTAATTCGTAAGAAAAATAATTGATAGTCATTGGCGAAGAGAAACAATTTAGAGCTGCTCGAGAAGAAAAACAATTGATAGTCATTCATAACGGAAAACAATTGACAATCGTTAATAAAGGAACTTAATTCGCAATCGTTTTAATAGTTGATAGTCGTTCGTAAAAAAGAAACACAATTATTTATAACTGTTTATGAAAAATAATTGACATGAAAAACAATTGACAACCCTTCAAGAAGAAAAACAATTGACAGTCATTCGTCACGGAAAACAATTAATAGTCGAAAAAATAATTGACGATTGTTGGTGAAGAAAACCGATCAACAGTTGTTGGTGAACAAAAGCAATTGACAATTCCTCGAGAAGAAAAACAATTGATAGTCATTCATAACGGAAAACAATTGACAATCGTTAGTGAAGAAAATCAATTCGCAATCGTTCTAATAGTTGATAGTCGTTCGTAATAAATAAACAATTTTTAATAAACGTTTATGAAAAAAAAATTGACAGTTGTTGGTGAAGAAAAACAATTGACAATTGCTCAAGAAGAAAACAACTGATAGTCATTCTTAACGGAAAACAATTAATAATCGAAAAAAATAATTGACGGTTGTTGGTGAAGAAAACAGATCGACAGTTGTCGGTTGAAGAAAAGCAGTTGACAATTCCTCGAGAAGAAAAACAATTGATGGTCATTCGTAACGGTAAACAATTGATAGTCATTCGTAACAATTAATAATCGAGAAAAAAATAATTGACGGTTGTTGGTGAAGAAAACCAATCGACAGTTGTCGACGAAAAAAAGCAATTGACAGTTCCTCGAGAAGAAAAACAATTGATAGTCATTCATAACGGAAAACAATTGACAATCGTTAACGAAGAAAATCGATTCGCAATCGTTCTAATAGTTGATAGTCGTTCATGATAAAGAAACACAATTATTAATAACCGTTTACGGACAATTGCTCAAGAAGAAAAACAATTGATGGTCATTCGTAACGGAAAACAATTGATAGTCATTCGTAACGAAAAACAATTAATAATCGAAGAAAAATAATCGACGGTTGTTGGAGAAGAAAACCGATCGACAGTTGTCGGTGAAGAAAAACAATTGACAATTCCTCGAGAAGAAAAACAATTGATAGTCATTCATAACGGAAAACAATTGACAATCGTTAGAGAAGAAAATCGTTCGTGAAGATAACTAATTGATATTCGTTCGTAATAAAATTATTAATAGCCGTTCATGAAAAAAACAATTAACAGTTGTCGGTGAAGAAAAACAATTGACAATTGCCCTAGGAAAAAAAACAATTGATAGTCATTCGTAAGAGAAAAAAAATTGGTAGCCGTTCGTAATAAAGGAACACTATTGTTAATAACCGTTCATGAAAAAGAAAAATAATTGCCAGTCGTTGGTGAACAAAAACAATTGACTATTGGGAAGAAAAACAATTGATAGTCATTCGTAACGGAAAACAATTCACAATCGTTAAAGAAGAAAATCAATTCACAATCGTTTATGAAGAAAAATAATTGATAGTCGTCGTTCGTAGTAAAGAAAAACAATTATTAAAAACGGTTCACGAAAAATACAATTGACCGTCGTTAGTGAAAAAAAAAAAACAATTGACAATTGTTCTAGAAAAACAAAACAATTGATAGTCATTCGTAAGAAAAATAATTGCTAGTCGTTCTTAATAAAGGAACACAATTACTAATAACCATTCACGAGGAAAAACAATTGACGGTCATTGGTGAAGAAAAATAATTGACAATTCCTCGAGAAGAAAAACAATTGATGGTCATTTCGTAACGGAAAACAATTAATAATCGCAAAAAAATAAATGAGGGGTTGTTGGTGAAGAAAACCAATCGACATTCGTCGGTGAAGAAAAGCTATAGACAATTTCTCGAAAAGAAAAACAATTGATAGTCATTCGTGACGGAAAACAGTTGACAATCGTCAGTAAAAAAAATCAATTCGCAATCGTTCTAATAGTTGATAATCGTTCGTAATAAAGAGACACAATTATTAATAACCGTTCATGAAAAAGAAAAACAATTGACAGTCGTTGGTGAAGAAAAACAATTGACAGTTGCTCGAGAAGAAAAACAATTGATGGTCATTCGTAACGAAAAACAATTGATAATCATTCGTAACAGAAATGAATTAATAATCGAGAAAAAAAATAATTGACGGTTGTTGATGAAGAAAACCGATCGATAGTTGTCGGTAAAGAAAAACAATTGACAATTCCTCGAGAAGAAAAACAATTGATAGTCATTCGTAAGAAAAATAATTGACAATCGTTAGAGAAGAAAATCAATTCACTTTCGATCGTGAAGAAATAAAAATTGATAGTAGGTCGTAATGAAGGAAAACAATTTTTAATAAGCGTTCACGAAAAAAACAATTGACAGTCGTTGATGATGAAAAAAAAATTGACAATCGTTGATGAAGAAAAACAATTGACACTCGTTGGTGAAGAAAAGCTATTTACAATTTCTCGAAAAAAAAAACATTTGATAGTCATTCGTATGAAAAATAATTGACAATCGTTAGAGAAGAAAACAATTGGTAGTCGTTCGTATTAAAGGAACACTATTATTAATTATTATTCATGAAAAAGAGAAATAATTGCCAGTCGTTGGTGAACAAAAACAATTGACAATTGCTCGAGAAGAAAAACAATTGATAGTCATTCGTAACGGAAAACAATTGACAATCGTTAGAGAAGAAAATCAATTCACAATTGTTTGTGAAGAAAAATAATTGATAGTCGTCGTTCGTAGTAAAGAAAAACAATTATTAAAAACGGGTCGCGAAAAATACAATTGACCGTCGTTAGTGAAAAAAAAAACAATTGACAATTGTTCTTGAAAAACAAAACAATTGATAGTCATTCGTAAGAGAAATAATTGATATAATAATCGTTCGTAATAAAGGAAAGCAATTATTAATAATCGTTCATGAAAAAAACTATCAAACAATTGACAATTGCTCTAAAAAAAAAACAATTGATAGTCATTCATAAGAAAAATAATTGATGGTCGCTCTTAGTAAAGGAACATAATTATTAATAACCGTTCATGAGGAAAAAAAACAATTGACCATCATTAGTGAAGAAAAACAATTGGCAATTGTTCAAGAAAAACAAAACAATTGATAGTCATTCGTAAGAAAAATAATTGATATCTATTTGTAATATGGAAAGTAATTATTAATAATCGTTCATGAAAAATACTATCGATAGTCTTTAGTGAAGAAAAAACAATTGACAATTGCTCTAAAAAAAAACAATTGGCAATTGTTCTAGAAAAATAAAGTAATTGATTGTCAAAATAATTGATGGTCGTTCTTAATAAAGGAACACAATTACTATTAACCGTTCATGAGGAAAAAACAATTGACCATCGTTAGTGAAGAAAAACAATTGACAATTGTTCTAGGAAAACAAAACAATTGATAGTCATTCGTGAGAAAAATAATTGACAGTTGTTCGTACGCGAGGGAAAGCAATTATTAATAATCGTTCGTTGCTCGAGAAAAAAAACAATTGACAATTGCCTGAGAAAAAAAACAATTGATAGTCATTCGTAAAGGAAAACAATTGACAATCGTTACTGAAGAAAATCAATTCACATTCATTAGTCGATCGTAATGAAGAAACGCAATTATTAATAACCGTTCATAAAATAGACAATTGACAGTGGTTATTGAAGAAAAACAAATGACAATTGCTCGAGAAGAAAAACAATTGATAGTCATTCGTAAAGGAAAACAATTGACAATCATTACTGAAGAAAATCAATTCACATTCATTAGTCGATCGTAATGAAGAAACGCAATTATTAATAACCGTTCATGAAATAGACAATTGACAGTCGTTGGTGAAGAAAAACAAATGACAATTTATTATTAATCGCAAAAAATTATTATTATTATTATTCGGTGAAAACAAACAATTGACAATCGCTCTTGAAGAAAAGTTAAGTTATGTGGGAAGAAAGACAGCAAAGAAAGTGACAATCGAACGACTACAATAAAAAAAATATTAATTTCACCTCAGCTCAGGGCAGGCTTAGCCTCCCTTGGGGCCTCTCCCTCTCCCCCAAGCTACGGCCCTGCTTTAGGGTGTGGATATATGTTTTTTTTATTTTCACTGACATACGAATATAAGAATTAAATCACCAGAATTTTTTATGCAATCCTGTTGACAATTAAACAATAACAGATTTAAAAAAAAATGTAATCAAACGACTAAAAAATGTTCCTGCAATTTTGCTACAGATTCTATTTCATATTCTGCTGATTCTTAGGAAAAGTTTGACGATTTTTTTCGATTTAGATACATACATGCGGAAATAGTGGGTCAAAAGGTCAAACAACTAAAAAAAAAATACTCACGTTCCAGGATGTTTGTCGCCAAACGTACAACGCTGGAGCACTTACAATTCGGCATCGTTCAAGACTCTATCTTGCCGCGGAGTTTCGATGGAACAGCGCGAACCAAGTTTTTTTTGTTTATCGCAAAAGTCGCGTGTCACATTGCCGTGTACCTGCTATACACCTGTACAGTGCACCTTTCTCTGCAAGGTCACTGTGATTACTAGTAAAAATCCCAGGTATTATAATTAAAAGCGTGCTAAGCTGGTTGCTTCTGTTCTCTGACACATCGTCTTAGATCTCACATACTTTAATCTCGTCAAAAGTAATACTAGTAAAACACACGTGCAAAGAAATAATTAATAGTAATAAGAAACCATAGCAAACTGGATGAGGTTCAAGACAAGCGTGGAGAAATTAATTTATTTATTAAAAAAAAAATATTTCGAAATTAGTTATGATTAGGGATGGGAATGACATATTCTGACGTCACCATGTCGGTAATGCGCGCGCACGCGAGTATTTGGAATCTATACCCTTCTGGAATTCGCATAAAGGCAGAGCTTAAATCCTTAAAATTATAAAGACAGAGAAAAAGAGAGGGAGGGGGCGAATGAGCATTGCCAGAAATTAGGGTTGTGTAGCCAACAGAGTCTGAAATAATCACGGAAGTTGTCAGCTTCACGTGAAAAACGCGCAATTCCCATGCACGCCCGCTTGCCAGAGTTATGAAGTAACTCTGAAACAAAAGACAACGAAATACACAATTGGATGAACCAAAAAAAAAAAAACAAAATAAAATTGTCGATTCTAATTCGATTGAGTGCAACTGAAAATCAAAAGACTCTCAGCAAGCAAAAGAAAAACTGAAAACAAATGTTTCTTTGCATTTCATTGTTTTTGTTGTCGCATATTTTTTTTGTTTTCTGTTGACGATTGGATTTTCTTACCCCCCCCCTCCCCCGTAAAAACGTTGTTCTTTTGTTTTTTTCCGCCGCATTCTTGGTCCTCTACGTTGCTCTGTCTGTCTGTCTCAGTTGTTTCTCTCTCGAATCATTACAGTTTCTTCTTTTGTCTTGAAAGAAACAACAAAGAAATGCAGGATTGGACGAACAGATAAACAAACAAACAAACAAACAAACAAAAGAAAATCGCCGATTCTAAGTCGGTTTGGGGGCGACTGAAATTCAAGACTCTCAGTAAACGAAAGAAGAGCCAGAAAACAAAAGAAAAATTTACGGTTTCTTCTTTTGTTTTACGTCGAGGATTTGTTTTTCTTAATAACACCGTAGAAACGTCGATCTTCTTTTATTTTATTTTTCTTTCGTCGTATTTTGTTTTAAAACAAACGAAGTGCGGAATCGAATGAACAAAAAAAAAACAAAAGAGAATCGTCGATTCTATTTGGGTTGGGTGGCGACTGAAAATCAGAAGCTTTCGTTTGTTTTTTTTTTTGCATTTCATTGGTTTTCTTTTGTCGCATTGACACTTCATGCGGTTTTTTCTTTTGTTTTCTATTGACAATTCGATTTTCTTAACTCCCCCGTAAAAAACATTTGTTTGTTTTGTTTGTTTTGTTTTCTTGCTCGCAGTATCCGTATTTCATCGTTACTTGTCTCGGTTCTTTTTTTCCTCGAATTATAATGGTTTAGTCTTTTGTTTCGAAACGAAACAACAAAACGAAATGCGGAATCGGATTAACGAAAAACAAAAACAAAAGATAATCGTCGATTGTAATTGGGTTGGGGTACGACTGAAAATCAGTAATCAAAAGAGCAGAAAAGAAATGAAAAAGAAAAAATAAATTCGTTTCTTTGCATTTCATTGTTTTTTTTGTTTCTTTTTGTCGCATTTATTTCTAAATCAAGCTTTCGTTTGTTTTTTTTTATTGTTTCTTATCGCATACATTTTTCGCCTTACTCCTGCCGTTTCTTCTTTTGTTTTCTGTTGACGATTCGAAGAAACGTCGACCTTCTTTTGTTTGTTTTTTTTTCTTGTTCGCCGCACTCTTCATATTTTCACATTGCTTGTCTCGGTTCTATTTGTCGAGTTATTAAGGTTTCGTCTTTTGTTTTGAAACAAACAACAACGAAATGCGGAATTCAATGCACAAAAAACAAAAGAAAACCGTCGATTCTAATTCGGTTGTTATTATTATTATTATAAATATCGGTCGAATTGCTATGGTTTCTTGATTTATTTTGAAACAATCAACAGAATTGGACGAACAAAAAACAAAACAAAAGAAACCGTCGATTTTAATTCGGTTAGGTGGAGGGGAAGCCAATTGAAAATCAGTAAGCAAAAGAAGAACAGAAAACAAATGAAAAATAAACGATTTCCGTTTGTTTCTTTTCATTTCGTTGTTTTTTTCTTGTCGCATTAATTTTCGTTGTTACGATTGACACTTCGTGTGGTTTCTTCTTTTGTTTTTTGTCGACGATTCGATTTTCTTAATTGCCCCGTGGAAACGTCGATCTTCTTTTGTTTTTGTTTTTTCTTGTTCGCCGTATTCTTCGTATTTCACGTTCCTCGTCTCGTTTCGTTTTTCGTCAGATTATTACGATTTCTTTTTTGTTTTGAAACAAACAGCAAAACGACAATTGAACGAACAAAAGAGAATCGTCAATTTTAATTGGCTTGGGTTGAAGGGGGGCGACTGAAAGTCAAAAGACTGTCAGTAATCAAAAGAGCGGAAAACAAATGAAAAACAAAACAGACTTGTTTCTTTGTATTTCACTGTTTTTTTTGTTTCTTTTTGTCGCATTAATTTCTTGTCTTTTGCATTTCATAGTTTTCTTTTGTCGCATTGACAGGGTTTCTTCTTTTGTTTTCTATTGACCATACGATTTTCTTTCTCTTTACGAGGGAGTAAAAACAACGATCTTTTGTTTTTTTTTTGTTTTTTGTTGGCAGTGACCGCATTTCCACGTTGCCCATCTCGGTTCTTTTTTCCTCGAATTATGGTTTCGTCTTTTGTTTTGAAACAAAACATCATAACGAAATGCGGAATTCGATGATCATGAAAAAACAAAAGACAATCGTCTGACTGAAAATCAGGACACTCTCGGTGATCAAAAGAAGTACAGAAAACAAATTAAAAAAAAAATAGTTTCTTGCATTTCATTGTTTTTTTTTGTCGCATTAATTTCTAAATCAAGGTTTCGTTTGTTTTTTGTATTTCATAGTTTTTCTTTTGTCGCATTGACGCTTCATGCGGTTTCTTCGTGATTGATGATCCAATTTCCTAACTCCCCCGTAGAATCATCGATCTTCTTTTGTTTGTTTATTTATTTATTTATTTTTTTGGTTGCAATATCCACTTCCACGTTGCTTGTTTTGGTTTTTTTCATCGAATTATTATGGTTTCGCCTTTTGTTTTGAAGCAAACAGCAAAACTTGCATGAATAAAAAAAGAACCAAAAGAAAATCGTCGACTCTAAATGGATTGGGGGGCAACTCTCAGTAATCAAAAGAACAGAAAACAAATGAAAAGAAAAAGAAACTACTTCGTTTGTTTTCATTTCATTGTTTTTTCTTTTGGTTTTTTTTGTCGCCTTGTTTTATTTTTTTTATCGCATTGACAATTCACGCGGTTTCTTCTTTTGTTTTCTATTAACGATTCGATTTACTTAACTCTCCGAAAGAAACGTCTTCTTTTGTTTGTTTGTTTTTTTGTTTACCGTATTCTTCGTATTTGCTCGTTGCTCATCTCAATTTTTTTTCCACGGATTATTACAGTTTCGTCTTTTGTTTTGAAACAAACAACAAAACGAAATGCGGAATTGGATTAAAAAAAAAACAAAAAAACAAAAGAGGATCGTCGATTTTAATGGGATGTGGGCTCCTGAAAATCGGAAGACTCTCAAGAGGAAGTGAAGACAAATGAATAATAGGCGATTTCTAAACCAAACTTTCGCTTGTCGAATTATTATAGTTTCGTCTTTTGTTTTGAAACAAACAAAAAAAAAACGAAATGCCGAATTGGATTAACAAAAGAAAGAAAACAAAAGAGAATTTTCAATTTCAATAGGTTGTGGGCTCCTGAAAATCGGAAAACTTTCAGTAAAGAAGAGAGGAAGTGAAGACAAATGAATAATAGACGATTTCTAAATCAAACTTTCATCTGTCGAATTATTATAGTTTCGTTTTTTGTTTTGAAACAAACAACAAAATGAAATGCGGAATTGTATTAAAATAACAAAAGAGAATCGTCGATTTTAATGGGTTGTGGGCTCCTGAAAATCGGAAGACTTTCGTAAACAAAAGAGGAAGTGAAAACAAATGAATAATAGGCGATTTCTAAATGAAATTTCGTTTGTTTCTGTTTTATTTTTGTTTCATTGTTTTTTTCGTCGCGTACATTTTCCGTGTTACGATTGGCACTTCGTAAGTTGTTTTCCTTTGTTTTCTCTTGGCGATTCGAATTTCTTAACACCCCGTAGATATGTTCATCTTTCTTTGTTTGTTTTTTTTAGTTCGTCTTATTCTTCGTCAAAAAAAAAACAAAAACAAAAGATAATCATTGATTTTGATTCTGTTGGGGGAACGACTGAATTCCGAATCAAGTTTTCGTTTGTTTCTTTTCAGTTCATTGTCTTTTGTTTGTTGTTTGTTTTTTGTTCGCCGAATTTTTTATATTTCCACGTTGCTTGTTTCAGGTTCTTTTTTGTCGAATTATTGTTTCTTCTTTTGTTTTTAGGCAAGCAACGACGACATGCAGAATTGAACAAAAAAACAAACAAAACAAAAGAAAATCGGGGGCAACTGAAAATCAGAAGACTCTCGGTCAGCAAAAGGAGAACAGAAAACAAACGAAAAGTACACAATTTCTAAATCAAACTTTCGTTTGTTTCTTTGCATTTCGTAGCATTAATTCTGACACTTCGTGACGCTTCTTCTTTTGTTTTCTGTTGACGATTCGATTTTTTTCACTCCACGTAGGAGTGTCCATCTTCTTTTGTTTGTTCGTTTTTTTATTCGAGTTCTCTTTGGTTTTTTACAATCAATAATTAATGTTTCATATTACAATTGACGAATCACATATTCTTTTGTTTCTGTTTGTTTTTTTCTTTGTAGTTGATTCGATCATCTCGCACGGCGCCGGACGAGAACGGTCGATCTTTTTTTGTTTCTATCGCCTATCTTATTATCGGCGCCGGTGTTGCTACCTTTCCGTTTTAACGAGAAAGTGGGAAACTATTTTTTTTTTTTTTAATTTTGGGGAAAAACACAGCTACAAACATTTTGGATTTTACTAGATACTTGAGCTGCAATGTGCATTTTGATAAATGTTCGACAAGGACCTCAACGGGACAATTACTATAAAAAACGGGAAAAAACCAAAATGCTATGGAAAATTCCCCATGCCCGAATTGCCAACGCCCAAAAATTAGATACATCGGAAAAGGAAGAGCTTCCAGGATTGCGCTCAGAAATTGGGAATTTCATGAACTTCCTTTCCTGCAACAAACAATGCGACACACCTGGAACGTTATAGCGAGCAGCCAGACACAACAAATTGAAAATCATTTTATTTAAATCGTTACAAAAGTACAACAAACAGTCAATCCTATGAACACATAACTATAAAATTCTATGAAATGAACATTTCAACGTCAATTCTCGAATGCAGTCAAATTATTTCGTCTTCATGTCGTTGAACTTCTTGCTTAAGAGCTGCATGACGTCCTTGTGCTTACGCTCGGGGGTTTTCAGGTCGGCGTAGTTCTCTTTCACGAACAGAGCGAATCCGGTGACCTCTTTTTTGGGCGTGACCGGCACCGATCGGACGCCACCGCCTTTGGTGGTCTTATTGAGGTGCAACTCGAATTTACCAAAACAGTGACCGCAACGCTTCCTCTCGACGTTCAACGACTTAGAATGACGTCCGACACTGCAATCGATCTTGACTAACACTCGTTTATTTATTCTCATAGCAACAGAAAGACTTCAAACGCGAGTCGTAGTAACAAAAAAAAAGTTCAGATGGAAGAAAGTTAAAACCTGGTGATATTTAATGAAAATAGAACTTTGTGAGTAGCTGTTTAGAGAAGAGATTGTTTGGCATACTTACCAATAACCGCAGCTAATGCACTTGTAGGTGTATTTTGTGTTGATCTGGTAATTGTGGCAGACCTGGATGGGGGGTAATTCCGGGAAGACTCTCCTTGCCTTGTGGGTCCTGTAAATCCCCGAATCAGTATAAACCCACCCGTGGACAATCAAGTCAAATACCAAGCCTTCCAGTGGGGGCCGTGGCCTTCGGATACTTTGTTCACCAGGTAGGCGGCGGCGTGGCACATTTCGTGAATCAAAGTGTCACGCAGGCGATCTGCAGAGTCCAGCACCTTCGTCGATAGCGCTATCGAAACTGAATACTCGACTTTGCCCGTGCTGCGCAGCGCCCTCCGACAACGACAGTGACCCGCCGTACCTCTGAGTTTGTCGTTCCATTCCAGGGGGGTGTCGGCTGGGATGACGTTATCGAAAACCTTCTCGTTGTACAATTTGAAGAGCTTGTGGGCGAGCTCGACTTTGTACAATCTGTAGAAGTCCCGAAGTAATCTCGCCGAAATGTTGCAATCCGAGGAGGGTACATTCGCTGGAATTCGTAATAATTGCCACCAATTTTAAAAGAGGAATTAAAAAAATAACTAGAGGTCGGAATCTCTAATTCTGACGAGTATGAGTTACGTCGAAATATGCGATTCCGATCTCACTTACGTGATAGTGATGCTAAAAAGCTCAACGGCTTCAACTTCTTCTTGTTAACTACGTCAGTTTGCGCATTTCGTATGTTTCTGGGCGCCCACACATCATCTACAAAATCATCGCTCTCATTACTTCCGCCTCCGTCACTCGACGTTTCATCCTCGAAATCCAACTTCTTTTTCAGTCTATCTTCCAAAAGTCTGAGCCCATCAGGTGGGCCTAGGTTTTCTTTGTCGCCGTCAGGCTCGTCGAAGACCAATCGCGTTCCCGCCAGTTTCCTTCCGCTTCCGGGCGTGCCTTCGGATTTCGTGTCGGAATCGCACACATCCTGCAGCCTGGCGAGTAACGGAGATTCCGCCATCTTCCTCGCCCTGGTCGCGGACAGGCTGCGAAGTAGGTTCTTGGTTCTTAGCAGCTCGGAATCCAAGTAAGGGTTCCTGTACACGGCCGAAGATTTCGGCGGTCTGAAATGTGTTGCTGGGGAAGTCATCGAAATGCAAACGCCGAAAGCAAACTTACTTTTCCGTTTGGGGTTCGCGGCGCTTGACCACCGAGGGTGTGGCTTGCCTCTTTTGTTTCGTTTCTGATTTTGGGAAGACCTTCTCTTTGTTGATGCGCCAAGAGTTACCGTACAACTCGTCTAGTAGTTTTTCCTGTTCTTCTTGGACGACCCTTTGTTCTGGTGAAGTATTTTCGGGGATCCGTGATCGTTCTAAAGCTCGAAAGAAGAAAGAAATAATAATAACCTTTTATTTAACGTAACACATAACTAATATAATATCGCGCATGTGTGTAATATTGTGTGATAGTGTGAAATAATGCGTAATATTGCGCAATATTAACGAGAATTGTGCAAGTCAAAACCTAAAGCCAATTTGATAAAACTGATGCACATTCGGAATGAGAGACGTAATAATAATAATTAAAAAGGATTTTATTATCAACTATTAATTAAACCTCACACTCCTGTGAATATTTAAAGTTTGCGCGCAGCTTGGCATCAAAATGGCGGTATAATTCCACCTTGATGGGCAAGTTTTAACTTCATTGGAAAGTAAATAAATTTCGAAATTTCCAGTAAATAGTCAAATTTGGCTTGCACGGAATTTTTCTGATGGTGATCCTTGTAATGTTACAGATTTCTGCAATTTCGATGATTTAATAAAAACAAGCGAGCAGATAAAACCTGCACTGCGCAGTCGCCAAAGATCTGCGTGGCGGTTCTTTTAACTTCTGAAACAAAAGAAGATCGACAGTTCTCTGGTGAAGTCTGAGATAATCAACAGAAAAAGAAAAAACAAAAGAATAATGCATAAGGAGTGTCGAATGTAAATATGTTTGGATTATAAGAACCCAAAGAAAACTCGAATAATGAACGACGAAGTACGAAAAAAGCAATGAACATAAAAAAAACAAAAGACAGATTGTTCGAAAATCAAGACTGACAGGCACAAAAAAGACAGACAAAAGCAGAAACAAAAAAAAAATCGAAATACGAAGAATAAGGTGAACAACAAAAGAAAAACAAAAGAAGGTCGACGTCTCTACAGCGCAGCGTATGTAACCATATCGCCAACACAAAACAAATGAAGCGCGGGAAATATTCCGACAAAAAGAAATCAAATAAAAAGAAGAAGAAACAAAAACTTGATTTGATTTTCAAAAGCTTCAAGCCGGAAATAGTCGATTTTTCATTTGTTATTTTTTGCAAGAAAATAATGAAATACAAAGAAACAAGTGAAAGCTTGATTCGTTTGATTTTCAAGGGCTTAACGAAAAGAAAACAATCAAATTGCCATATACAAAAAAAAGCAAGAACAAAAAAGAGAAGGCACGAAATGTTAATTGCAACATGAAACATTAATGCGACAAAAATAAACAAAAAAATAAATAAATAAACAAAACGACGAAAATCGTCGATTTTTTTATTCTTTCATTTGTTTTTTTTTACAATAAAAAAGAATAATAAAATTTGAAAAAAAAAACAAAACAAAAAAAATAATACGTGAAGAAAAAAAGTGAAAGCTTGATTTCATTTTCAGAAGCTTTCCATCAACTTTCTTGCTCATGCAAAAAAAAACAATAAGAAAAAATTAAATGCAAAAAAACAAATGAAAGTAATTTTTTTTAAAAGCGTCTCGTCGGATACCGTCGATTTTCCATTTGTCCTCGGCTTACTTATAAGAGAAAGAGAGAAAAAAAAATGAAATACAAAAGAACCAATGAAAACTTCGCGCCGGAAATCATGGAATTTTCATTTGTTCTCGGGTTTCTTGTTTTCTTACTCAAGGTCTCTTGGTTTTCGTCGATTTTTCGTTTGTCATTTGTTGCAATGAAAGTTAAAAAAACAAAAACAAATGAAAGTTTGATTTGTTTGTTCGTTTGTTCTTTCCAATTGTTTTTTTTTAATTTCTGTATCCACTGAGTCGTGTTCTAACATCGTTTGTCTTTTTTTTTTTTCGTTTTTCTAATATTTTTGTTCGATTGTCTTTTGTTATTACTGTTTTTAAAATTTTACTAAAACAATAAGAAAAAATGAAATGCAAAGAAACAAATGAAAGTAATTTTTTTTTTAAAGCGTCGCGTCGGATACCGTCCTCGGCTTACTTATAAGAGAGAGAAAAAAAATGAAATACGAAAGAACCAATGAAAATTTCGCGCCGGAAATCGTGGAATTTTCATTTGTTCTCGGGTTTCTTGTTTTCTTACTCAAGGTCTCTTGGTTTTCGTCGATTTTTCGTTTGTCATTTGTTGCAATGAAAGTTAAAAAAACAAAAACAAATGAAAGTTTGATTTGTTTGTTCGTTTGTTCTTTCCAATTGTTTTTTTTTAATTTCTGTATCCACTGAGTCGTGTTCTAACATCGTTTGTCTTTTTTTTTTTTTTTCGTTTTTCTAATATTTTTGTTCGATTGTCTTTTGTTATTACTGTTTTTAAAATTTTACTAAAACAATAAGAAAAAATGAAATGCAAAGAAACAAATGAAAGTAATTTTTTTTTAAAGCGTCGCGTCGGATACCGTCCTCGGCTTACTTATAAGAGAGAGAAAAAAAATGAAATACGAAAGAACCAATGAAAACTTCGCGCCGGAAATCGTGGAATTTTCATTTGTTCTCGGGTTTCTTGTTTTCTTACTGAAGGTCTTTTGATTTTCGTCGATTTTTCGTTTGTCATTTGTTACAATGAAAGTTAAAAAAACAAAAACAAATGAAAGTTTGATTTGTTTGTTCGTTTGTTCTTTCCCATTGTTTTTTTTTTTAATTTCTGTATCCACTGAATCGTGTTCTAACATCGTTTGTCTTTTGTTTTTTTTTCGTTTTTCTAATATTTTTGTTCGATTGTCTTTTGTTATTACTGTTTTTAAAATTTTACTAAAACAATAAGAAAAAATGAAATGCAAAGAAACAAATGAAAGTAATTTTTTTTAAAAGCGTCGCGTCGGATACCGTCCTCGGCTTACTTATAAGAGAGAGAGAAAAAAAATGAAATACGAAAGAACCAATGAAAGCTTCGTGGCGGAAATCGTGGAATTTTCATTTGTTCTCGGGTTTCTTGTTTTCTTACTGAAGGTCTCTTGGTTTTCGTCGATTTTTCGTTTGTCATTTGTTGCAATGAAAGTTAAAAAAACAAAAACAAATGAAAGTTTGATTTGTTTGTTCGTTTGTTCTTTCCAATTGTTTTTTTTTTTTTAATTTCTGTATCCACTGAGTCGTGTTCTAACATCGATTGTCCTTTGTTTTGTTTTTATATTTTGTCTGATTGTCTTTTGTTATTACTATTCTTAAAATTTTACTCTTTTCCATTAAAAAAAAAAACTCTATTATTATTATTTTTTAATTTATTAATATCGAATTATGCTGTAAAATCGATTGTCTTTTGTTTTTACTATTTCGTATTTTTTTTATTCTATCATTTCATTTTCTTTACTTAAAAAAAAAATATTAATCTATTATAAAATCTGTTATAAAATCGATTGACTTTTATTTTTATCGGATTTTTAATTTTTATAAATTTGTTTTCTTTGTTTTCTCGCCACTCTTTTCTTTTTTTATGTACACGCGTATACAGCGTCTTTCAAAAAGTGTGTTACGAATGGGATTTTTTTATTATCAATTTTTGTAAAAATTTAACGCAGAACACTTCTGCATTCCTTAAAGCCAAATTGGGAAATGTCAGATGAAATATATCTTGAACGTTATACAGCATGGACACCGAGCAAGGAAGACTTGTATTTCTTTAAACGACAGTATTAATTGAACAGTACTCAATTTAAACCTTTTTGTCCAAAAGACTTGCCATATTACATGTCTTCCAATAGTCCATACTACTAGCGGCTTAACGAAAAGAGAAATCGCTATAGCTAGGAAACAAAAGGGCATAGGACAGATGGTGATGTGGACTTTTTTGGTCAAAGTGACCTCCCCCTATCACTGGTTGCCGTGTGGCACATATGTCATAGATCACCCTGTACATATAAAGATTTTCAGAAATCGTAGAATTTAAAAAAAAACATCCTGTAATTCTAAGCAGTACAAGATATCGAAATTAAGTTTTCACCATTAATTTTGTCAGTTTTGTCTAACTCTTCTAAAAATAGGTGTTTAAAAGTTCAAATTTCGCCCACCCTGTACATACATATACAACAGCTTTTTTTTATTATTACTATAAATAAAAGTTCGGTCGGACCTATATCGAAGTGCATCAAATAAATTTAAATAGTTCTTCTATAATTATTCGTATTTAGAAAAGTGTAAAAAGCACTTTCTCGGTAAAACAGGGAATGAGAAATGAGTTCCAAACTTGGATTAATTTGGGTTAATTGGGTGGGCCCGCAAACCGTGTTAGTCCTGAGCCCCCAAAGTTAACGGTACGCCCCTGAAATTGAGAGATTTTCTGTGTTGAAAACGGATTTTTTGACAACTCTTGAGGGATCTCTGATGATTTCTATTTCGTTTTCTTTGCTTTAAAAAATATTAAATTGTGTTTGCAAAACCGATTGCCTTTTGTTTTTATCGTTTTTCATTTTAAATATTACTTTTTGAATTTTTATTAGTGGTTTGTTTTCTTTGTTTTGTCACGATTCTTTCAAAATTGTTCCTTTTTTAATTTGCTTACGGTTAATCGACAAATGCACTCTAAAGTCGATCGTCTTTTGTTTGTTTTTCTGAACTTTATGTATTTTTTAATGGATTTTTTGCGTTTCTTTTCTTAATTTATTCCTGAATCTAGTCTTTTGTTCGTTTTGTTTTTAAGTTTACGTATTTTTTTACAAATTCTGTTGCAAATCGGTTCTGACTGCGATGGATTCCTCGAGCATCTTCTGTACAGCTGTTTCGGCCCTATTTGGGGCCTCGACAGCAGAACCTCGAGACTCCGACTGCAAATCAAACCGAACTGTACCAGATTATTCGCAATTGCGATGTAATAGTAATGAGTAGTTTAAATCGCGACATACTACGATCACTTTTTGACCTAACATTGCTGCTGGTGACGAGGCCCCAATTAGGGCCGAAACAGCTGTACAGAAGATGCTCGAGGAATCCACTGCATTCAAAACCGACTTGCAACAAAATTTTCCAATTTTCAAAATGCTCTGACAGCACGTTTGGGCGCCCTGTATGGGATGACTTATTAAATAGAAAACGTTCTACAATTTCTCATTTCTAATGCAATGTTAGATCCTGTAATCGTTTGTTTTCAATTGTTTTTGTTGTGTTCTAACATCGATTGTCTTTTGTTTTTTTTTAAATATTTTTGTTTGCTTTGTTACCTTCCCCTCCCCCCCAAGTCCCAAGCAAATATTATTATTTTTTAATTTATTAATACCGAATTGTGCTGTTGTTGTTAATTTGAACTGGATTCCGGTTGGAACCGCGTCACGACTGCTTCTACTGCCGACGTTTCGTTCTCCATTGCAGAACTTCCTCAGGGCTGCTGCTGCTGCTACTGGCGGTGTTATTCGATGAGACTAACGAGAAGTAGCAGCAACTCCACCAGCAGGAGCAAACTTGAGGAAGTTCTTCTGCAATGGAGAGCGAAACGTCGGCAGTAGAAGCAGTCGTGACGCGGTTCCAACCGGAAGCCAATTCAATTGTGGACAACGGCCTCAGAAGCCTCCAACTTAAAAAAAAAATCGATTGTCTTTTGTTTTCACTATTTTCAAAATTTTATTATTTCGTATTTTTAAAAAACTATATTATTTCGTTCCCTTTGCTTTTTAAAAAATTGTTAGTCTATTAAATTGTGTTGTAAAATCGATTGACTTTTGTTTTAATTATTTAAAAAAAAATAATAATTTTATTATTTTGTTTTCTTTGTATTGACAGCACGCTTGGCCGCCTTGTATGGGATGACTTATTAAGGAGAAAACTTTCTGCAATTTGTCATTTCTAATGCAATGTTAGGTCTTGTAACCGTTTGTTTCCAATTGTTTTTTTTTAAATTTCTTCCACTGGGTTGTGTTCCACATCGATTGTCTTTTGTTTTTTTTTATTCTTTTTTTAAATATTTGTGTTTGTTTTGTCACCTTTCCTCCCAATCAATTATTACTATTTTTTAAAAATTTATTAATACTAAATTATGCTGCAAAGTTGATTGTCTTTTGTTTTTACTACTTCGTATTTTTTTTTAATTCTATTATTTCATTTTCCTTATTTTGAAAAAAAAATTATTAATCTATTAAAATGTGTTATAAAATCGATTGGCGTTTATTTTTATCAGATTTTTAATTTTTTCAATTTCATTATTTTGTTTTCTTTGCTTTTTTTCATGTGCACGCGTGTACAGCGACTTTCAAAAAGTGTGCTACAAATGAGATTTTTTTTTATTATCGATTTTCATGAAAATTTATTGACGCAGAACGCTTCTGCATCCTTTAAAGCCAAAAGGGGGAAATGTCAGATGAAATTTATCTCGAACGATATACAGCGTGGACACCGAGCAGTGATTGATTGATATATGTTTTAAATTGTGCTTTCAAAACCGATTGTCTTTTGTTTTTATCGTTTTTTTTATTTTAAATATTATTTTTTGAATTTCTATTAGCGTTTTGTTTTCTTTGTTTTGTCACCATTCTTTCAAAATTGTTCCTTTTCTAATTTGCTTATAGTTAATCAACAAATGCACTCTAAAGTCGATCGTCTTTTGTTTGTTTTCTTGAACTTTATGTATTTTTTAATGAATTTTTGCGTTTCTTTTTTAAATTTATTTATTTCTCAATCTACTAGTAAATTTTAGGGACGGACTTTCTTTTGTTTGCTTTTTAAAAAAAGTACCTTATTATTAATCTGTTGCATATTAAGTTATATCTTTTGTTTTCTTTAGACACCCTTCTTTCAAAATTGTTTTCCTTTTTAAATTTACATATTAATCAACAACTGCGCTGTAAAATAGACCGTTTCCTTTAACTTTACATATCTTTTTACAAATTTAGTTGCGAATTGGTTCTGATTGCAGTGGATTCCTCGAACATCTTCTGTTTCGGATCTATTTGGTGCCTCGTCAGCAGAAGCTCGAGACTTCCACTGCAAACCAAACCGACCTGTCCTAGGTTATACGCATTTGCGATTTAATAGTAATGAATAGTTTAAATCGTGACATCCTGCGATCACTTCTTGACCTAGCGTTGCTGCTGCTGACGAGGCCCCAATTACGTTCGAAACAGCTGTACAGAAGATGCACGAGGAATCCACTGCAATCAAAACCGACTTGCATCAAAAAATTTTCAAATTTTCAATATGCTTTGACAGCACGTCTGGATTAAAAAGCAAACGTTCTACAATTAGTCATTTCTAATGCAATGTTAGGTCCTGTAACCGTTTGTAACAAATTGAGGGATTTTATTTAGCAACTTCTAAGGGATTTCTGATTTTTATTTTATTTTCTTTATTCCTTAAATTGTGTTTGTCGAACCAATTGTCTTCTGTTTTAATAATCATTGTTTTTTGCATTTTAATTTTGTTCACAATTCTCTGCAAGTTATTATTATTATTTTTGCTTATTAACCGATAATTGCTTTACAGTGCACTGTAAAATCGATCGTCTTTTGTTTGCTTTCATTGATTTTATCAATTTTTTAATGAATTTTTTAATGTTTTCTTTGCGTTTTTTGTTTTTTTTTTAATTTCTTCCTGAATCTAGTAACAAATTTTAGGATTTTTCAATGTTGAATAGGGATTTCTAGTTTTTACATGTTGGCGACACTGCCTGCACGCATGTTTCAGTTTAAAAATGATCGAGAAAGAACTAAATGCAGCAGTAAAGGAGACTGTGGTTCAAGAAATGATCGAAAAAATTAATCTCCGCCCACAATAATTTTTATATCTGTAGATACGTATTTCGGCGGCCAAGTTGCCATCTTCAGTACAATTTAAAAGCACTTCATGAAACCTAAAAGCAACTAATCATAATAAAATAAGAGCAAATCAAATAAAACAGAATAAGTATTGGTCCATTCTCATTCCACCGAATAAAAAACTTTGATTCCCTGTTATTTGATACTGCCTTAAATATTTAAAAAATATCCCCAAAAAACAATAAATAAATAAATCGTGTCACAAAATAGCCTACAGATTAGAGAAATCCATCTCGGAGAATCCTCTCCTTATCAAATATCCAGTGCAAATGAAGTGCTTTTAAATTGGTAGCGTGTGTACCGAAGATGGCAGCTTCTCCACCGAAATACGTATCCACAGATATAAAAATTATTCTGGGCGCAAATTAATTTTTTAATTAAGAACGAATTAGTCAATTCTCACCCCCAGGCACATCCAAGTCCTTCTTCGTTTCCTCCAATTTTCCTTCTTCTTCACTACTTTTAACATCTCCATTACATACAGGGCGATCTTCTTTGTTTTTATTCGCAGCTACCACCGGCTTCCTGCCGCCAACCTTCAAGACATCGACATTCCCAACGACTCCTCTCTTACTTTTAACATCTTTAACAGCCTCTGCCTTGCCAAGGACGTTTTCTTCGCCCCTCTTAGAAAACAACTGATCAAAACGCACGCGCCTGTCACGCCCGATGAACGTGGAATTGACGGCCCCACCCTGACTAGACTGGCGTCTCTCCCCGTAAATAACAGAAAGATTACTGAACAGTGAATTATCACCATGTGAGGAGGCAACATCGTCGAAGCGTTCCATGTTCGAGTTAACCTTCTCGAGCCAATTCGAAACGATGTTGTACCTCGATTCTGACAAAGGGGGGTATGCAACTTCGCCTCTCGCCCCCACAATCTCTTCTTCGCCGTCACTTTCAGGCACCATTACGACTTCCTCGCCCGATGCTTTCTTCGAGGTTAACTCAGATACAGTGCTGTTGCTCGCGGTCTCCGTCGATTCGCTGTCTTTTAACAGTGCTGTTTTCAGGGCGTTTCTCGGCGGTAGTTTCTCGAAGTCGAGCGACTGCCTGAAGTGCTTCCTCAAGCACAACTTGCTCGCTGAAAATTTGGGGGGGTTGAGTTGAGGGAGGTTATAAATGGGGGGCTGTGGAAACTGACCTTTCTTGCTGCTAGCCGGGGTCCTGGCTTTGGCTCCGACTTTTGGGGACATCGAGCTCAATAAGACGATAGAATCGTCTAAACCGGCCATGGTTTCAACAACCTAAAAACAAATTTAAATCACAACGCGTTGTTTTTGTTTATTTTTCAAACAAGCGAAAGTACTGCCAACCTACAAGCCACAGGCCACGGGCAGTTATTAAAGCGTAAAGGTTGGTTAGGTTGTTATTATTTAGGCGCTTGGGGGTGGTTTTAGCCGAAATGTTAAAGCGGGTGAAATTAGATATCGATATCAGACCTAATTTAGTATCAAATCTAAGAATTTCAGCGCGACTCTATTTTGGGGCGCCATCTACTACCTACCTTCCAAAGCTTGCCTGGATCTTCAATGCAGGCCACTGTTTTATCGGCTTAAAATAGAATTCGTAATTAAAATTGAAAGGTTTTAATTAGAAAATTCAAATTATTAACTGACAGGTAGTGTGTTGGTTCTTGCCACGTCAAAAATTATTACAATTTTCAGTTTTCCACATTTCTTTCTATATACCGGGTGATTCAGGTTGGTATTCGCACCCCTGTAACTTTTTAGTTCTATTTTTAGGAAAATGAAGTTTGTTGTAAACAATATAGAGTTGCCAATAGTGTATTTGACAACTTGAAACAATTTGTACCGCTTCCGGTTTAAGCGGAAGTGATTTTAAGTTAAAAAATTTGAAAAGGACACCCGGTATATTTTGCAATTTTGGATTATAGAGCTAATCTTAGAGCGAAATTGTGTAAAATATCCCATATACAGGGTGATTGAAATTCGAGGGCCACATGGGGATCTTGCTTGTTATAAGAGATAGAGTTGTTCAAAAGGAGGCAGAGTTGCCAAATTTAATAATCTGTAATCGAACGGTTTCTTTGCAATCGGAGAAAACCCTTAAAAAATTGTGACTCGAAAATCGAATATAATTTCTTTATTTATGACTTTCTTCATTTATTTCTAGATCGATTCGTTTTTGTTTTTCCAATTTTTTGCTTATGACTTCTCGAATTTCACTCGCCCTGTATATGGTGTATTGTCATTTATTTCTAGAATTACATTTACCATCCAAAGTTGCAAGAACATACAGGGTGTCCCGTTTAAATTTCTTGTAACTTAAAGTCACTTCCGCTTGAACCGGAAATTGCAAAAATATACAGGTGTCCCATTAAAACTTTTTAATTTAAAATCGCTTCCGCCTTGAACCGGAAGTGGTACTATATTATTTATACCAAATTTTATTTTCCTAAAAGTAGAAGTAAAAAAAGGAATACCAACCTGAATCACCTGGTACAGTCGCCGGCACTAAAAACGAAACGCTTTTCCAAGGTCATAGTCTTAAGTAGGCAGCAAATAGGGTTCATTTTCGAGTGAGTTTATAGCTCTTCGTTTCGCTTTTAATGCCGGCGACTGTACATATTATAAAAGCTACCTAACCTTAAAACAGTTACGTTTAGAATGATTTATTTTGGCGTTTTGTCTTTATACATACAGATGGCGTCAGAAACTTGTTCTTTTGTCAATATTTGTCACTTTGACAAGTTTGAGAGTTGATTGCGAAAATAAGTGGCTTCCAAAAAAAAACCGTTATCAAGTAGGCTTGTGTCAAATGCAATCATGTCGTAACCATACGATTATTATACACATAACCTAACTTTTTATATCAATTTAATTACGATTTTCTACAAAATTGAGATGAAAAGCAATTAATGAAATAAAACATTAATTTTGTTAGAGGGACCTCGAAGATGTCAACTAAACTTTTGACAGTTGAAAGCTTTCAGTTATTCAAACCTGCAACGTGCGTACTAAGCTACGACGTGCCGTCATAAAACAAAAGCAAGTTCAGAGTCTTCTTGATAACGGATTTCTTTCATTTTGAACGCACGTTATATGAGAAATACGGTAACTAATTACTAATTATTACATGTAACAACTGATGTTTGCCAAATTAAAAAAAAAATGAAAAAAGAAATTACATTCTTTACAAAGTATGGTTTTCAGAAATTTTATTGCTTTCTTGCGTATAGATGGCGTCAGAAACTTGTTCCTTTGTCAATAATTGTCACTTTGACAGGTTTGACTGTTGATTACGAAATTAAAGTGCTTCCAACAGAAAACCGTTATCAAGTAGGCTTGTGTCAAATGCAAACTTTGCATAGCCACGTCGTAACCATACGAATATAATGAACATAACCTAGCTTTTTATACCCATTTAGTTGCGATAAATGTAAACAAAATCTTTGACAGTTGACGCTGTTGACAGCTTGCAGTTATTCAAAGTTGCAAAATGCGTACCAAGCTACGACGTGCCGTCGTAAAACAAAAGCAAGTTCAGAGTCTTCTTGATAACGGATTTTTTTTTATTTTGGACGCACGTTACGGGAACTAATTACTAATTACTACGTATAACAACTGGTGTTTGCCAAATTAAAAAAAAAAAAAATTAAATTGCACTCTTTATAAAGCATGGTTTTCAGAAATATGATTGTTTTCTTCTTAGCATTGTACCTTGACAATCCCTGAAAGAAGTATGCAAACCAGAAAAACAACTGATTTTTTATTCAACTCGAGATTTTAGACTGACACTTCACTTTGACAAGTTTGACAGTTAATTAAAAAAAAATATATGTTAAAAGTGTACGATAACTTAAGGTTAAAAGTAACTGAAAAGAACAAATGATATTCGTGCCCTACTCCAGATCACAAAGAACTGACTCCTTATAAAAGGTGCTTCTCAGAAATTTGATTCGTCTTTTGTTGACGTTATACTTTGACTTTATATATAGAGCACTTCTGTAGAGGGCGGAGACATGGGGATGCCCACTAACACAACGACCTATCGTGATCCTCTTTTGATCGGCTTTTGTTTTAACTTTGAAAACGTTTCAATTTGGCACAATTGTTTATTGCGTAAATGCGTATTTCATCCAAATTTATTTTTCGATAGAAGAACTAAACTCTTCAGGTTCATACACCACAGCCACTTACAGGTTATCGTCCTCGTTTGTAGAGGACAGAGACGTCGGGATGCCCACTAACACAGCGACCTACTGTGATTCTCTTTTGATCATCTTTTGTTTTAAGTTGGCTAATGAAAAATATTCTAATTTGTTTTTCTTTTTCTTTTGAATTTTGAAAACGTTTTAATCTGATACTTTCATCTTCTGCATTTGCTTAGTCATTTGTTTATTGTCTGTTTGTCATTTATTTATTTTCCTGTTTCCGTTATTCGTTATTTCGCCGATCGTCTTTTGTTTTAACTTGACCGATGTATCGTGTTCCAATTGTTTTTTTCTTTTTTCTAATTTTGAAAATGTTTTATTTTGTACGTCATTTGTTTTCCATTCGTTGTCGTTGTTTTCTTTCTTTTTTCGATTGTCTTTTGTTTTAACTTGACCAATATATCGTGCATTGTCTTTTTTTGAAAAAGTTTTAATTTGACTCTTCCATTCTTTGACTTTTCTTAGTCATTTGTCTATTTTCAATATGTCATTTGTTTTTTATTTTCCGTTTCGGTTATTCGTCGTTGTTGTTCATTTTTTAGCTGATTGTCCTTTGTTTTAATTTTGCCAATAAAACGTATTCCAATTTATTTTTTGTTTTTTTTTTTTATAATTTGAAAATATTTTAATCTGACGCTCGTATCTTCTGCATTCTCTTGGTCAATTGTTTATTTATTTATTTATTTGTTTATTTTCCTGCTGTCGTATTTTATCCAATTTATTTTTTGATAGAGGAACGAAACTTTTCTCGTCTTTATACCACAACAACCACTCAATGGCTATCGTCCTCGTCTGTAGAGGACGGAGACATCGGGATGCCCACTAACACAACGACCTACCGTGATCCTCTTTTGATTGTCTTTTGTTTTAACTTTGAAAACGTTTCAATCTGTCACTTGCATCTTCTGCATTTCCTTCGTCAATTGTTTATTGGGTAAGTGTCATTTATTTACTTTCCTGTTGATGTATTTTATCCAATTTATTTTTTGACAGAAGTGTGAAGTCACTTTGACAAGTTTGACAGTTAATTAAAAAAAAAAGTTTACGAAAACTTAATTTAAAAAAATATATATATAGAGGGAGAGCACTTCGAAAGCTTGTTCGCTCTTTTCTCGACAGTTCACTCTGACAAGTTTGACAGATAATTAAAATACACGAAGTTAAAAAAAAAAACAAGAGACAATCGATTTTACGCACGATTCGGTAGGTCAATAAATTAATTAAAAAAAAAAAACTGCGAGGAAAGGTGACAAAACAAAGAAGTGCAATTAATAATTTTTAAAAAGCCTTTCAACAACGGTTTCCATCATCGCTCTTTTGTTGCACACACCAAGTTACTGTTTTTTTTTTTTGTAATGTAAACAAACGATACACAAACGAAGCAGCAACGAAGTGCCATCTACATGTAGAGCTCGTGCATGACAAAACAAGAACGTGAAATGACGCCACGCATCAACAGATGGTGCTGGCAGGTAGCACGAACTGTATTATCGGCAACGGTTATTACAGATGCCCGTCACTACCAGATTCTCGCAGAATAGATCTTGCGATTCAAGGTTATTGAGTGTCGCTAAGTCAGCTTGAATTTATAAAGTTCATCATCGATTAATTTATTTTATATTTTAAACATTTGTAAACGCGAAACAAAACTTGCAATGCGCGGTATCTTTTTCAGTAAGTGGCGACACTGTCACTAAATTCTAACCTGAAAATTACGCTGCACTTAATCTACTTTGTTTTCTGAATTGTAAATGTAAATACACACGCAAAATCCATATTAATATCTACGCTTGCGCAAAGAGTATCGCGAACACGTTTCTGCAATGAATAAGAAACGTGTAATTAAAATGTAACCATGACAAAATTACAGGTCCACCACATTTGTCAGCTGTCAATAGCTTCTCAAAATTCCAGTGCTTAGCTAATAACGGCGGGAGAAAAAGAGAAACACTTCGTTTAATTAGAGAAAATGCCAGAGATTCCCAACATGTCCGCCCTGTTCTTGAACGTCCTGAAGAGCCACCAGCGGTTCCTAAACAATCCGTCCACTGCCGCCTTCGAATCGCTGCTGGGATTGGTGGTGAGCAATCCACATCTTGCTCTCTTGGATTTTGGCAAGGTCGTCGTCAGGAAGGACTACAACAGCTTGGATCAAGTTAAAATCTTATCTGGATGCGGAAGCGGATACGAACCAGCTTTCGCCGGCTTCGTCGGCAAAGGAATGCTCACGGCTTCTGTTCAAGGTAAAACAACGAATTTGTAATTATGCTGAAGAGCGACGGTAAATTCAAGCGTTCAAAAACTCCCACGTTTGGAGTTGTAAGTGAAGACATATCGCATTTCTTGCTGTTTACCAACTCTACTAGGGGGAGGGGTAGTCCACCGGCTGAGTCGGGACCCCTCAACAGGTGTTGGCCTCTTAGGGGTGGTGGTACCTCGCTAGAGCCAATTGAGGTTATGGGCGGAAGCCTGGGTACCGAGGTGTGCGAAGCGCATCGGCCAACTCCAAACGTGAGAGTTTTTGACCGCATATGTTTTTAATCGATTGCGAATTGCATCTTATTTTTAGGAGAAGTCCTCACATCGCCCTCTGCCGGAGATATAATCAAAACAATAAGAGAAATGGCGGGCGAAAGCAACCACCACAGCGTCCTCGTCGTAATCCCCAACACCCCAGGCGATCGCCTCAATTTCGGTCTAGCCGTGGAGAGGGCGCAAAGCGAAGGAATCCGAACGAAAATGCTGATCGTTTCCGACGACGTCACCACCGCCACCCTCAAACAAAAGCGCGGCCTCAGCGGCACGCTCTTGATCCAAAAAATCGCCGGTGCGATGGCCGAGGGTGGCTCTGACCTGTCCGAAATCTACAACTACTGCGCCCAGGCCCAGAAGGAGATGTTCTCGATTTTGGTGTCCATTAAGCCCTGCAACGCCGACGAAGTGTCGTGCTCCTGCAAGACGCTCGTCGCCAAGACCGAGATGGAGATAGGCGCGGGGTTGCACGGCGAAAACGGCCGAATCAAGATGTCCGTGACCGCCGTCGAGCACGTCTGCAAGATGATTTTCGAACAAATGACGAACGAGGACAGGCTGGTGCTGGAACCGGACGTCCCCGTGGTCCTCTTCGTGAATAACCTTGGCGTGACCTCGAACCTCGAGGAGTACATCTTCATCAAGGAGTTGCTGACGCACCTGATGAACCTCCAAGTAAAAGTCGCGCGCCTCTACAACGACAGGTACCTGACGTCACTGAACACCGCCGGATTCACCGTGACGATCTTCAACGTCAAAGACCCCAAGGTCTTCGAGTACCTGGACGCCCTCTGCGACGCCCCGTGCTGGCGGCCATCCCACGCCCTTGAAATTAACACCGCGAACGAACCGGTCGTGCTCGCCAAAATTCGGGAGGAGGAACCTATCGAGATGAGAGGGCCGAGATTGAGCAAGAGGCAATCGAATACGTTGCTCTTGATTGTGCAATTCGCCTGCGACGCGTTGATCTCGTGCGAAAGACAGTTGAACGCCATCGATTTGGAAAGCGGGGACGGCGATACGGGGACGAGGATTAGGAGGGGCGCGGAAGCCATCAACGGCGAACTGACCAGGCACACTTTGAACCTGTTCTACCCCTTCACTTTCTTTTTGGCCTTGAGCAGGATAGTCGAGAAGACCACCGGGGGCGTCATGGGGTGTCTGTATAGTATTTTGTTTGAAGCGGCCGCCAAAGAGTACATGACCGTACCGGAAACTGATCACGTCGGAGCTTGGATGTGGCTGTATGCGTTGAAGCGAGCTACTCAAGCCTTGATGACGTAAGAACTTCGCGAACTGGCGCGAAGCTGGACGATTCTATTGTTATTTTGTAGGTATGGACAAGTCGAAGAAGGTGATAACACCCTTTACGATCCACTGTGCGCGTGCGCCAAGGCCTTCGAAGAGGCCTTGGACCAAAACGTGAGCGACGTTGAAGCCTTTGGTCATGGCGTGGCCGCCGCTGAGGAGGCCGCCCAGAAGACCAGGGCGCCGCCGAAAAGGTACCCCGATCCCGGGGCTCACGCCGTCGGAATCTGGATGCGCGCTGTCTTCGAAGGTGTCAAACTGAGATGTGAATAGTAACAAGTGACGTTGTTATTTTATTTTTAATAAAACAGCTGACATTTGTGCGTTGAGTGTTTGAAACATCAAACGCCAACATTGTTTTTTTTTTTTGAGGTATCTAAGGAAGCTTAGGAGTAGATGCTTTAAAAAAGTCCAAATGGCTCGTAGGTGAGTCACCGACGTTTCATGGTTCGTTGCAGAAGGTCTTCTTCAGACCAGCTGATCTTCTTGATGTAGTCGTTGCGTTTCTTTGTCTTTTTCCTGGGCGCGTTTCTAATTCCATTTGGTTCTTGGTATGGTGCTTTTTCCTCATCTTCATGTTGTTCTTTTCGGTAATCTTTTGTTTTGAAATTTGGAGAACGTCGTCGTTGTTGGTTATTTTAACCGATCGTCTTTTGTTTTAACTTGGTCAATATATCGCACAATGTTTTTTCTTCTTGCGTATACCACAACCACTCAATGGTTATCGTCATCGTCTGTAGAAAGGACAGAGACATCGGGATGCCCACTAACACGACGACCTACTGTGATCCTCCTCTTTTGATCGTCTTTTGTTTTAACTTTGACAACGTCTCAATCTGGCACTTTCATCTTTTGCATTTGCTTAGTCAATTGCTAAATGTCATTTATTCATTTTCCTGTGTCCGTTATTCGTTATTCCGCCTTTCGTCTTTTGTTTTAACTTGGCCAATATATCGTGTTCTAATTTATTTGTTTTTTTTTTTAATTTTGAAAACGTTTTATTTTGTACTTGTCATTTTGTAGATGTCATTTGTTTTGTATTTTCTGTTTCCGTTATTCGTCGTAGCCGTTTTCTTTTTTTTCCGATTGTCTTTCGTTTTAACTTGACCAACGTATCGTGCAATGTTTTTTTTTTCTTGCAATTTTGAAAACGTTTTAATTTGTCTTTTCCATTCTTTCGTTTTTCCTAGCCATTTGTCTATTTGCTATACGTCATTTGTTTTCTACTTTCCGTTTCCGTTATTCGTTGTTATTGTTCATTTTTTAGCTTAACGTCTTCTATTTTAACTTTGCCAATAAAAGGTATTCCAATTTATTTTTTGTTTTTTTTTAATTTGAAAATATTTTAATCTGGCACTTGCATCTTCTGCATTTCCTTAGTCAATTGTTTATTGTGTAAATGTCTTTTATTTATTTTCCTGCTGTCGTATTTTATCCACTCAAAGGTTATCGTCCTCGCCTGTAGAGGACAGAGACATCGGGATGCCCACTAACACAACGACTTACTGTGATCTTCCTCTTTTGATCGTCTTTTGTTTTAGCTTTGAAAACGTTTCAACATGGCACTTTCACCTTCTGCATTTGCTTAGTCAACTGTTTATGGTCTAAATGGCATTTATTCATTTTCCTGTGTCCGTTATTTGTTATTCCGCCGATCGTCTTTTGGCCAATATATCGTGTTCCAATTTATTTGTTTTTTTTTTTTATTTTGAAAACGTTTTATTTTGTAAATGTCATTTGTATTTATTTTGTAGACGTCATTTGTTTTGTATTTTCTGTTTCCGTTATTCGTCGTCGTTGTTTTCTTTTTTTTTATGCCGATCGTCTTTTGTTTTAACTTGACCAATATATCGCACGGTTTTTTTTTCTTGCAATTTTGAAAACGTTTTAATTTGACTCTTTCATTCTTTGGCTTAGTCATTTGTCTATTTTCCATATGTCATTTGTTTTTTTATTTTCCGTTTTCGTTATTCGTTGTTTTGTTCTTTTTTTTAGCTGATCGTCTTTTGTTTTAATTTTGCCAATAAAATCGTCATCACCTGTAGAGGACAGAGACATCGGGATGCCCACTAACACAACGACCTACTGCGATCCTCTTTTGATCGTCTTTTGTTTTAAGTTAGCTTATGAAAGGTATTCCAGTTTTTTTTGGAAATTTTGAAAACGTTTCAATCTGGCACTTCCATTTTGTGCATTTCCTTAGTCAATTGTTTATTGTCTAAATGTAATTTGTTTATTTTCCTGTGTCCGTTATTCGTTATTCCGCCGATCGTCCTTTGTTTTAACTTGGCCACGACATGTTCGTGTTTTTTCTTTTATATGTCATTTGTTTATTTTGTACGTTCACTTGTTTTCTATTTTCGGTTTCCGTTATTTGTCGTCGTGGTTTTCTTTTTTTTTGCCGATTGTCTTTTGTTTTAACTTGACCAATATATCGTACAATTTTTTTTTTCTTGAAATTTTTAAGACGTTTATTTTCTATGTTATTTGTTTTTTTTATTTTCCGTTTCGGTTATTCGTCGTTATTGTTCATTTTTTTTAGCTGATCGTCTTTTGTTTTTTTAACTCTGCCAATAAAACGTATTCCAATATTTATTTTTTCTTTTTCTTTTTTTTTTTAATTTGAAAACATTTTAATCTGGCACTTTCATCTTCTGCATTTTCTTAGTCATTTGTTTATTGTCCAAATGTTATTTATTTATTTTCCTGCCGTCTTATTTTATACAATTTATTTTTTGATAGAAGAAGAGACATGCGGATGCCCACCAACACAACGACCTACTGTGATCCTCTTTTGATCGTCTTTTGTTTTTAAATTTGAAAACGTTTCAATCTGGCAATCTCATCTTCACCATTTCCTCAGTCAATTGTTTATTGTGTAAATGCCATTTATTTAGTTTCCTGCTGGCGTATTTTTTCCAATTTATTTTTTGATAGAAGAACTGAACTCTTCTGGTCTATAACCACTCAATGGCTATCGTCTTCGACTGTAGAGGACAGAGACATCGGGATGCCCACTAACACAACGACCTACTGTGATCTTCCTTTGATCGTCTTTAAATTAGAAAACGTTTCAATCTGGCACTTTCATCTTCTCCATCTCCTTAATTGTTTATTGTCTAAATGTCATTTATTTGTTTTCCTATGTCCGTTATTCGTTATTCCACCGATCGTCTTTTGTTTTAACTTTAACTAATCACTTGTTTATATTCTATGTCCGTGGCATTTCTTTCCTGGTGACGTCATTTATCGTCACTATCCTCTGGCGATCGTCTTTTATTTGAACTTGACAGTCGTCGATCGTGTGACGATTTGTTTCGATTTTTTTTTTGAGGAGGTTGGGGAGGAGGGGATCGCCTTAACGCGACACTTTTTTCTTGACATGATTTGTTGGTGACTCAGCAATAATCGTCTGTCATTCTGACGTTTCTTACGTCTGTTATTTTGACATCTGTCATTTTGACGTTTCTTGATGTCTGTCACCATGACGTTTGCCGTTATTCGTCATCGTGACATGATTTGTTGATCACTAAGCAATAATCTCAAGAAATAATCGTCTTTCATTTTGACGTTTATCATTTTGACTTTTCTTGACGAATGTCACCTTGACGTTTGTTGTTATTCGTCATCGTCACATGATTTGTTGGTCACTAAGCAACGTGTGAGCTCCTCATTTCTCGTCGTCCGTCATTCTGACGTTTCTTACGTCTTTTATTTTGACGTTTTTCTACGTCTGTTATTTTGATGCTTTTCGATATCTGTCATTCTGACGTTTCTTGACGTCTGCCACCTTGACGTTTGCTGCTATTTGTCATCGTGACATGATTTCTTGGGCACTAAATTACATGTGAGCCCTCTCGTTTCTCGTCGTCTGTCATTCCGACGTTTCTTACGTCTATTATTTTGACGTTTCTCGACGTCTGTCTTTCTTACGTTTTTTAGATGTGTCATTTTGACGTTTCTTAACGTCTGTCACCTTGACGTTTGCTGTTATTTGTCATCGTGACATGATTTGTTGGTCATTAAGCAACGTGTGAGCCTCCACGTTTCTCGTCGCCTGTCATTCTGACTTTTCTTACGTCTGTCGTTTTGACGTTTCGCGACGTCTGTCATCCTAAAATAATCGACGACATCCCGAATTCACTTCTAAATAATATGAATGCATTCGAAGTTCATAGTTTTGAAGGAGATGGGTAAGCGTCATGAATTATGATTCCGACTGTACATACGTCATGTTGCAAATCAAAGTCAAGAAACGTTGTTATTTAAGTGCCCGTTAGAGGCCAGCAATTTACCGTCAAAGGCCCCAGGCGATAATTTCGAGTCCGATTCTGTTTATACATTTATAATTACATTACTCGCCGAGGTGGTCGCGTGTTGCGTTATTTTTAAGCAAAGTCGTCTGCGCTTTGTCAGCACAAGTTCTGCGAAATCAGCCTTGTGCGAAGGTAATTTGGGAAATCCAGTGATTGCCGAATAAATAAAAAACTTTAAACACAAACATGGATTTCGACGATGTTTTAACCGAACTGGGCGAAATGGGGAAGTACCAGGTCAAAGTTTATGTTCTGGTGTGCCTTCCAATCCTGTTTTCGGCTGCCAACAGCTTGTCTTACGTGTTTACGGCAGGTGTGCCAAAATACAGGTACGTATTCAGTATGACATTTTTGGTGTCATGTCGGTTAACAGACTCAATCCGTGCAGGGACTTTTGGTTTTGAGTGTCGTTTCAGATGTCTCGTGCCAAATTGTGAAAACGTCACGTCTACCTCGTACGACGCCGATTGGTTGAAAATCGCAATACCAAACGACGCAAGCGCCCCGATTTATAAAGCCACACCTTGCACTCGATACCAGCCAATCACGAACCAGACGTGCACCGAAAACGCGTTTACAAACCAAACGGTGGAGTGCAACGAGTGGGTCTTCGACCGTGAAAGGACGATCGTCAACGACGTACGTCGGCCAATCAGATCGGCGTAAAATTAATTTCCTCAAAATTCTAGTGGAAAATCACGTGTTCGAGCAACCAATGGAAGCTGAGCCTGGTCGGTTCCAGTCATTTCGCGGGCATCCTGGGTGGCTCAGCTTTCTTCGGGGTTCTAGCAGATAAGTAATTGCCACGAGAAAAATCGTTTCGACGAAGTCGCGACATTTCAGGTACGGCAGGAAGAAGATCCTCGTATTTTGCATCCTGCTCATGGGAGTTTCCGGTTTTCTCCAAGTGGCTTCGCCCGGATATATCACCTTCGTGTTGCTGATGTTCGTCAACGCGTTTGGAACCGCTGGGGTTTACCCATCAGCTTTTATATTAGGTGAGGAGCCAATGGATACCAACTTTGTTATCGTAGGGGGTGAGGTTGGATTGAATTGAACGTTCTGTGAGGGACGGGGGTTAAAAGATAAATGAAAGGGGGGTGGACTATCCTTTATTTCTCCTTTAGACACGACTAATTAATTCAAAACGATATCATACAAAACTTATTCGAAATAATTTTATAGAGAGAAGAAACGGCATTCTGCACATCACAGCTGGAAAACTCCGATTAATTAAATCATGTTGCAACTCAGAGCACACGTGTTCCAAAAACGGTTGCAGGTGTTCCTGAGACATCTCGGTGCGCTTCAGATTCGACCGCGTTTCGTCATGTTTGTTTATAGTTGCGAACAAATTTTGAAAACGTTTTAATCTTGCACTTTCATCTTCTTATTCATTCTTTATTTCCTACATGTCATTTATTTATCTTCCTGTTTCTATTATTCTGCCGATCGTCTTCTGTTTTAACTCTAACTTTAACGAAAATTAATTAAAATTGTGTAACTGGCAGTATAGAAAGTGTTAGGAAAGAGTTTATACATGTATTTCGGCCTTATTGGGCTTCATCAGAACTCTGTACTTTAAAAAAATTTTGGTTTATTGAAAAATTTTGAAAAACTTACCCCAATAAACCAAAATTTTTTTAAAGTACAGAGTTCTGATGAAGCCCAATAAGTCCGAAATACATGTATAAACTCTTTCCTAACACTTTCTATACTGCCAGTTACACAATTTTAATTAATTTTCATAATTTTCATCTGGCAAGAAAACTTGATTTTCTAACTTTAACGTCTCGGCGCGCTTCAGTTTCGAACGCATTTCGTCATGTTTGTTTATAATGGAATTTTCTTTAAACTGAACAAATTTTGAAAGTGTTTTAATCTGGCACTTTCTTCTTCTACATTTTCTTAGTCACTGTTTATTTCCTACGTATCATTTATTTATTTTTCTATTTCAGTTATTCTGCCGATCGTCTTTTGTTTTGACTCGAACTTTAACGCCTCGGCGCGTTTCGGATTCGAGCGCGTTTGGTTATGTTTTGTTTATAGTTGCGAACAAACTTTGAAAACGTTTTAATCTTGCACTTTCATCTTCTGCATTTTCTTAGTCATTCTTTATTTCCTATTCATCATTTGTTTATTTTCCGGTGACAGTTACTTATCCGTTCGTCTTTTGTTTTAACTTTAACGTCTCGACGCGTTTTGTATTCGAGCGCGTTTCATCATATTTTGTTTATAATAGCATTCTCTTTAAAGTGAACACATTTTGAAAACGTTTCATTGTTAATTTCCTATATGTCATTTGTTTATTTTGCTGTTTCCATTACTCTTCCGATCGTCTTTTGTTTTAACTTAAACTTTAACATATCGGTGCGCTTCAGTTTCGAACGCGTTTCGTCATGTTTGTTTATAATGGAATTCTCTTTAAAGTCTTTAAATTCTCTTTTTTTTAATTTTATTTTGTACATGTCATTTGTTTATTTTGTAGACGTCATTTGTGCTGTATTTTCCGTTTTCGTTATTCGTCGCCTTTTGTTTTAACTTGACTAATATATCGTGCAATGTTTTTTTCTTGCAATTTTTAAAACGTTTGAGTTTGACTTCCGTTCTTTGGCTTTTCTTAGTCGTTTGTCTATTTTCTATATGTCATTTGTTTTTTTATTTTCCGTTTTCGTTATTCGTCGTTAATGTTCTTTTTTTAGCTGGTCGTCTTTTGTTTAAACTTTGCCAATAAAACGTATTCCAATTTATTTTTTGTTTTTTTTTTAATTTGAAAACATTTTAATATGGCGCTTACATCTTCTGCATTTCCTTAGTCAATTGTTTATTGTGTGAATGTCGTTTATTTATTTTCCTTCTGGCGTATTTTATCCAATTTATTCTTAGACAGAAGAACTAAACTCTTCTGGTCTATATAACACAACCAGTATCGTCCTCGTCTATAGAGGACAGAGACAACGGGATGCCCACTAACACAACGACCCCTATGATCCTCTTTTAATTGTCAATTTTTTATTGTCTAAATGTCATTTATTTGTTTCCCTGTGCCCGTTATTTGTTATTCCGTCGATAGTCTTTTATTTTAACTTGATCACGATATATTCATGTTCCAATTTGTTTCTTTTGTCTTTTCTTAATCATTTGTTTATTTTCTATACTTGTGGCATTTGTTTCCTAGTGACGCTATTCATCGTCACTATCCTCTGGCAATCGTCTTTTATTTCAACTTGACAATCATCCATCGATCGTGCGATTGTTTTGACGTCTGTCATTTTGACATTTCTTGACGTCTATTACCTTGACGTTTGCTGTTATTTGTCATCGTGTCATGATTTATTGGTCACTAAGCAACGTGTGAGCTCCCACGTTTCTCGTCGTCTGTCATTCTGACGTTTCTTACGTCTGTTATTTTGACGTCTGTCATTTTGACGTTTCTTGACGTCTGTCACCTTGACGTTTGCTATTATTTGTCATCATAACATGATTTGTTGGTCACTAAGCAACGTGTGAACTCCTTCATTTCTCGTCGTCTGTCATTCTGACGTTTCTTGACGTCTGTCACCTTGAAGTTTGCTGTTATTTATCATCGTGACATGATTTGTTCGTCATTAAGCAACGTGTGAGCCTCCACGTTTCTCGACGTCTGTCATTTTGAAATAATCGACGACATCCCGGATTCACTTTTGAATGGAGAAGACAACGGGATGCCCACTAACACAACGACCTACTGCGATCCTCTTTTGATCGTCTTTTGTTTTAACTTAGCTAATGAAAAGTATTCCAATTTTTTTTTTGAAATTTGGAAAACGTTTTAGTCTGGCACTTTCTTCTTCTGCATTTTCTTAGTCATTGTTTATTTCCTACGTGTCATTTGTTTATTTTCCTGTTTCTGTTATTCCGCCGATCGTCTTTTGCTTTAACTTTAACGTCTCGGCGCGCTTTAGATTCGAGCGCGTTTCGTCTTGTTTTGTTTATAATGGCATTCTCTTTCTCTTTTCTCTCTCAATTTTATTTTGAAATTGTAGATCGTCTCTTGTTTTCTTAACTGAAACGTTCCGCTAATCTTCGTTGGAAGTTTTCCATCTCTTTCTTTGTAATTGTAATTTTTTTTTTTAACAAATAACAAATTATTATTTTTCTTGCTGTTAATATTGTTTCTTGATTAAAACGTTTTTGTTTCTGTTTTGTTCGTTACTTTACCGATTGTCTTTTGTTTTTATCTCTTCATTTGTGGTTGTAAATCTTCCTTTTTCCTTCACGTCTCTTCATTTGTTTTTCTCCAGAAATTTTATAATTTTACCATAAATTTGTTTGCGTTTATTTTTCTTTTTTTTTATTAAAATCCTTTGTCATGTTTCGTTTATTTTTCATCAGAAATTTTCTCTTTTAACTTTAATATCTCGGTCGGTGCGCTTCACATTCGAGCGCCTTTCGTCATGTTTGTTTATAATGCCATTCTCTTTAAAGCGGTCAAATTTTGAAAACGTTTTAATCTGACACTTTCTTCTTCTGCATTTCCTTAGTCACTGTTTAATTCCTACTTGTCATCTATTTGCGTTATTCCGCCGATCGTCTTTTGTTCTAACTTTAACTTTAACGCCTCGGTGCGCTTCAGGTTCAAGTGCGTTTCGTCGTGTTTTGTTTATAAAGCGTTCTCTTTAAAGCGAACGAATGCTGGCTTCTTGCTACTCACTGGTGTAAGGGAAGAGATTCTGTTCCGAGTCGGGTTGAAATGGACACGTTCATTGGGCATGGAGGAAGAGATCTTTTGGGTTGATTTGGATTGGTCTAGGGAATTCCATTTAAAGAATTTTGTTTCAGTGTAAAGGGGGATTGAGTTCGGTACCTCCATTAGCATGGATGGGGAATTTTTTTTGGGGGTTGAACTGGATTGGTGTATGAGTTGGGTTGACCTTCAAAAAAATTATTTCCAGGCGTCGAAATGGTTGGCAAAAACAAGCGCGAGTTAGCCGGAATCGTCCTGAATTATTTCTACGCCGTCGGCGAAGCCTCGGTCGCTCTGATCGCATGGCTTTTTGAGGACTGGGTCATCTTGCAAGCCGTGGTATCAGTGCCGTGCGTCTTCTTCGCAGCTTACCATTGGTATTGCACCATCATGATTCCTAAATCAAGGTAATCAAGCTGCAACTTGCAGGGTATTACCCGAATCGGTGAGGTGGTTGTTGGCCAACGGGAAGCACCAAGAGGCGAAGTCTGTGATCGAAGCGGCCGCTAGATGCAACGGCGTGAAGACGTCGAGTTTCGAAACGCTCAGTGTAACAGTTGACGTGAGTCATAGGTTTCCGGTTGAAACTGATTTGGGCATTGCAGATTCCGAAAGTCGAAGACCCAAGCCTTCTTCCCGTTGTTAAGACGTTCCTGCGATCCAGGAAGCTCATCGTACGGTTCGCCATCATCATCCTGGTTTGGTAATTTATTGCGACATCAGCTGTTATATTTTTAGAAATACTGTGCGATCAAATAAAAAATGATTTGCCCAACTTTAGGTTTGGTTTGATCACTCTATGCCTCTTCCTTATTTGACAGGAGTGTCAACGCCTTCGTCTATTACGGCCTATCGCTGAACTCCATTTCCGTGGGCGGCAATAAATACTTGAACTTCGCGTTGGTTTGCCTGGTGGAGATCCCCGGGTACACCATGTCGTGGATTTGCATGGAGAAGCTGGGAAGGAGGTCGACCTTGATGTGGTCGTTCTTGCTTTGCGGAGTCGCGTGCACGGCCTCCGCTTTCGTTCCGAGAGGTAATTATTTTTTAATCATCCTGTACATATTAATGTTTCGTCCAGAATCCACCTGGATGGAAATTTCGTTCTTCTTGATGGGAAAACTCGGCATAACTTCTTCGTTCGGAGTTGTCTACGTCCACACGGCGGAAATGCTCCCGACTGTCGTGAGGAGCGGAGGGCTGGGCACTGCTTCGACGATCGCCCGCATCGGCGCCATGCTCGCACCTTTTGTTCCACTGCTGGTAAGTCGCCTTCGTGCACTAAAAACGAAACCAAGAGCCTCTCATAAACAAACCTTATTGGCAAACATCGTTTCGTTTTTTATGGCCATCTATCTAGCGCGTCGCTTATTTCAGGGCGTGTACTTCCCCGGATTGCCGATGGTGTTATTCGGAAGTGTGGCCCTGGTAGCTGGCTTGTTAAGTCTGAACTTGCCTGAAACGTTGGGAATGAAACTACCCGAAAATATTGAAGACGCCGAAAAAATGTAGGTTTCATCGTCGGAGGTCGTGGTCCTTGGACCCAAACGCTGTAGGATGTGAATTAAAATCCAGAATAAAAGAACTCTATCAGGGTCAATAATCGAGTGTATTAATTAGAAAAAACTCCATACAATGGGAGTATTATACCCTCACGATTCCTACTTTTAAAGAGAGACTTAGCACTTCTCTAAATGTTTCCTTATTGCTTCCCGATCGATTTCGTTATCGAAGGACATAGTCCTTGAACTCAAAAGCTGTAAAAAATGAATTAAAAAGCAAAAATATACCCAAAATAAATTAACTACATCAGTGGGGGTATTGTACCCTATGGTTCCTACTTTTCTAAGTGTTTCCTTAGGGTTCTCCGATCTATTTCGTTGTCGGAGGATGTAGTCCTTGGCCTCAAAAGTTAAAGAAAGTGAATTAATTGCTTCTTGATCGATTTCGTTGTCGAAGGACGTAGTCCTTGGGCTCAAAAGCTGTAGAAAGTGAATTGAAATGCTAAAATATACCCAAAATAAATGAACCACGTCAATGGGGGTATTATATCCGATGGTTCCTACTTTCAAGGAAGGCGCGACTTAGCAGTAGTGTTTCCTTAGGGCTCTTCGATCTAGTTCGTTGTCGGAGGCCATAGTCTTTGAACTCAAAAGCTAAACAAAGTGAATTAATTGCTTCCCGATCGATTTCATTGCCGAAGGACATAGTCCTTGGACTCAAAAGCTGTAGAAAGTGAATTAAAATGCAAACACGTACCTAAAATATCAAGGTCAATAATCGAGTTTATTAATTAAAAAAAGCTTCATATAAGGGAGGCATTATACCCCCTCCCCCCACCCCATAGTTCCTACTTTTAAAGAGTGCGAGATGTGAGACTCAGCAGCAGAGGATTTCTTCTCAAAGTGTTTCCTTAGGGCTCACCGATCCGTGTCATTGTCTGAGGACGTAGTCCATGGACTCAAAAGCTGTAGAAAGCGAATTGAAATGCAAAAATATACCCAAAATAAATTAACTACATCAATGGGGGTATTATACCCGATGGTTCCTACTTTTAAGGAAGGCATGACTTAGAAGGCATGACCGTAGAAGAAAGATTCCTATTTGAGGTAAACCAAGACATTCAATAAAAAATTCACATTCTTCCAACGTATAATCAGGAACTCCTTCGTCTCATTCTTCGTTCGCGTGTTTCAAAACCTCCGGCGTAATCGGTTGCAAATTTTCTGTTGCGCGATTCCGTAATGATAGGCAACGAAGATTACACGTAATCCGTATGAATTACAAATGGATTTTCGTAGGTCACAATCGACAGCGTCGTTCGCTGGACTGCGAGTAGGAAGGAAGACATGAATTTGGTCAAGATTGTCTTCGTCTTAGTTACGATCTGCGCTTCAAGCTTATGCGACTTTATGGTGTCGAAATTTTTGGCCGATTTTTTCCGCAAGAGAAATGTCATGGTAACCGTCGGCGCATGTTGGAGCACAGGTAATAAGAGACACCTGCGTCCGTTTTGGAACACGTGTGCGATAGGCACAGCTTACTTCAACTTCCAAACTTTTCATCGCAACTAGAAAAGTAAACCGAGCAACGCGCGGAGTTATTAAATTTAAATGTTTCGGGTGATGCCACTTTTCCCCCTCTTAGGGACGCCGGAACTAAAATCTACGATCTCGAAAGAGTGTCAATTACCGTCAAGTTAGTTCCTTTAAGGCAAAAAACAATTATTTTTTTCTTTGTTTTATTTTTATTCCGGAAGGAAAGAGAGGTTTCATCCCGGGAGTGTTTTTGGTTTTGTTTTAACGATAAATCTAAGCAAGTCGTGAGCGAATCTTCTCGAAATTAAAAGTCGCCCAAATTTTCGATTACGAGAAGAATCAACAGACCCAACATTTGATGAGCTAAAATCAATTTATTTGCCTAGAACCCTGAAATTATCAGAAGCTTTAAATGTACAGAATACGTTTCTTCTCTCTTCGAATAAATTTTATGATTTTACTGTATTGTGACTAACATCATTCGAGAAACGCGATACATTTTTGTTCCAAACCTTAAGTAAAATGCGCACCTGCATTCCACTTCAGTGGGCGACGCACTAAGAAAAGACGAGTCCATTCCGTTTGTTTATTCTTAAAACGCCGCCCTCTACCGATAAATACGTTTCACTCGGAAGCCACGGCGAGTTTTGGAAATATTTTTAATATGAATGTTACGGGTGATGCCATTTTGCCCCTCTTGGAGACGTCGCACAGATTATTTAAATGCCGCGAGCACATAAAAGGAGTTAGTTCCTTTAATGTAATCATTCTGCGCGTTACCAGTCACGTCGCGATTTTTCTACAGTTCGGTTTTGTGAAATATTAATGCATTTTTGAATTTGCGAGTCAATTCTAGCCTGAAATGATGGGTCGCATCATGGGGCTAGGGTGAAGGGTTACTGAGCTGCGTGACGTCACTAAGACGTTTCAACTTGAAAACCGTTCAACCTAGACCCATGGTGCGACCCATCATTTCAGGCTAAAATTGTCCGGCGAGTTGAAATCTGCAATAACATACAGGATGTTACGTTAAAAAATAAAAAATTCGCTTCGTTTGCGTTGCTCAATTGTTTAACTTTTTTCGTAATTTGGGAGAATGCCTTAAATGTTGTAGCATATTTGAATTCGCGAGTCAATTCTAGTCTGAAACGATGGGTCGCAACATGGCTCTATGGTGAGTGGTTTTCAAGCTATGTGACGTCACTAAGACGTTTCAACTTGAAAACCGTTCAACCTAGACCCATGGTGCGACCCATCATTTCAGGATAAATTGTCCGGCGAGTTGAAATCTGCAATAATACACAGGGTGTTGCATTAAAAATAACAAATTCGCCTCGTTTACTCGAAAACGCGTTGCTCAGTTGTTTAATTTTTTCGTAAGTTGAGCGAATGCCTTAAATATTAGAACATATTTGAATTCGCGAGTCGATTCTAGCCTGAAATGATGGGTCGCACCATAGGGCTAGGGTGAGTGGTTTTCGAGTTGTGTGACGTCACTAAGAAGTTTCAAGCTAAAAACTGTTCAACCTAGACTCGCGAATACGAATATGCTATAATATTTAAGATATTCCGTTAAAAGGAAATCATCAACTTTAGAAATGTTTTCGTTTAATCTAAAAACAATAATACTGATGAACAAATTAATTAATTTCACGAGATCAAGGTGGGGGTGATAAATAAGTATAGCACGTTAGGGAATCGAGGACGCTGAGTCGGAATCTGACGTTCGTTTCTACGTAACGGCTTGTTTACTGACGACGGGCGCAGTTTTTGTTTTACAATCAAATTTTGAGTTATTTTTTCGTAAGTTGGGCGCTTAAAAGAAATCACGAGAAAAACAATTGAAGAGATTTACCACAAAGTCAGGATTTTTTAACGGATTGCCCTAAATGTTATTGCATATTTGAACTCGCGAGTCATTTTTAGTGTGAAATGATGGGTCGCATCATGGGTCTAGGGTGAGCGGTTTCCAAGCTGTGTGACGTCACTGAAAGGTTTCAACTTGAGAACCGTTCATCCCAGACCCATGGTGCGACCCATCATTTCAGGCTAAAATTATCCGGCGAGTTGAAATCTGCAATAACATACAGGGTGTTGCATTAAAAATAACAAATTCGCCTCGTTTACTCGAAAACGCGTTGCTCAGTTGTTTAATTTTTTCGTAAGTTGAGCGAATGCCTTAAATATTGGAACATATTTGACTTCGTGAGTCGATTCCAGTCTGAAATGATGGGTCGCATCATGGTTTTAGGGCGAGTGGTTTTCGAGTTGTGTGACTTCACTAAGAAGTTTCAACCTGAAAACCGTTCATCCTAGACCCATGGTGCGACCCATCATTTCAGGCTAAAATTGCCCCGCAAGTTCGAATCTGCAATAACATAGAGGGTGTTCCATTAAAAAATTACATTTCCGCTTCGTTTGCGTTGCTCAATTGTTTCAATTTTTTCGTAAGTTTGGAGAATGCCTTTAATGTTGGAGCATATTTGAATTCGCGAGTCGATTCTAGCCTGAAATGATGGATCGCATCATCGGTCTAAGGTTTCAAGCTGTGTGACGTCACGAAGGAGTTTCAACTTGAAAACCGTTCATCCTACTCCCATGGTGCGACCCATCATTTCAGGCTAAAATTATCCGGCGAGTTCAAATCTGTAATCACATACAGTGTGTTCCATTAAAAATGCCAATTCTGCTGGTTTTCAAGCTGTGTGACTTCAGTAAGAAGTTTCAACTTGAAAACCGTTCATCCTAGACCCATGGTGCGACCCATCGTTTCAGGCTAAAATTATCTGGCGAATTCAAATCTGTAATTATATACCCTGTGTTCCATTAAAAATGCCAACTTTGCTGGTTTTCAATCTATGTGACGTCGCTAAGAAGTTTCAACTTGAAAACCGTTCATCCTAGACCCATGGTGCGAACCATCATTTCAGGCTAAAATTATCCGGCGAGTTCAAATCTGCAATAACATACAGGGTGTTCCATTAAAAAGTGACAATTTTGCTTGGTTTCCTCGAGAACGCGTTGCTCTAATGAACCGTACTCGACGTTCCTGAAAATGAGATGAGGATTTTTTTCAATTACAAAATAAATCATTCTTTTTAGATGAAACGAGAGCTTTTCTAAAATTGATGTCCCTCGGCGAGAACCTCAAGCAGGTGGCCGTATACAGATGTACTTACGAATTCGATCGGTACGCCAGTCATTTGTCACACGACAACTATTTCGTCCTGGATTTGAACGAGTGTGATCCCGCTTGGTTACTAATTGAACAGGTTCGATCTCGCTTGCGTTTATAATTAGGAAATTCGACGTTTCGTTCGATCTCTCGATGTTGCTACGAGCGTCTTGGAGAATACTTTGAATTGATGTCTTATTTGCAGGTTAACAAGACGGAATTATTTAGGTCTCCCCTTAAGTATTTGGTTTTAACTGAGGATTTAGAGGAGCTCACTGTGAAATTGGAAAGCTACAGTATATACCCATCGAGTGAGTTTGTAGTTGGGGAAGTGAAAGGTCGTGAGGTGGTTTTACGCCAGCCTTATAGGACGGACAACGACGGCGATATCAGTATGTATTAACAATTTTTTTTTATCATCATATACCGTATGGATAACATAAGTAGCTCCATCGATAATAAACCCATGACGTGTGGGTGCGGCTAATTGGCGCCCACACGCGGCGGGAAGCGATTGGTCAAATTAATTTATAGTTCCCTGGAGGGTAGGCAACTTAAATGACTCTCAGATATGAGTAAAGTAAGATGCCACGCCCCTCTCAAGCCTCGCCCCAAACGCCAAAGATGGCAGCACGCCTCGAGGGGGCGTGGCTTATAGTTCCCTGGAGGGTAGGCAACTTAAATGACTCTCAGATATGAGTAAAGTAAGATGCCACGCCCTTCTCAAGCCTCGCCCCAAACGCCAAAGATGGCAGCACGCCTCAAGGAGGCGTGGCTTCTTACTTTAGTCAGACGAGAATATCCAACAAATCCTTCTGGGTCCGCATATGTTTTCGATTGGCTTCGTTAAGGCACTTCATGTTAATTTCTTGTACGTTCTTTAGTTCTATAGAATCCTTGACGGTGGCCTTTTATTATAGTTTGGGAAAAGTATGGTTTCTGGGCCGAGAAAACTGGCCTAGTCGAGCACATTGCAAACACTCCGTCTTCTCGAAGGCGACACGATTTAAAACGAGCCAAAATAAAGATAGTGTTTGTCGTTACTGATAATGATACGTGGAACCATTTGGATGATTTCAGGTACTCAAAGATTCATTTAATTTGTTTATTTATAAATTCATTGTCGGAGAGCGTTGCCCTTGGACTCAAAAGCTATTGAAAGCGAATTAAAATAAAAAAAAGTATCCTCATTTGTTTATTTACAATTACATTGTCGGAGAGCGTTGTCCTTGGACTCAAAAGCTGTTAAAAGTGAATTAAAATACAGAAATATACTCAAAATAACTACATCGCCACTGTGTATATGTATCAAAGAGCTTCCTTCCCAACAGATTTCCTAGAGTAGATACGTTCACCAAGCAAGATTACGGAACCATCAGAAGTCTGCTGGATTACTGCAACGTAAACGCAACCTACCTTGGAACGAGTTACTTCGGTTACTACGTAAACGAAACGGGAGAATGGAACGGAATAGTGAACGAGTTACGCCACAGGCGAGCCGATTTGTCAGGTCATTTGAAGCGCAGCCTTCATCTTCCTCAATTTTTTTTTTTTAAATTAATCGTTACAGGTTCGAGCGTCTTCTTCACATCCGAAAGGTTCGAACTGATCGACTACACTAAGGTTCTAAATCCGGCCCCTATTAAATTTTTGCTTAAAAAACCACCGCTGTCGTTCGTGAGGAATATTTTCGTCCTGGCGTTCGAGGGTAGCCTCTGGTTGTTCATTGGAATCATCACGAGCGTATTTGGCCTTGTGTTGTTCACAATATTGAATTTGGAGGCCAAATCCAGTGCGGTATGTACAACTAATAAGGGAGGGGGGAGTGCACGGAATCAAAGCGGGGGTAATAAATAAGTATAGCACCACCTTAGGGAATCGAGGACGCTGAGTACGAATCTGCAGTCAGCTTCTGCGTAATGACTTGTTTTTTAAATTAATGAGGGGCGCATTTTTTGACGCGCATTGTTTTACTGAATTAAATAAAGATTACGAAAAAACAATTGAGCTTCGCCTTTTCGAAATTTACCCCAAAGTTATTATTTTTTTAACGGAAGGACCTAAATTTTATTGCATATTTGAATTCGCGAGTCGATTCTAGCCTGAAATGATGGGTCGCATCATGGGTCTAGGGTGAGTGGTTTTCAAGTTGTGTGACATCATTAAGGAGTTTCAACTTTAAAACCGTTCATCCTAGACCCATGATGCGACCCATCATTTCAGGCTAGAATTGTCCGGCGAGTTCAAATCTGCAATAACATGAAGGGCCTTCCTCAAAAAATGTCAAAATATTTCAACTTGGAAACCTCCAATTCACGCTAAAGTCATCTGATGATTTCACATCTGCTATATTGTACAGGGTGAAAGCTGAAGGCATTCTCTTGCTGATTTAAATAATGATTACGAAAAAACAATTGAAGAGACTTACCCAAAAGTTATGTTTTTTTAGCGGAATATCCTATATTTTATTACATATTTGAATTCGCTAGTCGATTCTAGCCTGAAATGATGGGTCGCACCATAGGTCTAGGGTGAGTGGTTTTCAAGCTATGTGACGTCACTAAGGAGTTTCAACTTGAAAACTGTTCGTCCTAGACCCATGGTGCGACCCATCATTTCAGGCTAGAATTGTCCGGCGAGTTCGAATCTGCAATCACATACAGGGTGTTCCATGAAAAAATTATAATTTCGCTTCATTTGTTCGAAAAAGCTCAATTGTTTTAATTTTTTCGTAAGTTGGGGGCATGAGTCTGGCGATATTCTTTTACTGGTTTAAATAATGATTACGAGAAAACAAGTGAACATCGTCTTTTCAAGATTTACCCCAAGGTTATGGTTTTTTAAGGAAATGTCTTAAATGTTGTAGCATATTTGAATTCGGGAGTCGATTCTAGCCTGAAATGGGTCTAGGCTGAGCGGTTTTCGAGTTGTGTGACGTCACTAAGGAGTTTCAACTTGAGAACCGCTCATCGTAGACCCATGGTGCGACCCATCACTTCAGGCTAAAATTGTCTCGCGAATTCAAATATGCAATGATATACAGGCTGTTCCACTAAAAAAATTGCAACTTTGCTTCGCATCGTGAATAGGCGTTGTTCAATCGTTTTTTTGTGAGACCCATTCGAAGTTCCTGAAAGTTGCTTGCAACTTTTGTATTGTGATTTTCATTTAGTGCCAAAAGTACAAAGCGAAGGAAGACGTGTTTTCTATTTTAATCGACGCAACTCGAAAACCTAGAATTTCAATTTTTTTGCTTTCGGATTCGAGCTCAGCGTCCTCGATTCCCTATTATTTATTTGCCGCTACCACACTGTACATCCTCCCCATGTGGAAGCAGCAAGATAATAATTATTTGCCGTGTATTTTTCTAGATCAATCACAAGAGTGAGTTTTCCTGCGTCGATATTGTGCTGATTATTTTCGAAGCGATTTGCCAGCAAGGCAAGCAAGCCTAAGTATAAACGATCACGCATGCATTGCAACGACGTTTCGTTGTTGTAGGCACAACGACAGAACCGAAGAGGTATTCTAGTAGAATCGCCGCAGTACTTCTATTCGTGAACTTCATGTTCATTTACGTTTCTTATTCCGCGTACATCGTCGTGCTGTTGCAATCTCAAACGGAAATCAAATCGACCAAACAATTACTGGAGACATCCTTGGAAGCCGGCGTTCAGGATACAAATTACATCAAGTTTTATCTCACTGTAGGTTATTATTATTTCTTAAATCTTCTTTGTCTTATTTACTAGGCAAGCTAGCATGAGCATGTGACACAAATCGATTTCCAAAGTGTATGCAGTAATCGCAGAATGTAATTAATAAATAAAATTTTGACGTTGACAGCAAGCTCAAGATGAAGTACGCAGGCAGCTCTACGAGAAAAAAATCCACCCTGACGGGTTCTACTCCTTCGAGGACGGAATGGCGAAAGTTCGCAAGGGTTTCTTTGCGTTCAACGTCGAATTGGCGGGGGCCTTCAACTACATACTGGAGAAATTCACGGACTACGATGTTTGCAGCCTGCAAGAATTGGATGGTTTCGCGCAGGTAATTCAAAACAAACTTTCGCACTGACGCGCTTTTTTTTGTTGAAACGTTGCAGAATTTGCAGCCGTATCCGGCCGTGCCCAAAAATTCGCCCTACAAGGAAATATTTAAGTCCGGGTGAGTTTTACGTTGTACACACAGTATGTCAACTGATTGGGGAGAGAGGGGGGGTTCTTTGCAGTTTACTAAGGATAGAAGAAGTCGGCATACAAAGACGCAACTTCGTCCGCTACGTCATCAAGCCGAGGTGCTACGCCAAGGGGAGCACCTTCGAAAGCGTCGGCATCGTCGAAACCTACCAATGTCTGCTGGTTTTCGTTTACGGAATTGCGCTCTCACTTGTCATATGCGCAGCCGAGAACCTAATAAGTTACTTTAAAAATAAGAAGCGTATGAGAAACTAACGGTCGGGTTAAAAGTGAGTTGGGTGCGGGAATCGAGGACGCCGAGTCCGAATCTAAAAGCAAACGGATTCTAAATTGTAGCCCCGAAATCACGCAGGCGCAATTCGAACGGTTTTCGAGTTATCTGACGCCGATTGAAACAGAAAACATGCCTTCCTTCGCCTGAAGAAGGACCACAACACAAAAGTTGCACACAATTTCTAGGAGCTTCGAGTACGCCTCACAAAAAAAAGCCTGTTCACGATGCAAAACAAAGTTGCATTTTTTTTTAATGGGACAGCCTGTATATTATTGCAGATTTGAACTCGTGAGTCAATTTTAGCCGGAAATGATGGGTCGCATCGTGGGTCTAGGATGAGCGGTTTTCAAGTTGAAACCCTTTAGTGACGTCACACAACTCGTAAACCGCTCACCTTACACCCATGATGCGATCCATCATTTCAGGCTAGAATTGACTCGCGACTTCAAATATGGTCCAACGTTAAAGGTATTCCCCCAACTTATGAAAAAAATTAAACAATTGAGCAACGCGTTTTCGAACAAACGAAGCGAAATTGTTATTTTTTAACGTAACACCCTGTATGTTATTGCAGATTTGAACTCGCCGGACAATTTTAGCCTGAAATGATGGGTCGCACTATGGGTCTAGGATGAACGGCTTTCAGGTTGAAACTTCTTAGTGACGTCACACGACTTGAAAACCACTCACTCTAGACCCATGATGCGACCCATCATTTCAGGCTAGAATCGACTCGCGAATTCAAATATGCTCCAACATTGAAGTCATTCACTCACTTACGAAAAAAATAACAATTGAGCAACGCGTTTTGGAGCAAACGAAGCGAAATTGTTATTTTTTAACGTAACACCCTGTATGTTACTGCAGATTTGAACTCGCCGGACAATTTTAGCCTGAAATGATGGGTCGCACCATGGGTCTAGGTTGAACGGTTTTCAGGTTGAAACTTCTTAGTGGCGTCACGCAACTCCAAAACCACCCACCCTAGACCCATGATGCGACCCATCATTTCAGGCTAGAATTGACTCGCGAAGTCAAATATGCTCCAACATTTAAGGCATTCGCTCAACTTACGAAAAAATTTAAACAATTGAGCAACGCGTTTTCGAGCAAACGAAGCGGATTTGTTATTTTTGAATGCAACACCCTGTATGTTATTGCAGATTCGAACTTGCGGGACGATTTTAGCCTGAAATGATGGGTCGCATCATGGGTCTAGGTTGAACGGTTTCTAGGTTGAACGGTTTCTAGGTTGAAACTTCTTAGTGACGTCACACAACTCGAAAACCACCCACCCTAGATCCATGATGCGACCCATCATTTCAGGCTAGAATAGACTCGCGAATTCAAATATGCTCCAACATTTAAAGCATTCGCTCGACTTACGAAAAAATTAAACAATTGAGCAACGCGTTTTCGAGCAAACGAAGCGAAGTTGTTATTTTATTGGAACACCCTGTATGTTATTGCAGATTTGAACTCGTCGGACAATTTTAGCCTGAAATGATGGGTCGCACCATGGGTCTAGGTTGAACGGTTTTCAAGTTGAAACTTTTTAGTGACGTCACGCAGCTCAGTAACCCCTCACTCTAGCCCCATGGTGCGACCCATCATTTCAGGCTAAAATTGACTCGCGAATACGAATATGCTATAATATTTAAGATATTCCGTTAAAAAGAAATCATCAATTTTAGAAATGTTTTCGTTTAATCTAAAACCAATGATGATGATGAACAAATTAATTAATTTCACGAGATCAATCAAGGTGGGGGTGATAAACAAGTATTGCACCTTAGGGAATCGAGGACGCTGAGTCCGAATCTGACGTTTGTTTCTACGTAACGTCTTGTTTATTTACGACGGGTGCAGTTTTTGTTTTACAGTCAAATTTTGAGTTATTTTTTCGTACGTTGGGCGCTTAAATAATAATCACGAGAAAAACAATTGAAGACCTTAACCCCAAAGTCAGGATTTTTTAACGGAATGCCCTAAATGTTATCGCATATTTGAACTCGCGAGTCATTTTTAGTGTGAAATGATGAGTCATCATGGGTACAGGGTGGGCGGTTTTCAAGCTGTGTGACGTCACTGAAAGGTTTCAACTTGAGAACCGTTCATCTCAGACCCATGGTGCGACCCATCGTTTCAGGCTAAAATTGTCCGGCAAATTCGAATCTGCAATCACTTACAGTGTGTTCCGTGAAAAGACGCTCGAAAACGCATCGCTCAATTATTTTTATGAAGCGTCAAATACCTCAATAACCGCTCATCGTAGACCCATGATGCGACCCATCATTTCAGGCTAGAATTGACTCGCGAATTCAAATGTGCAATAATATTTAGGATGATCCTATAAAAAATCATAACTTTGGGGTAAAATCTCTTCAGTTTATGTATTCTTAGTCAGACGCACTGACCACCCAACTCAATCCAACCCAAACCAGCAACTGAAGCACTTGGAGGGAAAGATTTGAAAATAACGTTAGTCTTATGGCACTTAGGTTGGTGGCAACGCATCTAGCTATATTTGTTTACATCGCAAATTAGAAAAATAATCTTCAAATTGTAATGGCTGTTGATGATGGTCCCACGTTGGGCGCCATTTTTATGTAACGTTGTCGACGAAGGCCCCACGAACTGATTTGGCGCCCAACGTCGATAACCATTACAATATGCCAATTTAAAGGTTCTATGTATCCATGTAAGTATGCAGTTTGCTTGGCCTTGTGGACGTCTGCTAGGTTTTGAAAAAATAAAATAAAAATTCACTTACATTTCCGTTCTTTATTTTCAAAGGTGTGTTGATTTGAATAGCCGTTATCTGTTCGAGTGATGGGGCGGAGAATGATCGCAGATCAGGGTGGGGCCTTCGAGGAGACAACTATAACACGAACTTGGCGCCCAAAGTGGGGCTTTCGTTAACAAAACATGACACAAAATGCCGCCCAACGTGGGGTCTTCGTCGAGAGCTGTAATTTTTTTTGGCACTGGGGGATTCACGATGGATTTCAAAATATTGTATGCCGTGGATTTTTATTTTAATCAAAATACGAAGACATTTTCATAGAAATCATAAGTACATAACCTAAAAGTACGTAACATAAAATTTTACAAAGTAAATGGTATAGAAATCAAATTGCAACATGTCAATTTAACCCCCCCAGCCCCGTCCCAAAAAAAAAAAATACTTTTATATACAGGGTGGGTCGCCCTTTCTTTGAAAGATCATTTTATAGAGCGAGACAGATTTCTTGCTTTCTGCCTGCTGAGTATTATAACCTAAAATTATTTTGGCGTACAGAATACAGGGTGTTCCGCAAAGTAATAGCACCATGCACCAGGTTTTTTTTTTGTTAATGGAACACACAAAACGAACTCGTCTCGATTTATAAATGAACTATCGAAGAAGGGGCGTTTAGTAAACCATCCTGTATACTTTTCCATGTGTTTTAATCACGAATTAACAATCAACAAAGCAATTATCCAATACAAAGAGGTATAAGACGATCAGATACATTACTTCACCATCTAACAGTAAACAGCTTGTCATATTATGATGGGAACATTCATGGGAATTAACAACTAACTTCCTGTGGGAAAGCAACAATCAGACAAACGCATCTTTTCATAAGCATAAGTTAACAACAACAAATACGAAGAGACACAAAACATTTAGGACCGTTTCCCTTTAGGCTAGCTGTCTCGTGAAATTCGTAACAATATTCAGGAACGTAGGTACATACATAATATATGAAGATTGTTTTCTAAATTGGGCGCGTACTTAGTGGCCACCTTGATCTCCGAAAAGTTCGCGTATCCGGATGTTGTTTCGGTTGAGCGGGCCCAGTACTTCCGGTGGCAAATCTTTCTGTAGGTTTTTCCAAATTTCCTCCGCAATCATAGGCTGCGCCAACTGAAAAAAAAAAACACCAAACGTGTTACGTACATCAACCGGAAAGGGTCGAATTCACACGCTTGCCTGATTCGGGTGTAAACTGTCGACGGACTCCAACAATTTCGGTACGAACGCGCTATGCTTCTTGACGATCGCGTTAATCGGGTTGTTAATGAAATGCACGGTGTAGTGATTGTACCTTGCGGAAGCGGCTATGTCTTTTAGAATTTGGCTGAGTTGGATGGCCCTCTGAAAAATCGACAAGTTGCAATTCACGATTAAACTTTGAACTTCCAGTAATTTATTTGCTTATGCGTGTTAACAATCGTCTCGACAACACGGTGCCTTCGTCAGAGAAATTAAATAAAGGTGGCGCCCAACGTGGGGCCTTCCATACTGAACAAGATTATATAAAAGTGGCCCCACGTTGGGCGCCACTTTTATCTTTTATCCTGTTGACGTTGGCCCCACGTTGGGCGCCCATCGTCAACCACCATTAGAATATGTTCTCGAAATAAACAAATAAACCAGTGGAAGTTCTTGGAACAATTTCTATTTGCGTTTGTTTTTTTACCTGGGAAGTTAAATTTCTTAATGTGGCGTTCGAGTTGAGCCAACCGGTGCAAGGCCCGATTTGCATGCAGTTAAACCAGCTGTACATGTCCTTGTAACGAATATTTCCGTGTAGTTTACCTGAATGTTAAATTTGAAATAAATTCTTGGAATAATAATTATACAGGTGATGGTTTGAAAGTGAGAACATAGGCGATGTAATGAACAAAACAAAGCGGCGTAGGCTCCTAAAAGAGGTGGAGGAGGCCTTTGTACGCCCCCCCCTCCACGTATTTATAACCTATTAGTACCCCGTTCGTATTTATAATAAATTTCAACCTGCAATTTCTCGCGCTGCTTGTGTTTGTAAGGTCTCAGTTTCAGTGGATTACCGGTATACGCCGGGTGGGCCTAAACAAATAAATCTGTAACATGGCGGCCATTGCGTGGATTTTTAATTGGATTTCGTGTCATTAGAATTTTTTTTTAATTGACGTCAGAATTACAACGTTGACATTTTGACACTTCATCAAATGTATCATAAAATTAAAAAAAAAACAAAAACAAGCGGCTAAGTTTGATGGGAGCGGTGATTTATTGATCGTCTTTTGTTTGTGCAAAACCTCGAAATGGCGACCGATCCATGACCCTCAATTTTTCGATCGTCTTTTGTTTCGAATCGTTTCCATTTAAATTGCGATTTTTGACTTTTTATTATAGTGAATTTTGATTTAAAAAACCTCGCTTTATCAAAATTTACCAAAAAAAAAAACTAAAACAAATGGCCAAGTTCGATCCGAGCGGTGATTTATTGATCGTCTTTTGTGCGTGCAAAAATTCGAAATGGCGATCGATTCGCAATTGTCAATTTTTCGATCGTCTTTTGTTTATAATCGTTTCCATTTAAATTGCGAATTTCGATTTTATGTTACAGCGAATTTTGATAAAAAGAAAAACTCTTTTTATTGAAATTTATCAAAAAAAAAAAAAAAACAAAATATATATATAAACAACGAAAAAAACTAAAACAAAACAAAAACAAATAGCCAAGTTCGATCCAAGCGGTGATTTATTTATCGTCTTTTGTTTATGCAAAAATTCGAAATGGCGATTAATCCGTAACTGTCAATTTTTCGATCGTCTTTTATTTATAATCGTAAAAACAAAATATATATATTTAAACAACGAAAAAAATTAATACAAAACAAAAACAAATACCTAAGTTCGATCGGAGCGGTGATTTATTGATCGTCTTTTGTTTATGCAAAAATTCGAAATAGCGATCGATTCGTAACTGTCAATTTTTCGATCGTCTCTTGTTTCGAATCATTTCTATCTAAATTGCGAATTTGGACATTATGTTACAGCGAATTCTGATAAAAAAATTCGTTCTATTGAAATTTAGCAAAAATAAATAAATAAATAAATAAATAAAAACGAAAAAATTAAATCAAAACTAAAACAAGTGACTAAGTTCAATCGGAGAGGTGATTTATAGATCATCTTTTGTTTTTGTTTTTTGTAAGTTGCGACATTTCGTTCATTGAAATTTAACAAAAAAAAAAAAAAAACTGCACCCAAAACAGAAATAAATGGCTAAGTTCGATCCGAGCGGTGCTTTATTGATCGTCTTTTGTTTGCGCAAAAATTCGAAATGGCGATCGATCCATAGCTGTCAATTTTTCGATCGTCTTTTGTTTCGATTCGTTTCCATTCAAATTGCGAATTTCGACAGCGAATCTTGATAAAAAAAATTCGATTTATTGAAATTTATCAAAAAAATAATAATAATAAAACGAAATCGAAAAAAAAAATGACCGAGTGGTGATTTATTGATCGCCTTTTGTTTGTGGAAATATTCAAAATGGCGTGCCATCTATAACTGGAAATGTCAATTTTTCGATCGTCTTTTGTTTGGAATCGTTTCCATTTAAATTGCGAATTTCGATTTTTTTGCTGCGAATTTTGATAAAAAAAATTCGTTTTATTGAAATTTCTCAAAAAATAAATAAATAAATAAACAACGAAGAAAACTAAATCTAAACAAAAACAAATGACTAAGTTCGATCGGACAGGTGATTTACAGATCGTCTTCTGTTTGTGCAAAAATTCGATTCATAATTATCAATTTTTCGATCTTTTCTATTTAAACTGCGAATTTAGGCTTCTTATTACAGCGAATTTTGATTAAAAAGAAAATCGCTTTATTGAAATTTATCAAAAATAATAATAATAATAATAATAATAATGATAAAACGAAAAAGAACTAAAACGAAAAAAAATGGCCGAGCGGTGATTTATTGATCGTCTTTTGTTTGTGCAAAAATTCAAAATGGCGTTCGATCTGTAACTCGAAAGTCAAATTTTCGATCGTCTTTTGTTTCGAATCGTTTCCATTTAAATTGCAAATTTCGACAGCGAATTTTGACAAAAAAAAATCGTTTTATTGAAATTTATTAATAAAAAAAAAAATAAAGAAAACAAAAACAGAGTTCGATTCGGGTCACGATCGATTTATTGATAGTCTTTTGTTCAATTAATACCTAATTCAAAATGGCGATTTTAATTTTTGGGTTGTCTTTTGTTCAGTTAAGAATTCAAAATGGCGATTTAAATTTTTCGGTTGTCTTTTGTTTGATTAAAAGTTCGAAATAGGGATTTTCTTTTTCTTTTTGAGAAATCTGATGCGAGCGGTGATTTTTTGATCGTCTTTTGTTCAATTAAAAATTCTAAACTGGCGATTTTAAATTTTTTGATCGTCTTTTGTTTGAAGAGGCGATTTTCGGTTTCTTTTTGAGAAATTTGATCCAGACCGTGATTTTTAAGAGTTTTTTGTTCAGTTGAAAATTCAAAATGGCGATTCAAAATTTTTCGATCGGCTTTTGTTCAGTTAAAAACTCAGACTGGCGATTTAAATTTTTTAGTCATCTTTTGTTTGATTTAAAAGTTCAAAATGGCGATTTTCGGTTTCTTTTCGAGAAATTTATTCCGCGCGGTGATTTTTTTGATCGTCTTTCGTTCGATTAAAAATTCAAAACGGCGATTTGGAATTTTTCGATCGTCTTTTGTTCAGTTAAAAATTCAAAATGGCGATTTTAATTTTTTTGGTCGTTTTTTTTTGTTTGAAGAGGCGATTTTCGGTTTCTTTTCGAGAAATTTATTCCGCGCGGTGATTTTTTTGATCGTCTTTTGTTCGATTAAAAATTCAAAACGGCGATTTAGAATTTTTCGATCGTCTTTTGTTCAGTTAAAAATTCAAAATGGCGATTTTAATTTTTTTGGTCGTTTTTTTTTGTTTGAAGAGGCGATTTTCGGTTTCTTTTCGAGAAATTTGATCCGAGAAGTGATTTTCTGATCGTTTCTTGTTCAATGCAAAATTCAAAATGTAAAAATTCGAAATGACTAGCCATAAACAAATAATGAAGAAATTATTATTAATTATGACGAAAAAAAAACAAAAGACAAAATCGAAATGCGTTAGGTTTCATTCACATTATAGAAATTTACAGACGTCATTCAATTACTAAAAAAAAATGAAATGCGTAAATATGTAAATACATTTTTTTGAAAGACTTTACCGTTTCACAATGAATTTCAATTTTCTTTTTAATTCACAACATGTAGGAAAAAACAAAAGACAATATCGAAATTTCGAATTAACCTTAATTCGCATCGGTTCCTTCAGAAATGACGTTTTCACTCAAATATAATTTTTAATTGCTAAGAAAAAAAAAGACAAAATCAAAAGGCAGTCGAAATTGTACGATTCGTTCGCATTATCAGGACACCCTTTATAATCTTGGGCAACTTGCATAATATCATTGTTAAAAACAAAAACAAAAAAAAATCGATTTAATTTCAATTTTTCAATTGCTAATAAAACAAAAACAAAAGCAAGTTCGAAACTGTCAATCTCATTGCTTGCATTATTTTTTTTCTTTTTTTTTTAGAAAAACTAAAACAAATGACGTATGTCGGCCGAGCGAGCTGTAACACGCTTTTGCTCTCAGGAACACGTGTGTCGTGATTAATTTCTTTGTCTTTTCACTTTAAAGAAACGTCATGAACGCAATTAAGCGCGTAACCTTGAAATGTTTTCGGGAAGGAGGTGGACGTTTTCAGCGCTTACTATAATTTTTGTGAAAAGTTTTGCATAGTCAGTAATAAACGTTTATTTTTGAAATATTTTCTTCGAGTTAAAGTGAGGTTAGAAGTGCTAGTGAAGGTCGTGTGAAGCCACACTACGACGTACGTTCAGAGCAAATTCAAACGCTGACGAGTGGAGGACCGAGGATTTGTCACCTGTCAGTCGAATTAAATTAAAAACCGATAGCTCCATCCGATTATGACAGGTTCTTTATAACACCCTGTAGAGGCACTTTTTTTAAATTCATTGTCGTCGTCGCCGCCGCCATATTACAGATGTGTTTCAAAACACCCTGTATACGCTTTTTTTACCTATAGGATGTATTAGCTCCCCCATCGCCGGATAAATGAAATCTGCGTTGACCAATTCGACGAGAATCACGTGACTATTTTTCGGCAGGACGTTGTCCAAAATCGACAACGTTTTGAGGACATTTTCCTTGAAGGTTTGCGGCGGCGTCATGTAGGAAATCGTATCCTCCGGCTTGTAACTGAAACGAACACAAGTGCATGTCATTATTGGAGTCATCTTCGCATTATTGTGTTTTCGAAATATACAGGGTTATCGTTAATTATTGAGCAGTAGTCGTAAAGTGAGGTAAAGGTAAGTCGTAAAGTGAGGCAGAGAGATTAAAAATAAAAGCTAATTAGAATTATAAGCAATCTCGGACAGTGACCGTGCAATTTCAAGTGCGGTTCAGACATATTTTTTTTTTTTTTTTTGGAAAAAATGGGCCATTATATCGTCCAAAAAGAATGACTGTATTTCTATTTCATCTCTGCAAATTACGAGGTGCTCTTAATTTGATGACAACCTTATATAATCGGCACAGCCTGTATATAGGATTACATAGGGTGATTCCAAATTGCCTCCCGAAATTTTGAGGGTGGATAGAACATCAAAAAATAAGCTCATCTTTTCATGTACATCTTTCTCCAGAAATGAATAATAAGGGAGTTATAAGCCCTCAAAGAGGGGCGGAAATATTCTTTTCTCGGCAATATCTTCTGGGTCCTTTAAGTTATCAAGCTAATTTTTTAAACTCGGGCGTAAAACACCTAACTGCCCACTTGCAACGTGTTCGTTAGACCCTCCCGCCTTTTTAGAGGGTAGTTTGCGGGGGTGACTTTTCAGTATTTCATCCCTAATTTGTTATTTCTTGCATATTTCGGCAAATATTTACGAGGGAAATATTCCTTACATTATTTGGCACAAAAAGGCCTTTTAGTTGCGTTTCGATAAACCGAACCGTTTTCGAGTTATTGAGGTTTAAATGTTTGTTGCGAAAGTCACCTCCTCAGACCACCAATTTTTTATGATCTAATCACAATTTTCGATCATCCTATGTTTAAAGCTTCAGCCTCAGTGTATACAGGGTGTGCTCTGTAATATTAGGATTACTTGACGTACTTGTTACAAACGTCGTTTCCGATCATAGCGTAGAAAACAATGGCGGGATGGTCGGCGGTTTGATTTCTGTTAATGGCGTTGACGTGCGATATACCTTCGTAACTGGACGCTCCGTTTTGGGCGATGTTCTGGTAGTCCCTGTGGTTACAGTGGTTTCTTTCTCGCAGTCGCAAGTAAACGGAATCAGTATATCCCTACAACGAATCAAGTTATTTTACGTACAGACGCGCCCATTGTTCATAGCATCGACATTTTGATTACTTACTTTTTTTAAACTTATTATAAATTGCCCTGTATATTAACTATAACGGTCATGCGTTGTATAAACAAGTGGTGAGATAAAAGAGATTTAATGAAACTGGTTTTGTTTTCAGATTAAGCAGGCTGACGAACCGGTTAAGTTAAATATACAGGGTGAACCCCACGATTTTTTTTTTTTTTAGAATAGGCACCTTAATAAGTATGGGCGCCGTCGTGTTCATAAACCCGGTGGCGAATCCTAATTGGGGCCAGTCCAACTCGTCCATTATGGCGCTCATTCCGTCCGCTTCCGGCTGAAAGACTGCGGTTAATCCACTGGGCCAACGAAAACTCGCGGGATACTCACGGGGGTGAAGCCAAGTGGATTTATCCAAACCTGGGGCATGTGAAAGTGCGCGCCGACGGAATCGCCGATGTATATGATGCCCCTTTGGTCGCTTTTCTTACACAGTATGTCCTCCCACGCTTGATCTGTCACCTCGTCGACTCCGTATATCCCGTTGCAGTTGCCTGAAATTTTTACAAGACTGGTTTTCAGGGTCTGTGAAGAGTATTTGTGTGAAAATGCTATCGTTCGCTCGATCTCTTCCTTATATGTCATGATAAATGCTCAAAAGCTACTAAAACACTCGATTCTATCCCCTAAATCCTTCTCGGGTTATTTCCTGCTTTGAAAACTCTCCATCATAATATAAATCATAAAATTAATGGAAGATTTGCAAAATAAATGCACAAAAGATTGGTCGAAAAATAAAAATAAAAAGTAACACGTGGAAGTATCATGTAGAAGCAGAGTCAAATGTAGAAGCAAAAAAAAAGAAAGACTGGACGAAAAATTATTTTAACAAAGCAAACAAAAGGAATAAAAGAAGATCCGAATAAATGACAACAATATTTGAAGAATAAAACAAACGAAAGACGAAGAAATCTTCCTCTGGTGGGGAGCTTTTGAAATATCAAAAGACTAACGTAGGGTTTAAGGTATAACGTAAAGCAAAGTACAAACTGTTAATACAAAAGAAAAACAAAACAAAAGAGAAACGAATAATGGAATAAGCGAAAGTTAAAAGAAAATCGACAGAGAATCGTCCACCTTCTTTCTTTTGAACTGTTGGAAAATCAAAAGACTAACGCGAAGCAAAAGCAAACTGCAAATACAACAAACAAAAGAGAACTAAATTACAAAGGAACACAAAGAAAAAGATGAACAAATGGTGCAAGAAAAACAAAAGACTAACGCAAAATTAAAAAAAAATCTATAAATAGAAAAAAATAAATTAACAAAAGAGATCTAAAATACCAACAATTTATAAAAAAAAGTAACAAAAGAGATCTAAATTATAAACAAAGGAATACAAAGAAGAAGTTGTTCATCTTCTTGTGCAAGAAAATCGACGATTCTCCGAGCGTTGGAAAAACAAAAGACTAACGCATAATTAACAAAATAATAAATAAATTAACTGTCAATACAAAACATTTAACAAACAAAAGAGAACTAAATTATAAACAAAGGAATACAAAGAAGAAGATGAACAAAAGATACAATTTTAAAACAAAACACTAACGTAAAATTAAAAAAAAAAAAACCGTAAATGCAAAAAAAAATGAACAAAAGAGAACTAAAATACTAAAAATTTATAAAAAAATGAACAAAAGAGAACTAAATTACAAACAAAGGAATACAAAGAAGAATCTTGAACAAAAGATACAAGAAAATCGACCGATTCTCCATCGATGAATTGTCGGAAAAACAAAAGACCAACGCAAAATTGAAAAAAAAAATGAATCAAAAAAAATAATTAACAAAAGTGAACTAAAATACCAATAGCTTATAAAAAAATTAACAAAAGAGAACTAAATTATAAACAAAGGAATATATCGACCGATTTTCCATCGATGAAATATCGGAAAAACAAGAGACTAACGCAAAATTAAAGAAAAAATAAATAAATTACAAAAGAGAACTAAAATACCAACAATTTATAAAAAAAAAATAACAAAAGAGATCTAAATTACAAACGAAGGGATACAAACAAAAAGATGAACAAATGATACAAGAAAATCGACCGATTTTTCCATCGATAAAAAAAAACAAAAGACTAACGCAAAATTGAAAAAAAAAACTATAAATGCAAAAAAATTAACAAAAGAGAACTAAATTATAAGCAAAGAAATACAAAGAAGAAGATAAACAAAAGATACAAGAAAATCGACGATTCTCCATCGATGAAATGTCGGAAAAACAAAAGACTGACGCAAAATTAAAGAAAAAATTAATAAATTAACAAAAGAGAACTAAATTACAAATACAAAGGAATGCAAAGAAGAAGATGAACAAAAGTTACAAGAAAATCGATCGATTCTCCATCGATGAAATGTCGGAAAAACAAAAGAATAACGCAAAATTAAAGAAAAAATAAATTAATTAACAAAAGAGAACTAAAATACTAACAATTTATTTAAAAAAATAACAAAAGAGATCTAAAGTACTAACAAAGAACATGAAGATGAAGAAATAATACAAGAAAATCGACCGATTTTTCCATCGATGAAAAAAAAAACAAAAGACTAACGCAAAATTGAAAAAAAAAACTATAAATGCAAAAAAATGAACAAAAGAGAACTAAATTATAAGCAAAGGAATACAAAGAAGAAGATAAACAAAAGGTACAAGGAAATCGACGATTCTTCATCGATGAAATGTTGGAAAAACAAAAGGCTAACGCAAAATTTAAAAAAGAAAAACTATGAACGCAAAAATTATTAACAAAAGGAAACTAAATTACAAACAAAGGAATACAAAGAAGAACATGAACAAAAGATATAAGAAAATCGACCGATTTTCCATTGATGAAATGTCGGAAAAACAAAAGACTAACGCAAAATTAAAGAAAAAAATTAATTAATTGACAAAAGAGAACTAAAATACCAATAATTTATAAAAAAAAAAAATAACAAAAGAGATCTAAATTACTAACGAAGAGATACAAACAAAAGAAGATGAACAAATGATACAAGAAAATCCATCGATTCTCTATCGATGAAATGTCGGAAAACCAAAAGATTAACGCAAAATTAAAGAAAAACTAAATAAATTAACAAACGAGAACTAAAATACCAACAATGTATAAAAAATGAACGAAAGAAAACTACATTACTAATAAAGGAATACAGAGAAGAAGATGAACAAAAGATACAAGAAAATCGACGATTCTTCATCGATGAAATGTCGGATAAACAAAAGACTAATGCAAAATTAAAAAAAAAAACTATAAATGCAAAAAAAATAACAAAAGAGAACTGAATTACAAACAAAGGAATGCAAAGAAGAAGATGGACAAAAAATACAAGAAAATCGACCGATTTTCCATTGATGAATTGTCGGAAAAACAAAAGACTAACGCAAAATTAAAAAAAAAACACGAAACAAAAGAGAACTAAAACAAAAACAAGCTGAAATAATACAACCAGTAAAAAAGCAAAAGGTAAAACTATGAAAAAAGAATTAAATGTCGGAAGAAAATGAAAAACAAAAGAAAATGAACGTTTCACTGGTGGAATGCCAGAAAAATCAAAAAACTAAAAGCTGTTTTGTTTTGTTCTGGCTTTTTTCTTCTTCTTTTGTTTTGTTTTCTGTTATGGAAATTTTTTTTAGTTTTTCAGTTTTCTTTTGTCGCCTTATATCGATTTTGTTATATTCTTTTCTCTTTTGTTTCTTTTCGTCGAATTACAAAGAATAAAGACGAAAGACGAAAAACAAAAGAAACATGCTCTGGTGGAGCGCTAAACAATTAAAAGATTTACAATTGTGCTATTCTATAGTTTTCTTTTTACTTCTTTTGTTTCAGCTTTCTGCCAGCGGAAGATCTGTGCGTATGTGCTTGCTTTGTCTTTCTCATTCATTTAAATTCTTTGCATTTCATTTATTTTTACCTGAGTTTTCTTTTGTTTCGTTTCATAGGATTACTTGTTTGGCGCTTTGTATTCAATTTTTTTTTTTGTTTTTGTCGATCACACACGAAAATCGTCTCGTTATTGTTAATTTTTTGGTGTTTCATTGATGTTTTTTACAGTTTCTTCGTCGCATTTCCACGTTGTCTCGTTTTAGTTGTTTTTTTTTTTGGTTAATTTTTTGGTGATTGACGCTTTTCATAGTTTCTTTTGCTTTTTATTCAACTGTATATCGCATCTCCATATTGTCTCGTTTCAGTTGTCTTTTTTTTTCAATTTTCTGGTGATATTTTATTGATGCTTTTTTAGAATTTCTTTTGTTTTTCATTCAACTCTTCGTCTCATCTCCATATTGTCTTGTTGTAGTTGTTTTTTTTTTTGACAATTTTTTGGTGATATTTCATTGACGCTTTTTACAGTTTCCTTTATTTCTCGTTCAACTTTTCATCGCATTTCTATGTTGTTTCGCTATTGTTAAGTTTTTTGGTGTTTCATTGATGCTTTTTCAGTTTCTTTTGTTTTTCGTTCAACTCTTCATCGTATTTTCATGATATTTCGTTTTAGTTGTTTTTTTGTACATTTTTTTGTGCTACTTTATTGACGCTTTTTACAGTTTCTTTTGTTTCTTGTTCAATCTTCATCACATTTCTATACTGTTTTGTTATTGTCAAATTTTTTGGTATTTCATTGATGCTTTTTACAGTTTCTTTTGTTTTGTTCAACTCTTCATCGCATTACCATGTTGTCTTGTTTTAATTGTTTTGCTTTTGTCAAATTTTTGGGTGAGTATTTCTTTGACACTTTTTGCAGTTTATTTTGTTTTTTCTTTAATGCTTAATCACATTTCCATTTTGTCTTGTTTTTGGTGATACTTTATTAACGCTTTTTACAGTTTCTTTTGTTTTTTTTTTTCAACTCTTCATCACATTTCAATGTTGTTTTGTTATTGTCAAATTTTTTGGTGTTTCATTGACGTTTTTACAGTTTCTTTTGTTTTTCGGTCAACTCTATATCACATCTCCATGTTATCTCATTTCATTTTTGTTTTTTTTTTGTATATTTTTTGGTGATATTTCATTGACGTTTTTACAGTTTCTTTTGTTTCTCATTCAACTTTTCATCACATTTCTATGTTGTTTTGTTTTAGTCAAATTTTTGGGTGAGTATTTGTTTGATGCTTTTTACAGTTTCTTTTGTTTTTCCTTCAATTCTTTTTACATATTTTCTCGTTTTAGTTGTTCCTTTTGTCAATTTTCTGGTGATATTTCATTGATCTCTTTACAATTTCTTTTGTTTTTCCTTTAATTCTTCATCGCATTTCCACGTTGCCTCGTTTTAGTTGTTTTTTTTACCAATTTTTTGGTTATATTTCGTTGATATTTTTTACGGTTTCTTTTGTTTTTCATTCATCTCTTTATCGTATCTCCATATTGTCCCGTTGCATTTGTTTTTTTTTTTGTAAATTTTTTGGTGATATTGACGCTTTTTAGATTTTCTTTTGTTTTTTATATGTTGTGTTGTTATTATCAAATTTTTTGGTGTTTCATTGATGCTTTTCACGGTTTCTTTTGTTTTTCGTTCAACTCTTCATCGCATTTTCATGTTGTCTCGTTTTTGTTGTTTTGTTTTTGTCAAATGTTTCGGTGGTATTTCATTGACCTCTTTGCAGCTTCTTTTGTTTTTCATTCAACAACTCTTCATCATTGCTTTTTTTTTGATTAATTTTTTGGGGATATTTCATTGACGCTTTCACAGTTCTTTTTTGTTTTCTTATCGGGTATTTGACTTTCAAGCACTCCAATGCGACGCCCTTTGTTCATTTTCCCCCCATTTTATCGTTCTTCATTTTATCTTAGTCGATAGAGTTTTGTTTTTGTCTCACAACACTTTTGAAAATTTTCTGTTCATTTGAATATTCTTTTGTTTTCACATCTTTAACAGTGTTTTGTTTTTCGTTTTCATTTTTTTCGAGAATTTCTCAAGCGGTAGTAGTAGTAGTTAGCAGCGGTGTTTTTGCATTCCCTATCTCACAACACTTGGAAAAAAAATACTGTTTCGGAAATTTGTTACTTGAATCTTCATTTTTCTTTCAATTTCTTTATCAGTAATAAATCGATCGTGTTTTGTTTTTCGTTTTCTTTTTTCTTCGAGAATGTCTTAACTGATAGTGTTTTGTTTTAGCATTATCTATCAACAACACTTGAAAAACATTTCTGAAGTTTTCTATTTGTTTTTAATATTCTTTTGTTTTCATTTCTTTGTCAGTAATAAGTTGATCGTGTTTTGTTTCTCATTTTCTTTTTTTTTTCGAGAATTTATAAGTCGATAGTGTTTTGTTTTTGTTTCACAACACTTTTGAAAAAGAAATCGTGGATATTTCGGAAAGTTTTCTGTTTGTTTGAATATTTTTTTTTTGTTTTCATTTCTTTATCAGTAGTAAATCATTCGTGTTTTGTTTTTCGTTTTCATTTTTTTTTTTTTTTTGAGAATTTCTTAGTCGATAGTGTTTTGTTTTTGCAATTCCTACCTCACAATACTTGACAAAAAATCCATTTCGGAAATTTTCTGTTTGTTCGAATCTTCATTTTTCTTTCATTTCTTTATCAGTAGTAAATCGATCATGTTTTGTTTTTATTTTATTTTATTTTTTTGAGAATTTTATAGTCGATAGTGTTTTGTTTTCGTGTCACAGCACTTTTGAAAAAGAAAATTCCTGAACATTTCGGAAATTTCCTGTTTGTTTGAATATTCTTTTTTTTTGAATATTCAATATTCTTTTGTTTTCATCATTTCTTTTGAGTAATAAACCGATCGTGTTTTATTTTTCGTCGTCTTTTTTTTTTTCGAGAATTTTTTAGTCGATTGTGTTTTGTTTTTGTCTCACAGCACTTTTGAAAAAGAAATTTCTGAACATTTCTGTCTCTTTGAATAATCTCTTGTTCTCAATTCTTTTTCAGCAATAAATCGATCGTGTTGTGTTTCGTTTTCTTTTTTTTTTTTTTCGAGAATTTCTTAATCGATAGTGTTTTGTTTTTGCATTCCCTGTCTCACAACACTTGAAAAAAAATCCGTTTGGGATATTTTCTGTTTGTTTGAATCTTCATTTTTCTTGCATTTCTCTATGAGTAATGAATCGATCGTTTTGTTTTTTGTTTACTTTTTTTTTTTCGAGAATTTTATGGTCGATAGTGTTTTGTTTTTGTCACAGCACTTTTGAAAGAGAAAATTCCTGAAATTTTGGAAATTGCCTGTTTGTTTGCATATTCTTTTCTTTCCATTTCTTTTTCAGTGTAATCGATCGTGTTTTGTTTCTCGTTTCCTTTTTTTTTTTTGGAGAATTTCTTAATCGATGTTGTTTTGTTTTTGTCTCACAATAGTTTTGAGAAAGAAATTCCTGAGCATTTCGGAAGTTTTCTGTTTGTTCGAATATTCTTTTGTTTTCCTTTATTTTTCAGTGATAAATCAATTATGTTTTGTTTTTCGTTTTCTTTTTTTTTTTCGAGAATGTCTTAATCGATAGTGTTTTGTTTTTGGATTATCTATCTTACAACACTTGACAAAAATCATGAACAATTCGGAAATTTTCTGCTTGTTTAAATTTTTCTTTTAATCGATTGTGTAGTTCTCTTCTGTTCCTTATTTTTGAACTAACTTCTCGTAATTCATTTCCGTTTACTCTAACCTTCTGATTTTAATCCGCTCCGTTTTTTGGACGTTACAACAGTGACAAGCGATAGTCAAGTTCAAATTAAAATCGAAATATAACTTTAGAAGACAGTTAGAAAAATTGGGAAAGTTCCAAAAAAAAATTGATTCAATTTAATATTTAAAGGTGAACCGCATCTACATTTGCAAGATTTTTTATAGGCACTCTGTGCAGTATCAAAAAGAAAAAAAATTACTTACTGTCGGCGTATCTGTCGTCGTTTGTTGGCCTTTTCCCCGGATACACCGAGCTGTCAAAATCGTTGCAATCTTTACCTTTCCAATCGGAACCCCTGCAAACCATTTTGTTTTTCGGTTGAACGGAACGTTTTTCTTTTGCACTCACCTGCCGGAATTTAGCAGGCTGTGCCCATCCCCGTCGTCGTCTTCAAGCGGGTACATATTCGCGAAGGAATTATTCAAAATGTCACAGATTTCTTTGATCAGCGGCAGATCGCACAGCTCGATCCTGGATTGCCCATGCTTTCTCAATTTCAACTGAAATCGAAATTTATTTACACGCCAGCCAAATGATTTCCGCCCACCACCAAATCAACCCGGCCTTATACTATACAGGTAGTTGTTTGAAAGTGACTGCGCTATGATCTCAGTTTCAGTCAACTACCGGTAGACGTACCCTTCTGAGTGTTTTGATTATTTTCTTCTTGTCGGGAACGATCGGAAACAGGTGACACATTTGTTCGCCCTCGTCAATTGTGCAAGAGCCGTACATGAGGCAAATCAAGTCCGGGGTGACGTACTCCCTGAAAGGCTCCAGTAGTTTTACGTCTGGAAGCTTTAAAGCGCGCGTTTACTTACAGATCGTGGAAGTACGGTTTCAGCTCCTGGAAGAAGCCGTGGCAGTCGCTTTTCATCCAAGAGGGCAAGTAACTGCAGACCCTGTGGGTGGCATTCAGCAACGATTCTTCGTGGATTTCTGCCACTTGAGTGGTGATTCCCATGACAACAGTGCAGACTAGAATTAAAAAAAGTGGCTCTTCTTTGTACTTTTGCATGTACAGCATTCTTTTGTTTTCTTTTAACTGTCCACGAGTGTATGTGTACAAATTTGTTTCTAATTCCATTCGATTTGTCGTAACTTTCATTTTGGTGTTTTAATATATTTGGAAGGCGCTGTACATACAACTATTTATAGTACCTAAAACGTGTGAGATACTGACCTGCACAATTCATTCCACCGTTCACTCCTCGGCCCTGGATTCCATAGAAGCAAGTCGCCACCAAAAGACCGCACGTTATCCACAGATTTTTCTCCATATTTGCGTTGTCTGCAACAATCCAAACAAACGACTTTGTGAGTTGTTGTTGAGAAGCACACGAGCGATCAAAAATTGAGCAATTAATGTTGCGGTCTGACGTAAGTGATGTGATCACTCGCTCGCATGATTTCTAGTTACTTACATACAAACTCGCGCGTTTATCACGTTCTGCGAAAATAGTAAACGTGTAAAGTTGTTTAACCAAAAAAAAAAAAAAAAAACAAAAGAAATGCAGATAGACAAAGGAAATAAAAACGTAATCTTTCAGTAGAACTGATTAGCGACTGATTACTAACTTTACAAACAAGTACAGGGTGACTGTTAAATAGACCAACAAAGAAAAAACGTTCCAACCATCACAGAAAAAAAAAAAAATCCCCAAAGCAACGATACGTCGCAACAGATTAACGAAATAAATACAGCCATAAAAGTGCTTTATGGTTTTATGTTTGTTACGGCTCGGCGTCGGGCGTGAACTTGACCTTTGAACGGAATAAAGGTGATCAGCTGAAATACGAGGTCCAAAATAGTTACTCGACAAACGCAGTCAAACCATCTAAAGTACAAATGGTTTAAAATAAAGATAACACTTCGAACAGCTATTTTGACAGGTTGTAAGGGGTCGTCTTTCTCTCGCTGAATGTTGTTGTTTTTGTTGCTCTGCTCGACGTCGGTCTGGGTTCCGGGTTTGCTCGTCGGTGTCCAGGTTCACTTAGAGACACAAATTTTATTCGCAAAAATAGTTCATATTTACATATTTACAAGTTACGTATCTCGGACGGTTTGATTAACGGCAAACTTGAAAGTTTATCTTACGGACGGTTTCACTAACGGCACCACTGTGCTAATGTTACGATTCGGGCTCCAGGAATCGGGTATACCTGGTGGTAGTAAGTGAGACACCCACTCAGCGGCAGGGTACACGAAACACCCGTGTCAGGTAAGTATGAGTGAAACACCCACTCAGGAAACGGGTACACGAATCGACCGTGTCAGGTTGGTATGAGTGAGACACCCACTCGAGGACTGTATACACGAAACACCCGTGTCAGGTAAGTATGAATGAGACACCCTCTCCAGGACTGAACAGACGAAATGCCCGTGTCAGGTAAGTATGAGTGAAACACCCACTCAGGAAACGGGTACACGAATCGACCGTGTCAGGTTGGTATGAGTGAGACACCCACTCGAGGACTGTATACACGAAACACCCGTGTCAGGTAAGTATGAATGAAACACCCTCTCAAGGACTGAACAGACGAAATGCCCGTGTCAGGTAAGTATGAGTGAAACACCCACTCGGGAAACGGGTACACGAATCGACCGTGTCAGGTCGGTATGAGTGAGACACCCACTCGAGGACGAGGTACACGAAACATCCGTGTCAGGTAAGTATGAGTGAGACACCCACTCAAGAACTGAACTCACGAAATGCTCGTGTCAGGTAAGTATGAGTGAAACACCCACTCCCAGGGACGGATACACGAAAAGCCCGTGTCAGGTGAGCATGAGTGAGACACTCACTCACAAATATTACTTTGTTACAAGGTAAACAAATAAATCACTACAACACGAAAACAAATCACATTGTAAAATAAAGTGTCTTCACACAAGCAACGTGTCCGCCATAAACACTTTTCGGCGGTCCAATATTAAGCGTTATCCTTCCCTTGCATTTTAATCGGTCGTCGCTTATTCACTTTATATCGCCGTTGTTTGAATAGATTTTGTTAGTAAAAAAAATAAAATAAATTGGCGATGACAATCGTAATCACAAAAAAGTGAAATAAATAAAATTGAATCTAAGAAAAAGACGACGAAATTCGATGAAAAAGATAAACGAAAAAATCAATAATTCTTCGGCGAACACAAAATCAGAAGACTGACAAGAAACAAAAGAAGAAAGTATCAGCGAGAAAAAAAAAACAACTAAAAAGTGATTTGGTAAAATTAAAACAAAAAAAAAATAAATAAACAAACGACGTGGAAAAACGAAGAGCAAGGTGGACAAAATAAAACTCAATCAAAGTGAAAAGAAACGAAAAAAAAAAAATTAAATAGGATCCTTGATGGTCTTTTGTTTTTTCAACACTCCGCCAAAGAATGGTCGATATTCTTCTGTTTCTCGTTCATTTTACTCGAGGCACTTCGATTTCGTTTGTTTCAGCTTCTTTTTTGCATCAAATTATTTTCTCTCGTCTGATTTATGTAGGTGTAGTTTTGTTTCTGCCGATCTTCTTTTGTTTCCTGTTCTTCGACCTTGTTTATTTCCAGTTCACCTTCGTTTATTTCTTCTTCTTTTTCCTCCGTTGAATTAATTTTCCCTCTCCGTTTCATACGCAGCTTCGTTTTTCTTTTCATTTACAGAACGATCGACGTTCTTCTTTCGTTTTCGGTTTCTGGTTCTTTTGTTTATTTCTTTTTTCTCTCTCGTTTCTTCCGTCGAATTAATTTCTCACGACATTCTGTTTCGTGCACGGCCTTCTTTTTGTTAACTGATTAGTAGTTTTCGATAGACGACATTGTTTTGTTTCAGTTATCTTTTCGATGGTCGACCTTCTTTTGTTTTTCGTTTCGCTTCTTCGTCTTCTGATGTTGTTTTTCGGCTTTTTCTTTCGGCGTTTTACTTTTCTGTCAAATTCTTTTTCCTCATTTAATTTAAGTATGCTTATTTATTTTTTTCACTTATTTATACTTTTGATTTTCCTTGTCATTCTCTGCCCTACGAAATCGTCGGTCTTCTTTCGCTTTGTGTTTTTTTTTTCTTTCGTTTGTTTCTTTTCTCTCTCATTTTTTCTACTGAATTTATTTCTCACATCTGTTTCGTCCACGGCTTCCCTTTTTCTTAATGATAGTGATTTTCGATAGTCGACATTCTTTTGTTTTTCGCTCGTCTTATTCTTCGCTTTTTGATTTTGTTTGTTTCAGTTTTTTTTTGTCGTTCTATTTTTCAGTCGAATTTTTTTTTCTCGTTTAATTATTTATTTATTTTTTACTTATTGATAGTCTTTCGATTTTCCTTGTCATTCTCTGCCGGATGAAATCGTCGATCTTCTTTTGTTTTCGGTTTCTGGTACTTTCGCATTAATTTCTCACAATTTCTGTTCCATGCACAGCTTCTTCTTTTTTTTTTTGTTACTGATTAGGAATTTTTGATAGTCGACATTGTTTCGTTTTAGTTATCTTTTCGTAGAGATTTTCGACGGTCGACATTCTTTTGTTTTTCGTTTGTTTTATTCTTCGCTTTCTGATGTCGTTTTTTTGCGTTTTATTTTTCAGTCGAATTCGTTTTACTCGTTTAATTATTTATTTATTTTTTACTTATTGATAGTCTTTTGATTTTTCTTGTCATTCTCTGCCGGATGAAATCGTCGATCTTCTTTTGTTTCGTGTTTTTCTTTCTTTCGTTTGTTCATTACTTTCTCTCTCGTTTTTTCTATCGAATTAATTTCTAACATCCGTTTCGTGCAGTGCTTCTATTTTCCTTAACGATAGTGATTTTCGATGGTCGACATTCTTTTGTTTTTCGTTCGTTTTATTCTTTGCTTTATGATGTTCTTTATTTCGTTTTTTTTTTGTTTTGTTTTGCGTTTCATTTTTCTGTCGATTTCTTTTTTCTCATTTAATTTATGTAGAGTTTATTTATTTTTTTTTAATTTATTGATAGTCTTTTGATTTTCCTTATTATTTTCTCTACTGAAAGAAATCGTCGATACTCTTTTGTTTTGTGTTTTTCGTTCTTCCGTTTGTTTCTTTTGCTCTCTCGTTTTTTTTATCGAATTGATTTCTCTCACAGATTCGTTTCGTGCACAGCTTTTCTTTTTCTTAACGATAGTGATTTTCGATAGTTGACATTCTTTTGTTTTTCGTTCGTTTATTTTTCGCTTTTTGATGTTTTTTGTTTCAGGTTTTCCTTTGGCGTTTTATTTTCCTGTCGAATTCTTTTTTCTTATTTAATTTATGTAGTTTTCTTTCACTTATCGATAGTCTTTTGATTTTTCTTATTCTCTGCCGGATGAAATCGTCGATACTCTTTCGTTTTGTGTTTTTCGTTCTTTCCTTTGCTCCTTTTCTCTCTCGTTTTTTCTATCAAATTGATTTCTCATGTCTGTTTCGTGCACAGCTCTTCTTTCTCTTAGCGATAGTGATTTTCGATAGTCGACACTCTCTTATTTTTTTGTTAATGTCATTCGCGTTTCGATGCTAATTGTTTCTATCTTCTTACGTTTTTCTCTTTTGTCGAATTATCTTTTCGTATTTAATTCGTGTACAGGTTTTCTTTTCTTTTTATTTTCAATCGTTCTCTGCCGCATGAAATTGTCGTTTTTCTTTTGTTTTCGGTTTCTGGTTCTTTCCAATTAATTTCTCACAATATTTGTTACTGATCAGTAACTTTCGATAGTCAACATTGTTTTGTTTTAATTATCTTTTCGATGGCCGACATTCTTTTGTTTTACGTTCGTTTTATTCTTCGCTTTTTGATGTTTTTTGTTTCAGTTTCTTTTTTGCGTTTCATTTTTCTGTCGAATTTCTTTTTTTTTATAGTCTTTTTATTTCCCTTGTCATTCTCTGGCGGATGAAATCGTCGATCTTCTTTTGTTCTGGGTGTTTCTTTCTTTCGTTTGTTTCTTTTCTCTCTCGTTTTTTCTATCAAATTAATTTCTCACATCCGTTTCGTGCGCAGTTTCTCTTTTTCTTAACGATAGTGATTTTCGATAGTCGACATTCTTTTGTCTTTCGTTCGTTTTATTCTTACCTTTTTGATGTTTCTTGTTTCGGGTTTCTTTTTTGGTGTTTCATTTTTCTGTCGTATTCTTATTTCTCATTTAATTATTTATTTTTTTCACTTATTGATAGTCTTTAGATTTTCCTTGTCGTTATACGCCTAACGAAATCGTTTCCTTCTTTTGTTTTCTGTTTTTCGTCTTTTCGTACGTTTTTTTTTCTATCGAATTAATTTCTCACATCCGTTTCGTGCACAGCTTACCTTTTTCTTAACGATAATGATTTTCGATAGTCGATTTTCTTTTGTTTTTTGTTAACGTCATTCGCGTTTCGATGCTATTTGTTTCTGTTTTCTTGCGTTTTCCTCTTTTGTCGAATTTTCTTTTCATATTGAATCTGCGTACAGTTTTTATTTTCTTTTTATTTTCAATCGTTGTTCTTCTTTTGTTTTCGGTTTCTGGTTCTTTCAAATTAATTTCTCACGACATCTGTTTCATGCGCAGGTTCTTTTTTATGTTACTGATTAGTAATTTTCGATAGTCGACATTGTTTTGTTTCAGTTATCTTTTCGATAGTGATTTTCGATGGTCGACGTTCTTTTGTTTTTCGTTCGTCTTATTCTTCGCTTTCTGATTTTGTTTGTTTCAGTTTTTCTTTGGCGTTTCATTTTTCTGTCGAATTCTTTTTTCTTATTTAATTTATGCAATTTTTTTTCACTAATCGATAGTCTTTTGATTTCCCTTGTCATTCTCTGGCGGATGAAATCGTCGATCTTCTTTTGTTTTGCGTTTTTCGTTGTTTCGTTTGTTATTTTTCTCTCTCGCTTTTTCTATTGAATTAATTTCGCACATCCGTTTCGTGCACAGCTTCTCTTTTTCTTAACGATAGTGATTTCCGATAGTCGATATTCTTTTGTTTTTCGTTCGTTTTATTTTTAGTTTTTTGATGTTTTTTGTATCAGGTTTCTTTTCTGGCGTTTCATTTTTCTGTCGAATTTCTTTTTTTTTGATAGTCTTTTGATTTCCCTTGTCATTCTCTGGCGGATGAAATCGTTGATCTTCTTTTGTTTTGCGTTTTTCTTTCTTTTGTTTGTTTCTTTTCTCTCTCGTTTTTTCTATCGAATTAATTTCTCACATCTGTTTCGTGCAGTTTCTCTTTTTTTTAACGATAGTGACTTTCGATAGTCGACACTCTCTTGTTTTTTTGTTAATGTCATTCGCGTTTCGATACTAATTGTTTCTATCTTCTTACGTTTTTCTCTTTTGTCGAATTATCTTTTCGTATTTAATTCGTGTAATCGTTCTTTGCCGTATGAAATTGTCGTTTTTCTTTTGTTTTCGGTTTCTGGTTCTTTCGAAGTAATTTCTCACAACATTTGTTTCATGCACTGCTTCTTTTTTTGTTACTGATCAGTAATTTTCGATAGTCGACGTTATTTTGTTTTAATTATCTTTTCGATGGCCGACATTCTTTTGTTTTTCGTTCGTTTTATTCTTCGCTTTTTGATGTTTTTTGTTTCAGTTTCTTTTTGGCGTTTCATTTTTCTGTCGAATTTCTTTTTTTTTATAGTTTTTTATTTCCCTTGTCATTCTCTAGCGGATGAAATCTTCTTTTGTTTTGGGTTTTTCTTTATTTCGTTTGTTTCTTTTCTCTCTCGTTTTTTCTATCGAATTAATTTCTCACATCTGTTTCGTGCGCAGTTTCTCTTTTTCGTAACGATAGTGATTTTCGATAGTCGACATTCTTTTGTCTTTCGTTCGTTTTTTTCTTGCCTTTTTGATGTTTTTTGTTTCGGGTTTCTTTTTTGGTGTTTCATTTTTCTGTCGTATTCTTATTTTTCATTTAATTATTTATTTTTTTCACTTATTGATAGTCTTTAGATTTTCCTTGTCATTATGCGTCGAATGAAATCGTTTCCTTCTTTTGTTTTCTGTTTCTCGTCTTTTCGTACGTTTCTTTTCTATCGAATTAATTTCTCACATCCGTTTCGTGCACAGCTTCTCTTTTTCTTAACGATAATGATTTTCGATAGTCGATACTCTTTTGTTTTTCGCCAATTTCATTCACGTTTCGATGCTATTTGTTTCCGTTCTCTTGCGTTTTTCTATTCGTTTGTGAATTTTCTTTTCGTATTTAATTTGCGTTAAGGTTGATTTTTTTAATTTTCAATCGTTCTCTGCCGCATGAAATCGTCGATCTTCTTTTGTTTTCTCGTTCTTTCGCTTATTTCTCTTCTCTCTCTCTCTCTCTTTTTAGCTAATCAATTTTTCATCTCTGTTTCATGCACAGCTCCTGTATTTTTTTTTTTTTTTGGCGTTATTGGTTCGTGATTTGCGATAGTCGACGTCCTTCGATAGTCGATATTCTTTTGTTTGTCGTTCATCTTATTCGCGTTATGTTGATGTTATTCGTTTCGATTTCGTTGCATTTTTTTTGTGCTCTTTTGTTTTCCAGTCGTTTTCTTGCGTTTTTAATTAATTAGAAATTGTTGCATTGATTTTTAAGCAATTTTCTCATGTTCTGGGAAATGTCTTCTTTCGTCAGTATTTTTTTTTTGTCGGTCTACTCAAGAATCACCCTGTAGATAAGAAGTGGACCGTGCCTTGTTTAATTAATGAGCAAAGCGTTCGGTCCGTACATTCAATTTTATGTATCTCTGTTTCTAATATGGCGAACATAATTATTTGTATAAATAATTAGTGCACAACATACATATGTGTATGTACAGGGTGATTTTTTAAATTGTTTATCTACTTTTGCCCTGAAATTTGGACGGTACGTCTTAGCTTTACTGTGATACAATACAATACAATACTTATATTTCTGTTAAGCTTGTCTTAGCTTTGCTGTAAGATAGTGTCAAGGAGTGCAATGACGCGTACTTTTCGATTAAGCTAAGACAGCCGTCCGGATTTCATGGCAAGAGTTGATAAACAATTTCGAACATCACCCGGTACTTGTCGAACGTCGCAAACTTAAAGCTTTCGATAATGAGAAAGTTGTATAAACTTGTTTTCTAAATTACTCGCCAGATGTCGCTTTCTAGCAAGATAAGAAAGATGTTTCAAAAACAAAGAAAGAAGAAACGAATGCACAAAAGAAAAATGAAAGTTCAATTTAGATTTGCAGATTTTTCGTTTTTGATTCAGAGACACTGAAATGTTTTTTTTATTGAGTGTGTGAAAGATTTAGTTCCAGAGCGATCTCTCAGATGGCGCTACTGAAGTTGTACCTGTCATTTCAAAAATCGCTAGTTTTATTTACACTCGCTTTTTATTTTTCAAGAGCAATACGAGAAACGAAAACGACCACCCGAAATTGAAGGCGCTAGTTAATGTGAGGCTGCGTAAATTTGTTTCCTAAATTTCTCGCTAGATGGCGTTAAATTTCTTTCGCCTAGTTTAACACAGTATAAAAAATACAATCTAATACAATACCGTAACACTGGCTGTAGTAGAACAAGAGACTTCCGATTCCGCAAGTAATTTCCCGGCAAGCAAAGATTAGTTTATTCCTGCAAAACAAATGAAACCAAAGTAAGGTTTATAAAAGCTACTTTTAGTAAGTTAATTCAATTGAGTAGTAATATATCGCGAACACGCAAATACAAAAACATCAAGAAAAATGCACACTGCGATTAAAAACAATTGGCGCTTAATTTTTTTAAGTTCCTTTTGATTTCAATGAAAAAAATCTTTTATTTCTTTTCCAATCGTTTCCTCGAGAATACACAGCATATTCATGCAATACATGTAAGGCACACTCACGTTTTGCTTCACGTTTGTTGAGTGGAAGAATCATCATGTTTTTGTTAGAAAAAAAAAATAGGCGCTTAAACCGTTATTCCGTTAGTACATGTTACACGTTTCGAAAATGTGTGTAAATTTAGCGCACAACCTGCACCGATGTAAGTTTTATTGATCGGACGCGCCTAAACAGGGTTGCAAACAGTAATTAAAAGGCCAAGGAGAAAACTTCCCAAACGATAGGGAATTTTAGTGCCTTTAAGAATCGGTGCAGTGAGAAAAGGCTTTTATTCTTTTGTTCAGAGCTTTCCTCATCCCTCAAATCTCTAGGCAAAACAGACTGAAGATAAATATTTGAAAAATAAAAACCCCTGAATGATTGACTAAATGAGTATAAAAATTGTATCTGGCCATTAAACTATAAGAAAAAGAAATAAAAAGAAGAAGTAGAAGCAGAGAAAGAAGAAAAGAAGCGAACTTTTGTATTTCCCCGATATCCTAAGGTTGATACCGTTGGATAGAGTTTGAAAAAAAGGTATAATTTGATACCACATGTGATCAATTCTTAGGGCGGAATTACGTTAAATTGTGCCGGAAATGCGAAAGTGTTTCCGGTTGCGTAACAATTTTTATAACCGTGCAATCGAGATGAAATTGGCTAGAACTCTGTTAAAGGTTTCCACAAAGTTTGGAAGTGATTCTACTGTTGCAACTCGAATCATTCAGGTTTACGTAATCATAGCACTGATTGGTTCACGCTCCGCCTATCGTGACAATGGGTACGCAACGTGAAACTACCAGTGAAATTGATACATAATAACAAAAATAGCTACGTTCCGCGGCGTTTTGTACGGAAAAATAATTCATTTCGAAAAAGATAATGTCCGCGTAATGGCGTTGGTAACACAATTTGAAGCCACACAGCTTTAAAACCAAAGAACGACTATTTCTCAATACACGGACCGAGGTCGAAAGAAACCAATTCATATGTAGTCTAATGAGAGTTACTCGAACCGAGGTCTGAACACATCAGGCTGAAACTACACAGCTTTAAGAGTCAATGAATGAGCTTTTCTCTGTACACGAACCGAGGTCGAAACGAAACCACTTCATAAGTAGACCAATGAGAGTCACTCGAACCGAGGTCTGAACACATCAGTTGTTACCAACGCCGTTCTGCGGACCTTATTTTTAATTAGTAATTTACATTACAACTTAGGTTTAATTATTTTCCTTATGTGGATCCGGCGTGGCACATTGTGAATAATTTCTTTCTTGGAACCGGCTCGACTCGCAGCAACACGTTGCGCTAACAAAGACAAGCGCAGACGGACGTCAACCAATCCACGCTCGCGAGTAATTAACGATAGGATCGTCTCTAAATTTTGTAAATACTTTAGGCAATCTATTATGAATGATCCTATCAAGTTTTATTCAAATCACACGGTTGGAAAACTTGTTACAGGGAAGGATGAATCTCCGCAGCCGTCGCATTTTTACGCGTTCCATCCGCTGAAATCAGCCGTGTTCGATAACAAATTAAAGCCCTTGAAAAACGCTATCCGATGACATAGAGAAAACCCCGGCTTTCTATGTTTGAAAACTTCTCCCCTAATGACTCAGGGAGATTATGACGTCAGAAGCGGCACCTCGGTCGAGTTGAGTTAGTTCCAAGAAACACCCTCGGACGGCCAAATAAAAGGGACTGCGGTAGCCACTGAAGGCAGATCCTCTCGGGATCTCTTACGGAACGGAGTAGGCAGATTGAGGTCGTTCTCAACAAATACCCACTAACCTAACCTTTACCTAAATCGATTCACACAGATCGAAGCTCTGTCCATCGGTAACCGCTCCACATATGGTATATTGTACGTACCCTTATATTCAATATATTTTATGCTACCTAAGACGTGTTCACCTTCACTTGTTCCTTCCTCCAGAGAACGTCGAGCTAGCCGGACAATAAAGCCACGTTTCCCGGGACTTTGAGGAGCACCAGCCGAACTTCCTGTGACCGACCGCTGATAACACAGTCTGAAGCCACCCAGCTTCAAAAGTCAATGAATGACTTTTTCTCAGTTCACGGACCGAGGTTGAAAGAGAACCAATTCATAAGTATTCCAATGAGAGTTACTCGAACTGTGGTCTGAAGCCACACAGATTTAAGAGTCAACGAACGAGTTTTTCTCAGTACACGGACCGAGGTCGAAAAGAAACCAATTAATAAGTAGACCAATGAGAGTTACTCGAACCGAGGTCTGAACGCATCATCTGAAACCACACAGCTTTAAGAGCCAATGAACGAGCTTTTCTCTGTACACGGACCGAGGTCGAAAAGAAACCAATCCAAAACTAGACCAATGAAAGCCACTTCAAGCTTCTCCTCACTAAAAGAATACTTCTCTGCAATCGTGGGTTGAAAAACCTATTATATCATTGATTTTACAATCAAACTAGACCATTTTTTTTTTGAGAACGCACATCTTTTCATTGTTCATTCACTCTCTCTGCAACGGCAAAGGCACAATATTACTATGACTTCGTTCGTTTGAACCAATCGACACTCAATTTGTTAGATTGTGTTGCATAAATACATGCTTAAGCGATAAAATAATTTTAATACTTGAAAGACGGTAAAAAATATTGGTTTTGTTTTTGCAAAGCTCCGGGTATGTGAGAACAGAATTTATTGATATTATGGACTCAGCTGATGATCTAAAAGAATTACTGAAAAGTATGGAGGGCCTGGCAAGTGAAGACAACACCAATGCTGCGTTGTACTTTCTGGGAAAGTGTGTTCCAGGAACGCCGAGTAATTGAGGATATATACAAAGCGTACCAGGACGACACTGAGCCAGAGGTGGTTTAACGGTGTTGCCGAAAAGTCAGACTGGACGAAAGCCGAGCTAGTACTGCTGCCGAAAGGTCAGGGTAGTTCCAATCGATCTAACATCACTACCAGGAGACCAGCCAGGGAAGTGTACGTTCACTACACGCCATAGGTCCAGTCGTCTCGTAGAAGCGGATTCCACCACCGGGACCACGGATGCAATACGACGGAAATCAAGTCACCACCGCTGGACACTATACTGGGAGACATTCAACGAGATCAGGACGACGTACGACATTCCAGCTTTGTCACCTGCGCGGACATCTATGGTATCGGGATCGAACCAGACCAGACCGCTGCAAAATCGGCAACGACGCCCAGGACCGAAGCGATTCATCCTAGCCTTGTTAATTTTTCCTTCAATTCCTTTTTTTTCCTTTAATTTTTCCAGTTGCCGAAAAATCTTCAAAATTCGAAGTCGTGACACGAAAGATGAAAGAAAGAAACCTTTTTATTTAATTGTCTTTTTTTTTATGGTACGATCGTCAAATTTCGAAAAGAAAGAGCAGAATAAATTCTTTTTATTAATTTGTTTTTTTATTTTTCGCAATTTTTAAAATTTGAAACCATAAAAAGAGAGAAAGAAGGAAATAGTTTTGATTCAATTGGCAATGCTGGTCTTGGAGGCTTCGTAGTCTTACGCCATTTTAAGTTGGCACCACTGTTCATCGGTAATGTCTTAATATCATCTCTCTATTTTCATGTTTTTTTTTTTTTAATTTTAGAAACAACTTTCTTTCTCGATCGTCTTTTGTTTTATTTGACGTCAAAAATTGCACAGTTTCAAAATATATCTCAATTTTTGTTTATTCGATGAGATTTTTTTTAATTTATGTTTTTTTTTTCTTTTTCGATCGCCTTTTATTTTATTTTACGTCAAAAATTGCGAAACTCTTAAAATATCAAAATATATCTTAATTTTAGGAAGTTAACTCAGTTTCGTTCATTTAATGAGAATCTTTGCATTTTTATATTTTTTTCTTTTTTTTAATTTTACAAATTTTCTTTCTTTTTCGATCGTCTTTTGTTTTATTTTACGTCAAAAATTGAGAAACTCTCAAAATCTCAAAATATATCTTAATTTTAAGAAGTCGACTCATTTTGTTTATTTAATGAGAATCTTTCTATTTTTGTTTTGTTTTTAATTTTATACATTTTCTTATTTTCTCGATCGTTTCTTGTTTTATTTTGTTTTTTTGTTTAATTTTGTTTATTTAATGAGAATGTTTTGTTTTAATTTTATATATATTTTTTTTTTGTTTCTCGATCGCTTTTTGTTTTATTTAGCGTCAAAAATTGCACAGTTGTCAAATATTTTGATTCTTTCTCGAATCTCTTTTGTTTTATTTCACGTCAAAAATGTCTCAAATATATGTTAATTTTTGTTTATTTTTTTTTCTTTATTATTATTAGATTAGTTTTTTTTTCGATTGTCTTTTGTTTTATTTGACATCAAAAATTGGGCAATTGTCAAATCTCTCAAAATATATCTTAATTTTAGAAAATCGATCCAGTTTTATTTTAGTTTTTTGAATTTTACATCAAAAATTCCAATGTTGTCAAATGTTGTCGATCGTCTTTTGTTTGGTTGTTTTGTTGCACAACTGTCAAATGTTTCAAAATATATTTTCATTTTAGAAAGTTGATCTAGTTTTGTTTATTTAATTCTTTTTAATTTTACAAATTTTCTTTCTTTCTCGATCGTCTTTTATTTTATTTTACGTCAGAAATTACAAAGCCGTCAAAATATTAAATGTCTTAAATGTTTGTTTATTTTTCTTTTGTTTATTTGATGAGATTTTTTTTTATTTACAAGTTTTCTTTATTTCTCGATCGTCTCTTGTTTTATTTTACGTCAAAAAATGCAAAATTCTCAAATGGCTGAAAATATATCCTGATTTTAGAAAGTCGACCCAGTTTTGTTTATTTAAGGGAAATCTTATTATGTTTGTTTTTTTTTAAATTTTACGAATTTTTTTTCTCTCGATCGTCTCTTATTTTATTTTACGTCAGTTTGGTTTATTTAATCAGAATGTTTCTTTTTTTGAATTATATAAATTTCAATTAATTATTTCAATTTTAATTAATTTTCATTATATAAATTTCCTTCATTTGTCGATCGTCTTTTGTCTTATTTTACGTCAAAAATTGTACAGTTGCGAAATGTCTCAAAGTGCATCTTAATTTTAGAAAGTCGACTCAGTTCTGTTCACTTGGTGAGAATGTCTTTTTTTTGTTTTACAAATTCTTTTTCTTTCTCAAATCGTTTCTTGTTTTATTTGACGTAAGAGTTGGTAACCCTGGTCTTGGAGGCTTCATGGCCTTACCGCCATTTTAAGTTGGCAGCATTGTTCACCAGTGGAGTGGCAGCTGATAGCTTGGCTTGATGTCGGTGATAATTAAAAAAAATTCAGGCTAATTATACGAGGGCCCCCTCGATGACCATGGACCGCGATGAGCTGGATTTTAATCGCGTCTGCCGCACCTGCAAGAACGAGTACCCAGAGATGCGTTCGTTGTTCTCGCGCGACTCCGAAAGCGGCAAAGAAAATCCCCGTATTGACGAGATGCTAATGGCTTGCGCCTCCGTTCAGGTAAACAAACCTCATTCTTCGGCGGTCGCGCGTTTTTAAAGCGCAGGGCTTTCAGGTTAGTTGCGAGGACGGCCTGCCCAAGTCGATATGCCGCACGTGCATCCAACACCTCAAGAGTGCGTTCAATTTCAAGTCGCTCTGCGAAAAGACGGACGCCTGCCTCAGGGACCACATCAAAAACATGAAAGACCAGCAGCGCCAGATTAAGACGGAGGACGCCCTAGTTCAAGGCCTGGATAACGCACAGAGTTTATTTAGCCCCATATTCGATGAGATCATCGACAAGGAGAAGGAAGAAGGTAGTGTCAAGGATGAGATGGAGGCCCAGTCGGAGGGGTGCGAACCCAAAGAAAAGTGGGATTACATCCAACTGTTGGACAATAACACGATGTTGCTGACTTGCAAGACGTGCTCGAAGGTCTTCACGACGTTGGACGGCCTGAAATGTCACAAGCGCATTCACACCGGGGCCCTGTTCAAGTGTAAACAGTGTGATAAGGAGTATACGAGGCTGAATCACTTGCAAAGGCACGAGTTGTCGCATGGGAGGCGTAAGATACACGTTTGTAAAATATGCAGTAAGACGCTGACGAGGTTCGACCACCTGAAGCGACACCTGGTAATACATTTGAAGGAGAAGCCGTTTGGGTGTCAGACCTGTAACCGGGGGTTCAACCGCGCAGAGCACTTGGCCAATCACATGAATCGCTGCACTGGTGAGAGGGTGCATGTGTGTGATATCTGCAATAAAGGTACGTCATGAGTCGAAAAGACCAAAAGAGTTGGCAGCACTGTTTTTTTAGTGTCTTTTTCATTTCTGAAGTTTATGACATGCACCAAGCGTTGACAATTAAAAATCAAAAGGTAATAAACTTCTTGAATACTCTGTCAAAAAAAAAGAACAAAACTATTTACAAGTTGTCAGTGGTGTTCCAATAATGCTTTGCGCCTTTGGTTCATTCAAGGCTTTACGACTAAAATCAGTGCTACCAACTACCAACCAGTGTTGATAAAAATCACGATTAAAACAAAAAAATCAAAAATCGTCATTTTTAAATTAAATTTTTTGATGTTGAATTTTATTAATTAACGAGAGTAAATTTTAAGAAATTGTGATTTTTAAAAACCAAAAACCAAAATGGTTTGATTAGATCAGTGATTTTAAACGTGACTCTGTTTAAAATATATTTTTTGATTTTCTTTATTTCTCGATCATTTGTTTTATTTTACGTCAAAAATTGCAATGTTGTCAAATTGTCTCAAAAAATATCTTAATTTTAGAAAGTCGATCCAGTTTTGTTTATGTAACCTTTCTGTTTTTGTTTTTTTTTTAATTTTACAAATTTTCTTTCTCGATCGCTTTTGTTTTATTTGACGTCAATAGTTTCAAAACATATCTCAATTTTCTAAAATTAGTCGATCCAGTTGTGTTTGTTTAATTTTTTTCATTTTACAAATTTTCTTTCTTTCTCGGTCGTCTCTTATTTTATTTTAGTTTTTTTTTTATTTAATGAGAATGTTTTCGATCGTCTTTTGTTTTATTTGACGTAAAAATTGCACGGTTGTCAATTGTTTCAAAATATACCTTAATTTTAGAAAGTCGATCCAGTTTTGTTTATTTAATAAGAATCTTTCTATTTTTTTTTGTTTTTCTCAATTTTACAAATTTTCCTTTCTCGATCGTCTTTTGTTTTATTTTATGTCAAAAATTACGAAACCGTCAAAATCTCAATATATATCTTAATTTTAGAAGGTCGACCCAGTTTTGTTTGTTTAATTTTTTTAATTTTACAAATTTTCTTCCTTTCTCGATCGTCCCTTGTTTTATTTTACGTCAGTTTTGTTTATTTAATGAGAATGTTTTTTTTTTTTTTTTAATTTATAAGTTTTCTTTATTTTTCGATCGTCTTTTGTTTTACGTTACATCAAAAATTGCGAAACTGTCAAATGTCTTAAAATATGGAATTTTGGAAGTCAACATAGTTTTGTTTATTTAATGACAATCTTTCTATTTTTGTTATTTCTCGATCGCTTTTGTTTTATTTTACGTCAAAAGTTGCAAATGTTGTCGATCGCCTTTTGTTTTGTTTTTGACGTCAAAAATTGCACGACTGTCAAATGTTTCAAAATATATCTTCATCTTAGAAAGTCGATCTAGTTTTGTTTGTTTAATTTTTTTTAATTTTACAAATTTTCTTTCTTTCTCGTTCATCTCTTGTTTTATTTTATTTAATATCTTAATTGTTGTTCATTTTTTTTGTTTATTTGATGAGATTTTTGTTTATTTTATAAGTTTTCTTTATTTTTCGATCGTCTTTTGTTTTACGCCAAAAATGGCGAAACTGTCAAATGTCTCAAAATATATCTTAATTTTTGTTTATTTGAAGAGACTTATTTTTGTTTATTTGAAGAGACTTTTTTGTTTATTTGTAGAGATTTCTTTTTAATTTATAAGTTTTCTTCATTTTTCGATCGTTTTTTGTTTTATTTTACGTTAAAATTTGCGAAACTGTCAAATATCTCAAAATATGTTTAATTTCAGAAAGTCGACTCAGTTTTGTTTATTTCATGACAATCTTTTTTTTTGTTTGTTTATGTTTATTTTTTTTTGTTTATTTGATGAGATTATTTTTTTAATTTATAAGTTTTCTTTAATTCTCGATCGTCTCTTGTTTTATTTTACATCAAAAAATGCAAAACGCTCAAATGCCTGAAAATATATCCTGATTTTAGAAAGTCGGCCCAGTTTTGTTTATTTAACGAGACTCTTTCTATTTTTTTGTTTTTTTTTTAATTTTACAAATTTTCTCGATTTTTGTCGATCGTCTTTTGTTTTAGTTTACGTCAAAAATTGCAAAACTGTCAAAATCTCAAAATATTTCTTAATTTTAGAAAGTCCACCCAGTTTTGTTTATTTAATTAGATTTTTTTTAAATTTTTTTAAATTTTCTTTATTTCTCGATCGTCTTTTGTTTTTTCCGCCAAAAGTTGCAAAGTTGTCAAATGTCTCAAAATATGAGATTTTTTTTAAAAAAGAAAATTTATAAAAATAAATTTTCTTTATTTCTCGATCGTCTTTTGTTTCATTTTACGTCAAAAATTGTACAATTGTCAAATGTCTTTCTTAATCCGGTTTTGTTTATTTAACGAGAATGTCTTTTTTTTCAATTTTATAAATTTTCTTTATTTTTCGATTGTCTTTTGTTTCATTTGACGTCAGAAATTGCGCAGTTGTCAAACGTCTCAAAATATATCTTAGTTTTTGTTTATTTTTTTTTTGTTTATTTGATGAGATTTTTTTAAAAATTTATGTCCTTTTTATTTTTCGATCGTCTTTTGTTTTTTAAAAATTGCGCAATTGTCAATTGTCTCAAAATATATCTTAATTTTTGTTTATTTTTTTTTGTTCATTTGATGAGATCTTTTTTTTTAAATTAAAATTTTCCTTCTTTCTCGATCGTCTTTTGTTTTACGTCAAAAATTGCACAATTGTCAAATGTCTTAAAATAAGTCGACACAGTTTTGTTTATTTAATTCTTTCTATTTTCATGTTTTTTTTTTTTAATTTTACAAATTTTCTTTTTTTCTCGATCGTCTCTTGTTTTATTTTATGTCAGTGTTGTTTATTTAATGAGAATTTTTTTATATTGCAAATTATCTTTATTTCTCGATCGCCTTTTGTTTTATTGGACGTCAAAAACTGCACAGTTCTCAAGTTTCTCAAAATATAATCTTAGTTTTTGTTTGTTTTTTTGTTTCTTTGATGGGATTTTTTTTTAATTTATAAGTTTTCTTCATTTCTCGATCGCCTTTTGTTTTATTTTACGCAAAACTCTCAAATGTCTCGGAATATATCTTAATTTCAGAAAATCGATTCAGTTTTGTTTATTTAATGAGAATCTCTATTTTTATGTTTGTTTTTTTAATTTTTTTGTTTTATTTGACGTGAAAAATTGCAAAACTCTCAAATGTCACAAAATATATCTTAATTTTAGAAAATCGATCCAGTTTTATTTAATTTTTTCAATTTTACAAACTTTCTCGATCGTCTTTTGTTTTAGTTTACGTCAAAAATTGCTGCAAAACTGTCAAAATCTCAAAATATATCTTTATTTTAGAAAGTCGACCTAGTTTTGTTTATTTAAAGCAATTTTTTTTATTGTTTTTCTTTAATCACGTTTTTACTTGTGCGAAAATAAATTTACCGCAATGAAAAAGACGTTCGAATTTCAATCGAATTTCATCAAAAAAAAAAAGAAATAACGAAACAAACACTGCGAAGTAAATGAAATAAAAAAAATAATTACGAAAACAAAAGACAATCGATTTCATTACGTGATTTAACAGATTAATTAAAAATTAAAGTAAAAACGATGAGAAAGCTAAGAAAATAGAATTTTTAATGAATACAAAATGGAATTTAAAAAAATAATAGAAGCAAAAAGATAATCGATTTTACAGCCATGTTCAAAAGATTATTAAAAAGAAACCGTTTGGAACGATGAAAACAAAAGGCAATCGATTTTACAACACAATTCGATAGATTAAAAATTGGATTAAAAAAAAAATAATAAAGCAAAGAAAACGAAATACTTAATAGAATTAATAAAAAAATACGAAATAATAATTTAAAAAAACAATAAGAAGCAAAAGACAATCGGTTTTATAGCAAAATCCAACAGATTAATACAATTAAAAAAGAAAGAGACCGTGTGGAAGGAAAACAAAGAAAACAAAATAATAAAAATTCAAAAAATTAATAATAAAAAAAAATATATGTAGGTACATAATATGTAATAAAACAAAAGACAGTTGGTTTTACAACATAACTAGATTAATAATTTGTTTTTTTGTTGTCATTGGGCACAAAATTTAAAGCACTGTGGAAAAAAAAGTATTTATTTCTTGCTAAAGATTTTTGCATTTGAAATGTTGTTTTTACTTCAAGTGCATTAAAAAAAAAATCTGTACTAGGCTTCAATCGTGAGGATAGCCTCGAAGTGCACAAGAGCCTGCACGGGGAGAAGAAACCCGTCCTGCCGACCCTGGAGAACCTCGACAACATCGAGGAGCACTACGTCGAGCTGGACATCGATGACAACGCGACTTTCTCCGACGCCTCCGACTTCGAGGAGTTGGACGATGTTGAGTGCATCGAGCCTCAAATTGACATCGCCGAATCGGAAAAGCTCCAGAACTTGACGGCGACGATTTACGCAGAGGAGGACCCCCAGGAGCTCCTCGAGGAAAAAGCGAAAATCGAAGAGCAGATTTTCGCCGAGGACAAGGACTCCGAAGGCGTGCAGGAAACTTTCGAAATCGCCCCCGCCGAAGACTCGGACAGCACACACTCGGAGTACCTCCCCAGGAAACCGTCGCCCAAGATCAAGCGAGGCCGGGGGAGGCCCCGGAAGTATCCGCCAGCGAAAAGGAAACCCAGAGCCCGTCCCGTGCTGATGAAAGTCAAATCGGAACCGGAAGACGACGACGTCTTGGGGGAGTACACCTGCCCCGAGTGCAACCTGGTGTTCCCCAGGATGAGCGTCCTGGAGAAGCACGCGCAGATACACGACGGGTTCAAGTTGCACAGTTGCGACACCTGCGAAAGAAAATTCACGCGCGCGAATCACTTGAAACGTCACATGCTGAGCCACTCGGAGGCTAAACCTCACATCTGTGACGTCTGCGCGAAGTGTTTCAACCGAAGAGACCACCTTCAACAGCACAAGAAGCTGCACGCGAGGACGCAGGATTACGAGTGCGCCATTTGCAAACGCCTGTTTTATCGTTCCGAGTTTCTTGCGAAGCACGTGGCGTCCAAGCACGGGATCGGGGAGAAGGTGGTCGGCGAGAAGAAGTACAAGTGTCCGGTGTGCATGAAGGGATTCACCACGGAGAAGTACAGGGACGTTCACATGAAGGCGCACGCGGGTGATAAAAAGTTTCAGTGCAAGACTTGCGACAAGGCGTTCATTTCGAAGTCGCACCTCGTGGAACACACCAAGTTCCACAATGACAATTCCAAGAAGTTCTTGTGCTCGGAGTGCGGGCAGAGGTTCATCCGGAACGACTACCTCGTTATACACATGCGACGGCATCGCGGCGAGAAGCCGTTCAAGTGTAAATACTGCGGCAAGGGGTTCCCCCGAACCACCGACCTCACAGTGCACGAACGGTATCACACGGGTGAAAAGACACATCTCTGCGTCATCTGCGGGAGGGGTTTCGGAAGGTGAGTATTTTTAAACTCTTCTTTATTCTTCACGGAGTTCAAAATCGTGATGTTTAAATCCACGGCCCCCTGAGGATGGCGTTTGTTTTTTTTTTAGGGCGTACAATTTAACTGTCCACATGCGTACGCACACCGGCGAAAAGCCCTACCAATGTACGTATTGTGATGCAGCTTTTGCGCAAGGAAACGATCTCAAGGCCCACATCCGACGGCACACCGGAGAGAGATTCCAGTGCGAGCTGTGCTCAGATACGTTTCTGATGGGGTACTTGTTAACACAGCACAAGAGGGTAGTACACGGTGGGTTAATACTTAACATACACATTTTCTTGAAAGTAACTCAACTACTATTTACTAGAAATTGCCTTATAAGTAATTCAATCATAGTGCAAAAGAAGTGATTTTTGTTTGTTTTAGGCTTGAATGTCGTAAGTAATATCAGACGACTACAGCCAATTACTAAAATGAATCAAAACGATCCTGATGATCCTCCCCCGATCACGATTCCACTGCCAGTGCCTGTCGTACCGCAAGCGATCTTAAACACACAGATTCAAGCCCAGCTTACCACCGCGGCTCAATTGCAAGAATAAGTAGACTGTCGTATTAGTTAGGCAAACTAAGATTTATTTTTGTAACGACCTACTTACTGATTCCTCTTCAAGTTCGGTGTGTTATAGGTGAAACGTTGAAACTGAAGCCGCGCGTTTTACTACGAACACTTCCTGTTGTTGATAATTCTTTTGTACCAAGTGCGTTGTAGATAATGTGTTGTATTTATTGTATCATTTTGAATAAATTTATGAGACGGACGCCTCGGACGTTTTTGTTCACTGGAGGTTCGCTCCGGCCCTCGAAATCAAGGATTGAAAAATCCTTTGAAATCGAGATTACTGTAAGTACGAATATTTTGGAAACGACCTTCTCTAGATCACGATAAAGATTTAACTTGCGCATTCTTTAATCCATAATGACATCGTTAAAAGCACTGATTGGTCACTTAATGATGTCGTATTGAGTTAAAGAATAAGGGGGTTAGAGTACAAAAATGTGTTAGTCTATAGAAGGTGTGTATTTTCAATATAAGCTACATACAGTGTGTTTTAAATAATTACCTAATACATGGTGGCTAATTATTTAGATTTAGTAATGAACGGCGACTCAGTTTTTGGTGTGGTTTCTAGGCAGCACAAAACATTTCTGGCCCAAAACTTCCTCGTGCGTTTGTTACATACGACGAAGTAAATGTACAAGACGAAGCCTTGTAAGGTAGACGTAACACAGAATATATACGACAGAATTATGGATTTGTTGACGTAAGACAGCAAACCGAAAATCCAGGAAAATCCCAAGAGAAAAAACAGTATGAAGCTCAATCTCACCCTGAGCAGGAATGTGTTTTGGCCAGTACCAAACGCTCGCGCTTTACTACATGAAAGGCTAGCAAAAATTAGGCCGAAGATTGTAAGATTGCTGACCACGACGAGCCCGATCGGCAAGAAAACTCCGAAATGCAAGCTCCAGCCTGATAAGAAACAGTAAGGTGGATTGACGTAGCTATTTTCATCTAAGAGAAAGATGACCACCACCGGAAGTGCGGGAATTAACCACGCAAAGATCGAGGAAAACAGGAGCAGACATGCCGGTTCCTCCACCAGGACCTGCACGAATTTCCTATACTGCAAGTACCCGATGACGAACATCCAAGAAAATTGTGAAATGATTATGTAGTGCAGACTGATTGCGAGGATTGTGCACCACTGAGTGCTGCTCATCACGTGGGACAGAAACAAAAGCGACATTTGAATCAGTATCGTCAGCGATAGGTTTAACAAAATTTTCGTAGCCGTGCAGTTTCGCCACGCTCTAAACGCCATTGCTGTAACCACAATACCAACGACGCCTAATGTCGAGATTGCGCAACCAATGAGGGATATCAAGTCTAGAACCCGATTTCGTGGGGCGTTTGCCAACATGGCAAAGTGCGTCATGTGGTTGAAGCTGCAAGTTTTGAACTGGCGATGGATTTTCGGGGACTGTTCTTTCTGCCAGCGACCGTGGATAGCAACTAGTAAATCGTTGAAACCAAATTTCCAATACCCACAGTACATGCTTCTTCCAGTCAAGGAGTTAGAGGCAAAGATGATTGGCAGCGGCTCTGATAAGTAATCACCAATGAAATTGGTGACGAAAACTCCTAGCACAGCATTTTTTACACTTACCCCCACGTGTTTGTTACTACGGAATAGTGTATCGCTAAGAAAAACGGTCGTAACTAAACTTGGTGTTTCGGTTTGGGCATAAATTTCCTTCAACAATTCGGGTGGTATGAAGACTGCGAGTTGCAAACCGTCGAAATCAATGTGGGAGAGCGTCGTCACATTCGTTAGATTCTTGATTTGCGTTTGCTCTCCTTTTTGGTGGTAAACTGCAATGCCTCTAATTCCACCGGATATATCTAGCGGAGTGACTTGCGCCATTATGTTTTTTGAGGTAATAGTGGTCGTGGTATTACCCGCGAGTGCCCCTAAAGCAATATCGAAACTGTAGATGATTATATCGGTGGCATTCAATTCCTTTTGCGCAAGCTCCAATACGTCGGAATCAGTTTCCATGATGACGTTCATATTTTCAACAAACGTATCGGTATTAAAGTCTTCTCCTGATTGGGCAATGATTTCGAATATTTTGGCGACCAAGTACACATCGAGAGGTATTAAGACTTCAGCGTTCGAAATGATATCGCGTAGTTTCTCGTTGAGTTCTTCGGCCGTTTGGTTGGAGTTCATAAGCTCGTGTAACGCCTCCGTTACACAGGATCCTCTGCGAGGAGACACCTCACCAATCACATCAGACCAGTACGCCCCCGACATAAAACGCCCCAGGCATCGTCGTGTGATGGGTAATCCATTTTCTTGTAGGAGAATCTCTTTGGGCATAATCCGCTGCCCGAGAAAAGCTCCTGGCCATGAGACCGTCAATTCGAGTCCTAGTAATGTAATTCCAGGCAAACAACGGTCAGCGAGGGCTACTGAACAATTTTTAAAACCCAAAGACTCACAGTATGGCAAGTATTGTGAAATTTCACTGATTTCGTACTCTGGATTTGTTACGTATGGAAGCGTGGTGATGTGAACGCTTATATCGGCCGTCGAACGATTATCGTACAAATCTGGAAGCTCTGGTAGATGAGCCATCAGAATTTTGTCGTTAAAACTACGAAGCACATTTCGCAGACGCCATACCGTTTGTGAATGCAAAGTGTACGGCGTTATAGTAAATTCGTTTGTGGTAGTGTTGATCACGAAAGTTAGACCGTAAGCATCTCTAATACGTGCTATGATTTTGTTACTTAGGACTTTTCTATGATTCTCGTAGGTAAATCCTTCGCACCAGTATAGACCTACGGCGACAGCTAGAGTTTGAAAGCTGTACGTCCATTTATTCGCTGATTCCATGTTTAATCTAGTTGGATGATGTCTGTGACGTATGGTAATAGAATCAGCAGTATAAACGTTCGAGAAACAGTATATTGTTACTCTGTTGTGTGCAACAAGCACCAGTTTTAATGGATTTAATACGTCGACTCTGAACGTATCAATCCCGTTGAAAGCTAGTTGGATTTCTGGTTCTGGATACTGTGCGAATTTTTGGTCGCAAGAGGAACATTCTTGGTGGTTCGATGGTTCACACATAAGTTGACACAAGTACAGGACATTTTTCGACTGGCAATGGCAATTGTGTTGGGAGGTATTGCAGATTTGGTCGTACGCTTCACAATACTGCCGATCGCTCTTGGAGTAAATACATGAGCCTCTGCGTTTATCGTTGCAATTGGCAGTCGATCGAGGACTACTTAAGAAACAATCTTCAAAGTCATGGCTTGGGTTTAATATAGGCCATAGCAAATGCCCATGATAATTAGTCAATTCCGGAAATGGGAAGAAGCCCAGTTTGATATCCCTCTGTGCGTTTACCCATGCATATGGAGACAAAGGAAAGAAGTATTCGGTCAGTTTGAGCGGACAATGGTAGGGAAAGACGGTTTCCTCGGTTTCTACGTAGCAAACCGGCGAGAGCGCTACGATAGATTCGCTAAATCCGATTGGACAATCCTGAAAAATGACATAATTACATTTAGTGAACAGATATTTGATTGTTTTAGAGGGAACGGATGCTTAAGATATTGTTAGTTGAAGCAATTTTAGCAGTCTTCTCGACTAATTCAGAAAATTGTCCCAGAATATACGAGAAGTGAAAACTCTCAACTAATACAACTCTAAATTAGATGTAAATGACTTCGAAATCGATCGTATGATTAAAATGTAAATTTAAACAGAAATTATGAAGAATGAATATAAATTTGACTAAGAAGGACTGTAATACAGACTAAAATAGTATTCTCACCATCGTTTCAGTCGTTTGAGGATCACATGAGATTTGGTTGATGGTGAAAACGCACAAAATACATGAAAAGATCACCGTAGTCATATTCTGCACCTTATGCTTGCTTGAATGTGATGTTGCATTGCGGAATTGACGCTTAAACGGAAGCTTTGTTTTGTTGATATGTTAATACGTACTGATTGATTGGCTAAAGCACTGTCAGGTAGATATGACTCGTAAGCGTTTTTATTTACTTACGATTTAAATAAAATAAAAAGGCAAATCCATGAAAAGCGTTGACGTATTTTATTACATTGTGGTGTTCGCCCAAAAATTATGAAGGACGTGAGGGTTAAGATTCCTCCCAACAATGCAGGCCTTGTTAGATCATTAAAATCGTTCACTCCTTCTGCCAATGATATTTTTTTTTATTTGGTACCCAACACGTTTCATCCTTGAAGTGATATTCTGAGTTCAACATTAAATGGTACCGTCTTGGTTTGAATTCGAGGTTAATACAAATGGGAACCATTCCTCAACTGTTCAACACCACCGATACATTTACGTTATAATAATGAAATAATGTCACGGTATCGAGCCACGTTATCCGTTTAGGGGCGTAGGCAGAGCTTGAAAACAATTGGATACAAAATATATCTCTTTATGTTTTCTAAATTAATTTAATGTTGATACGAGGAAATGCTAGTCTGGGAAACTTGGCGTCGAGATGTCGGCTGAAGGATGGCGCGGCGTAGACAGAGTTGCTCCTTGGGGTTGATGCGTTGGGTGTAGTTCGAGTTACTCGGCGGTGGCTCGTGGATCCTGCCGAGTCGGGAGATTTCAACAACTACGGGGCAGTGCAGTCGTGTGAACTTTAACGGACGCCTCGGGGGTTGCGTAGATCCAGTGCTGCAGTGCTGAAGACGACAAGGGACGTCTCTGGCCTCGGGGTAAGGCAGCGATACTGTGGCTATCTGGTTGGCTCCTTCGGATGCGTCGGCAGCAAGAGATGTCCTCCGCGGTGTAGATGATGGTCTGGAGCAGCGGCGTAACGTTGTTAGTCGTTCGGTGAAGATGAGGACGGCGCATTTTTTCTAGTGAATCGGAATACCGATTGATTTCCAACATCCAGCACGGATTATTTATACCAATATTTTGCTTACATAAAAGTTAAAAGTACAACGATTACAATGAATTGTCTACATCATGACTTCATAATTGGGGACATGAATCGTAACGTACTCAGACGATGTAAATAATAATTACACACAAATTAACAAAATGTATTTTTCAGTACATTATTACATTTTAACACTTTTAAAATCGTCATACATAAATGATTAATTATTTAGACTTACTAATGAAGGGCGAATCAGTTTTGGGTGTGGTTTCTTGGCAACACAAAACATTTCTGGCCCAAAACTTCCTCGTGCGTTTGTTACATACGACGAAGTAAACGTACAAGACGAAACCTTGTAAGGTAGACGTAACACAGAATATATACGACAGAACTATGGATTTGCTGACGTAAGACAGCAAACCGAATATCCAGGAAAAACCCAAGAGAAAAAATAGAATGAAGCTCAATCTCACCCTGAGCAGGAATGTGTTTTGGCCAGTACCAAACGCTCGCGCTTTACTACATGAAAGGCTAGCAAAAATTAGCACGAAGATTGTAAGATTGCTGACCACGACGAGCCCGATCGGCAAGAAAACTCCAAAATGCAAGCTCCAGCCTGATAAGAAACAGTAAGGTGGATTGACGTAGCTAGTTTCATCTAAGAGAAAGATGACCACCACCGGAAGTGCGGGAATTAACCACGCAAAGATCGAGGAAAACAGGAGCAAACATGCTGGTTCCTCCACCAGGACCTGCACGAATTTCCTATACTGCAAATACCCGATGACGAACATCCAAGAAAATTGTGAAATGATTATGTAGTGCAGACTGATTGCGAGGATTGTGCACCACTGAGTGCTGCTCATCACGTGGGACAGAAACAAAAGCGACATTTGGATCAGTATCGTCAGCGATAGGTTTAACAAAATTTTCGTAGCCGTGCAGTTCCGCCATGCTCTAAACGCCATTGCTGTAACCACAATACCAACGACGCCTAATGTTGAGATTGCGCAACCAATGAGAGATATCAAGTCTAGAACCCGATTTCGTGGGGCGTTTGCCAACATGGCAAAGTGCGTCATGTGGTTGAAGCTGCAAGTTTTGAACTGGCGATGGATTTTCGGTGACTGTTCTTTCTGCCAGCGCCCGTGGATGGCAACTTGAAAATCGTCGAAACCAAATTTCCAATACCCGCAGTACATTCTCATTCCAGTCACGTCACTAGGGGCAAAGATGATTGACAACGGCTCTGACAAGTAATCACCAATGAAATTGGTGACGAAAACTCCTAGCACAGCATTTTTTACACTTACCCCCACGTTTTTGTTGCTACGGAATAGTGTATCGCTAAGAAAAACGGTCGTTACTAAACTTGGTGTTTCGGTTTGGGCATAAATTTCCTTCAACAATTCGGGTGGTATGAAGACTGCGAGTTGCAAACCGTCGAAATCAATGTGGGAGAGCGTCGTCACATTCGTTAGGTTCTTCATTTGCGTTTGCTCTCCTTTTTGGTGGTAAACTGCAATGCCTCTAATTCCACCGGATATATCTAGCGGAGTGACTTGCGCCATTATGTTTTTTGAGGTAATAGTGGTCGTGGTATTACCCGCGAGTGCCCCTAAAGCAATATCGAAACTGTAGATGATTATATCGGTGGCATTCAATTCCTTTTGCGCAAGCTCTAATACGTCGGAATCAGTTTCCATGATGACGTTCATATTTTCAACAAACGTATCGGTGTTAAAGTCTTCTCCTGATTGGGCAATGATTTCGAATATTTTGGCGACCAAGTACACATCGAGAGGTATTAAGTCTTCAGCGTCCGAAATGATATCGCGTAGTTTCTCGTTGAGTTCTTCGGCCGTTTGGTTGGAGTTCATAAGTTCGTGTAACGCCTCCGTTACACAGGATCCTCTGCGAGGAGACACCTCACCGATCACATCAGACCAGTATGCCCCCGACATAAAACGCCCCAGGCATCGTCGTGTGATGGGTACTCCATTTTCCTGTAGGAGAATCTCTTTGGGCATAATCCGCTGCCCGAGAAAAGCTCCTGGCCATGAGACCGTCAATTCGAGTCCTAGTAATGTAATTCCAGGCAAACAACGGTCAGCGAGGGCTACTGAACAATTTTTAAAACCCAAAGACTCACAGTATGTTAAGTATTGTGAAATTTCATTGATTTCGTACTCTGCATTTGTTACGTATGGAAGCGTGGTGATGTGAACGCTTATATCAGCCGTCGAACGATTATTGTACAAATGTGGAAGCTCTGGGAGATGAGCCATCAGAATTTTGTCGTTAAAACTACGAAGCACACTTTGCAGACGCCATACCGTTTGTGAATGCAAAGTGTACGGTGTTATAGTAAATTCGTTTGTGGTGGTGTTGATCACGAAAGTTAGACCGTAAGCATCTCTAATACGTGCTATGATTTTGTTACTTAGGACTTTTCTGTGATTCTCGTAGGTAAATCCTTCGCACCAGTATAGACCTACCGCGGCAGCTAGAATTGGAAAACTGTACGTCCATTTATTCGCTGATTCCATGTTTAATCTAGTTGGATGATGTCTGTGACGTATGGTGATAGAATCAGCAGTATAAACGTTCGAGAAACAGTATATTGTTACTCTGTTGTGTGTAACAAGCACCAGTTTTAATGGATTTAATACGTCGACTGTGAACGTATCAATCCCGTTGAAAGCTAGTTGGATTTCTGGTTCTGGATACTGTGCGAATTTTTGGTCGCAAGAGGAACACTCTTGGTGGTTCGATGGTTCACACATAAGTTGACACAAGTACAGGACATTCTTCGACTGGCAATGGCAATTGTGTTGGGAGGTGTTGCAGATTTGGTCGTACGCTTCACAATACTGCCGATCGTTCTTGGAGTAAATACACGAGCCTCTGCGTTTATCGTTACAATTGGCAGTCGATCGAGGACTACTTAAGAAACAATCTTCAAAGTCATGGCTTGGGTTTAATATAGGCCATAGCAAATACCCATGATAATTAGTCAATTCCGGAAATGGGAAGAAGCCCAGTTTGATTTCCCTCTGTGCGTTTACCCATGCGTATGGAGACAAAGGAAAGAAGTATTCGGTCAGTTTGAGCGGACAATGATAGGGAAAGACGGTTTCCTCGGTTTCTACGTAGCAAACCGGCGAGTGCGCTGCGATAGATTCGCTAAATCCGATTGGGCATACCTGAAAAATTACATAATTACAATTAGTGAACAGAATTTGATTGTTTTAGAGGGAACGGATGCTCAAGATATTGTTGGTTGAAGCAATTTAATAGAGTCTTCTCGATTAATCCAGAAAATAGTCCCAGACGTTTCGAGAAGTGAAAGATCTCAACTAATACAATTCTAAATTAGATATAAACGACTTAGAAATCGATCGTATAATTAAAATGCAAATTTAAACAGAAATTACGAAGAATGAATATAAATTTGAATAAAAAGGAGTATAATGCAGACTAAAATTGTATTCTCACCATCGTTTCAGTTGTTTGAGGATCACATGAGATTAGGTTGATGGTAAAAACGTACAAAATGCATGAAAAGATCACCGTACTCATATTCTGCACCTTATGCTTGCTTGAATGTGATGTTGCATTGCGGAATTGACGCTTAAATGGAAGCTTTGTTTTGTTGATATGTTAATACGTACGGATTGATTGGCTAAAGCACTGTCAGGTAGATATGACTCGTAAGCGTTTTTATTTACTTACGATTTAAATAAAATAAAAAGGCAAATCCATGAAAAGCGTTGACGTATTTTATTACATTGTGGTGTTCGCCCAAAAATTATGAAGGACGTGAGGGTTAAGATTCCTCCCAACAATGCAGGCCTTGTTAGATCATTAAAATCGTTCACTCCTGCCAATGATACTTTTTTTTATTTGGTACCCATTGCACTACAACACGTTTCATCCTTGAAGTGATATTTTGAGTTCAACATTATATGGTACCGTCTTGGTTTGGATTCAAGGTTAATACCATTACTCAACTGTTCAACACCACCGATACATTTACGTTATAATAATGAAATAATGTCACGGTATCGAGCCACGTTATCCGTTTAGGGGCGTAGGCAGAGCTTGAAAACAATTGGATACAAAATATATCTCTTTATGTTTTCTAAATTAATTTAGTATTGATACGAGGAAATGCTAGTCTGGGAAACTTGGCGTCGAGATGTCGGCTGAAGGATGGCACGGCGCAGACAGGGTTGCTCCTTGGGGTTGATGCGATGGGTGTAGTTCGAGTTACTCGGCGGTGGCTCGTGGATCCTGCCGAGTCGGGAGATTTCAACAACTACGGGGCAGTGCAGTCGTGTGAACTTCAACGGACGCCTCGGGGGTTGCGTAGATCCAGCTGAAGACGACAAGGGACGTCTTTGGCCTCGGGGTAAAGCAGCGATACTGTGGCTATCTGGTTGGCTCTTTCGGATGCGTCGGCAGCAAGGGATGTCCTCCGCGGTGTAGATGACGGTCTGGAGCAGCGGCGTAACGTTGTTAGTCGTTCGGTGGAGATGAGGGCGGCGCATTTTTTCTAGTGAATCGGAATACCGATTGATTTCCAACATCCAGCACGGATTATTTATACCAATATTTTGCTTACATAAAAGTTAAAAGTATAACGATTACAGTGAATTGTCTACATCATGATTTCATAATTGGGGACATGAATCGTAACGTACTCAGACGATGTAAATAATAATTACACACAAATTAACAAAATGTATTTTTCAGTACATTATTACATTTTAACACTTTTAAAATCGTCATACATAAATGATTAATTATTTAGACTTAGTAATGAAGGGCGAATCAGTTTTGGGTGTGGTTTTTAAGCAGCACAAAACATTTCTGGCCCAAAACATTCTCGTGCGTTTGTTACATACGACGAAGTAAACGTACAAGACGAAGCCTTGTACGGTAGAAGTGACACAGAACATGTACGAGAGAATTATGGATTTGCTGACGTAAGACAGCAAACCGAAAATCCAGGAAAAACCCAAGAGAAAAAACAGTATGAAGCTCAATCTCACCCTGAGCAGGAATGTGTTTTGGCCAGTACCAAACGCTCGCGCTTTACTACATGAAAGACTAGCAAAAATTAACACGAAGATTGTAAGGTTGCTGACCACGACGAGCCCGATCGGCAAGAAAACGCCGAAATGTAAGCTCCAGCCTGATAAGAAACAGTAAGGTGGATTGACGTAGCTATTTTCGTCTAAGAGAAAGATGACCACCACCGGAAGTGCGGGTGTTAACCACGCAAAGATCGAGGAAAACAGGAGCAAACATGCCGGTTCCTCCACCAGGACCTGTACGAATTTCCTATACTGCAAATACCCGATGACGAACATCCAAGAAAATTGTGAAATGATTATGTAGTGCAGACTGATTGCGAGGATTGTGCACCACCACGTGCTGCTCATCACGTGGGACAGAAACAAAAGCGACATTTGGATCAGTATCGTCAGCGATAGGTTTAACAAAATTTTCGTAGCCGTGCAGTTTCGCCACGCTCTAAACGCCATTGCTGTAACCACAATACCAACGACGCCTAATGTCGAGATTGCGCAACCAATGAGGGATATCAAGTCTAGAACCCGATTTCGTGGGGCGTTTGCCAGAATGGCAAAGTGCGTCATGTGGTTGAAGCTGCAAGCTTTGAACTTATGGTAGATTTTGGGAGAGTGTTCTTTTTGCCAGCGTCCGTGGATAGCAACTAGTACATCGTTGATACCAAAGTTCCAAAACCCACAGTACATGCTTCGTCCAGTCAAGGAGTTAGGGGCAAAAATGATTGGCAGCGGCTCTGGCAAGTGAACGCCAATGAAGTTGGTAACGAAAACTCCTACAATAGCACTTTTTACAGTTACCCCCACGTACTTGTTACTACGGAATAGTGTATCGCTAAGAAAAACGGTCGTTACTAAACTTGGCGTTTCGGTTTGGGCGTAAATTTCCTTCAACAATTCGGGTGGTATGAAGACTGCGAGTTGCAAACCGTCGAAATCAATGTGGGAGAGCGTCGTCACATTCGTTAGATTCTTCAATTGCGTTTGCTCTCCTTTTTGGTGGTAAACTGCAATGCCTCTAATTCCCCAGGATATATTCAACGGAGTGACTTGCGCCATTATGTTTTTTGAGGTAATAGTGGTCGTGGTGTTACCCCCGAGTGCCCCTAAAGCAATATCGAGGCTATAGAGGATTATATCGGTGGCATTTAATTCATTTTGCGCAAGCTGCAATATGTTGGAATCAGTTTCCATGATGACGTTCATATTTTCGACGAACGTGTCGATGTTGAAGTCTTCTCCTGATTGGGCAATGATTTCGAATATTTTAGCGGCCAAGTACACATCGAGGGGTATTAAGTCTTCAGCGTTCGAAATGATATCGCGTAGTTTCTCGTTGAGTTCTTCGGCCGTTTGGTTGGAGTTCATAAGTTCATATAAGGCTTCCGTTACGTTGGATCCTCTGCGAACAGAAACCTCCCCGATCACGTCGGACCAGTACGCTCCCGTCATGAAGGCCCCCAGACATCGTCGAGTGATGGGCAAGCCATTATCTCGCAGGAGAAATTCCCTGGGCATAATCTGTTGGCCGAGAAGAGCTTGTGGCCATGAGGCTGTCAAGCCGGGGCCTACTGGCGTGGTTCCGGACAAACAAAAGTCGCTGAATGATATGGTACAATTTTTAAAACCGAGCGAGTCACAGTTTGGTAAGACCAGCGACGATAGTTCATTGAATTCGTATTCCGCATCTGCTACGTGCGGGAACGTAGTGAGGTGGTAACTGAAGTCGGCCGTCGAGCGATTGTTATACAATTCTGGAAACTCTGCTAAGCGAATCAGTTGAACTTTGTCCGAATCAAAATTGCCCAATACAATTCGCAGGGTAATTAACACCTCTCTATGTAAGGTGTATGGTGTTAAAGTAAATGCGCTCGTAGTGGCGTTGATGACGAAATTTAGGCCGTAAGCAGACCTAATGCCCGCCATAATTTTGTTGCTTACGACTCTTCTATGATTTTCGTAAGTAAACCCTTCGCACCAGTTTAGACCAACCGCCAGGGTCTGCAGTGGGAAGGTGTACGTCCATTTGGTCGTCGTTTGCACATCCAAAGCAGACAGTTGATGCCTGTGACGTATCATGATAGCATCTGCTTCGTACACGTTCGAGAAACAATATACCGGTTGGATGAATAAAACGGGGATTAGTTTCAATGGACCTATTATGTCGACTCTGAACCTATCAATCCCGTTGAAAACGAGATTGATTTCGGGTTCTGGATACCGTGCGAACTTTTGATCGCACGAGGAACATTCTTGGTGGTTCGACTGCTCGCACATAACTTGACATATGTGCAGAACATTCTTCGACTGGCAATGGCAATTGTGTTGAGAGTCATTGCAGATTCTATCATACGACTCACAAAAATGTCGATCGCTCTTTTCGTAAACACAAAGACCTCTGTGTTTGTCGTTACAATTCGCGGTCCCTAGACGATTGCCTATAACGCAATCTTGAAAGTCATTGCGGGGCTCCATGTTGATCACCGGCCATATCAACTGCCCATACAAATTGTTCAGTATCGGAGCCGGGAGGAAGCCGTACGCGGGTTCTCTCTGTACGTTTAACCATGCAGTTGGAGAAAAGCGTGTGGTATAGCTGTAGGTGGTGACCGTGAACGGACAACTGGGTGGGAAGGTGGTTTCCTCAGTTTCTATGTAGCAGTCGCTTGAGGACTCGTTAAATCCGATCGGACAATCCTAAGAATTACACAACTTAAGGCTAAGGCTAAATTATAAAATTTTATTCTCACCCCAGTTAAGACTTGGTCGATGGTAAAAACATACAGAATGCAAAGGAAGCGCATCGTGGCCATGTTCCAATCCACACCTTCGCTTCAAGGCGCGTTGCATTGCAGAATTGACGATCAAAACGAAAGCTTTGTTTTATTTATATGTCGAAACGTACTGAATCATCAGGTGCAACGGTTGTATATCACTGCCATATAGATAAAATTTTCGTTTATCTGTGACTTAACGGAAATGAAACAAGCAAAGCCGGTGCAAGAATTCGCAGAAAAAAATTATGAAGGACACAATATGGTGCTTATTAGTACAAGAGATTAATTTTTGACATTCTTCTCCAGTTTGGAAAATATCATCTGTTAAGTCGCATTGTTTAAGTTAATAGGGCAAGTCTCATTAAGTCGTTCCTTTCAGTTTTGAAGTTATTATTTTGCCTTCATTATATCTTAATTCATTTTTTGACGATCTACGTTTTTATTTCTCTCTGGCAGCTGCGTCAAATGTCTTGGAAAAACAAATGCGCTTCAGTCAATTCGAAAAAAAAAAAAATAAATCACGTATGCAGGTGATTTTGGGTATTTTGGGATAAGAAGTGGCTGCCACGTTGAATTAAGAATTAAAGTGTACCAACCATAGATACAGTAGAAATAGATGTGTGCGCTAGCCATAAAGATTCCAATAGTAGAAAAGGACGCTTGCCCTAAATCAGCTGATTAGCCGATTTAAGGCAAAACAATAGCGTTTTATATGGATTATTAGTCCTAATTACAGGGATGATTAAAAAAATTAATAAATTCTTATCAAGTTATTCGACTTCTTGCCCGAAGTCACGTGGTAATATTTTCCTTTCTTTACTCTCCTACTGGCAATTGTATAAAGCTATCTCTTTTTAATGTTGCTCCTGCGTTGCCACACGATATCCCTTCTACTATATCTATGGTCTCAACCCATAATATTATTTTCCAAAACCAAGCTCAATACCCAGAAAAGCACTGTACGGAATGCTTGACTAGTATAACCGGAGGATATACTCCTTACTATTACTTCGGTTACATTACACATTTACTTTCATATCTTTAAAGTTTTCTCCAAATAAGTGTTAATCTTCTTGGTTATGCTTTCTTATACTGTGGTTACCAATAAATTATTAAATTCGGCTCTTAGCTCAAACGAGCAGTGATATGCAGTGAAATATGATGGATGGAAGAGGAGGGAGTAAAAGGTAAATTAATTTTAATGCAACTCAAATCGAAGATATCTATAATACCTTTACAATAATCACACTTTTTAAAGTTAAGTGGTTAATTACTTAGATTTAGTGATGAACGGCGTATCAGCTTTAGGTGTGGATCTTAAGCAACACAAAACATTTCTGGCCCAAAACTTCCTCGTGCGTTTGTTACAGACGACGAAGTAAACGTACAAGACGAAACCTTGTATGGTAGACGTAACACAGAATATATACGACAGAACTATGGATTTGCTGACGTAAGACAGCAAACCGAAAATCCAAGAAAAACCCAAGAGAAAAAATAATATGAAGCTCAATCTCACCCTGAGCAGGAAAGTGTTTTGCTTAGCGCCGAACGCCTGCGCTTTACTACATGAGAGACTAGCGAAAATCAGCATGAAGATTGTAAAGTTGCTGACCACGACGAGTCCGATCGGCAAAAAAACGCCGAAGTATAAGCTCCGGCCAGATAAGAAACAGTAAGGTGGTTTCATGTAGCTGTTTTTGTCCAAGAGGAAAATGATTATCACTGGAAGCGTGGGGGTGAACCACGCAAAGATCGACGAGCACATTAGTAAACGTGTTGGTACCTCCACCAAAACCTGCACGAATTTTCTGTACTGCAAATACCCGATGACCAACATCCAAGAAAACTGTGAAATGATTATGTAGTGCAGACTGATTGCGAGGATTGTACACCACTGCGTGCTGCTCATCACGTGGGACAGAAACAAGAGCGACATTTGGATCAGTATCGTCAGCGATAGGTTTAACAAAATTTTCGTGGCCGTGCAGTTTCGCCACGCTCTAAACGCCATTGCTGTAACCACAATACCAACGACGCCTAATGTTGAGATTGTGCAACCAATGAGGGATATCAAGTCTAAAACCCGATTTCGTGGGGCGCTTGCCAACATGGCAAAGTGCGTCATGTGGTTGAAGCTGCAAGTTTTGAACTGGCGATGGATTTTCGGGGACTGTTCTTTTTGCCAGCGCCCGTGGATGGCAACTTGAAAATCGTCGAAACCAAATTTCCAATACCCGCAGTACATTCTCCTTCCAGTCACGTCGCTAGGGGCAAAGATGATTGACAACGGCTCTGACAAGTAATCACCAATGAAATTGGTGACGAAAACTCCTAGAACAGCATTTTTTAAACTTACCCCCGCGTTTTTGTTACTACGGAATAGTGTATCGCTAAGAAAAACGGTCGTAACTAAGCTTGGTCTTTCGGTTTGGGCATAAATATTCTTCATCAATTCGGGCGATATGAAGACTGCGAGTTGCAAACCGTCGAAATCAATGTGGGAGAGCGTCGTCACATTCGTTAGATTCCTCATTTGCGTTTGCTCTCCTTTTTGGTAGTAAACTGCAATGCCTCTAGTTCCACCGGATATATCCAACGGAGTGACTTGCGCCATTACGTGCTTTGATATAATAGTGGTCGTGGTATTACCCGCGAGTGCGCCTAAAGCAATATCGAGACTGTAGAGGATTATATCGGTGGCATTTAACTCCTTTTGTGCCAGTTGCAATACGTTGGAATCAATTTCCATGATGACGTTCATATTTTCCACAAACGTATCGGTGTTAAAGTCTTCTCCTGATTGGGCAATGTTTTCGAAAATTTGGGCGACCAAGTACACATCGAGGGGCATTATGTCTTCAGCGTTCAAAATGATATCATTTAGTTTTACGTTGAGTTCTTCGGCCGTATGGTTGGAGTCCAGAAGGTCATATAAAGCTTCCGTTACTTCGGATCCTTTGCGAAGAGACACCTCACCGATCACATCAGACCAGTACGCCCCCGACATAAAACGCCCTGCGCATCGTCGAGTGATGGGTAAGCCATTTTCTTGTAGGAGAACCTCTCTGGGCATAATCCGCTGTCCGAGAAAAGCTCCTGGCCACGATGCTGTTAATCCGGGTTCTATTGATGTGATTCCAGGCAAACATCGATCAGCGAGAGCTACCGAACAATTTTTAAACTCGCAGTCTGGTAAGAATTGCGATATTTCGTTGAATTCGTATTCTGCGTTTGTTATGTATGGACGCGTAGTGAGGTGGACACTCACATCAGCCGTGGAGCGATTATTGTACAAATGTGGAAACCTTGGCAAATGAACAATCTGAACTTTATTACCAAAATTGCCAAGCCAAGAACGCGTTCCCCATACTGCTTGTTGATGTAAATTGTACGGCGTTATAGTAAATGCGCTGGTAGTGGCGTTGACCACGAAAGTTAGACCGTAAGCAGATCTAACGCCCGTTACGATTTTGTTACTTAGGACTTTTCTATTACTTTCGTAGGTAAATCCTTCGCACCAGTATAGACCTACCGCTCTAACATCTGCAGAGAAGGTGTACGTCCACTTTTTCGTAGATTCCTGGTCTAATCGAGACGGATTATGTCTTTGATTTATAGTGATAGAATCAGGTTGGTAAATGGTCGAGAAGCAGAATATTGGTATCCTTAAGCTTGTAAAAAGGACCAGTTTTAATGGATTTAATACGTCGACTCTGAACGTATCGATACCGTTGAAAGAGAGACGGATTTGGGGTTCTGGGTACCGTGCGAATTTTTGGTCGCAAGAGGAACATTCTTGGTGGTTCGACGGTTCACACATAAGCTGACACAAGTACAGAACATTCCTCGACTGGCAATGGCAATCGTGTTGGGAGGTGTTGCAGATTTTATCGTACGCTTCACAAAACTGTCGATCCATCTTGTCGTAAATACATGAGCCTCTGTGTTTATCGCTACAATTGGCAGTCGATCGACGATTACCCAATAAACAGTCCTCAAAGTCATGGGTGGGGATCGATGTTAAAGGCCACAGCAAACGCCCATGATAATTACTGTTCATTTCCGGAAAGAAGAAGAAGCCGTATGCAGTGTCCCTCTGTACGTTTGCCCATGCATATGGAGAAAAAGGAAAGAAGTATTCGGTGAACATGAGCGGACAATGGTAGGGAAAGGCGGTTTCCTCGGTTTCTACGTAGCAAACCGGTGTAGACCCTGCGATAGATTCGCTAAATCCGATTGGACAATCCTGAAATACTTACAATTAGTGAACAGATATTTGATTGTTTTAGAGAGAACGGATGGCATTCACTTATTCATTGTTACGTCGAGTCAATTTTAACACAGTTACGTCATCTACCTTCTCGATTAATCCAGAAAATAATCCTAGATGGTTGCGGATGCTTTCCAGAATATTCGAGAAGGGAAAAATCTCACCTAATACAATTCGACCATATAATTAAAATGCAAAGTTACTATTATAAAGATAGATAGATAAACTTATTCTCACCATCGTTTCAGTTATTTCAGGTTCACATGAGATTTGGTTGATGGTAAGAACGCACAGAACGAATAAGAATGGAGTTTTGCTCATGTTGTACACCACGCGTTGCATTGCGGAATTGATGATTAAACGGAAGCTTTGTTTTTGTATGTGTTAAGACCTACTGATTGCCTAGGGCGGTGGTATATCACTGTCACCTAGATAACACTCGTAAATATTTTTATTTACTTGTGGTTTAGCTAAAATGAAAAAGTGAATCCTTGAAAAGGAATGGCGCAATATATTATACCATATGTCCGAAGAAATTTTTGATAAACGTAGGCCTTGGAAGTGTAAACGTATTGCAGTGTTAATTACCTTGTTGAAAAATTTTAATTAAACAATTACATTACGTGGGAAGAATTAAGAACATATGCAACAGTGCCACGGTCCAGCAGACGTTCAACAACGGCTTTCGAAACAACTTGGCAAGTATACATCTGGTAGGGCAAGAGGCCCACCGAACATTGTGAAAGGCGAGGTGATTTGGCCGACTTGTGCTAACAGGTTTACGATTTGGACAGACAACAACCTTTTTGATAAACCCTTTTCTTCATTTCTTTTTCTAACACCTACTGACGCATATACATTTGCCACCCTCTCATTTTTTCTGTTTGTCATTGGATGTGTCCGCTGTGGGGCCATAAAACGAAAAGTGGGTAATTCCGAGCGATCCAAAGAAAACCTTGAGAGAAAGATAAAAAGAAAGTAGACACGTACCCACATACATAAAGACAGTAATTGACAAAAACAAAGAAAAAGGGGCCCGAACATAATAATTTTGGCACCACAATTGGAGCTCTTACTCAACATAACAAATTTTGGCGCACGATGGCATTCGACGGAAATTTTGAAAAATTTTTGAGTTTAAGCAAAGAAAATGGCAGAAAGGAAATTAACTCCAAGGACAAAAGCCCAAGAAATTGAGAGAATAGCAGAAGAAAGAGAGGAAATTGGGCAAAAAGCGAGAGAAACCGAGGTAAAAGAAAAAGAAACTCTACAATTGACACCGGCAACGCGGGGCTCTTAAATAACTCTACAGTATCTCGTAACCAAGCAGTTTTTGAGCAAGCAAGGCGTACTTTTCTGGTTTTAGAAGACGACATAAAACGAAACCTCTTTTGGTCAACCTGAGTAGGGAAGGTATGGGGGTTCTGGGCCATTTTCCCATTTATCTTCATCATTGTATGGTACCGAATAAGGCCAATAAAAACCGTCACTCCTCATAGTGTTGCTTATTCATCAATCACGGTAATCATCTGTTCTTTTTTTGCCAATGAAACATTTTTTTAATTACGTAGTAATTTTTTGAGCGTATTTCATGAAGCGAATTGTAATAAGTCTTTTGGTAAGTGGGTATTACAGAGCGCAAATATTTATTATGACAGTTCACCGCGCATACGGTAGCTTTATTGCTGTAATAAATCATACTGATAATTGTAATTAATACAAACAACAATACAGCAATACACCAGACAGATATATCGATCGTTTCCCAAACTTAAATCCTATCGAAAATGCTTGGGATGGTTCTCGGAAAAGATGTCGCGTTGGCCCCATAGTTGCCACGAGACTCTCGTAGCGCTTGTGGGACACTCGTATGGCTTTCGAGGGTCACCTAGACATCGTCTTTGTTTTTTTAATATACCTTGTTCTTAGCCGGTAGATCCTAAGGACCCGCCGATAGAGCCCTAATGACCACTCTAATGCTCGAGAGTGCTTGAGATGGTTCTCGTAGGAGGTGTCGCGTTGGCCCCATAATCGCCACGAGACTCTCGTGGAGCTTGTGGGACACTCGTAAGGCTTTTGAGTGTCTTTGTTTTACTTGTGTGTACCTTGTTCTTAGCCAGTAGATCCTAAGGACCCACCGATAGAGTCCTAATGACCACTCTAGTGCTCGAGAGTGCTTGAGATGGTTCTCGGAGGAGGTGTCGCGTTGGCCCCATAATCGCCACGAGACTGTCGTAGTGGTGGGAAAATCCTATGGCTTTTGAGTGTCACCTGGACATCGTCTTTGTTTTTTTTTATGCCTCTTTCTTAGCTGGTAGGTCATAAGGACCCACCGATAGAGTCCTAATGACCACTCTAATGCTCGAGAATGCTTAGGATGGTTCTCGGAGGAGGTGTCGCGTTGGCCCCATAATCGCCACGAAACTTTCGTAGTCCTTGTGGGACATTCGTAAGGCTTTTGAGCGTCACCTGGATGTCGTCTTTGTTTTACTCGTGTGTCTTATTCTTAGACGGTAGGTCCTAAGCGACCACCGACCTATTAATAGGTATGAATTTACGTATGAGGCGTACCAAGCCAAATGCACAGGCGAAGCACGTGCACACATCCAGGTAGAAAGCATGCGAGACCACGCGAGATGCACGAGCTGATCACGCGCATATCATTAGGCCCGTGACGTTAGAAGCGAGGATCTGGCGTGCCTTCCTGAGAGAGGAACTTCATTCTGCATTGCTGCCGAACAGGCCAGTACATGCGAGGTTCCCCCATTACAAGACCAAGCGTGTAAATTTCTCGGCGGCCCCTTGGCCGTTAGCCCATATCCGCCCAGACGCCGATCAGCGTCATCGGATTGAGGTACGCCCAATCAGCGCGGGCGGCAAGGGCGGCCGCACCCACTCTTGCTTCCAGAACGGTTCGGGGTGGCACGCCCCTACCCAACTTCTGGTCAAGCAAGAAGCTATCCAATTTTCTGCTATACTCTCCGGGTTAGCGCCGGAACTGTTTTCCGAAGTTCACACGTCGGGATGGGTCGATCGTCCTCCCTCATCTGCCCATCATGCGGGCGTCAACCACTGCCCCCGCGAGATCTTTTTTTTTTATAGAGGTTTAGAGAATCTTCAAAAGACGCCTCGGGATACATCAATCCCAGAGGCGTTTTCTGCATTTCTACGAGGGCGCCTACCAACTAAACTCCTTTCCTCTTTCAACACTCTGCACAGGGCGTACCGCCTCTCGGCATTTCTTCCCCTGCGTATGTTGTCCTCTCATCATCCTATCCTTTCTTCGTCCTCTTCTCTACGTCCTCTTCTTCCTCTTCATCCTCTTCTTCTTCATCTTCTTCTTCCACTTCCTCGTCCTATTCATTCCTCCTCTCACTGCTCTACTCTCCCCTGCTGCCTGTATCTCTCGTCCTCGCATTTTTTCTTCATTATAGTACGCAGCATATTTGCGACGGCCATCCACGTACGACCGTCCCTTTCCATAAGTTCGGCTACATCTCCCACATTTATCTCTCGCTCAGTTTCTATTTCCGCCGCAATGAGGTTCGCGGCCCATCTTGGGCATACAAAAATAGTGTGTTCCGCTGTATCTTCCACGTCCCCGCAGTACCAGCAATGCGCGGAGTCCGTCTTTCTGATTGCCCAAAGTAGCCGTGTGCCGTCAACGCCTGTGTAATATGATAATCGACCTCCCCCTCGGGTCTGTTGCACCAGGTCTCTACATTCTTTATGAAAACTTTGGCCCAGCTCTCGTAGCTATTCCATCGGGTCTGCCACTCCCGATAGGGCTGTCTTCTGGCCAAGTCTCTTACCTGGTGCCCCTCCTTATACAGTTTTGTTCGTTTTGCTATTTGCAGTTTGATGATCACTAGGATATATGCCGACGTGACTCTTATGGCGGCTAGTCTGGCAAACCCTTTCTAGCATCTGTTCATGATGTTTGAACTTCATTGCCCCCTCCCAGATCGGGGCAGCGTAGAGTATTATCGAGGAGACCACCGTCGCCAGTTGCTTCCGGGTTCTCCGACGTTTGGCATCAGCCTCGCCAACGCCATGTAGGCCTTCTGTGCCTTTGTGGGTGGTCATTTTTAGTTTTCTGTCGAGGTGGACGCCCAGGTACTTGACGTGCGCCCTCGTCTCTACTTCCGCCTCTCCTACCTTCAAGACCATCCTTGTTAGGTTTCGTTTCCCGCGAGACCAACCCAGTCGAAGGGAAGGGACTCCACCACTCCGACCGAAGTCGAAAACGGCTGTCCCGCGGTACCAGTTAACACATCACTGGTGGGATGTTCGGGCTTTCACTTGCAGATTAGACCCGTGCCGGCCAGGCGCTGGTCTGCCAACTCGGGTCGGTGGAATCGTCAATCCCAAAGGGTCTCTATCAAACGTCGGAAGTGAACACGCCAGTACAGCATCGAATGGCCCTATATGCCGTCAACGCCGGACCCAGTACCAGGCATCACGAAGCCGCAACGACCGAAGACGAGCCGCTGTTGCCGGACCCTGTACCGGGATGTTTACAACAACGCACAGACAGCGTACAAGGTCCCGCGCGCCGAGTCCCTGTTACCGTCGTCACCTACGCAGCGAAGCCAGAGTCATCCAGTCCGCTGCAACGCCCGCCTACTTCACAAAGCAAAAAGGGCTCAAAAATAAATGATGTGAGTGTTCTGTTTCTTCTTGGGCAGCATCAACCAAAAGGAGAAGAAGAGCCTGACGTAGCAGAAAATTAGTGTAAATTTTGTGTACGTATCAAAATTGGACGAGCGATACTTTTTAGGGAAAAATCCGAAGGTGGTCGAAAAGAGTCCAAAATTGTGTTCTTTCGATCCATTTAAACTGTTCTAAACCATCTCTATTTGGGATATAATTAAAAATTCACTTACAGCCTTTCCTACTTGAAAATAAAAGAGTCCAAAATAAAAGTCTTTTTGGATCATTTCATTTCTGGACCGGATTAACCATTAGAAAGAAACTATTGCAGATTTTAGGTACCTACGTGTCTAAGTTGGGCAAGCGATTCTCTTTAAGAAAAAATCCGAAGGTGGGCGAAAGGTCTCAAAAATCGTTGTTTTATTTCGTCAGAAATGTTCCAGACCATCTCTATTCTGGAGACTCGAGAAAAATTGTTTGTTTTTCCTGATCTTCACAAAAAAATCAAAAACAAAAAGAGATCAACTGTAATTGTCTAGAGTCTATTCTGTTTATTTTTGGGCAGGACTAACCAAGAGAAAAGTCTACGGCAATTGATGATTAGTGTGAATTTTGGATACGCATCAAGGGAGGGCGATATTCTGAAGATAATCGAGAAGAGTCCATAATTGACTGTACCTATTCTTCCCATTCAGTCGAAGTGTTCTGGACCAGCTCTATTCTACACACTCATAAAAAAATTTAGTCTTTTCTGATTGAACACAAAAAGAATCCACAAAACAATAGGGAAAAATCTAATGACGTTTCCGAATCACTAATGTAGAGCACTCTCAGCGTATCTCCATGTTCTATTATTACATGAGGTGAAAAGAAGATGAGAAAATTCTAGAGTAGCGAGTCCGAAACTCTTTTCGTCTGCGTTGTGTATTTCTCTCTCAGCAGTCAGGACTGCTTTGGAAAAGTATCAGAAAAATGAATATCCTTATAATCCTTTCTAAAGGTACAAAAAAAGACCTAGTTATCCTTATATTTTTATCTAAGTTTGATTACGAATCGAAAATGTTTCAGAAGAGACCTGAAGGAATTTTACTTTACACTTGGCTTTGATGACATGGACTATTTTTTTTTTTTTTAATAATTATTGCTATTCGAAAAGTGATGATTTTGTCTTATTTTTCAACGGCCCCTCCCTTTTTACAAAAGGTCTTTCTCATGCTTGCTGCTGCTGCTACTGTTCTTGCCCCATGGGAATTGATTGTGATTTGTTTGACTTACTCCATCTTATAGAAATGGGTGATGAGGATAACGTGCAGTGGGACGCGATTCCACCCATTCATATAAATGGAGTAAGTCAGATTTATCACAATCAATTCCCACGGAGCAGCGGGAGCAGCAGCGATAAGAAGAATTATAGCAGCAGGACCCATGAGTAAGTCCTTCTGTGAAAAAGAACGAAACGTCGGCAAAAAAGAAAAATTGTTAAAGAGTAGGACAACATTCCAAGAAGCCTTCTACGAATTATTAATTTTGGAAGGGCCCAACAGGAGAAGAAACGCTAAAGATGGCAGCACGTCTCGAGGGAGGCGTGACTTCTTATTCTCAAATGCAAACAATAAGTCGTCGCGGTTTCAGGAGGGGTTCAAAGGCAATAAAATTCGATCGTGTGCTTTCGAAGATTTATTAAAATGTTTCACAGCAAATACATCAGACGTCGTTGAGTTTCTTTAATCTTTATCGATAATAACAATAATATTAAATCTACGAATAAATTATTACATATAAAAAATATATACTCTGCTGACTCTCCAATTGGACAACATTCTCACGGTGCAGGTCACATTTTTGCAACAACATGGATAATACAGCTTTCGTTTCATAATTAAAACAAAAGCAAACACCATCAGCTGGTTTTTGAAGATGAAATGAAACGAAACGTCTTTTGGTCAACCTGAGTAGGGAAGTTATGGGGCCATTTTCCCATTTACATTAACACAGGGGTTCGAAATTGTAAAATCTGTTTGAAAACGTATGGTTGCGCACATGTGAGGAGTATGGAATGTGCGTCGATGAGGTTACGAGCCCTGAATGATAAGTGTGGGGGCACGGCGAAACCCATGCGAAGAAGAAAAAAGACCTCTGTGTTAAAATAAATGGGAAAATGGCTCTCATAACCCACCTACAAACCTGTACCAAAACACACACACACACACTCACACTTTTAGGGTTAACACATAGGAGCAGTAATGAAGTCGGAAATAGAAACAGCGGAAAACTCTTATATTTTCAATTCTCAAGTCTTCGGTATAATTTAGTTTGTTTTTGACACGTTGGGCGCTCGAGGAAACCTCAATCAGCCTACTCTTCTCCTGAGCCGATCTGACGACCGGTGTACAGTTCATCACCTTTGCCTTTAAACGTCTCAGACGTCAGTTCCATCTAAGGCGTTGGCCTTGTCGTTCCTGGCCTCCTCGATCTGCACTTTAGTGTCTTTCTTAACCAGCGGCGACCTCAACGAGAACTTCGAGTCCTTCTTGCTCAGGCTCTTGGGGGAGTGGACCGGCACGCACACCGCCGGGGCGCGCAAGCTCTTGAAACTGTCGTAGTTCAGCTCGACGCCGTCCACCTTCTTCTCCATCAGGTAGGGCGAGGTATTCCTCTCGAACTTGGACTTGCCCAGGTCGAGCGATTTCACCCCCGGCGAACAGTTCTTGCCCTTCGAGCTGACCGTCGGCTCCGAAAGAAGGCGGGGCACCGGCTTCAGGAGGATGTCGCCGTGGCACGGTCCCGAAACCGGAGTGTGCGGAGCCGATTGGGACAGCATCGTTTTGGGGACGCCGCTCAGGGGGGTGTCTCTGTCCACCGATTTGTAGGATTTCGAGCCGTCCAGGTGGCTCCCCGAGCCCAGCTGCCTCATGTTCGGGTGGGACCTTGAATCGAAAACTCGTCAGGTTTGAAACGAAATTGCTTAAAGCGGGGGAGGAAGGAGTAGGTACCTCGCGTGTAAGTTTCTTTGGTGAGCCCGCGTCGTGTTCCTTCGCACGGGGTTCGATGGGGTGGGGTGGGTTACCCTCATCGAGCTGGAGTTGAATAGTTTCCTTCCGGATTCGGTTTTCTGCTGCGTCCTCGCCCTACCGAGCACCGAACTGCCAGCTGAAATTAATTTGGAATTTGTCTGTTACTGATGGTCATCCATCAAAACTCAGAAGAAGATTAAACTTGCCCTTTGCCTTTGCCTTAGTAAAGAGGATTAGGTCTTATTCTGGATGGGGATTCAAAAGGTACTCCAAGCAGCATCCTTAGATTGACAAGAGGCTTTCTCAGTGAAGATAGGGCGAGAAACTGAAGATGGATAAAGACGTGAAGCCAACGAGAGGGATAAACTGATGACTTGCGTTGAACTCAACTGGGTTAATAGAATGGGTGTTCGAAGCCAATTTCCCATTGTCAAAATGCCAAAATTATGACGTGACGTCATCGTGAGGCAAGAAATCGGCTGTTATCTTGATCGGAATATATCACGGGAGGTCTTGACTGGAAGAGGGCTCGCGAAAATCTGGTCGGGGCCTTGAGCTGGCGCGCAAAGCCTGAGGGTACCTCAAACTGAGGATGGATGAAGACATAAAGCCAACAAGAGAGATAAAATGGCCGTTATGGACCATAAGCTGATGACTTGCGTTGAACTCAACTCGGTTAATGGAATTTCCCATTGCCAAAATGCCAAAATTATGGCGTGACGTCATCGTGAGACAAGGAATCGGTTGGTATCTTGATCGGAATATGTCACGGGAGGTCACGACTTGAAGGGGGCTCGCGAAAATCTGCGTCAGACCTTGAACTGACACGCGAAGCCCGCGGGTGCCTCAAATGGGGTACCGGCACTATTCCATGAGGTGCACGAAGCTCAAAAACTAAGTTGTTTGACTTTGAGAGCCAAAGACAAGCGATCTAGCTCACGAAACCGCTAGGCAAGCGAGAAATAGGGTCAGTAGCAACAGTGCCGGCCAGAGGGTGGAATTGAGGAGAGAAATCGGCGACGCCTTTGGGTACTAAGGATGCTCGAGGTCTCGACGCGCCTTCCCTTCAAGTTACCATGGCCGGAAGACCTTCCACAACACCTTCAATACATGCCCCAGTCACCTTCTTGCTTCACGATGGCGTCGTGCCACCTTTTTAAGACCCCAAATCGGAAATTGGCTTCGATTTCCCACAGTTATTCAACTAGAAGCTCCAAGACTCAAGAAAACGAAAGGAAATATGCAGAAGTCGTCAGATCGAGGCGGCAAGGAGGTACTCACGAGTATTTCCGGTATGTTTTCTTCTGGTTTGCGAAATGGCGTAAACCACAGCCGCCAAAGTGCTGTACTGACTCGGTTGCCTTTGGAAACAAGGGGCCCTTCCGCTTTGCCGTCCGGTAACGAAATAGGTCTCCATCTGCCCCTTCCCTTTGACGTCTATCAACCCCCGATATTTGACTTCGTACCCGCGTACGCCCAACAACTGCAAGACAATCATTAAGAGTGAAAGTGGAAGGTCGTGTAAGGACTTGGTACCTGCGCGGTGTATTTTGGGACCTGGATCTGTCCTATGACCCCCGTCGAGTCCATTCGGGACGCCTCGTTGACGGTGTTCCCCCAAATGTCGAAGACCGGCTTCCTAGCTCCGATCACCCCGCAAACCAGCGAGCCGCAGGAGACCCCGACGCGCAGCCCGAAGTTGTTGAAGGAGTGCTTGTTGAGCTCCTCCAGTTTGTGGCGCATGGCGATCGCGAAGTCGATCAAGGCGCACAGGTGCTCCGGGCTTTCGGTTTTCACGCAATCCTGGGCAGACATAATTTGGCCATAGATAGAGTGAGCAAAATGGGGAAGCGGGGCTTACTTTGTGCGTGGGGTTGAGGCCAGAAGCCGCCATGTACGTGGCCGTCGCGCTCACCGTCTTTATTTTCTCGATGGTGCTGAACCTCTCTTCGTCCAGTAACTCGTCAAAATCGACTGCGCAATTGCAATTTGATTTGAGGAGAGAAAAAAATAATTGGGCATAATTACCGATTATTTCGTTCAAAAGACGTATGCACTCCACCCCCTTGTTGATGTCCTCGGAGTAGAACTCGGTGAAATTCGGAATGCTGGCGAATAGGACCCCGACTTCGTCTCGGTCTTGCGAGTACAGCTCCTGAAAACCAATCGAGAATCAACCGGCGAGGAAGAAGGGCGGATTGGAAATGAGTTACGTCGCTGCTTCGTTCCGTCGATAAGAAATGTCGGGCGACGTGATCGGGGAGTATGTTCTTTAACAACTGGGTGTTGTTGTGTCTGGTCTCCTGCATGTCGGCCAATTCCCTTTCGGCCTGTTGCTTCCAGAGGAAGTCCAATCTTGATGTGACCTCCACCAGGCGGGCGTGGTAACCGACCATCAAGAAGAAGACCAGGAGAAGAATCAGCATTTGCGCCGACAAAGGTATTATATCGCTGAAACAAAAGAAACAAGGGGATGTACACCCTCCTTAGGAGGTACCAGCCAAGAAATCTCCTTCTGGCTTCCAAGTGTACCACGTCAACGTTTCATCTTCAGTTGCAAAACCTAGCAAGGGCAAAGTTGTTGCTTACCCGTCATCATCACTGTCTTCGCGGGCGTTTTTCTCGGCGGTACTGAACGTCTCCCTGTAGGGCGCCAAAATCAGGACGGCGTATATGGCGACCATGACGACCGCAAGGAACGTTTTGATGAGGTAGTACAACTTCAGGGCGGTCGCCAAGGCGATGAGGCATAAAACCCAGGTGAAGACGATGTACTCGGGGTGGAAGCAGTGGTATGTCACGATTTCCGTAAAACCCGACTCGTCCTCGCCCTTGTTTTCGCTTGAGATAGCCCTCATCAGCGTAAAATCAGACAGAGACACATTCCGTTTCTTCCTGATCAAACCGCACATGGTCGTTGTCCCATTTTTTCCCGAACACAGCTTCCCCTTGCTTTGAACGGGGGCCTCATCTACATTGGTGACGGTTACGACATGATCAGGCGATTTTCCGGAAGCAACCTCGTTGCTCTGGTTGGAATACCTCAAAATGTTATCCCACCCGATGACGTCGATGAAGTACCTGATGCAGTTCTCGCTGCAATTGGTCTTCGTGCAGGTGTCCAAGCAATTGTTCTCGCTCCTCTCCTTGTTGATCGTGATGTTATGGTGTATGGTGGCTGTTAGGATGAGGTTCAAGATGACCTCCTTCGATTCGCCGACGTTCTCGACGAAATTCACCCCGGAAATTACGATGGGGGCGTCAGATTGGATCAGGTTGAACGTGCTGATGCCCGTACTCGAAGCGTTGGGGTTCGTCACCGTGGAATTCGTCGAGGTGAACGCGCTGCTCGAAAAAATGAGGCTAATCGAGCTCGCCACGGACATGAGGATGATGACGCCGCAGATGAAGGCCGTTCTGCTCTTCCTGTTGTGCATCAGCGTGGTCGAGATTTTCTTTAGGGCTTCCGGTAGTTGCTCGAATTCTTCGGCCATCACCAGCACGGACGTCGCCAGCAAGAGGGTGGTGGCTACCGTCAAGCATACTATGATTTCGGTGGACCTGCGAATTTCACATTGCAAAATCATGGGGGTATGGTGAAGGAAGCCTCCGACTCACAGGGAAATGATGGCCGCTTGGCTCCCGAAAATGAAGATCCAAATGATGAAGCAGCACAGCATGTTGGATTTGAACATGTCTTCTCGCAGTTGACTGAACTGTAGCAAGAGTACCACCTAATTATAAATGGATTGAGGGGTTTCAGGGCGGGACTCACTTGAAGCTCCATGTTCTGTTCTTTAAACCTGAGCGACCACGGATTGACGTTGGCGCTCCTCATTCTCTTGTTGCTCTCTATCTCGATGCTGTGGTCGATGATCTCATCGACCTGTTCCATCGTGGAAAGGGCCAGAGGGAACGTCGAGCCTTTCCTCTCGCTGTAAATCTCGTACTTCTGCTTGTTCATGTTGAAGTTCAGCGAGTCTATGTCCTCGTCCAGTTCCCCAGATAAGGCATGGTGAAGCTTTAATAATACAAAGCACTGTTAATTCATTGATAGGAGTTTGGGGAAGACGTTACGTTTTTGAAAGGTATTTCCGGGGTCCAATCTGTGGTGTTCTCCTCGTCGACGGTGCTCTGCTGGATGCCGCTGTCGCTGCGCTCGCAAGACGGTGGAAGTGGAGGTGATGCCGGAGTCGAGGGGGTCGACCCCGCGCTCAGAGGCTCCTCTTCAGGCCACAACTTGTTCGAAAATATGCTGGAAAAATTTGGGCACTGATTTGGTGGTGTTAGGAAATCGAGAGGGGCTAACCTGGGCCTCGACGTCAGTCTCCTTCTCGTCCTCATCGGCTCGATTTGTTTGATGACGAAGGTCTTTACGTTCTGCTCTTTCAAGTAGACGTCCCGCTCTTGGCCGTGTCCCGGTTCAACTTCGTACGCCCCGTTGAGGCAGAGGTAGGTCGCTTCGGTGATGTGCACTCGACTGTTGGGGTTGGTTTAGTGAGGGGCGCATCGAAAGTGGTTGTGGTGGGAGTTACTTACCCCGGGATACCTCCTGATTCCATGTGATTGGCGAGTCGGACGTCATGCGACCAGATGTCGAACTGCCACTTCCTCAAGCCCAGCACACCACAGAGCACAGAGCCGGAATGAATTCCGATTCTCATATTTAAATCGACCTGTAACCAGGAGTAACCAAGTTTGTTGAAAATTGCAAGTGAATTCTCTTTCATCCACTCGAGGATTTGCTGGAACCTCAAGGATGACGTAGGCATTTATTTCCATTGACGTAGATAGAAATTATATTTACATATATAAAAAAAGAGTAATTCGGCGTTTAGCTTACGATATACAAGTGACCCTGTATATGTATAAAAAAAACCCTGTATATAAAAAAATAATTCGGAGTATTATTTTTATTTAATCAGGAGAGGACCGAACATGTTTGCATAAATTAAATTTATAACTTTCCGCGTTGTTTAATGCTCGTCGTTATCTATATTGAAGTGGAGGAGCGTTGTACGAACGTCGCGTCGTCAGATGAACTATATTTACACGTCCGCCGAGATAAAGTTGGTCCTTGTACACAAGAAATGTATTCTTGTTTATCTCAGACTTAAAGCATCTAACACCAACCATTGTTTTTTGCGCGTTTTTGCTCCTGCGGCTGAGACCGGCGACGTATGTTTTCAATTTAGAGGCGGCTCAGAAAACAGAAGGTAAGTCACCTTATTATTATTTATCGTTTTAAACAATCAGTAATATTATATTATTATTATGAAAATTGATTAAAATTGTGTAACAGGCAATATAGAAAGTGTTAGGAAAGAGTTTATACATGTATTTCGGCCTTATTTTTTTTTTAAGGTGCAGAGTTCTGATGAGGCCCAATAAGGCCGAAATACATGTATAAACTCTTTCGTAACACTTTTTATATTCCCAGTTACACAATTTTAATTAATTTTCATAATTTTCATCTGGCAAGAAAACTTGATTTTATAATTATTATTATTATAATAATATTATTCATATTAATATATTATAATTAAGTAGGGGAAATAAAGGCGCACACTTTTTATCTGTTGCTTTGAAACTCTGCCTTGTATGAGATCACGATATAATTCAAAACAAAAAAGTCAATTCTACAGGGTTTACCCGAAACCTCTACTAAAATTCCCCGGGCGATTTTTTAGTTAATGTTAAATAAAGAAATTCGATGGTGATTTTGTCTGGGCCCTCAAATTTTAATTATCTCTATTTCACAACGTTCACAACCTTCAAATTTCGAAAACAGAAAAATCAAACCATGACAAACAGATGTCAGATTTGGGATTTTTCCGAGTGACTTGCACCTACCTAATAAAGAGTTGTGTCAAAAGGCTTTTGGCGCCTTCTGGCACTTTTAAGTGTCAGGTATGGCGCAAGCTCAAAACAAAATCTGGAAGAACTGCGTTATGAGTCAATTTCCCCGTGTAGTCTCACATGCAAGATATAAATGTGTAGGTGCGGTTGCCTGACCACGTGTGAGGCTGATCTCGTAATAGAAACTGAGTTATCAGTCTGTTATCTGTTGTCTACTAGAAATTAACATAAATTCCACTGATTGGTAAGATATCTAGAAACACGTACACAGGCGCACGCAACATCCGTTTCCGTTACCGCCGCGGTTAAATGTTACATGCCCCTGTATATATATTTCTTGATATCTTACCAATCATTGCAATTTATATTATACAGGTAAGAGTGATAGGGGTGTCTACAATTTCTATTAACAGAAGATAATACGGCGGTACTGACGAGGACAGTACCGCCGGCACAGCAGTTTCTATTAAGCAAATAACAAAAGTTAACAGCACGCAGCATATGGCGGTGCAGCTTTACAGAATCTCAAGTGGTCGTTGTTGCCATCGTTGTCGTCGCTGTTGCCACCACCGTGACCACTTCATCGCCGCAACCGTTGCCGTCGCCGCAACCATTGCCGTCACCACGACCGATGTTGCTCCCACTGCCACCACAGAATGTTGCGTACGCTTGAATATGTGTATTGTCGCCGTTGTGACCACTTTGTCGCCGCGACCGTTGCCATCGTCGCGATCGTTGCCATCGTTGCGACCGTTGCCATCGTCGCGACCGTTGCCGTCACCACAACCGCTGTTGCTGCCGTTACCACCACTTGTGTTGCGTGCGCTTGTATATGTGTACTGTCGCCGTCGTGACCACTCCGTCGCTGTGACCGTTACTGCCGCCGCGAACGTTGCTGTCGCTGCGACCATTGCTTTCGCTGCCACCCTTGCCGTCGTCGCGACGTTGCCGTCACGCTGTTGCTGCCGCTACCACCACAGAATGTTGTATGCGCTTGTATATGTGTACTGTCGCCGTCGTGACCACTCCTCCGTCGTGACCCCTCCGTCGTCGTGACCCCTCCGTCGCCGCGACCGTTCCTGTCGCTGCGACCATTGCCGTCGACGTGACCGTTGCCATCACCGCAACTGTTGCCACCACCGCAACCGTTGCCACCACCGCAACCGTTGTCGGCGCCGCGACCGTTGCCGTCACCGCCACCACAAAAGTTGCATGCGCTTGAATACGTACTTTTAGATATTTTATAAGTTCCTGCCCGATCCACTGTCGCGACTGTGACCGGGTGGCCGGATGTTGTCATTCGTGGCGACGGCGATCAGTCGCTAGAGGTGTCGGGTGAAAGACAGGCGGTACTAGTATCCGAGATGAGCCGTAGGGGGCCATCCTTTGAGGTGTCGGGCCACCTGTTGGAAGCCTAGTATCCGAGACGAAGACCGATGCAGACCACACGCCGACCACCCTTAAAACTAGCCCGTCTAGCTGCCCTATCCTACGTTCGTGGGGAACGGATGCTGGGGCTAGTATTAGATGTGTGGTAGAGGTTTGCGTAAGCGATCTCGACGGTCACTCATCAAACGTTGCTAGGGTAACCTTGCTAACATGAGTGCTACCATGGGAGTGGGGATCGGACCCTCCCCATGGTAGGCGTATGTCACAGGAAGGCGGGCTGATGCCCGGAGGCCGGGTTATCGGTAAAGTGACCCTACCCACCGTCATCCTGTCGGGTAAGTGGATATCGGCTCGCATTTGAGCCGATGCGCAGCAGTCGCTTGAGGTGTCGGGTGGAAGCCATGGGGTACTAGTGTCCGAGATGAGCTAGAGTAGAGCCATCGTTTGAGGTGTCGGGCCCCATGTACGGAAGCCTAGTATCCGAGACGAGAACCGATGCAGACCACACGCCGCTTACCCTTAAAACTAACCTGTCTAGCTGCCCTATCCCACGTAATGTGGGTAACAGAGGCTGGGGTTAGAATAATATGTGTGGGAGAGAATCGCGCAAGTGTTCTCGAACGGTGACTCATCTAACGTTGATAGGGAAGCCTTTCTAACATGAGTACTAAGGGGAGGGGTAGCCCCCGGCTGAGTCGGGACCCCTCAACCGGTATTGGCCTCTTAGGGGTTTGTGGTCCCTCGCTGGTCCAATTAAGGCTATGGGCGAAAGCCTGGGTACCTAGATGCGCATAAGCGTAACCGACCAAATTGGATTGTCGCCACTGTGACTACTCCGTCGCCGCGGCGGCGGTGGCAGGACCAACGGTTGCAACCACGGCAACGGCGCGGCTACAGTGTGGTCATGGTACTATAATGCGGGACTGCCGTATGCTGTCCGTAGGATGTCTGTTCTAACCAAAACCAAAAAATTAAATGAGGGTGGTTTCCTAGAGTTCGCTCGTTTTTCTTTGTTTTTGTTGAGAGCGAACGTCGGCCGCGGTCGGTTTCGGCCGGTCGATTTCCTAAGAAACCTCTGCTTAAGAGCGACAGGGGTTTCTATTAAACAGACAGCAGAAGATAATACAGCCTTGCAGTTCTATAGTTTCTTAAGTTGTTATTGTTGTGGTCATCGTTGCCTCCGCCGTTGCTATACCTGCTGTTGCAGACGCCTCTGTCAATGCCGCCATAGCAATTTCTATTAAGCAGATAACAACAGGCAGCACGTGGCGGTACAGTTTCTTAAGTCATCGTCCTCGTTGTTATCCTTGCCGCCGACGAGACTACTGTTGCAGCCGCGACCGCTGTCCCTGCTGTTGTAGTTGTCTCCGTCACCGCCGCCATAGCAGTTCTTATTAAGCAGATAACAGCAAGCAGCATACGAGGGTGCAGGGTGTTAAAAGGTCCTCGTTGTTATCGTTACCGCCGAAACACGACTGCTCTTACAGCCACAACCGCTGTTGCTGCCAAGACCGCTATCCCTGTTATCGTAGTCGTCTCCGTCACCGCCGCCATAACACTTTTTATTAACCAGATAAGGCAAGCAGCATACGATGGGTACAGGTTCTTAAGTAGTCGTTGTCGTCGTCCTCATTGTTAAGGTTGCCACCACCGCCGTCCTAACTGCTGTCGCCGTCACGACTGCTATCGCCACCACGACCGCGTTATTATTGTTGCCGCCAAAACGCGACTGCTGTTGGAGCCACAACCGCTGTCGTCGCCACGACTGCTATTGCATCCGCGACCGCTATCCCTGCTGTGGTAGTCGAAGCAGATAACATCAAGCAGCATACGGCGGTACAGGTTCTCAAGTGATCGTGTCACGTTGCTGGTTTTCTCTGATGACGTCTTCCGTCTGGCTCAGCTACGTTCGGAACGGCGTCCAGGTATAAGCTCGCCGGCGTCCAGGTTCACAGAAATTAAAAACGTGGTGAAACTCAACTAAACTTTATTTATAAATCTGTCTAAAATATTTACGCTTCAGTACACAGGTATTTATGGTAAAAACTCGCGACGGAAAAGATTGTTCGGAAAACGGTTTATACAACTACAGTTAAACCAAAAATGAACGAAACGCTCGTGTCAAATGAGGGTCGGACAGGGTACACGAGTCATTCGTAACGGACTGGAAAGGACGGTACACTCAATCAAACGATGGAGTACACGAGACGCTCGTGTCAGGCTGGTGTGAGTTAGACGCTCACTCAAAGGACGGAGTACATGAGACACTCGTGTCGGGCAGGTAAGAATGAGACGCTCATTCAAGGGGCGGAATACACGAGACGCTCGTGTCAGGTTGGCGTGAGTGAGACGCTCACTCAAAGGACGGAATACACGAGACACTCGTGTCGGGCAGGTGAGAGTGAGACGCTCACTCCAGGGACAGAGTAACGAACTTAACTATTTTGTTCTTAATATATACATATTTACGTATTTACAAAAATGAATTAACTAAACTTAACAAAATTCGAAAACTAAACAAATAACAAAGTTACTTTGTTACAATCGTTCCGCCACCACCGCCGCCATAACTGCGGCGACAATGGCTGCAGTTACGACCGCTGTCGCTGCCACAGCTATTGTCGCCGCCACGACCGCTGTTGCCACCTCAATCGCAGTGACCATCGCCGCTGCGGAATGTTACAATGCGCCTGAATACTTATTTCTAATTTGTATTAAACATATATGAGTGATAGATAGATAGTAGTTTCTACTAAACAGCTAACAGCAGACAGCATACGGCCGTACAGTTTCGTCCTTGTCGTCATCCTCGTTGTTATCATTGCCACCGAAACGCGACTGCTGTAGCCACAACCTCTGTTGTCAGCCACGACCGCTGTCGCCGCCACGACTGTTGTCGCCACCAAGCCCACTGTCGTCGTCGTCGTCGCGGAATCTTACATATTTCTAATTTGTATTAAACATATATGAGTAATAGGAGTTTCTATTAAATGTATGGTAGATAGGTAGCAGTTTCTATTAAACAGTTTCTTAAGTCGTCGTTGTCGTAGTCCTCGTCGTTATCATTGCCGCCGCTGTCGTCGCCACAGCTGTCGCCAACACTTCCGCTGTTTCCGTCATCGTCGCGAAATGTTGCATGTTGTGTTTCAATCAATCACTTAGTGAAACATCTGCACTAGATACTAAAGGCGCTGCCACCTCATGTATCACTATGGCAACGTCGTGGGAAAAATATTAATCGGCATCATCCTTTATTTCCCACTAATTCTAGAGATACATTTTGGCCAGAGCTACAGCTACTTTCTTTTCAGATTTTCTTCGCAATGGCCGAAGAAATCCCGAAGCTGACGACCGAACAAATCTACGCCCTCCTGGCCAACAGAATCGGCAGCCGCGACTTCGAACTGATGAACTACGAGTTCCACCGCCTCGAGAACAAAGTCGGCCTCCTCTGCGACCACATCGCCATAACCACCACCGCAAACATATTCAGCACCGACAAAGACGCCAAGAACATCCAAACCTTCAAGTTCTTCGCGAAGTTCTACCCCACTGAGGAATCCCAAGTCAGCTTCTGCAGGGACACCGGCGCTTTCGCCAAAGAAATTTTCATGTACAGACTCTTCGAGAGGATTCGAACTTCGGGGGTGGGGCTGTTGGAGTGTGTCCCCAGCTGCTTCTTCTCGAAGGAAGACTTCGTGATAGTGACGGAGAATCTAACCGAGCTGGGATATAAGGCGGTCGATAAGTACCAACCTTTGGATTATGAGACGGTCTTGACGGTGGTGAGGTGTTTGGCGAAACTGCACGCCAGCAGTGTTTTATTCGAGGAGGAACTATCTAGAGATTTGGGGAGGCCGTATACCATCCTGCAGGATTACGAGGACGACCTTCTGGAGACTTACTTTCACGAGAGGAACGAAACGCTGAAGCTGAACGCCGCTTCTGCCCTTAAGGGGGTCTTGAGCGAAATCGCTTTGTTTAATTGTCGCGAGAAGCTTAACTCCGGGAAGGATTTTAGGTAAGGCAGTGAAATCAAATGTGTATGTATGGTTGCACGCTGTCATGGAGAAGTTCCCTCGCTCGAGTGCTTAGTTAGGCAACCATATCTACGCATTCATAGTGCCTAAATTGACTTGAAATTTCTTGAAATTTTAGATCGTTAGTCCTAGGAGTCGGTCGCAAAATCTTCGAATTAGTCAAACCCAGCAATAAGTACCGAAATGTGATCTGCCATGGCGATTTATGGGCAACGAATTTCCTATTAAAATACGACGCCAAAGACCAAGCACTCGACTGCAAATTCGTGGACTTCCAAGGGGGAAGGTACGTACCCCCCGCTCACGATTTGATGTCGCTCCTCTATCTAACAACGACGAGAGAACTGCGCCAGAAATACATGTACGGCATCATAGGTCTGTATTACCATCATCTTGAGAAGGTGCTGAAGCTATCGGGGGTGGACGTCAAGAGCGTCTTGCCTTTCGGCGACTTCCTTCAGAGCTGCGAGGAACAGAAGCCTTTCGCAATATACCAGAGCGCCACGCACTTTCAGCTTGTGCTGATCGAGAATCAGAATTTACACGAGCTCTTCGCCGACGCCGAGTTTTGTGAATACACCTTTGGAGTTGACAGGACTCGGATGATTCTGGCCAATATCGACGTGAACGAAAACTATCGCAGAAGGCTAAACGAAAGTATACTGGATCTTCAGGATTACTGTGAGACCTTATAAATAAAGCGACTTTTCGTTACAAACTGTGGTTGTTTTATTATTTTCAAATTACGACGTGATTACGACACGTACTGTGTGTATGTGTGAGTGTGTACGGGGCGAATTCAAAAATGCAGACGTAAAATAAATAAAGGCGGAGCTAGAACAGAACCCTGTGGTACGCCTCTGTCGATTGTTTGTACTTGTAATAGCAGATAATAATAATAATAAAAAAAAATTTTGCACAATCATTGCATGGTCAGAAGTACTTAAAAGCGGATTTTTTCTTTGTAAAAACTATTTGAGCGGCACTGGAATACTTGAGAAAGTCGTCAAGCAACACAAATTTAACAACGGAGAAACTCTATTGAATGTTAATGTTAATAAAATCGCAGGTGTTTGCCTTTCAAAGCCTGCGTGCGTAGTTTTTTTTTGTTTTTCTTCGAACGTTAACTTCTAACATTCCTGAACGATCGTCAGCTGTTTGTCTTCGTTGTATATTGTTCCTTTGTTTCCCTCAATAATAATAACAATTTTCTTTTGTTTTTCTTCAAGATTGCTTTCGGATTTCTTCGCACGCGATTGTACTTTCTTCATAAGCGTTTCTTTGTTGTTTTTTTTTTTTCAATTTGATGAATTTTCTTTTGTTTCCTCAACAAAATCAGACGGTCCACTTTCGATTAGTTTTTCAAAAATTTTTCTTAACTTTCGAATTTTCATTCTGCAGTTTCTCTCCGTAGGGGCGATCGTCAGTTGTTTTTCTTCGTTACAAATTGTAATGACGTGTCGTGTTGATTTCCTTTTGTTTTTTTTTTTCCTGATTCTTCTGAGCAATCGTCAGCTGTTTTTCTTCGTTACAGAGTGTTGTAATAAAGCGTCGTGTAGATTTTCTTTTGTTTTTTCTTCTTATGATTCTTCTGAGCGATCGTCAACTGTTTATCTTCGTTGTATATTGTTCCTTTGTTTCCTTCAATAATAATAACAATTTTCTTTTGTTTTTCTTCAAGATTGCTTTCGGATTTCTTCGCACGCGATTGTACTTTCTTCATAAGCGTTTCTTTGTTGTTTTTTTTTTTTCTTTTAATTTGATGAATTTTCTTTTGTTTCCCTAACAAAATCAGACGGTCCACTCTCGATTAGTTTTTCAAAAATTTTTCCTAACTTTCGAATTTTCATTCTGCAGTTCCTCTCCGTAGGGGCGATCGTCAGTTGTTTTTCTTCGTTACAAATTGTTGTAATGACGTGTCGCGTTGATTTTCTTTTGTTTTTTTCTTCCTTTTGATTCTTCTGAGCGATCTTCAGCTGTTTTTCGTCGTTACAAATTGTTGTAATGACGCGTCGTGTTGATTTTCTTTTGTTTTTTTTTTTCTTATAATTCTTCTGAGTAATCGTCAGCTGTTTTTCTTTGTTACAAATTGTCATGTTGATTTTCTTTTGTTTTTTTCCCTTCTGATTCTTTTGAGCGACCGCCAGCTGGTTACAGATTGTTATATTGACGTGTCGTGTTGATTTTCTTTTTTCTTCTGATTCTTCTGAGCGACCGTCAGTTGCCTTTCTTCGTTACAAATTCTAATGACGTGTCGTCTTCATTTTCTTTTGTTTTTTTTTCCTTGTGATTCTTCTGAGCGATCGTCAGCTGTTTTTTTTCTTCATTAAAAACTGTCGTGTTGATTTCCTTTTGTTTTTTTTCTTCTGATTCTTCTGAGCGATCGTCAGCTGTTTTTCTTCGTTACAAATTGTGGTGTTGATTTTCTTCTGTTTTTTTTTCCTTCTGATTCTTCTGAGCGATCATCAGTTGTTTTTTTTCGTTACAGATTATTATAATGACATGTCGTGTTGATTTTCTTTTTCTTTCTGATTCTTCTGAGCGATCGTCGGTTGTTTTTCTTCGTTATAAATTGTTGTAATGACGTGTCGTGTTGATTTTCTTTTTCCTTCTGATTCTTCTGAGCGATCGTTAGTTGTTTTTTTTCGTTACAAATTGTTGTAATGACGTGTCGTGTTGATTTCCTTTTGTTTTGTTTTCCTTCTGATTCTTCTGAGCGATCGTCAGCTATTTTGCTTCGTTACGGACTGTTGTAATGACGTGTCGTGTTGATTTTCTTTTGTTTTTCTTTCCTTATGATTCTTCTTAGCGATCGTCAGCTGTTTTTCTTCGTTACAAATTGTGGTGTTGATTTTCTTCTGTTTTTTTTTTCCTTCTGATTCTTCTGAGCGATCATCAGTTGTTTTTTTTCGTTACAGATTATTATAATGACATGTCGTGTTGATTTTCTTTTTCTTTCTGATTCTTCTGAGCGATCGTCGGTTGTTTTTCTTCGTTACAAATTGTTGTAATGACGTGTCGTGTTGATTTTCTTTTGTTTTTCTTTCCTTCTGATTCTTCTGAGCGATTGTCAGTTGTTTTTCTTCGTTACAAATTGTTGTAATGACGTGTCGTCTTGATTTTTTTTTGTTTTTTTTCCTTCTGATTCTTCTGAACGATCGTCAGCTGTTTTTCTTCGTTATAAATTATTCCTTTGTTTTTCTCAATAATAATAATGACGACTTTTCTTTTGTTTTTCTTTGTTTTTTTTTTATTTTTCGTTCTGCATAAAAAACATTGAAGAAAATTAAAACAAAATATAAAGAAAAAACAGTTGCCAGTTAACTGTGATGTCAATTACTTTTTCTTCAATATTGTTTTCAGATTTTTTTGGTCTGTACGTGTGTTATTCACGCATCTTCACTTTTGTTTTTTTCTTCAGATAACGTCCTGCACTTTTTTCGTTACGGGCGATTGTCAATTGTTTCTGGTTTTCTATTTAATCAATTTTGTTTTTGTTTTGTTTAAATAAATAAAATTAATTACTATTTATTATATTACAATATTTATATTCATTATATTCTATTTTCATTGAAAAAAACCATTTACGTACGTAGCTTTTTTTTGTTTTTCTTCAAACGTTAACTTCCAATATTCCTGAACGATCGTCAGCTGCTTGTCTTCGTTATAAATTGTTACGAAAAACGAAGAAAACTGAAAACAAATCCAAAACAGTTGACAATCATCTGCAAGGTAAACTGTTTCTGTTTAAGATTGTTTTCAACATGGTTGTATTTTCAATTTCCTCAGTCTTTGTCTTCCATTGTTGACTTCTGATTCTTCGCTGTGCATTTTTTTCTTTGTTGGCGATTGTCAATTGTTTTTAATATTTCATTTTGATTGATTTTCTTTTGTTTCCTTGACAAAATCAAACATTTTGTTTTATGTCTCTTAACTTTTTAACAATGTCTCGTTCGACAATTTTCTTTTTGCGGGAGCGATTGTCAGTTGTTCCTTCCTCAATTAATAAGTAGTTCGATCTTCTTTTGTTTCTCTAACATCGTTTTCAAACTTTTCTCGTTCCTGTTTCTTCTCCCGTTTACATCTTCGTCGTGCTATTTTTTTTTTTCAGAGACGATTGTCAATTGTTTTTATTTTCTTCCTTTCGATTAAATTTGTTTGATTTCCAAAAACAAACCATCTGCTTTCTTCTTAGCTTCCGATTTTTCGTTCTTCATTTTTTTGCAGAGACGATCGTCAGTTGTTGTCCTTCAAAATACTAATAATAATAATAATAATAATAATAATATTTGAAATAAAAAAAAAAACAAATGACAATCATCTGCGAAGTCTATTGTTTTTCTTGTATTCTGTTGTATTTGTAGTTTTTTTTCCATGCACTTCTTCATTGCGCACTTTTTTCTTCAGAGGCGATTGTCAGTTGTTTTGTTTTTTCTTGCTTTCGATCGATTTTCTTTTGATTCCTGAACAAAATCAAACAATTAGTTTTTTCTTAGCTTACGATTTTTAGTTTTTCATTTTTTTCTGATTGTCGTTGTTTTGGTTTCCTTAATTAATAAGTCGTTCGATCCTCTTTTGTTTTTTTTAAGATCGTAATCAAACTTTTCTCCTGTCTCTTCTTCTTCCATTAATATCTTCGTCGTGCAATTTTTTTTTCAGAGACGATTGTCAATCTTTTTTTCTTCTTTTCGATTAAATTTGTTTGATTTCCCGAACAGAATTTCCCGATTTTTCGTTCTACATTTTTTCTGTAGGGGCGATCGTCATCGTCCTTCATCATAAATTGTTTTATTCAATTTTCTGATTTTTTAGGTTTTTTTTTCTGTTTTTTCTTCCATTTCTTCGTTGTGCACTTTTTTCTTCAGAGGCGATTGTTAACTGTTTTCTTTTTTAACTTCTTTCGATTGATTTTCTTTTTTCTTCCTTTCGATCGATTTTCTTTTGTTTCCTGAATAAAATCAAACAATTCGTTTTTCCTCGACTTGCGAATTTTTAATTTTAATTAAAGTTCTTAATTTTTTCTGGGGGGACGATCGTCAGTTGTTTTCCTTCATCATAAATTGTTTTATTCTATTTTCTGATTTTTTAGATTTTTTTTCGGTTTTTTCTTCCATTCACTTCTTCGTTGCGCACTTTTTTCTTCAGAGGCGATTGTCAACTGTTTTCTTCTTTTAATTTCTTTCGATTGGCCTTCTTTCGATTCTTGAACAATTCGTTTGTTTATTCTTAGTTTTCGATTTTCCATTTTGTTTTTTCTGCACGGGCGATTGTCAAGTCGTTTTTCTTTGAGATCGTTTTCAAACTTTTCGCTCGCTTTTTATCGAAATAAAAAAAGAACAAAAGAAAATCGAAAACCAAAAACTAAAGAAAAACAGTTGACAATCGTCTGCGCAGTCGGTTGTTATTATTGTGTTTTGTTTTTTTCTCCGTTCGCTTCTTTGTCGTACATTTTTTTTTCTTCAGAGCGATTGTCGATTGTCAATTTTCTTTTTTTTCAATTAATTTTCTTTTGTTTCCTGAACAACAAATTCGGTTTTCCTCAAAAATGACAAATCGCGTCCATTTTCTTTCGCGTTCCTTCGAGATGATCTTCTGCTGTTTCGTTCCGCGCGGTTTTTCGTCACCTCCGGGGGCGCGATCGTCATTTGTTTTTGTTCCTTCTTTTTTTAATTAAAAAAGAAAAAAGAAACGCATGACGTCAGCATAATTCTTGTACGTATCTTGAAGATTGATATGCTTTTATGTCAATTAGTATTATTACTTGAGTTTTTGTTTTTTTTGATAGCAGATGTTCTAAAAATACGCACTCTTTTGTTTTCTTCGTAGAATTAAATGTTGTTTTGTTTTAGTTACAGCGTTGCATTTTATTTTTCGAGGAATTTTTTAAACGGTTGAATCTAGAAACAAAGTTCGCCAAGGTTTTTATTTGCCATGGAGAAGATCGAGAAGAAAAATTCAATACCTTCGAATTCTTGTTCTTTTTTACGTTGTTTTCTCATCCCCCTGGTCCATACCTCGCCTAAGGTGTGCTTTTTCAAGCTAAAGGCGCTCGGAAAGTAAAATCAATCACCTTTGGTCCTTCGAATAGTACTTCAGTTTTTCAAATGAACATTCATAAGGCTGAAGGGCGTTTGAATTTAGCGCGCAGTCGTGCTAGTAACCCTACGACGTTGGTGCTTCCGCAAACAAATAAGTTCAAATATCTTTTGTGAACGCTCCGTATTTAACTTGGAAAGAAACGTCCATAATAAAGTACTCTACACCTTATAATCATAGATCAAGTTGTTACTAGTGGAAAAAAAATTGATATTAGCTAATAATTAATCAACGTGTTCCTAAATTTTGCGACGGTAGTGTATAGTTGACGTTCAAAATGTTGACTTATTTCTATTAAAATTATTATTATTAATGACGCGTGTCCTTAAACTTTGCGACTTCAGTGTTCATGTAACCTTTTCAATTTCTTCCGGCTTCAATTGTTTCATTTCGAACAACAAACATTTTAACTATACAGTTGACCTTCGTCCTCTTAGATATCGCTTTAATAGTAATTGTAGTTAGAAAGCTACGTTAAGTCTCCATCGTAATTAGTAGCGAAACCAAGAGATCAACAAACTTAGTTAATTTAACAGTGCATACACAACAAGGACGACTACAAACAGATGCGATTAGATAAACTCGTTACAGAACGTAGTGGTGTGTTGCTTTGTTTAGTTCGACCGTAACCTTCACATTCACGAGATGAATTTCACTTCGAACGACTGCGTCGAGATTCTCAAGGCGAAGTTCGCCCCCGCGGACCACCAACTGATAAACTTCGAACTGACCCCCCTCAGCGAAGAAAAACTGGGGTTCATGTGCGACTATTTCGTCCTAACGGCCGAAGTGCTCCTCGACGACCAGAAGGTGCGAGAAAAATTCTTCGTCAAAAGCCTACCAGCCGACGAGGAGCACAGAAAACTCTGCCTGGAAATGAGCGCCCACTACAAGGAAGAATCCATGTTCGCCAAAATCGCACCGACGTTTCTAAACCACGGCCTGGACATCATCAGCGAGTGTATCCCCCGGTGTTACTTAATCAAACCGGATAGTTTCATCGTGATGGAAGATTTAACGACCAAAGGATACAGGATATTGCCCGCCCGGGAATTCCTGGGGGTTTCCGCCGTGAAGGCGGCCCTAAAATCCGTGGCGAAAATCCACGCGTGCGGCTTCATCCTGGAGGAGAGAGTGACGGAAAAATCCGGGGCCCCATACAGGATGTGCCAGCAGTTCCGAGACGAGTTCAAGGAGAGTTTCTTTTCGGATGCAAAGCCGAACGTCGAGTATTTGAAGTCGATCAAAATAAGCGTCGATGTTCAGATTGACTTATTCGGCGATGGTGATGGATGGAAAATTCCGAAGGGGTTGTTTAAGGAGCGCGTTGAAAAAATCCTGGATGGCTTCGAGGAATTCGTCGAGGCGTCGCAGACGTTTCGCAACACCATCTGCCACGGTGACCTGTGGGCGAACAATCTGATGTTCAAATTCGAGGAGGGGGAGGATCCCATCCATTGCGTTCTGATTGATTTCCAAGGTTATCGCTATTGCCCTCCCGCACAAGACGTCATGGCCTTGATCTACTTCACGACGGGCAAGGATTTTCGGGGGAAACACCTGGATGAGATCCTGGACTTTTACTACGAGGAGTTGGGGAAAATTTTGAAGGACCATGACGTGGAAATCGAGGGGATCTTGCCTAGGGGCGATTTTGCCAGGAGTTGTGAGTACTACGAGGTTTTTGGGGCGGCGCAGGCGCTGAGGGAGTTTCACAATATCATGATCGAGCCGAAAATGGTGAAGGAATTCATGGAAATGCCCGGAGGGACGGAGAACGTGTTCGTCGGGGATCGAAGCGCCATGTTTCTGGAATTGTGCGAGAAAGACCCTGTTTATAGAAGCATGCAGCGGGAGGCGGTTGAAAGTTTACGAATTTTATGCGAAAAATACTAAATTACATTTAAAGTTGAAAATGTACGTACAGTGCGTGCGAGAATGGTTGAAGATCACGTGACTTTCGCTCGATTTTTATTCGATTTATGCCTAAGTATTTATTATTAGCAAATTTTCTGTTTTGAACTGTTCAAGGTTATTTTGTTTTTTTATTTGTGTTGACTTGATGCCGAAGAATGTTTTATTATAGCGTTTATGATTGAAGAATTGAAAAGCATTTGAATTTCCCGCCTAGTAATTTATTTTCTTAAGTTGGTAGGTTACTGTTTTACAACAACTTGATCTGTACTTTGTTATTTTAATTAAATACGGAGCGTTCATAAATGATTGAAAGACACAGTTAAAATGTTCGTTCTAATTTAAGAATTTGTTGAAACTAAGAACTAGAAGAAATTAAAAATAATAAACGTACACTACTATCTTTTGTTTTTCTTCAACGTTAACTTTCTTCCGAGCGATCAATTTCAGCAAGCCAAAAGTTTGACAGAAAAATGCGCATGCGATAGTTGGGAACGCGATAGCTTTGCAAGTGTCATTTTGACAGACGGAAGTTTGACAGGTAAAGGATACAAATGTCAAGTTGACAGATTTACAATTGACAATTTAATCGCTTGTAAAAATTGATTTTAGTTTGACAGGAAGAAGTAAACGGAGCAATTGTCAACTTGACAGATGGCAGTTTGTCAGATTAAGGATTTATCAAGTGTATTTACAAGTTGAAAACAATTGATTTTAGCTTGACAGGCAGATGCGACAACTTTACGAGTGTCAACTTGATCGATGGCAGTTTGGTAGGCGAAGGAATTATCAATTGTTTTTTCAAGTTTGAAACTATTGTTTCATTTTAGCTTGGCAGGAAGTAAACGGAACAAATGTCACTCTGACAGGTACCAGTTTGACAGATGAAGGATTTATCAATTGTTTTTACAAAATTGATCGCTTGCAAAAATTCTTGACAGTAAGATTCAAGTACCGTTGATGGAGCCTGACGGTTTTACAAACGTCAACTTGACAGATGAGGTATTCATCAATTGTTTTTTGAAGTTTGAAACAATTGAACACTAGAAGACACTGAAAATAATACACGTACGCTACTGTCTTTTGTTTTTCTTCAACGTTAACTTCCTAACCGTTTTCTTTTCTTAATTTTCATTTGTTTCTTCTTCAAGATTGCTTTCAGATCTTTCGTTCAATATAAATAAAAAACGGAAGAAAACTGAAAATGTAAAATTAAAAAAAAAAAGTTGATAATCGTCTGCGAATTCAATTGTTTTCGCACACGATTGTATATTTATTTTTTTTTCCGTGTACATCTGATTCTTCGTCGTGCACTTGTTTTCTTCGAGGGCGATTATCATTTGTTTTTCGTTTTCCCGTTTAATTAATCTTGTTTTTGTTTCTTCAACAAAACGACACGAATTGAAAGTACTACATGTACACTACCGTCGCAAAGTTTAAAGGCACGCATGAGTGACATTTGTTAAAGTTGGCAGAAATTGAAAGTATTACGTGCACACTCTCGCCGCAAAGTTTCAGTCACGCATGATTGATTTTTTTATAGAAAATGTTTATAATTCTAATGAAGCGGACAACGGTTATACGCTGTGAACACGTGATCGAATGTGCCGCTCTGCAATAATTTTTTTACTGTCCGCACGGCTTTCTATAGAAATTACTATCGATGTCCTTATAGATCGTAGATGGGCAGCTGTTGCGGAATGAAAGATTGATTGATAATATTTGGAAAATATTTCAGGCGCAAACCTTCAATCATTATTGATCGCGGTGTATTAGTGTGCGCTGTGAAAAGATTGAATAGGGCGCAAGAAAGCGCAGTTTTTTTCTCATTTCACTACGTAATGCTTCGTCACAGTGCGTCAACATAACAGTGTACAACCTCAACACAAGAGTTTCATAAGCGTACTTGTAACTAAAGCGCGGAGCTACGCGAGTGACGGGGTTCTCTATCACTTATGAATCAGAAGCGATTGCATTTTACTCATAACCAGGCATACAAATTCAGTCCACCAGTCGCGTAGAAAATACGAAAATCTACTGTGCATAGTGTACAGACCACTGATACACTTGCTATGAAATAGATCTAAGGGTGGGGAGTCGTCAGTGACCATGATGACCATGATTAGTGAAAAACGATCAATACGCTACTGTGTTAGACAAAGTGGGATAGTCAAATCAGAAATGCGTCTACAGTAAGTGGTCTGAATTCGCATCCCTGGTTATAACTAAAGCGCGGATTTAGGTACATTTTTAAGTCGTGAGTCAACGCGTGCTTTAGTTAGTCATAATAATCAAATTGTTATCGAATTTTTTTTTCTTGATTAAGTAATAGCAAGATTAAAGTTTGTCTAACAATATAGATAGCTTTTATTGCTTGTCCGCTGAATGTGGGCCGCTGATTCATATTACGGAAGACCGTAGCTGTTATTGTTTTCAGTCAAGGTTGGGCGCTTGAGTTATGGTTTGGAAAATTCCCACGCAGTTCAAACATGAAACAAAGATCGTTTCACGTCGAGACGCTTTTGGTAAACTATGGTATCAATATTTGCGAATGTCTGCAACTTTTAACTGCGGAATGCACTGTTTGTCTATTTATTTCGGTACGTTTAAATTTCTAATCCCACAGTTACTTATCTTTCTATTTACGCGTTTGGTTGTTACTGTTACTGTGGCAAAATGCGCAATTCAATGCAATTGTGCTGTTAACCTTATCAGTTGCATCTTGTCATCGTCTACATAACGTATCTTTACATTTCGAGAACAAGTTGCTAGAAAAACGTTGCAATTTGATTCCGAGCGTACAAAGAAAATCCTCATTTTAAACTTAATTTAGAGAGAAGTTTAGTATCACCCTGTATATAACGATTTTTAGGCGAAATTTATTAAATCCGTGCGAGACAGCAAAGAATGCCACAGCTGTGCAATCTTGATCTTGTTTACTAATTTCATATTTCGGGTGTTCACAACTACTTTCACTTGTTTCTTTATTTTCCTTAGGTTTTGTTTCTTTTTTTTTTATAAACAATCGTTGATTTTCGGCATGAAGCTTTTGAAAATAAAATCGAGCTTTCACTTGTTTGTTTGTATTTCCCTCTTATCATTATCAGTTATGTCCCGTCATCAACTAATTAACGTATTTTTACATTTCAAGAACAAAAGAAACCTGAAAAAAGCCGTTGACAATTGTCTGCGAAGTCAATTGTTTTCCGATTCGGATTATTTCTTCACACGCGATTATATTTTTAGTTTTTTCCTCCACTGTTGACTTCTGATCCTTCATCGTGCAACTGTTTCTTTATTGGCGATTATCAATTGTTTTTTTTTTTAATTTTAATTAAATTTCTTTGGTTCAATTGTTTTCCGACTCAGATTATTTCTTCACACGCGATTATATTTTTAATTTTTTCTTTCATTGTTGACTTCTGATCCTTTATTGTGCATTTATTTCTTCAAAGGCGGTTATCAATTGTTTTCTTTTATTTTAATTGTTCAATTGTTAATTGTCAATTGTTTTTCGATTCAGATTATTACTTCACACGTGATTATATTTTGTTTTTCTTTCCGTTGTTGACTTCCGATTCTTCAATGTGCATTTGTTTCTTCATAGGCAGTTATCAATTGTTTTTTTTAATTTTAATTCTTCAATTGTTTTTGTCAATTGTTTTCCGATTCGATTATTTCTTCACGTGCGATTATATTTTTCGTTTTTTCTTCCATTGTTGACTTCTGATCCTTCATCGTGGAACCGTTTCTTCATTGGCGATTATCAATTGTTTTTTTTTTAATTTTAATTAAATTTCTTTTGTTCAATTGTTTTCCGACTCAGATTATTTCTTCACACGCGATTATAATTTTAATTTTTTTTTTTCATTGTTGACTTCTGATTCTTCATCGTGCATTTTTTCATTCATAGGCGGTTATCAATTGCTTTTTATTTTAATTATTCAATTGTTAATTGTCAATTGTTTTTCCATTCAGATTATTACTTCACACGTGATTATATTTTTAGTTTTTTCTTCCGTTGTTGACTTCTGATTCTTCGTTGTACATTTTTTTCTTCATAGGCGGTTATCAATTGTTTTTTTTAATGTAATTAATTTTTCTTTTGTTTCGTCGATAACGTCAAACGGTCCACTTTTGATCAACTTTTTTTAATATTTGTCTTTCGACTTTTCGTTGAAGTTAGCTTTCCGCAGGGGCGATCGTCAATTGTTTTCCTTCGTTATGAATTGCTGTTCTGTTTTTCTCAATGTGTTGATTTTCTTTTGTTTTTCTACAATATTAGATTTTGATTTTTCAGAGCGACCATCAACTGGTTTCTTTTTCCTTACAAGTTATTCTTTTGTTTTCCTTAATAACAGTAATAATGACAAGCTGTCGATTTTCTTTTGGTTGTCATCAAGATTGTTTTCAGTTTAAAGAAAGAAAAGGAAACTGAAAAAAAAAAATAAAAAAGAAAACAATTGACAATTGTCTGCGAAGTCAGTTGCTTTCAGAGTCAGATCATTAATACGCGCGCGATTTTATTTTCAGCCTTTTCTTCATTTGTTGACTTCTTCGTTGTGCACTTTTTTCTTCATGGGCGATTGTCAATTGTTTTTTTTTTTTCTCATTTTAATTAATTTTCTTTTGTTTTCTTATTAAGATCAGATGATCCATATTCGAACAATTTTTTTTTAATTTGTACTCAGGGGCAATCTTTAATTGTTTTTCTTCGTTATGAATTGCCGTTCCGTTTTCCTTGTTGATTTTCTGTTGTTTTTCTTCAACTTTTGATTCTTCTGAGCGAACGTCTGCTGTTTTTCTTTCTAGTATTCTTTTGTTTTCCTTTTTTGTTTTTCTTCACATGCGATTATATTTTTAGTTATTTCTTCCATTGTTGACTTCTGATTTTTCAATGTGCATTTGTTTCTTCATCGGCGGTTACCAATTGTTTTTAATTTTTATTTTAATTATTTCCTTTTGTTCAATTATTTTCCGTTTCGAACGCGATTGTATTTTTAATTTTTTCTATTGTTGACTTTTGATTCTTCATCGTGCATTTGTTTCTTCATCGGCAGTTATAAATTTTTTTTTATTTTAATTAATTTTCTTTTCTTCAATTGTTTTTCGATTCGGATTATTACTTCGAACGCGATTATATTTTTAGTTTTTTCTTCCATTGTTGACTTCCGATTCTTCATTGTGCATTTGTTTCTTCATAGGCGGTTATCGATTGTCTTTTTTAAAATTTTAGTTGTTCAATTGTTTTTGTCCATCGTTTTCCGATTCAGATTCACATGCAATTATATTTAAAATTTTTCCTTCCTTTGTTGACTTCTGATTCTTTATCGTTCGTTTGTTTCTTCATCGGCGGTTAACAATTGTTTTTTTTTTAATTTTAATTAATTTTCTTTTGTTCGAATGTTTTCCGATTCAGATTATTTCTTCACACGCGATTATATTTTTAGTTATTTCTTCCATTGTTGATTTCTGATTCTTCATAGTGCATTTATTTCTTCATCGGCGGTTATCAATTGTTTTTTTAATTTTAATTAATTTTCTTTTGTTCAACTGATGCGGATTATTACTTCAAACGCGATTATATTTTTAGTTTTTTCTTCCATTGTTGGCTTCTGATCCTTCAATGTGCATTTGTTTCTTCATAGGCGGTTATCAATTGTTTTTAATTTTTATTTTAATTAATTTTCTTTTGTTTCCTCGATAAAATCAAACGGTCCACTTTTGATCAACTTTTTTTAAAATTTGTCTCAACTTTCGATTTTTCGTTCTTCAACTTTTGCTTTCCGCAGGGGCGATCGTCAATTGTTTTCCTTCGTTATGAATTGCAGTTCCGTTTCCCTTAATGTATTGATTTACTTTCGTTTTTCTACAATTAACTTTTGATTCTTCAGAGCGACCATTTGCTGTTTTGTTTTTTCATATAAGTTATTTTTTGTTTTTCTTAATAATAGTAATAATGACAAGTTATCGATTTTCTTTTGTTTTTCTTCAAGATTGTTTTCTGTTTCAAAAAAAAAAAAAACAAAAGGAAACTGAAAAAGAAAATAAAAAAGAAAACAATTGACAATTGTCTGCGAAATCAGTTGCTTTCAGACTCAGATTATTTCTACGCGCGCAATTTTATTTCCAGTCTTTTCTTCATTTGTTGGCTTTTTCATCGTGCAGCACTTTTTTCTTCATAAGCGATTGTCAATTGTTTTTTTTTCTTTTCATTTGTAATTAATATTCTTTTGTTTCCTTATTAAGATCAGACGACCCATATTCGATCAATTTTTTTTTTAATTTGTACGCAGGGGCGATCGTCAGTTGTTTTTCTTCGTGTTATAAATTGCTGTTCCGTTTTCCTTGTTGATTTTCTTTTGTTTTTCTTCAACGTTAACTTTTGTTTCTTCTGAGCGACCGTCTGCTGTTTGTCTTTCTTGTAAGTTATTCTTTTGTTTTTCTTCACATATTTTTAGTTTTTTCTTCCGTTGTTGACTTCTGATTCTTCATTGTGCATTTGTTTCTTCCTAGTTTTTATTATTTTAATTAATTTTCTTTAGTTCAATTGTTTTCCGATTCAGATTATTTCTTTCACACGCAATTATATTTTTAGTTTTTTCTTCCATTGTTGATTTCTGATTCTTCAATGTGCATTTGTTTATTCATAGGCGGTTATCAATTGTTTTTTTTCTTTATTTTAATTAATTTTATTTTGTTCAATTGTTTTTGTCAATTGTTTTCCCATTCAGATTATTACTTCACATGCGATTATATTTTTAGTTTTTTCTTCCACTGTTCACTTCTGATCCTTCATTGTGCATTTGTTTCTTCATAAGCGTTTGTTTTTTTCATTTTAATTAATTTTCTTTTTTTTCCTCGATAATATTAAGCGGTCCACTTTCGATCAAATTTTTTAAAAATTTGTTTCGACTTTCGATTTTTCGTTCTGCAGTTTGCTTTTCGCTGTTACGTTTTCCTCAACGTGTTGACTTTCTTTTGTTTTTTCTACAACGTTCGCTTTTGATTTTTCAGAGCGACCATCAGCTGGTTTCTTTTTCCTTACGTGTTAATTCTCTTGTTTTCCTTCCTTAATAGTAATAATAACGGCAAGTTGTTGATTTTCTTTTGTTTTTCTTCAAGGGCGTTTTCAGACTTTTCGTTTTGTGTAAAAAATAAAAACAAAAGGAAACCGAAAATAAAAAAAAAATTGAAAAGAAAAACCATTGACAATTGTTTGCGACGTCAATTGTTTTCAGATTCAGATTATTCCTTTTTACGTTCAGTTTTTTCTTCCTTTGATGACTTCTTCGTCGTGGACTTTTTTCTTCATAAGCGATCGTCGATTGTTTTTCTTCTCTTTTTTCGTTTTAATTAATCTTCTTTTGTTTCCTTATTGAAATCAGTCGACCCATGTTCGATCAACTATTTTAAAATTTGTCTGTGGGGGACGATCGTCAGTTTTTTTTCTTCTTTGTTATAAGCTGTATTTCTTTTGTTTTTTTTTTTCAACGTTAACGTTTGATTCTTCTGAGCGTCCATCTGCTGTTGTTTTTATAAGTTATTCTTTTGTTTTCCTTAATAATAATAATAATGACAAGTTGTAAATTTTCATTTGTTTTTTTTTCATTCAAGATTATTTTCAGATCTTTCGTTCAACGTAAACAAAAAACCGAAAGTAGAAGATTAAAAATTTATTTAAAATCGTGCGAGACATCAAACAATCGCTTTGTGATGTGCATGCTGAGGCTGTACAACCTTGATCTTGTTTACTAGTTTCATATTTCGGAACGCGCACAACTAGTTTCACTTGTTTCTTTATATTTTCCTAAGTTTACTATCATTTTTTTTTATAAGCGAAAAAGAAATCGAGGGTAAACGAAGAATCGTCGCTTTCCGGCATGAAACTTTTGAAAATAAAATCGAGCTTTCATTTGTTTGTTTGTATCTCCCCGTTATCATTATCAGTTGTGTCCAGTCATCGTCTACTTAACGTGTTTTCACATTTCAAGAACAAATTACTAGAAAAACGTTGCAGTTTGATTCCGAGCGTACAAAGAAAATTCCCATTTTGAACTTATCTACGAGAGAAGTTTAGTATCACCCTGTATAGAACGACGATTTTTTTTTTTAGTCGAAATTTGTTCAATTCGTGCGAGTCAACAAAGAATCGCTTTACGATGTGAATCGTGCAGTTGCGCAACCTTGACCTTGTTTACTAATTATCGTACTTCACGTGTACGCAACAGCATTTGTCACCTTCCTAGAGCAGTCTTGGTAGAACTGTTGTGTTGTACGCATGTTTGTATAAAATAAGTCTCGCTAAAGTTTGTACTTATCAATCAAGAAACGTTGTGTTTCGTGATTAGAAAATATCTTATCGTTTTTGATGGAAAATTAATTATTAATTGGAACGAGAGATCTAGGACCAGACGAGTCCGTGTCTACATACACTGATTAAGTCCAGCCGCCATGCTTACCACATCTTAACCTAATTCATCAGATTGCTACGAGTTGCGTAATCCAAAATAACCAAACGAGTTGGTTCGCATGTGTCCAATAAATCGAATGTACAGGGTGTATCACGATTACCAGGACATAAGTTCAGGGAATCGCAAGCACGGTTTTTAAAATTGTGAAACAACCTGTATAATCATAAATCAAATAAAGCACACAATCTCATATTAATTAATTTATAGTCTCCTGGTCGAGGACTTCTTGTAGATCCTCTAAGTTCTCGCTCATTTTTTGTCGATAAACCGGATCGGCGTTGCACCATTTGACGATGTGCTCACTTCTATCCTCTTTAAAGAACCTATCTTTGTAACCGGGTTCGTCCCCGAAGTGCTCGAAACCTTCCGGCGACAAAGTCGTGACGTGCGAGTGCAAAGCAGCTTGGACCACAGCGAATTTTTTGTAAAGCTCGCAGCTTTCCTCGTAATCCCCAAACGACAGGATGCCATCGACACAAAGGCCTTGTTCCTCAAACGCTCTTGCAAATCGCTGGTGGTAATAGCCGAGGACGTCCTGGAGATGTTCCTTCCGGAAAGCGCGATCTGTCGTCAAGTAAATGAAGGCCATCACATCCTGCGCGGGCGGACTGTAACGGTACGTTTGAAAATCCACGAGCTTGCAGTGCTTGGCCACGCCATTCTCCTCGAACTTGAACATCAAGTTCTTGATCCAGAGATCCCCGTGGCAGAGGGTATTCCGAAATCGCTCGGATGGCCGCGCGTGCAAGTGGAACACGCCGAGGATTTCTTCGATTTTCTTCTTCAGATTCTGCCCCGCCTTTGGGCGTAATAAATCAATTTGCGTGGTGAAACCCCTCAACGCCGAGCCCTTCACTTGCGAAAACATTCCATCTTCCTCCGCGGTATAAAAGCTCTCCTTAAATTCCCGCTTGTAATCCTCGGCCACGCTGTGCTTTGACAGCTCTTCCAAAACCAAAATCGAAGCGTGCAACTTGGCCAGGCTATCCAAGGTGAGTTGAACGCAGTCCAGGGTCAGGGGTGACCTGTTGTCTAAAGACTTGTACCCCGCGGTGTTTAGGTCCTCGAAGACTATCAAGCTCGATGGTTGGATTTGGAAGCAACGGGGGAGTGCTTGGGTGATTAGTTGGATGCCGTTGCGCAGGAGCCGCGGGATTATCTCCCCGAACATGCGCTCTTCTTTGAAGATCGCCCCCGAGTAAAGGGCGAACTCTCTTTTGCCGGGTTCCTCCGAAATGCTCTTAACGAAGAAGCTCAAGCGTTTCACTTCATTTCCGTGCGTGACGCTCAAGGTTAAAGAGTAGAAATCCCCCATGATACCCACCACACTGGTCAACTGATGGCACTCGGATGATAATAGCTCGTAATTGCCGCCCCAATGTTCTCGGATTAAATTGGCGCTGTGAATTTGCGCGAGTATTCTCGAGCCTTCGCTTTGCATTCTTCTGCGTTCACTTGTTGTCTTAGGAGTCAGTAAACACCGATGTTACGGTCTCGGGAATTTGTTGAAACTGAGAGTGTTGTTCGTCTTCACTTAATCGACGTCGTCGTGTTTGAGTTGTTGCGATGACGCAAGTGTTTGTAATGTTCTAAAATCTGCTCGCGAGGGACAATGGGAATCGTTACTCGACAATAAAGTTGCTAATTTTTGTGTAAATTAAAAAAAAAAAGAGAAAAGAAAATGCGACCTAATTTACTCATCTATTCTACACTGTCGGCGAAAAGTTTATGGCCAATCAAAATATCCCTTGGAATTAATTATTGGTTTTATTGATGCTTTGCCCAATATTACGCCACAGTGAATGAATTATTTCCGAGCAATTTTAGTTATGTCAAAACGAGTTTGTGCTCTAATGACATGACAGCCTTCAAGAATCCAAGCAATCACAATAAACAGTCAGTCATTCAGTTGTGACTTGCAATTGGGCCAAATGTAAAATAATTTACGCTTTAAACGTTATTTTTAGTACAATCGATAATAAATTAACAAACGAGATGGGTTTTTGTTTAAATTTTGCCGCCGGAAAGTGGAGTCACAATGGCGGTACTTCGGTAATCTACTGATTTGATGTCACCATGGACATTCAATAGCTAAAGGCGGCGATGCTATGCATCAGTGCGACTGTATGCGATATGTCTTAGGTTGGACCAATCGAATTCAAGTGCAGCAAATATCCCTATGTCGGTAAAATAGTATTCTGCAGTCGCTTGTTTAAAGTCGTTCAAAATAGTAGCAGCTGATTGGCTAGACGTAAGACATAAAATTGTCCTTAATAATACCGTGTCCAGTGTTGTAAATACGTTGGGCAACGCTTGATTTCTCAAACCTACTATACCGGTAGTGGCTTAAATGTTCCTTAAAGCGTGTTAATATATTTCTTTTTGTTTGTCCAATATATTTATTAGCACATTCATTACGTTTAATTTCGTCTTGGACGTTACAACAGCTGTTTCAGAGGTTGTGACGCGCCCGGACGTGCCACCTTGTTTGTTGTCTTTACGGACAACTAAATAACTAATAAACACGGTCCAAGCAAAAATACATCAAACTTATTGACAAATTAATTTATGGACCGAAGAAGTTGACTGGAATGGAAAATAAACGCCTCTTTACCGAGGGTTCACTTGGTAAGATCTCGAAAAGGTCGCCAATGGTATTGTTAAGCACCCCATGCAATTCCTAAACGTCTAAACTCTGACTACGCTACCTACTTTTATGGCTGGCGCTAAGCAATATACCTTACTGACCTACAAGCTACCTGCGGCGCTCCTTTCGGAAATTCACGCAATTGAACCCTTTTTTTGGCCTATTGTTCGTGATCGTCTAATTAAACTTGACCCTGCGTTGTCGTAACTGGATTCTAATTCTGGTGAGACGGTGAATAAATTTGAGAGATCAAAGGAACTAAATGCGAGACTTTAATTTTAATTATTTGTTGTAACAAAAAAGGTAAAAACTCCTTCTATCAGCCACTAAGGGATCAGGTAAACTGAAGATTAAAACTTCGTTTGTAAACAATGTAGAAATCAATCACAAAAAAGATATCAAGAAGTATAATAAGTATAATTCGCTTAACGTATTTCACGTCGAATATCGTAGCGATTTCGATTCACCCAATTGGTGGCTTGGTGCCCACGCAATTAATGGCAGTGGAAACTTTGTGACTTAAATGAGATCAACAATTAGTTTTTCTTCAAGATAGCTTTGCCTTGGTACTCGTGTTTGCCACCTCAAATAGTACTCGAAGACGCTAGGAGTAATCAACCAGCGCACAGTGTGACAGTGTGTCTCATTATACTTTATTAATGGGAATTATTAATTAATTAATCAGATGTTCGGCGAAGTATGTGATACAAAAGACCGCCGGGCGATCAATTTGCACGATAATTAATAGCAACTGCCGCTAGTTTTTCACGAACTCCTTTCGGAGGTGCTGGAATAACCTAATTAATTAGACTCCTGTGAGTAGGATCGTGTCAACTACGTTCTCCAGGGTTCAAGGGTGGTACAATGTACGCCTTTTTTCAGATCCCTTTGCGTCGTTTTTCGTCGGCTAAACCTATTATCGAACTAATTTCTCTGCGCAAGGACCAACTGACTGTTTTTCGGCTTTTGCGGTTATGGCACTTTCAGTCTCTCGACAAATTGCTTTCAATTAACCTGTAAATCTTTCGGCAACGACAACGCTTCCGTCCACACACACAGGGTGTGAGAGAAATTCTGTTAAGATGTCTACTTATACGTAGTTTAAATTGTTTGGGCTCGTAATTCTACGGAATTCGTAACGAATATTAAATTTGTCTTGATTTCTGAGTTAGACTGTGCTGGCCGCACTGTGTTCGTCGGCAGATATAACTTTGCCTGGCCAGTGGTTTTCCTGAACAAGTCGAAATAACACCGATAGCGTGTAGATTTTAGGTGTAGTTAATTTACTCTGGTTGATTAAATCGCAGAACGCGCAAACTACTAAATTTATTGAGTTCTAACTTTGATTCCAAGCAAAAGCCAGTACCAAAATAAACAAAAAAAATACCGAAGCAATGCAAAGATTGAACTTTACAGATTTTTCGAGTCACAGATTAAAATAATTCTTAAACAAATTTATACCACCAAGTATGTGAATAAAAAATAAATTAATGCAATTTTACCTATCCGCGTTCCGCGCACTACACTCACTCACGCACTTGTTTTTAATAATCCCTTCACGTCGTAGATCGCGGCGCGATTCGCGATCATTTATTTGATTGCCCTTCTCTGTATCCACTATATTTTTACCGTCCCGAAAGAATATGATTTAAATATAATTATGAAAAAGATATGAAACCAACTGTAAGCACCCGCCGGAAAAACTGCTCGAGTTAAATTCGTTCGAACGATTAGAATCTTACTGTCCTCCGTTTTTCATTTTCTCTCCGCTAGCAACAACTTACAATCCCTCCCTATGCACTCCCAAAATTCTTAGACCAATAACCGCTGTTCTAGTTCTCGTTCTTAGTGCATTCCTGGTGAATTACGGCCCGCAATTAGTCTCATAGATACTTGCCTCCGGCCCCTGTACATATTCTAACTTTCTAAATTTTTCAAAATAGCGCGACGCTATACAAGTGTCCATTGACATATTTATTACTTCCCGAACTTCGTTCAACAATTTCAAAACAAGAGCCAAATTCTTTTCTACTGCGATGTAATATGATTCTTTTTCTAAATTTTCACGTTTCTTACATCTATTACTTTGACGTCTGTCACCATGATTTCTGGCGTTTGCTGTTATGTGTCGTCGTGACGTGATTTGTTGGTCACTAAGCAACATGCGTGCTTAGCTCATGTTTCTCGACGAAACGCAGCTTTAGAAGAATAAAAAAACAAAAGAAGATCGGCGATTCATACTTTGGGTTCGGTAAGCTAAGCAAGAGGAAAACTGAAAAATCGATAATTTCCGGCATGAAGCTCTTAATGATGAAATCAAGCTTTCATTCGTTTCTTTGTGTTTCCTTATTTCTTGATTCTTTTTTTTTTTTGGAAAGCCAAACATAAGTCAAGGACAAAACAATTGACTATTTCCGGCGCACCTCACGAACACTCGCGCACTTGTTTTGTATAATCCTTTCGCGTCTTAGATCGCGGCGCGATTCGCGTTTATTCATTTGATATACCGTCCCGAAAGAATATGATTTAGATATAATCATGAAAAAGATATGAAACCAACTGCAAGCACTCAGAGGAAAAACTGCTCGAGTTAAATTAAAAGTCAGCCGTCCGTTCGAACGATTAGAATCTTACGTCCCCTCCCTATGCACTTGTTTCTTCGTTTTTCCTTATTTTTTGATTCTCTCCTTTTTTTTGTAAGCGAAAAAAGAAGTCAAAGACAAAAAAATCGCGAAGCTTTTGAACATAAAATCAAACCTTCATTTGTTCTTAGCGTTTTCTAATTTTTTGTTCTCTTTTTTTATAAGTAAGAAGGAAGTCGAGGGCATAGAGAAAAATCGACGAATTTCGGCGGGAAAGGTTTTGCACATAAAATCAAGTTTCCGTTTGTTCCTTCGTCTTTTATTTATTTATTTTTCAATTGTTTACTGCTTGGTGGAGCCATCGCGCGCCTGAGTTTTAATATCGCTGCTGCCTCATAAGCTATCACACGCAAGGTGGTCGATGCGGACGTTTAGCGTAAGTCACAGATTGCGATGGGGTTCTCGAGCTACCCTTCTGCCCTAACTAGGGTCGAAATAGGCTGTACAGAGGATGTTCGGGGCAACAGAAAAATTTTAATCCTTTTAGTCGCTAACTCATGAAACTTCTTGAATCAGATAACGTCGAATGATCTAGCAAATTTCAACTAATAGCTTTTCTTTTGACACGTGGAACGCTCATGACGTTACACTCAATTGATATCACTTAAGCGATCTATGGCCAAATGTACAGGGTGTTTCGTGATTGACTACTTTTTTTTTTAGTATAGAACGACGCTGCAGGTAAATTCCAATCGATTTATAAAAATGTAATAATAAGGGTTTTTTTTTTTGTTAGTGAGGGATTCGAGAGTCATTTATCCTGGGAACGATATCTGTCATACAAAGTGATTTTACTGTTACGTATATACAGGATGTTCATTTCAAGTCGCGACCGCATTTAGAAGGAGCAAGTAATCGATCAAATCAGAAATACCTTCGTATTTGCATAATGTACCGTTACGTTTCAAAGTTGTCGAATGAAGCAAGTTGTCCACCTCCAAATTCGAGCTTTAGTGTGGCAGCCCTGACATCAACACCGCGTGCGTCAAAGTATTGATCGGCTTCCTTTGATGGGCACGTAAAACTCATTCGGCTTCTGATTGGTGGCTGACCATCACGCGTTCCTTCTCACCCCGCTTGGTTTCACCGCGTCACTTTTCGTTTGCCTGTGTTGATATGTATATCGTACGCTAACGTCTAGGGAAGAATTGTTCTACCCTATCCAAGGATTGGCTTTTCATTAAAACCCAGGTAAATTCTGCCTGCCTTCTTTAATTCATGATTTTATCTTCGAGGACAACAATATCTTCATTTTCCCGCTTGGTTTCACCGCGTCACTTTTCGTTTGCCCGTGCTGGTGTGTACATCGTGAGCTAACGTCCATGGAAGAATTCTTCTACCCTATCCAAGGCTTGAGTTTTCATTAAAACCCAGGTAAATTCTGCCTGCCTTCTTTAATTCATGCTTTTAACTTCGAGCACAACTATGTCTTCCTTATTAAAAGTTTCTTTGCGTAAATCGATTGTTTACGTCGTTCTACATAGGAAGACAGATGACACCCTGTATATTATCAATGGAACACCGTGACCTCTAACTTAATACATTTCAAGTGCCTTAAACAAACGACTTCCCGCCGACAGGCATCAGGAAATACTTTAAATGATTGTCACGCGGACCCATTTTGTAATTTATTACAACGCCCGAGTTCAATTGTCCGCTTGTTTTCTTTTTCCTCTTATTGGCCTTATCAAGCGTTATCGGGCTATAAATAATCGCATGCAAATTCTTCCCACACAATGGTGTTTGTTTCCAGCAACCGCAATGAAAACGAAGTTAAATTGCCTGCGCTCCGGATTGTAGTTGTTGGGAGCGCGTTGGCAAGATGTCGCCGATTCTATCGTGCGACGATTGCCACAAGCTCGTCAAGCAAATCCTCGGCGTTTCCTCGTACAAACTGCTCGGCTTCAATCTCGACCCCCTCGTCGGGAAATCCGGGTTCTTGGGGGAGCACGCCATCCTCCACGTCCGGCTGAACTGTGGGGAGTTGAGCTTCTTCGTCAAGAGCACACCCGAATCGGAGTCGCAGAAGAATTTCATACGCGACACGGGCGCTTACTTCAAGGAGGAGAGGATGTTCCTTGAAATCATCCCTCGTTTCATAAGCCACGGCATCGACATGATCAACGAGTGCGTGCCCAAATGCTTCCTGGTGCAACGATCGGAAGTGTTCGTGTTCGAGGATTTATCCGCACGAGGGTACAGGATGTGGGACCACAGGGATTCATACGATTTGGCCAAGGTCAAGGTAATAGATCAATTTAATTGCAACACCATCATCTCTTTCTAGAAATGCCTGAATGGGATCAAACCTTCTTGTTTCCTTTTCCCCAGTGAGTTCAAAGGCATGACAATCACCTTTCATTCAAGGCCATTTCTCGTATCCAAGACGCCTGATGGCCGCATTCAACACCTTCGATATTTAGATATAGGTCGAACTTCTTGCTCCTTTAGATTCTGTGTTTGAAGTTTGCACGAGACAAAGGATTGCATGTCTTCCGTTTTGATTCTTCAAGGGTACAGTTGCATAAGAAAGTTGCTTTTATCGTTTGACGAAGGGGTTTTCCAAAAGTAGCTCGAAATGAGTTTTCTGATTTGGGATTAGCAACTGCACCCCTGTAGGAGTTGTTTCGGTACAGTAATCGCCTAACAATTTTAATTAACTTGCAGGTTGCTTTGGACGCAATTGTTAAGTTGCACGCCAGCGCCCTAATCCTGGAGGAAAAGCTCACCAAGTCTCGTCCAGAGCCTTACAGGTTGATTACGGATTTCGAGGTGGAATTTCGCGAAACCCTCTACGCCCAGAACGAAACTTCCATCGCACTGGTGCAGGCCGCCAAAAAAGGGATCACCACCCACATAGATCTATTCCCCTGTCCAACTTCAACCCTGCCCCAAAACGACTTCAAAACTTTAGCCCAACGCCAAATCGATAATCTTCAGGAGTTCATTAAACCCTCCCGACGATTTCGCAACACCATCTGCCACGGTGACCTTTGGGGCACGAACCTGATGTTCAAATTCGATGATGGGGGTGAACCGATCCACTGTCGTTTAGTGGATTTCCAGCTGTACCGATATTGCCCCCCGGCTCAAGACGTCATGGCTTTCGTTTACTTGACGACCGATCGTGAGTTCCGGGAAGCTCACCTGGAGGACGTCCTCCTCTACTATTACGAGCACCTGAGCGACGTTTTGCTCGCCAATGGAATTCGAAACGAGGAAGTCGTGGCTTACGAGGAGTTCCGTGAAAGCTGCGAGTATTACAAGGCGTTCGCCGTCACGCAGGCGGTGACTCACTTGGAGACGGCTCTGATGACTCCGGAGGAGCTGCTCCAGTTTTTTACCTTGCCGGGGTACTGCCAGAAAATACTTTACGGAGATAGGAGCGAGTTGATCGTGCAGCTGTGCCACAGCGATTCGGTTTATAGAAAGAGGCAGAACGAGACCATAAGTGATCTTAGGGAATTATGCGAGGAACTGTATCAAGAGAAAAAAATAGTGTAGTCCAAAAAATTTAGCAAATGTAACGAGGGAGTAGGAATAAATTGAATTAGTGTTTTAGCGACGAGAGCGCCACCTGAGTGGCACCCTTTCTTTTACTCCAAACTTTTCCCAAACACTCTTGTTTCACGGTGCTCTTAAATAAAAAAAAAACTATGTACAACAATAAATATTATTAAAAAAAAATAAGACGAACGAAAAACAAAAAAAAACGAAAACGATTCCACAAACAAAAACAAAAAACGACTGAAATAGACGACGACAATAATTATTAAAAAAATAAGACGAACTGTAAAACAAAGAAAAAATAAAAGAATTCGACAAACATAAACAAAAGACAACCGAATAAAAAAAATAAGACGAAGGAAAAAATAAAATGAACACCAAAAACTAAGTTATTGTAATATGACGCGTTAAATCGACAAAGATAAACAGAAGACAATTGAAATAAACGATCACAATATGTAATTTAAAAAATAAGACGAACGAGAAACAAACAAAAAACCAAAAGAATTTCATAAACAAAAACAAAAGACGACTTAAACAAAAGACAACAACTAAACTAAAAATAAGATGAGCGAAAAACAAAAAAAAAACAATGAATTCGACAAAGATAAACAAAAGACGACTGAAATAAACGACAACAATAACTAAGGAACGAAAAACGAAAAAAAAAACAAAGTAATTCGACAAAGGTAAAGTGAAATAAACGATAATAATAATTAATAAAAGAAAATAAACAAAAGATGACTGAAATAAACGACAACAACTAAATAAATAAGATGAACGAAAAACAAAAAAAAATGAACGACGAAGATAAACAAAACACGACTGAAATAAACAACAACAATAATTAAACAATAATATTAATAAATAAAATAAAACAAAAAAACAAAAAAATAAACAAAAGACTGATTGAAATAAACGACAACAATAATAAAATAAATAAGACGAATGAAAAACAAAAACAAACAAATGAATTCGACAAAGATAAACAAAAGACGACTGAAATAAACGACAATAAAAACTAAAGAAATCAGGAACGAAAAACAAAAAAAAATAAAGGAATTCGACAAAGGTAAGGCGAAATAAATGATAATAATAATTAATAAAATAATAAACAAAAGATAACAATTAAACAAATAAGATAAACAAAAAACAAAAAAAAACAATTGAATTCGACAAAGATAAAGAGAAATAAACGATAATAATAATTAATAAAAGATAAACAAAAGACGACTGAAATAAAAGACAACAACAACTAAACAAATAAGATGAACGCAAACAAAAAAAAACAATTGAATTCGACAAAGATAAACAAAAGACGACTGAAATAAAAGACAACAATAATTAAACAAATAAGACGAACGAAAAACAAAAGAAAAACAAAGGAACTCGACAAAGATAAAGCAAAATAAATGATAATTAGAATTAATAAAAAGTTAAACAAATGACGACTGAAATAAATGACAATAGCCAAACAAATAAGATGAACGTAAACAAAAAGGAACAATTGAATTCGACAAAGACAAACAAACGACGACTGAAATAAACGACAGTAAAAACTATATAACGTAAAACAAAAAAAAAAACAAAGGAATTCGACAAAGGTGAAGCAAAATAAACGATAACAATAATTAATAAAAAAATAAACAAAAGACGACTGAAATAAAAGACAACAACTAAACAAATAAGATGAACGAAAAACAAAAAGAAAAACAATTAAATTCGACAGAGATAAACAAAAGACAAATAATAAACAAAAGGCGACTAAAATAAAAGACAACAACTGAACAAATAAGATGAACGATAAACAAAAAAAAGCAATTGAATTCGACAAAGATAAACAAAAGGCGACTAAAACAAACAACAATAATAATTAAACAAGATGAACGAAAAACAAAAAAAAAAAAGGAATTCGACAAAGATAAAGCGAAGTAAGTGATAATTATAATTAATAAAAAAATAAACAAAAGACTGAAATAAAAGACAACAACTAAACAAATAAGATGAACGAAAAATAAAAAAAAACAATTGCATTAGACAAAGATAAAGGGAAATAAACGATAATATTAATTAATAAAAAAAAATAAACAAAATACGACAACAACTAAACAAATAAGATGAACGAAAAACAAAAAAAAACAATTGAATTCGACAAAGATAAACAAAAGACCACTGAAATAAACAACAAAAGCAACAACAACAATAATAATTAAACAAATAAGATGAACGAAAAACAAAAAGAAAACAAGGGAATTCGACAAAGTTAAAGCGAAACAAATGATAATTATAATTAATAAAAAAATAAACAAAAGACGACTGAAATAAATGAGGACAACAACAACTAAACAAATAACATGAACGAAAACAAAAAGAAATTAAATTCGACAAAGACGACTGAAATAATCAATAACTCTAATTAAAAAAACAAGATAAAGGAGAATTAAAATAAAAATGAAAAACGAAAAATAAAGGATTTATACAAAGATAAAGCGAAATAAACAACAACCATTATTAAAAAAATAAGACGAATGAGAAACAAACGAAAAACAAATGAATTAGACAAAGATAAACGAAGGACGACTGAAATTACGACAAAAATAATAAGACGAAGGAAAAGCAAAGGAATTCGACGACGATAAACAAAAGACGAATGAAATAAACTACAACAAGTAAAAAAATAAATAAATAGAAACCAAAGAAAATGTTAATGTAATACGACGCGTTAATCAGACAAAGACAACTGAAATAAGCTACAACTACAATTAAAAAAATAATACGAACGAGAAAAATAAAATAACAACAAAAAGAAAACTGTATTATGACGCGTTAAATCGACGAAGCTAAAACAAAAAACGACCGAAACAAAGGACAACAAGAACTAAACAAATATGATAAACGAAAACAAAAAAACAACAAAGGTATTCGACAACGGTAAAGCGAAGTAAACTACGACAATAATTATTAAAAAGTAAGCCGAACGAAAAACAAACAAGGAATAAATAAAGGAATTCGACAAAGATAAACAAAAGACGACCGAGCTAAACTACAATAATAATTAAAAAAAAACGGACGAGAAATAAAGTAAAAACCAAAGGAATTCGACAAAGCTAACCAAAAGACGGCGAATGAAATAAACAACAACAAATAATTTAAAAAGTAATAGTAACGAAAAACAATGAAAAATAACAACAACGAAAAACGACAATAACATTATTTAAATTACAAACAAAAAACTTATGGTACTTCGACAAGACAAACAAAAGACAACCGAACTAAAAAGACGACTGAAATAAACGACAACAATAATTAAACAAATAAGATGAACGAAAAACAAAAAAAAACAACTGAATTCGACAAAGATAAACAAAATGCGACTGAAACAAAACAACAATATTCAAAATAAGACAAACGAAAAACAAAAGAAGATCAACGTGTTCGATAATCTGAAACTGACAGAAAACAAAAGACAATTCGATAGAATTTACACAGATGGCGCCAAACGATTTGGATATCCAACGAACGCGATTTCGTAAGATTCACTTAGATGGCGCCACACAATGTCGAGTTGTTACCTTTTTCTAGACGACAGAAAATTTCATTCCGAAAAATTTACATAGATGGCGCCCCAAGAAATTGTTATTATTATTATTATTGTTGTTTTTTATTTTGAATCTTAATTCAATTGTTATTGTAGATTTTCTTTTGTTTCTTTGGTGAGAGATTATTTAAAATATTTTAAATTTCGCGCCGAAACAAATCGTAGTTCGACAGATGGCACTAAATAATTTGGACATCTGAAAAATGTAGTTTTTTTTTTTTAATAAGATGAAGTTAGGTGGCGCCATGCAATGTCGGTTTGCTTCCTTTTTTAAACAAGAGAAGAATTTCATACTCAACAAATTGTAATTTTGACGAAACTTGCAAAGATGGCGCCACGGAAGGGCGATTTTTTAAAATTATTATTAAAGTTTTTCTTTTTTAATTGCAATTAGAATCTCAATTCAGTTTTGCCGTAGACTTTAATATCCGCAATGAATTTTTTAAATATTCTAAATTTCTCGACGAAAAAATTGTAGTTCGATAAAACGTACACAGATGGCGCCTAACTTTTTGGATCTCTAAATTGTAGTTTCGTTTGATTAATTTCAGTGACGCCACACACAAGTGCAATTTGCTTTCCTTTTTTAAACGAGAAACGAATTTCATGCTCAAGGATTAGTAATTTCGACGAAACTTACAAAGGTGGCGCCACAAGAGCACGATTTTTTTTGTTATTATTGAAATTTTTTTGACGATTGGGGACAGTATCTTAATTCAACTAAAGTTTCGTTAGTATCTTCAATGACTGTTTTAAATAATTTAAATTTCGCGCAGAAATAAATTGTGGTTAGATGGAACTTACACAGATGGCGCTAAACAATTTCGATATGGTTTTCCTTTTTTTTAAAAAAATTTTAATTTAACAACTCAAGACTACTTTACGGCGTTCTTTTTTTTCACTAACACCAGGCCATACTTTCTAAAAAATTCAAAGCAAGTATGCACGAGGAGTTCACCTTCTTTTCCAATTCAAAACGAAACATACGGTATGCCTACCCCCGACTCAGTTTTTAAACTGGACTGCTACCATTGTCCACCGCCTTTATGGGTCCGCAAGAAATCTACACATATTAAAATAAATTCCAGGTTTATATTTAGACAAACACAAATTGAAATTTGTTTGAGATAAGTCAAATGTGGATGTACAGTCAGGAGATTTAAGAAAAGCACGTGATTTTCAACTCAACACGAAACACACGGTATGCCGGCCGATTCCGGTTCTACTGTCTTAATGAGTCTGCAAAAAACTACATAGGTACTAGAAAATTCAAATTTCTATTTTGGATATCCCCATCAGACGGAGTTGTTGTTCCTCAAAAATGTCTTTCAAGTCCAAAATACTTTCGTACTGCTTCTTCCTGTACTGGCGATCATTTTGGCACAGCCGAGTAATCAACTCGCTCCTGTCGCCGTACATGATCTTCTTGGAGTATCCGGGGGTCGTAAAAAACTGCTCCAGGTCCTCGGGGCTCATCATGACGATCTGCGAGTGAGTGACTTCTTGCACAACGGCGAACAACTTGTAGTATTCACAGCTTCTTTGGAATTCCTCGCAGGGTATAACGTCGTCAAGCTTGATTCCGTATTGCAACAAAATCTCCGCCAGTTGAGCGCGGTAGTACAGAAGGGCGTCCGTGAGGTGTTTTTCCCGAAACGCGCGATCGGTGGTCAAATAGATGAAGGCCAAAACGTCTTGCGCTGGCGGACAATACCGATACGATTGGAAGTCCACCAGGTAGCAATGGGTGGGTTCCCCGTGAACATCAAACTTGAACATGATGTTGGTGGCCCAAAGATCGCCGTGGCAGATCACGTTTCGAAACTCCTCCGACGCCCTCACGTACTCGGAGAAACACCCAATTTGATTCTGGGCAAAATTTTTGAACTCGCTAACTGGTAAACCCCAAGCCTCACTGCGCAACAAGTCAATTTCCGTGGCCACGCCTTTTTTGGCAGCCTCAATTAACGCAATGGATGTTTTGCTTTGGGTGTAGAAGGCCTCGCGAAATTCCAGCTCGCACCCCTTGGGGAATCTATAAGGATCACCTTGGTGATCCTTGCTGAGCTTCTCCTCCAGGATTAGGCCGCTCGCGTGTAGCTTTGCGATCGAGGTCAAGGCGATCTTGGTCTTGGCCAAATCGAACGATTCCCTGTGGTTCAGTATTTTGTACCCTCGCGAGGATAGGTCCTCGAAGACGAAGACCTCGTGACGGCGAACCAGGAAGCATTTCGGAACGCACTCGGCGATCACTTTGATATCGTGCTTCAAGAGGAGGGGTACGATCTTGCAGAACATTTTTTCTTCCTTGAAGTACGCGCCCGATTCGATTATGAAGTTCCTCTGCGATTCCACATCGGAGAGGCTTTTCACGAAGAATTTCAGTTCTCTCCTCCTTTTCGGTTTGGCTACGTGCGAAGCCTCCTGGCTTAGTTCTATGCGAAGTATGGCGTGCTCGCCCATGAATCCGGACTTGCCCCCGAGTGGTTCCAAACTGAAGTTGGTCAGTTCGAAGGACGAAACGTCGAGGGTGCGCTTGACCACTTCGTGGCAGTCGTCGGGCGAGAGGATTTCACACATTTCGCACTCGGTTCGCAACTGATTGTGAGTTGCTCGGGAAACTTTAATTTGCCTTTATATAGCGTGACGTAAAAATTTTGATTTTGTAAACGAGGAAAACGTTTCGTCATAATTACCCAAAACAAACGCCATTGTCCGAGGAGAAATTATTCACGGTGATTTATGATCGCGATAAGTGAATAGGCAAGTCGTTAAGAGCACGGGTAAATAAGCTAAGCAGGCGCTGTTGATTTTGTTAAATACAGGATGACAGATAGCAGTTAAGAAAAAAACAGGCAAAAACAGCAATTTATAAATGACAGACAGAAAACAGGTAGCAGTTTTAAAATAACGAATCTCAAAACAAATTTGGAATTGAAAGTAAAGCACTGCCTCCCCCCTCCCTAGCTTATGGCAGAAGTAAAAATAACAGAGTAAATATTAAAAAAAAAAAAAGTGAGGAAGAGAAACCTATTAAATCAAGGAACAAAGAACAGCAAATAAAATATGAAATGGATATAAAATGGAGATTAGAAAATGGACAACATATTTGGGGGGGGGGGGCAATCCATCTATTAAGAATAGGTAATAAAAATGGTGACGTCTAATAAATAATAATTTTATTATTATCGTTCTGTTTATAGAGTGAACGTGCAATTTCATTGTCGCTGCTGCAATCATTAAATTAAACACATAGCACGTGATGTAACACTTACCGGTTTATTCCTCGCATAATAGTGGACAATTATTAGATAAAAAAAAATGATGGACAGGCACAAAAAAAATAAGTGAACAATATTAGGCAATGATGACGTAATTTCTAAATATATCCACAGCTGTACTGCGATTTGTCATTTTTATTTCTTTCTTTTTTTTTCTGTTGAGAGCAAATTAAATTACGACATATATTTATGAATGAAATAAGCGCCTGCCCGGTGACATTTCATTCAAAACTCCGCCGTACAGTTGGCGTTTACAATCTCCAGCGTCGTAATTCTTAATGATTTTTAACACAAAAAAATTATTAAAAAAATGTTATTTCATTGACGAAATCCGATTCAGATTTAAAAAATATTAAAACAATATCTTGAAGCGTCCAGAACGGCGGCATTTCATTCGGAAACCTCGGCACATGCGCGCCATTTGATTCACTAACTCCAATATTATGACTTCTATCACTCACAACAGAACAAAAAAATAAAAATAAAAAATAATATTAATTTAAGCGCCTAAGACGACGCCATTTCATTCGTACATTTCACCGTGTTAGCTACATTTCATTCACTAATGCCAATATTATCATTTCATTACTCTTAAAATTATTTTAAAAAAATTATTATTAAATGAATATCTCGCGAATAACTCATGTAAGTTATGTGGCGGCATTTCATTTACAAACTCCGACGTATAGGCGGCATTTCGTTCACAAACTCAGGCGGACTTCATTCATAAATTCCAATACTGCGTTTAAAATAAATAAATAATATTAAATGTGTATACGGGGACATTTCAGTTACAAACTCCGCCGTATAGACGGCATTTCATTCATAAACTCCAACAGCATAATTTTTATTATCCACTCGCAACAGAATTAAAATTGAAAATTAAAAAAAAATACGAAAATAAAATTATTACATGTCTATATGGTGGCATTTCATTAACAAACTCCGCCGTATAGGCGGCATTTCGTTCACAAACTCTATCGTTCAGGCGAACTTCATTCATAAATTCCAGTGTTGCATTTAAATAAATAAATAATGTTAAATGTGTACACGGGGACATTTCAGTTATAATCTCCACCATATAGGCGGCATTTCGTTCACAAACTCCAACAACGTAATTTTTCTTGCCCACTCGCAACGGAATAAAAATTCAAAATTAAAAAAAAGTATTAAACTAAAATTATTAAATGTTCATATGGTGGCATATCATTTACAAACTCGGTATTCCGTTCACAAACTCCACCGTACAGGCGGCATTTCATTCACAAATTCCAATATTCTACTTTTTGTTAGAAGAAATAAATAACATTAAATGTCCATGTATCGACATTTCACTTACAAACTCCTTCGTATAGGCGGCATTTGATTTACAAACTCCAATGTCGTAATTTTTATTATCTACTCGCAACAGAATAAAAATTCCAAAATAAAAAAGTATTAAAATAAAATTATTAAATGCCCATATAGTGACATTTCATTAACAAACTCCGTCTTATAGGCGGCATTTCGTTCGTTTGTTAAAAAACAAATAACATTAAATGTCCGTGTATCGACATTTCACTTACAGACTCCTCCATGTAGGCGTCATTTCATTTACAAATTCCAATATCGTATTTTTTATTATCTACTTGCAACAGAATAAAAATTCTAAAATAAAAAAAGTATTAAAATAAAATTATTAAATGTCCTTATGGTGGCATTTCATTTACAAACTCCGCCGTATAGGCGGCATTTCGTTCACAAACTCTATCATTCAGGCGGACTTCATTCATAAATTCCAATGTTGCGTTTAAAACAAATAAATAATATTAAATGTGTACACGGGGACATTTCAGTTACAAACTCCACCATATAGGCGGCATTTCGTTCACAAACTCCAACAACGTAATTTTTATTGCCCATTCGCAACGGAATAAAAATTCAAAATTAAAAAAAAAGTATTAAACTAAAATTATTAAATGTTCATATGGTGGCATTTCATTTACAAACTCCGTTGTATAGGTGGTATTTCGTTCACAAACTCCACCGTACAGGCGGCATTTCATTCACAAATTCCAATATTCTATTTTTTGTTAGAAGAAATAAATAACATTAAATGTCCATGTATCGACATTTTACTTACAAACTCCTTCGTGTAGGCGGCATTTCATTTACAAACTCCAATATCGTCATTTTTATTATCGACTCGCAACAGAATAAAAATTCCAAAATAAAAAAGTATTAAAATAAAATTACTAAATGCCTATATAGTGACATTTCATTAACAAACTCCGTCTTATAGGCGGCATTTCGTTCACACACTCCACCGTACTGGCGGTAGTTCATTCACAAATTCCAATATTGTACTTTTTGTTAAAAAACAAATAACATCAAACGTCCGTGTATCGACATTTCACTTACAAACTCCTCCATGTAGGCGTCATTTCATTTACAAATTCCAATATCGTATTTTTTATTATCTACTCGCAACAGAATAAAAATTCTAAAATAAAAAAAGTATTAAAATAAAATTATTAAATGTCCATATGGTGGCATTTCATTTACAAACACCGCCGTATAGGCGGCATTTCGTTCACAAACTCTATCATTCAGGCGGACTTCATTCATAAATTCCAATACTGCGTTTAAAATAAATAAATAATATTAAATGTGTACACGGGGACATTTCAGTTACAAACTCCGCCATATAGACGGCGTTTCATTCACAAACTCCAATAGCATAATTTTTATTACCCACTCGCAACTGAATTAAAATTGAAAATTAAAAAAAAATTACGAAAATAAAATTATTACATGTGGCATTTCATTAACAAACTCCGTCGTTTCGTTCACAAACTCTATCGTTTAGACGAACTTCATTCATAAATTCCAATGTTGCATTTAAAATAAATAAATAATATTAAATGTGTACACGGGGACATTTCAGTTATAAACTCCACCATATAGGCGGCATTTCGTTCACAAACTCTACTGTACAGGTGGCATTTCATTCACAAATTCCAATATTCTATTTTTGTTAAAAGAAATAAATAACATTAAATGTACACGTATCACTTACAAACTCCTTCGTGAAGGCGGTATTTCATTTACAAACAAATAAATAAAAGTATTAAATGTCCATTTGGTGGAATTTCATTAACAAAACTCCGACGTAGAGGCGGCAATTCGTTCACAAACTCCACCGTACAGGTGGCACTTCATTCACTAATTTCAATATTGTAGTTTTGTTAAAAGAAATAAATAACATTAATGGCCATGTATCGACATTTCACTTACAAACTCCTTCGTGTAGGCGGCATTTCATTTACAAACAAATAGATAAAAGTATTAAATGTCCATTTGGTGGAATTTCATTAACAAAACTCCGACGTAGAGGCGGCAATTCGTTTACAAACTCTACCGTACAGGCAGCACTTCATTCACAAATTCCAATATTGTACTTTTTGTGAAAAGAAATAAATAATATTAAGTATCCATATATCGACATTTTATTTACAAATTTCTTCGTGTAGGCGGCATTTCATTTACAAACCCCAATATCGTAATTTTTATTACCTACTCGTAACAGATTAAAAATTCAAAATAAAAAAGGTACAATGAAAATAAAATTATTTAATGTCCTTATGGCGACATTTCATTTATAAACATCGTCGTATATGCGGTATTTCGTTCACAAATTCCACCGCTCAGACGACACTCCATTCACAAATTCCATTATTTTATTTTTTATTAGAATAAATAACATTAAATGTCTATACGGTGACATTTCATTTCCAATCTCTGGCGTACGGGCGACATTTCATCCATGTACACCCATAATGGAATTTTTAATACACTCCGCAGAAAAAATAATTGAAATAAATAAAATTATTATTGGAAAACAATTCTAAAGCGGCGACGTTTCGTTCACAAAGTCCGTCATACGGACAGCATTTCATTTACAAACCCCAATATTATAATTTTTCACTCTCAACAGAATAAAAAATAAAAATTACTTTTAATGAAATTTTTTATATTCTAAGATGAAGACATTTCATTCACAAACTCCGTCACTCAGGCGGCATTTCATTTACAAACTACAATATTATAGTTTTTATTATTCTAGACAAAATAAAAATTCAAAATAAGAAATTATTATTTAAAAAAATTACTAAATGTCCATATGGTGGCATTTCAATTACAAACTCCACTGTATAGGCGAAATTTAATACCCAAATTCCAATATCGTAATTTTGCTTACTTTCAACAGAAGAGAGTGATTGAAAGTTAAAAAAAAATATTATGAAAAACCTTTATATTCTAAGAACGGCGGAATTTCATTCACTAACTCCGACGCACAGGCGACATTTCATTCACAAACTCCAATATAGTAATTTTTATTATGAAAACAATATTTTGGAGCATCTAGGACGGCGGCATTTCACTCATAAACTTCGGCTAATAAGCGATATTCCATTCAGTAACTCCAATATTATAATTTCTGGTACTCACAACATACCAAAAGAAAGTAAAATTCATACATTTCACCGTATAAGCGACATTTCAATCACTAACGCCAATATTATAATTTTTATTACTTTCAAAATTATTTTTTAAAAAATATTAATCATCTCTCGAATAATTCATAAGTTTTACCGTCATATCGCGGCATTTCGTTTACAAACTCCATTGTATAAGCGCCATTTCGTTCATAAACTCCATTTTATAGGCGGCACTTCGTCCACAAATTCCAATATTGCATTTTTTATTAAATTAAATAAACATGTTAAATGCATACACGGCGACATTTCAATTACAAACACAGCCATATGGGCGGCATTTCATTCACAAACTCCGTCCTCAACAGAGTAAAAATTCAACAGAATAAAAATTCAAAATAAGAAATTATTATAAAAAAATATTAAGTGTCCAGATGGTGGCATTTCATTTACAAACTCCGCTGTATAGGCGGGAATTTCAAAGGCAAACTCCCATATCCTAATTTTTCTTACTCTGAACGGAAGAAAGTGATTAAAAGTTAAAAAATTATTAAGAACCTTTATATTTTAAGAAGGGCGGAATTTCGTTCACTAACTCCAGGCGGTATTTCATTCGCAAACTCCAACATCATAATTTTTATCATTCTCAGCAGAATAAAAAATAAAAATTAAAACTTACTGTTAATAAAATTCTTTTATATTCTAAGGCAGAGAGACATTTCATTCACAAACTTCGTGATACAAGCAGCATTTCATTTACCAACTCCAATATTATTATTCTAAACAGAATAAAAATTCAAAATAAATAGGAAATTATTATTTAAAAAAATTATTAAACGTCCATGTGGTGGACTTTCATTTAAAAACTCCGCTGTTTAGGCGGGAATTTCATTCGCAAACACCAATATCGTAATTTTTCTTACTTACTTTCAACAGAAGAAAGTGATTAAATTCTTTTATATTCTAAGACGGAGACATTTCGTTTAGAAACTCCGTCATATTACAGGCAGTATTTCATTTACAAACTCCGTCATACAAGCAGCATTTCATTTACAAACTCCGTCATACAGGCACATTTCATTTACAAACTCCAATATTGCAATTTCTATTATTCTCAACGGAATAACGAAATTATTATGAAGAAAAATTATTGAATGTCCATATGGTGGTATTTCACTTACCTACAAACTCCGCTGTATAGGCGGAATTTCATGCGCAAACTCTAATTTATATTATCTTCATTTTTGTTACTCTCAGCACAATAAAATATTTAAAAAAAATTATAGAAGAAACCTTTTATATTCTAGGGCGGAAGCATTTCATTCTCAAACTCCGTCATAGGGGCAGCATTTCATTTACGTGCTCCAATGTAGTAATTGCTATTACTCTAAAAAAAAATTAAATATCTATGTGATGACATTTCATTTCCAAACTCCACCGTATAGGAGGCATTTCATCCATAGACCCCGAGGTTGTAATTTTTATTAGATACAACGTAAAGAAAAGCGAGAATTAAATTATAATTATTAAAAAATATCATTAAATTGCGACATTTCATTCGCTAACTCCGTCGTACAGACGGCATTTCATTCACGAACTCCAATATCGTGAATAGGGTTACTTTCAACGCAAAAAAATTATTCTATTATAATTTCTTGTTCATACTTACGTGAATTTTGTGCCTAGTGTCTTTTATGGCTTTGATCATGTGCAGACCCATTTCAACGCAGCAATGGGCGTGATCGGATCTCGCCGTAGGTAAACCAGAAACGCAATAGTAACAGTCTCCTAATAGTTTTATTCGTAGGCAATGGTTTTCCTGAAATGTACAAAAATATTTTTTGTTTTTGGGAATCGAGGACGCTGAGTTTGAAACTGAAGTCCATTTTTGAGAGAGGGCGTGAAAAGTGTATGACTCACCGTAGCTAATTTGTCGAATCTCGCGAATAACTCATTCAGTATCTTCACCAATTCTTGAGCGCTGCAGTGACTGGCAAGTGCTGAAACGACAAAAGTCCGTTCAAATAACGCTAGCCATTTACTTAATTGTTTTTTTTTTACCAGTAAATCCCTTGATGTCAGCAAATAAAATGCTGACGTTCTCGTGCCGGTGGATGTAGATCTTGTGGAACTGGTGCGGCTCGAACAAGCCGGTCCTCTCCTCCTCCTTGGAGATGTCCCGAATTATCTCCTTGACCACAAAATCGGGAAGGACTGGCAAAGAAGCCATTAAAGCCCGTTGCACCGCGAACAGCGTAAAGACTCACCCGACAACAACAGCTTCTCCTGCTTGTCGTTCTCGTTTTGGGTGCGATACCTCGTCTCCATCGAACGGTGAGTCTCCAAGAACGCCTTCCTCTGACTGCGATCGGTGAGGTACTTGGTGTACATCCCCGCGAAATTCACCGTGAGGTACAGCAGCGCGTTGGCCGATATTCTCTGCACGAAGCACCTGCAGTAGTCCTCCTGAAATTTCCCATTTTGGTGATTCAATCAAGTGAGGCTTTCGGCCACCCTTTGAAGACCAAAAACGTCCAAGACTTCAATACGTACGCGGTTGGTGCAGTCTTGCCATACTCTTAACACTATTAAAATCACGATGTGGCACAGGGCGGAAACTGCTCCGGCTATCATGCACCACCTCAAGGGGAGCGGCAGCATGGCGTAGGGAACGAACACGATGAACAGGACGTACCAGGTGAGCTCCTCGTATGTATTAAAGCCGAGGCCTTTACCCAGGAAACCTAAAAATGTCTTTAATTATTTTTACGTGTCCAAGTTTTGTGTCCGAAGAGGTTAGGAATCCTCAAAGCGCGTCCCGTCAAACACCTGGAGGGAGACACTCTCAGTTACCACTTCAATGACGTCAAAGTGGTAACTGAGACAGTCTCAGTTACTACTTCAGTGACGTCAAAGTTACCACTTCAATGACCTCAAGTGGTAACTGAGACAGTCTCAGTTACTGCTTCAATGACATCAAACTGGTAACTGAGTGTGTCACAAGCGACACACTCCGATATCGTAATTCTTATTACTCTTAACAGAATAAACAATTGAAAATAAAAAAATATTATTAATGAAATTCTCTTATATTTTAAGTCGGTGACTTTTCATTCACAAACTCCGTCATACAGGCAGCATTTCATTTACAAACTCCAATATTGTAATTTTTATTATTCTTATCAGAATAAAAATTCAAACTAAGAAGTTATTGTAAAAAAAAATTAGGTTAATGTCCATATGGTAGCATTTCCTTTACAAACTCTGCTGTACAGTCGGAAATTTCATACGCAAACTCCAATTTCGTAATTTTACTTATTTTTAACAGAAGGAAGTGATTAAAAGTTAAAAAAAATATTATAGAAAACCTTTGTAATTTAAGAGCGACAGAATTTCATTCGCTAACTCCGTCGTACAGGCGACATTTCATTCGCAAACTCCAATATAGTAATTTTTATTATTAAAACAATATTTTGGAGCATCTAGGACGGCGGAATTTCACTCATAAACTTCGGCTAATAAGCGGTATTCCACTCAATAACTCCAATATTATAATTTCTATTACTCACGACAGACTAAAAAAAAGTAAAATTCGTACATTTCACCGTATAAGCGACATTTCATTCCCTAACGCCAATATTATCATTTTTATTACTTTCAAAATTATTTTTTTAAAAATATTAAACATCTCTCGAATAATTCATAAGTTATACCGTCATATCGCGGCATTTCATTTACAAACTCCATTGTATAAGCGCCATTTCGTTCATAAACTCCGTCATGTAGGCGGCACTTCGTTTACAAATTCCAATATTGTATTTTTTATTAAAATAAATAAATAATGTTAAATATATATACGGCGACATTTCAGTTACAAACACCGCCATATGGGCGGCATTTCATTCACAAACTCCGTCCTCAAGTTTTGTGTCCGAAGAGGTTAGGAATCCTCAAAGCGCGTCCCGTCAAACACCTGGAGGGAGACACTCTCAGTTACCACTTCAATGACGTCAAAGTGGTAACTGAGACAGTCTCAGTTACTACTTCAATGACGTCAAAGTTACCACTTCAATGACGTCAAGTGGTAACTGAGACAGTCTCAGTTACTACTTCAATGACATCAAAGTGGTAACTGAGTGTATCTCCCTCCAGGCGTTGGACTTGGACGCTCGCTTTTGGGATATGATCAGGTCGGATGATTAATTTTATTTATTTATTTAGTGCGTCCGTTAGTACGTGCTGTATAGCCGTCTTTTAAACAGTGCTGGGACGAAATTATATGGCATTATTGTCTTTTTTTATTATCGTTTAGCTACAGTATAAAGGGACCCGTACTTGCTTTTAGTTCAACTTCATTTTGGACACGTTGCTTGGACATTTCTCGTCTGTCCGACATACTGGACGTTTCGTTTAACGTGTCCGAAGAGGTTAGGAATTCTCAAAGCGTCACTCCAAACACCTGACCGATGTAGCTTCGTTTCAACGAAAAATCAAACACCTGGAGGGAAACACTCTCAGTTACCACTTCAATGACGTCAAAGTGGTAACTGAGATAGTCTCAGTTACTATTTCAATGACGTCAAAGTTACCACTTCAATGACGTCAATGTGGTAACTGAGTGCGTCTCCATCCACTTTGACGTCATTGAAGTGGTAACTGAGAGTGTCTCCCTCCAGGCGTTGGACTTGGACGCACGCTTTAGGGATATGATCAGGTAGGATGATTAATTTTATTTATTTATTTTATGCGCCCGTTAGTACGTTCTGTATAGCCGGCTTTTAAACGGTGCTGGGACGAAATTATACGGCATTATTGTTTTTTTTTATTAAAGTTTAGCTACAGTATAAAGGGATCCGTACTTGCTTTTAGTTCAACTTCATTTTGGACACGTTGCTTGGACATTTCTCGTCTGTCCGATGTACTGTACGTTTCGTTAAACGTGTCCGAAGAGGTTAGGAATCCTCAAAGCGTCACTCCAAACACCTGACAGATGTAGCTCCGTTTCAACGAAAAATCAAACACCTGGAGGGAGACACTCTCAGTTACCACTTCAATGACGTCAAAGTGGTAACTGAGTGCGTCTCCCTCCGCTTTGACGTCATTGAAGTGGTAACTGAGAGTGTCTCCCTCCAGGCGTTGGACTTGGACGCTCGCTTTTGGGATATGTTCAGGTCGGATGATTAATTTTATTTATTTATTTAGTGCGTCCGTTAGTATGTGCTGTATAGCCGTCCTTTAAACAGTACTGGGACGAAATTATATGGCATTATTGTCTTTTTTTATTAAAGTTTAGGTACAGTATAAAGGGACCCGTACTTGCTTTTAGTTCAACTTCATTTTGGACACGTTGCTTGGACATTCCTCGTCTGTCCGATGTACTGTACGTTTCGTTTAACGTGTCCGAAGAGGTTAGAAATTCTCAAAGCATCACTCCAAACACCGGACCGATGTAGCTTCGTTTCGACGAAAAATCAAACACCTGGAGGGAGACACTCTCAGTTACCACTTCAATGACGTCAAAGTGGTAACTGAGTGCGTCTCCATCCACTTTGACGTCATTGAAGTGGTAACTGAGAGTGTCTCCTTCCAGGTGTTGGACTTGGACGTTCGCTTTTGGGATATGATCAGGTCGGTTGATTAATTTTATTTATTTATTTTGTGCACCCGTTAGTAAGTTCTGCATAGCCGTCCTTTAAACAGTGCTGAGACGAAATTATATGGCATTATTGTCTTTTTTTATTAAAGTTTAGCTACAGTATAAAGGGATCCGCACTTGCTTTTAGTTTAACTTCATTTTGGACACGTTGCTTGTCCGTCCGATGTACTGTACGTTTTGTTCAACGTGTCCACGTTGTGTAGAAATAAAAACAAGGTAGAAAGTCTCAAAAAACGACGTTTTTAGCGGTTTTTGAGGAGGCAAACTACCCCCGGGTCAAATCCAAAGAACGACTGGGCAGGAATTGTGCGCATCAAAATTCACCGCAGGACGACGGAAGCCATTTTGAGATTACCATAAGAACGGCTCCTTGGTTGTCGAGAAACTGTACTCTACAGAGGTTTTTGGTCCACTGCCAATCACAGGACCCCTAACATTATATGTTAGGGGTCCTGTGCAATCAAATTAGCTTAGAAAATGCGCCCAATCCGATTGTTAAGTAAATTGCTAAAGGAATTTAGAATGCCCCACGTAGGGCGCCAATTTTCTTTTTATCTCCTCGTCTTAAGTTGGCCGTAGGTTTGATTACTTACCTTGGGCGTTTAACAGTAACCACGTGCAAATGGCAGCCCAATGGAGGTAGTTATTCGCAAAGCACCGCCACCACCCCAAGACGCAAACTGCAATGTTGGCAGCCATGCTGCACACGGACCAAATTATCGAATCCGTGTGTCCGGCTTCGAGCGTGCCCTGAGATTCCGTCGCCCAAATGGCGATCAGAGCTACCTGGATTTGGAAAAACAAAATATTTTGAATTCAAACCAATTAATCGTACTAACGACTGCGCCATCGCTAGTTAAATTTAAATAACATATTCTTTATGATTTACCTTCAGGAAGAAGTCGACGATATTCACGATAATGAGGGACTTCTGCCTCTGGCGATGCGAATAACGAAGGTACGCCATTTCGAGGTGCTTACTGTGGAAGCTGTTCGTCAAACTAGGCCAATAGATACCCTTGTACATGAGTCCTCGCTTGAAGACGGTGGCCAGGTCGGCTGGAAAGTTCACAGAATGTCTTCCCAACGGTTCAAACATAAATTACCGGCGGAGATAAAGCAGACAATTAGAGACCGCGAAGGACCCGAAATTTCGTGGCCCTCCTCGGGCTGGGCCTTTGAAGTGCGCGAATTAATTAATTTTTCCAAGCGCACACGCGAATTAGCAAGTCTGAGAGACCGATTTCTGTATAATTAATGATTAGTTGAATTAAATCGAGTTGATTTGAAAGCAAAATGCCCAACCTTCTCGTAATGAGCGGAGTCCTGCTTTCCGGGAAAAAAAATTTGAAATTAAAACGTCATATACGTTGGTTCCTTTACCACCAGGAATTTTCCAATTAATTTAAGTAGTTATAAAAATGTATACGTTTCTTGCTTGCACGAAATTAAGTTTTCAAAGGTACAGATTTGTGATCACTGAATATTACGCAATATTTCTGAATTTTACGCAATATTTCTCCAATACTACACAATATTGTGAATGTAAGCGAATTGAATTAACTTACCCTGATGCACTTCAGAGAACGAATCTTCCTCGTTGGGATAAATCGAGGTCCTGTGCCTGTACGCATAGTTCGATCCGCCGTAATTTTCCGCAGCAGGATCGTCCGAGTTTTTAACGTCGTTGTTCGACGGCGGCAGCCTCTCCTCGAGATTGGGGGGTTGCAGGTGGTTGTTGCAGCGTTCCATCGTCGCCTGAGGAAATTCGCCGAAGCAGTAAAATGAGGCGACGGCCGCTGATGTTAGTACCTGTTTGCTTTCTCCGTGATCCTCGATCGAGTTGCAGATTTGCGTGAGCGCGTTGTCCTTGAACTGGTCCTTGGCTTCCATGGCGGCGATGGCGATGTTGGCGAAGTTGTGCTTCTTCTTGCGCTGAGAGGACAACTTGCGGACGGCGTTCGCCCAACGCTCTTTGGTGTGGTGCGAGAATCCATTTCTGTAAAGGAATTTTCAAATCAATAAGAAATACCATTGTCTATCCCCCAAATTATTTTTTTCACGCAACGAGTGATGGTGGGTCTTTGGTAAGTGGTGTGTGGGCCTATCGCAAGTAACGCATGGGCCAATAGGTCCACAAGTCACTTGTTTTACTTAATGGTGATGGCGGGCTTTGGGCAAGTGGTGTAACAAGTGATGGTGGGCTTTGGGTAAATGGTGTAACAAGTGATGGTGTGTTTTGGGCAAGTGATCTGTGGGCCATCATGGGCCTATCACAAATAGTGTGTGGGTCAGTGGGTCCATATCTTTTTTACGCAACGAAGAACTAACGTGCGAAGAGAAGAAAGGCCTTGGAAGGAGCAAGATGGAGAAGTTCAAAGAAGAAAGAGAAACGTGTTTGATGAAATGGAACAAAGCTTCCTTCTTTCAACCTTTGCTTGATTAATTACTGCAAGTGAGAGGAACTAACTGGCGAAGAGAAAGAAGACCTTTGAAGACCTTGGATGGAGCAAGATCGAGAAATTCCGTGAAGAAAAAGGAAACATCTTTCATTGAAATGAGACAAAGCACAATTTATACCTTTTGTTTTCAACCTTCGCTTGATTCATCGCCAAAGAATCGTTGCAAGTAAGAAGAACTTACAGGCGAAGACCTAGGATGGACCAAGGTCGAAAAGCCAGAGAAGAAATGAAACGAAGTCTTCTTCTTTTAGCCTTCGCTTGATTAATTACCGAAGAATACGTTGCAAGTAAGAAGAACTGGCGAAAAGAAGAAAGGCTTTTAAAGATCTTATACGGAGCAAGATCGAGGAGTTCCGAGGAGAGAAAGGAAACACTTTAGAATTAAAAGAAAAACATGCGCCTTCTTCTTTCAATCCTAACTCGATTGACTACTAAAGAATGCATGGTAAGTAAGAAGATGTAACAAGCGAAGGGAAGGAAAACTTTAGACGGAGCAAGATGGAGAAGCTCAAAGAAGAAAAAGAAAAAATGTTTGATGAAATGAAACAAAGTCTTCTTCTTTCAACCTTCGCTTGATTGCTTGCTGGTCAATCATTGCAAGTAAGAAGAGCTAACGGAGGAAGAGAAGGAAGACCTTCGAAGACCTCGTACGGAGCAAGATCGAGGAGTTCCGAGGAGAGAAAGGAAACACTTTAGAATTAAAAGAAAAATGTGCGCCTTCTTCTTTCAATCCTCGTTTGATTGATTACCAAAGAATGCGTAGTAAGTACGAAGACCTAACGGAAAACTTTAGGCGGAGCAAGATGGAGGAGCTCAAAGAAAAAAGAGAAAAAATGTTTGATGAAATGAAACAAAGTCTTCTTCTTTCAACTTTCGCTTGATTGCTTGCCGGTCAATCATTGCAAGTAAGAAGAGCTAACGGAGGAAGAGAAGGAAGACCTTCGAAGACCTCGTACGGAGCAAGATCGAGGAGTTCCGAGGAGAGAAAGGAAACACTTTAGAATTAAAAGAAAAATGTGCGCCTTCTTCTTTCAATCCTCGTTTGATTGATTACCAAAGAATGCGTAGTAAGTACGAAGACCTAACGGAAAACTTTAGGCGGAGCAAGATGGAGGAGCTCAAAGAAAAAAGAGAAAAAATGTTTGATGAAATGAAACAAAGTCTTCTTCTTTCAACCTTCGCTTGATTGCTTGCCGGTCAATCATTGCAAGTAAGAAGAGCTAACGGAGGAAGAGAAGGAAGACCTTCGAAGACCTCGTACGGAGCAAGATCGAGGAGTTCCGAGGAGAGAAAGGAAACACTTTAGAATTAAAAGAAAAATGTGCGCCTTCTTCTTTCAATCCTCGTTTGATTGATTACCAAAGAATGCGTAGTAAGTACGAAGACCTAACGGAAAACTTTAGGCGGAGCAAGATGGAGGAGCTCAAAGAAAAAAGAGAAAAAATGTTTGATGAAATGAAACAAAGTCTTCTTCTTTCAACCTTCGCTTGATTGCTTGCTGGTCAATCATTGCAAGTAAGAAGAGCTAACGGAGGAAGAGAAGGAAGACCTTCGAAGACCTCGTACGGAGCAAGATCGAGGAGTTCCGAGGAGAGAAAGGAAACACTTTAGAATTAAAAGAAAAATGTGCGCCTTCTTCTTTCAATCCTCGTTTGATTGATTACCAAAGAATGCGTAGTAAGTACGAAGACCTAACGGAAAACTTTAGGCGGAGCAAGATGGAGGAGCTCAAAGAAAAAAGAGAAAAAATGTTTGATGAAATGAAACAAAGTCTTCTTCTTTCAACTTTCGCTTGATTGCTTGCCGGTCAATCATTGCAAGTAAGAAGAGCTAACGGAGGAAGAGAAGGAAGACCTTCGAAGACCTCGTACGGAGCAAGATCGAGGAGTTCCGAGGAGAGAAAGGAAACACTTTAGAATTAAAAGAAAAATGTGCGCCTTCTTCTTTCAATCCTCGTTTGATTGATTACCAAAGAATGCGTAGTAAGTACGAAGACCTAACGGAAAACTTTAGGCGGAGCAAGATGGAGGAGCTCAAAGAAAAAAGAGAAAAAATGTTTGATGAAATGAAACAAAGTCTTCTTCTTTCAACCTTCGCTTGATTGCTTGCCGGTCAATCATTGCAAGTAAGAAGAGCTAACGGAGGAAGAGAAGGAAGACCTTCGAAGACCTCGTACGGAGCAAGATCGAGGAGTTCCGAGGAGAGAAAGGAAACACTTTAGAATTAAAAGAAAAATGTGCGCCTTCTTCTTTCAATCCTCGTTTGATTGATTACCAAAGAATGCGTAGTAAGTACGAAGACCTAACGGAAAACTTTAGGCGGAGCAAGATGGAGGAGCTCAAAGAAAAAAGAGAAAAAATGTTTGATGAAATGAAACAAAGTCTTCTTCTTTCAACCTTCGCTTGATTGCTTGCCGGTCAATCATTGCAAGTAAGAAGAGCTAACGGAGGAAGAGAAGGAAGACCTTCGAAGACCTCGTACGGAGCAAGATCGAGGAGTTCCGAGGAGAGAAAGGAAACACTTTAGAATTAAAAGAAAAATGTGCGCCTTCTTCTTTCAATCCTCGTTTGATTGATTACCAAAGAATGCGTAGTAAGTACGAAGACCTAACGGAAAACTTTAGGCGGAGCAAGATGGAGGAGCTCAAAGAAAAAAGAGAAAAAATGTTTGATGAAATGAAACAAAGTCTTCTTCTTTCAACCTTCGCTTGATTGCTTGCCGGTCAATCATTGCAAGTAAGAAGAGCTAACGGAGGAAGAGAAGGAAGACCTTCGAAGACCTCGTACGGAGCAAGATCGAGAAGTTCCAAGGAGAGAAAGGAAACACTTTGGAATTGAAAAAAAAATGTGCGCCTTCTTCTTTCAATTCTCGCTTGATTGATTACCAAAGAGTGCGTGGGAAGTAAGAAGACCTAACAAGCCAAGAGAAGGAAAACTTTGGACGGAGCAAGATGGAGAAGTTCAAAGAAGAAAGAGAAAAAATGTTTGATGAAATGAAACAGAGTCTTCTTCCTTTAACCTTCGCTTGATTAATTGCTGGAGAATCGTTGCAAATAAGAAGAACTAAGGGACGAAGAGGAGGAAGACCTTCGAAAACCTTTCACGGAGCAAGATCGAGAAGTTCCGAGGAGAGAAAGGAAGCAATTTAGAATTAGAAATGAAATGTGCGCCTTCTTCTTTCAAACCTCGCTTGATTAATTACCAAAGAATGCGTAGTAAGTAAGAAGACCTAACGGAAAACTTTAGGCGGAGCAAGATGGAGGAGCTCAATGAAGAAAGAGAAAAAATGTTTGATGAAATGTAACAAAGTCTTCTTCCTTCAACCTTGATTAATTGCTGGTGAATCATTGCAAGTAAGAAGAACTAAGGGGCGAAGAGAAGGAAGACCTTTGAAGACCTTCTACGGAGCAAAATCGACAAGTTCCGAGGAGAGAACGGAAGCACTTTAAAATTAAAAGAAAAATGTGCGCCTTCTTCTTTCAATCCTCGCTTGATTGATTACCAAAGAATGCGTGGTAAGTAAGAAGACCTAACGGAAAACTTTAGACGGAGCAAGATGGAGAAGCTCAAAGAAGAAAGAGAGAAAATGTTTGATGAAATGAAACAAAGTCTTCTCCTTTCAACCTTCGCTTGATTAATTACCAAAAAATACGACGGAAGTAAGAAGAACTAACGAGTGAAGAGAAGGAAGACCTCGAATGGAGCAAGATGGAGAAAAGCGTTCAGAAAAGCGAAAGAAAGAAAATTGAAAATGACTTGATTTCAAAGGCCTCTCTGACCTCCAAAATCTTGTTCAAAGTTCCCTGCGCTTTTAAACTAAAATACAAAAATTATAAGCGTTCTAACCAACGTTTCCAACTCAAAACGGAACATACAGTATGTACCTGCACTGATAAGATGTGAGCGTCAATAATATTTTTAAAAAAATGCCTCTGGGTTCGTGAATTCGACTCTGTGGCACCCGTTGTGCCCCTGACTGTTACGCCAGTGCACCAAGCAAGCAAAACAAATGAATATCGCAACAACTTAGTGTGAATTGGGATACATTCAATCACCAAAAGGTATGCCCCCATGATCACCGGGGCGTTTTGAAGAACCTCGCGCAGGTTGTTTTGAATTAAGCTTCAAACAGCGAGAGAGATAGAACCAGACCACCATAGATCATCCATTTCTCTCCAATTTCAAACGTCAATTATGTTCTAGCCCCTTTATGTAATAGTGTGTGTTTGCATTGCTAAGATGTGAGTGATTAAAAAAAAACAATAGTTGCTTGCTTTCTATGGGTCTCCTGTTCATGGGTCCGAGTTTGTCACAACCGCTTCACCCCTGACTGTCACGTCACTGCTCTAATCAAGCAAAACAAATGACTATCACATTAACTAGGACTAATTGAAAGACACCCAAACATCAATAGGACCTTTTTTTTCACGCAATAAGTGATGGTGGGTCTTCGGCAAGTGGTATGTGGGCCTGTCGCAAGTGATACTGGCCCACATACCACTTGTTTTACTTAATGGTGATGGTGAGCTTTTGGCAAGTGGTGCGTGGTCCTATCGTAAGTAGTGTATGGGCCTATAAGCCCATATTTTATTTTTTCACGCAACAAGTGATGGTGGGCCTTTAGCAAGTAACCCATACATCACTTGTTTTACTTAAAAAATACACACACTAAAGAGGATCAATATTTTTTCACGTAACAAGTGATGGTGGGCTTGGGGCAAGTGCCCTGTGGGCCTATCACAAATAGTGTGTAGGCCAATTGATCCATATTTGATTTTTTCACGCAACAAGTGATGGTGAGTCTTCGACAAGTGATGTGTGGGGGCCTATCGCAAGTGATGCACATACCACTTGTTTTTCTTTATCAAAATCTTCACTTTCTTCTTTATTTTAATCATAATAGCTTCTTTTTCTTCTATTTCAAACCCACTCTGTCATTACAAGACCAGGTTCAGATTTTGTACCAGGATTTTATTCTTCTTCTTGTTTTTCTTCTCAAAGCCAAGCGTCATTTCAAAATAATGAGTTTAGGTATTATTCAAGTTTCTTTTCGCTTTATTCTCCTTTTTAAGCATAATATCATCTATAGAAGGATTTTCGTCATCTTATTTTTCTTCGTCCTCAAAGTCTTCATTTAGCACTATTCTCTAAAAACCTATTATTTCAGGTTTTGTACCTAAACCTTCAATTTCTAATTCATTTTCATATTTTTTTTAAGCACAATACCTTCTATAAAAGCTGTCTTCCTCTCACAAAATTTGCTGCTTTAATTCTTATAACAATATTTTCTTCAATTTCTTCTTCGTCTTGTTCTTCTTCTTCACTTTCAAACTTGGTTGCTTCTACGGAAGGATTATTGCTGTCTGATTTTTCGTGGTCTAATCCTAAATGTCATCACTTTGCGCCAGTGTCGGCAAAATCTTCAAGGATAGTAGCCTTTATAGAAGGAACGGCAAGGTCAATTTTCTCTTCATGTTCTTCTTCTTTTTAACTTCCCCAAACCCTTATTTTTCTTCAACGTCTACGTACATTCTCAAAGTCATCATTTTTAAGATCGCGTATCATTTAGGATCTGTTGATTCAAGGTCTCTTATCAAAATCTTCAATTCTGTCTTCATTTTCTTTCTATTTTTTAAGTGCAGTAGCTTTTATAAAAGGATCGCCGAGGTCTTTGTGATCATTTTAATTTTCTTCGACGTCTATATCCTCAAAGTCATCATTTTATGTCCGCGTGTCATTTCAGGATCTATTGACTTAGAATCCATCAATTTTCTCTTCATTATCTTCCCCTAACCCTTATTTTTCTTCAACGTCTACGTACATTCTCAAAGTCATCATTTTTAAGATTGCGTATCATTTAGGATCTACTGATTCAAGGTCTCTTATCGAAATCTTCAATTTTCTCTTCATTTTCTTTCTTCCTTTTAAGTATAGTAGCTTTTATAAAAGGATCGCCGAGGTCTTTCTGGTCGTTTTACTTTTCTTCGGCGTCTGCATCCTCAAAGTCATCATTTTACATCTTCGTGTCTTTTCAGGATCTACTGATTTCGGCTTCGTATCCATTTTCTCTTCATTTTCTTCTTCTTTTTAAGTATTGTAGCTTTTATAGAAGGATCACCGAGGTCTTTCTGGTGGTTTTAATTTTCCTCGACATCTATATCCTCAAAGTCATCATTTTTTACGTCCGCGTGTTATTTCAGGATCTACTGACTTAGAATCTATCAATTTTCTCGTCATTTTCTTCCCCAAAGTCTTATTCTCCTTCGACGTCTACACACTGAACGTCATTACTTTTACGTCCGCGTGTCATTTCAGGACTTACTGATTCATGATTCAAATTTTCGACAGCGAACATAAAATATTCATCATTTTCGCAATGGGGGAAATGTATTAAGTATAATCTCAAATTGTTAAGTGTAAAATTTTGATCTAAGTAAACTTGTGCTCAAAAAATGACCTTTCACACTGTCATTTACATAATGGTGATGGTGGGATTTGGGCAAGGGTGTGTGGGCCTATCGTAAGTAGTGTGTGGGCCAATAGACCCATATTTTATTTTTTCACGCAACAAGTGATGGTGGGCCTTCAGCAAGTAGCCCACACACCACTTGTTTTACCTAAAAAATACACACACTAAAGAGAATCAATATTTTTTCACGCTATAAGTGTTGATAGGCTTTGGGCAAGTGGTGTGCGGGCCTATCGCAAGTAGTGTGTGGGTCAATAGGCCCATATTTTATTTTTTCATGCAACAAGTGATGGTGGGCCTTCAGCAAGTAGCCCACACACCACTTGTTTACACACACTAAAGAGGATCAATATTTTTTCACGCAACAAGTAATGGTGGGCCTAGGGCAAGTGCCCTGTGGGCCTATCACAAATAGTGTGTGGGTCAATAGGCCCATATTTTTTTCTCTTGCAACAAATGATGGTGGGCCTTCGGCAAGTGGCCCACGCACTGTTTGTTTTAGTTAAGAAATACACACACTACAGAGAATCCAAATGGTACGAAAAGAAAACCGAACTAAACTAAAATAAATCAGATATAGCAACGCGTTCCAGTTGCAGTCGTTCAGTATGACACGAATTAAAAAGCTGCCCAGATTGAACAAATTTACTGTAGAAATCGACTATGCCTTCTTTGCAAGTACTCCACTCATGTGGCTTCCCTCAGCACGTCTTTAACTGTAAGCAGCCGAAAATTTTCGCCCTAAATCCAATCAAAATTAAATTACTTATTGCTCGAATTGAACTTAGTTTTAACGTAAACAAGTTCCCAGGCGAGTGAATCCAAACATCCTCTTAATAGCTAAAATAAATAAATCTGTGGTCAGCAAATCTCACGCGTGAAAACGGAGTTGATGCCTACGCGTACAGAAAAAAAAAGAACGGCCGAAATTGGACCAATTTGCACCTTGATGTAGGCAATTCAAGACACCTTTCGGGAGGGGTTTGTTTACATAAACGATTCCGCGGAAGAGAGCGATTTATGAGGGACCGGAACCCTCTACCCCAATTCCGGTGGTGGACTTTTTTCCAACAGACCATATCGTCACTGTGAAAATTGTTAAAAAAATAACTGAATTTACTCTTTTAATTAAAACCGAATCGAAGGGTGTAGCATTTCATTGATAGAACAACACCCCTCGAACGCAACACGTGTCCGCGTATGCAGCGAACCCGAGCATCAAGTTTAATTGCTCGATGGAGTGTTCAGGAAGAGCATTATGGATTTCCTAAAAATATCACGCCATTATCTGTCGTGGGCCGTCAGTTATCGCCGCCGCCGCCGCCGCCGTCGTCGTCGTGGTCGTCGGCGCGCCGGCCGTTATCGGCCCATATGGTCCAGCAATTTAACACACGCGATCAATTTTAACGCTTATTAATAGCCCGTTTAGGTTGTCCGCACTCGACCCGCTCGCTATTGATGAGCAAACAAGGCCGACGCGATAGCGCACTCCAAACAAGGATCCCAACGAGATCCCGGCCAAGAGGAAAAACTCGATTTTGACGCGAAATAATTCGATCCGAGGAGAAACTCGATTACGGCGGCCGTAATCCCGGACGAAACTTTTATTTCATTTAAAATTAGAGGTGAAGTTTTCCTGAAAGGCTACAGCATGCAGTGTAAAACAAAATATGATACATTGCGCGATGAATTGAAACTGTAATAATCAAGGTCTTGTCAGAGTAAACAATTTCATTCTTATTAATCTGATGCTCATTTTTGCCCTTTCTTAAGTTAAATCCGTCATGAATGCCTCGTAGGGACGCCAGTTAAGAGTTAATAATGTCAGATCACAAAAAAACGTCTGAGTTTCTGTCGCAGCTCAATTTTGAAAATTCCCGTCGCGATTCTTCCACTCCATAATTTCCTTCCCCGGCTTATTGCATCCGGTAGGAAAGGAAACGTTTCTTTCCGTGAGCGCTCCGCCTGCGCTTCAATAAATCTCAAGTGAGTTGCTCTCGAAGTATTCGACGATGCGGCGAGCAAATTTAAAAAACCTAGGCGAAGTTTAATTCAATTATTCGAGATTAATAATGCCGGGCCGGGGGTAACAGGGTTTCGCCTCTGCTACATTTCCCACGAGGAGCTCGTGTAATTGCCGGACAACTTCGTATCTCGCGAGGCCACGGTAATTAGATCGAAGTTAAGTTGATAAATCTCTGCGTGTTTTATTTTGTTGGCCAAGTACACGACGACGGATTAATACAGGTCCTCATTCCTTAGCCTACTCTAATTGAAAATATTTTGATGCATCTTTTACTTAATTCATAGATGAGGACTCTACAACGCTTCCTCGACGTCATAATCGTTGCATCAGTTTTCATTTTCAAAACGTTTGGAGACACCTCATTGATCAGTAGTGTAGGTATTGCTGCTTCTTTTTCGTCTTACTTGTTTGATCATGTATAAGTTGCGTTGCGAACGCCGGAGGATGTTAAAATGGGCTACAAATTAATTGTCCGTAGCTAGAAACCTGGATGTAAAAGTGTAAAATTATTGAAGTAGACTGGTGAAGTTCGTGGTATCGCTAGGACTACACACGTGGTTGATAGCGTTCGAAATACCCGCATATACGTGCGATTTACAGACACTCTGTATAGTACACAATGAATAGTCAGCCTGTATCGTAATGGTATGTAAATCGACAAAACTCAAATTAAAGGTGGTTCGATCTCGGACACTATACCGGCAGGCATTCAACGAGATCAGGTTGACGTACGATATTCCAAGAGCTTTGTCACCATTGCCACCGTCACCTTCGCGAGCATCTACGGTACCAAGCCAACACGATGGAAATCAAGTCGACGCCGCCGGGTACTATACCGGGAAGCAATCAACGAGATCAGGACGGCGTACGACATTTCCAGAGTTTGTCACTATTGCCGCCGTCCCCTTCGCGAGCATCTACGGTACCGGGATTGGACCGGACCTGCCCGTTGCAAAATCGGAAACTTTGCCACGACGCCCAGGACCGAAGCGATTCATCCTAGCCGAGTTAACTAATATCATTCCGGGGACGTCGCATCGACAAACTTAACGGTTGATGATGATTTACACACCAAAGAAAGCGAATATCATAATCGTTATCAGGCGTTACCGAAAGAACGGTCGCCGGACGAATCAGTACGGAAGCGTTCGTGACAATCCGCGCAGATAATAAAGTGTACGGTCAAATACTTCAAGAATAACAACACGAAATCACCGGCAAAGAATTCTTGTTTGGTGTAACAAGTAACGATACAATTAAACTCTGAAGAACAGTAACGTTAGCTCGCAAACAAATTTACAATTAAATTAGGTTCAGAGGGAACCAAAGTCTACGTCAGGCTAAATCGCATTCGGCAACACAGGTAAGTACCCAAAATTAACGTAAACGCAAGTCAACGCTGTAGCTACAAGAGGATTTTTACTATACCAAGAAAATCTCCACCAATACCACTGTAAGCACCTAATCAGTATGGGAGAAAGGGGTGGATTATATTTTGAGGTCAAAACAGTTCTCAACCAGAACACGAGATTTCTAAAATAGAAATCTTTTACAGTGAAAATTGAAAGAGATTGGAAGTCTCAAATTCTGACTTCTCTGAACTCCCTTTCCTCGAAACTTTACCACTCTTTTAACCAAACCAAATCGAGACTGCTTTGTTAGTAGCGTTTCCAGTTTTAGCCAAAAGTTAGCCAGCAATCGTTCTTCCCGCTCTCTTTAGACTTGATTTGACGAATTTAATTTAGATAAAACACTAAAACTGCGCGGGAAAAGCTTCTGCTTTTCCTAACCGAAACCGATGGCAAACTTTTAAAAAATTTATAACAAAAAGAATCAAAATCCGAACTTAGAAAAAAAGAAATTAAAATTTCGACGAGAGATTTAACGCGGACCAAACAAAAGATAACCGGGAACTTGTTTTTTTATCTCCCTCGCTTAAGCTACTTAAAGGCTCGTCACCTCCTGAAAAATTGAGGAGGGAAATTCTGTGAGATCAGCAAGAATTTGAATTCAGACGGTCCTCACAGTAGCTTCCAAGCGAAACTTTTTCGATACGAGAGGGCGCAAACGTCTCGTTTTTACCGAGTTTTACCTACGTCGGTCGTTCAAGGGCAGAGACGCTTTGTGGCGTGATTTACCTTTTGCTGAATCAAACCTGATAGGATTGATTTGAAACCGCATCCGAAGCTCGTAAAAGCGATACGAACATCCGGGTTCTTTCTAAGAACAAGCAGAGCTGATAATGAAATGATTAAAATAAAATAAGTGATAAATTAATTTTATAAATTCTCTAAGCATTTTTCCGGGTCCTTACACCACTATGCATTCGGTCTTGGAACGGCTGCGACTCTCGAAGTGGACTTTGAACAGGTCGACAACTCCTAACAGGGTTTCCGAGCGGCAAACAACGATGTCGTGGTAGAAAAAGCTTTCGAAATCGATGGTTTCAGCGAGCGACAAATTCGTTGGGAAAGAACCAAACAGTTACGTCTATATGAACCAGTGTCACTGGTCACGTATATGCGTCCGTATGTGTCAGAAAAAGAAATAAAAAAAAATTATCAAAAAAGTTGTCTATCCCAAAAAATATACACCGGTTAGCACAAGTCGGTCATGGTCACAAGGTTCGGTGGACCTCTTGTCCTACCCGATGTATACTTGTCAAAAGGGGGACGCTCTGTACTGCCGATCACGCATGTGCCTCAACTCCTTCACAAGAGACAGGCGCCCTTCGACAATACCAAAACGTCTCCCGCTATCCGGTGTTCAATAAAAAAAAATTGTTTGTGATGTCATGTATGTGTTACCTGGAAGCGTCGCCCATGTCGTTGGCTAAGGAGAAAGGATACAGGTATTCAGGATCCAATTTCTTAATGGAAATACCTCGTACTAAATAACCTAATTAAAACGGAACACTTGAAATTCTTACCTTCCCCCTTGCCTATACTACCTTTCTATGGTGATATCTGGGGCCAAACATTGTTGGAAAAACCGTCCGACCGCAATAGCGGACGAAAGTCATATCGCCGCCATCTTCCCCCAACTGTTCGGATTTGAACTCGTCTATCTGTAGTGGACAATTCTAACGGTAGAGGGCGCTTTCAACAGTGATGGACATATTGACGTCACACCCCTCCGTCGTGTTTCGACTTTCGTTGGTTACCGACTTCATCCTGTTAGCTAACGTGAGATCAAAGTGGACATTTTAAGGTCGGCTTTGCCTTACTTATTGTATTATTTATTGTTATTTTAAAACTCTATGATTGCGGTAACTTAATTTAATTGATTTAACTGATTTCTGGTTTTTGTAAACGAAAGATGGATCTGTGCTTCGTGCCTAATTATAGTTCAACTTGGTAATACCTTTTAGTGATTCAAATTTTAAGCCTCTTCGTGTTTTGGGTTTACCTTATAATTAAGCTTTTATACAAATAAATACAAGTGTGCAAAATAGGCAATTTTTATTTACATGTAAATTCTATTCCTTTTTATTTTGGGTTGCGCAACGACCTCGACCCATTCTCCTCGAGTTATCCGGACAAGGAGATGGTCTTACTTTGCACATTTCACATTTTGCAAATCAGCCCCTAATTTCCCATCGATGAAACGAGATGACGCGAGCCACGAATTGATCGTATGCAATACGTCACTCCCCAGCCAATAAGGTGATCCCAAGGGAGAGGGCGTATATAAGTAGACGGCTCGAGCATCAAATCCAGTCACAGATGGATCTGTGCTTCGTGCCTAATTATTGTTCAATTTTAATTGGTCGAGTTACCTTCAGTATGTCACGTTTTGCTTTACACTGTGCAATTTTATTGTGAGAACATCTTGCGATTTATTTTCTGGTTTTATTTGTTAGTAAAAAAAATCCTGGTTGCAAAGTTCCGGTTTCTTACAACTGAGGGCCTCAGACGCTGCTCGTTTGAGATTGATGTGCTTGTGCAGGTCGGATGGTGTGCTAATACTTTCGCCGTCAATCGTCGTTATTTAATCAATAAAAAAATGTTCCTGATCACAGAATTCCGGTTTCGAACAACTGCGGTCCGCTGTTTGCCGTTGTTGATGTAAGAAACCGGAATTCTATACATGTATTAAAAAAAAAAGATTATTTTCAAGTCCGGAAATAAGACGCGAAGAATTGAGCCAATTTTATTCCATTTAGAACGAAAATGGAAGTATTATGTTACTTTGATGAATTCAGAAGGTGTGAAACCCTGTTTGAAGCGTGATCACGGCCGGCGCCGATAGAAAAACCGCTTACCTGTACAATTAAAAAAAAAATTTCGCGTACCCAACGAATGGAAATGAGTAGTTGCACCGGAAAAATAGTTGCCAACTAGCGGTGGCTATTTTCCGCTTGGAAATTTCGCGCGGGGCAGAAATATTCAAATTTAATTTGTATATAGAAATCCGTCCTCTCTTTGAATAAATTCTTGATTATATTGTTTGTATTTTCCGTGTTGTGATTTTGTATTGTAATTTTATTTAGCTTACGTAATTCATATTTTCATATTTCACTTAAATTTAATAGGAAGGAAATGCAAGAATCCTGAGGTTATACAGGTGGTTTGAGAATGATGTGCTTGTGCAAGTCGGATGGTGTGGTAGTGTCAATGCCGTCGTCAATCGTCGTGCGTGTGGAAACGTGTCCTGATTGGATCAGTCGTCGTGCGTCGCGGAGCTTATTGTATCGCCATTGGATTGTTTCGAGGGCCAATCAAAGCCAACGAGTTTCCACCTCAGAAACCAAGTAAACTAATCACCCCGATTTATTTATCGCCGTCCACCTTCAAAGGATAAAACAGAGCCATCATCAACATTCCGTATTTATTTTAGGATAACGGCTCGACTCAGCAGTGCCCCGATAAATTCGCGTGCACGTTTTAATTTACTTAGAATCCTCGCAAAAACACGCTCCGGGCGGAATTTAGGTAATAAACTTTCCCGTTTAAATATTAACCATCGGTGAATCAGGGGGGAGGGGGTTGAAACTGATGCGCCCGTTCCGAATTTAACTCGCCCGAATTTCCGTCAAGGACATTTTTACGCCCCCCCGCCCCAACTTGGAAAGCAACAGATGGCAGCGAAGTAGATCAATGGCGTAAGTGGGCTCTCTCTTTGTATACGAGGGTGTGTAAATCCACCACGCGAATAGAAATCCGGTTTAACGCCCGGACTCGGGTAGGTAGGACCGAAATTAGTTTAGATTCAAACAGGATTTTAGCTCGAAGATTTGAAATTACGCGCTTGAAGTATTTGATATATCTAATGCAAATAGTCTCAAAAAATCATTTATTAATCCTCAATTAGTAAACTTCAAGATCAACTTCTTAAATCATACTTAAACATATCGGTTTCTTCCGGAAATGTAACACGTCGCATACGTTTGCATTCTACGCGACGAAAAGTGCCGTGCCGTGGTTTTAGGTACGATTTTCGATCGATCATACCTCGAAAACCAATAATTGTTTTTAGTTTGCCGGGTATTATTACTAATTAATTAGTAATAAATTAATTTTCTAAGACTTTGGACAGAGGGCGTTTGCTTAATTACATTGAAAACCATTCCAGGAGTGGCGTAATTAGAATTGTTAACAAGTCACAGAAAATGCAGCTAAACGCGACACAATGTTATCGCAATGTAATTACCGATTCTGATTTAACGGCAGCGCCCATAATTAAATTGCTTTCAGTTATAAAGCGCAATATTAATTGAGATGTGACCGCATCGCGTCGCCACAAACCCCCATCGCGTTTGGCGTGGCACTTCAACGAATTCAATTTGACCAAACTACGAGTTATCGTTGACAAATCTGCTTGTGACTACCTCGTAATCAAGATGTTTGCAAACAATTAAATGTTTCGCGAGTGTTTTGATGCGAGAATCAAGCTGTAAATATCAGGAATACCTTGGAAATGTTTGAGACAGAACAGAATGTACGATATTGTTACGAATTTGGATTCGCAGGAAACTTGCTCACAGTCGCTGTTCTATAACTTATACTTATCGCCTTCGGAAGAATAATCGATTCAAATAGCGCGTCTTTCCTCGCTTATATAGTAAGTCACCCCTTCCAGAACGGTGTGGAAAAAACAGCGAATATTGTAGCGCCATCTGGAGCGCGTCGGGAAAGTTCTGGAATCTTCGGCTGACTCATAGATGGCGTGGCTACCACTCTTACGCTGATGTAACAATATTAAAAAAAATGTTAAAGATGTACTTATAACTGAGAATTAATGAATTTTTTTTCAATTCAAAGTTTTCATTTAATTTCCGGAATTTTAGAAACAATTTTTTGAATCGAATTTGCAGATTTCAAAACTGTCCACAATTTTCCGAAGTTTTATATGGAAAGCTAGATTTTCTGAAAAAGAAAAAGAAAACAAGAAACAAAAACTGTCGGTGCGGCGCGTAATGAAAGCTAGGACCTCTGTAATCTGTTCGAAAAATAAATTTTCGAGAAGATGTGTTCGATTTGTTTCGATCAAACAAAAGACGTTCGTAACATCACCATTCAAGTCGTTTAAAAAAATAATAAATCTCTTTTTGAATTTTTAATTTAATTTAACAAAAGACGATAAAAAAAATCACCGTTTGGATCAAATTTCTCAAAAAAAAAAACAAAATCAATTAAAATACAAAATGGCGATTTTAATTTTAACTATTAATCAAACAAAAGAAGAAAGAAAAGAAGATCAAAAAATTAAAATCGTTATTTTGAATATTTTATTAGCAAATGATGCTTTGAATTTTTAATTGAACAAAAGACAATCACCGTTCGGAGTAAATTTCTTAAAAAAAATGAAAATCGCCATTTCCAACTTTTCGTCAAACAAAGAATAGTCAAAGAATTAAAATCGCCATTTTGTATTTTTAATTAAACAAAAGACGATCAAGAAATCATCGTTCGGATCAAATTTCTCAAAAAAGAAAAACAAAAATTGCCATTTTGAACTTTTCATCAAACAAAAGACGATCAAAGAATTAAAGTCGCCATTTTGTATTTCTAATTTAATAAAAGACGATTAAGAAATGACCGTTTTATTTTCAGTTGAACAAAAGACGATCACGAAATCACCGATCGGATCAAATTTCTCAAAAAAAGAAAAACGAAAACCGTCATTTTCAACTTTTCATCAGACAAAAGACGATCAACGAATTAAAATCGCCATTTGTATTTTTAATTGAACAATAGACGATCAAGAAATCACCGTTCGGAGCAAATTTCTCAAAAAAATAAAATAAAAATCGTCACTTCGAACTTTTCATCAAACAAAAGACGATCAAAAATTAAAGTCGCCTTTTTGAATGTTTAACTGAACAAAAGACGATCAAAAATTCACCAGTGGGAACAAATTTCTCAAAAAGAAGACGATTTCGAGCTTTTAATCAAACAAAAGACGATCAAAAATTAAAATCCGAAATTGGAATTTTTAATTGAACAAAAGACGATCTAAAAATCATGATTGGGATCAAGTTTTTTAAAAAGAAAACGAAAAACACCGTTTCGAACTTTTCATTAAACAAAAGACGATCAAAAAATTGAAAACGTCATTTTGAATATTTACTAGCAAAAGATGTTTTGAATTTCTAATCGAACAAAAGACGATCAAGAAATCACCGTTCGGATCAAATTTCTCAAGAAAGAAAAACGAAAATCATCATTTCGAACTTTTCATCAAACAAAAGACGATCAAAAATTAAAATCGCCATTTTGAATTGAACAAAAGATGTTCAAAAAATTACTGCTGGGACCAAGTTTCTCAAAAAGAAAACGAAAAACGCCGTCTTGAACTTTTAATCAAATAAAAGACGATCAATAATTTTGAAATTTTTATTTAACAAAAGATGATAAAAAAATCACCACTTGGATAAAATCTCTCATAAAAAAAAAACAAAATCGCCATTTCGAACTTTTACTCGAACAAAAGACGATCAAAAAATCAAAATCACCATTTTGATTTTTTAATGAAACAAAAGATTTTGATAAATTATCTCAAACGGACACTGGAAAATGGCACAAATGCTCGACGTTTCACTATCGCTTGATAGCTTCTTCAGGAGTGAATTAATTAATTAATGAATTAATTAATTAATTCTTCTTCAGGAGTGAATTAATTAATTAATGAATTAATTAATTAATTCACTCCTGAAGAAGCTATCAAGCGATAGTGAAACGTCGAGCATTTGTCCCATTTTCCAGTGTCCGTTTGAGATAATTTATCAAACAATTTCACCGGGCAAGAAGCTACCTTCATTATGAAACAAAAGACGATCAAAAAAACACCGCTCGAATCAAATTTCTCAAAAAGAAAACGAAAATCGCCATTTCGAACTTTTAATCGAACAAAAGACGATCGTAACATCATCACTCAAGTCGCATTTGAATTTTTAAGTGAACAAGAGACACGAAAATCACCATTTCGAACATTTAATCAAACAAAAGGCGATCGGAAAAATAAGAATCGCAGTTTTGAATTTTTAATTGAACAAAAGACGATCAAAAAAGCACCATCGCCAGTTCGAACTTTTAATCGAACAAAAAACGATCGCAACGTCATCACCCAAATCGAGTTTAAACCCGAAACAAAAGACGATCGTAACACCATCACACAAATGCATTTAATCGTTTTAGAAAAAAATAAAAATCGCTATTTTGAATTCTTAATTGAACAAAAGACAATCGAAAATCACCGCCTGGATCAAATTTCTCGAAAAGAAAACGAAAATCGCCAGTTCGAACATTTAACTAAACAAAAGACGATCGCAACGTCATCGTTCAAGTCGAGTTTAGTCGCCATTTTTTGAACCTTGAGTTGAACAAAAGACGATCACCATTCGGACCAACTTTCTGAGAAAAATTTTAATCCAACAAAAGACGATCTAAAAAATTACCGCTCAGATAGAATTTAATCGTTCGTTTTCGTTCTGCTTTTGTAAATTTGATAAACCGAGGTTTTGGTTTTTCGTTGAAATTCGCTGCGATGAAAAACCGAAAGGATTCGAAACAAAAGGCGATCGAAAAATTTACATTCGCTTCGATCAAGAGATCACCGCTCGGATCGAACATAGCCGTTTGTTCTTGGTTTGTTTTTCTTTTTCTTTTGATGAATTTGATAAAACGAAGTTTTGCTTTACATCAAAATTTGCTGTGATAAAAAGCGATTCGAAACAAAAGACGATCGAAAAATTTACCTTCGAGTAGAACTTCTTCGTTGTTTATCTATGAATCATCATTTCGAGTTTCGCACAAACAAAAGACGATCACTACTCAGCCATTTGTTTTTGTTTTTTCTTTTTTTCTTTTTTGATAAGTTTGATGAAACAAGTTTTTTTTTTGTTAAAAAAATTAATTTCGCAGTTCGAATGGAAACGATTCAAAACAAAAGGCGATCGAAAAATTTACATTTGCTGTGATAAAAAGACGATCGAAAAATTGAACTTCTTCGTTGTTTACCTACGAATCACCATTTCGAGTTTCGCACAAACAAAAGACGATCAATACTCATCATCATGTTTTTGTTTTTTCTTTTTTTTTGATAAGTTCGATGGAACAAGTCTTTTTTTCGTCAAAGTTCTCTGCACTAAAAAAATTAATTTCGTAGTTCAAATGGAAACGATTGGAAACAAAAGGCGATCGAAAAATTGTCATTCGCTTCGAACTTCTTCATTATCTATTTGTTTGTCAACGTGAGCGTTCGTCAAGCGACTCGAGTTCACTTGAAGCAAAAGACAACAAGTTTCTCAACAAAAATGGAAATGGACAAAAGACGACAAAAAGATCATCGTTCATTTGTTTTCGTTTTTTCATATCCAAATTTTTAATAAATTTGAGAAACAAAAGACGGTTTATTTTTTCTCAAGTAACAAGCGGAAGTTTGCGAACGATTCCGAAACCAAAGACGATCGAAGCACATTTCAACTATTTTTTTAAATTTGTTTTCTATTTTGTTGTTAATTTTTTGTGGGTTTTTTTAAGTCGTCTTAGTCCTGATTATCGTACTTGATCAGGATTCTTAACCCTGATGATTTCCCGGGCCTAAGACGACTTTTCAAGGCTAACATTTTACTTCCCCTTGCAAACTAATTTCAAATACCAGGGGCTTCATTTGTTCGATGTTCCATCTCTATCTTTTTTTTAAATTCCTCCCTTGATAGTATTTGTTTTTTCGTTTATAAATTGTTTTTGCCTTTATTTTATTTTTTTTTAATTCTATTTTTCTTCGATGCATTTCTTTTTGTTTTTCTTTTACTTTGGATTTTACTTCGCTATCGTTTTACTGCTTTTCCCAATTCAGTTTATGTTGCTGTTTTGATTAATTATGTTTTTTTAATATTCCTCCAGCTCGCTTCTTTCAATTGTTTGTCAAGTTCCCTTTCCTTCACATTTTTTAGTTTTTCCATGTTTATCTTTCTATTCTACCGATTTTAAATCGTCTCACCCCCCCCCCCCTGAAGATTTTAAAACAGGCAACCCATCAATCAAATCCGAAATAACTACGTGTTGTCCCAAAAAGCACGAAAGTAGAATAGGTTGCCTATTTTCTTACGATTTAAAATGTATACTAGTTATAGCGTTTGAAACCATAAAATGCAAGCAATAAAATACAAAATAGCAGAATATAATTCTACGAAGCGCAGTATATCCAACAGATATCTGGGGAACATCAATTTATTTGCTCACATGTTCCATGTACATGGAACATGTGAGCACATATATACTTTGTGTGGAACACACGCAAGAAACAAGTACGTGTCAGTTAGCCACCGAGTGGCCTTTCAATGTATGTACACATACGGCCCTCAACTCCACTTAATTGCACGCCCCCTCGTTCCTTTGAGAGCGAGCCCTTTTTACGAGCTCGTGAGGAGACTTAATTGCTAATATGCTGCAGACAATGTAGTTTACACGAGCCTGAACTTTGCCGAGAGTTCATCGTTCTCGGAAAACGTCGTCCGGAAATAACTTCGCAGAAGTTTCCCTGCGCTTGATGACCTCTTCATTTCCGAAGACGTCTCAGTCAGGTCGACTTAACTCCGAATTTCGTTTTAAAATAGCACGTTGCGGATTTGAATGGGTGACCATCAAGTGTATACACCATTAGCCAGCGAAAGATTAAGTAATTAGTAAGTAATGAAGTTTGAAGTAAACAAAGTAAAATTATTGAAGTGATTCCGTCACTGCGAAATTAATTACATCGAGGCGGCGGCGGTGGCGGTGTTCGGTTCGTAATAGCATCGAGCGGAAACCGGAAGGCATACCGAGAGATTCATCATTTGTTCGAAACGTTGCATGTGACGAATTTGAAGCGAACGACGACGTGCAATTGCAGCTTTCAATGGAGCTCGCAAATTTTACACGAAACTCGATGGGACAGTTTAAAAGCTGCACGCCGACGTGCAATTTATCGAAACAGCTGCGAACCACTTCCAAATGCCAAAAGCAATTTGCAGTATTGCTTTTGACTATTCAGTTTATGTAAAGTAATAGTAAGTTTCATAAAGCGGAACTTGCCATGATGAAAACGTGCTTTTCGGATAATTTTTCTGCATTGCTGCGCCGCAAGCTACCTTTGACCTAAGGGGCGAAAAAGGTAGCTTTTTGGTTTATTTATCTGCATTGCCGCGCCGCAGGATTGTCTAGAACTTGCTGTATTAAAAAGAACGTCAATAAATTTAGTATTCAAGTAGTCTTTGACTTATGGGGCGTTATGGGCAAGTGCACCATCGTGCGAGAATTAAAACGCAAACGTTGATGTGTAATTTATCGAAACAACAACATTATATTCGGCGTTTCAGACGAATACAAAATATAATATCGTCTAACAATAAGTCTAACAAAGCAGGCTCTGTCGTTTATATAATTGGACAGAAACGTGCTTTTTGGTTCATTTTTCTTCATAGTCGCGTCGCAGGGTTGATGACAACTGTACGTATAAGAAAGAACTGTTGCGGCTGTTACGGAAGTCGTTAAGAAAATTTTTAGCATTTCGGGTCACCCTGTTTTGCGTGTGAAGCAAAAAGCCGTTAACTTTGAGATGGCCTTTAGAATTACGAGCGTTCCATCATGGCGCATCTCACCCTTTTTTACCGAAAAGGATCTGTTTCGGCAAGATTATCGATTTTTTCGGAGGTCTTTCGAGTCACCCGGCCGTTCACGACTTGCCCGAACCTCTCACTGCGACAGTTGCAAGCGACTTTCCCTTTGTAAGTCTATGACTGAATGTATTAGAAAGAACTGTTGCGGTTGTTACGGAACCCATCAAGAATATTTCTGGCATTTCGGATCACCCTGTTTTGCATGTGAATCAAAGAGCTGTCAACTTTGAGATGGCCTTTAGAATTTCGAGTGTTTCGCCATGGTCAGCGGGCGTATCTCACCCCTTTCTCCCGAAATTGATCTGTCCCGACGAGATTATCGACTTTTTCGGAGATCTTGTGATTGGCTTTCGAGTCACCCGGCCGTTCACGACTTGCTCGAACCTCTCATTGCGACAGTCGCAAGCGACTCTCGCTTAATAAGTCTATGGTCACGTTTACTGATTGACTACAACTTCATGTATTAGAAAGAACTGTTACGGTTGTTACAGAACTCATTAAGAATATTTCTAGCATTTCGGGTCACCCTGTTAACTGTTAACTTTGAGAAAACCTTCAGAATTTCGAGTGTTTCATCGTGGCGGCGGACGCAGTCTCACTCCTTTTACCGAAAAGGATCTGTCTCGACAAGATTATTGATTTTTTCGGAGATCTGATGATTGGCCCGATCCTTCACGACCTCACAGCGCGTCAGTCGTTTAGTAAGTCTACGACCACGCTTATTGGTTGACTACAACTGGATGAATTAGAAAGAACTGTTACGGTTGTTACGATGGTTGTTACGGAACTTATCAACAATATCTCTAGCATTTCGGGTCACCCTGTCTTGCGTGTGAATCAAAGAGCCGTTAACTTTGAGGTGGCCTTTAGAATTTCGAGTGTTCCATCATGGCGCATTTCACTTTTTTTGACTGAAAAGGATCTGTCTCGACCAGATTATCGATTTTTTCGAAAGTTTTGTGATTGACTTTCGAGTCACCCGACCGTTCACGACTTGCGCGAAGCTCGCACCGCGTCAGTCACTTAGTAAGTCTATGACCTCGCTTATTTGAATTAAATTCAGGCCCATGGCGATTGTTGCATTTTTTTAAACGGTGCTAGTTCGTCCAGAAATCTGAACGGAAGGTTTTGAAGATGCCTTGACGTGGGTGTAAAGCTGTTTGTGAAGCTTTCCAAAGCCTGACTCCCAACAATATCTATAGGAGCAAAGATTTTATCTTTGCTTTATTTTTCTCTACAGGTTTTAGTTCCGGATTTTCTTTTATTGTACTGGAGTTTTACTCACGGTTGCGTTTGGGCCTACCCAGTGAGTTATTGCCGGCCCTAACGAAGCTATATGACGACGGGCAGACGCGGCGACATCGAGTCAGGTCCTGTTTACATGGTTCGTTCACAAGGAACAGCTCCACCCCTCACGGATGTATGTCGGCTTCACTGGCGTTGCCGGTGTGAACACACCTTTAGGTCGACTCTAATTAGTTTTCTTTTATTTATCTGACGCGATGTTTGCGTGAGTTTAATACACGCAACTCTGATCGCACGAAGTTAGTGTCATTTAACGTTTAGATTTTTATTGCTTTTCTGTAAACGAAAGACGGATCCGCACTTCGGGGTTTCATTAACATTTAATCATAGCTACTTTTCAGAGTGCACCTTTGCGCAGAAATAAAAAAAAACAAGTGGGAAAAATACACTTTGGATGGCGCTATAAAGCCCAATCGAATTTGGTTAAATCAGACAAATAAAAAAAAATTTACACAAAGAAGTGTTAAGTGTAGCGAAGCAGACCTCTTCATTTATATAATTTAAAGGAAAACGTGCCTTTTCGTTCATTAATCTGCATTGTCGCGCCGTAGGATTGACTAGATCTGTATGTATGAGAAAGAACGTCAATAATTCTATCACCGTCTGGGTGGTCCACAGGTTTACATGTTTCAGACTCGAAGGATGAGGGTTCAGTTCCCAACCCAGCGCGGCGGTCAGCTTTTCAATTGCGGATGAAAAACATGTCGTCTTCTCGAGTAGGAAGTAAAGTCGTGGGTCCCGTGTCAATACGATGTCTGGCACATTAAAATTTCCTACTGGGGTGCAATTCCTCTAGATTCGGCTAAAGTCTAGTAGGGTTGGCCATATGACCTTAGTAGTTGGAGCCTAAAGGTACGAGGAATATTATGCAACCTTGCCCATTAAAGGAAAATAAGATAACTGTAGCGACCAGCTAGGCTCTGTCCTATGAGACAATTTGGCCAACTCAGTCGAAGACAGAAACATTATTTTCCGTAAAGAAATATTAAATTCAGCAAGGCGGATCTTGGCATTTATATAATTTGGACGAAAACGTGCTTTTCCATTCATTTATCTGCATTGCCGCGCCGTAGGATTGATTACAACCGCGTGTGTTAGGAAGAACGCCAATAATTCCAGCGTCTACGTAGGTTTTGACCTATGGATGAAATGGGGAAGTACACCATCCTGCGAAAGTTAAAGAAACAAGCGGGCAAAATACGTTTTTAATGGTGCTACGAAGACCGAATGAATTTGACAACTCGGACGAGCACGAAAAAAATATTAAGCTCAACAAAGCAGGTCTTGTCATTTATATAATTTGGACAAAAACGTGCTTTTCTATTTATTTATCTGCATTGCCGTACTGCAAGATTGGCTGTAATTGTAAGTATAAGAAAGAACATCTTTAATTTTAATATTTAACTAAGTCTTCACCTATTGGATATCAACGGCTGGTGCACAATCGTGCAAAAATTAAAAAAAAAGAACAAATTAATGGTGCTGCGAAGCCCAAAGCTATGACGGCATACATGCAGACAGAAATCAAATTAAAAAAATTAAATACTACCACAAAACTCTAAAATGATTTAATACTGATTTATACTAATGTTAAACAGGTGGCAAGTTTGCGCCGTTTTTCGTCAGCTGTTGCCTCAGGCAGCTCAATGGAGATGGGAGTGGTTTAAAGGTGTTGATAAAGGCGCCAGGGTGAACATTACCCAGCTGAGGACGATAAAGTGAAGTTAGCAGTTCCCGAGACTGCTGCATATTCGCGATGGTTCTAGGTTTTGAATTAAACTCACTTGTACGCTGAGGATACAGGCATAAATATACAAATAGTCCTAATAAACAATTGCTTTAGTTAAAAAGGCACTAAGAGGCGCAAAAGAATGTCCTGTAGGTCGAGGGTCGCTCTTATATTTTCCGGAGCAAACGTAACAAAAATGCATCGTCGTCTTCTTTCGGTTGGACTTCGCAACTGCTTCCAAAAGGTTAGTTAATTAACCAAGGGCCAAAAAGGGTATTCCACAAGTGAAGGTAGCAGGAAATCATACAAAAAAATGTACGCGGAAACGTACCAGAAGAGCCTGAATTAAAACAAACATGTAATTAGTAATCAAGATGATTAATTAATGCCAGACTGCCAATTCGGAAGACGCCGGAAGAAAGATCGCCAGATGTCCTCGCAACCAAACAGAGGACGCAGTTATCTAAATGATCTTTCGTTCTTTTCACAGGCTGTCGCCATAAGAAACCGCTAATTCAGCAAAATTCATACGTTTTCTGCTGAATCGACAATTGAATCCGAGGACAGAGTATTTCGCATACGCGGCACCAGGAAATTGATAGAAACCACACCCATCTGTCATCTCGTGGTAGAATGCTCGCGCGGGACGGAAAAATTTCAATTTAATTGGCTCACGTGACGATAACCGTCTCTATCAGTTTGATAAGAAATCTTTTAAATAATGGTAAAGAGTTTCTCCAACTAGGCGACTATGCGCGTTTGCTCTTGCCGCTGATTTTTCTTTTCTAAGTTCTCTTAGTTTGTTTTAGGTTTTCCATATAAAGTATATCTTATTCATCATTAAAGAAGAAATTAAATTATTAGATAACACAAAAGAAAAACTAAAAACATAAAATAGAGCCAGAGACTCAATACCGTTAATATACTGTGACGAAATAGCGAGACGAAGTGACGTCACCGCCTAGACGACGCTAGTCCACGTCATGGATATCTTCGTAAACACCCGTGAACTTTCCAGATGCGTTCCAGACGAAGTGAATGAAATATAAAGGGTCGTCCCATCGTATGGAAGGACACTGATGAATTAGGTAGTAGATAAGTGTTCGTTTAAGTGTTCTTTTATTTAAGTCCGACTATTTTTCGTTTACATTTTTATGAAAACCGTTTTATTACGATCGTGATACAGAATTGAAGCCACGCGATTTCGCTCGCCGTGGTTTCAGGCACGACGATAAATAATATCTTTTGCATAAAGCCCTGCGAATCCTCCGCCAATCTTAAAAGCAAACACACTTCCCAGTGCTTTATCCTCGAAACAATAACACTTCGGAGAACCGAGCCGACGACGAATAAACACTCCGAGTAAACCCGCCGATTTAATACCGCGTGAAATTTAAACGAAATTACTCTACAAACTGAAAATGTAAAATATATTTTCACAACAACAACAAAGAAAAATTACATCCTCGGTAAATTCGCAGACCAGAAAAAAAACACCTAAAGTCTTAGCTTGAACTTAACAATAAATAAATTCGAAGATTAATCTCTCCGTGTTGGCAGAAACGTTGCCTAGCAATTAACAAATCATGTCACCATGACAGGTGACAACACACGTAAAGATGACAGACGTCAAGGAACGTCAAAATAAGAGACGTCGAGGAATGTCAAGCAATGTCATATAACGACGAAACGTCATGTTGACATACACGTAACAAAGCAACAAACAAATATGACGATCGTCAAAATAAACAAAAGTACGCCACCCCTCGACGAATTAAAGCGAAACCGCATTCGTTCCTGATTGGCTGATGAATAGGATCGCATCCTCAACTTGATCGCTAAGACAACCACAGGAGTAAACACGAAGAGACTGCCCCTTGACTCTGCTCGTCGATGATTTGCGAATGCATTCAGATCAATGAAGAACAGCTACTACGAAAATGCAGCATTTTGTCAAGAACACTCAACCCTATATCACCTTGGCGCTGACCGGCTCTCGTGCGATACACATCTGTCTTGCCTTTGACCGACCTTCGTGCAATATCCAAGCCATTGCTTGCGCAGCATTTTGTCGAGCAACCATACGAAACATTGCTTGCGCAGCTTTTTGTCGAGCAGTCACCACAACACTGCTTGCGCAGCATATTGTCGAGCAAACTCCACAACACTGCTTGCGCAGCATTTTGTCGAGCAACCACCACAAGACTGTTTGCGCAGCATTTTGTCGAGCAATCGCCAATATTTTACACACTTCATCAACGTCGTCGAAGCCAATCGTTGGGGAGAAGAAGTGAGGAACGTCGCAGGAATTAAGCAGTCCTGGAGGAGTTTCTATGTCAGATTCATCTTCCGGCATCAGGGACGCCGCCCTCCAAGATCCTAGACCATATCCGATAAGGAGAGCAGACCGCCGAGCACGTTGTATATTTCAAATATTTGATATTCAAATTTATATTTTAAAATTTGTTAAGAATCATATTGTGTTACCAAATATCTACGAACACGCTTCTTGCCGTGGCCGCGATATTTATGGAGAAATCTAAACGAGCGTTACGGAAACCCGGACACGTACACTCGCTGAAAGGCATTCACTAGGCTCTGAAGCTGTGCAATGTAATGACGCAAAAGTGGAAATAAAAGAGAACTATGGCAAGGGCACCAATCGTGTATATTAATTAGCAAGCAGCATTAAAAGGGGCGGGCTAAATAACCATAAAAGGGAGACAGATGGCTAAAAATGATGCTGAGATACCGAGAAACAGACGGATTTTCGGAATTTGATCACACACTGTGGCATTCTGTGAATGCTAGCTTCGCCTTCGGACTCTGGATGACGTACACGCCCATAGGACTTTTGGCTGTATGATGATCTTTAATGAAGGTAGCCGTGTCCACTTTTAGTCATGTTTGTTTATGCTTACATAATACCGGTTTCTTTGATGAGTCACTTCGGCAACCGCAGAAGCAAACACGAAAATTCCGTGCCCCTTAACAAATGAGAAGCAAATCTGCTCGTCAATGAATGCATTCAGACCATTGAAGCAGAGTTACTACGAAATGCAGCATTTTGTCAAAAGTATCGGAAATTCCGATTACGAACAAGACGCTATGGGATCAAGATGCACACTTGCCCTATTATGAGTCATCGCGGTTTTCCTAGATTCGTCCACTTATAATCATGTTTGTTTATGCTTACATAATGCCGACGATGAGTCACTTCTGAGACTGTTTGATGATCCCATATGTAACTGGTGCTCTTTGTATGCTGTTTTATTGCAAAGGTTAGTCTGATTATCATGACTCATGTCATGTTTTCAATTCGAATGATGACGTTCTGCCGATTGTATGTTTAATGATTTGCAAAATGCCCATTTCTTACACTACCTTTAGGAGATGTGGAATTTGGTAACAAAGGGCCTATGAATGGATGACAGTTGCCACCTCCGAACCTCCAGGGATTTATTTGGGACGTCATAGTGACTTAAGTTGTCTTCCCTCCTCCATCCTCAGGTCAGTAGCCCTCTAATACGTGGATGTTTATTTCGGCATATCTGAACGATTTGAGTCGAAGGGTTCCGGTGTCTAATCGATTTCCTCTCGTCCTCTATCATACGGGAATGTTTACGTTAGACCCTCGTGCAGTACCCATGCCATTGCCATTAACTACAATGCATTTATTGTCATTTCTTCGAAAGACATAGACATCGCCAGAAAAAAATTAAATAAACAATTGTAAAGAAACATTGTACCATACATAATTATCACAAACAAATACAAACATTAATTTACTAAAAGAAATCTTTCAAAGAGTAATAGCATTCCCGGATGAGCCAACATTTTAAATTATTCTTAAACGAAACAACATTGCTTGCGCAGCTTTTTGTCGAGCAGTCACCACAACACTGCTTGCGCAGCATATTGTCGAGCAAACCCCACACGCCACCGCTTGCGCAGCATGTTGTCGAGTAACCACACACAACGCTGCTTATCGTTGATTGGAGTTTGCTTCCAGACCAATGAAGGAGAAGAATAGAGTTACGTAACCCCTCGCTACGAAAGTGCCCCATAAAAGCGAGATTGCGAGCCGCTCTAGCTCAGTGCAACATTTTGTCGAGAACACCCAATCCCAAACCGCCTTGGCGTTGAGCGACCCTCGTGCAAAACTACAACGCTTTAGCGATGACCAGCCCTTATGCGATACACATCTGCCTGGGCATTGACCGACCGTCGCTCAGCATACACACCACAGCTTGCGCAGCATTTTGTCGAGCAATCGCCAGCGCTTTCAATTTTTGCGTTTATGCATAAATTCCGGCTTCGCCCAATTGGATGGGGCCGTACCTACTGGAAAGTGCATAAAAGTCGGACCGGGCGCGCATTTTAAATCAGTTTCTATTCCTACGGTTAATAGCGATTCATACGGCGATAAATAATAGAAGCGTTATTATTATTATTAAATTTTTAGAATGCAAAGGATTACACCTGTTTAATACACGCAACACGCAGGAAACACGGAAACAAAGGATCGTCCCTCATCGATTTTTCTTTGGTCTTCGGTCCGCTCTTGCTTTTCATTACCGTAATGGTTCGGCCTTGTTGATTCAACGCACCGCCGCGATTACGTCGGCGGCGGTCGACGACGACGACGTGTCACAATCAATTTCGCATATGCGGCGTTCCCGATGAGTAATTCATTGGCGATGGATTCTGACGATAAACATCATCACCGGAGGCGGCGCGGAATTGAACGATGGAAGGAAGATAAAGCTTTTATGATGTTACTTATTGCGCGTAATTCCGGCGAAATAGACATCGGTTTATGGTCGCCGACATAACAAAATGGGCCACTCGTGGAAAATAAAATACGAGAGTGGATCAGAGAGAAACAAGTTTACGTCAGAGTAGGTATCCTATTTATCGACATTATCATTAACAATCGATGCCTTAATTTATGGGCGATCGGGTGGTTCACCGGATCGTCCTGGACAATCCAGAGCAGTGCACTTACCCAAGTGAAAGTGAAATATACTTAATATTAGTAATAATAATAGCTTGATTTTCGATAGGAACAATATTAAATGAAGTGGCAACGATTGACAACTTTCGAAAAAGATTTATTACAGACGTTGACATTAACGAGAAAAACAAACGGATATATATATCGACGTTCGGGGGCCGCAGCAAAAATAATCGGGTTACACAAGGCGAGCCGAGGACATTCGTCTCGTGTATTCTCCTCAATTATCGGCAATTTATGTCTTTCGCGACCTTATCCTTCAAGCGAAGCGTGAGGGCCGGGACGAGTACGTAAATAGAAGCGAGCTCCTGAAAAAAAAAAAGCTCGCATACTACCTGATGTATTTTTTTTCTTCTCTCGCAACATAATGCTCGCCGAGCGCTGAAAACAAAATAAAATTTCTATTTTATCAGGGGAGAAAAAGTTTTCGATCTCCTTTTATTTTTGTCATTCGCGAAAGCACGAAAAAATAGGTATTATTCGAGAAACTCACATTTCGCGTTTGTAACTCTGAAATAAAAATTATCGATGCCTTAGCTCGTAGGCGTTGCCTTTGCAAGCGAGAACTTGTTAACTAGAGACATCACTCTTTGAAATTCAAAGAAAAAAATGCTCTCTTTATTATAGTTACGGATCGCTGTGCGTAACCATTGAAAATAAAAATTTGTTAGTGCCTCAAATTTAGGGCGTATAAAACTACAGCCGATACTCTTTGATATTCAGATCGTCGTTAACTAACCCAGGTATTACACGTATTACCACGTTGAGCAATAATTAGGCACGAAGCACGGATTTAGGCACGAAGCACAGATCCGTCTTTCGTTTACAAAAGCCACAAATCAGTTAAGTGAGTTAAATTAAGTTAACGCAATCAAAGCGTTTTAAAACAACAATAAGCGAAGCAAAGCCGATCTTTAAATGTCCGCTTTGATCTCACGTCAGCTAACAGGATGAAGTCGGTAACCAACGAAAGTCGAAACTCGACGGAGGGGTGTGACGTCAATATGTCCGTCACTGTTCAAAGCGGCCTCTCCCGTTAGAGTTGTCTACTACAGATGGACGAGTTCAAAGCCGAACGGTCGGGGGAATATTTATAAATGTTTTGGTGGAATTTGTTATTAAAGACTTACAGACCTACAAACCGCGTGTAAATAAATAAATAAATAAATGCTGCCTTAGCGAGGGATGAAGGGGCGCACGGTCCCTTCTTAAAACACGTCTGCTTCAGAGTGGTTCTTAAGTTTCAAAACCACTAATAAGTACGTTTTAACCCCAAACAAACCCATCTGTCTGATTTATTGTCGGCGCCCCCTTTTCTATTTAACTAATTAAATTGAGATCCACTAATAATTATGCTTCCACCCCCAAAAAGTTTGATTCATTCTCTACGCCCCTTTCTTGCGATAGGGTTATTACTTAATAGTCACTTTTAAGGATCGAATGAACTTTTTTACAGCCGTAAAACCTGAATGGGAATCAGAGACAAATCTAACAGCGCACTTAAATAAAAAAAATTAAAGCCCCTACTCACCTAGGCAAACAATCAGAGATAACACTTACTTTAAATTCCGTCAAGCGCAATAAATTTTACGCTCTTAATTACACAACCAACATATCTAGGCTTGTTCATAAGTAGATTTCGCTCGACGTATCCCTTAGTTTTCATTTCATTCAACGTGAACGATGTCGTCTGCGATTTTGACCGAAAAAGACTGCCTAGACGTAGTCAGGCAAAAGCTCGACTCGTCCGAATGCCGCTACGAATTGGTCGACTTCAAGCTGGAGCCACTGGGCGGCGAAATCTCCGGATTCCTCGGCGTGCACTCCGGATTAAAAATCACCATCAAGTGCGCCGATGGTGGGACAAACGAGCTGAAATTTTTCGTCAAGTCTTTGGCCGCGACCGAAGCCCTCAGGGAATTCACCTTGGAAGGGGGCGCGTTCTCCAAAGAGGAAAAAATGTTCGCCAACATCGTGCCCTTCCTCTTACGGAATGGCGTCTCAACAATCGCCGACTGCACCCCCCGCTGTTACTTGGTCCGCCCATCGAAATCTCTGGTCTTAGAGGATTTAACCGCCGAGGGGTACCGAATTTTGAACCACAAGACCTCCCTAAGCCTAAACGAGTTCGAGGTCGTCGTGAAGGCCCTAGCCAAGTTCCACGCCAGCGGACTTATACTAGAGGAAAAGCTCACCGCCCAAAGGGGGAAACCCTACAGTCTCCTAAATGATTACCGGAACGAATTAATGGAGGCGTTTTTCCATCGAAGGGGAAAACTGGGGGAAGACTTCCTTCGTTGTGTGAGTCAAGGGTCGACGTTTTGTATCGACTTGCTCGGATCGGAGGGGGAATTGGGCGACGTGGATTTGGAGGGGTTCAAAAAATTCGTCGGGGACATCGTCGATAGGTTCCCCGAATTCGTGCGGCCCTCCACGAAATACCACAACACCATCTGCCATGGGGATTTATGGCCGGCGAATATGATGTGCAAGTTTGAGGGCGACGAGGCGATCCACTGCAAACTCGTCGACTTCCAATTCTATAGGTACACCCCCCCGGCCTGTGATCTAACCGCCCTGTTGTACCTGACGACGGATAGGGAGTTCAGAAACGTGCACGCGAAACGCGCCGTTAAATACTACTACGAGCAGCTGAAGATCGTCTTGAGCGAAAATGGGGTCGAAGTGGAAGCTTACGAGGATTATCTTAGGGGTTGCGAATTCTACAGGACGTTTGCCGCCGCGCAGTCGCTCGTCTACTTTCAGCTGATTATGGTGCCGCCGCAGGAGATGAGCGAGTTTTTTGGGGAGCCGGAGAAGATACGCGAAATACTTTTCGAAGATCGAAGAGAGTTCGTGGCGAAAATGTGCGGGAAATACCCGGCGTACAGGCGCAGGATTCTAGAAGCCGTCCTGGATTTAAAAGACATCTTTAAAAATAATCATTGAATAATAAATAAATCTCCGATTGTTAAACACTTGCTAAGAAAAAACATGGGTATTGATGCGAACCAATAAAAACGTAGGGGCGGAGTCAATAGTTTCCGTTTGTGTCTCATTTCATTCTGGAGCGCCAATAAAAAAATTAATTGCTGACGTATAACCAATCCAGGAGAACCAATAGAAACAAAGTAGTGGGACGTCTTAATAACGTGCAAGCCAATAAAAACACACATAGCTGTCAGAATATAACAATTGAGTTTATGGGTGGTACCTCTTGGGCAATTATAACTATTTTAATTGACTTGTAGACTTTCTTTAATGTTTGTTGAGTATTGTGTGTTTAAGTGGGCGTTTTTAAACAAAGGGGCGGGGCTGAAAAATGGGGCGTTATATGGTGGGAACAGGCAACTCGTAATAAGAGGAAACATACGACCTATAGAGAAAGGAAACGCATGTAATTGTCATGATAGGCTAACATTCGCTCCGCCCACAATTTCTATTTGCAAACAACTGTAAAAGAGAGATAGGGAACTATTTTTATCTCAAAATATGACTGCCAACCGTTTGTTTTTATTATACCAAGACTCCTTCCAGTTTATCGTCTATCACAACGATTGGTATTACGTAACAACTGACAGAACCAATAAAAATAGAGGGGCGGAGCAAAGCCTATATATAGAATTTAGTTTTTTTCTTGACGACTAAAAGCTGGAAAGCCAATGAAGACAGAGCTGTCACTAAAGAAGTCAGTGCTCGTATTTCGTGCTTTAATGCCAGTGTACGAGGGTCGTTTCGAAAGTGTGGAAACCGGCGCAGATTTAACCTAACAAAACCTAAACTTAATAAACGACGCAATAAGGACCGCATGAACGCTCTCTTAACAAACCTAATAACGATAATAATCAAATCCTCCAACATACCAACTACACCTCGCAGCGGCGTGCGAAGCACTCACATTACGCTCATTAAACTTCGCGTTTATGCGCCCGTCATTAGTTCGCTCGAGGCGGAACCTTATTATTTCCTGGATGAAGTGATTAACAACGGCGTCACGTGTGATGAAGACGCCGAAGGAAAAACAGGGAACGATAACAAGCGAATTCCGCCGCCTTAATTGTTTTTCGCCCCCGAAGACCTGCTTCTGAGGTAAAGTTGGAGAGAGGTTTTTAATTAACTTCTTTGGATTGTAATTTCAATTCGGGCCGGCGGGGAGGAGGGGGCGGTGCTCCTCGAGCGGCGGCGAATAAAAGCGCGGGCACAAATAAAATTAAACTCAAAGGATTCTTCTTTAAAAGGCGGATTTGCCCAAAAAAAAAATATATCGCGCGTTTATGTTTGTTTGTGTATCGCGTATCGTCTTTTGGTGGAGAACCGAAAAACAAATCTTTTGATAATACGCGCTTCTCAAGTTTGAAAGATTGTTTTTTTTTTTTTTTAGAAAAGCTTTGATTTACAAAGATTATGGAGTTTATCTCATCGGTTACTACGAATTTGAGATTCAAAGGAAGTTCGCGACGGGAATTACACACGCCGAGAGGTTGTTCTCTTCTTCAAAATTGGGCTCGGAGTCTAAGCTCTTTTTTTCGCGATCGCAGTGTTTAAGTAATCCGCGCGGCGTCTCTAAGAGGGGGAAAAGTGGCATCACCCGAAACACTTAAGTCAAAATATTTTTTATTTTGTAATTAAAGAATCTGTCGGGCGTCTCTAAGAGGGAAAAAATGGCATCACCCGAAATTCAAATATTTTTTATTTTGTGTACAGCGGGGCGCATGTGACACACTTTTTTGTTATTGATTTCTCAGAAAAATTTGTTCCTTATGAACGGTTCTGCATCTTCCCAAACTCAAACTCAACTTGATTAAAGAATGATAGTAACGATTGTCACTCGTCCAATTTTCTTCTGCTACCTTAGCTGGTTTGCAAAATGTGAAATGTGAAAAGCAAGACCATCTCCTTGTCCGGCTAACTCGAGGAGAATGGGTCGAGGTCGTTGCGTAACCCAAAATAAAAAGGAGGAGAATTTACATGCAAACAAAAATTGCCTATTATGCACAGTTGTATTTATTTGTGTAAAAACTTAATTGCAAGGTAAACCCAAAACCTGAAGGATGTAACAAAGTAACTTGGTTATTTGTTTAGTTTTTGAATTTTGTTGAATTTATTTGATTTATTTATTTATTTATTTATTTTTATTTATTTTTGTATGTAAATATGTATACATTAAGCGCGATAGATTTGGAAGGGGTTATAGAGTGGGGCTCCCTTCCACTCGTTTGGCTTTATAAGTGAGTCACAAGCCGAGTTTAGGCAGTTCGTGGTTCAAGCGCGTTCGTGACCGTCTCCTGTCCTTAAATGAGCGTCTCATTCTTACCAGTTTGACACGAGCGTCTCGTGTACTCCGTCCTTTGAGTGAGCGTCTCACTCACACCAGCCTGACACGAGCGTCTCGTGTATTCCGTCCCTTGAATGAGCGTCTCATTCTTACCAGCTTGACACGAGCGTCTCGTGTACTCCGTCCTTTGATTGAGTGAACCGTCCTTTCCAGTCCGATACGAGTGATTCGTGTACCCTGTCCGACCCTCCCCTGACACGAGCGTTTCGTTCATTTTTGGTCTAACGTGTAGTTGTATAAACCGTTTTCCGAACAATCTTTTCCGTCTTTTACGGAGTTTTTACCACAAATACCTTTGTACTGAAGTGTAAATATTTTAGACAGATTTATAAATAAAGTTTAGTTGAGTTTCACCATGTTTTTAATTTCTGTGAGCTTATACCTGGACACCGTTTCGAACGTAGCTGAGCTAGACGGAAGACGTTACCGGAGAAAATCAGCAACGTGACAAGAGGATTAAAATTTGAATCACGTATTACCAAGTTGAACAATAATTAAGCACGAAGCATGGATTTAGGCACGAAGCACAGATCCGTCTTTCGTTTACAAAACCAAAAATCAGTCAAATCAGTTAAATTAAGTTAACGCAATCACAACGTTTTAAAACAACAATAAACAAAACAATAAGCGAAGTAAAGCCGACCTTAAAATGTCCACTTTGATCTCACATCAGCTAAAAGGATGAAGTCTGTAACCAACGAAAGTCGAAACACGACGGAGGGGTATGACGTCGATATGTGCGTCACTGTTCAAAGCGGCTTCTCCCGTTAGAGTTGTCCACTACAGATGGACGAGTTCAAATCCGAACAGTCGGGGGAAGATGGCAACGATGTGACCTTCGAATGCTATTGCGGTCGGACGGTTCTTCCAACAATGTTTGACCCCAGATATCACCATAGAAAGATAGTATAGACAAGGGGGAGGAGGTAAGAATAAAAAAGAAACATGCATTACTGCCTGAATGACGCAAAGAGTACTCGACTTCGAAAAGCGTAACAAACAGGTTGGGGTGACAAGCTCAAGGTAAGGTAATTTAATTACCGCTCAATATTTGCTCTTCCTGAAGAATTCACAAATGGAAGTCAGCCTAAACGACCTGCATCCCGTGCACGATCTGCACAAAGTACCAGCGTTGGCTGTAAAAATTCCGTGGCACATCAGCGTCGACGTGGAAACAAGACAAGGGGGTTGTTAAACGAAAACACGAAAAAATATGTTAAAACCTGACGAAATACACGTACGCACACATCGGTCTTTTGAGAACTCACACGATACAGGGTGACCCGAAATATTAGAAATAAACCGTAACACTTCTTCATGCATTCGTAGTCATGAATTATTCTTTTATGAAAATTGCGTTAAATGCTTCGGGTTTACTTAGGCCAAACCAGCCAAGTTTTTAACTAAATCGACCGTTTTAAGATTGGTTGGTGCTCGTTAGGCGTAGCGAGCGCAAGCCGAAGTCAAAACGGTCGGTTTAGTTGAATTTTGGGTTTGGTTTGAAAGGCTGTCGCCGATATATCCTCAAATTAAAAACAAAACCTGCATCCTACTTGAGCGCGAATTAAAAAAAAATGATATTAATTCATTTTTAAACCAAATAATCAATAAGGTAACAATGAAATGATTCTGACATTGAAGGGATAGTAAAAGGAAACAAACGTGTTGCAGTTTCAAGTAATCGAACGAAAATAAGTTGGCAACACTCCAAATTGTAGCCAACTTAGGCTTTCGAGTGGCAACCCTGGGCACCGAAGCCGCATGCGTCGAAGTTTTAATCGGTTTCCTTTTATGGGCATGTAAAACTTCTACGGCTTCTGATTGGCTGCCTCGGCATCGTACGATACTTCTTCCCTCGAATCTTCGTATTTCGCTGGTTTCATTACTCCTTTAACCTTGTTAATATATTTATTGTGTGTTCCAATTTATCGCGGTTTTTGTTAAGAAAAATTAGAAAAACTTGTCTACGGAATTTCCTGGAATACCACTGGACGAGCTCGGATGTTTTTCACCATCCTGTCAAGGTTGAGTTTTATTTAAATCCAGGTTATGTACGGTGGTGCCTGACGCTAAGTGCGTTGTTTCTTCTCTAATTCAGGCTTCTATCACCCAGCGGGCTTTGATTTCCGAGCCCGCTTTTATCTTCGTGGTACATCTTCTACGATATATTCGGGAAATACCCTCCTAGACTTCAGTTAATTCTGCAATCCCTGAAAGCATTTAGGAAGGCCAACCAAGAGATGCGTTTTAATATTTCGGGTCACCCTGTATTGCTATTAAATTTGAAATGACCGTTAGAATTTCAAGTGTTCCATCATGACCACCTAGCGTGCGTGTCTCACAACCTTCTTCTCGAAATGGATCTGCCCTGGCGAGATCTTTTCGAATCACCTGACTTTTCTTCATGCGCAAACCTCATAAGGCAAGCGACTTTCGCTGAGTAATTCTACAACCGCGCATGAGTGTGGCACGTTGACTTCTGGTCCAAGTCGGCTGTTGAAATTTTCTTCAAACTGTGTTAGTTTGTGAGGGAAGGTTTTCCCTGATATTTTGAAGACGCCTTTACGTGGTCGTAAAGCTATTTGTTAAGCCTGATCCCCCAACATTTAAGTCAGGTATCTATAAGAGCAAATGTCATGCGCAACGCAAGTCTTAGCGTGCTTTCATTCTTCCCTTTAGGCTTTTATCTTCCCTCCCCACGGTCTACTCTACCTTTGGTGATGATATTTTGGGGCCAACCCTTGTTGGAATGCAGTGACGGTTGAAGCATCGGCGAAATCCTTCCCTTGTTGTTCGAATTTGAACCGGTCCATCGGTAGTGGAGAACGCCAACGGGAGGTGTCGCCCTGAACAGTGATTTGACATACGAACGTCACACTCCTCCGTCGAATTTCGTCTTTCGTTGACTACCGACTTTGACCTGACAGCTGATGTGAGATCAGAATGGACGTTTTCAAGGTCGACTTTGCTTCGCGAAAAATTGTCGCTCGTAAAGACAAAAAAATCAAACTAAAGACAGAAAGCTTCTGATCGTCCGAACGGAAAGCTGCTTTTTTAATTTAACTCGAGAAGTTTATTCTTGAGTGCTTTGCAATTGATTTCATCTAGCTTGCATATTTAGAATTAAATCACATTATTTCGGGGCGTTAAAATTATAGTGAATTCAAAAAGGGCAAACAAATAAACAACCGCGAGACGCGCGCGATCGAATGCGCGGATAAAAACCGAGTGCGCGAGTGAATTAGTGAAGTGCGAATTGATCGCCGGAGCGGCCTTTTGTACCACATACATCTCCGAATATCGGATTGATCAATTAATAGTTCCCAGTAACAAAGTACACTGCATATACATTGTTACACTGTGCGTTGGTTGATTGTTCATAGCATCTTCGAGTACTGGCTAAGGTGGCAAACACGAGTACCAAGACCAAGCTATTTTGAATAGAAATAAATTAATTGTTGATCTAATTTAAGTTACAAAGTTGACACAGCCTTAATTGCGTGTGCAACAAGCCACCAACTGTGAGAATTGAAAAATTGATCGCTACGATATTCGGCGTTAAATACGATAAGCAAAGTTTATTATACTTCTTTGGAAGCATTTATTTATTATGAAAGATATCCATATTTTCAACGACGTTCTTTTTTCCGCTCAAGTTGACCCGTCTTTCGTGGAGTCAACAGGAGTTTTTTACCTTTTTTTTTCTTTTTTTTCCCAATAAATCTAACACCTCGCATTTTATTGATACGTATTTAGTTCCTTCCATCTCTCAAATCTATACACCGTCTCACCAAAATTAGAATCCAGGTACAACAACGTAGGGCCCGTTTTTTTATTTTAATTAGACGATCAAGAACGAACAATCGGCATTATAGTTTTTAATTGCAGGAGTTCCAAGAGTCGACAATAGAAGTAGGTCAGTAAAAGATTAGCCTTAGCGCCACTAAACCATAACAGTAACAGGTAGCAACCCTCTTTAGAAAGCGCAAGGGCTGTCGGACTTTCCGGAACCCTGCCAAACCCGCGGTAAAGAGGCGTTTATTGCTTCATTGAATTTAGGCAAATTCTTCGGTCCACTTAATAAATTAATTTGTCAATAAATTTTAGTTTGTTTTTGGTTGGACCGTGTTTATTGGATTAGTTAGTTGTCCGTAAAGTCAACAAACAAGGTGGCGTGTTACAGAACTATTTAACATTACTTTTTGGGTATTTGTACCTATACATAAATAGTTACGTGGAAGTTTCGCAAACGTTGAAGTGGTTTTGGGACAGTTAGTTCATCCCGGCGCCCTTTAAACCACACCTTTCAAACCACGTCCATCTCCATTGAGCTACAGCAGGCGCAAACTTGTTACCGTTCAGGCTAAGTAAATACGAGCATTTCATCATTAAAGTTTTGTGGTAGCAAACGGTTTCGGTGTTAAATGAAACGGTTGTTCCTTATTTACAACTTTCTTGCTTTTCTTGTCAACAATATTTTGCGTTGTTATTCATTTTAATTTGGAATTAGGTATGAAGGAAGGTTGGGTAGTTATTTATTATTAACCACAGTTGGTGGTTATCTCTTGTAGGTTTCTTTTGTTTGTGAATTGCTTCACAGAGAAGAGCTCTTTCCTTGTTTTGTGTTTTGTAGCAATCGCTTTCTTTGTCTTATCTTTGGCTTCGTATTATTTTTAATTTGACATTTCATTCTTTTATTTATTTTGCTGTTATTTGAAATAATTCGAAATGGTTGCTTTTTGTTTACGTGTGCTCTTTATTGTTTTGTTTCTTTTTTACTTTGATTTTACCTTATTTGTTTGACAGAGAAGAAGGTTCTTCTGTTTTAGTTTCTGGTGTCAAACTTTTTGTAAGATTATTTCTTGTTTTGTTTTCGTCATAAAGTTTTCGTAGTGTTTTTTTTTTGAAATAATTTTTTTGTCTTGTTTTGATTTCCGTTTTTGAATATTACATTTTTTAAATTATTTGTTTATATTCAAAATTCTTACCTGTTTTCATTCTTGTTTACTTTAGCCTTTTATATTTCTCTTTTTAATTGACCATTAACTTACTTGTTTGCAGAGAAGAATAAGGTTTTTATTTTATTTATTCTTTTGTCTTTCGTTTTTGTTGCAAAGTTTTAACTTTTGTTTTTTATTTTTGTTGCAAAGTTTTAACTTTTGCCTTTTTTTTTGCTGCAAAGTTTTAACAGTATTATTTTTTGCTAGACTTTTCGTGTAACGTTTCTAGTTCGATTTTTGAATCAATCCTTCATTTGTTTTGTTTCTTATTTGTTCATCTTCGAAGTCATCCTTAGAAACAATTATCACAAAATAGCGTTTACGTTTGCATTTCTTTTATTTTCAATTTAATTCTGTTGCCTTGTTTAAAATAATAAATAAGGTTTTTATTTAATTTAGTTTTTCGTCATTGTTTTTATTAATCTTATTTGTTTCACAAAAAAAAATGCGTTTTCCTCCAAATTTTTCGTGTCTCACTTTTGTTTCAATCCTCGAATTCTTCTACTATTTTCTTTTATTTGTTTGTTGTCTTCGAAGTTATTATATTTGCTTCTTTAATCAAAAAATTATTAAAAATAACAAAAATAATAATAAATTTTATTTATTGTGTGCTTGCAAGGACAATTTAAAAAAATGGGATTACACAAAACTATCTTTGCAACGCAGTTATGCTTGTTTTCTTTTCATTATTATTATTATATTTTTTTTAAGTATTGACTTTATCTTATTTGCTTTTACATAGAAGAAGGTCGTCATCTGCGTTACGCAAACGAATTTATTCTGCTGGATACAATTCAGCCACAAACAAACAACAAGGAGCCAAGGACACTACCTTGGGGTACCCACGCCTGTTTAGTTTTTCTTTCTTGTTTAAATTCTGGATTCTATTTCAATTTTTTTTCAATTTTTTTAACCCTGTCATTTGTTTTTTAATAAATGAAATTCAGCTCGTCGTCTTTATCTAAATATTACCTTTGGTTTTTTGAAGCTCAGGTTTTGTTGTTTGTTTTTTGTATTTTTTAATTTTTTTAATTCAAACCCTGCACAATTTGGTCTCTAAGCACAGAATAAGCTTTTTTTGAAATATTTATAAACGTCTGGGCGGCAATTTTTTTAATAAAGACTTATAGACCTACAAACCGTGTGTACACGTAAATGCTGCCTTAGTAAGGGTTGAAGGGGCGCACGGGCCCTTCTTAAAATACGTTAAAATAATTATGTTTTAACCCCCCAACAAACCGTCGGTGCCCCCATTTCCATGATTAAATTAATTAAATTAATAATAATTATGTTTCCGCCCCCAGCAAGTTTGATTTACTCTCGGCGCCCCCTTCCTTATGATTCAAGGACCGAATGAACTATTTTACAGCCGTAAAACCTGAATGAGAATTAGAACAGAGGCAAATCAAATAGTGCACGTAAAAAAATTAAAGCTCCTATTCACCTAGGCAAACACTCAGAGATAACACTTATTTTAAATTTAAATTCCGTCAAGCGCCATAAATTTTACGCTCTTAATGACACAACATATCTAGGCATGTTCATAAATAGATTTCGCTCGACGTTTCCCTTAGTTTTCATTTCATTCAACGTGAACGATGTCGTCTGCGATTTTGACCGAAAAAGACTGCCTAGACGTAGTCAGGCAAAAGCTCGACTCGTCCGAATGCCGCTACGAATTGGTCGACTTCAAGCTGGAGCCATTGGGCGGCGAAATCTCCGGATTCCTCGGCGTGCACTCCGGATTAAAAATCACCATCAAGTGCGCCGATGGTGGGACAAACGAGCTGAAATTTTTCGTCAAGTCTTTGGCCGCGACCGAAGGCCTCAGGGAATTCACCCTGGAAGGGGGCGCGTACTCCAAAGAGGAAAAAATGTTCGCCAACATCGTGCCCTTCCTCTTACGGAATGGCGTCTCAACAATCGCCGACTGCACCCCCCGCTGTTACTTGGTCCGCCCATCGAAAGCTCTGGTCTTAGAGGATTTAACCGCCGAGGGGTACCGAATTTTGAACCACAAGACTGCCCTAAGCCTAAACGAGTTCGAGGTCGTCGTGAAGGCCCTAGCCAAGTTCCACGCCAGCGGACTTATACTAGAGGAAAAGCTCACCGCCCAAAGGGGGAAACCCTACAGTCTCCTAAATGATTACCGGAACGAATTAATGGAGGCGTTTTTCCATCGAAGGGGAAAACTGGGGGAAGACTTCCTTCGTTGTGTGAGTCAAGGGTCGACGTTTTGCATCGACTTGCTCGGATCGGAGGGGGAACTGGGCGACGTGGATTTGGGGGGGTTCAAAAAATTCGTCGGGGACATCGTAGATAGGTTCCCCGAATTCGTGCGGCCCTCCACGAAATACCGCAACACCATCTGCCATGGGGATTTATGGCCGGCGAATATGATGTGCAAGTTCAAGGGCGACGAGGCGATCCACTGCAAACTCGTCGACTTCCAATTCTATAGGTACACCCCCCCGGCCTGTGATCTAACCGCCCTGTTGTACCTGACGACGGATAGGGAGTTCAGAAACGTGCACGCGAAACACGCCATTAAATACTACTACCAGCAGCTGAAGATCGTCTTGAGCGAAAATGGGGTTGAAGTGGAAGCTTACGAGGATTATCTGAGGGGTTGCGAATTCTACAGGACGTTTGCCGCCGCGCAGGCGCTCGTCTACTTTCCGATGATTATGGTGCCGCCGCAGGAGATGAGCGAGCTTCTTGGCGGACCGGAGAAGATAAGCAAAATAGTTTTCGATGATCGAAGCGAGCTCGTGACGAAAATGTGCGGGAAATACCCGGCGTACAGGCGCAGGATTCTAGAGGCCGTCCTGGATTTAAAAGACATCTTTAAAAATAATCATTAAATAACAAATCCCCGATTGTTAAACACTTGTTAAGAAAAAACGTGAGTATTGATGCGAACCAATAAAAACGTAGGGGCGGAGTCAATAGTTTCCGTTTGCGTCTCATTTCATTTTGGAGCGCCAATAAAAAATTAAATTGCAGACGTACAACCAATCCAGGAGAACCAATAGAAACTAAGGCAGCGGGACCAATACTGATGTCGCCTTAAATACCTGCAAGCCAATAAAAACACACATAGCTGTCAGAATATAACAATTAAGTTTATGGGTGGGCAATTATAACTATTTTCATTGAATTGTAGACATTTTACTTTTTTTAATGCTTGTTGAGTGTTGTGTGTTTAAGTGGGCGTTTTTAAACTAAGGGGCGGGGCTGAAAAATAGGGCGTTATGTAGTGGGGACAGCCAATTCGTAATAAAAGGAAACATACGATCTATACAGAAAGGAAACGCGTGTAATTGTCATGATAGGCTAATATTCGCTCCGCCCACAATTTCTATTTGCAAACAACTGTGAAAGAGAGGTAGGAAACTATTTTTATCTCAAAATCTGACTGCCAACCGTTTGTTTTTATTATACCAAGACTCCTTCCAGTTTATCGTCTATCACAACGGTTGGTATTACGTAACAACTGACAGAACCAATAAAAATAGAGGGGCGGAGCAAAGCCTATATAGAGAATTTAGTTTTTTTTTTTGACGACTAAAAGCTGGAAAGCCAATGAAGACAGAGCTGTCACTAAAGAAGTGAGTGCTCGTATTTCGTGCTTTAATGCCAGTGTACGAGGGTCGTTTCGAAAGTGTGGAAACCGGCGCAGATTTAACCTAACAAAACCTAAACTTAATAAACGACGCAATATGTACCGGATGAACGCTCTCTTAACAAACCTAATAATGACGATAATCAAATCCTTCAATATACCAACTACACCTCGCAGCGGCGTGCGAAGCACTCACATTACGCTCATTAAACTTCGCGTTTATGCGCCCGTCATTAGTTCGCTCGAGGCGGAACCTTATTATTTCCTGGATGAAGTGATTAACAACGGCGTCACGTGTGATGAAGACGCCGAAGGAAAAACAGGGAACGATAACAAGCGAATTCCGCCGCCTTAATTGTTTTTCGCCCCCGAAGACCTGCTTCTGAGGTAAAGTTGGAGAGAGGTTTTTAATTAACTTCTTTGGATTGTAATTTCAATTCGGGCCGGCGGGGAGGAGGGGACGGTGCTCCTCGAGCGACGGCGAATAAAAGCGCGGGCACAAATAAAATTAAACTCAAAGGATTCTTCTTTAAAAAGCGGATTTGCCCAAAAAAAAATATATCGCGCGTTTATGTTTGTTTGTGTATCGCGTATCGTCTTTTGGTGGAGAACCGAAAAACAAATCTTTTAATAAAACGCGCTTCTCAAGTTTGAAAGATTGTTTTTTTTTTCTTTTTAGAAAAGCTTTGATTTACAGAGATTATGGAGTTTATCTCATCGGTTACTACGAATTTGAGATTCAAAGGAAATTCGCGACGAGAATTACACACGCCGAGAGGTTGTTCTCTTCTTCAAAATTGGGCTTGGAGTCTAAGCTCTTTTTTTCGCGATCGCAGTGTTTAAGTAATCCGCGCGGCGTCTCTAAGAGGGGGATAAGTGGCATCACCCGAAACACTTAAGTTAAAATATTTTTTATTTTATAATTAAAGAATCTGTCCGGCGTCTCTAAGAGGGAGAAAATGGCATCACCCGAAATTCAAATATTTTTTATTTTGTATACAGTGGGGCACATGTGTCAAACTTTTTTATTATTGCCTTCTCAGAAATATTTGTTCTTTATGAATGCTCCTGCATTTTCCCAAACTCAAAACTTGAACACCTCTTGTCATATACCGAGGAAATAAAAATATTTAAAGACGATAGAAGAGTAAAGTCAATTGGCGCTTTACGAAGGTAGGGCAGTTGAAGGAGCAGTCCTTGAAGATCCTCTGGAACACGTTGCGCTGGCACCGACGTTGGGCCTTTCTGGTGGAAGCCTTGGGGGGTTCGGGGTGATCCCTGATTGTCGTTCTTGGTGGAGAGATTGAAGGGTCAGCTGGTAGTAGTGTCACAGGGGTCTTTGACCGCCTCGAGTGCTAGCTCGTGTTAGCGTTTGAGCGCCCCAAGGGCTAGCTCGCGTATGTATGTCTGTGTGGACTTGCGCGAATGGATTTGACACTCGAGCACTTTCCCTCGCCCTCTTCCTTGAGAGCACTGCGTTTGTACAAAACTACACCCGATACTCTTTGATATTCAGACTGTCGCTAACTAACCCAGGGACTTGATTGAAGAATAATAAAAACGATTGCCACTCGTCCAATTTCCTTCTGTCACCTTAGCTAGCGACTAGATTTGACGCTCGAGCCGTCTACGTATATACGCCCTCTCCCTTGAGACCACCTTATTGGCTGTGGAGTGACGTATTGCGTACGACCAATTCGTGGCTCGCGTCATCTCATTTAATCGATGGGAAATCAGCGGCTTAGCGTCGTCTCGTTCATTGGCCGTAATCCCTCGGCTAATAAACAGTTCGCGTCGTCTCATCTTCTTGGTTTGCCAATCACTAGCTTGGCGTCATCTCGTTTCATTGTCCGGCCAATCAGCAGTTTTGAAGTCGCCTTATTTTACTGGGGCTGTAGTTCGTGAGTGTTTGCCGAGCGCAGCTACTGTGCGATGACAACACCGACAGTATCAATGTTATTGATCATAATTTCTGGTTGGTAGATGAGTGAGAAACAAATCCTAGAGTCCGGCATCTCTAAGAGGGGGAAAAGTGACATTACTCAAAATATGTCAGCTAAATTAACTTTTATTTGATATTTAAATAATATGTCCGGCATCTCTAAGAGGGGGAAAATAGCATCACCAGAAACATTTAAGTTAAATTATTTTTATTTTATATTTAAACAATCTTTCCAGCGTCTCTAAGAAGCGGAAATGTGAATGACCCGAAACATTTAAGTTATATTTAAATAATCGGTCCGGCGTCTCACAGAGGGGGAAAAGTGGCATCATCTGAAACTTTTCAGTTAAATTACTTTTTATTTTATATTTAAATAATCCGTCGGGCGTCTCTAAGAGGCGAAAATAATCTGTCCGGCATCTCCAAGAGGGGGAAAAGTGGCAATAGCCAAAACATTTATCTTAAATTACTTTTTTTTAATTGGCTTGAAGGGTTTCGCAGCCGTGGTCTATGCTTCACTTGGTTTTCCGGGCTCGAAACAGATCTTAGTTTTTTCGGATTATTTTTTTTATATTTGAGTCTGTCCGGCATTTCTAAGAGGGGGAAAAGTGACATCACCCGAAACTTTTCAGCTAAATTACTTTTTATTTTATGTTTAAATATGTTCGGCGTCTCTAAGAGGGGGAAAATGGCATAGCCAGAAATATTTAAGTTAAATTATTTTTATTTTCCATTTAAATAACCTTTCCAGCGTCTCTAAGAAGCGGAAATGTGGATCGCCCGAAACATTTAAGTTATGTTATGTTAAGTTATGGTCCGACGTCTCTAGGAGGGGGTAAAGTGGCGTCACCCTAAACTTTTCAGTTAAATTACTTCATATTTAAATAATCCGTCGGGCGTCTCTAAGAGGCGGTAATAATCTCTCCGGCATCTCCAAGAGGGGGAAAAGTAGCATCGGCCGAATTATTTAACTTAAATTACTTTTATAATTTGGTTTGAAGGGTTTCGCGGCCATGGTCTATGCTGGAAACAAGTCTTCTTTTTTCGGATTATTTTTTTTATATTTAAGTCTGTCCAGCGTCTCCAATAGGGGGAAAAGTAACATCATCCGAAACATTTCAGCTAAATTAACTTTTATTTCATATTTAAATAATATAACCGGCGTCTCTAAGAAGGGGAAAATTGGTATCATCAGAAACATTTAAGTTAAATTATTTTTATTTTATATTTAAACCGGCATTTAAGTTATATTTAAATAATCGGTACGGCGTCTCTAAGAGGGGAAATAGTGGCATCACCCGAAACTTTTCAGTTAAATTATTTTTATTTTCTATTTGAATAATCTTTCCAGCGCGTCTAAGATGCAGAAATTCGGATCACCCGGAACTTTTAAGTGATATTTAAATTATCGATCCGACATCTCTCGGAGGGAGAAAACTGGCATCACCCGAAACTTTAGTTAAATTATTTTTTATTTTATATTTGAATGATTTGTCCGACATCTCTAAGAGGGAGAAAATTGCATCACCCGCAACATTCAAACTATATTTAAATAATCGTTCCGGCGTCTCTAAGAGAGGGAAAAGTGGCATCACCCGAAACTTTTCAGTTAAATTACTTTTTTATTTTATATTTAAATAATCAGACGGGCGTCTCTAAGAGACGAAAATAATCTATCCGGCATCTCCAAGAGGGGAAAAAGTAGCATCAGCCGAAACATTTACCTTAAATTACCTCTATAATTTGGTTTGAAGGGTTTCGCGCCCGCGGTCCATGCTTAGTTTTCCGGGTTGGAAATGCGTCTTCGCTTTTCAGATTATTTTTTTCATATTTAAGCCTGCCCAGTATCTCTAAGAGGTGGAAAAGTGACATCACCAGAAACTTTTCAGTTAAATTACTTTTTGTTTTATATTTAAATAATCCGTCGGACGTCCCTAAGAGGCAAATATAATCTGTCCGGTATCTCTAAGAGGGGAAAAAGTGGCGTCGCCCGACCCAACAAACCAGAGAGCAATGACATAAAATCTGCATTTTATTTCGCTCTCTATAACTCAAGCGTAAGTTATGGTACGTCGTCTGTATTCACGTTACCTTTGAACCCCATTAATTCTCCTTCGACGTCGAAGCCGAATTTTCCGTCACTTAACCCAGACGGCAACAAAAATATCCTCCGCGCCATTAAACCCGGAATCGCGTCGCATCGGTGCGATTAGGGCGACAGTAGCAGTGACGTCGACGTATAATAAATGGTCGTTCGTCGACCCGCATTAAACGAAACGTATCAGAAGTGGGATGTGAATGCCGTCTGACACGGACACGGACGTCGTTGTGCACAGATCAGTGCTCGTCCAACTTTTAATCGTCGGACGAGGGGTTGCCAAACCCCTTCTTATATCTTATGCAAGCGTTAGTTGTGATTCACCCCCATCCCATCGCTTTTTTTTTCGCTAACGATAACTTGTTGCGTTAGGAGCGGGCTGACATTTGCGGAATTCGTCGGCCGGATGTTTTATTAATAATTCAGGGAGTCTTTCCGGTCGATTACGCTTCCTCTTTTCATCGACTTCGACGTTTATTTATTTAGAAAAGGTCGGCGGTCATTTTCATCGCTTGACATCAATATAATGCGTTAATATTGTGTCACCTATGCACAGGGTGTTTAATCTATCGCATACTTTCTTTATGGAAGGGATGCAGGTGTGCTTCGATTGTCCGAAGGTCAGACGGGTTGACGCCGTGTCCAATCACTTTGCGACGTTCTCTTTACAACTTCTTTTCTATAATAAGTAATAAAAGACCTAAGAAGCGATAAAAGATGAGATATATAATGTGTTACCTACATGCAGGGTTTTTTTACGCAGTGTCAATAAACGAATGCGGTTCGGTAGTACACGTTTAAGTGCCTTTATCTGCGTCAAGTTTCGAAACCTGTTAGATTTCGTAACGAACCTAGGATTTAATGAGCAATCTGATTGTACAGTTGCGTTTGCTTTACGCCGTGCGAATCGAAAATCAAAAGCGGTAATTCGAGCGTACCGGAATCACGTGCTCTTCGGCCGGAATAATTGCGACAAACTCGTTATAGCAGGGGGGGGTGGGGGGGCCCCGCAGGAAAGCGACCGGAATTTAAAGTTCGGAATGAACTTCACAAAAAAAAAAGCAATAAAGAGGTTACGCTTTTGTTCGTTTTAAATTTCTAACGGATGTTCTTGCTTTATTACATTTTTTTTAATTTCGCAAACTCACACAATTGTGCAGGAAAGACGTGTGTATTCGTTCTACGTCCGTCGCCGTTCGGATTTCCGTGTCTGTGACATTAAGGCCAACGTCAAGAGAAATTATGAAAACCCCCGTCGCGTCGTCCTGAGTAAATAGATAAGATTTTTATGCGAATGCCTGGAGTCGTCGTGGTATTACATTTTACTGGCAAATTAAATTTCTATTGGCATCCAGACAAAATTCGCTTACGATTATTCAGCTCCGCAACATCCCGAAACTTATATAAAAATTACCCAATTCTCTCCGGGCTCATGTAACATCAAGCTTTGTTTCCAACATAAACTTTCCCGTATGATAAAAGACGAGAGGAAATCGATTAGTCAAAACACCGGAGCCCTATGAGTCAAATCCTTTAGATATGGCGAAATAAACGTCCACGTATTAGAGGGTGACCGAACATAGCTATTGACCTGGAGGTGGAGGGGAAGACAACTTAAGTCAGTATGGCGTCCCCTATAAATCATCAAACAGTCGCCGAAGTGACTCATCAAAGAAGCATAAACAAACATGACTAAAAGTGGATGAATCTAGGAAAGCGTGATGACTCATAATAGGGCAAGTGTGCACCTTGATCCCACATATAACGTCATATTTGTAATCGGAATTTCCGGTAAGGACCACAAAAAAGACGGCTATCTTCATGGAAGATCATCACACAGCCAAAAGTCGTATGGTCGTGTACATCATCCAGAGTTCGAAGGCGAAATTATTACTCACACAATGCCACGGTGTGATCAAATTCTGAAAATCCGTCTGTCTCTCAGATCTCGATATTATTTTTAACCACCCGTCCCTCACTATAGGAATACTTCGTTACCCCCCCCCCCCCCCCCCTTACGTTATTTAGCTCGACTTTTACGTGATTACATCATGTTGTACAACTTCAGAGCCTAGTGACTCCCTTTCAGCGAGTTACATGGGTCCAGGCTCCCGTAATGTTTGTTTAGATTACTTTATATATACAGTGATGACAGTAAGAAGCGTGTTCGTAAATATTTCGTTAACATAATATAAATAAAATAAAATCAGATATTTGAAATAAGCAGATAATATATTTAACAGAGTGCCCAGAGATTTGCTCTCCTTACTGGATATCGTCTAACATCTTGGAGCGCGACGCCACTGATAGTGGAGTAACCGATGCCGGAAGATGAGTCCTCAAGGTTTGCTCGATTCCTACTACGTGCCTTACTTCTTCTCCCCAACAATTGGCTTCAACGACGTTGATGGAGTGTATGAAATATGAATGACTGCTCGACAAAATGCTGCGCAAACAGTGTTGTGGAGATTGCTCGACAAAATGATGCGCAAGCAATGGTATGGGTACTGCACGACAGTCAGTCAGATGTGTATCGCACGAGGGCCGGTCAGCGCAAAGGCGGTGTAGAGTTGAGTGTTCTTGACAAAATGCTGCATTTTCGTAGTAACTCTGCTTCATTGGACTTTGCATTCAGTCCAAGTTGTGGTGATCGCTCGATAATAGGCTGCGCAAGCAGTGTTGTGGTTAATGCTCGACAAAATGCTGTGCAAGTAGTGTTGTGGTGATTGCTCGACAACATCTGCGCAAGCAGTGTTGTGGTGATTGCTCGACAAAATGCTGCGCGAGCAATGTTGTATGTGGTTGCTCGACAACATACTGCTCAAGCAATGGTATGGGTACTGCATGAGAGTCGTTCAACGACAAAGCAGATGTGTATCGCACGAGGGCTGGTCAGCGCCAAGGCAGTGACGATCGTTGAATGTTCTTGACAAGATGTTGCGTTTTCGTGGTGGGGATCATGTAATTCTACGTCATTGGTCTGAATTCATTCGCGAATCATCGACAAGCAGAGCTATATCTCGTCGTCAAGGGGCAGTCTTTTAGTGTTTAGCCCGGAGATTGTCTTAGCGATCAACTGGCAAAGTTGCCATCCGCGTTGTGGAAATTCAGCTACATCTCCGTCCAATCTAAACTGCGCTGGCGCTGGCGCGTTGCGTAGTCCGTCAATTCTCGCTACTCCAATTTCAGTTGAAGGGCTTGATGGCAACGCTACCAGTTTGTTGGCCAATCAGAAACGAATGCGAATTATAACTAGACTGAGTATAGAGGGAAAGTTGGAAAAGTTGGGCAAACAGTGTTGTGGTGACTGCTCGACAAAATGCTGCGCAAGCAGTGTTGTGTGGTTGCCCGACAATATGCTATGCAAGCAGTATTATGGTGATTGCTCGACAAAATGCTGCGCAAGCAGTGTTGCGTGGAGTTTGCTCGACAATATGCTGCGCAAGCAATGGTATGAGGTACATGACGAGAGTCGGTCAACGACAAGGCACTGTAGGGTTGAGTGTTCTTGACAAAATGTTGGCAGCAATCAGGAACGAATGCGAATTATAACTAAACTGAATATAGAGAAAGAGATAAGGATCCCAACTTGGAAAAAAGGATCACCGATCACGTAACATATGCTGCGCAAACCGTGTTGTGGTAATTGCTCGACAAAATGCTGCGCAAGCGGTGTTGTATGTGTTTTCCCGACAATAAGTTGCTCAAGCAATGGCACGGGTGCTGCACGAGGGTCGGTCAACGACAAGGCAGATGTATATCGCACGAAGGCTGGTCAGCGTCAGAGCAGTGATGATCGTTGAATGTTTCATTTTCGTAGCGGGGGTCAAGTAACTCTGCTTCGTTGGTCTGAATGCATTCGCGAATCATCGACGAGCAGAGCTGTATCTCGTTGTCAAGGCACAGTCTTTTTGTGTTTGGCCCGGAGGTTATCTTAGCGACCAATTTGAGAATGCTATCCTATTTGCAGAGTTGCCATCCGGTTTGTAGAAATTCAGCTTCATTTCCCTCCAATCAAAGCTACGGTGGCGCTGGTGCGTTGCGCAGACCGTCAATTGTCGCTATTCCAATGTCAGTTGAAGGGAGGTGTAGCGGACTTGATGGCAACGCTGCCTCTTTGTTGACCAATCAGGAACGAATGTAAATTACAACTACACTAAGTATAGAGAGAGAGAAGTAAGGATCCCAATATGGAAAAAGGATCACCGATCACGTGACGGGGGAAAGAAGTGCTTTAGTTCGTCCAGGAGCTCTGCGCAAGCAGAGGCATGTAAGGTTTGCTCGATAATACGCTGCGCAAATAGTGTTGTAGTGATTGCCCGACAAAATGCTGCGCAAGCATTGTTGTGTGTGGTTGCTCGACAACATGCTGCGCAAACAATGGCATGTGGGGGGTTTGCTCGACAAAATGCTGCGCAAACAGTGTTGTGGTGATCGCTCGACAAAATGCTGCGCAAGCAGTGTTGTGTGTGGTTGCTCGACAACATGCTGCTCATTAAATTAAATTTCCATTGGCGTCCAGACAAATTTGGCTCACGATTATTCAGTTCCATAATACCCCGAAACTTATATAAAAAGCAAGCTTTGGAAATCGATTAGTCAAAACACCGGAGCCCTTCGACTCAAATCGTTCAGATATGCCGAAATAAACATCCACGTGTTAGAGGGCGATCGAACATAGCTACTGACCTGGGGGTGGAGTCACTATGACGTCCCCATGAAGGTTTGGAGGCGACCACTGTCATCCATTCATAGGTCCTTCGTTACCGAGTTCCACATCTCCTAAATGTAGTGGTAAGAAATGGGCATTTTGCAAATCATTAAACCTACAATCGGCAGAACGTCACCAGCGTGACCCCGAATTGAAAACGTCCACTTAGAAAGACTTGGCCGACATGAGTCATGATAATCAGACTGACCTTTGCAATAAAACAACATCCAAAGAACATCAATTACATATGGCATCATCAAACAGTCGCAGAAGTCTCATCAAAGAAGCCGGTATTATGTAAGCATGGACAAACATGATTAAAAGTGGACGAATCTGGGAAAGTCGCAATGACTCATAATAGGGCAAGTGTGCACCTCGATCCTACACACAGCGTCTTGTTCGTAATCGGAATTTTCGATGCTACATTTTCGTAGCGGAGGTCAAGTAACTCTGTTTCATTGGTCTGAATGCATTCGCGCATCATCGACGCAGTCTCTTTGTGTTTGGCCTGGAGGTTGTCTCAGCGACCAATTTGGGAGTGCTATCCTGTTTGCAAAGTTGCCATCCGGGTTGTGGAAATTCAGCTACATCTCCCTCCAATCTAAGCTGAACTGGCGTTGGCGCGTTTCGTAGACCGACAATTGTTGCTATTCCAATTTCAGTTGAAGGGAGATGTAGCGAGTATAGTGGAGTGGTAAGGATTCCAACATGGAAAAAGGATCACCGAGCACGTGACGGGAGGAAGAAGTGCTTTAGTTCGCCGAGGAGCTCGACAACATACTGCGCAAGCAGTGGCATGTGGAGTTTGCTCGACAATATGCTGCGCAAGCAGTGTTGTGGTGACTGCTCGACAAAATGCTGCGCAAGCAGTGTTGTGTGTGGTTACTTGACAACATACTGCTCAAGCAATGATATGGAGTACCGCACAAAGGTCGGTCAACGACAAGGCAGATGTGCATCGCACGAGGGCTGCTCAGCGCCAAGGCAGGGTAGGGTTGAGTGTTCTTGACAAAATGTTGGCCAATCAGGAACGAATGCGAATTATAACTAAACTGAGTTTAAAGAAAGAGAGGTAAGGGTCCCAACATGGAAAAAGAATCACCGATCACGTGGTGGGGGGAAGAAGTGGTTTAGTTCGTCGAGAAGCGGCCGTAATCTTGTTTACTTTTGACGATCGTCATTGATGCTTTGTTACGTATATGTCAACATGATCTTGCGTTGGTATCTGATTTTATGACATCGCTTGACGTTTCTTGACGCCTATCATCGTTTATTGTCATCTGTCATCGTGAGATGATTTGTTGGTCGTCAAGAAACGGTTCAAACGACGAGGAAAACTCTAAACTTACTCCCCAGACCACCCCAAACCCTTTTTACATGGGCATTCCTTAAGTCTTAAACATTTTTTATCATCGTCTTAAGGAATTGAAGACGCTGAGTGTGAATTTGAAGCCAGTTTACTGCGTAATCGCTTTATTACATGCGAAGCGCGAGTTTTTACAATCAGGGGCGACTTCGATTCCCTATTACTTATGGATCGCCCCCACCTTGACTTTGTGCACCCCCTCTTGTTAGATTTTCGGTTCTCAGGTTGGTGTTTCGTGAAATTATTTACATCCGCCCCTGCCTGGATGAATCAAGCTGCGGTGCAAATCAAGTTGCTTCGAATAACAGCACAAAAACCAATTGTTTCCTCGACAAACGCAAATAAAACCCGCCAAGTTTGCAGGAACGAGCAAACTCGACGCGACCTTGAGGTCGTCGTCTGTGAAAAAAGGGGCGCAATCCAAAGAGAAGCCCTTCTGCGTTCGGCTGCGCCCCATTTCTCTTCGTTAAAGTTGAGTCAGCGAGCGCGTTTGCTTTGTCGCGTCACTGTCAAATCGTTTACCCCGTGATAGAACCAAATCAGTTGATTTATGTTTTTAAGGGAAACTGCCTCGATCGCAGTAATTTTCGTTACTTTTAACAAGGGGTAGTTCATTACATGACGGGACCTCAAGTAAATTATGCCTTCATGCTTGTCCACGTCAGATTGCTTGGTCGAAAAGCGCCACCCGAGATTTATTTTATTTATTTGTAGTCGTTAAAATACTGGGGGTTGCACTTAAGAGACAGAAATTTGTTTGCTTTAAATTGCACAGCAGTTGACATAGCGTCTGCCCATCCGAGCTTCGAGCGACCGAAGGTCACCTGCATCTGTTACGTGGATCACGTGTGCGATGAATTTGTTTCGGTTACAAAAGTTGCTTGGTCGAAAACTCCCCAAGATTTACTTTATTTGTTTGCGATTGTTAAAATACTGGAGGGAGGGGGAGGGTTGGAGGCAATTTGCATATAAAGAAAAACGTCAGGGCTTGCGCCAGTAAGATTAACTTTTTCTTTTCTGCGGGAATTCAATTTTCACGTCACCCTTACTCCGGGTGCGTTGTTGATCCAAGCCGACAACTTTTTATTTCTCGTCCGAACCTCGTCAAAAACTCATTAGGCGGGCGGAAAGACAAAAGCCGGCCGAAATCGCGGAGAAATTAGTTTTCCGCTCGCGCGAATCCGGAAAAAATAAGCCGCCAAGTTTAAGCGCCGGATTAAAGCCGTAATGGGAATTCGGCATGACGCGGAAATTTTGCTCGAATCAGGGCGGGCGTCGGACGTCATCGTCACGTTTACAAAAACGTGAACGTCGCGCATTGTGGATTCATGAAACATGCGAACGCAAATTGGATGATGACGAATACAAATTGGGGCGGATGCGTAAAAAATTATTGCGGGTTTAATTTAAAATTACATCCCCAACCGCAGAAGCAACTATGAACTTCATTACTGAAAAAGCGATTGACACGGTGTCAGCCCGTTTGACCTTCCACCAACCGAAGGACATCTGCATCCATTTTATAAGACACGTCTGCATCCCTTTCATAAATCAATTTGTTTAAATTCGTAGTTTCTTGATCGTAATTACAAAACTATATGAAGACCAAAGGTGCAACACTCTTAATTTGTTGCTGCCTACCTTACCAACACTGGATTTTAGGTAACGTTATACAAAACTCTTTATAAATGGCCGTAAGAGAGCGGTTTTCATACAGAAATTCGTTTATTGTAAATAGAAAATAAATCATACATTAAACATCATCGGAAAGCGATCGACACGGCGCCAGCCCATCTGTCCTTCGAGCGACTGAAGCACGCAACGCGATTGCCCAAATAAAATGCATTAGTGGCCCGCTCATCTCTCTCATAAAATATGCACATTCAGTGACTTTATTTAGAAATGTTTGTGGTGATTGCTCATTAAAAAAAAAAAAAAAACGATCGTCGATACTCATTTGGCTGGGAGCGCCTGAAAATCAAAAGACTTTCAATTTTGCAAAAAGAAACTTCAAAACTGAACTCTACGATTTACTTCTTCTTGTGAGTAAAAAACAAAACTGAGAGCAAATGATTGGAAATGAAACAAAAATGAATTTTTATAATGAAACCGTTTCGTAATCTGCAACAGATGGCGTTGCTAAATTTAAGTTCATAAGTGTCGGGAATCAATTTCGTTAACTTTCAACAGATGGCGCCACTAAATTGTCATCGCAATCCACGAAAATCCGAAAAAGAAAAATCGAAATACGAGAAATAGATTTGAAAATCGAAGAAGACAGAAAATGAAACAATAATTGAATATTATAATGAAATCGTTCCTCTAATTTACAACAGATGGCGCTGCAAAGTGCTGGCTACATTGGAAAACGCTTGACAATATGCTGCGTAAGTAGTGGCATGTGGATTTTGCTCGACAAAATGCTGCGCAAGCCGTATTGTGGTGATTGCTCGACAAAATGCTGCGCAAGCAGTGTTGTGTGTGGTTACTTGACAACATGCTGCTCAAGCAATGGTATCGGGTACTGCACGAGGGCCGGTCAACGAGAAGACAGATGTGCATCGCAAGAGGGCTCTACAAAATGTATGACTGGTGCTTGAAGGTGGGTCAAGCCAAGATTGCACGAGGGCTGATCAATGCCACGGCGGTGTAGGGTTGAGTGTTCTTCTACTTCATTGGTCTGAACGCATTCTCGAATCATCGACGAGCAGAGCTGCATTTCGTTGTCAATGAGTAGTCTTTTTGTGCTTGCAAGCTTCGAACTTTCCAGAAAAATCCTCGAGTGTCGGAAATCAACTTCGTTGCCTTTCAACAGATGGCACCACTAAATTATGACTGGAAACTACAAAAATCCCAACAAGAAAAATCAAAATACGATCGTGCGTAAAGTCGATCGGAGTAATAGATTAGAAAATCGAAAACGAAACAAAAATTAAATATTATAATGAAATCGTTCCTCTAATCTACAACAGATGGCGCTGCTAATTGTTGGCTGCATTGGAAATTATGATCGCAATCTACGAAAATCAGAAAAAGCAAAATCGAAATACGAGAAACAGATTCGAAAATCGAAGAAGACAGAAAATTAAACAAAAATTGAATGATATAATGAAATCGTTCCTCTAATCTACAACAGATGGCGCTGCAAAATGTTGGCTGCATTGGAAAACGCTCGACAAAATGGTGCGCAAGTAGTATTGTGTGTGGTTGCTCGACAACATGCTGCGCAAGCAGTGATATATGGGGTTTGCTCGACAATATGCTGCGCAAGCAGTGTTGTGGTAACTGCTCGACAAAATGCTGCACTAGCAGTGGCATGGATACTACGCGATGGTCGGCAACGCCAAGGCAGATGTGCATCACGAAGGCTGATCAGAACCAAGGCAGTTTAGGGTTGAGTGTTCTTGTTAAGTATTCTTCCACTTGTTTGGTCTGAATACATTGTGAATCATCGACGAGCAAGGGGCAGTCTTTTTGTGCATGTAAACTTTGAACTTTCTAGAAAAATCCTCGAGTATAGAGAATTAACTTCGTTGCCTTTCAACAGATGGTGCCACTGAATTATGTTTGAAAACTACGAAAATCCGAACAAGAAAAATCAAAATACGAGAAACAGATTCGAAAATCGAAGACGACAGAAAATTAAACAAATATTGAATATTCTATTGAAATTGTTCCTCTAATCTACAACAGGTGGCGCTGCTAAATGTTGACTGCATTGGAAAACGCTCGACAAAATGCTTCGTGTGATTGCTCGACAAAATGCTGCGCACGAGGGCAAGTCAGCGCCAATAGATCGGAGAAATAGATTAGAAAATCGAAAATGAAACAAGAATTAAATATTATAATGAAATCATTCCTCTAATCTACAACAGATGGCGCTACTAAATTTTTGCCGCAATGGAAAAAGCACCTTCAAACATTGGCTTTCCAGAGAACCCTCGAGTGTCGGGAATTAACTTCGTCGCCCTTCAACAGATCGCGCCACTGAATTATGATTGAAAACTACGAAGCTCCGAACAAGAAAAATCGAAGTACAGTCGAGGCTAAAATCGAGCGGAAAAACGTTGGCTGCAAGCAAAACGCACTTTCAAACAAAAGGAACAATTAACTGTCGGGAATCAACTTCGTTGACTTTCAACAGATGGCGCCACTAAATTATGATCGCAATCTATGAAAATCAGAAAAAGCAAAATCGAAATACGAGAAACAGATTCGAAAATCGAAGAAGACAGAAAATTAAACAAAAATTGAATGATATAATGAAATCGTTCCTCTAATCTACAACAGATGGCGCTGCTATATGTTGGTTGCAATGGACAACGCACATGAATTATCCATGCCACCTCTTGCGCTGCATTTTGTAGAGTAACCACTCGCAACTGCTTGCGCAGCATATTGTCGAGCAAACCCCACATGCCAATACTTGCGCAGCATGTTGTCGAGCAACCACACACAACAATACTTGCGCAGTATTTTGTCGAGCGTTTTCCAATGCAGCCAACATTTAGCAGCGCCATCTGTTGTACATTAGAGGAACGATTTCATTATGTTCAATTTTGTTTAATTTTATGTCTTCTGCGATTTTCGAATCTATTTCTTTTATTTCGATTTTTCTTTTTCTGATTTTCGTAGATTGCGATCGCAATTTAGTGGCGCCATCTGATGAAAGCCAACGAAATTCATTCCCGACATTTAATTGTTCGTTTCTTTTCTTCACCTTTTCCACTCGAGAATTTATCCGGAAAGTTTGAAAGTGCGTTTTGCATTGCACCCAACGTCTTTCCTCTCGATTTTATCCTCGACTGTACTTCGATTTTTCTTGTTCGGAGTTTCGTAGTTTTCATTCATAATTCAGTGGCGCCATCTGTTGAAAAGCAACGAAGTTAATTTCCGACGCAAGCCACTGCCTGTGCAGCATATTGTCGAGCAACCACCACATGCAACACTTCCTGCGCAGCATTTTCTCGGGCGTTTTCCAAATGTCGCCAACATTTAGCAGCGCCATCTGCTGTAGATTAGAGGAACAGTTTCATTGCAATATTCAATTTTTGTTCCATTTTCTGTCCTCTTCGATTTTCGATTCTGGTTCTCGTGTTTCGATTTTTCTTTTTCGGATTTTCGTAGATTGCGATCACTTTAGTGGCGCCATCTGTTGATAGACAACGAAATTGATTCTCGACGCTCGAGGATCTCTCTGGAAAGTCAAAGTTTGCAGGTGCTTTTTTCACTGCGGCAAAAATTTAGCAGCGCCATCTGTTGCAGATTAGAAAAAACGATTTCATTATAATTATTCATTTTTGTTTAATTTCCGGTCGTTTTCGATTTTCATTTATGCTCAGTTTTGTTCTGCCGGAAACCCTTAGAAAATATAACAAATCAAACTTTCATTTAATTGCAAAGCTTTCGGCTACAAGTCGACTAGATTGCCATTGCCAGTGCCTCATTGGGCCCCCGATTTCCTGTGTATAGCTATTTCGGCCCCTCTTCAGCAGAAGAGTAACTCGAGAACTCCCTGGCAATCGACAATTGTCCGTGTAAAGTAAAGATCCTGTCCGTAACAGTATGGAACAAGCAGCGAACATAACGGTAACTTCTAGCACCATCTGGAGCGCGTCCGGAGAGTCCTGGAACCTCCTGGTGCGACCACGGCAAAACAAATAAATTTGCTGTCATAAAGCTTTGCTCCGCCCCTCTGTTGTTATTGGTTTGGTCGGTTGCTGCCACTGTAATAGACGACCAACTAAGAGGAGGCTTGTGATTGCCTGCAGAATTTGGGATAGAAACAGAACGCTGCCTCGTTTTTACATTTGTTTGTATATGTATAGAATTAGTGGGCGGAGCCAATATTAACCAATCAACTAATTATATCCTTCCTGTATAGCGTCTTTGCTCTTATTAAAAGTTTACTGGCCCCATCATTCGACGACTCCTTCCACTATGTCGTTGGGGCCCGCCCCTCTGTTTAGAAACGCCCACTTTAGACTCAGGTATGTGGTAGGGCAGTTCAATCCAATGAAAATATTTGCCAAACGTGCTGTTGCCACGAAGCACCGCCCATTTTAATTTACGTTTTCATTGGTACTCATCAAATCTATTTCCGCCGTCTATTTATCGATATCTGTGTTTTCATTGTCGTTGGGGCCCGCCCCTCTGTTTAGTAACGCCCACTTTAGACTCAGGCATGTGGTAGGGCAGACAACAATCCAATGAAAGTAGTTGCCAATTGTGCTGCTGCCACGAAGCACCGCCCATTTTAATTTACGTTTTCATTGGTGCTCTATTTCCGCCGTCTATCTATCGATATCTTTGTTTCCATTGGTTCCCCCAGAGAACTCTACTCCGCCAGTTTGTTTTTATCGATATCTATGTTTTCTTTGCAAATATTTAAGAGGAGAAGAAATGATGCAACCCCTTTGTTTCTATTGGTTCTTCTAGATGATCGTCAGCAATTTCATTTGTTATTATAAATAACGTTTAATTTTCTATTCTTTCGTTTACATTGAGTGTTCGGAAATTAACGAACTAGCTCTAGCTATACTCGTTTTATGCACTTAGGTTGTTAGAATCGCTAAATTTACCATCTGGAGCGCATCCGGAAAGTTTTGGAATCTTCGACTGACTCGTAGATGGCGCGAAGCTTCTAAATAAGGAGTAGCCACCACGTGATGGGGCAGATGGGTGTGGTTTCCCGGTGCTGCGTACGAATTTGCTGAATCAGCGGTTTCTTGTGGCGACAGCTCGTGATAAGAACGAAACTTTTCCCGCCTGGGATAGAGTTTCATACGTCTTAAGTCACGTTTCGAATCTTATCTCCGCAATACATTATCAGATTTCCCTTCCGTTTTTGAAATATAAAAATTTCACTTCGAAATTTGATTTTTATGGCTTTTAATTAAAAAAAAAAAACGCATTTGCGGGTCCTTACATCACGTAAAAATTTATTCCACGTTCAATTTCTGAGTTTATTTTGTAATTAGAATGATACCAAGGAGGGGGCCAAAGTGGACAGACAAACCGCAGAGTGGTTCTAGAAACTCGCTTCGTTTTTTTTTGCTTTTAAAGATTCTCTTTTGTTTCGCCGATTAAATCAAAGCAACTTGCGACAAAGGAGAGGATAATTAAATCCAACTTAATGAAAACACCGTCAAATCGGCGGTCGTTTTTGGGCGTCGCGAGCGATTGTTTTCCGGACTCCGGGCGCGGAGACGTCGCCCGGAAACGAAAACGAATGAAAGTCGCTCAAAAGCTCCGGATTTTCATTAAACAGATTGCGATATCCGAAAACGAGTCGCGCGCGCGTGGCAGCCGGAGGGTGATTCCGGGTGGCGCCCGGAGCGCATTTCCGGGCGCCGGTTTATTATTGTTCGGTGGTAATTTGAATGAAATTCGTCGGCAAACATAGTTACTGCTGGTTAATTGGATTCGATACGGGGACAATAGCCGCTGCGTCCGCAAAACTAGTTACTGCAACGAAGCTTCCCACGACATTACGTTCGTTACAATGTTTAGATTTCTTTAATTAATTAAAAACAAAAGAATTACCAGTAATTAATGATGTACAATTCAAGATGACCTTTCCTGTAAAACCTGCGTGTAATTACGTGAGCTTTACGTCAAAGAGGATTACCTACTTCTCCGATAACAGATAAGGGGAATTCCCCTGTTAACGCGAAACATTCCGGGAGACGTCATGAAAAACAAAACTTAGATCTAGGAGACGCAGTTCTGAAGATGTAAACATTTCAAAAAAAGACTTAACATTCCACCTGAATTATAATTATGAATGATTCTTTTCAAACAAGTAAATGTGAATCGCTCACCCTGCAATGGTGGTTTCGTGTTCTTCCCCCGCGGATGACTGCGCGGATGGCATGGTGTTTGCGCTATCTGCATCTCTGTTGGCTTCCATGGACCCTTCGCACATAATACTCCGGCCCCGCGGTTTCTGTTCGTACCGTTTCGTTCGCTCTTTCTATTAATATTACATCCGAGGGATTACATTGGATGTGGCTTCGTCACCTGCCTTGCAGAAGGGACAATTCCCATTGTATTCATTCCATGCCAGGCGTGCCCGATAGAAAAAGCGATTTTCTGAAACAGAAAACAAATAAAAAATTGTAGATCGTAATTGAAAAGCGATCGACACAGCGTCAGCCCGTCTGACCTTCGAGCGACCGAAGGACACCTGCATCGCTTCCATAAAAGAGGTACGCGCGAGTTTTTGGACGTAATTAATCGAAGCCTTTTGTATTAAGGGTTCCATCTATTAACAACATCTTATTTGCGTAACCAAGACGTAACGTTTTCAGACCGTACACACGACACAGTCTGCGTATGCATAGTTTGGTGTTTACTCGTTACGTTTTAACTGTGCAAACCTGATTTGCGCAAACGTAACGAAGGAAAAGAAGGAGCGTGTAAACGGCCCTTAAAAGTCCACAAATGCAATCGCCTTAATTTGTTGCCCAACTTTAACAACGTCAGGCAGGATTTTTATAGAAAATCTTTCTTTTGTCTTTTTTTTTGTTGGCGATTTGATTTTCCTACGCTTCTTTCTAGAAACGTTGACCTTTTGTTTTTTTTTTCTCTTGACCTTATTCTTCATGTATCACTTTTCAATTTCTCTTTATCGAATTATTATGTTTTTCTTTTTTTTTCTTATGAGTCTTGATTTTCGAACAACTCGGATGGATGCACAGAAAACAAAAGAAGATCGTCGGTTTTTCGTTCGATTGATATAATCAAAAGCTCAATGACCAAAAAACAAAAACAAATGAGACCGAGAACAAATGAAAAATTGACGGTTTCCTGCGCAAAAAGCTGCTGGAGATGTTGAGGTCGAGCTTTCGTTTGTTTTTTTACGTTTCGTCGTTTTTTTTTTTTTTTTGTTTCTTCGTGTCACATTAAATTTTCGTTTTATAATTAGTACTTTACGCAGCGTTTTCTTTGTTTTTTTAATAATAATGAAATACAAAGAAACAATTGAAAGCTTGATTTATTTTGATTTTCAAGGGCGTCCCGCCGGCGATTTTTTTTTTGCTTACGAAAAAGAAACGAAGCAAATAAACACAAAACACAAAGGAACAAATGAAAACTTGACATCAAAAGCTTCACGTCGAAAGTAAAGAGAAACAAAAAAAAGGACGAGAAACAAACGATTTTCAAACAAACAAATTTTCCGCCGATTTTTTTCTCCGACAAAAATGAACAAAAAAAAGAATGAAACACAAAAAACAAACGAAAGTTCGTGTCAGGAATTGACCAAGAAACAAAAAAGGAAATGAAATACAAGCAAACAGATGAAAAATTGATTTATTTCTATTTCAAAGACTTCCCCGTAGTAGGCGATTGTCTTTTGTTATAAAAAAAAAACAAAAAAATTTTCTTTCTTTCTTACTTTCTTTCGAGCTGAGGAAAAGAAACAAAAAAAGAAAGAAATACAAAGAACCAAACGAAAACTCGATTTTTTATTTTTATTTTTGAAGACTTAACGCCGAAAATCGGTGATTTTGTTTTTGCTTACAAAGAGAAACAAAAAAATAAATATAAACCGACGACAGAAAACAGAACGAAATACACAGAAACAATTGAAAGCTTGATTTCTTCAAATGCTTCGTGTCAGAAATCGACCAAGAAACAAGGAAACAAATGGAATACGAGGAAACAAATGAAAATTTGATTTATTTTATTTCGAAGACCTTCCGAAAATCGGCGATTGTCTTTTGTTATAAAAACAAACAAAGAAAACAATAAGATGCAAAGAAACAAATGAAAGTAAAGGATGTACGTCAGAAATCGGCCATTTTTTTTTCTTACGAGCTGATGAAAAGAAACAAAAAAGAAAGAACGAAATGAAAAGACCCAAACGAATGCTCGATTTATTTGATTTTTGAAGAAAAAATTTTTGATTGTTCTTGATTTTGTTTTTGCTTACAAAAAACAAAAAACAAAAATATAATCAAATCAACAACAAAAAACAGAACGAAATAGAAAGAAACAATTGAATGCTTGACTTCAAATGCCTCACGTTGGCAATCGACAGTTGCGAACGAAATACAAAGAAACAATTGAAAGCTTGATTTCATATGATTCGTGTCAGAAATTAACTAAGAAAAAAAAAATTGAATACAGGGACACAAGTGAATTTGAGTTATTTAATCTCAAAGACCTTCCGGAAATCGGCGATTGTTTTTTGTTATAAAAAAAAGGAAAAAAAGAAAACAATAAGATGCAGAGAAACAAGTGAAAGCAAAGACTGTCCGACAGAAATCGGCCATTTTTTTCGAGCTGATGAAAAGAAACAAAAAAAAGAAAGAATGAAATACAAAGAACCAAACGAAAGCTCGATTTATTCGATTTTTGAAAAAAAAAATTTGATTGTTTTTGATTTTGTTTTTGCTTACAAAAAAAAACAAAAATATAAACAAATCGACAACAGAAAACTGAACGAAATTGAAAACTTGACTTCAAATGCCTTACGTCGGCAACCGACAGTTGCGAACGAAATACAAAGAAACAATTGAAAGCTTGATTTCAAATGCCTCACGTCGGCAATCGACAGTTGCGACGAAATACAAAGAAACAATTGAAAGCTTGATTTCATATGATTCGTGTCAGAAATCTACTAAGAAACTGAAAAAGAAATGGAATTACGAGGAAACAAATGAAAACTTGATTTATTTCGTTTCAAAGACTTCCCGGAAATCAGCGATTGTCTTTTGTTATTAATTACAAACAAAGAAAACAAAACAGATGCTAAGAAACAAATGAAAACAAAGGCTGTACGTCAGGAAAAAAACGAAAAAAAATGAAATACAAAGAACCAAACGAAAGCTCGATTTATTTGATTTTTGAAAATTTCACGCCGAAAATCGCTGTTTTTTTTTTGCTTACAAAGAGAAACAAAAAAATAATCAAATTGGCAACAGAAAACAGAACGAAATACAAGGAAACAATTGACAGTTGCGAACGAAATGCAAAGAAACAATTAAAAGCGTGATTTTATGTGCTTCGTGACAGAAATCGACTGAGAAACAAAAAAAATGGAATACAAGGAAACAAATGAATTTGATTTATTTCATTTCAAAGACTTCCCGGAATACGGCGATTGTCTTTTGTTATAAAAACAAACAAAGAAAATACTTTTTTTTTTGCTACTTACAAAGAGAATCAAAAAACAATCAAATCGACAACTACAAACAGAACGAATTACAAAGAAACAATTGAAAGCTCGACTTCAAATGTCTCACGTCGCAATCGACAATTGTTTGCTTATAAAAAGAAACGAAAAAAAAAAATGAAATACAAAGAAACAAATGAAACATCAGAAATCGGCCACTTTTTTTTTATTGTTTATAAAAAGAAACCAAAAAAGGAGTTAAATGCATTTAACAACTGAAAGCTTGATGTCGAAGACTCTCCGTGGGAAATCGACCATTTTTCTTATTAAAAAGAAACAAAAAAATATATCATCAAATTGTCAACAGAAAACAAAATAAGAGAGACAAGAAAAATAGAAAAAAACGAATACTTCACTTAATTTTCGAAAGTTACACGCCGTGCCGGGAGGCGTTAATTCTTCATTTGTTAATTTTTGTTTATAAAAAAAACCGAAACGCAAAGAAACAAATGAAAACTTGATTGTCAAAGGCAAAGGCAAATTTCCGACGGAATTGCCAATTTTTTTGATAAAAAGAAACAAACGAACAAACATCGGAAATCGACTATTTCTTCCTTCTTGCTTAAAAAAATAAACAAAAACAAAAAATCCAATACAAAGAAACAAGTGAAAGCTTAGTTGATTTGATTTTCAAGGACAACCCGCCAGAAATCGATGATTTTCTAACTTGCGAAAAGAAACTTAAAAACATAATCAAATTGTCAACAGAAAACAAAAGAAAAACGAAAAAAATACAAAAAACAAAAACTTTATTTAATTGTTGAAAGCTTCGTGCCGCACCGGAAGGCGTCGATTTTTCATTTGTTATTTCTTGTTTATAAAAAAAGAAACAAATGAAAGCTTGGTTTATTTAATTATCAAAAGCAAAGGCAAATTTCCAGTGAAATTTATTGTAAATTTTTTGCTTATTAAAAAAAAAACAAAAAAGAATATGAAACAAATGATGATTACGAATGAGTAGCGAATTAAAAAAAAATACACCTCTACCGACGTATAACTTCCGCTTAGTTCGCTATGCATCTCCTAAATGGCGACTACCTTAACAACGCTGCACATTAGGTAGGATTTTCAAGAAACAAAATCCGAAGGGGATGTAAGAAACCGATATTCCGTGCAGAAATTTGTTTATTTTAAATCGAAAGGCGATCGACACAGCGTCGGCCCATCTGACCTTCCAACAACCGAAGCACACCCGCATGCATTCCATAAAACACGAGTGTGCGCAATAAATTTGTTTAAACTTGTAGGCTTTTGATTGTAATTATTCGAAGCTCTTCGACTACGAGACTGTATAAGTCCGCGAAAGCAAACCCTTCGTTTTGTTGCTCCCCTACTTTAGCATGAAACGTAGGATTAGAAAAAAAATTAAGAAACCGATATTCTTTGTTCATTTTAAATCGCAAACCGATCGACACAGCATCGGCTCTTCTGACCTTCGAGAAAACGAAGGACACCTGCACCCGTTTCACAAAGCCGCTGTGCACACAATAATTTGCTTAAAAGTGTAAACTATTGATCTTAATTAATCGGAGCCCGTTTCGGTTATAGAACTGGATAAGAGACCGCAGATGCGAAAATTGTTATCACGTATCATTCTTGACGTCTGTCATTTTGACGTTTGCTACTCTTTGTCATCGTGACATGATTTGTTGGTCACTAAGCAACGTGTGAGATCTCGTGTTCCTCGTCGTCTGTCATTCTGACGTTTCTTACGTCTGTCATTTTGACATCTCTCATTTTGACGTCTGTCACCTTGATGTTTGCTGTTATTTGTCATGACATGTTTGGTTGATCACTAAACAACGTGTGAGTCCCCACGTTTCTCGTCGTATGTCATACTAACGTTTCTTACGTCTCTTATGTTGATGTCTGACATTTGAACGCTTCTTGACATCTGTCACCTTGACGTTTGCTGTTAATTGTCATCGTGACATGATTTGTTGGACACTAAGCAACGTGTGAGATCTCGTGTTCCTCGTCATCTGTCATTCAGACGTTTCTTGCGCCTGTTAGTTTGACGTTTCTTGACGTCTATCATTTCGATGTTTCTTGACGTGTGTCACTTTAACGTTTGCTGTTCTTTGTCATTGTGACATGATTTGCTGGTCACTAAGCAACGTGTGAGATTCCACGTTCCTCGTCGTCTGTCATTCTGACGTTTCTTACGGCTGTCATTTTGACATCTCTCATTTTGACGTTTGCTGTTAATTGTCATCGTGACATGATTTGTTGAACACTAAGCAACGTGCGAGATCTCGTGTTCCTCGTCGTCTGTCATTCTTACGTTTCTTACACCCGTTATTTTGACGTTTCTTGACGTCTATCATTTCGACGTTTCTTGACGTGTGTCACTTTGACGTTTGCTGTTATTTGTCATCGTGACATGATTTGTTGGTCACTAAGCATCGTGTCATATGTGATTCTTACATTTCTCACGTCTGTTAGTTTGACATGTGTCATTTTGACGATTCTTGACGCTCAAGTCATTTATCCGAAATTTCTGGTTGATAATCAAATCGACAACAGACAACAGAACGAAATATATGTATTAAATAGTAAAGAAATTATAAACAGAAAGCCAATGCAAAGTGATCGACACAGCGTCAGCCCGTCTGATCTTTGAGCGACTGAAGGACACCTGCATCCGTTCCACAAAACTCCTGTGCAAGAAATTTGTTTAAACTTGTAAACTTTCGCTGCTCATTAATCGGAGCTTTTCGGTTATCAAACAGATGCGACAATTGTTATCCGGCATCACTCGGACAACTCAAGTTATGCTTTCGTCATTTATCAGAAATTTTAGTTGCAATTTATTTTAAATAACAAGGAAATTATAAACAGGACGACGCGTCGTCGCAAAACAATCGACAAAGCTACAGCCCATTTGATCTTCGGGTAACTGAAGGTCACCTGCATCCGTTCCATAAAACGCCTGCGCGAGAAATTTGTTTCAACTTGCAAACTTTCGCTCGTAATTAATAGGAACTTAGCGTTTATAAAACTGTCGTAGACGTGACAGTTGTTATCAGGCATCACGCAGATGCTGTCGTCATTTGTTAGAAATTTTGATTGCAATTTATTTTGAGTAGTAAAGAAATTAAAATAGAACGTCGTCTCGTCGCAAGGTAATCGACACATCTTCAGCCCGTCTGATCATCGAGCGACCGAAGGACACCTGCATCCGTTCCATAAAACGCCTGCGCGAGAAATTTCCTTAAGCTTTCGATCGTAATTAATCGGAGCTTTATCAAACCGTTGCAGATAGAACAGTGGTTATCAGGCATCACGTGGACAGCTCAAGTTATGCTGTCGTAATTTGTCAGAAATTTTAATTGTAATTCCTTTTGAATAACAAAAAAATTAAAACAGAACGTCCTGTCGTCGCGAAGCGATCGACACAGCTCATCCCGTCTGACCTTCGAGCTGTCGAAGGACACCTGCATCCATTCCATCAAACACATTTGCTATTAATTTGTTTAAACGTGTAGATTTTTGATCATAATTAATCGAACCTCTTCGGTTACAGCAACGCACCCTTATTTTGTAGGTGCACGCACTCTTAATTTGTTGCTGCCCTACCTTACCAACACTGCATGTATAAAAATCGTTTTAATGGGGATTAAGTAAGTGATTTTAAATCGCAAAGCGATGGGCACAGCGTCAGCCCGTCTGACCTTCGTGCGACTGAAGCACGTCACTATTTTCTCAGCGTGGTAATCACATCGAGACATCACCACATGCGAGCAATCGGCGCATTGAATTGAGAGCGTTTTCTTCTTCCGTTGCTCTCTCTCTGCGAAAACGAGAAATCGTGTTCGCAGCGCGAGCTCTCCGAAAGTCTGCCCTGCACGAATTTAATTACCATTCGGAGCGGAGATGTTTGAATTCGGCGTGCTCTAATAAGCATCAGTACGCGACAGTGTTCGATGCTTGGCTGTTCCTTTGATGTTGGTACACTTGAGTAATTCGGAGGCCGTCATTGTGTGTGCACGTATGCCGCGCGAAACCTCAAAGTGGCAGCAGGAAGCGGAACACACCGTCGCGTCGCGTTGGAAACTCTGTGCATTTTCAAGATGCGAGTTTCTATTGGTTGGGAAAGGAGGAACACTTCGCAAAACCTATAAATTGTTTCGTCTTCAGTAGATGGACATCAATGTTCATCAATTTTATGATATACCTGGCTAAAGTCTCCACCCTTTGGATCGCCTAAGGGCTTTGCTTAAAATTTTACGTTGCGCCAAACATTTTGTTTACGAAACAAAAAATGACCTAACGGGGAAAAACCGGTAGCTTGGTTGATGGAATTTTCTCCCGCGCTCGGATACGCGGATGTTTCGAAAATAAAAAGCAAACTCTGATCATTCATTTCATGTTTGTAAACGCGGCTCGCATATAAAAAGCTGGGAACGAAACGCGAAAGGCCGCCCAAAAAAAGAAACCGAACACAATTGCGGATTGCTTTGAAGCCCTGTTTTGTAATGGCTTGTGCCTGGTTGGATTCGTGATTTGACCGTCAGCATATTACTTGTAAAAGCATTGGGGTCGTAATTACCTTTACGTAAAGCTTTACGGCCCCCCCTCTGTCATACACAGGGTGCTACTCGACTTCTTTCATTTATTACTTGCGTAAATTATTTTTTTTTTTTGTATTTGGCTCTCTCTACTTTATACAGGATGTTACTCAACCTTCTTACGCAAAATAAATAATTTGTTATTGTATTTACACCCCTTTATTTTATACAGGGTCTTACTCAACTTCAGTCATTTATTGCGAAAACAAAATACGTCGTAACAGACCAATTAATTTGGCCACGTCTCCAAAATAAATAAAACTTTTTCACTGATTTATTTTAAATTGGAAAGAGATTTTAAATATAATTAATACATACAGGTGTCCCGTCCTGAGTGCATTTCGCAGATTACTTATGATAAACTTTGAATGATGAACGGTTTTGGGCGTCCGAGAAGATTGGAAAACGAAACAAAAGAAGATCGACGGTGCTCTGGTGAAGTCTGAGATAATGAAACGCCAACAAAAAAATAAAACAAAAGAATAATCTGTAAGAATTGTCGAAAGAAACCTCGAATCAAGAACGACGAAGTGCGAAGAAACTCTACGACAATCAAGAGCGACATGAAAACAAAAGAAGAAACCAAACGTCGAGATGTGAAGAATATGGTGAACAAAAAACAAAAAAAAAAACAAAAGAAGATCGACGTTTCTGCAACAGAGTGCAAGAAATCAAATCCTCAATAGAAAACAAAAGAGGAGATGACATTAATGCGACAAAAAAACAAAAAAAAACAGAAAATCGTCGATTTTATATTTATTTTTAACGTAAAAAAAATTACGAAATACAAAGAAGTAAATGAAACACGAAAACAAAATACGTCGTTGATTTAGCCACTTCTCAATTAATTAATACATACAGGATGTCCCGTCCTGAGCGTGTTTCGCAGATTGCTTTGAATGGTGAATGTTTTTGGGCGTCCGAGAAGATTGGAGAACGAAACAGAAGAAGATCGACAGTGCTCTGGTGAAGTGTGGGATAATCAAATCGCCAACAAAAAAAAAAGATAAAACAAAACAAAAGAATAATCTGTAAGAATCGTCGAATGAAAGTACGATTGGATCGAAAGAAATCTCGAATCATGAACGACGAAGTGCGAAAAAATCGTATGAAAATCAAGAGCGTCGAGAAAACAAATGAAGAAATCAAACGTCGAGATGTGAAGAATATGGTGAACAAAAAACAAAGAAAAAACAAAAGAAGATCGACGTTTCTGCAGCAGAGTGCAAGAAATCAAATCGTCAATATAAAACAAGAGAAGAAATGACATTAATGCGACAAAAAAAAAACAAAAACGAACGGAAAATCGTCGATTTTATATTTATTTTTAGCGTCAAAAAAAAAATTACGAAACACAAAGAAACAAATGAAAGCTTAATTTATTTTGTTTTCAAACGCTTGCTTGCGAAAAGAAACAAAAAGGAGCAATGAAACACAAAGAAGCAAATGAAAGCTCGATATCAAAGAAACAAAGAAAAAAGAATGAAAAACAAAGAAACATATGAACGCTGCGTATCAAAGGCTTCACGTCAGAAATTTTTTATTTACAAAAAGAGACAAAAAATGAAATGCAAAGAAACAAATGAAAGCTTGACGTATTGGTTTTCAAAGACTTCCCACCGAATATCGGCGATTTTTTTTTCGTACGAAGAGAAACAAAAAAAAACAAAAGCTACAAAGAAACAAACGAGCGCCCGCCATTAAAGCCTTCACGTTTGAATTGGAGATTTTCTATTGCTTACAAAAAGAAATAAAGGAAGTAATGAAATACAAAAAAAAAGAAACAAATGAAAACTTCATATCAAAGGCTTCTCGTCGGAAATCCGCCATTTTTCTTGCTTTCAAAAATTAATTTAAAAAAAAAGGAATGGAAAGCAACAAAGAAACAAATGAAAACTTGATTTATTTGGTTTTCAAAGACGGAAATTGACGATTTTTTTATCCAAAAAAAAAAAACAAAGGATTTACATAATTAAATACAAAGAAACAAACGAAAGCTTGATTTCAAGGACTTCATTCAAAGACTTCACGTCGGAAATCAGCCATTTTTTTCCGTTTATAAAAAGTAACAAGAAAACAAATACAAAGAAATAAATGAAAACCTGATTTCAAAAGCTTCGCGTCGAATATCGGTCATTTTTTCTTGCTTGCAATAAAAAGTAACCAAAAAGAAATTATGAAAAACAGAGAATCTTGATTCATTTGATATTCGAAGGTTTCCCACCGAAAATCGAAAAAAAAACAAAAAAAATATACGACGTCTATACAAGGTGTCACTGAACTCAAGTCATTTCTTAAAACTTCAGGGAAAAAACCACAATTTTCTTTTTTAATAACAATATATTTTTTTTATTATTTATTTATTAATCACTATGACAAATTTCTATTTGGTAAAAACGGATACTATAGCAGTCATGTAGGTAAGTAGTAGTGCCTTCAGTTATCATCAGATGGCGCTTACTTCGTTAAGAATTGTTATGTTCGGTGATTTTGTAACGTCCCGGAATTGAAAATCTAGAACAACAAGGAGCTACTTGTACGATGGAACAGTGCGACAGATGTTACTATTTGACACCTGTCAAAATTGTGAGGTTACGTCTCATAAAGAATTAGTTGATTAGAAGTTATTTTGAAGGTAAATGTAATTAAGGCGATTATAATTTCACTTAGAAACTGATTGATTGTTTGACATCGAGGTTAGGGTTTGATGTTTTAATTATTTGTCTTGGAATTTATAAGTTGGTTGCACTTTTTAATATCAACTGTCAAACTTTTTGTTTTGAAAACGACGAGAAACAAGAACATGAAACTGAGCTAAGCCACAAACCTAACCTCAAATAAACGCTACGGTCAACTTCTTCACGGTCACCAACTCTACAATAATAGAAATGATGTTCGCGTTGCTTGAAGTTGCGCCATCTATTGACGTTGCCTTGAACTGCGACGTTTTAAGTAAAGCAAATTTAAAACGCTTGAAAATCCAGTCGCCATAAATAAAAATCACATCGTATAATAAAAAGTACGCCATCTACTGACGCTTCCTGGTAACGTAATAGTAACTCAAACGCCGCCAGATTTTTAGCGCTGGTGATTTTCAATTGTTTTTAGAGCTTTACCGAGTCCTTCATTGACATTTTCGCAACGCAATGCTACGCCATCTGTTGGGGTTTTCCCTGAACCATAAAATTTTAGGCGCCAAAATCAAATTATTGCTAGTTTTTATTAATCAAGGAGGCTTCGAAGTTCGGCGTGCCCACTAGATTAGCGTCTAACACGTCCTCAAAGGACTTACCTGTCATCCTCTACAAGTAAACTTAATCCAAAAGAAATCAAACTAAACACTCTCGGGACATGTCTGTACAGATATTGTTTTTGTTCACAAATGAATATTATACAGGATGCTTATTTTGAACTGTGACCCCTTAAAACTAGGTTAAATAGGCAACACATTCTACCTCCGTGCTTTTAGTAATAGATACGTTATACACCTTGCCTTTCACAAAGTTTGGTGGGCCTCTTGCCCTATCAGATGTATACTTTGTCAAAGGGGGACACCAAGTATCACAAGTCGGCCATGTCACTTCGCCTTTCATAAGGGTCGTTGGACCTCTTGCCCTACCCGATGTATCACAAGTCGGCCATGTCAACTCGCCTTTCACAAGGGTTGGTGGACCTTTTGCCCTACCCTATGTATATTTATTAAAAAGATGGACGCTTTGTACTGCCGATCACGCATGTGCCTCAATTCTTTCACAAGAGATAGGCGCCCTTCGACAATACCTAAACGTTTCCCGTTGTCCGGTGTTTAAATAAAAATTTTGTTTGTGTTGTCACGTATACCCTACCTGGGAGCGTCTTCCATATTGGTGGTCAAGGAAAAAGGATACAGGGTATACAGGATTCAGTAAAACTTCTTTTTCTTTTTCTTAATGAAAATGCCTCGTTGTATTTAATAACCTTTTTTAATAAAAATTTCTTCTCTTCTTGTTTTATCGACGTGTTACCTGCGGAGGATGAGGAAGGAGTCGTGTTACCCACGGAGGTCGAGGCAGGAGTCCTCCAAATCGCGGAACGCTTGCCTTTTATAGCGATTTCGTTCTGTTTATTTTTCCGTTGTCATGGTTACTGGATCTAGTTACATACTAGATTTGAGTTGGTAACTAAACGTCACGTTTTGACAATTAGCGTTTACCTTAAGTATGAGGCGCTTTCCAATTACACGTTTGTGCTACTCTGGACTAGTCCGGAGATGATCCGAAGCGTTCCAATTGTAAGAGCGTGAAGCACCTGAACTAATCAGTTTTGATTTCCCTCTTCCCCTCGAGCACCTGTCATATCGTTTGCGTTTCGAGCACCAAAAAGGTGGGGAAAGGGAATACATGTGGCGCGCGCATGGTCAGTTTGATATATACGTCACAACTGACGCTTGCTAGAGTTCCCATTACGATTTCTAAAGTGTAGCTCGGATCAGATCAGTTCAGGTGCTTAGAGTTCGTAATTGGAAAGCGCAGGTAACAGGTAAGTATCTAAAATACATTATTTTCTAATTATATAACCCCCAAAGCCTTACTTATCTAAAAATAATTCACTACGTATTACTAATTATCAAACTTAACCTATAATAACGGCCTACACTCTTATTACCTACACTTTGTCTATTTTAGTTTTGGCACTTCCGTATAAGTGTTCGTCACACAATGCTTGATAGTCTATTAAGAAGTCCGGAGTCTGGTCCCAACGAAGGCGCATTCGTCGGCCGTCTTCCAAATAGACCAGTCTCCTCCTATTCTTGCTTTGCTTTTTTCCGTCCATTTACAGCTTGAGTGTAAGGCTTAAGTCCGGTTACATCCTGTATATACATTATAAAATTGATGATTTGATTTTATCTATTTTATCCGTGCGTACTAATTGGGACTGGACGTATCCTTTTTTGAACCCAATTTAAATAAATAACAATTTTGTAACTTACAGCTTGAGTGTAAGGCTTATGCCCGGTTACACCCTGTATGTACGTCACTTCAACCATACGAACTAATTGGGTCCGGATCTGTCCTCTTTTAAATCCAGTTCAACGCGCTCTAAGTAACAAGTTTCTGTTCTTAACTAACAAGCCATCCTCAGAAGGCCATGGAATTAAAAATATTTTGTTGCCAATCTAGCTAAGACATGACTTTTAATTCCATTCCATCTTCTTAGCACGGCTTTAAGTCGAACTGAAATTAATCTCCTGGCACAACAAAAACTTAATAAACGATCCGCCTCTTCGACGGATTAAACGTTTCGAATGAATAATCAATAATCTTCCGCCCCCCCCCCCCCTCCCTCCCGCCGGCCGCTTCCTTAAACTCCCCGGAGTATTTCAATTTTCAATACAAGAAAAACATTTTAAGACGTGCAGAGGCGGCTAATTATGTCTCAAGTACCACCTAAGTTGAGATCCGATTGTTAATTAAATGTGATACACCTTTCAATAATGAATAGGTGGGCGGAGGTGGTGGGGGGGTCTTCAGGTTTTCCGAAACGCAATCGATTCTGCTCTCGCGTTGTTCTTGTTTGGATGCAGTGTAGTTTGAGATAGTTTCGGGACGTCTATCAAAATGATAAGACCTTTGGAGTAGACGTCCTACGGTCTAATTTGAAGTTTGGTGTATGCACAGCTTACCTAATTAGTATTAGTTTGAGAACGTCTGGCATTACTTAGTTTCTGCTTAAAAGAAAGTTAATTGCCCGGAAAATTTGGAAAGGGATGGATTTTGATTGTCACCGCGCGTTATTTTTTCAACGCCCCTCGTAGATGTTTTGTGTCAGAGAAAGAAAACGATTTTTTTCTGTTTATAAAATCAAAATGCTACATGTTACTGGGTGATTTGAATAGCACTTCAAAATCACCCTGTATATTTACTTCTCGCTTTGAAGTTCAAGTTCGACGTTTCCATTGCTGCACTCTTATGCTTGGTGCCGAGAAGTAAAAAAAATTACAATGTTGTATTTAGCGAGGCGAAATGCTGCTTGCCTTCATTGAAACGATTACGGATGTTTATTCGGGTTGATTTATTATTAATATCGAGATGCTTATTTGTGTGTAAAATTAGATAAATTTATCGCAGCCGCTTTCTCGAATTTATGGACACGAACGCGCGTATTTTTACGGCCGGCGAGCACGACATCGCGAATTAAACGTAACTGGAGGAAATAAAAACTTTTGATGTATGTATTTGTCGTGGTTGCCGATGAAATAAATAAATAAACGAGCGGCGGGACGTTTCGCGGTGTGCTTTAAAAATAGAAGCAAAATGTAATCCAGAAATATTTTCGAAAGTGCTCTCCGCAGACGTGATGGAATTTTCGATGACATAAATCAACAAGCTTCTATTCCTTTACAAACAAAATATGAAATTAATATTTAAGATACCCGGTATAGAATTTTTTTTCTTGCGAGGTACGTAGGGTGGCGCTTCCAAAATTTGCGAACATTTTAAACATTTTAATAAAATCGAGGGCTCAGGTTGGAACCATGCGGGTTCATACTTGTCCAAACTTGAAGAAACATGACCGAAAATAAATTGAATTGCAAAATTAATTAATTATATTTAAATAAAAAAGAAAATCAATATTAATTATAGAGTGACCGGTTGGGAATTTTTTTTATTATTGATTTTTCAGAAAAATTTATTCTTTATAAAAACCTCTGCGACTTCACAAACTCAAAATGCACATATCAAAATTTGAATATCTCTTGTCGTATACCGAGGAAATCAAAATATTTGAAATCGTCATAAGAGTAAAGTGCCTTTATTCTTCGAGATACGCGGAAATATTATTAGCAAAATTTATTCGGGGTTGCATTGGGATCTCAAATATAAAATCATGGTCATCTACGACGAAAAAAACATTTTTACTCCCTCTTGGAGACGCCTGGCACATTATTTAAATATAAAATAAAAATTAATTTAACTCATATGTTACGGGTGATCTCACTTTTTCCCCTTTCAGAGACGCCGGACAGATTTAAATATAAATAACGTAAATCCGAGAAAAAGAGAACGCGGTTTCAATCGGGAAAACCATGTGAAGCACGGACTACGGCCGTGCAAGCCTTCAAACTAAGCTAAAAAATAATTTAAATTAAGTCATAGGGGTGTAGCCGCTTTTCCCCCTCTTGGAGATGCTGCGCCCTGTAGAAACTTGGACACTTATGGGAAACCCTTTTATTATTGATTTCTCAGAAAAATTCATTCTTTGTAAAAGTTATTGCATCTTCCCGTACTGAAAGTGCGCTCGTCAAAATTTGAATACCTTCAGTCATATACCGAGGAAGTCAAAATATTTGACATAGGCATAAGAGTAAAGTGCCTTTATTTTTGAAGATACGCGAAAATATTATTTGGAAAATCTATTCGGAGTTACAAAGCGATCTCAAATATGAAATTATGGCTACCTACGATGAAAAAAAATTTTTGGACTCCCTCTTGGCGATGCCAGATAGATTATTATTAATACAAAATAAAAAATAATTTACAATTTGAATCAAATGCGTATTTGTAGTGCAGAAAATGGTAATAAAAAGCTGTGTCGACGATACAATTCTTTACCACGTGACCGATTATCGTTTAAAATTTGAATTTGCCGCGAAAACTTTTAATTTAAATACAACATGAAAATTAATACTAAACACGAATTATAACGACGTATTTATTTAAGCATGTAGTAAGTCGGTCGCAGTGCGTACGTTTGCCCATATTTTTTTTTTATTATACAGTGCCCGGCAGAAAGTTGGTAAACTTCATTAATACTGATTTCTCAGAAAAAATCATTCTTTGTAAAAGTTCCTGCGCCTTTCCATACTGAAAGTACGCTCGTCAAAATTTGAATACCTTCTGTCATATACCGAGGAAATCGAAATATTTGAAATCTTTATAAGAGTAAAGTGCCTTTATTTTTGAAAATACGCAGAAATATTATTTGAAAAATTTATTCGGAGTTGCAATGGGATCTCAAATATAAAATCATGGCTGCCAATAATAATCAATAAGTTGAGAGTTACAAATTTAATCATCTCGAAATGTACAGGGAGTTACGCAACTTGAGTCAACGAATACAACTTGTAACAACAATACATCAAAAAAAATAAACAAATTTAATGATAAAAGCAGGGAACCAACAGAAATTCCAGTAAATTAATCAAAACCGGAAATCTGTTTTTTTTTTTTTAATTTCTGATAAAATAAGTGAATATATTTGCGTGCGTATAGGGTGTCCCAAATTGGATGGTATAACGAAAATTGTTCCATTAAATCATAATTAATAAAAAGTTAAAAAAAAAAAAAAACTAAAGACTCGATTTTTGAATCTTTTTAATTTTTCGTTGTTTTTTTATTGTCTGATAAACTTGGACAAAATCAAAATAAAAGACGGTCGGTTCGAAGCGAATTTCCTCCATCTTGCTTCTGCAAAAGAAAAAGAAAAAAACAAAAGATAATCGACTTTCTAACAGGTGCGGATTTTGTTGTCTCCTTACTGTCCGACTCGCAGACTTTTAAAACAAAACAAAAACAAAAATCGGTCGGTTTCGAAATGAATTTTCTCCATCTCGCTTCTGTTAGAGGACATTTGAATGAAAAACGAACAAAAAAAAATAAAAAAAACAAAAGATAATCAACTTTCTAACAGCTTTCAATTTTATTGTTTTTTCTTTTCTTGTCCGACTTTCAGACTTTTAAAACAAAACGCAAACAAAAGACGGTCGGTTTAGAAGCGAATTTCCTCCATTTTGCTTCTGCAAGAGAACATTTTAATAGAAAAATTAAAAAGAAAGAAAAGTAATAAAACAGAAGAAAGACAATCGACTTGCCAACATCTTTGGATTTTGTTCGTTTTTTTTTTATCGTCCGACTTTCAAATTTTCCAAACAAAATCAAAACAAAAAACGGTCGGTTGGAGCGAATTTCGTCGTCTTACTTCTGCAAATGGGCATTTTAATAAAAATTTTAAAAAGAAAAGAAAAAGAATAAAACAAAAGATAATCGACTTTCTAACAGGTTCGGATTTTGTTGCCCCTTTATTGTTCGACTTGCAGATTCTTAAAACAAAAACAAAAGACAGTCGGTTTTGAAACGAATTTCCTCTATCTTGCGTCCGCCAAAGGACATTTCAATAAGAAATGAAAAAAAAAACAAAAGATTATCAACTTTCTAAACAGCTTGGAACTTTAAATTTTATTGTTTTTTTTCTTTTGTTGTCCGACTTTCATTTTCAAAACAAAACGCAAACAAAAGACGGTCGGTTTCGAAGCGACTTGTTTCTGCAAGAGGACATTTTAATAAAAAAATTAAGATGAAAGAAAAAGAATAATACCCAAGAAAGCTAACAGCTTTGGAATTTGTTTTTTTTTTTGTCCGACTTTCAGATTTTTAAAACAAAAGACGGTCGATTCGAATGAATTTCGTCGTTTTGATTCTGTAAATGGGCATTTTAATAAAAAAAAAAAGAAAATAAAAAAAGAATAAAACAAAAGACAATCGACTTTCTAGCAGGTTCGGATTTTGTTGTCTCTTTATTGTCCGACTTGCAAACTCTAAAACAAAACAAAACAAAAACAAAAGACGGTCGGTTTCGAAAGAAATTTCCTCCATCTTGCCTCTGTTAAAGGACATTTGAATGAAAAATGAAGAAGCAACAACAAAAGATAATCAACTTTCTAACAGTTTTGTACTTTATTGGTTTTTCTTTTGTTGTCTGACTTTCAGACTTTCGAAACAATTATCGTCGTCTTGTTTCGAGAGGACATTTGAATGAAAAACGAAAAAAACAAAAATAATAAAACATTAATTACCAAAAAGTAATTTAACTTAAATGTTTCGGGTGATGCCACTTTTCTCCCTCTTGGAGACGCCGGACAGTTTATTTAAATATAGAATTCAAAAATTTTTACTTAAATGTTTCATGCGATACCATTTTCCTCCGCTTAGAGACGCCGCACAGAAACTTGGGCGCGTAAATAGCTACTTAATAAATTAACAATTCAATTAATTTTAAAAAAAAAGTATAAAACTGCTCTAGTTTGTATAGAGGCAAATATAGACGGTGATAATAATAAATAAAGAATAAGTTTTTTTTTGTTACTTAATTTGTTTCGTGACGCGTTCCAATCAACGACTCGAGTTCGGTAACACCTTGTATAGACATAATCGATTAAAACTAAGTTAACTTGGAAACGTGATTGCATGAAACGGCGACGTAAAAACACACGCAACAAATAACTCATTAGGTTAATTAACTAATTCCTTAATTATTTTTTTAAATGAATATACAGGGACCGGCAAAAAGTTGAACACGTATCGAGAACTTCTTTAGTACTGATTTCTCAGAAAATTTTACTCTTTATGAAAGTTTCTGCCTCTTAACAAACTCAAGATGCCCACATCGAAATTTGAGTACCGCACGTCATATACCGAGGAAATCAAAACATTCGAAATCATCGTAAGAGTAAAGTACCTTTATTTTTTAATATACGCGCAAATACCGTTTGGATAATTTAGTCAGAGTTATTATGAGATCTCAAATATGAAATCATGGCTTACTACGATAGAAAAGGAATACCGGCGTCTTTTAGAGGGAGAAAACTGGCATCACCCAGAACATTTAAGTTAAATTATTTTTTGGTAATAAAAGGTTGCGTCGACGCTATAATTCTTGTTGTCCTCTGCCACTTGGGCCGAGAATACGTTCTCACATTTTATTATGAATTTTAATTCTTCGATGTGACTTTTGAAATAATCTATCTGGCATCGCCAAGAGGGAGTCCAAACATTTTTTTTCATCGTAGGCTACCATGATTTTATATTTGAGATCCCATTGCAACTCCGAATAAATTTTCCAAATAGTATTTCCGCATATCTCGAGAAATAAAGGTACTTTACTCTTATGTCGCTTTCAAATATTTTGATCTCCTCAGTCTATGACAAGATGCATTCAGATTTTGAGGAGCGTACTTTAAGTATGGGAAGCTGCAATCACTTTTACGAAGACTGATTTTCTCTGAGAAATCAATAATAAAAAGGTTTCCCATATAAGTGTCCAAATTTCTGCCAGGCACTTTATAAATAATCTGTGCGGCATCGCCAAGAGGGGGAAAAGTGGCTACACCCGAAACATTTAGCTTAAGTTATTTTTTAACTTGGTTTGAAGGCTTTCACGGCCGTGGTTTGTGATTCACACGATTTTCCGGGCTGGAACCACGTTCTCGTTTTCTCGGACTTATGTTTTTTATATTCAAATCTGTCCGGCGTGTCCAAAAGGGGAAAAAATGACATCACTCGAAAGAAATCAGTTGCAATAATTTTTATTTTATATTTGAAAAATATGTTCGGCGTCTCCAAGAGGGAGTCCACAAAATTTTTTTCATCGTAGGCAGCCATGATTTCATATTTGAGATCTCATTGTAACTCCGAATGGATTTTTCAAATAATATTTCCGCGTATCTTCAAAAATAAAGGCACTTTACTCTTATGAAGATTTCAAATATTTTGATTTCCTCGGTATATGACAGAAGATATTCAAATTTTGACGAGCGTGCTTTCAGTATGGAAAGGCGCAGGAACTTTTACAAAGAATGATTTTTTCTGAGAAATCAATAATAATGAAGTTTACCAACTTTCAGCCGGGCACTGCATAATAAAAGAAAAATATGGGCAAATGTACGCACTGCGACCGACTTACTAGATGCTTAAATAAATAAATGCGTCATTGTAATTCGTGTTTAGTATTAACTTTCATGTGCCATTGCTTTTAGGGCACTTAGATTCAAAATTTTCGCGGCAAATTCAAATTTGAAACAATAATTCGTATCAGACCATCACAACTATCCTTTAGTGAATTTACTGCCGATCATTCTTTGTTTGCGAGTCACTTTGCACGCGCAAATTAATACAAAAAATATTAAAGTGTATTTTTTTTTCTTCTTAATAGCTACTGATTGACGCTTCGAAAAATGACTCAAGCTCGGTAACTCCCTGTATAAGAGGAAACCATCGTGCAAGTCAATTTTTCAACTCGAACGGTGTGAATTGTTGAATATTGGCTACGAATAATTTAAAAACATGCAAGAAACAAGTGAAGAGGCCTTACATCATTTGCCCTCCGTCAGAACCAACACGCGCGCGAGAAGTCGCGAATTTTTCTCGAACCGCTCGAGCGCTCGCTCACAAGAAACTTTCCGCGCGAAAATCCGGCGTGCACGTCGAACTTCTTCCGGGCAGAAACTGACGCTCGCCGTCCGCGCGTCGGAAAATTGCGCGTGCGGGAAAACTGGAAGAGACTTCGGGGACGGACCGAGGAGGAGGAAGGCCCGCCGAAATCCGCGTTATCTCTTGTAAAACATTGATTATCCGCGAAGCATGTGTGTTTTACAGATAATGCGGGGTAGGGTCACGTTGATAAGGCAAAAGTCGATAATTTGACATGGAGATAATTGCCGTTGTTGTTGTTGTTGTTCCTTCATTCAGAATTATTGTAGTATTAAAGTCGAGTGTTGAATTAAAAAGGACAAAACTTATGCAAGCCATAATTAATGGTCGTCGGCGCTGAGGGGTAGGCAGGTTGAGACTTTAATTCTCTAATTAAGAGAGGAGTAGAGTCACTTAATACTCTTTCCACATTAAAAAAAATGTGATGATGCCGTAAGCAATAAAAATCTGACTGAAAGAGAAATTTGAGTTTTTTTTTTTTAAATAATCCTCAGGTTTGAGTTCGAATGTCGCTTGTTCTGCGTATAATCGATGATTGCTCGTTGTCATGCTCGGTGAAGACTGACCTCTCTCAAGAAGCTTTCACTGCCGAGGCTCAGACTTTGTTGTTTTCTGCTTCTAAAGTACGCAGGTCAAGGAAATCAAGGAAAGACGCCAGCTTATCTGATCTGCAAAATTGAAGGAAGGCAAATTAAGTTCGTCAACACTGCCAGCTGCTTTTGGAAATGGGCCGAGGTCAACACGTAACCCTAAAATGAAAATGGGTCGCGAATAAAAATTACCTATTTTGCACACTTGTCTTTAAAAGTGTAAAAGTTTAATCACAAGTTCAACAATTCAGTAAAGCGTATTACCAAGTTGGATGGTATTTAGGTGCGAAGCACAGATCCATCTTTCGTTTACAAGAGAACAAAAATTAATCTCGAAGATTGAGATCCGTCTTTCGTTCACAAAAGAACAAAAAATAATAATAAGATTGAGCAGTTAAAATTGAACGTAGCGCCAACAACACCAAACAAAACAATAAACTAAGTAAAGCTGACCTTAGCTGTCAGGTTAAAGTCGGAAACCAACGAAAGTCAACGGAGAGGTGTGATGTCGCTATTTAAAGCGACCTCTCCCGTTAGAGTTGTCCACTACCGGTGGACGAACTCAAATCCGAACGGACAGGCGAAGATGGTGGGGATGTGATCTTTGTCTGCTAATGCAGCTTTACGATTTGTCCAATCAAGGAATCAACGCACAAAGTTACTAATAAAGCAGAAACAGGCTTCGTTAAGCTTACAAGAATGTTTACAGTTTAAGCTTCGATCAAAGAATCAAACACGGGCACGGTCTATTGGGTTTCCATACAAACAGGGTGACCCGAAATGCCAGGTTGTGAAATCTTTTGAAATCTGACGACGAACAAAGTTACTAATAAAATCCTACCTTCGTTAAGCTTAGAAGAAAGCTTGCAGTTTAAGCTTCGATCAAAGAATCAAACATGAGCAAAAGCACAAAATGGTGGGCACGTCCACTAATAATGATGTGCACGCCAACAAAACAGACGCGCTCACGCTTTGACGAAGAACATCCTGGAAGGGGGTTGTTACGAGATGGCACGGTCTGTTGGGTTCCCACACAAACAGGGTGACTCGAAATGATAGGTTGTGAAATCTTTTGAAACCTGAGGGCGCATAAAGTTATTAATAAAATCCTATCTGGTTTTCAACAGAAACAGGCTTCGTTAAGCTTAGAAGAAAGTTTAAGCTTCGATCAAAGAATCAAACATGAGCAAAAGCACGAAATGGTGGGTCCGTCCACTAATTACGATGTACACGCTGAGTCTACACCAACAAAACTGACGCGCTCACGCTTTGACCAAGAACATCCTGGAAGGAGTTGTTGGGAGATGGAACGGTTACAGGGTGACCCGAAATGCTAGGTTGTGAAATCTTTTGAAATCTGAGGAAAATACACGTACGCACATAACGGCCTGTTGGGTTCCCACACAATACAGAGTGACCCGAAATGTTAGGTGGTAGACGACGCACAAGTTTACTAATAAAATCCTACCTGTTTTTCAGCAAAAACTGGCTTCGTTAAGCTTAGAAGAAAGCTTGTAGTTGCTCAGTATACGCGTAAACAAATCGCGAACTAAATAACTTCCGTTTAAGCTTCGATCAAAGTATCTAACATGCTCATGCTTTGACGAAGAACATCCTGCAAGAGAGTTGTTGCGAGATGGCACGGCCTGTTGGGTTCCCACTCAAACAGGGTGACTCGAAATTCTAGGTTGTGAAATCTTTTGAAATCTGAAGAAAATGCACGTACGCACACAACGGCCTGTTGGGTTCTCACACAACACAGGGTGACTCGAAATGCTAATCATAATTTTCTCACCGTAGCACCCTTGACGCAACAATTATTAAAAAATCATTATTGCTACTACAAATATTCACAGTCAAGACGGCGGCGAGGCAGGAAGTTGGGGGGAGAATCTCGTTTAAGCTTCGAGCAGAAGATCAAACATGATCAGAGCACAAAATGATGGGAAACAAATGCAATAATTTTCACTTCCCGGAGATACTCTATTTCACTCATTCTCCCGCATGAATCTGATGCCATCTCGTAGCAACCCACAGACGTCCACTCTGACATACAACTCAGCAGTCAGGACAAAGTCGGCAACCAACGAAAGTCGAAATTCGACGAAGGAGTGTGACGCCCTTATGTCAAGTCACTGTTCAGGACGTGAAATTAAAATTAAAAACCAAATTAGGATCACCTCCTCGTTCGGCTAACTCGTGGAGAAGGGTCGAGGTCAAACGTAACCCCAAAACAAAGGGGGTAGAACTTAAAATCAAAATAAATAAAAGTCACCGGTCGTGCACGCTTGTCTTTGTCTTTGTGTATCTCAGATAAAATCAGCGTACATAGAATCCACGTATGATTTAATAGTTAATTAAAGGAGACGTGCCAATAATTATATGTTAAAGCAACCCGAAGCACGGATCCGTCTTTCGTTTACAAAGGCCAAAGACAGTTCTTAAGTGTTAAATATGCACAGCAGAAGGTTGCTGGAATTAAATTAACATGAGCATAACATTAAAATGAACATTAAACCAAATAGATCCGACCTTATTACATCCACTCTGACATGCAAGCAAGCTGTCAGGACGAAGTCGGTAACCAACGAAAGTCGAAGTTCGACGGAGGGGTGTAACGTCCATATGTAAAGTCACTGATCAGGGCGGCACCTCTCGTTGGCGTTGTCCACTACTGCTCGATGGATTCAAATCCGGACAACAAGGGAAGGAACACGCCGATGCTTCAATCGCTATTTTTTTTGCGACGTCACGACGTTCCAGCAAGGGTTGGCCCCAAAAATATCACCACAAACGATAGATTAGTCAACGGGGTAAGACTAAAGCCAGCATAAATGATCAAAAGAAAGATACGTGTTACTATCTGATCAAAGCTGATAAAATCCTACTTGCTTTTCAGCAGAAACAGGCTTCGTTAAATTTAGAAGAACAAATCTCGGAGTAAATAACTTCCGTTTAAGCATCAATCAAAAGATCAGACATGATCAGAGCACAAAATGGTGGGAAACTCCACAAATAACGAAGTGCACACTGACCTTACGGCCACAAGACTGACCGCCGACAGAGTAACACGCTTTGGAAGGGTTTGTTTTGAGATAGCATCACATTCATGCTAGAGAATATTACCGTGAGATGGAAATAGTTGCATTTGTCTTGTTGTGAACTCTGATGTAATATCAGAGAAATGCGCGTGCGCACATATCGGCCGTTTGAGTCCTCACACATTACAGGGTGACTCGAAATATTAGAAATAAATGCTATGAATTTCCCCACTGTTACACACTTTTTACAGCTTTAGAGTCCAAGAACTACGTCCTCCAAAAATAAAATCGTACGTAAATAAATGAGGGTAGTAAGTAAATATTAGTAAATGTACAAGGATCCGGTGTCCTTCAAAACTATGGCGTGATTCCTTTACTTTTTCTTTAGTTAAAATTTGAATAAGTAAAGTGTCTTCCAAGTTGAATAATAATTAGGCCCGAAGCACGGATCCGTCTTTCGTTTACAAAAGAACACAAATTAATCCCAAAGATTAATCAGTTAAAATTAAACGTAGCGTTTAAGACAACAATAAACAAAGTAAAGTCGACCTTAACTGTCAGATAGAAGTCGGAAACCAATGAAAGTCAACGGAGGGGTGTGACGTCATTATGACGACGACCTCTTCCGTTAGAGTTGTCTACTACCGGTGGATGAGTTCAAATCCGAACGGATAGGTGATGTAACCTCTGCCTCCTAATGCAACCTTACGATTTTTCCAATCAAGGGTAGCCCCAAATAACATCACGGTCAGGTAGAATAGTCAAGGGGGTACAACTATAGAGGGGTACGACTATAAAGAAAAAAAAATCCCACCTATTTTTCAGCAGAAACAGGCTTCGTTAAGGTTTCTTCTAAGCCTAACGAAGCCTGTTTCTGCTTGTAGTTGCTTAGTATGCACTTAAACAAATCTCATTTAAGCTTCGATCAAAAGATCAAATCTGACCGGAGCACAAAATGGTTACGAGATGGTATCAGATTTATGCGAGAGAATGAGTGAGATGGAACATTACCGTGAGGTGGAAATTGTTGCATTTGTCTATCAGAAAATGCGCGTGCGGCCGTTTGAGTTCTCACACGTTACAGGGTGACTCGAAATGCTAGGTTATGAAATCTGTTGAAATCTGAGGAAAATGTACGTACGCACATAGCGGTCTGTTGGGTTCCCACACAATACAGGGTGACCACCATAACACCCTTGACGCTGGTGTGCCCTCGTGCAATCGCACCTCCTGGACCACCATTTGTCTAAGTCATTCATTTAGACGGTCGCTAGAATCCCGTGCAAACACAGAGAGTATTTGAAATCTGACCGAATGCACATACTGCAGTGTTAATTACCTTTTGAAAGATTTTAATTGAACAATTACATTACGTGGGAAGTGTAATGGAATTAAATTTCATTCATTCCGCAAGAATGTCTCCGCGGCGCATCCGGTACTTATTCAGCAACTTAAGACGAGTGCGCCGGGAAGTCCGGGAAAAATGCAGATGACAAGGCAGTATGTAATTAAGAGTAACTGAATAAACATGTTAGAACCTAAAACGGGTTTCATTAAGTAAAATAAATGTAAAAAGCATTTTTAGTTTATTACATGGCGATCCTGCCAGGATTCGAACCTGGAATCTTATTATACAACAGCGCCACGGTCCAGCAGATGTTCAACAACAGCTTTCGAAACAACTTGACGAGGTAGGCAAGAGTGACGAGCGTTTCGGCAGGACGACATACATCTAAAATAAACAAACAGACTAGAGGACAAATACAAAAAGAATATAAAACGCAGCAGTTATAGAAAGCATAATTGCACCACGACGAATCGAATAACCATTCCAGAGGAGAGCTCGAAGGTGCTAGAATATTTTGAATAGGCGAGCAAATATTTTGATTTCGTCGAAAGGATGCGGCGGAGGTTTGGCTTGTTCCGGGCGCCACTCACAGCCGGTGGACGGAAAAGAGTCCAGCAAAAATAAGAGGAGGCTAGTCTACTTGGAAGACGGCCGACGAATGCGCCTTCGTTGGGATCAGGTTCCCGACTTCTTAATAGACTATGAAGCATTGTGTAACCAACACTTCTATGAAAGTATCAAAACTAAAAAAGACAAAGTGTAAATAATTAGATTTAATTAGAAAATAATGTATGTAAGATACTTACCTGTTATTTACAGTTAGGTTGTGCAATTTAGTTTGATTTTTGATTTGACTTCTTTGAAATGTAATCATATTTAAGGTAGTGACGCTAATTGTCAAAACGTGAAGTTTAGTTATCAACTTAAATCTAGTATGTAACTATATCAGAACGCAGATATTCCGGTAACCATGACAACGAAAAAATAAACAAAACGAAGTCCTATAAAAGGCGAGTCCGCGATTTACGACCTCTACAGGTAAAAACAAGAAAATAAGAAATTTTGTTAAAGTTGTTAAAATGCAACGAGGTCTTTTCATTAATAAGAACCGAAGGGAATATTCACTGGATCCTGAATACCCTGTATCCTTTTTCCTTAACCACCAACATGGAAGACGCTCCCAGGTAGGGTATACGTAACAACACAAACAAAATTTTTATTTAAACACCCGACAACGCGAGACGTTTAAGTATTGTTGAAAGGGCGTCTCTCTCTTGTGAAAGAGTTGAGGCACATGCGTGATCGGCAGTACAGAGCATCCCCCTTTTGACAAATATACATCTGGTAGGGCAAGAGGCCCACCGAATCTTGTGAAAGGCGAGGTGATTTGGCCGACTTGTGCTAACAGGTGTAGAGTTTAGACGGACAGTAACCTGTACCGTCGAAGGGCACCTCTCTCTTGTGAAACTATTGAGGCACATGCATGATCGGCGGTACAGAGCGTCCCCCTTTAACAAAGTATACATCTGATAGGGCAAGAGGCCCACCGAACCTTGTGAAAAGCGAAGTGATTTGGCCGATTTGTGCTAACAGGTGTACAGTTTGGACAGACAATAACCTTTTTGATAAACCTTTTTCTTCATTTCTTTTTCTGACACGCGCGAACGCATATACATTTGACATTGACACTCCCTCTGTGTTCGTCATTGTATGTATCCGCCATGGGGCCAAAATATGAAAAGTGGGTAATTCCGAGCGACCCAAGTATCCCCTGAGAGAAAGACAAAAAGAAAGTAGTACACGTACCCGCATACATAAAGACAATAATTGACAAAAAAATTAAAAAAAAAAGACTCACGGACACGTATAACAAGCACATCACAATATATTAACCGAACAAGTGGAGTTCTTACTCAACATTACAATTTATGACACCCCAACATGGGGCGATCATAACAATTTATGGCGCCCAATGTGGGGCCCTTACTCAATATAACAATACGTTATACGCTTTGACGAACGACACCCTGGAAGGGGTTGATACGAGATAGCATCATGCATTCGTGCGAGAGAATGAGTGAGATGGAACATTACCGTGAGGTGGAAACTGTGGCATTTGGCTTGTTGAGGAATATGTTGAAACCTGACGAAATGCACGTACGCACGTATCAGCCGCTTGAGTTCTCACACATTACAGGGTGACTCGAAATATTTGAAGTAAATGTTATATATTTTTCCACTATAACATGCAATAAATAAATTCGTTGACCATCTCCTTCTGGCTTTCGGTTACATTGCGTCACATTCTGCCGACGTTAGTCCTTTCTTGCAAATGGACTTCTCGGACTGTTTTCGCTGCTGCTGCTGTTGTTGCTCGGTGTTTTCTTTGGCATGACGTTAATTACATGAAGACAATGCAATGCAATAGTTATAATATAAATAAAAATAGAATAAAAATTACTGAAACAAATAAGTTAACAAAAAATACCGAGAAAGATCTTCGAAATGAAAGGAGTAGGATGGTTGTCGAGAAAGCAAGTCAAAGATTGAAAGGAAAAACGATAAAAAATCTATACACAGAAGAATTAAGTAACTTCGACAGAAATTAAAATAAAAAAAGAATACAAAACGTGCTTTACGCTATAACCTAGGAAGAAGTCTCATTGGGACTTTCAAACCATTGTAAGGTGGTTTGCAAGTCTGCAAATTAAAAATTTATTTTGCTCGGCGTTTATGTTCACGCGCATTGAGACGCATTTGTAATTAACGTTTGCTTAAAGCCGGTTCAGTTTGTTTCATTTCCATGTCACGCTGTACGTGAAGGATACGAGGAAATGCCTTTTGTGTCGTCATCCGGCTAACTCTCGCTAATCCGGGTTTCGTTTTTATCGGATAAAACTTAGGTAGATAAGCTGCGCTGACAGGCAATCTGTCGCACAAAACCGACTGTAAAACAAAAGTCAAGTCCTTGAAATACGAAAAAGTAAAACCTATAATTTCTCAAGGAACTTACTTCTTACTACACACGGTATACCTCGAGATATTTATTTTTTGTGTAGAAAGTGGATTATTACTGTTCTGTAAAGTAGCTTGCTCGTAAAAATTGGTCTAACTTTAATTTTCATTCGCACGCCATTCATTCCAATAAATAAACAATGTATGCCTCGATTATATAGGGTGTCCGTTACTTACTTTTTGTAAATCGACTTTGTTATACCTATACTGTCGTTTTATGCAAAAATTACTCCAAACAGATGATACCCTGTATAAGAATGCGGCCGTGTCGTTTGGTAATTAATTTAATGTGACGGGTGTCAATCTTACTCCATTTCCCTTACAAGTACAGTAGCGGACAATAAAATCCGGGTACGTCATTTGTGCAATACAAACCTTACTTTCACATTTTTGACGTTTAGTGCACATACGAAGAGTCACTAGTAATTCTGACGTTTAATACGAACTTAATACAATATGTTAGCAGAACGTCCATTGAAGTTTCACTCAAAAAGTAAGAGTACAGACTTTGCCGGGTGAAGTTCGGATAGAAAGAAGAGTTGCTGCGAACTATCAGTTTATTTAGTTTGACATTTCATATCTTTTTGACAGAAACATAACCTCGATAAAAGCCGGAATTACCAAATTTGTCTAACTATGCTTGATATGTCGAATTCATGTCCGGATTTTATTGTTCGCCGCTTTAAACACTGATTATAGCCACGCATATATTTTTTTTAACGTGACAGATGTCATTGTTACCCCGTTTCCATACAAATACCTACAACTTTGACATGTATAGATATATGACTGCAAGATAACAAAAATACAGTTACATTTTCAAACGTGCATCCACGTTAATGATAATACACCATGCAATTCCTAAACGTCTAGACCCTGGCTACCGGCTACTTACAGTTACGTTTTACAGATGGCGCTAAGAACAATCCTCTACGACAAATACTACCTGTCCGTCCCTTTTCGGAACTACCCCCAATTAAAACCTTCTAATGCCTATTGTTCGTGATCTTCTAATTAAACTTGACTCTGCGTTGTCGTAACCGGATTCTACTTTTGGTGAGACGGTGAATAAATTTGAGATATCAAAGGAACTAAATACGTAAAAATAAAAATGCAGGACGTTAAATTTAATTAATTATTTATTGCTAAAAGAAAAGGCAAAAGCTCCTTCTACCAGCCACTGAGGGATCTGGTAAAATGAGGGTAAAAACCTCGTTTGAAAACAATATAAAAAGATACGCTAATCAAGAAGTATAATGAAATTCGCTTAACGTATTTCACGTCGAATATCGCAGCGATCTAACTTACTTCAATTCACACAGCTGGTGGCTTGGTGCCCACGCAATTAATGGCAGTAGCAACTTTGTGACTTAAATGAGATCAACAATTAGTTTTTCTTCAAGATAGCTTTGTCTTGGTACTCGTGTTTGCCACCTCAGATAGTACTCGAAGACGCTAGGAGTAATCAACCAGCGCACAGTGTGACAGTGTACTTTATTAATGGAAATTATTAATTGATTAATCAATGTTCGGCGAAGTATGTGATGCAAAAGGCCGCCCCGGCGAGATAATTAACAGCAACTGTCAACTATCTCTAGCTCATTAACCTAATTAATTAGACTCCTGTGAGTAGGATCGTGTCAACTACGTTCTCCAGGGTCCAGAGGGTGGTACAATGTACGCCTTTTTTCAGATCCCTCTGCGTCGTTTCTCGTCGGCTAAACCTATTATGGAACTAATTTGTTTGCGCAAGGACCCAACTGACTGTTTTTCGGCACTCCGTTTTTGCGGTTATGGCACTTTCAGTCCCTCAATAAATTGCTTTCAATTAACCTGCAAACTTTTCGGCAAAGACAACACTTCAGTCCACACACAGGAGGTGAGAGAAGTTTTGTTAAGAAGATGTCTATTTATAGGTAGTTCTAATTGTTTGGCCTCATAATTCTACGGAATTCGTAACGAGTATTAAATTTGCCTTGATTTCTGAGTAAGACTGTGCTGGCCGGACTGTATTTATAACTTTGCCTGGCCAGTGGGTTGAGTTGCAGATTTCCCTGAACAAATCGAAATAAATGAATAATTAATTAGAGTTCTGTGAGTAGGATCGTGTCAACTACGTTCTCCAGGGTCCAGAGGGTGGTACAATGTACGTCTTTTTTTCAGGTCCCTCTACGTCGTTTTTCGTCGGCTAAACCTATTATTGAATTAATTTTTTTGCGCGAAGGACCCAATTGACTGTTTTATCGGCACTCCTATTTTGCGGTTATGGCATTTTCAGTCTTTCGACAAATTGCTTTCAATTAACCTGCAAACCTTTCGGCAAAGACAACACTTCACTCCTCACACAGGGTGTGAGAGAAGTTCTGTTAAGAAGATGTCTATTTATAGTTAGTTCAAATTGTTTCGCCTCGCAATTTTACGGGATTCGGACCGAGTATTAAATTTGTCTTCATTTCTGAGCCGCTCTGTGTTCGTCGGTAGAAATAACTTCGCCTGGCCAGTGGTTTGAGCTGCAGATTTCCCTGAACAAATCGAAATAAATAAATAATTAATTAGACTTCTGTGAGTAGGATCGTATCAACTACGTTCTCCAGGGTCCAGAGGGTGGTACAATGTACGTCTTTTTTCAGGTCCCTCTACGTCGTTTTTCGTCGGCTAAACCTATTATTGAACTAATTTGTTTGCGCAAAGGATCCAATTGACTGTTTTATCGGCACTCCTCTTTTGCGGCTATGGCACCTTCAGCCTCTCGACAAATTGCTTTCAATTAACCTGCAAACCTTTCGGCAAAGACAACACTTCACTCCCCACACAGGGTGTGAGAGAAGTTCTGTTGTTTCGCCTCGCAATTTTACGGGATTCGGACCGAGTATTAAATTTGTCTTCATTTCTAAGCCGCACTGTGTTCGTCGATAGATATAACTTCGCCTGGCCAGTGGTTTGAGCTGCAGATTTCCCTGAACAAATCGAAATAACACCGATAGCGTGTCTCCGAATTGCCAGAGAATATCGCAAAAAGGTAGAACCAAACTACAAAAAAAAAAATACACTGTATTTGAAATCGACCAATAGATTTTAGTTACTCCGGTTGATTAAATCACAGAACGCGCAAACTACTGGATTTATTTAGTTTTAACTTTGATTCGAATGCAAACGCGAGTACCAAAAATAAACTAAAAAATTGCCTAAGCTACGCGAATATTGATTTTTCGAGTCACAGATTGATGAGCCAATTAAAATAATAAATTTATACCACCAAGTACGTGAAAATTCATGCAATTTTACCTATCCGCGTTTCGCGATGCGCACCTCACACTCACGCACTGGTTTTTATAATCCACTCGCGACGTTGAATTCGCGGCGCGGTTCGAGTTTTTTTGTTTGTTTGTTTTAATTACCCTTTTCTTAAGAAGTTGCGAAATAATATGATTTAACTCCAATTACGGGGCAGTGTGGTTTTAGCCCAAAACAACACCCTATATGCCCCCATCCGTATATGCCCTTTTATGTATCTAAAATTGCAACAAGCGTTCATTAACTGTGCGTTTAAATATTTTCAATCAAGCTGTGATTTCTACTAATTGAGAATGCTTTGAATCTGCCGCCATTTCACGTTTTAAATGTAGCTACGACGTTTTTTTTTTTTTTTCGCAGGCGCCTTTTTTATATTCTACTTCTCTTTTTTTATTATTCTTTTTTTTATTATTCCTTTTTTATTATTCTTGTATCGATAGAAAAACGACGAAAGCTGAGTGACAGAACCGAGTGTTATCAACGGTAAATTCAAATCGTCGTCGGTCATTATCGATCACACTGTATGCACATCGAGAGTTAATTGTAACAACGAATTAGAAGTAACTTAAAATTTTGCAACGTCCGTCGTGCGGAAGTGAGAAAGCAAACGTCGCGGACAGATGGTTCAATTTTCCGACAAAGCGAACCCCAATTTTGAGGCGTGGGAGAGGGGGGGGCGGGCGGCGTAACGGCAGCTGGTAAATAATTACGCAATCGCTACAGCCACAGACATTGACCTTTAAATTGTGTTCGTTGTGCGTTAATTGTTTCATTTAAAACATTGCCAGACGTCACCGCCAGATTTAAAGCTCGACGCGTCCAACACCAGTCGATTACAAAAAAAAAAAACAAATGTACAGGGCGTCTCGCAATTCTGAGGAAATATATATATATATATATATTTCGTGAAACGTCTGCCTGTATGTAGTACACGTGGAGGAACGCCTGTTTTACTTCGATTGTCACTTAGAAGCTTCGCGTCGAAAAGAGAAACAAAAAAAAACAGAACTTTATAGTTTATGTTTTGCTAAGGCGAAGCTCGATTGTTTTAGTTTTTCTTTTTTTTTTTTTTTTGAAACATGAAGGTTTGATTTATTCGCACTACACCGGGAGAGTTCCTGAGATGAGTTTCTCTCAAGAGAGAATTAAGTAGCTTCTTCGCTGAGGCCTGGCTTCAACCTGCCTACTCCTCAGGCATCTACGACATTTTTTTCTTAATTTAACTTGGAGGCTTCCGTGGTCGTTGTCCATAATTGAATTGCGTTCCGGTTGGAACCGCGTCACGACTGCTTCTACTGCCGACGTTTCGTTCTCCAGGGCTGCTGCTGCTACTGATGGCGGTGTTGCTGCTGCTGGTGGTGTTGCTGCTACTGCTGAGTTAGTCTGATCGACTAACCAGCTGATACTGGTAGTGTTGCTGCTACTTCTGAGCTAGCTCATCGACTAACGAGAAGTAGCAGCAACATCACCAGCAGCAGCAACATCGTCAGCAGCAGCAGCAGCAGCCCTGAGGAAGTTCTTCTGTAACGGAGAACAAAACGTCGGCAGTAAAACTGCAGTCATGGCGCGGTTCCAACCGGAAGCCAATTCAATTCACTTCTGTTTCTCTTTATACGAAACGATTTATTTTTCTACATTAAGAGGCGATTGTCAATTGTTTTGCTTTCCTCTTTTAATTAATTTCTTTAATTTCTTTCTTCCTTCAAGTAATTAAAGAAGTGGCAGCAACAGTAGTAACCCCGAGGAAGTTCTTCTGCAATGGAGAACGAAACGTCGGCAGTAGAAGCATTCGTGACGCGGTTCCAACCGGAAGCCAATTCAATTTTTTCTTCTGTTTTAAAACTAAAAACTAAAAACTAAAAAAATTCAAGATTATGAGAATTCTCACGTCGGTCGATACTCTCCTGTACACATTCCTCTTTAATGCGTGTGCACAGAAAGGCGAATTTGTTTACGTTTCGCGGATCGTTAACGGCGTTTTACGTCTTCTTTTTTTTTTTTTTTTGTTTTTAATGCGCCAATAAAACGCAGTTTATTTCGCGGAACACGTCGGCGTCTAAATGTGTATTTCAACGCGTTACGGGCGGTGATTGTTTAAACAAATAAAAAAAAAGAAAGAGAAACGCAATCTGAATACGGGGGTGTATAAAAAAGTTGAACGCGATTTTTTCGTTGGAATTTTCTTTTCTTCTCTTCTTGCAATAAGCTAGCCGTCTTGGATTTCAATTTCTTTTTTGTTGCTTCTTTGGTCGACCTTGACCTTTGACCTTTTCAAGCATCGTCTCCATTTTGCTATTGTTTTGGTTAACCTTTGACTTTTAATTTTTGCTTTAGGATTTCCATTTTCTTATTCTTCTCCGGTTTTTCCCAATTTTTATGACTTTTTTGGATTGACCCCGCCCTCCTACCGATGCTCTCGAAATTCTAATTTTTAAACAATTTTGAAACATTTTTTTCAAATTTTTTGCCTGGAGTTAAACGCTAATTTTCCAATTTTCCTTGGGTCGACCTTGACCTTTGACCGTACAACTTTTCTAATTATTTTGTCCTAAATTTTCTCAGCAAACTTTTGCCCTTGAAATTGTAATTTTTTGAATATTTTCCCTCCTTTCCTGCAATTTTGTGCTTTTTTTTGAATTGAACTTGACCTTTGACCTTTTCAAATCCCTGCACTCGAAATTAATTTTTTTTTCCTTTTTCTTTGCTTTTTTGGATCGATCTTGTTCTTTTCAAACATCGTCCTTATTTTGCTTTTGATTTAGTTGACCTTTGACCTTTTCTAATCCTTGCTTTCGCATTTCTATTTTTTTTATTCATTTATTATTATTTTTTCCAATTTTTTGACTATTTTTTGGATTGACCCCGCTCTCCGAACCTATGCTCTCGAAATTCTAATTTTGAAACATTTTCCAATTTTTTGTTATTTTCTTGGGTTGACCTTGACCTTTTATCGTATCAATTTTTCGAATTTTTTTGGTCTTAATTTTTCTCAGATTCCGGCGGTGGACCTTTGCTCTTGAAGTTGTAATTTTTTTGCCCTTTTTTTGCATTTTTTTTGCATTTTGTTCTTTTTCTTTTGTTGACATTGACCGTTGACCTTTTCAAATACCCGCTCTCAAAATTTTTATAAGAAATTGTAATTTTTGAAAATTTCTCCTTTGCAATTTTTTTTTGGTTGTCCTTGACCTATGACCACTTCCCTATTTCGCTTTGAGTTTGCTTTAAAATTTTCATTTCTTTAATTTTTTCCCTTTTTTTCGACTTTTTTGACTTGTTTTGGATTGACCCCGTCCTTCGAACCTACGCTTTCGAAATTCTAATTTTTAAATAATTTTTGAACATAGCTTCCCATTTATTTCAAATTTCTTGCCTGGATTGAAATGCTAATTTTCCATTTTTTTTGCCTTTTCTTGAGTTGACCTTGACCATTGACTTTGATCAATTTTTCGAATTCTTTGTCCTAATTTATTTCAGCTTTCGGCTTTGCTCATGAAATTGTAATTTTTTGACTTTTGACTTTTCAAATCCCCATTCTCGAAATTTAAAATCTTCCCCTTTTTTTTGTTTTTTTGTTGACTTTGACCTTTGACCTTTTCAACCCTATTTTGCTTTAGATTTGGTTGAACTTTGGCCTTTTTTAACCCTCGTTTTCGGATTTTTATTTCTTTATTTTCTCCGATTTTTAAAATTTTACCTTTTGACCTTGACCTTTGACGAATTTGTTTGTCCTGTTTTTTCTCAGCTCCCGGCGGTAAAGCTTTGCTCTTGAAATTGTAATATTTTAGATTTTCCCCCCTTTCTTGCAATTTTTTAGTTTTTTTGGGTTGACCTTGACCTTTGACCTTTGATTCTTTTGCGTTAGATTTGGTTGACCTTTGACATTTTCTAACACTTGCCGTCGATTTCTATTTTTTTCCCCGTTTTTTCTAATTATTTTGTGTTTTGTTTAGGCTGACCTTGACCTTTTAAAACTTTGTGTCTCTATGCTCTAATTATTTAATGTTTTCCCACATTATCTTTGCATGTATTCTTTTGTTTGGGTTGGGTTGAGCTTGACCTTTCCGAAACTTTTCTCTTGAAATTCTAATTTTTTAAATATTTCTCCCTACATTCTCCAACATTTTTTACTTTGGGTTGGGTTGACCTTGACCCCTTCATAGTTTTATTTATTTATTATTAATTTTTTTGAGTCTGGCCATCTTTTAAGGCCCAGAGTCACATTAATTAATTTCGTTAAATTCACTTTCTTTTTTAATTTAAAGACAATAAAAAAAGCAACAATTCCCGAACGCAGAAATTTATTCGAACAACAATTTGACGAATTCATCATACTCAGCAGGAACACCAATGTTGTAAGGTGAAAATAACTAATACGGTAGCCCGATAAAATCAAACACCCTTCAATCATTTTTGAACACACTGTTTAATCTGGAAATCCAATTTTGCTTACATTTTTAATAATAAATAAAATTTCTTAAACCAACTTCATTTCAAACAAAAAATTAAGGGAATTTCTTGATTCAGGGTTGTGGAAATGGTCTGAAATTTACGTTGGCAACACTGATTGCTAGTCATTATTTTTCTAGGTTAGATGTGAAACTGTTTATTATACCAAAGTTTAACAAAGAGCAAGAAAATGCACAAACTGAATAAAATCCTGGGGAAGAACGCCAAACCGAAGACTGCCATCGTCATGCTGAACATGGGGGGCCCCAGGACGATAGACAAGGTGCACGACTACCTGTTGCGCATCATGACTGACCGCGACATGATACAGCTGCCCATCATGCAGAAGTTTGTAGCTTGAAATTCTTAGTAATGGAAAAGCAAAGCGATGTTTGATGGTTTTAGTAAACTGGGCCCGTGGATTGCTAAGAGGCGGACGCCCGAGGTGCAGAAGAAGTACGAGGAAATCGGAGGAGGTTCCCCCATATACGATTGGACGAAATTACAAGGAGAATTACTGTGTCAACGGTTGGATAAGATTTCTCCTAATTCAGCACCCCACAAAACGTACATCGCTTTCAGATATGTTGAACCGTTCACTGAAGAAGCGTTGGAGGAATTAGAAAGGTTATTGCATTGACTTGCTAATTTTTTTTTTTAAATAATTAAGTGACATGCAATCACTATCAACTCTAGTCCAATAATTCTGCATCCTTAAGACTTTTTGCTCAATAGCATTTAGGATTCCAGTGTTGCCAATCTTTTCGTACGAGTTGGTGAAAATTCCCTGTTCGTTATCAAAGTTCCCCTTTGTGAAATGGAATTTAATTTTAGTAGGGGAAGTAGAACGCAATTAAAAAAGCATTCTTGATTGAAATTAACGACAATATTTTCAATAAAAGAAAACAATATCAAAAGAGCCAACAACTCCCTATGAAACGGTTGGCAACACTGATCGCAACATAAGTGATGATCTATACTAAAGTTTATCCGCTTTTCTCTTAGTTACAGATTACGAAACAATTATTTATTATTTTCTCGCAATTTCCAGTAAAAAAACACTGTCTATTGCAAGGTGCAGTGTTGCCAATAGGTTTTCTCAAAACAATCTCAACGTAAATACGAGATCACCAGAACATCACTAGACACAGAAACAAATGCCAAAAAATCGAACTTCGTTTAAATTTTATTGAATAAATTAAGTGTTTAATTTAAGCGTATTAGGATTGGCAACATTGGTTGCACTATAAAAAAAAAGAAAACGTAAAAATTCCAAAAAAAGCGAAAGTCAATGGTCTTTTCTTTAGTGATTACAACAATAAACAAAAGACGATCAATTGTCTCACAAATCTAGGATAAGTACAGTACGAAAATGTCTGACAATTTGGATAGTAGAAGACCTTTTGTTTTCATTTTTGTCACAAAAAATAAATAAATAAGACTTTTCACGTAACAAAACACGATCAGCTGTGAAACAAATGCAATGATTTTCACAGAAAATAAATAAACAAGGTACGATCGATGGTAATCTTCGGCGTTTTATTTTCTTTTCTTTTTGTTGAAAGCAACAAACAAAAGACGATCAATTATTTTGGATACAAAAATGGCCGACGATTTCAACGTAAGAAGAACTTTTGGTTTCACTTTTGCGTCCAGAAATAAACGAAAGCGATAGAAAAAGACGTTCGAATTTCGATTTTTTCTTCGCTTAGAAAAAAAAAAAAAAACTAAACAAAACAAAACACGATCAAATGCGAAACCAATTTTCAACTGTTTATAAGAACAATTGCTACGTTTTCTTCCTCGAAATACACAGAAAATAAATAAACAAAACACGATCGATGGCAGTCTTCAAAAGTTAGTTTTTTTTTTGTTAAAGTTAAAAACTTTCTCTTTAGTTAAAAACAAAACAAAACACGATCAATTGTGAAATGAATTATTTATAAACAAAAGATGATCGATGGCAGTCTTCAAAAGATCATTTTTCTGTTAAAAACTTTTTCTTTTGTTTAAAACAAAGACAAAACACGATCAACTGTGGAAGAATTGCTTATAAACAAAAGACGATCAGATGTGAAATGAATTGTTTATAAACAATCGGGCGTTTCCTTCCTCGAAATACACAGACAATAAATAAACAAAACGCGATCGACGGCAGTCTTCAAAAGTTTGTATTTTTTTCTGTTAAAAACTTTTCTTTTGTTTAAAACAAAACAAAACACGATCAACTGTGAAACGAATTGTTTATAAACAAAATACGATCAATGCTAGTCTTCAAAAGTTTGTTTTTTTTTCTGTTAAAAACTTTTTTCTTAAAAACAAAAACAAAATACGATCAACTATGAAATGAACTTGTTTATAAACAAAACGCGATCAATGGCAGTCTTCAAAAGTTTGTTTTTTTTTTGCTGTTAAAAACTTTTTTTTGTTAAAAACAAAAACAAAACACGATCAACTGTGATATGATTTGTTTATAAACAAAAGACGACCGATGACAGTCTTCAAAAGTCTCTTTCTTCTTTGTTAAATACTTTTTTTTGTTAAAAACAAAAACAAAATACAATCAACTATGAAATGAATTGTTTATAAACAAAAGACCATCGATGGCAGTCTTCAAAAGTTTGTTTCTTTTTTGCCGTAAAAAAGAAAAACAAAACACGATCAACTGTGAAATGAGTTGTTTATAAACAAAAGACGATCGATGTCAGTCTTCAAAAGTTTTTTTTTTCTATTAAAAACGTTTTTTTTTGTTAAAAATAAAAACAAAACACGATCAACTGTGGAACGAATTGTTTATAAGTAAAAGACGATCAGATGTGAAATGAATTGTTTAAAAACAAAAGACGACCCACGACAGTCTTCACAAGTTCGTGTCTTTTTTGCTAAAAACAAAAATAAAACACGATCAACTGTCAAATGAATTGTTTATAAACAAAAGACGATCGATGTCTTGAAAAGTTTCTTTCTTCTTTGTTAAATACTTTTTTTTTGTTAAAAACAAAAACAAAAGACGATCAGATGTGAAATGAATTGTTTATAAACAAAAGACAATCAAATGTGAAATGAATTGTTTATAAACAAAACATGATCGATGGCAGTCTTAAAAAGTTTGTTTTTATGCTGCTAGAAACTTTTTCTTTTGTTTAAATCAAAAACAAAACGCGATCAACTGTGGAATGAATTGTTTATAAAAAAGAAAGACGATCAGTTGTGAAATGAATTGTTTAAAAACAAAAGACGACCGATGACAGTCTTCAAAAGTTCGTTTCTTTTTTGTTAAGTAGTTTTTTTTTTTTGTTAGTTTTTTTTTTGTTAAACAGTTTTTTTTTGTTGAAAACAAAAACAAAACACGATCAACTGTGAAATGAATTGTTTATAAACAAAAGACGATCAACTATGGAATGAATTGTTTATAAACAAGAGACGATCAGATGTGAAATGAATTGTTTATAGACAATCAAGGCGTTTTCTTCCTCGAAATACAAAAAAGAAATAAACAAAACACGATCAACTATGAAATGAATTGTTTATATACAAAAGACGATCGATGACAGTGTTCTAAAGTTTGTTTTTTTTTCTGTTAAATTTTTTTTTCTTAAAAACAAAAAACACGATCAACTGTGGAATGAATTGTTTATAAACAAAAGACGATCAGATGTGAAATGAATTGTTTATAAACAACAATCGCGCGCGTTTTCTTACTCGAAATATACAGAAAACAAATAAACAAAATACAATCGATGACAGAAAAAGAAAACTGCCGATTGTGGCTTGTCAAAAAAAGGGCACAAGCAGTAATGTATGGCAATCGTATTGCTGGTAAAGAAGAACTCGAATTTTAAGCTCTGCAAAAATCGCTAACTATTTGTGATAGATGTCGCCACCACAAAACGACAGAACCGACTGAAACAATGATTTTATTTTACAAGGACTATTCAACCCTCGGTGACTCAGGTTAAAAGTGAATACACTTAACGAAATCACTATATTTTCGACGTGTTTGAACTCACTAAAAGCAGTCTGAAAGTCACCAGATCTAGTGTGAAAATCACTAAATCGGCAACACTGTTGACAAGCAAGTTAATTTTAAAAAGGCAACTCTCGCCCCCATATCAAGTAATCAATTATTTCAATTCAAACTTCGCGTTTTTTTATTTTAGTTTTCCCCCAAGCCACTTGGGGGCGCACATCTTGAATTGAACCAGTTACCCTACATCAAGCAATTGTTTTCTGACGGAATTTTACAATTTCTCGCCGCTCTCGGTGCACCACAATACATTTATCTACAGAACCACAGAATCCAAGTCATTTCAATGATTTTTCAGAGATGGCCCTGAACGAGCAGTCATTTTCTCCCAATACCCCCAGTATAGCTGCGCCACGAGCGGATCTAGTTTCAACGAAATCTATAAATTTTACAAAGCAAGGTGCGCGCGCTCATTTCGAATTCGACTTTTTTAATTTTTTTTTTTCGTAGAACATTCCCCAAAACGTTAAAGCTAAGCATTATAGATCGTTGGCCCACGCATCGCTTGCTGATAAAGACCTTCGCGGACCTCATCCGGAAAGAGTTGCAGAAATTCCCGGAAGACCAAAGACGAGACGTCATCGTTTTGTTTTCAGCGCATTCCCTGCCCTTGAAGGTAACCTTAACCTCGTAGTAAGGATTCTCTTCTTCTGGTGTATTTAGGCTGTTAACAGAGGCGACGCGTACCCATCGGAAGTGGGCGCCACCGTCCAGCTGGTGATGGAAGAACTTCAACATTCGAATCCGTATCAGTTAGTTTGGCAGTCAAGGGTGGGGCCTTTACCTTGGTTGGGGCCGTTTACGGATGAAGCTCTGAGGGGCTACGTGAAGCAGGGCAAGAAAAAGTTCGTGATGGTCCCCATCGCGTTCGTCAACGAGCACATCGAGACCCTGCACGAAATGGACATCGAGTATTGCAAAGATTTGGCGGAAAAGGTGGTAGTTGGCGCCCCCATCCGACGAGTCAGATGAATATTTTATTTAAATTTTTAGATCGGCGTTAAAAAGATTCATCGGGTGCCTGCCCCGAACGATCATCCGCTGTTCATAGAAGCGCTCGGTGATATTGTTAAGACCCACTTGGAACGTGGCCCAAAAATCGGGCCCAAATTTTTGAGTCGCTGTCCGCACTGTGTCAATGCGAACTGCGTCAACAGTAAGATATGGTTCGCCGGTGTTTGTAAATAAGTTGAAAACATGGAAATACATTTTTTTTAAATCAATTTTTGCTTAAATTTCCTTGATTCTGATGCAACGTTATTATTATTATTCATTTTTTATAATTGCTGCGCAGCCATCTAGCGTCTCGATGATTCCAGGACGTTCGACGCGCGCTCTAGATGGTGCTCGATAGTTCTCGAAAGATGGAGTTTGCATAAAATCCGCAATTAAAATTCCTTTTCCCCCTTAGATAGCCAGGTGTGCGGTTAATGGCGAACGTTAAATATTTTCCTGTAGGCCGGACATTTCCAAAAAGAGGATTTTGAAGGACACCGGACTCTTGTAGATTTACGATTGTTTACTTACTACCCTCATTCATTTTCGTATGATTTTATTTTCGGAGGACGTAGTTCTTGGACCCAAAAGCTGGAAAAAGTGTGGCACGGTGGGAAAATTCATAGCATTTATATCTAATATTTCGGGTCACCCTGTAATGTATGAAAACTCAAATGAACTGTAAATATTTGTAGTAGCAATGATGATTTTATAATAATTGTTGGAGGTGCGACTGTACGAGGGCACACCAGCGGCAAGGGTGTTACGGTGGTAAAATTTTGATTAGCATTTCGGGTCACCCTGTTTTGTGTGTGAACCCAACATGCCGTTCTGTGCGCATGTGTACTTTCCTCAGATTTCACAACCTAGTATTTCGGGTCACCCTGTCTTGTGTGGGAACCCAATAGGCCGTTATGTGCGTCGCCACCCTCTTGACTGTAAATATTTGTATGATTTTATAATAATTGTTGTCAAAAAAGCAAAAAATATTAAATGAACTAACAATGTCAGGTTTATTTTTTTTTGGTTGTTCGTTAAATTTAATTTATTTAAAAATACTCACTGTGTTTACATGGTGTTCTAGCGTCCGCCTAAAGTAATGACTTAGACAAATAGGGGTGGAGGAGGTGCGTCAAGGGTGTTACTGTGGTAAAATTATAATTAGCAATTCGGGTCACCCTGTATGCGTGTGAGCCCAATATACCGGTATGTGCGCACGCGTATTCTCCTCAGATTTTCAACGATTTCACAACCTAGCATTTCGGGTCACCCTGCATTATGCGCGTCGTCGCTGATTAAATGAACTAACAATTTTTTTTATTTTTTTAAATGTTCATTAAATTTAATTTATTTAAAAATACTCTCTGTGTTTGCATGGAGCTCTAGCGTCCGCCTAAACGAATGAGTTAGACAAATGGGGGTGCAAGAGGCGATTGTACGAGGACATACCAGCGTCAATGGTGTTACGGTGATAAAATTATGATTGGCATTTCGGGTCATCCTGTAATGTGGGTGAACCCAACAGGCCGTTATGTGCGTACGTGTATTTTCCTCAGATTTTCAACGATTTCACAACCTAGCATTTCGGGTCACCCTGTATTATGTGGGAAACCAACAGGCCGTTATGTGCGTACGTGCATTTTGCTCAGATTTTCAACGATTTCACAACGTAGCATTTCGGGTCACCCTGTATTATGTGGGTAATCAACAGGCCGTTATATGCGTGGCCGCCGTATTGCGCCTTGACTGTAAATCAATTAATTTTATAATAATTGTTGTCAAATAGTGTGTGCCTAAACGAATGACTTAGACAAATGAGGGTGCAGGAGGTGCGATTGTACGAGGGCACAACGGTGGTAAAATTATGATTGGCATTTCGGGTCACCCTATATTGTGTGGGAACCCAGCAGGCCGCTATGTGCGTAGCATTTCCCTCAGATTTCAAAAGATTTCACAACCTAGCATTTCGGGTCACCCTGTAATGTGTGAGAACTCAAACGGCTGATGTGCATTTCCATCGTTTTTTTTGTTTGTTTTGTTTTCGCTTTCTATTAGTTTTTTGTTTGTGTTGTCGTATTTCCATCTTTCTCATTTGTTTTTATTATGTTTCCGACGTTTTCTTTTGTTTTTAGTCTTTTTCGTTTGCCTTGATTTTTTTTGTTTCTGCTGTTTTCTTTTGTTTTTATTGCTGCCGCTTTCTTGTGTTTATTCTTTCATTTTCCCCTCAATTTTTTTTCATTTCCACTGTTTTGATTGCTGCCACTGTTCTCTTTTGTTTTTTCTGGTTTTCTTCAGTTTTGTTGTTGTTTATTTACTTTGGCTTTCGTAGTTTTCTCTTTTGTTTCCATCGTTTTTTTTCTTTATTGTTCTGTTTTCGTTTTCTATCGGCTTTTTTATCGTTTTGTCAGATTTTTGTTCTTTCTATCACTTGTAATTGTTTTTACAGTTTTTCTTTTTTTTTCATGTTTCTCGTCTGTTTTTATTGTGGATCCGACGTTTTATTTTGTTTCAGCATCTTTCGTCTTCTTTGTTTTCAGTATCTTTCGTTTTCCTTGATTTTTTGTTTCTATCGTTTTTTTTTTGTTTACTTTTTTCCATCATTTTTTGTTGCACTATTTTGTTTTTGTTTTCTTTTGTGTTTACAGTTGGTATCATTTTCAGTTGTTTTTAAAATTTTGTTTTAATTATTTCCATTTGTTTTACAGTTTCTTTCGTTCTTCTTTATTTTATGGTTTCCACCGTCGATTGTTTTTATTGTTTTGATTAATTTTCTTTTTTTTTTCTGTATTTAGCCAATTGTTTCTACAATTTTGTTTCAATTGCGTTTTCTTTTGTTTTACAGTTTCTTTCGTTTTCCTTTTCCTTTTGTTTTGTTTGCAATTGTTTTGACAGTTTTTCTTTTCTTTCCATCTTGCTCGTATGTTTTTATCGTGGATCCGACGTTTTCTTTAGTTTCCAGTATCTTTCGTTTTCCTTGATTTTTTCGTTTCTACCGTTTTTCTTTGTTTACTTTTTTTCCATCGTTTTTTTTTATTGCACTGTTTTGTTTTTGTTTTCTCTCAGTTTTCTTTTGTGTTTGTGTTTTGTGTTTAGTTTTGTTTTTTACTTTTCGTTATTTATTTACTTTGATTTTCGTAGTTTTCTCTTTTGTTTCCATCGTTTTTTTTTGGATCTGTTTTGTTTTCGTTTTCTCTCAGTTTTTTTATCGTTTTGTCAGTTTCTTGTTTTTGCTGTCCTATTTGCATCTTTCTCATGTTTCCGACGTTTTCTTTTGTTTTTAGTTTTTTCGTTTTCCATATTTTTTTTTTGTTTTTCCTGTTTTCTTTTGTTTCCCTAGATTTTTTTTGTTTCTACCGTTTTCTTTTGTTTTTATTGTTGCCATCGTTCTCTGATGCTTTGTTTGAATTTAAAATTTTGCTCGTTTTCATTACATATTTACTTTTTTCCATATTTTTTTTATTTATTGCACTGTTTTGTTTTTGTTTTCTATCAGTTTTCTTTTGTATTTATAGTTTGGTATCGTTTTCAGTTGTTTTTATAATTTTATTTCCGATTATTATCATTTGTTTTACAGTTTCTTTCGTTCTTCTTTATTTTATTTTTTCTACCATCGATTGTTTTTATTGTTGCCAATTTCTCTTTTGTTTTTATAGTTTTGAGTTTAATTTTCTTTTTTTTTTGTATTTATTATTGCTATCGTTTTCAATTGTTTCTACAATTATTGCATTAATTGTGTTTTCAACGTTCTCTTTTGTTTTTAACAGTTTCTTTCGTTCTTCTTTATTCTATTGTTTCTACCGTTGATTATTTTTATTGTTGCCAATTTCTCTTTTGTTTTTAATTTTCTTTTTCTCTTGTATTTACTGTTGCTATCGTTTTCAATTGTGTCTACAATTTTGTTTTAATTGTGTTTTCAACGTTTTCTTTTGTTTTTACAGTTTCTTTCGTTTTCCTTTTCCTTTTTTTTTGTTTTATTTTATTTGTAATTGTTTTTATAGTTTTTCTTTTCTTTCCATCGATTTCTTTGGAACACCTAGTTTTCTTTAGCTTTATCTTCTTTTATCGTTGTTTTTATTGTGTTTCTGACGTTTTCTTTTGTTTTTAGTTTCTTTCGTTTTCCATTTTCTTTTGCACATAACCGCCTTTGGGTTCACATACAATTTTTGTTTCTCCCGTTTTCTTTTGTTTTTTCTAGTTTTGTTGTTTATTTTTCGTTATTGATTTAACTTTGGTTTTCGTAGTTTCCTGTTTTGTTTTGTTGTTCTGTTTTGTTTTCGTTTTCCATCAGTTTTTTTTGTCGTTTTGTCAGTTTTTTGTTTTTACTTTCGTATTTCAATCTTTCTCGTTTGTTTTTAATGTATTTCCGACGTTTTCTTTTGTTTTTAGTTTTTTTCGTTTTCCATTTTCTTTTGCACATAACCGCCTTTGGGTTCACATACAATACAGGGTGACCCGAAATACTAGGTTGTGAAATCTGAGGAAAATGCACGTACTCACATAACGTCCTATTGGGTTCACACACAATACAGGGTGACCCGAAGATGGGAAGGGGGGAGAGAACAATATAAATAAGACGCAAAATAAATTAATAAAATTTATTCATTAAGTGATGCTCGTCTCAACAACATTATTAAAAAAACCAGTTTGAAAACAGTACACCTAACTACAAAAAAAATAATAATAATAATAATAAAATAATGATCAACAAATAAAATTCAGTTAAAACATAATTAATTAAATATATTAAATATTATTATAAAAAAAAATTGCGATTGCAGCAAGACGAAAAAATTAAGTATTTTAAAACCTTATTAAAGTCAGAATGTAATTAATTAATTAATAATTAATAAAATAACTAGCTGCCCAAAAACAATTAATAAAAAAAAAACTATCGGCGCTATCCACTTTTTCTCTCCAGTTCTAATTAATTAATTAATATATACACAAAATACATTCTCTCTTAATTACTTACGTGATAAGGCACTTCTATTTATGTATATTTAAAAAATAAAGTCGGGAATGATTTCCTCAGTCCGTTCTTACGTAATCTTAATAATTACAATTAAAAAAGAAAAACAAATGCAACAACACAGTACGTAAATGCGCGCGCGCAGTCTGCGCGATACATATTTTTTTTTAAGTCGAACGCGAATAAGAAGTGGAAGACGGAGGGGGAGAGGGAGGTGAAGCTTGCCAGCAAGTTCCACCCCATCTTGCCGCCGCCAAATTTTGCTTGCTTGGTCAAAGGTCAAATAATACTGTCGTCAGTGGTGGATGGAAGAGCTTCGGGAAGAATTTTGTTTTCGTTTTTTTTTCTTCAAAAAGAAATGCACCAATCAAATCGGAACCAAGATTATAGAATAATACCTTAGAGAAACGATTCAGAAGGAAAATTATTTACGCCTTTTAATATTGGTGGCCTTAAACTTTTGCGCGACAGTGTACATGTGCGTCGTATACACTCTTACAGATGATTTCATCGTAAAGAAAAAATTATTTTCGGTGGCCTTAAACTTTTACGCGACAGTGTACATGTCAGTCGCACACTGAGCGTGTCCGATTTGCATGAATCTATAATCTGTGGCTATGGTGTCGTTGGATGATAATGATAAAAAAAAATTGTCGTTGGATGATTAAAAAAAAATTGAGTGCAGCTGCTATGGTTATACTGAAGTTACTAACGATATGATGATTACTTTTCCGGCGACGTTTCGATCGAGTTTTCGTTGATGTTGTACTGTCGCCTTTTGGATTTGCCTTGCGTCGCAGTGCCGATCACTTCCATCCATCTGGAAGAAAGAAAACAAGACTTTGCGTAACGTTAAAAAGCCGAAAAAATAATTAAATACAAAGCGGGCGATCAATCAACCAATCAATCGCTGTTATTCGTAAGCACGAACCACGTCGCATGAATGACGTTCACGTTTTTGTCACTCCATCTGCTATTGGTTATTTGAACTCGTCTGACGTCACAACTCAACCAATGAATTTAGAGCAACGACGCACGAACATCTCATTGGTTATTAAGGCGTGCGCTTTTCACACGCTCCGAACCAATGAGGAACGTTTAATGTTTTCAAGACAATTAAGATAAGATAATGACAATGCATTCCAGTTATGTCATGTTATTAGTAATTGCACCGCCTCGTTTGATCCTGATAAATTGACGAACGAACTAACGATTGGTTACGTGGGCGTGGCTGTCTGATTCTGACGTCACAACTCGACCAATGAATTTAGAGATACGATGATATTATTGGTTATTAAGGCGTGTACCTCTGATATTGTCGAAACCAATGATGTTTAATCTTTTCAAGACAGTAGAATAAAATACTTTAGATTTACGTGGGCGTGATGGTTTGACTTATTGATCGTCTTTTATTTACCAACCTGTTGTACGTGTACTCTGATTCCGCCCTGAAGAAGTAAATGTGATTCTTATACTGCAGCTTAAAAACGTAGTCCTTTCCGATGGCGTCCTCCGTACTTGGGGGGCTAACGGAGTACCCCAGGAGCGGCAGGGACGCCAGAGGAAAGTCATCCAGGCAGCTTTTGTAGAAAAAGAGGCAGAAGGACGTGAAGACGACCCACAGTTTCTGCCAGCCGTTGCTGCTCTTGAACTTGCGCAACAAATACCCGGACAGTTGACTCTAAAAAGAAAAAAGAAAAACACGTGGAAGAGTGAAACCAAGTCGGGTGCGTACCTCGACTGCCAGCAGTTGGTCCTTCATGCTGATGCTCGTGCTTCGGTGCCAACAAACGTGGACGGTCGTGTTCGTTCTTTGCGTGGCCGGCTTCGTCTGAGTGGCGACGTCCGATGCGCCACATTGATCCATAACCTCATCGGAAGAACCTAAAACATATACTTCGTGGAGAAACTTGAGTGGGCGGGGATTATTTAATAGTCAAAAGTAAGAAACTCGAATGGGCGGGGTTTATTTAGTGCTCGAAGACAAGATAATCAAGTGGGCGGGGTTTATTTACTGCTCGAAGACAAGATAATCAAGTGGGCGGGGTTTATTTACTGCTCGAAGACAAGATAATCAAGTGGGCGGGGTTTATTTACTGCTCGAAGACAAGATAATCAAGTGGGCGGGGTTTATTTAATTGTCAAAGCCAAGAAACTGAAAGGGGCAGGGCATATTTAACAGTCGAAAACAAGAAACTCAAGTGGGTGGGGTTTATTTAATAGACGAAGTCAAGAAACTCGAGTGGGCGGGGTTTATTTGATAATCTAAGGCAAGAAACTCGAGTGGGCGGGGTTTATTCATTACTCAAAGACGAGATACTCAAGTAGGCGGGTTTATTTAACTGTCAAAGACAAGAAACTGAAACAGGCAGGGTTTATTTAATAGTCGAAAGCAAGAAACTTAAGCGGGCGGAGCTTACTTAATAGCCGAAGGCACGAAACTGCAGTGGGCGGGGTTATTTTAATAATCGAAAGCAAGAAACTCGAATGGGCGGGGTTTATTTAATACTCAAAGACAAGATACTCAAGTGGGCGGGGTTTATTTAATTGCCAAAGACAATAAACTGGAGCAGGCAGGGTTTATTTACTAGTCTAAAGTAAGAAACTCAAGTGGGCGGGGTTTATTTAATAGCCGAAGGCGCGAAACTGGAATGGGCGGGGTTTATTTAATAATCAAAGGCGAGAAACTCGAGCGGGCGGGGTTTATTTATTACTCAAAGACAAGATACTCCAGTGGGTGAGATTTATTTAAATGTCAAAGACAAGAAACTGGTTAATTTAATAGTCGAAAGCAAGAAACTCAAGCGGGCGGGGTTTATTTAATAGCCGAAGGCAAGAAACTCGAGTGGGCGGTTTTTTTTTTAATGATTGAAGGCAAGAAACTCGAGTAGGCGGGGTTTATTTATTACTCAAAGACAAGATACTCAAGCGGGCGGGGTTTATTTAATTGTCAAAGTCAAGAAACTGGAACAGGCAGGGTTTATTTAATAGCCGAAAGCAAGAAACTCAAGTGGGCGGGGTTTATTTTATAATCGCAAGCAAGAAACTCAAGTGGTCGGGGCCTATTTAATAGCCGAAGGCACGAACTGGAGTGGGCGGGGCTTTTTTGAATGATCGAAGGCAAGAAACTCGAGTAGGCGGGGTTTATTTGTTACTCAAAGACAAGATACTTAAGTGGGCGGGGTTTATTTAATTGTCGAAGGCAAGAAACTGGTACAGGCAGTCGGAAACAAGAATCTCAAGTGGGCGGGGTTTATTTATTACTCGATGACAAGGTACACAAGTAGGCGGGGTAATGGTCGAAGGCAAGAAACTCGAGTGGGCGGTGTTTATCTATTATTCGAAGACAAGATACTCAAGTGGGCGGGGTTTATTTAATAATCGAAAGCAAGAAACTCAAGTAGGCGGGGCCTATTTAATAGCCGAAGACACGAATTGGGATAGGCGGTTTTTTTTTTTAATGATCGAAGGCAAGAAACTCGAGTAGGCGGAGTTTATTTATTACTCAAAGACAAGATACTTAAGTGGGCGGGGTTTATTTAATTGTCGAAGGCAAGAAACTGGTACAGACAGGATTTATTTAATAGTCGGAAGCAAGAATCTCATGTGGGCGGGGTTTATTTATTACTCGAAGGTAAGTGGTCGAGTGGGCGGGGTTTATCTATTATTCGAAGACAAGATACTCAAGTGGGCGGGGTTTATTTAATAGTCCAAGGCGAGAAACTGTTGTAGGTGGGATTGTGGGAAGACACGAACGAGTGGGGTTGATTTAATTGTCGTAGGCAAGAAAATTAATTGGAAACCTGTAAGTTACACCAGTTTGGGTATTATCAGGGCAAATGCATTTAACCCTGATGTGCTACTGGTAAAGGGGCGTGTCTGACGACGTCATGATTCAACCAATCAACTAAAACCAAGTACTTACTGCAACTTTTCAAGCTCAAATACGTGATCTTCGTGTCGGTCTTGTCCCTAGCCTGTTGGATCGCGTTTTGCAAATCCTCTTTCCACTTGTCCTTTTCCTCTGGCGAGTTGGCGGCGACGGTTAACGCGCGGTTTCCACCTGGACGCAATTGTTTTTTTTTTATAAAACGTGATCGGGTAACGGAAGCGGAAACCACTCACCGTAAATGATAAGTCCGATGTTGGAGAGCTCGCCCTCCGGTTTCTCGATCATAACGCCCCTCAGCGGCATGTGCCCGTGCACTTTAAACTGCAACGTCACCTGCGACCTGGACGTGTACAAAAGAATGTCAGAAAACTAAAAGAAACCGAATCAAAAAACGAGGGTCACAGAGGCGCGGCGGGGCGCATACCAAAAAGAACATCCGCTGTTGGTAGCCCTTGCGCGAATGCTTCAGGAGACTCCCGTGCCTGATGAAGATCCTGCTGGGCTGCACGAGGTTCTCAAAGCCGACGATGTCCCTTTGCAGCTCGCATAGGGTGGCCAGATTTTCCGAGTGCGCCAACGTTTCGGTCACGGGCATCATCAAGTCCTTCAACGTATCGCTGGCCGTTAAGCAATCCGCCCTATCCGGGTGGTTGGGGCCGTAGTGTTTGAGCAATCCTAGAAGTCGAATAGGTGGAAGCAAGTAAAGAAAATTGATGAAAGGGCTTACTTTGCAGAAGAGCTTGATAATGGAGCAACCTGTGTAAGGGTTTGAGGACGAAAGTCGTGAGGGGTAAGTAACAGACTTTTTGCGTTTCGAAATCCCTGTACAGCTGTTCGAAGCGGCTGTTTTGTTTGAAGGACGCGTCCAGTTTCTCGAGCACCAGCACGTGTCCATCTAGGTACTCCTCGTATATCTAAAAAAGTCTTGTTGGGTATTTAAAATGTGAATGGTGTAGACTTACCGGCAGCAAAGGTGGTAGGTGGGCAAGCAAAACGTCGGCAATTCGGCCGGCCGAAGCTTTAGGCCCTCCCCGTCCGTCCCAGTTGTGCAGGCGTTGCTCGAGGTCTTTAACCAACATGCCGTGAGCTTGCGCCAAGGGAGCCACCAACGTCAAAAGAATCGAGCACTCCTCCGCTTCCTCCTTCCCGACCTCATCCCTAAACCACTAGAACAATCCCCATATTTTTTCGTCCGTCGAGAATTCTTCTTCATTTGTTTAACTTACCACGTTGATGACGTCCAGGTCTTTCTTGTACGTGATCTCGGTCATCAAGATCTCCTTCGCTATGTAATAGGTCTTGTCGGAGGAGTACTTGGGTTTCCTTTTGACTTCCCCCTCGATGTCGGCGATGATCGTGGTGGTGTTCGGTGGAATGTTGGCGTTCACGCTGTTCATGTACTGCTCCTTCGCTAGGGTCTCCACCATATCGTCGGTGGCGTCCGCCAGCGTGAAGCTTCCATGGCTCGTGTCGTTCAAGTTGATGTTGCCGTTGACGATCTTTGGAAGGGGGGTGGAGGTCACGTAGGCCAAGTTGGAGACGCTGTTGTTGACGGTCGTCGCATTCGAGTAGCTCTTCGAGTTATCTGAAAGAGAAACGGAAAGACTTCGATTTGATGGGTTTTTAAGCGAGCGGGCGAAGCAAAGGCGATGCTAGAAGGGCCTCAGTCAAGGACGCAGTCTGCAAGTGATTTCATTTCTATTTAAGGGATGTTTCCAGCTGTGGAATATTAAATAAGAGAGAAGAGTTGAGGGGTGTTGAAGTTTTGGTAACTACTACCATTCATACCATGAGGTGTGATGATGATGATGTAGCTCCATTTTGGAGATGGATTGCCCATTTTCGCATTCTATAAGGATTGGGACGACGCCGCAAGGAATGAATCCCACCACCAGCTGGAAACATCTTACGTATTTGAAAGCAAAGAGGAGGATTTTGAGAAGAAATTGTAAATCTCTTACAGACTGCAAAAAAATTATAAAAAAAAGGGGATGTCTCATACACAAGTCATCGTGCATTACTTAAGACTATACGTAACCATTCTAGGCGAAAAACTAAAAAAAAAAAAAATCAAGTCAACGCAACTACACACCGAAACAATCTCCCATGCAATCGATGGGTCCTCACCTCTGCATCCGGCGTTAAAGTGCACTGGAAATAAAAGATAAAAACTCTGGGAGGGGAGGCGGGGGAGAGCCCCAGAAGAGCAGAGAGTAAAAAGAGGCGGCGGCGGCAAGTTTTATGTTTTATTTCCAACAGAATTGATTGTTACATTACAGGTCAAAAATATAACTTTGAAAACATCATAACAAATGATAGTGTGTCGTACATCTCCATCGAGAAGAAGAAGAGTCTTCGGGGGTGGCGGATTCAAAGTCGAAAAAACCTCAACTAAACGACGGCTATGCTATGTACAAATTAGGCCCGCTTTCGTTTTTTTGGAAATAAAAGAAGCGCGGTGAGTGTTCAAATCCGCGTGGTAACGTGAAAAGAAGAAGAAGAAACGGGTTAATCGTTGAATTAAAAAGAATTTTGTAAATTGCAAATAGATTGCAATAAATAAATAAAAGACAATCGTCAAAAGAGAAAAAAAATCGCGGTTTAACGTGAAATGGAATGAAAAAACAGTGATCAGAAACAGCTGACAAATGAAAAACAAAACAGCAATCAATCAATAAGAAAAACAAATGGCAATCGTCCTTGAAAACAAGGAAGAAAAAAAATAAAGAACGACTGAAGCAGACAAAAGAGAATCGAAGCAAATAAAGAAGAACGTGAGAGAAAAACAAAAGAAAATCGATGTGTCGTTTACGGTGACTTGTTAACAATTGACAATTGACGACATTAAGAAAAGTAAATCTTAATTCATAAAGAAAAAAAAAGTGCCGATCGTCCAAGGAGAAAAAAAAATTAAAGAACGAAACTTGAAATCTGAAAGGGACAGAAATAATTGGCAATCGACAAACGAAAAAAGTGGACAACAATGTGAAAGAGAAACAAAAGAAATCGACGAGTTTAGAAACAATTGATAATAGAGGAATTTAGAGTGAAGAAAAAAAAATTGACAATCGCCAAAGAAAAGAAGAAAAAAAATACAACGAAAGAAACTTAAAACGCGAAAGAGAAAGGAGATAATCGATGTAAATAATTGACAATCGAACACGAAAAAAAATTGAAAGAGAAACAAACGAAAAATGGCGAATTGTTTATAGTGATTAGAAACAATTGATATGAAATTATTAAACGAAAGGGCAATTTAGAGTGAAGAAAAAAAAGAAAGAAAATGGTCCAAGAAGAAAATCGAACGAAACAATTGGCAATCAACCTCGAAAACATAGAGAACAACGTCAAAAAAACAAAAAGAAAAACAAAAGAAAATCGACGAATTGTTCAAAGTGATTAGGAAAAATTGATAGGTATTTGACATTACTAAAAACAAAAGCATAATATTAACATTGGAAAAAAAAATTAAGAAAAACGGTTGAGTTGGCAGTGATTGAAACAAAAGAGCAATTTAGAGTGAAGAAAAAAAATGACAATCGCCAAAGAAAAAAAATACAACGAAAGAGACTTCAAATCCAAAAGAGAAAGAAGATAATCGATAGAAAAAATTGACGATCGACCGCGAAAAAAATTGAAAAAAAAAACACAAAAGAAAAATGGCGAGCTATTTATAGTGATTGGAAACAATTGCTAATTGACATTACGAAAAACGAAAGCAACAAAAGCATAACTTGAAATAAAAAAATACAGTGGTTAGAAACAATTGATATTAATGGAAAACAAAAGGGCGATTTAGAGTGAAGAAATAAATGAAAATCGATCGAAATAATTTCCAGTTTCCAGTAATTACAAACAATTGACAATCGACCAAAAACAAAAAAAAAACTGATAAGCTGCTTACAGTGATATTAGAAACAACTGACAATTGACGTTAAGAAAAACAAAAAAAAAAACAACGAGGAAAAACAAATGACAATCGTCTATGAAAACAAGGAAAAAAAATAAAGAACGAAAAATCGGGATGTAACGTGAAAAAGGGAGACGGAAGAAAATCGAGTCAGTTTCCAGCAATTACAAACAATTGACAATCGACCAAAAACAAAAAGAAAACTGACTGGTTAGAAACAATTGACAATACAAAAACAAAAGCTTATTTAGGTACAATGAAAAAAAAATAGAAGAAAATTGATTAAGTTTACAGTGATTGCAAACAATTGTCAATAAAAATAAACAAAAGAACAATTTAAGGTGAAGAAAAAAATGAAAATCGTTCGCGAAGAAAATCGATCGAAACAATTGACAATCGATCAACGAGGGAAGTCGTGAACTACAATGCGAAAGAGAAAACAAAAGAAAATTGACGAGTTGTTTACAGTGGTTAGAAACAATTGCCAATTGACAACACGAAAAACAAAAGCATATGTGTTTACAATGACAAGAAAAAGAAGAAAAATGAAGAAAATCGATTGTGTTTACAGTGATTGCAAACAATTGACAATAAAAAGAAACAAAAGAACAATTTAGGGTGAAGAAAAAATTAAAATCGTTTACGAAGAAAATCGATCGATGATAATTGACAATCGGTCAACGAGAGAACAACAATGTGAAAGGAAAAACAAAAGAAAACTGACGATTGTTTAGAAACAATTGACAAAACGAAAAACAAAAGCATGTTTACAATTATAAAAATAGAAAAAAAGAGGAAAATCGATTGAATTTACAGTGATTACAAACAATTGACAATAAAAAGAAACAAAAGAACAACTCCGTGTGAAAAAAAAAAATAACAATTGCACAAGAAAAAAATGAACGAAAGAAACTTGAAACGTGAAAGGGAAACAAGAAAATCGCTTGACCATGAAGAAATAGAGAACAATGTGAAAGAAAAACAAAAGAAAATCGACGAACTGTTTACAGTGATTCGGATCAATTGATAATCGGCATTACGAAAAACAAAAGCTTAATTTACAATGAAAAAAAAATAAAAAATAAACAAAAGAGCCATTTTAGAGTGAAGAAAAGAATAAATGACAATCGTCCAAGAATAAAAAGGAAAAAGCAATGAGCGAAAAATCGGAAAGAGAAACAAATGACAATCGTTCGTGAAGACAAGGAAAAAAATAAAGAACAAAAAATCGGGATCTAAGGCGATAAAGAGAGACGGAAGAAAATCGATCGAGTTTCCAGTCTTTAGAAACGTTTGACAATCGATCACAAAAAAATAGCAAACAACGCGAAAGTAAAACAAAACAAGATTGAAGGTAATAATAAACAATTGGCGTTAAGAAAACAAAGAATCATATGCATTGGAGAAAACAACCGACAATCGTCGTTATGAAACTGATATTAAGAAAAACAAAAGAACGATTCATGACAAGAAGACAAGGAAGAGTAAAGAACAATTGACGAATTGCTAACAATAATCAGAAACGACTGACATTAAGAAAAACAAAATAATCATAAGCGTTGGAGAAAGACAAATGACAATTGTTCCTGTGAAACAAACAACTGATAACTTACATTAAGAAAAACAAAAGAACGATTCATTACGAAGAAAAACAAATGAACAGAAAGAAAAATTTACTGGACAAAAAAAGTAAAGATATTACCTCGGCTAAGGGAAAATAAGTAGAACGACGAAAATCACAAAAAACGCAAAAATGTGAAAGAGAAACAAAAGAAAATCGACGAATTGTTAACGGTGACAGAAACAACTGAGGTTAAAAAAACAAAAGAATCACGTGCAATGGAGAAAAACAAATGACAGATAGAACTTGATAGAACTGACGTTAAGAAAAGCAAAAAAAAATTGAGGAAAAACAAGTGACGATCGTCTATGAAGACAAAAAAAAAAACGTGAAAAACGGAGACGGAAGAAAATCGAGTAAGTTTCCAGTAATTACAAACAATTGACAATCGACCAGAAACAAAAAGAAGTTTACAGCCGTCTACAGTGATTAGAAACAACTGACAATCGACGTTAAGAAAAACAAAAAAAAAAAAATGAGAAAAAACAAATGACAATCGTCTATGAAGACAAGAAAAACGTGAAAAAGGGAGACGAGAGAAGAAAATCGATTGAGTTTCCAGTAATTACAAACAATTGACAATCGTCCACGAAAAACAAATGAAAGAAAAACAAAAGAAAACTGACGAACTGTTCACAGTGATTAGAAACAACTGCATACTGCATGTGATTGGAGAAAAACAAATGACAGCCGTTTTTGAGAAATTAATTAATAAATCTGACGTTAAGAAAAACAAAAAACAAACAATGAGGAAAAACAAGTGACAATCGTCTATCGACAATGAAGTTAAAAAAAAAAAAACATTCAAAACGATTGACACTCGTTCACGAAGTTTTCTTTCAATTGTTCTTTTTTTTCGTTCATCGACAGTCATTTGTTTTTCTACTGTTTAGAAAACAGAGAAATTAGAGAACGAAGTGAAGGAAAAAACAAAAGAAACTTCGCACGGTGTTTGCTAACAGTTTCGTTTTGTCCATGTCGATCGGCTTTTGTTTTCTTTCAATTTTTGTTCGTTTTGTTTCTTCTGTTTGTTTTGTTGATCAGAAACAACTGACGTTAAAAAAAAAAAGAATCACATGCATTGGAGAAAAACAAGCGACAGTCGTTTTTGAGAAACGAATGATAAAACTGACGTTAAGAAAAACAAAAACGAGGAAAAACAATCGACAATCTAGTAATTACAAATAATTGACGATCGAACAAAAACAAAAAGAAAATTGATGAGCTGCTTACGGTGATTAGAAACAACTGACGATTGATGTCAAGAGAAATAAAATAATGAGTGACACTCCTTCGTGAAGTTTTCTTTTAAATTGTTTCTTTTTTTTTTTCTTGTTCATCGACAGTCATTTGTTTTTGTGCACTTTAGAAAAGTAGAGAACAAAGTGAAAGAAAAAAGAAAAGAAGTTGTTCGTTAACAGTTTCATTCTGTCCTTGCCCGATCGGCTTTTGTTTTCTTTCAGTTTTTTTTTTGTTCATCGCCTGTCGTCATTTGTTTCTGTAACGTTTGGCACTTCTTATTCGTGTCTCGCCCGTCGATTTTTTCATTAGTTCTCTTTGCTTGAGTCTCGTTTCCCATTTTTCATTTTTGAACATTTTTTTCGTCGATCGATCGTCATTTGTTTTGTTTTGTTTTATTGTCGACTTGAAAATACCCGTCTTTGTTTGTCAGTCGAACTCTATTATAAATTTAAAGAACTACAAAGTTTCCTCCTCTTTTGTCACAGTTATCACCAGAGAGCGGCCAACTTTAGGTTTTCAAATAAGTCACTTACAAAAGATGTTGAATGAGCGTGGATAGGTAAACGTAGAAGATTCCGTAAAAATAATTTCGATTCAATTGTTATTACGGCTTGGATGGCCTTAGGTGAAACCTATGGTCATCCGCTCTCTGGTTATCACGAGAGAAAATTAGAAAAATTTGAAGAAACCAAAGCTTTTGTGATTTAAGTACGCGAACCTGAACACCCACCCCACATAAACCAACAACCTTCAACATCATAACCACAATACAAAAAATAGTACGTTCACGTCCGTTCATTTCAAAGATGGCGCGCAAAAAAATAAACAAATTACAAACGCTACATTCAACAATAAAAAAACACTCACCAACAACTACTACGTAATACTGATGAAAATTGTACTCGTCTTATTGTATGCTTTGCGGAATCCGAACTCATCGAAAAACAACAGCCCTTAAGTAACTTCTTTTTTGTTTTTCTTTTTTTTTCTTTTTTTTTTTGAGGGGGCGGAAAGAAAACCGCGAACCCTTCGTGTCATACAAATTACACGGTTTATGTCTTTAAAGAGATCGCCTTACTCGTAACAGCAACTACGCAAAAGGTACGTCCTATGAATAGGGGGTTTGTTATCAGGGAGGGGAGGGGAGGCTAGATTTGATTGAATATACGTGGGGGGGCGGGGTGAAATCGGCCAACCTGTGGACGACGCAAAGCGACGCACTCGTCACGTTTTACTGTAAATTTTTTAATAATAATAAAAAAAAGCAGCGCTAATATGACGTCGCGAACAAACGAGTACTTCGAGAACCAACCGTGAAGTGACGAGGACGTCGCGGCGACTTTCACAGGCCGACGCCCACAGTACCTATCACCTACTTAAACATAACAATATCACTAGGGTATAATACAAATGTGTTTACGAATACTTTAATTTGATTCAGCTTTTTTTTTTTACTTAATAACGTCGCGGGTTATAAATATGTACAGGATTATTCAGTCTTCGTTTGGCTTTAATTAAACTCTCTCTCTCTCTTTTTTTTTTTTTAATTGATTGCTAGCGGCCTTTTGGCGAAATTATGTGACCATCGAGTGAAGATTTGTGCGTTCGTTTGAGCTAAGTTTGAAAACGAATTGATTTTGTTTTATCGTGCGTCCAAAACCGAAACGAAAATGTTAGGTTATGTATTGAGCAGCAGAACGTAGTAATAGTTATTAAACCAGGTCTGTGTAGATATGAGAATTAAATATAAATAGTGCTTCAAATAGCACAGGGACTTAGCCAATACTATGATTAGTGAACGGAATAACATATTCTGACGTCATCACGTCAGTGGCGCACGCAAGTACTCGAAGAGTTACATAACGTAAACAAAAGACGTACAGAAAACAGAAGAAGTACGACGATATCCACACAAAAAAAAAACATTGACGTAATACGATGCATTAATTCGACGGAAATAAACAAAAGAGAACCGGAATAAACAACAACAAAAGTGAGAAATCGGCGGTCTTCCTGCGTCGGACATTAGGAAATAAAGAAAATTGTATAAAAAAAATTATTAACGGTGATAAAAAAACAAAAGAATCACATGCATTGGAGGAGAAAAACAAATGACAGTCGTTTTTGAGAAATGAATTGATAAAACTGCCGTTAAGAAAAACAAAAAAAAACAAACAATGAGGAAAAACAAGCGACAATCGTCTATGAAGGCAAGAAAAACGTGAAAAAGGGTGACGGAAGAAAATCGAGTGAGTTCCCAGTAATTACAAACAATTGACAATCGACCAAAAACAAAAAGGAAACTGATGAACTCCTTACAGCGGTTAGAAACAATTGACAATTGACGTTAAAAAAACAATGAGAAAAAAAAAACAAATGACAATCGTCTATGAAGACGAGGAAAAAAATAAAGAACAAAAAATCGAGATGTAACGTGAAGAAGGGAGACGAAAGAAAATCGAGTGAGTTTCCAGTAATTGCAAACAATTCAACAATCGTCCACGAAAAAATTCAAAGAAAAACAAAAGAAAACTGACGAGCTGTTTGCACTCGTTCAAGAAGTATTCTTTTAATTGTTTTTTTTTTGTTGTTCATCGGCAGTCATTTTTTTTTCTACTGTTTAGAAAAAAAAGAGAATAAAGTGAAAAAAAAAAAACAGAAGAAACTTCTCACAGTGTTTGATGACTATTTCGTTTTGTACTTGTCGATCGGCTTTTGTTTTCTTTCGATTTTTCTTCGTTTTGTTTTTTTTTTTTGGTAATCAGAAACAACTGACGTTAAAAAAACAAAAGAATCACGTGCATTGGAGGAGAAAAACAAATGACAGTCATTTTTGAAAAATTAATTGATAAATCTGACGTTAAGAAAAACAAAAAAAAAAAACAATGAGGAAAAACAAGTGACTAACATCTATGAAGGTAAGAAAACGTGAAAAGCGGAGACGGAAGAAAATCGAATGAGTTTCCAGTAATTACAAACAATTGACAATCGTCCAAAAACAAAAAGAAAACTGATGAACTGTTTACAGTGATTAGAAACAATTGACAATTGACGTTAAGAAAAACAATGACAAGGAAAAACAAATGACAATCGTCCATGAAAATAAGGAAAAAATAAAGAACGAAAAATCGAGATGTAACGTGAAACGGAAGCAAATCGAGTGAGTTTCCAGTAATTACAAACAATTGACAATCGTCCACGAAAAGAATTGATTGACAATTGACGATCGTCCACGAAAAGAATTGAAAGAAAAACAAAAGAAAACTGATGAACTGTTTACAGTGATTAGAAACAACTGATAATTGACGTTATGAAAAACAAGAAAAAACAATGAGGAGGAAAAATCGACGATGAAGACAAGAAAAATGTGAAAAAGGGAGACGGAAGAAAAACGACTAAGTTTCCAGTAATTACAAACAATTGACAATCACCCACGAAAAGAATTGAAAGAAAAACAAAAGAAAACTGATGAGCTGTTTGCAGTGACAACAACTGAAACAATTGACGTTAAGAAAAATAAAATAATAATTCAAAATGAATGACACTGCTTCGTGAGGTTTTCTTTTAATTGTTTCTTTTTTTTTTTGTTCATCGATTGTTTTTCTACTGTTTAGAAAAAAGGGAACAAAGTGAAAGAAAAAACAAGAGAAACTTCACACAGCGTTTGATAACAGTTTCGTTTTGTCCTTGTCGATCGGCTTTTGTTTTCTTTCAATTTTTGCTCGTTTTGTTTGTTTTTGTGATCAGAAACAACTGACGTGAAAAAAACAAAAGAAACATACACATTGTAGGGGAAAAACAAATGACAGTCATTTTTGAAAAATGAATTGAACAAACTTTAGACGTTAAGAAAAACAAAAAACAAACAGCGAGGAAAAACAAGTGACAATCGTCTATGAAAACAAGGAGCAAATAAAGAACGAAAAATCGAGATGTAACGTGAAAAAGAGAGACGGAAGAAAATCGAGTGAGTTTCCAGTAATTGCAAACAATTGACAATCGTCCACGAAAAGAATTGAAAGAAAAACAAAAGAAAACTGACGAGCTGTTCGCAGTGATTAGAAACAACTGACAATTGACGTTAAGAGAAATAAAATAATAATTCAAAATGAGTGCCACTCCTTCGCGAAGTGTTTTTTTTAATTGTTCTTTTACTTTTGTTCATCGACAGTCATTTGTTTCTTTGTTTCTTGATCCATAGTTGTAGAATTAATTTTGCTTGTTTCATAAATTTGTAGTCGGAGAACCGTCGTTTTTCTTTTGTTTTCCGTTTTCATTTCGATTTCTATTGACTCAAGTATTATTCTATTTGAATCAATTGCGTCCCATTCGTGTGGCAGCGATGTAGACCATGTAGATCATGGCCTACGTGAACTTATTTAGACTAGTTTCTATATACGTAGGTATCTTTGTTTATGCACGTGAATTTCCGACATAAACATGAATATGTCTATGTAGATCATACCGCTGATCTACATACATAGATCGGTGTACACACAATTCATGGCTTACATAAAGAAACTGTTTCATGATCCACCTAATGTGTGACATACGTAGATTGGACTATACTTGGCTCAATCTACATAGACATTTTTTTCATAACTGTAGAGTTCACAAGGCACACGCCGAACTGACCTACGTAAACCAAATCATAAGTCACGTAACAAGATTGATTCACACGCAGGCTAGACTACACTTGGCTCAATCTACATAGACAATTTTTTTCACATGTACATGTAGAGTTCACAAGGCACACGCCGAACTTAAGAAAACCTAATTTAATCCACGCAAATGATGAAGAAGCGTATATGGTAAACAACGAGAGACAAGTACTTTTCTGAACACAGAACACGTGTGGGGAAACTATAGTAGATATGAATAGATCTATGTAGATCAAACCGTGATCTATGTACATAGATAAGCACATGCATGATTCTTAATCCACATAAAAAGAGTGTAGGATTCATGATCTACATGAAATGCGGTGCATATAAATTAGACTATCCTTGGCTCAATCTACATAGACAAACTTTTCACAACTGTAGAGCTTTTACAAGGCACACATGGAATTAAACCAAATTAATCCATGCAAATCATGGAGAAGGATATGAAAGACGAGTGTGAACATAATATAGGAAAACTATAGCGCGGATGGGTCTATGTAGATTAACCGCTGATCTAAGTAAATCACTTGTAGGGAAACTATAACATGAATAGGTCTATGTAGATCATACCGGTGATCTGTGTACACAAATAAGTGCCCGCATGATAAGTCTGGAGGATTCATGATCTACATAAAATGTGGTACACATAAACTAGACTATCCTTGGCTCAATCTACATAGATAAATTGCTCACAACTGTAGACTTTTTAAAAGAAATACATGGAATTAAACCTAATTAATTAATCCATGGAAGTGATTATATATACGTTGAATGTTTTCTTGTTAGAGTGGTAGGTAGAGTGATCTACTGTAGAATTAGTACAGCAGATACACTGTAGAGTTGCAATTTATCTAAAAGTTCAAAGTGAACTGGTTCATAGGTAACAAATTCGATTGTGGCGTGTTGTTTGAAATCTACGTAGATCACGTTCTACACAATTCATGATTATCGCAGCCTCATAATCACAGACTTAAATACAAATCACGAATTGGCGATCGTGATTTATGTATAGTGCGAAATCTACTTTGCCAGCATATGATCTGGATAGAATCGTGCACAGGGTGTTTCTTAAACCACTTCTCAATTTTGTACTTATCACAGCCCATGTAATCTACTCTTCTGCGGTACAAAAAAAAAAAAAGAAACGTGACGTTTATTCGATGATCGCATAATTTTCGAGCCGGATTGTTTGAAGACAGCAAATATCAAAAGCGGCAATAATAATTGTAACGTTTGAGAAAAATGGAGGAGAAGGTGCCTTTAATTAACGAAGAGGGTGCACGAGAAAGCATTGGATCGTGGCCTGCTGCTTTGATCATGTGACACCCTGAATGAAACAAAAACTTTTGCCTCGAGTACATCGCTAAAATTATGCACGTATATGTAAGTGTGTTTGTATATTTGAAGAACACAGACCTAATCGCAAAATTTGGCGGCGCTTGTCAGTTTTATTTCTCTTTTAGTTTTTTTCTTTTGGCACAGCAGTAACTCTCCAGTGAGACGACATCGATAGAGTGCGTTAATTGAAGTCGAAATTTCCTATATAATGGTTGTGTTACACGCTAGTATCACTAGAAATAATTACAAAAAACGGTCAATAACAAGGATAGAAACACTTATAAAAAACGCTTGAGTCTAACTTAATCCCTAAATACCGTCTACCCTAACCCTAATACAGTGCTTCCTTTAAAATCAAATTTGGTCTGGTCTGTCCGCCTCGAAATCATCGTCCTCCAAAAGTGGAGGGGGTATTGAGGACACGTCGAAGCCCTCGACTATCTCATACCTATCATCGTCATCCTTTTCCATCCGGTAAATATCCGAGCCCGATTGCGAATCGACGTCCGGGTAATAACCTTCCTCGAGTTTCTCCATGTAACCGGCGGAGGTCGTGTCCTGCAGGACATTTTCGTAATGGAAGACGCACGCCAGTTCTTCCATGCTTTTATTCCGAATGTACTCGTTGTAGTCGTCCTGTTCGACGAAAAACGTGTCGTTCTTGTGACGTTTCTGGGGGGTCTGACGTCTACGTCGATAGCCCCGCCGGGATTCCGACTTGCTCTTCGGGGACTCCATCGAGCTGGTCGAGTCGTTTTCACTGGGGGGACTCTTCGCTTGGAAGAGGTTTTTGGAGATCGGTTTTTTATGACTGCGCGTCAGAGGAACCGTTGCGGTCTTGCTCGAGGTCGTCATGGGCGTCGATTCGGAACTCAAACTGCTCGAATAGTACGGGGAGCACTTGACCAATTTCAAGGGCACCTTCTCCACCGACTTCGACTTTTGCGAGTACTTTTGCCTGTCCTTGTCGTAGCGCTGGATGTGCACCGTACGTTGCTCCAAACTGCTGCTCTCGGTCGACTTTTCCGTATCCGAGAGGATCTGAGGGGGTATGACGACGGGCCTTTCGGTCGATTTAGTGAAGCTCCTTTCTTTGGGGGGCATCGTTTGCAAGAGCATGTCTTCCGATGGAATATTCTGGGGGCTCTTTAGAGGTTTGGGTTCGCTCGAGGGGCAAAAGTCGCCCTCGTCCACGCTAGACCCCAAACGTGTGATGCTTTGCCTTTCGACTATGGCGCTGGGGAAGAACTGTTGCGCCACTAGGGTTTTAGAATCTGAACTTGACCAGTCGGAAATCGTTGGTAGCATATCTGTGAGCGTGCTGCTATCACCGGTCGACGACGAAAGCTTCTGAAACTGCAAGCTCTGGGCTTTCATGGTATTGCTGTTACTACTCGACCACTCGGATATCGACTGCGCTATGTCAGTCAGCGAATTGTCGTCGCTCTTCAATCCCGAGCTCTTCGTGTTGCTGTTACTCGTCGATAGATTCTGGAACTTGACGGTATTGGTGCTGTTGGACCACTCGGATAGGCTTAGAGCGATCGACGTGTCTTCCGAGTGCGAGCTGTGGGTGCACCTGGTGGGCTTTAGGGCGTAACGCACCGTTCCGTCTTCTAGGTTAGTCCCCATCGAACTCGTACATTCCTCGTCGGAATAAGAACTGTGTGATCCTTTGCGCGACGGTGGCCTCAGCTCGTTTTTCTGCCCCGAATGCGAATGCGAATGGGAATGCGAATGCGAATGCGAATGTGAATGTGAATGTGACGAGTCATCCGACGTCGTGCTACGTCGCATTACCGTCGGTGGGCGCAGCTCATTTTTAGACACGTCCACCAAATCGGCGGTAAAAACATCGTCGTTCAAATTAGATTCGGAATTCGAGTTGGAACTGCCCGATTTCGTTTCCAGAACGATCTTGATCCCACTAGGCCCCGCGCTCAGGCTTTCCGAAAGCGATTCGCTGACCTGCTCCGGTGCCACATTCTCGTAAGTGTGGGTCTTCTCGACCTCAACCTCCAAATCCAACGTCTTATCCGAGTTCGAGTCGTTATCATAAGTGCTAACCGTGCTAGACTCGACGACCACCTTGTAAGCCTCCTCCGGGGGTGTCATGTAGTAGGTTTCTACGTTACCGACGATTAGCGGTTCTAAAACGCTACTGGGAGGACTCGGCCACGGTTCGGAATCTTGGCTCTTCAAGGAACCACGCAGTCCAAACGTTTTGGGTATGCTGGTTTTGGGTGGTTGAAAGACCTGGGTCGTCAGCTGAGACGTGTCGCTGCTGGGAAGTTCGTGTAAGGCCAGCAAGGGTTTCTGTTGAGGTATATCCGGCAAGGGCCACTCTTCGCTTTCCTGACTGCTCGAGCCCTTTTTATCTTTCCTGTCGTTTTCGAAGCACTCCTCGTCGATGACCGTGTCGTCGGAGTCTTGGCGGCGCAGTTTCAAACCCCTCTCCGAGGTGATAATTTCGATGTCGTCAATCGAAAGATCGGCCATTTCCGCCGAGGTCCTCCTATCATCGGAGATCTGCCGCTGAAGCAAATTACATATATTGGGCACCTGCTCGTCGCTGGGTTTGCTCTCCCGTTTGGCCTTCGAGCCGTTCGTCGGGGTCTTCTTCTCCGAATCAGAAACGTGAGCGTTGCTGGGCGGGTCCGAGCTCAAACTCGCCTGGTGGTCACTCGAACCGAGCGATTCGTCGTTTAAGCTGTCGCTCTGCGTGCTTGCTTTAGTCGAATCATCGTCGACGCTCGATTTCTCCGAGTTCGTGCTGCGCTCGGATATACGCGACAAGGTCCGCGATAGGAACGTCGTTCCGTAACCTTGAAGGACCTCGGGGGCTCCCAAACCCAACCCGATGGTCGCCGCCAAACAGGGATAACCGAAGCTATTTGGGAAGTCGTCGTCGTCATCTCGGGTAGGTGTGATGTCCGGATCGACCTTGTAGGTAACATCGGCGAGCGCGGAGAAATCGCCGGAGTTTTCCCGACTTAAAAAGTACTCCTGGCCGTAGAGATCATGATCCATGGACATGACTCCTTCTTCTAAGCTTGAAGACCCCGAGCTCTCTAAGGGAAACGGGCGCCAAGTTGAGCTGAATTCTTTCGTGGGTGTCTCCCCGGGCTTCTGCAACCTAATAGCTACACCCAGGCTTCCGGAACTCGATTCCGTGTCTTGGGAATTCCGGGATTCCGTCGAGAGTTTCTCGATCGAGTGAAGCGACGGCTTGTCCATGAGGTTCTTTCGCGCTTCAGAAAACGAATCGTCAATAGACGACTTTTCGGCCGACGACAGCTTCTTACTTAGTTTCTGATGAAGTCTTTGGGCTAACTCCGAATCGCTCGACCACTTCTCCTCAAATGGGTACGGTTTGGTTTTGTATTTAACCCCACCCGTTTCGCTGGTGTCATCGACTTCTTGTATGGGGGTTAGATCTTTGGGGATTTCGTTCGCCCCATCGGAGCTACTCGACTCGTCTTTCTCCGACGCGTTGGATTCCTCGTCGATGGTAAAGGCTCTCCCCAGCACGCAAATTCGCGGGCTTCTCGGACTGCGTGGTACTTCCAATTCCGGAGAGCTCTTATCCAGTTGGTCTTTAGTCGCGAATTTTTCTATGGTCTGGCTTAATCCGATGGCCCTTCCCATGGAACAACTCACGCTCGACTCTTCCGTGTCCTTGACATTTCCGGGACTGAGATCTTTTTCCCCGCTCGTCCAAGAACCTGTGGTGTCACTCGAGCGTGATTGGTCCGAGCTGCGTTTCAGCAACTCGATTTTACTTGACAGGAGATTTTCGTTTTTCTCTGAATGTTCGGGAGGTTTACCGCCATCATCTTGGTCTTGCCTCACTTCCTTCTGGTTCAAATTCGTAGCCCCATCATAATCAAACGACTCCTCCGTACCAATAAATTCTTCGCTTTCCACGGTTATCCACGAGCCAGTATCTTCAGATCTACTCCGCTCGTTGCTCAGCTTTTGGAGGGCGTCCTTAAGGTGGGGGGGTTCATCAACGCCCAACAAGTTCGAATCTTGTCCCTTTAAGTCACTAACCGTCGTCAAGGATTCTTCTTCGCTTGTGATCCTCACCAAGGTCGTGGTGTCGCTTTTAGGACTGTCCTGTTGGGCCCTCCTGCGCTTTTCCATTTTTTTCATGAGCAATTTCTCGACCGTCTCCGAAGCTCGCCGCAACTCGGCGATCAACTGGGCGTCCTTCTCCGATTTGTGGGATGAATCGCCCGAGTCGTCGATGTATTTTATGTCCAACGAGTTACCGAGGCTGACTCGCTCTAAGCTCTGCGAATCCGAGGAACTCTTCGCCTCCAACTTGGCCAAATCTGGTGGTTTCGTAGTCGGCCGTGGTTCAAAAAAATCCGCCGACATTTGCAGGACCGTTATGTTCTCTAGTTTATCATCGGCCTTCTCGTTTTTCTCATCGACGGATAACCACACGTCCAAACTCGTCCCTTCCAAGATGATATCTTGAGTTAGATCCGACTCTTTTAAGGTATCATCGTTGTCTGATTGTTCTTCGTGCACCTCCGCCTTGACCTTGAGTTCCTCTTTAATTTGGTCGTCGGATTCCGGCGAGGCTACATCCCCCATCTCCAACAATTTTGCGTTCTCGATGGTTTCGATTTTGAAATCGAATGCCAGCTCTTGTTCTGTATCGGAACGTGTTTCCAAGTCTAAACTTTTTCCCAAGCGATGTAAAGCCTTGAATTCGTTATCACCCGATAGGTTCAATTCCAAACTCTTGGTCAGTTTCTTATCGATTTTCTTGTCCAGTTTCTTGGGTGATTTGGTGATGATGATGGCCTCCTCCAAACTCACCGTGTTATTCTCGATGGTGTTGATGCTGATCTCCAGTTTTCCGTGACGCTCCCTCACCATCTCCTCTACTTGGGGGAAAACGGGCAGGACGTCCTTGACGGGGCTCTTCAGCGTCTTGGTTTGTTTGATCGCCGTCTCGTAAAGCATTTGCTGTTTTTCTTTGCGTTTCGCGATGTCGCTGTCGCTGTCGTCTTGCGATTTCGTACGCTCCTTGCTGCCCAGACGCTTCAGTTCTAATTTCTCTAGGGACTTCGCTTTCTCTTTGGGCGCTGGGGGCCGTTTGCACGACTCCAGCTCTTGACTTTTGGTGCGCTTGATCTCCGGCGGTAGGGTTAAAGAAAGTTGCGTGGGCAAAGATAACTGGGTGGGCAAGGTTTTTTCGACGGCCTTCTCGACTTCCGGTTTACTTTCAGGTTTTTCATGCGACAACGCTTTCTGGGGCGGAGGCTTGGGGACCGCGGGTGTTTTCGTCGATGTCGTCGTCGTCGTCGTCGTCGTCGTGGTTTTAGGTGATTTGACCTGCGCCGGAGGTGGCTTAGAAATTGGCGGGGGCGTTTTCTCTTTGGGAGAAACTTTACTTGCAGGGGATCTTGGAGCGGGAGCTTTTGGCTTGGGAACGAGAGGTTTTGGTTTCGTAGGTACACTCAATCTAGATAGTCTCGTTTTGGTGATAACCTCCGGCACGATCTGATCTTTTTCCCTCTCGGCTTTGACCCTTTCCCTCGGCGTGATCTTCTTTTTGGGGTCTAGGTGAATGGCCTTGGGTTTAATAATCGGTGGTTTTTCCAATTTGATTTTCGGTTTTTCCTGGGCGCCTCCCTCGGTGATCAACTTTATTTTCGTTGGTGATTCAAACTCGGATGTGGTCGTTTCTTTGTCGGATTCACGTACCAATGCGTCGCTGCTTTGTATCTGGTCTTCCTCCTCGACAGTGTCGTCCTTGCTGGAAAACGCGTTCAGCGGGGGCAGGCGGCTGACCGGAATCACCGGAGCGTCCAGGCTTTTCGCCCGCCTTCCCGGAACTGGAGATTCCGTCGCCTGCTGCTTCTGCAATAGGGTGAACGCGGAACCTTCCGATAAGTTCAGGCGCGCGTGAGCGAACAGCAGAGGACTTTGCCCCTTTTTCCTCATCGAAGGCGAACATATTTCGGTGATTTTCGTTTTTGGGGGCACCTTCAAGTCCTTGAGGTCTTTTTCAATGTCGGCCTGTAATAAAATCTTCTCCTTCTCTTTCTCCTCCGCAAGGTCTTTGAGGTCCGCTTCCTTTAACAGCTCCTGCACGGTCACCTGCTCTACGGTATCATCCACTGACTTATCTGCATCTTCCGTTACGGTAGTTAAAGACGCTTCCGTTTCCGGTTCGGCGAAAACAGGCGCCATGTCGCACGTCTTGATATTCAAGTCATCTTCCGAGCTGGGTATGGACAAGGAACGCTCGGATATACGTCGGAGTTCCGTCTGGTAGTTCGGGTCGAGGGTCCTATCGTAAATGCTGTCGGTTTTCCTCGTTTGAGGCGGAGAACCCTCGACCTCCGTCGAAGACATGGTGTACTGCAGGTATTTCCTTTCCGACTCGAATTTCAAAATCGACTCCATTTCCTTGCGCATTTGCGGGGGCGAGAACTCGACCTTCGTGGGGGTCGCCTCGGCGCTGCCGAAAACATCGTCGGAATCCAACGACTCATCATCGGAGCTGAACGAAGTGATCCTAACTTTGGTCTTGTTGGTCTTGGCCCCCTTCTTATTGGGTTGCATCCTCGGTTTTATAACGCGCTTGTGCTTACCATCGACCCCCTTCGATTTCTCTTTGTTCGTCGACTTGCTGAATTTCTCCGAGTCGGTCTTCTGCGTCGCTTGATCAACTTTGACGACCTCCGGTATAATTTGGGGGATTATTTTCACCTTGAGGGTAGGTTTAAGACTTTCGGTCTTCGAACTGGTGGGCGAGTCGCTTTCGATCTGGCTTAGTTTCGAGTTGAGGGCCTCGAGCATGACCGGGTCGATCTTCGTTATATCGCGCTTTGGACTCGACATGTGCTGGATGGGTTTGACGCTCTTGTCGATTTCCAAAGTGACGGGGTCCACTTTCGATAGGTCGATGTTCTGAGTGAACAGGAAGGAGGTCTGTTCGGGTTCGACGATCACGGGACTCTTGGGTTTCGCCGATTTTTTGGGCTCGATGAACTCGGGGACCTCCTGCACGCCCTTGGTGAGTTCCTTCAGCTTGGACGTCTCCTCTTTCGAGGCGGTTCCGTTCATGATGTGCCGCTTGTGCAAAACGTACGGAATATCGGCGTCGTTTTTCGGGGGTAAATTCACAAAGTCCGACTGGGTTTTCGCCCCTAGGATCTCAAACTGGCTCTTGGGGACCTCGAACTTGGTTTTCTGGCCTTCGATTTCGCGCTTGAGGATGTCGAAGTGTCCAAATTCCGCCGTGGGCATTTCAAACTGCGACCCCCTGTACTTCATGATGGGGGGCGCGCTGGGTATTTGCTTGTAGAGGTAATCCTCATCGCTGGATTCAGCTGGGGTGAGGTCAATCGATTTTTGGTGTTTCAGTAGGAGTCTTCTGGAGTTGGGGTTTATGCGTTGCCTGGCCAGGGAATTGGGGTCCGATTTGGTCCGTTCTATGGGTTGGTGTAATTGCAGGGGGTCTCTGCCCTTCCTCGGCTCTATTTCGACGAAAATATCGCGGAATTCTTTTTTCTTGGGTTCGGGAGGTCGCGATGTGTCGATGTTGGGGACGACTCCGAAACTGTTGGTAGCTTCGACGTCCCGGTTTTCTTGCAGCGATTGGATTTTGTCCTCGTCGAAACTGAAGATGTTGCTTTCGGATTCCGTCGATCTGCTTTGCTTGGTGGTGGGCCATTCGCGAATTTCGGTGGGTATTCCCGCGATGCTTTCCGGCCAGATGTGGGTGACGGTCCCGTTCTGGGATTTCTGCGCCCTTGGGATTGCGTTTTGGCTAACACGGATGTTCTGCTCGGTTTCTACATTTTGGAGGCTAACGGAGTGCACGTGGGTGGTTTCTTTGAATCCAGCGAAGTTGCGGTTGATTTCGCCGTTCTCGTGCCTGGGTTTCTGCGTGCCGTAATTGCGTTGGAACTGGATTTTGCGGTCGTACTCGTGATGGTACTTGGTGGTGGGGTACTTGGATTCGTCGACGGGTGCTTTGTTGGTCGCATCGAAGTATTCGCTTTTCGAGTCTAGACTGGACGCCCTCGAATCGAGGTAGGTGATCGTGTGTTGTCTCTTAACGTCATAGTCGCTCTTTGATTCCTGGCTGGAGGTGCGCGATCCAAAACTGCGGTCGCGCGTCGGTTTCTTAAGGCTTTCCTTGCTGGACCTCGACGTTTTGGATTCGTAGTAGTCGCTCTTGGATTCCAAGCTGGACGTCCTCGAGCTACTTTTGAATATTTTATAGAAATTACCGTCCGATTTGCGCGGTATGATTTCCCGTGGGAAATCTCGCGGGTCGTCCATCGCGAAAATGTCCTGGTGGACGTCGGAGCTGCTCTTACACTTGTGCCTGCGATCGGTTTCCGAGTCGGTGTCGGAAGGAAGGTAATTACCCGAGTCTAAGCTGCAGCTTCTGGTATTGAACGACTTGGTCTTGCGATACTCGAGGGACGTGCTGTAATCATCATCGGACCGTTCTATCAGCTCGTAGCTATCGTGGGATAGGTCGTCTTGGGAGTCGCGCAGGTCGTAATTCCCTGGGTCTTCGACCGACTCTTGCGAGTACGTAGTCGTCCCGGGGTAGCTGCTGGAGTAGACCTTCTGGTCGGGCATCATGATGTCCTGGTGTATTTCCAAGCTGGCATTACGCGAATCGGTCTGATACAAAGCCCGATGGTCGTCGTATCGGGTTATGGGAGACTCGAGCTTGCGCTCCTCTAGGTTAACAGATTTCTCGGAGGGTTTCGGCTTGACCCTGCGCTTCGCCTGTCCCGAATCCTCGAAACTGAAATCGTAAAGGTCGCGGCAGCTCGCGCTGCGTTGCCATATGCGGCGTTTCGGGGGTACGGTGTACGAGTATTCGGGGCTGGCTTGCGCGTGGGGGGGTGGGCGAGAGTCGAGGTCGTTTTGCGACTGGGTCTGCGACGGGCAGTTATTCGTTAGCGTTAGGGGGGAGTGATCCAGGGCACCCTCAGACTTGTGGCTAGAGGGCATCCGGACAGCAGTGGTGCGAGTGCGCGTGGAAATACCTGTATCTGCCCTGTGAACTGCTGCGCGGACGGCGACCGGCGAACTGGTGGGGCACGGTTGGTTCTCGTACGGAATATGATGGGGACTCGTAGTCGCAGACGTTACCGGTGAGGCCTGTACCCAAAAAAAAAAACGTAGTGGAGGATGATTTGGGGGGTGGTGGAGTCTTACCGATTGCGTCGTCAGAGGAGGTGATGGCGAGCTCGTCGTCTGAACATGCAGCGTGGTAGGCCGCGTGTCGGGTACCGAGCTCCAGGATATAGCTATGCCGTGGGGGGGAAAGGCTGACTTCGTCGTCAGAGAAGCCTGGCCCTCCGCAGCTTCGCCCATCGAACCCAGCGAGGCCGACAGTTTGGACGCTTCCACTGCAAACAAACTCAAGCTCACGCGCAACGCTCGACTCGCACCTTAAATAACTAAATGTATACAAAGCGAGAGTATGCACAATTTATTTAGAGGAGAAGCACGGGTGTTGTTACCTACCGCTTAAATTGCTGCCGGCAAGGGGCAACAGGGGGTGGGCAGAAATGCTGTTTCCGACAGTGTTGTTGTGCATGTTGGTAGCACTAGAATGAGCGCTAGAATGCCGAAACGAGGCCGACCTGCAGCACAAGAGAACGAGGATGAAACAGCGGTTAGTTACTAAAGCTATAAGTGGGCCCGACCAGTCAAGTGGAGCATAGCAGATAGCTAATTGGTTGGTTCAACTCTAGAACTGTCGTTTCTATTCGAGAGAGAGGCCGAAAAACACCGACTCATTCAACATGCTATCGCCCCCATCCTCTTTGGGTTCGACGGTCATAGACGGTCGAGAAACGAAAATAAATTTTGCGGCAAACTTAGTCCAATCCTCTTTCCCTTGAATGAACGTTTCGTTTAATTACTAGACCAGCATCGGTAACAGCAAGTTCTGACCAATCGCTACAACAACCATGCTCCAAACGTCACAAGGGTCTACTTTTATCGCCGTGAGTGTGTGTGTAAGAGACGAAAACTACAACAAGCATATCTGCCAGGCGCGTTACTCTGAACCTTCAACGGCGTTAAGCTTTTGGGCATGCAACGAACAGTGTAAGTGTGAGTGAGAGGTCTACCTTTGGAATGCCTGACGCTTCACGTAGTTGTCCCGCACGAACTCCACGATCTGTTTTTGCGTTTTGCCGCTGTACCTGCAACCAATCGGTTCAAATCCGTAGCCCCCGTTTCCGTCGGGACTTACCTGAACGAGCTGCCCCTCGATAGGACCCTTGTTTTGTGTCTGGACACGTTCTTCACCGACGAACACCGGAAGAACCCGTGGTTTTCGACGCACTTCTTCCAAAAGTTCTTGCACTCGTTTCTACCCTCGAAGAAGAACTCCACCGTGTCCTTGTAATAACCCTGCGCAATGCACATTTCGAAATAATAATTGGCGCAGACGGTAGTATTACCGCGATGGGCGTCAAGGGATTTAAGGAAGGAAGTTCGATACTTACGTAACCTTCCGGGTGTAGTTTTATGAGGAAGCGCTTCCTCTTGAACGAGATCTTCCGGATCTTCGCCCACGAGAACGTGTTTATCTTCGTGTACTGTTGGAACACGACTATGCCCATGTGGGCCACCGCCAAGTTCAAGGCTACGTTTTCGTGGTCCTTCGCCGGATGCATCTTCATGCCGTACAGCTCACACCTTCTGGCAGTTTCTAGCAGATTTAGGTCGGCTTCAGCTGGAGATTGACCACTGTAACGTAAACATAGAGTTGGAACCTCCGATCTGGAGGGGCCTGTTTAGTTTTCGAGCGCATGTGAGTAGGAGTTCGTGAGCGCATGTGAGTAGGAGTTCTCGAGCGTATGTGAGTAGGAGTTCTCGAGCGCATGTGAGTAGGAACAAGAACAAAGCCACATTCATGAGAAATTTTAGACGAGCACCAAACCAATAAGCGCAATAAGGCTTTTAGGGATAGTCTTTAAGAAAGGGCTTATGCTTACGCGTGCTTCTTGTGGTTCTCCATGATTCGTCGCTCCATCTCTTGGTCCTGGTGCGGCACGAACTTATAGCTAGAAAGGTAGGTGTGGTCGGGATAGTCTTCCGAGACGTAGTCTCCGCACTCGGCTTGAACTATGTAGCTGGCCATGAGGGCCGCCGTATTGTCGTTACACTGCATTAGGCCTTGGGCCAGGTCGCGTTTCACCTGCAGGCAGAATAAGTACCGCGTGTATTCCTCTTCCAGCTGGCCCGGGTCGGGCGTGTAGAATTTCACGCAGAAATACAGCAGGGGCTCCACCAGGGACAGTCCGAGCTGCCTGGATATCGGCTTCTGGAGGTCCAACCAGTACTGAAACAATCCACGTTTCGTCTCATCCGAAACACCATCGGTTCTTACTTTTAAATTAAAAACGGACAGACGTTTTTTAAACAACGGAAGACGAAAAGTAATTAACCACGTCGCGAAAGCGTCCCTCAGGGCAACAGCTTGATCCTTTACTCTTTTTTTTTTATTTACATCAACTTTATTTTTAATAGTTTTCAAATACAGGAGGCATGAAGCCATAGCTGATCACTTCACACGATAACAGAGGGTGGTCCCTGCGTGTTTCGTCCAGAATGTAGTCAACAAGTCCGGAAGCCTACAAGTAAGCCCGGTCCGTTTCATCCGAAACGAAATTTTATGTTCGGTAGACGTAGACTGAAAGAGAGGGGGGGGGAGCACGATGTTTACGGCTCCGGCGGCCTCCGTAACTTCCAATAAATTACATCGAACCCCCATTCTGAGGAAACGCCGGCGATATCTGCGTATATCACGCGCGCCTTGCGAAAAACGGCGCGATTCGATTTCCTTTCGACTTTGTTTACGCGCGCTTCGCTTCGTTCTGAAAGCAGGGGGCGCTGGTTTTACTACCGGAAGTCGTGGCTATGTAGATGTTTCAACAAAACGACCCTTTTATAATTATCGGGCGGTCACATCTAGAAACCTCCCGGAAATTCTCGAAGTTTCGGCGGCGTGATTGGACCGGTTTCTAGAATGTTTCGCGATGATCTTGTTTTCCCAGTCGAAAACAAACCGGCGAATCGCAAAGTAAAACAAAAACAAAAGACGATTTGCAATTGAACTTTCGATTTGTTTGAGCTTTGAAAAGGGAAACCTGAGAAAAAAAAATGGAGATTTTCGATTTTGTTCTCTCGAAAGGAAACAAAAGAGATGATCGAGCGATTTTCTTTTCTTACAATCGAACACTAAAAGAGGAAACAAGACAGAGACGAGGTGTTTGAGGGAGTTTCTTTCGTTAGTCGTAAACAACGAAACAAAAACAAACGACGATCGAGGCCCTTCGATTTTGTTTTCTAACCGACGTGACAGTTGAATTTTCGATTTTCTTTTCTCGATCGGAAACAGCGAAGCGAAAACAAAAGACGATCGAACGTTTGTGTTTTTTTTTGCGTTTTAAGGTCGAAAGCAAACGAGAAATGCGAAACAAAAAGGAAAGATAATCGACCGTGTTTAAGAGGCCTTACCATTTTGTCTTGTTAGTCGAGAACAATGAAACGAAAACAAAAGACGATCGAACTTTTGTCCTTTCTGCGACGAAAACAAAAAATACTAAAACGAGAGAGGGAGACAGAGATGATTGGCTGTGTTTGAGAGAATTTTCGATTTTCTTCTCTTATAATCGAAAACTAAAAGATAAGACAAGCGAAGAGTGTTTGAGAGAGTTCTCGATTTTCTTTTCATAGTCCTAAATAACGAAACAAAAACAAACGACGATCGACTGCGTCGAATTTTCGATTTTCTTTTCTTTTCTTAATCGTAAACCACGAAGCGAAAACAAAAGACGATCGCACATTTGTGTTCTCCTGCGTTTTAAAGTCGAAAGCAAACTAGAAACGCGAAACAAAAAAGGAAAGATAATCGATCGTGTTTAAGAGACTTCTCGATTTTGTTTTCTTATCGTCAGTCGAAAGGAAACGAACGAAACGCAAAATAAAATTAAAACAAGAGATGGTCGAACGATTTTCTTTTCTTAATCGAAAGCCAAAAACATTAAAACGGGAGAAGGGGAGAGAGAAGATGATTGGCTGTGCTTGAGAGAATTTTCGATGTTCTTTTCTTAGTCGAGAACAACGAAGTGAAACAAAAGACGACCGCACATTCGCCTTTTCTGCATTTTAATGTCAAAAGCAAACGACAAATACGAAACAAAATTAAAAAAGATAATCGATCATGCATAAGAGGCCTTTCGATTTTGTTTTATTAGTCGAGAACAACGAAACGAAAACAAAAGACGATCGAACATTTGTCTTTCCTGCTTTTTAAAGTCGAAAGCAAACAAAAAACATTAAAACGAGAGAGAGAGAGAGAGATGATTGGCTGTGTTTAAGAGAATTTTCGATTTTCTTTTCTAAGTCGATAACGAAGCGAAAACAAAAGACGATCGAACATTTATCTTTTCTGCGTTTTAAAGTCGAAAGCAAACGAAAGACGCGAAACAAGAAAGAAAACATAATCGAACGTGTTTAAGAGGCTTTGCTTTCTTGTCGTCAGGCAAAAGGAAACAAACGAAACGCAAAATAAAATTAAAATAAGAGATGATCGAAAGATTTTCTTTTCTTAATTGAAAGCCAAAAGCACTGGAGCAAGAGAGAGAGAGAGAGAGGGAGAAAAGATGATTGGCTGTGTTTAAGAGAATTTTCGATTTTCTTCTCTTACTCGAGGACAACGAAGCGAAAACAAAAGACGATCGAACATTTGTCCTTTCTGCGATGAAAACCCAAAAACTTAAAACGAGAAAGGGAGAGAGAGAGAAGATGATTGGATATGTTTGAACGTTTGTCTTTTCTGCGTTTTGAAGTCGAAAGCAAACGAGAAACACGAAACAAAATAAAAAAGATAATCGATCATGTTTAAGAGGCCTTTCGATTTTGTTTTATTAGTCGAGAACAACGAAACGAAAACAAAAGACAATTGAACATTTGTCTTTTCTGCGTGGAAAGCAAACAAAAGACATGAAACAAAAAAGAAAAGATAATCGACTGTATTTAAGAGGCTTTTCGATTTTGTCTTCTTATCGTCAGTCGAAAGGAAACATTCAAAATGCAAAATGAAATTAAAACAAGAAAGGTTCGAACGATTTTCTTTTCTTAATCGAAAGCCAAAAGCACTAAAACGAGAGAGAGAGAGAGAGAGAGAGAGAGAGAGAGAGAGAGAGAGAGAAGATGATTGGCTGTATTTTCGATTTTCTTCTCTTATAATCGAAAACTAAAAGATAAGACAAGTGAAGAGTGTTTGAGAGAGTTCTCGATTTTCTTTTCATAGTCGTAAACAACGAAACAAAAACAAACGACGATCGGCCACGTTTAAGAGGCCCTTCGATTTTGTTTTCTTATCGACAGTCGAATTTTCGATTTTCTGTTCTTTTCTTAATCGTAAACAACGAAGCGAAAACAAAAGACGATCGAACATTTGTATTCTTCTGCGTCGAAAGCAAACAAGAAACACGAAACAAGAAAGAAAAGATAATCGACCATGTTTAAGAAGCCTTTCGATTTTGTTTTCTTATCGTCAGTCGAAAGGAAACAAACGAAACACAAAATGAAATTAAAACAAGAGATGATCGAACGATTTCCTTTTCTTAATCGAAAGCCAGAAACACTGAAATGAGAGAGAGAGAGAGAAAAAAGATGATTGGCTGTGTTTGAGAGAAATTTCGATTTTATTTCTTAGTCGAGAATAATGAAGCAAAAACAAAAGACGATCGAACCTTTGTTTTTCCTGCGTTTTAAATTGGAAAGCAAACGAAAAACGCTACAACGAGAGAGAGAGATGATTGGCTGTCTTTAAGAAAATTTTCGATTTTCTCTTCTAAGTCGATAACGAAGGGAAAACAAAAGACGATCGAACATTTGTCTTTTTCTGCGTTTTATAGTCGAAAGCAAACGGGAAATACGAAACAAAAACGAAAAGATAATCGATCATGTTTAAGAGGCTTTTCGATTTTGTTTTCGTAATCGAGAACAACGAAGCGAAAACAAAAGACGATCGAACATTCGCCTTTTCTGCGTTTTAAAGTCAAAAGCAAACGAGAAACACGAAACAAAAACAAAAAAGATAATCGAACATATATATTTTTTAATTCTTTTATTTTTTATTTGCCGCTCCGATCTTGACTTCGTGTATCCACTTGATGCTGTACAGTCATATACCTAAGTGGGAATTATTCTATCTAGTTCTAGACTATCGAAAATGAATGCAAATTTTATGAGGCAATTTCGTGCGCCCCAACTTCGTGCATCGCGAGTTTTAATCAATTTTCAACCAACCCCGCTATTTTTGACTGTTCCACCCAGTCGCGCAGAACACCTTGAACACACCATTCCATTCGACGCACGCGTTTATAATTAATAAGTTTTCTGATTTTAATGGCGCGTTCGGCCTCATTAATTAAGTAAGCAAGCTAACGTATTGCCCCCTAGGCAATTCACATTCGCCCCAAATTTGCTTGCGCCTAGTGGTCCTTTTTCTTACTTTAGTCCCGGCAAGGTCGTGGTATTCCAGTCCGAAATAATCCGCTTCTAGTAAGTGTAGCTGCTTGCAGACCTGATCGAAGAGGACCCGACCCAACGCCTTCGCCTGAAAAAAATTAAGAAACTTAGTCGACAAACATCAAGCGACGACCTAAACAGACATAACTAAACAGTAAGCAAATTAAATTGTCTTTTTTTGACACGGTGATACTGAGCGCGACAATTTACAGCAATGAAGGCGAGAAAAATTTATTTTCGCGTAACAGACGTTTCGATCAAAGCCTATCATCGCACTCGAATTCCTGCACACGCGAGCAAGACCCGCGTTAAATAAAATAACAAATAATGCCTAACAGAGTCGCAAGGAGGTACGATAATAACTTTGTTTGAGGTGTGACTCAGTGAACGTTGATGGTGTAAGACATTAAAGTTCAGATGGAGATGGAGAGAGAGAGAGAGTCGTCACGTGCAAATATAATAAAAATGTAATGAGCAGCGAACCGTTTCATTAGCGAGCGCTAATTGAACGCCGGTAACTGCGATAACCTTCTGCAAATTGTTGTGACACACAGTTTTTTAATCGCCGCGGAAACGGTTCTTTTATTGTGGTAAATATTCCGTCTCTGTTTGCGAAAGGACGAGCGGCGCGTTTTATTGCTGCTCGTTCATTTTTTTTACGCGCTACTGCTACGGCGAGTTTAATTGAATTCAGAAGTGTCACGTCACGATGACAGACGACAGCAAACGTCAAAATGACAGGTGCCGCCCCTTGACGCATTCGTCCATGATTGGCCTGCAGATAGGATCACATCCTCAAATTTGGTCACAAGGACAACCCCCGGAGTAAACGCAAACACGCTGCTTCTTGACGAATAAGACGCAGGTCTGGTCATCTGTGATTCGATTACACAAATCGACCAACGAAACAGAGTTACTTAACCCCCGCTACGAAAAATCCCTATAAAAGCGAGGGCGCTAATAGCTCCAGCCTCAGTGCGTTCCGTGCAGACATTATCGGAAACACTCACGAAGCCTCCCATGCTGACATTGTCAGGAGCAACGCAAAGCCTTCTGTGCAGTCATTGCCGGAAGCACACACAGTCCTTCTGTGCAGTCATTGTCGGAAGCACACGCAATCCTTCTGTGCAGTTGTAGCGATCGCAGCGCCACCTGCGACCCATCTCTAGACTACTGGCACGCACCAAGCTCTTCCAATACCCTTCCACGCCACACTCAGCTCCTCTTCAAGATGGCTGCCAGGGCTATATAAACTAGAGCGAATCGACAAGCTCCCATCCAGCTGCAAAGTTGAAACTCCTAGCCAGCCGAAAGGTCGGACGTTCCTCTCCAGATGAAAAGTTGGGTATTCCTCTCCAGCTGCAAAGTTGGACATTCCTCGCAGCCGAAAGGTAGCTCACCCCACACATGGTCAAGCCCTTGACGACCACCCAGCTCCGTCAAGCCCTGAAGCGAGCTCGTTGTGTGCCCCGCGCCGTGTCACCACTTCCCCCAACACCGGAGAAGAAACGTGCGCGGTTACAAGACGGCATCCTCGACCTGACTCAGGTGCATCAGCTAGGACCATCATACCAGGGCATCTACGAGCTTGTCATCATAGACATTCCGGCGGCGACTTACCACCTGGTGCACCGCAGCTTCGTCCATCCAGCAGACCGCCGGTTGCGCTTATGAAGCTTTAGGGGAACGTCATGAATTCCCTGAACCAGAAGAGCTGGACCACCTCTTCAGGGAAGAGTAAACGCACCACAACCGAGACTACCGCACCGCCCGTATATTCGCTAGATGTTCTGACATCTCCACATCTTTGTATTATTATGCATAATAATAAAGACATTCTTGTTGTGTTTGTGACAATCAAATGTTTGGCTCAAGAACACGAAGCAACCCCCAAAAGCACAGACAAGCCTTCTGTGCAGTCATTGCCGGAAGCACACACAATCCTTCTGTGCAGTCATTGTCGAAAGCACATTGTCAGAGACGATGTCTTGTGCTGACATTGTCAAGAGATCATTCGCACTCCAAACAAATTCAACGCAGCTTTGAAGTCAGCTTGTTGTAGAAGAAAAGAGTAGTAGAGCTGCCGTAAGAAGCAAGATGTTCTGAAAGAGTCTCCACGACAATTTGGCACCCAGCACAGTGATGGAAATTCGAATAATTCGGGCCTCCACTACAAAAAAACCACACATTCTATGCAGCCATTGTCCGAAACATTCACAAGCCTTCTGTGCAGCCATTGTCGGAAACACCCACAAGCCTTCTGTGCAGTCATTGTCGGAAAGACATACAACAATTTGGCACCCAGCATAGTGATGGAAATTCAAATTATTCAGGCCTTTATCACAAGAAAACCGCACATTAGGTGCAGTCATTGTCGGAAACACACACGACCCTTCTGTGCAGCCATTGTCAAAAACAGCTGACATTGTCAAGAGATCACTCGCACTCCAAACAAATTGAACGCCTTTTTAGAAGCCAGCTTGCTGTAGAAGAAATGAATAGGAATGCCGCTGGCAACATGTCGTCCTAAAGGAGTTCCCCCACTCATTTCACTTTCTAGCAACATCGTCAATCGTTGAAAGAAGAGTGGAGACGCCGTAGAAAGCCAAGATGCCCTGGAAGAGTTTCGACGACAATTTGGCACCCAGCACAGTGGTGGAAATTCAAAGTATTCGGGCCCCTACCACAAGAAAACCACACATTATGTGCAGCCATTGTCGGAAACATACATAAGCTTTCTGTGCAGCCATTGTCGAAAACATACACAAGCTTACTGTGCAGCCATTGTCAGAATCAATATCACACTTCTTGTGCTGACATTGTCAAGAGATCACTCGCACTCCAAACAAATTCAACGACACCTTCGAAGCCAGCTTGCTGTAGAAGAAAAGAATAGGAACGCCGCAGGCAACATATCATCCTGAAAGAGTTCCCACTCATTCCACACCCTAACAACAGCGTCAAACTCAGTCGCTGAAAGAGGAATAAGAAGCGCCGTAAAAAGCAAGACGTCCTGAAAGAGTCTCCATGACAATTTGACATCCAGCACAATGACGGAAATTCAAATTATTCGGGCCCCCACCACAATAAAACCATACATTCTGCGCAGTCATTGTCGGAAACACACACACAAGCCTTCTGTGCAGCCATTGTCAGAAGAAATATCACATCTCTTGTGCTGACATTGTCAAGAGATCACTCACGCTCCAAACAAATTCAACGACACCTTCGAAGCCAGCTTGTTGTGGAAGAATAGAATAGGAACACCGCAGGCAATATATCATCTCGAAAGAGTTCCCACTCACTCCACACTCTAGCACCATCGTCAAAGTCAGTCGCTGAAAGAAGAGTAGAGACGCCGTAGAAAGCCAAGATGTCCTGAAAGATTTTCGACAACAATTTGGCATCCAGCACAGTGGTGGAAATTCAAATTATTTGGGCCCCCACCACAAGAAAACTACACATTCTGTGCAGTCATTGTCGGAAACACACACAAGCCTTCTGTGCAGCCATTGTCGGAAGCAACATCACACCTCTTGCGCTGACATTGTCAAGACATCACTCACACTCCAAACAAATTCAACGATACCTTCGAAGCCAGCTTGTTGTGGAAGGAAAGACCATCGTCGAAGTCAGTCGCTGAAAGAAGAGTAGAGATACCGTAGAAAGCCAAGATGCCTTGAAAGAGCTTCGATGACAATTTGTCACTCTGCACTTTGGTGGAAATTCAAATTATTCGGGCCTCTACCACAAGGAAACCACACATTCTATGCAGCTATTGTCGAAAACATACACAAGCTTTCTGTGCAGTCATTGTCGGAAACATACACAAGCCTTCTGTGCAGCCTAAGACGACTTTTTCCTTCTCCTTGCCCTACGGTCCTTTCTGTAGATTTTGGGAAAAGATTTGAGCTAGAGGAAGTAGGTAGGAGAAAAAGAATATTACGAAGTCGCCTCAGCTCGGATTATGCGGCGTAATCGGGGTCCTTATGTCCGAGGATTCTCGGGTCTAAGATGACTATTTCCTTCCCCTTGCCCTACGGGCCTTTCTGTAGGTTTTGAGACGTGATTTGAGGTTGAGGAAGCAGGTGGCAGAAAAAATATATTACGAAGTCGTCTCAACCCGGATTATGAGGTTTAAACGAGGCTTTTAAGTCCAATGATTCTCGGGCCTAAGACGACTATTTCCTTCTCCTTGCCCTACGCTCCTTTTTGTAGATTTTGGGAAGTGATTTGAGCTTGAGGAAGTAGGCAGGAGAAAAAGAATATTACGAAGTCATCTCAGCCCAGATTATGAGGCTCATTCGGGATTCTTAAGGCCGATGACTTTCGGCCCCAAGACGACTTTTTCCTTCCCCTTGCCCTACGGTCTTTTTTGTAGATTTTACGGAGTGATTTAAAGGATTTTCTTGTTTAGTAGCGCCCTTGCCCCGGGCCTACATTATCGGGCCTCGGTGTCTTGTCGAATAAAATCAATCGATGGAATCGAGTTCAACTGTGATCCTAACAGAAAACAAAGCAATGGGGATCGCGAAGACATTTTAACTGGCGGACTGAGAGAGAGAGAGAGAACGCCTGGCCCTTTTCAACGAAACAAAACGCAACAGGAAAAACGTACCACGAAAATTGCGTGATGGTGACGAACGCAAGTTAAGCGAAACACACAATCGTCTATCCTACGGTTTCCTCATCAAAACTAAATTACGCGGATTAATTAGATTGATTCGGGGAAATTAATTACGCTCGTTAAGTCGTCGAATGGTTTCCTTTATCTCGGCCCCTCCGCACACCCCAAACCCGCACCGTACCGGATTAGTTTATTCCTAAACTTTGCTTCGAGCGCGCGCTAACCTAATTAGGCACAGGTAGCGAGTGCGTTTGATATCAGCCGACGAATAAATCGACTATAGTGTGGACCGAGGGATGAGGGGGCTGGAGGGCATTTTTGGAAACGCCGCGCCTGATTGCGGAAAGTAATTGCGCAGTTTTCCCCCCAGGTATTTGAGGGGATTGATTTCCGGATTTATTTTAACTTTGCAAATTAAAAACAAAGCAAAAAAAAAAGCGTTAAATACGTAAGTTGGTAGAAGCGTGACAAAATTAAGAAAAAAAAAAGAAAGAAAAGGCGCTCGCCTAATTGAACTCGTCGGAAGACAAATAGCGTGAACACATTTTCCCAATTAAAGCGGTAATTAACGAGCCGAATGTCTCGCAGTCTTTAGCACTTATTGGCCACGATGAATTCGCTGGACACCAATAAATTTCGGAGACAAGGCGCTCCTAATTAATCAATTCGGCCTCGTTGAGCTTATTAAAGGCGTTGCGAGACGTTTTACCATATTACTTACGACCCGTAAAAACAGGATCTCCACATTGAAACTTTCGTTTAAACCAAGAAAAGTAGCAAACAATTTTTCGCATAAATGCCACGCAAGAGTCAGCCGAATGGTGGTTACGGAATATTTCAGTGCCGCTCAAATGAAAAAGAATGTTTGCACGGGGGTGTATTTTAGAGGTTGTTACGGTGGAGAATTTCGCTTAAATCATTTCTAGTTTTTGGGTCATCCTGTATACAGGTTTTCTGAAAACCTATGTTTTTAGTTAAAACTGAGCATTAAATTGTCAGAAGCACGACCACTACGCGAGTTGCCCATCGTGCAGCTCATACAAAGTCTTCCGTGTATTAAATTGTTGGAAGCATGACCTCTACACTAATTGCCCATCGTGCAGCTCGTACAAAGTCTTCTGTGTATTAAATTGTTGGAAGCATGACCTCTACACTAATTGCCCATCGTGCAGCTCGTACAAAGTCTTCCGTGTATTAAATTGTTGGAAGCATGACCTCTGCACTAATTGCCCACCGCGCAGCTCATCCAAAGTTTTCCGTGCATTAAATTGTCAGAAGCAATCACCACCGTCGATATCAAACTACGCAGAACCATCGATGTCGTCAAAGCCATCCAGTGTTCAATATCCATTACTACGAGATTTAAGTCTCTAGTAGCCAGTGTTGCCAGATGTGAAGGTTTTTCGTCAACGTGTCGAATTTTGTATCAATTTTTTTATTGCTGACGAAAGAAAGAAGAATTTATGCTTTTCTTATACACGTGACGATTTTTAAACGTTTCCAGAATGAAGCTTCAGAAAAAACTTGAAACTTGTCGTGCTCTAAACTATTAATCATTATTACTTTTTTTATTGATATGAATTTATTATCATTATTAGGTTAATGGGATTGTAAAAATACATATTTTAGGACGTTATATTGGCAGTACTGAAGAATAAGTGTTAAGTTAATGGAATTTTGGACTTCTGGTTAGTTCTCTCTTTTTTTTTGTTGTTTTGTTCTTTCTAATTACTCCTATTACTTTTATGTAACCTTAATGTAACTAAACTACCTTTAAAGTCGACGATTTTCCACAATGGAAACTAAAAGAAGAAACTGCCACTGATCGCCAGTGTTATTCCCAAATATAATTTTGATAAAATAAAAACAAAAGAAAACTACAATGGCAGGCAAAAGGTGAGATGGTTTTCCGGTAAACTCCTTGTTAGTCTTTTATTTTTTAACACCCCGCCGGAAAACGGTTGATATTCTTTTGTTTTTCGCACGTGTTTTTTCCATCAAATAATTTTTTCCTGTCTCTTTCGTCTATAGTACTTATTTTTGTTTACTATTTTTATTTTGAATTGAATGCAAATGTCGATCTTCTTTTGTTTTCCATTCATAAAGTTCTGCATTTCGCTTACTTATTTATTTTGGTTCCCTTTCGTTTTTTTTTCTTCTCTCTGTTATTGGGAAATTAATTGTTCATCTTTGTTTCATGTATGTATATATATATATAGTTTTTTTTTGTTTACTGATAATAGTTTCCACCAGACTCCTCGACAGTCTTTTGTTTTTTTTTAACACACCACCGGAAAACGGTTAACGTTTTCTCGTATTTCTATGTTGTTTTCTTTCGTTATCGCGTCTTTTCTACCTGATTATTTTATTTTACTTACTGATATTCTTTTTAATTTCCAGTCAATCGATTTTCTTTCGTTTCCATTAATGTTTTTCTGCGTTTCGCGCACTTATTTATTATGGTTCTCTTTCGTTTTTCTTTTTTTTATTATTAAATTCATCTTTGTTTCATCTGTGTAGTTTTTTTTTTATTAGTGATAGTGATTTCCAATTATTTCCCACTAGGCAAATGGTTGATATTCTTTAGTTTTTCGTTTATTTTATTCTTTTTACTTCGATGTTGTTAGCATCCGCTTCCGTATAAATTTTTTTCCGTAGTTTCTTTTTCGTATTTCTTGTTTTTTTTTTTTCTATTAAATGAATTGTTCATCTTTATTTCATACCCGATAATTTTGTTTCCCGGGTACCCGTTATTGATACCCGGATATTACCCGACACCCGATAAATATCCGGGTACCCCATATGTACCCGATAACTACCTGGATAGCTACTCGATAAGTGTCGAATAACAATTTGAAAATCTATTTAATTTAAATGAAAATGAAACGTCACTCATCAGTATCGGGTAATCGGGTAAATATCGGATACCCGAATGTTTTCTCCTGTCTTTTCTACCAAATTATTTTTTTCCGCTTTTTCACGAAAAAATTTTTTCTTTTACTTACTGATACACTTTCTATTTTCAGTTAAATGGAAAATGGCGATCTTCTTTTGTTTTCCATTCATGTAAATTCTGCATTTCACTCGCTTTTTTATTTTGCTTATTTTTTCTTTTTCTTTTTTCTATTAAATTTATCTTAGTTTCGTGTACATAAGGAGTTTCTTTTTAATTACTTATAATGATTTCCAATTGTCTTCCACCAGACAAATGGTTGATATTCTTTTGTTTTTCGTTCACTTTATTCTTAGTGCTTCTACATACATATGTTGTTTGCTTCCGATTTCGTGTACTTTTTCTGTAATTTTTTCTCGTATCTATTTCATGTATAGGTTTTTTTTTTGCTTAGTGATACTCTTCCGATCTTCTTTTGATTTTTCCTTCATATAATTCTGTACTTCGCTATTGTTTATTTTTGTCATATTTGTTTTTTTTTTAATATTAAATTAATTTTTCGCCTCTGTTGCGCATGTATAGTTTGTTTCTTCATTTACATTCATTCCATTTATACTATTCTGCATGTTTTTTTTTTTTTTTGTAAATATTCAGTTCTATTAATTTTATAATATTCTTCTCTAGAGGAAATTAGTTTTTTTCATTCAAATTCTGGATTCGTGCCAGCCAAATTCTCCTCCACAACGCGAAGGAAGGGAATGTACAGGGTGGGCCAAATTCGACACTTTTAATAGGAAACACCTATTTCTAGAAGAGTTAGACAAAAACTGACCTCGGTCCCTGGAGCTCGATTTTTAAGACAAAGTTAATGGTGAAAACCGCATTTCGATATCTTGTACCGCTTAGGAGCTACAGGGCGTTTCTCAAAATTCTACGATTTCTAAAAACCTTCATAACTTTTTTGTTTATGAAAGTTTTTGAGTTCTGTAAAAACTTCTTCAAGGCACTTTTTCATGCAGAATTCATTGCTCCAAGTTATTTTTTTCCAAAGTTCTCAATATTTGAGTTATTAGCTAGAACTTTGATTTTTTATATGGAACACCCTATATGTTTTTACGTTTTTGAAAGGAGTATAAAATTTCATTCATATAAATATAAAACACTTGATATTTTATTCAAACAGTTTGCGAAATATAGAGTTTCAAAGTTTTAATCAAAAATTTAATTGTTTTTACAGCATCGAAGTAGGCTATGGATGATGATAACTAAGCGATTTAGGTTTTTGTAACTCCCTGGTAGGTATTTGCATTTCTCTTGAATTTTACTATCTCTATAAAGTAGACTTAGGGAGATAATTAAACATGTACGAAAACTACGAGAAATATGACATGTTATAATATTTATACCAACTCAAGACTTCATGAAGTGCCTTTAACTTGTAAGTGTATGTGTGTACTGAAGATGACAGCGTAGCTGCCGAAATACGTATCTACGGATACAATATATTATTATTTATATTTAAGGATATAAACTTTTTTGATTAATATTTACTTTCTTGATTTGTTATTTCTAAACCACTGTCTTCTTTACTAATATTAAATGTTAAAGTGTTTTATAGAAATTGGCGAAAATTCAGAAGCAGCGATTAATCTTTACCATGAGTAGTATCCTGAAAGATGACAATCCTTCGGAGATATATTCTTGAGATTTAAAAACAATTTAATAAATTTTTAGTCATTTAAACTGATAAAAACTAAAAATTATGAATCTCAAAACGGAAATAAAGAATTAGAGGTGATCATAATTTGGGAGAAATTGAAAATGACCGACGCCAATTGGAGCAAACATCTTAGCAAGAACTTCTGCAATACGAATTTGAAAAAAACAAAAATTCTGACCTTATTGAATAAGAAAAATGCATCACTACCAGTCTTTGAATGGCTGATGCCAGCTCAAACCATAACAAAACGGAATTGTTTATGTTTAGTACAAAATGGCCGACAATTTGATACTTTATGTAATTTTTGCGCAATTTCGATTACATTTTATTTATTTTATTTATCCGTTATAACTTCGTTATATTTATTAAAAATAAAGTAATATTTTTTATGGCTCATTGAATCTTCAAAAAATATTTAGCTATCATTATCCACAGCCTACTTGAATGCTGCGATTTTAATTAAAACATGAAAGCTCTACAACTCAAAAATCTTTTGAATAAAATATCAAGTGTTTTATATTTTTGTAAATAGAATTTTATGCTCTTTTCAGAAATGTAAAAATATATAGGGTGTTCCATATAACAAATCAAAGTTCTAGCTAATATCTCAAATATTGAGCACTTTGGAAAAAGATAACTTGGAGCAATGAATTCTGCATGAAAAAGTGCCTTGAAGAAGTCTTTACACAAATCAAAAATTTTCATAAACAAAAAAGTTATGAAAGTTTTTAAAAATCGTAGAATTTTGAAAAACGCCCTGTAGCTCCCAAACGGTACAAGATATCGAAATGCGGTTTTCACCATTAATTTTGTCTTAAAAATCGAGCTCCAGGGACCGAGGTCAGTTTTTGTCTAACTCGTCTAAAAATAGGAGTTTCCTATTAAAAGTGTCGAATTTGGCCCACCCTGTACAGTCCGATACAGCAGAGTTAGGTTCAAAGCGGACCAAAATCGTAAGCGTGGTTATATTTGAATATTGATATTTTTTTGACAACATTTCTTCAACCCTGACACGAACAGGGCATTAAAAAATCAGACGACTTCTTTGCCCCGTTTCAAAACATCTACGATGCAATTTAAATTTGAAAGAAAATATCAACAACACACGACCATTTTTGGCGCCCAACGTGGAGCAAACTAATAAGCGCGACCATTTATTGCTTCCAAAGTGGCAGGCTGAGCCAGTAGCAAATAACAAGGCAATATATTACTCAACGAACTGAAAGCCATCTGTTGGCCAGCGCTGAAAATAATAATAATCACAAAAATCGATTTCAGCAAAAGTAGAGAAGAAGGAGCAAGGTAAAGCGACAAAAGACGATTGATTACTAAAAAGAGAAAAGCCAACTGATCGACCCCTTCTATTACGGCGCAAAAAAATGTCTGCACGTGTTTATGAACGCCATCTGTTGGCCTTTGTCGGAAATAGTTTATTGCGAAAATAAGAAAAGAAAGGTGCAAATAGAAAACAAAGCGCAAAACAAAACAAAAACATCTACTGGTGTTCCGGAACGGAAATGGTTTTTTTGTAATAAACAAAAATGCATGTATGATAAAAGGAAAGAGGAGAAAACAAGAAAGACGGATGATAAAACAAGAGACGATCGATTAATTACAAAAAAAAAAAGAAATAGTAGTGGTCGAGGTGATCACTGCAAAGAAAATAGTGAAGAAATAGAAACAAAAAAATCGGAGGGGGTTTGTTACGTTTTGAATCTGCCATGCCGCACGGAAATATGGCAACACCGGAGAATTTTAGCGTTCATCGTGACAACCTCGATCGCCCCTAGACACCACAGCGGAGGTTTGAAGTCATCGAGCGACGAAAAAATCATCGGATGATCGTTGATGCGTTTATTGGATGGAGCTGACTTCATTTTGATGTTCCTACGCGTCAAGCTGCGTCTTTTGCGCTTCGTTTTGTGGGAAGCGCGTCATAACTCGTTCATACTCATGACGGAAACAAAACGGGAGTGCTCCATTGTTTACGAACTACTTTTTTTATTGTGTCGCTATTATTCGCGTTACGTATTGTGATAGGTATTTGCTATCGTCGATTGATATTATGTCAACGTCAATTGTTATTACGCCAAATCTCTGTAGGCCCGCTTCATTGAATAGGGGGGGGAGCTCGAACGCCAATCACTCTTGTTTCGTAACCTTCTTGTTCAAATTTACACATGTGCGTTTACTCAGTTGCTTCATTAACATCACAAAATTACTATGAAAAATTAACAAGGACCGGAATAATTATATTTTTCAAGGTTATCGGTTAGTGTAATGCCTGGCAAAGTGTAATGTATCGAGTCGGTCAGCGGCGTCGTAAAAAGCGACTAATTTGTAGGTAACGGATGGTATGCGCTCCTCCCACCGCGTGCCTCTGATCGATAACCTTGAAACATATAATTTTTCCGCTCTTTAGTTATGAAACGTGACGCGTAATATTTCGCGTAGTTCTTTCGTAACACGGGGCGTGTCCGGGGCGCGCACGTGAAAGATGCAATTCGAAATCCTCGTCGTCTCGTCGGCGGTCGTTACAAATGGCCGGGGAGAATCTGGAGCGTCTGTAAAAGCGCTTTTTGCCGCTCGCAGAACGTTCATTGTCGTCTTTTTAATTAAGCTTAATTAAATTTTTTTGCGCAACCTTCCGCGAACCTAATGTCTTTCGCATCACAGGAAAGGCCACCGCTCACTGCGCCGCGAATTCCATTCGGTTGAGTAAGTTTGAAACGTCTGCAACTACTTAGAAAGTACATGGCACACATACAGGGCGTTATTGAATGAACTGATCCCAGTGCTTCGTCTTAAGTGCGATTAATTATTTCGTGTTAGTGAATTTCAATTTTACGCGAGTGTTCTGCAGAGAGCGAGAGAGTCATTGGTCACATCCAATCCAAACAATCCAAACAAGGTCACCAGATCAAAAACAGAAGATCTTGGCTTCGATTGGTCAAACAAATACACATCAGATGTGGATGGTTTGAAACTACGACCTTGAAACCTTTAGCAGTTGTAAATATCACCTCGGCTCCATCTCAACCGCCCCTTTAACAAAGGGCAGGTTCCAGAACTTTCTTCATTGTGGTTAAAACGAGTCCACTGAAAGGCCTATGCAGAAAACAAGAGGGTCATTGGTGATCCTCTCGATTTGCAAACCGAATAAGTCCCCCCTTGCTGTTGAGGTCAAAGAGGGCGCCCAGCTGATGTTTTGGGGGCGATCGTGTTGACTTGATTCAACGAGTCTCAGGCGTGGGCAACTAGAAACTACGACCTCGGAGATGGTTGAGAGATGACCCAAAACTTAACCCGATTTTTAACCAAGGGCAGGTGTTCTCTGTGCCTCATTAAGATTTCCATCTACCACGACGAAGGGAACGAGTGATCATCAGGCATCTTCGTAGGAAAGCCCCAACATAATTTTGGAAGACGTGGACATCGTCCAAACCCCATTTCGTCTTCCCTTTCAACCAAGAGTAGGCGTGCATTGCAGGCCTCAGAACTTTCTTCGAGGTTATGATGAGTTTGTTGCAAGATCCGAGACCGAGCGTTGATGACCCTTTCTACTTGCTACCCGAACGAAGCCCCCACATACAATTGAGAAGATCTTAGTATTGATTGGTCTGGGGGTCAAAGAAAGCGCCAAACTCATGATCGGGAGATTGGATTGATCCAACAAGCATCAGGACGATAGACAACTTGAAAATACGAAGAGTAGGTGTGAGGTCTGTAGAGAAAATGAAGAGGGTCGTTGATGATCCTATCAACTTACAAATCGAACAAGATCTTGCAGTTGTTTAGTCTGAGAGTCAGAGAGACCTCAAGTCGATGTTTTGGGGGCGATAGACTTGCTGATCGTACATCTTTTGATTAGTACAAATTGATTCAACAAACATCAGTTGTGGATGACTTGAAACTAAAGCCTTGGAACTGCGTGAAAAAAACCTAAAATAACTTTCGGAAGTGTAGACACTGTCCAGGCGTCATTTCTGTCTCTTGTTCAATCAAGGTCAGGGCTCATCAAGGCTACAATGCGGTCGATGGAGAGAGTGAGCGATCACCAGGTGTGGACATATTGAAAATTCGACCTTGAAACGAGATGGGAAAAGCCCTAAATAATTTTGGTGGATGCAGTTATCACCCAGGGCTTCCTTTTCAACAAGGGCAGGTCTACCTGCAGGTTCGGGAACCTTCATCGAGGTTACAATGAGTTTGTTGAAAGATCCGAGGGCCAGCGTTGATGATCCTTTCCACTTGCTATCCCAATAAAACTCCCAGAAACAATTGAGAAGATCTTAGTGTTGATTGGTCTGGGGGTCAAAAAGAGCGCCAAACTCATGATCGGGGGATTGGATTGATCCAACAAGCAACAACTTACCTTGGAGGTGGATGAGAGCAACACCAAATTATTTTGGAAGACGTAGACCTCACCCAGGCCCCATTTCGACCGCTTGTTCAACCAAGAGTAGATATATTGTGGTAGCCCATCATCATTTTGGCCTCTTTCTCAACCAATGCAGGGTCCGGAACTATCATGAAGACTTCCATTTACGATGAGGTCTGTGCGCGAAGAAGAGGATCGCTGGTGATGACCACTTACTTGAAATTACGACCCCGGAGCTGGGTGGGAAAAGCTCCAAATGATTTTGGAAGACGTAGACATCACCCAGGTCCCATTTCGACCGCTTGTTCAACCAAGAGCAAGTGTGTTGTGGTAGCCCCAGATTTCCATCATCGTCTTGACCTCTTTCTCAACCAATGCAGGTTCCGGAACTTTCATGAAGGCTTCCATTTACGATGAGGTCTGCGCGCGAAGAAGAGGATCGCTGGTGATGACCACTTACTTGAAATTACGACTCCGGAGCTGGGTGAGAAAGACTCCAAATGGTTTTGGAAGACGTAGTCACCACCCAGACCCCAAGTTTCCTTCTCTATCAAGGGCAGGTGTGTTGTGCAGGCTCCGGAATTTTCGTCGAGGCTTCCACCTGCATTGAGTCTTTTGCAAGGTTGCAAGAAGGGGACTCGCTAGGGGCTTGCAAATCGAATAAGTCCCAACCATCATCAGAGGATACAACTTTGAAGCTGGGTCAGAAAAATCCCAGCATTATTTTGGAAGACGTCACCACCCAGGCCCCATTTCGACCTCGGGCATGTATTTGTGCAGAACGTTTTCTTTCACCAAAGAGGCCGAGATAGAGAAAGGATCGTTGGTGATACTTTCGACTTGAAAACCGAGTAAGGTCCCCCCAGATCAAAGAGTTGCAGTTGATTAACCTAGGGGTCAAGACTGTGAGCCACAGACGTGGTCAAAGGCATTTAAGCCCAGTTCAGCACATATCACGAGAAAATCGTGCTAGCAACGCAAACTCGCCCTCTCAGCGGCCTCCAAGTACATTGAGGAAATCCGGGATTCCGGGCCGAAATCGTCTGGATGGATTGCTACAACGTGCATCAAGGGCGAGAGATGGGAACTCCATCACTAATTCAAAGTAAAAAAGGAGAATTTATGGGGAGAAGGAGAGGGCAGGAGGGTTGAAACGTACCATCACGCACAATTGAGGATTTTTTTTTTAATGCAATCATAATTGTGTCAAATTTTGTACTGAGGTTCAATAGTAAGCCGCGACGATAAATTATTTTGAGGTTAGGGTTACGTGCCCTTGTTTCTTCTCGCTTTATGGGCCCTTCGCGTGCATTTCAAATGAAGCGCGAACCTTTACGTGTGTTACGCGAATAAGAAACCGTCTGAAATGAATTCTTTATTGGAGATGGAGCAGACAAATGTTGCCGGTGTTGCATTCATCGATGACCACCGCGCACCGGTCGATTAAATACATAATTAATTTACGAGTTACGGCTACGAGAGTTTACTGAAAAATTCAAACATTCTTTCTGACGTTAGAGATCATAGAACAGAGGGTATAAATAAACGAACGCCGACCCAAAGCAATTTGATGAATCGCTTATTTATAAAATACTAGATTTAAAGTCACAAATAGTCTCTGATTTGAAACTACGGCCTTTTAAAGTCAACCGTCATAGGTCGTCGTAGTTTAAGCGCAAACTCAAATGAATAGTTAATAAATGGGAGAGGGCGGGAGGGGCATGCAACTGTACCAAGGCACTCCGACCGAAAGGGGCGCCAAAAACCTGCCTGGGTCCACTACACGTTAAACTTAGCGCCTTTTTGATCACCTATGGTCTGTGGAATAAAGCACTCGAAATTCTTTCTAAACTCATCTATGCGGCTTTTTATTTTGGAATTATTTTTGTCACGTTCGGTGAATGATGATGGCGAAAGCTTGTGTTTGAGCGCATGCCTGGGCCCAGTGCTTGTTAAGTTTGGCGTACGTAATCTCCACAGACTGTAGGACAAAGTGAAATGGTTTTGATCATCAAAACAAATAACTTTTTTACGATTTTTTAATATTCTTCTTAATAATTACATAACTACTGCTGCTTGTTTATTGAAAAAGTCGCCACATTGTACATACAGGATTGTACGCAGAGCAATCAGTTCCACTTTACCTTTTTTTTTTAAATTAACAGCATTGCGCCACAAAGGAATGGTAGTGTGGGCGTGTACGTGTCTTATTCAACACAACCAGAACGTTAACAAATGCAACAAATTGAATAATTAACGATTGAAATGAACGGGCGAACAATATATTAAACAATGCGCTTGACGCTGTATCCTCCTAGCCGGATATCGTCTGGATTCTTGGGGGGCGATGTCTCTGGTAGTGAGAAAATGGTCTGCTCTCTTCAACGACGGACTCCGAAGATGTTGGTAAGGTTTGGAGTGCACGGGAGCTCTTTCAGGTCGATGTGTTTCCTGCGCTGTACCTCTTCTCCAAGGTGTGGAATGCGTGGGAACTCTTCAGGACGATTCGAAAATCCCGGTGTATTCCTCTACTCCTCTTTAACGACAGCTGGCTTCGATAATGTCGACGAATGTCCGAGTGATCTCTCGACAATGGCTGCACAATTGATGTGTGTCTTGGCGAGTGCTTCTGACAACGGCTGCACAAAACGCCTGTATGTGCTTCCGGCAATGACTGCACAGATGGCTTGTGCGTGCTTCCGACAATGATTGCACAGAAGACTTGTGTGTGCTTCCGACAATGACTGCACAGAAGGCTTGGGTTGCTCCTGACAATGCCTGCGCGGAACGCACTGAGGCTCAGCAATGTAAGTTAAATCGTTCAGCGATGTACGTGAACCCTGACCACACCCTTGGTAGGCTTGTGTGTTGTGTGTTGTATTTTATTGCATATTGCAGCATTACAAAACAAAATAGTTATGCAATTGTGGTCGTCAAACATGCTGATAACAAGTTGTTTTCTTTGTGCTTCTGACGATGGGTGCACAGGAGGCTGGTGTGTGCTTCCGGCAATGACTGCACAGATGGCTCTTGTATGCTTCCGACTGCATACAAGGTTTGTGAGTAATCAGACGACTTTTTAAACCTACAAACTGAATTATGTGCGAACAAGGATTACAATAAACTACTAATTATCTTAGAGTAGTACGTTTCCTGCGGCGTACGTCTTCTCCAAAGTGTAGAGTGTGTGGGAACACTTCAGGACGTATCGAATAGCCGGTGTGTTCCTCTTCTCCTCTTCAAAAATAGCTGGCTTTGATAATGTCGACGAATCTCTCGACAATGGCTGCACAAGAAGTATGTATCGTGGCGGATGCTTCTGACAAAGGCTTGTGTATGCTTCCGGCAATGACTGCACAGATGGCTTGTGTGTGCTTCCGACAATGACTGCGTAGAAGGCTTGTGTGTACTTCCGACAATGACTGCACAGATGGCTTTGCGTTGCTCCTGACAATGCCTGCACGGAACGCAATGAGGCTCAGCAATGTAAGTTGTAAGTTCTAAAACGCTCAGCGATGTACGTGACTCTACACCTTTGGTACACCGATAGCGTCGCACCAAATAAAAAAAAAATAATGGGCAAGCGAGTTAATGGGACCTCTTCTCCAACGTGTGGAATGCTTGGGAACTCTTCAAGACGTATCGAATGTGTTCTTCTTTCTGTTTTTCGCATTTTGTTGTTGTTTGTCTTAGTTCTCTTTTGTTTTCTCACCGCATTAACTTTTAGCATCTACGTATTTATTTCTTTTTGATTTTCAGTTGGTCTTCGGCGGACGAGAGTCGTTAATTTTCTTTTGTTTTTTGTTGTCCGTTTTATTCGTCACCAGAGAATCTTCGATCTTCTTTTGTCTTATTTTTGGTTTGTCTTATTCTTTATATTTTAATTTTCTTTTGTGTTCACGACTTTTCTTTTGTTTGTGGTTAGAAGTTGCTCGTTTTAGTTCTCTTTTGTTTTTCCACTGCATCAACTTTTAGTATCCATTCATTTGTTTGTTTTTGGTTTTCGATTGGTCTCCGATGGTTCAGATTCGTCGATATTCGGTTGTGGATTTTCTTTGGTATTTTGGTGTCCTTTATTTTAATGAAAAGACGTCTTCTGCTGACGAGGCCCCAAGTAAGGTCGAAAGAACTGTACAGGGAATGCTCGAGGAATCCACTGTAATCAAAACCGACTAGCAACGCCATCTTTAAAATTCTTTATTTTACTTTTTTTTTGATTCTCCAACAATTCGTCGCCAGAAAATATTCGATCTTCTTTTGTTTTTGTTTTTGTTCAACTTATTCTTTTTCTTCTTTTGTTTTTCTTCGAATGATTATTCTTGTACTTACTCACAATTTGTCTTTCGTTTTTTCTTTTGTTTATTGTTCATTATTCGCATTTCGATGTTGTTTGTCTTAGTTCTCTTGTTTTTCTTCTCATCGCCTTAATTTTGGGCATCTAATTCATTTGTTTCTTTTTGGTTTTCAGGTACCTACTCCCGGCTAGGCGAGAATCGTAGATTCTCTTTTGTTTTTTTTTTTTGTTCATCTAATTTTATATTTTGTTTCGATTCTTCTTCGATTTGAGAACAATTCGTCGCCAGATAATCCTCGACCTTCTTTTGTTTTTGTTCTGCTTCTCTTTCAGTTTTCTTTCGTTTGTTTCGTCGAATGATTCTTCTGGTATTTACAACTTTTCTTTTCGTCGAATTAATTTTTTGTACAATTTTTATAGAGAATCCTCGATCTTCTTTTGTTTTTTTTTTGTTGTTCAACTTATTTTCGTATTCGTTTGTTTATTTTGCTCGAATGATTGATTATTCTTGCGTTCACAACTTTTTGTTTACTGTTCATATTCGCATTTCGATATTGTTTGTCTAAGTTCTTTTGTTTTTCTTTCATCGCATTAATTTTGGGCATCTATTTCATTTATTTCTTTTCGGTTTTCAGGCACCCACTCTCTGCTGGGTGAGAATCGTAGATTTTCTTTTGTTTTTCTTTTTGTTCATCTAATTTTATATTTTGTTTCAATTCTTCTTTGATTTTAGAACAAATCGTCGCCAGAGAAACTTCGATATTCTTTTGTTTTTTTTTTTTTTGATCGACTTATTCTTCATATTTTGGTTTTCTTTTGTATGTTTCTATCGAATGATTGTTCTTGTATTCACGACTTTTCTTTTGTTTATTGTTCGTTTTATTTTTCGCGTTTCGATGTTGTTTGACTTAGTTCTCTTTTGTTTTTTCACTGCATTAACTTTCAGTGTCTACTTGATTTCTTTCTTTTTGGCTTTCAGTTGGTCTCCGCCGGATCAGAATCGTCGATTTTCTTTTTTTTTGTATTTTGTTGTTATTTATTTCAGTTTTTCCTTGATTCTCGAACGATTCGTCGCCGGGAGAGATCCTCCATCGGTCATCTTTTGTTTTTTTTTGTTCAACTAATTGTTCTTCTTTGTTTTTTTTTTTTGTCGAATGGTGGTTTTCGTATTCACAACTTCTCTTTCGTTTGTTTTTTTTTTAACGATTGTTCTTGTATTCACAACTTTTCTATTGTTTTTCCATCGAATTAATTTGTAGTAGAATTTTTGAAGAATCCTCGATCTTCTTTTGTTTCTTGTTGTTCAACTTATTTTTGGTATTTCGGCGTTCTTTTGTCTATTTTGCTCGAGTGATTATTGTTGCATTCACAACTTTTCTTTTGTTTTTCATTCATCTCATTTCGATGTTGTTTGTCTCAGTTCTTTTGTTTTTCTTTTCTTCTTTGATTTTAGAGCAATTCGTCGCCGGAGAATTCTCGACCTTCTTTTGTTTTTTCTTTGTTCACTTTCTTTTGTTTATTTCTTCTCATATTCACAACTTTTCTTTTGCCTTTTCGTCGAATTAATTTTTTGCAGAATTTCTTTAGAGAACCCTCCATCATCTTTTGTTTTTTGTTGTTGAACTTTGTTCGTTTGTTATTTTGCTCGAATGATTATCCTTGTATTTGCAGCTTTCTTTTGTTTAATGTTCATTAATCACATTTGGATGTTGTTTGTCTCAGATGTTTTGTTTTTGCTTCTTCCTCGCAACCACTTCATTTATTTGTTTTTGGTTTGCAGGTACATCCTACTCTGGGCTGCACGAGAATCGTAGATTTTATTTTGTTTTTTTCTTTTGTTCATCTAATTTTATAATTTGTTTCAATTCTTCTTTGATTTTAGAACAACTCGTCGCCAGAGAATCCTCGATCTTCTTTTGTTTTTGTATTGTTTCTCGCTCAGTTTTCTTTTGTTTATTTCTTCGAATGACTCCTCTGGTATTCATAACATTTCTATTGCTTTTTCATCGAATTAATTTTTTGTAGAATTTTTATAGAGAATTCTCGATCTTCTTTTGTTTTCTGTTGTTCAACTTATTTTCATATTCGTTTGTTTATTTTGCTCGAACGGTTATTTTTGTATTTTGCAAATTTTCTTTTGTTTATTGTTCAATATTCACCTTTGGGTGTTGTTCGTGCTCCCGACAATGACTGCATAGGAGACTTTGGGTTGCTCTTAACAATGCCTGCACGGAACGCACTGAGGCTCAGCAACGTAAGTTGCAATTTATAAAATACTCAGCGATGTACGTGAATCCTGTCCATACCTTTGGTAGACCGATAGTGTAGCAGAAGACAAAAAAAAAGAATGGGCAAGCGAGTTAATGGGACCTCTTCTCCAACGTGTGGAATGTTTGGGAACTCTTCAGGACGTATCGAATAGCTGATGTGTTCCTCTTCTCCTCTTCAAAAATAGCTGGTTTCGATGGTGTTGACGAATGTGTGAGTGATCTCTCGACAATGACTGCACAATTGATGTGGGTCGTGGCGGATGCTTCTGACAATGGGTGCACAGATGCGTCTTCTCCAAGAACTCTTCAGGACGTATCGAATACCCGGTGTTTCTCTTCTCCTCTTCAACTACAGCTAGTTTCGATGGTGTCGACGAATGTGCGAATGATCTCTCGACAGTGACTGCACAATTGATATGTGTTGTTGCGGATGCTTCTGACAATGGGTGCACAGATGGCTCGTGTGTTGTATTGTATTGTGTTTTATTGCACATTATAGCATTACAAAGCAAGTTATGCAATTGTGGTCGTCAAACTTGCTATTTTCTTTGTACTTCTGACAATGAGTGCACAGAAGACTTGTGTATGCTTCCGACAATGACTGCACAGAAGGCTTTGGGTTACTCCATATCCTTTTCTTCCGGAAATACGTAAATAAAAGTACGTGAAGATGCACTGGGATCACCTTAAGTGCGATTAATTATTTTGTGTTTGTTATTTGATTGTGAATTTAAATTTTACGGTAAGTAATTAGACGACTTTTAAACGTACGCCATACGCGATTGTTAATAATTATTCAACTCCTTTTGAGTGTCGTTAGAGTTATTATTCCAAGTGATTAAAAAAAAAACCGAATAAATTATACTGACTTCCTCTGCTTCGCATGAACGTTGTTTTAATCGACCTTTACATTCCGGCTCTTTTACGCCATTTTTTTTTAATCTAACGGCGTTAGCAAGCGGATGTCGGCCGCACATGCATACCGACCAACAAGTCGATTTAGCCGGGCAATTAGTCGCCAAAGAACGAGGATTAATGATTAACTTTCACCCGATCGTGCGCAATCGACGCGAGCGGCGGCGGCGATTAAATTTTGACGCCCAACGAGAATATACTCGCAATTTCTGTGAACCGTTTTGTAAAATCAATTTGGGGCCCTGTGCTTAGAAAATTAAAGCCAAATTATCCGCCTCTTTTACGATTATTATTATTTACTTTGCGGCATCTGCTCTATATAAACCGAATTAGCTTTAATGCAGTGGCAATAGCCGTAGAGAAATTGGAGAACAATGACAGATGTTCCCTTTTGTTTACTTTTTACCGCCCCCTTGGTCCGGATTTGGAAAGCTCGACCTGTCGTGTGATTGCCTAATATGGGATGTGGCTCGGGACGAGTGTGTCGAGTAGGCTGCGACTTTTTCTTTTTCCAAGAAATAATACAGGGTGTCCTACTTTGACATTCTATACACGGAAAAGTGGATTGCGGTCTTTTAATTAATAGAAAAAAAATGTGTATATCGCTTATAGTCTAAAGCTAAACACGCTCGTGGACCTGATTTAGACGTTGTACAACATTGTACAGGGGGTTGGGGGTTATTTACTCTTCAAGGCCCAAAAATGAAGTGAAACCTCAGTCTTGTTTACGCAATTAATCGTATCTGCAAGGCCGACCCACAGCAGTCAAGGTCAAGGTTATGTAAAACAAAACAGAATGCTTTTGCCTCCTTTTAAAATCAACCCTGTATAAAACAAAAAAGAAAAGAAAGTAGTTTTGTAATTAACAGTAAGCACTGAGGCAATAATTATTAATTGCAAAACAAGAGTTGCGGGCGATCGAACTCTCCTACATCTTGGGAATTATCACCCATAGTTTTCGAAACACCTTGTATATGTATACGACTGCGTGGTTCATCGAATAACATCGCCCTGCCAATTTGAAACCACCCAAAAATCATCGTGTTATTCGTTTGCCCCACGTTGGGGCGCCAAAAATTGTCTTGTATTGTTGATTGTTTCTTTTTTTTAACTTTCAGAGTCTACGGTGTTTGCAGTGATTCACGAAATAAAATCTTCTCTGGTCCCTCTTTGTCTTTTATTTAATTTCTTTTGTTTTATTTTGTTCCCAAGTTGTTCTTCTTTACGTCAGCGATCGACTTTTATTTCACCATTTTGTTTTTCGTTTGTATTTTTTGCTTTTATTTTTTTTACAGTTCGTTTCTTGCAAACTAGTTGTTTTCAATGTCGGCCAACAGATAACGCTCGGAAGACCTTGGCTATGTTTCCTCCATTTTACCATTAGTTTTGTTTTCTTTTTGAAATCGATCGTCTTTTATTTTGTTACTTTACCATCTCTCTCCCTCTCACGTTCTATTGTATTTGTGTTACCGATTGTCATTACAATTTTCAACATTGGCCTAAAGGTGGCGCTTCCAAACAGCAATAGACGCCTCTTGTTTTAATATAATCGAAGGTGTTCCCGAGTTGTTCTTCTCCAGTCCTTTACGCCAGCGATCGTCTTTTATTTCACGATTTTGGTTTCCCTCTGTACTTTATTTTTTCTATTTTTCTTTTACACTTCGCTTCTTGCAACAAGTTGTTTTCAATGTTGGCCAATAGATGGCGTACCGACAGAGTTGTTTCAATAATGGAAGACCTCGGACCATATTTTCTCTTTCTGTATTTAAGCGATCGTTTTTTGTTTCGTTATTTTAACTTTCTCCCTCTCATTTTCTCTTATATTTTTGTTACTGGTTATTATCATAACAAACTATTTCCAACGTTTGCCAAAAGATGGCGCTTCGAAACGCCAAGTTTTAATAATTGGAGGCGTTCCTTCTGCAGTTCTCTACGTGATCGATCGTCTTTTGTTTCACCATTTCGGTTTCCGTCTGCACTTTTTTTCTCTAATTTTTTTTTAAGTTGGTTTCTCGCAAGCAAGTTATTTCCATTGTTGGCCAACAGATGGTGCTCCGAAGCGCCCATCTACCTTAGTTTAGTTGCAGTTGAGACGTCTTTGACTTTGTTACTTTGCTCTCCCCCTACCGCCTACTCTCCCTGAAATTTAAATTATTTCTGACATTGGGCAAAAGATGGCGCCCCGAAATAGCAACACTTTTTCGTAATCGATCGTGTTTTGTCTTATTTACGCCTTGCTTAAGTTTTATTTATTTTTCTAATTTTTGTTGCAGTTCATTTCTTGCAACGAATTATTTTCTTAGCCTTAGTTTGTGCCTCCGCTAATCGATTCGTCTTTTGTTTTGTTACCTTGCTTTGTCTCTCTGTCTCTTTTACTTTCTCTTGTTCTCTTGTCCATCACTATAGCAACAAATTATTTTCAAAACTGGCCAACAGGTGACATTCAGAGGCACATATATTTCTTTTTTCCATAGATTGACCAAAAGATGGCACTGTTTGAAAGACTTAATTTCGATTTTTTAATTTAAGCTTCGTTCGATTAAAGGCCGCTTAAAAAAAAAAAAAAAGAAAAAAGTTGGCAACCTTACCAGTAGGTGTACTTGAATACACTCACTATACAGCTTTAAAAAAAATATCTCAGCAAATAAAGCCCTATTGTCCTCCGTTCTTTTGAGTGGGTAAAGTCACGCGTTTGCACAGCAATGTATTTAATTAATTTTTCTTTAATGTTAATCTTAACCATGCGTTCGATTCTTGACCTATTTGGAGCCTCGTCAGCAGAAGAGTTCTCGAGCTAGTCTTCCGCAGCAGAAGAGTTCTCGAACCACTCTTCTACCAACGCTTTTGGTAACGCTTAAGGGTTGAATGACCTTTTTAATCTCTACTAACTCTTTCAAATCACCTCCGGATATAAGTTTAATTAATTTTATACTAAGTTTAGCGGCAGCTTCTATAAGTATACTTAACAATTAAAAAATTGTATTAAATATAAGGTTGTTGTGACGTCATCTGAAAACGTGACTCACGTAATCCCGTCGTGCATTTATCTCGCGAATCGGCGGCGGCTTTTAAGCCCCCCCGGATTTGATTCCATCCTGCACCGCGGGCTTCGAAACACCTTCATAATTCCGAAAGTTAACGCCACCTTGTCATCGATTTCGTTCGACAACGAGAGTTACGACCCGAACCTAACCCCAGTAGCGCAAACAAACCGGGAGTGTATTTATTATACGACGAAGTCGCTCCATAAACACTGGGCGCGCTTTTCCAAAGCGAATTGCTTCCGTACTCACACATAAAAAGTTGTCGCGTTAGGGCGAAAGAACCATAAAATAAAACCGGACTGTGCAATGCACACATGGGAATGATTTTAATCACACGTTAAAACTTCTTCGAGCTTGACTGCGACCATACCTACGCGTCTGGTGAGCCCCTTCCAAGCAAATTGCTTGCGTCTCCTAACACGTTAAAAGTTGTCGGTAGGGCGAAAGACCAATAAAACCGACTGTGCAGTGCACACATGAGAATGATGTTCGAATGCATTTTAATCACACATTAAAACTACGCTTCGAGCTCGACTGCGATCATACCTACGCGTCTGGTAAGCCCCCTCCAAACCAATTGCTTGCGTCTCCTAACACGTTAAAAGTTGTCGGTAGGGCGAAAGACCAATAAAACCGACTGTGCAGTGCACACATGGGAATGATGTTCGAATGCATTTTAATCACGCATTAAAACTACGCTTCGAGCTCGACTGCGACCATATCTGCGCGTCTGGTAAGCCCCCCGAGGAAGAAATGGGGCCGATCCGTTTTATTGCGACGGAATTTACGGCCCCAGGTAAGCCGTGCATGCGATCGACTAACGCGACAAGTTATTTCTTCGGGTGGATGTTTCCGAAGCCTTCGGTTTTTACGATCGGAGTGAATATTGAATTGACGTGTCTGCGAGGGGGGGGAGGCGGACCGGGGATGGAGGCTGGGGGAGATTGGGTCTGCGCTTTCGACTAAAACCGACTCATTCCAAAACGCGGCGGCGTGTTTTCCGTTTTTGTCTTTCAAGGTGTGCCGTTCCCTTCCTTTCTTTTAAAAGATTCTTCTTCTTCTCCGTAAAGAGAAAAAAAGTTGTTAAGAGTGTAACTTACTTAGGCGTGCGCTTTAATGTGTTTTAGTTTATGATGCAGCTGTTTCTGTCGTGGCTCCGCCCTTTTTTCGAGTTTCAATGAAACGATCGGTATACGACCGGCGATTATTCTATCACGAATCAAGTGTTTAACTACTTAACAAAACAAAAAATTAATAAAATTAAAATTAATTAATCGAAATAAGTATTTCCAAGTTTCTGCGAGGCGGGACACGTCATTGCTCTTCTCTGTAGGTTTTAACGAATACTCGCTGACGTAATCATTCCAAAATGAATCATCAAATCGTTTCTTGTTTTTATTGTATTTTTTTCTTTGATTTACGCAATTCTCTTCGAATCCTTCGTTTTGTTTATTTACTTTCGATTTCCAGATTTATTTTTCTTGCTTTTTTCCTATTGACCTTCTTTTGTTTAATCGTTCATGATTCTGTTCTGTTTTGATTCGATTTTCATTTTATTTGTGTTTTTTTTTCTTTCTGTTCAAATTAAAATTAAATATTGAATAGGAATTTTGCAATTTCAAGTACTATTGTATTCGATTTTTGTTTTTGTTTCTATTTTTACCTCTTTTTCTTCGATTTCTTTTTATTTGTTTTATTTTCTTCCATATTATGTTTTTAGCCCAAAATAAAAAAAATTGTTTTTCTCTCGAAACAGAATTTTGTTTCTTTTACAATTGATTTAATCTTGTAATTTTTTTTTAATTAACTGTTTTGTCATTATTTTTTTTTCTCTATACGAGGGTTACTTAAAGAGGAATTTCGTTGAATTACAAATTCCAATGGAATCGAATTTTGTTCGTTTTTATTTTTCCATAGTTTTCCTCGATTTTATTTATTCGTTGTTCGTTTTGTTTTCTTGTTTTCTCCTATCTTATAGTTTTAAAACGAAAATTAAAAATTTAAAAACATATTTCCCCTGAATAGGTTTTTTTTTTATAATTGATTCAAGTTTCTTAATTTTTTTTTAATTAACTGCATTGCCGTTTTTATTTTTCTACATTAAGAGGCGATTGTCAATTGTTTTTCTTTCATCTTTTAATCAATTTCTTTAATTTCTTTCTTCCTTTAATTAACTTCCTTAATTTCTTTCTTCTTTCTATTAATTAAAGGAAGAAGAAGGAAGAAAGCATAACAATCGACAATCGCCTCGGAAGTGCACGACGAACAAGCGAATGAAAGAAGAAACAGAAGAAAATTACAATAAAATACACAAGAAAAACAATGGCCTTCGCGGTCGATTGTCTACTGTTTTCTTTTTTTTTTTTGTTTTCAAATTTATTTCTGTTTATTTAATTTGGAGACTTCCGCGTCACGACTGCTTCTACTGCCGACGTTTCGTTCTTCTTTCAGAAGAACTTCCTCAGAGCTGCTGCTGCTGCTGTTGGCGGTGTTGTTGCTGCTGGTGGGTTTCTGCTACGTCTCGTTAGTCGATAAGGCCGTAAATGTGAGTCTCATCAGTAGCAGCAACAGCAGCACCCCCGAGGAAGTTCTTCTGCAATGGAGAACGAAACGTCGGCAGTAGAAGCAGTCGTGACGCGGTTCCAACCGGAAACCAATTCAATTCGCTTCTGCCTCTTTTTATACGAAACGATAAACTTGAAAGCGACCTCGAAGATTAAAAATAAAAGAAAATCGACACCATTGAGGACACGGAACAACAATTTACAACAACTGACAATCGCCGCTGTAGAAGAAAAAAAAATCTGCAGAACGGAAGCTCAAAAGCCAAGAGAAGCAGAATCAGACCAAAAAATGGATCGTTTCGTTTCGCTAAGAAAACAAAAACAAAACTGATCGAACGGAAAAAGCAAAAATAATTGACCACGAAGAGAAAAGCGCCTGCACGGCGAAAAAAAAAAGGAAAAACGGAAAAATTTGGAAACAACTTGCCATTATTATTATTATTGAGGAAAACAAATGAACAATTTCTAACGAGGAAAACAAATGAACAATTTCTAACGAGGAAAACAAATGAACAATTTCTAACGAGGAAAACAAATGAACAATTTCTAACGAGGAAAACAATTTATAACCTAGGGAAACAATTGACAATCGCTCTTGCAGAACGAAAAATCGGTATTATTTCGATGTCGTCTCTTTCAATTTTCTTTATTTTTCCTTGAGAACAGTCGATGTTCATTTGTTTGCTTGATTTTAAAACGAAAAACAAAAAGCAACTGGCAATGAAGAAAAAAGTGCACAACGAAGTCAAAGTGAGAGAAACAAAAAAACGAAGAAAACCGAAAGTACAGTCGCGTTCGAAGAAATAATAAAGAAAATCTGAAAACAATTTTGAAGAAAAACGTTGACTTTGCAGACTGTCTTTTTTTTAATTTTTTTACAGTTTTTTTTTTACAGAACGAAAATTCGAAAACGATCTTGAAGGAAAACCAAAAAACTTGTCATTATTATAAAAAAAAAAAACAAAAGAAGAATGAAAGAAGGAAAAGAAGAAAAACGTCCGACGGTCGGTCGCTTTCAGAAAAATCAGAAGTTAACACTGAAAGAGAAACAAAAGAAGATCGCCCACTTGCCATTATTATTACTATTGAGGAAAACAAATGAACAATTTATAACGAAGGAAAACAATTGACGATCGCTCTTGCAGAACGAAAAATCGGCATTATTTCGATGTCGTCTCTTTCAATTTTCTTCGTTTTTCCTTGAGAACAGTCGATGTTCATTTGTTCCCTTGATTTTAAAACGAAAAACAAAAAACAATTGGCAATGAAGAAAAAAGTGCACGACGAAGTCAAAGTGAAAGAAACAAAAAACCGAAGAAAACTAAAAGTACAGTCGCGTTCGAAGAAATAATAAAGAAAATCAGAAAACAATTTTGAAAAAAAAAACATTGACGTCGCAGACTGTCTTTTTTTAATTTTTTTTTACAGTTTTTTTTTTGTACAGAACGAAAATTCGAAAACGATTTTGAAGGAAAACCAAAAAACTTGTCATTATTATAAAAAAAAAAAACAAAAGAAGAATGAAAGAAGAATAAGAAGAAAAACGTCCGATGGTCGGTCGCTTTCAGAAAAATCAAAAGTTAACGCTGAAAGAGAAACAAAAGAAGATCGCCCACTTGCCATTACTATTACTATTGAGGAAAACAAATGAACGATTCATAACGAAGGAAAACAATTGACGATCGCTCTTGCAGAACGAAAAATCGGTATTATTTTCGAGGTCGTCTCTTTCAATTTTCTTCGTTTTTCCTTGAGAACAGTCGATGTTCATTTGTTTGCTTGATTTTAAAACGAAAAACAAAAAACAACTGGCAATAAAGAAAAAAGTGCACGACGAAGTCAAAGTGAGAGAAACAAAAAACCGAAGAAAACTAAAAGTACAGTCGCGTTCGAAGAAATAATAAAGAAAATCTGAAAACAATTTTGAAGAAAAACATTGACGTCGCAGACTGTCTTTTTTTTAATTTTTTTTTACAGTTTTTTTTTTCTACAGAACGAAAATTCGAAAACGATCTTGAAGCAAAACCAAAAAACTTGTCATTATTATTATTAAAACAAAAAACAAAAGAAGAATGAAAGAAGAAAAACGTCCGACGGTCGGTCGCTTTCAGAAAAATCAGAAGTTAACGCCGAAAGAGAAACAAAAGAAGATCGATGCGACACGGCACGATTAGTAAGTAGTGTCCCCTTTTTGTTGGGCGTCACTTTCATGTGCCGCAACATATCTGCTATTTTTTCCGAGACGCGATTTTTTTTTAAGTCCTGCTGATGTCAAAACAGTGTCATTTTGGCTTGTCTACAAGTATTTTTATTAGCTGCCCCACGTTGGGAGTCAACTAACGCCCTGGTGTGTTGATGGAGACGGCCCCACGTTGGGCGCAATATCACCGTATTACCTGAGGGAGGTTAGAAGTATCCCCTTTTTGTTGGGTGTCGTTTTCATGTGTTTTCTCAACATTAAGAACAATTATTTTTATTTTTAACAATGAAGCTGAAGTAAAAAAAAAATTTTTATGATCCTTGCAGTTTTAGAGCCGCTCCTGTGTTGGACTTGGTCAGTTCTAAACTACACATTTACATATTTTTAGTATTTTTATTATCTGGCACAACGTTGGGCGCCATGTTAATAGAGAGGCGTCAGTTAATAGAGAGGCCCCACGTTCGGCGCCATATGATTGCACTTTAACAATAATCCTGAAGTCAACATTTTTTATACTTGCAGTTTTAGAGCCGCTCCTGTGTTTGACGATGCGTACGTCAGTTCTCAACTATTTATATATTTTTAGTATTTTTATTATCTGGCCCCACGTCAAGCGCCATGTTGATGGGGAGGCCCCGAGTTGGGCGCAATATCATTGCCTTGTAACAATGATCCTGAAGTCAAAGTTTTTTATCCTTGCAGATTTAGAGCCGCTCCTGTGTTGGACGATATCTACGTCAGTTCTTAGCTGTTTACATATTTTTTACTATTTTTATTGCATGGCCCCACGTTGGGTGCCAATTTTTTTATATTTTAGTTTTCGATTTTTTTATAATTTGTCCCCTTATATTTTTAACCAAAAATGAAGAAGTTAAAAACATCTTTCTCTTGAAGAAGAGATTTAATTTCAAATCCTGTTCATTTTTTTTTTTTAATTAACTGCGTTGCCCTTTGTGTTCTTCTTCAACATTAAATTTTGGGATCAAAATAAAACATTTTGAGAAAAGAAATGAATAAACAAAGGACGGATAGTCAAAAGCATTAAAAAAAAATGTGCACTACCCGCTGCGCCATCGACCTCTTGCTCCCTATTTCGATAACATGGCTTATAATTCGACTGTAAAAACACACGCCCCTCGCCAATAAAGTGGAAACGGACTTCAGATTCGCATTCAGCGTCCCTGATTCCCTAAAACGGTGCGTGAACGTTTATAAACCACCATCCTCTTGTGGGTGGAACTTCAGGGTTGATCGATCACGACGTTGCGCTGCGTCGAAGATGGCGTTAATAAATTACCAAAGCGAAAGACGAAGAATGTGTAATGTAACGGCGTGTGCGACTTCCTCCGCGCCCGAATGCAGGAAGTCTACGCTATTAGCCTTGTTTATTATGCTAACAGCGCCGTTTATCTGTCGTTTGCATCGCTAATCCGCCGTCGCTTCTTCTCGTACGTACGCACGACAGACGAGGAATCTCGATTGAGGTAGAGCCACTATTTTTCCTACACCAGCGGAGAGAGGAGATTCTGTAGACGGTCGACGCCATGAGCGCAAGATTTGTAACAAGGGGCGTACAACTCTACCTCCCTGGCCACAAACACCGCGCTCATAAGGTCTGGTATGCAAGTTTCGGTCCCTCCTCAACTTCATTAGGTCCGTGTGTGGTGCCCTCTCTGTCAGTGGGGAGGTCGCGACGCCCAAGTTCGATACGCCGCCACATCGATTTAAATCGGCCAACGAATTCCCTACCTTTGGGGGAAAAACGATGCACAAAACTCGTCATTTAAAACCAACACAGGCGATGATGTATTAGATCCTTGCAGTTTTTTTAATATCTGTATTAGTTGGCCCCACGTTGGGCGCCATTTAATCCCGTGGTATGTTGATGGTAGCCTCACGTTGGGAGCTGAGGGTGATTAGCGGTGCCCCATTTTTATTGGCCGTCGTTTTCATGTGCTGTTGTATTGATGGTGGTCTTTTAATTTTTTCCACTTTTTACCCAAATACTTTCTTTTGTGTCGTTGAGTCTTCTTTCTGCCAGTTGGGCTCACACACGGGCTCCCGAACCATTTGTAATTTGTATCTTGTTTTGACACCTTAGAGAACGACCTAAAATTTGCCTGGTCCTGGGCCCATTAACCCCCTTGTACGTTTTTCTTCTTTTTTTTTTGTTGCTACGCTACGAGTCTACCAAAGGTGTGGACAGGATTCACGTACATCACTGAGCGCTTTAGAACTTACAACTTACATTGCTGAGCCTCGGTGTATTCCGTGCAGGCATTGTCAGAAGCAACCAAAAGCCTTCTGTGCAGTCCTTGTCGGAAGTACACACTAGGCTTCTACGCAGTCATTGTCGGAAATACAACAAGCCTTCTGTGCAGTCATTGCCGGAAGCGCATGCAAGCCTTTGATCGTCCCCAAAACATCAGCTTGGCGCCTTCTTTGGCTTCATTAGCAAAGGAGCCCTCGTTCGGTTTAAAAACAAAGAGGATCACCAATGACCCTCTTGTTCTCTGCATAGACCTTACAGCGGACCAGTTGTAACCACAATGAAGAAAGCTCTGACACCTCCCCTTTGTTAAAGGGGCTGGAGTGATATTTACACCTGCCAAAATTATTTGAACCTCTTCCCAGTTTTCAGCCGTCCACTTTTGATGTTTGTTGGGTCAAAAATTCCACGGCTACACGTCCCCAATCAAAAATTTGGCGCCTCTTTTAACCCCCTGACTAGTCAACAGCAAGATCTTCTACTTTTGATCTGGGAACATCGTTCGAGTTGTTTTGGTTGCAAGTGGAAAGGATCGCCAATGACCCTCTCGCTCGCTCTCTGCACAGACCTTCCAATAAACTCATCGTGACCTCGATGAAGGTTCCCGAACCTGCAAGCACACCTGCCCCTTGTTGAAGAGGAAGCCTGCGTCCACCAAAATTATTTGGGGCTTTTCCCAGGTCGAACTTTCAAGATGTCCGCGCCTCTCTCTCCACCGACCGCATCGTAGCCTTGGTTGAACAAGAGACCGAAATGAGGCCTGAATGGTGTCTACGCTTCCGAAAATTATTTTAGGTTTTACAGGCAGTTCCAAGGTCGTAGTTCAAGTCGTGCACATCGTATGCTTGTTGGATCAATTTGTGCCAAACAAAAGATGTACGATCACCAAGTCTATCGCCCCCAAAACATCGACTTGAGGCTTCTCTGACTCTCAGACTAATCAACTGCAGGATCTATTCGAATTGGGGGCCTTGTTCGATTTGTAAGTTGAAAGGATCGTGAACGACCCCCTTCTTCACTCTCTCTACAGACCTCACACCTACTTTTCGTACTTTCAAGTTGTCTATCGTCCTCTAAACATAAGCTTGACGTCCTCTCTGACCTCCCAGGCTGATCAACCGTAAGATCTATTTGATCTGGAGGTCTTATTTGATTTTTAAGTTGAAAGGATTAACAACGAGCCTCTTCCTCAATTTCTCTATAGGCCTCACAGCTGCCCTTCATATTATCTAGTTGTTTATTTTCCCAAAAACATAAGTTCGGCGCCCTCCTTGACCCTTCAGGCTAATCAACTGCAAGATATATTTGATCTGGGGGTCTTATATGATTTTTAAGTTGGAAGGATCAACAACGAGACTCTTTCTCAATCTCTCTATAGGCTCTTCATGTTTTCTAGTTGTTTATTTTCCCCAAAATATAAGTTCGGCGCCCTCTTCGACCCCTCAGGCTGATCAACTGCAAGATCTATTTGATCTGGGGCCTTGTTGGATTTATAAGTTGAATGGATCATTAACGGCGCTCTTCCTTACTCTCTCCACAGACCTTTCAAGTTGCCTAGTATCCACAAAACATAAGCTTGGCGCCCTCTTTGACCCCTCAGACTAATCAACTTCAGGATCCATTTGAACTGGGGGTCTTGTTGGATTTGTAAGTTGAAAGGCTCATCAAGGACCCTCTTCCTTACTCTCTCTCTAGAGACTTCATATCTGCTCTTCGTATTTTCAAGTAATCTATCGTCCTCAAAACAGGCTTGGCTCCCTCTTTGACCCCTCTGACTAATCAACTGTAAAATCTATTTGACTGGGGGCCTCGTTCGATTTGTAAGTTGAAAGGATCATTGACGGCCCTCTTCCTCACTCTCTCCACAGACCTCACACTTGTTCTTCATACTTTCAAGTTGCCTAGTATCCACAAAACATAAGCTTGGCGCCCTCTTTGACCCCTCAGACCAATCAACTTCAAGATTCATTTGAACTGGGGGCCTTGTTGGATTTGTAAGTTGAAAGGCTCATCAAAAAACCTATTCCTCACTCTCTCTTCGGACCTCACACTTCCTCTTCGTACTTTCAAGTTGCCTATTGTCCACAAAACATAAGTTTGGCGCCCTCTTTGATCCTCCAGCCTAATCAACTGCAACAACTATTTGATCTAGGGGCCTTGTTCGATTTGTAAGTTGAAAGGCTCATCAAAGACCCTCTTCCTCACTCTCTCTACGCACCTCACACTTGTTCTTCGTACTTTCAAGTTGTGTATTGTCCACAAAACATAAGTTTGGCGCCCTCTTTGATGCTCCAGACTAATCAACTTCAAAATCTTATCCATTTGATCTGTGAGCCTTGTTTGGTTTGAAAGATTGAAAGGATCAACGACCAACAACCCTCTTCCTTACTCTCTCTAGAGACCTCATCATAGATGGAAGCCTTGTTGAAAGATTTGGAGCCTGCGCAGCACACCTACTCCTCGCACTTTCAAGTTGTCTATCATCCTTAAAATAGCAGCAGCTTTGATCTGGGGGTTTGGAAGTTGAAAGGATCGCCAATTACCGTTTCGCTCTTTGCATGGCCTTTTCAACAAACTCATAGTAGCCTCGACGAAAGTTCAGGAGTTTGCTAGGTAGTAAGTTGAAGAAGAGGACAAAACAGTACATAGCTCTAAGTGGCTCATGCTCACAACCCCCGTTTCTTCACCTTCGAAGCCAGATTCCAGAGGTAATGCTCACAGTTTGGGTGAGGGAAGGTTTCATGGAAGTTCTGGAGCTTGCTAGGTAGCAAGTTGAAGAAGAGGCCAAAACAGTACATAGCTCTAAGTGGATCATGCTCACAACCCCCGTTTCTCCACCTTCGAAGCCAGATTCCAGAGGTAATGCTCACAGTTTGGGTGAGGGAAGGTTTCATGGAAGTTCTGGAGCTTGCTAGGTAGCATGTTGAAGAAGAGGACAAAACAATACATAGCTCTAAGTGGCCGCTTCTCACAACCCTCGTTTCTCCACTTTGGAGGCCAGATTCTAGAGGTAATGGGCACAGTTCAGGTGAGAAAAGTTTGCTAGAGCTTGCTAGGTAGCAAGTTGAAGAAGAACCCATAACACTAAGTGGCCCATGCTCATAAACCCCGTTTGTCCATCTTCGACGCGAGATTCCAGAGGTGAGAGAAGGTTTTATGAAGTTCTGAAGTTGAAGAAGAGACCAAAACAGCACATAGCTCTAAGTGGCCCATGCTCAAAACCCCCGCTTCTTCACCTTCGAAGCCAGATTTCAGAGGTAATGCACACAGTTTAGGTGGGGGAAGGTTTCAAGGAAGTTCTGGAGCTTTCTAGGGAGCAAGTTGAAGAAGAGGCCAAAACAGTACATAGCTCTAAGTGGCCCATGCTTGATTTGCCCAGCTCAGAGGAGCCAATGAAAGCTATTTTGTCTGTTTCGTTTGGAACGAGGTTCAATACTGAGGTAGACACTAGGTGGGGTATCCATGGTTCTCTTGCGCAAGTTGAAAGGGTGGAGGGTGGGTTTCTTTGGTGGGTTTTAGCACGACGCCGACGGTGCTTAAGAAACGCCCCACTTTTCACACGAGATTTATCAGAGGAAGGTTCTAGGGGATGATCGGGTTCGTGCCTTTTATAAAAGAAGTTGTTGCAGTCCAATTAAGAGCAAGTTTTAATTTGAATGGAAAAAGATTTACGCACAAGGCTACGACCCAGCGCATTAACAAACAAAACAAAAGAGATTTGCAGTGCGCCTCTATAGAGCGCAAGCTAGAGCCGAGTGCAATTTACAATCGGTGTATACACGGCTTTAAATAAACGCCAGACTATATTTAACGGCGGTAATAAAATTCTAATCCCTACAGGGATAAAAGGGGTAGTAAGCCGGCGGATTTAAAAGGGCGAGGGGGGGGGGACACCGACCTGCACTTGGAATATGGTGACCGTATCGTCGAGCATCTGCACCCGTATGGCGAGCATCTTGCCGCCCTTCTTCGGGGTGGCCGGGGGCGTCCTGATACCACCGTCTACTCCGGCCGGGGTGGAATGTGAGTGGTGCATGCCGCCTCCGCCGCTTCCGGCGCTGGACAGTTGACCTGTGGAGCCGCTGGTGTCGCGGGTGACCTCCATTTCTTCACGCCAACACTTTTGTTAGACCTGAAAAATACATATGCGTCTATAAGTTTAAGAAGGACACTAGCGCACGCCTATCAGCGCTATTTTCGGGGAAAAGGGGAACCTCAATAAAAGCAGAACCGAGCCGATTTCTTTTTTTTTTCAACCCCGCCTCCAATTAAATCTAGGTATAAGAGGTAGTGCGTGGTGGTATTGAGTGCAATTAAAGCGAAACGAATGGAACGACGACGTTTGCGTTTATTTTAGGAAACGCATCGGGTACTGACGCAAATCGGTTTCGATTTTCTCCGCCGGAGTGCAATAATGATACGAAACGACTGTGACAGTGCGTCTTGAATTACAAAGTACGTATATACAAGTACAAAACACATCCAAGGTTGCCTGCCGTGACTGGTATTACGTAGCATTAACGTTGCCGAGACTGTTGCTGCATAATAAATGCCCGATCGTTAACTCCTAAATAATTCGTTATTCGCTACAGAACGAAACCTGTGCGTGGAATTAAGAATATTATATGAATTATGCCTGAACCCTATCTCGAACGTTTCTTTTTTTCTGAAACACCCTGTATTCGTGGCGATTGCACACTGTGATTTATCTTTTGTTGCCGATTTGTCTTCGGCCGACCGTCAGTGGCACACCGACGATAAAAAATGAGGCGCTCTTTTTTTTTTCCACGGTCAGAAACTCGACCATGTTTGTTGCTCGTTGCAGAAACGTCATCGCGGTTCGCCTTGAAACGCAGCGGAGAAGGCGAGAGCGAGTTTGCTTCGGCCGTTGCAAGTCACAGTCAGTCACAGCTGACCGATTCTCCCACGAAAAGCAAGTCGTTATTTGGAACGGAATGTCCGCCGCCCTTCTACTCTACACTTCAAATCTCAAAATCGGGGAATTTCTACATCTACAGGGTGACCGACAAAAAAATTCATACCTAACTATTGTAAGATTGTCGGGATCTTCAACGAAACAAAGAAATTTCCCAACGTAATGAAATGAAATCCCCAAAACCTGTATGAGTCTGCAGAGTACAGATTTTGTGTTTACTTCTGTAGATGATTTTTATTTCAATATTTAATTCATTGCTTGCACAGGGTGCTTCGAATCTGTTGTAGTCTAGGAGAACTCAGCGAGCACAAAAATTGCATACAACAATTTCTTTTCTCAAGTCAGCCTCCGTCACACCCGCTTCCGATTGACCCTGAAAGATAATTATACAACCCTCAGATGCGCTGTTGTTAATTCCCGCCCCCCTCCCAACTTCCTGCTACTATTGACACATCCTATACAGTGTCTATGGAAACAAAATATTGATTGATTAATTGATACTCTACATTTTCGAGAATAAATCTGAAACACTCTGTAGACTGTGAGGCCACAGCTGGTTAGTTATGACAAAAAAAAGTCGCCGAAAAAAGTAGATTTCAAGTAAAGGAAATAAACAAAAGACGATCGATTTCGCCGGTGAATCTCGTCGCCAAACAAAGAAATTTCGATGGGAAAACAGAAAACAAAGTATTTTTTGCAGTTGTTTTTTTTTTTAGGTTCTAGCTCGAAAAATGTGAAAAAATAACCTGTTTTGCTTAAACCTGCCCTTCAATTGTTCTAAAAAAAAAAAAAGAAAAACGAAAAAACAATTGACTTCACGATTTGGATTTCTTGCATTTGTTTTTTTTTCCTAGCTCGAAAATATTGAAAAAAAAATAACTACTTTGCGTAAACATACTGTTCAATTGTTCTAAAAACAAAAACAAAAATGAAAACAAAAGACAATCGAAGGATATTTGCAATTGTTTTTTTTTTAGGTTGTAGCTCGAAAAATGCGAAAAAATAACTTGATTTACTTGAATCTACTCTTCAATTGTTCTAAAATAAAACAAAAAAAAAACAAAAAGAACAAAAAAACAAATGAGTTCACAATGAATTTCGTCGCGGAAACAATTGACAAAATTAACTAGACAAAAAGATTTCGCGGGAAAACAAAGCATTTCTTGCAATTGTTTTTTTTTTCTAGCTCGAAAATACAAACAAAAATAACTGTTTTGCGTAAACTTACTGTTCAATTGTTCTAAAAACAAAAACAAAAAAACAAGAAAGAACAAAAGACAATCATCGAAGCATTTTTTGTAAATTTTTTTTCCAGCTCGAAAATACAAAAAAAAATAACTATTTTGCGTAAACGTACTGTTCAATTGTTCTAAAAACAAAAACAAGAAAACAAAAGACAATCGAAGGATTTTTGCAATTGTTTTTTTTTTAGGTTGTAGCTCGAAAAATGCGAAAAAATTACCTGATCTACTTGAATCTACTCTTCAATTGTTCTAAAAAAGAAAACAAAAAAGAACAAAAGAAACAATTGAGTTCACAATGAATTTCGTCACAAAAACAATTGGTAAGATTAATGAGACAATTTTTTTTATTTTTTTCCTTCTCCTTTAAGGGCAACAGTCCAATAATAAAAAAAAATTTCGTGGGAAAATAAAGCATTTCTTGCAATTGTTTTTTTTTCTAGTTCGAAAATATAAAAAAAAACTATATTGCGTAAATTTACTATTCAATTGTTCTAAAAACAAAACAGAACAAGACTTTTTTGCTTAAACCTACTCTTCAATTGTTCTAGAAAAAAAAACGAAAAAGAACAAAAAAACAATTGAATAAATTTGGTTATAAAACAATTGATAAAATTAACGAAACAATTTCTAGCTCGAAAATACAAAAAAATAACTATTTTTCGTATGCGTACTGTTCAATTGTTCTAAAAATAAAAACAAAAAAAACAGGAAAGAACAAAAGACAATCGAACGATTTTTCACAATTGTTTTTTTTTTTTTAGTTTCCAGCTCGAAAAATGCGAGAAAATAACCTAGTTTGCTTAAACCTACCCTTCAATTGTTCTAAAACAAAAAATTAAAAAAAAAACAATTGAGTTCACAACGAATTTCGTCACAAAAACAATTGAAAGCAAAAGAAGCTCCGACGGAGATTGGAAGACAAAAGGCAAATGGAAAAGAAAACACTAAATACAAAGTACAATAATAATTTGATTAAAAAAAAAAAAAAAAAACTAATAGAAAATAACAAAAAAATAATTCGTCAAAAAACAAAAGAATATCAACGTATCACCTCCGACGGAGAATGAAAAACAAAAATCAAATGGAAAAGAAAACAAGAAAAGAAAACAATAAATACAAAATATAATAATAATTCTATGAAAAAAAAAAATAAATAAAAGACTAATAAAAAATAACAAAAAAATTAATTAGTCAGGAAACAAAAGAAGATCGACGTATCACCTCCGATGGAGAATGGAAAACAAAAGCCAAATGGAAAAGAAAACAGTAAACACAAAGTACAATAATAATTCGATTAAAAAAAAAAAAAACAAAAGACTAACAGAAAATAACAAAAAAAACCTCAAATATGCACAAAAAAATTAATTCGTCAGGAAACAAAAGAAGATCGACGTATCACCTCCGACGCAGAATGGAAAACAAAAATCAAATGGAAAAGAAAACATTAAATTCAAAGTATAATAATAATTCGATGAAAAGAAAACAAAAGACTAACAGAAAATAACAAAAAAAAACCTTAAATATGTACAAAAAAAAAATAATTCGTCAAGAAACAAAATAAGATCGACGTTTCACCTCCGATGGAGAATGAAAAACAAAAGGCAAATGGAAAAGAAAACGGTAAACACAAAGTGTAATAATAATTCGATGAAAAAAAAAAATAAAATAAAATAAAAGACTAACAGAAAATAACAAAAAAAAAACTTTAAATATGTCAAAAAAATTAATTCGTCAAAAAACAAAAGAAGATCGACGTACCACTTCCTACGGAGAATGAAAAACAAAAGGCAAATGGAAGAGAAAACGGTAAGCACAAAGTGTAATAATAATTCGATGAGAAAAACAAAAGACTAACAGAAAAAAACAAAAACAAAAACTTAAATATGTACAAAAAAAAATAATTCGTCAAAAAACAAAAGAATATCGACGTATCACCTCCGACGCAGAATGGAAAACGAAAAGCAAATGGAAAAGAAAGCAGTAAATACAAAGTATAACAATAATTCGATAAAAAAAAAAACAAAAGACTAACAGAAAATAACAAAAAAAAACCTTAAATATGCACAAAAAAAAATTAATTCATCAGTAAACGAAAGAAGATCGACGTATCACCACCTCCGACGGAGAATAGAAAACAAAAGGCCAACGAAAAAGAAAACTGTCAAAAAAATAATAATAATCCGACGAAAATAATAAAATATAGAAAAATTAATTCGCCGAGAAAGAAAGCAAAAGAAAACTGAAATACAGGTTGACGTAAAAATAATGAAAAACTCCTAAGACGGAGAATGGAAAACAAAGGTACAGTGTGGCCCGTCTTCGCATAGACACCAACAGACAGGCGGATTTAAGGTTAAGAAAAAATGAGTTTAAATGAAATTGTTTCCGGGGAGGATCGATAATAATTTACGTAAGGAAGAACCGCACTATTATAAGATTGTCGAGATCTTAAACCAATCAAATAAAGAAAATTCCACTGCAAACCACGCTTCTGCTGACGACGCCCCAAATAGGGCTGAAACAGCTGTACAGGAGATGCTCGAGAGATTCACTGTAATCAAAACCGACTTGCAACAACATTTTTAAAACTTTCATTATGACAGCACGCATGGCCGCCTTGATGGGATGACTTATTAAGTAGCAAACTGGCTGCAATTTGTCAATCCTAATGCAATACTAGGTCAAAAATCGAACGCAGGATGTCCATCATTGTATTTATTTCATTCATCGCCTACTATTTGTTCACCTTTGGGGGTACAATGTCATTAATTATTTCTGGAAAACTAAAATACTTACATTTTCCTCAAGTTCTGTGAAGTCGATTGTTTGTCAGTCGCAGTCAATTTAATCGACCCCTTCTCTTCTCCCCTCCTCTCCCCTCCCTACTAGTAAGCCGCATTTATAATGTTTAAGTAAGTCCCAATACATTTGAGCATGGCTGTACATCACATTTATTCAACGAAAAATAAAACAGCAACGTCACCGTTTCAGCGCACGTCCTCCATCATCCACTTGAAATTAGCGTAAAATTTCAAAAGATACTTCGGATACGAGAGGTCCTCAAGGACCTCTTCGCCGACGTGAAACACCAGCGTTATCCGCTTATGTAACGTCCACTTAACCTAATTTTAATTAAACGTCGTCGTCGACGTCGTCATCATCATCGAGTGCACGTTTTAATTTCGCGTTATCTCGTATCTTGGATTTATCGGTTTTATTATAAGGCACGTCGACTTTATAAATAGTTCGAACAACAACACAGTCTGAATTAGGGATTTCCAATCTCCTTGGGATCGTTGAAAACTTAGAAAGTTTTACCGATTTTGTTTTTATAAAGCAACATGTCGACTTGGGGTTTCCTACCCCCTTGGAGTCGATGAAATTTTTGGAAAGGGTCGATAAACCTGAAGGAGTCTTTTGTGAGCGATGAATTATTAGAGGTGTCACTGTCACAACGAAAAACTTTTTTTCTTCTAAGGGGGGCCAAGCTTAAAAAAATGTTGGAACTCTCCCAATCCCCTCGGCGAAGGAAACCAGAGATTTCCAACCCCCTGGGGGTCGTTGATACTATGGATTGATCAACTTTATTATAGAGCAACGCATCGACTTTTAAATAGTTCGCACCAACACGGAACCAGAAATTTCCAACCCCCTCTGGGGTTGAAGAAATCTTGAAAAGAGTCGATGAATCTTAAGGAGTCAGTTGTGGGGTCGGTGAGTATTTAAGGGTATTATTAATGGTCGACTAAATACGATACATTTCTACTTATTCTATTTAATTATCTTTATTCGTTATAGAAGGGCATAGATTCGATTTTCTCCTAAGGGGTCCAAGCTTAAAAAAGATGGGAACCTTCTCAACTCCCTTGGGCTCGAGAACCAGAGATTCCCAACCCCCTTGCGATTGATGAAAACTTGAAAAGGGTCTACGCACCTGAAGGTTGTCAGTTGGAGGAGGGTTGATGAAATTTTAGGGGTCCATTGGGGGGTCGAACTTTCCCAACTTCCTTGGGCTCGAGAACTAGAGGTTCCCAACCCCTAACAGTTGATGATAACTTGAAAAGGGTCTATGAACCTAAAGGAGTCAGTTGGAGGAGGGTCGATGAATCTTTAGGGGTCTTTTAGGGGTCGATAAGTTACTAGTGGTCGATTAAATAAAACCTACGTCCTATTTATTCTATTTAGGGTGGGTTTATCAATCACAAATTAACTTTAATTGTCAGTCTGTTCTCACAGCAACGACTATGAAGACAATTGTTGCCATGGCAATTAACTGAAGGTTAGAGTTGGCTTAAAATTGATTGATAGACCCATCCTTAATTTCGTTGTACATTATACAGGGGCGTCGTTCCAACGTAAACCTTCTTTCCATCTAAGAGGTCCAAGCTTAGGGATTCCCCCTACAAAGCTCCAGATCCCCGAGAGGGCGAAATTATATAGAGAGGGGCACCAGGCGAAGGCTTTGGCAAGGGAAGAATTGTACGCGGCGTGGCAGGCCCGATGGGAAACATGCGAGGGCTGGGCCAGTCTTCATTAAGGACGTCGAGGCCTGGTGCAATCGGCCCCAGGGGAAGATAGTCTATTACGTAACTCAGGCGCTCACTGGGCACGGGTCCTTTGGGAAATATCTCAAAGAGATTAAGAGGAGGGAAAAGCGGATAGCCACTACTGTGGCGAAGGAGCGGAAGACACCGGAGGACACAATCTTCGAGTGCCCCAGGTGCGATGAGGTCCGCCGTGTGGTGGAAGTTAAAGTAGGTTCCATGGTGACGAAGGAGAATGTGTCCGAACTGCTTAGAAAGAGTGGAGAAACGTGGGAGACCATTATCGGCATGCTAAGGTCGATAATGGTCCAGAAGTGCAAGGAAGAAAAAGTAACAGAGTAGAGGAGAAAGGAAGAAGAGTGGCGAGGAGGCTGATGAGAAGGAGGAAGAGGATGAAAGGATGAAGAGGGGCGAAGAGGAGGACGAAGAGGATGATGAGAAGGATGAAGAGGAGGAAAAAGAAGTAGAAGAGGAGTAGGAGGAAGCGGAGTAGGATGAAGAGGAGTAGGATGAAGAGGAGTAAGATGAAAAGGATGAAGAGGAGTAGGACGAAGAGGATGAAGAAGATGAGAGAGACAACAGGCCCAGGGGAAGAAATGCCGAGAGGCGGTACCCCCTGCGTAGAGCGTTAAAGAGGAAAGGAGTTTAGTTGGTAGGCGCCCCAAGCAGAAGTGCAGGGGTGAATCCAACACGCCTCGGGGGTTGACGTATCCGGAGGTGTCTTTCGAAGATTATCTAAACCTCTATATAAAAAAAAAGGTGGGTTTATCAATCACAAGTTAACTCTAACTGTCAGTTGAGAAATTATCCTCGATAATTTAAAATTTCATGGGTTTTTCGTAATTTTGACAATTTTTTTTGTTCACACAGTAACGACTATGAAGACAATTGTTGCCATGGCAATTAACTGAAGGTCAGAGCTAGCATAAAATTAACTAGTCATTATTAAAGCCACCCTTAATTTCGTTCTTCATTAAACAGGGGCGTCGTTCCAACGTAAACCTTCATTCCTTCTAAAGGGTCCAAGCCTTTAAAAAAGACTAGGACTTTCCCGAACCCCTTGAGGTCGATGATGACTTGAAAAGGGATTTATCAGTTTTATTATAAAGCAAGTTGTCGACTTTCCAAATAGTTCGAACCAACACCGTTTGTATCAGGGATTTCCCTTGGAGGTCTATGAACTTGGAAGGGTCTTTTGGGGGTCGATGTAAGGAAAACTTCTTTTCTTCCAAGGGGTCGTCGAAATTTAAAAAAGATTGGAAGTTTCTTGTTTTTTTTTCCTTTAACCTGCGCTGATTAATTACAGCGGCGCCAATTTGACTTCGGCGTCGACGCCTTTGCTAGTTAATACGTCGTCGGATGAGGCGGGAAACGAAATTAGCCGCGCGTGGCACGTGTTACGCGTCAGGACGCTCTAAATATGACGACTTCCTGTCTTCGAATGTGGAAGAGCGAAGGTGTGCTGCTTTCTTCACGGCGAACAATAAAGGCCGTGTCAACGACCCAGGTTTTCGAAATCATTCGAAATACGAACCAAGGACCAACGCACGTTCCACCGAACGAAACTTTATGCTTCAATTTTTTTTTTTTTGAAAATTCTAACGGAATCATTAGCACTTATATATATATATATCGAAATATACTACAGGCTGCGCCAATCTTATTACCAAAATTAAACTCGAATTACTGATCGATTGATTACATTTTACTAATTGTGGAAATAACAATTGAAATTGTCGGTAAGTTAAAAATTATAATAATTGACAAGCGACTGTAATTAACAACTGACTAACGCAGGCTAATTAATTGTAAAGATTAACAATTGACAATCCTGTGTGACATAAAAAAAAAACAATCCATTATAATAAATTTGCAGTCGATTAATTAATTAATTACGTCAATGTGAAAATAAACAAATGACAGTCGATTACAGTCAACAGTCGATTTTTTTTAACTTTAATTAAATTCCGAATTTGTTGTTTCAAGAGTTAATTAATTTTTTAATTTGTCGTTGTTCGTTAACTGACTTTCGCTGAGAGTATGAGAGTCAAGCGATCGTCAGTTGTTAATTTTTTTATCACGACTGAACAACTGTTTATCTTCGCATTAAAAAAATTAATGATCAATTGTGGAAATTAACAACTGATTAGTCTCGATCAAAAATTAAAAACTGACGAATCGATTGACTCTCTCATCGACAGTTCATTAGCGAAACGAAAATTAAGAATTAATTACTGACAATCGACTGAATTCTCACCGACACACTTGATTAGTAAATTAAAAATTAATCGAAGTTGACTACGAAAATAAATAATTGAAGATCAGTCCTGATCAAAATCTGTAAAAACTGATAATCGATTGACTTTCCTCGACAAGTCCGTTAGTGAAACGAAAAGTTAAGAATTAATTAGTTGTTAAAATTAACTTCGATTATCTTCAATTAGTTCTTTGACCGTAAGAGTAAAACAGTTTAGAGTCAGATATGATCAAAAATTAACAATTGACAGTCGATTGACTCTCATCAATGGTAAAAACTAATTAATTATGACAATTAACAACCGATGATCGATTATTTTCGATTAGTTCTTTGTCTGCAAAAATAACCAAACGTCATTAACAACTGACAATCGACTAACTCCCACCGACAGTTCATTAATTAAACGAAAAATTAAACATTAATAAATTAATCGAAGTTCGATTACTTTCTTCAAATAGTTCTTTGACTGGGAAAATAAACAATTGATGATCAGTCCTGGTCAAGAATCAACAACTGACAATCGAATGACCTTTACCAGCAGTCCATTAATGAAACGAAAAATTAAGAATTAAACAAACAGATAAAATTAACAACTGAAAATCGATTACTTTGAATAATTAGTTCTTTAACTATGAAGGTAAACAGTCGATGATAAATGCTGATCAAAAATTAACAACTGACAATCGATTAACTATCATTGAGAGTTAATTAATCGAACGAACAATTAAAAATTAATTAATTAATTATGACAATTAACAATCGAAGATCGATTATTTTCGATTAGTTATTTGGCTGTGAAAATAACTAAACGTTATTATCAAAAATTAACAAGTGACGATCGATTGACTTTCGTTGATGGTTAATTAATCGAACGAAAAATTAAAAATTAATTAATTATGAAAATTAACAACTGAAAATCGATTTCTTTGAGTAAATAATGCTTTAACTATGAAGGTAAGCAGTTGATGATCAGTCCTGATCAAAAATTAACAACTGACAGTCGATTGACTCTCGTTGACAGTTAATTAATCGAACGAATAATTAAAAATTAATGAATTATGAATATCAACAACAGAAGATCGATTATTTTCAATTACTTCTTTGACTGTGAAAATAACCAAACGTTATTAACAACTGACGATCGACTAATTCTCATTAATGAAACGAAAAATTAAAAATTAATCGAAAATCGATTAGTGACAATAACCAAACGTTATTAATTAACAATTGACAATCGACTAACTCTCACTGACACTTCATTAATGTAACGAAAAATTAAAAATTAATCAAAAATCGATTAGTGACAATAACCAAACGTTATTAACAATTGACAATCGACTAACTCTCACCGACACTTCATTAATGTAACGAAAAATTAAAAATTAATCGAAAATCGATTAGTGACAATAACCAAACGTTATTAATTAACAATTGACAATCGACTAACTCTCACTGACACTTCATTAATGTAACTAAAAATTAAAAATTAATGGAAGATCGATTACAGACAATAGTCAAACGTTATTAACAATTGACAATCGACTAACTCTCACCGACACTTCATTAATGTAACGAAAAATTAAAAATTAATCGAAGATCGATTACTGACAATAACCAAACGTTATTAACAAATGACAATCGACTAACTCTAACCGACACTTCATCAATGTAACGAAAAATTAATCGAAGATCGATTACTGAAAATAACCGAACGTTACTAACAATTGACAATCGACTAACTCTCACCGACACTTCTTTAATGTAACGAAAAATTAAAAATTAATCGAAAATCGATTAGTGACAATAACCAAACGTTATTAATTAACAATTGACAATCGACTAACTCTCACCGACACTTCATTAATGTAACGAAAAATTAAAAATTAATCGAAAATCGATTAGTGACAATAACCAAACGTTATTAATTAACAATTGACAATCGACTAACTCTCACCGACACTTCATTAATGTAACGAAAAATTAAAAATTAATCGAAGATCGATTACTGACACTAACCAAACGTTATTAACAAATGACAATCGACTAACTTTCACCGACCCTTCATTAATGTAACGAAAAATTAATCGAAGATCGACTACTTTCCTCAATTAGTACTCAGAGAATAATGATCGATCCTGATCAAAAATTAACAACTGACAATCGGCTAACTCTCACCGACAGTTCATAATAATTATAATCGTAAAATATTTCCCTCTAATAGGAAAACCGCGTGTACTACACGCTGCGCCTTTCTCTTCTTTATTACAACTTGGATATTCGTCGATCATGCTTGTGTGTAGTTTCGACGCTGCTCATTCTTACCTCATCTGTTATTGTTTATACAATTCAAAGCAAAGGTTTTCATATTCTAAATCGCCAGAGGTAAAGCGCATTTTCTTCACAAAATTCACCAAATTTGGCGCAGCCAGAATAGACCTTTCGAACTTATTACATGCAGTACGTACAAGTAGTTCATTTACGATCGTAAAATCGTTAACAGACGAAGCTATTCGGAGCACGAAGCAAGAAAAAAAATAAATAAATGAGAAATCCAAACAAATCTGGGATTCTGATTAAACCGTGGGAGCGCGTGCATGAATAATTAGATACGTCAGGAATGAGGCTGCAATTTAAATGAAATCTAGATGAATTATGATTTTTTCGTTAGAAATGTACACACGCATACACACAGAGAGATATGACGCAGGAGGCGTCTTCGAAATTAATTAAAAAAAAAAAAACGCAGTGGATTTTAAATAAAACCCCACGCAATCTGTTTTTAATCTCCACATCCATCTGAGGATAATGATTGGGAATTACGTTACGTAATACTACAGTTTTCCAATGATTCGGAAGGTCGAATGAAATAGAATCCAAGTGTGCGTAACCGAAAGCTGAGACTTATCTGAAATTATCGCTGGAATTTTGTTTGAGTAAGATAGGCGCTGGGATGTGCACTTTTTTTAAGAATTTTTATGCGTGAGAGATTCTTAGAAAACCGTTTCTAAGGAAGGGAGATAACATTCTCCCATAGCCGATACTCATTGGAATTAGAATTCAACTTCCATAAAAAGTATCTGCTTTGCTAAAATCTATTAATTAAAAAAAAAAAAAAACAATTACAATATCGCACCCAACAGAGATGCGGCAGTTATTTTGATGTTAGGGGCGTATCCTGGAGGCGTGCCTAGAAGCTGCCGTCCCTACCGCGAAGCAAAAGAACCAATAGCATTTGTTAGGGCGTGTCTATAAACCCCTCTTCCCCGCTTCCCAACAAATAACAACCAATGGTGTTTGTTGACGGTTAACCCTTGCACGTGCAAGTGAATCCAGAAGGCGAACCCCTCCCACCAACAAACCAAAAGAACCAATAGTATTTGAACTGGTAAACTTTAGCGCAATGTCTCTAATTTACATGATACTTGATCACTGTTGTAATTTCTTATCGATATTCTCGAAGTGAAACGAAAGATTGTTAAAGACAAAACAAAAACAAAAACGGAACGACGCAACAACAAACTACGAGGAGTAATGTAAAAGAAAAACAAAGATGGAGTACTTGAGATGGATGCTGACGTTTGAAAAATTTATTCATTAAACAAATACCTACCGCGCGAATTAAGTAGAAGAAAAAAAAACAATTGATTGACGATTCTACCGTGGAATGTTTAAACATCATAAAACCGACAGAAAGCAAACGAATACTTGAAGGATGTTAAAAAAATGAATAAAAATGTTATTATGTGCCTACCGGGCGAGCAAATAAGTTTCAGAACGGAGGCGTTGCATAAAAGAAAGTGTACTTGCGATTGTTTCAGAAGTCTATTTATGAGTTAACTATGCGGATTAATCGAATATTCTGCGTTTCCCCAGTTTCTAAGACGAATGTCGAAGGAGACAAACACCTGGTAAGTATGTCGCAGCCGCAACGGGCTATACAAGATTAACCTGCCTGACGCTTCTCCGACAAAAGTTTAGCTTGGGGCATGTACGAGTGTACAGAAAAGAAAACAAAGAATGCTCCTTGATTTTGTTTGATTTTTTCTTTTGTTTTCTGTCCACGTAATTCTGTATTTATTTTTCCTGTTGAGTTATTCAGTTATTTTTACATTTCAGTCGAATTATTGCTCGTTTGTTTCCGTTTTCCTTTGTTTCTTTTTACCGATACAAAAAAATGCTATTGAGTTGGCGATTTTTACATTTTTTTTATCGCATTTCACTGTTTGCATTTATGATTTGTTTTCGTTCGTTTCCAGCAGCGAATTATTTGCTTTTTAGAAACAGTTTCCTATTTTTTGTTTCTCCATTTTCTTTTGTTTCTCATTCACGTCTTCTTCGCGTATTATCACCCTCTGCCAGATGGGAATCGTTGATTTTCTTTTGTTTTCGGTTCGTGTAATTCTTTGAGAATCGTAGATTTTATTTTGTTTTCGGTTCGCGTAATTCTATGAGAATCGTTGATTTTCTTTTGTTTTCGGTTCGTGTAATTCTTTGAGAATCGTAGATTTTATTTTGTTTTCGGTTTGTGTAAATTATATGAGAATCGTTGATTTTCTTTTGTTTTCGGTTCGTGTAATTCTTCGAGAATCGAAGATTTTATTTTGTTTTCGGTTTGTATAATATCGTTGATTGTCTTTTGTTTTCGGTTCATGTAATTCTTTCAGAATCGTAGATTTTATTTTGTTCACAATTCGTGTAAATTAAATGAGAATCGTTGATTTTCTTTTGTTTTCGGTTCTTGTTTGAGAATCGTCGTTTTTATTTTGTTTTCGGTTCGTGTAATTCTATGAGAATTGTAGATTTCTTTTTGTTTTCGACTCGTGTGGATATCGTTGATTGTCTTTTGTTTTCGGTTCGTGTAATGTTGTCGATTCTTTGAGAATTGTCGATTTTCTTTTGTTTTCAATTCGTGAAATTCCTTGAGAATCGTCGATTTTCTTTTTTTTCAGCTCGTGTAATATCGTTAATTTTCTTTTGTTTTCGATTCGTGTAATTGTTTGAAAATTGTCGATTTTATTTTGTTTTCGGTTCGCGTAATATCGTTGATTTTCTTTTGTTTTCGGTTCTTGTTTGAGAATCGTCGTTTTTATTTTGTTTTCGGTTCGTGTAATTCTATGAGAATCGTTGATTTCTCTTCGTTTTCGACTCGTGTAGATATCGTTGATTGTCTTTTGTTCTCGGTTCGTGTACTTCTTTGAAGATCGTCGTTTTTATTTTTGTTCTTGGTTTATGTAATTCTTTGAGAATCGTCGATTTTCTTTTGTCTTCGGTCCGTGCAATTTTTTGAGAATCGTCGATTTTATTTTGTTTTCAGTTCTTGTAATTATAAGAGAATCGTCGATTTTCTTTTGTTTTCGGTTCACGTAATTCCAATTTTCCCTCTTGAGTTAGCGATTTTTACAATTATTTTTTTTTTTTTTTATTTTGCGCATTTCATTTGCAATTTTTGATTTTTTTGCGAATCATTTACTTTTTATAAACACAGTTTCCGCTTAGTCAACCCTCTTTTGTTTTTTATTCGTCTCTTCTTCAGATAACCACGTACATTATGTAAGTACCCGCTCATTTCAATTGTTATCTAACAATAATTGAAGAGAAATGCATTGACACGTAACCATAGCAACCACAGCAATTCACCAATAACATTTCAATATCCTGAAACAATTAATGCAAGATTGAAACGTCATTGGTGAATTGCTGTGGTTGCTATGGTTACGTATCAATTCATTTCTTTTCAATCATTGTTAGATAACAATTGAAATGGAAATGAGTTGGTGGTTACAGAATACACGTGATTGTCATTCTCTGATTTGCCTTTTGTTTTCGGTTCGTGTAATTCTGTGGGAATCGGCGGTTTTCTTTCGTTTACGGTTTGCGTAATTCTATATTTGTTTCTGTTTTCTCTTGACTGTTTGCATAATTCAGTTTGGTTTTGTTCTTTTTTTTTTTTAGCGAATTATTTACTTTTTTAAACATAATTTCCTGTTAGTCTTCTTTTGTTTTCTTCAAATACCGTCACTCTTTGCCGGTTGAAAATCTTAGATTTTCTTTTTTAGTTTCGGTTCGTGTAAGTTTGTTTTTTCTTGCGAATTCTCTCAAACGAATCCAGAAGGCGTGTCTATAAGCTCCTCCTCCATTTCTAGCAAATAAGTAAGAACCAATAGGATTTTGTTAATGGCAAACTTTTGCATGTACGGATGGATTGAGAATGCGTGCCTCCTCCCACCAACAAAAAAGAAGAACCAATAGCATTTGTTGATGGTAAATTTAAGCAAACTTTTGTGACTGGTATGGTGAGGTGTAGGTTAGATAATAATGAATTTGATCTCTATAGTAATTTTTATTGATATTCCCGTATGCTGCACGAGATTGCTTTCTCTTGGCATTCTGGAATTCGCTGTCGAATATTCTAGACGCAAACTTTCAATCATCGTTAACCACTGTGTATAATCAGTCCCCGCCCCATTTTTTAATTCTAGGCACCCCATTGGTTTGAGCTATATTTATATGTGGATTAAAAATGAATCATTTTCGAACGCCCGGTATTTCAACGATTGATAGAAAAATCGATTTCCGTTTTGTTCTGAATTCCTAACAATCCCTACATCCCTTGGGGTTACATTGTAACCTTTTGAATTCAATTTTATAATATTGCTTCTTGCTCAAGACGGCCCTGTATATCACAGTTAATAAGAAACTATTTTCTAAAAGGCAACATGGCGCTTAATTTTTTTTTTTAATGTTGCCTTGGTTGATTTGTTAAACTTACCGGAACGCTTTCAATAATTTTATTAGAAACAAAATCGTTCGGATGACAAATGAAACTAACCACATCCCACTTCTGAAGTCGTCCGAGATCCAAAGCCAATAAAAATAATCGAAGAAAAAAAATTAAGCCAATAGGTCAGCGAAACAAAAACAAACCGATTTCCAGCGAATCGAATTTCGCCTATCCATCAACTGGGGACGCAAAGTCGCGAGCCGAACCGAAACGAGCGATTTATCAAAACGTGTGTATTTAAACAAGTAATAACGCAAATTACACCTAAAGACAAACCCACATGAATAAAAGGGGTCCGGCGGCGAAGCGCGGCCGAGGCCGCGTCTCCCACGTCGCCGTCGCGCCAGACAAAGACGGAACGTCAGACGTACGTCTGGGCTCGGCTCAAATCCGAGCCAGAAAACCCACCCATGGTCATTGATCTCTGTTTTGCAGTTTATTCGTTTATTGCGGGCGTATGGGGCGAAGCCCGTCCGCGAACTGGTCGGGTACTTACATCCATTCCGAGGGGTGCACGCCTAATCCTGTGTGGCACACGAAAAACGCGTCGAAAATACACAGAGCGTACACTAGCGAGACACGTCTGCCATTCGTAGGCATCAGACGGCGACTAGAGGACGACGAAACCGCCGGTCGACGGCGGACGAACGCGAACGAAACGCCTGCTCTAATTGTTTCTGATAATTACAAATCCGGACGAATCTACGAAGAGACCTGCACTAATTTTTCTCTTCTTCGGATAGTTGAGCGAAAACTAGGGAGAAAAGCCATCGCAAAACAGCCGGTGTAAAGTTGGTTGCCTACCTACTCATGCCCATTTCAATCGCGACGCTTTGAAATCAAAGAATAGGCAACTCATTCTACACGTGCTTATTCATAATTCACGTCGAATGAGAAACGTTGATTTTCTTTTGTTTTCTGTTCGTGTAATATCGTTTATTTTCTTTTGTTTTCGGTTCGTGTAATTCTTTGAGAATCATCGATTTTATTTTGTTTTCGATCCGTGTAATATCGTTGATTCTTTTGTTTTCGGTTCGTGTAATTCTTTGGGAATCGTCGATTTTCTTTTGTTTTCGGTTCGTGTATCGTTTTGAGAGTCGTCGATTCAGTATTAATTTTTCCTCTTGAGTTATTTAGTTATTCTTATATTTTCTTTCTGTCCTTTGATTTTCGAATATTTCTTTTTGTTCTTCGTATTTCATTCCATGTTTCAATCAAATTATTGCCCGTTTGTTTCCGTTTTCCTTTGTTTCTTTTCGCTGAAACAAGAAAATTCCTTTGAGTTGGCGATTTGTACATTTTTTTGATCGCATTTCATTGTTTGCACATTTCTATTTGTTTTCGTTTCTTTCCAGCAGCGAATTATTTGCTTTTTATGAATACAGTTTCCTATTTTCTTCGTTTGTCCATCTTTTGTTTTTCATTCACGTCTTCTTCGCATGTTGTCACTCTCTGCCGGATGAGAGTAGTTGACTTTCTTTTGTTTTCAGTTCGTGTAATTCTTTGAGAAGTGTCGATTTTATTTTGTTTTCGGTTCGTGTAAAATCGTTGATTTTTTTTGTTGATTTTTTCAGTTCGTGTAATATCGTTGATTTTCTTTTGTTTTCGGTTCGTGTAATTGTTTGAGAATCATCGATTTTATTTTGTTTTCAGCTCGTGTAATATCGTTTATTTTCTTTTGTTTTCGGTTCGTGTAATTCTTTGAGAATCATCGATTTTATTTTGTTTTCGATCCGTGTAATATCGTTGATTCTTTTGTTTTCGGTTCGTGTAATTCTTTGGGAATCGTCGATTTTCTTGTTTTCGGTTCGTGTAATTGTTTTGAGAATCGACGATTCAGTATTCATTTTTCCTCTTGAGATATTCTTATATTTTCTTTCTGTTTTCTTTGTGTCCTTTGATTTTCGAACGTTTCGTTTTGTTCTTGGCATTTCATTACATGTTTTAGTCGAATTATTGCCCGTTTGTTTCCGTTTTCCTTTGTTTCCTTTCATTGAAACAAGAAAATTCTATTGAGTTGGTAATTTCTACATTTTTTTTTATCGTATTTCATTGTTTGCATATTTCCATTTGTTTTCGTTCCTTTCCAACGCAGCGAATTATTTGCTTTTTATAAATACAGTTTCCTATTTTTTTTGTTTGTCCATCTTCTTTTGTTTCTTATTCACGTCTTCTTCGCATATTGTCACCCTCTGTCGGATGAGGATCGTTGATTTTCTCTTGTTTTCCGTTCGTTTACATATTTTGTTTTGTTTTCGGTTCGTGTAATTCTTTGAGAATCATCGATTTTATTTTGTTTTCGATCCGTGTAATATCGTTGATTCTTTTGTTTTCGGTTCGTGTATTCTTTGAAAATCGTCGATTTTCTTTTGTTTTCGGTTCGTGTAATTGTTTTGAGAGTCGTCGATTCAGTATTCATTTTTCCTCTTGAGTTATTCTTATATTTTCTTTCTGTTTTCTTTGTGTCCTTTGATTTTCGAACGTTTCGTTTTGTTCTTGGCATTTCATTACATGTTTCAGTCGAATTATTGCTCGTTTGTTTCCATTTTCCTTTGTTTCTTTTCACGGAAACAAGAAAATTCTATTGAGTTGCCGATTTCTACATTTTTTTTGATCGCCTTTCATTGTTTGCATATTTCCATTTCTTTTCGTTCCTTTCCAGCAGCGAATTATATACTTTTTATTAATAGAGTTTTTCTTTTGTTTGTTCATCTTCTTTTGTTTTTCATTCACGTCTTCGCGTATTGTCACCCTCTACCGGATGAGAACCGTTGACTTTCTTTTGTTTTCGGTTCTGTAATTCTTTGAGAATCGTCGATTTTATTTTGTTTCCGGGACGTGTAATACCGTTGATTTTCTTTTGTTTTCAGTTCGTATATTTCTTAGAGAATCGTAGAGTTTATTTTCGATTTCGGTTCGTGTAAGTCTGAGAATTGTCGAGTTTATTTTGTTTTCGGTCCGTGTAATATCGTTGATTTTTTTTTTTAATTTTCGGTTCGTGTAATTCTTTGACAATTCGTCGATTTTTTTTGTTTTCGGTTCGTGTAATTGTTTAAGAATCGTCGATTTTATTTTGTTTTCGGTTCGTGTAATTCTATGACAATGGTTGATTTCTCTTTGTTTTGGCTCAAGTAATATTGCTAATTTTCTTTTGTTTTTGATGGTTGAGAATCGTCGATTTTCTTTTGTTTTCAGTTCGTGTAATTGTTTGAGAATGGTTTTATTTCTTTTTGTTTCCGGCTCGAGTAATATCGTTGATTTTCTTTTGTTTTCGATTCGTGTAATTGTTTGTCATTCTCTGCAGGATGAGAATCGTCGATTTTATTTTGTTTTCGGTTCGTGTACTTCTATGAGAATCGTTGATTTCTTTTTGTTTTCGGGCCATCTGATATTGTTGATTTTCTTCTGTTTTTGATTCGTGTAATTGTTTGAGAATCGTCGATTAGATTTTGTTTTCGGTTCTTGTAATTCTATGAGAATCGTCGATTTTATTTTGTTTTCAGCTCGTGTAATATCGTTTATTTTTTTTGTTTTCGGTTCATGTAATTCTTTGAGACTGATCGTTTTTCTTTTGTTTTCGGTTCGTGCAAGTCTATGAGAATCATTGATTTCTTTTTGTTTTCGACTCGTGTAATGTAATTGATTTTCTTTTGTTTTCGGTTCGTGTAATTGTTTGAGAATCGTCGATTTTCTTTTGTTTTCGGTTCGTGTAATTGTTTAAGAATCGTCGATTTTATTTTGTTTTCGGTTCGTGTAAATCTATGACAATGGTTGATTTCTCTTTGTTTTGGCTCAAGTAATATCGCTGATTTTTTTTTTGTTTTTGATTCGTGTACTTGTCTACCACCCTCTGACGGTTGAGAATCTTCGATTTTCTTTTGTTTTCGATTCGAGTAATTGTTTGTCATCCGGATGAGAATTGTCGATTCTCTCTCTCTTTTCGGTTCGCGCAATCCTTTGAGAATCGTCGATTTTATTTTGTTTGCGGTTCGTGTACTTCTATGAGAATCGTTGATTTCTTTTAGTTTGTTTTCAGCTCGTGTAATATCGTTTATTTTTTGTTTTCGGTTTGGTAATTCTTTGAGAATCGTCGCCTTTGTTTTCGGTTCGTGCAATTCTTTGAGAATCGTCGATTTGATTTTGTATTCGGTTCGTGTAATTCTATGAGAATCATTGATTTCTGTTTGTTTTCGGCTCGTGTAATATAGTTGATTTTCTTTTGTTTTCAGTTCATGTAATTGTTTGAGAATCATCGATTTTATTTTGTTTTCCGCTCGTGTAATATGATTTATTTTTTTTTTGTTTTCGGTTCGTATAATTGGTTGTCAATCGTCGATTTTATTTTGTCTTCGGTTCGTGTAATTCTATGAGAATCGTCGATTTTTTTTTTGTTTTCAGTTCGCGTAATTCCAATTTATCCTCTCGATTTTTACGATTAATTTCATTTTTCATTTTGTTTCTCGCATTTCATTTGCAAATTTCAATTTTTTTTTCGATTTTTCTGCGAACTATTTCCTTTTTATAAATTCAGTTTTCAGTTACGGGCGTTAACTATTTCGGGGTTGATAAATCACAAGGGTTACAGGATCAGTCTCTAAATGATATTTATTACAAATGTTAATATAGGCTGGTGATAAAATCCCATGCCAAGTTCACAATTTAATATTTTCTTGCGAAATCTGGAGACAGGTAAATTTTTAATTGAAAAAAGACATTTCTCGATCGGCATTTGTTTTTCCACTGTGATGTCATCATGACCACGCAGATTTTGATCGTCCTTTTTGACAGAAAAATAGTGACATAAAAATTACACAAGTTTAAAAAAAACTAGAGGTCAAAAATATCGTTGTGTTTGTGGTGTGTTCAAAAATATCGTTGTGTTTGTGGTGTGTGAGGGCTCGCGACAACAAAACGTCAAGATGACAGATGTCAGAAACGTCAAGTTGAGAAACATCAGTAGTCAGAAACGTCAAAATGACCCGACATCGGAAAACGTCAGATTTGACAACGTCAAAAAGACAAATACGAGCGAAGACTCACTAGACATGTAACGATGACGATTGACGTAAATAAACGAAGATTTCCCTTGCGCCAAGTTCCACATTTCCGTAGTATATTTGCGGGATTACGTGGGAAATTTCATCCTCCTGGAGAACACCCATGATAAGACGAGGTAGTGTGTCCATCATTAAAAATAATAAAAGGTAAAATCTGTGCTACTTTTGAAATGGGGATGAGTTGGCGGTTACAAAATACACGTGATTGTCATTCTCTAATTGTCTTTTGTTTTCACTTTGCGAAACTCTATGAGAATCGGCGTTTTTTTCTGTTTGCGTTCGCGTAATTCTATATTTATTTCTGTTTTCTCTTGACTGTTTGCATATTTCAGTTTGCTTTTGTTGTTTGTTTAGCGAATTATTTACTTTTTTTAAACACAATTTCCTGTTAGTCTTCTTTTGTTTTGTTCAGATATCGTCAGTCCTTGCCGGCTGAAAATCTTAGATTTTCTTTTTTAGTTCCGGTTCGTGTAAGTTTGTATTTCCTTGCGATTTCTATCAAATGAATCCAGAAGGCGTGTCTATAAGCTCCTCCTCCCTATCTAGCAAATAAGTAAGAACCGGCAGCATTTTGTTAATGGCAAACTTTTGCATGTATGGATGGATTCTTTTGATTTTCGAACATTTAATTTTGTTCTTCGCATTTTATTACACGTTTCAGTCGAATTTTTGCCCGTTTGTTTCCGTTTTCCTTTGTTTCTTTTCACGGAAACAAAAAAATTCTATTGAGTTGGTGACTTTTACATTTTTTTTTATCGCATTCCATTATTTGCATATTTCGGGTTGCTTGCGTTCCTTTCCAACAGCGAATTATTTGCTGTTTATAAATACAGTTTCCTATTTTTTCTGTTTGTCCATCTTCTTTTGTTTTTCACTGACGTCTTCTTCGCGCATTGTCACCCTCTGCCGGATGGGAATCGTTGATTTTCTTTTGTTTTCGGTTCGTGTACTTTTGTATTTTCAAACGCCGCACCCATCAACTATGGATGGAAGGATTTTCCTTGCGTCAAGATTCACATTTCCGTAGTACAATATTTGCGAGAAATTTCATCCTCCTGGAAGAGACCCATGACCAGACGAGCTCATGTATCGAACATAATTAATTAAACAAATTTTGTACATCCAATTTGGATAAAAAAAAAAAAGTGTGGTGGGTGATATGAACGCGCGTCACCAGAGTTACCAATGGGGCAGAGAAGAAACTTAAACACAAACGATAGAGTACATTTTTTTTTTATTTATTCATACATAAGCTATTTCCACATATGAAATATTGTTAAACGAAACATCGCAGGTGACAGGATAAATTAACAAGTCTGTTTATTCTGACCGGAAGCTACGAGAAAACAAGCAGAATTTCACCTAACTAAAACCTGAAACTTTTACAGCTGTAAACGATTGCGTTAAACTAAAGATTACAACAAAAAAAAAAGAGAAAAAAAGGGGGGGGGGATAAAAATTAAAAATCGGTGTGCGTAACACGCGTTTGCTTCCAATTTTTTTTTTTTTTGTTTTCAGTGAGAACATTGGCACGGTGATGTAATTAATATTATTACAAAACAGCAGCAGCAATAACGATTATTCTATTCGAACAATATAAAATAATAACATAAAAAATGAATACAATACAACCTAAACTATATATATTACTAATTTTTGCTTTTGTTGTTGTAGTTTTGAAGTATCTTTGTGTGAGCGGTCGGCAAAGGCCCGACGCCCCTCTTAAAATTATATACACGACTTTATCACCACTTTGAATTCAGAGTCACTCCGCACCGTCGTCGAAGGGAACTCAGATGAAAGAGACGCATCAAAAATTCATAATTTAATCATAATAATACACAACAGCACGTGCGAAATTTTACAACAGAAAAATGTTAAAGAGGAGGAGGAGGGGGGGAGTTTCGTGTCGCCGTCGCCGGCGAATAATCCACAGTGAAGGGTGGGGGGAGGGGGGAGGAAAGAATATGAACGCGAAAGTGGAGGAGGTGTGAATCACACGAATCCGAAGTTTTTCGTTTTGATCGCGAGCAGCAGTTTCTGCCTCAACACGCTCCGGCTGCTGTAGAGGGGGATGTACAATCTTGAGATGCACGTGTTCGCCGTCGGCAGGTGGCCGTCATCTGCGGGTCGGATCGTCACTGAAGGCATCGGCTGAAATCCGTCTTCGCTTGCGGGCAGAGCAGGTGAACCCGTCCAAAAATATACCTACAGGGAAACATTCTGAGAACATTTTTAAAGCTTGCATAAATTTGAAACATAATCTATTTAACACAATTAGTTCTTCAGAAATATTCACGACAATACCATAAAATAAGAAGAGGGAATCGAAGACGCCGAGTCCGAATCGTCACTTCCCCACGAAGGGTGCGGCCAACTCCATGCCCACCACTTTCTATACTCTTTGCTTTCCTTTCAATATTTTTTTATTACAATTAAACATACTGGGCCGCAACCACAAGACAATATAACAAACAAGGTTGTAAGGACTCGCCGCCCTCAATTCCCTAAAGGGCCCCGCCCACCACTAGACCTGACCGTAATAGGTCTTTAAGGCGGCACCTCCTTTAACTCCGCCCACAACACACCGCATAAGGACAAGAAATTAAATAAAACGTCTGTGATTTTATAAAATAAAACAAAAAGTTCCAAAAATTACGCCCCTTTTACCAATTAGAAAGCCATTAAACAGAAACGGACCTCAAATTCTGACTCGGAGTCCTCAATTCCCTAAAGGGCCCCGCCCACCACTAGACCTAACCGTAATAGATTTAGTGGGCGGAGTCCTTAAGGCGGCGCCTCCTTTAACTCCGCCCACAACACACCGCACAAGGACAAGAAATTAAATAAAACGTCTGTGATTTTATAAAATAAAACAAAAGCGTTCCAAAAATTACGCCCCTTTTACCAATTAGAAAGCCATTAAACAGAAACGGACGTCAAATTCAGACTCGGCGTCCTCAATTCTCTAAAAGGCACCGCCCACCACTAGACCTGACCGTAATAGGTTTAGTGGGCGGAGTCCTTAAGGCGGACCTCTTTTAACTCCGCCCCCAACACACCGCATAAGGACAAAAAATTAAATAAAACGTCTTTGATTTTATAAAATAAAACAAAAGGTTCCAAAAATTACGCCCCGTTTACCAATTAGAAAACCTTTAAACAGAAACGGACGTGAAATTTGGACTCGGCGTCCTCAATTCCCTAAAGGGCCCCGCCCACCACTAGACCTGACCGTAGTGGGCGGAGTCATTAAGGCGTCACCTCCTTTAACTCCGCCCACCCCCCTACAAGTGTCTCTCGGCAAATACACTCGGCATTTGCTTGACGAAATAAAAACAACACGCCCGCCACTACATAACCAAAAAAACGAAATTAAAAAAAAATGTTTGATGGCTTAAATGCGAATGCAAGTTTTGCTATCGCAGGCTACGTCAGCCCATCATCGCTTTGATTTCCCAATGTTTTGGAGGTGATGGGCCCTACTAAAAAGTGCCACCACTAACGAGCATTGGTCAAAAAAAAAAAATGAATAATAACGAAGACTTACTAAATCCTGCCTTTCCATGTGAGTCATTTTTTCCACGATCGACCACAGCCAGCGCTTGAACTTGACGAGTCTCTCGCTGCTCTCGCCCGATTCGTCGTTGAACGACGTATAGGAAATCAGGACCGACACGTTTATGTCACCGACGCCGTTCAGGAGAAGGCGCAGGTCTTCGGCCGTTAGGCCATCCAGGGAACCCTCGGGCAGGACGTCGAAGACACCGGTGCGTATACTCTAGAAAAATCACAAAGAAATTATCGCTGACGACAAAAATTCTCTTTGCCCCAATAAAAAGCGTAAATTAAGCGTTTGGCGCCCAAAACATGGGGCCCATTTACTGCGCTCACCTCGATGGCCTTCTCCTGGGCCTTGACCATGCGATACTTGGCGTACTTTCTCACGTAATCGTAGACGTTAATGCTCGTGACCTCGATGTCTTTACCTCCGGGCATTAACTCGAGAGTACCGCCGCCTTCTTCCGCACATAGGTCAATGCTGCGAAAAGAGAAACTGTTGCTTAGTAAAATCCCACACCTAATACAGGGCATACAGAAAAGATTGTAAAAACGAAACACACACACGTGAATTGAATTGGCTTCCGGTTGGAACCGCGTCACGATTAGTTCTATTGCCAGCAGAAATAGTTGTGACGCGGTTCCAACCGGAAGTCAATTCAATTATGACCAATGGCCACTTGACGTTAAACACCCACCTGAAGTTAAGATCTAAGGCCGTGAATAGACTGTTGTTGTCTTTGGTCTCGGCGTCAACGACTAACTGCCTCAAGGACTCGTACACGACCGGATCGAAGAAGGCCAAATCGTGAAACTTGATTGGTCGGCCGAGGATTGATTTGAGCACGTGTCGCGTAAGAAATATCGGGCACAGTTCGTTTTGAAGGAGGCACAACCCCAGTAGCCTATGAAAAAAACAACGTAATGGAAATCCAGCGATGGCCTTGACATGAATAATTTACCTTCCGACGTTTCTGAACGCGTTGAGCCGTTCAAAGGTCGCCTTGCCCTGCCTGGGGGCGTAGAAGCCGCGCTTCCCGGGGCAGTAGAACAAGGGCGCGTTGTCCTCTTCGTCGGTGGCGCCGCCGTCATCGGCGTTGGCCCCGTCGCCAGCAGACCGACCGGCGCTCTTGCGAGCGCAGCCTCTATCTGCCAGGGAAAACACATCCAGGTCTAAAAAGCAACTTGCAACTCGAATATATGCACATTTATTCGCAGGAGACTAACCTAGAAGGGCGTCGGACGCCATCTCTTGGGACTGCGAGTGGGCGAGGATCATCTCGACGGCTTCCTCGACCTTGCTGCGCAGCGAGTCCTCGGACGCCAGGAGAAGCAGGAGCTGCGCGGGGGTCAATTCGAGAAGCATTCCGGTAATTCGGCCGGAAAACGTCGGGTGTAAACTGTACACCTAGAAGTCGTCAGGTTTTAAAAACAAATTAATTACGCGGAGACACTAGGCGCAGCGCAACCTCCCGATCTTTAACGGACACTACAAATTTGGCGCCCAACGTGGGGCTCGAGCCCACGCCCCTGAGATTAACAGTCTCATACTATACCTACATTGGACTAATCAATATTTGTAGTTCAGCAACCTTGAAGATTTGGCTGAAATTAGTACTAAGACTTCTTTTTTTTTTTTAATCTAAGAAAACAATCGGCGGAAGTTAGAGATCACGACCCCAAGATGGCGGGTGACGAGTCTTAAACATGAATGACAAAAAATTTAAACATGAATGCGCGGAACTTAGAGATCACGACTCTTAACATAAGTGCGCGGAACTTAGAGATCACGACTCTTAACATAAATGCGCGGAACTTAGAGATCACGACTCTTAACATAGTGCGCGGAACTTAGAGATCACGACTCTTAACATAAATGTGCGGAACTTAGAGATCACGACTCTTAACATAAATGCGTGGAACTTAGAAATCACGATCCCAAGATGGCGGGTGACGACTCTTAAACATGAATGACAAAAAATTTAAACATGAATGCGCGGAACTTAGAGATCACGACTCTTAACATAAATGCGCGGAACTTAGAGATCACGACTCTTAACATAAATGCGCGGAACTTAGAGATCACGACTCTTAACATAAATGCGCGGACCTTAGAGATCACGACTCCAAGCTGGCGGGTGACGACTCTTTAACATGAATGGACGGAAGTTAGAGATCACGACCCCAAATGGCGCGTGACGACTTTTAAACATGAATACGCGGAAGTTAGAGATCACGATCCCAAGCTGGCGGGTGACGACTCTCAAACACGAATGGGCGGAACTACCTGTCTTTACATTGTGTCAGTTACCTTCCTTTTTTGTTTTCGTTTTCGTTATTTCTTGGTTAATAAGACAGCAATTGTTTTTTTCTCAGGTCTGAATCTTTACCAACGACTTAATTTTGAAGTTTTCTTTTTTGTGGCGTCATCACCTTTAATAGGTACCGCAGTTTAAACGATCGTCTTTTGTTTCTATAGAATTTTCCGCGAAGTCCAAAACTCTAGGTCGAAAACTAGCCAACAATTATTATTCTTGTTTTTCTCTTTCTCTTTCTGTCATTTCTGTGCTTCAGACTGTCTTTTGTTTCTCTTTTGTTTTTGCGTCGTCACTATTTTCAAAAGTTACTCCAGTTTAAACAATCGTCTTTTGTTTCTTTACAATTTTCTGCGAAGTCGAAAACTAGCCATCCGGTTATTATTTTATGTTTTTCCTCTCTCTTTCTGTTATTTCAGTATTTCAGTGCTTTAGATTGTCTTTTGTTTTGTGTTGTTATTATAGGTACTCCAATTTAAACGATCGTCTTTTGTTTATTTAGAATTTTCCACGAAGTCACAAACTCTAGCTAGCAATTATTATTTTTTGTCCTCTCTCTCTTTCTTTCGTTTCTGTGCTTTAGACAGTCTTTTGGTTTTCTTTTGTTTCTGTGTTGTCATTATTTTCAAAAGCTACTCCAATTTTTAAGCGAGCGTCTTTTGTTTATTTATAATTTTCTGCGAAGTCGAAATCTTTAGCCAGCAATTATTTTTTCGTTTTTCTATCTTTTTTCTTGTGCTTTAGATTGTCTTTTGTTTTTGTGTCGTCGTTAAGTAAACAGGTACTCCAGTTTAAACGATCGATCGCCTTTTGTTTATTTATAATTTTCTGCGAAGTCGAAAACTCTAGCCAGCAATTATTATTTGTTTTTCTTTCTCTTTCTTTCATTTCTGTGCTTTAGACTGTCGCTTGTTTTTCTTTCTTTTGTGTTGTTAAAAGGTACTCCATTTGAAACGATCGTCTTTTGTTTATTTTGAATTTTCTGCAAAGTGAAAAATTCCAGCCAGCCAATTCTTTTTTCTGTCTCTTTTATTTCTGTGCTTCAGACTGTCTTTTGTTTCTCTTTTGTTTTTGCGGTGTCACTATTTTCAAAAGTTACTCCAGTTTAAACAATCGTCTTTTGTTTCTTTACAATTTTCTGCGAAGTCGAAAACTGGCCATCCGGTTATTATTTTTTGTTTTTCCTTTCTCTTTCTGTCATTTCTGTACTTTAGATTGTCTTTTGTTTTGTGTTGTTATTATCTTCAATAGGTACTCCATTTGAAACGATCGTCTTTTGTTTATTTAGAATTTTCCACGAAGTCACAAACTCTAGCTAGCAATTATTATTTTTTGTCCTCTCTCTCTTTCTTTCATTTCTGTGCTTTAGACGGTCTTTTGGTTTTCATTTGTTTTTGTGTTGTCATTATTTTCAAAAGCTACTCCAATTTTTAAGCGAGCGTCTTTTGTTTATTTAGAATTTTCTGCGAAGTCGAAATCTTTAGCCAGCAATTATCTTTTTGTTTTTCTATCTTTTTTCTTGTGCTTTAGACTGTCTTTTGTTTTTGTGTCGTCGTTAAGTAAACAGGTACTCCAGTTTAAACGATCGATCGCCTTTTGTTTATTTAGAATTTTCTGCGAAGTCGAAAACTAGCCAGCAATTATTATTTGTTTTTCTTTCTTTTTCTTTCATTTCTGTGCTTTAGACTGTCGCTTGTTTTTCTTTCTTTTGTGTTGTTAATAGGTACTCCATTTGAAACGATCGTCTTTTGTTTATTTGGAATTTTCTGCAAAGTCAAAAATTCCAGCCAGCCAATTCTTTTATCTGTCTCTTTTATTTTGTGCTTTAGACTGTCTTTTGTTTTTCTTTTGTTTTTGTATCGTCATTATCGTCAATAAGTACTCAAATTTAAACGATTGTCTTTTATTTATTTAGAATTTTCCCTGAAGTCGAAAACCAGCCAGCAATTATTATTTTCGTTTTTCTCTCTCATTTTTAATTTTTACACTTTAGGTTGTCTTTTGTTTTTCTTTTGTTTTTGTGTTGTTTATTTTCTTCAATAGGCACTCCGATTTAAACGATCGTCTTTTGTTTATTTATTATCACAAAGTTGAAAGTCAAAAGCTCCAGCCAACAATAATTTTTGTTTTTTTTTCTCTCTCTTTTTTACTCTTAGTACTTTAGAGTATCTTCTGTTTTTTCTCTCGTTTTTGTCTCGTCTTTATCTGCAATAGGGACTCCAAATTAAACGATCGCGTTTCGTTTATCCAGAATTTTCCGCGAAGTCAAAAACTCCAGCCAACAATTATTTTTGATTTTTTTCGTTTCTCTCTATCTTTTTCATTTTTTTTTTTTGTGCTTTGACCTGTCTTTTGTTTTTCGTTTTGTGTTGGTTGTAGAGATCACGACCCCAAGCTGGGGGGTGACGACTCTTAAACAAGAATGCGCGGAACTTAGAGATTACAACCCCAAGCTGGGGGGTGACGACACTTAAACACGAATGGGCGGAACTTAGAGATCACGACCCCAAGCTGGGGGGTGACGACTCTTAAACACGAATGGGCGGAACTTAGAGATCACGACCCCAAGCTGGGGGGGTGACGACTCTTAAACACGAATGGGCGGAACTTAGAGATCACGACCCCAAGCTGGGGGGTGACGACTCTTAAACACGAATGGGCGGAACTTAGAGATCATGACCCCAAGCTGGGGGTGACGACTCTTAAACACGAATGGGCGGAACTTAGAGATCACGACCCCATGCTGGGGGTGTGACGACTCTTAAACACGAATGGGCGGCACTTAGAGATCACGACCCCAAGCTGGGGGTGACGACTCTTAAACAAGAATACGCGGAACTTAGAGATCACGACCCCATGCTGGGGGTGTGACGACTCTTAAACACGAATGGGCGGCACTTAGAGATCACGACCCCAAGCTGGGGGGGGGTGACGACTCTTAAACATGAATGCGCGGAACCTAGAGATCACGACCCTAAATGGCGGGTGACGACCCTCAAATATGATGAATGCGGGGAACTTAGTGATCACGACCCCAAGCTGGCGGGTGACGACTCTTAAACATGAATGGCCAAAAATTCTCTTACCTTAGGGTACAACCTATCTCCCAGCTGCTGTTGGTGCAAGGTCAAATGGTCGTTGCGATTGCCATTGGAGTTTGAGCTGCCGGTCGTACCGCCACCGCCACCCGACGAATTGTTTGCTGCAAAATCCGAGGGGGAAAAAAAAAGGTTAACAAATCGCAAGTCGGATGAAAACGGACGTACTTCCGGTAATGTCCGGCATGGAGGGGCTTTCGCTGGATACGCTGTCGCTAGGGGTAAATGGTCGCGCGTCCACGCTCATCACTCTTCGATAGTGGTCCCTGGACCTCGACGAGCCGCGGTTTAAGGGCGCGGGGCGCCTCAGGAAGTCCCTATCTCTGCTGCGCAGGCGCTGTAAGACACTGTAGTGCGTGTATTTGTTTCCGACCTGAGCCGATTCTAAGTTCGGGAGTTTTTCATTGACCAAAATTGCCTAAAAGAAAAAACGGAAGTTGTCGCCCAACAAACAAAGGAATAGCTCAAAATTATAACGCATAATGACAGTGATCTCTATTCTAGGACCTTCATTATTTTTTTTTCTACAATTCACTATGATGGTGTTATTTATACTCACTTCAGCTATAGCTCAAGCTCAAAATTGTAACGAATAATGACAGTGAACTCTACTCTAGGATCTACATTATCTTTTCTTTTTTTACAATTCACTACGATGATGTGATTTCTACTCACCTCAGCTATGGCCGTGTAGAAACTACGAGCTACGCCAGAGCCCTCCCCCGGCTCCTCCTTGAACGTGACTTTAACCCGGTTGACGGCCAACGGCGGTTGAGAGGCGGACGACCTTCTATTGTACGTGTTATACTGAGTATTTAATTCTTTGAACGTTTGCAGAATTAGCTGCGTTCGGTCGCGCTCCATCTGCAGATCAAATAATTCGTATCACTAAAGCATCAGCACCGAAAACCTTCAAGGTCCTTAACGTCTAGGAAGTAATTCACTTGAGACACCCTCAGCTACTTTCTTATACATCCCGAGCGTGAGTGACATTAAAAATAAAACAACAAATTAGAAGAAAAACATTATGTATTGACCTTGGATAGCGTTAAATCGCGCTGCTGGTTGTTCCTCAGCTTCTCCATGTCCCGCCTGAATTTGGCTTCCTTGACGGGAAATCCCCCGAGCTCGGACACGATCGAGCCGGGTTCCAGGGCGACGTCTTCCATGAAGACTCTGCCGAACAAGTCGAGCGACAAGCGCCACCTCCCGAGCAACAGGTCCTGAGAAACGGTCTGCCCGATCGATGGTCTTATGATTTCCGGGTGCGGGTTGTTACTGGGGCTCGTTACTATCGTAACGTTGGCGGATATTTCCTGATTCTCCAACGTTTCGGGCTGCTGGTTTTCTACGGACATGATGATGTCAGTGTCTCCGACTTTTTGACTCTGAAACGCAAACCGTTGATGACCTAAGCGCTGCGCCACTATTTCAGCCGACTGTTACAATTGGAAATTCAATAAAAAAAAAGAGTGGTGTTTGCCCCGTATCTGTCCACAGTTTAAGAACTTGACAAGCTGCAGTCATCAGAGAGCATTTGATTTTGGGAACATTCGTGGCGCACAATGATTTCCAGAATTGTGCGCGTATCAGAATTCCGCAAGCACAACAACAAGGAGATGTCTGCCTACTCACCGCTGATGAGCCTGCTCGGACGATGACGCTCTTACTGGGACTCCTCGAGGAACTGGTGGAGGGCGTTGAGGACCCGGAGGAGTTGTGCTGCATGGCGAAGTCGTGAGTGATTTCACCGGGGAACACCTGGAGGCCACCGGGGGGCTTGTTCACGTCGATTGGCGTCGCCTTCCTCGGCGAAACGATTATCTGAGGTCTGGACGAGGGTTGGCCGTGCTCCAGTCCGATCGCCACCAATAAACTTGGTGAAATAATCGATGAATAACTGGGCAGGACCTCGCCATCTTTACTAGGCATGTTATCGGAGTGGTCGCCGGAATCTTTATTGCAGGACAAATCCTGGGGTCGATCGTCGTTGATTTCCGCGTGCTGCCTGTCGCTCTTGGAGTAGTCAAAGCGGTACTTCTTCGGTTTCTTCGCCGAGTCGGAGGAGGAGGAGCTCGTGCTGGGTCCGGTCGACTCGAGTTGCACTTGCACCTCCTTGGATTGGGTCGAGTTGCTGCTGTCGTCGTCGCCGCCCGTCGGGGGGTAGTTCTGGGGGTAAAGGAGCGGATTGGGACCCATCACGTTGAACGAGGACGAAATCGGTTGATTGGCTTTCGCTGGGTGGTTCATTGCGTAATCCGACGTCCTCGACGATAAACTCAACCTTTCCGGTAGAGTTTCTAATGGATTACACGAGTTAGAATCTGGATTAAAGAAACAGAATTGTTGGAGCGACGGACACTGCCAAAGTAGTGTTGTGCTTATGATCAATAAATTAGAGACCTTGACCTTTCTTTTTGTTGTTTTGTTGTTAATATGACTTACTGCTTGGAGATAGCGTGATGGGCTGCTTGGGTATGCCGAACAGGTCTTCCCTTCGGGCGTTTGGCTGTAGTAAATGGGGTTGGTCTGCCAGGGGTAGGCCCTCGGACATCGGCATTTCGAACGGATCGGGCGGTGGACAGCCCAGACATAACGTTGATTCCGATCTCTGGAAGGAGAAGCGCATTTTTCGCCACGTGGGAGTTAAGAAGGGAAAGTACGGACCTGGAAAAACGAGTGCTTGCGCCCCTTTCCGGAACTAACGGACGCGTTGTGGATGCTGCTCGACATGCTCGCCAAGTTGGACACTTCCTGGTCATCCAGCGACTCGGTTTCCATGGCGACGGGGATGTCCTCCTCGCCCTCCTCGTTCTCGTTTTCGTCCTGGTCGTTCCAGGGCGGCAGCGGAAGGCCTTCTCTGAGCACGTCGTTCTCCGACGTGTCCGTGTTGGTCCCCGACCGCATGTAGTAGATGAGGGCGTCGAAGACGTAAGCGACGTGCTTCAGGGCGGACACGTCGAGGATGGGCAGGGAGTCGAGGTGCTCGCCGTTGTGAGCGCGCATGAGCGACAGACAGTAAGAGAGGAATTCTCTTCGAGCTGCATTCGCATCAACACCTAGGAGACCAGTTGTAGAAATCATGGCCGACAGAAAATGGGCGCGTTAGTTATGTCGGCGTGAAGTAAATAATAAATCGCGATTCAAAAAAAAAAAAAAAGTAAAAACAAATAAACTCTCGACTCTGATAGGTTCTAATAAGTATTGGCATACCGTCTCTTTCCGGTCTTGACCTTGAATTCTCCACGTTCGTTGTAAAACCGACGATGCGAGTTGACCCGGTGCCCGAGGAGACTTGACCTCGACTGGTTCTTACGGAACCTGTAAAGGAATTCGTTTTTAAGATTACACGGACGAGGTCGATCCGGTACACGAGTTTGCACAACAACACCCGCCTGTGCTGACTCGGTGCCCCGTGAAAGCGGCGTAAGGGCGCTCACCTCCCGTTGAAGCGCTGCTGGTGTTAATAGGATGTCCGGGGTGTGTCAGATCAGTGGAGTGGGTGAGGGACGCCCCGAACCGCAACTGAGCCTCGGTGGCATCCATTACGGTCAACAACCAATCCCAAGTGTGTTTCAGCCGAAACTCGAGGTAAATCTACACGGATTTTCAATTTATTTAAACCAACCACACAAAAATTATTAAACGAATTACTTGTATGTTGCAGATGTCATCCTGCGTCACATCCAAATGCGCAAACGGAGTTGGAATTTGGTGGATGTCTTGCATGAGTGAGAGCAAGTCTGCAATTTGCCTGATTACGATGCCTAAGGAAATTAAAAAAGGGTTTTCGACTGACCAAAAAAAAAAAAAAAAACTCACCGAAGGCCCTTGCCAAACAACTTGCAGTCGTGGCCATTGTGACGGGTTCGGTGCTGGCGGCCACCGCCGTGTTTCCGGTGGTGGACCTCCTCAGCGAGCTCGGGTCAATAAAGACCAAGTTCGAGCCCCCGGCGATTCGGACCCCGGCCGACCGGGACGCTTCGCGCGACCTGATGGCCCACTGCATATTCTGCGGGGCCAGGTTGGTCCGCGGTCCGTGTCCAGCAGCATTGCTGTAACGGCTTCTTTCATAGACACAATCAAAATAATCAGAACACAAATGCGACAGAGAACACACAGCCAAGACAGTTGCAAGCATTCGCCAATAAAACGGTGACTATCTCAAGCGACAAAGTCTTTAGACTGTGTTGAAGCGGAACTAAGTAAAAACGAAACGAAAAACAAAAAAAGAAAGCGATGGGTGTAAGCGAGTCGTCGATCAAAAATAATTCCCCACCCACCCCCGCAAGGGGTCTGTTAATGTGTCATTCTTTTAGAGCAACCTAAGGGGTTGCGTTCATAAACTATTCCCCAGAGAGCGATTTGGGCGTCTAATCGCATCTTTCTTGCTCACGATTTTTAATATATTTTGCGTCTCGCTCGGTACGTGTCGAGACGTCTTGTGTTTACATCATTTCCATGACAACGCTCATTATTTCCATGACAACGGTTCATCACCCTGAAACTCTTTAACAATCACGTAACTGCCAATGACAGCACAACTAACCCAGCGCAGCCCCCCACTTCGATCTTTTCTGAACGGAAGCCCCCCCCCCCCCCCGTACATAAGATTTTTGAATTCGCGAGTAAATTTTAGCCTGAAATGATGTGTCGCACCACTGGTCTAACTTGAACGGTTTTCAAGTTGATAACGTCATTTGGGCTTTTCAACTCGAATATCGTTCGTGCTAGACCGATGATGCGACACATCAATTCAGGCTAAAATTTACACGCGACTTCAAAAATAAGATAATAATACGAATTCCGTTAAAGATAACGCAACTCTAGTGCCTATCTCGAAAATACGTCGTTTAATTATTTTTTCGCGGACGGTTTTTGAAATGAAGTAAAAGACCTACGACATTTGTACTTCGAATTTTCTCCTAACATGAAAAATAGTGGCAATGCGCGAGCAAATTTGCATTTTTTTTAACGGAACGCCTCCGTACATAAGATGTTTGAATTCGCGAGTAAATTCTAGCCTGAATTGATGTGTCGCACTGCTGGTCTAGGTTGAACGGTTTCCAAGTTGATAACGTCGTTCGAGGGTTTCAACTCGGGAACCGTTCGCGCTAGACTAATGATGCGACACATCAATTCACGCTAGAATTTACTTGCGAATTCAAAAATACCATAATTTCGTTAGAAAAAGTGCATTTCTAGTGCTTATCTCGAAGATGCGACGTTCAATTGTCTTTTCGCGGGCGGTACTCGAAATTGAAAACAAAACACCTGCGACTTTTGCCTTTATAAAATCCTTCTAATTTGACAAATAACGGTGCAAGCAGGTGACTCGGAGACGTACGAAGAAGAACGATACGTCGGCAAGAAAGAAACGCAACCGGACACTACAAGAAGAAACAAATGAGGATCGATTAGATAACAAACAGAATTAGACAATATAGAGAAATTGGTTCAAGAAATTAAAATAAAAAAATATAGTATGACAAAAAAAGATTTTTTTTGTCCCTTATAGTAGGTTTGGTTTTTGCTTTTGTTTGTCCTTGGTTGGCAAAAGTAGTTATGCAGTGAATTTTCTTTTTAAAAAATGAAAAATCAAAAATTAACAAAAAAAATGTGAACCAAAATTAAAACGAAAACAGAAACAAATGAGCATCGATCGGAAGACCCATGTTATCGCAATCGATTGTTTTTATTGTCTTCAATTTAATTGTGGTATCTAATCGATCGTCATTTGTTTCTGTTCATATTTGTTTATATTTCCATTGTTTTAGGAACTTGTTAATTTTTTCTATATTTTATATCTATGTTATCGCGACTGTTTTTTTTTTTTTAATTAAATTTAGTTATTTAATGGTTTGTCATTTGTTTCTGTTCATATTTCCATGGGTTTATGAGTTTGTTAATTTTTTCTCTTATTTTATATCTATGTTTTTGATTAAATTTAGTTATCTAATCGATAGTCATTTGTTTCTGTTTATATTTGTTCGTATTTCCATGATTTTATGAATTTGTTAATTTTTTCTCTTATTTTATTATACCTATGTTATTGTGGACGATCGTTTTTTTTTTTGTTTTCGATTAAATTTAGTTTGTTTTTCCCAATTCTACACGGCCGTTATCTAATCGATCGTCATTTGTTTCTCTTTTGTCTTCGTTTTTGTTTTAGTTTTATGAATTTGTTAATTTTTTCTCTATTTTATACATATGTTATTGCGATCGATTCTTTTTTTTTTTTTTTGTTTCGATTTAATTTTCTTATCTAATTCATCGTTATTTGTTCTGTTTGCATTTGTTCGTACTTTCTTTGTTTTATTTTATGAATTTATTAACTTTTTCTCTATTTTATACCTATGTTATTGCCATCGATTGTTTTTTTTTGTTTTTGATTAAATTTTTTGATTAGCCGATGCGAACTTGTATCACATGTGATACATGCTCTTAATCACGAGGATGGATGGGTTTAAGTGTGAAAATGTGATTGTGACGTACTTTTTAGAGTACATTATCGTGGGATTCCATTAATTTCACAGTTTGGCGCTGTATCACATGTGATACATCGTTTTAAATCTCAGAATCGGTCAGTATGAGCAGGAAAATGCATCCCAATATGCATTTTGTGCAATCCCGTGCTGCGTAATGCAATTAATTAGCCAGTGTGACCTTGTATCACACGTGATACATGCTTTTAACCACGAGAATGAATCAGTTTAAGTGTGAAAATGTGATTGTGACGCACTTTTTAGAGTACATTATCATGGGATTCTACTAATTTCACAATTAGCCGCTGTATCACATATGATACATCGTTTTAAATCTCAGAATCGGTCAGTATGAGAAGGAAAATGCATCCCAATAAGCATTTTGTGCAATCCCGTGCTGCGTAATGCAATTAATTAGCCAGTGTGACCTTGTATCACACGTGATACATGCTTTTAACCACGAGAATGAATGGGTTTAAGTGTGAAAATGTGATTGTGACGCACTCTTTAGAGTACATTACCGTGGGATTCTACTAATTTCACAATTCGGCGCTGTATCACATATGATACATCGTTGTAAATCTCAGAATCGGTCAGTATGAGAAGGAAAATGCATCCCAATATGCATTTTGTGCAATCCCGTGCTGCGTAATGCAATTAATTAGCCAGTGTGACCTTGTATCACACGTGATACATGCTTTTAACCACGAGAATGAATCAGTTTAAGTGTGAAAATGTGATTGTGACGCACTTTTTAGAGTACATTATCATGGGATTCTACTAATTTCACAATTAGCCGCTGTATCACATATGATACATCGTTTTAAATCTCAGAATCGGTCAGTATGAGAAGGAAAATGCATCCCAATAAGCATTTTGTGCAATCCCGTGCTGCGTAATGCAATTAATTAGCCAGTGTGACCTTGTATCACACTTGATACATGCTTTTAACTATGAGAATGGATGGGTTCAAATGTGAAAATGTGATTGTGACGCACTCTTTAGAGTACATTATCATGGGATTCTACTAATTTCACAATTCGGCGCTGTATCACATTTGATACATCGTTTTAAATCTCAGAATCGGTCAGTATGAGCAGGAAAATGCATCCCATGTGCAATCCCATGCTACGTAATGCAATTAATTAGCCACTGTGACCTTGTATCACACGTGATACATGCTTTTAATCACGAGAATCAATGGGTTTAAGTGTGAAAATGTGATTGTGACGTACTTTTTATCATGGGATTGTACTAATGTCACAGTTTGGCTTTGTATCACATATGATACGCCGTTTAAAATTTCAGAATCGGTCAGCGAAAATAGGGAAAGGCATTCCAATGCTCATATAGGATATACCCTTGAGTGTTATTGATTCATCAATTTGACAATGTATCATATGTTATACATACCTGTAGATGCCAGATTTCGTGAGCTTCAATGCGAAATTGAGGATTTGGAGGTGTTCCAATGCATATAATATCGTCAAATTAATTAATTACGTAATTCATTCATGTATCGCAGGTGATACACTGTTTTAAACCCAATAATCACAGTGATGTTTTTTAAGCACGTGTCGGTCAACCATGCAGCAAAGTAACTTGACCATCTTCATGTATCATTTATGATACAACACGAGATTTTAAAGATCCAGAGTCCGAATATTTGACGGTTGTGATAGATTTAAAAAAAAAAGAAGACTAAATCGAAACTCTTTTGAGATCAACGTCGTCTAGTAAGTAAATGTGATCCGTGTGTTTGGGCCTTTAAGGTTCTGAAGGTACGTCGTGAGCGGGGCGGTTTCTTCGTTTTTTTTTTTGTTTTATCATTAATATTCTTTGATCGATCAACGACGTACGTGCGCGTGTCACTTACTACATACGCGGGGTGATCGTCGAAGTATAATTTGAGTTGCCGCATTTTTTCCGTTTTCGACTCCGTCATTGCGTTCGCGTTCGGGCCTCGTTTGGCAGTGCAGCAGGAAATCCGATCGCATTCAAATCAGTCTGCGAGGCAGAGAGAAAGAGAGCGACAATGGCGCCCCTCTCGACGAAATAGAGGAGCGACCTGGATCGACCAAACAAAAGAAGAACGTGACAGAGTTACAAATTCACCTAATATCTCTTCATATACATATAATCAGGGTGTGTTGAATGAGTTCAGGTTGGCATTTCTTTCTCTTTTTCTTTTTTGCTTTCATTTTCTCTTTGTTTTGATTGACAGTAACGGAATTGGGGAGTTCGGACATCCGTTAGGGGTTGAGTGGCTTAGAGGTACGCAAAATACATTGAAAATCGTGAGTGAGAAAGATGCGATTAGACAACCCAAGTTGCTCTCGGAGGTATAGCTTATGAACGCAGCCTCAACTCGTTAAAACTATTTGAGCGCTACTGATTTGTTTTTTTTTTTGTATAGCTTCTAGTTTAAACGTCATGTAATGACACAATAGTAGACAGCATATACATAACGCCGCCCCCCCTCCCCACGACAAAAAAAATTAACATTTACCTTCTTCTTTCGAGTTGTTCGTCAGTCAAGGTGTAGTCCTCGGTGTCTTGTTCGTCGGTTTCACCTGCCTCGCTCTCTTCCTCCTCCTGCTGGCTGGATTCACCGCTTTCGTCTTCCGGGAACAGCAGCATTCCTAATGCATTATCAAAATACATGCAAATACCGCACAACTCATTCACACAGGCTTAATTTCGGAAACACTCGCACTCAAGCACACGTAAAGCTAACCTCGTGGAATTGCGTACCTGTGTCCGAACCCGCGGTGGCGCCCGTCTGCACCGACCTTTGAGCGGAGGCCGCGTCTTGATTGCTGTGGTTATCGTCGCTGTCCGACTCGGTTTCCGCGAGCAAATCCAATTCCGGGTCGCTGTCTTCACCTTGAACGGCGTTGCCCTCTTGCTGCTCGGATGGCGCTTCTTGGTTCTCATTTTCGTTCAACGATACCGAACGGACGATCGGTATCTCGCGGTACGTGGCCGTGTCAGCGTGCTCTGACGTGTTATCGTCGTCATTATCAATGGCCATACCTAAATAGAATATGTTAGTTAAGCCTGAAGAAGCATGCGGAATGCCTTACTCTCTCCGTCATTAGTGTCGTCCAGGTCCGCCCTGTTGGCGGCCGCAGCGGCAGCCCTGCGAACGGCATCTGCTAAGAAAGGCAAAGGTTCAGAAACTGAAATATTTGGATTAATGGCGGGACTGCGGGCACCTGGAGGGGCGAGCGGATCCACCAGGAACAATTCTTCAGAGCCCTGGAAGAACGAAACAAGGCAAACCTGCCGGATTCACCGCCAATCTCGACTTAACTCACCGAAATGATCTCGTTGATGGTCGTCGCTAGAGAGAAAGGGGCGGTCGGTCTGGCAACCCCCAATCTCACCGGTGCAATGAGAGAATCGGCGGTCTCACAGAGTTCTTGGATCGCCAGCGTGATCAGCGAACGAAATACCTTGCGACACTTACTGATCGGTTGATTGTGACTACTAAAACTACAAGATTTTTTTTGTTTCAAGGGGTACAGGATTACCCGACTCCGTGCACCCCCTCGATTAGCTCCACAACGGCCAAAATTTTACTCACCTTCTTTTCTTCGATATAGGAGCAAGTTCAATATTAAATATAACGAAAATCCTAACGACGGAGCGCACGAATCGCCTCGCAACGAGCGTCGCGACCTTAGTATGTTCCGGATCGGACTTCTTAATTTCTCTGACTAACGTCTCCACCAAAATCTCCAACGCCTCCAAGTAACACTTAACGATAAGGCTGTGAGTGAACTTGTCCAGAAGGGTCGTGCCCGTTTGGTTTCCGATGTAAGGCTGCTCGTTCAATTGTTGGTCGCGATGTTCCTTGGTTCCGGTTAGGAGCATGCTTTGCACCGCCCTCCAGTCAGTCAGGAGGTAATCCAGGGCTCTGCGACTGAACCGCGGGGGTTCCAAGTCGTGCTCGGGAACGTCGACCTCGACTAAAAAAAACCCCGGCGGTTAGCTACGTTTAAATCAAAAATTGCGGCGCGCCACTGACCGTCAGATGAGGGCGTCTTGTTTCTGGAATTGGCAGACGCCGTCCTTGGCCTTGCGGCCCTGTACTGACGCTGCTCTTGATTCTGTCGTCCTACCGTCTGCGCCAAAAACAATAAAATATTTTCACCCCTAAAACATGCAACCGCTCTCCTGTAATTGTTAAGGTCGAAAAGTGGCGCTCGTTTACCGTGCGTTCGGAAGAATTACTAAGTTAGTGTCCCTCACGAGGCGGATGAGCAGCTCGTAACGCACCGATTGGTTCCCCATCACCAGGGCCTTGCACTTGCACTTCTCCCAACAGTCGCAGTACGCGGTGGGGGAAGTCCTTTTGAGTTTGCAGTCGTGCCCTTTGTGGCAAACTCTGGCGCACTCGGTGCAGCAGCACAGCGATCCGGTTAAACCACACGTGCGGCACTCGAAAATGTCCTAAAGCGAATTAAGTTAATGGAAAAGAACAACGAAAAAATTAAGTTGACTTTATTCATGGCACCTTCGATTCGTTGTTCGGTTGAGAACCGTTTTACCTTTTAATTTCGGCAAAAAGAAGGTAAGGCCACAGGTTCCCTGGTTTAGAAAAACTGTAATTCCGGAAGGAGAGTTACGAATAGTCTGAATGCCCGAGAAGTAGCATCCACAGGGTTTCACAATCAATGATATTCAAAGGTTTTAAGTCGGTGGTAATCAATTCGTAACCAACGATTTGGTCTGATTTGATAATGGACGTAAAGTAAGTCATTTTATTTTTAATTTTAATTTTAACTTATAATATTAACAGTATCTGTCAAATGTTGGTAGAAATCAGTGTTGTTAACCCACAAGGTTCACCAAAACATCCCTTTTTTCCCTAAACACAGAATCGAAAAATTCCTTGATTAATATTAATCATAAAGCATGTGCAGTCAGTATATGTACATACAAAGTGGTCAGGAATCACTGTTTAAGTTGGCATTTTGAAATTGTGCAAACGGAGTAACTTCTGGTCGTTAACGGCTTGACACTGACAACCGTCACTTTACAAGCGTCGTTTGACATTTCAAATTTTTATTCACATAACCAGACTTCGGACATTTCGGAGCGTTGCCATGGATAGATACATAATGAATGGGCACTTTTCATTGGTCCTCGTATTGCGTAAGCATGGCAACGGTCCGAAATGTCCGGAATCTGCGCATAACCTACAATCCTGTCGCTGTTCAGATTTCGTCAAATAAACTGACAAATTTATATCCGGTTGCAGCGTTGCAAATAGCCGAATAAAAAATTCTCTTAATTGTACTGCCAACTCAAACAGTTACTCTCGACCACTTTGTCAAATATATGAAGACGAAACCTATGTCTTTATTAATTGAAACCACAGATAGCAATCAAAAAGAGAAGCAAAATTTGTCAATAGGGAAAAAGTAAATAATAACTGCGGTCAAAATCAGTTTTCGTTTTCTAAGAAATTGTTTTAGTAACGCTGGTTGGCGATTTAAATGGATTTAAATGTCTCAGCTGTGCAGAATTGATGGTTTTTGTAGCCATAAACTAATAAACACCTAGATGTGTCTGTTGGGCTAGGTCATGTTTGTCCTTCGCAAAAAAAAATCGCCAGGATTTTAAATAAGAACGTCTTCACGCGCGCTGACGGGAGGTTTCCTACGACAATTGAAATTACTTATTACTACTTTATTTATGCTTATTTATTCAAAGTAAAATTTAAAAGCAAACTGAATTCGTAGCACAATTATGCACTTCAGTTCTATTTGTTTTATTCTCACGACAGTACATCGAATTTAACACTGTAAACTGCAAAATGTTACGTTTATGTTCGTTAATAAGACGAAAATAAATGTTTACTAAAAATGTTGATAGATATTAATTAAATCCAAGAAGCGAGTGGCTCAATTAGTTTTCGTGATGAAAATTTGATTCTGGTTTAAAATAATTCGGAATTTTCAGAAACGTTTACCTGCGTTCGCCTTGGCGATTTATTGGTAACAATTGCGCTGTCATAAAATAAAATTCAGCTGGCTAAGTTTCGTTCCTCGTACTTTATTGTTTGTTTTTATTATTATTATCGCGCTGTCATAAATTCACAGATGCTTACATTAGGGAGGGGGTTAGAATGAAAGGCGAAGTGCTGAATAATAGTTTTTGAGAAAATTCGGTCCGAGCGAGCGCGTTCGTATTTTATGACTGAGGTTAAAATAAATTTTTAAAAACATTAATAGGCTTAGTATTATTTAACAAATTTACGTAATGTGCAGTTTGTTTCGTGTTAGTTTAATTCGTGTAAATATCTGTGTACATAACTTCGAAATAATTTTCCAGTAGTAACAAATAACTTGATACGACGTGCCGAATTATGTGTTAATACCGCAGGACAACATTCTGAAAATTTATTGTAATTACAAATATCAGTGCCAAGAACAAGAAGTGAACTTTACTAAAATTCTAAGGCCTTAATGAATGCATCGGTATAACAACACGTTTGATCTGCATTTTGTGTTGTGCTGTACATTTTTTTATTTCGCATATTGCTAACCGTAGACGTACAGTTTCAATTCTTAAATTACGATCTGTTAAATTTAATTTAATACAACAATGCTTGTCACATTGTACCTACTTCCTTAAGAAAGCTGCAATTTATTTTTTCATAAGCTGCACGAACACCGTCATATGAACAAAGTACACTACAAACTTTTTAATTAAGTTAAAAGTTTGCGTTTAAAATACAAATTATGACTAAGTGTGTTGATTACGTCGTCTCTTTAATAAGCTATTAAAAGAATTGCTGAGCAAGCGAGAAATAAATATCACGTAACGCAACGAAAAACGCATTTCGCTACGCCAGTAATTGTCGGTGAAACACAGATGGATATAACAAAAAAAGTTTTATTGTTTTAAAAACTTATTGCGGTTTTTAATTTTCATTGAAAGCGGACTTGCCTCAACAAGTCATAAAGTAAGCAGAGGTTTCAAAACAAAGGAATTGCACGCGCTTGTGCTAGGTCAGTTCTTCATTTTTCATCAACACCGTTCAGATTTGGAGAATCATTCTCTTTTATAATGGGATACCTACAGTTTTAATTAAAGACAGCCTGCCATTCATAAGGTTTCCTAATGGAAAGTTCTTGCTGCTGACTTTTGAAAAAAAAATATTTGCCGGTATCATTTCGTGCATAATTGCAAACAAAAGCAACACAGCCACATCAATAAAAATGAACGTGAAATGGAACAAACAAGAATAAAACCAAGAGAAACAAATCTTTTTTTGCTTTTATTTATTTCTCAAATTACATTCACAAACATCAGTGAGTAAGTGCTTGTTCGGCAGTTAATTATCCAACTAGTACAAGAATAGTTCGAAAATTGTGAAATTGCCAATCGTTCAGCTGCTCAGAAACCTTTTTATCTGAAGAAAATACGTGTTTAAGAGTTCAATTTGCTGAAGAATTTTTGGAAAAAGAAGATTTCTGGAAAAGAAATACTTTTTCAGATGAAAAGTTTTTCCAGTCGCTTAGTTATGGACGCATTCGAGTATATAAGCCACGAAACTGTCGACTTGAGGGAAGATATGTTCACAGTATTCGTGCTAGCGGCCTTTTTCGGCAAATATTTGGAGATGGATTAGCTATTCACGTGACTTTGCAAAATTTGCGCACTTTATAATAAGAACTACAAAGGTTGCTAAGTTTACTACACAGGCTGTCTCAAAACCTATGTTTTTAATTAAAATTGAAGGTATCTCATTATAAAAGAGCTTTCTAAAGGAAGTAGGTACAATGTGACAAGCATTGTTGTATTAAATTAAACAGATCGTAATTTAAGAATTGAAACTGTGCGTCTACGGTTAGCAATATGCGAAATAAAAAAAACTGTACGGTACAGCACAAAATGCTTATCAAACGTGTTGTCATACCTGTGCAATCAGTATGACCTTAGAATTTTAGTAAAGTTCACTTCTTATTCTTGGCATTGATATTTGTAATTACAATAAATGTTCAAAATGTTGTCCTGTGGTATTAACACATAATTCGGCAGGTCGCACAATGGTCTACATTTAAGTTTTACGGGGCCATCATTTCCATTAAATTAAAATAAACGCAAATTTTGTATTTGTAGTAAAATATAACTACTGTTGTGCTTTAAGGGAGTAATATAAATCTGAAACATCATAAATATGTCTGTTTTTGAGATATTAAAATAGATTTTATGCTACACGGCGTGCAAAATTGCAAAAACGTTCACAAATTCGGAGGTTTTTAGTGTTCTCACTTTATTCATCAAAGAGAAAAGTCACAGTTCTTACGTATTCCGAGTAAAAATTTAATGAGGAAAACAGAAAGACAGAACGAAATCGAATTTGATGCGAAAACACGGATATTGTATTTACAATTTGTTCTTTGGAAATATCAGGTATTCTTGACATAATAAAAGAAACCATCTGTTTCCTTACTTTGGTAGTATTTGCCCGAGAAATAAGCTTTTCATTCAAAAGAAATTCAAACACTTGCAACCTCGATGCACCTAGGTACTGCACCTTACAACAAGAAAATTACGTTTAATAAACCATAACTTCCGCACATCCACGCACATTGAGGGTGACATTTTTAAATTTGGGGATGAATGTGTATCAAAAACAAGCCACATTTAGTCCGATTTAAGGGGTACTTTTTTTTTAACTCTAATAAAATGTGTACAACCAGAGCGGAAACGTAATTTTTGTATATAATTATTTAAACTTTTAATAGCCGTGCGATTTAGTTCCTAACTTACCTGAAGAATTAGCAGCCATTTCACAATCTAATTGTTACTAACTGACTTTTTTTTCGCACAATTTACAAAACACCAGGATCTAAAAGGAACGACAAAATATAATTTACATATACAATATCGTTTACTGTAAATTATGTGATTAGACCTCTGTGCGTCGTATCCAGTTATTTGTTACTATTGGAAAATTATTTATGTACACAGATATTTACACGAATTAAACTAACACAAAACAAACTACACACTACGTAAATTTGATAAATAATACTAAGCCTATTAATGTTTTTAAAAATTTATTTTAACCTCAGTCTTTTATAAAATACGAACGCACTCGCTCGGACTGAATTTTCTCAAAAACTATTATTCAGCACTTCGCCTTTCATTCTAACCCCCTCCCTAATGTAAGCATCTGTGAATTTATGACAGCATGATAATGATAATAAAAACAAACAATAAAGTACGAGGAACGAAACTGAGCCAGCTGAATTTTATTTTATGACAGTGCAAATGTTACCAATAAATCGCCAAGGCGAACGCAGGTAAACGTTTCTGAAAATTCCGAATTATTTTAAACCAGAATCAAATTTTCATCACGAAAACTAATCGAGCCACTCGTTTCTTGGATTTAATTAATATTTATCAACATTTTTAGTCAACATTTATTTTCGTCTTGTTAACGAACATAAATCTAACATTTTGCAGTTTACAGTGTTAAGGTCGATGTACCGTCATGAAAATAAAACTGAAGTGCATAATTGTGCTACGAATTCAGTTTGCTTTTAATTTTTACTTTGAATAAATAAGCATAAATAAAGTAGTAATAAGTAATTGCAATTATCGTAGGAAACCTCCCGGCAACGCGCGTGGAAGACGTTCTTATTTAAAATCCTGGCGATTTTTTTTGCGAAGGACAAACATGACCCAGCCCAACAGACATATCTCGGCGTTTATTCGTTTATGGCCACAAAAAACACCAATTCTGCACTGCTGAGACTTTTAAATCCATTTAAATCGCCAACCAGCGTTACTAAAACAATTTCTTAGTAAACGAAAACTGATTTTGACCGGAGTTATTATTTACTTTTTCCATATTGTTGTATGACAAATTTTGTTTATTTTTTTCACTACTATCTATGGTTTCAATTAAACTAACGAAATTATACTGTCCCGCTTTATGATTCCGCAGCTGTCATTTTATTTTTTGACCGCACATACATTTATCATTATTTTCCAAAAAATACCATAATTACAGCAAACTAGATAATGAACAATCACCTTTGTATTTAGAACTTCAATGAAACAATTTGTATATTTTATTTCTGTAGAGAGTATCTTTCATTTAATTATTTTATTTTATTTTATTAACAGTGAAAAATTTCGAGTCCTATTCCAGCACCATCTAACGTGCGCGTTGGAACTGTGCAAATCATCGAAATGCCCCTAGATGGCGCGACATTTACAAAAGCAGACTATCATCGAATCGTACAGTAAAAGTTTGTAAGTCAAAGGGACCGATCAAGTAAATTTTGTACGGAAAATCGCTTTTCTTTAATTCTACACGACAACATTATCACATACTAGGCTTTAAAATCGATAATAATCAATTCATACTGAACGAATTGACCGGATATGACAATCAACATAAAGTAAGTCTTTTTATTTTTCAACCACACGTAAACTTATCCTTATTTTTCGAAAAATACCGTAATTACCGCAAATTACGAGTTTTATTTACTCAATCAGGATTTTTGTTCAGAAGCAATCCTCGAGATAAAAGTAGAATCGGGCATGAGATTTGAAACGGTTTCAATTCAGAGAATATGCCGTTCGTTTAGGTTGTTAAACGGAATGTAACTCACCTGATTAATGTGTTCGGCTCCCGTCCACGTGAAACTGCAGGTGTCATTGCAACATAGCACGTGCAAAGGCGAATGGTCGGGATTAGAGCCCTTAGGAAAAATCATCTCCTCCTGTTCCGTAGAGGATCCCAACTGAGTTATACGCTCGAATAATTCCAGAGCGGCCGGGTAACACCTCGACGACACTGCCAGCATAAACGGGGTCTGCCCCTGCGCGTCCTTGGCGCACAACATTTCCACCAAATGGGGCGTCAAAGCGGTCGACTCGTATAGCAAAGCGTGTAAAATCTGCATGGCGTTCGTCCGCCTCTCCGCGGGATCGATGATGACGTTCCCATTTCCAGACGCCATATTGTTTAGCCCCGTTTTGTTGGCGGCGCTGCTTCCGAGCCCCATCAAGCTATCCTCATCTCCGGAGGTAACATCGAAGGACTCCGGCGGCCAGGTATGAGTGGGGATGGGTTCCTCCTGGACGAACGCGTGCTGGTCGCCCGAGCTGGAGTTGTTCAGCTCTCTTTCGGTGCGCACAGCTCTGCGCATCATTTCGCGCAGAGACATCGAGCGGGGCCCCACGGCGTTAGTGATGACGTTTATGCATTCCAGGCCTGCGTTGGAATTGGGCGCGGGGACTGTGGTCGTCGTCTCGTTATCTGTTTCCTTATTCGAGGTGGGAGTGCACATGTTGATGACGGCGTGGAAGATGTTTCTGTTACCGTCGCACCTTTCGTTTAGCATTGACTGGATCACAGCCGGGTTAGATTCTGGAGAGAAAAGAAAAAGTGCAAATCCCTCCAATCAAGTAGAAAGGTCTCCCAAATAAGGAAGGAGTGACAACATAAATAAATAATACAGAAGAAGTTATATTTTACGCAAAATATTTCACAATTTTGCTAATTTTGGAAATTTTTGGAGGCGGGCACCTTCAAGAAGATTGGAAATTACCTTGAGTTGGTCGGGAAAGAGCAGAAAATTTCTCAATTTTGCTAATTTTTGAAAATTTTAGATTAAGAAAGAAAAATAGGCGTTCCCCCCCAACCCGTCTACACTCTGCTAAAGAATTAAAAAAAAAATAACTCTAAAACACCTCATGGTATGGTAACACCTCATGTTCAGACCCCCAACTTACTGTTATCGAGCTCCAATTGCGCTAGGACTTGTCTGGCGCCTTCGACGTCACACCTGAGCACCTTCGGCATCAAAATCTGCTGCTCCAAGGCGAATATAATGATGGCAACTTGATTTTTAAGATTCGGGGCCGTCCCCGAGAGGACGACCGTACCGGCACCAATCGACCGCACCGGGGGTAAGTCCAACGGTTGAGGGTCTCTGATTGCATCTGCGCAGTCTTTCGCCAGCGGGTAGATGGTGCTGTTTCCGTCGCGCAGTATCAAAATCGTCTCGCCGCTCTGAAAACAAAGCTCAAATCCAGAAAGCACATTTTTACTTTTTTTTTTTAATTTCGAAACTAAGACTCGCTTTCCTCTACTAAATTGAAACGATGTTTTTGTTTTTAGGACGAAATTTTTTACTGCTCACCTCTGCCGCGCATGTTAGGTTGATGTGCTGAGGATAGAGCCCCATAAACGAGGCGGTGTCACTCGGGAAGGGATTGTCGACTTCAACCCTGCCACTGCATATGTTGTAGACGATGTAACTCAGTTTGGTTCCTGAGCGGACGATGGCGTGAATCCCCTGCGCGTCGACTGCGATCGTTAATATCTGTCCTGACGTGTCCGAAATCTGTATCTTTCTGGGGGTCCTCTGGAAGCAATCCGGAGCTCTGAATGTCGCCGTTGATTTTAACACCTGCACCAAAAAAATTAAAAACGTTTTGGTTTGGTACACTCGAACGAATCCTCTGGGTTGGGTTGGGTTGAGTTGGGAGGGTAAGAGTACGCACTTGCAGGTCGTCCTTTTTTAGCAACCTGCAGTCCTGCAGGATATCATCAGCGTCTTTGTTGTCTCGATCGCGTGAATGGCTGGAGGGAAACCTGACTGCGGCGTAGGCCCCGTCGACTTTCAGGACCCGCCCGACGGGTACCGTCCTCGTATCCTCGAGGAAAATCACGTCCCGCAGCTGCCACCCTTCCTCGTCCTTCCTCTGCTCCATGCCCTGCTCGGTGCCGGACACCGTCATGCGTTTCTGTCGCTCTGCAACAGAAGGAATGCCTAAAATTATTGGACTTGGGTCCTGCACGTGCAACTTAACCCGATCTCGCGACTGCTCGACGCGCGGACGTTAGGAGAGATACTTACTGTGGCTGTTCGTGATGCTTCCGGTATCGCTGCACGTGCTGGACGCTGGGGATGGTGGTGGGGGCATGTCCATTCGATCGGCGGTCTCTTTATTGGGGTTTTTACTCGACGAGGCAGCTGTAATTATGTTCAAGGTTAACACCTTTTCGTTTTGGAAAGTTGCACGTTTTTTCCCCTAGCCAAGTCCCCAGAGCTGATTAAATTTGTCGCGTCATTTCTCTGTTTATATAAAAACGCAAATTTCTGATGGTTTGAACGGGCACTTGGTTGAGAATCGAGGACGCTGAGTCCGAATCTGAAGCCTGTTCAGGTCTAAAGGCTCTTTTTATTGGTTTTGAAGCGCGTTTTTTTGCAACCAAATTTTCTCCAAGTAGAAAACAGAGGCGACGTTCTTGTGGCGATTGTTCAATCCACGCGAATCGCGATGGTTATAGACTGCCACTCAGCAATCCGCTCGCCATGTTAGCAACGGCGTCGAGGAATCAGAGCCTGTCTGCGGCCAGACTAATGGGTTTATTCTGTGAAAGATCAAAAATAACGACTCGTTGATTTACGATAATCGTTATAAATGTTTATGACGATATTTGCAACGAGATTAGCATTTTTTGTATTCACTAGGACTTGTTGTTACGAATTTTCGGTTGTAATTCCTGTTAACAATGTAGCCCAACGTTTTTCAAAAAGTTAATAACTGGAGTAAATGCAACTGTAACTAACGCGAAGCAGCAGCAAGACCAACAGCAGCAGCAGTAGCAGCATCACCACCAGCAGCAGCCCTGAGGAAGTTCTTCTGCAACGAAGAACGAAACGTCGGCAGTGAAGAAATCCGAGACACGCGGTTCCAACCGGAAGCCAAGAATTCAACAAATTTGAGATTTTTATCAGTTTGAAAATGACATTGTGATATTGAAACTGCAGTCACCGTGTAAAAAAATAAATGTGATATTAACAAAATAATTACTAAGTATTTCATTATAATGGAATATCACAAAGTAACGGCTGAACGTGTTAATTATCAGTTAAATGTGTTAAAAGTTTATTGTTTAAATCGGATAGACGTGGCACTTCCAGCTGAAACGGAATCTGCCGAAATGGAACCAGAAATAATGAACCAAGAAAGAGAAATACCTGAAAATGACACAAAAATGCGGGCCCAGTCTAAGGTGGATATTAATATCACCTCAAGTAAAAAGAAAGGAAAATGAACTACTGCAAAACAGGGAATCGATGGTGTGATTAAAACATTTATAGAGAATCGAAATCACGGCATAACTTTTTACAAAACTGCCCTTAACGAACTCCATGGCATCAGAAAAGAATTAGAAAGGTCCACTAACATAAAACGAATAAAAGTAAGAATAGAATTAGAAAAGGCTAGAGCAAAATATCCAAATTTTCCCTTAGAGTGGAATTCTAATGAGGATTGATTTATATACCTACCCACCTTGTTCTTCCTTCCAGGATTCTTTGGATCTAACTAGTCCATCATTTGTATTAAGTTGTTCATGTACAGTACTGATTTTGCTGTAGTGTTTTTATATTTTTGTCTGAAATTTTATTACAGGACATATTTTACTTTTGCTATTTTATGTACTCCTTACCGTCTTTGTAACTCATCTACGATTATAACAAAAAGAACTTCGTCTTCTGCCATTGCTTTTTTTTTGACAAAATTGTCGAAATCATTATGATAACTAATACTGTGAAGCTCTCGTTAAATAACGTTGACCACAACGATATCATAACGAATATTTTTGTAACGATATCGTAGATATAGTTTTCTGAATACAACTTATCGGTAAAATAGCGAATATCGTTATAATACACAAAACTTTGTGTGCGGCTTGATTGACTTGCCAAGTTACTAACTTCTCGATTGTGTAAGATAATGTAACATTGTCCATACAGTTTGTTTGATTTTACTGAATTTGCCCATTAAGACTTTCATATTCATCGATCACATACTAGCGACATTGACGGGTTTCTTGTCGCTTTGTACGTGCAAAACAAATTTCTTTTTGTGTGTGAGGCCTATAACCTCGGGTTCTTTATTCTTGAGGCGTTTAACTTCGGTTAAAATTTACATAGAAACGGACTCAAATAAAATGCCCAGCTCCTGTAGCGTTTGCAATGGAATTGTAACCCGGCAAGGTTTACTGTGCAGTGGCAAATGCGGCAAACACTTCCATGGAAAATGTGCTGGTTTAAATCCTTCCGTCGTAGATTCTCTATCTGTGCCCGGCGTCTCATGGAGATGCAAAAACTGCTCTGGAATGGCTAATAACACAGATGCTAAAGTTATCCTGGCTAAGCTGTCTGAAATTCAAAAAGAAATATCTTCTGTGAAACAGGAGCAGGCTACAATAATCAACTCCCTAGCTTTCTATGGTGATAAGATAGACGATTTTACTAAACAGCTCTCTGAATTTAAAAACTCGATCCAGGAGATCGACGGAATAAAATCAACGATCTCAAATTTAATCCAGCAAAACGACTCTTTAAAGTCGGAGGTCGAGGATCTACAGCAATACACAAGAATAAACAATGTGGAAATCTCAGGAGTTTCTATGAATCCTAACGAAAACGTTTGTGATATATTCAAAAATATCGCCTCTCTTCTCAAAATCGACCCTGATAATCTCCACATCGATGTCTGTCACAGAGTAAATCCTCTTCTAAGGAACCATAATAAGCCCAATAACATCATCGTAAAATTCGCTAGTCGTTTAACGAAAAACAATTTTCTTGCTTCATCACGGAAGTTTCGAGGCATAAAACCCATTGATATCGGATTACCAGGTGAAAATCCAATTATATATTGTAACGAACATCTGACTCTCGGGAACAAGAATCTGTTTTGGAAAACCCGTAACTTCTGTAAAAGCAACGCTTTCCAATATTGCTGGACTAGAGATTGCAAGATATTTATTAGAAAAAATGAGAGATCCAGGGTATATCTCATCTCTCATGAAGATCAACTAAAATTATCCAACTTCACTTGATAGTTTCGGTGGTTGGTTGAGCATCACTTTTTTTTTCTCTACCTTTTTACCGACTTATGGAGACTATATCATTCTATTATCAGAACACACGTGGCCTAAGGACCAAAACTAATGACTTTTTCCGAAATGTTAACACCAATAGTTACGAAGTAATACTTTGTACTGAAACCTGGCTAAACGATGGTGTCAATAGTAGTGAACTCTTTGACTGTCGTTACAAAGTGTTTCACCGGGACCGCAGCAGTGAGACTTCCAACAAAAAGGATGGAGGTGGCTGCCTTATAGCAGTATCTTCACAATTCAAAGCATTCTTACGCGATGAGTGGACAACGTGTAATGAAGATCTTTGGATTTCTATCGCCCTGACATCTAGCGTTAAAATCAACGTATGTTGTGTATATTTTCCTCCTAATATTGGTAGTGTTAAATATGAAATATTTTTTGACAATTTAGTTAGGTTACGTTATGAATTCCCGAATGAAATCTTTTTAATTGTTGGGGATTTCAACTTGGGTAATATTGTTTGGACTCCCTCTGACGGTTATCTAGTTCCTAACTTAGTTACCAACGACTCGAACAAGGCGGTATTAATAGATATGTTATCCTATTTGGACTTAAATCAATACAGCCACATTACAAATCTCAATAGTCGCATTTTAGACTTAGTTCTGTCTAACAGAGTAATTTCCAACCTAACACCAGCTCAAGATCTTCTCTGCATAGAAGATGTGCACCACAAAGCTCTCACTTTTGATTTTTTCAATTATAACATTTCTTATTTTCCGCAGTCTTCAAGAACTGCTTACAATTTTCGTAAAGCTGACTACTCTGTTGTAAATGAGGCAATAGCTAACACAAACTGGCATGATTTGCTGGATAGTCTACCCACTGAGAAGGCGGTAGAGGTATTTTATGCTTACCTGAATGAAAATATAATTGACAGATTTATTCCTAAAAGTAAGATACGTCAATCTCGATTTCCATCTTGGTATAAAATTTCCACCATAAAGATTTATAACGAAAAACGTCGTGTTCACGGAAAATGGAAAAAATTTGGTCAACTCATTGATCATCAAACTTTCGCCTTGCTAAGACGGCGTCTAAAAAGCGCAATTAAAACTGACTATGCCGCTTGGATAAACTCTGTGCAAAGAAATTTAAAAAATGATGTTAAATACTTTTGGTCCTATGTTGCTTCTAAACGATTACAATCTTCACTGCCTTCTCAGATGTTTTACGAAGATGTAACTTCAACAGATGAATTCTCAATTGCCAATTTATTTAATACCTACTTTTCTTCCGTTTTTGAAGATGATACACCCCCTTCAAATCACTTTCATGAATTAGATCTCAGCTGTGTTTACCGCGATGCAGTTGTGATCAGCTAATTAAGCTTATCCTCCGTTATAAAAAAGATTTCCAAACTTAATGTATATAAAGGGGTTGGCCCAGACAATATTCCGCCTTATTTCATTAAATCTTGTGTTGACACTTTATCGCCTCCATTGTTAATTTTATTTAATAAATCACTTCTAGAATGTACGTCTCCTAGTGTATGGAAGAATGCTTACATTACTCCCATACATAAGGAGGGATCTGTTACAAACGTTGGTAATTACAGACCAATTTCTAAATTGTCAATATTTGCAAAGATTTTCGAGTCGATTGTGAATGATATAATTTCAGAATCTATTAAACATTTACTGATTCCACAGCAGCACGGTTCTGCAAAAAGAAATCTACATCCACCAACTTAATACTGTATAATGAGTATTTACATTCCGTCCTAGACTCCTCCGGACAAGTAGACGTCATTTATACGGATTTCCAGAAGGCATTTGATAAAATAAATCACCGTATTCTACTACAAAAGCTTGGACAAATAGGTTTTCATGGAAACTTGCTTCGCTGGATTAAGTCCTATCTTTATTTACGGACGCAAGCAGTGGTCATCAACGGATGCAAATCTAACGCAGTAAAAATCTCATCCTGAGTGCCTCAGGGTTCCCATCTGGGACCAACTCTCTTTTTGTTAACGATATAGGAAAGGCGCTGAGTTCTTGTCATTTTTTATTGTATGCTGATGACCTTAAAATTTATACGGAAGTGAAAACAATAAGTGACTGCCAATGCTTGCAAAACAGTATTAATAATCTTGTCGAATATTGCAAACTAAACAGACTTTTTCTAAACATTAAAAAGTGTAAGCACTTCACTGTTACCAGAAAGAAATACTTTATAGATCATGTCTACCTAATTGATAACACACCTCTATCTAAAGTTAGCCAGGTTAAAGATCTTGGGATCTTTTTTGATTCAAAACTCACTTTCCAGTATCACATCGATTTAATAACAAGAAAAGCTTTTAAAATGTTTGGTCTCATTTGCAGAATTTCGAAACCTTTCAGCGACTTAAACTCTATTATTCATCTCTACAGGGTGTTAGGTTATTGCTTGGACAAATTAAAACTGTAAATGAAGGGTGTCGTATGGGATCAGAAAGTACTCAAGCATGCCGGATTTTCGGTAAATTTTGAAAAAATGCAAAAAGAGCGAACTATTGAGAACCGCTGATAGTACTTACGGAGCCAGCGCCGACTAAAGAAGATGTTCGAAATTCATGCCGTCAGCTCGAATGCATGCATCAACACGACGCTGTAAAACTGCCCGCACACGGAAAACGAGCGCCGGCGATATCTACGCTCTGCAGCACGTGCATTGCACCTACATTCGCCATACGTCAAAATAATATCAACAAGTTCGTAATTTGTGTATGCATTCATTTTGTCCCCGACCTGCACACTCCGAAATATGTTAAGACACTGAACGTGCGTTATTTTCTTGTCATAAAATAATAAACCATCTGGGAATTTATAGCAAGGGGATCGCCCGCCCGGATGGCGTTCGGCACATGGGTGTAACAGTAGATAAGACACTCAGTGGTTTCGAAACAATTTTTATCGATTTTTGTTTGAATTTTTTCCGGGAAAACGAAAGCCGGAACACCCTCGAATGTAAAGGCTTTTTTACTGTACAGAGTCTTCTCCATACGTGGTTTGCAGGTGTGCAGTCTATTACCTAACACCCTGTATAAAACACTTGTTCTTAGTAATCTACAGTATTACGCTGTAATTTGGACCCCACAATACAATGTTTATAAAAATAGAATAGAAAGTATTCAAAAGAAATTCCTAAAATTTTTAGACTATAAATTTCATTACGGTAATCAGTGCCTTTCTTACGAAGCTGCTTTAATGAGATACAATTTTTTTTCATTGGAAAAGAGACGTGTAGCTGCTGGTATTATTTTCGTTTTTAAAGTAATTAACAACTACATTGACTGCGAAGAGCTGCTTTCACTGTTTAGTTTCTGTACACCACGTTGTGAATTTCGAAATCTCGATATCCGGTCACATTTTATATCGAGAGTCAGAGAACAAATATTGGTCTTAATTCACCTATATATAGACTAAGTCAATCTATCAATCATATTGCAAACGATGCAGATATCTTCTTTTCCAGTCCGACTGTTTTTAAAACGTGTATTTACCAACGTTTAAAAAACATTTAATATTAATATATTATCATTATCTTTATCTTTAGGTTAATTGTTCTACTTAGAAATACTTTTACTTTATAGTCATATAGTTTTATGGTTTGTCTTTTCTTTTTCTTTTTTTCTACTTTTTATGCACCACATGTGCACTTCAGCATATTATTTACTTTCATTTGTTAAGTTAGTTTAATGGAAATGATTGTTGGGACTTGTCCTGTTAGTTTCCTGAATATAATAAATAAATAAATAAATAACGATTTTCAAAATATTACGAGTCGTTATAATTTTACAGAATAAACCCATAAATCCATTTGTCAATAAAACGATTAAAAATTAAAATCATGCGCCTCTCACCATTGAAACCGACATTACACGGAAACGGATTTGAGATTTTCGATTTCAGCGTCCCGATTCTTGTGAGAAATTCCGACGCATTAAAGATACGATTGTTTTTACTTACTCAGTCCACTCGTACCAGGTCCAATTGAGTCCCTGTTTCTTTCGGCCGTCGCCGACTGGGACGTGACGATTTTGAAGGTGCAGGTGTCGCTCAAGGACCAAGCGGCGTTCTGCAACTGTCCCACTTTCGGCACGCCGGCAACCACGGTGAAACCCAACGCGCCAGCTTGGTACATCGGGCTGTTCTTCATGCAAACTTGGGCGCCGGTGACGAGCTCCGATTGGTTGCCGCGTTGCTTGCGGAACTTGGCGCGATATTTCTCCCACAGTCGCTTCCTCTGTTGAAACGGAAGCACGCCCCTGCCCAGAAATCATTAAGCGATTAAGGCCTGATCTTTCCACCTCCTAATAAAGCTCCCGATAACGTTATTTGGCAAATAACTTGATTTTTATGGTTTCCATGGTGATTCATAAAGTTATTCGTCGAATAAATTTATCGGGAGGTGGACAAATCAGGCCTATCAAACAGGTTGTGGTACGTACCACCAGTACAAAGCTCCGGTCTCCAATCTGGCAACGGTGTACAGGGGGCAAGTATAAAGGGCGACGATCTTATCAGATTGAAACTCCGAGTAGGCTTGGGCCGCATTTTCTAGTTTGGCAGACGCGGCGTTCAAGAGTTCATCGATGAACGTCGCGACCTTTCCGGATTCGGTGGCCACCGAGCACCTCGTCGAGCAAGCAGACAGGTGCAGGATTTTCTCGCCGGATAACGCGAGTTGGATGGTCTTAGGATGATGGATATTCAGATTCTGAAATCACGCAGGCGTAAAGCAAGTCGCAACCACTTGATTTTGCAGAACGTACGTCTGGGTTCCTATAGGGTTCCGGATCGTTCCAACGCCATTGATACAGCTGACCGTTGGTGGAGAGCGCGATGAGTTCACTGTACAAAGCAGCAATGTGAGTGAACCTTCCCGCCGAGTCGGGCCAAAATTCTAACTCGTCTGATATCCACAAGGGGCTAGCTCCATCTTTCTTTTTAGTGTCTACCAAAAAATTTTATTATTTTTTTTGGGGGGGAACCACATAGCAGCTTCATTCTCACCTGAATCCTTGTCAAAAGCGCTGTCTCTCAAAGCGGTCTCCAGCCATCGCCTGGGTCCGAAATACTGACGATCCCTCCACCTTGAAAAGCTATCCCTATCCCTATCCCGGTCGACTCCCGAATTGTTGCAGGGCGGCGCGTCGCGATCCGCCAACCGACTCCGACTGCTACTGCCTCGGCTGTTCAAAAAGCTAGTTTGAGCGAAGCCAAACAGCCAAATAAGTTAGTCAAAAAAAAAACAACCAAAAGGAAAATTAAAAAATCAGAACAGGCACGTGTGTGAGGCGAAAACACAAAAACTCAAAAACGAAACAAAACAAACTCAATTTACTTCCTAATTCCAGTGTACCCAAACATATCTTCGGAAAACATGGCGTCCGCGTCGATGATGACCGAGTGGTCCGTGTGGAAACCGCCGTCGAGGAGCGAAATTAGGTCTTCGGGGACGTAAGAGTCCGCAGCGTCGTCGCCCTCCTCCCCCTCCTCATCGTCGCGAGATAGCAAGTTATTCACAGCTAAATTGACATCGAGATTGGTGCGCTGGAAAATACTCGAAACGTCAGCGACACCATTTTTTTCGGAACGTGCAACGAATAACAAACCTGCAATTCCCTAATTATAAGATTTCTGCTTTTGCCTTGCAAAACGACTTGTGCTTGCGAAACTAACTCCTCGGGTACGTAAGGGGCGGGCACGGTTACCATCGGTCTACCACTGCTTGAACCGCTCGTACCTATGATCACAGGAGCCCCACGACTTCCTACGTTTAGGAAAAAAAAAAAAAACGATTACAGTACGACGAATTGTTTATAAATAAATTTAGGGGAAATTATGATGAAATTATATCAGAAAGACTAATCAACAGCTTTCATGGTGTTCAAGATTAAGCGTCTGTCATCATGATTTGATTTGATTTCTTTGATTTCTGAAACCCATAAGACAAAAATCAATTAAACAATCAATAATAGAAAGTGTGACGCAAAACACAAATAAAACTGCCCTTTGTGTTCGAAATTACTTGATGAAAAGACACCATACAATAAATTTTGACCATAAGTCGGCCGTGTTCGAATTCAAGGTGACGTCGGTATGACCTTCGCGTTCGTCCCTTCGAGACCTTTCATTTGATAGGTCGCACGACGTACTTTACTTTCTCGCAAACACTTTCCGCCATACCTCGTGCGTCTTTTATTTCAAGATGGCGCCGGTGTGACAGTTCGGTTCGTCTTTTCGAGATCTCTAATTTAATTAATTTATTAATTTCTTAGACTCCTGCGTTATTCAAATTAGTTCCTCATTTTTCCACCACACAGTACATTTTAATGCCAATTGTTTAAAAAAAAAAGATTGATTTTAGACAGCAACATATTAAAAAAAAAAATGTTAAGAATTTCACGAGAAATTCGAAATTGTAAAAAAAAAGAAAAGGGTTGACGTTAAAAAACAAAAAAAAAAACAATCTCGGCCCTCATTTTTTTGGGACACCCTGTACAGTACCAAACATGTTCAAAATAAACCTACCGAGAAAATAAGATTGACAGGGCGCAATGATGTTCCCAAAAACTAGGCGGCGTTTTTAGAAATTTGAATTTGTTCCTTGTTTGCCTTACGGTATTGTTTCACGATCGTTTGTCGCTTGTTTTGTCTTTTGTTTTTCTGTTTGGGGGAAAAAATGCCAAAAATAACGAATTTTCGTTTAAAAGGAAGAAAAAATCTAATTCATTTGACATTCGATTGTCACTTGATTCTTTTGTTTTTGATTGAAATAAAAAAAAACAAAACAAAAGACGATCAAGTTTCATTTGTTTTGTTTTTACTTTTAATTGGTGCTGTCAGGCTTTATCAAAATTTTTGCTTCTCTCTTTTTAAACCTTTTGATGCGAAACGGAAACAGCGCGCGAAAAATGTCACTTTCGGTTTGCTTTTGTTTTCTTCTTTTCAATCGTTAGGTGAGGAAGTAAATTGCAAAATAAAAACAATCGACTTTCGTTTTAATCATTTTTTTTTCAATTCCTTCTAGACATAGGGTACAATACGCAAGAAAATACTTAGAGTGTCAAAAAAGAAGGGGGAGGGGGTGCCATAATGCCATACCACATAGTCGCGACATCGCACAGCTGGGTCTTGACCTTTAACTGTGCAGAGATGTCGCGACTATGTGGTACGTTCGCAATTACGCGCTATCTTTGCGCAAGTCTTGTCGATCATTGCGATGCAGTTCTCGACCTACTCTTCTGCTGGTGAGGCCCCAATTAGGACCGAAATAGCTATACATGGGACGCTCGGGGGCCCCATTATAATCCAGCCGGTCTGCAGTCAAAATTTTGGCGGCTAATCTTAGTCTTTCTTTTTTAGGACGACCTATATAGGGTTATAACTAATTAAAGAACCACCATGTGGATTAATTAGTTGTAACCCTGTGTAATGCAAAACATTTTTAAAATAAACCGAGTGAAAAAAAAAAGATTGACAGGTGCCAGCAATTTTTCCAAGAATAAGGCGCCTTTGAGATATTGAAATTGTTCTTTATTTCATTTTCGACCTGACGACGGTGGAGTTTTAAATGTCAATAACGAAGAAAAAAAATATTTAAGGCACAGGGTATAAACATTAAAAAAAAACACTTAGAATGTTACAAGGAATCAGGAATGATTAAAAAAGTGGCGGTTGTCATAAGAATGTCATCCCTTATTTTTAGGACACCCTATACATAAAAAGAAACAAAATTTGGAAATAAAAAAAAAAAAAAGAAGCGATTTTACCAAAACTTTATAATATTAATGTCGGGGAGGCGTTAAAAATTCAAAAAAATTGATTATGGACATACGAAATGATATATCAAGTCATTTCGATTTTTACAAGAAATTCGAAATTGTCAAAAAAGAGAGAGAGGTGTTCTGAATAAAAAAAAAAAAACTAAGTTGATCTCCTTTTTTGAAACATCCTTTATAATATATAATAATATTAATAACAAAAAAAATCGAGTGATTCTCCAAAATTAGACGATTTTTAGAATATTGAATTTGTATCTTATTTTTTGATCTCACGGTATGTTTTGAATATGTCAATAACTCAAAAAAAATTATTAAATTAATTTAATTAAATTTAAATTAATTAAATTATTAAAGTCGTAGGATATAATAAAAAAAACATTTAGAATGAAGGCGATTTTTCAAATTTTCCAACAATATTAATGATGTTCCTTATTTTTCGACCTCACGGTGTTTTTTTTTCGCCATTCGCGCATCAAGTTCTATGAGCCTGTCGCGGAAGTAATTTCAAATTTTACAAGAAATTCTAAATTGTCAAAAAATGAGGGATTAACATAAAAAAAAAACAAAGTTGATCTCCTTTTTTGGGACACCTTTATAATTACAATAGCAAAAAAAAATTATTAACAGATCCGAGCGATTCTCCAAAAATTAGACGTTTTAAGAATATTGAATTTGTTTCTTATTATTTGACCTCACGGTATGTTTTAATGTGTATTACTCAAAAAAAAAAATTATTTAAGTCACAGGGTACAATATGTTTAAAAAAAACACTCAGAATGTTACAATGAATCTGAAATTGTAATAAAATAGAGGTTGCCATTAAAAAAAATGACCTCAATCAACCTTTGCTTCTTGGGACACCCTGTATAACAAAAAAAAAAAAACAATTTCAAAACTTAAAAATCAAGAACCAATTTTTCCAAAACTTTACAATATTAATTCCTTATTTTTCGACTTCAAGATGTTTATTTTTTCCGCCATTCACGGCCCCAAGCTCTATGAGCCTATCGGGAGGCGTTAAGAACTCAAAAAAAAATTGATTTTAAAGATGGGGTATACAACACGCTCCAAGCTCTATGAGCCTGTCGGGGAGGCGTTAAGAACTCAAAAAAAATTGATTTCAAAGATGGAGTAAGACACGGTCATTTCAAATTTTACAAGAAATTCGAAATTGTCAAAAAGAGGGGTTGTCATTAAAAGAAAAAAAATACGCTTTATAATGTATAATAATCATAGCAAAAAAAAAAAAAAGATTGACAAATCCGAGCGATTTCTTAAAAAATTAGACGTTTTTAGAATATTGAATTTGTTTCTTAGTTTATTTCTTGACCTCACGGTGTGTTTTAATGTCAATTACTCAAAAAATAATAATTATTTAAGTCACAGGGTACATAACATTAAAAAAAAAACATTTACAATGTTACAAGGAACCCAAAATTGTAAAAAAAAATGGAGGTTGTCAAAATAAATTGTTTTTTGGGACATCCTATATAACAGAAAACATTTTCAAAATTTAAAAATCAAAAAAAGAAGCGATGTATCCAAAACATTACAATATTAATGCCGTTCCTTATTTTTCGACTTCACGGTGAGCCTGTCGGGGGGCTTTAAGAACTCAAAATAAAAATGATTTTAAAGATGGGGTACGATACATAAAGTCATTTCAAATTTTCCTTTTTTGGAACATCCTTTATAATATATATATATATAATAATAGCAAAAAAAGATCCGAGCGATTCTCCAAAAATTAGACGTCCTTAGAACATTGAATGTGTTTCTTATTTTTTGACTTCGCGGTATGTTTTAAATATGTCAATAACTCCAAAAAAAAATTATTTAAGTCACAGGGTACATAACACAACAAAAAAACATGGAGGTTGTCATTACAAAAAATTGACCTCAACCCTTGCTTTTTGGGACAGCCTATACATAGAAAAAATAAAAATTTTAAAATCAGAAAACATTTTCAAAATTTAAAAATTATTATTATTTTCCGACCACACGGTGTTTTTTTCCGCTATTCGCGCCCCAAGCTGTCGGGGAAAACATTTTAAATTTTACAATAAATTCGAAATTGTCAAAAAAAAGAGAAGGGTTGTCATTAAAAAAAAAAAAAAAAACGTAGTTGATCTCCTTATTGAGACATCCTTTATAATACATAACTAAACAGCACAAAAAAAAATTGACAGATCCGAGCGATTTACAATTTACAAATTTATTCCTTATTTCTTGACCTCACGGTATGTTTTTCATGTCAATAACTCAAAGAAAAAAAAAAGATTTAATATACAAGGTGCAGTAATACACAAAAAACAAAAACATCTAGAATTTTACAAGCAATCTGAAATTGTAAAAACTGGGGGTCGGCATTAAAAAAAAAACAAATAAATTTGAACTCATCCCTTCTTTCTTGGGACACCTATATAACAAGAAAACATTAAAAAACAATTAAAAAAGAAAGTGAAAAAGGAGCGACTTTTTCCAAAATTTTAGAATATTAGTTTCGTTCCTTATTTTCCGACCTCACGTTTTTTTTTTTTTTTTCACCATTCGAGCTTCAAGCTCCATAAGCCTGTCAGGGAAGCGTTTAGGCTTCGATAACATTAAAAAAAAAACTATTTCAGTAGATAAAGGTTATGGTACAAAGAAAAAATATTTAGAATTTTACAAAGAATTGACAAGTGCAAAAAAATTAGGGTTATTAAAAGAAGACGCACAATTACGTTTTTCTCTTTTTGGACACCCCATACAGGCTGTCGCTAAATTACGTGGACGTGGCTTAACCACAGACTCCTGGGCTCAAAATAAGACAATTGAATCCAACTTATCTATATCCAAGAGTGTTTCGTTTTCTGCATCAAAATTCCTTAGAAAAAAACAAAAGAATGCTGGAGCGAACCATCATTTGGATGATATGTAGTATCGAAACCCACAGGCAGGCAAGTCAGCTTTACAAATTATTTTAGTAATAATTGGAAGTGAACAGCTAGTATGAAAAGCAGGGTTACCACAACAGGGTTAGCAGCAATAGCTTTTTTGAGGTTAAGAAAATAACTATAATTAGAAAGTGTTTAGGAAGGAGCGTTCATTAGGAAACTTCATAAATAATTACAAAAATACGGAAAAGTTTCCTAATGAATCCTCCTTTCTAAAAACTTATTAATTATAGTTATTTTCTTAATCTCATAAAAGCTGTTGCAAAACCTGTGTTGTGGTAACCCTGTTTTGCACGCTAGCTGTTCACTTCCAATTACTGAAACCATAGGGAAAGCCGACTTGCCTCCGCCTGTGGGTTCCCATACCAAATATCATCCAAATTGGTTCCAGTGTTCTTTTGTTATTAGAAAAACTACTTTTTTTTTAATTTACAAGCAGGATACTGGGTGGCTTAGCGAAACACTTTTGGATATAGAGATATGTTGGGTTCAATCGTCTTATTTTGAGCCCAGGAATCTGTCCACGTAATTTAGCGACACCCTGTATAATACAAAACATTTTCAAAAGCGAGAAAAAAAGAAGTGATTTTTCCTAAACTTTGACATGTATATTAATTTTATTCTCCGACCTCGTGTTCTTTTTTTTTTTTCTATGAGCTTGTTGAGGAGGCATTAAGGCCGTGAATAACTCAAAAAAGAAAAAATTAATAAAAATAAACTGATTTTAGACACAAGGTGCAATACGTAACAAAAACATTTAGAATTGTTCAAGAAATTTCCATTTCCAAATGAGTAAAGAGAGGGCCTGAAAATTAAAAAAAAAAAAAATGGCAAAGTTAATCTCAGCCCTCCTTTTTTTGGGTCATCCTATATAACACAAAAAAAATTGACAATAACCTAGCAACAAAGGAAAACTGATTGGACTGCGCGATTTTTCCAAAAATTTAACATTGTTTTTATTCCTTTTTTTTCAGCCTCATGGTACACTCAAGACTTAAAACAAATCAAAGAAAGTCCCCAGTGAGTGCCACATTTAGGACACCTGTACATTAATCTAATTTTTTATTTATCTAATTGGATCAAAATTAAATCGTACTGACCGCTATTGTTGCCTCCTCTAATCGCAGTATTCGAGCGCATAATCCTAGCCCTGGTCCGAATCTGTCGTCCGCTACCCGCCGGCTTGTTACTCCCAGAACCCCCGGATCCACTACCACCACCTCCACCCGAACCCCCCGTACCTCCATTGCTACTACTGAAATAAACGCCATCGAATCAACGAGTCCCGTCTCATTCCATATCTCACAAAAGGACGTCAACTTACTTTTTATTCGGATCAGCCTTTGTAAGATCCAACCTATCAGAGATAACGCTGAAAGACACCCTGCATATTCGACCATCCTCTAGGAGCAGTGCGATGTGAGCAGGGCCTAACACGATGCGCTTGACGACAGCACGCAAGTTGGACCAAACCGGGTGTGCGCTTTGTCCCAAACGGTTGATTCGATCCGCCACTTCTTTCAGTCTGGAAACAGAATGGTACTGTGAAGAAAACGGGGGGAGGGCCAAAAAAAAAAAACTTAAGCTTAAAACAAAGGGTATTTGTGTGTTGACAGGTTGTCAACTTGGCGAAAATTTTATCGCGTTAAGGACGAAGCGAGATCGTGAAATCGTTGTTTCTAGAACGTTCCATCGCGTGGATCGGGAACGGTGGCCGGTTGGATGCGGTCGGGTGCGAACGCGGCGTTAAAATGCACGCGCTTCCTTTCCCGTTCTCCTCCATTTTCTGGGCCGTCCGCGCGTTCGAGTATAATGGGAAAATGGAGGAAGATCGTGGAACGATTGGCATGTACGGGGGTTTTCGCTCGTACCTGTCGTTGAACTGCTCCTCCGAGCCGGGCAATGGGTGCACGACGAACTGTATGGTTGACATGTCGTTTCGGCACAATTTTCACGATTGAAAAACTAAACAGTTGCTCGATTTTCTTGAGTTGCGAAGCATTTTACACGCAGCTCGGACACTTCCACTTCGCCATATTTGATGTTTGAGCAGGGCTGCCAACCGACGGAGCGTACGTTTCCGCGGATACTTGTGATGAATCTCGGTAGATGTCGCTGAAATAGATCTAGCAGATTACTTCTTGTTTGAATCTTTCCCTCTCCGTAAATTTAATAACTTGCATATATTGTCATTTACCGAAAATATGGAGTTCATGAGAGGTATTCCTATATTCCAAAAGGCACTGGGCATTAACGTAGCAAAATTAGCATACAAATCTATTTTCCTAATACATATGACGTGTGAATTTACAGGGTGTGTAACAGTGTTACCAGACGATCAAAATTTAAGTCACCAGATTACCTGACAAAAAGTTACCTGTTACCAGTGTTGTCAACCGTAGCGACTTGTCGCCACAATAGCGACTTTTAGAAACATGTAGCGGCGTAGCGGCGCCTGCAACAAATCAGCGAAAAGTGGCGACTTTTTCGTCGGATGCACCCTAATTAGTTTAGGAACTTACGAGGGAAATTGTAAGTAATTTACATTTTAGCAATTGTTTATTTTTTAATGTGTAATAAAACATTTTCAGTACTCACTTCGTCACTTCTCACTTCAAATAGACACTACTCAGCAAACTAAGAGAGCTAAAATCGAAACTTCTTATGAAATGTTCGATTCTCTTTTGTTTTGTTGTCTATTATGTACATATAATCATATAGGTCAACGTTCTCATCTTATTATGTATTATTATAGAGTTACCTATATTTTGTAATATAGCATTTTTATAAATTTAAATTTGTTGTCAATTGTGCAGCGACAAAGTAGCGTCTTTTAAAAATTTTTAAAGTGAAAATAGAGACTTTTATTTTAAAAAGTAGCGAAATTTAGCTGGATTGGTTGGCAACACCGGTTGAATTATAACCTATAAATAGTTAAGTGTAAATGGATAATTATGAGTCGAATAACTTAAAAAAAGAAGAATCGAACGATATTTGGATAAGAAGGCTCTGTAGTGACATCTTTTGGCGGAATAATAAATTAAATCGAGAATTTCTACAAACAAAATTACCCTCCTTAAGAAAAAACGATTGACAATTGTTTTATAACCTGTAAGTAAGTACAATAGATAATTATATTCGAGCAATTTAAGAAAAAAATTAATAAAAATGGTTTAAGAAAGGCGAATGGTATTTGCGTTGAAGGCACTGTAGCGACATCTCTTGGCAGTGTCAATTTCTACAGACAAAAAAAAATATTGTCTTGACTCGTGCAACACCACCTTTCGGTTATCGCTCAAAACAATCAAATCAATCTTTTTTTAGTTCTTAATAGTCTCGTCGGTAAATTTTACTTATAGCTAGCCTGAGAATTTTCAGAAATAAGCACTCGTATTTCTGAGAAACGCAAAATTTCATCTACAGCGCCATCTCTTATTCGACGCTTAAAACACGTAAAATTAGTTTGTTAGGTGCCCGAACCTCAATTGAACACGTTCAAAAAAAAATAATACTGACAAAAATAAATTCTTGTAATTTTGAATTTTTTTTAGCTATTTAAGAATTTGAAAAATTTTGAAGTACAGCGCTGACCAGAAGTTATGGGAGACGAGCGTACATTCGGTACGAGTCACGGACATAGATTTGCCAGAGTTTTTTTTTTTTCAACTAACATCAGCGACATCTTTTGACAAAGTTATTAAATATTTCAAAAAAGAAATCTCTTTTATGATGTACAAATTAATTAAATTCACGAAGAAATAAATCTAGCTACGAATAAAAAAGAATGTGGAATGGAATATAAAAAAGAGTTCAAAATCCAACGGTAACTGTCACGATTAACATCGCAGCGCCATCTCTTGGCAGACGCCGAGTCAGATGAAAACCTCCAAGAAGTTGACACAACAAAAAACTCCAAAGCAAATCCGCATGGGAAACTAAGCAATAAGCTGTGGTTGGTTTGAGTAACGGAACCGCAACGCCATCTTCCGTTTAACGCAGGGACATATTTGAAAGCGTCTTAAAATTTTTTCGGCAAATTTTGTCTCCGAAGAGCAGAGAATATGAGACATTTCAAAAATTAAAAAAAAGCATACTTATATTTTCGAAGGACGTGATACTCGATACAGCACCATCTATTGGCCGATGTCCTGAATGTACAATGACATTTTTAAAATAAACTCACAACAGCACAGTTCGGTTGCTGTTTACCGAACAATATGAGAACATAATTAAATAAATTCCTTTAATTTAGTATTGAGAAATTAGTTTTTAATTATTTTAAGATTTGATGTGCAGCGCCGACCAAAAGTTACAGGACGTGAGTGTACGGGGGAGGGGAAGTCATCAGTGCTAACAAGTATCAATTTAGAAATCGATTTGAGTTCCATGGTTTTTTTTTTGAAATTTCTTGTAAATTTGTTTCTGTGATTTTAAAAATGTCTCGCTCCGACGGTCCGCCACTGGTTTTTATTTATTAATGCATTGAGTATTGTTGACAACCATATATGCAAGCGTGTATTGTTTGTTGCCTACATTCAGGTGCTTTCTTTTAATGAAAAGAGAAAATTTAAAACTCTTGAATTGAAGCGCGCTCTTATCCGTTGAAGATTATCACAATCACAAAATTATAATGTGAAAGGACACTCGAAACGTCGACAATTTACATCAATTTTACAGGGCGTCCGATCAATTGTAATTAAGAAAAAAAAAATTGACATGATATAATAATCGTATTATTATATAGTTACCTATATTTTGTAATATAGCATTTTTATAAATTTAAATTTGTTGTCAATTGTGTAGCGACAAAGTAGCGACTTTTAAAAATTTTTAAAGTGAAAATGGAGACTTTTATTTTAAAAAGTAGCGAAATTTAGTTGCGATTGGTTGGCAACACTGCCTGTTACCAACAAAAATTAAAATTTTTCTGCTCGTTGTGATATGCAGACGAAGTCAATTTTCGTATAAAAATTAAACGAACCTCTTCATTTATTTAATATGCCATAATTTTAATTTAATTTTACCATAAGATATCATAGTGACTTTGACAATCTAAGTTAGAAGTTGGCTTCACTGAGCGTCGCATGCCTCAATTTAGGAACTTTTCATCTTCCCAAGTTTCAAACGCATGCAAAATGGAAAACCGAAGTCCCACTTTAACGGTCGAAACCATGGATATAAGCAAGTTAAAAGTGAGTAGAAACGAAGTCCGCAACCGATTTCGAAGCCACACTTCTCTCAAACACACCCAAAGTGTCGGGCGAACGTTTCAATCATTTCGAGGTTATGTTGTTGTTGTTGTTGTGGAATTTGCAGGTACCTGATCTGAGGCGGGAACTGAAATCGAGGGGGCTGACCACGACGGGCAACAAGAGTGAGTTAATGGAAAGGTTACAGAAAGTCCTCAGGACCAAGCTCGACTCGGTTACCAGCGAAAACGTTGATGACCTCGAGGAGGATCTCTTAAACGTAAGACACACGCGCCTAACGAACAAACAGAAACGAAAGAAGTTGCTCACCCCACCCTCCCCCTTGAGCATGCTTCAGAGTTTAATTGAGGTTTATTTTTAAGGAAGATGACGACGACGATGTACACCTGGATGGATCTGAATCGGGGATCGCCGACCTGGACTCTACCATAGAAGTACCTGCAATTCAGAAAGTGCAGAAGCGCAAGTCGCCCCCCAAGTTAGAACAGGATGACCAACCTAGGCAAGCGAAAAAAATCGTGTTAAACAGGAGCACCTCAAGTGTGCAACAAGAGGAAACGCAGAATGGCTTGGACGAGGACAAGAAGAACGACGCGGAGGAGGAAGTGAAGAAGGTGGTGAAGCTGTCTGAGTTGAGCGCTAAGGAGCGGCTGGAGATGAGGGCGAAAAAATTTGGGGTTGCTCTGCCGGTCGAAGCCAGAAAGGTCGTGCGAGCTGAGAGGTTCGGCACACATAATTCAATAACCACCATCACCGCCACCACCATAAGCAATACAACAAATAAATTAAACTCGTCAGTAAGTACTTTATGAAAAATTTCAATTAATTTAAATGAGTTAGGTTAGTTTTTTCAAGTCAGTGTTGCCAGTCAAGTAAACTAGAAAATACCAAACAGTGTTGCCACCCCTATAAAATTTAACCTATCAACTTTGGGCAAGAAACGTAACGAATTTTGAGATATATTTGAAATGAAAATGAACAGATTAGGTACATAGCTTCCAGTTTTGTAACTGCTGGTTACATACAACAAGAATCCTTACAATGTTGCCCCCTTTTATTAAATGGAACGAAATTTACTGCACGATCGAAAATAAAAAGATTCAGAGTAAGCCAGGGATATTAAAAAGAAATTGGTAATACTGTCTGTTGAGTTTAAAAGCTTTACATTTCACTTGTTTCAAATATCTTGAGTTGGAAGTAATTCCAGAGATGGCCAACTGGGAATCGTTTTAATTTTGATCGCGTGGTATACACTGTTGCCACAACAATGTTAAAAACAGCACTAAACTCCATTCACTCTTCTAATGAGTAACTAATTGTGACTTTTATGTTGTCTTACAAAAGCGATTGGTATTGCAGTTGAAGTTTTGTTAATCAAATAATCGATTTTATGGCACAAACAAAAGACGGTCGATTTTACAGCGGAATTCAAGTTAATAATAAATTTTTTTAAAAAAAAACAAAACAATTTGAAAAGCTTGGTGACAAAACAAAGAGAACGAAATAATAAAAATTCAAAAGTAATCAAATTAAAAAGAAATATATGTACTATAAATAAAAACAAAAAGCAATCGAATTTAATACAACTTAAAACACGGTAGATTAATAATAAATTTAAAAAAAAATAATAAATAAAATAAAAATTGAAAAATAATAAGGAACGATGAGAAACCAATGAAAATGATTAAAAAAAGTGCAAAATATAAATTTAAAAAACAATGAAAACCAAAGACAATCGATTTTACATTACAATTCAGTAGATTAATAGTTTTTTCCAAGAAATAAAAAGCGTTGGAAAAGCCAAACAAATGAAATACTTAATAGAATTGTTAAAAATACGAAATAAAAACAAAAGATAATCGAATTTAATTTAAAACACAACAGATGGATGATTTTTTTTAATAAATAGAACGACGAGGAAGCAAAGAAAGTGAAATAATTTTTTTTTGGAAAATATGTGCGAAATAAGAAAACTTAAGAAACAATAAAAACAAGTGAGTGAAGTTTGTTAGGGGAGCTGTTTCTATAAATTTTTATTTTCTCCTTTAGTTAAAAGAAACTCTATTTTTTATTTTTATTTTTGTTTATTCATACCTATTCATTTGTTTTTTCTTTTTTATCTATATTTTTATAAAAATTAATTAAATTTGTGTAGCTGGCAGTATAGAAAGTGTTAGGAAAGAGTTTATACATCTGGCAAGAAAACTTGATTTTATATTTTTATAGTTTTTTTTTTTTTCTATTTTGAATTGATGGAAAGTTGATCGTTTGTCATTTGTTTTCTGCTTTTCCTCGTTTATGTTTTGTTTGAGAGAGAGCCAATTGTTTTTCATTTGTTTTTATTTACTCATCTTTATTCATTTGTTTTCTCCACAATTTACGTTTTTATAATCTTTCTCTTGAATTGATGGAAAGTTGATCGTTTGTCATTTGTTTTCTGCTTTTCCTCGTTTATGTTTTGTTTGAGAGAGAGCCAATTGTTTTTCATTTGTTTTTATTTACTCATCTTTATTCATTTGTTTTCTCCACAATTTACGTTTTTATAATCTTTCTCTTGAATTTATGGAAAGTCGATCGTTTTTCATTTGTTTTCTATTTTTTGTTTATGTTTAGCTTGAGGAAAAGCCTATTGTTTTTCATTTGTTTTTATTTACTCATTTATTCATTTGTTTTTTCCACAATTTACGTTTTTATAATCTTTCTCTTGAATTTATGGAAATTCGATCGTTTTCAATTTGTTTTTTTTTTGTTTTTGTTTCTTGTTTTGTTTGAGGAAAAGCCAATTGTTTTTGTTTATTCATATTTATTCATGTGTTTCTTTTTTTCCGCAATTTACGTTTTTATAATTACTTTTCTGCATCGAATTGATGGAAAGTCGATCGTTTTTCATTTGTTTTCTGTTTTCTTGTTTTTGTTTCTTGTTTTGTTTGAGGAAAAGCCAATTGTTTTTGTTTATTCATATTTATTCATTTGTGTTTCTTTTTTTCCGCAATTTACGTTTTTATAGTTACTTTTCTGCACCGAATTTATGGAAATTCGATCATTTTTCATTTGTTTTTTTTTTTGTTTTTGTTTGTTGTTTTGTTTGAGAAAAAGTCAATTCTTTGTTTTGGTTTATTCATATTTATTCATTCATGATTTTCTTTTTTTTTCTGCAATTTACGTTTCTGCAGTTATTTTTCTGCATCGAATTAATGGAAAGTCGATCGTTTTTCATTTGTTTTCTGTTTTCTTGTTTATGTTTAGCTTGAGGAAAAGCCTATTGTTTTTCATTTGTTTTTATTTACTCATCGTTATTCATTTGTTTTTTTCCACAATTTACGTTTTTATAATCTTTCTCTTGAATTTACGGAAAGTCGATCGTTTTTCATTTGTTTTCTGTTTTTTTTTTGTTTATGTTTAGCTTGAGGAAAAGCCCATTGTTTTTCATTTGATTTTATTTACTAATCTTTATTCACTTGTTTTTCTTTTTTTTTTGGCAATTCTGCTTTGAATTGATGGAAAAAAGTCGATCGATTCTACTGTACAGTTCAGTAGATTAATAATTTTTCAATAAATGAAAAGCGCTGGAAAAGCAAAAGAATCGGTAGATTGATAATAAATTAAAAAAAAAACATTTTGAAGAGAATGGTGACAAAACAAAGAAAACGAAATAATAGAAATTGAAAAATAATCAAATTAAAAAAAAATATTTCTAATAAAAACAAAAGACAGTCGCATTCAATTTAAAACACAACACAATCTAATCGACTAATGATTGAAAAAATTAAATGACGATGAGAAAGCAAAGGAAGTGAAGGAGAATTTTTGAAAAATATGTACGAAATAATAAATTTAAAAACAATAGAAACAAAATAGAATCGTTTACAATACAATTCAGTAGATTAATCATTTTTTTCAAGGAATAAAAAGCGCTGGAAAATAAAAAAAATCAGCAGATTAAGCGCTGAAAGAGCAAAAAAATGAAACACATAAAAAATATGAAAAAAAAAAACAGAATTAACTTTGAGGTTAAGTATTGCTTGTTATGTTTAGTAACAAAAGATTAAAGCTAGTTTCAAGCAACACTTGACGTTTTTGCAGTTTTCATTATTATCGTTAATTTTTTATTGGCATTTAATTTTGGTTTTGTTATTCACTGTCGATAAAATAGGTTTCTTTCGTTTCGAAAATTGCTCCATGTTCCACATGCTTACGTAGATAGACGTGTTTGAATTTTTAGGCTGCGCCGAACGTCGACGTTCTCAAACAGAGGGCGCAACGGTTCGGAATGTCCGTCTCGCCAGTGATGACGAAGTTAAACAACGACGAACAAATGGAAAAGCGCAAGCAAAGGTTCGGCTCGTTGGCGACCGTGAACGAACCCTTACAGAACGACAAGGCGAAACAGAGGCTGGAACGATTTAAGATGCCTGTCAAGTAGCGTTTAAGTTTAAGGCACGGAACAATCTGGTTTTTTTTTTCTCTTTCACATATTTTACTTATAATTTTATGATTATGAATTAATTATTAAGTTTAAATTGTATTCATTTGTATGATAATAAATCTCATTTAAATTGATTTGCTTGTGTGATTTGCTTTCGGTATCCCGCCAATAAACTTCCCGTATCCCGCCAAACTTATATACCGTATGTTTCGTTTTAAATCGAAAATGCACGCGCACGTCGTTTTATACGGACGTAGTACTACGAGGATTTATAATTAACTGGCAAATGAGAAGAACAGAAAAAACGAAACTCTGCAAAATTTAATTAATTAATCTAGAAATTGTTTACAATTACATAATTGCCGACTAATATTAATAAGTATAATATCGCTGATGTTGCACTCTTACGTTGTAGCTCTAAGAACATTCATGGCATGTACGGGCCCTTCTTAGACAATGAAGTAATTCTACAAAACAACAAGAGACAATTGAATAAAACAAATTCGTTTTCGTTTCGTACCTTTGGATCCGTGTCATACCAGCATTTGTGTACCAAGAAAACACTGTCGCAAGGATCTGCACCACCTAAAACAAGTCACAACAAATTATGTGTGCGCATAAGTTAAATATTAAAAAAAAAAAACAATAGAGAATTATGTAGGTACTTTTGGATCCACATTTTCGTACGGTCGGTTCCGCGACATCTTTAATTTCATCGGGAAGAACGGCTATGGCGGCTTCCACGTCAAGAATACCATCGTCATCGACCTAAAACAAAAGATGCAAGAGAAATGGTGGAAGATAGTAAGCCATTACCATGTACAGTCGCGAGCGGAAAAAATGTCAGTGGTCGTCAACGTCAAATTAAAAAGCGTGATGGAATCGTCGCAAATAAAAAATATCTTTGAGCGCCGTACGCGAAAAAATCGCGCATCGCTTTCCCGAAAATCGCCCCGACTTGATTATTCGTGGAAAGCGCGGTTGTCTCTCCCGCTTCTCATTTGTTTAGTTTAGAAATTACGGGGTACATTAAGGGCGGAAATTGTAGATGTCTAGCTGTGGTTTAGAGTTGCGTTCGCGAAAAAACAAAAACGCAACGCATTCGGGAAATATAGGCTGAGATTTGCGATCCCGCGTTTGTCCCGCCTCTTCCGCTTGTCATTTGTTTACTTTTCACGGTACAAGAAAACATTAAATACGAAAATCGTAGACGTTCACTTGCGCTTTTGAGCGCCGTTCGCGAGAAAACAATCGCGCATAGCTTTCCCGAAAATCGCCCCGACTTTTTTATTCATTGTAGGGGCGGCGGTCTCTCCCGCTTCTCATCCACTTACTTTCGAAATTGCGGGGAACATTAAGGGCGGAAATTGTAGATGTCTACCTGCAGTTTTGAGTTGCGTTCGCGAAAAAACAAAAGCGCAACGCATTCGTTATCTATAGGCTGGGATTTGCGATCCCGCATTTGTCGCGTCTCTTCCGCTTCTCATTTGTTTACTTTTCACGGTACAAGAAAACATTAAATACGAAAATCGCAGACGTTCACTTGCGCATTTGAGCGCCGTTCGCGAAAAAACAATCGCGCATCGCTTTCCCAAAAATCGCCCCGACTTGTTTATTCATTGTAGGGGCGGCGGTCTCTCCTGCTTCTCATTTGTTTATTTTTAAAGTTGCAAGAAAACGTTGATTATGAAAGTTGTAGGTATTTCCCTCCGTTTTCGAATGGGGCCGGCAGGAAAACAACCGCCAAAGCATTGTCGAGATATAACCTTGTGATTGCAAATCTAGGAGTTTTGACTTTTCGGCCTCTCCGACTTCTCACTTATTTATTTCCGGAAGCGTTTGCGTGTACTTTCGAACGAGGTTCGAAAAAGACAATCGCGTATCGAGTTACAACGTAAATATTATATCATAACAGGCCATTTGTCCTGCGTCTCTAAGAGGGGTAAAATGACATCACCCATAAAATAGAATTACTTGAATTTATTAAAACAAAATCAAAAACGCTCGCGGGAAGAGTTATCCTTTCCGAAATAAAAGTAAAATTGTGCAGAAAATTTATTGATTATTCGCGAACTGTAAAAAAAACGCGACGAGAATGAAAACGCGCGGAACAGTTAGACTCGAAACTACCCGATTCTTTTTTTTTTGAGCTCACAGTATTTAAATAAAGAGTGCGGCATCTCCAAGAGGGGTAAAAACGACATCACCCGTAATATTCAAATTCAAAATATTTCTACCCTGCGCCATAGCTTCCGAATGAAATGTATTTATTGATAGAGGGTGTGTAGTCGTCCGTTCGTTGGTTTTTCCTTAATTGGGCGCATTGAGTCGAGTGCTATGTCTGTCCCCTTGCTCACGTCACTGTAGAAGTATCGTGTGTCTCGCAACAACAGTAAAATTTTCTTAGAATTTTAGAATGACGACTATAGATACATATTATAAATTTAAATGAAATTAAACAATTATGGAAAACAAAGAACTCACCACCGCCATCTCTGTCATTAAGCACTTCATGTAGCACTTGAGCTTGCCATCGTCGGGGAAGCCCCGTTTTTCCTTCACCTCTTCGATGAGCGCTGCAAATCGAAATGTATTTGTCTTAATGAGTTTGTATTTCGTTTCAATTAGAAATTTACGTATTAAGGAGAAGGACCTTTTTCGAGTATCACCTCAAGCATGTTTGCTCGTCCTAACACTTACACACACACATATGTAAAGTATTTTTTTATTATTTACCTTCATCGACTCCGGTTTGAGCTACGCAATCATTGTGCAGCTGCTTCGCCAGTTCCTCCATTTCCTCCGACATGCACTGAAAAAATATTTTTCCCCAAATTTCGTCCAAAACTCCCCCCCGGTTTAGTAGGTACTCACTAAAATCGCAGGTATGCACAGGCAAAGAACGACGAAAACACTCGGCTTTAGCAACATATTTTTTCCCCCTTCGATTAATACCACCGTGACGAAGACTCGTTCACTTCTAAGCCGTCGAAGAAGCCCCAAGGATTTTTTATACCGCCCGTCAAGTCATGGCAGAAAATTACCGTGTTTCGTACCTGGGTATTATCTTCGGGTGGGTTTGATGATGACGGGGATAAACGCAATTGGCCGCTAATTATTGATTTCTTCTCTAAAGAGGAAGTTCGCTCTGTGCGTTTAGTATCCAAGGTCCGCTCGCGTCCTATTTCCTGACGCAGCTTCATTCATGTTTAATTTCCATTGATCGACAGTCTTTGGATGTCTTCTTTAAATATTCCAAGTAGCAAACTAAACTATTTTAATTTTCGGATAAAAAATTAATTATACAGGGTTTCACCAAACTTGAGTCGATGAAACCCTGTATATTAATATCAGTTTGCTATTAATTGACTTGAATTATGTGTGGGGGAGGGCAGGGATGAAACGAAGCTTTATTTTTATTTTTCACAAAATATTAGTAAGTGAGTGATAGTCCTAGTGAATGATATTGAATGAAACGTCGCGGTTCAAATTAATTACATGCATTCGAGGTTACTCGCTTGGATTTGAGCTTAAGTATGCGTGACTGTGGCCGGTGATTTGCTGCGAAATTAGTAAACCGACAATTCTAATTGTTACATAATTCGACATAAAGTTGTCATTGCTTCTGCGTCCTGTAAATAATAATCTTGATGTTTTTTTTTTTTAATGCAGTCGAACTCTTTTCACGTGTTTGCGATTCACAAAAGCATGATGTTATATAAACATTTAAAGTTTGTCATCTCAATTAACGTTTTAGCTAACAAAGTAGAAGCTTCATTAGAATGAAAAAATAAATGTTTATTTATATATTGTCAGTACAGTGATTATTCGAATCAATACTATACGATAAATTTATAATAATACGTAGACAATAATTCAAATAATACTAACAGGTGTGGCGTCTCTAGGAGGGGTAAAATGGCATCACCCGTAACATTCAAAAATAAAAAATTCGAAACGTAATTTCCATTAGTTAAAACAAAACCAAAACCAATCGCACTTCCTTCAGGAATAAAAATAAAACCGTGGGGGGAATTAATTGATTTTTCGTAAACCGAGAATCTGTAAAAAAAATCGGGTCGAGAATGAAAACACGCTAAATTAAACTAAAATTTGACAGGAACTGAGATCACGGTATTTAAATAACCTATACGGCGTCTCTAAGAGGGGTCAAAATGATATCACCCGTAAACAAACTCTTCTTTCCTTCCAAAATAGAAATAAAACTGTGGTGAAAACCGATTGTTTTTTGACAAAACCCATGAGAATGAAGAAAACGTACAGAACGATTAGACTTTGAACTATCTTAAAGAAACCAACTTGGCCGTGCGGCGTCTCTAAGAGGTGTAAAAATGACATCACCCATAACATCCAAATTAAAAACAAATTTCTCCCGCGCCGTAGCTTACGAATGAAATATATTCATCGATAGGGGGCGTATAATGGTCCATTCTATCTTAAAAGAACCAACTTGGCTCGTGCGGCGTCTCTAAGAGGAGTAAAAATGACATCACCCATAACATCCAAATTAGAAAAAAATTCCTCCCGCGCCGTAGCTTACGAATGAAATATATTCATCTATAGGGGGCGTGCAATTGTCCATTCTGTCTTAAAGGAACCAACTTGGCTCTAAGGCTTTGCGTTTTCATGATTTACTGAAAGCACGGCTGTAGAACGGGTTGCCTATTATCAATTTTTAAGGCGTCACGGTTAAATAAGTTATTTGTTTTATTTGCACGGGCACTTAAAAGAAATAAAAATTTCATCCCTCCCCTCGGCGAAAGATCGCTCGGTTATGAAACGCGCTGTTTATTGTAAATATTTCCAATAAAACCAAAGAATGACGGCGGCGGCCGCGGTTGACCTTGATGCTTTTACCCCGAAATGGAGGCGGAAGCTGAACGCTCAAGGACGAGTCGGGAGCCAACCTAAATAAAAAGGAAAACTCGCAACGACCATTCTGACCATAAGACCATTCTGTGAAATACCTTGCTTTTAGATGTGTGTAGGGGCGGCGAAGCAGAATTCACCTCACTCCCCCCCACCTCACCCTACCCCTCACAGACTTGTATTTGCAATATTTACTTTTATTATTAACGCGCGTGTAGTTTTGAAATCGCTGGCCGCTGTAAATTAATTCGCAGAAGTTATTGGTGGTTTAACTCTTAATATAGTTTTGTTTGAAAGAGGGGGGGGGGGGCGTTTTAAAAGATACAAGAACTTTGCCGAGACGACGGTTTTATAAAAAAAAAAATGCATTGAAGTGCGGTCAGAATTTCTTATTTTCAATATCCCACCGCTGCCACCAAATTGTGTCACGCAATTTGTTTCTTTCAAAACATAATAATATTATTCGGGGTTGACCGCGTTATGTAGAAAACAAAACATAAATAATTATGCATAAGAACTAGTGTAGATTCATTTCTATATAAGTGGTCTTGTGGTCAAAATCTCTGATTTTCGTTACGAAACTTTACAAGAAATTTTATACGCTATAAACAACTAGTCTCTTTCCCTCTTATTGTAGTTCGATAACCTCATTGTCTCTTGTGCCTCCTCAATATTTTTGGAAACTCTTATTTTCGATATCCCACCGCTGCCACCAAATTGTAGCACATTAGCACATTGTCTCTGCTTGCATTTAGTTTTCTTAACGATATTTTCGATGATTTTTCAAAATTTTTCTCCATTTCACTTTCAAACAGTCTGAGAAAGCATGTCGATCGTCTTTTGTTTTTTGATTTTGATTTTTAAGATTTCTTTTGTTTTTTTTTTTTAATTGTCAAATCGTTCGCGTTTCGTTTGTGCTTCCTGCCATCGTTCTTGTGAATTTCTTGTTTTTCCGGTTGTTTCTTTCACAGCCGTCGATCTTCTTTTGTTTTTTTTCTTTTATTCGTCTTTTCTTCGCGTTTCTTCTTGTCGTTCGTTCGTCTTTTGTTCTATCCGTCTTTTTTATTCGTACTTCTTTTGTTTTTTCGTTGTGACAATTAATTATTTTTTTATTTCTTTTTCTCTTGTGCTTCATATTTCTTTGTTTTTGGTTCAGTTTTGAGTTTCATCTTTTTGATTCTCAAGCAGGTCTCGGAACCATCACTTGCTTTTTGTTCGTCTTTGTCTGCCTGTTCCGTTGTAAGTTGTTTAAGATTCTTTTTTTTTTATTGTCTTAAATTAATTGTTGGCCTTTGATTTACGTTTCTAACTTTGTACGTGTGTTTTTTTTCTTCAATTTTTCACATTCATCGATCTTCTTTTGTTAGTCTGATTTATTTTCGATATCCCATCACCGCCACCAAATAGTAACAGAATTGGTGGCTACTCGTCTCCGCTCATCTTTAGTTTAGGTGTAAAAATGACATCAGCCACAACATCCAAATTAAAAAAAAACAATTCCTCCCGCGTCATAGCTTACGAATGAAATACATTCCTCGATAGGGGGCGTGCAATTGTCCATTCTATCTTAAAGGAACCAACTTGGCTCGTGCGGCGTCTCTAAGAGGTGTAAAAATGACATCACCCATAACATCCAAATTAAAAAAAAAATTCCTCCCGCGCCGTAGCTTACGAATGAAATATATTCGTCGATAGGGGGCGTGCAACTGTCCATTTTATCTTAAAGGAACCAACTTGGCTCGTGCGGCGTCTCTAAGAGGTGTAAAAATGGCATCACCCAAAACAACCAAATTAAAAAAAGATTCCTCCTGCGGCGTAGCTCACGAATGAGCTATATTCATCGATAGGGGGCGTATAATGGTCCATTCTATCTTAAAGGAACCAACTTGGCTCGTGCGGCGTCTCTAAGAGGTGTAAAAATAACATCAGCCACAACATCCAAATTAAAAAAACAATTCCTCCCGCGTCGTAGCTTGTGATTTAAATATATTCATCGATAGGAGGCGTGCTATTGTCCATTCTATCTTAAAGGAACCAACTTGGCTCGTGTGGCGTCTCTAAGAGGTGTAAAAATGACATCACCCATAACATCCAAATTAAAAAAAAAATTCCTCCCGCGCCGTAGCTTACGAATGAAATATATTCATCGATAGGGGGCGTGAAATTGTCCATTCTATCTTGAAGGAACTAACTTGGCTCGTGCGGCGTCTCTAAGAGGTATAAAAATGACATCACCCATAACATCCAAATTAAAAAAAAAATCTCCCGAGCCGTAGCTTACGAATGAAATATATTCATCGATAGGGGGCGTGCAATTGTCCATTCTATCTTAAAGGAACCAACTTGGCTCGTGCGGCGTCTCTAAGAGGTGTAAAAATGACATCACCCGTAACATCCAAATTAAAAAAAAATTCCTCCCACGCCGTGGTTTACGAATGAAATATATTCATGCAATTGTCCATTCCGCTTGTTTTTTCTTAGTACGTCGCTCACCTAAGTCGAACACAGGTGTTCATACACTTGTATCCATTTGCTAGCTCCAGCATTTTCCTTAAGGTTCGCAGATGCCTGGTGATTTTCGCAACCTTCTTGGAATTGTTTACTCCAACAACAACTCTAAGCACAAGGATTTGATTGTTGCAGCACAATGTGTCATATTTTGTTTTAACTTTAACAATAAATCTGTCGCTTTTGTTTACGCTTATTCAGACTCGTACTTGCAATTTGTTTTCTAGTTTTGAAACAATACATTTTTGTACAGAATTCCGGTTTCTTACATTATGATTATAACCAACGCCAACTAGCGGATATTTTAATGTCGATCCGGCACGTGACGTCTCTAAGAGGGGTAAAAATGACATCACCCGTAATGCCAAATTTAGGACGAAGCACACGTACAAGACAAAGCCCTGCAAGGTTGCCGTCAGGCAAAACAAATACGACATGGCTCTGAGCACGTGTGTAAGTAAGCCGATCCGGCACGCGGCATCTCCAAAAGGGGTAAAAATGACATCACCCGTAACGCCAAATTTAGGATGAAGTACACGTACAAGACGAAGCCCTGCAAGGTTGCCGTCAGGCAAAACAAATACGATATGGCTCTGAGCAGGTGTGCAAGTAAGCCGATCCGGCACGCGGCATCTCTAAAAAGGGTAAAAATGACATCACCATCGTCCATCCGTTTGCTTTTTCTTAGTGCGCCGCCCACTCAAGTCCAATGCAGAATTGTTTACTCTTAACAACAAGGTTATGATCTACTACTACTACTACGGAAATATTTGCTCTCTGATTATAGCTTCATTAAATTCAAGTGGTTGCTTTGTCTTCTGAACTGCAGCTCGATTCGTCGTTGCACTTCGCACTACTTCCTTTGCGACTCCCCCCCTTAATTCGTCCGCAGCACCTAAATCGTTTGCCCCAAAACGCGCGCGTGCTTTTTTCACACAGGACGAAGTACACGTACAAGACGAAGCCCTGCAAGGCCGCCGTCACGCAAAACAAATACGATAACACCATGGCTCTGAGCAGGTGCGCAAGCAATCCGAAAATCCAGGAAAACCCCAGCAAGAAGAACAGCAAGAGGCAGAGCTTGACCTTGTCGCGTAATCTGCTGTCCTTGTGTCCGAAAGCCGTGGTCTTATTGCACGCCAGGCTCACGAAGATTAAAACAAAAATGACTGCGTTGGTTACCACGGCGAAGCCGATGGGCGCCAGCAGGCCGAAGTAGAGCCCCAAACCGGAAACGTGGCAGTAATTTTGAACGGCGTAGCTCTCTGGGTGCAACACGTAAATAATTACGACCGGTAGTACCGGAAGCAACCAGCATATGACGTACGAGCAGAGAAGAAATTTGGGCGACTTCCCGACCAAAACCCGCACCAACTTCCTATACTGTAAGTAACCGATTACGAGCATCCAGCAGAATTGGGATAGGATGATGTAGTGTAGCCCCATCGAGATGATTTTACACAACAGCTTACTCCCATTGACGTGCCAGAGGAACAGGAGCAGCATTTGGATGAAGATCGTCGCCGATAAATTCAGAAGAATCTTGGTCGTTGCCGAATCCCTCCAGGTCTTGAATGCCATCGCGGTAACAAAAATCCCGACGACCCCCAACATCGATAGGACGCAACCAATCAGCGAAATCAAATCCAAGATGTGGTTGCGTGGAGCATTCGCCAGTAACGCAAAATGCGTCATGTGCGAAAACCCACATAGCTTGAAGGAATGGTGAAAACCGGAAGTGCCGGTCTTCCGCCAGTCTCCGTGCATGGCGACCAGCATTTCGTCATTGCCAAACTCCCAAAACGCGCAGTAAGAATACCCTTCAGCCTCGAAGTTTGCGTCGAAGATAACCGAAAGTGGTACTCTAAGGAAGGTGCCGACGAATCCCGTCACGTAGATACTCAAAGCGAAACTGGCCACACCCAATTTACTTTGGTCACCCCTGAAAAGGGCGTCGCTAAGATAGACGACGGCAACCAAATTGGGTTTCAAATTTTGCTCAAGTATTTGCGTCATCAACGGAAAAGGGATGAAAGTGGCAAGCCTCAAGTTCTGCAAATCGATTTGTTCAATAGAGTAAACACCTGGTAAAGTTGAAAACTTCAGCTCTTTTCCGAATTGGTAAACGGCGAAGCCCCTTGGATTCTCTCCAGACACATTCAAACCCATCACCAGTGCCATTAGATTTTTGGCTTTTATGGTTTTCGTCGTGGGTTTCCAAGCGATTGTACCTAGAGCTAAATCTACGTTGTAGAGGATGATGTCCGTGGCGTTGAGGTCGTTTTGGGCGAGCTGAAGGACGCCCAGGTCTAATTCCGCCACCGCATCCACGCTCCTGATGAACAACTCCAGATCGAAGTACTCCTGCGATTGGGCAATTCTTTCGAAGATCCGCGCTATCAAGTAGACGTCGTAAGGTATCACGTCCACGACGTCGTCAATGGTGTCGTGAAGGTCTTGGTTGAGCTCCTCGGCTGTTTTGTTGGAGTTCAGAAGGTCGTGTAAGGGCTTGGTGATGGCGGAACCAGTTGAGGTGTACACCCTGCCGATGACATCCGACCAAAACGCCCCTTTCATGAAGCTACCCGTGCACCTGCGTCTTATTGGCGATCCGTTTGCTTGCAGGAGGATCTCGTTTGGGGGTGTTGGTTGCCCGAGGAATACCTGCAATGTTTTTCTTATGGAGATTTTGCATGGAAGTATCAAACTCGCATGTATGATTGCCTATCGTGATTTTTACTAGGCTTTAGGGGCGGAGGGCAAGAGGGCGGCGCACGCTGAAGGATAATGGTAAAAACTGTAGGGCAGCTGCTATCTTCACCCTAGAGCGCGCGCTGCTTCGGACTTTCCCTCCACCTCCAGCGCCTAGCAAAACTTATGGTGCGCGTTTGACACGTCTATAAAGGAACTTGGATTATGAAAGACCCATACCTTTGGCCAAGAAGCTCCGAAAGAGTCTATGGTCGTTTCAACTGGAAGGCAGAGGTTACTGAACGCAAGCGAGCAATTCCTCAAACCGGCTGCTTCGCACTGTGCCAGCTCGTTTGAAAGGTTCTCAAATTCGTCCTCTGCGTCCGTAAGTTGGAAGTGCGTGGTCAGGTGTAGAGTCAGGTGGGCTTTGCTTCGGTTTTCGGTGAGTGTAGGTGGTTCTGGGGGGCGAATTAACTGATATCTTCCTGCCCCGATTATGTTCTGCAGTCGCGAAATCGATGACGTGTGAACGTCGTAGGGGTGCAAGCTGAATTCTTCGCTGGTAAAGTTGAGGACTAAGTTCAAGCCGTAGCTCGAGCTCACGCCCGCTAGTACCTTGTTGCTTGCCACCTTCTCCAACTTTGGCAGGCTAAATCCTTCGCACCAGTAAAAACCGACGGCGAGAGGATCGTGCAGTTCGATGATGTACGTCATCATCAATTGGCCGTCGCTTTCCTCTTCCAGCTTCATTAGTTCATATCCGAAGAAGCGATGTCTTATTTGAAATTCATCTGGGACGTATACGTCAGAGAAACAGTAGATTGGTAACGTGTCGGGTAACGTGATTAATTTAAGAGCATTTCTCACCGTGATTTTAATAGTGACGCTTCTGTCGAATTTCAGTGTTATTTCAGGTTGCGGATATCTATCGAATCTTTCGTCGCATTTCGAGCAAACGTGTGCGCTTTGAATCGGGATGTTGCCTTCTTGGCGACCTCCATTGCTCCTCAGAGGCACTTCATGTTCAGGTTCTCGATTATCGTCTAGTTGTAGTCTGAATTCTTCAACTTCATGTTCAAAATCGGGCTCGGGTCCTTCTTCAAACTCTTCTTCAAGATCTGGATTCTCTTGGCCTTCTTCATCTTCATGTTCTACACCGGGCTCGGGTCCTTCTTCAAACTCTTCTTCAACGTCAGGATTCTCTTGGGCGTCTTCAACATCGGGTTGTAATTCGAGCTCGGGTTCTTCGGGCATGGGTTCTTCTTCAAGTTCTTCTTCAAGGTCAGGATTCTCTTGGCCTTCTTCATCTTCATGTTCTACACCGGGCTCGGGTCCTTCTTCAAACTCTTCTTCAACGTCAGGATTCTCTTGGGCGTCTTCATCTTCATGTTCTACACCGGGCTCGGGTCCTTCTTCAAACTCTTCTTCAACGTCAGGATTCTCTTGGGCGTCTTCAACATCGGGTTGTAATTCGGGCTCGGGTTCTTCTTCGGGCATGGGTTCTCCTTCAAGCTCTTCTTCAAGGTCAGGATTCTCTTGGCCTTCTTCTTCTTCATGTTCTACATCGGGCTCGGGTCCTTCTTCAAACTCTTCTTCTAGGTCAGGATTCTCTTGGTCTTCTTCATCTTCATGTTCTACATCGAGCTCGGGTTCTTCTTCAAACTCTTCTTCTAAGTCAGGATTCTCTTGGGCATCTTCAACATCAGGTTGTAATTCGGGCTCGGGTTCTTCTTCAAGCTCGTCTGGCGTAGTCTCCAATTCCGGTGGTAATTCTGGCCCTTGGTCACCATCACATTCTGTTTGACATAAAAACGCAATTCTACTGGAATGACAGTGACAATCGCTTGACACGTTGCAAATTTTATTGTAGGTTTGGCAAAATTGTCTGTCCTCACGGTGGTACACACACAAACCCTCGGTCTCACTGCTGCAATCAATAGTCTCTAGTGGTTGGTTTCCTTGCCTCAACATACAATCCTCATCGTTTCTACTGGGCACGTCATGGGACTGCACGAATAAGTACCCGTACTGGGCGTGCAGCTCGGGGTATTCGAAGTAGCCGTGAATTTGGTTTCTCTTGATGTTTATCCAAGAATGCTTGTTGAAATCCAACAGACATAAGAAGTCGAGGCCGTCCCCGTATCTGTACGTGCTCCTGAGGGGGCAATCGAACGGGAAGGACGTTCCTTCGATCGTTTGGTAGCAGAAGTTTCCCAATTGCGTCAGACCAAGTGGACAGACCTAAAACATAGACAACAATTTTACTATAATCTTATTACAGACGTTTCAATCGTGTGAGGTATCAATTCGTTTTCGCGAAATTTTCATTTGAAGGATCACACGATGGGCTTTCCTTTATGCAAGCGTTTTCGGTCGTGACGCGATCATCTTCAGTTTCAGGATGGCGCCGGCGCGACAGTCGAACTCGTCTTTGCGAAACTTTTCATTTGACAGCTCATACGACGGCTATTCTTTTTGGGCAAGCGCTTTTCGATCATAACTCGACCATCTTCAGTTTCAAGATGGCGCCGATGTGATATTAGGATTCGTCTTAGCGAGACCTTTCATTTGATGGGTCACACGACGGGTTTACCTGTACGCAAGCGTTTTCGGTCGTGACGTGATCATCTTCAGTTTCAGGATGGCGCCGACGCGACAATCGAATTCGTCTTTGCGAAACTTTTCATTTGACAGCTCACATGACGGCTATTCCTTTTGGGCAAGCGCTTTTCGATCATAACTCGACCATCTTCAGTTTCAAGTTGGCGTCGATGTGACATTAGGATTCGTCTTAGCGAGACCTTTCATTTGATGGGTCACACGACGGGTTTTCCTTTACGCAAGCGTTTTCGGTCGTGACGCGATCATCTTCAGTTTGAAGATGACGCCGGCGCGACAGTCGAACTCGTCTTTGCGAAACTTTTCATTTGACACCTCACACGAAGGCCATTCCTTTTGGGCAAGCGCTTTTCGATCATAACTCGACCATCTTCAGTTTCAAGATGGCGTCGATGTGACATTAGAATTCGTCTTAGCGAGACCTTTCATTTGATGGGTCACACGATGGGCTTTCCTCGATGTCAACATTTCGTTTGTAACCCGACCGTTTTCAATTCTAAGATTGCGTCGACTTGACAGCTCATGGGCATTTCATTTGATGGGTTTTCCTTTGACGTCAATAATTTCGTAAGCTGATCATTTTCAGTTCTGAGTATGACAGTCTAACCTGGCCATCTTCAGTTCCAAGATGGCGGTGATGTGCGACGAGTTTTCCTTTACGCCAACATTTTCGATCGTAACTTGACCATCTTCGGTTCCAAGCGTGATAGTCGAATTAGTCTCTGCGAGACCTTTCGTTTAAGGGGTCGCACGATAGGCTTTGCTTTCCACCGATGTTTTCGATCGTAACTCGATCATCTTCAATTTCAAGGTGGCGCCGACTCGACGGTTCACTTCTGTCATGATTTAAAAGGGAAACCCATCGTGTGAGGTATCATATGAAAGGTCTCGGCAAGGCGAATACGACTGTCGCATCGGCGCCATCTTGGAACTGAATATGGTCGAGTTACGATCGAAAACGCTTGCGTGGAAGGGTAACCTCCACCGTTACTTCTCAGGAAGCTATCAACCGACAGTGAAACGTCGAGACTTGTGAGATTTTTAAGCTGTCCATGATAAGATTGTTAAAAAGAAAAACTTACCTGATCGCTCTGTATTTCAATCGGTGTAGTGGTGAGTAACAAAAACAAAGCAACTTTAAAATCGGCTCTTTCCATGTTTCGTCTTTCTTTTGTCGTGCACAGCAGATTAATAGTTGGACGCACGAGGCATAATCTTTCAGAGGCTTCTGTCAGAGCAGAAAACACTGAATATTCATTTGTTTTGGCATAATTTAATTTAGGCGACATACGGAGTGATTATTGTTGGGCTTCAAAATGTTGTAATTCCAATCGGTTATTGTCAGTTTAATATTTTAAGCAAGAGATACGATAAATCGATAAAAACAAATTGAAAAATTCTGGGAACGTGTGTTTTTATCACACATTGGCTTAAAAAAAAACAAAAACAAAAGACGATCGAATTGTATGAAATTTAGAAAAACTGCTAGATTATTTTACATTTTCATTTTTTTTCTTCACTTAAAAAGTTAACGCAATTAGAAAATTAAAAATGAAGGGAGAGTCGTGAAGTTTTATTTTTATTCGAACCATATTTTATGGCATCTAACAACAAGACATTTCTTATGTACGCAGTAATTAAGAATCACCCTATATAAGTGAAACGAATTTCACTTAGTGATTTGCAGTAGAGATGACTAACTAAAAACAACAACAAAATAGAGCTGCTTCAGAATTCGATGATAGTCTGCTTTTGTAAATGTCGCGCCATCTAGGAGCTTTTCGACGATTTGCACAGTTCCGACGCACGCGCTAGATGGTGCCCTATAAAATTAGAACCGAGCGGGAAATTTAAATCAATTTCTATTTGTAAGTGACAGAGATCTCTGAACGATAAATAATAGAGGTATTACTTGACAGAAAAGTGCTGCAGTTGCAAGTTTGAATCCCGAATTCGTAACAATATTTTATACGAGACGTAAATTAGTTATCCTCTCATTTTGCGCTTGTTTATTATGTTTGCCATAACCTATCAGCTTGAATTAAGGCAATTTAATGTAGTTCACGCCTCATAGCAGCTGCATAATCCTTGCTTCCGATTCGAATGCACTCCCAAATTATGATTCATATATTCAGAGCGTGGAAACATCAGCATGCAGATCGTCATTTCAGATTTATGAAGACCGTCTCGGGTCCAGCTCTCGCCCATAAATTATTTCGTCGATAATGGATTCGACAACGAATCAGAATTACTTTCACCCATCCTCCTCCAACTCAATCCCCTTTTTTATTATTATTTCCCGCGCGTTTGAAATCGAGATGCAGATCGTATTGCCTCAGTTTCCGACGTTTTGCTGTTGTTTCTTCGCAAGCGGACAGAGAGGGTTGGAATCCCCCTGGCGATTTGACCGAGCCTTCCAGCCAATTTCAAGAGAGAAGGGTCGCTTAATGTTAATAAAACTCCAAACAAATACCAAAGCGGAAAGTAAGTTTAGAATTTAGTATGCGAAGTAACTCGAAAACCCTTTACAATAGTCCTACAGTACTTCCAACTGAAAGTAAGAAATATATCGAGGGTTTAAAAAATATCTAGAAATTTAAAAATTTGTTGCGAATCTTCTGGGCAGTCCTATTTGGGGCCTCTTCAGTGGAAGAGTAGGTGGAGACTTTAAACTCGATCTTGACCTGGCGAAGTGAAGGGGCGACGTCAGCTGGCGTTAAGCTGGACACTCGTCGAGGATGATATCGTACTATGCACCACCTGTTTGATAGCCTTTGACAATCGTGTCCACCTACACTGTACGACATAATTTATTTGAAAATTTAATTTTTTAGATAATATAATCATATAGGATAAATTATACCGTACGTTTGGTTTTCATTTGAAATTGTTTCTTTTAAATTCTTTATTAACTGCATGCGAATTTCATGCACAGAATGCGCAACGAAGTAGCGCATTGTGTTCTCTCTATTCTATTATACAGGTGTCTCAAAGCTAGATCTTCAATTAAAACTGTAGGTATCTCATTATAAAAGAGATTGATTCTCCAAATCTGAACGATATTGCTGAAAAATGAAAAACTGACCTAGCACAAGCGCGTGCAGATCCTTTGTTTTGAAACCTCTGCTTACTTTATGACTTGTTGAGGCAAGTCCGCTTTCAATAAAAAGCAAAAACTGCAATAATTTTTTTATTTACGTTTGAAAGAATTAGGTCAACGTCTCAGAAGTCGCGCGCGCGTCATCGGCAATTTTTTTTATATCCATCTGTGTTTCACCGACAATTACTGGTATAGCGAAATGCGTTTTTCATAGCGTTACGTGATATTTATTTCTCGCTTGTTTAGTAATTCTTTTAATAGCTTATTAAAGAGATGACATAATCAACACACTTAGTCAAAATTTGTATTTTAAACGCAAACTTTTAACTTATTTAATTAAAAAGTTTGTAGTTTGCTTTGTTCATATCACGGTGTTTGTGCAGCTTATGAAAAAATCAATTGCAGCTTTTTTAAGGAAGTAGGTACGATGTGACAAGCATTGTTGTATTAAATTAAATTTAACAGATCGTAATTTAAGAATTGAAACTGTGCGTCTACGTCGCAATATGCGAAATAAAAAAATGTACAGTACAGCACAAAATGCATATCAAACGTGTTATCATACCTGTGCATTCATTATGACCTTAGAGTTTTAGTAAAGTTCACTTCTTGTTCTTGGGACTGATATTCGTAATTACAATAAATGTTCAAAATGTTGTCCTGCGGTATTAACACATAATTCAGCACGTCGTATCCAGTTATTTCTTACTATTGGAAAATCATTTCGAAGTTATGTACACAGATATTTACACGAATCAAACTAACACAAAACAAACTACACACTACGTAAATTTGATAAATAATACTAAGCCTGTTAATGTTTTTAAAAATTTATTTTAACCTCAGTCTTTTATAAAATACAAACGCACTCGCTCGGACCGAATTTTCTCAAAAACTATTATTCAGCACTTCGCCTTTCATTCTAACCCCCTCCCTAATGTAAGCATCTGTGAATTTATGACAGCACGATAATAATAATAATAAAAACAAACAATAAAGTACGAGGAACGAAACTGAGCCAGCTGAATTTTATTTTATGACAGCGCAATTGTTACCAATAAATCGCCAAGGCGAATGTAGGTAAACGTTTCTGAAAATTCCGAATTATTTTAAACCAGAATCAAATTTTCATCACGAAAACTAATCGAGCCACTCGTCTCTTGGATTTAAATAATATTTATCAACATTTTTAGTAAACATTTACTTTCGTTTTGTTAATGAACATAAACATAACATTTTGCAGTTTACAGTGTTAAGGTCGATGTACCGTCATGAAATTGAAACAAATAAAACTGAAGTGCATAATTGTGCTACGAATTCAGTTTGCTTTTAAGTTTTACTTTGAATAAATAAGCGTAAATAAAGTAGTAATAAGTAATTTCAATTGTTGTAGGAAACCTCCCGGCAGCGCGCGTGAAGACGTTCACTCTTATGAGCTTCGGATGCGTTTTGAAATCAATACTGATAACAGGTTACTGAGTAAAGTTTTCCTTTCTCATTGAGTCAGCAATAGGAAATCACGCCACTGTGTGTCTCTGCCCTTCAACGACCGACGTTGGTAAAACTCAGTAAAAGCGAGACGTTTACGCCCTCTCGTAACGAGAAAAATTTCACTGTTTGGGCCATCTGAATTCAAATTCTTGCTGGTCTTGCAAAATTTCTCTCCTCACTTTTTTTTTCAGAGAATCTTTAACAATAAGTCGAACAAGGAGAGGAGAAAGATTCAACAAACCCAAAATAAGTAAGTCTGACGGTAAAAAGGGCCAAACTTGAAACCAAGTCCGAAGAGAGCGGGAAGAACGATTGCTGGTTAACTCTTGGCTAAAATTGGAAACGCTACTAACAAAGGAGTCGCCTCTCGCGTCTCGATTTGGTTTGGAAAAGTTTTGGTTAAAAGGGTGGTAAAGTTTAGAAAGGTGGTTCAGAGAAGTCAGAATTTGAGGCTTATAATCTCTTCTAATTTTCCCTGTAAAAGATTTCTATTTTAGAAATCTCGTGTTCTGGTTGAGAATCGTTTTGACAAAATACTGATCAGGTGCTTACACTTCTATTAAAAAAATAAAATGAAATAAAAGACGATCGAATTGCTTGATTGTCGTGAAAAGTATTTCTGCCATGCAAACTTCCAAAATTAGAGATGGGTTTGCACCTGGTGGAACCATGGAATACACAGAGATATGAAAACATAGAATTTAAAAAAATACAATACAATAAAATTCAAAAAACAATGAAATCAAAAGACAAATGATTAGTAGATTTAAAAAAATGTAAAGAAAGGCGACAAAAGAAACCAAATTTTAAAAAATAGTGTAAGTGTAACAAAATTTAAAAAAAAAACAAGAGACAACAAAACACAATTTAGTAGATTCATAAATTAAAACAAACGAAAAACATAGTTTCGGCATGTTTCAACAGGTGGCGCTGTTAAATGCCTTTACAATCGATTTTAATTTCAGTTTCTTCTTTTTCTTAATGAAAAGAACAATGAAAAGGCAAAGAAAATAAAGTAATACAATTTAAAAGGAGTACCAAACGACGATGAAGTAATAATTATTTTAAAAGCAAGGAAAACAATTTAATTGAAAAAGAAATTGAAAGGAAAGATGACAAAACAAAGAAGACAAATGACGAAAATTTAAAATAAAATAATATTAAAAGAAAAAGCAAAGCAGAATTCAACGGAAAATAAAACAAACGACAAAGAAACTTTCAATATGTTTCAACAGATGGCGCCACTGAAAGTCTCATTACTACACAGATCATTTTGTTGAGACCGTTCTTAGTGATGTCAGTTGAAATTCAATAGCCGCGCTACAAAAATATCGGCTGAGCGATAGCTTGAAGTGCATTATTGGATCCTACCTCACAGATAGGGCTGTAGTGAACGAAGATGGTATGTGTGTCAGCCTGACTTGCGGAGTCCCTCAGGCTTCTGTGCTCGAACCGACGCTGTGGAACATCATGTACAATCGGATCCTCGAATTGGACATAGGACTGGACGTGACCACCATCGCATATGCCGATGACCTGGCCGTGGTAGTGTCTGCCAGGACAGTTGGTTTACTGGAGGAGAGGGCAGGCTTAGCTGTAGAGAAGATACAGCAAGAACTAGGGCGGATGAGCTTGGCCCTAGCAGGAGGGAAAACTGAAGTGGTTATCCTGGCAGGCAAGAGGAATCTGGCACGAATGAATGTGATAGTCGACACATGCCAGAGAGACTGCCACAAAGGCACATAAGGCCTATACAGCCTTGGCCAGGCTAATTCCAAATATCGGTGGTCCAAAGCCCAGCAAGAGGAAACTACTTGAAGCGGTGGTCTCCTCCATTATCTTATATGCAGTCCCCGTCTGGGAAAACGCCATGAGATATAAGTCCCACGAAATCATGTTAGAGAGAGTCAATAGGTTGGCCGCCCTGAGAGTGACGTCTGCCTATAGGACGGTATCAACTGAGGCCGTCCTAGTAATACAGCAGGGATCCCCCCATAAAGCCCCAGATCGCCGAGAGAGCGAGGCTATACAGAGAAGGGCACCAGGAGAAAGACTTTGGCAAGGGAAGATCTGTATGCGACATGGCAGGCCCGTTGGGAATTGTATGATGGCTGGGCCAAAGTCTTCATCAAAGATGGTGCAATCGGCCCTAGGGGGAGACGGACTACTACGCGACGCAGGCGCTCACTGGGCATGGGTAATTTGGAACATATCTCAAAGACATCAAGAAAAGGGACAACGCGGACTGCCAGTACTGTGGCGAAGGTGCGGAGGATACACCTGATCATACAATTTTTATGTGCCCCAGGTGGGACGAGGTCCGCCGGGTGGCGGAAATTAAAGTAGGTGAAGGAATCACGAAAGAAAATGTTTCGGATCTGCTAAAAAGGTCTATAATGGTCCGAAAGTACAAGGATGAAATTGCAACTGAGCAGAGGATAGAGGAATAGGAGCGGTGAGATGATGAGGAGTAAAGGATGAAAGGACGAAGAGGGGTGAAGAGGAGGACGAAGAGGATGAAGAGATGGATGAAGAGGAGAAGAGGAAGCAGAAGAGGAGGAAGAGGAATAGGACGAAGAGGATAGGACGAAGAGGAAGCAGAGAGTAAGATGAGAGAAACAACAGGCGCAGGGGAAGAAATGCCGAGAGGCGGTACCCTCTGCGCTGAGTGTTGAAAGAGGAAAGAAGTTTAGTTGGTAGGCGCCCTTGTAGAAATGCAGGGGTGAATCCAACACGCCTCCGGGGTTGAGATATCCGGAGGTGTCTTTTGAAGATTCTCTAAACCTCTATAAAAAAAAAAGTTGAAACTCAATAACCAGCACTGTTGCCAGAGGTTGCGATTTATCACCAGATCTAGTGATTTTTGTTCTTGAGTTGTTACCTGGTGATTACTTGCAAACAAAAGACGATCCATTTTACAGCACAATTCAATTTAAAAGAAAAAAACTGGAAGGAAAGATGCAAAATGCAACTTAAGGTGCTTACAACCCGCCGTGACGTCAGCTACGTTTTATTACCCCTAAGCCACTCCTATTAACGCAGGCGTTTATCTATTGAGATCGGTCAATGAAAAAAGTCACATGTGGCATAGTCCGTTGCGTTTTGGGGTTGAAGTATCTCATTACGAGACGAAAGCTAGAATGAAATAAAATATAAAACAAAGCAGAATTTAAGAGAAAATAAAAGAAACGACATAGAAATGTTCAACAGATGGTGCTATTGATATCTTCTGTTAAAAAAAATAAAATAAAAGACGATCGAACTGCTTTTCATATGAGAGCAATATGGAACTTAAGGTGCTTACAGCTCGCTGTGACGTCAGCTACGTTTTATTACCCCTTAGCCACTTCTTTTAACGCAGGCGTTTATCTGTTGAGATCGGCCAATGAAAAATGTCACATGTGGCAAAGTCCGTTGCGTTTTGGGGTTGAAGTATCTCATTACGAAACGAAAGTTAGAATGAAATAAAATATAAAACAAAGCAGAATTCAAGAGAAAATAAAAGGAACAACAAAGAAATGTTCAACAGATGGTGTTATTGACATCCTCTGTTAAAAAAAAATAAAATAAAAGACGATCGAACTGATTTTCATATAAAGAGCGAAGAGCAACGTGGAACTTAAGGTGCTTACAGCCCGCTTGACGTCAGCTACGTTTTATTACCCCTTAGCCACTCCTTTTAACGCAGGCGTTTGGCTATTGAGATCAGCCAATGAAAAAAGTCACATGTGGCATAGTCCGTTGCGTTTTGGGGTTGAAGCATCTCAATACGTGACGTAATTAGAATGAAATAAAGTATCATACTGCAATTAGAGAAGGAGAGAGATCTTGAAAGTTGGCTCGTCGTGAAAAGTATTTCTGTCGTGCAAAGTTCCAAAATTAGAGATGGGTTTGCACCTGATTGAAATGTATTTGTGGCAACTTGCTTTAAGCTGTTACGAGTCGAGGGCCACTAAGCATTTGGCAAGGTAAAGTTACACGTGCTCCGTTCAATTTCCAGCGTCTTTACGACACATAAACCTCTCGTTCGCGATGGGGCTTAAGCGCGCCCGATTTATTTATTTTTGTTTTCATCTGTTGGCGTAACTCTTAAGTTTTATGAAGCGGCGACGCGGGGCGTAAACACAATCGACCTCGTAAATTCACTCATTACGGATGTTAGAAAATAGAAAGTTGCAACCTCCTCTACCTCCACCCCCCCAGGAAAAAAAATCAAAATTTTGACACTGACGCTGTAGCTATATTTATTTTGTACTTGTCCACCTTATGATAAATACAAGTTGATCTGCATCACATCGAATGTTATACATAATATAAATTACTTGGTGATACTGGAACATTTAAGTGTTAACATCGACTATGATCCTTAATCTTAAGTGATGTTAGACATTGAATTTAAATTTACGTTAACGTTAAACTCCGCCCGGCTTCGAGTCTCAACAAAATCCTCGTTCCTCTCGAAACGAACTATGTATTTCTTAGAACATCTCGCTGATGTCTTCGGTTGGCTTGTCCAGGTTCTTCACGTGTATCTCCGTGGTTCTCACGGAAGAAGTGGGCTTGCGCTTTTGTCATATGAGCGCCAGGTTGTTGGTATTACTGTTGCTGTTGGCATTGATGACGTACACACCAGCGCTATCCATTCCGCCGGTATAGTAGTAATTGCTCCACCGAGACGAGTGCATTTGGCGGTGGATGTAGGCGCGGATGGCCTGATGGACGTCATGGTTGGCGAAACAAAAGAGGCAGGACACGCACAGGCCCTGAAAAATATCGTCACCTTACTACAATGGCCTTCAAAGATTTACGAGGTTTAAATAGACGTAACTAAACATTAAACAAATTAAGTTGTCTGTGCACGCAGTCGAGTGCAATTTTCTCTTTTTTTTTTTAATGGCAAACTATTTAATGACGCAAAATATTTATTAGGGTGTGAGTGATCAATGAGTTTGCCTAATTCGCAAATTATGTTTGTGCGTAAACAAATTAGGCTGTAACGCGATCGTGTAGTTTTAATGAAAGTGCTAATAGTAACTCGTGCGCTCAAGGACCGATCAAATTTTGCGCAAAGTTTTCCACCGGCTACGTCATCACACCCCGGAGATTAATCATCGAGAGGTAAAGTGACATTTCGCAGTTACAAAAAAATATAATTTACTTTGTGGACTAACTGTAGCTACAGCCTCACTCGAAATTCTTGCGGACATTGAACTAATCGTTGTGACGTAAACGAGTGCGTACCTGTAGGGACGTGATGGTGACAGAAACGTACTCGTAGAGGCGTTCGTAAGGACCCCTATCGGTGGGCCTGAACGGCAGCAACAGGTAGTGCAAACCGAATAAGGGGATGAGGATGACTGCCGCCCTCGCGGCTCTCCTAATCCCGGCGGTGGCCGGATCGGTCGATCTGGGGTGCATTACGTTGAGGATAACTCTGAGGACGTTTATAAGGAATACTGAAATCAAAAAATCAAAATATAATAATTTTCTTTGGGCATTATTTCATATATCGTGCGTTTCTTTGTGAATTGGAAATCCTCCAATTGGAAGACATCTTTTGGTAAATTGGGCGTGGCTTATTCTGTGATGCAGTTCGTCTCCGCCCTTTTTTTACAAGTTTCAATTAAACAATCGATATGCGTATCCTATTTCTATATCGTCATGGCAAAGTTTAAATCGTAAATTTGGCAAAAGGCGACATACTCGTCAGTAATAATTTTTTTTAAGGTGATTTCATGCATCGCGTGTCTCGATTTGATACGGAAATACACGCGCATGTGTTTAATCCTCCAATTGCAGGCCATCTGTCGGCGAGTTGGGCGTGGCTTGGCGCTTTACGTGACGCAGCTTGTCTCCGCCCTTTTTTCAAGTTCAATGAAACAATCGACATGCATATCATGCATGGAATTATTATTAGCTTTACTGTCTCAGAGTTAAATCGGTGAAATTACCTTAAATATTTGAAATTTTGTATCTCGCTAGGTGGCGCAGTGATAAGTACAGTCGATCATTCAACCGAAAGCTACAGTTTAGAGTTGAGTAACTCAGGCATTAACGTCGGGTTAGCTAATCAGTTGATTGGATAAAGTCATTAGATACTCTACGTTCAATTAAAAAAAAAAATAATAATAATAATAACAACAACAAAGGAATCGCGGCCGGTTTCGAAACATTTGAAGATCGAGATCATACATGATTCTAGAATGTCGTCACCAATTTTTTGTTAAGAACTTTTCGCTCTAACTCTTGAAATAAAAAAAGGAAATTATTTGAAAAACACAGAAAACAAAAAAATAATACTAATAGGGGAGGCGTGGTCACTTCGAAACATTGGAGCAGACCAGGCGTGGCCATTCCGAAACATTTGAATAAAGGAGGCGTGGCAAATCGAAACATATTTTTTTATTCGAAACAGTTGATCATACGAGATCTCATGATTGTGGCGTTCAACGCGTTTCTTTCTCAAAAACAAAAAAAAATATATAATAAAAGAGGTGTGGCCTCTTCGAAACAATTGAAAATCGATATCATGATGCAATTTATCGTCAGGAAATAAATTTTGCTCCATCTTCAAGAGATACTAATAGAGGGGGCGTGGCCATTCCGAAACATTTGAATTTGAATAGAGGAGGCGTGGCAAATAGAAACAATTTTTTTCATTCGAAACAATTGAAGATCGCGATCATACGAGTTCTCATGATTATAGCTGCTTAACGTCCAATGCGTTTCACTCTCAAAAAATTGAACGTTTTCTGCTTTATTTTAAAAGTCAGAAAATAAAAAAAAATATAGATAATAAAAGATATAGATAATAAAAGAGGCGTGGCCTCTTCGAAACGATTGAAGATCGAGATTATGACTGAGACTCTTGCTCCATCTTCAAGATACTAATAGAGGAGGCGTGGCCACTCCAAAACATTTGAATAGAGAAGGCGTGGCCATTCCAAAACTTTTGAATAGAGGAGGCGTGGCAAATAGAATTTTTTTTTCCATTCGAAACAATTGAAGATCGCGATCATACGATGCAATTTATCGTCAGGAAATAAATTTTGCTCCATCTTCAAGAGATACTAATAAAGGGGGCGTGGCCATTCCGAAACATTTGAATTTGAATAGAGGAGGCGTGGCAAATAGAAACAATTTTTTTCATTCGAAACAATTGAAGATCGCGATCATACGAGTTCTCATGATTATAGCTGCTTAACGTCCAATGCGTTTTACTCTCAAAAAATTGAACGTTTTCTGCTTTATTTTAAAAATACAGAAAATAAAAATATATAGATAATAAAAGAGGCGTGACCTCTTCGAAACGATTGAAGATCGAGATTATGACTGAGACTCTTGCTCCATCTTCAAGAGATACTAATAGAGGGGGCGTGGCAACTCCAAAACATTTGAAGGCGTGGCCATTCCAAAACTTTTGAATAGAGGAGGCGTGGCAAATAGAAATTTTTTTTTCATTCGAAACAATTGAAGATCGCGATCATACGAGTTCTCACGATTATAGCTCTTAACGTCCAATGCGTTTCTTTCTCAAAAAATTGAGCGTTTTCTACTCCATTTCTTGAAATAAAAAAGTTATTTTAAAAGTACGGAAAACAAAAATAGTTATAAATAATAAAAGAGGCGTGGCCTCTTCGAAACGATTGAAGATCGAGATCATGATTGAAGCTCTTAACGTACGATGCAATTTTTCTTTAGGAAATAAATCTTGCTCTATCTTCTAGAGATGCTAATAGAGGAGGTGTGGCCACTTAAAAACATTTGAATAGAGGAAAGGTGGCAACTCTGAAATATTTGAATAAAGGAGGCGTGGCCTCTGTGAAACGATTGAAGATCGAGATCATGAAGCTCTTAACGTACGATGCAACTTTTCTTTAAGAAATAAATTTTGCACGGCCACTCTGAAACATTTGAAAAGAAGAGACGTGGCCATTCTGAAACTTTTGTATAGAAGAGGCGTGGCAAATCGAAACAATTTTTTTTATTCAAAACAATTAAAGATCGCGATCATACGAGTTCTCATGATTACAACGTTCAATGCGTTTTTTTTTCTTCTACAAAAAAATGAACGATTTCTGCTCCATTTCTTGAAATAAAAAAGTTATTTTAAAAGTACTGAAAACAAAAAAATTATATATAATAAAGGAGACATGTCCTCTTCGAAACAATTGAAGATCCAGATCCTGATTGAGGCTCCTAACGTACGATGCAATTTATTTTCAGGAAATAAATTTTGCTCCATCTTAAAGAGACACTAATAGAAGGGGCGTGCCCACTTCGAAACATTTGAACAGAGGAGGCGTGGCGAAACATCTACAAGAGATATTAATAGAGGAGGCGTGGCCACTCTGAAACAATTGAAGATCGAGATCATGATTGAGGCTCCTAACGTACGATGCAATTTATCTTTAGGAAATAAATTTTGCTCCATCTTCAAGAGACACTAATAGAAGGGGCGTGCCCACCTCGAAACATTTGAACAGAAGAGGCGTGGCGAAACATGTACAAGAGATATTAATAGAAACTCTGAAACATTTGAATAGAGGAGGCGTGGCCATTCCGAAACATTTGAAAAGAGGAGGCAAGGCGTGGCATCTTTTGAAATAAAAAAATTACGTGCAGAAAATTTAAATAATAATAAAGGATTGGTGGTTCCTTGGAGACCATTGAAGATCGAGATCATACGAATTCTCGTGACTGCGTCGCTTAACGTCCAATGAATGCAATTTTGGTTAAACGCTTTTTCTTCATCTCTTGAAATTAAAGAAAAAAAAGGTACAGAAAATAAAAAGTAATAATAACAGAGGAGGCGTGGCCCCTCCGAAACAATTGAATACAGGATGCGTAGCCCGCCCGAAATCATTGAATAAACGAGGCGTGATCTCTTCGAAACAATGGAAGCTCGAGATCATACGAGTTCTCGTGATTATAACTCTCAACTGCCAATGCATTTTTTAAATTTAACGTTTCTTGCTCCGTCTCTTGAAATTTGAAAAGAATTATTTTAAACGTACAAAAAAAAAAACAATAATAAATTAGGCGCGGGTCTTTCGAAACAATTGAAGATCGAGGCCGCACGAGTTTTCATGATTGTAGCTCTCAACGTCCAATGCAATTGTTCTAAAAAAAATTGTTTTGCCCCATCTCTTCAAATAAAAAAAGTATTACAAGTACAGAAAATAAAAAATAATAGAAGAGGTGTGGTCTTTTGAAACAATTGAAGATCGAGATCAAGATGAGTTCTCATGAAAGCAATTTTTTTGGAAAAGTTTCTTTGCTCCATCTCTTGAAATTAGAAAAGAATATTTTAATAGTACAGAAAGTAAAAAGTAATAATAATAGAGGAGGCGTGGCCCCTTCGAAACAATTGAATCAGGAGGCGTGGCCCGCCCGAAATAATTAAACAGAGGAGGCGTGGCGTGGCCTATTCGAAACAATGGAAGATCGAGATCATTCATACCAGTTCTAATTATTATAGGTCATAATGGCAAACGCATTTTTTTAATTGAACGTTTCTTGCTCCATCTCTCGAAATAAGAAAGGAGTTATTATAAACGTACAGAACAAAAAAAACCTTATCCTAACCTCATGTGGTTCATTTTCACAATTTTTTTAACTCGTGGCTCATGATTTATATACAGAAATTTGTGAATATTTTAATAATAAAGTGAAAACACTCACTGAGAGACGCTAAGAGAGAAATGCAGACTGGGACGGTCAGGATCCACTGAGCGGAGGAAAACTCGTTCATCCAACACCTGAAAAAAAAATTGCTTATGTAAAATGCAACAACAAATGTCGTAAGACGCGATTTGTATGGCCCAGAAATGATGCCTTACATAATTCTGACTCGATAGGACCCAAATTCCAAGTTCTAAGGAAGCAATTCTATGGTCAGAAGGAACAATTTGTATGGCATAGCAATGATGCTTGGTTCAAGGGATTCAAGGGAAACAATTTGTATGGCTTTGCAATGTCGCTCGATAGAGCTTTGAGCACTTTGTAATTCGATGCGACCCAAACACCTTCTGAAGGACACAGGAGAGGAAATTAAAAGAACAGAGTTGTTCTAGTACTAATAAATAAAAAAATAAGCAACAAGATATAAAATTATAAGTAATGGATTGGAGATGATAGACACCTACTTACATGTTTGTATCTTTGAGGTTTAATAGCCTGTAGAGTGCGTAGATTAACATTATGAGGAATGACGCACCCCATCCGATTCCGAGGAACCACTTCATAGCGACTTCATCCCTCACGAAGACCACCACCAGGGATAAGTGTAGGTAGAGCGCTTCGCAGAACATCCACATGTAATTGGTTAACATGAAATACCTGCTGAAGAGGAACACGGCTTGACACCACACCTACAACAAAGATCTTGTTCTAAAATCTAATTTATAACAAATCTAATACTTATGGCTTAGAAATGACGAATATTTCTCGAACCCTTTCGATTCTGATTATTTATTCGAAGCCATTAGTATCAGACATGGATGGCTCGGTGGTGGTGGCGCAAAATCTCCTCTCTCCTTCTTAATTAAATAAACCGACGCAAAGGCAGAAGAGGAGGGGCGGGGGAGTTGAAACTGACGCGAGTGACGTCTTGAATGAAAATACCTTCTGTCTGTCCGTAAATTAAGCACGGGATTAACTCGGAAGCGAAATGAAACGGGCTCCCCCTAGCAAATATTTCTGACAACAATGCCGGCGAGCACTTAAACTTCCAGCAATTAATAACGGGCAATCAATCATCATAAAATTCCGCTTTTAGGTTTGGCGAAAGAGAAAAGAAGAAACACAATGCAAACACAGATCGATTATTGGGAGGAATTGGGTACAATTGGTGGGGCGGGTGTTAGAGTCGCATTCAATTATGTAAGCGAATCTATTTGCTTGTGCGTTTCAGAATTTGTCCCTTAGTCTTTTAGTGTAGTGCGCGCCATCTGTCGGTCTGTAAGGAAATTTTCTTTTGCTCCACGCTCAGAAATACCAAGAGGAACTTCGGAAAAGTGCGAAAAAGTCCCGTTCGAATCCAGGTGAAGAGTCCGAACTGTCGTACATAATTACAAACGTAGAACAGAACGACAGTACAGAAAGAAAGTGAAACTACTGACGTAAATAATGACAGGAAGAGAATCTCAAATGGTGGGAAAAAATTATTAGCGTCGAGGGGCGGAGCATCTTCGTTGAGGGGCGTGGCGGGGCGTCTCTGTTCTGATTTAAAAACCAACCATTAATTATTAACGCAAAAAAAATGACTTGGTATGGCGGACATAGTCGTAGAATGACATAGAAACTAGCAAATGCTGAAATAGTTAAGAGTTATAGAGTTGGTCGAGGGGCGGGGCATCTGCGTCAATATTGCGTTTGGTTTCAAAGCCAGTCAACATCCAGAAATGTAATAAAAAGCGATAATGTAGGAGTAACCAATAACAACACCGAAAAATAAAGCCACGCCCACTCAAGTATTCTCAACTACGAAACAGCTTTTTCCTTTAACTTCGCGTAAATTAATTTTCCAAGCAAGAAACGAAAACAAACTGACGTTTCGGATTAACACACTTGGGTGTATAAATTATAAATTGATCGATGGGCGGAGCTATTGCACCCACGTAACCACCGCTTGTAGTTGACAAAACGAATGAATGACGCAGTTCGCTGGCTACTATAAAAACTGACGATTTATAAATTACGTCTGCACGGTTTTGAGCGAGAGAGAGAAAAAAACATCTTTTTCCTGAGTTACTTTAACGTTTATTTTATTTTTTGGAATTCAATTGGTTGGGAGGCGTGGTTTCTCCCTCCAATAAACGGATGAAAATTGTAAAGTTGAATCAAGAGCCGACTTGTCTGATTGCCTAAATTTGATTGTTTTTTAAACAAAGAAAATCGTACCTTTATTGGTAAAGGGGCGGAGCTTCTGCGTCAACCTCCAACCAATCGTGGCTCTAAAATAGCGCCGTGATTGTTAATTACAACCAATAATAAACAATAATTCTAGAGTTTGCGATCATCGACTTTTTTAACCTTGTATTGGCGGAGAGGGGCGGGGCTTCTGTATTAACAACCTCCAATCGTGGCTCCTAAATAGCGCGTTATCGTTAAGTTCAACCAACAATAAACGATTTTTAATTAACAATAATTAAAAAGAAAAGCAAGAATGAATACATCGATCCAATCGTGTCGATAATATATCAATTTCATAACTGAATTGGCGAAGGGGCGGGGCTTCTTCGTTAAAGTTCAAGTACGAATTTTGATTGGGGCGGTAATTTCTGAATTCTGAAATCAATTATTTCAGTTTCGCTCGCACGTTTGGCTGGAATACGTCTGCGTAATATACGAATTATAGGAGACTCTTGGTTGAATCATCTAGGTGAGGGGGCGTGGCCCCTCCGTTAACGTCCAATTACGAAGCTCGGGGCGTTAATTAATTCATTTCAACCAACAATAAATGCTTTTCAGTTCGCATTAAGCACAAAACAAGTCGGAAACCGCCTTTCTCGAGTTCGCATCGATTTTTTTAAACGTCGTTTTTGCATTACGAAACCGATTACGCCGCGCAGACATTCTACTTTACGTTTGAGTGTGAGCTGAGCATGCGTGATGTCTTTTAGTGTAGTGAGCGCCATCCATCGGTCTGCAATATATTTTTCTTTTGCTCTACGTTTAGAACTACTAAGAGAAATTTCGAGTAAGTGTGAAAAGCCTAGTTTCCGGAACCCCGTTCGAATTTAGGGTAGGACTAGGGGGTCGAGCGTCAGCAGGCGAAGAATTCGGGCTACCCTACACCTACGTTGCGAGTTTGGTTCGATTCGGCCGGCCGGTAAATAAGGGAGTGGGAATTTTTGGAAGGCCCCCAAAACGAGTATTTTCACGAATCCGGAGTGATCAGGACGCTCCGGGCGACCGAAATGTAAACCGGACGGCACCGTCGGATTCCTCGGCCCTCTTTTTAATACGTAATCAAAATTTTCGTGCTCCGACGAGGTTTCGGGATACAAAAAGGTCCCCGAAAAGTTGTCTGCAAAGTGCCACCCTCATTTTAGGGGACAGCACAGATTCCTCATTTTATTTATTTTTGACAATTAATGTTTTTGTACGTTTTGAAAATATCGAAGTGAAAACTCTTCAGAAATCTCTCAAATGTGACAGTCATCTAATGATTAAGATCGTGTTTAACTAAAGTCGTGATTAAATTAAACAAGAAATTGTTATTTCGAATTTTTTTTATAGTTAATTCTCTTGCCTATATGAATTTAGGTATGCATATCTTCTTACCTTCAATTACTTGTTTGACAAGCTCGTTGCGCTATACTTTTCCTTGGTTATTATTATTACGAAGTCGTCTTAGCCCTGATTACGATGCTTCATCGGGATTCTTAGCCCGATGACTCTCGGGCCTAAGACGACTTTTCGGGGCTAAAATTAATTGGACAAGAAAATTGGTAAGAAGTAAAGTAAAGCATGCTTCAAGTACTATCGATAAATTAGGAGAAGCAGACGAGCTCCGCACATGTAAAATATATAAAAAGGGATTTACTATTCGAAAGGAAATGGTTTCCAGCGCGTGAAAATAATAATTTTTCCTAATTTATTGGACGTCTCGCGGAAACTCGATAATTGCAATTTGTCACAAAAGATTAAACCATAAAAAACAGGCGCCGGTTGGGGATTATTTCGCGCTCGAGGAATTGCCGAAACTTTTTGCTCTTTCGCTTCTCGGCGTGTCGTTAACGACTTGCAATAACGTGTTTGCTTAGCAAACGAAAGAGTTCCGGACCGAACGCTTCCGGATTGTTTATTCAAACCTACACGCCCCAATAATTTCATGCTTATGAGCGAGCCTTATCTACAAGGCACAGCTGCGGCGTCCTTTAACCCATTTCTAGAAGCACCTACGTTTCAGTATTCGTTATTATCGAAATTAATTTCCAATTAGTAACTTTATAGACCATAGAGAAGTTGTATTTACCGTAAACAATCCTAAGAAAATTATACTTGTTTCTTAATCCGACTCGAAGTACCTAAACGTAAGTTGTCGCTCAGAAACTACGAATTTCGTTATGTAGCGTAACTTATTTTTTTAATTAAGATTGAAACGATTGCCACTCGTTAACCACTCAGGCCGTTGTTAAAAACGTGAAAATTTGAAAGTTTTCTCCAAAACCCAAGAGATGGCGCTGCGGAAAATATAACTCTTAAATTTACATAATATGTTAAATATTTATGCGGATCATGTGATAGATTGTGGATAGTGTCTGCGTGTAATTTAATTTCTTCAATTTGGCTTCTCTCTAGATCCGGTTCGCAGGACCGAAATTCAAAAACCGAAAGCTTGGGTTTTAAATTTGAGAATTGTGTTTTTAAATTCGACAAAATTCGAAACCCGGAACTGAAATACTGAGTAATTTTCCTCTCTTAGAAAAAAAAATTTGTTCGCTTGACTCTAGGTGTCGCTCAGAAATTGCAAATTTTGTGAAGTAGCGCGCGCTTAATCTAAAGCAGATGATTCTAGAACAACTGTCACCGGATATCTCTGGATACAATTCAGTTTTTTCAGCTTGACTTTTCTCAAAGACCGGTTTGCAGGACCAAAATTTCAAACTTGAGAGATTTTAAGTATGACAAGTCACGACTGCAACATCCAAAATAAAAATGACTAATTCTTTCCTCCAGAAAAATGTTTTGTTCAACAGCGGACCACAGATGTCGCTCAGAAACTAGAAATTTCGAGGCATAGCCGAACTTAATCTTTATAATTTCTTAAAATTATAAAGATTAAGTTCGGCTACGCCCTTAGGCCAGTTTCATAATCGAACTTAAAGGAGATTTTGAAATTAATGTGTGTAAAGAAATGAGTTATCACGTTGGAAAGTGACTTTAAACTTAAAGCCTCCTTTAAGTTCGATTATGAAAATAATCGCCCGCCACTGGTTAACGGATAGCATTTCAAATGAGCCAAGCCATCCATAAAAAGTGAGAAACTTTCGCTCTACCCTAAGAGGTGGCACTGCAAACTACATATTATGAATCCGGCTCGAAGGACTTAAAAATTTAAAATCTGAGAACGTTTATTTACATTGCTGGGTCATAGATGTCGTTACTAACTCACTCGCCTGGGATTATTTTTCAAATTTGCCAGCAAAGATGTTATGAAACTTATGAGTGAGACACCCACTCTAGGGACGGATACACCAAACGCCCGTGTCAGGTAAGTATGTGTGACTTTAAATTTAAAGCTTCCTTTAAGTTCGATTATGAAAACAATCGTCCGCCACTGGTCAACGGATAGCATTTCAAATGAGCCAAGCCATCCATAAAAAGTGAGAAACTTTCGCTCTACCCTAAGAGATGGCACTGCAAACTACACATTGTGAATCCGGCTCGAAGCCTTTAGAATTTAAAATCCGAAAACTAAAATAGTCATTTATTTACATTGCTGAGTCATAGATGTCGTTACTAATTCACTCGCCTGGGATTATTTTTCAAATTTGCCAGCAAAGATGTTATGAAACTTATGAGTGAGACACCCACTCTAGGGACGGATACACCAAATGCCCGTGTCAGATAAGTATGAGTGAAACACCCACTAAGGGACGGATACAGAAACGCCCGTGTCAGGTCGGTATGAGTGAGACACCCACTCTAGGGACCAAACGCCCGTGTCAGGTAAGTATGTGTGACTTTAAATTTAAAGCTTCCTTTAAGTTCGATTATAAAAACAATCGCCCGCCACTGGTTAACGGATAGCATTACAGATTAGCCAACCCACCCATAAAAAGTGAGAAATTTTCACTCTACTCTAAGAGATGGCTCTGTAAAGTACATATTGTGAATCCGGTTCGAAGGACTTCAGAATTTAAAATCTGAAACCTAAAATATTCGCTTATTTACATCGCTGGGTCATAGATGTCGTTCCTAATTCATCGCCTGGAATTATTTTTCAAATTTCCCAGTAAAGATGTTATGAAACTTAATTTTTAAGCGACGAATTCGCTTCAAACTGTTGATTACAATTCTAGAGTTGTAACGGGTTGGATCCTGGCGAATATCACTAAAAAGACTTTTCGACTTCAACTTGTAAAGTGAATGTGTCACCTGGGGCGCCATCTCTCGGCTTAAAAAACAGATAAAAGAGCTTCTAAGGATAACAGATGATGAAAGAAACGGATTATAACGAGCGGTATAAACCGCCATCTCTCGGCTTCAAAAGTAACCAAAAACGTAAATGAGAGGTCATCAAGGGATGTCACAGAAAGCGATTAGATTAAGTCATACAGAACCGAAAAATAGTATTAATTCACTCGATATCCTCGATGTGCATGTTCGATGTGAGACGGAGGTGCCACCTCTCGGCTTAAACGGCAATCAAAGAAATCTTTAATTGCTTTTGGAAGCAAAACGGGTTCGTAGGAATTGATTGTATCAAGTAGACTTGACCTAGAAGAACGTTAAGATTGATTTGATGTCTTCACCTCTTATTGAGTACTTATTGAGCGGCTTGTCGCGCCATCTCTCGACTTAAAAAGCAGATAACCTGTCAAGAGACGATAATAAAAAAAACAAGTTGGGGCAAAATTGAAAAAGGTCACAGGCGCCATCTGTTGGCTTAAAAAGCGAGCAACAGTTCGGTTTTGGGGACCAAAAAGAGTTCATAGGAATTAATTGAATCAAGTCGACTTGACCGGGAGAAAAGTTTCGATCTTTTTGATATCTTCAAGGTGAGCGGTATGAACTGCCACCTCTCGGATTAAAAACGCAAGTGAAAACACAAACCAGAGCTTTGATGGTTTCTGAGGGTAAGAAGTGGCTTAAAAAGGCAGATCAAGAGGGTTTCTAAGAACAAGAAACAAGAACAAAGAAACAGATTCAGGCAAAATTACAAAAAAAAGGTCACAATAAGTAAATTAGTAAATAGTATGAGGCGCTATCTCTCGGGTTAAAACGCAACTGAAAATCCAAGTGAGAGCTTTCGTCATTTCTGATGGCAGAAAGTGTTTGGATCGTTTGGACCGTTGAGCATCCTTTTTATCCTCGACTTTAATGTGTGATCTGGGGCGCCATCTCTCGGTTTAAAAAAATAGACAAAGAGAGTTTTGAGCGCTTTTGTAAGTATCAGAGACGGCCTAAAAACCTTTAAATTTAAAGCATCCTTTAATTTCGATTATGAAAACAATCGCTCGCCACTGGTTAACGGATAGCACTTCAAATTAGCCAAGCCACCCACAAAGTGAGAAATTTTCGCTACACCCTAAGAGATGGCACTGCAAACTACATATTGTGAATTCGGCTCGAAGGACTTCGTTCATTTACATTGCTAGGTCGTTACTAACTCACTCGCATGGGATTATTTTTCAAATTTCCCAGTAAAGATGTTATGTTGATTGCAATTCTAGAGTTGTAATGGGTCGTCTTCCTCTCGCTGAGTATTGTTGTTTTCGTTGCTCTGCCCGACGTCGGTCTGGGTTTCGGGTTTGCTCGTCGGTGTCCAGGTTCAAAGGGAATTCCGATCACGTAGTAACACAACTTTATTAAAAAAAATAGTTCATGTTTACATATTTACAAGATATATATCTCGAACGGTTTGGTTAACGGCAGATTTGAAAGTTTCTCTTACGAACGGTTTGACTAACGTCAACACTGTGCTAACGTTACAGTTCGGGCTCTAGGAATCGGATATGCTGGGTGGTAGTGAGTGAGACATCCACTCAAAGACTGTGTACACACGAAACACCCGTGTCAGGTAAGTATGAGTAAGACACCCTCTCGGGGACGAGTACACGAGACGCCCGTGTCAGTTCGGTATGAGTGAGACACCCACTCAAGGACAGGATACACGAAACGCCCGTGTCAGGTCCCACTCCGCTGGAACTTCCACCCAAAATATAACCCAAAGATAAGGAAATCTGAGCTCATTTTTAATTAAAATTGCAGATAGCAAAAGTTGTGATTCAGATCGAAGCTCGATCATTTGTGGATGGCGCAAAACAAGAGAGTAACTTTAAGTTAATAACTTCTACAACTACTTAAGATGGATGTCCTTGTGTTTAGTGTAAACAACTCCAAAAGAATTATATTTCTTTCATGGGGGTTGACATAATGGGGGCCATATGTTTATCGTAAATATTCTAGGAAAATTATGTTTCTTATTGGTTTTGTCACAACAGGAGTCTCGTGTTTAAACAATTCGAATAAATTATGTTTCTTTATTCGTTAAAATGAAAATGAATTTCAAATTAACCTCACACCGTCAATTTGGGTGTGAGATGAGTATGAGTGACGTTTCAGAAATTGGCCCTTGGTCTTTTAGTGCAGTTAACTCCTTTCTCTTGCGTTCAGAATTACCAAGAGAAATTTCGAGTGCGGAAATCGCGCATTCGGAACATACTTTGTATAACATTTAACTGCACGAAACACCCGTGTCGGGTAAGTATGAGTGAGACACCCACTCAGAGCCGAGTACAGGAAACGCTCGTGTCAGTTGGGTAACACCTGCGTTAAGTAAGTATGAGTGAGACACCCACTCAAGGACTGGATACACGAAACGCCCGTGTAGGTCGGTATGAATGAAACACCCATTCTAGGGACGGATACACCAAACACCCGTATCAGGTAAGTACGAGTGAAACGTGCCTAAATGTAAGTTGTCGCTCGGAAACTACAATGATTTTGAGTTAAGATTAAAACAATTGTCGCTCGTTAACCACTCAAGTCGTTGTTAGAAACGTGAGAAATTTGAAAGCTTTCTACAAATCCCAAGAAATGGCGCTGCGGAACATAATTTATATAATATTTAAATTTACATAACAAGTTCAGATTTGTGCGAATCGTGTAATAGATTCTGAGTGAGATACCCGCTCAGGGATGAGTCTACGAAATGCCCGTGTCTGTTCGGTATGAGTGAGACACCCACTCAAGGACTGTATACACGAAGCTCCCGTGTCAAGTAAGTATGAGTGAGACACCCACTCAGGGACGAGTACACGAAACGCTCGTGTCAGTTGGGTATGAGTGAAACACCTACTCAAGGACTGTATTGACGAAACGCCCGTGTCAGGTCGGTATGAGTGAGACACCCACTCTAGGGACGGATACACGAAACGCCCGTGGGGATTTGTGGATGGCGCAAAACAAGAGAGTAACGTTAAATTAATAAGCTCTACAAGTACTTAATATGGATTCCTTTGTGTTTAACGTAAACAATTCGAAGAAAAAAGTTTTTAGGGCAAATAAATTCGAATTAAATCTGAATTTTCTGGAAAAACGTTACCTTCACAAAGCCGGACATTTCACTTTCAAATTATCGCGAGCCATCCCCGGACTTTTTTTTTCATAAATTATGCAAAACCCCTTCATTATGCGAGCGTAGAATTTATTCAAAAAAAAAAAAAATTAAATCCTCAGAAGTGCAGGAAGCTGGAAACGAAATGAATTCACCTGTAATTTATCGCCGCCCACGTCCTCCCAGATTAAGAGAGAAGTCATGTATCAAACGGCGGCGACTCGTTCAGTTTCATAAGGGATTCAACTCGCTTTTATTTAATTCTGATCCCGGCTGATGAAAGCTCGACTGGTTTAATAATACACGGCAATCCAGACGGGCGGCGTCTGGCTTTCGCGCGGACGTACATAATCCCGGGGGAATTTGAAAATAATGAGCGAATTTGAGGATGTTAGCAGGTTGCGGACGGGTTCAAGTCGCTGATTTGTATGCGGACTGGGACCTCGTAATCTGCTGGGGAAAGGCGAGCTTAATTTAATTAGTTGAGTTTTATTCGAAGTCGCTTGACGTCTCTGTTTTAATTTTTAATAATACCAGGGAAAGCAGTGTGTTTAGCGTAAACAATTCCAAGAAAATTATATTTCTTATCGGGGCCGATGTAATAGAGGCCTTGTGTTTAACGTAAACAATTCGAAGGAATTATGTTTATTTTTTATTAAAATGAAAATTAAAGCGTCTCTGAATTTCAAATGAACCTCTCACAACGTCAATTTGGAGGGTGAGTTGAGTATGAGTGATGTTTCAGAAGTTGGCCCTCAGTCTTTTAGCACAGCGAACGCCATCTATGGATCTGCAGCGCATTTTTCTTTTACGTTCAGAAATACCAAGAGAAATTTCGAGTGCGGAAATCGCGGTAGTCGGGGCCTCGTCTGAATCCAGGGCCGGACTCGGGGTATAGCGTCGGCAGATGAAGAGTCCGGGCATAGTTCTGAGTTGGGTGCCCGAAAAGTGGTCTGCCAAGTCAGCACAGATTCTATTAGATATTTTTTTTCCTCCCACAAATTCCCTAAGCTCCTAGAGCTCGTCCGGGAGCGGGGGAGGCTGCGATCGACTTGATGTTATAATTTCTCCTTCGGCATTCGCCTTACAAACTGGGGAAACGCAGAAACCCAGTTCGAAGGAACCGGCATGAATCCGAACACGGTCCGAGCCATGAGGCCCACATAGGACCCACACGCGCCAGGATAGGATTCGAATCTACGCCTAAATAATTGCTCGCCAAGCGTCAAGTCCGTTACCAGCGGACCATTCGGCTACCAACTACTACTACTACTTCATCAGTGATTTAACGATAGAACGTCAAAAAATCATTAAAATGAAAACCAACCAATTACAAACGTAGAACAGAATGACAAAGTGACGTAAACAACGACAGGAAGAGAGTTCTCAAACGGCGAGAGAAAACTGTTAGCCGACGAGGGGCGGGGCATCTTCACTGAGGGGCGGGGCTTGGCGAGGCGTCTCTGTTCTGATTTAAAAACCAACCAGCAATTACTAACGCAGAAAAATGGCTTGGTATGGCGGACTAATCGTAGAATGACATAGAAACTAGCAAATGCTGAAATAGTTAAGAGTTATAGAGTTGGTAGAGGGGCGGGGCATCTGCGTCAATATTGCGTTTGGTTTCAAAGCCAATCAACATCCAGAAATGTAATAAAAAGCGATAATGTAGGAGTAACCAATAACAACACCGAAAAATAAAGCCACGCCCACTCAAGTATTCTCAACTACGAATCAGCTTCTTCCTTTAACTTCGCAAAAATTAATTTTCCAAGCAAGGAACGAAAACAAACTGACGTTTCGAATTAACACACTTGGGTGTTTAAATTATAAATTGATCGAGGGGGGCGGAGTTATTGCACCTACGTAACCACCGCTTGTAGTTCACAAAACGAATGAATGACGCAGTTCGCTGGCTACTATTAAAAATTGACGATTAATAAATTACGTCTGCACGGTTTTGAGCGAGAGAGAGAGAAGAAAACATCTTTTTCCTGAGTTACTTTAACGTTTATTTTTTTTTTAGAATTGAATTGGTTACGAGGCGGGGTTTCTCCCTCCAATAAACGGATGAAAATTGTAAAGTTGAATCAAGAGCCGACTTGTCTGCCTAAATTTGATTGTTTTTTAAACAAAGAAAATCGTATCTTTATTGGTAAAGGGGCGGAGCTTCTGCGTCAACCTCCAACCAATCGTGGCTCTGAAATAGCGCCGTGATTGTTAATTACAACCAATAATAAACAATAATTCTAGAGTTTGCGACCATCGACTTTTTTAACCTTGTATTGGCGGAGAGGGGCGGGGCTTCTGTGTTAACAACCACCAATCGCGGGTCCTAAATAGCGCGTTATCGTTAAGTTCACCCAACAATAAACGATTTTTAGTTAACAATAATAAAAAAGAAAATCAAGGATGAATACATCTATCCAATCGCGTAGATAATGTAACAATTTCATAACTGAATTGGCGAAGGGGCGGGGCTTCTTCGTTAAAGTTCAAGTACGAATTTTGATTGGGGCGGTAATTTCTGAATTCAATTGTTTCCGTTTCGCTCGTACGTTTGGCTGGAATACGTCTGCGTAATATACGAATTATAGGAGACTCTTGATTGAATCACATAGGTGAGGGGGCGTGGCCCCTCCGTTGACGTCCAATTACGAAGCTCGGGGCGTTAATTAATTCACATCAACCAACAATAAACGCTTTTCAGTTCGCATTAAGTACAAAACAAGTCGGAAACCGCCTTTCTCGAGTTCGCATCGATTTTTTTGAACGTCGTTTTTGCATTACGAAACCGATTACGCCGCGCAGACACTCTACTTTACGTTTGAGTGTGAGCTCAGCATGAGTGATGTCTTTTAGTATAGTGAGCGCCATCCATCGGTCTGCAATATATTTTTGTTTTGCTCTACGTTGAGAACTACTAAGAGAAATTTCGAGTAAGTGTGAAAAGCCTGGTTTTCGGAACCTCGTTCGAATTTAGGGTAGGACTAGGGGGTCGAGCGTCGGCAGGTGAAGATTTCGAGCTACCCTACACCTATGCTGCGAGTTTGGTTCAATTCGGCCGGCCGGTAAATAAGGGAGTGGGAATTTTTGGAAGGCCCTCAAAACGAGTATTTTCACGAATCCGGAGTGATCAGGACGCTCCGGGCGACCGAAATGTAAAATGGACGGCACCGTCGGATTCCTCGGCCCTTTTTTCAATACGTAATCAAAAATTTCGCGCTCCGACGAGGTTTAGGGATACAAAAAGGTCCGCGAAAAGTTGTCTGCAAAGTGCAACCCTTATTTTAGGGGACAGCACAGATTCCTCATTTTATTTATTTTTGACAATTAATGCTTTTGTACGTTTTGAAAATATTAAAGTGAAAACTCTTCAGAAATCTCTCAAATGTGGCAGTTATCTAATGATTAAGATCGTGTTTAACTACAGTCGTGATTAAATTAAACAAGAAATTGTTCTTTTGAATTTTTTTTATAGTTAATTCTTTTGCCTATATGAATTTAGGTATGCATATCTTCTTACCTTCATTTATTTGTTTGACAAGCTCGTTGCGCTATACCTTTCCTTGGTTATTATTATTACGAAGTCGTCTTAGCCTTGATTACGATACTTAATCGGGATTCTTAAGTCTGATGACTCTCGGGCCTAAGACGACTTTTCGGGGCTAAAATTAATTGGACAAGAAACTTGATTAGAAGTAAAGTAGAGCATGCCCCGAGGACTATCAATAAGTTAGGAGAAATAGACGAGCTCCGCACATGTAAAATATATAAAAAGGGATCCGGAGCGATCAGGACGCTCTGGGCGAACGAATCGAAAACTGGACGGATTCCTCGGTCCTTCTTACCATCCACGACGCTCCGACGACGCTTAAGGTTAGAAAAATATTCCCCGAAAAGTCGAAATTTCTAAAAAGTGATATTGGTTTCGTGATATCGAAAGTTCGAATGTGTTATTTAACTCTGGCCGACTAAGGGAGGAGGGACGGGTGGGTTTAGCTAAAGAAAATCGTCCACCACTTAGCGAACGATTCGAAAAATCCGGTGCCAGGACGACCTTAAAATAGCAACTAAATATAACAATTTGGACATAAAATTTTCCGAAAGAGAAACTATTTTGACGTGCGAATGGCTCGCGTATATTCAAACATTTAACAATTTAGCGGCCATAAACTGCGCCGGAATAAACGTCTCTTTCGCGCCGCAAATCAACGTTTATCGCTTCGTAAATCGGCCCGAAATAATTAACGGAACCCGTAAATTATATATTTCAACAAATTAATCTCCTCGCACCAGATCCCCCCCGCGATAAATCCCTACTTCGAATTAGTCCGGCTCTGGCCTCGCTAAAATCGCAATCCAAAACAGAGGGGGTCTTGTATTTAGAGTAAACAAATTATATTTCTCTTATCGGAGACTTTGTGTCTTGTTTAACAAATTCCTTGCACTCTACCATTCGTTAGTTAGTATTAGAAATTATTATTATGGAGTCGTCTTAGGCCGGATTACGATGCTTAATTGGGGTTCTTAAGCCTGATTATTCTAGGGCCCAGGACGACTTGTGCTGCTTTTTATTATTATATCCTAATGCCTAAAAAAATGACTCACCGGGTTGGGTAGCATCCTTCCGTCTTCCGCTTTGCCGATGACTTCTCGGTACCAAATTATCCACATGATGTTGTTGAGGGCGAGCGAGACGAACAAGTGAATGTGCATTCTTATTCTAGTGCATTTCAACGACCTAAAAATTGAAAAGTTTCTTTTAGATTCAGCAAAGTTTTCCACAAACGTAAGTGCCCCATGTTGGAGTGTTAAAATTGTATGTTGTTTGTTGTTTGTTGTTTTCTCCAAGTACGTGTCTACTTTCCTTTTATCTTTCTCTCAGGGTTTCTCTTTGGGTCGCTCGGAATTACCCACGTCTCGTTTTATGGCCCCATGGTGGGCACATACAATGACAAAACACAGAAATGTGAGGGGGGAGGGGAAGGGAGTGTCAGTATATGTATATGCGTCCGTATGTGGCAGGAAAAGAAAATAAAAAAATTATCGAAAAAGTTGTTGTCTGTCCCAAAAAATGTACACCGGTTAGCACAAGTCGGTCATGGTCACAAGGTTTGGTGCCCTATCAAATGTATATTTTGTTAAAAGTGGACGCTCTATATCGCCGATCACGCATGTGCCTCAACTCATTCACAAGAGAGAGACGTCCTTCGACGATACAGATCCGTACAAAGCGAACACCAGATATTACAAGTCGGTCATGTCACCTCGCCCTTCACAAGGTTCGGTGGACCTCTTGCCCTATCAGATGTATATTCACAAAGTTCGGTGGACCTCTCGCCCTATCAGATGTATATTCACAAGGTTCGGTGGACCTCTTGCCCTATCAGATGTATGTTCACAAGGTTCGGTGGACTTCTTGTCCTATCCGATGTATACTTGTCAAAAGGGGGACGCTCTGTACTGCCGATCATGCATGTGTCTCAATTCCTTCACAAGAGAGAGGCGCCCTTTGACAATACCAAAACGTCTCCCGCTGTCCGGTGTTCAATAAAAAAAATTTGTTTGTGTTGTCATGTATGTGATACCAGGAAGTGTCGCTCATGTCGTTTGTTAAGGAGAAAGGATACATGTATTCAGGATCCAAAAATGTTTCTTTCTTAATGAAAATACCTCATACTAAATAGCCTTTTTAATTAAAATTTCTTCTGTGTTTGTTGCGGAGGTCGAGGCAGGAGTCCTACTCACGGAGGTCGAAGCAGGAATCCTCCTCACGGAGGTCGAAACAGGAATCCTGTTACTCACGGAGGTCGTAGCAGGAATGTTACCCACCGAGGTCGAAGCAGAAATGTTCCAAATCACCTTTTATAGCGCTTTTTGTTGTTTATTTTCCAGTTGTCTTGGTTACCGGAACATCCGCGTTCTGATCTAGTTACATACTAGATTTGAGTTGGTAACCAAAACGTCACGTTTGACGATTAGCGTTTTACCTTAAATATGACTACATTTCATTGAAATTAAACTAAAATTGAAGTAAAGATGGAACAAACTTGACTCTAAACAACAGGTAAGTATCTAAAATACGTTATTTCCTAATTATAACCTATAAACTTTACTTATGTAAAATAATTCTCAATGTATCAACAACAAAACAAACTTAACCTATAATAATAATATCCTATTCTCTTACTATTTAGACTTTATCTTTTTTGGCACTTCCATATAAGTGTTCGTCACATAATTTTTGATAATCAATGAAAAGGTTCGGCACTTTGTCCCATCGGCGATGTATTCTTCGGCCGTCTTCCAAATATATGAGCCTTTTCCTGCTTTTGGGCGTGACCCCTGTACATTTCGGAACAGGCAACCCGTCAATCAAATCAGAACCAACCTTTTGTTGTTACAGGTGGCAGCGTAACGTACCGAACGCACAGAAGCGAAATGGGTTGCCTAAACTAAACAGTTTGGCAGCTAACAAAATAGATGAAGAAAAAGAAGAACTTGTCCATCCAACAACTGATTGATTGTTCATCAAACAACTTTGTAAATCGTTTAAAATAATAAAGTTCAGAAGGACGTGGCAAATTAGTTTGGAAATTAATTAATTGGAAACTTCAATCTCGCAGAAGAAAACAAGAAAAAACCGGACGACAAAATCAAGTGAAAATCGACCCTTCAGAAACACTTATTAATTTAAGCAACAAATTATTGAGTCCCCAAAAAAAAAATTGCGCCAAAGCTTCACAACACTGAGATTTTAATTAGTCTTGTGCTCAACGAAGGCGACGACGTTAACTCCGCGCTCCGTTTACTCTTCCATCAACGTTGCATCAATCATTAAAGTAATTAAGTAGCTCATATCTGGGAAGCTCCCGAAATTATGCGGGGGGAGGGGTTAGGAATTCATACTTGTTTACGATTAAGCATTTGCGATTTTTTTTCTTTTTGTAATGGAGCGCAATTTCGTTCACGTCTGGAAAACGTAAAGGAAAATTTAGTAGCCGTTTAGTCGACACTTACGTCCTAAGCTGATCCTATTTCGGAGGACTTTGCGCGACACCGCAGACTAATAAATCACCCACCACCCCCGGGGGTTGTCGGGGGCGCGTACGTACAAATTTATTTCGTCAAATGCATTCACTGCATGATGATAAATGCGTGCGTTTGTTGATGGACATTTGATACGTGATGAAATTTCACACCCTCAACTCTCGCCAGCAATGTTAATAAATGCACGTTGTTGTGCCGAAACGTCTGCGCCAATATTATTGATTGATAGGCACGTGACGTGATATGAAACGAATGATCACCGAATGTGGATTAAATTTTACGTTTGACTGCCAGGAAGGTAAATTTTGTAAAAAAGAAATTGAACCTCTCAAAACCCCATCATTGTTAGTTGGCGCCCAACGTGGGGCATGTGAAAAGAACTTGTCCAGAAGATTCGCAAAAAATTTTTAAACCTACTTTCCGTTGGAAGTACTATAGGACTGTTGTAAAGGGTTCTCGAGTTACTTCGCACACAAAATTCGAAACTTACTTTCCGCTTTAGTATTTGTTTGAAGTTTTATTAATATTAAGCGACCCTTCTCTCTTGAAATTGGCTGGAAGGCTCGGTCAAATCGCCAGGGGGATTCCAACCCTCTCGTCTGCCTGCGAAGAAACAACAGCAAAACGTCGGAAACTGAGGCAATACGATCTGCATCTCGATTTCAAACGCGCGGGAAATAATAATAAAAAAAGGGATTGAGTTGGAGGAGGACGGGTGAAAGTAATTCCGATTCGTTGTCGAATCCATTATCGACGAAATAATTTATGGGCGAGAGCTGAACCCGAGACGGTCTTCATAAATCTGAAATGACGATCTGCATGCTGATGTTTCCACGCTCTGAATATATGAATCATAATTTGGGAGTGCATTCGAATCGGAAGCAAGGATTATGCAGCTGCTATGAGGCGTGAACTACATTAAATTGCCTTAATTCAAGCTGACAGGTTATGGCAAACATAATAAACAAGCGCAAAATGAGAGGATAACTAATTTACGTCTCGTATAAAATATTGTTACGAATTCGGGGCTCAAACTTGCAACTGCAGTACTTTTCTGTCAAGTAACGCCTCTATCTCTGTCACTTACAAATAGAAACTGATTTAAATTTCGCGCTCGGTTCTAATTTTATAGGGCGCCATCTAGCGCGCGCATTGGAGCTGTGCAAATCATCGAAAAGCTCCTAGATGGCGCGACATTTACAAAAGCAGACTATCATCGAATTTTGAAACAACTCTACTTTGTTGTTGTTGTTTTTAATTAGTCATCTCTACTGCAAATCATTAAGTGAAGTTCGTTTCACTTATACAGGGTGATTCTTAATTATCGTGTACATAAGGAATGTCTTGTTGTTACATGTCATAGAATATGGTTCAATTAAAATTGAAACATCATGACTTTTTTTTAAAGTGTTGTGAAATAGGGAATGCAAAAACAAAACACCATCGATTAAGAAAATCTCGAAAAACAAAAGAAAACGAAAAACAAAACACTATCGATTTACTAGTGATCGATTATTAGTTCAATGAAAATTAAAACATCATGACTTTCTCTTCTCAATTTTCAAGGTAATACTAGAAAAACAAGTGAGTGTCAAATTTACGAGTCGATCGCTTTAAAATACTTTAAACGCCTGTATATTTAATTATTGCGTGCCTTTTTTATTTCGAATTTTCACGAGACCGGTTGAATCGGAAAAGTTTCGCGACAATCAATAAGCAAAGATGACAAAAGGAAAACGTAAAAATAAAATCTAAAAACACAAGACAATCGATTGCGCGGCGAATTAAAAATCAGAACAAAACTGCGCCGTCTGAGAGATAGAAAATATTACCTATTTAAAACAAGAGAAAGAAAAACGGAAAAAATGATAATAAATATTCAAACAAAGGGAAAATTTTAGAAGTGTTCAGAATGTCTTTTTTTTAAGTGTTGTGAAATAGGGAATGCAAAAAGAAAACACCATCGATTAAGAAAATCTCGAAAAAAGAAAAAACGAAAAACAAAACACGATCGATTTATTACTGAAAAAGAAATGAAAACAAAATAATATTCAAACAAACAGAAAACTTCCGAAACGTTCAGGAATTTCTTTTTCAAAAGTGTTGTGAAACAAAAACAAAACACCATCGACTAAAAAATTCTCAAAAAAAAAAAAAGAAAACGAGAAACAAAACACGATCGACTATACTGAAAAAGAAATTAAAACAAAAGAACATTCAAATAAACAGGAAATTTTCGAAATGTTCAAAAGTGTTGTGAGACAAAAACAAAACACTATCGACTAAGAAATTCTCGAAAAACAAAAGAAAACGAAAAACAAAACACGATCGATTTATTACTGAAAAAGAAATGAAAACAAAAGAATGTTCAAACAAATAGAAAACTTCAGAAATGTTTTTTTCAAGTATTGTGAGATAGATAATGCTAAAACAAAACACTACCAATTAAGACATTCTCGAAGAACAAAGAAAATGTAAAACAAAACACGATCGATTTATTACTGATAAAGAAATTTAAAAAACGACCATTCGAACAACCAGAAAATTTCCGAAAAAGAATTTTCAAGAGATCTATCTCTTGAAAATTCTATAATTGAAAAATAAAACACTATCGATTAAGAAATTCTAGAAAAAAAAGAAAACGAAAAACAAAACACGGTCGATTTATTATTGATAAAGCAATGAAAGAAAAATGAAGATTCAAACAAACAAAAAATTTCGGAAATGGAATTCTTCTTCAAGAGATAGATAATGCAAAAACAAAACACTATCGACTAAGAAATTCTCGAAAAAAGAAAAAAAAAAGAAAACGAAAAACAAAACACGATCGATCTATTACTAAAAAAGAAATGAAAACAAAAGAATATTCAAACAAACAGGAAATTTCCGAAATGTTCAGGAATTTTCTTTTTCAGAAATGCTGCGTCGCGAAAACAAAACACTATCGACTATAAAATTCTCAAAAAAATAAATTAAATTAAAAACAAAACATGATCGATTTATTACTGATAAAGAAATGAAAGAAAAATGAAGATTCGAACAAACAGAAAATTTCCGAAATGGATTTTTTTTCAAGTATTGTGAGATAGGAATTGCAAAAACAAAACACTATCGACTAAGAAATTCTCGAAAAAAAAAATGAAAACGAAAGACAAAACACGATCGATTTACTACTGATAAAGAAATGAAAACAAAAAAAAATATTCAAATATTCTTTTTCAAAAGTGTTGTGAAACAAAAACAAAACACTATCGACTAAGAAATTCTTGAAAACAAGAAAAAACAAACCACAAAACACGATCGGTTTATCACTGATAAAGAAATGAAAACAAAAGAATATAGAAAATAGAAAACTTCAGAAATGTTCAGGGTGTTTTTTTTTTTGAGTGCTGTGAGATAGATAATGCTAAAACAAAACACTATCAATTAAGATATTCTCGAAGAAAAAATAAAACGAAAAACAAAACACGATCGATTTATTACTGATGAACAAATAAAGTTTCAAACAAACAGAAAATTTCCGAAATGGAATTTTTTTCAAGCGTTGTGAGATAGGGAATGCAAAAACTATCGACTAAGAAATTCTCGAAAAAAAAAACAATGAAAACGAAAGACAAAATACGATCGATTTACTACTACTACTACTACTAGAAAAAAAAACGAAAACAATGATAATAAATACTCAAACAAACAGAAAATTTCAGAAATGTTCCGGAGACAAGGAATACAAAAACAAAATACTATCGATTAAGAAATTCTAGAAAAAAAACAGAAAACGAAAAACAAAACACTGTTAAAGAAATGAAAACAAAAGAGTATTCAAATAAACAGAAAATTTCCGAAATATTCAGAAATTTCTTTTCAAAAGTGCTATAAGACAAAAACAAAACACTATCGACTACGAAATTTTCGAAAAAAGCAGAAAACGTAAAACAAAACACGATCGATTTATTACTGAAAAAGAAATTAAAGAAAAATAAAGATTCAAACAAACACAAAATTTCCGAAACAGATTTTTTTTCAAGTGTTGTGAGATAGGGAATGCAAAAACAAAACACTATCGACTACGAAATTCTCGAAAAAGAAAAAAAAAACGAAAAACAAAACACGATCGATTTATTACTCATAAAAAAAAGAATGAATATTCAAACAAACAGAAAACTTCCGAAATGTTCAGAATTTTTTTTCCAAGTGTTGTGAGATAGATATTACAAAAACAAAAGACTCTCGATTAAGAAAATTCTGGAAAAAAAAAGACAACGAAAAATAAAATACGATCGATTTATTGCTGAAAAAGAGATAAAGACAAAAGATTATTCAAAGAAACAGAAAATTTCCGAAATGTTCAGAAATTTTTTTTTCAAAAGCGTTGTGGGACAAAAACAAAACACTATCGACTAAGAAATTCTCGAAAAAGAAAAAGGAAACGAAAAACAAAACACGATCGATTTATTGCTCGTAAAGAAATGAAAAGAAAAATGAATATTCAAAGAAACAGAAAACTTCCGAAATGTTCCGGATTTTTTTTTTTGAAAAGTGTTGTGAGATAGGTGATGCAAAAACAAAACACTATCGACTAGGAAATAATTCTCGAAAAAAAAAGAAAACGAAAAACAAAACACGATCGATTTATTACCGAGAAAGAAATTTAAAAAAAAAATGAAGATTCAAACAAACAGAAAATTTCCGAAATGGAACTTTTTTCAAGTATTGTGAGATAGGGAATGCAAAAACAAAACACTATCGATTAAGAAATTCTCGAAAGAAAAAAGGAAAACGAAAAACAAAACATTTATTCCTAAAAAAGAGATGAAGACAAAAGAATATTCAAAGAAACAGAAAATTCGAAATGTTCAGAAATTTCTTTTTCAAAAGCGTTGTGGTACAAAAACAAAACACTATCGACTAAAAAATTCTCGAAAAAAAAAGGAAACGAAAAACAAAACACGGTCGATTTATTACTGATAAAGAAATTTAAAAAAAATGTTGGCAGTAATTACGTGAAGTTAACTTTAAGTTCTGAATTTTTTTTTTTTAGAAAAATGTTATGACGAAAATAGAATTATTTCAAGAAATAAAGAAAATGAAAACGTCAAAACAAAAGACGACGATCGATTCATAGATCCAACGCAGAAATTGTAAAAACGAAGAAGGAAACAAAAGACTTGAATTTATTTCCACGACGAAAATGACAATGACAGTTTAAATAAATAAATAAATAAATAAAATGATGGTTTTGTTGGCGCCATCTTACGGTCGTTTTTTTGACCTAAAACGGCCGCCCAAAAGGAATCCATTGCGATCAAAACTGGCTTGCGGCATATTTCGAAAATAAAATTATTTACAATAATAAATAAAGAATGATTAAAGAATATTTAATTTATGGCTCATTTTGTTCAAAAAACGAAGAATGTCAAAACAAAAGACGACGATAAAAAATGCAAAAAATATTGTCAAAATGAAAAAGAAATACAGTGATGAGAACAAAAATGAAGGAAAAAAAACACTGAAAATGGAGGCACAAAAACAAAATACGATCAATATTTTCTTTGTTGATTGTTTATAAAATTTTTGCCTGCAAGTCGACTGCGTTGCAATGGGACCCTATGTACAGCCGTGGCCAAAAGTAAGTGGATATTTTTCGCAAGAAAAATACAGTGCCATCTAGTAGACATAATGTGAACTGCACTCGCGTTCAATACTCAAGAAACTCAATAACAATTGATTTCTAGATCAAAAAGCATGCTCGAAACGCCTTAAAGATAATTAAAAAAAAAAACAAATGAACGACGTTCTTAATCATTTTATAGCATTATTAGTTCCGCCACCTGTTAAGTCCTGTGGAAAATTAATATTTAAGCATTTTCATTACGTAAAGCTTGAGAGTTCGTTTACTTGAGTTTAATTCGTTTAAATAATGTAGGATTTCTTTTTTTAATAAATCGAAACTAAAGTATTAAGTTCGCTTAGTTTTATATCCTCGTACTCCGGCTTGTTTGTGTTCGTAAGCCGCACATTAACCTAATAATTGGCTAAATAATTAGCCCGTTCGGAACCTCCTCTGACGCAAGGCCACTTTAACGAGCGCGTTAAGAGAAAAAAATATTTACCCACCTGAACACGAAGAATATGGCCAGGGATATAATCAGCGTCACCAAGGAGATCGAATAACCAATGACGTACAGGTTGTTGATGAAGCTCCGAAACTGAAAACAAATCGGAATTAACTTCAGCGCAAAAAAGAGCTCCCCCCCGGGGGAGACGGACGTGTTTTCATTCGAAATCCACTTTGCATTCGACGGAAAAGAAACCCCCGAAATAAACAATTTCGATTCGCACAACTTGTACGAAATATGGTAATTCTTTCGGGGCGAAATTAATTTAGCTGCGCGCAAGGGTATAACGAAGTTTCGAGACTCCTCGCAAACTTCGAATAGATCAAAGCAAAGCTATCGAGAGTACGCGAGCCGATTGATCTATATTCTATGCGAACGTGTCTTTTGAAAAAGGGGAGAAACTAAAGACGGACGCTTTTCGAAATGTATGAAACATACATAAGTTTATTTTCCTACGAAAAAAAAAAATTAAATAAAAAAAGTTGCCCAAGCTCCCTTGCTGGCTGGCGGGTGGGTGGGTGGGTGGGTCTCTACTATCCCGAAAGAAAAATAATGTAACAGCCCAGCCAGAGCTTATAGAGGGAAACAATCGCCAATTTTATTTTTATTGTGCAAAAGTTTTTTGAATTAAAATCGATTCAACATCGTTCAGTTTCCACCCTCCGGCGCTTCTTCAATTTATTACAGCACGAACGCAAGTTGAATACTTCCTTTGGCAATCAATAAAGCCGGCCACTTTTCACGAAATATTTTCAGTTTTGTAAACGACGCCGGGGACGGAAAACGCTTTCCAATAACAACGACAAGATAAGAGAGATCACAAAAGATGTTTGCGACGCGGATTAATCGCCCTTTCTCTTCCGAAAATAGCTCACCTCCAGCTCGTCGGTGTTGAGGCAGGCGGTGTAGTTCGTCCACGAAGTTTTGTCCTTGAAATGAGGGTGGACGAACCACGTACCGTTCGGCCAACAATCGCGGTAGGCGTAGGAATTTTCTTTGTCCGGGCAAACCTGGCGTGCCGTCTCTCCCGGGGGGGTTGCGTTCCAACATAAACCCCAGATGTCTAGCTCTCCGGGACAATATCCCTCCCCGGATGGAAAGTCTGGAACAAGAAAAAGCCACTTAGTAGTTTCGCTAGCCGTGTGCAGTGGCATTTAACTTCACAGCTGTCAAAGCGAAATTTAAATAAAGTAAACGTGATGTTTTGATTTATTTATGCGCGAAAACTGCGCGAGTAACTCCGATTTTCTTCAACGTAAGCTCCCCGAGACAATAACAACGGATGGAAAATCTGGTGCAGGTAAAAGGCACTTAGTAGTTACGGTTTTATCCCTCGAGGGTTCCTTTTGAATTAAAATAGGATGTCTCCTCTCAAATAATTAAAGAAACTATTTGTAGTTGAACACAGAATTTCATTAACAAAACACCATATAAAGGTTGGTCACTTTTAACTTGAATAGTTCACACGGATCGAAAATCTGGAACAGGAAAAAGGCACTTACTAGTTACGGTGTTATCATTCTTCCCCAGATGGATAATCTGGTACAGGCAAAAGGCACTTACTAGTTACGGTGTTATCATTCTTCCCCGGATGGATAATCTGGTACAGGCAAAAGGCACTTACTAGTTACGGTGTTATCATTCTTCCCCGGATGGATAATCTGGTACAGGCAAAAGGCACTTACTAGTTACGGTGTTAGCACTAGACATTTAATCTTTTTGGAATAAAACAGGAAGTCGTTTCTAAAATAATTAAATATTTGAGCACATGAAATTTATATTTAATCTTTCGATTATTCCTAATGAATTAAAATAGGCTGTTTTTTTTAAATAATTAAAGAAACTACTTGTATTTGAACACATGAAATTTCATTAATTAATAAAGGAAGGCCAACTTTAATTTGAAAAGTTGTCCAGTACTTCGCTTGAACGGCCGCCAACAAAGTTTAAAGCCGTTAGCAGCGTAAAGGTGCAATGATATATAACTTAACAATGTTACGGTACAGAAATTAGGTTTGCAACACTTCAACATTTCGAATTTCGGCCAATTTAGGCTTTTAAAAGGCAACCCTGGCACTGAAACCACGTGCGTCCCGGTATTGAAAAGGGACTGCAATGGATTTCTAAGCTGCTAAGTTCTGAACAAAAACTTTGCAGACGAGAAATTTATGAGGAGAATTTAACTGCTTTATCCCAAGATGAAGACTTCTTCTATAGAATTATAACTGGAGATGAGACCTGAATACATCAGTGGGACCCTCCCACGAAACAAGAGTTCATGCAATGGGCTCATAAGGGCTCTCCTCCACTCAAGAAGGCAAAAACGCAATTTTCTGCGGGAAGAGTGATAGCCACAGTTTTCTGGGACGCGGAGGAGATTCTCTTAAATAGGTCGGTCTATGCCAAGGGGACTTCAATAACGGAGAATGTCTACAAAGTCACAATTAAAAACTTGAAAGCGGCTATACGCGGAAAAAAAACCCACATTCATGCTCAGAAAATTCTGCTTCTGCACTACAGTTGCAGAGTGCATAAAGCACATATTGTTCAAGCAGTAGTCAAAGAATGCGGCTTTGAAGAATTACAACATTCAACTTACAATCCCGACCTCGCCCCCTGTGAACATTATCTGTTTCTAAAACTCGAAAAATACTTGAGAGGGCATCGCTTTGAATCCAACGATGACTTGGAAAATGCTGTGGAGTCTTATTTTGTGTATAATATAATATAATATCTAATTGGCCAATCGCTTTGTGTCTCTTGCACCTTCGTATTTCGCTGCGTTTGGTGGGGTGGTAAGTGCACCATAACTTGTTCATCTGCGATGGCGTCGTGTTGTTTTATTATCAAACTAGGTATTCGTATTTCGCTATGTTTGGTGGTAAGCGCGCCATATATTGTTCATCTGCGACGGTGTTGTGTTGTTTTATTGTGAAATTAGGTTTTCAATACTTTGAATTTCGGCCAATTTAGGCTTTCAAATGATAATCAACCTTGGCACTGAAACCGCGTGCGTCAAAGTATTGGTTCATTCCGTATGTGATCATATAATATCTGATTGGCCGATCGCCTTGTCTCTCTTGTACCTTCGTATTTCGCTCGTTTGGTGGTAAGCGCGCCATAACTTGTTCATCTGCGACGGTGCTGTATTGTGTTGTTATGAAATTAGGTTGACAACACTTCAAATTTCGGCCAATTTAGACTTTCAAATGGCAACTCTGGCACTTAAACCGAGTACGTCAAAGAATTGATCCGTTCCTTCTATAGTCATGCAATGTGTGATTGACCGATCGATTTGTCTCCCTTGCAACTTCGTATTTCGCTTCAATTGGTGGTAAGAGCGCTATAGCTCGTTCAATTGCGACGGTGCTGCATTGTGTAATTGTGAAATTAGGTTGGCGACACTTGGAATTTCGACCAATTTAGGCTTTCAAAAGGCAACCCTAGCACTGAAACCGCGTGCGTCAAAGTATTGATCCGTTCCGTATATGATCATGTAATATCTGATTGGTCGATCGCCTTGACTCTCTCGCACCTTCGTATTTCGCTCGATTGGTGGTAAGCGCGCCACAACTTGTTCATTTGCGACGGTGTTGTATTGTGTTATTGTGAAATTAAATAAGCAACACTTCGAATTTCGGCCAATCTAGGCTTTCTGGCATTGAAACCGCGTGTGTCGAAGTAGTGATCCGTTCCTTATATGGTCATGTATATCTGATTGGCTGATCGCTTTATCCCGCTTCAACCTTCAGATTTCGCTCCATTTAGTAGTAAGCGCTCCATAACTTGTTCATCTGTGACAGTGTTGTGTTGTGTTATTATGAAATTAGGTTGGCAACACTTTGAATTTCAGCCAGTTTAGACTTTCAAATGGTAACCCTAGCACTGAAACCGCGTACATCCAGGTATTCATTCGTTCGGTACGTGGTCATGTAATATCTGATTGGCCAATCGCTTTGTCTCGCTCGCAACTTCATATTTTGTTTCGTTTGGTGGTAGGCGCGCCATAACTCGTCCATGTTCGACGGTGTTTTGTTATAATTGTGGAGTTTTCTCTGGAAAATTAGGCTAACTCATCCACGACTTAATTGGAATCTTTCAAGATACCGCCAGACGAACGTTGGGTATTTCTTTTACCCTGTCATAGTCGAGGTAACGCTTAACCGCCATTCTGATAGCTAAAGTCGCATTTTCTTTTAACAAAGTCTTCTGATTTCTGGTTTTTCTTCTACTGTCGTATACGTTATTCGTGCGTTTTGGAATCACTTCCATGAAATATCCATTTCCGCCTTTGGTGAATCATCAATCTTTGAAGAACAGTGTCGATAATCGGCCAACAGGAGACGTTGCCACAGTTTCGCCAATTTCACTCCAAACGCCAAGATTACATCGAAAGTTGTGAGTTTCTTTATTGTTCTAAATTTCATTTTATCGTCACGACGCGAGTGTCTCACCAAAGAAGGTTAAGTAATAAATAAAAACTATTTATTAATGCGTTTATTACATGTTTACTGTAATCAAGTGCAGTTTATGTTCGTTGTAGCTTTGCGATTATTGAATGTTGACAGTTCTGCAAATTTATGATGTTTCTAATTCGATTACATTAAAGCAGTTGTTATTTAGTCTTGTTAATGTGTTTTAATGTGTACCATAAATCTCCTGGTGTTTTGCGACTGGTCTTCTGTAGAATCGAGACGGATTGGGAGCACCGTTGAGGTTATCACGAAACGATAGCTAGGTTTATTAGTTCATTCTGGCGTCCTTATTCTTTAACATCTAAATTACCCACCCCCTTTTCACTGTTACTAGCTGAGGGTAAAGCTGCTGAGACACAGCACAGACTCGTTACCTAAACAAAGTAAGTAAAGAGTGTTTTGTGGTAGCAGCTGCTGGCAAAGCGAAATTTTATCAAAGTTAAACGTAATGCAGGTGCTTTGATATACGCGTGAAAGGAGCGCGACTAACTCTGATTTTCTTGACGTTAGCCCCAGAGACAATATCCTTCCCCGGATGGACAATCTGGTGCAGGCAAAAGGCACTTACTAGTTACGGTGTTATTATGCTTCCCCGGATGGACAATCTGGTACAGGCAAAAGGCACTTACTACTTACGGTGTTATCATCCTTCCCCGGATGGACAATCTGGTACAGGCAAGAGGCACTTACTAGTTACGGGGTTATCATCCTTCCCCGGATGGACAATCCGGTACAGGCAAAAGGCACTTACTAGTTACGGTCTTATCATCCTTCCCCCGATGGACAATCTGGTACGGGCAAAAGGCACTTACTAGTTACGGTGTTATCATCCTTCCCCCGATGGACAATCTGGTCGGGCAAAAGGCACTTACTAGTTACGGTCTTAGAACTAGACATTTAATCTTTTTGAAATAAAACAGGAAGTCGTTTCTAAAATAATTAAATATTTGAAGACATGAAATTTGATTAATTAAAAAACACACAAACGGGGGCCCCAACTTTGATTTGAAAAGTTAACTAGTCCTACGTTTGGACGACCGCCAACGAAGTTTAAAGCCGTTAGCAGCGCAGAGACGAAGTGGCATCTAACTTAACGCCCCGTAAAGCGAAATTTGAACAAAGTTAAACATGATGAAGTTGCGCGGAAGCTTGCGCGAGCCTTCGACGGCCAAGAAAAGAAACTAGAAATTGATTGAGATAAATATTCCACGCAATGAAAAGTGCATCCGGCGTCGGGGGCGGAGAGGGGTAGGTCTTTATTTATCGTCGGTGTCTATTGCTGCAATAAATTTCCCAAGCACCCGCCGGAATCGTAAGACTAATAATAAATGGCCTCATCTGTTCATGGATGGCGTATTGCTGAGCGAAGGAAGTTTTGAAATATGTCGATGGGCGGAGGGCAACTCTGGGGGGGAGTTGCAACGTCTTCGCATACTTCGCAAAGTTCTCGACGTTTTATTACGTTCATTACGCCCATAAAATATTCACTTAACATTTGACTGACAAATGAAATTAAATTGATGTGGTAAATGCACTGTAAATTGGTTTATCAAGTTAAGCAGAGCGCGTCACAATTACGTGTTCTGCGGAAGAATTCTCGAGGCAATTGTGTGTCAAACAATAACAACCGAGTGATTGCTTTTCCATTAAAGCCATCGCATTCCGACGACGACGTCGTCGAGCGTCGATCCAATTGCACACGCTCCATCCCTCGCTACATTCAATTTCCTACGGAACGGAACTGACTCTATAATTAGAGGCGAACGCGATTAATTAAACGCGAGCATTGCATGCATGCAACGTGCATTCTAATTTCTTCGAGAGCGACGTTTGTGGTAACTGAGTTAGTCAAAGTTTACCCCCAACTCATTACGCCCTTTAACGGGAATTACGACTAAAGTCCAACTATAAAAAAGGGAAATTACGAGTAAGTGTCTTTAACACCCTAGGTTCGACACGGCGCAGACGTGCTTTTGTATTTACAAATTAGTGTTTGGAAGTTTTTACTCACTTGACGTGTAATTCTTGCACATTTGCCTCATGGTATCCTTGATGTTCGCCATCTGTAACAAAGAGGGGGCATTAAATACTTGAAACTTCGGATCGTGATCGGCGTGAAAAAGTGGGTTGTAATAACGGCGCTGCGAGCGCCTTTATTACCTCTCCTTTTCCGCCCGCCCAATGTAACTTCGTAGCCGAACTGAATCCGGAAGCGCGTATCTCTGCGGTTCGGGCTGAATTATGCATACGAGAATTCGATCGAGCAGATGCTACTCCATTTTCTTAACAAACAAGCAGCAGCATTTCACTATTTGTGGATCGTCTTGGACTGACGAAGTTGCTTTAAAGTAAATAGGGCCTCGGTACACCCTCAATGTTTATGTCTCTGTCTTAGCTGCCTCTAAATGATGAAAAAACAGGTAGCAGTTTCTAAAAAGAATAAAAACAGGTAGCAGTTTATGAATTTATTAGAAACTGCTAACTGTTTTTTACCTATTATTATAAACTGCTAACTTCATTCTACCGAAGGGCTTCTACTGACTAACTAAGTCGTACGAAGCATCTGACTTTGTCCAACAGATGCAATAAAAAGAAAAATAAACCGATCGTAATGAGTTCTCAAAACAATTCGAACTGGAAACGTGCGCAAGCTCTCTCATGTTGTAGTCGTCGTCGTCGGCGTGATAGTAAATTTATTTACTCGGTTAAGTGCGCAGGTATTTGAGGTAAGTAACGCATCTGCGCCTCTCCCACCACACGCGCGTACATACCCATGTACATTTCCAGGTTAAATATAAATTGCGAATAAGCAGCGATCACATCAATTACGTCTCAATGGAATTATGTAAAATTATGAAAACAAACCGAACGCGAAGCGTTAATATTTACGCCGGAACGGTAAAATATGGGTCATTAGCACGCGGGGAATTTTTAAATTCGACTTAGTTACGGCCTTATTAATGGAACTGGAAGAGAATTGGACCTCGGAATGCGTGCCTTCAAAAAAAGAGACGACCAATATTTTTTGTGTCACTGCTCGTCGTCAGATTTCTACAGTGTTTGCACCAAAATTCGTTACGACAAAGGAGACGGGGCAAGCCATCTTTGCAGCTTGGTGGTTTTTGGGCAGAACACGAGTGCGTTTCGTTTGTTCCTTTGTAGTTAAGATCGCCCTAGATTAGGGTAAATTTTAACGTTTGTCAGAACGCCTGGTGTGTGAGTCACTTAAAGTCCAATACATCAGCTCATTGCTAGAAATCAATTTGGCAAGTCTACTTCCTTTATATTTCCCTTATATTTGTGTTTCTCTCGTTGTCACGTTCTTATGGGCACTTTTGTGGGTTCTCGTTCTCGTTTTTGGAGCCAAAATCGTTCCTCCGGACTGATGATGCCATCGTATTACGAGATCCGGCTATTTTGACACTGCGTTTGCAAACAAGGACCTTTGGTTGTAGCCACCGATCCTCATAGGACACTGCACCCCTTCAGGGGACAAACACCCCAACAGTTTGGTGAAAAACGTCTTGGTATCGTTAACATTTTCTCTTGTTTATGCGTTGTTTGGTTGTGCGTATCAGTTTTGGGTACGTATCTGTGCCCCCGAATACGTAATTGTCAGACGTAGGCTTCTGGGTCCTCCCGAACCCCATTTGCAAAGCTAATTTCAAAGTAGAAGTTTCCTGCGAACTGTCGTCTCTGTCCTTAGGACAAACTTCGTAATTTTAATGCAAACCAAACAGGCCGTTGTAGCCGCTGTTTACGCATTTAATATCATTGCGTTGTGAAGTCTGTGCGAATCTCACTGTCTAAGCGGATTGTCACTGCCGCTGTGTTCGGCAAATTTATTTCTGTAACGCCTGCTTCAGTTCATGTTTTTGTTGTGTGTAAATAGATCGTACGAAACAGGGTGACTGTTCACCTTACAGGGTGACCGTTAATCGTAGATTTTATGCAGGTAAAGATTCCGGTGCTTTCCAGACTCGACCTAGGTGGTGACAGAATTTGCTGGATCGTTCGCTACTTTTTCTTCTCGAAATATGTACTTAAAAGAAGAGCGGCGCGCTTTCTAGACTACCTACTTATTATTCCGAAAGTGATTCGTGTGTCTGTGGCGATTAGTAGAACGGTTAAGTTATAGAAATGTTATTTGTTAGACAAGTGTTGCTGCTCTTGTGCTTTCATTGTGTTAAGCGAAGTGTTAATGAATTAAACGACGGTTATAATTGTGGCGTCTTTATTCTTTAACATCTAAATTACCTACCCCCTTCTCACTGTTGCTAGCCGAGGGGAAAGCTGTTCAGACACGGCGCAGACTTGTTACCTAATCAAAGGAAGTAACGTGAGTGTTCATTACATTCTTTTGTGGTAGCGACAGCTCGTAAACCGAAATTAAACATGATGCAGTGCTTTGATTTACGCGCGAAAGAAGCGCGACTAACCCCGATTTTCTTGACGTAAGCGCCAGAGACAATATCCTTCCCCGGATGGACAATCTGGTATAGGCAAAAGGCACTTACTACTTGCGGTGTTATCCTTCCCCGGATGGATAATCTGGTACAGGCAAAAGGCACTTACTAGTTATGGTGTTATCATGCTTCCCCGGATGGACAATCAGGTACAGGCAAAAGGCACTTACTAGTTACGGTGTTATCATCCTTCCCCGGATGGACAATCAGGTACAGGCAAAAGGCACTTACTAGTTACGGTGTTATCATCCTTCCCCGGATGGACAATCTGGTACAGGCAAAAGGCACTTACTAGTTATGGTGTTATCATGCTTCCTCGGATGGACAATCAGGTACAGGCAAGAGGCACTTACTAGTTACGGTGTTATCATCCTTCTCCGGATGGACAATCTGGTACAGGCAAAAGGCACTTACTAGTTACGGTGTTATCATGCTTCCCCGGATGGACAATCTGGTACAGGCAAAAGGCACTTACTAGTTACGGTGTTAGCACCAGATATTTATTCTTTTTGGAATAAAACAATAGTTATGGTGTTATCATGCTTCCCCGGATGGACAATCAGGTACAGGCAAGAGGCACTTACTAGTTACGGTGTTATCATCCTTCCCGGATGGACAATCTGGTGCAGGCAAAAGGCACTTACTAGTTACGGTGTTATTATGCTTCCCCGGATGGACAATCTGGTACAGGCAAAAGGCACTTACTACTTACGGTGTTATCATCTTTCCCCGGATGGACAATCTGGTACAGGCAAGAGGCACTTACTAGTTACGGGGTTATCATCCTTCCCACGATGGACAATCTGGTACAGGCAAAAGGCACTTACGAGTTACGGTGTTAGCACTAGACATAGTAACTAGTAATTAAATATTTGAGCACATGAAATTTAATTAATTAAATATCATACAAAAGAGGACGATTATAATTAGGAACCCCGAATTTGTAACAATGTGTAGTATAGGTACTACGATGCGATTTATAAGCTATGGCTTCTGTGAGGTCCCGCGAGGAAACACGTGTGCGTTATTAAACACGTGCGTATCATTAAACCTTTGACGTCAGAAGTGGCCGTACGTTCCAGCAACGCCGAGTAATTAAGGAGCTACATAAAGCGTGATAGGACGGCATTGAACCAGAGCTCGTCGAACGCTATTGCCGAAAGGTCAGGGTAATTCCGGTCGCTCTAACATTGCCACTGGAACACTAGCCAAGGCACAGTACGGGCAGTGCACGCGCCGTAGGCCCAGTCGTCTCTCCAGAAACGAATTCCACCACCGGCATCATAGAGCCAACACGACGGAAATCAAGTCGCCTCCGCCGGGCATTATACCGGGAGGCAGTCGACGAGATCAGGACGGCGTACGATATTCCAAGAGCGTTGTCACCTCCGCGGGTATCTACGGTACCGAGAACAGGACGGCGTGCGACATTCTAAGAGCTTTGTCACCTCCGGGATCGGACTAGATTCGCCCGCTGTAAAATTGGAAACGACGTCCGCCTACTGCGTCATGACGCTAAAGACCGAAGCGATTCATCCCAGGCGAGTCAACTAATACCATTCCGGGAACGTCGCATCGACTAACTTATTAGTTGCTTCGTGACGTTGAGTTATAATTATTTTTCCAACGTGTATGTATGTATATATTGTAAATAAAGCACTTGTTGGTAGAACCATCTTTTGAACACCTGTTTAAAATGGAAAATGCCTCAATGACATCGGTCGTTTCGTCCTCAATCACCCTGTGTAGTATTATCTCCGGTTCCTCTAACATCGTCACCGGGAGATCAGGCAAGGGACAGTACGGGCATTGCACGCGCATTGCACGCGCTGTAGGCTCAGCCCCCTCTGCAGGAACGGATTCCACCACCGGCATCACGGAGCTAATACCGGGCATTACACCGGAAGGCAGTCGACGAGATCAGGACGACGTACGACATTCGTATGTAATGGTGACAGTTTTGTCACCATTACTGCCGTCACCTCCACGGGCATTTACGGAATCGAACCAGACTAGCCCGATATAGAATCGGAAATGACAAGGACCAAAACGATTCCTCCTATGCGAGTCAACTAAGACCACTCCGTGAACGTTGCATCGATTAACTTACCGATTGCTTCTGCTGGAGATCCTCGCAGCGGAATACGCATACGCCTGCCCAGATGAGGAGATCACACTTCGTGACGTCGAGTTATTATTATTTTCCCAACTTGTATATATGTATATATATATCGTAAACAAAGAATTTGTTGGTAGAACCATCTTTTGAGCTCCTGTTTAAAATGGAAAATGGCTTAGTGACACTAGTCGTTTGATTCTGAAACACCCTGTGGAGTATTTTCACCTTGCCCTCAATTATGTAGCGATGTTGTAATTAGTTTTTTTTTGCTTTGTTATCCTCAGGGTGAACAATGCTTTTATTTTAACTCGTACTCACATACTCATTATTGTGATACGTATACACATCCTCGTTAATGTCGTTCGTACTCACATACCCATCAATAGGGGCACTGCACGCCGTAGGCCCAGTCGTCTTTCCAGAAGCGGATTCGATCACGGCGCTGACACGTCGGAAATCAAGTCGCTGCCGCCGGTCATTATACCTGGAGGCAGTCGACGAGATCAGGTTGGCGTACGACATTACAAGAGCTTTGTCATCATTGCCGCCGTCACCTGCGCGGGCGATACTGGAATCGGACCAGATCAGCCAAATGCAATGCGGAAACGACGCCCGCCTTCTGCGACACGACGCCAAGGAGCGAAGCGATTCATCCTAGGCGAATCAAGTAATATCACTCCGGAAACGTCGCATCGACCAACTTACTGATTGATTCCGCTGGGCATTCCCGTAGCGGAATATCATCACGATCCGCGTACTTATCTAACAGTTCGTCGTAGTCCATCTGTACATCATTGCCGAATGATGCCTTTTAACGAACACGCCAATGGCTAACGTCAAGCTGTAGCTGGATGTGTTCGACGTCTGCAGCGCCTTTCCAGGCCTGCTTGTGGAATTCTCTAATCCGCGCTATCCTTTCGTCTAGAAAGTGGATTTCTACTGCTTCATTGCTTATTCCCATATAAAGTTATTAATTATGTTACATTCTAAAGTAAGTTGGCAACGCTCCAAATTTTTTTAGCAGATTTAGGTTTCGAGTGACAACCCTGGTACTGATCGATCGACGCATGGATTAATTTTCTCGTCACTTTATGGTCATGTAAGGCCTTACATACGGCCATTTGATTAGTTGCCTAGGCTTTCTCTCTGGCATCTACGTACTTCGCTTAGTTCGACGGTGTCACTTTTCGTTTGTTCATGCTGGTGTGTATCTCCTGTGTTAGTGTATCTCTCTGGATTCCACCACCGGCAGCTAACACGACGAAAATCAAGTCGCCGCCGCCGGACATTATACCAGTAGGCAGTCGACGAGATCAGGACGGCGTACGGCATTCCAAGAACTTTGTCAACATTACCGCCGTCACCTTCGCGGGAATCTACGGTACCGGAATCGTCGTTTTTGCTGAAAGAACTCCGAAGTGGTCGGAAATTGTATAACAGCACCGTTAACGTCTAGGAGCGAATCTTTCGCCCTATCCAAAATTTGGATTTTATTGGAATCCAGGTAATTTTTGTTAAACAGTGCACTCGAGTGCAATACATTTGATGTGTTTTTAATGATAGTGTCTGCGATGACCTTATGTCTCACCTGTTTGATCATTTTGTCGACCTGTATTATTAGTGTGCTACTTAATGTAACGTTTTGTGTATTTAGCGTATGAGTGAGTAAGATAAATCTGATTGTTTCGTGGAACCTTTGCGAATATTGAATTATTATTTATTGTTCGTCTTGGCGTCCTTTGTTATGATAAATTCACACCCATCTCCTTCGAGCAACCTGGGGCAACAGCTGATGAAAACCGCCTACCTCCCCCGATAGTACGTTTAATAGTTTCCTAACGTTTGACATGCAAATTAACACAATTCATTGCCTAGAATAATTATGACCAAAGGAAGATAGCTCGAGAAACGTCTCCAAAGGACGCGCTCGTCGATTGACCGCGCGCGCGACCAACCGTATCGAAACGTGAAGTACATATTTCGCTGGGGGGGGCTTATCCCCGTAGCGCCAAAGCCTCAAAAGGACGGGCCAGGAATGAAAACGTTGGACGCAAAACCGCAGGCTTTACGTCGCTTCGAGGTGTTATTCGAGGGAAGAGCTTAAGAAATGCGGAGCACGTCCGACCGCCGGCCCTCCTCGCCAGCCGCAATGCGGAGGGTTTAATTCAGATGCAGGGGGGCTAATTCCGGTGCAGTTATTTCAGTGAAAAGATAATTTGGACGACGAACGCCTGCACGCCGCAACGTCACGATTAACTTTTCCGCAAGTTGTTAAAAATTCCGCCGCGGACGTAGTTCTATATTAATAAAAGAAACAGATCATCTTGTCTTCGCGTTCGCGTTCGCGTTCTGCCTGGAATAAGAATGTGTAAATATCGGCGAGTTTAAACAAAGTCTGCCTTAATTTATGCCCGGCTCGAACGTCATGGACCGGATTCGAGAATTTCTGATAAAAGCGCTCTGGCACATCGTCGACTTGATTCCGCCGCTGTTTAATTGTCATATTTTCTTGGATACGCGCGCTAAAGTGTAAATAATTTACCGCGAGCGTAAACGAACGCCCTGTCCCCCCCCCCCGTTTTGAGAGCGCGTCGAGACGACGCTTACTCACCTACCTAATCGGACCAATTATCGTGCACATGTTTTCCGGATGCTTCCAAGTGTTTACTCGCTTAAATTCGATACGTTTCTAGATTTGAGTCAAACCAGTAAGACGACTAAGAAAAAAACCGAAACACCCTGTACGATATAAATCAATTCATTTACGAATAAAATAAGTTTAGGTCGCGATAAGGTTATGATACTATCCTCGACGAGTATCCAGGCTAACGCCAGCCCTATATTTTCGTGAGGTCAGGATCGAGTTAGAGTTTTTGGGTGGCTCTTCTGCTGAAGAGGTCCGAAATAGGGATTGAAACAGCTGTCCAGTTTTGCGATTGCCGTTCTCGAAAGAATTAGCAGCATAGCTGGCGTGGTTCTAGGACCCACACCAGCATGACGCAGTTGTATTCCGGCAGGTCATTGAGCTCACTTAAGCATTCCCATGACAGTTTGGAAGAGATCTTTGAGCTTACCAAAGCTTTCAAAGCCGCCTGGCTATTGATTAGGTTAAAGATCCGCTTATTTGTTGTCTAAGTGTTAGTTCCAGGTAAGTTTGGAGCCAAAAACCACTCCGAGGTACTTTACCTCCCCCGACAAGACAATCTCGTTTGCACGAAGACGCAGAGGACCTGACAAGCGGGATACTGTGACACCTCGGCCTTGAAAAAAATTGCGTACGGCACGTGTTCATCTGCAGTGCCCATCCCTCAAGGCCACTGCCCTTCTAGAGGGGGGTTGTTTCTCGTTCTGCACTACTATTATTATTCGAAACGTTTTTAACAAAAAATGACAAGGCTTTGGTCCCATACATGCATGGCAGAAGGATCGAGACATCAACACACACATAGTAATAAAAGTGCAGCCAACTTGAATGAAGTAATTTTTGACGTATCTAGCTAACAATTCGAGGTCGACATTGTATTTACGTGTCACGTTCGGAACTCTCTGCGTTGGGCAAGAGAGGAATCGCTTTTAATGGGCGCAGTCTCTCTCGCTTCTTGATTAAGTGCCCATAAAATTCACTCCGTCTGCCAGCAGTAGTTAATGGTGTTGGAAAAACTTATTTACATCATTGCAATTTATCGGCCGTTAAATTCCGAAACGTATATTAATGGAACTGCACGAGAGTGAAAGTAAAATGTAACAGTACAATGGAACTATTAATAAAATCAAATTTATTGCGATTGACAGAAGAGGAGGGAGAACTACTGATGAAGTTATGGTGAGAGGAAAGCCGGAGGATTGTCGATTATTTTTAGGTTATTTGAAAAGGGCTACAGTGCGCCACCTCAGACCTTCCCATCTCCATCCCCATCCGCATTCCCATCCCCATACTCCAATGATCAAGGGTGGAACTGCTCGTACTGATACGCTACCGTTAATGTGGTCTTGTTCTCGCTTGTATTCACATGCATACGAATACTCGATCTTTTATAATTATTAAGAACCTGCCTGATTTTTACTTTCGAGGTCATTTGATACTGTGGAGAACACACGTGCCAGAACGACGAGGATCGTCATCGCCAGCGCCTAGCAGAAATCACGCTAGGCAACCATACTTACTTCCAAGTAAATTTCCCTATTCCCGTGATAAATCACTGCCTAAATTACTTGTGTCATTCACAACAGTGAGGTTAGAATAATAATAATAACGAAAAGAAATCCGTATTCATTATAATAACGACGACGAGCTGGGTGTTAAGTAACTCATTATCGCCAGACAAGCTTAAGTGCTCGAATGTGGGGCTCCTGAGGTTGATGGAAAGCCGTCCTGCGAGGGCGGAATTACTCGACAATTAATTTCACCTGACACAGCCTAACAAGTCGGCTCGGAATCAGACATTCTGACACACCATGAATTTTGCTAATTACGTTCCGGCGACTAATTCTCAACCAGACTTGACGTTCACCAAAAAAATTTTTGCGTTCCGGTTAATTATCGTCGTGCCTTCGCGCCAAGACGTAGAAAGGAATGTTATTGTTCACTGTCTGTGTTTTGATGACGTAGATTAAAGAAACTCGTACAAGGACACGTCGGACAACCTTTACCTCTATGACCAAAAATCACGCGATGATCTGAGACTGCGACTTAAGACAACGAATCTTAGTCTTATCGCTACAATCATTCGAAGAATTACAGCTATGAAACCTCGAGAAAAATTGCTGAGACTGCAACTGGACACACGTGCCGGTACCATGAGGAAAATTGCTGAGACTGCAATTGAACATAAGTGCCGATACCATGAGGAAAATTGCTGAGACTGCAACTGGATATGAGTGCGGTAAACACCTGTGCTTCTGCGTAGGCGCAATAAAACGAAAAACAAACATTATGGATGCCGTTAGTTCTTTCTCCGAATTGAATATGACATGTTTCGTTTGAACTTAAACTCCTAGTTTCTTATAAAAACTAGGTTCGCGTATGAGAGGCGTCGAATTTCCCAAGTGACGTTTCGCATTTCCGAGCGAAATTCATACGTCGGTTTTCCTCCTCAATTTATTTCTTTTGAAACTAAAATTGCAAGCGAAATACGAGCCCGTTGTCTACAAATAACGATGTAAAAACCGGGCGTTCGTTATTAACCGTAACAATATCAAAAGGGAGGCAACTGGAAGCGCACGGTTCACCGGCCCCGTTTAGCTTCCAGCTCGAAAATAAATTACAGTTTTTAGTAATAATTAATTTGCATGGTACGAATTTTCCGCTCGTTTTAAATTTTATTTCGGAGTTAAAATAAAAAATACGTCCCGGCCTTGTGTATTTTCGTTTACATCCCGATCAAACACTTCGAATAAATACCTTTTTTCTAATTTAATTCGCTTGGCTCGCAACGCCCGCCCGCCCGCGAGTCGAAAGGAAATCCATTAAGACGAGAGTCTTATGAGGACGCAAGTTTCTTTTTTAAATCGGCTCGTTTCGAATTACTTTTTATAATTTTCTTGCATGCGAGCGTAACTTGCGACTTAAATCCCCTTGCGAGAAATTAGAGCGTTCCTGGGCGAATCCGAATCCTTCAGGAACCGAACAAGCTCCTCGCGCAAGTTGAATTCGGTGGTTCAAGGTGCAATTTAAAAGTTCCTCGAGGGGGGTCCAAGTTTAGCGCGATTTTATTTTTAGTATTGCCCCATAGTGTATAACGACCATTCAACAAAATTCTACTTCGCATCTTCCACGGAACAAATATACACTGCCGTCCAAAAGTTTCGAACCACAGAATTCTTCTTTTGATTCAACAAATTCATTAAAATGTTTGGCACTGTACAATTGTTTAATATTCAAATTACCATAAGACAGACTTCATTAATTTATTTTTACTTTTTCACTTTGACACATACACACTTTGACATATAAAGTCGTTTGTAGACGTCACCTACTAACTATGTCACATTAAAGTCGTTTTCCATCATCTTCAATTTTTTATTACAGATATCAGCTGTCAACGTTGACTAAGTACTAACGAGTGCCAAAATGCTCGAAACTGGATTTCCTCAGAATCATTAGCTACCTAGGATGTGACAGTTTGACAGGTAGATTAGGACTTAATTTGTGGGAAAAAACAAAATATGAAGACTTAGGTAACAAAAACAAAGCAAAAAACAAAGAGAAGATACGCATTATGACTAGAGTTCAGACATTTCGGAGCGTTGCCTTGATTATACAATACGAGGACCAATGAAAAATGCCCATTGTGTAGCGTTGCTATCGCCAGACAATGAAGTAACGACATTCCATACCATATTTAAGTTTTTATTAATTTCTGAATACTAAGCAGATTTTAACTCATCAAACGGCATCACCGTAACAGGTATCTACGATGCTTGTTTTTCTTCTTATTACCCCTGCGCAGCGGCACAGGGTGTTTACCGCACTCGTATCCACTTGCAATCTCAGCAATTTTTCTCAAGGTGTCGGTACTTATGTCCAGTTGCAGTCTCAGCAATTTTCCTCATGGTATCAGCACCTGTGTCCAGTTGCAGTCTCAGCAATTTTTCTCGAGGTTTCATAGCTGCGTTGCTTTGAATGATTGTAGCGATAATACTAAGATATAGTGCTCATTTGTTGCCTTAAATCGCAGTCTCAGATCATCGCGTGATGTTTGGTCTTAGAAGTAAAGGTTGTCCGACGAGTTCTTGCGAAAACTGGTACGGATTTCTTTAATCTACTTTTTACTCCATCATCAAAGCACAGGCAGTAAACAAATAAAATTCCTTTGCATGTGTTGGCGCGAAAGCACGACGGTAATTAACTGGAACGAAAAAATTTTTTGGTGAGACGTCAAGTGTTTTTTTTTTGTTTGTGAATCACCAGAAAATGAACGAAAAAAACACTAGAAAGAGTAATTTGATATAAAAAAAAATAAAACAAAAGAAAGTCGAAGTAAGCAACTCCAAATACTAAGAATAAAATGAACGAAAAACAAATAAACAACGTAAGTGCTTCGCGCGGTTTTTCCGTTGTTTTCCGTTTTTCTTTTGAATTTTTTTACACATCCTGCCTCAAATTCGTCGATAGTTTTTTGTTTACGAATCACTGGAAAATGAAAGAAGAAGAACTTTTCGGAAGGCATAATAATATTAATAATAAAAAGGAAAACTGAAGCAAACGATTCGAATTACTGAAAACGAAACGAACGAGAAACAAACGAATAACGTAGGTGTTTCGCTGCTTTTCTTTTTTAAATCATCGACTTTCTTTTATTTGTGAATTACCGGGGAAAGGAACTGGAAACAAAAAGTCTATCAGAAAGTGTAATTTGTTAGATAGAAAAACAAAAGAAAATTGAAGCAAACAACTCTAAATGCTATGCATAAAACCAACGAAAAAAAAACAAATGAATAACGTATGTTGTACGCGTTTCGTGCGTTTTTTTCCGTTGATTTTTTTTTTCATTTTCTTACACTCTGCCTCAAATTCGTCCATATTCTTTTGTTTACGAATCACAGAAAAATGAAAGTAGAAAATCCTATGGGAAAGAATAATTTTGTTTAAAAAAAAAAGAAAACTAAAACAAACGATTCGAATGACTAAAAATGAATCGAACGAGAAACAAACGAATAACGTGGGTGTTCCGTGTGGTTATTTCTGTTTCTCTTTTTATTAATTTTCTTGCATTCTACCGTAGATTCGTCGATATTCTTTTATTTACGGATCATCATAAAACGAAAGAAAAAAAATCAATCGGAAAGAACAATTTGTATAAAAAAAGAAAGAAAATTGAAACAAATAATTCCAAATACAAATAACAAGAAAAATAAATGAACAACGTAAGTGTTTCGTGCGGTTATTTCCGTGTTTTTTTTTTGCACTCTCCCATAGATTCGCAGGTATTCTTTTGTTTAGGAATCATCATAATGAATGAAGGAAAAAAACTATCGGAAAGAATAATTTGTTACAAAAAAATTGAAACAAACAATACGAAATACTAAACGAAAAACAAATGAAAAACGTAAACATTTCATGTATTTCTATCACACTCTGTCGTAGATTCGCCGATTTTCTTTTGTTTATGAATCAAAGGAAAATGAAAGAAAAAACTAATCAGAAAAAATAATTTGTTCAAAATTGAATCAAACAATTCGAAATGCATATTGAGAATAAAATGAATATATTTAACGAAAAGCAAGGGTCTAATAACACTCCCCGTACGCAGACCCATTCACCATTGCCTACGCCGGAGACTTTGCTCTTATTAATATTATTTTTTTTAAAGGATCTTCTCTGGTGAGAAAATTAATACACCAGATGCAGGTCGGCTGCGTCTTGACCCGAATCTATAAATATTCCGGAAATTTCTGCTGGCCATTAAATCGACGTAAAACGCCAATAAAATTCTATGTAAATTGAAAATAATTTTTTGATGCGTTTGATCGGGCAGATGTTTCCATAAATAACCGTGCGTTCGGATAACATTACGTGATTTCCCTCACCTGGACTCACGCACACAACAACTTAACCACAATCAAGAAATATTCGTTACTTGGAAACATTACTTGGAAATTACGGTTCATTAATCAAAGTTTCTTTTTTGTAGAACAAATATTAAAAGTTGTTTCGAAAGGGAACGCGAAAGTTTTCAAGTTCTAAAGTTGCTATACCAAATTCTGCATTGATTTCCTCATTTTCCTAAACTGAAACGTAGCAACTTACGAGACTGAAATGGAGCATGAGTTTCGTAAAATCGCACATAACTAAACATTAAACAAATTAAATCGTCTTTATACATACAATAATGACCAGACGTGGACTGTGTCTTCAATGACTAACTATCTCGATAGCTCCTCGATGGTCAAGTAAATTCTCAGAGAGAGAGACAGAGAGGAAGAGACTTATTTTAAAATAAAGAAGTTTACAGATTAAGTATGGAAGTGAGTTTTTCCAGAGGCTATCACTTTCAGAACGGCCCAGCAAACTTTAATAACGTCTGAAGCCGTAAATCGACTTTCCTCCGAGAGCATCCCAGCGACGGACCGCAAAGTTTTTTTTCCCAGTCCTAATCCTCCACCCAGTTTCTGGCGTTGGAACCTTTTGCCTCTTCGGGGCGTAAATAAAACCGGACGCGATGGATTTATTATCTTCGGGCCGAAAAACACCTCGGAATTACTTTGATGATCCGTCGAGAGAGAACAGTTTCGCAGGTGTCCCGATAAGAACGGACGTTTTCTGTGAATTGTTTACGACAACAACAACCTAAGGTTGTTTCAATTCAATCGCGGAATTGTTTTACGCTGAGATACTCCAAGCGTTTCGATTTGATTACTGCAATATCTTGCAATTTTCTCAAGGTTTGCGACTGTGAGTTTTCTTCGAATGAAGTGTGAAGTTATATGAAATTTCAAACTTAAAATTTATTTCCTTTTGTTTACTGGTGATGGGTTTGTTTGAATATATAAAAAAAAAACTATTTAGTACATACGTTGTGTAATTAGAGCAACATTGTCCCTGATTTAAAATGATTCAAGGCTCAAGAATTTTTAGTCTAAACTTGTTAAAATTCCCAGTTACATAAGTGGCAAGAAAAAATATAAATAAGGTTCCGAGAGTCAGAGGAGTGTTAACTTCGGTGGTGTGAACTTGTATGGTGTGCCGGTCGAAGAATTAAAATTTAGGTTAGTGCAGAGTCAATTATTCACATACACTTTAATGATTATGTAATAATAATATCGATAAATGAACAGTCGGTAACAATCTGCCAATTAGATAGCTAAAAGTCCTGCAGTTTTTGATTAAAATTAGTTAATTGTCTGATAACCCGTTATGTCCGGGCGGGTCGTTATGTGGCATTCTTGAAACCTACTGGGTGGTTATCCCCCAGTAGACTGTGAGGAGGGAACCTCGCGCGTTATCCCTTAGTTCCGATTACGAGTACCAACAGCGGGCTATGGTTATCCTAGCCGGGGAATGCCAATCTATTAAATCTAGTGGTTAGATTCCTGAAACCTACTGGGTGATTATCCCCCAGTAGACCTCGCGCGTTATACCTTAGTTTCCATTGCACCACCTACACCGGGCTATGGTTATCCTAGCCGGGGAATGCCAGTATATTAAATCTAGTGTTTGGATTCCTGAGACCTGGTTGGTGGTTATCCCCCAGTACACTGTGAGGAGGGAACCTCGCGCGTTATCCCTTGGTTCCCATTGCACCACCTACAGCGGGCTATGGTTATCCTAGCTGGAGAATTCCAGTCTATTAAATCTAGTGTTTGGATTCCTGAAACCTGGTTGGTGGCTATCCCCCAGTAGACTGTAAGGAGGGAACCTCGTGTGTTATCCCTTGGTTCCCATTGCACTACCTATAGCGGGCTATGGTTATCTTAGCCGAGGAATGCCAATCTATTAAATCTAGTGGTTAGATTCCTGAAACCTACTGGGTGGTTATCCCCCAGTAGACTGTGAGGAAGGAACCTCGTTCGTTATCCCTTGGTTTCCATTGCACCACAAAAAGAGAAATAATTATTGATTCGAATTTAGCGTTTGTTTGAAACCTTAGTCTTACAAAAGTCAATCCTGATAAAACCGAATATTTTCTGTGAATTGTTTGAGATGACAACAAGGCTACGGCTGTTTCGAGTTATAGTAATAATACTTCCTAGTCTTCAAACATCTTTAAGCTCGATTCTCTTAGCAGGGGCAAAAAAAGCTGCGCGTATTATTACTGTAGTTTGTAGCCTTGTTGCCATCGTAAACAATTCACAGGAAATGTTCATCAAGAATCACTTTCAATGTCCTCCATTTGCGTCGAACGAGAAATGAGAATTTCATTGAAAATTACGTATGTTTAAGCCTGAAGCAAGTTATAATGATTCGGGTCTCACAAAACCCGAACGTAATCTTTCATCCTAACCACCTCGAGGGTATTTTCCCGCGTAATATAATACAAAAGCGATTTGTAGCCTTAAGAAATAATGCCAGCGGAGGTAATTTCGGCGCACATTCAACGCCCGAAAGCGTTTTATTCAGATGATCAATCTAAAATGACAGGGGATCAAGTTAAGCAAGGGTTAGATAGCGGCTAATAAATCAGATTTTAGGCATTCACGACTAAAACTTCGAAATTTAAGGGCGACAACATAACGAGAAGGTCACCGCCGACTCTAAAACAATTTCCATTTCGCCTAACATCCACTTTCAAAATTGGAGCGAGATCAGACACGTCACACCACGTGGGGTTCCCTCGACGTAACACGGCGTAAACTTGGCGCCCAACGTGGGGCTGCCTTTAAATGCAATTTTAGGCAAATATGCATGCTTCTATGCGCTAGGGTTTTAAATTGGCATCTAAGTTTCCTACATAAATAGAATATTGCCTGCGTAAAGGACTAAAAAAGCTCTAATTTGCAAATTTCACGCTTTGTTTAGTCAGGCATCGGATGCGTACGCTGGGGAATTTACTCCTTGCTTGGAATTATCTGGCGAGGACACTCGAGAGTTATGCGAACTGGAAACTAAATTGCTTTTCCGATGGATACGTACGTGTATGACGTCTGGGGACGGCGCTTGTGCTCACTCCGCGATAAATTAAACGCCAAGCGATTATCTCTTAATTTATCTCCTCCGTAAGATATCTCCTCCGTAAGACATCAAGGTAAGATTGCATGAATAATTCAGATCCAAGGAAATGGTTATTAAGCACAGCAACAACAAATTTTTAAATTTGTTGATCAAATGCGGGGCTTCGGATGTAAAACGTCGGGCACATGGAAGCCACCTGTGTCGCGTGGTTGGCACATAAATCTCAATACACACAGGACGCCCGCTGTGTGCAACCGTACATCATCGTACACGATAGCGCCCAGCAGGTTTATTTTGGGCCACAATAGAGTACGTGAACAGGTGCCGCTGTCAGACGTTGATTTGAAGCTCGATAACGAATGGCCTGGTTTCCTTCGTTACGGCGGCGCTTCCGTGTAAGCGATTCAAGTTCTGGTTTCCGCTTCAGCTCACGTACACTTGATGATGTGCTTTTCAGATTAGACAATTACGTCTCTAATTTGCCAAGCTCGGGAAGTAAACATCATCTCTGATAATAGGGTGGGAGGAGGGTGCATGCTTGGGGGAGGAATCGAGGACGCTGAGTCCGAAATTTCGAGACTTAATAATTCCTTGAAGAAAACTTAAGTTTGAAAGTATACATAAATCAATAACTGTGAGTAATCAAACGACTCGAGCAACAGTCGTTCGTTTCGCTTGCATGAAGCCGTCGTGCTTCGTCAACTTCTGGAGTTGTTATACCTCGCTTTTGCCGTCCGGCTTCAGTGAATGCGGTTGTTATAATTTTATTAGCTTGAAACGTCCTCCGTTTGTTTTAAGTTAAGCTTCTTTTCTGCTTCATTTCGGTGAGCGGTTTATAAAGTGATTGCTCGACTCGACTTGAACAAAGACGTGGTTCGTATTACTAGGGTTTACGACGGTCATTTTTTTTTCTTCAAGTTTTGCGCGCATTGTGGGATTCACTGGCGCTTGCCTGATTACCATCATTATTATTATTATTATTTTTATTTGAGTAAATAAGTAAAAGGCACCGGCGAGCTAAGCTAAGACACGTGTGAAAATTCGCTCCGTAATTAAACCCAAAATAGGAGGTCATTACGAGTGAAAAGTGCGTGGAAGTGGTGCGGGACGAAAGGTTAAAAGTAAAGGGACAAGATTTAAATAAGGTAAGATTAAAATATAAGAAAAATTCGCCAGTAAATTGAGATAAGAAGCGAAGCAGCACTGATAAAGTTTAACTCTCCGACGGGCTGACTGGGAGTTGACTTTTTGCGCGGTGTCTGCGCAAAAGATAAGATAAGGAACAGCAGGCCGTGTTGAATTAAATAAATACACCGAAAGGGCAGATCCGGATTAGATATAATTGTAACGAAATTAAGGCACAAGATGAGCGAGGAAAGTGAATCAACAGACGACAAGAAGAGGAAAAATGAAGAAGAAGAGCAGGATGAAGAGAAAATCTTTAGAAAAAAAAATAGCTAGACCACCACAGAAAAAATTTGAGGAAAAAATGGATAAATTGATGAAGATGATGGAAACAATGGAGACTACAATAGGTAATTTGACCAAAGACGTAAAAAAAATGAGAGCAGAACAGCAGGAGAGCAAGGAGATAACAAAGGAATTAATGAAAGAAAATGAAACGGTTAAAAAGGAAAACCTGCACTTGAAAGGACAAATAAGAGACATAAATTCCAGACTGGAGAGATTAGAACAGGAGAAGAGGAAGAACAATGTGGTCATACAGGGATTACTAATACAGACGGGAAACCAAAAAGAACTGAAAAAAGGATGGAGAAATTTTTCGAAAAGGAGCTACAAATAAAGGTTAACATAGAAGAGGCTATTAAACTAGGAGAAAAGATGTGCTTGATTAAACTTGAAAATGGAGAAGAAAAGATGAAAGTTTTGCAAAATAAAAATAAGCTCAAAAACTGAGAAGGAGAACGGATATATATTAACAACGATATGTCGAAGGAGGAGAGGGAAATCCAAAGACAGATTAGAATAAAGATAGCGGAAATAGGAAATAAAGATAAAATAACTAAAATAGCATACAGGAGGGTGTACATAGGAGATGAAGAATGGAAATGGGATAAAGAGGAAGAAAGACTGATGCAAGTACCAAAAAACTAATAGAATCACCTCAAGATAGATATCAGAAGACGAAAAAGGCAATAGAAAAGGAATAAAAAAAATAAAAATAGAAAAAGAAGAGTAAACAAAGTAAAATTAGGAAGTGAAAAGGCAAATACAAAAAAAGCGAAAATGCTAATAGGTACATGCAACGTTAGAGGATTATTTGAAGAAGGAAAATTGAAGCATATAACGAAACAAATAAAACAAAATAACTATGATATAGTCGCCGTACAAGAAACTAAACTACTAGGCCAGGAAATGATGGAAATTGAAGGATGTATATTCTTTAACAGCGGGGGAGAAAAGAGGATTCTAGGAACAGGATTCATAGTAAGAGAAGAGCTTAAGAAGGCAATAATAGAATTTAAACCAATTTCGGAAAGAATATGTGCGTTAAGGATAAGAGGAATATATCAAAAAATTACGATCGTTAATATACATGCACCGAGCGAAGGAAAGGACTTGGAAATAAAGGAAGAATTTTACGGAAAACTAGATAGGACATATGAAGAAATACCGAAATATGACTTAAAAATTGTACTAGGAGACGCCAACGCGAAAATAGGAAAGGAGGAAGTATTTAGACCAACGATTGGAAGATATAGTATGCACAAAGATACTAATGAAAATTGACATTTCTTAATAGACTTCGCAAAGGAGAAAAACATGATAATTAAAAGTACATATTTCCAGAGGAAGAAATACATCAAGGCACATGGCAATCACCGGATGGACATACAATAAATCAAATTGACCATGTGCTTATTGATAAAGACGAGGAAGCATGCATTAAAAATATAAGAACATACAGAGGAATAGATTAAGACTCAGACCATTTCATGATAGAAATTAAAGCGGAACAAATAGTACCAATACAAAGAAATCGAATAAGGGAGATGAGAAAAGAAAAAAAAGCTCATTAGATTAAGAACAAAAGAGGAGCAAAGCAAATACGAAGTGGTTATAACTGAAAAATTAGAAGAGATTAAGGGAAGGAGGGAAATTATGGAAGGAAATACGAATAGCAATGGAAGAAACGGCCAAAAGATGTAATAAAGAGGTAAAAGAAGAGAGAAACAACTGGTTTGATGAAGAATGTAAAGAAGAACTGAAAAAAATAAAACAATTGAGAATGGAGAGAATCACAAATCAATCAGAGGAAACAAACAGAAAATATGAAGAACAAAGAAGAAAAACGAAAAGGATTTTGAAGGAAAAAAAGCGTAGACATAATGAAAAAATGTTAAATAACATGGAAGAAAATTACAAAAATAATGAAATAAAGAATTTGTATAAAGGAATTAAATAACAGAAAAGCGGGTATAAATCAAGAACAATATTCTTCAAGAATGAAGAAGGAGAATTGATAGGAGGGGATGATGACATTCTGAGCGAATGGAGGAAATATTTCGAAGGTTTACTAAACGCAGATACCCATCAGGAGCAAGCTACGGTACAGAAAATAAAACAAAACGGACAAAGTAACCAACCACCCAATGAAAAGGAAATAAAAGAAATAGTTCATTCTCTTAAAAAAGATAAATCCCCAGGAGGTGACAATATAATTGTGGAAATGTTTAAATACGGAGGAGATGGAGTAATCGAAGCAATGCAGAAACTACTGGAGGAAATATGGAACCAAGAAAAAATACCGGAAGAGTGGATGGAGCCAATACTGTACCCAATTTATAAGAAGGGAGATAGATCGAAATGCCAAAACTATAGAGGGATAGCTCTGCTCAATGTAGCTTACAAAATATTAACAAAATACATTAAAGCTTATTTAAGTAAAGAGTTGGAAAGTTTATTGGGTGAATACCAATATGGATTCAGTCAAGGCAGGAGTACAATGGATCAGATATTCACACTGCAAGAAATACAAGCAGAAAGCTATGAACATAAAAAGGACACTTTGGTACTGTACATAGACTTTAAACAGGCCTACGACAGGATAAAGAGAAAGGAGATGTATACAGCCCTAGAAAACTTGGGAATTAGTCAAAAATTAATTAATATGATAAAAATAACGTTAACACAAACGGAAAATAGAGTTAAATTTAAAAGTAAAACATCGGAGAAGTTTGAAGTAAGGGAGGGGATAAGGCAAGGAGACCCGTTGTCGTCGGTATTATTTAATTTGGTTTTAGAGGTAGTTATGAGGAGGGCAAATATTAATAGAAATCGACTACTTTACAATAGAAGACATCAGTGCTTGACATTTGCGGACGACATTGCAATTCTAGCAAGAAGTAAACAAGAGCTATAGGAAACGGTAAGGAAATTGGAAGAGCAAGCAAGAAAAATGGGATTATATATAAATGAATCAAAAACGAAATACATGACTTGGTCGGATAGGGAGTATAGAAAAGGCCAGCATCTAAAGATAATAACAACGGAAGAAAAGGAATATAAATTTGAAGAGGTGGACAGATTTACTTACCTAGGAAGAATGTTCACAAGGAAGGAAAGGAAAATACTGAGGAAGATTCTAGACGGAAAAAAAAGGAAATATATGGATGAGAAGAACAAACCAAGAGATAGAAGATCTATACAAACAACCGAGTAAAGTGGCGAGAACTCAAGCACAAAGACAGGTGGCTCGGACATATGGAAAGGATGCAGGAAGGTAGGATTCCTAGAAAACTATTAAGAAGTGACATAGGAGGTAAAAGAAGAAGTGGAAGTCCGAAATTAAGATGGAAGAAGGAAGTAGAAAAGGATTTAAAGCAATTAAAGATTGTCAACTGGAAAGAAAAGGCGAAGAACAAGAAAGAATGGAGAAAAATAGCAAACCAAGCCATGGGCCTGCTAGGCTCGAAGTGCTAAGATGAATGAATGAAGTAAATTCTTGCTTTAACACCCGAACCCTCGCATGTAGAGCTCTCAAATTTCAGGTACCACCACGCCGCCTATACGCCAAAAGACAAACTCACGTCGTGATTTGGCCCCTGCTAAGAGAATCGGACTTAAGGATGTTTGAACAATAAGGACTACAACTAGAAACAATCGTAATCTAGTTGTCAACGTAAACAATTCACAAAAAATGTTCGGCCTTATCAAGACTGACTTCGTTCGAAGAACACTCAAATCGCAACAATAAAATTAAAACGCATGGATTCACGTCATATTCCGCACGCAGAATTCTCGATACTCTTGAGATAATTGATCATGGTTTTCCAAGAACGACACGCACTCGGTCAGATAAATTTCACAATTACCACAACTTAAAAAAATATTTCACTCAAGATTTCGATTAACCAAGCAATCAGTCCTTGAATTATTAATTGCAATGGAAGATCGGCTTGAATTTCCACATGACAGGTAAAGAAACCATCTGCAATTGATTTGCAACTTAGATTGTTTGTAATAAAGATTGCATTTCGCCAATGAACCACCTACTGACCACTTTTGGGCTGACACTCTAACTAGTTAGCTAGAGTGTCAGCCCAAAAGTGGTAGAGTTCTACATGTGCGATTGATAATCGTGTTTCTAGCAATTTTTCATATGTGTCAACAGCATGAGATGGAATTAATGCAACTGCACCTGACCTTCGTTGCCTCCAATCATAACCACTTGTGCTGACTGCATTTACTTCCATTTCTTGCAAAACCTACCAAGGCTCTAGATTTTCTTCGTTGCAAATCAGCCGCCTTGTAGTTTCTCCACGATGCCTTACCATCGTCATTATTTGCTGAAGGTTGAATTGGGACGTTTTTGTTTGTAACTACCCTCCATTAAAAAAAAACAACTAATAAGCAAACGCCCTAAGATGAGGTTAACGATGTTGATTGACAGCGATTTTCTGAAGAACTTTTCAGTACCTTTTTACATATAGTTGGCTACATTTCAAATAACAAAGTTGGCAACAATGCACCACAATCTTTAAGTATTACTTACCTAATACTTATTTGATGGTTTACGTTCTAAAATTTAAGTAACGATTAACTTTAATCATATATTAGTTATGTTTCACATAAAAGATACGCGGTGCAAACGGCCGTTACTCACGTCGTTATTTCGCCCCTGCTAAGAGAATCGGGCTTAAAGAAGACCGAACCCTAGGGAATAATATCAAAAACAAAAGAAACAAAACACGATCGATTGTGTACGTGTCACCGAAAACTAAAGACCGTCAAAATTGTGAAAAAAGAAGAAATAAATAAACGACTTTCTTTTCGTATTCCTCTTAAATTTCTCTTGAAATGTATTTGGCCTTATTTTTTTTCCACGTCAAAAACAAAAGAAACTAAAGACAATCCAGCGTGTAACAGATTACGTTATTTTTTTGATCGAAGAAGAAAGAAGAAGAAGAAGAAGAAAGACTCTCGCAACAATTGAAACAAAAGTTTTGACAACATCAAAAAACAACTTTGTTTTCTATGTGTCAAAAACAAAAGAAACAAGGGACGATCGATTGTATAATCAACTACGATTTTTTTTTATATGTTTAATCGAGAAAGGCAATCCACCGCACACAGGGTGTCGATGAAATGCGGCACAAACTGTAGAATAAGTTTCGCTTTTTTTTTCTTCAAATCGAAAAATTACGAAAAAGAAAAACAAAAGACCATCGAAGTCGTGACTAGTTTAAAGAAAAACAACCTAAAACAATAGAGATTATCAATTTTGTTCGCATTTTCATTTATTTGTTTCAAATCGTCTTGCATTCTTTCTACATCAGAAATTTAGTTTCTCTTTTTTTATAGAAGAAAGACTGAAAAACAAAAACAATGACGATCGATTGTTTAATAAATTTAGTTTTTTTTTATCCAAGAAAGACTGAAAAGCAAAAGACCATCGAAATTGTGACAAGTTTTGACATCCTAGAGACGAGAATCTAAAACAAATTTGAAAAAAAAAAAATCACATTTTCATTATTTCTTTCAAGGCTTTTCACATTTTCTCTACGCGAAAAACAAACGACGATCGATTAATTAATTAATTTAGTTTTTCCTTTTCTTCCTTTTACAGAAGAAAGACTGAAAAACAAAAGACCATCGAAATTGTGACAAGTTTTGACATCCTAGAGACGAGAATCTAAAACAAATTTGAAAAAAAAATTTTCACATTTTCTTTATTTCTTTCAAAGCTTTTCACATTTTTTCTACGTGAAAAACAAACGACGATCGATTAATTAACAAATATATAATTTTTTTTATAGAAGAAAGACGAAAAAACAAAGAGCCATCGAAATTGTGAGAAGTTTTGAGATCCTAGAGAAGAGAACTTAAAAACAAATTAGAAAATTTTTCCACATTTTGTTTGTATTTCATTGCATTTATTTTTGGAATTTTTGTTAGATTTGCTTTCTTCGTTTTTGGTCATTATTTTCAAATTGCTTTTTAAAAAAAATCATATTTCGTATTATTTCTAATTCTTTTTCTTTTGTTTTCACGTCTTTCTTTTCATTTTTTTTTGTTATTAATCTGTTAAATTGTTTTTCTTTTTGCTTTTATTATCTTTTTTAATTTGATTATTTTTCAATTATTCTTATTTTGTTTTCTTTGTTTTGCTTTCGTCTTTACAATTTTTTTTTTCGAATTCATTTTATGTCCGATAGATGGCGACACTTATTACCTTTTCGTTTTAAAATTTGTTAAATTCCCATACAAACAACTTAATTGAGAAATCCCTTCTCAAGATAGAAAGTCCCCCAATTTGCTGCTAAATTCAGGAATACATTTAAAAATAAACGCAAAAATTCATAAAAACGTACATAAAGTAAAAGAAAGCAAACGGAAGACCTTCGACTTTACAGTGCAATTCAGTTGATTAATAATAAATAAATTAAAGAGAAAAGCGATTTTAAAAGACTGGCGGCAAATGAAAGAAAACGAAAATACACGGTAAAAATTAAGAAAAAATTTATAATAAAACAAAAAATAAACAGAAGTCAATCGGTTTCACAAGATAATTTAATAGATTAATGAATTATTCAAAACAGTGAAGCGAACGACGAAAAACGATCTCAGCACGTCTAACTCAATTTATGTCCGATAGATGGCGACACAGCTCACTTATTATCTTTTCATTTTAAACTCTTTTAAATTCGCAAATAATGAACATGATTGAGAAATCACTTTTCAAGATAGAAAATCTTTCAAAGCATCCGCGCCCGTCAAAAACAAATGACGACCCACCGTTTAATAAATTTAGTCTTTTTTTTTTGTTATGATTGAAGAAAAACAAGAGACTGTCGAAACTGTGACAAACTTTGACAACATTTAAAGAGAGCATTTCGCATTTTTATTCCACGTCAGAAACGAAAAAAACAAAAGAGATTAGATCGATATTAAATTTCGTTCCTGTGATTATTTATCCGCATCCGAACTTCAGGTACCGCCATCTATACGTCAACAGACTTGTTCACGTCGTTATTTCGCCCCTGCTAAGAGAATCGGGCTTAAAGAAGTTTGAAGAACAGGTAGCGTTATCACTGTAACTTGAAACTATGTAACTTTGTTGTGATCGTAAACAATTCACACAAAATGACTTCATTCGAAGAAACTCACAGTCGCAAACCTTGGAAAAATCGCAAGACATTGTAACAATAAAATTAAAACGCATGGAGTCATCACAGCGTAAAACTAAATACGTTATATTCCGCAATGAATTGCATGTAGAACTCCCAAACATCAGGTACCGCCATCTATACGCCAACAGACTTATTCACGTCGTTACTTCGCCCCTGCTAGGAGAATCGGGTTTAAAGAAGTTTGAAGAATGCGGAGCGTTATTGCTGTAACTTGAAACGATGTAACCTTGTTGTGATCGTAAACAATTCACAGAAAATGTTCGGTCCTATCAGGACTTATTTCATTCGAAGAAAATCACAGTCGCAAACCTTGAGAAAATCACAAAACATTGTGGCAATTAAACTGAAATGCATGGAGTCGTCTTAGCGTAAAACTAAACACGTTATATTCCGCAATGAATTGCGTGTTGAACTCCCGAACTTCAGGTAGCGCCATCTGTAGGCCAACAGACTTATTCACGTCGTTACTTCGCCCCTGCTAGGAGAATCGGGCTTAAAGTTTGAAGAATGAGCGTTATTACTGTAACTTCATTTGAAGAATACTCGGAGCTGCAAACTTGAAGCTAAAGTCATTGAAATAATTACATTTCCAACTAAATATGCACGTTAATAAATTCTCACGCCCCCAAGGAATTAACGTAAGTTAACTGCACGTGCGGACCTGACTTTTTTATTGCGTTTACATCTTGGATTTCTAAACTGTTTTAAGTAGCCGAATTTATCGCGTACGTTCTGCATTGCCTCTGGAGTTTATGGGGCGGTATATTCGGCATAGAGGCTCGGACAAAGAAAATTCAGTGAAACGGAGCGTATTTTACAATTTGCTATTCTTGATTCGCTTTTATACGCAGAGGAAATTTAAGAGCTTATATTAACGACGCGATTCTAAGGAGATACTTGTTTTCTTTTTTTAAAAAAGGAATTGATTCCTTTTATTGGTATCGCAAAATAAGCAAAAAAAAGAACTGTTTAAATGGAGTACTGGGTGCGATTTTTGAAAGCTAAAAAATACCAAATTCCACTTAAGTGACGTCCATCAATCTTGCCTGCCTTAATCGCACGTTAATTAAAAGCCAAAAAAAGTACTCCGCCCTCAACTCAAACAAACCGGCGAGTGCAAGCACATCACTTGCGGAAACGAGCCATCCATCAAACGCAAAGGCAGACAGACCCCTCAGCTCGCACAATGTAACAAAATGGGGCGTAATTAACAAACACGCGCCCGCGTCAATTAATAAAATCGCCAAGTGAGTCTTTTTTTTAATATAACGGTGAACACGCGATGGTTCTTCCGTCCGGATGAACTCCGGGAGCGAACAGAGCTCGTTCTTTTTCCCCTTCTTCTTCGAGAAGCTCGTGCGCGCAATGTTGTCCGAGTAAACAGACCGTGTTTTTCGACCGTTGCGCGTAAAAACGGCGGATTTATCGTTTTAATAAAATAACAAATACACCTGGTCGAAATAACTCACTCGAGAGAGGCTCTCTTGGTGATCGAGGTTCGGCCACCTGGAATTCGATGTTGATTTTAGGGCAAAGTTTTCCAAGAAAAGCAAAGAAACTCGAAATTCTAAACGATTTGTCTAACGAGAAGAAGTCATTCGTAAACGAAAAAGAAATGTTGCAAACAAAACATATTCGAAGAATACTCCCTATTGTTCAAACTTCTTTAAGCCCGAGTCTCCTAGCAGGGGCGAAATAACGACGTGATTAGGTCTCCTGGCGTATAGATGGCGGTACCTGAAGTTCGGTAGTTCTACATGCAATTCATTGCGGAATATGACGTGTTTTGTTTTAGCTGTGATGACTATAGAGTCATCACAGCTAAAACAAAACAGCGTTTCAACTTTATTATTGCAATAACTTGTGATTTTCTCAAGGTTTGCGACTGTCAGTTTCCTTCGAATGAAGTCAGTACTGATAAGGCCGAACATTTTCTGTGATTTTTTTGAGATTACAACAACGCTACGACTGAGATTAAAACGAAACACGATTATTACTAATTAAATATGTACAGTAATCTCGGGCGTACTCTCGTTAGACGATACGTATTGTTCGCCCTGAGTTTTACTTGGGAAGGAATCGTTTCGAGTTAAACGAGTTTATTTACACAATCGGTATAGCGGTTTTGTCGTAAGACTCGAATGGGCGACATATAATCTTAACACAAACAAAGTTCGTAATGAAGAATCGTCCTACGACGACGTTCACGTGCAAATAAATCGCAATCGGAGCGGGCTTAACCTAAACAATAATAGGATATTAATTTGTGTGGTCTAATACACCTACTAAAATGAAAATCTAAACGTCTAAATACATTGATTTAACATATCTGCGAAAGCCGAATTAATCTTAGTAAGCGTCTTGTTGATTTCACTTCTTTAAGCCCGATTCTCTTAGCAGGGGCATAATAATAATAATAATAATCTTTATTCGTTCGTTAATTCTAACTAATTAACTAAAAACGTCCTGGAAGCGTCAAAAATAAAATAAATAAAAAGTTTGTAGTTATCAACGCAAGATACTGAAACGTATTACTTGTTTTAGTCACTAGTTCCTCGTGTCTGTTGCTTGAAACTATGAAAGTGGTATCATCCGCATGTATGACTGTTTTTGATGAAGATGGGCAACTTATGGGAAGATCGTTGATGAAATGACTGAACAGCACAGGACCGAGGATAGAGCCTTGGGGAACTCGGGTTTTCATTTGTAGCGTAGATGATGTATCGCCGTTAGCCGCCATTTTCTCTGTTCTATCACAAAGGTATGATTGTATCCATCGATTTAGCGATGCCCCATACTTTCTAGTCCGCGACTATGTCGACGGAATCAAAAGCCCTATTGAGATTACTTTCATTTTATTGTTGAGCTTGGTAAGAACAAAGTTAAAAGCATCAGTGATTGCGGTCAATCCCGTACATGCATGGGTGGAGGCGCCCGATACACTCCTAACGGAGAAGGATTGGGAGTTTACTGGCCATGCAGTAGGGAGAGAAAAACAATCTGGGCAATTAAAACCTTTCACCCCTTCAAATCGCCAGGATTGGACGGTGTTTTCTCCGTTCTCCTCCTATGGAGGCTGGAAACAATTTTACCCTACCTGATACGCATCCTTGGAGGGGTGGACATACATCCCTAAGAGTTGGAGGGAAATAAACCAGGACGAAAGGACTACTCCCTCGCAAAATCCTATCGCCCAATTAGTCTCACATCATTCTTCTTGAAGACTTTGGAGAGACTATGCGACAGGTTCATAAGAGAGGGAGCTTTGGCCAACAAATCCCTACATCATAACCAACATGCCTATTTAGTAGGTAGATCCACAGAATCCGCCCTACATTCTGTAACTGGGCGGATAGAAAAAGCTCTAAATAATAAAATGTTCACCTTAGGAGTATTCGTATTGACAAAACTACCTTCAACATTATCGAAAGGGCACTACGTGAACATGAAGCAGACCACATTCTTCTTATTCACCTCCCCTCACCAATCTAGAATCCAGAATCAGTGATTGCTATTGTTGTCGATCTTCCTTTCCGAAAACCACTTCGTGACCCAAGAGAATTTTGTGCTTATCAAGGCAGGAAATAAGCCTTCTATGAAAGAAATCCCGGAACACTTTTCCAAACCGGCTTTGCAAGGCAATCGGGCGATAATTTTCAGCGTCCAAACGACTACACAGGAACAATTTTGGAGTTTTCAAATTGGAAGGGTAATGACCAGAAGAAAAGAATTCGTTGATTAAGTGACTCAGAGGGTTTGCTATTAGATCAGCAAAAGCTCCCAAAACAATTCCGGGAATGTTATCCAACCCAGCACTTTTTGTTCTTATCACTTCATTCCGGTCCTTTGGTGTTAACAACATGGATTCTGTGGAATAGTTGGTTTTGTTGCACATTTTACGTTAGTGGTGGTCCTGTAGCATGGCCACCGCGTTCTTCTGACATGAATCCTCTTGATTTTTGCAAACGTAGAAGAATATGACTGAGAATGACCCACAACATACATAGTTGTATACATCATATGATTGGATACAGGAATAAATAAAAAGCCGTTACAAGCGTTAATTATCGTACATTATTAAGACTCGGCAAATTTGATGTAATTACGGTTTGCATAAATGTCAGTGCGACGAAAACGGACGCTAATAAACGCACATTCTTTCAAAGTTTTCACCTTTAACACGTCTTGCGGTCAAGGGCGGAATTAAAAGCCTCTCATAAATTCTTTCGTTCACGATAGATTTACTGCCTTCTTGCAGCCGTGTGCCATTCATAAATAAATTTAAAACGCTCGTTTTGTTTCGCGGACACAGAGATTTAAATCGCTGCAGTATTTCTAAAAACATCGACTCCAATTAATGCAAATTTCAAATTGCTCCGATTGCAAAATCGTATTAATATATTTTGTTTCAAATAATGTCAGAAACGTTTCCCCGAAGTTTGGTGCGCAACGCTGGCTTTAGCATAGCTTTATTTTCCGTTTATTTTTTCAGTTCCGGATTTTCTTTTATTGTGCCGAAGTTTTACTAACGGTTACGTTTGGGCCTACCCGGTGGGTTATTGCCGGTTCTAATGGAGTTATTTGATGACGACACGAATCAGATCCTGTTACACGGTGACGCCAACCAGTTAAGGGCTGGTTCACAAGGAACTGCTTCAACATCTCCACCCTTCGCGGGAGTACATCGACGCCGCTGGCGTTGCCGGTGTGAACACACCTTTAGGTCGACTCTAATTAATTTTTTTTTTATTTGTCTGACTCTGATTATACGAAGTTAGTGTTATTTAACGTTTAGGTTTTTATTGTTTTCCTGTAAACGAAAGACGGATCCGTGCTTCGGGTTTCATTAACATTTAATTACGGAAACTTCTCACTTATTTAAGTTATCTTGTCATTTATATATTTTGGACGAAAACGTGCTTTTCCTTTAATTTATCTGCATTGCCAAGTCAAAGGTGGCGTGTGTTAGAAAGAACGTCAATAATTCTAACGTCTAGGTATCTTTGACGTATGGAACGACTTGGTGCAGGAATGAATTAATTTCTTTCCTCCAAACGTGAAATCCTTGCCAAGAAGCTCTAACGAAAACCAGACCCATCCATCTCATCGCAATTATCGCATAAGGCGAACGTTATTAAGTGGCAGGGCAAACAAACTGTGCGAGAAGAATGCGTCCAGGTTTACGTTTGCGCGTTTCCGTGGGCCCCGTGTTTGTTTTCGGGCGCGATTATTATCGATAAATTTCGGCCGAAAACGAAAACTTAGCGGCAATAAAGTTTTTTTCGTCGGGAGTAATCGCGCGCCGCGTGTTTCATGTCAGCCTGTCGGACGGCGCGTAACACGACGACTTCCGGTTGCTTGATGCACTGAACTATTACGTATTGTTAGTATTTTTTTTAATTGCTTACGTATCACTAACTGCTAATCTCCGTATTGTTTCGTACGAAAGTCATAAATGACCTGCCTCAACGTTTACTGCATTATATCTACGGGTATACGTACGGCATCTTTTCTTATGTGTGTTAACAGTAGTTCAGTAACTGAAACTTATTCGATTACGCACTGTATGAATTTATATCAGTTCCTGATTTAATAAAGCGCTTGTAAGGCCGACCTATTTCTATTCATCATCTACACAAGGCGGCTAATTTGATTAACCCAATTAACCGCCCCGTCCTCCTCATCAACGAATTGATTGTGTTACGTCCAATTTTGTTTAGATCTGCAGCAGGGCATTATGTTCTCGTTACACTCACAATCTGCCTTGAATGTCTCGAGCGAATCAATAAAATTAATTTGGTTAATACAGAAGGAGAGGAAGATGTCGCTTGTAGGTACACTTGTGCAGAGGAAGCGCAGCCTACTTCAGAAAAATGAGGTGTTGCTAAAGAATTCCACAAGAGAAGCTACAGCGCGACGGTTTCGATCAACAAAATAACATAAAGATTAGAGAAAGCAGCGGCCCTAAGGTTGATACTTGAGGTACTCCCGAGTTGACAGGATGATTTATTTGAATTTGGCGCCACTATCAACGACATCCACTCTCAAAGCCCTGTAGGTTTGAGGCTTACGATCCAAATGGCCGATTTTTTTTTCGATCTCGCTTGCCCTTGTCAAAACACGTTACCATTAGCTTCTAGGCTCAAAATATCTGAAACACGATGGCATTTTGAGCAACAGCGACATCTGTTAGATATTGAAGTTAATAGAGGTAGATTTATGTCAGTTTCGTACAATTTCCTTCTTTTCCTTTCGTCCCCCTTGTTTCCCTTTTGCAACTGTTTTATTTATTTTTTGAAATATACAAATAACCAGTAATTTACAGAAATTAATGACATCCTGGATCGTTCTTCTTTTGTTTGCTTTTTTTTAGCGAATCTACTCTCGTTATTAGCACACAAACTTTTGTTTTTAATTCGTATCATTATTTTTAACTTTGTTTTACAATTTTAAATGACTTAAAATTCTAAAATCGGTTCACGTCGATTTTCAAAAATTCTGTTGCTTCATTCTTTTGTTATTTTTCTCCATTTCATTCTTCTGCAGTTGTTTTTCAGGAGATCGCATTAAAACTGTAATTTCTCCTTCTCCTCTTCTCCTATTTCTTTTATTATTTTTTATCAGTAAATGTCACTAGCGACTTATTTTCTTTTTTTTTGCTGACATCGATCGATTTTTTTTGTTTCTGTCTTAATTTAACATCTTCGAATCCTACTTTCTCCTTCTTTTCTCTTGTCAGCTGTCGACGTCAATGTTAATCGATGTTCTTTTGTTTTCGCCTTCGTTAAAAAATTTCGATTCGCACTTTTTTCTTCACAATTTTGATCTATTCAATTTTTTTTCTGTCTTCTGATCTTCTTTTGTTTGTTTGTCTTTGTCAAAAAAATTTCGAATCGTTTTTTCTTCTTCTTATCTCCTGTCGATTGTTTTTAAAGAACAGTAATAAATGTCATCTTTAAACGATCTTCTTTTGTTTCTGCTTATGTCTGCTTATTTTGTTTTGCTTATGTCAGCATTAAACGATCTTCCTTTGTTTTTTTCCTTTGTTTTCGCCTTTTTTTTTTCAGAAAGGCAGCTCTTCTTCTTGTCTCCGGACAGTTTTCTTAAAACCCAGAAACAAATGTCATCTTCAATCGATCTTCTTTTGTTTCTGTCAGCATCAATAGATTTTCTTTTGTTTATGTCAGCATCAAACGACATTTCTTTGTTTTCTTCTTTTGTTTCTCGTCTTTTGTCAGAAAGACATTTTCTTCTCGCTTTCTCCGGTCAGTTTTCTTAAAGAAATTAAAAAAATAAAATTATTGTCTTCCTCAATCGATCTTCTGCTGTTTCTGTCAGCATCGATAAAATTTCTCTTGTTTATGGCCGCATCAAGCGATCTTCCTTTGTTTTCGCTTTTTTTTCAGAAAGGCTCCTCTTCTTATTTTCTCTTGTCAGTTATCTTAAAGACCAGAAATTAATGTCATCTTCAATCGATGTTCTTTTGTTTTTGTCAGCATCAATAAATTTTCTTTTATTTATGTCAGCATCAAATGATTTTTCTTTGTTTTCTTCCTTTGTCTTCCGTCTTTCTTCAGAAAGGCATTTTCTCCTGTCAGTTTTCTTAAAGACTAGAAATTAATGTCATCTACAATCGATTTTCTTTTGTTTCTATCAGCATCAATAAATCATCTTTTGTTTATGTCAGCATCAAACGATTTTCCTTTGTTTTTTTCTTTTGTTTTCGCCTTTTTTTTCAAAAAGGCACCTTTTTCTCCTGTCAGCTATCTTAAAGACTAGAAATAAATGCCATCTTCAATCGATCTTCTTTTGTTTCTGACAGCACCAAATGATATTTCTTTGTTTTCTTCTTTCGTTCCTCGTCTTTTTTCAGAAAGGCATTTTCTTCTTATTTTCTCCTATTAGTTTTCTTAAAGAAATTTAAAAAAAATAAATAAAATAATTGTCATCCTCAATCGATCTTCTATTGTTTCTGTCAGCATCAATAAATTTTCTCTTGCTTATGGCTGCATCAAGCGATCTTCCTTTATTTTCGCCTTGTTTCACTTTCTTCTTATTTTCTCTTGTCAGCTTTTTTAAAGATGAGGAATAAATGTCATCTTCAATCGATCTTCTTTTGTTTCTGCCAGAATCAATAAATTTTCTTTTGTTTACGTCGGTATCAAACGATCTTCTTTTGTTTTCGCCTTTTTTTTATTTTCTTCTTATTTTCTCTTGTCAGCTTTTTTAAAAACAAGAAATAAATGTCACCTTCGATCGATTTTCTTTTGTTTCAATAATTTTTTTTTGTTTAGGTTAAGCGATCTTCTCTTGTTTTAATCTTTCTTCATAAAGGCGCTTCCGTGTTATTTTTCTTCTCAGTTTTCTGTAAAACATCAGAAATAAATGCCATTGTCGGTCGATCCTCTTTTGTTTTCGTCTACGTTACAATCGCACTTTCTTCTCTTCATTTGTTCCTATCCTGTTTTTGTTTTTTAAAGATTAAGATTAAAAATAAATTCGAAATGGTCTTCTTTTGTTCCTGTCCACATCGACCGATCTTCTTTTACTTTCTTGTTTCTTTATTATATATGTATGTCACCTTTGATCTATTTAATTTTTTTAATATCAACATCAATTGATCTTCAATTGTTTTCATCTTTGTTAAAGAAAATCGAGTCGCTTTTTCTTCTTCTCGTCTCCAGACAGTTTTCTTAAAACCATGAAACAAATGTCATTTTTAATCGATCTTCTTTTGCTTCTGCCAGCATCAATAAATTTTCTTTTGTTTATGTCAGCATTAAATGATCTTCTTTTGTTTTCACATTTCCTCGGATATCGATCTTCTTTTGTTTTGGTTTTTGTTAAAAAAAAAACGAGTCGCGCTTTCTTTTTCTTGTCTCTTGTCTCCTGACAGTTTCCTTAAAGATCAGAAATAAATATCACCTTCAAACGATCTTCTTTTGTTTTCTTTTTTCGTTTTCTTCTGAAAGGCATATTCTTCTTATGTTCTCTATGTCATTGCCAATCGATCTTCTTTTCTTCCGTCTTCGTTCCAATCGCGCTTGATCTTCTTTTGTTTCTGTGCGTATCGGTCGATTTTCTTTGATTTTCTTGCTTCCAATCGCATTCATTTTCTCATATCATTTTTTTTTATGTACATTACCTTAGATTTATTAATGTTTTTTTTTTATTATCAACTTTAATCGATCTTCTTTTGTTTTTGGCTTTGTTAACGAGACTTCGAGTCGCACTTTCTTCTCCTGTAAGTTTTCTTAGAAACCAAAAGCAAGCGACATTATCAATCGATTTTCATTTGTTTATGTCAGCGTCAGCATCGAACGATCTTCGTTTGTTTTCGTCTTTCTTCAGCAAGTCGCTTTCTTTTTACGTTCTCGTTCGCAGTTTTCTGTGAAAGGTCCGAAATAAATGTTGTCATCGATCGATCTTCTTTTGTTTCCGTCTTCGTTCCAATCGCACGTTCTTTTTTTTTTCATTTGTTTCAGCGTCCCGTTTTTTTGAAGATTAAGATCAAAAATAAATCTCAAACGACCTTCTTTTGTTTGTGCCCGCATCGATCTTCTTTTGTTTCTGTCTTTATCCAAAATGTTCAAATCGCTTTTCTTTTTTTCATTTTCTTTTGTTTCAATTTAAAATGTATCTATTTAATTTTTTTTTCTGTCAACATCAATCGATCTTCTTTTGTTTTGGTCTTTGTTAAAAAAATCGAGTCGCGCTTTCGTCTTCTTGTCTCTTGTCTCCTGACAGTTTTCTTAAAGATCAGAAATAAATGTCATCTTCAAACGATCTTCTTTCATTTGTTTTCTCCCTTCGCTTTCTTCTTATCTTCTCTTTCGCGGTTTTCTATGTCATTGTCAATCGATCTTCTTTTGTTTCCGTCTTCGTTCCAATCGCGCTTTTTCCTTCTCGCTTCTTTGATCTTCTCTTGTTTCTGTACGTATCGGTCGTTCTTCTTTTATTTTCTTGACTAGAATCGCATTCATTTTCACCTGTCAATTTTTTTTAGTAAAAAAAGTAATGTTTTCGTTAATCGATCTTTTTTTATTTCTTCTCTTTCAGACTTTGTTCAAAAAAGAAAATGGGTTCGCGTTCGCATTTTCCCCTCCTCGCCTCTTCTGTTAATTTTTTTCAAAAAAATAAATGCCATCACCTTCGAACGACCTTCCATAGTTTCCTTCAGCATCGTTCGATCTCATTTTGTCAACGTCAATCGATCTTCTTCGTTTCCGTTTTTGTTCTGCTTGTTTTTATTTTGTGTTTGTTTACCCAAAGTCATCCTCAGACAATGCGAAAGTTAAAAAAGTCATATGTCACTTGATTTTTATGATCTAACCTTACAGACGTGGAAGAACTTTTTGGAACTACCACGTATATAACGCAAACAGAAATATGTGCGTAATTGTATTAACTGATTGGCTTTTTTTTAAGATGATCCGGAACTTGCTTACGTTTCTACATCGTCAAATTTATTTGTAAAAAAAATTTTTTTTTGGGGGGGCACAAGAAACAGACGCAAAAAGAGCTTTTATCTCTTCGCACGCCGTTTGATTTTAGGCCGAACGAAAAATATATGCGCGTATTAATGTGTTTACGCGTGTTTGTATACGTGTTTATATTTTCATTAGGGAACTTGTTTGTTTTCGCAAACGGCCGTAAATTTCGCGGTGCTTCCCGCTTTCGTGGTGTTTTCGCTTAAATCGCTTGAAATTCAAACCGGTCCTAATTCAGTCGCTAATTGGGGCAATTAAGGTCGCCTGCAGTTACATTTAAACCAACGGCAACGTGTTTGCATAATGTGTTGAAAGCACGAATAATAAACAGGTACGCTAGGTTTCTTGTTAACAATTTTCACTAAATTGGTCTTAATTAACCACCTGTATAGTATAATCTACAGACTAAAAGCTCTGTATATCTTGTCATAGTCACAATTTTTCCAGTAGAAAATTTCTTAATTATTTTCATAAGTGATTCACTTCAGAATGCGCCACCCTGTATGTAGGTTTCATTCTATAAGTATACATTTATTCTTATTGCGTTTGTGTTTGTCAACTAATGATATGAATATTTTTGATTAAAAAAAAAATACATAGATTACGAGTTCCTTGTGAAGGTCGGTTCATGAATTGCTGTTTCGCTTAGCGTAAGAGAAAACAACGTTCTCAGAACAGATTCTCGGGAAGCGTCGTAATTCATGTCCATCAAAATAAACGATTGCCCGAAAACGAAAACACAAACTGCACACAATAAACAAATACCTACGTACCCATATTTTTTTCTTCACCACCGGAAATAGCTTGCTCTAAGCAAAACGGTACGGAAAGAGATAACACATCTTCGCCGGCTATTTTCGTAGCAAACTGTATTCTTCTGGTGAACTTTTGAAAACCTTAGTTTAATTTTGTTTGAAATTCCGAAACGCAATTGTTTTCGAATGTCAAGGATAGATCGCAGAAGTTTTTTTTTGAGAATGAGCTTAGATTCTACAGGGTGACTGATAATTGTCTCGCGACAAAAACCAATAGAAGCGATGTTTGATAGTATGATTTTTAGCAGTTTATTTTCGAGACGCAATCAAAAATGACAGCCGAAACGAACGTACGTTAAATTGTATTCAGTAAATTTTTGAAAATCTTAGTTTAATCTTATTTAAAACTTCGAGTCACAATTGTTAATAAAAACAGAATCGAACTGGTTCACGCAAGTTAAGAAAAAATCGCAGGATAATTTCTTGAGATTGAGTTGAAATTATACAGGGTGACTGATAATTGTTCCGTAGAAAAAAAAAAACTAAAATGAGGAGAAGCGATATCCGAGAATGCGGAAAAATGTTAAAGAAATTCTATGTGAAATGATCAATAAAAAATTATACTCATACGTCAAATTGTATTTTTACAAGTTTGAAACTCTTACTTTAAACTTAAACTTTTCGAGTTACAATTGCTAATAAAAGCAGAATAGAACTGGTTTTCGCAAGTCAAGGAAAAATTGCAGAACGTTTTTTTGAGATTGATCTGGAATTATACAGGGTGACTGACAATTATTCCGCAGAAAAACACACGAAAAGAAGCGATATCCGAGAATGCGGGAAAATGTTAAGGAAATTCTGTGTGAAATAATTAATCAAAAATTATACCAAAATGGGCCACACGTCAAATTGCATTTTGTAAATTTTTGTTGAAAATTTTAGTTTAACCTTAATTTTAAATTTCGAGTCACAATTGTTAATAACAGCGGAGCAGAGCTGATTTTCGAAAGTCAACAAAAATCGCTGGCTGATTTCTTGAGATTAAACAGGAACTATATACAGGGAGACTGGCAATAGCTTCGCAAAAAAATAGTCAAATATAGAAACAATATCCGAGAGTATGAGTATAATGTTAAAAAATTCTGTGTGCTTTAGTTTTCGAGAAATAATTAATCAAAAATTGTACCCAAAACGGCAAACGGCATTGTATTTTGCAAAATTTTGAAAATCTTAGTTTTCAACGCTAATTTAAAATTTCGAGTCACAACATTGTTAATAAAAGCCGTTTGGAGTTGGTTTTCGAGTCAAGAAAAAAATCGCAATTTTTTTTGCGATTTAGTTGAAATTATACAGGGTGACTGACAATTATTTTATCAAAAAAAATCATGCGAAGAAAGGCGATATCCAAAAGTACTAGCGAAATGTTAAAAAGAATTACATGTGCTTTAGTTTTCGAGAAATAATTAACCAAAAATTATAGCCAAAACGGAAATATGTCAAATTGTATTCCGCATATATTTTAAAATCTTAGTTTACATTAATTTAAAATTTCGAGTCGCAAAATCGACGGGTTTTTGAGATTGAGGTGAAATTATACAGGGTAACTGACAATGGTTTCGCAAAAAAAAAACACCAAGAAAAGCGATACAGTGTGACTGACAATTGTTCCGTAAAAAAACACATGAAAAAAAGCGATATCTGAGAGTATGTGTTAAATGTAAAAAAGACTCCAAACTTCGGTTTTGACCTATTTAATTTTTGTTAATAGATCTTCTTTTGTTTTTGCCTTTGTTAAAAAAAAAATTCGAATCGCACTTCCTTCTTCTTCCCTCTTGTCAGTTTTTTCTTCAAGGAAAAATCGCAGAAGGTTTCCTTGAGATTGAGCGAAATTATACAGGGCGACTGACAATTTTCTACTTTTCTTCACGTCAGTCTCCTACAATTGTTTTTTAGGAATCTATTTCCTTTCGATCGATCTTCTTTTGTTTCTGTCTCTTACCATGAATTGTACTTTCTTCTCTTCATCTTCTGTCAGTTTTCTTAAAGACCAGAACTAAATGTCAACGTTGATTGTTCTATTGTTCTTTTTGTCTCTCTTTGTTTCTCTTCTCACTTTCCTTTTGCTTTAATTTAAAGTATATATCGCCTTTGCCGATTTAATTTTTGTTTCTGTCGATTTTAATCGACCTTCTTTTGTTTTTGTCTTTGTTAAAAAAATTCGAATCGCACTTTCTTCTCGTCTCCTGTCATTTTTTTTGCTTCCAGGAAAAATCGCCGGAACATTTCTTGAGATTGACTGAAATTATACAGGGTGACTGACAATTATGCCGCAGAAAGACACACGAAAAGAAGCGATATCCGAGAATTTCGAATTGCACTTGTCTCTTCTCACTTTCCTTTCGTTTTAATTTAAAATATATATCGCCTTTGTCGATTTAATTTTTGTTTCTGTCGATCTTAATTGATCTACTTTTGTTTTTGTTTTTGTTAAAAAAAATTCGAATCGCACTTTTTTCTTCTTGTCTCCTGTCAATTTGTTTGCTTCAAGGAGAAATCGCAGGAAAATTTCTTGAGATTGACTGAAATTATACAGGGTGACTGACAATTTTCTATTTTTCTCCATTTCACTCTCTTACTATAGGTTATTTAGGAATCCATTTCCTTTTTTTTTTGTGGACACCGATCGATCTTCTTTTGTTTCTGTCTGTCTCTATGCAAAAATTTCGAACCGCACTTCTTTCTTCTCATTTCTCTTTCGGTTTTATTAAAAAAAACCTTTGATCTATTTAATTATTTTTTTGGTTGACATTGATCGACCTTCTTTTGTTTTTGTTTTGTTTGTTAAAAGAATCGAGTCGCGCTTTCTCGTTCTTGTCTCCTGTCGGTTTTGTTCTTCAAGGAAAAATCGCTGCAGGATTTCTTGAGATTGAGCTGAAACTATACAGGGTGACTGACAATTGTTCCTCAAAATAAAATAAATAAATTTAGAAAAAAAAAACACAAAAACAAGCGATATCCGAGAGTACGGGAAAAATATTTTAGAAAATGTTGTGCACTTTGGTTTTCGAGAAATAATCGAAAATTATACCCAAAACGGCGATACGTCCCTAGTTAAGAAAGGACAGCAGACGAACGAAATAAATACAGACATAAAAGTGTTTTATAGTTTTATTATTGATACGGCGTGGCGTCGGTCGTGAACTTGACCCATAAACGGAATTGATGTGAACCAGCTGAACTTCGAGCTCCAAACTATTTACGAAATCATTGACAAATGTGCATGCAAACTAAATTTTTAATTGATGATGAACTATTTAATAGCATTTTTTAAATATTTCGCCGCAATCTCTGACGTCCATTCCATTTTAGAAGAATAATTGTCAGTCACCCTGTATGTAGAATTTTGAAAAAAAGTAGATTTTTAAATGGTTTATATAGCGATCAAAACAAAACTCAATTTTAACAGAAGGTATTACAGACACCCTCATTTCATAACGATGTAGAAGACACCATTTTCTTGGGGAGGAACTTCGTATCCTTTTAAAAAAAATTGTTTCATCCACTCCCGTAAGAATTACAAAACAAACTAATTTTAAAAAAGTATTTGGGGCCCATTAACCCCCTAAATAAATCCAGCCAAATACTCAAACCCAAGACAAGTTGACGTCTGGGTCCAACGATTTTGTGCAAATCTCTTCGCCTTTTTTTTTTTTTTTATTGTCCCTCGTATCCGGCTTTATTTTTCGAACCGTCTCACCTTTACTATCGCGACAGCTTAAATTCAAGGCCTCTTCTCCGCCGATAAAAAAGATAAGCAATTTTTTTCCAATTCAAGAAAAAAGTATTTTATTACATAACCTTAATTTCTGCTACAAGAGTTTATCACTGTTGAGTAAAAACTAATCAGACGAAAAACAGTACGTATTTATATATTCGAGATACCATCGGCAAATTGCTTTCCAAGGTTCAGTTTGCATCAGACCGCCAAAAATGTTCCTTTACTTCTTGGTCGTCTTCATATTTCTGGCTTACTCTTACGCGACCCGAAAATTCGGTTACTTTAGAAAATGGGGCATACCCTTCGACAAACCTTCCCCGTTCGTCGGAACACCCTCGTTGGTCATGTTCAAGCATTGCCTGGGGACGTACCTCCGAGAGCTGTACGAAAAATTCGACTCGCCCCTAATCGGGTTCTTCCTCTTCGATGAACCCCAGCTGGTCGTCAAGGACCCCAGCCTGATCAGGTCGATTTTAATCGAAGATTTCAACAAGTTCGACAATAGGATCATGATTTCCGACGCCAAGGACGACCCGGCCACTTTGGGCCTGTTCGCCCTCAACAACCCCCATTGGAGACCAGTCAGGCAGAAAATAAACATCGCGTTTACTTCCGGTAAGATGAAGCTGATGCTACCCTTGATGGCCGAAATAGGCAGCGACATGCTGAACTATCTGAAGACAAACTCGCAAGTACCTCTAGAGGCCAAGCAATTAAGTTTGAGGTATACGACAGACGTGATTGCGTCTTGCATTTACGGAGTGAGGGCCCGTTCGTTTGAGGACGACGCCAACAGCTTCCTGGACGTCTCCCGAAATATCATGAAGTTCACATGGGCTCGGGGCATTCAAGCCACGTGCCATTTCATTTCGCCCTTTTTGGTCAAGTTGTTCAGGATGAAGATTCTCGAACCTCGCACTTGCAACCTCCTGCAGAGCATATTTTGGAAGGTGGTGGAGCAGAGGAAGGAGACGTCAGTCAAGAGGAACGATTTCATCGACGCGCTGATTGAAATTCAGAAAAGCGAAACTGACGTGAGCCAGTACAAACTTGGTAGGTTTTAAAAATCTCCCCAATCAAAAAAAAAATGGTTGGTTTTCTTGCAGAGGGTGATATTCTGGCGGGCCAAGCCGTCCACTTCTTCGTCGCGGGATTCGAGACCTCCGCCTCGACCGCCTGCTTCGGGATGTTCGAACTTGCCAAGCAGCCTGACCTCCAAAGGAAGCTGCGCAGGGAAATCGCCGATACCCTTGCGAAAAACAACGGCAGCATCACTTACGAAGGGGTGCAAGGCATGAAGTACCTGGAGATGGTCATTCATGGTATCCACCATCTCGACCTACCTAATCCCATTTAAGTGCTACCAAGATGTTTTCAGAAACGTTGAGGAAGTACCCGGCCTTGCCGTTCTTGGACAGGCGCGCGAGGTCGGACTTTCGCTTGCCCGGAAGCAAACTGACAATCGAAAAGGACATGGCCATCTTCATATCTCTCATGGGCTTGCATTACGATCCAAATTACTTCCCGGAGCCTGAGCGATTTGACCCGGAAAGATTTGCTCCGGAAAACAAGTCGTCCATACCCAGCTATGTGTATCTACCATTTGGTGATGGACCTCGGAATTGTATCGGTAGGTACAAATTATTTTCATGACGGAACCAATGGGTTTGCATTACGACCCAAAGGTCTTTTCGAAATAGCAACCGTTAGATCCGGAAAGGCCATATCGAACCATGTGTACTTGTACCATTTGGTGATGGATTTGTATCCGAAGGTACTATGTGTGACCATTAATGATGGCACCCATGGGTTTGCTTTACGACCCAAATTTCTTTTCGAAACAGCAGAGGTTACTATACCGAGCGATGTCTACCTACGTACCATTTGGTGATGGACCTCAGAATTGTATCGATGGGTATAAGTTTGATCAAGAAACATAATCCATGATGTGCAGATGTGCAGATATCCTAAAGGGGGGGGGGTTGAATCACTTTCTTATGGAGTTTTTACATGGATGAATCAAACTTGCACGTACAGTTGCCGGTCGCGACTTTCTTAGGCGTTGGCGGTGGTGGCATGCCGTAGAGAAGATTTTTTTCTTCTTTTTATAACAAAACCGCGCGCGAAATTCAAAACAATAACAGGTAATAAATTAGAAATAACAAGTAACGAACAGATAGTTGTCATTTCCATCGAAAAACGACAAAGAAATAACAAAATGAAGTCGACGGCGAAGACCCAATTAAATCAATGATGAGTAGAAGGAAGCTTGTTAACAAAGAAAACAAGAGACGATACATGCTTCGTAACATAACCTAACAACGACGTAATAACAAAACGAAATGTTTCTGTCGAGAAAAAAAAAACAAAATTAAATTGACAGCGAAGACCCAATTAAATTAATGAGGAGAAGGAAGTCTGTTAACAAAGAAAACAAAAGACAATCGCTGCTCTGTAACATAACCTAATAACAATACAGTTACAAAACGAAGCGTTTTCGTCAAAAAAAACGGCAAGGAAACAACAAAAAACGAGACCGGCAGTGAAAAACAAATGAAATTAACGTGAGACAACAAAAAAAAAAAACAAAAGACAATTGACGACTTATAACAGGGTAGCTCATGTTACAAGCCACCAATTGCCTTTTGTTTTTTTTTTTTGGTAACAACAACATAATAAAATAATATATTTTTAGCGACAAACAACAAGAAAGTAAAATAAAGTCAACAGCGAAGATTCCTTTATATTAACAACAAAAGAAAGCCGGTTAACAAAAAAAAAACAAAAGACAATCGACGATTTGTTACATAATCTACTAATAACAACATAACAGAATGCAAAACAACGAAAAACAACAAGGAAATGACAAAACAAAATCGACAGCGAGGACCCAACTGAATTAACAAGAGAAGAGAGCCTGTTACCAAAGAAAACAAAAGACAATCGATGCTTCGTAACACAACCTAACAACATCACGATAACAAAATCAAATGTTTTTATCGAAAAACAGCAAGAAAACAAAATGAAGTCGACAGCGAAGGCCACCCAATTAAATTAACAAGAGAAGAGAGTCTGTTACCAAAGAAAACAAAAGACAATCGATGTTTGATAACATAACCTAACAACATCACGATAACAAAATCAAATGTTTTTATCGAAAAACAACAAGAAAACAAAATGAAGTCGACAGCGAAGGCCACCCAATTAAATTAACAAGAGAAAAGAGTCTGTTACCAAAGAAAACAAAAGACAATCGATGTTTGATAACATAACCTAACAACGACATAATAACACAACCAAATGTTTTTATTGGCAAACAACAAGGAAACAAAATGAAGTCGACAGCGAAGACCACCCAATTAAATTAACAAGAGAAGAGAACCTGTTAACAAAGAAAACAAAAGACAATCGATGCCTCGTAACACAACCTAACAACATCACGATAACAAAACCAATTTTTTTATCGAAAAACAACAAGGAAACAAAATGAAATCGACAGCGAAGACCCAATTATATTAACAAGAGAAGAAAGCCGACTAACAAAAGAAAAAACAAAAGACTATCGATGATTTGTTACATAACCTACTAATAACAACATAACAGAATGAAAAACAACGAAAAACAACAAGGAAATGACAAAATGAAATGGATAACGAAGACCAACTAAATTAACAAGAGAAGAGAGCCTGTTACCAAAGAAAACAAAAGACAATCGATGGTTCATAACATAACCTAACAACATCACGATAACAAAATCAAATGTTTTTATCGAAAAACAACAAGGAAACAAAATGGAATTGACAGCGAAGACTCAATTATATTATTGAGGAGAAAAGAGCTTGTTAACGAAGAAAACAAAAGAAAATCGATGCTTTGTAACTTAATAACGAAGAGAAATGTTTTCATTGAAAAACAACTAAGAAATAACAAAATGAAATCGTGAAACAACAAGGAGATAACAAAATATAATCGACAGTAAAGGACAATTAAATTATTAAGAGAAAAATAAGTTTATTAAAAAGGAAAAGAAAACAAAAGACAATCGACGTTTATCTAACATAACCTAATAACAACGAAATAACAAAATGGAATCGACAGCGAAGAGCCAATTAAATTAATGAGGAGAAGAAAGCTTTCTAACAAAGAAAACAAAAGACAATCGACGCTTTGTAACATAACCTAACAACAGCATAACAACAGAAATAAATGTTTTTATCGAAAAACAACTAAGAAGTAACAAAATGAAATCGAAAAACAACAAGGAAACACCAAAATATAATCGACAGCGAAGGACAATTAAATTATTGAGGGAAAAATAACAAGAATAAGAAAACAAAAGACAATCGACACTTTGCAACATAACATAACCTAATAATAGCATAATAACAAAAATAAATGTTTTTCATCGAAAAACAACATGAAAATAACAAAATGCAGTCGACAGTGAAGGATAATTAAATTATTAAGAGAAAAACAAGCCTGTTAACAAGAAAAAGGAAAGAAAACAAAAGACAATCGACGCTCATGTAACATAACCTAATAACAACGTAATAACAAAATGTTTGAAGTGAAGAACAACAACGAAAAAACAAAATGGAATCGACAGCGAAGAGCCAATTAAAGCAACGAGGAGAAGAAGGTCTGCTGACGAAGAAAACAAAAGGCAATCGACGCTTTGTGACATAACCTAATAACAGCTGAATAACAAAAATAAATGTTTTTATTGAAAAACAACTAAGAAATTACAAAATGAAGTCGAAAAATGACAACGAAACACCAAAATGTAATCGACAGCGAAGGACAATTAAATTATTTAGAGAAAAATAACAAGAAAAAGAAAAAGAAAAAGAAAACAAAAGACAATCGACGCTCATGTAACATAACCTAATAACAACGTAATAACAAAATATTTTTATCGAAAAACAACAACGAAAAAACAAAATGGAATCGACAGCGAAAAGCCAATTAAATTAACGAGGAGAAGAAAGGCTGCCAACGAAAAAAACAAAAGACAATCGAATAACAACAAGGAAATAACAAAATGTAATCGACAGCGAAGGACAATTAAATTATGAAGAGAAAAACAAGCCTGTTAACAAGGAAAAGAAAACAAAAGACAATCGACGCTCACGTAACATAATCTAATAACGACGTGATAACAAAATGTTTCAAGTGAAGAACAACAACGAAAAAACAAAATGGAATCGACAGCGAAGAGCCAATTAAAGCAACGAGGAGAAGAAAGGCTGCCAACGAAAAAAACAAAAGACAATCGACGCCTTGTAACAAAACCTAACAGCAAAACAAAACGTTCTCAACGGGAAACAACAAGAAAATAACAAAATCAAATCGGCAACGAAAACCCAACGAAATGAATGAGAGAAGAAGGCTTGCCTGCCAACAAAGAAAACAAAAGACAATCGACGCTTCGTAACAAAACAAAACGTTTAAACGAAATCAACACGGAATTAACAAAATGACGTTTAAACGAAATCAACACGGAATTAACAAAATGAAATCGATTAATGAAACTATCGACAGGAAAATAGTAAACAAAAGACAATCGATGCCTAATAGCAAAACAAAACGATCTCAACGGGAAACAACAAGAAAATAACAAAAGCAAATCGGCAACGAAAACTCAACGAAATTAATGAGAGAAGAAGGCTTGCCTGCCAACAAAGAAAACAAAAGACAATCGACGCCTAATAGCAAAACAGAACGATCTCAACAGGAAACAACGAGAAAATAACAAAATCAAATCGGCAACGAAAACCCAATTAAATTAATGAGAGAAGAAGGATTGCCTGCCAACAAAGAAAAGAAAAGACAATCGACGTTTCGTAACAAAACGAAACGAAACGTTGAATCGAAATCAACACGGAAATAACAAAATGAAATCGAAGAACTATTTAAACTATCGGCAGAAAAAAGGAAACAAAAGACAATCGACGCTCTGGGGCATAACCCCGAGAATATAAAAAATGAAAACGAAATGCAATTATCTGTACAGTTTAAGGTCGGAACTCAGCGGTGCGATGGCGCGACTAAGCGTGTGTTTGCGATTACACGCGTTCCTTGCGTAACTCGCGTTGGTTATCGGAACTGCAGTGAAGTCCTCGAGCTAGTCCTCTGCTGATGAGGTCCCAATTAGGGCCGAAATAGCTACACAGAGGATGATCGGGGATCCCATTACAATCCAGCTGATTTCCATCCACATTTTAAAAGCGATGCCTTATATTTTATTTCTTAAAATATTTTTTTGCTAAACTTACATATATTAAAAAAAAGCAGGTGCCAGTTATTTATGAACCGCTGCTTTTTTTCAGCTTTTGATCGCGCCTGACTCTGACATCTATTTATAGGTGCGAGGTTCGGATTGCTCTCCGTTAAGCTCTTGTTCACCAACGTGTTCTCGCAGTACGAGGTCCTTCCGTGTGCCGAAACGCCATCGGAGATCAAGTTTGACCCGCGAGGTTTCATGCTCACGCCCGCCCACCCGATCAAGTTGCAGTTCAAGATGAGCTCATTAAACAACTGCTAAATAGGTTTATTCCACCGCTTTAAGTTATACAGGGTATTATTGAAGCCCTATATTGTTTAAACAAATAATTCAATAAATTCGATGGCTTTTTTTTTATTTGAACAGCTCGAATTGCACAGACCTACCCTGCAATTCATGTTCCCAAACGCGATTACCAAGCATGGGGGGTTACGTTAGAGAGGACGACCATCAGTACTACAAACCTTCAAGAGAGAAAAAAAAAAACATTGAAATCACAGCCGACTTTAATTAGGGATTTGATTAGGGCTCCTTCTTTTCGGAACCTAAGAATCAAATGAGTGTTGCTTGATTAATTTTTCTCGCAACAATAAATCATGTGGTTATCGCTGTTTATTTCGGGCGCGAATTTCAATGTAAATAAATAAATTCCCGATCGCCAGACGCCCGCCGCGCCGTCGCGGCCGTCTAGAGCAAGAGAGAGAGGGGGGCTGTGTTTGTTTATTTTCGAAAATAATGGCCCGTTTCACAGTGGTCTTCGCGTCGAAGAAGGTTAGAACGAAATAGCGAACAATTAGTTTTTTGTTTTGGTTCGTGCTTGGCAGCACTGTCTTTCCTTATAGGATGGCACCGCGTGGGCACGTATCGAAATTTTTTTATTTATAATAAAAAGCTCGGCCTCACGCTGAAAAATATAAACCGTTCGGCCTTCTCCAAACATCCAACACAAATCGTGAATTTATGAAAAATAATTAAAAAAATGTTTTCACTTCTGATCCAGTGAAAGTAGTAAAACAGATGCCTTAAGACCTACACAGTCAATCCATGTAGTTGTGAAACAAAACATATCGACTTTTGAAAATTACTCCTCGAAAAATAAAAAATGTGAGTCATGTCTTCCTGACTTATAGGTGGCTTCCAGCAAAACGAATTTCCTTTCTCACTAGCAAAGTAGAAAGATATGATACACAGTGTATTAATAATGGTTACAGTGAGTGACACTTATTCGATTACACACTGTATATAAACATGAATACAAAATTCGTTGTGATCCTTGCTTGGGACAGGTCAGCTTTCACTCCCTCCATGGCTAATGATTCCAGTCCAATGCCCCAATGGTATTCAACAGTTATTATCGAAGCAAATGTCGAAGGATCGATCGTCTTTTGTTTTTCACGAATTGTACACACACCCTAAATAGCAACGAGGAACATTAAATTTTCGAAAAGAAATAAATTTACGCAAGAAACAATCGAAAGTCGGCACTGAGACTTACGTTTTTGAAAATTTAAAACAAAAGTCACAATATCTCACGTCAGATTTGACATAATCGACAGTTTTTTGTTTCTCAAAATCAAACTACAAACGAATATAAAAAATATTAATTCAAAAAATTAACAAAGAGGAGATGCTGTCGGAGGGTCGATTGTCTTTTGTTTCTCGCGAAATGCACTACATGCGCAACATTTTTTACATAAACTTATGTTTCCGAAAATTTAAAACAAAAAAAAACGGAAAGTCGTTAAATCCAAGACAATCGACAGACTTTTGTTTTTCGAAGTAAAAACAAAATGTCAAACTATCAAGAAACATAAAAAATATTAATTCGAGAAACTATCGATAAACACGTAATTTGATTTCTTTTTTACATAAACGTCCGATTTTGAAACCGAAACGAGAAAAAAACAAACACTAAAGTCAGTTGTTTGAACCAAAAATTTGAAAGAAAGCCGAACAAAACGATAGTGTTTTATTTTTCAAAACAAAAAAAAAAAAAACTAAAAAGTCGACACAACTAAACAAAAGAAAAACTAAAAAAAGTCACATTTCATGTCCGGTTTGACACAAATCGACAGCGTTTTGTTTTTCAAAATAAAACTAGGAACATGAAAACATCAATACTAAAAACTAACAAAAGAGGAACAAATGTCAGAGGATCGATTGTCTTTTGTTTTTTACGATAGTCTTTCGTTCTTTAAAACGAAACCAAAATTTCAAACAAACAATCGACAGTCTTTTGTTTTTCAAAATATAACCAGAACGTCAAACTAAAAAGAAACAAATAATATTAGTTGAGAAAACTATCAACAATAACGCACAACAATTTCGAAGTTTTGAAAAGCGAAACACTAAATTCAATTGTTCGAGTCAAGAATTTGAAAGAGAGAAGAAAAGTCGAACATTTCACATCAAACACAACACAAACGACAGTCTTTTGTTTTTCAAACTGACGCTAGAAATTTCAAGCTAACGTGAAACTCTAAATTTAGAAAAAGAAATAAATTAAAAAAAAAAAACTATCGAAAGTCGACTTAACTAAACAAAAGAAAAACTAAAAAAGTGTTACATTTCGCGTCCGGTTTTGCACAATCGACGGTCTTTTGTTTTTCAAAATCAAACTAAAATGTCAAATTATCGAGGAACATAAAAACGTTAATACTACTAAAAAATAGCAAAATGTCAGAGGATCGATTGTCTTTTGTTTTCTACGACAGTCTTTTGTTCTTCAAAATAAGACCAAAATTTCAAACTAAATAATATTGATTCAAGAAAGTATCAAGAATCAATCAATCAATCAATCTATCGATCAACATTTATTTATTTTTTTACACAAACGTCCAATTTTGAAAGCCGAAAACAAGGAACACTAAATTCAATTGTTTGAACCGAAAATTTGAAACAAGGACAGAACAAATGCTGAACATTTCAACACAACACAATCGATAGTCTTTTGTTTTTCAAAATATAACCAAAACGTCAAACTAAAAAGTTGAGAAAACTATCAAGAATCAACCTATATATCGATAAACTCACAACGATTTTGAAGTATTAAAAAGTGGAACACTAAATTCTATTGTTTGAGCCAAGAATTTGAAAGGATGAACAAAAGCCGAACATTTCACACCAAACACAACATAAACGATAGCCTTTTGTTTCTCAAACTGAAGCTAAAATTTCACACATTAAATTTATTTGAAAATTATTAATTGAAATGAAAAATGAATGCATAATTCGTTGTGATCCTCGCTTGGGATAGGTCAGCTTTCACTTCATGGTTAACGACTCGAGTCCAATGCCGCCAGTGGTGTACAGCAGTTGCCCCATGACCTTTGCGTCGTAATTTCGCTTCTGCTCTTGTGTATTAATAGTGTTTACAGTGAGTGAAACTTATTCGATTACACACTGTATACAAACATGAATACATAATTCGTTGTGATCCTCGCTTGGGATAGGTCAACTTTCACTCCATGGATAACTTGAGTCCAATGCCCCCAATGGTATTCAGCAGTAATTATCGACTATGGCCTCATGACCTTTGCGTCGTAATTTCGTATTTAGTGGTTACAGTGCGTGAAACTTATTCGATTACACACTGTATATAAACATGAATATATAAGTCGTTGTGATTCTCGCTTGGGATAGGTCAGCTTTCACTCCATAGTTATTGACTCGAGTCCAGTGTCGCCAATGGTTTTATCTAGAAATCATGTACCCAATTTAAAGACGTGCAATCAGTGTCATCAACTTAAAAGATAAATTCCTTTTCATAGGCTTCTTTCAAATCATTAGGAATTTTTTTCTAAAACGAGACGGATTTTCACCGTCCATTGAGCAAAGCTTCAACTGAAAGTCACTCTTGGACGATGTCAACAAATGACTTACGTTGTTGTAAGACATTAAACAACGCTATCTGCCCCGTGATGTGGAAGATCGACTAGAAAATGTCACCGGGATTGAATCTGTCGATCACTTTTAAGGCCAAATAATTCTTTGTTTTGTCACAGTTTTTTACCAATTGTTTCTTTTTTTTATTTATGAATCATTGTACTCTAAAATCGATTGTTTTTGTTTTTTGAAAGCGAAACAAAAGGCGATCAAAATTTACGACAAACTAACAGAAAGACGTTTACACGCACAAAAGCGAAAAACAAAAGGCGATCAAAAATAACAAAAATGAAAAAAAGCCGAAACATAGAAAAGCGAAACAAGAGGTAATCAAAATTGACAATAAACGAACGAACAAAAAGAAGTCGAAACACACAAATACGAAACAAAAGGCGATCAAAATGACAAGAAATGAACAGAGAGAAATTGAAACATACAAAATTGAAACAAGAGGCGATCAAAATTGAAAGAAAAATTGACAAAAGAAAAAACTAACATTTCCTTTTGTTTCATATTAAATGATTATCTTCCATCTTCTTCTTTCCGCCTTTAGAAATTTTCTTCTTTTCTTCTTTACTTTGTGCCTTGCCTTCATCTGTATTCTTCAACTTGTTTTTTTTCTTTTTCTTTTTCTTCCTTCCAATTGGATCTTTGTCTTTGATTTCTTTTCATAGTGTTACAGCAACAGCAGGATAACCAGTAGAAGATTATTGAAAGAAAAAAATCTGGAAATTTCTCTGAAGCTTTACAATGGAGTTTCTTCTTTTTAAATTCATAGCCACGAAGATTATATTACATTGTTGTATAAAAAAAACATAAATTTTGTCACAAAGTCGATCGTCTTTTGTTTCTTTTGTCTTAAGAAAAGAGAAAAAGCAAACGACGATCATTGTTTTTGCTTCTATTGCCTTTATTTCCGATTTTTTTTTTTTTTTTAATTTGAAATCTTATGACATTTTTATCAATTTCCGATCGTCTTTTGTTTTCTTTTTTATCCGAAATGTCTTGTTTTTTTATTCATCAATTTCCTTTTTTTAATTCCAAATCTTATGACTCATAAGACGCTTCCATCAGTTTCCGATCGTATTTTGTTTTCTTTTTTAAATCGAAATCCTTTGCGGTTTTCATCAATTTTCAATTGTCTTGTTTTTTTAATCGTTGTCATCAATTTCCGATCGTCCTTTTTTTAATTACAAATCCGACCTCATACTTCCTTCATAGATTTAGAATAAAAAAAAAAAAGAAAAACAAAAGACGGTCGTAAATTGCTGAAAACGTCAAAACGTATGACATTTTCATCAATTTCAGATCGTCTTTTTTTAATTTGAAATCTTATGACGTTTTCATCAATTTTCGATTGTTTTGTTTTTTTATTCATCAATTGCTGATCGTCTTTTGTTTTCTTTTTCGTTCGAAATTTTTGAGGTATTAATCAATTTCCGATTGTTTTGTTTTTTATTCATCAATTGCCGATTATCTTTTTTTTTTCAATTCCAAATCTTATGATTCATAAGACGTTTTCATCAATTTCCGATCGTATTTTGTTTTTTTTTTTCAATGGAAATTCATCAATTTTCAATTGTCTTGTTTTTTTATTCGTCGTCATCAATTTCCGTTCGTCCTTCTTTTTTTTATTGCAAATCTGATTAAAAAAAAAACAAAACTATCGGAAATTGATGAATAGGTATCTCCCTCATAGATTTAGAATAGAAAAAAAAAAACAAAAGACGATCGGAAATTGATGAAAACGTCTAAGCTTATGACATTTTCATCAATTTTCGATCGTCTTTTGTTTTTATTTGAAATCTTATGACGTTTTCACCAATTTTTGATTGTCTTGTTTTTTTTTATTCATCAATTTCCGATCGTCTTTTGTTTTCTTTTTCATTCGAAATTTTTTGATGTTTTCATTAATTTTTATTTATCAATTTCCGATTGTCTTTTTTTTTTATTTGAAATCTTATGACGTTCTTATCAATTTCCGATCGTTTTTTGTTTTCTTTTTCGTTCGAAATTTTTTGATCATCAATTCCCGACTGTCTTGTTTTTTATTCAACAATTTCCGATCGTCTTGTTTTTTATTCAACAATTTCCGATCGTCTTTTTTTTTAATTCCAAACCTCACGACTCATAAGACACTTTCATCAATTTTTGATCGTATTTTGTTTTCTTTTTTTAATCGAAGTCGTTTGAGGTTTTCATCAATTTTCAATTGTCTTGTTTTACGTTTATTTCCGATCGTTTTTTTTTTATTTGAAATCTTATGACGTTTTCATCAGTTTCCGATTGTCTTGTTTTTTTTTTATTGATCAATTTCCAATCGTCTTTTTTTTTTATTCCAAATCTTATGATTCATAAAAAGTTTTCATCAATATTCGATCGTATTTTGTTTTTTTTTTTTCAATGGAAATCCTTTGAGGTGTTCATCAATTTTCAATTGTCTTGTTTTTTTATGCGTCATCGTCAATTTCCGATCGTCTTTTATTTTATTCGTTGTCATCAATTTCAGATCGTCTTTTTTTTATTGCAAATCTGAATAAAAAAAACAAAACTATCGAAAATCGATGAATAGGTACCTCCCTCGTAGATTTAGAATGAGAAAAAAAAAACAAAAGACGATCGGAAATAGATGAAAACGTCTAACTTATGACATATGCATCAGTTTGCGATCGTCTTTTTTTTATTATTTGAAATCTTATGACGTTTTCATCAATTTCCGATTGTCTTTTGTTTTTTTTTCCTTTTCGTTCGAAATTTTTTGAGGTATTCATCAATTTCCGATCGTCTTTTTTTAATTCCATATCTTATGACTCGTATTTTGTTTTCTTTTTTTTAATCGAAATCCTTTGAGGTTTTCATCAATTTTCAATTGCCTTGTTTTTTTATTCGTTGTCCTCAATTTCCGATCGTCTTTCGTTTTCTTTCTCATTCGAAATTTTTTGAGGTATTCATCAATTCCCGACTGTCTTGTTTTTTATTCAACAATTTCCGATCGTCTTTTTTTTAATTCCAAACTTCATGACTCATAAGACGCTTTCATCAATTTCCGATCGTATTTTGTTTTTCTTTTTGTCCAATGGAAATCCTTTGAAGTTTTTATCAATTCTAATTCATCAATTTCCAATCTTTTTTTTATTTGAAATCTTATGACGTTTTCATCAATTTCCGATTATCTTGTTTTTTTTTTTAATTCGAAATCTTATGACGTTCTCATTAATTTCCGATCGTCTTTTGTTTTCTTTTCGTTCGAAATTTTTTGAGGTATTCATCAATTTCCGATTGTCTAGTTTTTTTATTCATCAATTTCCGATCGTCATTCCAAATCTTAAGACGTTTTCATCAATTTCCGATCGTATTTTGTTTTCTTTTTGTCCAATGGAAATCCATTGAGGCTTTTATCAATTCTAATTCATCAATTTCCAATCATCTTCTTTTTTAATTTGAAATCTTATGACGTTCTCATCAATTTCCGATCGTCTTTTGTTTTCTTTTCGTTCGAAATTTCTTGAGGTATTCATCAATTTCCGATCGCCTTGTTTTTTATTCATCATCTTCCATTCGTCCATTCGTCTTTTTTTTTAATTCCAAATTTGATGACGTTTTCATCAATTTCCGATCGTATTTTGTTGTTTTTTTCAATGGAAATGCTTTGAGGTGTTCATCAATTTTCAATTGTCTTGTTTTTTCTTTCGTTGTCGTCAATTTTTATTTATATAACTTGCGCTGTAAAATCAATTGTCATCTGTTTTTATCATTTTAAAAATTTTATTCATTCATATTCTTTATTTGTTGCATTTGATATATACACATTTAAATAGAATACCGTATAATATGTTGACAAGATGTCAGAAAGATGAGTCTACATGTATATATACAGTATGTACATATATATTATTAACAAGACATTAAAATTTGTAGTTCAGGTTTTGCTCAACATTGTAAATCGCTTAGTGATCAGAAATCATTTAGAACTTTTTTTTTACTTTTACCAACCTGCTAATTATGCTCTTAATACATAAATAACTATTACAATCACCTTTGAATATAAATACAAAAAAAAATAGTTATTACCTATTAGGCCCGATGAGTATTTCTTGTTTAAATTCAAGCCTTGGTTTATTTGTCTCTATACGAGAAAAGTTAACGAATGCAATTTTATTTATTTATTAAAAAAAAAGTGTAATTATTTATAAAATGATCAAATGTGATCGTCAGCATTGATTCATCGCATCAACAAACGAATTCTGCGCTAGAATTTTTTTTTGTAAGACGTGCGTGCCATTTTCACTCGTTTATTAGTTTGCCACTTGTACAGAAAATGCAAGAAAAAATTCATACCTCGGATTGTTGAGGACTCATCTCTCCTTCGCCGACGCTCAAGAGGCGACTCTTCAATATCCCGCCGAAGAAGTTCGCAGCACGAGTTTGAAGCAAGCTCGAATGCAATGGACACAATGCATCTCCGAAATAAATTATTTATAACGAAAATTCTCCCAGTTGAATAAGAGACACCGCACCGCCGCTTACCCTCACAAAGCAAAAATCCTCGGTCCTTTTGCGTTATTTATGAGATGTTATTAAAGCGCCGAAACGTCTCCTTTGCTCGGACGCGCGCGCGCGCGCGCTTTTCTCTGAGATGCTGCGAACGGGGCTCGCGAAATAAAACTGAGCGTCAGCCTGTGGGTTGGCGATTTGGGAATTCGAACTTGCGCGTGTTGTCCTGAGAGGAGTCCTGTTTTACAATGCATAATACAAGATTCGATTATGTTTCGAATTCCACTTTTGTTTTAGTTATTTACAATCTGTAAACAGATGTGACTTGAAATTACAATAATATCCAAAACGAAATTACTTACGTTTGTCCTATATTTAGGGACGTAATGGACGTAACTGTCGCTGTGATGACCCTGTAGCTCATGGAAGGTACGCATTGTACATTAAGCACAGCATAGGACCGAGTGCACTGCGCTGTGGCACTCCAGATTTGATATATGGGATTTAACATCCTGACGAGGTTTCCGTGAGGGTTTCGGTTACTTACGATTAATTAATTCGGTAATCCACGCTAGTGGATACTCAGAAGCTTCTTCCGTTATCAGATTCCATATGGGCGGCGACATTGACTGAGTAACCATGAATTCTGCTGGAGCTTTATTGTTTTATGGCGTGTCCATAAAAATTCAACAAAACGACGATGAAAATCAAGTTGACGAAATAAAAACAAGTGACGATCGATCGTCAAAAAAAAAAAACAAATTGTACACAAAATGAAGTCAACAGAACGACGATCAAAATCAAGTCGACGAAATAAAAACAAGTGACGATCGATCGTGAAAAAAAAAACTAATTTCACACAAAATGAAGTCAACAAAACGACGATCAAAATCAAGTCGGCGAAACAAGAACAAGGGACGATCGATCATGAAACAAAAAAGCAAATTGCACACAAAATGAAGTCAACAGAACGACGTTCAAAATCAAGTCGACGAAGCAAAAACAAGTGACGATCAATCGTGAAAATAAAGTAGCAAATAACAAAACAAATAAAATGTATACAAAACGAAAGAAATTTAAAAAAAATACAAATAAATAAAATAAATAATAATTGATTTGATTTTCAAAAGCTTCGCGCCAATTTTTCATTTGTTATTTTTCGCTTACGAAAAGAAACGGAAACACAGTGACACTACGAAATGAAACAAATGAAAGCTGTATTTATTTGATTTTCAGGGATCTCCCGTCGGAAATGGGCGATTTTTTTTTTGTTCCAGAGAGAAAAAGAGGAAAAAGTAATGAAATGCAAAGCTCCGCGCCGGTAATCGTCGATTTTCATTTGTTCTCAGCTTAATTTCTCTTGAAAGATGGAGGAGAAAACATACAAAATACAAAAAAAAGAAAACTTATTTTGATTTTCAAAAGTTTCGCGTCAATTTTTCATTTGTTATTTTCGCTTACGACAAGAAACCGCGAAGTGCTAGGAAACAAGTGAAAGCTTGATTGACTTGATCTCCAACAATGAAATACAAAAAGAAAATAGAAAGAAGGGGGGAAAATGAGAAAAATACAAGAAACAAATGAAAGCTTCGTTTAATTTTTAAAAGCTTCGCGTCGAAATTCGTCGGTTTTGCATCTGTTTTTCTCTTGCTTTCAAGAAGAAGAAAAATGAAACAGAAAGAAACAAATGAAAGCTTGATTTGATTCTCGAACGCATCTTTCCATTTCCAAATTGCTCCTAGTCGAATAAGAATCGACGATCGTCTTTTGTTTTCACCCAGTTCTGCATTACGTCGTTGTTCGTTTCGGATTTCTTTTGTTTCTTCTTATGTCAAATGCACCTACATCTCTCTCACGAACGAGCTATAAATAATAAATAAAAGCAGGAGTAGGTTGGTCCACAACACTCCCGAATTTATTTCTATTCGTAGGCCCTACAAAAAAAATTATTAAATTACCGTAACAATATAGGGTGACTGACAATTGTTCCGCGAAAGAAGAACCGCACGATAAGGAAATTCTTTCTGCTTTAATTTTCGAGAAACAATTAATCAAAAATTAGTCCTAAAATGACGATGCGCCTGTGGTTCAAAAATAGAGGAGCAGATGAACGAAATAAACGCCCCAACAAAAGTTTTATGGTAGTCACGGCGACCTGGCATCGATCGTAAACTTGACTTTTAAGTGGAACTTCACGTCAAATCCATTTTTAGATCAACGACCAATGCCGTGATATACAAAACATTAATTTTATTATAATAAGTAAATATTTCCGTAATCTGTTAGTTATTATAATTTCGTTTTGTGTGTGACTAATTATTATTAACACAAAAATTTATTAAAAGTTTAACAAATTCAAGACGCGTCTGGAACTGCAAAGCTGATTATTAAATTAGCGTGATAATACAGGGTGACCGACAATTGCTCCGTCAAAGAAAAACAACGAAAATAAAATGCTTCCTACTTTCGGGAAATAATTGATCAAAAATTAGGCCTAAAACGACGATGCGCCTCTGGTTCAAAAATAGAGGAGTAGATGAACGAAATAAATGCCCTCATCAAAGTTTTATGGTAGGCACGACGGCGTGGCGTCGATCGTCAACTTGACCTGTAAGTTGAACTTCACGTCAAATCCATTTTTAGGTCAAGGACCAATGACGTGATATACAAAATATTAATTTTATTATAATAAGTAAATATTTCCGTAATCTGTTAATTATTATAATTTCATTTTGTGTGTGACTAATTATTATTTACACAAAAACAAATTCAAGACGCGTCTGGAATTACAAAGCTGATTATTAAATTACCGTGACAATACAGGGTGACTGACAATTGCTCCGCCAAAGGAAAACAACGAAAATAAAATGCTTCCTACTTTGGTTTTCGGGAAATAATTGACCAAAAATTAGCCTTAAAACGACGATGCGCCTCTGGTTCAAAAATAGAGGAGCAGATGAACGAAATAAATGCCCCAACAAAAGTTTTATGGTAGGCACGGCGACCTGGCATCGATCGTAAACTTAACCTTTAAGTGGAATTTCACGTCAAATCCATTTTTAGGTCAACGACCAACGCCGTGATATACAAAACATTAATTTTATTATAATAAGTAAATATTTCCGTAATCTGTTAATTATTATAATTTCGTTTTGTGTGTGACTAATTATTATTTACACAAAAACAAATTCAAGACGCGTCTGGAACTACAAAGCTGACTATTAAATTACCGTGACAATACAGGGTGACTGACAATTGCTCCGCCAAAGGAAAACAACGAAAACAAAATGCTTCCTACTTTGGTTTTCGGGAAATAATTGACCAAAAATTAACCTTAAAACGACGATGCGCCTCTGGTTCAAAAATAGAGAAGCAGATGAACGAAATAAACGCCCCAACAAAAGTTTTATGGTAGGCACGGCGACCTGGCATCGATCGTAAACTTGACCTTTAAGTGGAATTTCACGTCAAATCCATTTTTAGGTCAACAACCAACGCCGTGATTTACAAAACATTAATTTTATTATAATAAGTAAATATTTCCGTAATGTGTTAATTATTATAATTTCGTTTCGTGTGTGACTAATTATTATTAACACAAAAACAAATTCAAGACGCGTCTGGAACTACAAAGCTGATTATTAAATTACCGTGACAATACAGGGTGACTGACAATTGCTCCGCCAAAGAAAAACAACGAAAATAAAATGCTTCCTACTTTAGTTTTCGGGAAATAATTAAACAAAAATTAGTTCTAAAACGCCTCTGGTTCAAAAAAAGAGGAGTAGACGAACGAAATAAAAGCCCTCATAAAAGTTTTATGGTAGGCACGACGGTGTGGCGTCGATCGTCAACTTAACCTTTAAGTGGAATCCGTTTTTAGGTAAACGACCGAAGCCGTGAAGTACGAACTACGAAATATTTATTTGACAAATGCACGCAAATCACCTGAAGCGGATTACTCCATACCTAAACATTTTTTGGTGAACATTATAATCAGTAAACACCTTTCTAACCTGTTAATTATTATAATTTTGTTTTGTGTGTGACGAATTATCGAATTATTATTAACACAAATCTATTAAAAGTAATAATAAATTCAAGACTCGTCTGCAACTGTTTCTGGTTGTGTTCTGGTGCAAATTGTTCCACGTTCCACCGTAAGCATTGCAATAATATGTTCGACTTTGAATTAATTTCTTAATTAATTATAAACTGATTTTTTTTTCAAACGTAAACGCCCGTAATCTGTTCGTTCGTTCACGTACGCGATTTGATTAAAAATGACGCATAACGCCACCGTCGCTGCATTACCTACAATTTCTATTGTTTTAATTACTTTAAGTTGGTAGTGTAGTACACTGTTAAGAGTAGGGGGGCTCACGCCATGTAAAAAAGAGAAAATTAATTAGAAGAGTGGGTCTTGAGTGACCAAGACGGTTGTGATGGCGAGCCTTTCACGGGGATCCCATTTGGAGGAAATAAAGTGTGTTTCCTTAAGGAAGGTCTTTTTTGGTGTTCGAATAAAGCTACCTCCATTAACTTCACTTCCCCCCCTCAGACTTAATTCATTAGTGTAGAGGGGTAAGTACACTTTCTTTTAAATTAATTTAATTTTCTTGACGCTTTAAGCGAGTGCTTCCTCTGAGTTACTCCCTAGCGGTGCTTTCCTCCTGCGAGGGCCGTGACAATATCACCACCGACGTTTAAAACAGCTACAAAAAATAATTTTTTTATGGCCTAATAAACAACAAAAGTTGCCTGTGAAGTCTCTTAGGTTTAATAAATCGTTTCACGTTTGTTTCCAAACAACACCAGCAATTTAACGTTTTCTGCGACGCGCTTCACGTACGCGATTTGATCGAAAATTGTGTTATGTCTGACGGCGGCGGCTGTTGCAAGTGAAATTTGGGGGAGTTGGAGATACTCGCTGAGCGTTAACTTTATCTAACAGATATTGTATAGCACCCTCGGACGTTAAAGGCCTTGCATTGGCTCTGCGATCAACAGATTTAAATCCTTGCGATTTTTTTTGTGGATAAAACAGCTAGTACATTCCGCTCTAGTAAATAATCCGCAAGAATTAACAAACAATTTGCGAATTTGTTACCCTTATTTCATAGTTATTTTAGAAATTAGAAATAATTACGTCGCGTAAAAAAAAACAACTCGGACTTCCGTTCACAGCTGTTAAACGCGTAATGAAACGAATTGATGTGCGTCAAAATCGCGTTGTGTGAGAGCGAGTGGTATGAAAACCTTTGCCAGTCACCCTGTATATTATGACATTTGGACTTTAGAATCAGTCCATAACTAAAAGCGTGGTTTTAATCCCGCGCAAGTACTAGGCATTAGACAAATCGCCGCGAGTGATTTAAAGTTGAAAGGTTGGTGCGGTGCCCAGAATAATTCATGACGTCGGCGACGCACCGGCTCTGCCTAAACGGAAAATAATAAATGCACTCCGGGCGCTTCTGCATCCGGAATTACTCATTACCGGTGCGGGGGCGGGAGGGGGGGGTGAAATATCGCGAAATTTGTACTAATGTCAGTTCTGACTTCGGAACTTGTAGTTGCAGGCAATATTTAAAGTGTCACGAATTTATTATACTTTACTTTTTTGTTTTTTTTTTTTTTTGATGAGAATGGAGAATGTCGGGGAACGTTTCACAAACAACAATACCTTCCCGGAAAGTGGGTTAAAGTGAGTTCCGGTGTTGTTTTGAATATTAACGCGCTAACAAGCGTCTGGAAACTTGATACCGGAACCTAACGAGATAGTTGATATTATCAAGACCGAGCGATGTGACGAGATTATTCGTGAATTAATTAGTCATTTAGACGTCGTTTTCCTCGACGTTTCGCATTTTGTAGTCGAACCCGCGTTTAAAATTTAAAGTCACGGCGAAGACTTAGATGCGACTTTAACAATGAAACCTTAACATAAAACCAAATACGTTCGTGCTCACATGTGAGTACGAACGTCACCTCGAATTCGAGCTATTATAATATTATTAAGGAATATTGTCTTGTGCTTTCTATGTATTTGTTTAAGTCTCGCGCACGCGATTTTCAAAGGATCACGTCCCCACACATACGGGAAATTCCAAGGAAGCTTGCTAGTTCGAATTTTAAAATTCCCCCTAGAGATAACACGTGCGTTCTAGGTACATACTTTCCTTCTCAGAGAAGTTGATGGACCCGTCGATGTAAACCGTGCAAACTCTACTCGACGTCTGGCAAGTAAAGTAAAATAAAGTCCATCAATAACGCTTAAGTAAACCGGGTTTATTTGAAATACGTCCGTCGCATTTCGAACTCATGGAAGTTTACGTCCATTAAAATAAGATAAAATACAACGGGACGCCGTAAAATTTGATAAATTCCGGCGAGTCTCGCGCGTGAGATGACCGCAGCGAGAGACCGATCTCTTTGGGGACGTCGCAACTTCGTATTTCCGGTCGCCGTCACAGATTCGATGTCATCACAAGCAAGTTCCTGAAACTCGCTTGCATGAAATCACACATCGCATTCGGACGTAATCGAGGAGGAAAGTTTGGCAAAGTTGATCGCGGTTGAATCATTGCCGGATATATTCGACGAGATTTCCTGAAAATTAACTTTTGTACGTCAGGATCCATACTTATACAGTGTGACCTTAATAGTCTTAAAAAGTTTGAAAGCTGTAATATTTCAGAAAATAATAGTTTCATCAAATATGTTTATTTTAAACGGAATGCTGCAATTACGAACAAAACATGACGAAACGCGCTCGAATCTGAACATGAACACCCGCATCTGTCTTGGAATACGTGTGCTCTGAGTTGCAACATCTGAATCATGTTGCAAATTGTGATCGTATTTAATCGGAGTGTCTCGGTCTTAGCAACCAACAAAATCATATCACGATGGCAAATGACAAGAAACGTTAAGATGGTAGATGTCAGAGTCAAGCAATGTCATATTGACAGAAACGGGCGAAACGTCACGTTGACATTTACATAACAGAGCAACGATGACGAGCAAAAATAATTTGACAGATAACGGCGCCTAACGTCGTTGCATTCTGTATAAGCCTTAATGAATCAAAGCGCATCCGCATTCGTTTCTGATTGGCCAACAAATAGGATCGCAAGCTCATTTTTGTCGTTAAGACAACCACCGGAGCTAACACAGAAGAATTTCCCCATGACAAATAGGATACGACTATGCTCATCGTTGATTCGAGCATACATAAAACCAATGAAGCAGAAAATAATCACGAACCGTTCAAGCCAGTACCGCCTGTGCAGAATTGTCGAGCAGTATTTAACTTTAATTGGACAAATAACGGCGCCTAACGACCATGCATTCTATTTAAGCCTTAACGAATTAAAGTGCAATCGCATTCGCTTCTGATTGGCAACAAATAAGATTCCAACCTAATTTAACTTGAAGGCTTCCGCGGCCGTCGTCCATTGTTGAATTCTTGGCTTCCGGTCGGAACCGCGTGTCTCGGATTTCTTCACTGCCGACGTTTCGTTCTCCGTTGCAGAAGAACTTCTTCAGGGTTGCTGTTGGTGGTGATGCTGTTACTGCTGCTGCTGTTGGAGAGTTCCAACCTCTTTTGGTCGTTAAGACAACCCCAGAGCTAACAGAAAAGGACTTCCCCCTGACAAATGCGACACGACTCTGCTCATTGTTAATTCGAGCATGCATAAAGACCAATGAAGCAGAAACCGTTCAAGCTAGTGCCACTTGTGCAGAATTGTCGAGCAGCATTCACACTGCCGATTACGCAGAACTGTCGAGCAACACTCACATCGTCGCTTGTGCAGAATTGTCGAGCAGATTCCAACTGGTGCTAAACAGTCCTCGGCATACACCCACACTTCATATCTGACTTTGTGAAAACCGGACTAATTAATTTGAGGGGAAAAAATTAGGAAGTTTCTCCACTATGTGTGATTTAAATTCGTACGTTTTTCTTTTAATAAAGTTCGTGATGCGTTTGAAACTCGTATGAACACGCTTCAGTCTAATAAACTAAATAAAAGACGGCTGTTGTGAAGAAAAATCATCACACAGTCAGAAGACGTTTGGTCGTAAACTCATCGACAGAAGTGACATTTAAAAAAATGTCTTAGCGTGATCGTAACCAGAGTTTCAAGTTCCGTTTGTCTTTCTGCATCCGTTAACTAATTTATTTGCCGACTACTTATGTTATTGGAAGCTAACAATCGCTCTAATTGATGTACAGAATGCCGTTTCTTCTCTTTCTAAATTTATTTTGATTTTATTTTTGTGTTAAGTCATCAATTAATCTTCAAATTTTGTGTTTGTAACGGGTCGTCTTTCTCTCGCTGAGTGTTGTTGGTTGCTCTGCTCGACGTCGGTCTGGGTTCTGGGTTTGCTCGTCGGTGTCCAGGTTCAAAGGAAACAAACACGCAGATCACTTTATTTGCAAAAACAGTTCGTTTTTACACAATTACAAGTTACATATCTCGGACGGTTTGAAAGTTTATCTAACGGACAGTTTGACTTACGGCAACACTATGCTAACGTTACGGTTCGGGCTCCAGGAAACGGATGTACTGGGTGGTAGTAAGTGAGACGCCCACTCAGGGACGAGGTACATGAAACATCCGTGTCAGGTAAGTATGAGTAAGACACCCTGTCAGGGACGAATACACGAGACGCTCGTGTCAGGCAAGTATGAGTGAAACACCCACTCAGGAACGGGTACACGAGACGCCCGTGTCAGATCGGTATGAGTGAGACACCCACTCAAGGACGAGGTACACGAAACACCCGTGTCAGGTAAGTATGAGTGAAACACCCACGCTAGGAGAGGTAACAGAAAGGGGGGGGCGGCAGCGGGTAATACAAACGAAGCACAGGACGGATGACTTTGTTGGTCGCTGTGCTCAGAGCATTTAAGTAGAACTGGGAGCGGTGGGGAGTCCCACTCTGCTGGAACTCCTAAAATCTTATCCTACTATGTACACATAACAAATGTCACTTTGTTACATGTTTGTCTAAAATTTTCATTCTTAAAAATTTGTTTAAATTATCATTATTATAGTTTAAGTAAATTCTCGCTTGAGTACCCGAGCCCTTGGGTATAGAACTCCCAGACTTCAGATATCGCAGCGCCGCTAAAAACTTACGTCGTTATTTTGCCCCTGCTAAGAGAATCGGACTTAAACAAGTTTGAACGATAGGGAATCTTATTATTATTATTTTTTAACTAAATTCTCGCTTTTACACCCGAACCCCTTGCACGTGAAACCCCCATACTTCAAGTGCCACATCGCCGCCTATACGCCGAAAGACTTACGTCGTTATATTGCCCCTGCTAGGAGAATCGGGTTTAAAGAAGTTTGAACGATAGAGAGTATTACATTTTTTTCTTTTCTTAATCAATCCCGAAAAACATATGTAGCAGCGTGCAAGGGCGGAAAGCTCATTCCACAAGAAAGGGCCACCGAGAACAATCTCTGGTACTTAAAACTCAAACCGGAAACGTACGAACAAAGGGACTGCGACTTGGGTCTTTCGTAGTTTGACTAAAATTTTCGTAAACGATTTAGGAGATGTGGAAATAATTTGTTTCTTTTTGCATAAAAAATTGCGTACAAACAAAATCTCTCTCGCATTCTCGTTGTGACGTCTAGAAGAGAAAAGTATCACGATGAGGTCTTGTAAATTGCTAAATTCGAAAGCCATAGTTTAACCCCCGTCCCTTACAAATTGGTGGCAGCGGTGGGATTTACCAAGAAAGAAAAAACAAGAAAATTGGGTAAGGTAATAAAGAATTTGGAAAATTTGGGGATTGTCGAATAGAAGACTAGAGATGATGTAATAAAGAAGTTTGAATCATAGAGAGTTTCTTTCTTTTATTGATCAACCCAGAAAAATGGAGCTCCGGAAATCGTCGCTTTTGTTTTGTTCTCAGCTTTCTTTTTAATTCACGAGCAGAAAAAAAGAAATACAAAAAAACAAATGAAAACTTGATATCCAAAAGCTTCTCGTCGGAAATCGTCGATTTTTTCTTCGCACTTAGTTTTTTCTTTTCGAATGTTTGTTAAAAAGAAGACAGGCGTTTCGCATTCTTTTGTTTTTGAATCACCTGTCAACTTGCCTTTTCTTTTTCTTTACTCTCGACGACCTAGCGATTGCCTTTTGTTTTTCGCATTCCGTTTTTTCTTGCTTTTGAATTTTTGTCAACTCCTTCCATTTCTTTTTATTTTCTCCCGACGACCTGTCGATTGTCTTTTGTTTTTCGTGTTCAATACTTTTGTTTTGCTTTTAAATTTTAATTTTAACAAAACTTTCCTTTTTTCTTTGCTTCTCTCGACGACTTATCGATTGTATTTTGTTTTTCGCATTCTACGTTCTTAAACAATCGCGCGACGAACATTGAAAATAGTTCGTTTCTTTTTCAACAGTTTATCAATCGTCTTTTGTTTTGTTTTCTCGACCACCCCTCTGCCTTTGTTCTTCGCATTCAGTTTTTTTTCTTTCTGAATTTTTGTTAAAAAGAAGGCAGGCGTTTCACATTCTTTTGATTTTGAATCACCTGTCAACTTACCTTTTCCTTTTCTTTTCTCTCGACGACACATCGATTGTCTTATTTTTCGCGTACCATGTTTAGTTTTGCTTTTGAATTTTAATTTTAACAAATCGGCGTTTCGTATTCCTTTGTTTCTTGGACAATTTGCCAATTGCTTTTTCCTTTTCTTTTTTCATTGCTCCTCCAGTGGCGTGCAAGGGCAGACAGCTTGTTCCTTATAAAAGGGGCATTGGGAGTAATTTCTGGTACTTAAAACTCAAACCAGATACGTGGAAACAAAAGAATTGCGACTTGGGTCTTTTTTGGTTTGACTAAAATTTTGGTAAAAAAGTGAGGAGATGTGGAAACAGTCGTCGCGATGTCTTGAGGAGAAAAGACAAAAATAACTCGACGAGTCCTTGTAAATTGATGAATTTGAAAGCCATAGTTCATCCCCTTTCTTTTACCTTTTAACCTTCGTCCCTTACAAATTGGTGGCAGCGGTGGAAGTTACCAAGAAAGAAAAGACAAGAAAATTGGGCAAGATAACAAAGAATTTGGAAGTAAAGATTCAGAAAATTTAGGGATTGTCGAACAGATTGAAACTTTAACAACAAATCGAAACAAACGAATGAACACAGTATAAAATCAATAAATAGTAACATGTGTGATGTTCTGCTCTACTCGACGGTTATCTTCTGATCTAGTGGGGCGAAGTCTCTGGCAACGTAGTAACGAATGTTGAACACGGAGTTGATGTAGTAACTATCTCAGGGCATTTTTCTTCCGCTTGAGCTCCACTTCTTCTCTTGTTCAACGGCCGGTTTTGATGACACCGACGGATGTCTTGAGTATAAAAATGTTATTCTCGAGAAAAGTGGATGCTTCCGACAATTGGTTGGACGGAAAAGTTGCGTGCACTTCCGACAATAGGCCGTACGGAAGGGTTCTGACAATAAGTTGCACTTTTGACTTTGTATGTGTTTGCGGCAATAAGCTGGAGGGAAGGGTCGTTTGTGTTGGTCCTGACAATTAACTGCACGGATGGCTTTGGTGAGCGTTTCCGACAACAGCCTACACCGGACGCACTGATGCTGTTGCTCTTGTAGCCCTTTTCCGTAGCGGGGGTGAACTAACTTTGCTTCATTGACTAAAATGCGTACCTAATCCAACTATCGTTGATATCAGAGCCCTATCTCATCGTCAGGTGGCGATCTTTTTATGTTCACACCGGAGTTGCTCCTGACAATTGTCTGCACAGGAGGCTTTGGTGAATGCACAGGAAAGACAACGAAATTTTCTTCTAGAACTTCCACAAAGAGCAAATTTAAGATGGGCCCAAGGGGAAGTATAAGGTCATCTTCTTCGAAGTCAAATAGTCATTTGTGCAGAAGTATAAAAGGAAGGAGATGGCTCGACAATAGAAAAGCTGCATTAATTTAAAAGACAACAAAACACTGGGAAGCTCCAAGCTTTTCAAGAAGTTCCACAAACCATCATATTTAATTTGGACTTAAACAGGTCTTCTTCTTCCATGTTTTCTTCTCTTGACAATTCATAAGCCATACCCATTTCACCTTTTCCTTTCTTTTCTTGCAAAGAGTTCCATTCATAAACACTTTACCACATTTCTATAGTCACTCGCTCCAGTTAAGTCTCCTATTAGAGTAACGCGCACTAATTTTCCTGTATTATGTTTCATCCTCTCCTATTTTTCGTTTTATCATCTTTTTTCCTTTTCCAATCACAAGTTCTTTCGTCCATTATGGTTGAATATCCCATTCAAGCATCGCGAGCTAATTTCTTACAGATCTTGGCCAATTCAGATTCGTCGCACCCTTATAGGTTCCCTCAATATTTTATAATCCAAAACATCATGTTCGTGGTTTCGTACTTATAACAAAAGCTAGTGTGTTAGCCATAGTCAAGACAGGGACAGAAATATGGGAAGACGATTACGTTACCTAAACTAAAAACTGAGAGGAATTTAATAATTGAGATACTTTTGCCCGAATGATAGTTCCTTTTGGCTTCAATCAATTCCAAATACACTTGAGGGCGGAGGGGAGTTGCCCCGCTCATATAATTCGCAGTCCTTCTTGTAGTCACATTCATCGATAAAAAGAAAACCCCTCTTCTGTTCATTTGTTGCCAGAAGGAGAGATTCCTACAACACAGATCGAGATCCTTCAAGACTTGTGATTGTTGTGAAATCTTGAGAGGACAGAGAGGACTGAAAGAGATTTCTGTAACAAGTCATGGCCCTTAAAGGATTGGGTATATGGCCCAACGATGTGTGGACAGGGAGAAACCATACAACAAATAAGGATTACTTAAGAATTATTGTTGTTTCCCAATGAAGAGAAGATAGAAAGGAATAGAAGTGACTCATGCAGTACGTGAATGACCCAAGGATGAAATGGCAGAGAGAACGGAAGGGCCTCCTACAACAGGTCAGGAGAACTGGGATTAGTCAGAAAAAAATGGGAACAGGTTAAGATCCTTCAATGATTGGGTTAAAGACCCAACAATGCAAGAACAGGACAGAATGTAAGAGACTCCTCCACCCAATAAGGGTCTTTTAAGAATTGGGATTGTTTGCCGATGATGAGAAGATGGAGAGGAATAGAAGAGTAGCAAGGGAAATTCCTTAAAGGATTGAGTTTGTGGTCCAATGTCGAGATGGAAGAAAAGATTAAAGGACCTCCTACGGTAGGTAAGGATTAGGATTGTTTTCCAATGTTGAGAGGACAGAGAAAAATGGAACAAGTCAAGATCCTTAAAGGATTATATTTATGGTCCAACGTTGCGAGGACAGAGAAGAATAAATGAGACTCCTAAGACAAATAAAGATCCTTTAAGGATTTTGATTGTTTTCCTTTGATGTAATGATGACCGACAAAAAACTACACAGGACACACTTAATCTAAAGCAGCTCAGGCTTTTATTGGGTTTTTTCGTAGAGAAGATAAATTAACTTTGCTTAATTGGGTTGGGTTGAATCGCCGATGATCAGAGCTGTATCTCATTCGTCTTTTTGTGTTCACTCCGGGAGTGGCCTTAGTAGAATACGATCTTATTTGCGGGCCAATCATGATCGACTGCAGTTTTATTTGAATTCGTTAGGGGGCGCCCTAAATTTTGTTTATTTGTGACGATCGTCACCGTTGGCTTCGTCAAACAAATGTCACGTGACGCTTCGCCCGAATTTGTCGCTCTGACGTTGTCAAAATCTGACATTTCTCGATGCCTGTCAATTTGACGTTTCTGACAATCGCCATTATGACGTATTTTCTGTCGCTGGGCAAAGTGCGAGCCCCCACCTCTCATTCAACCTAATATTTAAAAGTAAGCTGCATTAAGAATACTTTTTCTTCTCGCAAAGTTGTTTTAACTTAAGTTGGCGCTTTGCCTAGTGACACCTACGTCTGCCTTTTCGGTTGACTTTTCCGGTTTCGCCTCTGGCACGCTCTCGAACGTTTACGATTCGTGTATGGGAATCGTCACCATGAAAAACAAACAAACAAATAAACAAGCAGACGTCCTGCCACCATCAGAACTATTCGGTGCGTATTTTTAACGTTCCCGATAATAACTTCGGTTTAATGGCTGTTTTAAATCCGGATATTGGATTCACGAACGCGACCGATTTGACCACCTGCACCAAAAACGCCGCCCGTAATAATTTCATAAAATTGCCCCGTAAAAGTCTAATTGAACGCGTTAGCGTAAAATATGCAGACATAAAAGAGTCAAATAAATGAAGATGTGTGTGTATATATAGTGTATACCCGGAGGAAAGTTGTTGCGTGTATATAAGTTTGGGGCGTTCGGAGAATTGGTTTCGATTTAATTAAACTCAGCACTCAATGCTCGAACATAAATAACGAATAAAAATAATTAAAAAAAATCAGCAGCAAGTTGGCTTTGATTTTTTATTTAAGAGGACGACTACCTAAACCAGTTGGCGTTGATCTAATTTAATTTAAATACTTGAACTTGAACTTTTCGTTTGAACACCCGGTACAAATCAGTTTATTCTTCTAATCACAACTTTTCTTTATTGTTTATTTTCGTTTTCGCGTTTTCATGTTGTTTGTCTTAGTTCTCTTTTGTTTTTTCATCGCATTAACTTTTAATTTATTTCTTTTAGGTTTTCAGTTGGTCCCCGTCGGATGAGGATCGTTAATTTTTTTTTGTTTTTCTTTTTGTTCGCCTAATTGTCTATTTCGTTGCTCGTTATATCAGTTCTTTTTTATTCTCGCAAAATTCGTCACCAGAGAATCTTCGATCTTCTTTTGTTTCGTTTTTGTTTGTTTCATTCTTCATAGTTTAATTTTCTCTTGTGGAATGATTACTCTTATGTTCACGACTTTTCTTCGATGTTGCTTGACGTAGTTCTCTCTTGTTTCTTGACTGCATTAACTTTCAGTATCTATTCATTTATTTATTTTTGGTTTTCGGTTGGTCTCCGACGGTTCAGGAACGTCGATGTTCTTTTGTGGGTTTTGTTTGCTAATTTGTTATCCTTTGTTTTAATGAAAAGTCTAAGGCACAACGTCTTCTGCTGACGAGGCACCAAATAGGGTCGAAACAGCTGTACAGACGATGCTCGAGGAATCCACCGTAATCAAAACCCACTAGCAACAAAATTTCAAATCCTTTATTTTAGTTTTTTTTTATTCTCGAACAATTCGTCGACAAAAAATATTCGATCTTCTTTTGTCTTTGTTTTCGGTCAACTTATTATTCTTCTTTCGTTTTTTTTTCGAACGATTGTTCTTGTACTTACTCACAATTTCTCTTTCGTTTTTATTTTGTTCATTGTTCTTTATTCATATTTCGATGTTGTTTGTCTAAGTTCTTTTGTTTTTCTTCTCATCGCAATAATTTTGGGCAACTACTTCATTTGTTTCTTTTTGGCTTTCAAGTACCTACTCTCGGCTGGGCGTGAATCGTAGATTTTCTTTTGTTTTTTTGTATTGTTCATCTAATTTTATATTTTGTTTTAATCCTTTTTTGATTTTGGGACGATTCGTCGCCGGGTAATCCTCGATCTTCTTTTGTTTTTGTTTAGTTTCTTATTCAGTTTTCTTTTGTTTATTGTTCATTATTCATATTTCGATGTTGTTTGTCTAAGTTCTTTTGTTTTTCTTCTCATTCCATTAATTTTGGGCATCTACTTCATTTATTTCCTTTTGATTTCAGGTGCCTACTCTCGGCTGGACGTGAATCGTAGATTTTCTTTTGTTTTTTCTTTGTTCATCTAATTTTATATTTTGTTTCAATTCTTTTTTGATTTTAGAACGATTCGTCGCCGGATAATCCTCGATCTTCTTTTGTTTTTGTTTCGTTTGTTTATTTCGTCGAATGATTCTTCTTGTATTCGCAACTTTTCCATTGTTATTCCATCGAATTAATTCTTAGTAGAATCTTCACAGAAAATCCTCGATCTTTTTTTGTTTCTGTTTCGTTTCTCGTTCAGTTTTCTTTTGTTTATTTTGCTCGAATGGTTATGCTTGCATTCACAATTTTTCTTTTGTTTATTGTTCATGATTCACATTTGGATGTTGTTTGTCTCTGTTCTTTTGTTTTCCCTTTCGTCGCATTACTTTTTGTTATCTACTTCGTTAATTTCTTTTTGGTTTTCCGGTACCTACTTTTGGCTGGTTAAGAATCGTAGATAATCCTCGATCTTCTTTTGTTTTCTTGTTTTGCTTCTTGTTCAGTTTTCTTTTGTTTATTTCGCCGAATGATTCGTGTTGTATTCGCAACTTTTCTATTGTTTTTTCATCCAATTAATTTTTAGCGGAATCTTTATAGAGAATTCTCGATCTTCTTTTGTTTTTTTGTTGATCAACTTATTTTTTTGTTTCTTTTGTTTATTTCGCCGAACGATTCTTCTTGTATTCACAACTCTTCTTTTGCTTTTCCATCGGATTAGTTTTTTTTTTGTAGAATCTTTATAGAATATCCTCGATCTTCTTTTTTTTTGTTGTTCAACTTATTTTTGTACTCTTTTGTTCATTTTGCTCGAATGCTTATTCTTGTATTCGCAACTTTTCTTTTGTTTATTGTTCGTTATTGACTTTTGGATGTTCTTAGTCGCAGTTCTTTTGTTTTTTTTTTATCGCATTAATTTTGTGAATCTACTCTTCATTTGTTTCTTTTTGGTTTTCAGGTACTTATTCTCAGCCGGATGAGAATCGTAGATTTTGTTTTGTTTTGCTTTTTTCTGTTAATTTAATTTTATATTTCGTTTCAATTCTTTTTTGATTTTAGAACAATTCGTCGCCAGAGAATCTTCGATGTTCTCTTGTTTTTTTCTTTTTTGGTCGTCTTATTCTTCATATTTTAGTTTTCTTTTGTTTATTTCTGTCGAATGATTGCTCTTGTATTCACGGTTTTTCTTTGAATAATAATTACAAGAAAAGTAAAATAAATAGAGAAAAAAAAAGCTAAAATAGAGTTTCGTAAAACCAGAATGAATTTAAGCAACGAAGAAAATTAGGGATTGTTGCCTTGAGGAGGGAGATTAATTAATCGATGGCGTTTTGTTTTATCTGATTGCCCGTAGATTTAGTTTTTGGGTTTCTTGTTGTCGATGGTTTTCTTTTTCAAGTTTCGTTTTCTTCCTTATACATTTTTTAATTTCCTTTTCTTATTTATTCACTTTTTCATCGATCTATTCTTGTTCATATTAGGTATACATAATTTGTTTCATATTTTCTTTAACATGTTATGTATCATAGAAATCAGGAAAGAGTGCTCTTTCATTCTGGCAAACATTAGATGGGGCGTTTCATTTAGAAAAGCACAAGTCTCATTTATTTCTCCTCTTTGCGATTCGCTTTTGTTTTCCATAATAAGTTCAAACGATAGTACGTGTGAAACCCTACGACTTTTGTGTTGAAAATTTTCCTCTAGCTTCTAAAGCGAAGCTTCTAGGTGGCGTGCAAAATATTTTAAAAAGAAAAAACGTGTACACTGCAGTCGAAAAGTTTTTGTCCTAACTTCCCGTCGCGCGATATTAGTTTTCGATCAACGATGTTTATGATCGAATGTTTTGAGAAGCGGTAAATACCGAAGTAATCCGGATAAGGACGTTCTATATCGTCCATCGCGCTCAGATACACAAAACAACATTTCGTTGCGAAAATATATTTAAAAGCGGTTTGTTTTTAAAGGAGAACCGAATCGTCGAAATGTAAAAACCGAAAGCAAATTTCTGTAAACGGGCACTGCAGGCGAAAAGTTTTTGGTCCTTCGCGCGGGATTTGCAAAAACAAAAAGGAAAAAGCTCTTCAAGAAACTTCGAAGTCACCGTTTCGGTTAGCAAATGACAATATGCGCTCGAATAATTGAAACGTAACAAAATGGCAATTGAATGATCGATTCAAAAACGTCAGAAACGGTTCATCCAAGTATCAATCAACGTGCTATGTATTTTTGAAATAGAAACAGAAATAGTCTTCCCCTTTGGCGTACAAAATGCAGAGTTTTCCTTTGAAAGAAACACAAGTTGCGTTTTTTTAACGCTTTGCGATGCGCTTTTGTTTTCTGTGGAAACACTAGAAGATAGTACGTAAAAAGGGCTGCAACTTTTGCGTTTAAAATTTTTCTCTAATTCTTAAAATGAAGCCTCTAGGCAAAATATAAAAGAAATCATGTACACTGAAGTCGCAAAGTTTTTGTCCCATCGCGAAAATATGTTTAAAAGCGGTTTCTTCTTGAAAGAGGAGAAGAATGGAATTGTTAAAGTATGAAAACCGAAACCAAATTCCTGTAGATGTACACTGCAGTCGAAAAGTTTTTGCCCCATCTTCCAATTGAACGCGATAATTGCAAAAAGATCCTTGATCTACCAAATGGCAATAAGCATTCGAATATTCGAATCATAATCAAAGGAATTAATTAATAATAAATATTTTTTCCAAGCGGCCGGCTTGATTTTTTTTTCAATATTAATTTATTGACACTTTAAACTCAAATTGGGCACAAACGGCCGATCAAAATACCAACATGTTATATGTTTTTGAAATCAGGAAGAAATGGTCTTTCATTTCGGCGAACAATATGCAGGATGTTCCGTTAAAAAAAAGCACAGGTTCTGTTTTTTTCTCCGTTTTGCGATGCGCTTTTGTCTTCAGCAGTAGGTAAGGTAGTGCGTATGAGACTCTACAATTTTTGCGTTGTTCAAAGTTCTTCTCTAGCTCCAAGAATGAAGCGTCCAGGTGAAGTGCAAAATATAATATTTTTAGGGAAAGAAGAACGTGTACACTGCAGTCGAAAAGTGTTTGGCCCTATCGCGAAAATATATTTAAAATCGTTTGTTTCTGAAGGAGAAGAAGAACGAAATTGTGAGAGCTACGAAAACCAAAAATTCTGTAAATGTTCACTTTGGCTTTACTTCGATCGACGACACTCTTTTGTTTTTAAACACGATTTTTATTTTTTTCTCCGCAGAGTTTATTTTTTTTAATTTAATTTATTTTTAAGGCGTTTAAAATCAATTAATTAAAATTCGCAACTTAAATATTCGATAAATGTTTCTTCGATTGTAGTCATCGGTCGATAGTGTTTTATTTCGTAGCTCTGTCTTTATTTTGACCGACCAAACGGCAATTTTTTGTTTTGTTTTTTCTTATCCTTCACCTCCATTTTTTGTCAATCTTCGATTTTATGCCATCTTTTTGTTGATTGTTATTCGATTTGTGCTCAGTTTTTCGATTTCCTCCGCCCATCGATAGTGTTTTGTTCACTTTATTTTGTCGCTTTGTACTTGTTTCGATCGATGAACCGCCATCTGAAGGTCGTCTTTAGATTTATTTCTTCTTTTTAACATTTTTTGATAATCTTTGATTTGATTTAATTTATTTATTTTTATTAAGGTAACGATTTGTGCGCTTTTTTTGGATTTTCTTCATTGGTCGATAGTGTTTTGTTTTATCACCTTGTCCTTATTTTCACCGATGAATCAGCGGTCTTTTGTTATTCACTTACTGCTGGCTTCCTTCAGTTTTACTTTCACGCCAAAGACCCTCAACATCTCACCCAATACGGCTCCTAAGGGCTGCACGATTTTTTTTTTTGTAAACAATAATGAAACACCTTGTTGAAACAATCGTTAAAATTTAATAATAAATTAACAGATTAACATAATCTACAACAATTTACGAACAAATTAACTAAAGCGAAGTAAAAAAAAGAAAACAACAAACAATAACTTTTTAGGAAAACGTTCTTCACAACTTTACAAACTAAATTTACACGAAACGTTGTAGGTGGGGGGCGAGGGGGGGGAGTAGAGTACCGTCGAACGGGACAATCTGGGACTTCTTTTTCTATCTGAGTATAGAAAGTGCCAGAGGCTTGGTTCTATTTTTGGCTAATTCCAACGCGCATGCGTCACGTCACCTCTTGTGTATGTGGGGGGCGCCACTTTAAAAAACCTGCGAGAAAGACTTAACCAACAATAAGTCGAAACTAAAAAATAGAGGGCGTCTGCAACAATAGTTTGAGCTGCGGGGCTTAGCCCTTCAAATGGAAAGGAAATTTGAAAACATTTGCTAAGCAGATTGGGGAATGGGTGCTGAGGACTCTTCTGGGTAGCTTTTGTGCAATTGTTTTAACCAGAACAGTATCTTCAATTTCGAGAAAACGTTCCTGTCGATCGATATGTAGACGTGGACGGTTTAGAAAACGCCACCGCACGGAGAAAAATCCAAAAAGAAGGTCGCCAGTTGTGACCAGAAAATGACGTCAGCAATGGAGATTTACCTTCAGCAATTATCGCATAGAAATGCCAAGTGACTAAACATTAAACAAATTAAGCAAACAATTTGGTTTGTTTAATGTTTAGTTTCTGAACACACTGCACTAGTCACTGCGCCAATCGGACTACTTAATTAGATGGTTTTCGCAAAATAAAAAAGGATAGAAACTTTCAGGGCCAAAATCGCCGGCATAAAAGGACACGTTTTGCGTTGCTTTGTAAATATTTCGTTAAAATCAATTTGATCGAGAGTTGCCGAAGTGGTCAGCCAATGAAAATTGTTGAATTTTTAACTAGTGAGATTGAATTTGGGTATGAGTTTCCTAAAAACGCACATAACTAAACATTTAACAAATTAAACAACCAATTTAATTTGTTTAATGTTTTGTTACTCAAGTTTATTTTGCTGGAAACTTAGTACTCATTTATCGACGATTGGTTGAGTTGAGGGCTGGGTGACTACTCCAAGTATAAACCTGGACGCACTGCACTAGTCACTGCGCCACTCGAACTATTTCCAAATGTCTGCGTCATTACTGGAAAATAATATTAGAAACGCCGTTTTTTTCTTGGAAAATTTGAGAAAACAACCTGAAAAACTAAGAGGTGTGAGTAGAACTTCAAAAGAAGTAATTACTACATATATAAGAGTCCCCTAATTACAGCAACAGATTAGGGCCATTTCGTAACCTAAACTAGGGCCCCAAATAGGGTTGAAACGTTACCCAGATGATGGTCAAACAACCCACTGAGTTTTCTGAAAAGTAACGAAACATTAAGCAAATTAAAGAGACGATTTAATTTGTGCAATGTTTAGTTACGTGCGTTTTTAGGAAACTCTTCTACATTTCAATTTCGTAAGCCCTTACGTTTCACAAGAACCATTACAATTGGGACAACATTTTTTGGGGGTTTTGGTCCAAGCCAAGACCAAGTGAAATTATTGCACTCGAGCGCCTGCCACCCTGAGGTATTTTCAAAATATAATCAAGGACTCTTTTCTGATTATTCAAAAACAAAAAGTCGCTAAACTAAAGTCAGCTTCTGCTTTGCCCCTTTTCTACGGTACGTTCGCGATTTCAATCATCATCGTATTCGTTGCTTCTTTGTTCATCGTCGAAATATAAAAAAATAATTTCTTTTTTCTGCTCCACTTTCGAGTTCGACCTTGGGGGTGGGCGCGTTTTATTTTCGCCGCTCGTAAAAGCGACTTTCAAGTGGCCGCGAAAGCGAACGCGGGTAAATATTTGCGTCTGGCCCGAAAAACACGGAAAAACGATGCCACAATGCGTTCTTTTTTCGTCCCGTTAAAATTAGATCCGTTCGGTTCACGTTTCACAAATAAGTATCACAGCATCAGGACCACGGTGACGGCGGCGACGACGCGACGTGGAGCCTCTTTCATCAGCTCGCGATCACGTTACAGTCTCTTTGAGGGAATATCACTAGGTCAGAGACAATCGCGAAAGCCAGGAATATCATGTAGATGACGGCGGTGATGAGGCCGGTCTTCCTCGACAGCCGGAATTTGGCGAAGAACAGCGTGAAGTACAGGGAGAAGGCGACGAGGATCAACGTGAGGATCGTGTACTCCAGCGAGCCTGATTCGATGTTGATCGAACGCTCTTTGTCGCCACCTGCGACGAGCATGGTCTTTATGAACCAGGGCAAGCCGAGGGATAACAAGATGTTCATTGTGTTGGCTCCTAACGCGTTGGATACTCCCATTTTTCCTTCGCCTGCAAAAACACACTCTATAGTAACTCAATCTAACTTTACTCTACAGGATGCTAGGACCCTATAGTGACTCAATCCATTCAACCCTACCCTATACTCTATAGTAGCTTAAACCAAACCTCTTCAATAGAATGGTAGGATTCTATAGTACTCTATAACGACTCAATTTAACCAAACCCAACCCTTAGTATGGTAAGGCTCTACAGTACTTTATGCAAACCTCCCCAATAGATCGGTAGGACTCTATAGTACTCTATAACGACCCTTAGAATGGTAAGACTCTCAATCAACTCCGCCCCACCCTTTATAATGCCAGGACTCTACAGTACTCAAACCCAAGCCTCTCCAATAGGATAGTAGGACTCTACAACAACTCAATCTAACCTTATTCTACAAGATGCGAGGACCCCAAAGTGACTCAATCCATCCAATCCTATCCCATAGATTGATATGACTCTATAGTACCTTAAACCAAACCTCTCCAGTAGAATGATAGTACTCTATAGTCTCCATAACGACTCAATCCAATCCAACCAAACCCTACCTTTAGGATTGTAAGACTCTATAGTACTTTATAGAATCTCAATTAATCCCGCTCCACTCTACATAATGCCAGGACTCTATAGTACTCAAAGCCAAGCCTCTCCAATAGAATATCAGGAGTCTACAATAACTCAATCCAACCTTACTCTACAGGATGCTAGGACACTATAGTGACTCAATCCATCCAATCCTATCCCATAGATTGATAGGACTCTATACCATCTTAAACCAAACCTCCCCAATTGAATGGTAGAACTCTATAACGACTCAATCCAATTCAATTAAACCCTACCCTTAGGATGGTAAGACTTTCTAGTACTCTATAGAATCTCAATTAACCCCGCCCTAGCCTATATAATGCCAGGACTCCATAGTAGTCCAACCCAAGCCTCCCTAATAGTATAGTAGAACTCTACAACTCAATCCTATCTTACTGTACAGGATGCTAGGACTCTATAGTGACTCAATCCATCCAACCCTACCCTACAGATTGATAGGACTCTATAGTATCTTAAACCAAACCTCCCCAATTAAATGGTAGGACTCTATAATGACTCAATCCAATTCAATTAAACCCTACCCTTAGGATGGTAAGACTCTCTAGTACTCTATAGAATCTCAATTAACCCCGCCCTAGCCTATATAATGCCAGGACTCCATAGTAGTCCAACCCAAGCCTCCCTAATGGGATAGTAGGACTCTACAACTCAATCCTACCTTACTGTACAAGATGCTAGGACTCTATAGTGACTCAATCCATCGAACCCTACCCTACAGATTGATAGGACTCTATAGTATCTTAAACCAAACCTCCCCAATTGAATGGTAGGACTCTATAACGACTCAATCCAATTCAATTAAACCCTACCCTTAGGATGGTAAGACTCTCTAGTACTCTATAGAATCTCAATTAACCCCGTCCTAGCCTATATAATGCCAGGACTCCATAGTAGTCCAACCCAAGCCTCCCTAATGGGATAGTAGGACTCTACAACTCAATCCTACCTTACTGTACAGGATGCTAGGACTCTATAGTGACTCCATCCATCCAACCCTACCCTACAGATTGATAGAACTCTATAGTATCTTTAAACCAAACCTCCCCAATTGAATGGTAGGACTCTATAATGACTCAATCCCATTCAATTAAACCCTACCCTTAGGATGGTAAGACTCTCTAGTACTCTATAGAATCTCAATTAAGCCCGCCCTAGCCTATATAATGCCAGGACTCCATAGTAGTCCAACCCAAGCCTCCCTAATGGGATAGTAGGACTCTACAACTCAATCCTACCTTACTGTACAGGATGCTAGGACTCTATAGTGACTCAATCCATCGAACCCTACCCTACAGATTGATAGGACTCTATAGTAGCTTAACCCAAATCTCCCCAATACAACGCCTCAATCCAATTCAACCAAACCCTACCCTTAGGATGGTAAGACTTTATAGTACTTTATAGAATCTCAATCATCCTGGCCAAGAATCTATAGTACTCTATAGTACTATAGTCATAGAGTAGTAGGACTCTATAAAACTCAATCCAACTTAGCCAAACCCTACCCTTAGAATGGTGAGACCCTATAGTATTCTATAATAACTCAAATCAATTCAACCCTAGCCTACGGACTCTATAACACACTATAGTAACTCAAACCATCCCATTCAACGCTACTCTATAGGTTGGTAGGATTCTACAGCAGCTTAACCCAACCCTCCCCGTTAGGATGGTGTTAAATACGAACATTTTCTGAATAGAATTGCTATATAGAGTTCTATAATCACTCAAATCAACTCAACCCTAGCCTACAGACTCCATAGTACTCTATGGTAACCACCCTGTAGGACTGTAGGACTTTGTAGTAACTTAACCCAACCTTCCTCGTTAGGTTGGGGTTAAATACGAACTTTTCCTGAATAGGATTGTTATATAGAATTCTATAATAACACAAATCAACTTACAGATCCTATAGTACTCTATGGTATAGGATGATACGACACTGTAGTAACGTAACCCAACCGTCCCCGTTAGGTTGGTGTTAAATGTGAACCTCTCTTGGATAGAATTGCTCTATAGAATTCTATAATAACTCAAATCAACTCAACCCTAGCCTACAGACTCTATGGTCCTCTACAGTAACTACGCTAGAGGATGATAGGACTATGTAGTAACTTAACGCAACCCTCCCCGTTAGGTTGGTGTTAAATACGAACCTTTCCTGAATAGAATTGCTATATAGAGTTCTATGATAAATCAAATCAACTCAACCCTAGCCTACAGAGTTTATACTACTCTGTAGTAACTTAACTCCGATAGGATGGTGTTAAATACCAAACTTTCCTGGATAGAATTGCTAAATAGAATTCTGTAATAACTCAAATCAACTCAACCCTAGCCTACAGACTCTATAGTACTTTATGGTAACTACCCTACGGGATGGTAGGACTCTGTAGTAACTTAACCCAACCCTTCCAGTTAGGATGGTGTTAAATACGAACTTTTTCTGGATAGAATTGCTATATAGAGTTCTATAATAAGTCAAATCAACTCAACCCTACCCTACAGAGTCTGTGGTACTCTATGGTAACTACCCTATAGGATGGTAGGACTTTTAGTAACTTAACTCAACCCTTCCCGTTAGGATGGTGTTAAATACGAACCTTTCCTGGATAGAATTGCTATGGACACGGCTTCCGGTAGGCAACCACCAGCAGCCAGTAGGGTCAACCCCAAAACCGCATCAGGTATTTGAAACGTCCCTCCTATCACGGATATCATCCACGATACCAAGTAGGAGTTGCTGCCTATCCAAACGATGCACATCACGAAAGTCAGGGGAAACACCCGCGGGTATTTCCTCGGATCAGGGACCGTACAGTAAAGGACGAACCTGATGGGCCAGGTGAAGTAGAACATACCCCTTGAGTACCACTTGCCCTTCGGCCTGGCAAAGATGTTGTACTCTTCCTCCTGGTCGGTTGAGGTGACGCTCCTGCGTCTCCCTTGACTCACCTCAGAGTCGGTGAACTTCAGAGGGGGCGTATCCACGTATTGGCCCGAAATGTGCTCGATTTGGATCTTCATGTTGTTGGCGTCCTTGTGGCATTCTGCAACGAGATCTATGCTATATTGGGTTCGTTGGGGAATCGCTTGGGCGATTTACCTTTTCGCCGAATCGTGCACTGGTCGACGACCTTGAAGACCACCTTCGAGATCCGGTCGTTCTGGTACATTACGAAGAAGTAGACGAAGTACGCGATGAATAAGGCGAGGCCTTCGTACCAGAAGACGGAGCCGTCCCAGGTGATCAAGACCAGGAAGATGACGGCGCAGATGTAGATGAAGCAATCCCTCGTCAGGGGCCACCAAGCGATCTTAATGGGCTGAAGTGAAACATACATGGAATGTACTGTATAAATAAGCAGGTGAATCAGCGATTGTAAAACGTGAGCTGGTTGGTACATTGACTCCTCAAATACGTTTGGCAAATACTTGAGATCAGTCAGCATTGAATATACAAAGATTAAGAAACGGATAAAAAAAATAATGCCTGTCAGATAAGGCTCGTTAATTTAGCTGTTGAGATAATGGGTTTTGTTTTGTTGTTGTGGCTTATATAATGTCAGTACTTGATTCCCTGAAGAAAGGTGGCTGTCCAGATGAGTCCATTGTAAAAAAAAGACACTCAAAACAACCAACCAACCAAAAAAAGGGTGTTTTGATATTATTGCCCCATACGTATTTGCTTTCCTTTGTGTATCAACCAATCACCTTCATGGCGCAGTGGTTAGGCCAAAGGTCCAAACTATTGCATAGACCTAATCGCTGCGCCTTCTTGACTTAAAACTTACTGATGCTGCAAACAATCCACCCACGCTGGCGACACCTAGCGTGTTGAACATCGACGACCCAACGATGGTGCCAATCCCAATATCGGAGTGAGTTATGAACGTTCCTATGATGTTAACGAACAATTCCGGCGCTGAAGTGGCGATGGCCATGAACGTGGCGGCGGCAACGTCCTATAAAACAAGCAAACTTCTAATTTCACACTCGCCAAATAATTTTCTGATAACTTTCATCAATTAAAACAACCGAGATAAGATGGCAATCTGAGAAGGTCGTCCTTACCTCGGACAAATTGAGTGCGTCGCAGATCTTCTCCACGCAGGGGATGAAGTACTTGTCGCAGATGACGGCGATGAAGCAGAAGCAGTAGAAACCGACGAGGAAGGGGATGAGGATGGCCCCCTGCTTGCGCTGGTCGTGCGTGAAGAAGGTGGGGAAGTCTTCGAGAGAGCTCTCGCAGTTCAAGGTCGCGTTGACCACTTTGGGCGGGTCGTTCGTCGTGGTGGTGGGGGTTTCTTCGAGGTTGGCGATGACGTGTGAGAGGGAGAGTATTTCGAGATTTTTTCTGAGATCGATGTGGATTTTGTCGCTCGGTTCGGTCACCGGTAGGTTCGCTTCACTAACATCTAGAGAACGTGCGTCAATTAGAAAACAAACCAATCGAATCCAACCAGTACTAACCGTACGACCTTGAAAAAGACACGACAAGCGAGATTATCCAGGCTCTGAATAAATTGTTGCTCATTTTGTAGTTTCGGTGGTTCGCGGTGGTTCGGTCAGAAGTTGACGACCGCCAGGGCCTTCTAGGTTGGCAGCACCTGATTAGTTTGCCTCGCCATGGTGTACCATTTCACACGCAATTCTGCAACAATAAGAAAACTAATTGTGGGTTCAATTTACTTTGACTCATTTAACAGACGGATGGCATTCAGCTTGGCCTTTGGCGAGCTTTTGGATTTGAGGGTGTTGGATTGAACGGCGGGCCAAACGCTCCTTTTTATACTTCCCGACGTAGGAATTAATTAATTCATCGTTGAAAGAAAATCCTAGGACGTATTCACGTCAAAACAATTGGAACGAAAACATTCTCATATGATAACGGACTCGAGTGGAAGGCGCCCAGTCAAAATTTTTGAAGTTACCAAAGCCGTTGAGTTTCTAACTTCTTTAAAAAATATATTTTTCAATGTTTATATGCGTTTTAATCAAGTACTTAAGAAAAACTAGCCGAAATCATTAAAATGAAAAGTGAAGATTACTGGCGGAATGCGAAGCTATCAAAGAAATTGAATCGCTTTATAAAGAGAGCAATTCGCTTTTGACTGGTCAGTTGTTCATTCCGCCATTAATCTTCCAAACTACCCCTTCATGAATTTACTCCCCCTCTAAACGACTTTAAAAATTATGTTATGCCACTGAAATTAATTATTCCTCATTATTTTGTGCCAGTTTATCGCCAATCAAAATTATAATAAAACGTAGAAATACTTAAACTTTTATTAACGTTTAAAATGACGATTTGATGCTGCATCAAAGCACGATTTATTGCTGCATCAGTTGATATGTGCTGAACGTTTGTCGGTAAAACGATGTGGCGATCTAATGTTGCATCAAAGCCCGATTTATTGCTGCATCAGTTGATGTGTGCTGAACGTTTGTCGGTCGGTGAAACGGTGTGGCTTGATAGCGACGAATTGCAGAATGGCATGGTATCGACGCAGCCTCTACAGGGTCGGTAAAGGCGACGAGATGCAGAATCACACTGAGTCTCGTCGCAGTAGTGCGATTACGGCAGCGTGGAGGAGCGGTCCTTGGGAGTTCGACGTGGTTCATGATCGTTTTCCATAGAGGAGTGAGGAGGAGTGTTATGGGGTCAGGAAGCACCTCGAGGACTTGTTTACGTATGCGTGTATGTGTGAACGTAAGCGCTGCGAGTGTGTGGGCGCTCTAATAGCTTGCCCGCGTTTGTGTGAGTGTAAGCGCTTCGAGGGTTAGTTTACTTCGTGTAGAAGGGCGCTTCACTAGTTTGTGTAAGTGCAACTTACAGCGTGCAGTTGCTCGAAATCAGAGAGCAACTGCCTTTGATGTTCCGCTCGTCTTGTTTTATATGGTTTACCCCGCGCTCGCCCCTGTGATGCCTGTTCATGCTGACTACATCTTATTGGCGGTGGGGTAATTAATTCAGGTGGGGTAATCACTTACCCAATCATCGATAGCGTCACCTCACTCTCCTCGGCCGTCACCTGATCCTTATTGGCCGGGCTGTCTACGTCATTGCTGTGGCCAATTGGAATTGTCTTACGTCACTGGCCGAGACCATGACGCGTTCTTCCGAGCCTCGGCCGTTGTTGACGACATTGATACACAGCGGCCAATTAGTGTCGTTTTACGTCACTGGCTGAGTTCGTGACGTGTCGCTGACGACACCGACAACTTCATTCAACCTCCGCCAGGTGAAAATTGGCTATCTTCTCTTGTTTTCTCTTTCTCTTAATTCTGTATTCTGAGCAGAAGATTGAAAATAATGAAAGTTGCCAAGTCGGCATGAGTATTAAAAAAAATTGCTTTGCGTGTTGTTGTTAGTGGAGAAAAAGCAACATCGAAGTCGTGTGGCGCTATCTAGGTAAATCATGTCGAACTACAAACGCAAACACAATTTTGAAATGTTCCAGTAGTTAATGTAAAGTCTATATTTTTTTTTTGTTTTCAAAATCTCAACTGAAACTGAATTCGTTGTTCAGTTTCAAGTTACCCTCTACTCTCTCTGCGTTGGTCTCTAGACGTTGTGTAATCGGCAGCGTCATCTATGTAAATTTTGTCGAAGCTATTTTTGAAAAAAACTTAGCCAGTGACGTAAAAGGACGTATCAATGTCGTCATAGGCAACAGGCGACACGCGGAAGAAGGCGTCACGAACTCGACCAGTAGAACAACTCTAATTGGGTACAGCAATGACGTAGGCAGCCCGGCCAGCCAATAAGAATCAGTTGACGGCCAATGAGAGTTAGGCGACGCTGTCGTTGAATGGACAAGTGATCACGTCACCTGAGTTAATTACGCTACGACCAATAAGACGGACTCACGAAGATCAGCCATCACAGGGGCGAGTGCGAGGTAAAGCATATAAAAAAAGGAAACGGAAACGTAAAAACCAGTCGTTATTTGACTCAAAGCAGGTCAACGCTTTAATACGGTCGGTAACTTGGGACAAGCCTGGAAGCGTCCCGTTCAAATACAGACACCTAGGGCAAGCCTCGTAGCATCCCCTTACATACACAGACACCCAGGGCAAGTCTCGTAGCGCCTCCTTATATACATAGGTATCCAGGGCAAGCCTCGTAGCGCCCCCAAACATACACAGACACCTAGGGCAAGCCTTGTAGCGCCCTATACATACACAGAATCTAGGGCAAGCCTCGTAGCGTCCCCGAACACCTAGGGTGAGCTTCGTAGCGCTCCCATATATGCACGGACACCTAGGGAAAGCCTCATGACGCCCCCATATATACACGAGCAGCCAGGGCAAGCCTCGTCGCGCTTCCAAATGTACACGGGCACCCCGGGCAAGCCTTATAGCGCATCCATTTGTAAAGCCAATGTACACGAGCACTCCGGGCAAGCCTCGTAGAGCCCCCATATATGGACAGACATCCAGGGTAAGCCTTGTAGCGCCCCATGTTTGCCCAAATAGCACTGACAGTTGACCTTGGAAACGTTTCATCACAGACGACTACCGGGAACGCCTAAGGCTTCCACCCGGAAGATCCAAGGAGGGTTCCAATGAAACGTCCTGCACAGGGCTCCTCCATGCTGCTTTATCTGCCTGCGGTAACACGTTGCATTTCGCTGCTACCACCTACTCCGGAGAAGCTGTTCCGTACTACGTCTTGCCTATGCCGTGCTTCATCTCGTCGCTATCGTCGACTCCGGAGAAACCATGCTGAGGCATCCTGCAGATCAGACCACCAAGGCAAGCTCTAAGTAGACCCGGTTGTCGCTGCCGTAAGCTATAAGCTATAAGTTGCATGAGATAGACAGTCTCGTTCGCCCATATTTACATGGGAAATCAATTCTGGCTCCAGCAATTTCGAAAAAACATCGACAATCGTCGCTTTCCGGGGTCCACTCGAATCCAGGATTGGATTCGGGCTCGAGCCTTGGCAGATGAAAAGTACATACGCATTCCCAGTTTGGGCCGATTTGGCCTGTAAGTAATGTTCTTGTAATTTCCTTAAGAACGAAAAACGATCATTTTCGCTAATCCGGAGTTGTTAGTGAGCTCCGGGCGACCGAATCGTGAAGCGGACGGTACCGTCGGATACCTCAGTCCTTTTATACCAATCGCCACGCAAAACTTTTGTGCTTCGACGGCCAAAAAAATTCTCAAAAAGTGGTTCGGCCTGTAAGTAACGTTCTTAAGGGCGAAAAACGGACATTTTTGCTAATCCGGGCGTGTTAGCGAGCTCCGGGCGATCGAGTCGTGAAACGGACGGTACCGTCGGACACCTCGGTCCTTTTATATGAATCGCTGTGCGAAACTCCTACTCCGACGTAGTTTAGGGGCCGAAAAAAATTCCCAAAAAGAAATCTGCAAATGATATCCCTTCCCTTATCCTCCCGTTCCTTCCGGTAGAATCTGAGGATCGCGAAGTGATCGCCTCCAGAAATCGCCCAAAGGATGTTAGTAAAAAGCGTATTTATCGATTTTTGTGGAATCTATTCTGGCTCCAGCAATATCGAAAAAACATCGACAATCGTCGTTTTCCGGGATTCCAGAGCCGGATCCGAACCCGAGCCTTAGTAGATGAAAAGTATGAGCCACCTTACATATACGTTCCCAGTTTGAGCTGATTCGGCCTGTTAGTAATGTTCTTAAGGGCAAAAAACGGTCATTTTCGCTAATCCGGACCTGTTAACGGCTCGGGGCGATCGAATCATGAAACGGACGGTACCGTCGGATACCTCGGTCCGTTTATACGAATCGCCACGCGAAACTTCTGCGCTCCGACGTAGTTTAAGGGCCGAGAAAATTTCCGAAAGGTAGTTCGGCCTGTAAGTAATGTTCTTAAGAGCGAAAAGCGGCAATTTTCGGTAATCCGGACCTGTTAGCGAGTTGTGAAACGGACGGTACCGTCGGATACCTCGGTCCTTTTATACGGATCGCAACGCGAAACTTCTGCGCTCCGACGTAGTTCAGGGGCCGAAAAAAATTCCCAAAAACTGATTTGCAGATGCTATCCCTTCCCTTATTCTCCTGTTCCTTCCGGTTAAGGCGAAGGATCGCCTCCAGAAATCGCCCGAAGGATGTGTCTAAAAAACGTATTTACCGATTTTCATGGAATCTATTCCAGCTTCAGCAATTTCGAAAAAAAGTCGTTTTCCGGGGTCCACTCGAATCCAGGACCGAATCCGGACTCGAGCCTTGGTAGATGAAAAGTATGAGCCGCCGTACATGCACATTCCCAGTTTGGGCCGATTTTGGCATGTAAATAATGCACTTGGAATTTTTTAAGGGCGGAAAACGGTCATTTTCGCTAATCCGGACCTGTCCGCGCGCTCCGGGCGACCTGATCGAGAAACATATAACACCGTCGGATTCCTCTGTCCTTTTATACGAATTGCAACGCGAGATTTCTGCGCAACGAGGTAGTTTAGGCGTTGAAGAAAATCCCTACAAAGAGTGGTTGCAAAGTGTTTTTTTTGTCATTGTACTTTTTTGCTTATATTTTTGCTTTATACTCTTTTGTTTGTATTGTTGCCTTTATACTATTTTGTTTTTATTGTTACAGAATTTTCTTTTGTTTTTATTGTTGCCATCATAGTCTTTTGTTGTTATTGTTTATACTATTTTGTTTGTATTGTTGGCTTTATACTCTTTTGTTTTTATTGTTACAGAATTTTCTTTTGTTTTTATTGTTGCAAAACTTTCTTTTGTTTTATTGTTACCATCGTACTTTTTTGTCTTTATTGTTGCAGCATTTTCTTTTGTTTTTATTGTTGTAGCATTTTCTTTTGTTTTTATTGTTACCATCGCACTTTCTTGTTTTATTGCTGCAGCATTTTCTTTGTTTTTATTGTTGCCATTGTACTCTTATGTTTTTATTGTTGCAGTATTTTCTTTTGTTTTTATTGTTGCAGCATTTTTTTGTTTTCATTGTTGCCATTGTATTCTTTTATTTTTATTGTTACAGCATTTTCTTTTGTTTTCTTGTTGCCGTCGTTCGCTTTTGTTTTTGTTGTTGCCTTCATACTCTTTTGTTTTTATTGTTGCCATAGTATTCTTTTCTTTTTATTGTTGCAGCATTTTCTTTTGCTTTTATTGTTTTCCATCGTATTTTTATTTTAGTTTTCTTTTAGTTACTTTCTCTACTGCCGTTTCCATCATTTTTTATCGTTTTGTTTTTTGTTTTTGTTTTTATGTTTTTGTTCGTTTTTATGTTGCCATCGTTTTCATTTGTTTTTATAGTTTTCTTTACAATTTCTTTCGAATGCGTAGTTTGCTCTAGCTATTCCTCAATTTCTTTTTTATTCTTCTCCTTTGTCTTTATTATTTTCAGCGTTTTCTTGTGTTTTGCACAATTTCTTTCGTTTTACGGTATTTTTATCGTTTCCGCCATTTTCTTGTTGTTGTTGTTTTCGCAGTCGTCACCGTTTTCTTTTGTCATCAAAGTTTTCTTCTTATTTTAATTAAAAATTTTGCTGTTACATGCCTTGACCGTTTTCTTTTGTTTACATAACTTTTTATCATTCTGTTTTGTTTTAGTTTATCCTTTTCAATTGTTTTCGTAGTTTTCAACAATTTATTTCTAATGCGTTGTTTTTCAACGTTTTCTTTTGTTTTTATTACTGCCATCATTCTCTTTTTTTTTAATTTTTTTTTTTCATTATTTACTTTGGTTTTCGTAGTTTTTTCCGTAGTTCTTTTTTTTTGTCCAGTCTTACATAATTTTGTTGTAATTTAAGGAGTTTTGCCGTTGTTTTTATTGTTTCCAACATTTTTTTATCGTTCTGTTTTGTTTTTAGTGTTGCTATAGCTTTCAATTGTTTTCATAGTTTACTTTCCATCAATTTTTTTCGAAAGCGTGCTTTCCTTTAACTCCCGTTATTTTGTTTATTGTTTTCCTTTGTTTTTATTATCTCCAACGTTTTCTTTTTTTTTCCAATCTCCTTTGTTTTCGTTTGTTTTTATTATTTCTATCGTTTTCTGTCGTTGCCGTCGTTCTCTTTTGTTTTTACAGTTTCTTTAGTTGGTTTTCGTAGTTTTCCTTTGTTTCTATCATTTTTTATTGTTTCATTTGCTTTCGATTTCTATCTTTTTTTTTGCTGTTGGTATCGTTTTCAATTATTTTTTATAGTTTTCTTTCCATCAATTTCTTTGGAATGCGCAGTTGCCTTTAGCTTCCATTACTTTCTTTGTTTCTCTTTTGTTTTTATTTTACTTCTTATGCCCAGATTGTGAAATGAGATTAAAAAAATACTTCTTCTTTCTCAACCGTAACCTGTAAGATGTAATTGTATACCTAGGCTGTAAAGCGTTACCTTTTATAGCTTCTACCCCTTCGCTTAGCCTCCCTTCATTTCCGGTGGCGATGGGCGATCGCCGAAGACATCGAAAATCGTCATTTTTAGGGTGCTTTTTGGAAGAGGGGGGGGAATTAAAAGTTTAAAAGTGCGGAAATTATTAAATTAAAATTAAAATCTCGGACCTATCCACGAAAAAATTTCAAACTTTGATCGCAACGTAAACATTCATTTATGATAGCGGTCTCGAGCGGAAGGTCCCCAGTCTCAAAATTCAGGTGCGTTAAAGTAAATGAACAACTTAAAAAAAGGGGCAAAATGAGACTCTTCGGGGTGGCAATTAATATTTCTCGTAACTTTCATAATCTAGTTATATTTGGCTTTTGTTACAAAATATACATACACGGAGGTTTGTGTTACGTAAATAACAAAGGCGATTCGTTTCTTTTGTGTTCCCCTAGGTGCTCTACTCTCGCCTCGACTCTTTCATCTTCTTGATTACTTCGTAAATGCCACATTTAACAAAGGCATCGCAGTTCAGCAGCTTCCCTAGCAGCTCCAGCTCGTCGCATTCCGAACAACTCGACGTCAGCGTCGTTTCCTTCCTCTTCTTCCTTCCAAGTCTAGGGCCGAACCATAACGAGCTCGACGCCTTAATTTTCTCGGAGTTGCCAATTACGCCGCCGTCGTCGTACGCACGTACCAAGAAGTTGCTCAAAAGCAAGGCACAAAACACCAAGACGATTCGTTCCATGATACTGGATGTTGTAGGGGGGTTTTCGACGCGTTTTATACTGGGGCTTGACGCAACAGTCGCCGGGGGTGGTTTTTCAATAAGTAAAACACCTGTTGAGACCGCAAAGCAAGATTAAGCTTTTCACGTTCGCGAACGATACCATAGAAAAATCAATCGACCTAGAAAGCTTTCTTAAATTTGATTTAATTTTGTGTACCCCCACATTTTCATTCTCTCGATTGCGGAGGTTGTAACAATATTGAATTGTAAGTACGTTTCAGATGAAGAAGTAATCACGTTTCGTAATTTGACTAGCGATAAAAATCACTTGTCCTTGCAGATAACGCTTTTATTAATAGCAGACCGAATAAATCCCAGATTGATTATTTATTCCTTGTAACGCTCGACTCGAGTTTGCATCTCATCTGATCTGATAAGAAGTAATTTCGGTTTGTTGTTGTGTTTAAAAGCAAAACTCGCATTCAAAGCCAGCGCTGAACTTACTTGTCTTTCGAGGGAAACTTGCGTTTAAAGCCGAGCGAAACTTACTCAACTTAACAATGAGACTCCGGAATAATTACACGCCGGAAAGTTTCAGACTTCAGCGAATAAATAATTTTCGCCGCCGTTTTATTTACATCACAAGCGAGATTATTATTGTCGATGAGTTTTCGGAGGTCCAAAACGAGGAGCTTTTGTCTTTTCCCCTCGGGGCGGTAGGTGTTTGTTTTTGAGAGACGTTGTTTACGACCGAGCGATCGTGAGGCGGTAAATACCGAATTGGTCCAGATAAGGTCCTAATCGCGATCTCAAATACTTTTGCACGAAATAATAGTTCGCGGCGAAAACATATTTATTTTTAAACGAGAAATTTTTTTCTGTAAATGTACAACGTCGTCGATAAGTTTTGGCTCCTCACGCGATGCCTTGCAAAATAAAACACGATTTTAGCGCTAGCAAGCAACAAATGTTTCAAGCGTAACCAAGTGAATTAGTAGCAAAGATATTTTCTAGGCCAACTTGATTTTTTGAGACTTTAAAGTCAAGTGTGCCATAAACGGCTCATCCAAATGTCAACGTGTTATACAAAAACCTATGTCTTTAATTGAAACTGTACGTATAAAAGAGATTGATTCTCTAAATCTGAACGGTATTGCTGAAAAATGAAAAACTGACCCGGCACAAGCGCGTGCAGTTTCTTTCTTTTGAAACCTCTGCTTACTTTATGACTTGTTGAGGCAAGTCCGCTTTCAATAAAAAGCAAAAACCGCAATAAAACTTTTATTTACGTTTGAAAGAATTAGGCCAACGTCTCAGATGCCGCGCGCGCGTCATCGGCAATTTTTTTATATCCATCTGTGCTTCACCGACAAATACTGGCATAGTGAAATGCGTTTGTCGTTGCGTTACGTGATATTTATTTCTCGTTTGTCAAGCAATTCTTTTAATAGCTTATTAAACAGACGACATAATCAACACATTTAGTCATAATTTGTATTTTAAACGCAAACTTTTGATTTATTTAATTAAAAAGTTTGTAGTTTACTTTGTTCATATCACGGTGTTTGTGCAGCTTATGAAAAAATGAATTGCAGCTTTCTTAAGGAAGTAGGTACGATGTGACTAGCATTGTTGTATTAAATTAAATTAAACAGATCGTAATTTAAGAATTGAAACTGTACGTCTACGTCGCAATATGCGAAATAAAAAAATGTACAGTACAGCACAAAATGCATATCAAACGTGTTGTCATACCTGTGCATTCATTATGACCTTAGAATTTGAGTAAAGTTCACTTCTTGCTCTTGGCACTGATATTTGTAATTACAATAAAAGTTCAAAATGTTGTCCTGCGGTATTAACACATAATTCGGCACGTCGTATCCAGTTATTTGTTACTACTGGAAAATTATTTCGAAGTTACGTACACAGATATTTACACGAATTAAACTAACACAAAACAAGCTGCACATTACGTAATTTTGATAAATAATACTAAGCCTGTTAATGTTTTTAAAAATTTATTTTAACCTCAGTCTTTTATAAAATACGAACGCACTCGCTCGAACCGAATTTTCTCAAAAACTATTATTCAGCACTTCGCCTTTCATTCTAACCCCCTCCCTAATGTAAGCATCTGTGAATTTATGACAGCATAATAACAATAATAAAAACAAACAATAAAGTACGAGGAACGAAACTGAGCCAGCTGAATTTTATTTTATGACAGTGCAATTGTTACCAATAAATCGCCAAGGCGAACGCAGGTAAACGTTTCTGAAAATTCCGAATTATTTTAAACCAGAATCAAATTTTCATCACGAAAACTAATTGAGCCACTCGTTTCTTGGATTTAATTAATATTTATCAACATTTTTAGTAAACATTTATTTTCGTCTTATTAACGAACATAAATCTAACATTTTGCAGTTTACAGTGTTAAGGTCGATGTACTGTCATGAAAATGAAACAAATAAAACTGAAGTGCTGCAAATTCAGTTTGCTTTTAAGTTTTACTTTGAATAAATAAACGTAAGTAAAGTAGTAATAAGTAATTGCAATCGTCGCATGAAACCTCCCGGCAGCGCGCGTGAAGACGTTCTTATTTGAAGTCCTGGCGAATTTTTTTTTGCGAAGGACAAACCTGACCTAGCCCAACAGACACATCTCGGCGTTTATTCGTTTATGGCCATAAAAACCACCAATTTTGCACAGCTGAGACATTTAAATTCATTTAAATCGCCAACCAGCGTTACTAAAACAATTTCTTAGAAAACGAAAACTGATTTTTACCGGAGTTATTATTGACTTTTTTTCCTATTGTTGTATGACAAATGTTTTTGACTACTATTTGTGGTTTCAATTAAAGGCATAGGTTTTGAGACACCCAGTGTAGCCATTTTCGTCCTGCCACCGGCTTTTTTCGAGCATTTTGCATATTTTATTTCAATAGAGAGTATCTTTCATTTAATACCAACGCGTTTCTTTAATCTCATTTTATTTTATTAATAAGACAGTGAAAAATTTCGAGCACCATCTAACGCGCGCGTTGGAACCACACAAATCATCGAAAAGCCCCTAGATGGCGCGACATTTACAAAAGCAGACTTCTGTTTTTGACTACTATGTGGGGTTTCAATTGAAGACATAGGTTCTGAGACATCCAGTATATAATCGAAATCAAGAAAGAGTGCTCTTTCATTCTGGCGAACATTAGATGGGGCGAAAAGCACAAGTTTATAAAACTTTTAGAAGGCATTTATTCGTTCATCTACTCCTTTATTTTTGAACGTCATTTTAGGGATAGTGTTTGATTAATTATTTCTCGAAAATTGTAGTAGGGAGCATTTGCTTTTCGTGATTTTTCTTTGGCGGCGGAGCAATTGTCACTCACCCTGAATTGTCACGGTAATTTAATAATCATCCTTGTAGTTCCAAACGCGCCTTGAATTTGTCAAACATTTAATAGATTTGTGCTAATAATAATTCGTCACACACAAAACGAAATTATAATAATTAACAGATTACGAAAACATTTACTTATTATAATAAAATTAATATTTTGTATTTCACGGCGTTGGTCGTCATACAAAAAAATGTTGTAATCATCGAACCTCTGTTTCATTAGATATTCGACAATAATTACAAGAAAAGCAATTAATCGGTGGCGTCTCGTTTTATCTGATTGCCTGTAGATTTAAGTTTTCGGCTTCTTGTTGTCGATGGTTTTCAAGATTCGTTGTTTTCTTTAAATTTTTTAAAATTTTCTTTTAAAATATTTTATGAAGGAAAAGCGTGTACACCGCAGTCGAAAAGTTCTTGTCCTACCTTCCCGTCGAGCGATATTAGCTTTCGATGAACGATGTTTACGATCGAGTGTTTTTAGGGGCGGTAACTACCGAAGTAATGCGGATAAGGACGTTCCATATCGTCCATCGCGTTCAGATACACAAAACAACATTTCGTTGCGAAAATAAATTTAAAAGCGGTTTGTTTTTAAAGGAGAACCGAATTGTCGAAATGTAAAAACCGAAAGCAAATTTCTGTAAACGTGCGCTGCAGGCGAAAAGTTTTTGGTCCTTCGCGCGGGAAGAAGAAACTTCGAAATCAACGTTTCGGTTAGCAAATGACAATATGCGCTCGAATAATTGAAACGTAACGAAATGGCAATTGAATGATCGATTCAAATGCGTCAGAAACGGTTCATCCAAGTATCAATCAACGTGCTAGATATTTTTGAAACAGAAACGGATTAGTCTTCCCCTTTGGCGTACAAAATGCAGAGTTTTCCTTTGAAAGAAACTTAAGTCGCGTTTTTTTAACGCTTTGCGATGCGCTTTTGTTTTCTGTGAAAACGCTAAAAGATAGTGCGTAAAAAACGCTGCAACTTTTGCGTTTAAAGTTTTTCTCTAATTCTTAAAATGAAGCCTCCAGGCTAAATATTAAAGAAATCATGTACACTGAAGTCGAAAAGTTTTTGTCCCATCTTCCAATCCAACGCGATAATTGCAAAAAGATCCTTGGTCTACGAAATGGCAATAAGCATTCGAATATTTGAATCATAATCAAATGAATTAATTAATAATAAATATTTTTTCCTAGCGGCTGGCTTGTTTTTTTTATATTAATTTATTAATACTTTAAACTCAAATTGGTCACAAACGGCCGATGTTATATGTTTTTGAAATCGGGAAAAAATGATCTTTCATTTCCGCGAACGATACACAGGATGTTCCGTTTAAAAAAAAAAACACAGGTTCTGTTTTCTTCTCCGCTTTGCGATGCGCTTTTGTTTCCAGTAATAACTCTAAAAGAAAAGGTAGTACAATTTTTGCCTTTAAAGTTCTTCTGTACATCTTAAAATGAAGCGTCTAAATGGAGTGCAAGAAACGTGTAGACTGCAGTCGAAAAATTTTGGCCCTACCTCCCTCTCGCGAGGTATTTGGTTTTGAATCACGATGTTTACGTTCCGGTGATTGAGAAGCGGTAAATACCGAAGTAATCCACACGAGGACGTTCTAAAAACATCGTCCGTCGCGATCGGTTAATTTTACACAAAATAATATTTGGCTAGCGAAATATGTTCAAAAGCGGATTGTTTTTTTTTTAACGAGAAGGAACACCAAGTCGTTAGAGTATGAGAAACGAAACCAAATCTCTGTAAATGTATACTACAGTCGAAAAATTTTTGGCCCCGAGCGCGATTTTTGCAAACGAAAAGAAGGAACAAGTTTTTTAAAAATTATTTTAGCTATAGCAAATATTAATTTATTGAGCTTTAAATTCAAGTATCTCACAATCCGCTCATCTAAATATAGCAAATTACATATTTTTGAAACCAGGAGGAAACGATCTTTAATTATGGCGAGCAATATATAGCATGTTCCCTTAAAAAAATGTACAAATTGCATTTACTTCTACCTCTGCGATGCGCGTCTGTTTTTTGTGATAATAGTAGGTATGAAACCCTACAATTTTTCTAGCTGCACAAATGAAGTCTCTAGGGGGTGCAAAATATTTTTTTATACACCACAGTCGATAAGTTTTTGTCAAACCTATTTGTTTTTGATAAGTAAGTGAGAGCCTGTAAATACCGAAGCAATCCGGATTTTTGGTTTTATTTTCGTAGCTTCTTTTCTTCTTATTTATTTTATTGTTTTTTTTTCTAATCGCTTGCCTTTCATTTTTTTACAGTTTTACGAAAATTAAACCAAAATTTCTTCTCGAACATTCTCTAAATTGGCCGCAAGCGTTTTTTACTTTGTTTTTTTTATTCGCTTTATTATTTATTTCCTGCAAGTATAATTAACATAATTCATGTAATACAAGTTAGGTACATACTTGATTCGTCTGATGTCATTGTGACGACCTCTTACATTATAGAATCACCTTTACCATTACATATTTGTATTTAATAGCTGAACTTTCCTGAGATTCCATGCATTTTAATTTTGTTCACATTCTTATACAAGTTCATACGTTCCAGTAAATAAATAACGAATCAATAAATAATTCAAATTTCCAATGAATTCTAATGTTATGTATGGTATTGTATTGAGCGTACGGATTTTCGCGGAAATAAATCACGAGCAAACAATAACACCTTGTTTACCGAAAACGAGTTCGAATCATTGCAAATAATCAATTATCGATGCGGTAATTTCACTAACTGATTGTGAGTCGTCTTTATATCTCTTATAGTTTATAGTGACCATTTAATTAGTTGCAAACCTATATAATTTTTTCTCTGGGGTTTGCCTTTCAAATCATTTCTTACAGTTCGAAGCATTTTTAAATTATTATTTTCGCAAGGTTTGCTGTAATTAAATAATTTTAACGAACGTCTTGAACGGATACTTTGAATTAAAAAAAAATGGCCCGAGAATAGAACCTTACGGGACTCTTGTGCCTACGTACTTGATCGATACGATCGATGTTAATTCTTTGGCCTTAGTTTGTTGAACCATATTTTTGCGAATCTATTCAAGAGACTGCAACATTTCTTCTCTGGAAAAAAACAGAATGTAGAAAGAAGAAAATAAGAAAACCACCTGCGAAGAAAATAAGAAGAAAAATCGCGGAAATTACTTTTGCCCGCAATCGAGCCACCCAAAGAAAGAAGAAAGGCAGACATCCATGAAGAACACAAAAAGAAAAAGAAAGAAATCCCAAAAAAGAAGAAAAACTGAAATTTCAATTCTGCCTACTCGAATAAACACTATTCTTGAATTATTTTTGCGAATTGATTAAAAAAAAATTATAACATTTCTTCTTTGGAAGAACAGAGTATAGAAAGGAGAAAGGACGAAAACACCCTGTGAAGGAAATAAGAAGAAAAATCACGGAAATTAAAAGCAAGATGTTAAAGACTGAGTCTTTCCTAACATCTACCCGCAATCAAGCTTCTCAACGAAAGAAACAAAGCAAGAAAGACGTTTGTGAAGAAAACAAAGGGAAACACAGAAATTCGAAGAATGAAGAAAGATAGAGATTTCAGTTACGTCTACCAAAATAAAGCCAAAATCTTCAGATTATATTTGCGAATCACTTCAAGGAACCACATTTTTTTCCGTAGAAGAGCAGGCTGTAGAAGGAAGGAAGGAAAGAAAGAAGAAATTTCGCAGAATGTCGGAAAAGATTAAAATCATCATCTAGCCGTTCAGTTCTTAGGATTTTAGCTAACGTTAAATGTCCTGAGGTGGGTGAATCCTCATTCTTTCGAATTGACGCCTTTCTCTTTCTTCCTTTGTTTGTTGGCCATAGTAGAATCCCAATGGATTCTACTCTTCTTCTTTGGTTTTCCTATCATTAAATGTCTTGCCCAATTCAGGCGTCCTTTTATATATCTTATGATCTCTTCTCCTCCTAATCCATTCTCTATTTCTTTTTTCTCTTTTTCTAGCCGACGTTCTATTTGGTCCTCGCTTTGTTCTCATTATTTTCCTCTCCATTCTCACCTTCTTATTCCTCTATGGTACTCAGCATATCTTCATAATAATCTTTCCTTATGTTCCCTATCTTTTGGGGTACCGAGTTCTGATTTCCGTTTTCCTTTTCTTTTCAGATCAGAATTTCTTTTAGACGAGGCAAGCAATTGTAGCCAAACATTAAATATCGTGGTAAACACTGAATTGATCGACGATGAAGATCTCACCTACCCATAGATAAATGCGACGCTTTCAATTGATTCAATAATACTTTTTGCTTTTCTTTTTGTGGTGCTGAGATCTCTCTTCTTGGGCCTTTTACTGCGCGACCTCATTCCTTGAGCGTCTTCTCTTTGCTTACTCTTCCATTTCCTTTCATTTGCTGTACTGGATGATAATTATCTTCTTCTTCCTCTTTGTTTTTCCCTATGCCTTCACAGGCGTTAGATTTGAGATTCCATGTTCTTCTTTTATCCATTGTCTCCTTACCTTCTCGTCCCTTAACAATATTCTGAACTCATCTGGTGTCTTTCCGTGTACCCCATCCTATCTAACTCTATCTACCATTTGATCCAATCATGTTGTCCTAGTCCTCGAGTCCGTCTTCTTTGGACCTCTAATAACTTCTCAAACGAACTCTCAGAGTCCACCTTGAGTAGGAACATGTCCATACCAGATTAGTTGGCTTTTTCGATAAAGACTCTCACTTCAACACTTTTCTTATGTTTTTTCGTTTGTTATTCTTAGTCTCGACAGCTATCCTTCTTAGGTATTTCTATGGCTCCTACTTTACTTTCACCTTTCTCTTGCGTTGCCCGAGTTTAACTTGCACTTTTTTATTTTGATTTACCTCCTCTCCTTTCAGAAGCCCCAAAATAAAATGAGAAAAGGGAGAAGGCCTGTGGGAAAAGAGCTTGAAATGAAACGGCCCCGATTCTCATGGGGAAGGAAGTCTAAAATCCAATCGGAAAGAAAATTTTGAGCAACACGATGATGAGGGTGCGCGAAAAGAAAAAACGGGATATAATTGGATACGTTGTTTTATTCTTCTTCTTTGGGTTCTCTATCATTGCATGTCTTGCCCAATTCAGGCGTTCTTTTATGATTTCTTCTAAACCATTCACAAACCACTTGATGAACTGATGCCGATGTACCAGTTGCATATGAACAATTTTGGAACACTAATTAGGTCGTAAATTATCTTTTGAAAAATGGTTTTGGAATTTTGCAGATTTAACGTTTATACATTTTATGATACACCAGGTAAAATCTCTACCATTCAGATTGCCTAGTAGCCTTGCTCTTGCAGGATTCGATAATTTACGTAGCGTGTCGTGTTACTGCTCATGCATTTTAAACACAACATTTATTACGCAGGCTCACACAGGTTCTAAAGGATTTCATTTAAACTGAAGCTTAAGTTCGGAAATTAATTTTCTCGACAATCTTACAATAGTTCAGTTTTCCCTAGATTGGCCCCTGCCATTGGTAGACTTAAATCCTTCCGATTTGTGGGGGAAGGGAGTGAATGAAGGACCTCGTTTATTGCGCCCCCAGTGAATACTCTACGCCAGTTACGAGGCCGAATCGAGGAAACCGCCGCAGTGATTCGCGATAACCCTCGTGTTTTCGCGTGTGTAAGAAAAAATGAGAACTTGCGTGAGTTCGAGGATGACGCGTGTTTGAATCTTGTCCACTCGCGCTCTAAACATATACAGGATGACTGACTATTATTCCGCTAAAGAAAAGCAACGATAAGAAGCGAAATCTGAGAGTATGGGCAAAATGTTAAAAAAATTATGTGTATTTTGGTTTTCGAGAAATAATTAATCAAGAATTGTCCTTAGAACGAGGATGCGTCCTTGCTTAACAGAATGCAGAAAGAAGGAAATAAGAAGAGAAACCGCGGAAATTCAAAGAAAGATGGAGAAGACAAACTTTCATCACATTTGCCCGCAATCAAGCTACCCAAAGAAAGAAGAAAGGCAGACATCCGTGAAGAACACGAAAGAAAAACAAAGAAATCAAAGGAAGAAGAAAAATTGAGTCTTTAGTTCCACCTACTCGAATAAATTTTATTCTCGAATTATTTTTGCGAATCAATTATAAAAACTACAACGTTTCTCCTTTAGAAGAAGGCAATATAGAAAGGAGAAAGGAAGAAAGCGACCTGTGAAGAAAATAAGAAGAAAAATTGCGGAAATTAAAAGCAGGAAGAAAAAGACTGAAACTTTCCTAACATCCACCCGCAATCAAGCTACTCAACGAAAGAAACAAAGGAAGAAAGACATTTGCTTAAGAAATAGGAGCAGCACAGCCATAAAAGTGTTTTATTTATAGATTTGTGGGCAATATCGGACGTGAACTTGACCTTTAAACAGCTGAAATACGAGCTTCGAAATGATTGACAGATGCATGCCCATCACCTGATGTAAATTATTCCGTCTAAAGGATAACGACGATCTACTTTGAACATCTGCTTCGGCAGGTAAACAAATAAATCACTACAACACGAAAACAAAACAAATTTCCGTGTTAAGAATTCCCAGTATTTTTCTTTAATTCTGTATTGGTTGTAAGTCGTTCCTCGTTTCACCGTAATCATTATTCTTACGACTTTGAACAATTTGTTCCAGTTTTAATTAATTCATAGTATATTGTTTATCGTACGAGTATCGCGTTGCTATTTCCTCACCTGTTTAACAGTCTGTTGTTGTATCAGGGTAAAGTTTTACGAGCTTTGTTCTGAATGAATATAATTAAAGCTTTTTGGGTATCTTTATAATTAATTAATTACAAACAAAAGCTTTTTTAAATACATTTTCTCTTTAGCCTTTATTTCATACGTAATTTTAGAAATTACTAGTAATTACATTGCGTAAAAGAAACATAACTCAAACGAAATTGACATGTGTGTGTCAAGGTTGCTTCTTTTGAAGAACAGGATATAGAAAGGAGAAAGAAAGAAGGCAACCTATGAAGAAAACAAGAAGAAAAATGGCGGAAATTAAAAGCAAGAAGGAAAAGACTGAAACTTTCCTAACATCTGCCCGCAGTCAAGCTACTCAACGAAAGAAACAAAGAAAGAAAGACGTTGTGTGAAGAAAACAAAGGAAAAAGCACAAAAATTCGAAGAAAGAAGAAAGACTAGACTTCAGTTTCGCCTACTCGAATAAATACTATTTTTATTCGAATTTTTTTGCGAATCAATTAAAAAAAAAACTCCAACGTTTCTTGTTCAAAAGAACAGAATCTAGAAAGAAGGCCAAATGGCTTTCTTAAATATTTTACTCGCGGCAGACTCAGGGATGTATTATTTTGCGGCCTTGGTACATAAATAACTATATTATTTGTGTGGCCTTCAATAACAAGGCTAATCAAGGACGAATGAATTAATTATGACTAATTGAAATCGTTTGCAGGTTTTGTTCTAAATGAAACGCGTATTTTGACGGTAAAAAAGGAAATGAATAAAAAGTGGCTTTGTGTTTCAAGGAGCGACGTGTCGAAATACACTATTTTGATTTCCATGGAACTCTGCGAAAGTATTTCAAACGTTTAGATTACGATGTTTTTTTTAATCTTTCAAAGCGTTATATCATTGCTGATAAGAATTAGGTAGAGTTCGATTTCGAAGCTTCAGTTTCTGAATCACCGAATGTTTTCTACTCACAGTGATTTTTAGGTGAATCGGTCGAAACTTTTTTTTAGTTTAATATTTAATGCACCGGTAGATTCGTACGTACACATTTGGAGTGCAAAGGAATGAGAGATACTTTTGGGCTAAGACCTCTATGGGCGTCCGGTCTAAATTGGTCAAATCTAGATCGAAGCGATTAAGAAATTCGTGCTTCAATTGTCTGCTTTCCTCATCGTAATGACACAATTAAAATCGCGTTTTTATCTCCGCCTATCACAATCGCGAACTTTATCGCTCCACTTCCTTGTCGGAATCACGCATCGCTCTGTTGACCGGTGGCATGTAGATAACGTGAATTAACGTTGATAAAAGTCGTGTTATGTTTACCACTTTTTTTTTGCACATGCTTTCTCTCCCTCGCCCCCTTCGTTAGTAAAGTGGAACTTTACAACATAGCAACCATTACAGCATAAAAAGTGCAGCAGATTTTCTAATACAGGGTGACTGACAATTGTTCAATTAAAAAAGAGAAAAAAAAATGAACGTTGTAGAATACGGGGATAATGAAACTTACCCTAAAAGCATGTTGCGATAGCGTAAACGCAATACAACGCCACGTTATAAATGCAGCACCAAATTGCACTGTATATATTATTTAATTGACTACGTAACTACACACCAAGCAACCTTGACGCACATGTCAATTTTGTTTGAGTCATGTTTCTTTTACGCAATGTAATTATTAGTAATTTCTAAAATAGCTGGAATTACGTATGAAATAAAGGCTAAAGAGAAAATGTATTTCAAAAAGCTTTTGTTTGTAATTAATTAATTAATTATAAAGACGTCCAAAAAGCTTTAATGATATTCATTCAGAACAAAGCTCATAAAACTTTACCCTGGCACAACAACAGACTGTTAAACAGGTGATGAAATAGCAATGCGATACTCGTACGATAAACGATAAACTATGAATTAATTAAAACTCGAACGAATTGTTCAAAATCGTATAAATAATGCTCACGGTGAAACTTACAACCAATACACAATTAAATAAAAATACTGGGAATTCTTAACACGGAGATTTGTTTTCTTTTCGTGTTGTAGTGATTCATTTGTTTACCTGCCGAAGCAGATGTTCAAAGTAGACCGTCGTTATCCCTTAGACGGAATAATTTACATCAGGTGATTGGCATGCACCTGTCAATCATTTCGAAGCTCGTATTTCAGCTGTTTAAAGGTCAAGTTCACGTCCGATATTGCGCCTTAAGACCCACAAATCTATAAATAAAACACTTTTATGGCTGTGTTGCTCCTATTTCTTAAGCAAATGTCTTTCTTCCTTTGTTTTTTTCGTTGAGTAGCTCGATTGCGGGTAGATGGTAGGAAAGTTTCCTTCTTGCTTTTAATTTCCGCAATTTTTCTTCTTATTTTCTTCACAGGTGACTTCTTCCTTTCTCCTTTCTATATTGTCTTCTTCCAAAGAAGAAACGTTGTAGTTTTTTTAATTGATTGGCAAAAATAATTCGAGAATAGAATTTATTCGAGTAGGCGGAACTGAAGACTCAATTTTTCTTCTTCGTTTGATTTCTCTGTTTTTCTTTTGTGTTCTTCACGGATGTCTGCCTTTCTTCTTTCTTTGGGTAGCTCGATTGCTGGCAAATGTGATGAAAGTTTGTCTTCTCCATCTTTCTTTGAATTTCCGCGGTTTCTCTTCTTATTTCCTTCTTTCTGAATTCTGTTAAGCAAGGACGCATCCTCGTTTTAAGGACAATTCTTGATTAATTATTTCTCGAAAACCAAAATACACATAATTTTTTTAACATTTTGCCCATACTCTCGGATTTCGCTTCTTATCGTTGCTTTTCTTTAGCGGAATAATAGTCAGTCATCCTGTATATGTTTAGAGCGAGAGTGGACAAGATTCAAACACGCGTCATCCTCGAACTCACACAAGTTCTCGTTTTTCGTACACACGCGAAAACACGAGGGTTATCGCGAATCACTGCTGCGATTTATTCGATTCGGCCACGTAATTGGTGTAGAGTATTCACTGGGGCGCAATAAACGAGGTGCTTCATTCACTCCCTTCGCCCACAAATCGGAAGGATTTAAGTCTAGCGATGGCAGGGGCCAATCTAGGGAAAACTGAACTATTGTAAGATTGTCGAGAAAATTAATTTCCTAACTTAAGCATCAGTTTAAATCAAATCCTTTAGAACTTGTGTACGCCTGCGTAATAATTGTTGTGTTTAAAATGCATGAGCAGTAACACGACACGCTACGTAAATTATTGAATCCTGCAAGAGCAAGGCTACTAGACGATCTGAATGGTAGAGATATTACCTGGTATATCATAAAATGTATAAACGTTAAATCTGGAAAATTCCAAAACCATTTTTCAAAAGATAATTTACGACCTAATTAGTGTTCCAAAATTGTTCATATGCAACTGGTACATCGGCATCAGTTCATCAAGTGGTTTGTGAATGGTTTAGAAGAGATCATAAAAGAACGCCTGAATTGGGCAAGACATGTAATGATAGGGAACCCAAAGAAGAAGAATAAAACAACGTATTCAATTATATCCCGTTTTGTCTTTTCGCGCACCCTCATCATCGTGTTGCTCAAAATTTTCTTTCCGATTGGATTTTAGACTTCCTTCCCCATGAGAATCGGGGGCGTTTCATTCTGTGCCCCCAAGCTCTTTTCCCACAGGCCTTCTCCCTTCTCCCATTTTATTTTGGGGCTTCTGAAAGGAGAGGAGGTAAATCAAAATAAAAAAGTGCAAGTTAAACTCGAGTAACCCAAAAGAAAGGTGAAAGTAAAACAGGAGCCATAGAAATACTTAAGAAGGATCGTTGCCAAGACTAAGTGGCTTAGAATAACAAACGAAAAAACATAAGAAAAGTGTTGAAGTGAGAGTCTTTATCGAAAAAACCAACTAATCTGGTATGGACATGTTCCTACTCAAGGTGGACTCTGAGAGTTCGTACAAGAAGTTATTAGAGGTCAAAAGAAGATGGACTCGAGGACTAGGAAAACATGATTGGATCAAATGGTAGATAGAGTTAGATAGGATGGGGTACACGGAAAGACACCAGATGAGTTGAGAATATTGTTAAGGGCCGAGAAGATAAGGAGGCAATGGATAAAAAAAAGAACATGGAATCCCAAATCTAATGCCTGTGAAGAAAGAAGAGAAAGAAGAAGATAATTATCACCCAGTACAGCAAATGAAAGGAAATGGAAGAGTAAGTAAAGAGAAGACGCTCAAGGAAGAAGGTCGCGTAGTAAAAGGCCCAAGAAGAGGGATCTCAGCACCACAAAAAGAAAAAGAAAAAGTATTCTTGAATCAATTGAAAGCGTCGCATTTATCCATGGGTAGGTGAGATCTTCATCGTCGACCAATTCAGTGTTTACCACGATATTTAATGTTTGGCTACAATTGCTTGCCTCGTCTAAAAGAAATTCTGATCTGAAAAGAAAAGGGAAACGGAAATCAGAACTCGGTTCCCCAAAAGATAGGGAACATACGGAAAGATTATTATGAAGATATGCTGAGTACCATAGAGGAAGAAGAAGGTGAGAATGGAGAGGAAAATAATGAGAACAAAGCGAGGACCAAATAGAACGTTGACTAGAAAAAGAGAAAAACGAAATAGAGAATGGATTAGGAGGAGGAGAGATCATAAGGTATGTAAAGGAACGCCTGAAATGGGCAAGACATAATGATGGGAAAACCAAAGAAGAAGAGTAACACAATGGATTCTATTATGGACAAGAAACAAAGGAAGAAAGAGAAAGGCGTCAATTCGAAAAAATGAGGATTCACCCACCTCAGGACATTTAACGTTAGCTAAAATCCTAAGAACTCAAGGGCTAGATAATGATTTCAATCTTTTCCGACATTCTGCGAAATTTCTTCTTTCTTTTCCTCCTTCCTTCTATAGCCTGCTCTTCTACGGAAAAAAATGTGGTTCCTTGAAGTGATTCGCAAATATAATCTGAAGATTTTGGCTTTATTTTGGTAGACGTAATTGAAGTCTCTATCTTTCTTCGTTCTTCGAATTTCTGTGTTTTTCCTTTGTTTTCTTCACAAATGTCTTTCTCCCTTTGTTTCTTTCGTTGAGTGGCTTGATTGCGGGAAAAAGTTAGGAAAGTTTCAGTCTTTTCCTTCTTGCTTTTAATTTCCGCGATTTTTCTTCACAGGTTGCTTTCTTCTTTTCTCCTTTCTATATTCTGTTCTTCCAAAGAAGAAATATTACAGTTTTTTTTTAATCGATTCGCAAAAATAATTCAAGAATAGTGTTTATTCGAGAAGGCGGAATAGAAATGTCAGTTTTCCTTCTTTATTAGGATTTCTTTCTTTTTCTTTTTGTGTTCTTCATGGATGTCTGCCTTTCTTTTTTCTTTGGGTAGCTTGATTGCGGGCAAAAGTAATGAAGGTTTCAGTTTTTTCCATCTTCGTTTGAATTTCCGTCATTTCTCTTCTTATTTTCTTCGCAGGTGGCTTTCTTATTTTCTTCTTTCTATATTCTGTTCTTCCAAAGAAGAAATGTTGCAGTCTCTTGAATAAATTCGTAAAAATATGGTTCAACAAACTAAGACTTAAGTATTTCCACAGCTCCTATTTTATTTTCACCTTTCTTTTGCGTTACCCGAGTTTCACTTGCACGTTTTTATTTTGATTTTCCTCCTCTCCTTGCAGAAGCCCCAAAATAAAATGAGAAAAGAAAGAAGACCTGTGGGAGAAGAGCTCGGGGGCCCAGAGTGTAACGCCCCGATTTTCATGGGGAAGAAAGTCTAAAATCCAATCAGAAAGAAAATTTTGAGCAACACGATGGTGAGGGTGCGAAAAAGAAAGAGGAAACCAAAAAACAGGAAAACAGAAAAGGAAAATCTGTGAAAAAAGGTTGAAAGGACGTAGCAATAGACGTCAGAGAGGTACGATTGATTGGTTGTTGACGTGCCTTGATTTTCATGGGGGAGGAAGTCTGACATTCATGTTTTAGGGAAGAATGCGAAAGGAAAAGATACCGAAGCGATAATTGGAGTGAAATTGGAGAGGAAGAAAGAGAAAGTCGAGAAATTGAAACTTGAAGCGTCTCCATTTTCACGAGGAAGGAAGAAGACCAACATCGAATCAGAAATATTTTGATTATTACGATGATGAGGGCACCATAGAGGAAACGAGGCACACTAAACAGGAAAGAAGAAGATCTATGGTTGGTCGACGATTTGTATTACCTTAGTTTTCCATGGTGGAAGACGTCTGGAAACGTTTCTAAGAAAAAAAAAAAAAACTGGGGTGAAACTAGAAAGCGAACTGAAGAGTAGGAAGACCTGCGCAAAGGAAGACGCCCCATAAATGATGATGGTTGTCAAATTAGATAACAAAAAGGCAACAGAATCAGAAAGGAACGAGGGACAAAGAGGTTTCAAGAAGGCTTGCAGAAAGGCGACGTGGAGCGCTGCTAGGGTAAGACCTAACGCCTTTCTTTCTTCTAATTCTACGAATCTTCTTTTCTTCTCTTCTTTCTATTACTAATTATCAATTTCTAAATCCAGACATTTATTACCTTAATTTGATTGAGTTTACTTCGGTTCACTCTCCTAGGGCCCCCTCAAAGTATTCCCATCTTATTTTAGTTTTATGTAGTAAAGGGAGATGCAAATTTTTTTCAAGTCCACAATAATGTTCACCAAAGAAAAACGACTAAAAATAACAAACACTTCTAAGCTCGCAATTGAGATAAGGATTTCGACAGCATCCAGCGCAATGTCTGTCTGGTGGGAAAACCTCGTAGATTAGACAAGGTTCGCGCGCGCAAAAAGAAAAAAGATAAATTGGCGTAGCTGCTGCTGCCTTTAATCGTAATAAACACGGCTACATGAAATAGGACGAGGTGAGGCGACACTTCAAAGTCTGCGAGGTTAAGTGGCCCTTCTGTCGATTGATCTTTTGAATTTGCGACGCCCTAACGAGAAGGGCGAGAGTCCAAAATGAATCCACTATTAAATCCGAAATTATTCGACAAGCACAATTAAATCCAAGCTCTCGCTTACCTCCTCCGCAAGAAATAAATCCGTCTCGTGCACGCGAACTTAAAGGCAGGGAACGGTAGCAATTCGCCTGCAGTTAACGAGCAATTAAGCGATGCACTGCCTGTTTATCGGTTAAACAAACTCTCGCACAGGTAGGTAACTACCAAGTCGTATCGTAAATCTTAACTTATAGTGCCGAGCTTACTTATGTGCTTATCAGCACCTCCCACGAAAACCTAATCATCATCGTCTCGTTGCCAATTTGATAAGGAGGCAGATATTGCAGATATTAGTTTTATCGGACCTGGACGAATGATTAGAAAGAAAAATTTCGTAACCTAGAGACACTTGTCCCAAGTCTATATTTAAAAAAAAAGAATAAATGTTCTGTGGGGGCTCGCACGTTGGCTGGCGATCGTCAGAATCAATGAGATACAGGTCGGATTATCGATGATTTGTTTGCGCCCTTTTTTTGGTGTAGAGAGGATTAGGAAATCTTCCGAAGACCCCCCAGCTTGATCTATGCCAGAGGAATGTCGGATTGCCTGGGAAGGTGGTCACTCAGGCGCCTACCGACTAAAACCCTTCCCTCTCTCTTGGCTCTGTTCCTCTGCGACATCGCAGATAGCATTCCTTCACAGTGGGGCCGGTTTGGGTACCTTTCATTGTCCTCTTTTTTCTTTAGTATTTTCTCGATACCACTGCTTCCCGTGCCCTTATTCGGTTTTCAGGGGTCGCTTTTTGCCCCACTATTGCGTTCAACCTACTCCTCTCCTGGTTCCATCTTCGGCATTCGAAGAGCGTGTGCTCTGCGTTCTCGATCTTGTCGCCACAGTATGGGCAGTTAAACGTGTCTGCTAGTTTGTACTTGGCCTGGAAGCACCCGTGTCCGCTCAGGACCTGGGTAAGGTGGTATGCGACATCTCCATGCTTCCTCTGCATTCACTCGTTAATCTTAGGGATTAGCCTTCTGGTCCAAGTTGCCTTGCTCGTCGCCTCCCAACTCTTTTGCCACGTCGCATTAGACTTTTCCTCGGGGGTCGCTCCCCACGTCATTCATTCCCCTTTCCAGCACAAGCAGATCCAGTGGGACTTTTCGTCAGAGGTCGCTCTCCACGTCATTCCCCTTTCCAGCACAAGCAGATCCAATGGGACCATCCGGGCCAGTACCACCAGAGTAGGAAAGCAGCTCTTCTCTGTTTCTTTTGATGTCCATGGCGTGCTTCCAAATAGGGGCCGCATATAGAGCTTCCACTACTGAGGCCAAGAGTCTGCGTTTACTTTCCTTGGCTCCCCGTGTCCTCAGCATGATTCTTGTTAGAGCTGCCGCCGTCCTCTGGGCCTTCTTCCACACGAGTCTTACATGTACCACCAGAGCTTCTGTTGATACCGTTCGGTACGCTCGGCACACTCGGATCATGTCAGTTCTCTGGTAGAAAAGCAGCTCTTCTCTGTTTCTTTTGATGTCCATGGCGTGCTTCCAAATAGGGGTCGCATATAGAGCTTCCACTACTGAGACCAAGAGTCTGCGTTTACTTTCCGTGGCTCCCAGTGTCCTCGGCATGATTCTTGTTAGAGCTGCCGCCGCCCTCTGGGCCTTCTTCCACACGAGTCTTTCATGGTCTCCAAAGTTCAGGTTCTTATCGACGATGACTCCTAGGGTTTGTTCGTCCTTATCTTGGTTCCCATGACCTCTACTTCGGCACCTCTTCCTGCCGCTTAGTAGGACGACTTCAATTTTATCCGGGGCAAGCATTAACTTGCTTTCTTCCATCCATTCGATGATACGTTTTATGGATTCGTTGATGCTGTACTGTAAGTCTTCCTCGTCCTTGGTCGTTGCTGTTATGGCCAGGTCATCGGCAAAGGCTATTGCCTCTGTTCCCTCCGGTAGTGGCAATCGCAGCACCCCATCCATCAGGATGTTCCAGAGGGGACCCCGCACGTCATTGAGATGAACACTCCCTCCTAAATGGTAACTTTCCTGTTGTCTAGGTAGGACGCTAGGACTCTTTGCAGCTGTGACGATAAGCCTTTCTTCTCCAGCTACTCCTTAATCTTCTTCCAGTTGGCGGAATTGAACGCATTTTTAACGTCGAGGGTCACCAAGGCATATAGTTTCCGCGATTTTTTCATTGGAGGCTATCTTGCAAATTTGCCCAATAGCTTCTAGTGTGGACCTTCCTTCTCCGAAGCCGTATTGTCTGGGAGTCAGTTCTTTTTCCCCATGCAGCTCATTCTTGAGTCTCGAGAGGATAAGCCTTTCGTACATTTTTCGTTTCGTTAAGCAAGTCAATTTGCCAATATCTAGCTTGGTCCGCAGCTGTTTTTCTGGGTTTTTGGGTGAGGGTATATATATATCCGGGAATGTTCCTACCTTGTAGGCTCTGCTCGTCGTTCGGCTAACATATTCCGGAGCACTTTCCGTCGCCAATTTCGTCGCTTCAGTCATTCGGGCCCGTTGCCTTTTTTTGTTTTGGTCCTTAAGGCTGCTTCTAGGACTTCCTCTTTGGTAAAGGGCTTCCTCCTCGCACCTATTGACCATGTGCTTCGGGCGTTCCTCGCATTGCGGGAAAATCTCTTCCACTATTTTCAGTTTTCGCTCCAGGTCCATGAAGTTTCTCATTTTGTTCATCACGATCTTGTAGCCGTCTCCCCAAACATCTTGCTCTACCTCATTGTTGGAAGCACGTTCAAAGTGCATTTAATTGTCAGGAGCAGTACATACACTCTCCGTGCTAACCATTGTCGGAAGCACTTCCAAAGCCCCCCGTGCATTAAAGGTCGGGAGCCCCACACATCTCCTCACGAGAGCAAGCAACACTCATACTTCACACATCCATCATAAAGCAAGAATACTAATAGAACGCGAAACCAATTGAAAGAATGATAGAAGAAAGACAACCGAGTTAAACTGTGGAGGAATAAAGAATTGATTGGAAAGAAGCCAAGAGATTGGCAAAGGACGGCAACACATGGAGGAGGAGGATACGTGACATGCTTTTATATGAAATGTAAATTTATAATCCAACACCTAACGCCAAAGCGCGGATTTTTTAGATTCAATAAATAAACAGTTTCTTTTAATTTTATTAAATCCGTTCCATCAAGTTCTTGCCACTCCCTTGACATGAGGATAAAAACAAGAACTAATTAAAAATGAAAGGAAAGAAATATGGTTACGAGATGCAACAAACAATACTTCTGTAACTTATATATAGTAATTGCTGATTGGAACTGAAAACTGATTAAAATTGCCCGCCGGTTTCTGCTTTTATAGTAGAGGCTCGAATATTCTAGCAAATCTCCGGAACCATCTAGCGTTCGTTTCGAAGCTCTGTGAAGAAGGCAGTTGGCGTGATTATAGTAAAATTGACTCGTCGGTGGCTCTAATGTAACAGTATTAAAGGCAAAGAAAAAAGAAAATACAGTTTTTGCTTCGTATCTCGAAACCAAAGGTCTTTGACAAGTCATTGTTTATATCATTGTCATTGGTTTCGACTAAGTGGTACGGGATTTGTTCGAAAATGAAAGGACCTCCATAAAAGTTGAACTAGGCGCGCGATTTTACATCGGTTTTCCATCGATGAGTGACTAATAGCGAAAATGTGTTTTACTGGCTTGTCAATCTTAGCTTTTTTCTTGAAATCCATAACGCACAGTAGCAACTAAAGCTACTGCCGAAAGTGCAGACAAAAAACAACAAAAAATCTGGGTGTTAAATCACGGAAAACAAAAGAGTATCGTCAGTTTAGTTAGTTTGTTTTTAAAACATGTTTTAACATTTCTCTACTATCTCTTGATTTGTCGCTTGTTTTGTTTTCTGTGTACTGACTTATCAACAGCATCTTTTTTTTAATCACGAGTCACAATGACAAACAACTAAAATTACCGCTGACAACAAAGAACAACAAGCAGCAGTCTGAATGTCAAAATATGAAAAACAAAAGTGTTCGGTTTGGTTTGTTCATTGTTGTGCCATTGTTTCCTTTCCAGCGTCATTCTAATGTTTTGTAAACCAGAAGATCAATTCGTATCAATACTTAAATGTTTACACAAAAATTTATGTATTATTAGAGCTCGGATTTGTTCTACAGTCATTTTTATTATTTTGAAACTTTTATACGCAGTAATTGAGGTAAAGGTCACGACAGTAGTGATTTTAAAATGTTATGACAAGTGTTCGAGGTCAGCCACATCATTAGCGAGAAACAGGCGAGCACGGCGAAGAAGTGCTGGGCATTAGCATGTTACGATTGGCACGAATACTGTTTTTAGAGCTAAATAATTGAAGATTTGAAAAAGCCAAAAATTGTGCATTTAATTTAAATAATCGATATGTTCCTCGTCAATAACGAAACCTTTACAACAAGCAACAAGTAATGCACTTGTATTCTTCTTTCGTTATCTCTCATTGCCACTAGATTAGGTTAAGTGCTAAAACAATTGTTTTTTTCTTTATTCTGCATTTCAAACTCGTTGAACTTTATTCGATGGCATTCGATTCCAACGTTTGCCATTCGTGGTAACTGCTTATTGCGATGTTGTTGATGTTTGTTTACTCGCACTGTATTGCTGTTTTTTTTTTACTTCTTTTATAAATTTATTAACGCCGGGTAAAGATGAAAAAAGAAAATGAATTAAAATCAAATTAAAAGATAAAATAGTACGTTAGGCTAAAATATATTTAAAAAATAAAATAAGCGCTCGCTTAATTTCGAGAGATTTTCATTTGTTTACACTAATACACTAAGAGCCTATTATGTAGTTATTAATCAATATGTTACTAAACAAAATGTTACTAAACAAATTAAGGGAAAATCCACGCTTCCAGTATTCGTAAACCAGAAATTCCGATGTGTTTTCCCAAAGCTTTTTTTTTGTTACTCTAAGCGCGCGAGACGTTAAATGGAATAATAATTTAATAATTTGCGGATGTAATATTAAATGCGAATTCTTTGTGGCCTTGGGAGGTTAACACGTCGCACTGGGATTAACGTTTCATATGGAAGACATTATTTTTAATTCTGACTGTACCTACGTTTAATGCTAGTGAAAGAGTGAGCGCGTGATTATGTGCATGTTCATTCAAATAATGTTGTACAAATGATGCTCAGAAAATTCTTCCACTTTTCACAATTATGCGTTATATGCCTACGAATAAAGTGCAACATGCTTAATTTGTTATAAGTGTAAAAGTAAACAACTATGTGCGCGCAATTATGGCTGCAAATATTTACTTCTTGCTTCGAAATTCTCAAAATTGTTCTAGGTTTGCTTTACTCATTATTATAACATCGTAAGCCTCAAGAACTGAACTGATAATACAGGATGACTAAAAGTTAACAGTTAATTTTCGTTGCCTCTAGAGAAAAACGGTGTAAATTAAAAAAAAAAAAAAAACAAACATTAGTTAAAAGGTAACGAAAAACTCGGTACTTTACACGGAGGCTCAATAGATGGTGCCACTAATAATAACAATAATACGATGTGATTAACAAATGCTATTTTCATTTTCTTTAAATATAAACGCCATAAACAAAAAGACAACATTAGTTAATAGATAATGACACACTCTAAAGAGGGCGTTGGTGATGAGACGAATACTTGCACGGAAGTTCAATAGATGGCGCCACTGATAATACGGTGCGATTAACAATTAACAAATGCTGCTTTCATTGCCTTGAAATACAAACGGCGCAAACAAGAGGACAACTTTAGTTAAAAGTCAATGAGAAACCTAAAAGAGGGCGTTGGTGATGAGACGAATACTTGCACGGAAGTTCAATAGATGGCGCCACTGATAATATGGTGCGATTAACAATTAACAAATGCTGCTTTCATTGCCTTGAAATACAAACGGCGCAAACAAGAGGACAACTTTAGTTAAAAGTCAATGAGAAACACAAAAGAGGGCGTTGGTGATGAGACGAATACTTGCACGGAAGTTCAATAGATGGCGCCACTGATAATATGGTGCGATTAACAATTAACAAATGCTGCTTTCATTGCCTTGAAATACAAACGGCGCAAACAAGAGAACAACTTTAGTTAAAAGTCAATGAGAAACCTAAAAGAGGGCGTTGGTGATGAGACAAATACTTGCACGGAAGTTCAATAGATGGCGCCACTGATAATACGGTGCGATTAACAATTAACAAATGCTGCTTTCATTGCCTTGAAATACAAACGGCGCAAACAAGAGGACAACTTTAGTTAATAGTCAATGAGAAACTCAAAAGAGGGCGTTGGTGATGAGACGAATACTTGCACGGAAGTTCATTAGATGGCGCCACTGATAATACGGTGCGATTAACAATTAACAAATGCTGCTTTCATTGCCTTGAAATACAAACGGCGCAAATAAGAGGACAACTTTAGTTAATAGTCAATGAGAAACTCAAAAGAGGGCGTTGTTGATGAGACGAATACTTGCACGGAAGTTCATTAGATGGCGCCACTGATAATACGGTGCGATTAACAATTAACAAATGCTGCTTTCATTGCCTTGAAATACAAACGGCGCAAACAAGAGGACAACTTTAGTTAATAGTCAATGAGAAACTCAAAAGAGGGCGTTGGTGATGAGACGAATACTTGCACGGACGTTCAATAGATGGCGCCACTGATAATATGGTGCGATTAACAATTAACAAATGCTGCTTTCATTGCCTTGAAATACAAACGGCGCAAACAAGAGAACAACTTTAGTTAATAGTCAATGAGAAACTCAACAGAGGGCGTTGGTGATGAGACGAATACTTGCACGGAAGTTCAATAGATGGCGCCACTGATAATACGGTGCGATTAACAATTAACAAGTGCTATTTTCACTGCCTTTTAAGACAGATGGTAGCCACACAAGAAAAAACATTAGTGAACTGAAAACTCGAAAGAGGGCGTCAGTGATGAGACAAATACTTGCACAGAAGCTCAATAGATGGCGCCGCTGATAATACAGTGTGATTAACATTGACAAATGCTATTTTCATTGCCGGTATAAATAAAGGAAAACGTTAGTCAATTAAAGACTCAAAAGAGGGCGTTGGTGATGAAACGCATACTGACACAGAAGTTCAATAGATGGCGCCGCTGATCATGCGGTGTGATTAACAATTAACAAATGTTGTTTTCGTTGCCTTCAAAGAAAAACGAAGTGAAAGACGTTAGTTCAAAGGTAATAACAAACTCGAAAGACGGCTCTGTCGATAGTACAACGTGATTAGCAAAATTAACGTCTGACGTTTGGACAATTGGTAACTGATTAACAAACAAACAACGCATGTTGCTATTTTTCTTGCCTTGAAAAAAAAAAAAACGTAAAACATTAGTTGAAAGAAAACAAAAAGCTGGAGAAAGCCCATTGACGACGAGACGAACGCTTGCACGAAAGCTCAACAGATGGCACTACTGATAATTTGTGTGATTAACAATTAACTTGCATGGAACCTCGATAGATGGCGCTACTGATAATTTGTGTGAATAACGATCAACAAATGTTGTTATTTTCACTGCCTTTAAACGAAAAAAATTTAAATAAAAGCGTTAGTTAATAGGTAATGAAAGACACAAAAGAGATCGTTGGTTTATAAAACAAATACTTGCATAAAAGCTCGATTGATGGCGGCATCCATAACACAAGTTTTCATTGTCTTTTAAGAGAAACGTCAGTTAGAAGGCCAACAGAGGGCGTTATTGATAACACTAATGTGTCAATAATAGTCTTTTATGAGAAAAAATTAAGGACACAAGAAGAGCCTTAGCTAAAAGGTAACGCAAAACTTCAAAGGACACAATAATGATGATATACTTTGTTGGGAGCACGATAGATGGCGCTGTCGTGTTAAAAGGAATGTGATTAACGATTAACTTATGTTATTTTCACTGCCTTTAAAGGAAAGAAAATTGAAAAACATTAATTAATAGATAATAGAAAACTCAAAAGAGGGCGTTGTTCGTGAGACGTATGCTTGCACGGAAGCTCGGTAGATGGCGCTATTGATAACACAATCTAAATGACAATTAACAAATGCATTTGCATTGTCTTTTAAGAGTAACGTCAGTTAGAAACTTAACAGATGGCGTTGTTGACGGCACAATGTGATTAACACCAAGGAAATCTTGTTATAACAACTTTTAAATTGTCTTTAACGAGGAAACTAGAATATTCTAGCGTTAGTTAAAAAGTAACGCGAAATTTAAAATAACGCAATAATGATGAGGCGAATACTTCCAAGGGAGCTTGATAGGTGGCGCTACTGGCAATTTGTGTGATTAACGATTGGAAAATGTTGTTGTTTTCACTGCCCTTAAACAAAAAATTAATTAATTAAATACAAACATTAGTTAAATCGTTAAGAAAAACTCATAAGAGGGCGCTGTTGATGAGACGTATGCTTGCACAGAAGCTCGATAGGTGGCGCCATTGATAATACAATCTGAGTGACAATTAACTAATATCAAATCTCATTGAGTTTTAAGAGAAACGTCAGTTAGAAGCTCGATAGATGGCGCTGTTGTTAATTTAATATGATTAACGATTCAAAAATGTTATTTTCACTGCCTTTAAAGGAAAAAAATTGAAAAGCACTAGTTAATAGGTAAAGGAAAACTCAAAAGAGGGCGTTGTTGATAATACGAATGCTTGCACACAAGCTCGATAGGTGACGCCATTGATAACACAATCTAAATGACAATTAACTAATGTCAAAATCTCATTGAGTTTTAAGAGAGACGTCAGTTAGAAGCTCGATAGATGGCGTTGTTGATAACAATTAAAAAAATCTTGCTACAACAATTTTTAAATTGTCTTTCATGAGGAAGAAATAAGAACAATAGTTAAAGGGAAACGCAAAAATTAAAAGGACACAATAATAATGAGACGAATACTTTCGTGGGGGCTCAATAGATGGCGCCGTCATTAATTTAATATAATTAGCGATTAGAAAACGTTATTTTCACTGCCTTTAAAGGAAAAAAATTGAAAAGCACTAGTTAATAAGTAATAGAAAACTCTAAAGAAGGCGTCGTTGATGAGACGTATGCTTGCATAGAAGTTCAATAGCTAAAGGGAAACCTAAAAATTAAAGAATATAGTAATGATGACATGAATGCTTTCATGGAAGCTTGACAGATGGCGCTACTGACAATTTGTGTGATTAACAATTGGCAAAAGTTGTTTTTTTCACTGCCTTTAAACAAAAATAAAGAAAATAAAATAAAAACATTAGATAATAGGCAAAGAAAAGGCCAAAGAGGACGTTGCTGATGAGACGAATGCTTGGACAGAAGCTCGATAGATGGTGCCATTGATAACACAATCTAAATGACAATTAACTAACGTCAAATCTCATTCTCTTTTAAGAGATGGCGTTGTTGATAACAATTAAGAAAATCTTGCCATAACAATATTTAAATTGCCTTTCATAAGAAAGAAGTAAGAACAATAGTTAAAGGGAAACGCAAAAAATTAAAAGAACACTATAATGAGACGAATGCTTTCATGGAAGCTCCACAGAGGCCGCTATCGTTAGAAGATAATGTGATTAACGAATAACAAATGCTGTTATTTCCACTGCCTTTGAAGAGAAAAAAAAATTGAAAAATACCAGTTAATAGGTAATGAGAAACTCAAAAGAGGGCGTTGTTGATAAGACGAATACTTGCACAGAAACTCAATAGATGGCGCCAGCGATAACTCAATCTAAATGACAATTGACTAATGTCATTTTCTTTTAAGAGAAACGTCACTTAGAAGCTCAATAGATGACGCTGTTGATAACAATTAAAAGAATCTTGTTATATCAATTTTGAAATAGTCTTTCATGAGAAAGAAATAAGAACAATAGCTAAAGGGAAACGCAAAAATGAAAAGAACATAATAATGATGAGACGGATGCTTTCATGGAAGCTCGATAGAGGGCGCTCTCGTTAGAAGATGATGTGATTAACGAATAACAAATGCTGTTATCTCCACTGCCTTTGAAGAAAAAAAAAAATGAAAAATACCAATTAATAGGTAATGAAAAATCCAAAAGAGGGCGTTGTTGATGAGACGAATGCTTACACAGAAGCTCGATAGATGACGCCATTGATAACACAATCTGAATAACAGTTAACTAATGTCATTTTCTTTTAAGAGAAACGTCACTTAGAAGCTTAATTGATGGCGTTGTTGAAAACAATTAAAAAAATCTTGTTATAACAATTTTGAAATAGTCTTTCATGAGAAGGAAATAAGAACTATAGTTAAAGGGAAACGCAAATATTAAAAGAACACAATGTTGATGAGACGAATGCTTTCGTGGTAGTTCGATAGGTGGTGCTGTCGTTAATTTAATGTAATTAACAATTAATAAGTGTTGCTTTTTTTCTAAACTTTTAAAAAATAAACTAAAAACAGCCGGCGCGTCATCAAGAAAAAAAACGACGGAGTTTTCTTCTTATTATTGTTGTTGTTGTGTAATATTCCTGAAGAGAAGGGAAATTAAAAGCGAACCGCAATTTAAAACCACATAAAATGAGCAGCAAATTCGTTAATAACAAAAGAAACGCAAGGATATTAAAGTGCAATAAAAATAAAAGGCGCAAAAGTAAAATATAAAGTGACATCAATTAAAATAGTTACGACCTAAGCTAAAAGTTATTTAAAAAATGCAAAACTCGAATGATTAAGTAACTCAAGGTCCTGAATCCGGATATTTAAATTTAAAAAAAGAGGAATTTGCTAAGCCTTAAACGATTCGAAAAACCAGAATCTGTTTCTTTTTTTATTCCTACCTTGTTCTAACGCGAGCGAATAATTCCGGTTTCAGTTTCGATTTCAGTTCGCAATCACAGCACACTCTCAGCCCAACCGAAAAAGTACTAACACTATATAACATCCTGGCGGTCATTACGGTTTGGGTTTTGCGGTCTGGTGAATCCTGGAAGTGCTCCTCAGGTCTTCTCACGTGCATCATTGCACCGGAGACTGTCGTGATCCTTTTCCGCAGTAAACTCGTTTGTTTACGTCTCTCTGTGTTGTGTTACGAAACGAGCTCGGTGTTTTACAATCTATTGTAATTGCAAATGCCCTAATTACGCTACACCGCAAGCATCAAATTTTATTGAGCGTTTACCAAGAAAAATTGTTAATTTCCTTAGATAGTTTAGGTTTATGTTTAAATGAGTTTATGGTTACATAAAAGATCACTTACTATAATTTTACTAAGTCGTTTGGCCTCCCTTGAGATGCACATCAATTTAAAACTTCTGATTGGAATACTCCAGTGAGCTTAACTATAATTACAAAGTCGTCTGGCGTCAATGTGCTCCCTTGAGGTACACCACTTTATTAAAACTGCACATTTTTACTCGTAATGGGAATACTCCGGAGTCTTTGAATTTTTTTTGCGAAAAGATTACACTGACGCACCAGGAAAAGACTTCGTGCTGCACTAATTAAAAACAAAAATAGGTATTTACGTCAGGAGGAGTTGTTAATTTCTTATCAGCAACAATCGACTTAAACGACCGCGACGGCGATCCGGACATTTTTTCGTGGCTATTAGCGTAGGTACATCCAGAAATTACCCGTTCTGAATAATGAATGCATGACTGTGCATGAAAACTGTAAAGTAGGTACGAACGCGACGTTTCGAACATTTGCAGCGGTTCCCTGAAACAATATTTATCATGGGAAGGGAAACACGTCGTGCATCTGAGAGAACAAGAGCAATCGATACGTAACTAATAATTTCTCATACCCAACCCTGTTAGTTAAAGTTGCACGAGAATACTTTTATTTAATTCAATTTTATTTTTCGATGAAAAATCTATGCGTGCAAATTTTTGCAAACAATTAGTGCCGTATTATGAGACTAATTTTCAATAAAGCAAAGAATTTCACATCTTTAATTAATTAGCAAGTCACTAGATGTCCGTGAACCAGAAATAATCTGCGTTTCGAAGCAAAGCAATTAAGCGTGATGAAGTTGGAAACCTCGTTTCGAGTTTGAGCTTCGTTTGTTTTGTTTTTCTTTATGATAAATAAAGAGCCGAGCAGAAACGTTCAAGAAGCTCACTTGAGGACAAGCCACACGATTCAAGAGGACGTAGTGGTTAAGAATGAAACGTCGAAGAAACAAAAAGGCTGCCTTACTTTAGCCAAATTCATTTGAATCACTTGCATTTTCAAACACCTCCAAATCTCACGCAATTTTTGCTGATTGATGAAAATACAGTCCTATAAAAACGTTCCAAAGTTGGCCGAAAGATGTCGCTCGCTTGCATATCTCTAAAACGCGAAATCAAAACTTAAAACATTATATTTTTTATAACCAATCTCTTCTGCTTTGATTAAATTAAGGAACAACGTCCTCTGCTTTCGTGGTGTTAAAATAAAAAATAAAAATAAAAACAAGTTCGAATCTCGGCTGATAGATGTCGCTCGCTTGAATGACTCTAAAAGCGGAATCACAAATATACTGCTTTCGCGGCGTTAAAAAAAATTAAAGTAAAACAAATTCGAATCTCGGCCGAGAGATGTCGCTCACTTGAATGCCTCTAAAAGCGAAATCAGAAATATATACTTCTACGTCTGTTAGTAATCTTTCTTATGTTGATTAAATTAAAGGAAAATGCCCTTTGGTTTCAGGGTGTTAAACTTAAAAAGAAAAGACAAAACAAGTTCTAGTATCGGCCGAGAGATGTCGCTCACTTGAATGCCTCTAAAAGCGAAATCAGAAATATGTAATTCTATTTTTATTGGTAATCTTTCTTGCGTTGATTAAATTAAGGAAAAATGCCATCTGGTTTCAGAGTATTAAACTTAAAAAGAAGAGATAAAGCAAGTTCTAGTTTCGGCCAAGAGATGTCGCTCGTTTGAATGCCTACTATTTCTATTGGTAATCTTTCTTGTGTTGATTAAATTAAGGAAAAATGCTCTCCGATTTCAGGGTGTTAAAATTAAAAAGAAAATATGAAATAAGTTCTAATTTCGGCTAGAAGATGTCACCTCTAGAAGGCGGAATAAAAATTTAAAACTTTATATTTTTTATAACCAATCTCTTCTGCTTCGATTAAATTAAGGAACAACGTCCTCTGCTTTCGTGGCGTTGAAATAAAAAATAAAAACAAAACAAGTTCGACTCTCCGCCGGAGATGTCGCTGTCCTGAGTGCCTCTAAAATCAAAATCAAAAATATTTAATTCTGCTTTTATTGGTAATCTTTCTCGCGTTGATTAAATTAGGGAAACATGGCCCCTAGTTACAGGATGTTAAAATTAAAAAGAAAAGATAAAACAAATTCTAGTTTCGGCTCGCTTGCATACTTCTAAAAGGCAGAATCAAAACGTAAAACATAATATTTTTTTATTACCAATCTCTTCTGCTTCGATTAAATTAAGGAACAACGTCCTCTGCTTTCGTGGCGTTAAAATAAAAATGTAAATAATAAGAATTTATAAGAAGTTGATTGAACTAAGGCAGGTTGTCAAGTTTTATGGGGGCAGGAAGTTGTGAAGGGAAACAAAACAAAAATAATTGATTTCCGTTACTTTTTTTGTTTTTTAAACAAAGTTTTAATGATTATTCATAACGTGAATGAGTACCGCCATCTATCAACAGGGTAGCGAACTCGAGACAGTGAGACAGAAGAGTACTAGAAATTTAGGAAAATTAGGGTTTTTAATATTAATAATTAAAAAATTAATAAGACCTTTCGTGCGATTTCTGTGCGTCTTGAAAGTGGGGGAGGCTTTTCCCTTATTATCATTAGTTTGTTCTCTTTTCTTTAAAAAAAAAATCCTGCCGATGAATGTAACTCTGCCTTAATACCAACTTATCTAGGCCGAGAGATGTCGCTCGCTTGAATGCCTCTAAAAGCGAAATCAAAAATGTATAATTCTACTTTTGCTGGTAATCTTTCTAGCGTTGATTAAATTAAGGAAAAATGCCCCCTGTTTTCAGGGTGCTAAACTTAAAAAGAAAAGACGAAACAAGTTCTAATTTCGGCCAAGAGATGTCGCTCGTTTGTATACCTCTGGAAGGCGGAATCAAAATATAAAACATTATATTTTTTTATTACCAACCTCCTCTGTTTCGATTAAGTTAAGGAACAACGTCCTCTGCTTTCGTGGCGTTCAAATAAAAAATAAAAATAAAACAAGTTCGAATCTCGGCCGAGAGATGTCGCTCGCTCGAGTGCCTCTAAAACCAAAATCAAAAATGAATAATTCTACTTTTATTGGTAACCTTATTTGCGTTGATTAAATTAAGAAAAAGATGCCCCATGGTTTCAGGGTGTTAAACTTAAAAAGAGAAGATAAAGCAAGTTCTAGTTTCGGCCAAGAGATGTCACTCGTTTGAATGCCTACTACTTCTTGTGTTGATTAAATTAAGGAGAAATGCTCTCTGATTTCATGGTGTTAAACTTAAAAAGAAAAGACAAAAAAAAGCTCTAGTATCGGCCAAGAGATGTCGCTCGTTTGCATACCTCTATAAGGCGGTATCAAAATGTAAAACATTATTTTTTTTATTACCAATTTCTTCTGTTTCGATTAAGTTAAGGAACAACTTCCTCTGTTTTCGTGGCGTTAAAATAAAAAAAAAAAAACAAAAATAAAACAAGTTCAAGTCCGGCCGATAGATATCGCTCGCTTGAATGCCTCTAAAAGCAAAATAAAAAACGAATAATTCTGCTCCTATTGGTAATCTTTCTTGCGTTGATTAAATTAAGGAAAAATGCCCCCTGCTTCAGGGTGTTAAACTTAAAAATAAAAGACAAAATAAGTTCTAGTATCGGCTAAGAGATGTCGCTCGCTTGCATACCTCTAAAAAGTGGAATCAAAACATAAAACTTTATATTTTTTTAACCAATTTCTTCTGCTTCGATTAAGTTATGGAACAACATCCTCTGCTTTCGTGGCGTTAAAATAAAAAATAAAAATAAAACAAGTTCGAGTCTCGGCCAAGAGATGTCGCTCACTTGAATGGCTCTAAAAGCGAAATCATAAATATGTAATTCTACTTTTATGGTAATCTCTCTCGCGTTGATTAAATTAAGAAAAAATGCCGACTGGTTTCAGGGTGTTAAACTTAAAAAGAAAAGACGATACAAATTCTAGTTTCAAGAGAGCCAAGAGATGTCGCTCGCCTGAATGCTTGGAAAAATTAAAATAAAAAATACATGATTTTCTTCTATTACTAACGTTTCTTTACGTTGATTAAATTAAGGAATGCTTCTTCTCGTTATTTGCATTTTGTCATCGGTATAAAAAAAAACAAATTGTATGATAAAATAGGCTCCACTGTCCACCAAGAGATGTCGCTCGCCTCGTCGCACTCTAATAAATGTTCTTGTTATTTTTTTTTATTACTAATCTTTTCTTGCATTAAGTAAATTTAAAAAAATACAGGAATAGTTTTATTACTAATCCTTTTCGCATTGATTAAGTTAAGGATAAACGCTCTACGTTTTTCTGGTGCTGAACTCAAAAAGAAATGATAAGATAAGTTCTACAATCGGCCAGAAGATGTCGCTAGTCTTGAATACTTCTAAAAGGTGAAATAACAAATATATTTTTCTTGCATTGATTAAATAAAGGACACTCTTCGCTGTGTTCTTGATGTTGAAATAAAAGTAGAAGATAAAATGAGTTCCACTGGGGGCAAATAGATGGCGCTCACTTCGATGCCTCTGAAAGGCGAAACTGTACAGTTTCTTTTATTACATATTAACATTTTTTGATTGATTAAATTCAGGAAAGTGTCCGGCGTTTCCATGGCATAAAATTTAAAAAAAATTAAATAAAATTACTTTCATTGTCGGGCAAGAGATGTCATTGGCTTCGATGCCCCTTAGAGGCAAAATAAAAAAAATATTGTTAAGCTTTCTTGGATTGATTAAATTAAGGAAAGAAACCTGCTGTTTTCATTATGTTAAAATTAAAAAAAAGACAAGAAATCAATTGAGTTTTATTGACGGCCAAGAGATGTCGCTCGCTTGTATGCCTCTAGAAGGCGAAATCAAGAAATATATGCTAATAGTTATTTCTATGAATTAACGTAACACGAACAAACACCCTTGATTTCACAAAAGTTTTGTGAAATCAAGGGTGTTTGTTCGTGTTACGTTAAGAAATATATGATTTTTTTTATTATTAATGTTTTTCGCATTGATTAAATTAATTTTAAAAAAATGTCCGCCATTATTATGGTGCCAATATAAAAACAAAACATAAAATAAAATAAGTTCTATTATCCACCAAGAGATGTCGCTTGACTTGTCGCGCTCTAATGAGTGTTGTGTCTTGCCTTTTTGCGTGATAGTCACTAGTTATTAGCAAACTAGTCCGGTAGGGTTTTCAAAATTGAATGCGAATCAAGAGACTGCAACTAACAATCTCTCTCATTGTCTAAATAAAGACGGTGCCCTCTACCGAGTACGTTTGTAATAAGAAACATTAAATGATATTAAAGAGATGGCGATCAACTCAGTCATTTGTAAGCTATTCACTTCCCAGTAGATGGCGTAATGAATCAAGATATGTCGCTATCTTATAATTACGGAGAACAAAGGTTCCCTCGAGAATCAACAGATGACACTCAAAGCTCAACCATTTGTAAATAAATAATAGACATTTTTTTTTATCGCGTTACTGTTGTTATTTTTTCGCTCGTTTGTCCGCCAAGAGATGTTGCTTGACTCGTCGCACTTTAAATGAGTGTTGTGTCTTGTCTTGTCGTGTGGTAGTCACTCGGTATTAGCAGACTAGTGCAGTGGCAGTTTTTAAAATTCGATGCGAATCAAAATACTCCAACAAATAATCTCTCATTGTCTAAATAAAGACGGTGCCCTTTAACAAGTACGTTTGTAATAGAAAACTTCAAATGATAATAAAGAAGATTCTCTTGCGGGTCAATAGACGGCGATCAACTCAGTCATTTGTAAACTATTCACTTCCCAATAGATGTAGGAATGAGTCAAGGTATGTCGCAGGATCAATAGATGGCACTCAAAGTTCAGCCGTTTATAAATAAATAAAACATGTTTTTCTATCGCGCTGCTGTTCTTATTTTTTCGCTCGCTTGTCCGCCAAGAGATGTCACTTAACTCGTCGCACTCTAATGAGTGTTGTGTCTTGCCTTGCCGTGTCATAGTCACTCGCTCTTAGCAGACTAGAACGGTAATAGAGTTTTTCAAATTCGATGCGAATCAAAAGAATGAGATAAGATATGTCGATGTCTTATAATTACGTAGATCGAGCGTCAACAGATGGCACTCAAAGCTCAGCCGTTTGTAAATAATTAATACATATTTTTTTCTATCGCGTTACCGTTGTTATTTCTTTGTGCTTTTTCGCTCTACTGTTGAATTTTCTTTTTCTTGAAAATATCGATAAAATTATATGTAGGAAGGTTTCCCTGCGAATCAATAGATGGCACTGCAATCTTAGTCATTTGTAAGTAAATAAATAACAGAATTTTTTCTATTGTGTTATTATTAAGAAAAAAATTATTTTATTTTGCCCCACTCCTGAGATTTTTTTTTTTAATAACGCTAAAATTCTATCGACGAAAGTGTTCCTGTGAGTCGGTAGATGGCATTCAAAGCCCAGCCGTTTGTAAGTAAATAATAATTTCTATTATATTTTTTTATCGCGTTACTGTTGTTATTTTCTTTTTTTTTCTGAAAATTTCGGTAATATTTATAAATCATCGAAAGTAACGTTAACGAATTAATAGATGGCGCTAAAAGCTCAACCATTTCTAATCGATTTGACTAGGAGGAAAAGGATTCCCCAATCCAGTAATAAATTAATAAGTTATTTATTAAAATAAATAAATAATAATAGATACGAGGACAATCAAAACACGAATTTGGCGCCCAACGTGATTCCAAAACATAAAGAACACAATAAATATTTGTTTGACGTCTAACAACTTCTGGTGATTCCCCAAAACAAGAAATATTTGTATGTAAAAGGGGGACTAAATTAATAAATATATAAAAAATTAAAATTTCACAAAAAAAAAGATAAATAAATTGATATTAGCGAAGGAGGTTTAGAAAAAAATAAACCGTATATACGTATACGTATTTCGGCATCTGCGCTGCCATCTTCAGAACACACATATTCACAAGTTAAAAGCACGGTTAGTATTAACAAATCATGTTCTTGATTTATTATAAATAAAATGAACGATAAAATAACAACGTCAGAAGAAGAACGTAGGAAAGCAGAAAGAACGTAGAGAAAATCTACAAAAGTCAGAAAAGTATGAGTTAAAGTTAAAGATTAAAGAAACTAGAAGAGAGTTTTAGACAAAATAAAAACAAAAACTTTCAATATTAATTTCGCGCCTAACGTAGTGCATAAAGAACATAATAAATATTTATTTGGCGCCCAACGTGGGGCGTGTTTTTCTTTTTCTTATTGTGAAAATCTCTCTTCCGTCGTTAATTTTTTCTGGTTTAAGCTTTTCTTTAAATCGAGGGGCGCTCACCTGTTACTCAAGAAGAACAAAATCGATTTCTGTAAAGTTTCTGGCCACACTGAACTTACTGATGAAGCCCACCGCGATTTGCCTTTTTTAAGGTTCGATTGTGGTTAATATACGTATAATTGCCGATGCACGTAACGCACTGCTAAATAATTAGAAAACAACAAGGCCTCGCATCGGTATTTCTATAAATATGCTAATGTTTGTGTATTAGTGTAAAAATGTGTGTTTTGCCATTGGGTTTTAACGCTCCGGAAAATTGGCGGTAGTAAGCCGAATTGGTGTCCGCAAGTCTTCGATTGAAAAAAATGTAATATTATCCAATAGTTTCCGGAAACGGTACAATTCTTAGCCTGTACTATACCTCGAGAGCAGTAAAAACTCAAGTCAAAACGCGTAAGAAAGAATTTGAGTTAATAAGTTCAACTTGCCCCATCTGGATATGGTTAAGATTTACTTAGATTCTTTCAGTGTCGCTCAAACGGTTTTTGGGGAAGTTTTTCTTGAAATTTCTGAATTTTCTTCGAATTATCTGCACTTTATAATCTAGATTTAAAAAAAAAAGACGATCGAACTATTTTGATGAATAAACCAAAAAAGAAACAAAACAAATTTATGGAGAGCCTAAGAATTAAAAGAAAAAAAAACAACCCTGAACAAAATAGCAAGAATTAAAGTCTAAGGACTTTTGAGAGGTTTCCTCGAAAATTCTGAATCGTTCGCTTTTTTTGCGTGTTCTTTATAGTGCAGTTAAAAAAAACAAAAGACGATCGAATGGTGTTGATGAAAAAAAAAAATCGAAATAGAAACAGAATATCCTCCACGTAAAATCGAAAAAAACATTGACGTAAACTCGGAGCAAAACGGGATACATCAGAAACAAAAGGCAAATTAAAAAAAGAAAAGAAAGAAACAAAAGACATCTTAAATAAAAGGAAGGAAAAAAAAATTTAAAAAAAAAGAAATATGTGAACTTCAAACAAAAAATCGAAGATAAAATTGCAAGACGTTTAGTTTTTTTTTTTTTTTTTGAAAATTCTGAATTATATTTTTGATTCTTTTTTAATTTATCTGCACTTTATAGTCTAGATTTAAAAAAAAGAAACTAAAAACAAAAGGCAATCGACCGATGTTGATAAATAATAAACAATAAAACAGAAAACTATAAAGAAACCGGCAAAGAAAGATAAGTAAAAAAAGACGATCAAATTAAAACCTCGAATTGCAAAGAGAAAGGCCCAAAGACAATAAACAATAACAAAATGTAAATTAAAAAAAAAAAGAAACAAAAGACGATCGAACGATGTCGGAAAAAACGATGAAAAACAACAAACGACAGAAACAGAATCGATCGTTGGAATTAAAAAAAAAAACGATCAAATTAAAAGCCAAAGCCCGAATTGCCAAGAAAAAGGCTCAAAGACAATAAGTAATAACAAAATGTAAATTAAAAAAAAAGAAACAAAACACGATCGAACGATGTCGAAAAAAACGATGAAAAACAACAAACGACAGAAACAGAATCGACCGTTAGAATGAAAAAAAAAACGATCAAATTAAAAACCAAAGTCCGAATTGCCAAGAAAAAGGCTCAAAGACAATAAGTAATAACAAAATGTAAATAAAAAAAAAGAAACAAAAGACGATCGAACGATGTCGAAAAGAACGATGAAAAGCAACGAATGTCAGAAGCAGAATCGATCGTTGAAATTAAAAATCAAACCTCGAGCTGCGCAGAAAGAGGCTCAAAGACAATAAATAATAACAAAACGTACACTTAAAAAAGAAACAAAAGGCGATCGAACGAAATTTAGAGGGGAGAAATTAGAGTTCGGAAAGAAATAACCGATCGTTAGGTTTTCAATTTCGCGCTTGTCATTTACCCGAGCGCACTCTTCTATAATTCAAATTCGACAACACCCTGTACAAAATATAATAATACATTAATAATAAAACGTTCTCATTTTAATCCTTGATTCCTAAGTAAATTTTATTTATTATATGATAATTTTATACAGGGTGTGTCAGGAGGAATCCTTAAAAACTACGAACCTCTGTGAAGACAAGGAAGCCACAGAAAGTGATGGAGATTCATTACATACCGTGCGAATGATACGTTGGTCGAAATGGTAGAAAGAGTCATCTTTTTTTATGGATTCGATTGAACGGCTCAAGATTGCACACATAAAATACAGGGTGTACCAAAACAGATTTTGTGTCAATCAACCTGTATATTATAAACATGTATAGAAAGCTCGTAGAAAGAGCATTCTTGGACTACTTCAGGTGTTTGGGACACCCTGTACGTATGGAAAATGATCTTTCTATAATAATTGCTAAATAAATTTTATTTAAACAGACTTATTAAGTGTTTAATTATAATATTAATTGCGATTAAATAAAGGAAATGTAGGAAATCAAACGCAAAACACAAGGAACGTCTCTTCTCTTGTCGAAGCCAGTCATTATCATCTATCACACGTGGGCAGATTCACGGGGAAGAACACGTTGAGTTCAATCAGTGAGGCGACAGTCAAGAAGGCCATGTACATCAGTAAACAAGTCAATCCGATCTTCCAGTCTAACCTGAAAACAAAAATCAATCAATTAATTCCCCAACTCAACCCAACCCAAATACAAATAATAAATAAAACCTAGTGCCTATACGATATTATCGTATCCATAAGAAATAAGCCTTGCGTCATAATTCTTTCATTTTCTTAGTCACCATTTAACTTTGGCGGTTTTAACTTCGGAAATTGATGACGCAGGGCTCATCTTTCGTGAATTCGACAATGTGCAGTTTAGTTGTTATTAGATTAGAAGTGACGTCCACGAACAAATTGGATTTAACGTTTGCCCTAGCCCGGAAATTGTACGTATCTGCGAGCTCGAGATTCTGTTGGGTAAACAAACTTTACGTGTACCTGTACAAAGGACCGGCCTCCCGGAGGAATTCGAATTGCAAACGAAATATTTATCCCGGAGATTGCGATCACTTCTGAATAAAACCGGATCAACCGGAAGGTTCTTAGGTGAAAAGGAAACACAATTTAACGTAAAATCTGCCTGCAGCGACTGAAGATCGAGAGAGATTTACGTATGTACAGTGGCGGCCATGGAAAACGGGACGCTGTTTTTTTTTCCTAGATTGGCTAGATCTGACTTTAAATGACAGTTCTATGCGTCTTACAACTTTGTAACAACAACAACAAAGGGTTGTAACAAAAGCAAATTATTAAGAAAAGCTTGCGTCAACAATCAAGAGATGGCACTTCGAAACAAACACATAGAAATAATTTTTTGTTTTGAAAAAAGGATTGCGCTTGACATTAAAAAAAATATATATTCCGATAAATGGCGCCGCGGACGAAATTCAAACGTAAGCAAAAATTCAAAAGAAACTACCATTTCTACCCAACAGATGGCGCGCACGAAATCCCGATGATTTGTAGTGTTCAACATAATTTTTCAAAATTTTTAATAAATCTTTAATGAGAAGCCTCCGTTGAAAACCAAAAGATGGTACTTCGGAGTAAATACACAATCACGAATAAGAATTATTATTTTAAAATTTAAAAAAAAATCGTCCTACAGATGGCGCCGCGAACAAACGTTCGGTGTAAGTAAAAAAAAATTGAAATTCGCATTCTATTATTGTTAGTCAAATGTCGGAAAGAAACTGTCGTTTTCAACCGACAGATGGCGTTGCGAACTGCTGGTTATTTGTAATATTAAACGATGAGAAGCTTCCATCAACAATCAAAAGATGGCACTTCGGAATGAGTATGCAATAAGAGTCGCTGTTTTGAAATTGAAAAAATTTTGAATAAAATTGTAATGAAAAGCTTCCGTCGACAATCAACAGATGGCACTTCGGAGTAAGTGTACAATCATGAATAAAAATTATTATTTTATTTTTTAATCGTCTTACAGATGGCGCCGAGAACAAACGTTCGATATAAGTGCAAAAAAAAAACTGAAATTCGCATTTTAATAATGTTTATTAAATAGCGGAAAAGGTGCTGCTGTTTTCTCACAACAGATGGCGTTGCGTGATTTGTAATGTTGAACTTAATTTTCGAAATTTTGAATAAAATTGTAATAAGAAGCTTCCGTCGACAACCAACAGATGGCACTACGGAATAAGTATAGAATCTTGAATAAGAATCATTTTATTTCTTTTTAAATCGTCCTATAGATGGCGCCGAGGACAAACACTCGACGTAAGTAAAGAAAACTGAAATTGGCTTTTCAATAATGTTCATCAAATTGCGGAAAGAAACTGCCGTTTCCTCCCAACAGATGGCGCTGCGAAGTGCTGGTAATTTGTAGTGTTGAACTTAATTTTCGAAATTTTGAATGAAATTGTAACAAGAAGCTTCCGTCGACAACCAACAGATGGCACTTCAGAGTAAGTGTACAATCATGAATAAGAATCATTATTTTATTTTTTAATCGTCCTACAGATGGCGCCAAGAATAAGCGTTCGATGTAAGTATTAAAAAAGAAAACCGAAATTCGCATTTTAATAATGTTTATTAAATTGCGGAAAAAGTGCTGCCGTTTTCTCACAACAGATGGCGCTGCGTGATTTGTAATGTTGAAATTAATTTTCAAAATTTTTAATAAAATTGTAATAAGAAGCTTCCATCGACAGTCAAGAGATGGCACTTCGGAGTAATTGAACAATTATAAATAAGAATCATTATTTTAAAATAAAAAAAAATCGTCCTATAGATGACGCCACGAACAAATGTTCGACGTAAGTAAAAAAAAATGGAATTCGCATTTTAATACTATTTATTAAATTGCGCAAAGGATGCTGGCCTTTTCTCACAACAGATGACGCTGCGTGATTTGTAATATTGAACTTAATTTTCGAAATTTTGAATAAAATTGTAACAAGAAGCTTCCGTCGACAACCAACAGATGGCACTACGGAGTAAGTATAGAATCTTGAATCATTATTTTTTTTTAATCGTCCTATAGATGGCACCGAGGACAAACATTCGACGTAAGTAAAGAAAACTGAAATTGGCTTTTTAATAATGTTCATCAAAGAAAGGAAAGAAACTCCCGTTTCCTCACAACAGATGTCGCTGCGAAGTGCTGGTGATTTGTAGTGTTGAACTTATTTTTCGAAATTTTGAATAAACTTGTAATAAGAAGTTTCCGTCGACAACCAACAGATGGCACTTCGGAATAAGGGGACAATCATGAATAAGAATCATTTTTTTTTTTTTTTTTAAATCGTCCTATAGATGGCGCCGAGAACAAGCGTTCGATGTAAGTGAAGTCTTCTCACAACAGATGACGCTGTGTGATTTGTAATGTTGAACTTAATTTTCGAAATTTTGAATAAAATTGTAATAAGAAGTTTCCGTCGACAACCAACAGATGGCACTACGGAATAAGTATAGAATCTTGAATAAGAAATTATTTAATTTTTTAAATCGTCCTATAGATGGCGCCGAGGATAAACATTCGACGTAAGTAAAGAAAACTGAAATTGGCTTTTTAATAATAACTGCTGTTTCCTCACAACAGATGACGCAGCGAAGTGCTCGTGATTTATAATGTTGAACTTATTTTTCGAAATTTTGAATAAAATTGTGCTAAGAAGCTTTCGTCGAAAACCAACAGATGGCACTTCGGAATAAGTGGACAATCATGAATAAGAATTATTATTTTATTTTTTTAATCGTCCTACAGGTGGCGCCGAAGACAAACGCTCGACGTAAGTTTATTAAATTCTCACAACAGATGGCGCTACGTGATTTGTAATGATGATCTTAAGAAACTGCCGCTTCCAGACACCAGATGGCGCTACAAACTGCCGGTGATTCGTAATATATTAGACTTAATTTTACAAATTCTGATTACCAACAGATGGCGCTTCGAGGAAGGAACTATTATTTCCAAGAAAAAAAAAATCTCGAGACGTGAAAATTGAAATTTGTGATGTTTAACGTTAGATTATAGAAAGCAAATTATCGCATTCGTCCGGTAGATGGCGCCACGAACAAACTACTAGCAATTGCAGCCATTGACTGCTTCTCGTAATAATTTACTCTGCGCTGCGAATTATCAGGTTAGGTCGTAAACTGATGGACTTTCGAGATGTTTGTATAGCTTCCATCTTCTGCCAAAAGATGACGCTTTAAAGCGGTTGCTCGGCAATGAAAAAACAGGTTTTACTTAGTTGGTTTATAAGTCACTGAATTACATATGCGAAATTTTCAATAAGATTTTAAAGCAGAGCTTCAGTCGTCGAACAAGTGATGGCGTTCACGTGCGAATATTTATTAATATATCTTTTGTTAAAAAAAAAAGGAAAAAGAACGCTTGGTAACAATCATTCGACCGAACAAAAGTCAGTTTAAAGTTACACAAAAAGTGATATTCGTGATTTAATTAAAACACATATTTATGCAGTTCCCATTCAATAGATGGCGTGACGAAAACCTCCCTGGAATGTATTGCAGAAAACGGTGTAAACCAGTAAACGAAAGCCAACGCAGTCGTCCTTGAGATATCAAACACTTACCGATGACAAAAACAAAATAGAAAAATCCACTGTATGGAGGGAAAACAAATGAAATTAATTTTTAAGTGTTTTTTTCTAGCTTTTGTTTCTTTTTCTTTAATTTTTAATTGTTTTTGTTGTAATAAATCCTTGCTTCTGCGTTCGGGTTCCTTCATAATTTACCCTCGTAAAGTAAAATCATTTCAAAAACAAGTGACGATCTAATTTCAACGGCGATTACAGTTTTCTGTAATCGAAAAGTATGACCGCATAGATCTACGAGTAAAGAATTAACAGGAGGGTACCTACGCCAGTCGGAGAATGCAATTAGATTTGACGGAAGTTACCACTTTGCGGTAGGTCAGTTTCTGCAATACGTTGGCTCGTTGACATCCTTTATTGGAAAATAATAGCCGAATTTTGCGTTGGTATCAGAGCGTAGAACGAATTTTTGAGTTTATTTAGCTACTATGATTAATCGTGTGTACAAACGACAGACTTCAGTCAAAAAGTGAATGGCTTTTCGGTTACTTTTCGAATTTTTCAATGATCAGTACTTTTATGATGAAACTCCAGCCCCTAGAATACAGTTGACGTTTCTAGGACATTGTTTTCTTAAATTTAGTGCAGTGACTATATTATATATTATTATAAACAATGGTAAGCTGTGTGGTTCGTGGTCGATCAAGAATTTTGTGAAACACTTGCGCGCGCCTACGACATACAGCGGCCATATTTAGTTACCACTTTGATCAAGAAGCTACTGTTAGTATGAACTCTCTCCTGTTTATTCTTTCCTCGTTGATATAGGTAGACTTTAAGCGCACTTTAGACATGGCCCGTTTTTTTTGCCCGCCACTGTACATATGAGGGTTTTTCCAGAAATATAAATAATATCGAAGGACGCCTTTTTTTCATAGCTCCAAGCAGACATATTTTTTTGTTTATAGAACTTCGAAAAGGTTTTATTTAAAGTGACGTCGTACATATAAATGCTGAATCTATTTCCTTCGAAATGAATCAAGCCGTTGTTAATTGGTCCGTTTTATTGCACATGTGCAATTTAAATAATTCAAGGAAAGTCCTGAATCAATATTTGAATGCTGTTAAATATTAATTGCTTCAAGCGTACAGGAGGCATTCCCAAACAAAACCAAAACAAGTTGAAGCACTAGTGCCTAGAATACCTCGAGGATAGAATGAGTGAGGGAAGAGGATCAAGCCTACGTACCTGAATTTGTTGAAGAACAAACTTAAGTAGAACAAAATCAGAGTAGACAGCAACGATATCGCGCTATAATTCAATCCGGAAGAGTTGATGATGATGTAGTGTTGTCCGGGTACTTTCGGAGATAGCCAAGTCTTCATCAACCAGGGCAGGCCCAGGCAGAGCAAGATGTCGAACGTATTGGATCCAATGGAGCTACTCAACCCCATACCACCATGACCTACGTTGAGCGGCGAAAAATTACGTTTTCTAAACCTCAGAAGAGTTAATGGGAACTCACCCTGATTGGTGACGATAATACTGGAAACCGCCTCGGGAACACTCGTGCCTGCGGCCAGGAACGTCAGCCCCATCACGGAATCGGGGATGTTCAACGTGTCCCCCAAAACCGTTATCATCCACGCCACCATGTACGAGGTCGACCCTATCCAAATAATACACATGATGAACGTCAGGGGGCAAAGCTTCGGAGACTTCCGACAATCGGGCGTCGTAATGTACAGCAGGAACGAGATCGGCCAGGTTACTATCCACCATAACATGTAGGTCTTCGTGTTTTCCCCCGGCCACTTCCAAATATTGGTGGATTCCTCTGAAACAAAAGGACAGAGCTCGGGCAAAGAAGAAAGAAACTGCACTGCACATTGGATCGAAGTCTAAAGCCAATAGTACGACTGGAACCTAATAAAATTGCTTTCTCTTGAGTTCGACAGGCTTAGGAGGGAGCTACAAAGCTTTTGAGTTAGAAAAGTTTGAAGTGAACTACACTTAATTATTGGATCGAAGTCTAAAACATATTACACGCATGAGACCAGCTTGAATTCCTCTGTTTTGGGTTCAACAAGCATAGAAGGGAAATAAAAGTCTTTTGAGTTTGAAGAGTTTGAACTGACAGCTGAAGCACTCAATTATTGGATCAATAATCTAACGCCGATATCAAAAACGAAACCTGAGAGGATTACTTTGTTTTGAGTTCGACAACCTTAGGAAGGTTGAATGCGAAAAGGTCGGGAGAAAGGTAAAGCGAAAGGTGAAGGAACTGCCTCAATTGTTGGATCGAAGTCTAAGGCCGAAAGCACGTACGAAACCTGACTGAATTCCTTTGTTTAGAATTCGACAAGCTTAGGAGGGAATTAAAAAACTTTTGAGTTTGAAAGATTTTAAGTCAAAGTTAAAGGAACTGCCCTCAGTCATGTGATCGAAGTGCAAAAGCTAAGGAGAATACGAAGGAACTACACTGAATTATTGGATCGAAGTCCTCGAAGTAAATCTGATTGAATTTACTGTGTTTTGAGTTCGAAAAGCTTAGGAGCGAATTAAAGAACGTTTGTACTTGAGAAGGTGGGCCGAAAGGTTGAGGTATCTACACTCAATTATTGGATCGAAGTCTGAAGCCGATATTACGAAAGAATCCTGAAGAAATTCCTTTGTTTTGAGTTCGACAAACGGCTTAGGAGGGAACTAAAGAACTTTTGAGTTTGAAAAGTTAAGGAGAAATACGAAAGAACTGCACTGAATTATTGGATCGAAGTCCACGAAGTAAATCTGATTGAATTTCCTTTGTTTCGACTTCTACTTAGGAGCGAGTTGAAGGACGTTTGTAGTCGAGAAGCTGGGGCGAAAGGTTGAGGTATCTACACTCAATTATTGGATCCAAGTCTGAGGCCGATATTACGAACGAATTCTGAATCCAAATTCCTTTGTTTCGAGTTCGACAAACACCTTGGGAGGGAATTAAAAAAATTCTCTATTCGAGAATCTCGGGAGAAAGGTGAAGTGAACGGTGAAGGAACTGCACTCAATTATTGGATTGAAGTTTGAAACTGATATGACGAAAGAATCCTGGTGGTGTTAGTGTTTTGAGTTCGACAAGCTTTGGAGGAGATTAAAGAACTTCTGAGTTTGAAAAACTCGAGAGAAAGGAGAAGGAACTGCACTCAATTATTGGATAGAGGTCTGAAGTCGATATTAGGAACGAATCCTGATCAAATTCCTTTGTTTTGAGTTCGACAAACGGCTTAAGAGGGAACTAAAGAACTTTTGAGTTTGAAAAGCTAAAGAGAAATACGAAAGAACTGCACTGAATTATTGAATTGAAGTCCAAGAAATAAATCTGACTTAATTTCCTTTGTTTTGAGTTCGAAAAGCTTAGGAAACGAACTAAAAAACTTTTGAGTACGAAAAGGTCGGGAGAAAGGTAAAACGAAAGGTGAAGGAACTGCCTCAATTATTGGTTCGAAGTCTGAAGCCGACTACAAGAATGAAACCTGATTGAGTTCCTTTGTTTTGACTTCGACAAGCTTAAGAGCGAATTAAAGAACATTTGTATTTGAGAAGCTGGGGCGATAGGTTGAGATATCTACACTTAAAAGTGAAGTGAACGGTAAAGGAACTGCACTCAATTATTGGATTGAAATCTAAAACAGATATGACGGAGGAAACCTGGTGGTGTTACTTTGTTTTGAGTTCGATAAGCTTAGGAGGGGACTAGAGAACTTCTAAACTCGAGAGAAAGGAGAAGGGACTGCTCCCGATTAGTGGATCGAAGCGCACAAACGAATCCTGATTGTGTTCTTTCGCTTTGAGTTAGACAATTTGGAAGGGAAATGAAGAACTGCATTCGATTATTGGATCGAGGTCCATAAACGAATCCTGATTGAGTTCTCTCGCTTTGAGTTAGACAATTTGGGAGGGAAATGAAGAACGTTTGGTTTCGAAAAGCTCTGGGGGAAGGTGAAGTTTCTTCCAATCAATTACTAGATGGAAGACAGGACCGATGAAACCTGATGAAATTCCTTTGTTTTGAGTTCGACAAGTTTAGGAAGCGACTAAAGAACTTCTGAGTTTGAAGAACTCTAGAGAAAAGAGAAGGAACTGCACTCGATTATTGGATCGAGATCCAGAAATGAAGCCTCATTGAGTTCTTTCGCTTTGAGTTTGACAATTTGGGAGGGAAATGAATAACGTTTTGTTTCGAAGAGCTCTGGGGAAAAGGGAAGCTGCTTGCACTCAATTATTGGATAGAAGATAGGACCGATGAAACCTGATGGAAGGAGAAGGAACTGCACTCGATTATTGGATCGAGGTCCACAAACAAATGCTGATTGAGTTCTCTCGCTTTGAGTTAGACAATTTGGGAGGGAAATGAAGAACGTTTGGTTTCGAAAAGCTCTGGGGAAAGGTGAAACTACTTGCACACAATTATTAGATAGAAGATAGGACTGGCGAAATCTGATGGAATTCCTTTGTTTTGAGTTCGACAGCTTAGGAAGGGACTTCTGAGTTTGAAGAACTCGAGAGAAAGGAGAAGGAACTGGATCGAGGTCCACAAATGAATCCTGATTGAGTTCTTTCGCTTTGAGTCAGACAATTTGGGAGGGAAATGAAGAACTTTTGGATTTGATAAGCTCTGGGGAAAGGTGGAGGTATTTGCACTCAATTATTGGATAGAAGATAGGACTGACGAAACCTGATGGAGATTTAATGTTTTGAGTTCGACAACCTTAGGAAGGCGATATGATAGGTGAAGGTACTTGCACTCAATTATTGAATCATAGAACTTACCTAAGTCCTCACAATCTTGCAGAGTTATCTCCCCGTTGGTCGCGGTTATCTGGGCGTTGTATTTTTCTCCGTTTTGCAAGAGAGGTACTGTCTCGCTGTATATCTGGGTGTACTTCTTCTTCTTCCTGCACGTCCTGGAAATCCGCGTGACGGCATTCGTTAAGTTCTCGTTGAAATACATGACTGAAAATCATCCAGTTGGGTTAATGGGGAGAAGCAGGCGTAGGCAAAGCAAGAGTCTTACCGGCGATGTAAATCAAGTAGGCGGAGACTAGTATCCCAGCTTCGTATATGTCGACTCTACTATCAGCGAGGACACCAATGAGCAGAAGCACGGCAGCCCCATACATGAAGCTGTCTCTCGTTATTGGCCACCATTCCAAATTCAGTACCTGAAGAGAAAAACGTTAGAATCTGAGGTTTATTTTAATGGGCGTTTATGGGTGGGTCTTTTATAGACAAATTGAGTGCTCTCTCACCATGTTGGCAAATAATCCACAACAGGCTGGCACAGCCAGGACGTTAAAGACGGCCGAACCTACAATGGTTCCAACACCAATGTCACCTTCGGTGATAAACGTTCCCACGCAGTTTATGAACAGTTCAGGACTGGAGCTCGCAGTTGCCATGAAGGTGGCACCTGCGATGTCCTCTTTCATCTGGAGAGCTGAAAACGTATCCAGCGTTTATTTTATGTGGCGGCACACGTTTCAATATAAAACGCAACGAGTTCCAAATGATAACGATTTTCCTGTTAAAAACGCATCGAATATGCAAATGCGCGATAACGCATTTGATTTATGACGTTCGTTTTGGGTTTAGTGATTTTTTTTAATGTGCATTGCAGGGTCGGGCTTACCGTCGCATAATGTTTTAATCGCCGGTACAAAATAATCATCGCAAACGATGGCCAGGAGGATGAAGAGGTAGCAGGCGAGGATGGCGTGCAGGGCGGCCCATCCAGCTTGACGTTGTTGCCTGGTGAAGCCATCCGGGGGGAACTCTTGTATGGCCGGCCTGGTACAGTTGGCCTTATCAACTGGTAAACCTAGCAGGTGACGATGCGTTACGATGTCTGAAAAAATTATGTGTAAAGATCGGAATAACATATTTTGACGTCATCGTTCGCTTCCTTGTAACAATAAAAAAGTTATGTTCGAAATAAATAAAAACAAATGCAAATTAAGATAAGGAAACAGCGTTAAAACGCTTAAAGGAGTTGCAGTTAAAGTCAAGGTGAAACGTTACTTCAAGGTCTGCCCAATCCAAGGCCTCATGGTCCACCTACATCAAATTTTCACTTAACGAGTGATGACGGGCTGAAGGCCGAAGGCCCTCGACCACTTGCAAGTGGGAAACCCGCCTACCACTTAGGCCCACCCACTAAGTGGTATGTGGGTCTAATAGCCTAATGGTCGACCCACCACTTATAAGTGGTCGAGGGCCCACCCACTAAATGGTGGGTAGGGCTAATGGCCTAATGGTCTACCCACCACTGGTGGACCTAATTGCCTAATGGCCCACCCATCAAGAAGGGAGTGAGGCTAGTGGCTTAATGGTCTACTCACCACTTAGGCTTACCCACCACTGGTGGACCTAATTGCCAAATGATCGACCTATCAATTGCCTAATGGACCACCAGCAGTTAGTAGGTAAGCCTAAGTGATAGATCGACCACTAGGCCTAATAAAATTGCTTAGTCCAGAGTTCCACAGGCTTAGGAGGGAACTACAAACCTTTTGAGTTTGAAAACTTTGAAATGAACTACACTTAGTTATTGGATCGAAGTCTAAAACAGATTACACGGACGAGACCAGCTTGAATTCCTCTGCTTTTGGTTCAACAAGCATAGAAGGGAAATTAAATACTTTTGAGTTTGAAGAGTTTGAGTTGATAGGTGAAGCACTCAATTATTGGATCGAAATCTAATCCCGATAACAAAAACCAAACCTGATAGGATTACTTTGTTTTGAGTTCGACAAGCTTAGGAAGCAGCCGTAGAACTTCTGAATACGAAAAGGTTGGGAGAAAGGTAAAGCGAAAGGTGAAGGAACTGCCTCAATTATTGGATCGAAGTCTAAAGCCGAAAGCACGAACGAAACCTGACTGAATTCCTTTGTTTTGAGTTCGAAAAGCTTAGGAGCGAATTAAAGGATGTTTCTATTCGAGAAGCTGGGACGAAAATTGAGATATCTACACTCAATTATTGGATCGAAGACTGAAGCCGATATTACGAACGAATCCTGAACAAATTCCTCTGTTTTGAGTTCGACAAACGGCTTAGGAGGGAACTAAAGAACTTTTCAGTCTGAAAAGCTAAGGATAAATACGAAAGAACTGCAGTGAATTATTGGATCGAAGTCCACGAAATAAATCTGATTGAATTTCCTTTGTTTTGAGTTCGAAAATCATAGGAGCGAATTAAAGAGCGTTTGTATTCGAGAAGCTGGGGCGAAAGTTGAGATATCTACACTCAATTATTGGATTGAAGTCTGAAGCCGATATCACGAACGAATCCTGAACAAATCCTGATTGAGTTCTTTTGCTTTGAGTTAAACAATTTGGGAGGGAAATGAAGAACGTTTGGACTCGAAAAGCTCTGGAGAGAGGTTGCACTCAATTATTGGATAGAAGATAGGACTGGCGAAACCTGATGCAATTCCTTTGTTTTGAGTTCGACAGCTTAGGAGGGGACTAAAGAACTTCTGAGTTTGAAAACCTCGAGAGAAAGGAGAACCATCTGTACTCGATTATTGGATCAAGGTCCACAAATGAATCCTGATTGAGTTCTTTTGCTTTGAGTTAGACAATCTGGGAGGGGAATGAAGAACGTTTGGTTTCGAAAAGCTTTGGGGAAAGGTGAAGGTGGTTGCACTCAATTATTGGATAGAAGATAGTTCTGACGAAACGTGTTGGAATTCCTTTGTTTTGAGTTCGACAAACGGCTTAGGAGGGAACTAAAGAACTTTTGAGTTTGAAAAGCTAAGAAGAAATACGAAAGTACTGCACTGCACTGACCAGTGGTGAGTAGGCTTGCCCACCACTGGTAGACCTAATTGCCAAATAATCGACCTAATTGCCTAATGGACCACTAGTGATGAGTAGGTAAGCCTAAATGGTAGATCGATCATTAGACCATTAGGCCTACCCAGCATTTAGGCTTTCCCAACGCTGGTGGACCTAATTGCCAAATGATTGACCTATCACTGGTGGACTTAATTGCCTAATGAACCACTAGTGATGAGTAGCTAAGCCTAAGTGGTAGATCGATCATAAGGCCATTAGGCATACCCACCATTTAGGAATTCCTTTGTTTTGAGTTCGACAAACGGCTTAGGAGGAAACTAAAGAACTTTTGAGTTTGAAAAGCTAAGGAGAAATACGAAAGAACTGCACTGCACTGACCAGTGGTGAGTAGGCTTGCCCACCACTGGTAGACCTAATTGCCAAATGATCGACCTAATTGCCTAATGGACCACTAGTGATGAGTAGGTGAGCCTAAATGGTAGATCGATCATTAGGCCATTAGGCCTACCCACCATTTAGGCTTTCTCACCGCTGGTGGACCTAATTGCCAAATTATCAACCTACCACTGGTGGACCTAATTGCCTAATGGACCACTAGTGATGAGTAGGTAAGCCTAAATGGTAGATCGATCTTTAGGCCATTAGGCCTACCCATCATTTGGGATTTCCCACCGCTGGTGGACCTAATTGCCAAATTATCAACCTACCACTGGTGGACCTAATTGCCTAATGGACCACTAGTGATGAGTAGGTAAGCTTAAATGGTAGATCGATCTTTAGGCTATTAGGCCTACCCATCATTTGGGCTTTCCCACCGCTGGTGGACCTAATTGCCTAATGGATCACTAGTGTTGAGTAGGTAAGCCTAGGTCGATCATTTGGCAATTAGGCCTATCACTGGTGGACCTAATTGCCTAATGGATCACTAGTGTTGAGTAGGTAAGCCTAGGTCGATCATTTGGCAATTAGGCCTACCCACCACTTAGGCTTACCAACCACTTACAAGCGGTCGAGGGCCTTCGGCCTTCGGCCTACCATCATTTTTTAGTGAAAATTTGATTTGGATGGACAATTAGCCCCCCCCCACCACTTGTTAAGATAAGAAAACAACATTAACAACAACTCAAAATAAATAAGAAATAATTCAAAACAAATTTAAATTTATAAGAGAGAGAAGAAACGGCTTTCTGTACATCAATCAAATCAGTTGTTAGTTTCTTCTAACCGCGTCAGACGTCTCTTGTTTAGTTATCATATCGTAAAACTCTTCAGATTCGAGCGCGTTTCGTCATGTTTTGTTTATATCTGTACAGAATACCGGTTCCTCACACATCCTCTACTTGCACCAACGAAAGTACTTCGTAAATTTGTTGAATAATGAACGCACTTGTGTGTCACATCAGAATTGATCGCCTCCTAATTAGTGTTTGTTAACTTTCGTTTTGTGTCAGCCGTCTTTTGTTTTAGTTATCAGATCGTAAAACTCCGACTAATTACGATCAAGATCTGCAAAGCTGAATCGTGTTGCAAATCAGAGCAGCAGCACACGTGCTCTAAGACAATGCAGATGTTCACAAGTCATCTCGGTGCGCTTCAGATTCGAGCGCGTTTAGTCATGTTTGTTTATAATTACATATGACTGTACAGAATGCCGGTTTCTTACATATCATTTTTTGAGGCGAAGTACGACTAAATAACTCGAGTTCAGTAGCACTCTGTATCATAAGTGAATTATCACAGTCACCTTCGGTACCATTCTAAGTTTTTCCCTATCACACGTCCATTATTCCAACCCATGTCTTTTTCTTCTTTCTCAAATTGGAATTGACAATCCAATCAATCAGTTTAGCAACGAAGCCTTGCTCTTACGTGCGTGAGAATAAATCGAAGGAGAAACTGTTCTAAATAGAAAACGACAGCATTACTTGCAACTTTTCATAGAATGTTGCCGCTACTAAGTACATATCTTCGCCTTGTTATCTGCGTTGAACCGGCGAATTTTAAGATCCACTTTAATTGAAAAACAACACAGAACGTGATTCACATTGGGAGTGCAGAGTTCACCGAACAAACAGGTCTCGGTCAGTTTTATTCTGGAATTGATAGATTACGGCGTATTTACGCTGGCCAGGAATCAAAATTGTGCCTCTTCGTCTTCGCTTTGATACGCGATAAGACCAGACGAAGTAAATACAGACTTCTGAAAAAAAGCTTTTTTCCAGTGTCGAGTCGTAATTGTTTAGCGAGATGCCGAGGACTTTAAGGCAATATACCGTTGTCGGGGTTATAAATAAAAAAAACCCTTGTTGGCTTAGCCCCAAGGAATGTAATATGCGGGGGCATACGAGCAGACGCAAAACGACAGAATACGAGGTGGTCCTTTGAACTTGATTAAATCGCCTGAAATTCCCGAGGAACGTGACACGCCTTGGAACCGTGTGAATGTGAATAAATAATTTGGGCAATTCAGCTTGCTGGGAGTAGTTTTTTTTCCCCTGCCTCAATTGTTTACGATTAATTTAGAGCTTCACTGAATCCGAGCGTTTTATTTATAAATTTGAAAAAAGTATTCGTCGAATTAAAATCGAAAAGGCGTCCTTGTATCCAAAAAGGGGGTTGTAATTAGTATGTGTGGGGTCTGCTTTGAATTTGGTGGTGCACTTGGACCAGGTCTGACTTTGAATGCGTGACTTTGAATACGTCAGTGTTTCTAAAAGGAATTGTCAGAAATATTGGTGTTGCAGGATTGACTTGAAATGACTCTCGTGAATTGATGATTTTTTTTGTCACTACCAAAGAAGCTAAAGGTGTGCACGAAAAAAAACTGGCCACATAAAAATACCAAACAGTTATTTATGAAGCCACAAATTTCAATCATGTAATATGCGTTTATAAACAAAACATGACGAAACGCGCTCGAATTTGAAGCACACCGAGATGACCCGTGAACACCTGCATTGTCTTGGAACATGTGCTGCTCTGAGTTGCAACACGATTCAACAAAAACCCTATTGATTACTTCCAAAATTTCTAACAGTCACTACAGAAAAGCAAAGAACGGAAGTGCCCCCTCTCTCCCAATTAAAAAAATAAATAAATAAATAGAAACAAATTGGATTCATTTAATAAATAAGCAAAGGAAAAACTGAACGTCAAAAAAATGGATTGATTTAAAAGTGAAATGAATTATCAACTTTGTCGATTGGACAAGCTGAAACAAATGAAAATTGCAGGCGGAAACCTATAATACAAATAAAACATAAATGGGACGAATGCAACAGCTGAGAAAATAAAAGACGGTCGGCCAATGAAAATCAACGAAAAAGATGCTTAAAACCGTATGTGAAAAGTGACAGTCACTGCGAAAAAACAAAAGACGTCCATTCTGTATTATTTCTGATAAACAATTGACGATCGATCGATCTGTTCGAAATGCGTCAAAACAATTATTCTTCTTTTGTTTGAGTGAAATGTTCATTCAACTTCCATCCGTCATATTGATGTTAAAAAAAAAGCGATTGACGATCGGTCGATCCGTCAGAGATGCGTCAAAACAATTGACGGTTGATGATTGGTTGATTCTTCTTCTCGTTTTGTTTAGGTGAAATGTTCATTCAACTTCCGTCCGTCAAGTTGATATTAAAAAAGAAACAATTGACGATCGATCGACTCGTCAGAGATGTGTAAAAACAATTGACGGTTGATGGTTGGTTGATTCTTCTTCTCGTTTTGTTTAGGTGAAATGTTCATTCAACTTCCGTCCGTCAAGTTGACATTAAAAAAAAACAATTGACGATCGATCGACCTATCAGTGATGCGTTATGGTTGATTCTTCTTCTTCTTCTTCTTCTGTTTAAGTGAAATGTTCATTCAACTTCCGTTCGTCAAACTGATGTTAAAAAAATAATTGACGATCGATCGATCCAACAGAAACGCGTGAAAACAATTGACGGTTGATAGTTGGTTGTTTCTTCTTTTTCTTTTGTTTGAGTGAAATGTTCATTCAATGGCTTCCGTCCATCAAATTGATGTTAAAAAAGAACAATTAACGATCATCAATGATTAATGATGCATCAAAAGGATTATCCTTCATTTGTTTGAAATGTTCATTCAACTTCCGCCTGTCAAACTGATGTTAAAAAATTGACGATCGATCAATCTGTGAGAAATGAGTGAAAACAATTGACAGTTGGTTGATTCTTCTTCTTCTTCTTTTGCTTGATTCAACTTGCGTCCGTTAAAAATAACAATTGACGATCAATCGATCCATCAGAGATGCGTCCAAACAATTGACAGTTGATAGTTGGTTGATTCTTCTTCTTCTTTTGTTGAAGTGAAACGTTCATTCGACTTCCGTCCGTCAAATTGATGTTAAAAAAACAATTGACGATCGATTGACCCGTCAGCGATGCGTCAAAACAATTGGCAGTTGACAGTTGGTTGATTATGTTTCTTCTTCTTTTGTTGGAGTGAAACGTTCATTCGACTTCCGTCCGTCAAATTGATGTTAAAAAAACAATTGACGATCGATTGACCCGTCAGCGATGCGTCAAAACAATTGGCAGTTGACAGTTGGTTGATTATTTTTCTTTTTCTTTTGTTTGAGTGAAATGTTCATTCAACTTCCGTCCGTTAAAAAAGAACAATTGACGATCGATCGATTCGTTCGAAATGCATCAAAACGACTATCCTTCGTTTGTTTGGGTGAAATGTTCATTCAACTTCCGCCCATCAAACTGATGTTAAAAAAAATTGACGATCGATCGATCCGTCAGAAATGAGTGAAAACAATTGACAGTTGATGGCTGATTATTCTTCTTCTTCTTTTGTTTGATTCAACTTGCGTCCGTCAAACATTAAAAAACAATTAAACGTTAAAAAAACAATTGACGATCGATCGATCCGTCAGAAATGAGTGAAAACAATTGACAGTTGATGGCTGATTATTCTTCTTCTTCTTCTTTTGTTCGATTCAACTTGCGTCCGTCAAACTGATGTTAAAAAAACAATTGACGATCGATCGATCCGTCAGAGATGCGTCAAAACAATTGACAGTTGATAGTTGGTTGATGGTAACGAGAAAGAAATGACTAATTAAGGAAACGAATTGAAGTCTCATATCAAAACGATCCTCTTTCTGCCCAGCCAAAAAGAAAATCGAAACAAGTTGGCACAGGATCGATGATTGTGCCATTGAAACAAAAAACGGTCGCCTAAGGTAATTCACGTTGAAAACAATTGATACATAGAAAATAAACAAATGACTGAAAAAAGGCAAGAAATGGAAGTTCTGGATTGAAACGTTTTCAAAATTTCAAAAAAAAAACGAAACAAATGGGAATACGATGTGTTTGTTGGCCAAGTTGAAAAAATAAACGACGATCGACTAAAAAAAAAAAAAAAAACGACGACGACGACGACGAAAATCGAAAACGAATTATAAATAAGGAATAAACGAATGATTAAAAATAAAAAAAAGAAAAGGCGAGGTTGTGACGGTTTCAAAAAAATAATTGACCAAAAAAATGAAAGGCGATCAAGAAATTAAAAACAATTATTTTAAAAGTTGCTAATTACGTGTCGCCAGGACGAACAAAAAGGGGGTGGTTCTGCTGTAAACTTCCTGTTCAGAAAGCAAGTCACCTTTTTGAACATCAATTAATTTTGTAAAAATTTGGCTTGATTATAATGGGGTCTCCGACCATCCTCTGTGTAGCTATTTCAACCCCAATTGGGGCCTCATCAGGAGAAGAGTAGCTCGAGAACTCCGTCGCAATCCTAACAACCAACGAGACTTACTTTTGAGCTTTTTCTAATCATGCAATCCCCCATTGTATTATAAAGTTTCATAACTGCGATTAAGTTGTTTATAAATTTTATGATATATCGAGAAAAGTCTCCACCCTTCAGGTCACCTAATGGCCTTGTTCTTGCTCTTGCAGGATTAAATAAACAATATTGGTTTTGCGGATTCATTCTGTTTATGTCTGCAAGGCATGCAAGTCCTGTAAGCCTGTAATTCAGTTACAAAAAAATGGGCATTTTGAAGATCATTGCAAGACATCTCTGCGGTATTTTCTTAGAGACTTACAATAAGTCGCATCATTCTGAAAACTTCAGGGTTCCACTTTTTAATCATTGCTTTACAGGCTTGTAGACGTGACGATCCTTACAGATTCGAGCACAATCGATCGATTACGTTAACGAATCTATTTGTTTCGTTTAAGATCCCGACTATCTTACAATAGTTCGGTTGCGCGAAAAAATATGGGAAGACGGGCCACAGTGATAACAACGATCTTCACTTTGAACACCCGCTGTAAAATGCAACACGTGCGCAAATTTGATTTGTATTTGTATTTGTATTTCGCTTTTGTGCACGTACTCGATTAATTCAACGTCTCCCTTCCGTTTGATATGTTCCTGAAGGAAACAGTCAAACGACACCGACACGTTGAGATTAGAATTAAGAGTAGGTGCCAGGAAGAGTATTAATAATTTCTGTCGATTTGAAACAATTGCATACGTTCGTGTGATTGGGTAAAAATGTGCTTTTCCGTCTTTTATTTCGTTTAACTGCATCGCCGCATAGCAGGATTGACCTAAACTAAAAGCGTTAGGAAAATTATCGACAATTTAGAAGTATTTTGGGCGATTTCGTTTAACCACACTGCCGCATCGCAGGATTGATCGAAACATTAGAAAAATGTTTTGCTTTTCCCTCTTTTGATTCATTTACTCACATTGCCACATCGCAGGATTTGTTCGAATTATAAACGAAAAGCTACATTCATGCTTATCCGCCTTTTATTTAATTTAACTGCATTACAGTGCCGTAGGATTAGCTAGAAATGCGTATACTAGAACGATTGCTAATAACCTAATCGTCAATTGAAATTAATTTTCATTGACAATTTGAAACTGTCAGATATGTAGGTCAGAAACTAGTCGCGTGGTGTCGCTATAGCATGGCAATTGATTTTGAGCCACGTTTTCTCTACCTTCCTACATACTAAACCTAAATATTTTTTACAAAGCTTTTTCCAATATCTGCATGTGTTTCTGACGACGATAAAAAAAAATTGTACACTGAAAATATCCAAAGTTCACGCCTATAATCGCACAAGTGCTCTTAAACACTTGAAACCTGAAATTTTCCTCAAGATTAACTAACGATCAACAGCCAAAGCGTAAGTAAATATAATCGTCAGGCTTGCAACATGATTCTTACAGATAAATACCACTGTCAATAGGTTTCACGTGTTATCTCCCGTCGATGTTTGTAAATTATTTGTTTCTTTGTTTGCCTGACGCGGGAGGTTTCGAAATAAAAATCAACAAGACGGGGCAGAAAACACTGATAAATTGGACCGGTAAGATTCCGCTATTTTTAATATATATTATTAAAGATTATTTCGCCCCGGAGTTGTTTATAAATCTATCGGCATTTTTTGTTTTTCTGATGACTAAAAAGTTCACGTGCGCCACTGGCGTGGGTCAGAGTGTTTGCTAAGACGATTTCAGAGTAACGATGTGTTAATCATTGTTTGTTAGTAAATATTTCTTTGATTGTTACGCTAAAAATTACTTGCTTGGAATAAACATAATTCAGCGATGACTTTAAATACACTGACTACGACGACAACTTTTTTTGAAGTAGAAACGTAGATTCCTTGCCCTATAATTACATGAACACTTGCTGAGCGTCTGTGATCTGAGACTAATCACAAGATTAGTTCTTTATATTAAGAAGAAGAGAGGTCTCAGTACAGACCGTTGCGGAACAACAATGACCATTAATCGTGACTTCAATCTAATATCTTCATATATAATATAATCCGAAACGAAGGAAAAAAGCAGCCTTTCCAACACAATATTTAGTTTAATCTGAATTAAGGAGAGTTGTGGTAAGTGCGACCCCCTTCAAGCTTACTTGCTTACTTAATTCTTCTAAAAACAGGTGTCCCACCTGTACATAGAAATGTCAAAGAAATAGTATTTTATTTTGTTACCGATACTATCTCGCTTATTTTTGTTTCATCATGAGTTAATAAAATACAGGACATAATGTCTATGTGTCCCGCAAGAAAAGAAAAGAAGGAAAATCCAATGAAAAAGAAGAAAAAAGCGTGGAAGGAACTGATGTTCTTTGGATCCAATGATCATTAAGCTAAATAAAACAAAAGACGATCGCCAATGGAATGGTAATGGCAAAGAAATAACAAATAGAAAGAAATGTTCGTTTAAGAAAATAAATTGAAGTCTTATATTAAAGGGATCCTCTCTCGGCCTACGCCAAAAAAGAATCGATTATTGTGCTATTGAAACAAAAGACTGTCGCCTAAGGAAATTAATGATGAATGAGGAAATCAGAAAATAAATGATATATAGAAAATAAACAAAAGACTGAGAAAAGATAAAAGATGGAAGTACTGGATTGAAACGTTTTCAAAATTAAAAAAAAAAACAAAACGAAACAAATTGGATCAATTATCATTGAGCCGAATAAAACAAAATACGATCGTAAAAAGAATGGTAACTAGAAAGTAATAACAAACACATTTGTTTATTTTCTATATATCATTTGTTTTCTGGTACCCTCATTCATCATTAATTTCTGTTGTTTTGACATCTGTCACTTTGACTTCTCTTGCCGACGGTCATTTCTTGACGTCTGTCATCATAACTTGATCTGTTGGAAGCAAGTCATCTTTTTGAAGTCATCTTTTGTTCTTTGGGCGACTGGAAGACAAATATTAGACGAGAAGCAAATCTTGGAAGACATAGGTTTTCGAAGTAAGCGCAAAAACAGCAAGAAAAAGAGGAAGATTGATAGCAAAAGATCAAAAACCAAATGAACATAAGAAGAGAATTTAAAAGTAACGAATAACCGAATAACGTGGAAGACAAATCTTAACAAAGAAATTTTTTGAAGTAAACGCGAAAAATATGGAAGAAATTTGAAAGCGCGAAAATAGCAAAAAAAAAGATGAACGAAAAAGAAGAAAATGATTGAAGATGATAGTGCGAAATTCTGAGGAAGAAAGTTTTCGAAGGGAAGTCGAAAGAAAAACTCCATTCGGACGCCTCTGAGGTCGTCTTAACAAATACATGCAGGCTTTCAAATTGAAACCAAATCCTTCTTCTGGTGTTTTTTTGACGTTGGCGTCATTGCTACTGTTGGTTGGTTACCCTGTCGTTGTTTCCCACTGGATCAGGCATGAAACTCTAATACTAACAATAGTCGAAAAAAAGAAAGAAAAAACGGAAAAAGAAATTCGAAAATAAAGCGCGAGGCAAAGAGGGATTACGGGAAAAATTTATAAAACAATTAGAGTTAAATTCGGTTAAAGGAGCGACTAAACGCAAGGATGGAAGACGAGTCTTGATGAGAATCACGTAGCTTTTCGAAGCAAACACAAGAACAGAATAGAAAAAGTAAAGAAAATCATCGAAGATCTCGTCAGTGAAAAGAAGGATGCAAGGAGGAGTCTTGGCAGAAAGGAAGGTTTTGGAAAACACGAAAATAACAAAGAGAGACGAACGAGACTCTTGGAAAATAATTGAGGATCTCTTCAGAAACGAATTTTGGCGAGAGTATGACTTTAGATTACATAGATACATAATAGCGAAGGTAGACGAACGGAAAATAAGAAATACAGAAAAGATTTGAAGATAATAGCGCCAGGTCCTGAATCGAAGGGAATTTAAAAAGAAGAAACTCCATTCTAAAGCTTCAGAGAATTTTTCTTTCAATAATTTTCTACTGGTTATCTTGCTGTCGCTGTAACACTATTAAAACAATCCTCTACGACAAATACTACCGTTCGACCCTCACGGAATCCCCTCAATTAAAACCTTCCAACGCCTATTGTTCGTGATCGCCTAATTAAACTTGACCCTACGTTGTTGTAACTGAATTCTAATAGTGGTGAGACGGTGAATAAAACTGAGAGAATAAAGGAACTAAATACGCATAAATAAAATGCGGGACGTTAAGTTTAATTAATTATTTATTGCAAAAAAAAGGTAAAAACTCCTTTTACCAGCCACTAGGGACCTGGGAAATTGAGCGTTTTGAAAACAATATAAAAATCACAATATATGTTTATCAAGAAGTGTAATGAAATTCGCTTGACGTATTTCACGTCGAATATCGCAGCGATCTAACTTACTTCAATTCACACAGCTGGTGGCTTGGTGCACACGCAATTAGTGGCTGTGACTTTAATTAGATCAACAATTAATTTCTATTCAAGATAACTTTGTCTTGGTACTCGTGTTTGCCACCGCTATAAGTAATCAACCAACGCACAGTGTGACAGTGTATCTTACAACGTACTTTATTAATGGAAACTATTAATCAGATATTCGGAGAAGTATGTGATGCCGCCCTCGGCGATCAATCCGCAAGATAGTTGAGTAGTTTTCAGGGACTCCTGTCGGAGGTGATGGGCGACCCTATCTCTAGCTAATTTAATTAATTGAGATCACTGGGTAGGATCTTTCGTCTACTACGTCCTAGTGCCTTAGAGGGTGGTACAATGTACGCCTTTTTTCAGATCCCTCTACGTCGTTTTTCGTCGGCTTAACCTATCATTGAACTACGTTATTTGCGCAAAGGACCCAATTGACTATTTTATCGGCACCGCTTTTGCGATTATGGCACTTTCGGTCTCTCGACAAACTACTTTCAATAACCTGCAAACTTTTCGGCAAAGACAACACTTCAGTCCACACACAGGGTGTGAGAGATGTTCTATTAAGAAAATATCTATTTACCTATAAATAGACATCTTCTTAATAGAATGACTTGCGCGCGTGAGATGAGACTGTTGTTGACAGATGACACAATGGTTGGAACAAATGATCAAGGTCAATATAATAGAACAACAGATAGGTGGTCTGTGGTGGTTTTTATGTAGCAGCGACCCCAACTCACCTTACTCGTCTTGTCTTGTCTTGTCGGCCCTGAAAGGTGGCGCCGTGCTCAAATTAGGAATCGTCGCTTTACACTACGTATAATGCAGAATGAATCATATACACAACGAAAAACTCATTGAAAGACAACAGCTTAGTGACACCCTGTATAATCGACTACTCATTTACACTCTAAGCTTGCCAAAAAATACTAAAGTATTCTTCCCTGTTAATTAATAAGGATGAGCATAAATCTCCCCAATTTTTTTTTAAGTCTCGGTCTCGGACCGGACGACTTAATCCCGCCCCTTGAAAAACGAGGGCGAAACTCAATTTGCGGAAGCTTTTAAAACCATTAGCACTAACGACGTTTGGCCTTCGAGCTTTCGATTTCGCTTAAAAATAATAAGATTACGGAAATTGTAATCTCGCAGCTTTTTTCCTCTGCTTGAATTATTACAGACACACACGCGCAAGCCGTAGATTGTGCGGTTATTATTGTCTTTCGCGTTTGTTTACGGAATAAAAATAGCAGTTTTTAATTTTTGTTTATCGGGAGATACGCTCTCGTTTCCATAAATAAAAAAAATATATATTGTGCGAGATGAAGCAACAACGGTCTTGCAGGCGCTGCGCGGCGGTTCAATTCGGTGTAGAGTTCAAATGATGTTTGGGTTCGGACTTGCGTGTTTTGCAACCGATGTCGCGAATTACTGATGATGTTTACTATTAAAAACAACAAGAAACGAGAGTGAGAGGAAAAAAACAGCGGAAGTATAACGTCAGTGGCTCCAAAAAATTTTAAAAAATATACAAAAATTGCGCAATTACAGTTTAACTTGAATAAAATTGAATTAATTATTAGGTACGGGGATCGATCAAAAGAAAAGAGGCTGAGAAATGAACTCATACACTCAACTAGGAGGAAAGATTATGAATAGGAGTGAGAACGGCTCGAACCTGTGGAAAGAGAACTTAGCTAACAAGTAGTTTCATATTCTTAAGTATTGAACAAGAACGATGAAATTGAAATCAAAGAAGGGAAAGTCTTGTTAATTCGTCGAATTGCGGGAAAAAAGATTGAATAATGTTAGTTAATTGTGTCACCCTGTATACGAGACAGGGTGACACAATTAACTAACTAACACAAAAGGACTTCCCCCTGACAAATAGGATGCGACTCTGCTCATGCATGGAAACCAATCAAGCAGAAAATAATCACGAACCGTTCAAACCAGTACCGCTTGTGCAGAATTGTCGAGCAGTATTCACACTGCCGGTTACGCAGGGCTGTCGAGCAACACTCACATCGTCGTTTGTGCAGAATTGTCAAGCAGTTTCCTTGGTGCTAAAGAGTCCTCGGCAAACACCTGCACCAAAAGTCAAATAGGTCTTAGTTTTATTTGAAGGTTCTGTGCATGCAGAGCACATGTAAGTTTGGCGTAGTTTTAGCTGCAGCAGAGTGACCCCTTATATCAGGGACATCTGTATATATGTTAGTTCTAACCAATCCAAGTAGTTTTGGTTTTAACCACTAAATGGTTCCGCACCAAAAGTCAAATGGGTCTTAGTTTTATTTGAAGGTTCTGTGCATGCAAAGCACATGTAAGTTTGACGTAGTTTTAGTTGCAGCAGAGTGACCCCTTATATCAGGGACATCTGTATATATGCAAGTTCTAACCAATCCAAGTAGTTTTGGTTTTAACCACTAAATGGTTCCGCACCAAAAGTCAAATGGGTCTTAGTTTTATTTGAAGGTTCTGTGCATGCAAAGCACATGTAAGTTTGACGTAGTTTTAGTTGCAGCAGAGTGTTCCCTTATATCAGGGACATCTGTATATATGTAAGTTCTAACCAATCCAAGTAGTTTTGGTTTTAACCACTAAATGGTTCCGCAACAAAAGTCAAATGGGTCTTAGTTTTATTTGAAGGTTCTGTGCATGCAAAGCACATGTAAGTTTGGCGTAGTTTTAGCTGCAGCAGAGTGATCCCTTATATCAGGGACATCTGTATATATGCAAGTTCTAACCAATCCAAGTAGTTTTGGTTTTAACCACTAAATGGTTCCGCACCAAAAGTCAAATGGGTCTTAGTTTTATTTGAAGGTTCTGTACATACAGAGTACATGTAGTTTGACGTTGTATTAGATGACCCCTTATATCAGGGATACCTGTATATTTGAGTATATACAGAGTGAGTCTTTTTTACGTTTAAAAAAAAATCAAAATAATAAGTGTTCTAAAGTCTATAGCAGATACGTCCATGAAATTACAGGAAATTAAAAAAAAATGATCACCACGCGCAGACCTTGATCACATATTTCGATGCAACATTTTTTTTCGGGGCCTTGTTTAATGTTTGCGTGGCGTCTTGACCTTTCAATTGCGCGAGGAATTTTTTTCACTCGCCGATGATAATTTCACGCTTTACCATCAAGCTAATTACGACTAATTTATTACATTGTTGTGTGCAGATTAGATCCCCGAATAGCGTCTTCCGCTTTCAATTTCGGAACTCTCCCTATGAAGACGTTTCTGAATTAAGTGACGTCTTGTTATCAACGAAAAACACGACGTTTGCAAGTAATGGAAGGATAATCGGATTCTTTTCTTTGCTCCACGACATTAACTGTCATCACAACGTTCATCCCGCGGAATTATCCCGAATGTCTCGGATTTGTGGGCTTTGAACTCTGGTCTGCAAAGCAATAGTCTGAGTGCTTCCTCAGAGAAAACGCGTGAAAATTGAACGCCAACGAGCCAAGTGAAATTACCTTCCCGTTTTCAGGTAATCGTCGGCGATTGAAGCGTAAAAATACAATCGTCTGAGTGTTGCTCATGTACACTCTTGACCAAAAGAATTCGTCCGATTTGCTTTAATACATTTGGAAGGCAGAGAAACATTTCCTTCAGAATGCCTTTTCTTCTATTTAATGCATGCATCCTTTGCATTCAAAGGAAACGTAAATTAATACAAATTTCGATGAATCAATATCCATCGTACTTTGTTGTGTAAACAGAGTGCCAGCTGCTTCAGCGCGTGTAAATGGAAATTCACCAACTAACTTTTTTAGCGTTCGTTGGATGATAACACGTAATGTTCACGTGGAAACTTCCAAGTTGCATGCTCTTTGACATTTCGGCGATTAATGTGGAATAAGCGAGGAGCTTGCATTCCTACCAATTCTATTTATATGAGTAAACAAGAATGAAACGCGTGTGAAAGCAAGAGTAATGATGATTAACTGAGTTGTTGTCCTTTATACACACAGGTGATTCTTGAATAGACCGACAAAAAAAATGTTGAAAGAATAGACGTCGCAGAACATGAGGAAAAGAAGAATTGGATGTGTTTTAGTTTTCCAGAAGTTCTGTTAGGATACTTCCATGGAAACAAACAGATAATAGGCGATGAACCAAATAAATACAGTAAATTATCGCATGCCGACGTTCATATGACTATACTACGTTTATAAATTTTATAATATATCGAGAAAAGTCTCCATACTTCAGCTTACCTAATGACCTTACTCTTGCAGAATTAAATAATTAATATAAAAGCAGAATTAAATACTAATATAAAACACAACTTAGCTGATCCAACATTACAAATGAGCTTCTAATCTTCTCCAACAACAAAAAAAAAATTAATAATGGGAATCGAAATCTTTAGTCCTTGAATCTTGGATTCATAATTGAAGCTTCAAGCAAACCAGGCTCCTCCATTACAAACGAACTTCTAACCTTCTCTAACAACAAAAATTTTTTTAATAATAATGGGAATCGAAATCTTTAGTCTTTGAATCTTGGATTCATTATTGGAGCGTCAAGTAAACCAGGCTCTTGATTTGTTTTTTTCTTCAAAAGAACCGGCAATTTCGACATTGCTACTAGTGTTCTAAATTCAAAAAGGATCACAAAAAAATAGACGTCGAAGCCCTTGGTTCTTGAATCTTATATTATTTTAAAGTCCCAGGTAAACCACACGCGCTTTCATATATACGCTTCTGATTCCAAAAAAGACGTAAAATTTATGCAGCGAATCCTTTGGTTCTTGAATCTTGTCTAACTGAAGTTTCCTGAGTTGTCCTTTGTTAAAGAATCAACAATTTCCGCATTGTTTTTAGCGTTCTACATTCAGAAGAATGTAACGTAAAGAATAGCCAACGAAGTCCTTGGTTCTTGAATCTTATACAATTGCAGTCTCATGTAAACCAGACACTCTTAAAGTATTCGGAATTTATCATCATAAATGAGCGTCTAACCTTCTCTGACAAGAAAATAATAATTAAACATTTAATAATAATGGAAATCGGAATCTTTAGCCCTTGAATCTTAGATTCATAACTGGAGTTTCAGGTAAACCAGAGCTTCTGGTTTGTTTTTTTCAGAGAATCAGTAGTTTGAGTATTGTTGCCAACGTTTTAAATCCACAAGAAAATAACGTAAAAAAATTATCGTAGTCCTTGACCCTTGAATCTTATGCATCCCTCAATTGTTCTCGAAAAAAATCAGAAATTTTAGCTTCGTAAACAAGCAGCTTCTAGCTGACCTTCTCTAATTAAAAAAAATCTAAAATATTGGGCATCGATTCTTTAGTCTTTGAATCTTGCGTGACTGAAGTTTCAAATAAACCAGAAGCTTCCGAATTGTTTTTTTTTAATTAAAGAATCAACAATTTCGGGTTACTTCCAGCGCTTTCTAAATTCAGACGAGAGCTAGACATCGAAGCCCTTGGTTCTTGAATCTTATATAATTAGAGTGTGAGGAAAACCAGGTACTTAAAGAATCATCATCGCAACCTTCCCTAATCCCAAAAAAAAAATTAAACGTGGAATATTAGACATCGCAATTCTTGGTCCTTGAATCTTATACGGCGTAAGTTTCATGGTCAAAGTTCGGCCAGAGATGTTTTGATTCTTTGTTTGCACGTCGAGCGCGCGTTTGTTTTATTACCCTTGCAAAGGTTCTGCGACAGCCTGCGTTGAAATAAATGAGAATGCCATAAAGGACCCTTGATTCTTGACGACGCGTTGTATCGCTGTAAAGAATTTGAAAAATGACTTGATTCTTGACGATCGTAAGCAGTCAGGAAAATTAACACTGCAATCAAATTGAAATGAAAATGAAGAGCTTCGTACGTCCTTGATTCTTGATGACGTAATGAAACCGTCGCAGCTTTACGCATGCGTTTGGGGTGCTACCTTTGCGAGAAATTATGCGGTGGTGTTTCCAAAACATTCGTGACGGTGTAGAAGGCAGTACTCTAACGTCCTTGATTCTTGACGACTGTCATAAGATTAATTTTTACAGAGTTCTTGAAAACTCTGGCAGTTTTACTTGCGTTATTGAAACTGTCTGCTTGAAGGTGAGGTCGGAAGACCTTAACCTTGACGAAATAATTTCTAATATCCTTGATTCTGTCATAAGATTAATTTTAGCAAAGGACTTGGAGACTCTAATAGTTCTACTTGCGCTACTGAAACTGTCTGCTTGAATGCGAGAATGGAAGACCTTGATCTTAACGAAACAACTTTTAACGTCCTTGATACTTGACGATTGTCATAAGATTAATATTTGCAAAAGATTTGGAAACTACAGCAACTCTTCTTGCGTTATTACAACTCTGCGATAATATGAGAACGGGAAACCTTGACCTTAACGAAATAACTTCTAACGTCCTTGATTTTTGATTCTGTTATAAGATTAATTTTTGCAAAGGACGACTGTCGTAAGATTAATTTTTGAAACAAACTTGGAGACTCTAGTAGTTCTACTTGATCTATTGAAACTGTTCGCTTAAATGTGAGGACGGAAGACCTTGACCTTGACGAAATAACTTCTGACGTCCTTGATTCTTAACGATTGTCATAAGATTAATGTTTGCAAAAGACTTGAAAACTCCAGCAACTCTCCTTGCATTACTGCAACTCTGTGATAATATGAGGACAAACGACCTTGACTTCTAATGTCCTAGATTCTTGATACTGTTATAAGATTAATTTTTACAAAGAACAACTGACTTAAGATTAATGTTTGCAAAATACTTGGAAACTCCAGCAACTCTTCTTGCGTTATTTCAACTACGATAATTTGAGGACGGGAGACCTTGACCCTGACGAAATAATTTCTAACGTCCTTGATTCTTGACAATTGTCATAAGATTAATGTTTGCAAAAAACTTGGAATCTCCAGCAACTTTCGTTGTGTTATTGCAACTCTCTGCATTAATGTGTGGACGGAAGACCTTGAAGTGTTCTTGATTCTTGACCGTCCTTTTTCTTACTACAAGCTTTCTGAGCCTGTAATAAATAAGTATTGTCCTTCCTTTTCTTTAATAAAAGCGTTGGTACTCGCAGGAGCTTTCCAAGAGAAAGTAAGATTCTCGAAATCTTTTTAAAGAACTTTTCTCTCTGAGAATAAACGGCCTTGAACTTTCCACGTGGAAACAAGTGACTTCTTTGGAACTTCGAAGCAAAAAGTAATAATTTTATTAAAAAAAAGGCTTCGCTAGATAAAAAAATATTAATATTGCATCAAGTTGAAATGAAAATAAAGAACTTCGTATGTCCTTGATTCTTGATGACGTAATGATATCGTCGCAGCTTTGCGCGTGCGTTTGGGGCGCTACCTCTGAAAAGAATTACGCGGTGATGTTTCCAAAACATTCGTGCCGATGTTTACATGTCATTAAGTTGTTTATAAATTTTATGATGTATCTAGAAAAGTCTCCACCCTTCAGATCACCTAATGGCGTTGCTCTTGCAGGATTAAATAATCAATACTGGTTTTACGGATTGATTCTGTTTATGTCTCCAAGGAACGTAAGTTCTGTAAGCCTGTAATTCAGTTACAAAAAAATGGGCATTTTGAAGTTCATTGCAAGACATCTCTGCGGTATTATCTCAGAGACTTACAATAAATCGCATCTTACTGAGAAGTTCAGGATTTCACTTTTTAATCATTGCCTTACAGGCTTCTAGACGTAACGATGCTTAGAGATTCGAGCACAATCGATCGATTACCTTAGCGAATTTATTTGTTTCGTTTAAGATCCCGACAATCTTATAATAGTTCGGTCGCGCGAAAAAATATGGGAAGACGGGCCACAGTGATAACAACGACCTTCACTTTGAACACCCGCTTTAAAATGCAACACGTGCGCAAATTTGATTTGTCTTTGTATTTGTATTTCGCTTTTGTGCACGTACTCGATTAATTCAACGTCTCCCTTCCGTTTGACATGTTCCTGAAGGAAACAGTCAAACGACACCGACACGTTGAGATTAGAATTAAGAGTAGGTGTCAGAAAGAGTATTAATAATTTCTATCGATTTGAAACAATTGCTTATGTTCGTGTGATTGGATAAAAATGAGCTTTTCCGTCTTTTATTTCGTTTAACTGCATCGCCGCATAGCAGGATTGGCCAAAACTAAAAGCGTTAGGAAAATTATCGACAATTTAAAAGTGTTTTGGGCGATTTCGTTTAACCACACTGCCGCATCGCAGGATTGATCAAAACATTAGAAAAATGCTTTGCTTTTCCCTCTTTTGATTCATTTACTTGCATTGCCGCATCGCAGGATTGGTTCGAATTATAAACGAAAAGCTACATTCGTGCTTATCCGACTTTTATTTAATTTAACTGCATTACAGCGCCTCAGGATTAGCTACAAATGCGTACACTAGAACGATTGCCAATAACGTAATCGTCAATTGAAATTAATTTTCTTAACAATTAATAATTTAAAATAAATTAATTTGCATAGTGTTCAGTAAAATTTTTTTTAATGCCGAACGCAACAAAAATTATTGTATCTATAATATTTATATTTAAACAAAAACCTCTTACCTGATTGTGCGTCGTCTTCATAAGTAACACCCTGTATATTACGCGAAGTGAGCGCGATCAGAACGTAACAGAGGGTTACACCGAGCACGTAGACGAGCTTGAAACCGAGAGCCAACTTATAACTTTTAACATTTCGTTGAGCTGCCATAATACACTGTGAGCAGATAATCGGAAGTTTTATTATTTAAGCGAGAAGTCAATAATACGCGACACATTAAAACAAACAAAGTGCGATAACGTCCGACGGAGAAGAAGGGATTCTTTCCCCCAAATCACGTCCAGAGAGAACCTTCCAGAATTTGACCGGCCATCGCAACTATTATTCCTCTTTTTTTTTGTTTTGTTATCGCTTTGTTATAATTCGATTAAATCGTCGCTGTTGCACGGCGATGGTTTTCCTCAAGTGCTTATTCACTTTTATCTACTTACGTGTCTGTGCATATTATAATCGAGTCGCCTTATCGAACTATCTTCACTCACTTTTTTCCTTACAATAAAATCTAATCAATTTTGAAACGACTTTTCGAAGCTGAATTGTCGATTTTGTGGAGCTGTCGCTTGGATTGAGGTCAGAGGTGAATCGAACGCTTTCTTTTTTGCAACGACCCCGTACATTTGACCTCTGGAATGTTTTCCAATGCTTATTGAATCCTGAAAATTCACGTTGTGCAAATTACTTATTTTATATATTTATTAAAAAATTGTGATAGACATTTTGGAAACCGTGGCGAATATCGCGACCACCCTGTATATTCAAGTCAATTCTTTAGGTAAACTCCTTCCTTGTTTAATAAACTTCCTCGTTAAGGTTACTTGATCCTTTATGTTTAATCAGAAGCCTGCGAATTCGGCACAATTTTGCCGAGAGACATAATCGAAGCCCTTGATTCTTGAATCTTGTTTGATCTTGCCTTTTTTTTTGTTCAAAGGATTAACAAATCAATAATTTCGGCGTTTACATTACGAGTGCAGTAAATGCAGAAGAAATTATTATAAAAAAATGAGGCGTCGAAGTCTTTGGTCCTTGAATCTTGCATGACGAGTTTTAAATAAACCAGAGGTTCTTGAATTGCTTATTTTTTTTTTAGAGCCAAGAATTTCTGCATTGTTTCTACCGTTCTAAATTCAGAAGAACGTAACGTAACAAAGTAGCCGTCGAAGCCCTTGGTTCTTGAATCTTATATAAGTAAACCAAACGCTCTTCGATTGTTCTTGCAAAAACCCAGATATTTTAACTTTACAAATAAGATTCTAATTCCCAAAAAAAAAACCTCAAAAATTGCTCCTTTGGTCCTTGAATCTTGCGCAAGTGAAGTTTCAAATAAACCTGAAAGAATCAGCAATTTCTGCATTGCTTCTAATATTAAATTTAGAAGAGAAATATGTAAAAAATTAAAGAATTGGGCATGAAAGTCCTTGGTCCTTGAATCTTATAGAACAAATCAGACGTTCTTCGATTGTTCTTGTAAAAAGTTAGAAACTTCAGATTCACAAAAACGGTTATAGCCTTCTCTAATTAAAAAAGAAACGTAAGACTTTGAGCGTCGAAATCTTTAGTCCTTGAATCTTGCATAACTGGAGTTTCAAATTAACCAGAGGCTCTTCAATTGTTTTCTTATTTTGCAATCAACCATTTCTGCATTATTTCTGGCGTTCTAAATTCAGAAGAATGCAACGTAAAATTTAGGCTTCATAGTCCTTGGTTCTTGAATCTTACATAATTCTCAGGTAAGCCAAACGCTCTTCGATTGCTCTCGCAAAGAATCCGCAATTTCAGAGCGTCACCCATAAGCTTCTGATTCCAAAAGGAAACGTGAAGTATTAGGCAGCGTAATATTTAGTCCTTGAATCTTGCCTAACTGGGGTTGCCTGAGCTATTCCTTTTTAAAGAATCAACGATTTCGGCATTACTTCTGGTGTTCGAAATTCTGAAGAAATAAACTTAAAAATTAAGCGTCGAAGTTCTTGGTCCTTGAATCTTGAATATGATTAGAGTTCCAGAGAAAGCAGATGCTCTTTGATTGATCAGCTCCTCCAACATTACGTACAAATGAGCTTCTAATCTTCTCTAACAACAAAAAAATTTCTTAATAATAAAGGAAATCGAAATCTTTAGTTTTTGAATCTTGGATTCATTTTTGGAGCTTCATATAAACCAGGCTCTTGATTCGTTTTTTTTTTTTTTTAAAGAACCGGCAATTTCGACATTGCTACTAGTGTTCTAAATTCAAAAAGGATCACAAACAAAGTAGACGCCGAAGCCCTTGGTTCTTGAATCTTTTATTATTTTAAAGTCCCAGGGAAACCACGCGCGCTTTCATATATACGCTTCTGATTCCAAAAAGGACGTAAAATATTACACAGCGAAATCTTTAGTCCTTGAATCTTGTCTAACTGAAGTTTCCTGAGTTGTTCTTTATTAAAGAATCAACAATTTCCGCATTGTTTCTAGCGTTCTACATTCAGAAGAATGTAACGTAAAGAGTAGTCAACGAAGTCCTTGGTTCTTGAATCTTATACAATCAGAGTCTCATGTAAACCAGGCACTCTTAAAGTATTCGGATTTTATCATCATAAATGAGCGTCTAACCTTCTCTAACAAGAAAATAATAATTAAATATTTAATAACAAAGGAAATCGGAATCTTTAGTCCTTGAATCTTAGATTCATAACTGGAGTTTCAGGTAAACCAGAGCTTCTGGTTTGTTTTTTTCAGAGAATCAGAAGTTTCAGTATTGTTGCCAACGTTTTAAATCCACAAGAAAATAACGTAAAAAAATTATCGTAGTCCTTGATCCTTGAATCTTATACATCCCTCAATTGTTCTCGAAAAAAATCAGAAATTTTAGCTTCGTAAACAGGCAACTTCTAGCTGACCTTCTCTAATTAAAAAAAAATGTAAAACATTGGACGTCGATTCTTTAGTCCTTGAATCTTGCGTGACTGAAGTTTCAAATAAACCAGAAGCTTCCGAATTGTTTTTTTTTAATTAAAGAATCAACAATTTCGGGTTACTTCCAGCGCTTTCTAAATTCAGAAGAGAGCTAGGCATCGAAGCCCTTGGTTCTTGAATCTTATATAATTAGAGTGTGAGGAAAACCAGGTACTTAAAGAATCATCATCGCAACCTTCCCTAATGCCAAAAAACATTAAACGTGAAATATTAGACATCGCAATTCTTGGTCCTTGAATCTTATACGGCGTAAGTTTCAAGGTCAAAGTGCGGTCAGAGATGTTTTGATTCTTTGTTTACACCTCGAGCACGCGTTCGTTTTATTATCCTTGCAAAGGTTCTGCGACGGCCTGCATTGAAATAAATGAGAATGCAATAAAAAGCCCTTGATTCTTGATGACGCATTAATAAGCTGTCACTGTAAAGAATTTGAAAAGTGACTTGATTCTTGACGATCGTAAGCAGTCATGAAAATTAATATTGTAATCAAATTGAAATGAAAATAAAGAACTTCGTGCGTCCTTGATTCTTGATGACGTAATGATATCGTCGCAGCTTTGCGCGTGCGTTTGGGGTGCTACCTTTGCGAGAAATTATGTGGTGGAGTTTCCAAAACATTCGTGACGGTATAAAATGAAGTACTCTAACGTCCTTGATTCTTAACCACGGTCATAAGATTAATTTTTGCAAAATTCTTGAAAACTCTGGCAGCTTTACTTGCGTTATTGATACTATCTGCTTGAATGTGAGGTCGGAAGTCCTTGACCTTGACGAAATAACTTCAAACGTCCTTGATTCTTGACGACTGCCATAAGATTAATGTTTGCAAAATACTTGGAAACCCAGCAACTCTCTGCGTTAATATGAGTACGGGAGACTTTGACCTTGACGAAAGAACTTCTAATATCCTTGATTTTGCCTTAAGATTAATTTTTGCAAAGGACTTGGAAACTCTGGCAACTCTACTTGCGTTATTGAAACTATCAGCTTGAACATGAGGACTCAAGACCTTGACCTTGACGAATTAACTTCTAGCGTCCTTGATTCTTGATGACTGTCATAAGATTAATGTTTGCAAATGAATTAGAAACTCCAGCAACTCTTCTTGCGTTATTGCAACTCTCTGCTTGAATGTGACGACGGGACCTTAACTAAATGACGTCCTTGATTCTTGATTCTGTTATAAGATTAATTTCAGCAAAGTATGACTGTCGGAAAACTAATTTTTGCAAAAGATTTGGAAACTCCCGCAATTCTCCTTGCGTTATTGCAACTCTCCCCGATAATATGAGAACGGGAGACCTTGATCTTAACGAAATAACTTCGAACGTCCTTGATTCTTGACGATTATCATAAGATTAAAGTTTGAAAAAGACTCCAACAACTATCCTTGCGTTATTGCAACTCTCTGCGATAATGTGAGGACGGAAGACCTTGAAGTATTCATGATTCTTGACCGTCCTTTTTCTTACTGCAAGCTTTCTGGATCTATAATAAATAAATACCGTCCTTCCTTTTCTTTAACAAAAGCATTTGGTATTCGCAAGAGCTTTCCAAGAGAAAGAAAGATTCTCGGGATCTTTTTAAAGAACTTTTCTCTATGAGAATAAATGATCTTGAACTTTCCACGTGGAAACAAGTGACTTCCTTGGAACTTCGAAGCAGAAAATAATAACTTTATTATAAAAGAAGCTTCCCTAGATAAAAGAAATGACCTTGACCTGCACGAAAAAACTTCTAACGACCTTGATTCTTGACTACTGCCGTAAGATTAATTTTGGCAAAGTACTTACATTATTGCAACTGTGTGCTTTAATGTGAGGACGGAAGACCTTGGAGTGTTCTTGGTTCTTGACCGTCCTTTTTCTGGACTTTAAATAAACACCATTATTTTTCATTTGGATGTCCCGAGTTTTCCAAGAGAAAACAAGATCCTCGAAATCTTTTTTTTTCGGAGTTCGACGCTTAGGAACTTTAACTTTGTTTGCCAAGGACTTTCTTGTCACGGAAACTGTTTTGGAATTTTTTGTTTTTTGTTTGAATTTAACGAAATTCGGCCCACGATCAGTACAACCGTTCATCCCTGCAGGATTACTTGCTTAGAAAGTATCTAGGGGTCTAGCGTTAGGTTAGCTACTCAACCTTTATAAGTCGCCTAACTTTTCAGGCTAAAAAGTCTCAAGGCTTAAATATACGTCAATTACGTTAAAAATAAAAAAGCCAAAAGGAAATCTCTTATTAACTTACGAATGCATATAATTAAATAATCCATAGAGCTACTATGTACAAGTTCTTATACTCTGACAAAATACATCCATCCTTACTTGGCTAACATGTTTTTAATGCAAAATGAAACAAACGTAAATTAATTACAACTAAAAAAAAAAAATCAGGTGCTGCGAGACCGTCGCGTCGGGACGCCGACGCTCTCGCGCCGAATAAATTCGTGAAACGGCAAGACTTACCTCGAACCTTAACTAACTTAAAAAAAAAATACTCTGAAAAAATATATATCTGATGAGGCTAAGGGGGTCGTTGGAACCAGAGTTGCAAGTTGCAGCGTGACCTTTGCTACCGCTGAATGAGATTGTAACGTGTTATTACCGAGGTTGCAGTGAGTTACCACGTTGCTAGCGTGTTATCACTCATTCTGACCGGAGTTGCATGTTACAATGTTGTATCTGGCTACTGCCGAGCTTTGCCTGGGTTGCAACTAATTACCACGTTACTAAGGAGGTTGCAAGTTGCAAGTCACAACGTAATACAAATTAAATCCTGTTACTACCGAGTTTTACCGAGGTTGTAACTAGTTACCACGTTGCTAAGGAGGTATCGCCGTTGTTAGATCGCAACTGCGGTTAGAGGAAGTCATAATGTCGACCGGAGTTGCAAGTTACAACGTGATACAAATTAAATTCTGCTACTACCGAGTATTACCGAGGTTGCAATTAGCTGCTACGTTGCTAAGGAGAGATCTCTGTTGCTGGGTTGGAACTTACGAGCTCATTCTGACCGGAGTTGCGAGTTACATCGTCGTATCTGGCTACCGCCGAGCACTGTCTAGATTGCAACGTTGCTACGGATGCAACTAGCGCCGCGTTCTAACCGGAGTTGCAAGTTACAACTTGATACAAATTAAATCCTGTTGCTACCGAGTATTACCGAGGTTGTAACTAGTTACCACGTTGCTAGGGAGATACTACCGTAGCTAGGACGGAACTTACGACGCTTTCTAACTAGAATTACAAGTTACAGTGTGGGATCACGTTACCGCCGAGCATTGCCGAGATGACAACCAGTTAATAAGTTGCTAAGGTGGTACCGCTGTTGTTAGATTGCAACTGCGGTTAGAGGGAGTCATAAAGTTGACCGGAGTTGCAAGTTACAACGTGATACAAACTAAATCCTGCTACTACCGAGTATTACCGAGGTTCTAACTAGCTACCACGTTGCTAAGGAAGTGTATCTGTTGCTAGGTCACAATTTCCGGGCTCATTCTGACTGGAGTTGCAAGTTACAACGTCGTATCTGGCTACCGCCCAATTGCAACGTTGCACCGTAGCTAGGACGCAACTAGCGCCGCGTTCTAATCGGAGTTGCAAGTTAAATCCTGCTACTACCGAGTATTACCGAGGTTGTAACTAGTTGTCACGTTGCTAAGGAAGTATCTCTGTTGCTAGGTCGGAAGTTCCGGGCTCGTTCTAACCGGAGTTGCAAGTTATAGCGTCGTATCTACCGCCTAGGTTGCAACAAGTTACCACATTGCCAAGGAGGTACCACGTAGCTAAGACGCAACTATGGTTAGAGTGACCCCTTAAGGGGGTCATAATGAGTCACAGCGTGATATGTCGCTGCCGCCGAGCATTGCCTAGGCTGCACAAGTTATTTCCTGTTGCTACCGAGTGTTACCGAGGTTACCACAAGTTACCACGTTGCTAGAATGACTCTTTAGGGAGTTGGAAATTGGAGCATTACCGAAATTGCTTGCAACTACTTACCACGTTGCTACATCGCAACTCTGGTTAAGATGACCCCTCCCCTCCCCCCCTTAAGGGTTACAGGGCAAGATAAATTTCGATAAAGTATGAGATCTCATTAATTTAACAATTTAAATTAACTGAGGTGGCAAGAAACGAAAAAAAAATGAGAATGCAAGGGGGGAAAACCGTCACTCGGCTACATGGTAACATAAATCGACGTGAGATGGCAATTCGAAAACGACTACGCACACTTCATCGTCCGCAGGTGGGGAGGTTCACCCTGAAGAACGCGTTAAGCTCGATTAGGCTGGCTAGGATGAGGAACACCGCGTACATCAGCAGGCACACGCGTCCCACGGTCTTGTCAAGTTTGAACTTGTTCAGCGCGAACGCTATGTACAGCATCAGCAGTGACGACAGCAGGGAGATGGCGCTGTATTCAATGCCGGCAGAGTTTATTCCAACCTAAAAATAAAAAAAAAATGCGCGTCAAATATATTACACAGGGTGACAAAATAAAGTCGATTGTTTGCGCATTCACCCTGTATACTTGAAGATGCAAAATACCCTTTTCTTAAAATGTGCAAGCGTAGCGATCTTAGTTCATTAAGAAATTGTTTGTTCCAACGATTTGGGAGATCTCACGCTTGCGATGCATTCGCTTAAAGTGCGCGTTAAGCAAAACAAAATCTGCGCACACATCAAACAGGAGTTAGGATTAGGTCACGCCATAGTTGTTTGCGCGATAATTGATTGTTTGTGAAATCGAATTTCATTTCTTGTCCAAAAGTTGCAACTATGTCTGTATGGTTTCAGTTTTTCGGCTTTTGTTTTGTAGCGCGTACGTAATATTGTTACGCACCCAATGTTTGCCTTCGAGGGTGGGCATGAAGGTCGCCTTGATGAACCACGGCAGGCCGAGACAGAGCAGTATGTCAAACGTGTTGGACCCTATCGAGTTGCTGATGCCCATAGATCCGTGGCCTGCAAACAAAAAAACTTATAAAAACAAATGCATTGGCAAGCCCAACGTTTCGCAATTAATTTGAAGTTTTATTAAAGATCAACGATTTCGAGGTAATTGAATTTGTGCTTCTTCTTCTTCTTCCATTAAAGTAGAGACGTATTTGTCAGATACACATGAAATCGAACCAGTGCAGTAGCGTAGGCTTCGTAGTCAAATTTTCTTCTTCCTGGACTTTTCCTATCATCAACTTTTTTTCCTAGAATGAGTTGTCACAGGTTTTTGTTGTGTTGACTGATAATATAACCTCAAAAAAAAAATTAAAAGACCAAGAAACGAGAATTAAGAATAAAATTGAAAAAAGGCTATTCATTATCCAGAGCAGTCGGAAAAAGAAGAAGAAGAAGACAAAGAAGGTAGGTGCTCCTTGTGGTGACCCCATTAGATAACCAACATATCCAGGGAAACCTATAACACAACCTGCTTTCGAAGAAACTGAAGAAACCAAGGGGTAAGAACCAGGGAAAGAATTTACAAACGCCAAGGATGATGAAGAAATTAGGAAGTAGATAAATCAAGATGAAGGACAAAGCCGGAAGAAGAATAAGAAGATAGGTACTTCATGTGTCCTCATCGGATAGCCATGTGTCCCCATTGGGTAGCCAAGAAACTGGGAAACAAAAAAGCAAGAATTAGGGAAAGAATTTTGAAGCACTGAGGATGATGAAGAAATTAAAAAGATAAGAACAAAATGGATGATTTAAGATGAAGAGCAACACCAGAAGAAAATGAATAAAAAGGTAGGTATTTGGTGTGCCCACATTGGATAGCCAAAATATTCAGGAAACGATGACGAAGAAATTGAAAAGTGGATGATTCATGATGAAAAACAAAGCCGAAAGAAGAATAGGAAGATAGGTGCTTGATGTGTCCTCATTGGATAACCAAAGTAACCAGAAAAATGGTAATTCAACCTCCTTTCGAAGAATCCAGAGAAACGAAGAAGCAAGAACCAGGGAAAGAATTTTGAAGCACTGCAGATGATGAGGAAATTAGAAAGTTAAGAAGCAGACGTGAATTAAAAAAAGGAAACTGTCAAAAAGACTATTTCATTTATTTCAAAAAGGATGATGCAAGAAGGTAAGTGTCCCCATTCGATAGATTAGCCAGAATAGCCAGGAAAACTGATATTGCAACCTACATTCGAAGAAACAAGAGAAAGCAGGAACAAAAACCAGGGAAAAAATTTACAAGAGAAGAAGAAAGTGGATGATTCTAGAAGAAAATGAACACCAAAAGAAGAAGAATGAGAAGGTAGGTGTTTGGTGTGCCCCCATTGGATAGCCAAAAGATACAGAGAAACCAGTAACACAACCTCCTTTTGAAGAAACTAGAAAAATCTAGGAGCAAAAGCCAGGGAAAGAATTTACAAACGCTGAGGATGACGAAGAAATTGGAAAGTGGATGACTCATGATGAAGGACAAAGCTGGAAGAAGACTAAGAAGATAGGTGCCTGTTATGTCCTTATTGTATAGCCAAAATAACCAGAAAAACTGATAATACAGCCTCCTTTCGAAGAATCTGGAGAGACGAAGAAGCAAGAAGTAGAGAAAGAATTTTGAAACACTGCAGATGACGAAGAAATTAGAAACTTAAGGGGCAGACATGAATTAAAAGAAGAAAAATGTCAAAGAGACTGGAGAACTAGATAAACTAAAAAGCAAGAGCCAGAGGACGATGAGGAATTTGGAAACTGGATGATTCATGATGAAAGACGAAGCACAAGCAGGAATAAGAAGACAAGTGCTCGATGTGCCCCATTGGATAGCGAAAGTAGCCAGAGAAACTGATCATATAACCTGCTTTCGACGAAACTGGAGAAACCAAGAAGCAAGAACGAGGGAAATAATTTAGAAGCACCGAGTTAAGGAACGAACATTAATTAAAAAAGGAAGACGTCATCAAAAGAAAAAACATCAAGAAGGCAGGTGCCCCATTGGATAGATTAGCCAGAGAAACTGATATTAAAAGCTACTTTCGAAGAAACTATAGAAAGCAAAAATAAGAACCAGGGAAAGAATTTACAAGCTCTAAGGATGATAAAGAAATTAAAAAGATAAGAAAAAGAAGAAGAACATAGAAGATTTAAGATGAGGGCACCACCAGAGGAAGAAGAATGAGGAGATAGGTATTTGGTGGCCCCCCTTTGAATAGCCAAAATATTCAGGGAAACCAATAACGCAACCTGCTTTCGAAGAAACTGGAAAACCAAGGAGCAAGAACCAGGGAAAAAATTTAGAAACGCTGAGAACTAGGGAAGGAATTCAGAAGCACAGAGGATGACGAAAAAATTTAAAAAAAGGAAGAAAAAGGAGTCAAAATGAAGGACAACGGCTGAAAGGAAAAGAAGAAGAAGAAACGGGTAGGAGCTTGATAGCCTAAATATCCAGGGAAACTGGTAAAGCAACCTACTTTCGAAGAAAATGAAGAAACCAAAAGTTATGGTAAAAAATTTGGAAGTACTGCGGATGATGATGACGACATCAGGAAGTTAAGAAGCAATAATGGAAAGGAATATTTCAAAAATACTATGAAAAAGAAGAAGAAGAAACAAATCGTAACCGCAGAAGAAATAATTTAGGGAGATTTGGCAGGAAAAGAGGATACTGAAGAAGTTGAAAGCAAGGGAGGCAAGAATCAAAAGCAAAAAAAAAATGAAGTAATTAAAAATAGTACATTGAGAAAGTTAAAAGTCAAGAAGAGGAAGAAGAAATCGAAGAAGAAGAAGAAATCAACGAAGAAGAAGAAATCAACGAAGAAGAAGAAATCAACGAAGAAGAAGAAATCGAAGAAGAAGAAAAAATCGAAGAAGAAGAAAAAATCGAAGAAGAAGAAAAAATCGAAGAAGAAGAAAAAATCGAAGAAGAAGAAAAAATCGAAGAAGAAGAAGAAGAAATCTAATCTAAAAGCATGAGAAAAGTAAAAAAGGAAAGCGTGTTAAGCAACAAGTGACAAATGAAAAACGCAGGATGAAGAAGTACGCAAATTAAAAAAGGAAAACGCAAAGAAAACAAAACACAATCGATTATGTAACGCTGCAAAAGACAAAAGATTAAAAATGGTGACCGAATGCAACGAAAAAAGTTTGCAAATAACGAACGAAATTCGACTAATAATCATAATAAGAGGAGGAAGAGCAAGAACGGGCAAAAAACAAGAAGAAGAAACGAAATACAATTCAGGGGTGTGACGACAAAAATAGCTTGAGGCGTCTGCAATTCGTAACAATAATAAAATCTAGAAAGTCCTCTGGCCTGCTATTTCGACCCTTTTTGGGGTCTCATCAGCAGAAGAGTATCTCACACAACTTTAGGTAAAAATCAACCGCAAGATGTCGCGCCCTTAACTGTTGGTGACATTTTAAATCTGACCGCCGTTATTATTCCATTTAAGACGAGTTTAAATTAGATCCTCTTTGCTTGCTTCTTCCATCCAAAAACAAAAACAAAACACGATCGATTGCGTAATGAAAACGATTGCTTTTTCTTCTGTTTTTTCGACTTTAATTTCTCTCTTCTTTGCTTACTTTTTCCGTTCAAGAACAAAGGCAAAACACGATCGATTACGTAATGAAAACAATTGTTTCTCTCTTTTCGTTATCAAATCAAAGGACAAGGAACTAGAAAAACAACAAATATCGAAATGTTCATTCTCAAAAAAAAAAATAAATAAATAAAATCGAACACTCGCGTTTAAACAAATTATCTTTACGAAGAAAATGACAATGCCAGTTTAAAATTATCACAACGCACTCAGTTTTCAAGGACGAAGAATTCGAAGGTCAAGCAAATTAAAAAAAAAGAAAAATTTTTCGTCTTGTAAGAATGAGAATGACGAGAGCAACTTTCGAAACCTTTCCACGTTTAGTTTCCTCGGAAAGTTTTAAGAACCCACTCAGCTTGGGGCACCCTGTATACTATAAATGTGACGTCACAAAATTAAATTATGTTTATTAAATACAAACAAAAGGCCGACGAACTTTTGAAGAAACGAAGAGGGTCAAGAAAAAAGGGACGAACAATAAGAAATCAGGAAACAGCATCGCAAGAAAACTTTAAAGAAAATCAAGAAAACTGAAAGAAGATAAAAGACTAGGCTAACGAATGACAGGCATCAAGGAATAAGAAGATCCCAGGGGAGCTTATAGAAGAAAGAAGAAAAGCAAGAAACGAATAACAAATAACGAGACATCAGGGAAGAAACTTTTAAATAAAGGAAGACGATCAAGAGAAGAAAATGAAGATAGAAGACTAGAGAATAATAAAGCATCGGGGAATCACAACATCCCAGAGGGGATTTCGAAGAAGCGAAGAAAATCAAGAGAACGAAGGGAAGATAAAAAGCCAACGACTAATACGACATATCAGGAATTATATCATCCCGGAGGAACTTTTTAATAAACGAAGATAATTAAAGAAAACAAAGAGACGATAAAAGCTTAACCAACAATAACAACATCCCAGGAGAACTTATAGAGGAAGAAATAAAAAAGAAGATAAAAGGATAGCCAATGACATGGCATCAGGAGATAACAACGACCAAGAGGAAATTTTAAAGAAACGAAGAAAATCAAGAAAACCAAAAGGCGATAAAAGGCTAACCAATAATAATATCCCAGGAGAATTTATGAAGCAATGAAGAAAACAAGATTGAAGGCCAACGACTAGTAAGGTATTAGAGAATAGGAGAACTATTAAAGAAATGAAAAAAATCAAGAAAAGACCTTGAAGGTCTCGACGTGCACGTTCATCCCTATTCCTTGTCCTTTGGGCAAAGACTGCCAGATGATTTTGGTTAAGTCCGTAACGTCAAACCACTAGGGTAAAAAGGCAAAGGCAAACCAAGGTTACAGTAGCATCGAAATTGGAATGAAAACTACGAATAAATTCTACTAGAGGTGTATCAAAATGAAGAAAACGAAGACCTCATGTACACTACTATTACTTTCCCTTAATTAACAGAGGGTAACTGGTACAAGGGAAAACACAATCAATCGCCTTCGTTCTCATTCGATCACCCCAATTGCAAACGATTCCACCAAAAGAAGCAAGTAACACGAATTATCCCCCGTTAAAAACAGATTCTCGTTCGGAACCCTTTCGCCCCTCCCTCCGCAGGCGCCCCGACCGGGCCCTCGTGTAATTCCAACGGGGCGATTAAAAACTTTCTGCGGGACACCGGCTCGTCAAGGGTGAATTTCAATCCGAGTTAATTCGAAATGAATTTTCAATTTGTAGGGCTCGGCTGGAGACATCCCCCCCCCAAATGATGTCTGGTGGTTACATTCTAATCAACGGATTTGTTTGAGCGACGTCGAGGGTGGCTTGACTTGACAGGCCCGGGGTCGACGGCCTTGCCAACTCCACCAAGATATAGCTTCATAAGATAAACCTCATTTTTTTGTTATAACGTTATACAGGGTGTATTAAGTTGCGTGTATCTCATCACCTCATAGTATAGGAAGCTTACCTTGTTTTGCGACGATAACACTGGAAACAGCTTCGGGGACGCTCGTCCCAGCGGCCAAGAACGTTATCCCCATCACGGAATCTGGTATCTTGAGGGTATCCCCAATTATGGTGATCATCCAGGCCACCACGTACGACAACGACCCGATCCAAATGATGCACATGAGGAACGTCAGCGGAAACCACTTCTTAAGCTTCGGCTTCTCGCAATCCGGTATCGTGAAGAGGAAGACCAGGTGAATGGGCCACGTCAAAATCCACGTCGCCTAAAACCGAATCATCACCCTCAAAAAATCCCCGAGGTTTGAGCTACCTGAGTGAAAAGTCCTCTCCCAGCCGGCCACTTCCAAAGGCTATGCCCTTCCTCCAGCGTCGCCGAAGTCGAACTGCAGTGCTCCTCACCCCCGGCGGCGGTCGGGGGGATCTTGACCGTCCCGTTGAGGTGGGCTGGGGTAATGATGTGCGCGATCACTTCCGAATTATCGGTGGAGTTGATTTCGTTATTAACCGTCATGCTGTCTTTCTCTTTACCGATCTGAAGAGATAAACAGACCTCAGCTGCCTCTGGGAACAAATTCACGCATTAAGTCTACCGGATGGACGCGAGCTAAGTGTTCACTCACCTATAGGTTGTGGTGTGGTGATTGATCTCGATTTGTGCTTGTGCGCTTGTCTAATGCTACCTACAAAAGTGCAGAGTTTGCAGATTTTAAATAGTGTGGAATGGCATAGACGAGAGTTTAGGATTTCAGGAGACATCCCCAGAGGGATTGAAGAAGAAGAAGAGGACGACGAAGAAGAAGACAACAAAGAAGAAGACGACGAAGAAGAAGACGACAAAGAAGAAGACGATAAAGAAGAAGACGATGAAGGAAAAGGCGACAAAGAAGAAGACGACGGAGAAAAAGACGACAAAGAAGAAGACGACGGAGAAGAAGACGACGAAGAAGAAGAACTTACCTCTAACGCATCTCTGTATGGACTTATCGAAGTACATGATAAGTATGTAGACGGTGTAGAGGAGGACGAGAACCAACGCCTCGTACCATTCTACCCTTTCGTCGTGGATGATGCAAATCAATATGGACACTGTTATGCCATAAGCAAGACAGTCTCTTGTCAATGGCCACCAATCTAAAGGGACCACTTGCAATCCACACTGTAAAAAAGCCAGCCAGTTCAAGTCCGTTTTTTTTTTCCGTGAAGGCATTACCATTCCTGCTCCAATTCCGCAACAAGCAGCCACTGCCAAAATGTTGAAAACCGCCGAACCAACGATGGTTCCCACTCCAATATCACCTTCGGTGATGAAGGTGCCGATGACATTGACGAACAGCTCCGGTGCTGACGTTGCCGCCGCCATGAACGTCGCTCCGGCGACGTCACTCGACATATTTAAAGCTTGAAGAAGACAGAAGTTATTAATGATCATCAAAAGCCACGCAATCAATAAATTTTGGCAACATCTAAAAGCTGACACCAAATACATTCAGTGAAAGCAAAAATCACCAAAAGTGATAGACTTAGTTGGTGGACTCACCATGACATATTTTTTCTACGGCAGGTACAAAAAATTTATCGCAGACGACCGCCAAGGCCACGAAAAGGTACAACGAGACGATAATGTGCACGGCTATTCCTCCGCTGTGTCTCTGCTCTTCCGTGAATAAGTCTTTCGGAAAGTCTTCGATGGCAGGTGGCGTGCAATTTAAGCCTGCAACCAAAAACGGATAGTTCATTTGTGTCCGACTCGGCTCGGTATCACCCTGTATTTACATGACAACTTCAATAAACCACCCTTTATTTAGGTAGAGGAGGCGTAAAGTATTGACAAGCCAACTTTTTGGAAAACGCATAGCGTTAATGAAAGAATATTTTCTTAAAATCGAAAAGAAACCGTCAGATGGCGTTGATTTTCCTTAAAATTATTTCGTGTTTGACAACTCTCGAGTGCCTACCTACAACTTGAGTAAACGATTCAAGCTTGGTATTGCCCTGTATTTGTGTGAAGTATTTACGACTGCGATAAATGACTCGAGCTTCATATTACCCTGTATTTATATAAACTTAATGAATTCTCTCTCTTTTTACACACATTGACGTTTCGTTTGATCTGGTCAAACGCACGTTCATATTTTTCTTGAAATAAAACAAAAATCGTCGCAATTAACATATACATATACAGGGTGATTCTTGAATAGACCTCCAAAGAAAAAAAGGTGGAAGAATAGACTTCACGCAACATGGGAACAATTTTTTTTTAATTATTAAGCATTCAAATCCGCTCGCCAAATAATAATCAACAGTCTTTTGTTTTTCCTTTTGCTTCTCAGTTCATGGATTTTTCGATTTATTATTAATCAATCGTCTCTTGTTTTTTTTTTTAAGAGACTGCAGAAACAAAAGCTTTTGATTCTTGTTATTTCAGAGTCATCCGTTCGCCAAATAATCAACAGTCTTTTGTTTTTCCTTTTACTTGTCAGTTCATCGATTTCTATTGTAGATAGTCATTTGTTTTTCTTTTGTTTATTAGTTTTTACCCCGGTTATTTTCAAATTGGCGCTGAAAATTCGAGAAACTACAGTAAATGTAAAAATAAAAACAAACGCATGTCGTTTGTTTGTATTGTATTTTTTTTTTTTTAATTTTAATTGGCATCAACATTTATGTTGTAGATGGTCATTTGTTTCTCTTTTGTTTCTTTCTGATTCCGGATTGTTTTCAAATTGGCGCCGAATATTCAAAAAACCGCAACAAATGTAACAAAAAAAAACAGTTGTAAACAGTGACTGTATTACAAGTTTTGTTTCTTTTAATTGACATCAATTTTCGTTTTGTAGATAGTCACTTGTTTTTCTTTTATTTCTGCATTTATTAGTTCGGATCTCTCGGTTTTTCTCCAATTGACGCCGAAAATTCAAAAATTGCAATACATGTGAAGCAATCACTATTGTAAATCGTTCATTTGTGTTGTAATTTTTTTTTGCTTTTAATTGACATCAATATTTATATTGTAGGTAGTCTTTTGTTTCCAAGCTCATTAGATCTGATGACGGTTATTTTCAAACTGGCGCCGAAAACTCAAAAAAAAACACAAAAATGTCAAGAAGCTGTTATAAATCGTTTGATTGTATTGCATTTTTTTTTCTTTAACATTAACATCAATTTTTGTATTGTATTGTGTAGGTAGTCATTTGTTTTTATTTTGTTTCCTAAGTTTTGTTAGTTCTGATCCCGGTTCTCTTCGAACTGGCGCCGAAAATTCAAAAAATCGCAATAAGTGTAAAAAAAAGCAGTTGTAAATCGTTTGACGACATTTCATTTCTTTTCTTGTAATTTACGTTAATTTTTGTATTGTAGACAGTCTTTTGTTTTCCTTTTGTTTCTAAGTTGTATCTTTTCAAATTGGGGCTAAAAATTCTAAAAGACCAATTATTGTAAATCGTTTGTTTGTGTTGTAGATGATCATTTGTTTGTATTGTAGATAGTCATTTGTTTGTATTGTAAATAGTCATTTGTTTGTATTGTAGATAGTCATTTGTTTGATTTGGAGATAGTCATTTGTTTTTCTTTTATTTCTAAGTATTGTTAGTTTTGATACCAAACTGGCGCCGAAAATTCAAAAATTTGTGTCAAACTTAAGAAAAAACAGTTGTAAATTGTTTGTTCTTTCTCTTTTTTCTTTATTGACATCAATTTTTATATTGTAGGTAGTCATTTGTTTTTCTTTTGTTACCTAAATTTTATTCTTTTCAAATTGACGCCGAAAATTCTAAAAAGATCAATTATTATAAATCGTTTGTTTGTATTGCAGATAGTCATTTGTTTGTATTGTAGGTAGTCATTTGAATTTACTATAGATAGTCATTTGTTTTCCTTTTATTTTATTGGTTCTTTTTTTTGTTTTATTAGTTCCTTTTTTTGTTTTATTAGTTCTTTTTTATTAGTTTCTTTTCTAATTGACACCGAAAATTCTAAAAAGACTAATTATTGTAAATCGTTTATATTGTAATTTAATTGACATCAATTTTTGTATTGTAGATAGTCATTTGTTTTTGTTTCATTTCTAAATAATGTTAATTTTTATGCCAAATTGGCGCCGAAAATTCAAGAAATTGTATCAAACTTAAAAAAAAACAATTGTAAATTGTTTGTTCCTATGTAATTTTTTTTTCTTTTATTGACATCAATTTTTGTATTGTATTTGTCATTTGTTTGTATTGTATTTGTCATTTGTTTGTATTGTATTTGTCATTTGTTTGTACTGTATTTGTCATTTGTTTGTATTGTATTTGTCATTTGTTTGTATTGTAGATAGTCATTTGTTTACTTTTACTTTTACTTTTTAAGTATTGTTAATTTTGATACCAAACTGGTGCCGAAAATTGAAAAAATTGTGTCAAACTTAAAGAAAACAATTGTAAGTTGTCTGTTACTATTGTAATTTTCTTTTTCTTTTATTGACTTCCTTTTGTTTCTAAATTTTATTAGTTTTTTTCAAATTGGCGTCGAAAAGAATCAATTATTGTAAATCGTTTGTATTGTAGATATTCATGTGTTTGTATTGTAGATAGTCAGTTGTTTTTCTTTTATTTCTAAGTTTTGTTACTTTTGATACCAATTTGGCACCGAAAATTCAAAAAATTGTATCAAACTTAAAAAAACAATTACAAATTGTTTGTTCCTATTGTAATTTTCTTTTTTTTGCGTCAATTTTTGTACTGTTGATAATCATTTGTTTTCCTTTTGTTACTAAATTTTATTCTTTTCAAATTGACGCCAAAAATTCTGAAAAAATCAATAATTGTAAATCGTTTGTTTGTATTGTAGATAGTCATTTGTTTGTATTGCAGATAGCTATTTGTTTGTATTGTAGATAGTCATTTGTTTTTATTGTAGATAGAAATTTATTTTTTTTTATTTCAAAATTTTATAAGTTCTTTTCAAATTGGCGCCGAAAATTCTGAAAAAATCAATTATTGGAAATCATTTGTATTGTAATTGTTTTTTTTTTTTTTTAATTGACATCAATTTTTTTATTGCAGATAGTCATTTGTTTTCCTTTTGTTTTTAGTTCTGATCCCGGTTTTTTCCAAATTGGCGCCGAAAATTCCAAAAATTACAAAAAAAAGACAATTATAAATCGATTGTATTTTAATTATAAAAAAAAATGAATTAATTCTAATAAATATTTATTTGTAGTTTATTTCGTCATCTTTTTATTAACATTGTCAGTTTTGTATTATTGATTATTATGATTATTGTAATCTTTTGTTCTCCTGCTTATATTATTATTTTTTTTTAATGCAAAAAATGTTTAAAGTCATGTTTTTTTATCGTAATTTTATCGTGATTTCTTTTGTTTCTGCGTTTATCATTTCGTACGTTATTCTAAAAAGAAAATGTAAACTTTTGTCTACGGATAGTCGTTTGTTTCTCTTCTATTTCTAATTTTATTTGTTCTTTTCATGAAGACGTCGAAATTTAAAAAAAAAATGCAACAAATTTTTTAAAAAAATTGCCATAATCGTTTAACAAAAGCATTTTTTCTTTCTCTTTTCAATTATTTTTTTAATTTAACTTATTTTCTTCAAATAAATTCTCCGATTGATTGATATGTGTCAACAACAATAAAAATAATCTTTACTTCAGAGCAATTTGTTAGCAACGGCATGAAAACATCAAACATAAACAAAATTTAAAGCAAAGGAAAATGCAAAATATAAAGTGAAGTAACAACAGGAAGGAAAAAAGAAAAAACTAAAGGCGACTAACCTTGCAAGTGTCGAGGAAACAGAGAAAAGATAACAAAAAATGAAAATAACAAAAAGAATATTGTGTCGTTAATCAGAATTAAAAAAGTATTTAAAAAAATTTAAAAATAAAAAGAGAAAAGTACAAGATATAAATAACATACTTAGGTGGGGAGGGGGGGGGGGGTTCTGAAGAGTAAAGAAATAATTAAAGCAGACTCTTGTCCAGTGAAAAGTTGTTATAAAAAATAATATATTTACTACAAAAGGAAAAGCTGGGAGGCTTATTCTTTCGTCGTTTATTCTAGTGTCACCCTGTATAATATGGGCATAAATAGTGTGGACATAAAGTGGAGTTTTTCTTTAATACATTAAAAGAATTATCTCCCCGATGATTTCCGTATTTAATTGGCTTTGACCGCCGACACGTATCCCATCATCATCATCATTACATAATTGCGCGCTCGTCATGAGCTCATGAGCCACACCGAACGAATTCCGGTGCATTTTTTAACGGCACGTCAACGAGCAGCCCTGCGTGCGCGTCCGTAAGTGCAAGTTCAACTTTATTCAGAGGTCAGCGGTGGCCGTGCCCCGCGACGAGTAATTCAATCAATCGCATGTACAGCGGAGCGAACTCGCTCGGAGACAAGAAGAAAGCGCCTCAATGAGCTTTTACCCTCCCCCCCTCCCCCACCCCGGTCCATCCGTTTCGCATTTTACGCTGACGACGATGCATTCTCTCGAAACGTCAGCAAGAATTTAAGTAAGTTCTCACCCCTTCAGCAGAGTTGGAAGCAGTTTGTCAACTCTTTTCTTTTTTGCTTCGAGTAAAATCAAAGCAAGGGGTTGAGAGAATTAATTATTTATAGTAATGGTAATGGTGCTAAAAAAAAAAAAAAGACTGAAGTATGGTAAGACCCTGTATAAGTAGGTTAGTTATTTTGTCGTCGGTTTTTACTTTCCTGTTTTTTTTTTTTTCTTTTTGTATAAAGTTGAGTTTATCTCGGCACGCTCCTTTCTGGCCTAGTTGGCCGCCGTTTATCGGCCAATCGCGTTTATCGTGGGTCAAACACGTCGTAAAACGCGCCGGATAGTAAATAACAGCGCCGCGCCGGTAAACAATGGGCGACGGTGGCGCTCCTCTCTTGCAATCATACGTGGCTTTTGTTCGTACCTTCGAGACAAAAGCTCGGCGTTTTATAAATAAACGGCCATGGACGTATGAATGGAGTTTCGGTGTCATTTCAAAGGCTGTTGTTGCGGCCGTTTTTCCGCACAATCGCACACGTGTACGTGAGTTGATAAAAAAAAAATTTTTTTAATCATTACGTCAGTCTTGCACTAAACTACAAACCTATGGGAAAAGCAAACATTAGGGACACCCTCTAGATGTAACAAATGCAAACATTAGAGATACCCTCAAGATGCAGCAAATGCAACTAAATAATCGCGCTTTACAAAAACGCTCTAGTGTGTGCCTAGCTTAACAGCGTCGTTGCCTAAAACTCCTCATACTCTCAGCCGTTCAGCCATCATTAATTAACATGAATGATGAGTGAGGAAATCGACCGTCAGATGTCTGTAAACATCATCGAATGATAAACATAAGTCGCCAAGTGTGTAGTGGGCTTAAAAGTTACTCGAAACACATCCCACTTAAAACAAATAAGAAAAGTACTTTTAAATTCGCTGTTAGCTCAGCAAGTCCAAAACACACGAAGATAAATACTAAGGGAAGAAGTAATTAACGCCGGGGCAGGGGTTAATTAGAAGTTTCTTTTTTTTTTTTAACTTCGGCTCGCGCAGGAAACATAAACGCCCCCGCAGGAGGAAACTCTTTAAAGACCGTCTTCCGCAGTAACTTTAAAAATTAAAGAACAACGCCAATTTATCCCTTGCTTGGTTTTATTGCTTCGTTTCTCAGAAAACGTCGGTCTTATTTTCGTCTAGTTAAAAGGGCCGCCGAGGTAATTGCACAGATAATAAAACATCGATAAAATAAATTCGTTAATTAAAGAATTCTCGTCTACTTTAACAGAGTTGGCTATTAAATTAGAATTAAAAAGAATATACTTACTAAAGCCGGGTACACACTGAGAGGGGCGGAATAAAAAAATCGTTATTCATCTTTTTTGTTTTCTAGTGTTTCTCCTATGATAATGAAAAGAAGCAATTGTCTCAACGCAATCGACCGTCGTTTGTTTATTTGATTGTTCGTTTGTTTGGAAGTAAACAGTTAATAAGCAAGAAGAATATAAAACTTGAAGGCAACAACAAACTCGAACGTCAGTTACAATTTGCCTTTCTCAAAAGAATCGTTCGTTTATTATTCGAGTAAGAAAAAGCGACATCGAAATGCGTTCTTAACAATTTTCCTTCAAACAAACAAAAAAGAAAAAACGATCGTCTTTTGTTCTTGGCAATTGTTTCGTTCCGTATTGTTTTGTTCTCTTGTTGGTAATCGTTTTGTTTCGTATGAGAAAATTAAAAAAATTAAAAAATATAAAATTCGAATGCGCCCTCCAAACTTTTTCTTCGAAACACAGAAACAAAACGATCGTCTTTTGTTTTTGTGTTTCGAAGAAAACAATTTGCCTTTCTCAAAAGAATCGTTCGTTTATTATTCGAGTAAAAAAAAACGACATCGAAATGCGTTCTTAAAAATTTTCCTTCAAACAAAAAAAAAAAGAAAAAACGATCGTCTTTTGTTCTTGGCAATTGTTTCGTTTCGTATTGTTTTGTTTTTTTGTTGGTAATTGTTTTGTTTCGTACGAGAAAATTAAAAAAATTTAAAAATATAAAATTCAAATGCTCCCTCCAAACTTTTTCTTCGAAACACAAAAACAAAACGATCGTCTTTTGTTTTTGTCTTGGTTTAGCATTGTCTGCGTCTTCAGAAAGCCCTGGCAGTTGTTTTGTTTTGTTTTGTTTTGAAACTGTGTCACCTGTTGTTCTTCTTTCTCTTTCTTTGAAAGAATCGTTCGTTTCTTGTTCGAAAAAAAAAAAAACAACATCGAAATGCGTTCTTAAAAATTTTCCTTCTAACCAAAAAGAAAAGAAAGAAAAGTCGATCGTCTTTTGTTTTGTTCTTTTCTTGGCAATTGTTTCGTTTCGTCTTGGTTTAGTGTTTAGGCAAATCGAACGTTTCTTGTTTGAAAAAAAAAATGACATCGAAATGCATTCTGAAAAATTTTCCTTCGAACAAAAAAAAATCGATAGTCTTTTGTTTTGTTCTTTTCTTGGCAATTGTTTCGTTTCGTCTTTTGTGTTGTTCTTTTATTGGTAATTGTTTTATTTCGTATAAGAAAAATAAAAAATTTGAATACGCCCTTAAAACTTTTTCTTCGAAACACAAAAGAAAACGATCGTCTTTTGTTTTTGTCTTGGTTTAGTGTTGCCTGCGTTTTCAGAAAGCCCTGGTAATTGCTATTGTTTTGTTTTCAAATTATATCGCCCGTCGTTCTTCTTCCTCTTTCTTGAAAGAATCGATCGTTTCATGTTCAAAAAAAAAACGATATCGACATACGTTCTTAAAAATTTTTCCTTAACGTAAATAAAATCGTCTTTTGTTTTGGTCTTTTGTTGGCAGTTGTTTTGTTCCGTATTGTTTTAAAAGCGAGTCTTTTTTGTCTTTGTTTTGTTCGAAAAAATAAAAGAATTAAAATATATAAAATTGAAATGCGCGCCCTTAAATTTTTTTTCGAAACAATGAAAGCGATCGTCTTTTATTTTTATCTTAATTTCCCGTTGTCTGCGTTTTCAGAAAAGCTTGGCAATTGTTTTGTCTTAGTCTCTTTCTTGAAAGAATCGATCGTTTCTTGTTTAAAAAAAAAACGATATCGAAATGCGTTCGTTTGTTGGTAATTGTTCTGTTCCGTTTTGTTTTAAAACCGAATTCTTTTTGTCTTTGTTTTGTCCGAGAAAATAATTTAAAAAAATTTCGAAACAAAGAAAACGATCGTCTTTTGTTTTTGTCTTGGTTTCGCGTTGCCGTGTTTTCAGAAGGGCTTGGCAATTGTTTTGTCTTGTTTTGAAACTATGTCGCCTTCTTTCTCTTTCTTGAAAGAATCGATCGTCTCTTGTACGAAAAAAAGATTTTCCTTCGAATGAAAAAAAAAATCGATCGTCTTTTGTTTTTGTCTTGATATAGCGCAGTCTGCCTTTGTTAGAAAGATTTGGCAATTGTTTTGTTTCAAAACTGCGCCGCCCGTTGTTGTTCTTTCTCTTTTTCGAAAGAAATGTTCGTTTCTTGTTCGAAAAAACAAAACAAGTATATAAATGCGCTCTTAAAATGTTCCCCTCGAAGCAAATAAGAACGATCGTCTTTTGTTTTCGTCTTTGTTTTGTCCGAGAGAATAAAAAGCAATTAAAATGTGTAAAATTTAAATGCACCCTTACAATGTTTTCTTCGGAACAAAAGAAAAACGTTCGTGTTTTGTTTTTGTCTTGGTTTCGCGTTGTCTGCGCTTTCAGAAAGGCTTGTCAATTGTTTTGTTATTAAACTATGTCGCTCGTTGGTTTTCATTCTATTTCTTATAAGAATCGATCGTTTCTTGTTAAAAAAATGATATCGAAATGCGTTCTTCAAATGTTTTCCTCGAAGCAAAAAGAATCGATGGTCGTTTGTTTTTGTGCAATTGTTTTGTTTCGTATTGTTTTAAAACCGCCTCCTTTTCGTCTTTGTTTTGTCGGAGAAAATAAGAAAATTAAAAAATATAAAATTTGAATGCACCCTTAAAACTTTTTCTTCGAAACACAAAACAAAAATTTTTGACTTGGTTTAGAGCTGTCTGGTTTTCAGAAAAACTTGGCGATTGTTTGTTTTCTTTTGAAACTATGTCGCCCGTTGTTTTTCTTTCTCTTTCTTGCAAGAACGGATCGTTTCTTGGTCGAAAGGAAAAAATGTTTCCTAAGAAACAAAAAAAATCGATCATCTTTTGTTTTTGTTTCATATAGTTTTAAAACCGCCTCCTTTTCGTCTTTGATTTGTTCGAAAAAATTAAAAATTTAAGAAAAGAGCAAATAATTATCCAAATTAATTGAAAAGAAAAAATTAAAGGTAACCAAAATAGCACTGATTTGTTGTTTTCTTTTTTGCAAATAATCGTTCGTCTTTTGTTTTGTTTTTTTTGTTTTTGTTTAGCTCGTTATCTGTGTCTTTAGAAAAACTTTAGACGATTGTTTCGTTTCACTCACATTTCATTATTATTATTATTATTATTAAAGAATCCATGAGCTCTTGAAGAAGGAAAAATGTATTTAAAAAAAAAATGAAGCGCGCACATCAAATGGTAACAAGGTAACAAGTTTGGTAACAAGGAAGACGAAAAACAAACAGAGAAAACAAATACATAATTTTCTGATATAACTGAAAATGGAAATATTCGAAAACAAAAGAGAACTGACTTGGAAACAAGTTACTTTTGATTAATTTTTGAAAATGATTGATCGTATTTTGTTTTCGTCTTTTGTCCGGGAAAAAAAGTATTAAAAAAATATGTAAAATTAAAACGCAATTAAAACGAAGAGGAAAAGAACGGAAAAGACAAACGAAGTTGTTAAAAGTTATAATCCGAAATTCATTATTCGTCTTTTGCTTCTTGGCCTGGCTATGAATCGATTTCTTTTCGTCTTCGGTCCGTGCACTGAGGAAAATGATTGATTGGCCCTTAAAACCACAACGCTTCAAACTAATCTGTTTAAACCGCGGTTCGTGTACGACTGAAACAATTTCACTGCAGCAACTCATTGAGATTGTGAAATGAAACTTACTCGAAAATCTAGATTTTTAATTCAATTGCCTGATTCTGCTTTGCTAATATCAATACAGAATATTTTTTTTAACGAAATGAATAAATATAACAACAACTGGAAGTCGTCTCTTTCTTCAGTTGTACTTTAAAGTGGTCCGCTTGGACCGCGACTGGACTACTTAAGGCCACTTGCATCAAAAAATTTAAGTTTTACTTAACTTAAGCGTCACTTAGAATATGATTTACATAATACTGTGCAAACTAAAAATGTCACCACCTAAATTTAAGATCAGCTTAAGTGTTTGGCACAAATGGAACTCTTATTGGCCTTGCTATGAATCGATTTGTTTCCGTCTTCGGTCCGTGTACTGAGGAAAATCATTGATTGGCTCTTAAAGGCGGAAGGATTCAAATTAATCTATTTGGACCGCAGTTCGTGTACAATTGAAAATACGAGGTGGTTCAAAAGGGCATTTTAAAAATAAACGCCAAAACTTAGTTGTCACGACACTTTCGAAAGACCGTTGACCGATATTGATTTGTAGCAATTTGTAATGAGGATGAACGATTAGTGTCGTTTCAAACTTGGCGCCAAAATTCAATTGCCATGGCAACCATACCTTGTTTTAAAATTGCCAGTTCATTTTTCTTTTTTGTTGAAAACTAGGAATTCTGCTGCAAAGTTTGCAACACAAATTAAAATTAGTGTTAGTGCAACAACGCCCATTAGTCAATTCGAAATTGGCGCCGAAATCTGGTTGTCATGGCAACTAGGTTTTTTTTTCTTTTGATGTATTTTCTCAAGTCACAATAATCCGAGGCGGTTACGTAGGAATTGGCAATTTCAAAAATAGCGTTGATTATACGATAAACGCTATAAAGGCTGCGGTGTCGGAGGTCAAGTCATGCGACCAATGGAAAATCTCCGTAATTTATTAATAGCGCGATGAAGAGGTGAACAATTAAAGATCACATTCTCGGCAGAAAATAAACAACAACGCGGGATACGGCCAATAAAATTCGTTATCTCGTAGAACGCGACGTATGCAGAACGGTAACACCAAGGGTCAATGATTACTAGAGCTCGGACCTTCAAAAGACAATGAGTTAAAAAAAATATATAAAAACCAATCAATATTAATCGAAAATATTTAAAAAGAAATACAACTCACAACTAGTAGGCTTTGATAATTTTAATGTTGCACTTAGGTAAGTTCAAACACCATAAAAGAAGCAAATTAATTTACCTGTTACGTTTTTTTTTTTTGGAAACCCAATTAATGATTTCAATATCAGAGAAAGAGTCAATTCTTCACTCACCACTTAGGTTAGTGTTCAAAAAAGTCAAGCTTCTCTAAAAAAAAAAAACGTTGAAAATTGGTCACGCACACCGTAGCTACGTAATTGGTTCAAACGAGTTGACACCGCGGTCTTTCGTTTGTTTGTTAAGCGGTGCCGTAATTCCCATTATTTTAAAGCCCCGTTCATTATTTCATTAGCGCGTCTGTAATGAAACGTCGCGTGTGCAATTAATTACACGACGACGAATGATGTGGAGTTCTCACGTGCTTAGGGGAACGTGAACGTAGCAAAAATTTAATCTAATTGTTATTCAAAGCATTAGAAACACATTCCGAATAGAGTTAAAACGAATTACAAACTGCGCCATCTGTTGTTACCTAATTGAACTGTTCGATTAATATGTACCTAGTACGGTCATGCGCAGCTCCACACTCAAACCTCACCCTTAAAACCTTGCGGTGCAAGGCTCATAGAACTGTCAAGTTGTAACTGCGCATACCTGTATGTACATGCGTTGAGAATTAATGGGGATTAAAAAAAGAGAGAGAGAGAGAGAGGTGATTAAACAAGGAAGCATGAGTGGAAACGAACGGAAGTTGTTTCATTCTGAAGAAAGAAGACAGAGGGTTGTCTCCAGGTTTCAAGGTCAACGATGATGATAATAATGAACCTGTCCGGTACTGACTTCATCTAACAAAAGCGAATTCTTCCAGAAGCCTCATCGAAGCACACCACCATCGATTTAATCAAAAATGCGCCGAAAAGACCTTCCTTTCGATTTTTATGTTTTCGTAACCTCAATTTTCTTAAGTTAAAGATTTCATCCACTTTTTTTGCGTAATTTGATTTGATTCGATGAATCTGCTATGTAACAGTCGTCTTTTGTTTGTATCTTATAGCTTCTTATTTAAGGAAGAAAATTATGCATCAAATATGGCGGCAAACTTGACGTCGCTTTGAAAGATCATAAAAAAATCATCGAGTCGCTTTCTTCTTCTGTTTTATATTGATGAAAAGTGTCGAAATTTATTGTTCGTCGTCTTTTGTTTTCCAGTGTCTCGCCTTTCGATAAAAAAAATAAAGAAATAGACGCGCAATTGTTTTATAAAAACAAGGCGGGAAATTTGAAATTGGTCGTGGAGCGCCGACGTCGCTTTAGGAACTTCAATCTCATTGATAAGTCAAATTAAAAAGAGACAAATCGAGTCTTTTTTCGACGTATTTTGTCCTCTAGTGTTTTGCGTTGCGACAAAACGAAAAGGATTAAATGAAAACGCAGTTGTTTTCATGAACAGTGGCGGGGAATTTGAAACTGATCGTACAGCGCAGACGCGACGTCACTTTAAAGAATTACCCCCCATTTTAAAATTAAAAAGAAAAAACGCGTCCAGTTTTTCTTTCAGCGTCTTTTGTTCTTCTAAAGTTTTGCCTTTCGACAACGAAAACGCAGTTATTTTTGTAAACATGGCGCCTTCAAACCAAACCATGGCGGGAAGTTTGAAATTAATCGTGCAGCGGCGACATCACTTTCTAAACTTAAATCTCATTTAAAATAAAAAAATAAAATAAATCTTTTTCCAGCGTCTTTTGTTTTCTAGTGTCTTTTTACAACGAAAAGAATGAAATGATAACGCAGTTGTTTTTAGAAGCAGTGGCGGGAAATTTGAAATTGATCGTGGAGGCCGACGTCGCTGTAGAAACTTAAATCTCATTTGAAATAAATTAAAAACAAAAAAAAAACATCGAGTCTTCTTTTTTCTTTGGTGGAGAAAAGTGTCGAAATTCTTTGTTCGTCGTCTTTTGTTTTCTAATGTTTTGTCTTTCGTCAACCGAAAAGCAGTTGTTTTTATAAACATCAGTTACACGCTCGATCGTTTTTTTTTTTTTTTTGAACCAGAGAAGAGGCGCTTTCACGACAAAGAAAGATTTCGAACGTTTTCATTATCTAGTTTTTCATAATTTGGCAACGAATATAATAACCAATAACTATCAAGCAATCGATCGGCTTTTGTTTATTCGGACGTAGAAGGTAAGCATATGAAGCAATTGTTTTCTTAAGTACCTATTATGCAATCTCGATCGTTGTTTGTTTATTTGTTCGGACGTGAACGGCAAGTAAAGAAGAAAGAAAAGAAGCAATTTGTTTTCGAAAATGTCTCTTATGCAATCGATCGTTGTTTGTTTCTTCAGACGTGAACGGTAATTAAAGAGCAAAGAAGAGAAGCAATTGTTTTCATAAATGTCTATTAGGCAATCGATCGTTGTTCGTTTGTTCAGACGTAAACAGTAAGTAATGAAGAAAGAAAAGAAGCATCTATTAAGTAAAGAAGCAACTGTTTTCAGAAATGTCTATTACGTAATCGATCGTTGTTTGTTTGTCCAAACATAAACGGTAAACAAAATAGAAAGAAACGAAACAATTGTTTTCATAAGTGCATATTATGCAATCGATCGTTGTTTGTTTGTTTGTATGTTCGGACGTAAACAGTAAGCGTTACGTAGAAAGAAAAGAAACAATTGTTTTTAGAAATGTCTATTAGGCAATCGATCGTTGTTTGTTTGTTCACACGTAAACGGTAAGTAGAGAAGCAATTGTTTTCAAGTATGTTTATTACGCAATCGGTCGTTGTTCGTTTGTCCAGACATAAACGGTAAACAAAATAGAAAGAAACGAAGCAATTGTTTTCATAAGTGCATTTTATGCAATCGATTGTTGTTAGTTTGTTTGTTCGGACGTAAACGGTAAATAATGAAGAAAGAAAAGAAGCAATTGTTTTCAGAAATGTCTATTAAGTAAAAAAAACAATTGTTTTCGGAAAGTCTATTACGCAGTCAATCGTTGTTTGTTTGTTCGGACGTAAACGGTAAATAAAGAGGAAAGAAAAGAGGCAATTGTTTTCATAAATGTCTACTTCACAATCGACCGTTCTTTGTTCGGACGTAAACGGTAAGCATTACTTAGAAAGGAAAAAAGCAATTCAGAAATGTTTATTACGCAATCGATCTGTTTGTTTGTTTGTTCGGACGTAAACGGTAAGCGTTACGTAGAAAGAAAAGAAGCAATTGTTTTTAGAAATGCCTATTAAGCAATCGATCTCTTTGTTTGTTCAGACGTAAACGATTAGTATTGAAGAAAGAAAAGAAGCAATTGTTTTTAGAAATGTCTATTACCCAGTCAATCGTTGTTTGTTTGTTTGTTCAGACGTTAATGGTAAGTAAAAAAGCAATTGTTTTCACAAATGTCTATTACGCAATCGATTGTTCTTTGTTTGTTTGTTCAGATGTAAACGATAAGCGTTACGTATAAAGAAGAGAAGCAATTGTTTTCAGTCGCAGTCGATCGTTGTTTGTTTGTTCGGACATAAACGGTGAATAAAGAAGCAATTGTTTTCAGAAATGTCTATTACGCAGTCGATCGTTCTTTGTTTATTCAGACGTAAATGATAAGTAAAGAAGAAAGAAGAGAACCAACTATTTTCGGTCGCAATCGATCGTTGTTTGTTTGTTCGCACGTAAACGACAAACAAAGTAGAAGAAAGAAATGAAGCTAAGCGTTACTTAGAAAGAAAATAAACAATTGTTTTCAAAAATGTCTATCATGCAATCGATCGTTGTTTGTTTAGACGTAAACGGTAAGTAAAGAACGAAAAGAAACAATTGTTTTCAAAAATGCCTATTACCCAGTCAATCGTTGTTTGTTTGTTCGGACGTAAATGGTAAGTAAAGAAGCAATTGTTTTAGAACTGTCTATTGTGCAATCGATCGTTCTTTGTTTGTTTGTTCGAACGTGAATGATAAAAAATGAAGAAAAAAAAGAAGCAATTGTTTTTAGAAATGTCTATTACGCAGTCGATCGTCGTTTGTTTATTCAGACGTAAACCATAACTAAAGAGGAAAGAAAAGAGGCAATTGTTTTCATAAATGTCTACTTCGCAATCGACCGTTCTTTGTTTGTTTGTTCGGACGTAAGCGGTAAGCGTTACTTGGAAAGAAAAAAAGCAATTGTTTTCAGAAATGTCTATTACGAAAACGATTGTTGTTTGAGTGTTCGGATGTAAACGGAGAAGAAGAAAAAAGAAGTAATTGTTTTCATAAGCGTCTATTTTACAATCGATCGTTTTTTGTTTGTCGTACGAACGTAAACGTTATATAAAGAAGAAAAATTATAAAACTCGAATCCAACAACAATAATGGCATTCAATTGTAAAACGTTACGTAAACGAATAAAGAAACAAGTTTTAAATTTTGTTGTAAATACAAACAGCAGTCTTTTGTTTTTTTTTGTACAGTTTAATTGAAAAGTAAAGTGTACAAGAGGCGGTACTTTTAGAATTATGTAGTTGTAAAGGGCGCTGACATCATTTTAAAAATTCATTCATTTCATTCATCGTCGAAAGGCAAAACAAAAGACAAACAATGACTTTCAACAGTTTTCTTCATTAAAGAAAGTTGAAAAAAAACAAAAAAACAAAGACGATTGAGGAACTTCGAATACTAACTCCATCAAAGTTTTTGTTTTGTAAATTTTAATTGATAATCAAAATTTACAAAAGTTCCTCAATCGTCTTTGTTTTTTTTTTGTTTTCCAGCTTCCTTTGATGAAGAAAACTGTTGAAAGTCATTGTTTGTCTTTTGTTTCGCCTTTCGACGACGAAAAGAATTAAACAGAAAAGCGATCGTTTTCACCAACGTGTGTTCATTTTTTCTTGTTGGTCGGTTGGCGCCTTTGTTTCTCTATGATGAAGTAAAGTCCGAAATTCATTATTCGTCTTTTGTTTCCTAGTTTTTTGCCTTCCGATAACGAAACGAAACAAACAGAAAAACAATTGTTTTCACGAACGTCTGTTTCACGGTTGTTTCTTGGAAGAACGTTTCGAAATTTATTGTTCTTCTATAGATTCCCATCCTTTGTTAACGAAAAGAAATAAACAGAAGAAAGAGAAATTGTTTTTATTACGCAATCATGCGTGTTTTGTTTTTTTTTTTTTTTTGGCGAAAAGTGGGCACAGAAGAAACAACAACTCGACGTGAATGTAACAATTACGGCAGCCAATTGCACTATATTACCAACAGTTTAGGTCGCGACATCTTGCGGTCGATCTTCGAACTAAAATTGAAATTGCAGATCTGCTGACGAGGCCCCAAATAGAGCCGAGAAAGCTGTACAGAGAATGCTCAAGGAAAACATTGCAATCATAAACCGACTTGCAACAAATTTGTTGTTTATTTTTAGCTTTTTTGAAGTACGTAATATTACACAATATTACTCAGTATTACGATGTATTTCTCAATATTACACAGTATTCAACAATACTACGCAATATTGCACTTCGTGTTGCGTTGTAGTGTCATTGACATGAGTTGTTAATTATATACGTTTTTGAAGAGGAGAGGAAAAATTATTTTTTTTTGTAATATCATGCGGAAGTGTTAAATTCAGAAACAAAAGAGAAGCGCAAGACTATTGCTAACAAGAAAAAATCTGGATAGAATGCAATTTGGAAAGAAACTTAAATAAAGTTACAAGCAAGAAAACAAAAGGCTATCAATAATAATAATAATACAAAACTGACACCGTCAACACAGAGATTAGTTTCTTTTTGTTTTCTCAAAACGTTTCCGCTTTCAATAATTTTATTTCACCAGATCGGCTCTGGATGTTGTAGTATTACGCAATATGACTCAATATCACGCATTATTTCTCATAATTACGCAGTATTCCTCAAAATTACGCAGTATTGTATCGCATATTGTGTTATTACGCACATTTTCCAAGAACTTTTGATTAATTGCGTATATTTTGCATGATGCTTTCAGAGTGTACTGCACGTAAACATTTTTGAATATCCACCTTAATTAATGGAGGTGTTATTAACTCAAAAGCTAAGGCCAACGCAGCAAAACTTGCTTGGTAATCTGTATACGCATCGTCGTCACCTTCATTTGTTAATCCCTAAATTTGAAACCACCAAACAAAAACGACGTAAATAGGAATATACGAGGATATATTGATAAGTAATTAGCCACGAGTATATTCACAGCAAAAAGAAACGCCTTTAACGCGTAACAAAAAAAAAGCTGCTGAATGAAATCGTCCCTTAAGTGCTGATTACGAAATAAAGAGACGTTTGAAGACTTGGTTCTTCTTCTCCTCCTTCTTATTTAATTAAATCGTTTCGATTAGCTTCTGATTTTTTCAATTAAAAACAAACTAAGTGATCGCATCCTGTTTAAACAGGAGCCGGGAGCGATTAAAAATCATTAAAATTTGACACAATAGGACCCATAATAACAACCAAATTAAGCATGCACAATAGCAACGTGCTGTGGCGTTCTCACAGGTTTCGGACCTGGACGCCGCCGTAAGGCCCTGCGTACATCACGAGTCCGATTTTCGATTTCGCGAAAGTTTCCCATTTCGTTAAATGCCCACTCAATTACGATTGATTAGCCTCAATGAGCAGACGTGCGTACGAAGCAACATCCTGCGACTTTTCGATTTCGTTCTCGGTTCGATCAGGCTCCCGATAGTTTCACGCTGAAACCTCTTCGCGCACACGTACGGCCGTCTCTTTCTTTATTCTCTTCCGCCAGAAACACAATCATCCACTTAGCACGACATTTAAACAACAATTTAGACGTTTAAGATCCACCGGAGAGCTGCGTTTCGTCGTTTATTCCGCGGGCGAAATTAGGAAGTGCACTTCACTGGGGGGTTCGACGAGGATGGGGGGCGGGATTTTTCGGAAGCACATGGTAACTCTAATTAGGGATATTTACCTGCCGCCAGTGTCTCAAAATCCATGTTGTTCCAGCAGTTACGGAGCACTCACTGATTTAACGCGAGCCCCTTCCACTCTTCGCGCTCATCATCACAGTGGACACTAATATTGGGCACTTTGCTATTCTTACTGGTGTATGTGTGTGTGGTGTTCTTCTTCTCTGAACGTATCACCTACGTGCAGAAAAAAAACATCAAATTCTCAATTCGTTTCCAAAAATACCCAAAAACGCCACCCACTCGTTTAAACGTACGAAATCCCCGTCAGATCTTATTGCTTGTAGAGGCCACAATCGAAATCTCAACTTATTTCAACTGCTCGAGTAGACGCCGTTAGATGTCGCTGTGGAAATCCATCTTTCAAAATTCGAGCCTCTCGTGGTAACCACCCCGAATTACTTAGTCGTTTTGTACAACAACACAAATCCTTCTTTCCTTTCAAAAATGAGCTCACTTCACCATGTACCACGTACCATTTGAAGAAAACGTGTTGGGTGTGATGCTATTATGATTTCCAGTTTCAAAGTAAACCATACGAAAGCCATTTCCACTGCTGTAAGTGATTTGATGTGTCACTGGACCAATCCGGCGCTTGCTAGAAACCTCTAGAGTTCACGAGGTTATTCCAGACATGCAAGTCATGTTGGCTGCCTATACTCCAGGATGTAACCCAAACTTTAACGACCATTATACACCTCAAACCACTTCCGGTCAATACGAAAATCCACCTTAACGAGATCGTAAATACATTTCGTGGATAAACTTCGGCGCCTTTCGATTGGTGCGTTACTGAAAAAATCCGGCGCTTGCTAGAAACCTCTCGAGTTCATGAGGTTATTCCAGACATGCATGTCATGTTGGCTGCCCATACTCCAGGATGTAATCCAGAGTTTGACACCTCAAACCACTTCCGGTCAATAGTCAATACGAAAAGTTGCGTCTTTCGATTTGTCAGAGTTTCGTTCCTTAGGTAAATCGAAGCTGGCGCCAAGTGTCTTATCCTTATTCTGTTTTCTGAAAATGTCAAGGTCACCACTCTTCCTTCTTCTTGCCTTTGCGCTTCTTCATTTGCTGAAAATTTGCCTGGTGGATGTCTCTGTCGATCGTCTTATAATTTGTCAACACTTTGGCATCCTTTTTTTGTCATTTACTCGTCGTTCGATTAAATGGAGGGACAAAGACAATAAGGTGCCCTCCAAACATCCTTTTTTCCTGCCTACATTTCATCCTCAGCTTCAAGGGACGTCTACAACTGCTAATGTAGGAAGGGTCAATAGGGGTGAAAGACAAGAAGTTTACCCTTCTTACTGTAGGTGCGGAATTTATGAAGAAAAGTGCTTACTAAAGGATGGAATAAAATAGAGAAATGTTATTTGATGCTGCCACCACTGGTACCTTTAGCTCTGACTGAAACCATTTATTCATAGGAAAGGTCGATGGGGGTCAAAGACCCACCATTAACCCTTCTTCCTGCGGTCGCGGCATTTATGAGGAAAGTTGCTTACTAATGAACTGAATAAAGTAAAGAAATTTTGGTATTTGTCGCTGCCACCATCGGAATTGGTGGTAGGATTCCGGTCCCATTTAAAATATCATGTGATCCTTGCATGGCCATTTGCTTAAGAAATCCGTAGGAATGTTCTTCCTGGCTTCTTTAGGTGATGTTCCTATCGGGCTATTTATAGTATTATCTTCTCCAACCCAATCAAGTACGGTAGGTGCGGAATTGATGAAGAAAAGTGCTTACCAATGGATGGAATAAAATAGAGAATTGTTGTTATTTGACGCTGCCACCACCGGACCCTTTAGGTCTGAATGAAACTATGTCTTTGCAGGAAAGGTCGAAGGGGGTCAAAAACCCACTGTTAACCCTTCTTTCTGTGGTCGCGGAATTTATGAAGAAAGGTGCTTACCAAAGGACGGAATAAAATAGAGAAATTTTGGTATTTGTCACTGCCACCATCGCAATTGGTGGTAGGATTCATATCCCCTTTCAAAACCATAATCTTTACATGGCCATTCGATTAAAAAATCCAGAGGAACGTTCTTCCAGGCTCTCTGGAGCTATGCAAGTGACTTAGACTGCGACAATATATTCAATAATAAATAAAAGTCACTTGTGAGCTTAAAGTAGGGTATATTAGGGTCCCACCTCAGGACCAAAAGAAGAAGATAGCTTTTTGTTTAAGGGCTGCTGCAGCTACCCCAGAGGAATGTTCTTCCAGGCTTTCTGGAGCTATACAAGTGACTTAGCCTGCAACAATATATTCAATAATAAACAAAAGTCACTTGTGAGCTCAAAGTAGTGTACGTTAAAGTTGGTATCAACTCCCACCTTTACTTAGGACCAACAGCAGAGGATAGCTTTTTGTTTAAGGGCTGCTGCAGCTACCCTAAGGTACTCGCTTCCCTCCGGTTCGACTCAAAATCGAGTTGCCTACTCTCCAGGCAAGTCTCGGTAATTTCGACCAATCGCCCATCGCCACGTGTGGGTGCAAATTATCAGTTCTCACGCGTCAAGAATTCTTCATTGATTGAATTATTTATTTTACCTTAAGGGCCCCTAACCAAGGTCTTTGTATTCGAGAAGGGTTTGCCAAATCGTTCGCGATTTGAAATCTCCCCTCCGCGGGACCGTATTGTTTTACATTTTCAAAACCAAAGGCTTGCGGGAGGGAAGTGGCGACATCTGTGCGAATCCTCCTTTTGATCCCGCTCGTTTGGTGTAAGCTAAGTTGCCTACTCTCCAGACAAGTGTTGGTAATTTCGACCATCGCTTCTCGCCACGCGTGGGTGCAAATTATCAGTTCTCACGCGTCAAGAATTCTTCATCGATTGAATTATTTATTTTACCTTAAGGGCCCCTAACCAAGGCCTTTGTATTCGAGAAGGATTTGCCAAACCGTTCGCGATTTGAAATCTCCCCTTTGCGGGACCGTATTATTTGACATTTTCAAAACCAAAGGCTTGCGGGAGGGAAGTGGCGACATCTGTGCGAGTTCTCCTTTTGGTCCCACTTATTTGGAATAGCTTAAGCTGCTTACTGTTCAGACAAGTCTCGCTTCTCGCCACGCGTGGGTGCAAATTATCCGTTCTCACGTGTCAAGAGTTCTTCATCCATTGAATTATTCATTTTATCCCCAAACCAAGGCACTTGTATTCGAGAAGGGTGCACCGAACATTGCAACCGTTTACAAAAATGTTCGGTGAAGATTGATTAAATTTGACTTTTCCCCCTCTGCAGGACCAAGAACCAGAGGCTTCACCCTTCTTAGTGCTTGAGGGAGGGAAGTGCCGGCATCTGTGCGAGTTCTCCTTTTGACCTCGCTCATTTGGAGTTGCTTAAGTTGTCGACTCTCCAGGCAAGTCTCGGTCATTTCGACCAATAGCTCGCCACGCGTGGGCCCAAATTATCAGTTCTCACGCGTCAAGAATTCTTCATCGATTGAATTATTTATTTTACCTTAAAGACCTCTAACCAAGGCCTTCGTATTTGAGAAGGGTTTGCCAGACCGTCCGCAAAAATGCTTAGCTGAAGATTGATTCAATCTGAAATCTCTCCTGTGCGGGAGCGCATTCTTTTACAATTTCAAGAACCAGAGGCTTCACCCTCTTTGGTGGTTGCGGGGGGAAGTGCGAGACCTCCTTTTAGTTCCGCTCGTTTGGAATAGCTCTCCAGACAAGCCTCGGTTATTTCGACCAATCGCTCCTCGCCACGCTTGGGTGCAAATTATCTGTTCTCACGCGTCAAGAGTTTTTCATCGATTGAATTATTTATTTTGGCTTAGGGAGCCCTAATCAGGGCACTTGTGTTCGAGAAAGGCCGAACATTTCAACCGTTCGCAAAAATGGTTCGGCGAATTTGAATTTTCCCCCCTCTGCGGGACCGTATTGTTTTACATTTTCAAGAACCAGAGGCTCCATCCTTTTCGGTGCTTGCGGGAGGGAAGTAGCGACATCGTGCGAGTCGCTCGTTTGGAGTAGCTTAAGTTGCCTACTCTCCAGGCATTTCGACTAATCGCTTGTCGCTACGTGTGGGTGCAAATTATCGGTTCTCACGCGTCAAGAATTTTTCATCGATTCTTTATTTTACCATATTTTATTTGAAGGAAAGTCAGTATTTTCGCCATAAACTTCCCGCTCCAGTCCGAAATCGCCCGAGAATGTTTACATTAAGATTTAAACTTAAGGGGTACGCAACCACTAAGTAACTTTTATTGCAATTGAAAAATTTGAAGTTTTAATTTACAGCACCGTCCTTGATATTGAGAATAAACGTCGGCAGAAGATAATTTAAGGAATAATGAGCGTGAACCTTTGATGTACAACAATGGGTTAGTGGCGACCTTCTCTTTCAGTTAGGTTTTGTAAATTTGGTGAGTTTTCTTTAGGTGATAAGCCTATCGGGCTCCTTATAGTATTATCTTCTCCAACCCAATCAAGTACTCGTACGTTATCTCTAGAACCAGGCCACAAAAAAAGAGCGTTTCCCTTTTTGAACCAATTCACATGGATTACCTTGAGGAGCTATTTTAATTTCTGTTCCGTACCCCCAAATAGAGGCGGAAATTGTAGCCGAAGAATGGTTTTCATGATTTGATGGGTAACGTTTACCCTGATAAGACGAAAATATAGAAAATACAGACTTTTTTAATGAGGAACAACGTATCTAAAAGCAGAACCGAACGCGAGATTTAAAGTCTTTCAATCATAAGCGAAATGAATGCACTGGTGTTAAGTTGTATTTTTCTTTACTAGTCATATACACAAACGAGCAAAGCGCCATCATCTACCTTTACCTTTTCCCATCTAAAGCTCTTCCTTCATTATGCAAACGTTTCTACTTTTCATTGTGTATGTTTTGGTCACCTACACTTTCCAATATTTTCTCATGTTTAATTGAATTCAAGACGAGCTTGGATGAATTCAAGCCGATACTGCCTTCCGGATTTTGATTCGTCCTCGGCTCCCAAGATTTGTCACATTCATGGAGAACGTTGCTTCGCTGGCAATTGGCGACGTCCCACGCCTGCTTGCTGGGCTTCATCCTTCAGCGATTAAACTGCGTTTTCATTATGCATACGGTAATTACTAAGCGGCATCGCACTTTATTATGCCAGCGTTTGTCATGACGGTGGTGACACATGAGAACGCTAAACTGGTATAGTACAGTCGTGGACAGTTAAAAAAGAACGAGGGGTAGCGAAAGTATACCAAATTTGACCTTATGTGTTAGTTAATTGAGGAGCGTTCTCTTTAACAGTTCACAACTGTACAAAAATGAAGTACCACTAAGGCCCATTGAGGTATATACCTGAGAATGATTCGCTAACGAAAAATCAAATGAAAAGGTAGGTCGTGCAAAAACTACAAACTTTGGTCTTTTAAGGTATACTCAGAGCCCAATTATATAGATATTTTAATCACAGTACCTGGAGGCATCTCTAAGAGGGGTAAAATGGGGGCATCACCCATAACATTCAAATTTTCTTGTGGTTCAATGTATTTAAAATATCACTCGCGGTACCTCCGCCAATAGAAGTTGGCCTTTATATTTTATATTCAGCCTTAAAAAGTAAGAATAGAATTAGGCGGAATGAAATTATTTCGTAACAAACCGACAAAGATCGTTGTAAAACAAAACGCATAAATGAGACGAAAATGAATTGTATTAAAACTGTTCCTCTAAGCTATCATAGATGGCGCTGCTCGTCCTTACCGCGACAATTTCAAAATAAGTCGTTAGGAGAAGAAAATAAAACAAATATTAACTCTATGAATTAATCTGGACAAATGGCGACACTATTTTTGACTACGTATAAAAAAAAAATTTAATTCCAGGGTGAAGAAGTCGAACGTAAACATTGATTCGAAATTAAAAAAAAAAAAACAGAAGGCAAAGTAAAATGAGAGGAAAACGTATTGTATTGGAATCGTTCTTCTAATCTATCATAGATGGCGCTGCTCTTCTTTACCACAACCGAAAAAGTATCGCAATACATTGTGGGGCGAGGAAGCAAAAGAAAGCAAAGAAGAACCTGAAAACAAACGAACTTGGACGAATAAGTAAAAGCGAACAATAAAGAAAAACAAAGAAACAAACGAAAACTATTTTTTCTTGGTTTTTCGTCGCTTTTCATTCGAGTTTTCTTTTCGATCTTTTATTTTTTTTGTCGTTTCAGTTCCATTACGATTTCTTCTTTCGTTTTCTCATCAATCTTGATGCACGATTTTCTTCGTAACTCGCAATTCTTTACGCGAACTCTCTTTGGTTTTTTTAATCCAATTAATTGTTGATATTACAGTTGACACAACCTTCCTATGAAATGGACGAACCTTCACTTTGTAACAGAGTAACCCGTTTGTTACTTGTTGATATTTATTTCACCGCTTTAGTTTAAGTGACAGAAATGTGTCACTACGCAGAATTTAAGTTTTAATTTGGGTGGGATCCCTACGACTCACAAGCCAACATAAGCGCATGAGAGCACAGAGAGAAGCAATCGTCAGTCTGTCAGTGCATGACCCGAACTCCAGTCCCTTACCCGTTATCGTTCTTTGAGTGGGCGTCTCACTCTTACCTGCCTGGCGCGGGTATCTCTCGTATATACCGTCGCTGAGTGGGTGTCTTATTCTTACCTACCTAACACGGGTGTCTCGTATACACCGTCGCTGAGTGGGTGTCTCACTCTTATCTCCCTAATACGGTTGTCGCGTATGTACCCTCCCTAAGTGGATGTCTCACTCAATATCATATAACCCGTCCGATTCCTGCGCGATATATATACTCCAAGCAGAGGCATCATACGTGAGGAAGAGGTGGACAGCCCAGAGCATACCCTACTTTATGCCCTGAATGGGAGGAGGTGCGAAGGGAAGCAGAGGCCATAATAGATGAGGAGGAGGTGGACAGCCCAGAGCATACCCTACTTTATACCCTGAATGGGAGGAGGTGCGAAGGGAAGTAGAGGCCATAATACGTGAGGAGGAGGTGGACAGCCCAGAGCATACCCTACTTTATTCCATCTATGGGAGGAGGTGCGAAGGCAAGCAATGGCCATAATAGATTAGTAGGAAGTGGACAGCCCAGAACATACCCTACTTTATGCCCTGAATGGAAGGAGGTGCGAAGGGAAGCAGAGGCCACAATAGGTGAGGAGGAGGTGGACAGCCCAGAGCATATCCTACTTTATGCCCAGAATGGGAGGAGGTGCGAAGGGAAGCAGAAGTCATAATAGGTGAAGAGGAAGTGGACAGCCCAGAGCATACCCCAATTTATGCCCTGAATGGGAGGAGGTGCGAAGGGAAGCAGAGGCCATAATAGGTGAGGAAGAGGAGGTGGACAGCCCAGAGCATACCCTACTTTATTCCCTCTATAGGAGGAAGTGCGAAGGGAAGCAGAGGCCATAATAGATGAGGAGGAGGTGGACAGCATAGAACATACCCTACTTTATATAAAGTTTACTGTAAATACAGTAGTGTTACTAAGTGATTGACGCGTTTTTACTCCGCTGAACGTGAACGAGGCCGGTGAGCAAACCCGGACCCACGAGACCGACGTCAAACAATACTGCGAGAGAAAGAGGACCCGTTACAACTTTACTTACGCTCTTATAGAGACATTTCATGTTTCTAAAGGCGTAAGCGAAAATAAATTACCAGATTTTCTTTTCAGGTGCGTTTAATTTGAAATAACAATGTGATTATATCTAAGACACACTAACACAATAAATACAGCTTCAGAGGCTACTCTAATTATTAGTTCATTGGAATTCAAACAATGAAGAGCTCAGTCGACTACGTGCCGGAGTCCAGGTTTGTTTGGAAAATAGCTTGGGGATGTCGAAGTTATTTAAACCTGCAAATTCAAAAGCTAAAACAAAAAATAGAATGGACATATAGTGAAGAGCATACAGAATCTGTTATAACACTAACATTTACAATAAATAAATAAATAAATAAACTAAGAATGACCTCTACTTCCTGCCGTTGTAACAGTTGTAAAGCGTGATCACATACGAAAACAACTTCGACCATAACTACAATGTTAAACCGACAATTTTTTGTTTGTTTCAGTTTTATTACGTTTCTTCTTTTGTTTGTTTATCAGTCTTGATGTACGATTTTCTTCGTAATTCATCGTTTTTTATGCGAACTGTCTTTGATTTCTTTAATCCCACCTGACACGGGTGTCTCGTGTATACCGTAGCTGAGTGGGTGTCTTATTCTTACCTAACTAACACGAGTGTCTCGTACATACCGTCGCTGAGTGGGTGTCTCACTCTTACATTTTACTTTTACACTTACATTTACAATCAATAAATCAACATCAGTGCAGCAATGTACCCAGAATGACCTCTACTTCCTGGCGTTATAAAAGTTATAAAACGTGATCAGGTACGAAAACAACTTCGACCATAACTACAATGTTAAAACGATAAATTTACACCATCGTTATAGATAGAGCATGATTATCGCCAGTGTACGAGGACAATCGAGCGGCAAATTAAACGAAAAGTCAACTTTTTTTAATAGGACGCCTACATTTTAAGTACAGTCACGTTCGTAGTGCTTCTCATGACGAATTCGATTAAAATAAATTCACCACTTGAACTTAATTATTTAACTAATCTATCGGGCGGCATCTCTAAGAGGGGTAAAATGGGGCATCACCCGTAACATTTAACTTTTAAATAATAAATTTTTGTACGAAATTCCGGTTTCTTATATATTTAAAATACCACCCGCTTGTACTCGATACGGCAGAGATTCTAATGACCTTGCCTAAACTGGAGTGTGACATCTCCTCCAGGAATCCGTAGCTCATTCGCAACGGCTTTTGTATCAACATCATAAAAGTCAGCCAATCTTTCTGTGACGCAACGTCACCCTCGTACCAATTTGTTTGATACGCAGCACCTTCGAGTGCGTTGCTCTGAAACATGAAAGAAAAGAGTTCGTACAAGCTCGGCGGTCGACAATAAGCTTACAGCATCTATAAGCCTCTGACCTAAATGATGAAATACCAAACCAAACATCGTCCAGCAAAATATGATGAACGGTTCTCGGAAAGTGGGATTCTACAATTTTTCGACAGTGGCCATCTATGAACGCATTAATTAACTGAACTTACCACGAAAAGCATAATGACAGCCAAACTTATAGTCACAGAATAACCAAAATTTGAAAACTGTTGGAACCTTCCCCAACACAAATTGGCCTTTGCATTCAACCTTCAAAAGCAAGAATAGAATTAGTCAAAAACAATTGAACGATTGCGTAACAAACCAAAAGAGATCGTTGTAAAACAAAACGCACGTTCTCAACTGTTTCCTCCTCAAGCTTCCCCTTTTTCTAAAATCAATTTTTGATAGAAACGAAGCCAAACCAAGCAGTCGAAAAATCAACAGCTCCGTTAAAGCTATTTGACAAGCGTAGAGTATACAACACGTTAAGCCGCCTTGCAGGCAGAGAGGAATCAAGATTAAACCGAACGCATTCGTGAAGACCTGTTGATTCCAAGGAACCCACAGCGTCATTGTATCAACGCAAACGGAAGATGTCCCCGTACAGGAATTCGAGTGAAAGTAGACAATTTCTGCCAAAGAAGTGACCGACACAACTACAAATAAAACAGCGATCCAAACGAAGCTAGCCACGATCCTCTGAGTCAATTTCTTTTCGTCCAATGGCACGCCGTATCGCTTAAGTGTGTCTACTTCGCGCAACAAGCTTAAGAAATCTTTTCGATAGATCAAATATACGAGTTGGATACCGGTTATCTGATAGCAACAAACGAAGACGAGTAGGTCGTCCAAAAAATCCTTCACCGGATCAACTGAAACGGGGAAAAAGAAACAAGTATGTTTTACAGAAGGTCATATACCCTACTCACTCTTTAAACCCTGAAACATGTGTATTACGTGCAATATTACCACAATGTTTTGAACAAATACTGACAAAGCAAAGGGATGAATGTAACCGCATATCAATTTACAATCTGGCCAAATGAACGTCTTCCTGCAAAATTTCTCCAGTGCGTTGAACACTTTTATATTGTAGGTGGATTTCTGCAGTTTAGGGCGAGGCATTTTGCCCAACTCTTTGCTTCGGTGATTGCAGCTGATGTGATGAGTTGTTTCTTTTAATAAAGAAATAATCAGTTTAAGTATGACTTGCATCATCGTTAACCCACTTACGTACATCAACGATCTGAAGATGTGGAAAAATCATTTAGCGTTCATTCATCAATAAAAGAAAGTAAATGAAGGTGATTAGTGATTATGCATCTAAGTTGAGGACATTCCTAGAAATGCGTTTTACAATTTTTCAACTTTCAAAGATCATTAATGGTTGTACGTAATGAAACTATTATTATTTTCATGCCTGCTAACACAATAATCGTTCTGCATCCCAAGTAACAACGAGTTTCGAGCCTTATGTCCAATTGGCTGGTATGAAATTTAGGTTATCTCAAACCAAAGCGGAACAAGTAAAGGATTACTTAGGTTCAACTCAAAAGTACACTTAAATTGGACTTTATTATGATATAAACAGAAGACTTAAATGGTGCATTTTACACTTGGTTACTTTACTATGGCAACAAGAACACTTGAATGCCTTACAATTGTAATGTTCGAGTTCGAACAAGTTCGACCAGGATCCTTTGATGCAACTTTGTAAGGTTAATCTCAGCACCATGACACTGAAGCCGCCTTTGAGGATGCAAGCCGCCTTATGATATTTCTCTCTATTAATTATATTGTAATGTTTTTAAGATTCGTTTCTGATTTATTTTTAAAATAAAATACTTGATAAGACTAATAACTAATTCATTAACGACACTTACTAATTTATTTAGAACGAACTAAGAATAATTTATTTTTACAAGCCGAGCGATTAAACAGTAACTAAACTCTACGTCGAACTAAGTCTCTCGTGTTCGCGTTTTTATATCCGAGTGGCTTTTCCAGTAGGTTCCTTTCTGGAGTTATCTTGGCGGCGGAACTCTCGGGAATCGTGAGTCATGCACGGCGCGCCCCCGAGTGCATTACCCGTCGCAGTTAGTTCGTCACAATATCAAAGGTTGTTGTGGATTGGTTGCTGTAAACTAGCCTTTCCTGAATTTCCTTCTAAAAGCAGCCCTCGTTGGAACAAAAATTTAATTGGCAGTGAAAGCAAGAGAGAAGTTGAAAACAAAAGATAGCTCAGCGATTTCTGGCGGGAAGCTTCTTAAAATCATTTATTTCTCCGTATTTCATTATGTTGTTGTTTGTATGCACAACAAATCAAATCAAGCTTTCATTTGTTTCTTTGTATTTCATTATTTTTTTATTTCAAAAAAGAAGAAGTGGGGTTTTGAAAATTTAGTCGAGCTTTCAATTGTTTCTTTGTATTTCGTTAGCTACTTTTTCATTTATGGTTGTAAGAGATAAACGAAAATCTTCAATTTCCGACGCGAAGCTTTTGAAAATCAAATGAAGCTTTCATTTGTTTCTTTGTATTTTAGTTCTTTTTTTCATTTCTTCTTGCAAGAAAAAAAAGGAAGCTGCGTACATTTATTTATATTCCATTAATTTTTTGTTTTTGCAAAAAGAAAAACCGATGATTTCCGCCGTGAAGCTTTTGACAATCAAATCAAGCTTTCATTTCTTTCAGCCAATGAAAAATCGACGATTTCCGGCGTGAAGCTTTCATTTGTTTCAGCCAATGAATAATCGACGATTTCCAGAGTGAAGCTTTTGACAATCAAATCGCGCTTTCATTTCTTTGTTTATGTTTCTTATCTTTTCATTTTTTCCTGTAAAAAAAAAAGAAGTTGCACGCATTTATTTTTTCTGTGTTTCATCATTTTTTTTGTTGTTTTTATTTGTAAGAAAAAAAAGCTGAATACAAATGAATGTCAATCAATGTCAAATCAAGCTTTCATTTGTTTCTTTCCATTTTGTTTCCTTTTTTGTAAGCAGAAAAGTAGCTGAAAAATGAAAAAATGAAAATCGATGATTTTTGGCGCAAAATTGTTGACAATCGAGTCGACCTTCCATTTCTTTCTTTTGTTTCTTTTTGTAAGAAAAAAAAAAGCTGCGAGCCAATGAATGCTATTGCTCTCATTTATTTCTTTAATTTGTTTATATTTGATTATTATTTTTTTTTTAATTTTTTTTGTAAGCGAAAAGGGAGGTTGATAAAAAAATCGGAAATGTCCGGCCAGAAATATTCTAAAAAAGAATCAATCGTGCTCTCATTTGTTTCTTTGTATTTCATTAATTTTGTTCGTTGTTTTTATTTGTAAGGAAAAAAAAAACCGAGAACCAAAGAAAACCGACGATTTCATTGTTTCTTTCTGTTTAATTTCTTTGTTGTTTCTGTTTGTAAGAAAAGAGAAAGAAGCAAACGAAAATCGACTATTTCTGGTTCGAAAGTTTAAGAAAGTCAAATCAGGCTGCCACTTATCTCTTTGCCATTCATTTTTTCTTTTTGTAATAAAAAAAAAGAAAACAAATGAACATCGACAAACAAAGAGAGCTTGATTCGATTTTTTTTTCATTTCTTCTAGTAAGAAAAAAACTGCGGACATTTATTTCCTTGTGTTTCATTTTTTTTTTGTTTTTTTTTGTTTCTTTTCTTCAGCAAAAAGAAGCTGCAAGCAAACGGAAAGTCGAGGGTGGGAATTAAACCAAACTTTCATTTGTTTTTTTTTTGTAGTTCACTGGAATTTGTAAGGAAGAAAGAAGTTTTTTTCTTTTCTGTAAACCAGAGAGAAGCTGAAAATGAATGAAAATCGTCAACAAACAAATAAATTGTTAACACGAAACATTAATGCGACAAAAAAAAAAACAATGAAATACAAAGAAACAAATGAAAGCTGGATTCAATTTTGAACAGTTCCTCACTGAAAACAGAACTTGTTTTGGATTGATTGCTGTAAAATAGCATTTCCTGAATTTTCTTTCTTTATTTATTATTAAATATACATATATAAATAATAAGTTATTACTTAATATACGATTTTCTTCGTAATTCATCGCTTTTTTATGCGCACTTTCTTTAATCCTACCTGACACGGATGTCTCGTGTATATCGTGGCTGAGTGGGTATCTTATTCTTACCTACCTAACACGGGTGTCTCGTACATACCGTCGCTGAGTGGGTGCCTCACTCTTACCTACCAGATACGGTTGTCTCGTATATACCGTCCCTAAATGAATTATCGGTTTTTTTTTCAGATGCTTTAATTTGAAATAACAATGTGATAAGAGATACTAATAGGTCATTTGTTTATTTCAACGAAAAACCGATGATTTCCGGCGTGACAATCAAATCAAGCTTTCATTTGCTTCAGCCATTGAAAAACCGACGATTTCCGACATGAAGCTTTTGACAATCAAATCAAGCTTTCATTTGTTTTAGCCAATGAAAAATTGACGATTTCAAGAGTGAAGCTTTTGACAATCAAATAGCGCTTTCATTTCTTTGTTTATGTTTTTTATCTTTTCATTTCTTCTTGTAAAAAAAAAAGATCTTGCACGCATTTGTTTTTTCATCATTTTTTTTTGTTGTTTTTATTTGTAAGTAAAAAATAAACTGATTACGAATGAACGTCAATCAATGTCAAATCAGGCTTTCATTTGTTTCTTTCCATTTTTCTTTCTTCTCTGCAAGCAGAAAAGTAGCTGAAAAATGAGAGATTGAAAATTGATCATTTTTGGCGCAAAAATGTTGAAAATCGAATCGATCTTCCATAACTTTCTTTTGTTTCTTTTTGTAAGGAAAACGAAAACTGCGAGCCAATGAAAATTCGACAACTTCCGAAGCGAAGCCCCAGACAATTCAATCACGCTCTCATTTATTTCATTTATTTGTTCACATTTAATTTTTTGATTTCTTTTTGTAAACAAGAAATTAAATCGACAAAAGATCGTGTTCTCATTTGTTTCTTTGTATTTCGTTAATTTTGTTCGCTGTTTTTATTTGTAAGAAAAAAGAAGACGCGAACCAATGAAAACCGACGATTTCCGGCGCGAAACTTTCGAATGTCAAATGAAGCTTTCATTTGTTTCTTTCCGTTTAATTTCTTTGTTGTTTTTGTTTGTAAGAAAAGAAAAAGAAGCAAATGCGAAGCTTCAGGGAAGTCAAATCAGGCTGCCGTTTATCTCTTTGCATTTCATTTTTCTTTTTGTAATAAAAAAAGGGAACTGAAAACAAATGAATATCGACAAACAAAGAGAGCTTGATTCGATTTTTCTTTTTCATTTCTTCTTGTAAGAAAAAGAAACTGCGGACATTTATTTCCTTGCGTTTATTTTTTTTTTTAATTTTTTGCTTCTTTTCTTAAGCAAAAAAGAAGCTGAAGCGCAAACGGAAAGTCGAGGGTGGGAAACTTTTGGCAATCAAACCAAACTTTCATTTGTTTTTTTTTTTTGTATTTTGCTGGAATTTTTAAGGAAGAAAGAAGTTTTTTTTTTTGTAAACGAGAGAGGAGCTGAGAATGAATGAAAATCGTCAACAAACAAATAAACTATTAACGTTAACGCGACAAAAAAAAACAATGAAAAACAAATGAAAGCTGGATTCGATTTTGAACAATTTTTTGCTAAAAACAGAACTTAGTTCGCAAAACTATGCAGAATCAGTAACTGTGTAGCCCTAGCGATACCACGAGTTTTACTTGCCAGGTTTAAGCTATCGACAATCTGTTTGTAGCCCACCCCACCTCTAATGAACCAGAGATATTTGCAAGTAGAATTTTGAACATCAACTAAATAGTGAGAAAAATTCTGCAGAGTTCGCAACACTCTACAGAATCAACAACTGCGTACTCCTGGCGATACCACGAGTTTTACTTGCCAGGTTTAAGCTACCGAAAATCTGTTTGTAGCCCACCCCACCTCTACTGAACTAAGCATATTAGCAAGTAGAATTTTGAACATTGACTATGTTTCTACAGAGTTCGCAACACTATACAGAATCAACAACTGCGTAGTCCTGGCGATACCACGGGTTGTACTTGCCAGGTTTAAACTATCGACAATCTATTTGTAGCTCTCCCAGCCTCCACTAAGCTGGGCATATCTCCAAGTACTACACTATACAGGGTCGAACAGGTAAAACGAAAAAGTAGGTTTTGGTTATACTCTAGTATACTCTTCGATTTTTCACACGAAGTCACCTTGCTTCGACCTATTGAACCATTGACAGTTAACAACGCATTTGGTGATTCCCATTTGATTTGCCAAAAGGCTCAAATAGCCTTTCGTTGCTATTTGTTTTGCGTTGGATGATTTTTTGAAGTGCTTCTAGCAAGCCAGAATTGGAATTTGGAAAAAAATTATTTCCACGTCCATTAAAAGAAGAAAAAAGGAAAGCATCAGCAAATGTGATTATATCTATACTATTACAGCTTCAAAATTGTTGGTCGACCTTGTTGGGGACCGAGCATCTTGAACATATTTAACGCTTGCAGATCCAGAAGCTAAAAGAAAAAAATGGACACCCATTGAGGATCTTTCAAAATCTATGGTACTTACATTTACACCCAATTCATTAACAGCATATCAAGTAGGTACTTAGAATGACTTCTACTTCCTGCTGTTGTAGAAGTTGTAAAATGTAATGAAGTACGAAAACACCTTCGACCATAACTACAACATTAAAGCAACCAATTTACAAAATACTCCTGATGATAAATTCGACTAATATAAACTCAAGTTGATGACCTAAACAAAGTTCACCGTTTGAACTCAATTAAGTAGTTAGAGAATTTACAGTGTTTTCATAATCCGCCCGGTGGCGGTGGCATCTCTAAGAGGTGTAAAAAGGGGCATCGCCCGTTGACAGTTAAATAATATATTTTTGTACGGAATTCCTTAGTTTAATATATTTAAAGTACCACCCGCTTGTACTCAAACGGACAAGAGATTGTAATAATGACCTCGCCTAAACAGGAATGTGACATCTCCTCCAGGAATCCGTAGCTGACTCGGAACTGCTTTTGTATCAACATCATAAAAGTCAGCCAATCCTTCTGTGACGCAACGTCACCCTCATACCAATTTGTTTGATACGCAGCATCCACAAGTACTTTGCTCTGAAACCCCCAAAAAAGAAATACTTCATACAAACTTGAGGTTCCACAAACTTACAGCATCCATAAGCTTCTGACCTAAATGATGTTGTACTATCCCAAACAAGATCCAGCAAGATATAATGAATGCTTCTCGGAAAGTAGAATTCTAGAATGTCGTGACAGTGGCCACCTATGAGCACAGCTACTAACTGAACTTACCACGTATAGCATAATTGCAGTCAAACTTAAGGTCAAAGTGTAGCCAAAATTTGAGAACTGTTGATACCTTCCCCAACACGAATTACCCTTCATATTCAGCCTTCAAGTAAGAAACAGAATTAGGGAAGACAACCTAATAGGTTTTGGTTACAAACCGAAAGAGGTCGTTGTAAAACAAAACGCACGCCCTCAACTGGTTCCTCAGATTTCCTCTGTTTCTGAAATCAACTTCTGACAGAAACGAAGCCAAACTGAGCAGCCGAAAAATCAACAGCTCTATAAAAACTATTTGACAAGTCAAAAGCGTGATGCACGTTATGCCACCTTGCACAGCGAAAGGAATCACAGCTGAGAAGAACACGTTTTTAAGAACCTCTTGATACCAAGGGAACCACATCGTCAATATTTCGTCGCAAGCTAGAGATTTGCGCTTGCAAAATTTCGCATTAATGAACACGGTCTCTATCAAAAGCGTGACTGACGTAGCTGTAAATAAAACAACGATCCAAACCAAGTTGGCCACAATCCTCCGAGTTAGTTTCTTCTCCTCCAATGGCACACCGTATCGTTCGAGTTTATCTACTTCGTGCAACAAGTTTAGGAAATCTTTTCGATAGATTAAATATATGGCCTGAACGCCAATGATTTGGACGCCACAGATCGACACGAGTAGATCTTGCAAGAATACCCTCACAGAATCCACTGAAATAGAAGAAGGAATTTTTTTACGGAATGTCATACACTGTACTCACTCTTTAAACTCTGAAACATGTGGATTAAATGTAACGTTCCCAGCATATATTGAACCATCACTGACAAGGCGATGGGATGGATGTAACCGCATATCAATTTACAATCTGGCCAAATAAATATTCGTCTGCAATATTTCTCTAGGACATCGAACTTTTTTATGTTGTAACTCGATTTCGGACCAGACATTTCGCCCAAATTTACTTCAGTGGTTACAACTCTCTTGCTGGAACAAGTTTGTTTTAATGAAGGGAAAATGACTTGCATTGTCTGCTCGTTAACCCACTTACATACATCAATGGTCCGAAGATATAGAAAAATCGTTTAGCGCTTATTCCTTAATAAAAAGAAACAAATGAAGGTGATCAGTGAGTGCATTTACAGTATCTCTGAGCGTCTTTGACTGTGAAGGGATTTGCCTGTCCATAATACTGCTGGTTAATGCGTAATAACATAAGCTTTAATATAATGTCCTTCTTTTAAATAAATTTGTTAAAGGATTTTAAAAACCACAAACTATTGTTTTGTTTTTTTTTTTTTAAGGGTAAGGCATTCCTGGGTCGAATTGAATCGAATCGCAGCGAAAGCTATACGGATAAGAGTAGTATAAAAGCAGGAATGAGGCAGAAAACATTTTCGCATTTGAAAAACATTTATTTCTCTGATTTTATTTGCTTCAAGATTTTATTTGTTTCGTCGTATTATCTCTATCTCTAACGCGGCCCGAAGCTTTTGAAAGTCGTGTCAAGCTCTCTGTATTTCATTAATTTCTTAGCTGTTTTTATTTGCGAAGAAAAAAAGAAGCTGAAAAATCGATAATTTTCGGCGCGAAGCGTTTGAGAATCCTTCCTTTGTTTCTTTGTGCTTAATTGTTTCGTTACTTCTAATTTGTAAAAGGAAAAAAGCTTATAACAAATGAAAAAATCAAAACTCGAACTTAGAAAAAAGAAAAATAAATAAAATTAAAATTTCTACGAGAGATTCAACGCAAGTCAAATATGAGGAAACCGGGAACCACAATTTCGACGTGAGATTTAACGCGAGCCAAACATAAGGAAACCGGGAACTGAAATTTCAACGAGAGATTTTAACGCAAACCAAACATAAGGACAACGGAAACCGGCTTATCTCCCTCGCTTAAGTTACTTAAAGGCTCGTCACCTCCTGGAAAAGTGAGGAGGGAAATTCTGCGAGATCAGCAAGAATTTGAATTCAGACGGTCCCCGCAGTAGCTCCCAAGCGAAATTTTTCTCGTTACGAGAGGACGTAAACGTCTCGTTTTTACTGAGTTTTACCCACGTCGCTCATTCAAGGGCAGAGACACACAGTGGCGTGATTTACTTTTGCTGAGTCATTGAGAAAGTTTTATCTCGTAACCTGAGCGTATTCATTTGAAAACGCATCGGAAGCTCAAAACCGATACGAACATCCGGCTTCTTTCTAAGAACAAGCAGGGCTGATAATCAAATGATTAAAATAAAATAAAAATGAATTAACTTGTTTCTGGTAAACTAGAAAAATTGGGAGTGCGCGGAAATATTTTATCGTCGATATCATCATTTCTAAGTAAAAGAGAGTTATATGTTGTATGCAATAATGTTCAATCAAGACAATATAAAATCAACACAGGAGTTGCTCAGGGCTCGGTGCTGGGGCCATTATTATTTCTCCTGTATATTAACGACCTACATAATTATGTAAATGATGACGTAACAATAAATTTTGCCGATGATACAGCGGTGGGTGTCTCAGCAACAAACCCACAAGCATTAGAACTACGGATAAATAATGTTACAAATCAAATAACTGACTGACTTATTTTTTTTCTATTTCATTTTTTTTTTGTTTCTTTTCGTAAGCAAAAGAGGCGTTGCGAACAAATGAAAACAAAAAATCGACGATCTTTTGACAAGCTTTCATTTGTTCCTTTGTGTTTAATATTTTTATTTGTTTTCGTAAGGAAACAAACTGCGAATATTTGTTTCTTTATTTTAATTTTTTTTTAATTTCTCTTTGTAAACAAAAGAAAGCTGAAAATCGATTATTTCCGTCGATTCTAAAAACAATAGCTTTCGAAGGTTAGAGCAAGCTTTCGTTCGTTTCTTTCGATTCCGTTTTCTGCAAGCAAAAAAGAAGCTGAGAACAAATGAAAATCGACGATTTCCGGCTGGACGCTGTCGAAAATTAACTTTCGTTTGTTTCTTTATATTTCGCGTTAACTTCTTTGTTAAGTTAGTCGTCCGCTGTTCCCAGTCGCACAACTACAGCGAGGTACGGGGTCCGGAGGTGAAATAAATGCTCGGTGAAGTTGTAACAAAGTGATATTTCTTATAATATTTATTTTAATTTTTGTACATAGTGGATTTTTAAGTTTGTAAATATTAGGGTTTATTTTTTTTTTTTGGAATTAAAGTTATATTTTGGGTGAGAGTTCCAGCAGATTGAGGCTCCCCACCGCTCTGAGGCTTATATAAGCGCTGTGAGCGCAGCAACCAGGAGATTCATTTGTCCGCCGGTGCATGACTCCAACGGGCTTTGCGACCTGTATTTCTTTTGGATTACCCGCTACCGCTCCTCCTTTCTGTTACCTGTCCTAGAGTTGTGGCTCATTCATACCGACTTGAGACGAGCGTTTCGTTCATGAGTGGGTGTTTCACTCATACTTACCTGACATGGGCGTTTCGTTCCTGAGTGGGTGTTTCACTCATACTTACCTGACACGGGCGTTTCGTGCATTCAGTCCTTGAGTGGGTGTCTCACTCATACTTACCTGACACGGGTGTTTCGTGTACCTCGTCCCTGAGTGGGAGTCTCACTCATTACCACCCAGTACATTCGATTCCTGGAGTCCGAACCGTAATATTAGCACAGTGTTGCCATTAATCAAACCATCCGAGATATATAACTTGTAAATATGTAAATATGAGCTTTTTTTTGTGAATAAAGTTGTGTTTCTAAGTGATCGGCGTGTTTGTTTCCTTTGAACCTGGACACCGACGAGCAAACCCGGAGCCCAGACCGATGTCGAGTAGAGCAACGAAAACAACAACACTCAGCGAGAGAAAGACGATTCGTTACAGAGTGTATTGTACGCTTGTAAAATGCCGTTGCGCAATTAGACGGACTTTCAGAAATGATTAGGAATCTTCTTACTTCGACTTTAAACCTTGCGCTCTTTGAAACGTTAAAGTATTAAATCGTTGTCGGTTTTTGTTTTCATCTGTATTTGTTTTCATCTCCTATTTCTTCTCTCTTCTCCTCCGGTTCTTGTTCTCTTCTTTCTCTCTGTCATCTCTTTATTTCCTTTCTGACTTTATTTGGCAAATTTTTTAATACTTCTAATTGCTACTGCGTCGGGCGCCAATTTACGTAATATTGAGCTGTGTTGTTGCCCCATGTTGAGCACCAATTTTACTGTGACGTTGAGCTGGATTATAGCCCCTTACTTTGGACTACACTTTATGTAATGTTCAGCTAGTCTTCTATAGAAATTTCCACATAGGACACCAATTTATTTAATGTTAAAAACTAAAGAGAAATTGAATATTCCTCCGAACAATTTAAAAATGTTTTGTGGATGAGTCGTGATATATAATCACCTTCATTTGTTTTTCTCGTTGATGGATAAGCGCTAAACGATTTTTCTATATCTTCAGACCATTCATGTATGTAAGTGGGTTAACGAGCAGACAATGCAAGTCATTTTCCCTTCATTAAAACAAACTTGTTCTAGCAAAAGAGTTGTAACCACTGAAGAAATGCCTGGGCCGAAATCGATTTACAATATAAAAAAGTTCGATGTCCTAGAGAAGTTTTGCAGACGAATATTTATTTGGCCAGATTGTAAATTGATATGCGGTTACATTCATCCCTTCGCCTTGTCAGTGATGGTTCAATACATGCTGGGAACGTTACACATAATACACATGTTTCAGAGCTTAAAGGGTGGGTATAGTACACGATTTTCCGTAAAAACATTCTTTCTTCCTTCTCCTATTTCAGTTGATCCTGTGAAAGTTGTCTTGCAAGAGCTCCTCGCCTTCGTTTGTGGCCTTCAGTTGGTTATTATTCAGACCATTTGTTTGATCCATCGAAAAGATTTTTTGGACTTGCTGCTCGAAATAGATAAACTCGAACGGTACGATGTGCCACTGAAGGAGAACAAATTAACTCGGAGGATTGTGGCTAACCTGGTTTGGATCGTCGTCTCATTTGCAGCTGCGGCACTCATGCTTTTGGTAGAGACTGTTTATACTTATGCTAGATTTTGCAAGGAAAAGACTTTGGCTTGCGCGGAAATATTATCGTCGTGGTTTCCATGCAATCAAGAGGTGTTTAGGAACATGCTCATTTCAGCTGTAATTCTTTTCGCTGGGCATGGTGGCTTGATGTGTTCCGTGGTTTTGATTTCTCAAGTGGTCTTCGTAGAGTTGTTGATTTTTCGACTATTTAGTCTGGCTTCGTTTGCATCTGAAATTGATTTTGGAAACAGAGTAAACTTGCGGAAACAGTTGAAGACGTGCGTTTTGTTCTACAATGATCTCCATCGGTTTGTTACGAACTCATTATTATTCAATTTTGCCTAATTCTATTCTTACTTGAAGGCTGAATAAGAAGGCCAACTTGTGTTGGGGAAGGTACCAACAGTTTTCGAATCCTAGTTATTATTTGACTTTAAGTTTGGCTGCAATTCTGCTTCTTGTGGTAAGTCTACTTAACTGATGTGTTCATGGACGGTCATTGTCGAAAACTTGTAGAATTCTACCTACCGAGACGTATGCATCATATCTTGCTGGATCTTGTTAGGTTTGGTACAGCATCATTCAGGTCAGAGGCTTATAGATGCTGTAGGTTTGTGGATCGCCAAGTTTGTACGAATTATTTTTCTTTCACGTTTCAGAGCAATGCACTTGCGAATGCTGCGTATCAAACAAATTGGTATGAGGGTGACGTTGCATCGCAGAACGATTGGCTGACTTTTATGATGCTGACACAAAAACCGCTGCGAGTCAGCTACGGATACCTAGACGAGATGTCACACTCCAGTTTAAGCAAGGTCATTAGAATATCTGCCCTATTGAGAGTACAAACGGGCGGTATTTTAAATATATTAAACTATAAGAAACCGGAATTCTGCACGAGAATTTTTTATCTAAATGTACGGGTGATGCCCCATTTTTACCCCTCTTAGAGATGCCGCCGGACTGCGAATTTAAAAATTATGATCTCTGACGTTCAAATTCCTATCTAGTTGAGTTCAAGCATGAACTTTCTTGGATTTATGTTAACTGAATTCGCCGCTCTATTAAAAAGGCCGTTCTACAAAAAAAAAATAACTAAATGTCTTTTATACTCATTCTCTAGCGAAAATCATGGCCTACCACATAAACTCATCGTTTTAACGTTGTAGTTATGGTCGAAGTTCTTTTCGTACCTGATTACGTTTTACAACTTCTACAAGAGCAGGAAGTAGTGATAAGTTGCACTGATGTTGACTTACTGAGTGAGCAAATGTAAGTATCACAGATTTTAAAAGATGATCGCTAGATCTCCATCTTTCTGTTTAGCTTCTGGGTTTGCAAGTGTCAAATAAATTCAAGAGGCTGGATCCCCAGTTACCTTGGATTTTGGCAAGAGGGTCAACCAAGGTCTTCAATTCTGATAACTTTGTAACACACAGTTTGTCTAAATATAATCACATTTGTTGGCCACTTGAGACTTCCTTTTTTTTTGAATGCGCGAAAAGGGTTGGAAATAAAAGTGAAACCCTTTTTCCAAATTCCAAGCGATTTAAAAAACAATTAAAAAAAAAACAAGGTGAGACGCTTGGACTTTGTTTAACATGCAAATGAAAGGTTTCGGTGTATCATTTCTTATACGAAGATGTCAATAGATGGCGATAAATGGAAATCACTTCTCAAAATGTAAAAAACAGTCTAAGAAAAATCGCGAGAATGGAGTGGTCATTATTAGATTAGATGTAGTAGAAAGTTATTTTAATTTTTGGAACAAAAGGCAGTCGATGATTTTTTTGGAAGTGTGAGCATAAAATACCCACAGAAAAAAACAAAAGAATAATCAGTATAAAGTCTTAATTGTAATAGGAAAATATTATTGGATTATGGGAAACAAAAACAAAAAAAAAGTAAAACTCTAATAAAGAACGTCGAGGAAATTGCGAAGCAAAAGACGAATGAAATACAAAAAGCGGGTTGTACAAAAAACAATTGATGATGAAACAAAAGAAGAAAATTCGACAAAAAAGAACCGAAACGAACTAAAGATAGCATGATGAAAAAAAAAGTTTCTAGAGGGGAATGAAAGAAAATCAGAGAAACAGAAACAAAAGAAAAATTGTCTGGCGAAGTGTGATATACATTGCTTACAGAAAAAAAAAAAAACAAAAACAAAACAAAAGCGTAATCAGCATGAATTGTCAATTGTCTACACAGGAAAAATTACTTGATTTATAAGAAGCAAAAAAAAAACAAATAAAGAACGATGAACTACGAAGAGAAAGATGAACAAAAACAAAAGAAGGTAGATTGTCAAAATCAAGATCAATGAGGAAACGAAACAAAAAAATTCAACAAAAAGAGAACGAAGAAAAAAAATTTCTATAGGGAAGCGAAAAAAAAATAAAATCTCCAGCGGAATCAAAAGAAGATCGATAACTCTTTCCCTCTGAATTTCCCACTGAAGAACAAAATAAAAACAAAAGAGTAATCAGCATGAAGAAGCGTCAATTGAAAAGAGAAAAAAGAAAAGAGAAAAGAGGCGGCGAATTATAAAAAAAAAAAACAAACGTTTCTAAAGGGGAGCATAAGAAAATCAAATCGTCACAAAAAAAAAAACAAAAAAAAGGAACCATGTGAAGTGTTCACTTAAACTAACTACCTACTTTCAAATTAATAATTAATCTCTTCTTTATTTGATTGTTTATAGAGACGTTTGACGTTTCTAAAGAAATTTTATCCAAGTGCACTTAAATTGAAATAACAATGTGATCACGTCTAGACACACTAATAAGCGGTGCTGAATTGTCAGATTCCAGTTCAGAAAAGACGATCCTAGTCGACCAATCCTGTCGGAGTCCAGCTTCCCAATAAATCCATCATCTCTAATTGGAGAAAGTTATTTAACTCAAGCGAACCCTAAAAGCTAAAAAAGTAGAAACTTTCAAATTCTGGAGCGCCAATCAATAAATTAGTATTCACCACTAATATCGACGGGACGGTGGAGTTCATCGTTCGCAAGGTGCTTCTCCTTCCTGCTGTTGTAAAAGTTATAAAACATAATCAGGTACGAGAACAACATCGACAGTAACTGCAATATAAAAACAATGAATTTACGATTTCGTTAGAGCAAGGAGGGGTTACGTTATTTTTGGAAATCCCACCGCCGCTGCCACCAATTTATAACGCACGGACGGAATTTGAATGGATTAAAGAAACCTATAGCTTCAAGATTGTCAGTCTCACAAGGACTCGTCACGGCGAGAGTGCGAGGGTAAGATCGAGGCCCAAAGATCTCTGATTTCGTATAAAAACTTAAAAAGCAAACCATTTTCTCCCCTTCTTACTTACTATGTACGTATTCGAAAATAAAATAGAATTCACAAAGAGAAATCCAAACAATGCGAACCAAATTAATTCGAAGAGAGAAGAAACGGCGCTCTATGCTTTACGTTAGTCGCTAATAACTTCTAAGAAAATTAATTAATTTCAGCTCAGCCAACGTCAAGTCTGTTAATTTAATCAAAAATTTTGGGTTAACTCACTTTTAATTTCGAAAATAATAATTAAAACACTCGTGGAAAGATATTTGTGTCCGTCCGACGTCTCTAAGGGGGGTAAAAAGACATCACCCGTAACATTCAACTCATGCACGGTTTTAGAGCTTGCAGAAACCTCCCTCCCCCCTCCCTATTTCTTAATAAAAGGCAGTGTAATTCAATTAAGCATTGAAAGAGCCCGGATCTCCGTTAAACTCCAGTGGTGGTGGCGTACTTATTTAATGTATTTTATCGTTCTTTAACATTTAAATTTCTCAGTAAATTCCGAGGTCACAGTGAGTAGGGTTAACATATCTTTCGCCCCGCACGACCCTTTCTACAGCAATCAATCGATAGAAACGCTATTGGATTGAGCTTTGAATGGCAGACGTCACAGTCCGGCGGCATCTCTAAGGGGGGTAAAATGGCATCACCAAAATTCTTGCACGGACTTCCGGTTTCTTAGTAGTACAGTCAGTAGGGCAGTGATTCTAATGACCTTGCTTAAACTGGAATGTGACATCTCTTCCAGGAATCTGTAGCTAGTTCGCATATTCCAGTCAACAAGCGACGTCCCTGGTTATGAAAGAGTAGCAGCAGAACGAAATACGATTGTTAAGGGAATTATAAATAAAGCAAATCGCAAAACAAATAAATCACTACAACACGAAAGCAACATACAAAGGAGTAACGTGAGTTTCGTGTAAATATCAAAATTTATTACAAATTGAATATTTTCCCATATTTTGGAAAGTTCTATGCTTTTTGTCGGTCTATTCAAGAATCAACCTGTACGTAGATTCATCAACGGTCCGAAGATATAGGAAATCGCTTAGTGTTGTTTGTGTGCATAATACAGCCGCTCGATTAAAAATTAATTCGTTTCGAAATTAAGCATAATTTGTCTGAATTACGTGCAATATGATGATTTGTATTCAAATATACTTCATAATTCTCCTTTTTGTGTATTTTCCTGACTACCCGTTTCGACTATTAAGCCCTTCATCAGTCTACTAACATTAAATTGTATTTAATATCGAAGAGAAGAAATTGATTACCTATTTATGATTGAACTGTGCAAGCTGAAGGCACATTCTTATTTTGTTTATGCATGAGTGAGCTTCAACTGCACAGTTTTCAAATACAAGGGAAAAGAAAACGCTTTGACTTTCTCTAGTTTATTCTAATAAATTAATCAAATAATAAAAACATTTAAGAACTAGGTACTGATCGAAACTAAATTGAAATTTTGACAAAAAAACAATTCTGTTACGCGTAAGCTATTCAGTAAACTCCAAGGCAACTAGTGTCACCTGTACGCGAGATCTACAACTGCATACAGGAAACTGTTTGATCAACAATGTGGAATTGGACGGTTTCTGTGAGGAAAGAATTAACAGGAGGGAACCCGAGACAGTGAGGGGAAAGCAAATACATTTGACGGAAGTTACCACTTTGCGCTAGGTCAGTTTCTACAATGTGAGCGGTTCATCGACATCCGTTTTTGGAAAATAATTTCCGAATTTTGTATAGAATTTTGGGTATAGATTGAACTTTTATGTTAGACTTCAGTTGAAAAGTGAATGACTCTTATGTTATGTTTGAAATCTTTCGATGATCAGTAAATGTAAATGTAAGTTCCTTCCAAGTAACGAGCCTTTTTTTTAATTTCTTTCCCTAGTTGGCCTTGAATTGTTGTTGTCAATCGACCTGACGACGTATGAAATAGCATAATCCCATTTTTAAACTTTTAAAGCGTTCAGGTTGTGACATTTGCTGAGCTCGGCAATTCACGCGGTGCAAGCACTGCGTAAAAAGTAGAATTACCGAATTCAGCGATTTCCTTCAATAAGAAAAGTGAAGTTATGATACATTAAGTATCAAGCGAGGGTGGTTCTCAACTGATAATTCACGGCCAAGTAGAGAGAGAGAGTTATTTCTAGTGATAGAACTCCATTGTCTAGAATACAATTGACATTTCTAAGATCTTATTTTGTTTAAATCTAGTGTGTAGTGGTGAACTACGTGGTTTGTGGTCGTTCGAGAATTTTATAAAAGCTTGTATGATCCCAAGACTCACAGCGGCCACATTTAGTTACCAGTTACCACCACTGTTGGCATGACTCCCTCCTGTTCATTCTTTACTCGTAGGACGGGCTTGATATTTTGAGCGCCTTGAGCCGCATTAGGCGCCCTCTATTGACGACAACGTACAACGAGATGCGTGCAAGTTAAGAAACTAATTAATCGACCTGTATCTAATCGCTTCCCAGATCGTATATCGCTTGAAATTTGGAAGAAAGTTTATTTCCATTTTCAAGCGGCATACAGAGGGCGCCACTTGAAGGCTAACTTCAAAGCGTATTTACTCCGGAGTATTAAAGTCAGTCGATTATCAAAAGCCAAGGAAACAAAAAAGTATCGAGCGACGATGCTTCTTCTTCTTCTATTTTTTTTTTTGGTCTGAGTAAGACAAAAAAATAAAAGAAAAGAGAAAAATGACAGAAGAGAAAAGATCGAATTCCATAAAGAAAACAAGGAAAACGCAAAACAATTTAAAAAAAGGCGAAGAAATAAAAGAAAGCCGTGATGCTTCTTAGTCTCTTTCTTCTTTTTACGTCGTCAGAATCAGGCCAGGAAAAACAAAAGAAAATAAATCCCCAACGAAAACAAAAAAAGACTAAAAGAAAACAACTTAAGAAAATCGAGGAAGCAAAGTCCCATCGAGCTGTGATGCTACTTCTTCTTCTTCTTCTTCTTCTTTTTTCGACACGAGTAAGACAAGAAAAATAAAAGAAAATAAAAAAATGACAGAAGAGGAAACGATCGAATTCCACAAAGAAAACGAAGAAAACGCAAAAAATTTAAAAAAAAACGAAGAAATAAAAGAAAGCTGTGTTGCTTCTTCTCTTTCTTCTTTTTACGAAGTCGGAACCAGAAAAACAAAAGAAAGTAAATGCAGCATGAGAACAAAAGAAAACTAGAAGAAAACAATTAAAAAAAATAAAGTAAAGTATCATTGAGCTGCGATGCGACTTCTTCTTCTTCTTCTTTTTAATCTGAGTAAGACAAGAAAAACAAAAGAAAATAAATGACAGAAGAGAAATCGATCGAATTCCATAAATAAAACAAGGAAAAGGCAAAAAAGTTTGAAAAAGCCAAGAAATAAAAGAAAGCTGTGACTTCTTCATCTCTTTCTTCTTTTTACAGAGTCAGAGCCAGAAAAACAAAATAAATCCGCAATGAGAACAAAAAAAAAACTAAAAGAAAACACAAAAAATTTTAAAAAAAGGCGAAAAAATAAAAGAAAGTTGTCGTCTCTTTCTTCTTTTTACAGAACAAGAATGAAAAACAAAAGAAAATAGATTCGCGATGAGAACAAAAAAATGCTAAAAGAAAACAAATTTTAAAAAGATTGAGGAAGCAAAGTCTCATTGAGCTGCGATGCTACTTCTTCTTCTTCTTCTTCATCTTCTTCTTTCTTAATCTGAGAAAAACAAGAAAAACAAAAGAAAACTAAAAAATGATAAGAAGAGAAAACAACCGAATTCTATAAAGAAAACGAAGAAAACGCAAAAAATTTTAAAAATAGATTCACAAGATTCACGAGAACCATAAAAAAGCCAAAAGAAAACAAATTTAAAAAAATTGAAGAAGCAAACTCTCATTGAACTGCGATGCTACTTCTTCTTCTTCTTTTAATCTGAGTAAGATAAGAAAAACAAACGAAAATAAAAATGAACAAAACCAAAAAAACAAAAGAAAGTAGATCCGTAACGAGAACAAAAAAAGAAAAGAAAACAACTTAAGAAAATTGAGGAAGCAAAATACCATCGAACTGCGTTGCTACTTCTTCTTCTTCTTCTTCTTCTTGTTCCTTTCAACCTGAGTAAGACAAGAAAAGCAAAAGAAAAAAAAATGAATGTCGGAGAAAACGAAAAAGAAAGAACAAATAAAACTCAAAAGATCGAAACAAAACTTTTTTCTTCATTTTACGTAGACTGAGACAAGAAAACAAAGGAAACTAGAAGAAAACACAAAGAAATTCAAAACACGAAGAAACAAAATACCATCGAGCCGCGATGCCTATTTTTCGTCTTCCTCTTCTTCTTCCTTTTAACCAAGTAAAACAAGAAAAAGAAAATAAAAAAAAGTAGATGACAAAGAAAGCGAGGCGAGAACAAACTAAACGAAACTACAAAAAAAAATTTAAAACAAACGAGAAAACAAAAGACTTATTTGATTTAAGACTTCGCCATTTTTTTTCGCTTCTTTTGTTTCTTACTGAAGGAAGTTTCCTGGGGGGAAATTTGAATTTTTTCAAAAAATTTCATCCCATTTCGGTTAACTCGCCGATTTTTAGCCTAACACTACATTTTGACATTTTCTCTTTTTGCTTTTCACTGGCCCTCACTGTTTCAAGGCCAAATGTTTTCTCAAACGATTCGAGGTTAAAGAAGTATCGACAACCAGTCGAAAAGCAAAAGCTATAGTAAGTAAATCAAAATAAATAAAAATTTTATTAAGAACATCATAATTAACAATAAATTGTGAGATGATAAGGATTTGTTAATAGAAACAAGGTTATGTTTAAACATAAGCACAGCTAAATTGTAGGAAACTCCCAATTGTACGTAGACCGGCGCCATCTGTTCTGCAAAACACGCAGTTTCACTGTTGCAATCAGTGGCCGCTAGATGGCAAGAGTTGGACCATCGCGAACCTTAATTCCTTCCTAAATCAATTCAATATCACATAATCAATTCCATTAAAGTATTTGACTTGCAAAGTTTTTTTTTGCGTTTAAGATTTAACCCGAACTGGACTTGTATCAAATTCGCGCAGTTCTAGTAGGTAGAGGAAAAACAAACGAAAGTTTAAGTCTATTATATATAAAATATATATTTCACAAGAATCTCACAGGAATTGATTTAAAAAATAATAAAATACTTAAAAACAAGTATTACGTCATTTCGTCGCGCGCGTGCGCACGCGTGCTTGTGTGTGATCGTGCGGAAAAAATTACTCTATGGCCAAAACCGATCTATTTCTTGACCAGCTTCTCGAGTTGCTTCGCGATGGCCTCGAGGAAGTCCTCCGTGGTGAGGAACATGCCGTCCTTGACGTTGGCCAGGCCGTGGATGGAGGCCGCCAGGTCCTTGGTGAACTGATTGTTTTCGACGCATTCCACGCACGCCTTCTCCAGGGTCTGAGCGAAATGGGCCAGGTCGGGGGTGTTGTCCAATTTAGCCCTGTGCTCCAAACCGCGGGTCCAGGCGAAGATCGAGGCGACGGGATTCGTCGAGGTCTTCTGTCCTTTCTGATGCATTCTGCAAAGCAAAAGGAAAAAGAAGAAGTTACGCCTGTTTTGTTTTTTACTCGAAGGCTTCCTTGGATCCATTGGTGCCTGAAGGAGACGTCTTACAAGGCGAGCCTAATTTGAAAGCACTTTGAATTTGGATTTGGACGGAAGAAGAAAAAGGAAGAGATCAATCCATGGTTGTTTCAAATTTGGAAGTACTTTGGATTTGGATTTGTTTACCTACCTGTAATGCCTGGTAACTGTACCATGAGCAGCTTCAGCTTCTATCGTTTTACCATCTGGGCACATGAGTACCGACGTCATCATACCAAGAGATCCATAACCCTGAGCTACAATATCTGATTGGACGTCACCATCGTAATTCTTGCAGGCCCAAACGAAGGCCCCCGACGATTTTAGGGCTTGGGCCACCATGTCGTCGATCAACCTGTGCTCGTACCAAATCTTCTGGCTTTCAAACTGCGGCTTGTAGTCCCTAAAAGCAGAAAGGGTTCGAAATCCCACCCAACTCACGTTCACCACTTACTTCTCGTAAATCTCCTGGAAGATATCCTTGAACCTGCCGTCGTATTTCTTGAGGATGGTGTTCTTGGTGGAGAGGTAGAGGGGCCAGCCCTTCTGCAGGGCGACCTGGAATGAGGAGTGGGCGAAGGCCCGGATGCTCTCGTCCGTGTTGTACATTCCCATGGCAACGCCGCCACCTTTGTACGTGAAGAGGTCGTATTTGATGACCTTACCGTCGTTTGCCGTGTACACCAGCTCCACCTACACACCACTGTTACTGATGGGCAAGAGACGGAGGAGGAAAACAACTTACTTTTCCCGGCTTGTCTACGACGAAGTCTTTGGCTTTGTACTGGTCACCATGGGCATGACGGCCGATGACGATGGGATTGATCCAGCCCGGTACTAATTTGGGAATATTTTTGCAGAGGATAGGCTCGCGAAAGACGGTTCCGCCCAGTATATTTCTTATGGTGCCATTAGGGGATAGCCACATCTGCTTCAACTTGAATTCTAAGAGCAGAGTAAAAAAAATAGAAGCCATGCTTGAAGCGTACACTACGACTAGGTTGGACGCAGTTGAAAGAAAAAGGGAGAGAGGTCACCCCGGTGACGTTTCGTTCCAAAACGAGGTTTAGAGGGTCACTCATAAACGGAATTGTGATCTAGCAGCAACGGTGAGTACCAACCTCGGATATGCTCTGCTATAGCATTGTGTACCCTTAGTAAGAGTAGAGGATTTACGACCTAGCAACAGTGGTACCTCCTTAGCAACGTAGCAACGTCTACAGTAGCATTGCGTACCCTCGGCAACAACATATTCCAAATTGTAACTTACAAAAGGATCAATCGAATCGGATCTGCGACCTAGCAACGATGTTAGGTACTTCCTTAGCAACGTGGCAATCTCGGCAATGCTTTGCGGTAGCGTCGCTCCTCTAGGCAACAGCAACTTACGACTTATAACTTGCAATTTCGATTAAAATTATCCACCTGGAGGGATTTGTGACCTTAGCAACGTCTACAATAGCGTTACGTATCCTCGACAACATTCGTACCTCCTTAGCAACGTGGCAACGTCTACAGTAGGATTGTGTACCCTCGGAAACATTCAGCAATAGCATGTTGTGACTTCTAACTTACAAAAGGATCAATCGAATTGGATTTGCGATCGAGCAGTGGTGATAGGTACCTCCTTAGCAACGTGGCAATCTCGGCAGTGTTTTATAGTAGCGCTGCTAACCTCGGCGATAGCAACTTACGACTTGTAACTTGAAATTTCGATTAAAATCTTCCCCTTGGGGTGATTTGCAACCTAACAACAGTGGTAGGTACCTAGTTAGCAACGTGGCAACCCCGGTAATGCTCTGCAGTACCGTTGTGTGATAGTATCTCCTTAGCAACGCGGGCAATGCTTTACAGCAGCGTTGCTACTCTCGGCAATAGCAACTTACCACTTGTAACTTGCAATTTCGATTAAAATTATTCCCCTCGGGGGAATTTGCAACTTGGCCACAGTACGATGATAGGTACCTCCTTAGCAACGTGGCAGTAGCGTCGCTCCGCTAGCCAATAGCAACTTACGACTTACAGCATGCAATTTCGATTAATAGGATTTGTCTAGGGGGATTTGTGACCTTAGCAACATGGCAACGTCTACAATAGCGTTGCGTATCCTCGACAACGTTCGTACTTCCTTAGCAACGTGGCAACGTCTACAGTAGGATCGTGTACCCTCGGAAACGTCCGACAATAGCATGTTGTTGTGACTTGTAACTTACAAAAGAATCATTCGAATCGGATTTGCAACCGAGCAACAGTGGTAGGTACCGCCTTAGCAACGTGGCAATCTCGGCAGCGCGTTGCTAACCTCGGCGATAGCAACTTACGACTTGTAACTTGAAATTTCGATTAAAATGATCCTCCTGGGGGGATTCGTGACCTAACAACAGTGGTAGGTACCTATTTAGCAACGTGGCAATCCCAGTAATGCTCTGCAATACCGTTGTGTACCCTTGGCAACGTTCGGGAATAGCGAGTCACAACTTGAAACTTACAATTCCGGTTAAAATCACCCCCCTTAGGAGGATTTGAAACCTAGCAACGGTGGTATACCTCCTTAACAACAATGCTATGCTCCACAATACGCGGCGATAGCAAGTTACGAGCCCATAGGAGGTCATTCAAGTAGGATTTGCGATTTAGCAACCTCGGCAAAAACAACTTACGACTTGTAACTTGCAATTTCGATTAAAATGATCCCCCTGGGGTGATTTGCGACCTAGCAACAGTGGTAGGTACCTATTTAGCAACGTGGCAACCCCGTTAATGCTCTGCAGTACCATTGCGTACCCTTGCAAATGTTCAGGAATAGCGAGTTACGACTTGTAACATGCAATTTCGGTTAAAATGAACCCCCTAAGGAGGATTTGAGACCTAGCAACGGAGGTATACCTCCTTAGCAACAATGCTACGTTCCACAATACGCGGCGATAGCAAGTTACGACCCCATAGGGGGTCACTCCAATAGGATTAACAATTTAGCAACGGTGGTATACCTCCTTAGTAACGTGCCAACGCCCGGTAATAGCGTTATATGCTAGGCAATAGCAAGTAGCGACTTGTAACTTGCAATTCGGGCTAGTAATGAGTCATTCTAATCGGATTTGCGATCTAGCAATGGTCATACCTCCTTCTTAGCAACGTGATTACAAACTGTTACTCCCCCTTCGTGATTATGTACATACCTTCAACCCTCTGTTCATCTGGAGTGATCGTCGCGCACTTGATGCCGACGTTGTGTTTCAAGATGGCGTTGGCGGCGTCGATGGTAACTTGATCGTCGGTTTTGTCCCTGCAATTAACCGATTATAGTTCGGTAAGCAAAAGCTTAGCCCGTCGGGTACCTGTGCGGTAGACCTAAGTCGTAGTAGAGGCTTTCGACCTTGACGTACGGAAATATCAGCGTTTCTTTGATCTTCTCCCAAATGATCCGGGTCATTTCGTCGCCGTCCATTTCGACGACCGGGTTCTTCGCGACCACCCTGTTTCCGGTGCCATCTGTAATCAGAATTTTGCAATTAGCTTTAAGGCGTGAACGAAACTACGAAAATTAAAGCGAGAAAGTCAGTAAGTAACGCCTCCGCCACATGTTGGGGTGTCGGGACCGACCTCCACACCTTCAAATTGTTATTATTCAAGACAAGAGAAGCTCAGGTTGTATTAAAATCACCCTGTAGAATAAATTGGATGCCATTTTAGATCGAACAAAGGTTTCTGTTTTTACCTGCACCAGATTTTCTTGACACCCTCACAAAGATGAGGACGAGGAAAGAAACTTTTTAGATCACGAAACTCAGGCTTTATTAAAATCAGCCACAAAAATGTACCGTGTCATTAGAAAAAATTATGTTTTTATTACATAAGATTCTGTGTCACCCTGTAGAATAACATAAATTTTAGAGTATTTTTTTAATTGGTCTCAAGAATGCTGTGTACATATATACAATTGCCTTAATTAATTACTGGAGGCAGTTTGCTTTCCATTCCAGCCAAAATATGAGTTACGTCGAGTCAAGTCCGCCCCCCCCCCCTCCCGAACTGGTAATTCTTGAAGAACAGGTATCGCCGCCGATTTATGCGACGACGACTTTGTTGAAATAATTCTCGTCTGAATACGTCACTTATTTTTAACGGACGTTATTATGTCCAGAGTGTTTCTGAAAATTTTTTTTTTGTTATGGTGGCTGCGCTCGTAACGTGAGCGGACGTGTAAAGATAAGGTTTCGCAGACCTGCTACCGTTACCAAACTACCTGCTCGGCTGCTTTATGTCGAAGCAGGTATCCTTCCTTTAGAAGGGATCCGGGTTAATACCCCTGAGGTAGCGCTCGTAAAACACCCGTCACGTCGATTCTCGGAAGTCATAGGAGGCTTTGATCGAGGTAGCCACCGCGTCCGAGAGGCCGTTTCAAGTTTACCAATTCTTAAATCGATTTTCAAGCGAGTTCAGTTTAAAACAAAAACTAATGCTCGCGTGAAAAACGCTTTTTTAGATATCTTGAAACCAAAGCTTTTTGTCTCACCCACGTAACTAGATTTACAAATTTATTTTGTAAGTGAGCAGTTTTCAAAAAAAGACAAAAGGATTGTTGAAATTTAAAGATTTTAAATCAAAAAAATTCTATGTTGAATCCAAAAATAAAAAAAGAGATTCTACAGGGTGATACGCGATTCTCGAGCTACGCATGAAAACATATCTTCAATTGTTTCTAATATTTTTTATGACAAATTTTAATAGAATCAGAGTTTCCCCTTAATCTAAAATCACTAATGAATCTGATATAACCTCAATTTATTCTACAGGGCGATAGAAAATCTTTTGCACGAAATCGTATGACGTTGATCTTCAATTGTTTCGAATGACTTGATACATTTTTTGTGACAGAATTCGCTTTTGTCTTGAAAAGGTGACGCGCGATTCTTTAATCTGTACGCCTTACGCAAGAAATCAGGTGACGCCGATCTTCATTTGTTTTCTCATTGTTTTCTAGTGGCATTGCATACTTTTATAACGTTTTTTTAGTGGCATTGCATACTTTCATAGCCACTTTTAATAGAATCTGCGTTTAGGACACTCTAAGGATGCAAGAAATGAAAGAAATCACGTGACGCCGATCTTCATTTGTTTTCTCATTGTTTTCTAGTGGCATTGCATACTTCTCTAGCCACTTTCTCATTGTTTCTTAGTAGCATTCCATATTTCTCTAGCCACTTTTAATAGAGTCTGCGTTTCGGACACTCTAAGGATGCAAGAAATGCAAGAAATCACGTGACGCCGATCTTCATTTGTTTTCTCATTGTTTTTTAGTGGCATTGCATACTTTCATAACATTTTTTAGTGGCATTGCATACTTTCATAGCCACTTTTAATAGAATCTCCGTTTCGGACACTCTAAGGATGCAAGAAATGCAAGAAGTCACGTGGCGCCGATCTTCATTTATTTTCTCATTGTTTTTTAGTGGCATTGCATACTTTTATAACATTTTTTAGTGGCATTGCATACTTTCATAGCCACTTTTAATAGAATCTCCGTTTCGGACACTCTAAGGATGCAAGAAATGCAAGAAATCACGTGACGCCGATCTTCATTTGTTTTCTCATTGTTTCTTAGTGGCATTCCGTATTTCTCTAGCCACTTTTAATAGAGTCTGCGTTTCGAACACTCTAAGCATGCAAGAAATGCAAGAAATCACGCGACGCCGATCTTCATTTGTTTTCTCATTGTTTTTTAGTGGCATTGAATACTTTCATAACCACTTTTAATAGAATCTGCGTTTCGGACACTCTAAAGATGCAAAAAATCACGTGACGCCGATCTTCATTTGTTTTCTCATTGTTATCTAGTGGCATTGCACACTTTTATAACATTTTTTAGTGGCATTGCATACTTTCATAGCCACTTTTAATAGAATATCTGTTTCGGACTCTCTAAGGATTCAAGAAATGCAAGAAATCATGTGACGCCGATCTTCATTTGTTTTCTCATTGTTTTTTAGTGGCATTGCATACTTCTCTAGCCACTTTCTCAATGTTTTTTAGTGGCATTGTATACTTCTCTAGCCACTTTTAATAGAATCTGCGTTACGGACACTCTAAGTATGCAAGAAATGCAAGAAATCACGTGAGACTGATCTTCGTTTGTTTTCTCATTGTTTTTTTAGTGGCATTGCATACTTCTCTAGCCACTTTTAATAGAATCTGCGTTTCGGACACTATAAGCATGTAAGAAATGCAAGAAATCACGTGACCCCGATCTTCATTTGTTTTCTCATTGTTTTTTAGTGGCATTGCATACTTCTCTAGCCACTTTTAATAGAATCTGCGTTTCGACACTCTAGAGATGCAAGAAATCACGTGACGCCGATCTTCATTTGTTTTCTCATTTGTTTTAGTGGCATTGCATACTTTTATGATCACTTTTAATAGAATCTGCGCTTCGGATGCTCTAAGGATAAGCGATCCTTCAACGAAAAATCTATCACGCAGCAATACGTGATGTATATACATATAGCATGTTTCAAAATAATATGTACAACCTTGAAAAAGAAAGAGATACTAAACTGACAGTTGGCCACTCGGGCTAAAAGGAGAAAAAATAAAAAAATAATTTCGCGTATTTAAAAAAAAAAACAATACTGCAACAAGCAAACACACTGTATGGTACCGATATTCGTTCGACATTCGTTCTCAATTCTTTCTGTTTCTTCCAAGAAAAAAAACATGAAATATCGGTAGAAATCTATCACATAGACAAAACAAAACAATTGAAGAATCGTCGTAATAAGAGCGTTGTTGTATAAAGAGTACGGATCGCGTATCACCCTGTATTGGAAATGTTTTGGTTTATTAAATTAAGAATTAAAAAAAATAATGGTTATCATTAAAAAAAACAAATGAAGACGGCGTCGGCGTTTAAAAACAATTGAGGAGCCTGTCATAATAGTAGTGTTGTCGTAAAACCATAGAGTCACCCACCACCCTGTAGTTGGAATATTTTTATTGTCTGTCAAAGGTTCATTAAAGCAAATTGATGGTTTGTGAATAGCCATTAAAAAAAAATTCTCGGACATTGCAAGTGTAAACTGAACGTTCGTAACATATACAGCGCGTTTCAGCGCGTGTGATTACGTCGATGATTTACTGCCTCGCTAATAATGAAGTGCTAAGGCAAACAAACGCGCATTTTTTCGCCGATTAACGCGCGCGAATTGGCACGAATTATCTCTAATCACTGCATAACAAAATAATTCCGGGGATTACACAGGGACTAATTAACAACGAAAACAGAAGTTAAGACGGTCGCAACATTGTTTCTAGATTAAATTAATCGCAGGTTTCTTTTTCTTTCGGATTAGTTCGTAATTACGTATTCGATTCGTTAAACAAATAGTTGGTTAATTAGGATCTCGTTTGTTATTTAATCCTGCCCTGTAATTATCCAAGGATTAAGATTTTTTTTAGCCGTAAAGTAAATGTAATTAAAAAAATGAGGTTTAGGGGTGTTATTCGTAAACGGAATTGTGACCTAGCAACGGTGATGGGTACCTCCTTAGCAACGTGGCAACTTCGGAAATGCTACCGAAGTTAGCGTTGTGTACCCTCAACGATAGTATGTTATGACTTTTAAGTTGCAATTCTGTAGTAGGGGGGGATTTACGACATAGTAACAGTGGTACCTCAGTAGCAACGTGGCTGCGTCTACAGTAGCATTGCGACCCTCGGCAACGTTCGGCAATAGTACTTGTAACTTACAAGAGGATCATTCGAATCGGATTTGCGACCTAGCAACGGTGGTAGGTACGTGGCAATCTCGGCAATGCTTTGCCGTAACGTTGCTATCCTTGGCAATAGCAACTTACGACTTGAAGTTGCAATTTCGATTAAAATGATTCTCCTGGGGAGATTTGCCAACTAGCAAGAATGGTAGATACCTCCTTAGCAACGTGGCAACGTCTAGAGTACCATTGTCTATGTTGGCAACATTCGACAATAGCATGTTACAACTTGTAACTTACAAGAGGATCATTCGCATCGGATTTGCAATGGTGATAGGTACTCCTTAGCAACGTGGCAAACTCGGCAATGCTTTGCAGTAGCGTTGCTACCCTCTGCAATAACATCTCACGATTTGTAACTTGAATTTTCGATTAAAATGATCCGCCTAGGGGGATTTGCCACCTAGCAATAATGGTAGATACCTCCTCAGTAACGTGGCAATGTCTACAGTAGCACTGCCTACATTGGCAAAGTTCAGAAATAACATGTTATAACTTGTAACTTACAAGAGGATCATTAGAATCGGATTTGCGACCTAGCAACGGTGGTAGGTACCACCTTAGCAACGTGGCAAACGTAGCGTTACTACCCTCGGCAATAGCAACTTACGACTTGAACTTGCTATTTCGATTAAAATGATCCTCCTGGGGTGATTTACGACCTAGCAACAGTGATAGGTACTATTTAGCAACGTGGCAACCTCGGTGATACTCTGCAGTACCGTTGTGTACCCTCGGCAACGTTCGGGAATAGCGATTTACGACTTTGAAATTGCAATTCCGGATAAAATGTCCCCCCTAAGGAGGATTTGAGACCTAGCAGCGATGGTATACCTCCTTAGCAACAATGTTAGGTAATAGCATTGTGTACCCTCCACAAGCAAGTTACGGGGGTCATTCTAATAGAATTTGTGATTTAACAACATCGGTAATAGCAACTTACGACTTGTAAGTTACAATTTCGATAAAAATGTTCCCTCTGGGGGGACTGGCGACCTAGCAACAGTGATAGGTACCTATTTAGCAACGTGGCAACTCCGGTAATGCTCTGCAGTACCGTTGTGTACCCTTGGCAATGTTCGGGAATAACGATTTACGACTTGTAACTTGCAATTCCGGTTAAAATGACCTCCCTAAGGAGAATTTGAGACCTAGTATACCTCCTTGGCAACAATACTCAGTAACAGCGTTGCGGACCCTCCACAATACGCGGCGATGGCAAGTTACGACCTCATAGGGGGTCATTCTAATAGAATTTGCGATTTAGCAACATTGACAATAGCAATTTACGACTTGTAACTTGCAATTTCGATTAAAATGATCCCCTGGAGGGATTTGCGACCTAGCAACAGTGGGAGGTACCTATTTAGCAACGTGGTAACCCCGGTAATGCTCTGCACTACCATTGTGTACCTTTGGCAATGTTCGGGAACAGCAAGTTACGACTTGTAACTTGCAATTCCGGTTAAAGTGACCCCCTTAAGGAGGATTTGAGACCTAGCAACGGTGCTTAGCAACAATGCTACGCTCCACAATACGCGGGATAGTAAGTTGCGACCCCATAGGGGGTCATTCTAATAGGGTTTGCGATTTAGCAACGACGGTATACCTGCTTAATAACGTGGCAACTTCGGCAACGCTCGGTAACAGTGCGGTATGCTAATTAAAAAAATATCAGAAGCTTTTAATGGAACATTACAAAGTGAAATAAAATCACAGGGTAATTCCTTTGATTAATGTGCGTGACCCTGTATATAAAAATAATATTTACCGCGAGTCACCCTGTATATAAATAACGTTAGCAATTTTTTTTTTATTTTCAAGTGCTTCATTTTGATTTTAGTTATCGTGGACGCTAATGAATATCATTTTATTACAAATGAAGTGGCAGCAAGAAATTCCTCGAGTGAAAATAGACGTTTTTATGCGAAGAGTAAACAAGAAGGTCCTATTTTTATGTGAGCTTGACGCAGATTTAAAAATACAGCCGCAGATAACTTAACTTTTCGATTCGAACAGCGTTCTCGTCACGATAGAGTTTAAACTCAAACATTCAAATAAACCGTCGCGATTTATTGCCGGTCGTTTGAAACGCATTGATTCGTCAGTTGCAAGAAACTAACGCGAATATATTTTCGTAATTTCGAAGAGATTAAATAAATAAACTAAATAAAAAGAAACAGAAATTATGTAACGGAAAATGTTATGATTTTCACTAAACAATCTCAAAGTTGTTATCTTATACAGGGTTATAGTAAAGAACCCTGTATATGTTGTACATATACGTAGGTTATATTAGTCTACATAAATTGTTGTGCTGCAGAAAAATACTACTCGAAACGTCCAAATAAAATTTTATTCTTATATAGGGTGATTCTTATATATTCTTATACAGGGTGATTCTTAACCAAATAAGACGAGTTAAATGGAAAAAGAAGTGTGACTACAATGTACATAATACAAAACGTAAATGAGTTTAAGAGTTAATTGACAGCTAGTCTCATAAAAAATAAATTTATAAAGCTGGGGGATGTTTCGATGATACATAAAATTGTTACGTATAAAAGATAATACTATCCAAATGATTAAACAACGCCTCTTATCTCTGTTAGAAGCATTCAATCTCTACACTGAATAGTAAATAAAACCAAAAGTCAAATCGGAATTGGCAAGCAAAAAACAAAATACGCGAATATATTATCCTCACACGAGCCGAGCGCAGTTTATCAACTTTAATCATACATCGAATTAATTATAAATGTATGTACAAGTTCGCTGATACTAATTTTATTTCTTTAATATCTCATTTATAATAATAATAAACGGAATGCTTGTTTAACACTGGACGGCGATGTTACCTCATCCGTCTCCTTCTGAATAATATATGCGAACTAAATTGGTCACAATAAGTCACGTAAGTACACGTTGCCATTTGTAGACGAAAATGTGGACGACTGAAGAGTTTTTTTCTTCTCTAAATTCCTGACTTTCATAATAATCACAGACGTACGCCAGTTTCCATCTCTTTTGCTAAGTAACTTGGTACTTACCATGGGTAGATATGTAGTAAAAAGGAGGGTTACAGATATTTCTAATAATAAGGACTAAAAAATACACCAAAAAAAAGTAATTCAAAGCTTTCACGATGCTCTTGCCACCCACCCCAGGATGGATAAGTCCCCTATGTTAAAATTCAATAAATAACTCAAGCTTAATAACACCCTGTACATAAATAAATTAATTGTGTTTGTAAAGATTTGATTGGCCAGTGCCGATAAGTAGTCTTTAAGTATTCAATAATCAGTGATTAAAGTCGATGAAAATTGTATAACTACGGGTCGGAACATTCCAGACGGGCATGGCCGTCCCATGATTTACGAATTTTCCAACTGGTAATATTGCTCTCCCCTAATAGCTCTCTTTTATTATAAATTTGAATACAAAGGGTGCGATAACAACCGATAAATTAATTAAAAGTATTCAATCCATAAACCGATTTAATATTACCCCCATGTGACGCTCATGAAATCTTCCGTGAACTGAAATTCATTTTCTTTTTCATTTCATTAAAGCAATCGCACAGCCAAATGTCACGTATACTTCATTTAATTAGGAGCCTCACCTCCACTGGTCTGCATTAGTCATTTCTTTTCCGGCGAGCGTCATCTAGTAACTGATGCCAGTATTCAGAAGAGTCGGCAAAAATACAACCGCAAACGCGTATTTTATTAGAATTAACGTGTGCAGCACTCAATTGCCGCATCTCACCTAAAAGTCACGTACTTTTTAAGAATGCCCGGAATATCCCTAGGTCTGATAATAACGCTTCACTGTCGGTTGACAGCTTCGTGAGGAGCGACAGTGCGAATTTTGAGTGTCCGTTAAAATAATCAATGCGTTGAGTTACAAATTTAATGGTCTCGAAATGTACAGGGAGTTATGCAACTTGAGTCAACGAATACAATTTGTAACAACGAATACATCAAAAAATAAATAAATTTAATGATAAAAGCAGGGATTCAACAGAAGTTCCAGTAAATTAATCAAAACCGGAAATCTGTTTTTTTTTAAATTTCCGATAAAATAAGTGAATATTTTTGCGTGCGTATAGGGTGTCCCAAATTGGATGGTATTATAACGAAAATTGTTCGATTAAATTATAATTAATAAAAAGCCTTTAAAAAAAGAAGCTAAAGACAAACGATTTTTGAATCTTTTTAATTTCTTGTCGTTTTTTTTATTGTCTATAATTAACTTAGACTTTTAAAACAAGATAAGACAAGACGGTCGGTTTCAAAACGAATTTCCTCCATCTTGCTTCTGCACTTTAATAAAAAAAAATTAAAAAGAAAGAAAAAGAGTAAAACGTGAGAAAGATAATCGACTTCCTGACAGCCTTGGATTTTGTTGTACGACTTTCGGACTTTTAAAACAAAATCAAAACAAAAGACGGTCGGTTCGAAGCGAATTTTCTCCATCTTGCTTCTGCAAGAGGACATTTTAATAAAAAAAATTAAAAAAAGAAAAAGAATAAAACAAAAGATGGTCGCTTTCTAACAGGTTTGGATTTTGTTGTCTGTTTGTTGTCCGACTCGCAGACTTTTAAAACAAAACAAAAACAAAAGATGGTCGGTTTCGAAATGAATTTCCTCCATTTTACTGCTTCTGCTAAAGGACATTTGAATGAAAAAAAAAACATAAAAAATATAATCAACCTTCTAAGAGCTTTGAATTTTATTGTTTTTATTGTTTATTGTTTTTTCTTTTGTTGTCTGACCTTCAGACTCTTGAAACAAAAGGTGGTTTGTTTCGATACAATTATCGTCATCTTGCTTCTGCTAAAGGACATTTGAATGAAAAAAGAAAAAAGAAAACAAAAGATAATCAACTTTCTAACAGCTTTATTGTTTTTTCTTTTGTTGTCCGACTTTCAGACTTTTAACACAAAACGCAAACAAAAGACGATCGGTTTCGATGCGAATTTCCATCTTGCTTCTACAAGAGGATATTTTAGTAAAAAAATTAAAAAGAAACAAAAAGAATAAAACATAAGAAAGGTAATTGACTTGCTAACATCTTTGGATTTTGTTGATTTTTTTATTGTCCGAATTTTTAAAACAAAATTAAAACAAAAGACGAATTTGCTTCTGCTAATGGGCATTTCAATAAAAATTGAAAAAAAGCAAAAAAAAAGGAAAAAAAAAGACTTTCTAACAGATTTGGTTGTCTCTTTATTGTCCGACTTGCAGACACTTAAAAGAAAACAAAAACAAAAACAAAAGACGGTCGGTTTCGAAACGAATTTCCTTCATCTTGCTTCTGTTAAAGAATATCACAATGAAAAATGAAAAAAAAGGAAAAAGAAACAAAAAATAATCAATCACAATCTTGGTTTCCGGGTTGGGAACCGAGTCAATTCTTCGTCTTGCCGACGTTTCGTCCATCTCACCGTAGACTTTTTCAGGGCTGCTGTGAAGACTCTGAGTCTTCACAGCAGCAGCAGCGACCACATCAGCAGCTACAGCCTCCAACGAAGCCCTGAAGAAGTCCACGGCGAGATGAAACGAAACGTCGGCAAGACGAAGAATTGACGCGGTTCCCAACCCGGAAACCAAGATTGTGATGGACAACGGCCGCGGAAGCCTTCAAACGAAGCTACAAAAAATAATCAACTTTCTAACAGCTTTGAATTTTATTGTTTTTTCTTTTGTTGTCCGACCTTTAGACTCTTGAAACAAAAGGCGATCGTTTTCGATACAATTATCTTCATCTTGCTTCTGCAAGAGGACATTTGAATGAAAAATGAAAAAAAGAAAAATAACAAAACAATTGGTAATCGATTTTCTAACAGCTTCAAATTTTGTTATTTTTTTTTCTAAATCTTAAATGAAAACAAAAACAAAAGACGATCGATTTACAAAACGAATTTCGTCGTCCTACTCCTGCAAATGGACACCTTAATAAAAAAACGAAAAAGAAAGAAAGAGAATACAACGAAAGAAAGATAATCGATTTTCTAACAACTTTGGATTTTGTTGATTTTTAATTTCATTTTTCATTCTGAACTTTAACTAATAAGCGTAACCAAAATATTAATAATAAATAAAGTCCAAGAATAATTCAAAATATTCAAAAAATATTTAAAAAAACAGATTAAACTTAAAATTTCAAAATATTTAAAAAAAAAACAAATAAAAAATTCCAAAAGAAAATACTGAAAATGTCGATACAATACAAAATATTTGAAAGGCAAACAAAAACAAAAAAAATAATTCAAACATATACAGGGTGTCACGATACTTTAGTCGGTCACAAAGATATAAGTTTGCTGCCCCACCCCAAGATGGAAAAGCCCCTTTGTTTTAAACCCTCGTCATATTTACTCATATGTTACTGAAAATAAATAAAAATTTCTAAAACTAAAAATAATTTAATTTTTTTTTTATAACACACTAACTAACCAGTTGAAATATTTGTAATAAATACATAATTTACACAGAATTTAAATTTACATTGATTCTGAAGTAAGTAAAATAACACCAAAGGCATAAAACTTCAAAATATTTGAACAAAATCAAATAAAAAACAAGAGGATCCACAAAATACTTAAATAAGAAGAAAAACTACCAACTTTAAGACATGGCATTTGAAAAAAAAACTTCTAACTTCAAGGTCAAAAAATAAAAATAAAACAAACATAATTCGAAAATATACAGGGTTTTACGGTATTTCAGTCTCTCACAAAAATTAAAATATGCTATCCTATCCCAAGACGGAAAAGCCCCTTTGTTTTAAAATGCAAATACATAATTCACATAGAACTTAAATAACGTATGATTCAGGTCTCAGGCGGCTATGGAATAAAATTTCATGTCTTAGCTAGGTACAGATTTTGCTATTAACTTGACATTTGAGTGAAATGAAATCAAAAAGCTAGAAAATACTTTAATGCATACATGAAACTAGCAATTTTCATACAAAGTATTGGAAATTGAATTGACTTCCGGTTGGAACCGCGTCGTGACTGCTTCTACTGCCGACGTTTCGTTCTCCATTGCAGAAGAACTTCCTCAGGGCTGCTGCTACTGCTGGTGTATAGCAGCAACGCCATCAGCAGCAGCAACACTGCCAGCAACAGTAGTAGCCTCGAGGAAGTTCTGCAATGGAGAACGAAACGTCGGTAGCAGAAGCAGACGTGACCGGTTCCAACCGGAAGCAAATTCAATTATGGACAACGGCCGTGGAAGCCTCCAAATTAAATAAAATATTGGAAAGTAAACTTTAAACCAAAGAAAAAATAATAATAAAAATCAAAGATATACAGGGTTGGGTTGGGTTGGGTTAGTCTTTGATACTCTAACCATAATTTATATTTTTTTTTTATTACGACTGACTTCAGTTTGAAACGTTTAGATTAAAAATAATCGAAAATTGGTTGAATTTTTAAGAAAAATCAAGGTCGATGAATTAAAACTAAAACTACACATACAGAACAAATAAAAAAAAATAAAGAATTTTTTTCCTCTACAAAAAATAATAAAATTAAAAAAAATCCCCTAATTCTTTTCTTCGCGCCTCATCAGTAACAATTTTTTGCAGTTAAATTTCCTGCAGATATTTTTCTATGTATACCCGTGATCAAATTACGTAACCAGAAGTCACACGCACGGCCCACGTAATAACCGAACAAACATCATCTATCGGGCCACCCAAAAAAAATTTGCTCGAAACCAGATCGCTCGTATCTTAATCAGCCAATCAAATCTGTCAGTATATGCCAATCAAATAGAAAAACTTAAAAGTCGCGAAAACGTAACGTATAGTTGCAATGGCCAGTAATCAATGAACGGGTCAATAGATCAATTCTTTTTTTAATTTTACTACGGAACTTTGAGATTCAGTTCAAAGACCAAACCCCAATTCCACGGAAACTAACGTGGAAAAGGCTCGATTTTTTCCCGCCCCCTCCCCCGTTTCCGATACACAAAAAAGAATGCTTTCCGAAACCGTTGTATTAACGTAGTGGGTTTTCCGCCTTGCACGTGCACGTTCGTGTTTGGCGGAAAAACGAGCGTTTTATGAATGAAAGTGGAAGCCACTTACAGTTCCTGTTCTGGGCGAGGGCGGTCGCGGTGAGGGCGACGTGTTTCTGAGACGCCTGCCCGAGCGATCTGCACAATTTCGTCAGCGATCCGGCCATCCTAACCTCAACGCGGGTCTTGACTTGACGAAAACAGACGGATACTGACTGACCTGACGTTTGAGGGAAAGCAAAGGGACCGACTCTATTGTCGAGCACAAATGTGGGAGGCCGATTGGGTCCGGAAACGAACGAGTGTTCGAATGTGAGGTCTACTACGTTCGCCCGGCGGCTTCGAACGATTTGAGAAGTTTTGCTCCAATCTTCTTGGCGCACCTATAGTACAGTCAGCATTGCTCCAAACAGGAACTCAGTACAAGAATAACATTGCAAGACGTGGAGAAGTACCACCAGTCTTAACAACGAAGTACCAAGCCACCAAGACAGTTACGAAAGCACCAAATTTGGTACCAAAGCATCAGTGTATGTGGTATTCCAAAACAATCATCTGCAACATCTCCAAAACGATAATGAGACAAAAGATTGAAAGTATTTGGCAACATCCTAATGGAGGCTTGGGTCGACCTCAAGTTAAGCCAAAAGGCAGAAGCAAATGCAATAAGAGGAGGTAGACTCAAAAAAAATGAAGATATCTTGTCGCAGAAAAAGAAAAATAAACAGAAGCATTGTTCAAAGAGTAAGAGATGGCAAGGACACATAACCCTCGATAGGTGGGTCAAAAGAATTTTCATGGGAGTTGAAGTAGAGGAAGAAAAAATGGGCGACCTGAAGAGTGATGGTTAGAGGAAGTTAAAAGAGAACCGACTCAGAAAGAATTCACTCAATAATTCGAGAAAGTACACTCAGAAAGAAGCACTAGACAATGGAAGTAAACTCAAAAAGAAGTCACTCAACAATGGAAGAAAGTAGACTCAGAAAGAAGACACTATTAATGGAAGAAAGTACAATTCATACAACAATGAAAGAAAATAGGCTCAGAAGTATTATCTCTCTACAATCGAAGAACGTAGACTCAGAAATATAGTGAGTTAGTTGAGTCTGCTGGCGATGGGCTTGGTGCTTGGCCGGAAAATAACTCATTCAATAACGGAAGAAAACTAAACTCAAAAAGAACTCATTAAATAATGGAAGTAGACTCAGAAAGAACTCACTCAACAATAGATGAAAGGCTAGACTCAGGAAGATTTCAGTCAATAATATAATAAAGTAGACTCAGAGAGAAAAGACTCAATAATTCAAGAAAGTAGAGTCAGACAGAACTCATTAAACAATGGAAGTAAACTCAGAGAGAACTCACACAACAAAAAAAAAAGACTAGACTCAGGAAGACTTCAATCAATAATAGAATAAAGTAGACTCAGAAAGAATTCATATAACGATGGAAGAAAGTAGGATCAGAAAGAACTCACTCAACAGGAAAGAAGAAAGTAGACTCAGAAAAATTTCACTCAGTAATGGAAATAGACTCAGAAATAATAAACTCGACAAAGAAAGAAAGTAAATCAGAAATAACTCATTCAATAACGGAAGAAGGACTAGACTCAGAAAGAACCCACTCAATAACTGAAGAAAGTAGACTCAGAAAAATGCGCTCAAGAATTGTGACTCCTTCGAACCAAAAGTCATCTGCTAACGCTTCCCTGATAGGCTCATAGAGCTTGGAGTTTGTAAGGTGTCAAAAAAAAAACAGAGAAAGAAAATAGATTCATAAAAAAGTCACTCAATAATAGAAGAAAGACTGGTCTTAGAAAGAAGCCACCCTGCAGCAAACTCAGAAAAAACTCCCTCAACAACGAAAGAAAGACTAGACTCACTCAACAGTAGAAGAAAATGGATTCAGAAAGAACTCACTCAACAATGAAAGAAAGTCACTCAACAGTGGAAAAAAGTCACTCAATGATAGAAAAGAGAGTAGACTCAGAAAGAAGCCACTCTGCAGTAAACTCAGAAAGCATTCTCTCAACTTTGAAAGAAAGACTAGGCTCAGAAAGATTTCATTCAACCAAGGAAGAAAATAGGCTCAGAGAGAACTCACTCGACAATGGAAGAAAATAGACTTAGAAAGAACTCGCTCAATAACGGAAGAAAGTAGGGTAAGAAAGAATTCACTCGGCAAGAAAGAAGAAAGTAGACTCAGAAATATTTCACTCAGTAATGGAAGAAATAATTAACTCAACAATGGAAGAAAGTAAATCAGAAATAACTCATTCAATAATGCAAGAAAGACTAGACTCAGGAAGAAGTCGCTCAATAACTCAAGAAAGTAGGCTCAGAAAGAACTCAATAAACAATGAAAGTAGACTCAGAAAAAGTCGCTCAACAATTCCGGCTCCTTCGAAATGGGTTTTCTGCGTTTACCTAATTTGTAAGGCAAATACCAAAGGAGAGAAGTCATCTGCCTAACACGTTTCAGGCTCATAGAGAGCTTGGGGCTTATAAAGTGTCAAAAAAAAAACAAAGAAAGAAAAAAGAATAGTCTCAGAAAGAAACCACTCTGTAGCAAACTCAGAAAGGACTCCCTCAACAATGAGAAAGACTAGACTCAGAAAGATTTCACTCAATAACGGAAGAAAATCAATCAATAATAGAAGAGTGAGTAGACTCAGAAAGAAGCCACCCTGCAGTAGACTCGGAAGGCACTCCCTCAATTATGAAAGAAAGGCTAGACTCAGAAAAATTTCACTCTACAATGGAAGAAAATAGACTCAGAAAGAACTCACTCGACAATGGAAGAAAATAGACTCAGAAAGAACTCACTCGACAATGGAAGTATATAGACTCGGAGAGAACAATGGAAGAAAGTACACTCAGAAAGAACTCACTCAACAGTGGAAGAAAGTAGATTCTGAAAGTACCCACTCATTAATGGAAAAAGTAGACTCAAAACATGCAAAAAGCAATTCAAGGAAGTAAACTCTCAACAATGGAAGAAAGTCACTCAACAGAGGAAGAAAGTCACTCACTTCTAATAGAAGACTCAGAAAGAAGCCACTCTGCAGTAGACTCAGAAAGGACTCCCTTAACTATGAAAGAAAGACTAGACTCAGAAAACTTTCGGTCAACTATGGAAGATAATATATTCAGAAAGAAGTCACTCGACAATGGAAGAAAGTAGACTCACAAAGAACTCACCCAACAAGAAAGAAGAAAGTAGACGCGAAGAGATTTCACTCTCAGCAATGGAAGAAAGTAGGCTCAGAAATATTTCACTCAACAGTGGAAGGAAGTAGATTCTGAAAGAACCCACTCAATAATGGAAAAAAAGTGGATTCAAAGCAATACAAAAACAATTCTCAACAATGGCAGAAAGTCGCTCAGCATTAGAAGAAAGTCACTCAATACTAGAAGAGAAGGTAGACACAGAAAGAAGCCACTCTGCTGTTGACTCAGAAAGGACTCCCTCAACTATGAAAGAAAGACTAGATTCAGAAATATTTCACTCAACAATGGAAAAAAATAGACTCAGAAAGAACTCACTCGACAATGGAAGTAAATAAAAACTCATTCAACAATGGAAGAAAGTGGACACAGAAACAACTCACTCAATTAGAAAGAAGAAAGCAGACTCAAAAAGATTTCACTCAGCAATGGAAAAAAATAGGCTCAGAAATATTTCACTCCAATGGCAGAAAGTCGCTCAACAATGGAAGAAAGTCACTCAATAATAGAAAAGAGTGTAGACTTAGAAAGAAGCCACTCAGAAAGGTCTCCCTCAACTATGAAAGAAAGACTAGATTCAGAAAGATTTCACTCAACAATGGAAGAAAATAGACTCAGAAAGAACCGACTCGACAAAGGAACAAAGTAGACTCAGAAAGTACTCGCTCAACAAGAAAGAGGAAAGTAGACGCGAAGATATTTCACTCAGCAATGGAAGAAAGTAGGCTCAGAAATATTTCACCCAACAGTGGAAGAAAGTAGATTCTGTAAGAATCCACTCAACAATAGAAAAGAGACTAGATTCAAAACAATATGTTTAACAATTCAAGGAAATAAACTTTCAACAATGGCAGAAAGTCGCTCAACAATGGAAGAAAGAGTGAAAATCACTCAGTAATAGAAGAGACGGTAGACTAAGAAAGAAGCCACTCTGCAGTAGACTCAGAAACCACTCTCTCAACTTTGAAAGGAAGGCTCAGAAAGATTTCACTCAACCAAGGAAGAAAATAGGCTCAGAAGAGCTCGCTCGACAATGGAAAAAATAGACCGAGAAAGAACTCATTCAACAATGGAAGAAAGTAGACTCAAAAAGAAGTCACTCAACAATGAAAGAAAGTAGGTTTTGAAACAACCCACTCAATAATGGAAAAAAAGACTAGATTCAAAACAATGCAAAGCCAATTCAAGGAAGTAAACTCTCAACAATGGAAGAAAGTAGACTCAAAAAGAAGTCACTCAACAATGGAGTAAATTATTTTACATAAAAGAAGGCTTCCCGTTGACATGATTGTTTCCAAGAGAAAGAATTTTTTCTGATTCTGTCCCATTTCCATCCCACCATGTGGCAACGCGAACGCCAGCCAACATCCACATTCACTCAGCTCCAGGTCGTTGCAGGGCGACGTGTAACCGTACCGAGGCCGTACAATACACGCCAGACTTTTTCGTCGGCGTCCGTGAAACAGTTTCAGTGTTGTGCGTCTCTCTCCGACCGGGAACAGGGCGAAACATCCCTGTAGATACAACGCAACCCGAACCCAAGAATCCACACCGACGCGCAACGACAACGCCGCCGCCACCCCCTCGCACGCCGAAATTCTTCGAGAGGGATTTTTTTTTGGCTGCCCACCGCCATCCATCCAAAACAAGAAGAGCCGAAGCCTTCTTGATTTTTGGGGCGCAAATTTCAGGTGAGTTTTCTTTTTTGTTTTTGTTTTTTTTTTTTTTTTTGGGGGGGAATTTCAGGGTATTTTGGGTTATTTATAGAGCGTCCACGTTGGATGTTGTATGTATGTAGTATATACGAGCTAATAATACAATGCGGTTTTGAATCGAAATTAACTCGTCTAATAAACGCGTGAAACGAGCCGGATGGAAAATGTTTGCGTTTTATTTATCGCTTTCAGGTGTGTGCTAATTTAATTTTTTTTTAAATCGCTTTGCTTAATCAGAAGAAGAAGTATCGATTTGTTCGTCGAGAGAATGCGTTTCTTACCACAAGTATACTTTCAATTTTCTTTCTGCGTTACTCAACTGTTTACTTAAGCGTGTGTGTGAAAACGTAATTAATAAGTGAAGGCTCGGCTTATATTTTTTTCTTTTTGTGGTTTCGGTTTTGCGGCCGGTTTTTTTTACGATTAGATAAATAAAGATGGTAGCACACGGGTATCGTTGTCGTTGGTGTGACTGGAAACACGATAAGGCCCCCAATACGTGGGCTGGTACACGTAGTTACGATCCGTTTCGTTTTATTCTATATTTTTTAATCTACGAATTAAATAAAATTGTCGCAACAACGCTCGCTTATCGTCTGCAGCACATAATCTGAAATAATTAAAAAAAAATCATTTTGCTTAATAATTTTTGCCAGGAAATAATTTTCGACGATTTTTTGACGAAGTATGATCGGCTTATCCTTGAAATTTTAATTTTTTTTTGTTTAAGTCCCAATGCCAAAGTTTTTTTTTGTACTACATACCGGTGATTGTCTGGAAATGAGAACATCAGGCAGTGTAATAATAGACAAAAAGCGGTACAGGCAGGCAACCATCTTTTTAATCGTATTAAAATGTACACCATTGGCCAAAAAAATTTTCAAATTCATCATCGAGTAACGAGGAAATACGCTTTTAAACTTTTGACGTTTCAACCAAGAACGTCATGCTTGTTACGTCACCTCTTTGCATAGCGTGACTACTGCTGTCATATGGTTACGTAGAGTTTGTTATCAATGCATCTGCATTAAAATGGAAAGAGGATTTGCAAAGGGTAACAAGGCGGATGACGTTATAATGTCGTTTAATATTTGTTCCACAGCAATTTGCTTTACATTCGTTTTCTTTCTAATAAAAAAAAAAACTTGTAAACTTCTCCATTACCTGCGCTACATGTTTGTTGTTCATCGATTGGCTATGGTTGATATCAGTTTACTTCAAATCGGCGTAGGCTATACTAATCAAAACGTATTTCTTTGATTAATTCAGCGGTTAGTAAAATAGCTGATACGTTAGCATGCAAGTGTGTTTGTTGTTGGTCGTCCAAAGACCACTTAAATAGAATCCACCATGTTCTCCCCGTGTATTTGTTATAGTACAGTGAAACCTCGATGATTCAAGTCACTATTACCTGAGGTTCGCTTTTTCACTGAATTATACGGTGAAACCGCGTTAATATCTGTAATATATCGAACTTTTTTACTCAAATGTTTTCTTATTTACATAGTGAAACCCCGTTAATATTTGCAATAAATCGAGCTGATTTCTTATAATCTCGTTTTATCACATGTTTTCTTTCTTATACAGTTAAACCCCGTTATTGTTATTGTTAGTGATAAATCGAGATAATTTCTTTCATAGTCTCGGTTCATAACTAAAATGCTCTCTTATACAGTGAAACCCCGTTATTATTTGCGAGGGGACCGGGTCTAGAGAAAGCAGAATCTGATAAGTCGTCGCCGTACCCCGTCTAGGAATCTAGAGATCCTAAGAGGTGCGTCCTCCGACAAACGAAAACAAAAAACGATCGGCAAATTTGAGGGAAAAACGAAAAAACAAAAGGCAAAAGGAAAAAGGCACTTCCTCCGACAAACGGAAACGGTTTCGTCGAGAGAACAAAAGACGATCGGCAAGTTTGAGAGAAAATTCCCGAAGGAAAACAAAAGACAAGAGGAAAAAGGTTTCTCTACTAATAAGAAAAAAAAAAAACAAAACAAAAAAGAAACGAAAAAAGTAAAACAAAAATCTTAAACTGAGAAAAACGAAAGACGATCGGCAATTGTAAATTTGAGGAATAAACGACTGGAAAACATCCCGAAGAAAAACAAAAACAATTTCTTATAATCTCGCTTTGTCACTCAATTGTTTTCTTTCTTGTACAGTGAAACCTCGTTAATATTTGCGATATATCGAGCTAATTTCTTATAATCTCGCTTTATCGCTGAAATGTTTTCTTTCTTGTACAGTGAAACCTCGTTATTGTTAGTGATAAACCGAGATAATTTCTTTTATAGAGTCGCGATTCATAACTAAAATGCACCCTTATACAGTGAAACCCCGTTATTATTTGTGAGGTAATTGCCCTTGGCACCGGGCCTAGAGGATGGAGAATCTGACAGGTCGTCGCCGTACCCCATCGGATAAGTTAAATGTCAATCAAATCTAGGGATCCTAGGAGGTGCTTCCTCCGACAAACGAAAACTGTTTCATGGAGAAAACAAAAGACGATCGCCAAATTTGAGGGGAAAACAAAAAACAAAAGACAAAAGCGTGCTTCCTCTGACAAACGAAAACGGTTTTGTCGAGAAAACAAAAGACGATCGCCAAATTTGAGGGGAAAACAAAAAACAAAAGACAAAAGGGTGCTTCCTCTGACAAACGAAAACGGTTTTGTCGAGAAAACAAAAGACGATCGCCAAATTTGAGGGGAAAACAAAAAACAAAAGACAAAAGGGTGCTTCCTCCGACAAACGAAAACGGTTTCGTCGAGAAAATAAAAGGCGATCAGCAAATTTGAGGAAAAAAAAAAACAAAAGACAAAAGGAAAAAGGTTTCTCCAATAATAAGAGGGAAAACAAAACCAAACAAAAAATGAAAAAAGTAAAACGAAAATCTTAAACCGAGAAAACGAAAGACGATCGAACGGCAATTGTAAGTTTGAGGAAGAAACGACGAGGGAGACAACCCGAAGAAAATCAAAAGACGAAGGGAAAATGTTTCTCTAAAAAAAAAATTGAAAAAAAAACGTTCAAGGGAGAAAAATATAGACAAATTAAAACGGAAAAACAAAAGACGAATAAAAAAAAGACCAAAACATTTTAATTTAAGAACGAAAACGACGTAACAGAGAAAGGAAAACGAAAATGTTTTGATTAGATTTAAAACAGAAGTTTTTAATTAAGAAAAACAAAAGGCGATCTGTAAGCGTTTGAGGTTGGGGTTGGGTGAGGGGGGAGGGAAGGAAGCAGAAACCTGCTAAGAGAAAAAAAAGACGATACGCGAAAATGTCGACAAGAGAAGAAAAACGAAATTCTCGGACGAGGAACGACATGGAAAACAAAAACAAAAAACAAAAACATTTTAACTTAAAAAAAAAAAAAACTCTAGATGTGTTGAATTTTCGTGAAGCAAAAACAATATTTGATAAAAGAAATCAAAATGTTTTCATTAAGAAATCTACATGATAAATTTGAAAGAAAAAAACAAAAGACAATCGGTGTAATGTGTAAGCTTAAGGATAAAAAAAGAAAACAGGAAACGAAACAAAGTTGAAAAGTAAAACGAAAATTTTCACTAAGAAAACAAATAAACAAAACAAAAGACAATCGGGAACTGTATAAGTTTAGAGGAGTAAAAGAAAAAAAAAACAGAAAATGAAACTTTGAAGCTAACAAAAACAAAAGGCGATCGACGAATTTGAGGGGAGGGGGGAATTTCCGGAGAAAAACGAAGGACGAGGAATTTTTTTTTTTTAACGGAAAAACTAAAATTTTAATTTAAGAACTCTCAATTACGAAAACAAAAGACAATCGGGTGTAATGTGTAAGTTTAAGAGTAAAAAAAAAAAACAGGAAACGAAACAAATTGAAAAAGTAAAACGAAAATTTTCACTATGAAAACAAATAAACAAAACAAAAGACAATCGGAAACCGTGTTTAAAGGCGTAAAACAAAAGAAAAAAAAACAGAAAATGAAAATTTGAAACTCTATCAAAAACAAAAGGCGATCGGCGAATTTGAGGAACGGGAAGAATTTCCGGAGAAAGACAAAGGACGAGGAAATTTTTTTTCTTTGACGGCAAAGCTAAAATCTTAATTTAAGAACTTTCAATTACGAAAACAAAAGACAATCGGATGTAATGTGTAAGCTTAAGAGCGAAAAAAAAACAAAACAGGAAACGAAATAAATTGGAAAAGTCAAACGAAAATTTTCACTGAAAAAAAACAAAAGACGTTCGGCGAATTGTAGGGGAGAAAATGGGAAAGACGAAGTTTTCAATAAAAAATTTAATCAAAAAAATAAAAGACGGCCAGCAGGAACAAACCGAAGTAGAAGAAGAATTGGCACAGATTGAACTTCAAATTAGGAGAAAAGGAAGACAAAACAAAACAAACTTGTGTGTGTAACACAATCGGAAAACAAAGTTCTACAGGAAATAATAGAAATACCAATGACATTAAAAAAAGAAGACTTTCAATTAAGAAAACAAATAAACAAAACAAAAAAGAAAAACAAATGACAATCGGGAATCGTGTTTAAAGTTTAAAGGTCTAAAAAAAAAAGACAGAAAAAGAAACTTTGAAACTCTAACAAAAACAAAAGGCGATCGGAGAATTGTAGGGGGGAAATGGGAAAGACAAAGTTTGCAATAAAAAAATTTAATCAAAAACAAAATAAAAGACGGTCAGCAGGAACAAACCGAAACAAAAGAATTGACGCGAATTGGACATCGACTTGAGGAAAAAAGGCAAACTCCAGATGATCCAGGCGCGACAAAACAAGAAACCAAAAGACAACCAACAAATAAAAATGTAAAGCAAAACAAACAAAAAAACAGAAAATGAAAATTTGAAACTAATAAAACAAAAGACGATCGGCGAATTTGACGGGAGGAAGGAATTTTCAGAGAAAGACGAAGGATGAGAATTTTCTTTTTTTTGAGGGTGAAACTAAAGTCTTAATTTAAGAACTTTCAATTACAAAAATAAAAGACTGAAAATAGAACTGGAAAAAAAATTCCGAAATGCGAAACTTAATCAATTGTAAGTAGTAACTAAACCCTCAATACTTTAATTAAAAAAACAAATTAGCAATTGTGGGCGTACCTTTCCGAGAATTACCACGTGACGAGGGCTATAATTAAAAAATATTCGAAATTTAATCCGATAATGACACAGTGAGATGAGTGTTTACGCTTTTTACAATCGGAGGATAAGATCTTAGTTAATTACAATTACGCCACGGAGGCGGTTATCCATTATCCGGCCAATCAGGCGGGGTGGACACCGGCGCGCACGGAAAGCGCCGCTTATCTCGCCTCGTTTTTACTAATTTTATTTATAAACGTTGACGAAGTTTTTTTATCATGCTCGTTATGCAATCAGGACGGCCGAATATTTCGCCGTCCTTGATAAAATCGGTATCCAGTTAAAACCCGTTCGGTGACAATTGCCTCGTGATTTAATCGCATTGGATTTGAGAGGTCTGTCAATACTAGAGCGTCAGTATTAGGATTTGAAAGAGTTTTGCGACCGAAACCAGTAACCCGTAACCACTTGTTGCCAGCCATTTCTCCTTTTCTCAGAGGAGCGCATAATCAAAGGGGCGCCAAATTATCTGTAATTATTTAAATAGATACATCTACAAATGAAGTGCTTCGGGATCAAAACATAGCAGAAATAACTACTCAAAGCAACCTTGTAATTTTAATTTAAAGTGCTGCAGATAAATTAGTATATACAGGGTGACTGACAAAAAAAAAACATTTATTATGCCCGCCAAAAAAAATCTGGAAGATGTAATGTGTTCTATTGTAAATTGTTTTAGGTTGCCATAGGACAAGCGAAATGATTTGTTAAAAACTGCATTCAAACTAATAAAATAATTGAAAAGTGCATGCACAGAGTTGTCTCAGTTTTTTTTTTTTTTTTGGTGGGCATTGTGCTTTAGCTTTCTATAAATATTTAATCCAAAATTATGCTCAAAACGTCGATATATTCCTGATCGAGAAAGTACAGCAAATAAACAAAATAAATACGTACGGTCATAGTTTTATGATTCTTACGGCGTTTGACGTTAACTTGATCTTTAAACATAACTGATGTGATACGAGCTCCAAAATGTTTACGAAATTACTCGCAAATGCATGCGAATCATCACAGAATTGTATAAAGTAAGAATAACAACAAACCTCCTTTGACAGGTAAACAAATAAAGCACTACAACACAAAAATAATTCAAAATAAATTATATTGCACATACCCTACACATACTGCTTGGATAAATTTTAAATTAACTATACGTTAATTCTAATTTTTCCCGCATTCATTCTGTTACGTGTTACTGTTACTGTCAGTCACCCTATATGAACACTGTGTTGATTCGTTTTTTAAACAAGGAATGTACAAGCATGTACAATTAAACGTTAGCAAAAATTGACCCCCCTGTGGATTGTGAGCGAAACGGTCAAGAAATAATTTTGTCAGGATTTTAAAAGGGCGCCAAAATATGTTTTGCACGAGGGTACGCGACGCCCTAGCTGCGGCCCTGCTTCTGCAGTAGTAAACAGATCAAACTTTGACTGCAACGTAAACATTCTCACGTGATAACGTGTCTGGAGAAATTTCTACAGACTAAACATCCAATCCTCGAGTTAAAGTGGAACAAATAACAACTGAGGCGTCGGCTGGCGGTGACCTGGACACTCGTTAAAGTCGAATACGAAATCGGCGCCGGTGGTTCTTTCATTTCTAATTAATTAATCTTTCGTGCTGGATGACGTTAGTGTAACCAGAAATCTCTTTTTGTTACTTTCTTTTGTACGCTCACTTCAAATTCTGAATTGTTTAAAGGCGTTTGTTTTACTTTTGTTTCGTTTCCTGTTGTTGTCTTTTTTTTTTCCTTTTTTCAACCTCAAGCTTACACATTTTAGTCGATTGTCTTTTGTTGTCGTACTTGATAGTTCTTAAATTAAGATTTTAGTTTTGCCATAAAAAAAAATTCCTCGCCCTTCGTTTTTCTCCGGAAATTCCCCCTCCCCCCACTCAAATTCTCCGATCGTCTTTTGTTTTTGTTAGAGTTTCAAAGTTTAATTTTCTGTTTTTTTTTCTTTTCTTTCACGCCTTTAAACTTTAAACACGGTTCCCGATTGTCTCTTGTTTTCCTTTTTTGTTTTGTTTATTTGCTCAAAGTTTCGTTTTCTGTTTTTTCTTTCTTTTACGCCTGTAAACTTTAAACACGATTCCCGATTGTCTTTTGTTTTCGTAATTGAAAGCTCTTAAAGTAAGATTTTAGTTTCGCCGTCAGAAAAAATGTCTTCATTCTTCGTCTTTCTTCGGAATTCCCCCTTCCCCTCAAATTTGCCGATCGCCTTTTTGTTTCCTGTTATTTTTTTTCAACCTTAGTTCCTCCCTCCCCTCAAGTTCACCGATCGCCTTCTGTTTTTGTTAGAGTTTCAAATTTTCATTTTCTGTTTTTTTTCTTTTCTTTTACGCCTTTAAACTTTCATCACGGTTCCCGATTGTCTTTTGTTTTTCTTTTGTTTTGTTTATTTGTTTTCTTAATTGAAAGTCTTCTTTTTTCAATGTCATTGGAATTTCTATTATTGTTCTTGGTTCGTTTGTTATTATTTTAAGTTTTCTACTTGGAATTTGGATTCTGTTTTCGTGCTTGTTTTCTAATTTTTTTTTTTTAATTCCTTAAGAAATTTTCTTTTTCTGAACTTGTTTATTCAATTTGTGTTGTTAAAATTTTTATTATCAAAATACTTTTCGTTTCGCCCCGCTTTACATTTAATTTGTTGGTTTCTTGTTTTGTATCACCTGGTGGTTTTCCTTTCCTCCTAATTTGAAGTTCAATCTGTGCCAATTCTTTCTTTTGTTTCGGTTTGTTCCTGCTGACCGTCTTTTATTTTTTGATTGAATTTTTTTATTGAAAACTTCGTCTTTCCCATTTTTCCCCCCTACAATTCGTCGATCGTCTTTTGTTTTTCTCAGTGAAAATTTTCGATTTACTTTTCCAATTTGTTTCGTTTTCTGTTGTTTTGTTTTTTCAACCTTAAACTTTTTTCTGCTTTTATGCCTGTTTTACGTAGAAAGCGCAGAACTCCATGAATTCTAATCTCAATTTTGATTTAGCCGCCCTCCATTTATGTACGCCTCAGCGATTTTCTTTTGTTATCCTTTACCTTCAACTTACAACGAATACTTATTTATTTCCCGCATAAGGGAAATTTTGATTGTAAACACACCCCATTTTTCTTACTATGCAAATGCATCATCAGTTCTTGGTGCTTGTCCTTGTATTTTTACTTCCAGGCTTTCGTTTTTAAACCCCGTCTGTGACCTCTCGCGTATCCGTTGTTCGTTATCATATGGATTCTTTGGTCTTTTCTTGTAGTTATTTACCACCGCAAAGTTAATTTAAACTGTCTAGTGGCTTCGTCAAGATTCTTCTTGAAGGTTCGCCGTGGCTTGCGCGCGTTTCCGCGGATTAATCTCATTGAAGATCCCGTGAAGAACATCTCTTTTTTTTGTTTTATTTTTGAAAACATGAAAGCATTTTGTAGTTAATTCCGCATTTGATCTGACCGATGGATTGTGGTGGTGAAAGCCGTTCCCAACTTGCGCGAAAGTACTTCGTTCCGCGACGTCTTGCGCGAAAGCAAAAAAAAAGTACGATTTCGGAGCGGCTTGTGAACTTATTATTATTACACGAGCGCGTTCGAAGCGAATAGAAAGCGAGAAGTCGACGACGTAATTGGCCTTTTATTGAACGTACAATCACTTGGCAAACCCGTTAATTATGTGGAGCGTGGAATAGCGTTGACGGCGAACGGAATTTGCAGCTCGAGACTAACAGCTGTCCAGGTTCATTGTTTGCAAGAGTTCGCCGGAAATGCCCCGAAATCACGCTGAAGAAGTAATTGACAGTTATATTTCGGCAAGGCTTCACGAGAGGTCAAAGAAACTTACGAGGTTAAAACGCACAAAACTAAACATTAAACAAATGAAATCGTACGTTTAATTTGCTTTATGTTTAGTTATGTACCCATTTCAAATAACAAACGCTTACTACTGCACTAGTTTAAAATCTGCCGGAAAGGCTCAACTTCATATCTTGCAAGAAAGTAGATGTGTAGGACGTATTTTCAACGTGTCACAAATTAAAGAATGCCCCCCCCCGCAAAAAAAAAGAAAATAAAAAACAAATAACGATCTTTCCCCTTTTATTATGTAATGTAGATCGTTGGTGAAACATTTTCATAAATGAAATGGAGAGCTCTGGTGTGGCTTGCGTGTTCATAGACATACAAACATGGCCTTGTAACAAAAAAAAGTGCCACTAATATGAGTGGTAATTAAGTACTAAACAGACGATAATTTTTTTATGTAGACGTAACTATACTTTCAGTAACCTTTCAATCACGTCTTCTAGAGAGAGAAAAGAAAAATATGTAACTAATTTTAAATCAATTGTATGATCGCCTTTGAATAGAAGACAGCACAAAGTTTGATTTGTTTGTGGACACCTTTGTTACAGTGTAAAATGTAAAATAGTATTTTTTTCTTCAAAAGATAGATAACCAAACCAACAAAAGAAAAATAAAAAAGAGAAAGACGTGTAAATGTGGCTTTTCAACTAATAAAATGGTATTTAGTGGACGATTGTAATTCCAATTACATATTAACACCAGAAAAAAAATAAAAAAATATAATGTATATCAAACAATTTTATATACAGGGGTATCCGAAATTGCCTTTCATGTTTTCGGAATACATCGAAAAAATCATTTTCCCCAATTTTTTTTTATAAGAATTGCTATTGCATAAGTATTTAGAAAAAGTATCGTCGCATTATTTAAAAAAAATGACGTTTGGTTGTCATATGTCACGTCTTAGCAAGCTGTCAAAATCCTGGAATCTCAAACTCCCTATATGTTTAGCTAAGACACGATTTTATTTCTATGACAATTCCAGTGCAGTACCTTTTGATTGCTTCATACAAACATCACCAAAAAATTGAGTCAAATATACCGTCAGTTTGACAGATGTCAAATCAGGTGGACAAAATACGATAATTTAAATTTTTTTATATATGAGAAAAATAACTATAATAAGCAGATGCAGCGCCTTTGATTGATTCCTGCTAACATAACAAGGAAATTAGTAAATGAACTGCCAGTTTGACAGGTGTCAAATAACCAGTTGTTGGCAGAGGAGAGATTGTAAGCAAATTAAATTTCCGATAAAAGATGACCGTAATAAGCAGTCTTTGATTGATACGTGCAAACATTACCAAAAAAATTAATTTAAACAAGCTACGAATTTGACAGGTGTCAAATAAGCGCTGGTGGACAGAATGTGATTAAATCAAATGTTTGATACAGGATGGCTATATTCAGCAAATGCAGCGGATTTGATTAAATCGCACAAACTTTGTCAAAAAAGTTATTAAATGAACTTTGACAGGTGTCAAATAAGTGTAGGTGGAGAAATGTGACTAAATTAATTTTCTATAATGGATGTCTATGGCATACAGATGCAGCATATTTGATTGATTCGCGCAAAGATCGCTAAAGAAATTATTAAATGAACTGTCGGTTTGACAGGTGTCAAATGAGTGTTGGTGGTGGAGAGATTGTGAATGAATTAAATTTTTGATAAAAGATGACCGTAACAAGCAGTCTTTGATTGATACGTGCAAACGTCACCAAAGAAATTAATTTAAAAGAGCTACGAATTTGACAGGTGTCAAATAAGCGCTGGTGGACAGAATGTGATTAAATTAAATATTTGATAAAGGATGACTATGTTCAGCAAATGCAAATGTATTTGATAGAATCGTACAAACATTGTCAAAGAAATTATCAAATGAACGGTGAGTTAGTTTGACAGGTGTCAAATAAGTGTAGGTGAAGAAATGTGATTAAATTTTTTTTAATGGATGTCTATGGCAAACAGATGCAACATATTTGAATGATTCATGCAAGCGTCAAAAAAGAAATTATTAAATGAACTGTTTGACAGGTGTCAAATCAGTGTTGGAGGGAGATTATAATTAAATTAAATTTTTGATAAAAGATTACTATAATAAGCAGATGCAGCGTCTTTGGATATATCAAATGTCACAAACGAAATTATTGAATGAATTTTCAGTTTGACAGGTGTCGAATAAGTGTAGGTGGAGAAATGTGATTAAATAATTTTTTTTTGTAATGAATGTCTACGGATGCAACGTATTTGAATGATTCATGAAAACGTCACAAAAGAAATTATTAAGTGAACTGTTTGACAGGTGTCAAATCAATGTTGTAATTAAATAAAATTTTTCATAGAATATGACTATAATAAGCAGCTGCAGCGTCTTTGGATTTAGTCGTACAAATGTCATAAAAGAAATTAATTTAAACGAACTGTGAATTTGACAGGCGTCAAATGAACGCTGTTTGACAGATTGCGATTAAATTAAATACAAATATTTAATAAAGAATGGCCATATTAAACGAATGCAGCGTATTTAATTGATACGTGCAAATAATACAAAAGAAATTATTAAATACTTTCAATGTGACAGGTGTCAAACCAATGTTAGTGGAGATAATGTAAGTAAATTAAATTTTTGATAAAAGATTACTATAATAACAGGTGCGGCGTCTTCGATTGGTACGAGCAAACGTCATCAAAGAAATTAATTTAAACGAACTGTGAATTTGACAGGTGTCAAATAATTGCTGGTGGAGAGATTGCAATTAAATTAAATATTTGATAAAGAATGGCCGTGTTAAAGAAGAAAAAAAGAAATTATTAAATGAACTATCAATATGAATATGTTTAAAAGTATTCAGTGCGTCAAATACACGGCAAGTTTGACAGACACCAACTCCACAAGCATGTTTGTCTGTCTGTATTAACCTACAAGAGAAAAAAAAAATATATATAAGCGCCCGTATTCCAATCAATTTTTTAATTCCACTCGAAATCATGAATATGTTTAAAAGTATTCCGTGCGTCAAATATGCGGCAAGTTTGACAGACGCTATCCCCACAAGCACGTTCGTCAGTCTGTGTCAACCCCTAAGAATAAAATACAAGCGACAATGTTTCAATTAATTTTACTGGAAATATGTCTGATAAGAAATTCGACGTATCAAGCAAGCAGTCAAGTTAGACAGATGCATCTCCACAAGCATGTTTTTCTGTCTGTATCAACCTACAAATCGAAAACAAAATATAAACGCCCGTGTTGAAATCGATTTTTTAATTCCACTCGAAATTATTTATGTGTTTAAAAGTATTCCACGCGTCAAATATGCGGCAAGTTTGACAGCCGCCATCTCCACAAGCACGTTTGTCAGTCTGTGTCAACCCCCCAGAATGAAATACAAGCGACAATATTCCAATCGATTTTTTAATCCCTCTCTGAATTATGAACATGTTTAAGAGTATTTCGCGCATCCAGTGTGCAGCAAGTTTGACAGATGCCATCTCCACAAGCATGCTTATCTGTCTGTATCAGCCCACAAGGTGTCAAATCAGTGTTAGTGTTGTAAGTAAATTGAATTTTTGAAAAAAGATTACTGTAATAATCAGGTGTAGCGACTTCGATTGGTACGAGCAAACGTCACCAAAGAAATTAATTTAAAAGAACTGTGAATTTGACAGGTGTCAAATAAGTGCTGGCTGACAGATTGCGATTAAAATATTGAAAATGAAATATTCGATGAAGAATGGCCATGTTAAACGAACGCAGCGTGTTTAATTGAATCGTGCAAATATTGCAAAAGAAATTACTAAATGAACTATCAATATGACAGGTGTCAAATCAGTGTTAGCGGAGATAATGCAAGTAAATTAAATTTTTGATGAAAGATTACTGTAATAACAAGGTGCAGCGCCCTCGAGTGGTACAGGTAAACCAAAGAAATTAATTTAAACGAACTGTGATTTTAACAGGTGTCAAGTAAGTGCTGGTTGACAGATTGCGATTAAATTCAATATTTGATGAAGAATGGCCATATTAAACGAACGCAGCGTATTTAATTGATACGTGGAAATATTACAAAGAAATTATTAAATTAACTGTCACTTTGACAGATGTCAAATCAATATTCGCCGAAAGATTGTTGATGGAAAGAAGGTGATAAATTAAATCTGATAAAAGATGACTGCAATAAGCAGATGTTTTGATTGATTCGTGCAAATATCACCAAGAAAATTTAATTAAATTAAATTAACTGTCAGTTGACAGCTGTCACACAAGTTTTGGCGGAAAGAAAGTAATTAAATTAAATTTTCGATTACTATAATAGGCAGATGTAGCACCTTTGATTGATTCGTGCAAACATCACCAAGGAAACTATTAAATGAACTGTCAGTTTGACACCTGTCAAATAAGTATTGATGGAGAGAATGTGGATGAAAGATTACAAAATAAACATGTCCATTGTCTTTGACCGATTCTTGCAAACACCACCAAAGAAATCAAATTAAATTTACTGTCGGTTTGACAGGTTGATTGATTCGAAGAAATTAAATTAAATTAACTAACTAATTAAATAAGTGTTGGTGGAGAGAATGTGATTGAATTAAAATTTTGTTAAAAGATGGCTACGGCAACCAAGAAATTAAATTAAATGAATTATCAATTTGACAGGTGTCAAATAAGAAAATAGTTTTCGCTACATAAAAAAAAAAAACTAACGTTTGCCACTTATTTATAATAGTGTCAACCATCACCTTCATTGGCTGTTACGTGAAACAAAACTTATTGCATATGACAAGGTGTGTTTAATAAATTGTTTTTTGTGAGTGCGACCTTGACCCCGGAATAGAAACTCAGAGGATCAGGTGTACGTTCAGAAAATGATTTCACAATGAAGGCAATACAACTCGACTTAATTATATTTAAGTAATTCCAGTAAAAATTTGTTTATGACTACGTTTTCGGAAGTAAGCGTACGGAGAATCGTTGAAAATGATCTTCGTAAGGCATGAATTAAGTAAAATTTTTAAAGTAAACGCTTTGTTTCTACTCTAAATTAATTAGAAACTGAATGGCTTATAGAATTACAACTTTTTTTTATGTAAAGCATCTCATTAACATTTACACCGGCTTTACTAACTACATCCGCTGCGAACGCGCAGCTAATTCATGTAGATTTATTTCATTTGCATCCGTTACTCCTCTACCAGAACGATTTTATACAGTGTACTTAAATTATAACACAGTTTGGCCTACGTATACGGCCTTTCTTTGCTGCGCTTGGAATTTAAGCGTGCATTGTCGGAAGACGTTGTAAAAATCGTTTATTAAATTTGAGGTGAGAAATACGGTTGGGGGGAGGAGGGTCTGACCTACATAAACGCGTTTCGAGTAGACGAGAGTCGAAAACTGGGTCACATGTCTTGATTTATGGTAACCGTGGACCGCTTACGTAAGTTTCGTACTTTTTAATTTCTGCTCTGATAAGATACGACGTATCTTATCACATGCATCAGTTTATCCTACCATCCTAAATTTAACCATCCTTCCTTTATTAAATTAAATTTTTCAGAAAGCCTCTGCTTAAGAGAAAACAAATATAGAAAAAAAGCGATCATGAAATAACCAGAACAGTGAATGAAAATTGTCATCGTAAAAAAATAATACAAGTGGCAAATTACGAGGTGATTTTGATAAGTTCCTGACCTAACTCAAGACAAACATTTTGTAGTAATCGGGGCGAGGGCAAAGGGAGATGGGCTTGCTCATTATCGAACTGTTACTCACAGCAATCACTTGACAGATACATATATTATTTAAGCGATATTTTGTGTGGTCAATTAAAAGAAGGAAAAAAAAACGTTAAAATCGATTTCATGTTCTTGATTATCGCACGCATATGGTGACGCTTTCGGGTTGCCCGTGGCGCATTATAAATGCTGCATGTACATTTTTGATCAACGAAATTGCTATGTAAATTTGATTTGAAGTACCTTACATAAGTGAATGCGATTATGTACGTTGGTAATTCACGAGGCACTGTACAAATACGTGTGTTCAAAACACGATCGTTTCTCTCTGTTGTTCATCGTAATAATTGCCTGCGAGGACTGCAAATATTTGAGGAGGACCAATCACAAACATGTAGTTTGTTTCCGAGAAACAGAAATTGTCTTTCTGTAGAAATTGATTTGCATTTATTTGCCTTTTCTTAAATACAGACTTATTGTTGCATGTTTTTTTCTTGACTGACCCTCGTGTATAATTTTTTTTCATAAAAACTTCATTGTTACAGTTAAAGGCAAACAAGGAGATTCAATGCAGAAATAAGTATTGTACGGTTTCCATAAAAGTCAAGAATCTGAAGATTAGATGGCGACATTTCGTTCGTTTAGATGCGATTGAAAATTTCGCACCGAAATGAAACGTCAGGCGAAATATTTTTTCAACGGTTTTAAAAATACCCGGCGGCGGTTACGCAACGGAATCGCTTTCGAGTGCGTGAGTTTTAAAACAAACACAATCTAAAAAAAAGCCCACCCTCGTGACGCAAGACGTCCGAGCTTCGAATTCGTGCCAGATTCGCTCGTTCCTTCGGTTAATACATTTTTCTTTAGGACCCCGTTACATAAACGAATTCATTTTTTTTTTGGATACCCAACTCGCTAAAAATACAAGTCCAATGTAATACAAGCGTGAAATGAAATAAGATTTATCAATTGGAGGTAGTGAAGCAACTAGTAACATTAAAAACAAATTGAACGTGGATCGTTTACACGAAAACAAAATAACGTAGGACCCAATACGCCCCCCTGAGGTAACCTTACAGTATCACTTGCTCTGTTCTAACAGTGACTTCTAGCAATTCGCCTCTTTTGTGATCAATCGCGACACCCCTTCCAGTTTAATGGCACACGAAGTAGTGAAGCAACTAGTAACATAAAAAAAATCGAATTTGGATCGTTCACACTAAAACGAAATAACGTAGAACCCAATACACGCCCTTGAGGTAACCTAACACTGTCACTTGCTCTGTTCTGACAGTGACTTCTAGCAGTTCGCCTTTTTTGTGATCATTCGCGGACCCCCTTCCAGTCTGATAGCACACAAGGAGCAACATTGCTTTCATTCGTCCTCCTATCTTTCTCCTGCGCTTTTTATATGCATGGATATCATCGTTTCTCCATCTAACATACACGATTATCCTCATTTTAAGTCGACAAAGACCTTTGTTTTTGCCTCCGTATGATTATTTGATTTTCTCGCAACAGTATTAACGAGGCAAAACAAAAAACAAGAACCTAGTTAGAAATATCCTTAATTTTTATTTAAAAACATTTAAATAAGTCATAAGTGTAATAGAAGAGTGTATGCCGGCCTGTTAAGCTCCTCTCGATATTTCAAAGTGGGCTCAAGGTCAAGTTAGCCCCTCCAGGAGTAGAACTCTGTAACTCTGTTACTAGAAAGTAGCGATTCAGATTAGTTACAGAGTTCCGCCGAAGGATGCAATTCTGATTCAAACAAGCGAACACACCAATGATGCAGAGTTACCTAATCCCCGCCATAAAATAAGGATATAAAAGGCAGAGCGTGCATCGGTTGGAGCCAGTAGTGCTTGAGCTGAATAGTCGAGCAATATTCCACCGTGGTCCAAGAAACCTCTCACCATTGGTGTTTTATAATCCGGCAAACCACACGCATACAACCAATGATGCAAAGTTACCTAATCCCCGCCACAGAATAAGGATATAAAAGGTAGAGCGTGCAGCGGCTCGAGCCAGTATTGCTTAAGCTGAATTATCGAACAATATTCAACCGCTGGTGCTATATAGTCCGGCAAACCACACACACCCCGCCATTAGTGGTATATAGTCCGATAAACCACACGCACCCAACCATTGATGCAGAGTTACCTAATCCCCGCCACAAAATAAGGATATAAAAGGCAGAACGTGCATCGGTTCGGCTTGAGCTGAATAATCGAGCAATATTCAACTGCTGGTGTCGTATAGTTTGGCAAACTACACGCACACAACGTCCACTAGTGCTGCATAGTCCTGCAAACAACAAGTTTCAGATATATGCATACTTTATCGAAGCCAGGCCTTTTAATTAATGGACAGAAGAAGCAAACAGCGATGTCATCAACCATATACACGCTTAAAAGCTGCAGTCACGGAACTCAATTGCCTGCACCCGTTTCATACAGGCCCCAAAGAAAACCACACACACACACACACACACACCTCGCCATTGGTGCTGTATAGTGCGACAAACCACATGCACACAACCAATAATGTAGAGTTACCTAATCCCCGCCACAAAATAAGGATATAGAAGGTATAGCATGATCGGTTCGGATTGAGCTGAATAGTCGAGCAATATTCAACCTCTGGTGTCTTAAAGTTCGGCAAACTACACGCACACAACGTCCACTCATGCTGCATAGTCTTGCAAACAACAAGTTTTAGAGTATACATACTCTGGCCTTTTAATTAATGGATAGAAGAAGCAAGCAGCGACGTCATCAACGACACACGCTTAAAAGCAGCAGTCACCAAACTCAATTGCCTGCATCCGTTTCACCTCTACCTTTTGCACAGGCCCAAAAGAAAACCACACATACACACCCCGCCATTGGTGATGTATAGTCTGGCAAACCGCACGCACACAACCAATGATGCAGAGTTACCTAATCCCCGCCACAAAATAACGATATAAAAGGCAGAGCGTGTATCGGTTCGAGCCAACATTGCTTAAGCTGATAGTCGAGCAATATTCAACCGCTGGAGGGAAGACTCTTAGTCTTAACCACGGTTGAGGTGTTCCAACGCTACATACCGGATGTGGCAGGCGAACGTAAGAGTCAGTGTGCGAGAGAGGAAGCACAAAGCGTGGCGAAATTTAATTAAATACCACAAAGCGGACGAGATTCCTAGTACTCGTATTGTCTTGCACTCGACCGCCACCGAGCCGGGTTCGTCGGAATACCTGTCCTTTCGTCTACCGTGGTCTTAACTAACAGCTCTTATATTAACGGCGTTCTCATTTTAATTAGTTACATCATTCTACTAATTGTGTCTCTTTCTAAATTTCTATCCCAGGTTTGATTCCATCTCATCAATCTCGGTCAATCAACTAAATTGACGTTTTTCTTTTATTGTTGCCAACGGTGGTATTGCTGATAGGCGTTTTGGAGCCGCCTGGGTCATCCATTTGCTTTCGGATCTGAATGAGTCAAATCCCAACTGGGTGGTTGGATGTTCTTTTATTGATGAAAGGCCTTCTCGGATATGAAGTAACACCGTAGGCTCCAATAGGTGGTAGACCAGGCAAGATTCTGGATTTCATTGGACAAGTCGAGTTCGCCATGCTTGAAACTTCCTTCATTACGGAGGTTAGGACTGTAGATTTGGATGAAGTTGGTTACCCTTAAGGATGCTATGCCAGGCAAGATTCTGGATTTCATTGGACAAGTCGAGTTCACGATGTTTGAAGTTTCCTTCATTAGGGAGACTAAGACTATAGATACGGGTGAAGAGCTTGTGAAGTTGATCCCCCATAAGGATGATATGCCAGGCAAGATTCTGGATTTCATTGGACAAGTCGAGTTCGCGATATTTGAAGCTTCCTTTCATTAGGGAGGTTAGGACTACAGATTTGGGTGAAGTTAGTCCCACATAAGCATGGATGCCAAGCAAGATTCTGGATTTCATGGGATAAGTCGAGTTCGCGATGCTTGAAGCTTCCTTCATTAGGGAGGTCAGGACTGTAGATTTGGGCGAAGAGCTTGTGAAGTTAGTCCACCATAAGGATGATTAGAAAAAAGAAGAGGAAGGACTTGAGTAAACGAGCTGAGCTGCAACTAGCAGGAAAAAGCGAGGAAAAATTGGAATCCTGGTGATTTCTCTGGACATGTACGTAAGGTAGCCTCTAATTACTCAAGCGGAGGGCTAATCTAAGTTTGTTCGCCAAAACTTGACTTGCCAAGATTTAGAGCGTAGGCTCAGATTAATCATTGGACCCACTCTCTTCTTCACTGGGCTTAATAGAAGGCATCCCCAACACATAACCGTCACCAACTGGGACGGGTGGGCTTTTGGGGCCTCTCGCTTTGCTACCCATTGAATTCCACTGGAAACATAAGGCGTGCGGCCCCCAAATTCGAGGATTTTTTTAATATAATTTAAATCTATTCGAAAGCACTTAGACTTGATAAATATTCCGCGAATAAATTTGGCGCGTGTGTCTGCGATTAATTCCCTAATGCGTTGTTTGCGCGCACGGGGGCCTTAAATAGATCGCGATGATGTATCGTCCCAAATCACTTCCAGCTTTGACAGCTTTCGATTGCAATTCAATTCGACGATTTACGCCGCGAAAGCCGCGCGTGTGCTTCTACGCCTTATCTGTTCGATGGAATCAGAAAAGATGGAATTTCAATTGAATGAAGATAATTAATACGTCGCTCTTATATAATCAGGACGTTATAGTAATCGCTGTCGATGCGTAGCAATAAATAATGAGGGATAAGTCATCGGCGAGATTAATTATTTTATCCTCGTAATAAATTGTGTCGGGATCGGGTTTAGGAGGTTTTAATTGTGTAGTGAACGTGCGTTTGTTAATGTATCGTATCGACCAAGGACTTTGCTAGCGTGTCGATTTTAAACGAGTGCCCGGGCCACCGCTTGCCGACGCTCCTACACTTCGTCAACTTACAGAACCCCTAAACAACATGGATAGCAGCATTTTAATAATCGTTCTATACTGCAATAAGCCTCTACTAGCCAATACGTCGAAAATATTATTATTAAAACCAGTTGATATCATTTGTTTTGGAAATTGTTTAGTATTCATAATTATGTAACACATTTTTTTACGCCCATCAAGTTTACGCATCAATTAAAAATTATCGTTTTTTTTTAACGAGAGATTAGAAGGTCAAAAATTCCCGGCGACGATAACGCTTGACAGGCCACTCCTGATATCACATCTGTGAGATGTAACACTTCTTTGCGACCGTTTTATTTATTGGGAGGGGAAAGCCGGACGGTGTTTATTTAATTTCGTTGCAAACGCCTGTGTACGTGTGGCTTGCAAAGACAAACAGATTAAGTCCACGCTGGGCTCTTTACGTCACAGAAAACACAATGCAGAAGTCCTTTATTATTGTTATCATTATGATTGCGTGCGAAACACTATTGACTTGCAGTTAGTTCGTGATTAAACAAGTCGTCGGGAAGCAAACTCGAAAGACTTGCGAGGAAATAATTAAGTTGTTTCGGTATTGTCATATACAGAACGTGTTACGACCCTATGGTCAGACATCTGAGAGAGAAAGCGAATGGGGGTTCGTGCAAATTAAAACAGCCAAGTAAACTCGATGCAATTAAGAGAGAAATAAACGAAAATATAAAAAAAATGAAGAAGGTCAATAAAAATATGTAAAGGCAACTGAGTAAGGAGTGAGCTACAGAGGAAATGCGGCGTGGAAATCATTAAGGCAATTCTTTGAGTCCGATTTTCTTAGCAGGGGCAAAGTAACGACGTGAGTACGTCTTTTGACGTATAGATGGCGCTGCGGTATCTGAATTTCAGGGTTTCTACATGCAGGGGTTCGAGTGCTGGAGCAAGAATTTACTTAAGTAATAATAATCAACTCGTCGACTTTTTTATTCTTTTGTACTTTGCATATTCATTTCCTGTGCCCATCGTTCGTCTTTTGTTCTTTTTTAATATATAATTTAACCTCGAAATGAATACGCATATGTATACTTTTTTCTGTCGATTGTCTTTCGTTGATTATTGAAAATCACCTTCTGATCATTTTGGTTTTATTTTGTTTTTGTTTCTCTTTTTTTTTGTTTTTGTTTCTCTTTTTCTTTATTTTTGTTTCTCTTTTTTTTGTTGGAGGAACGAAGTTGTTGAAGAAATAAGAAAAAATTAAGAATAAGAAGATGAACACAAACACAAGTCAGTTTGAATAACAGAAAAGAACGGAAACAAAACGAATACAGAGATGAATATAAAATAAAAATACGATCTCCAAGGAGCTAAAAAAAAAAAAAACAAAAAAGAACCGTACTCATTTTTTTTTCTGTTGATTTTCTTTTTGTCCGTTTCTGAAAATCATCTTCTAATCGCTTTCGCTTTGTCTTTTTATTTTTTTTTCTTGTTTCTTCTAAACTTCTGTATTTATTTAATAATTTGTTTTCTTCTTTTTTCATGTCATCTGCCGTTCATCTTTTGTTTTTTATTTTTATAGAATAGAAACAAAGGAATGTAGAAATAAATGTGAAATATAAATACGCTTGTCAAAGAGCTAACAAAAAACAATCGATGGTCGAAGAGGTAACAAAAAACAAAAGAACAAGCGATGGTCAAAGAGCTACATTTCGCTTGCTTTTTGGTTTTTTCTTTTGTTAATTCTTCTAATCTTCTATCTACATTCATTTCATCATTTTTTTTCTTCTTTTTTTCTTGTTATCTACCGTTCGTCTTTTGTTTTTTTTTTTTGAATAGAATAGAAACAAACAAATATAAACACGCTCTTCAAAGAGCTAACAAAAAACAATCGATGGTCAAAGAGCTAACAAAAAAAAACACAAAAAACAAGCGGTGGTTAAAGAGCTAACGAAAAATATAACAAAAACGAGCGATGGTCGATACGTATTCATTTTTTCTTCTGTCGATTGTCTTTTATCCGTTTCTGAAAATCATCTTCTTATCCTTTTCGTTTTTTTTTACTTTTCTTTCTTGTTTCTTATAAACTTCTTTTTTCTTGTCGTCTGTCCTTCGTCTTCTATTTTCTTTTGAATAACAGAATAGATACAAAACGAATGCAGAGAAAAATGTAAAATAAAACCACGATTCCCAAAAGAGCTAAAAAACAAACGATTCATATTCATTTGTTTTCGTCGATTATTATCTTTTGTCAATTTTTGAAAACTCATCTAATCGTTTTCGTTTTCGTATTCATTTTTCTCTGTCGATTGTCTTTTGTCCGTTTCTGAAAATTATTTTCTAATTCGTTTTCGTATTTCTTTTTATTTATTTTTTCTTGTTTCTTCTAAACTCCTATATTCATTTAATCTTTTTTTTTTCGTCTTTTTTTCATGTCATCTGCCGTTCGTCTTTTGTTTTCTTGTTTTTTTTTTAATAGCGCTAACAACAAAAAAAGCGAAAAAAAAGATGGTCAAAGAGCTAACGAAAAATATAACAAAAAACAAGCGATGGTCGATACGTATTCATTTTTTCTTCTGTCGATTGATTGTCTTTTGTCCATATCTGAAAATCATCTTCTAATCGTTTCAGTTTTTTTTTTTATTTTTTCTTCTTGCTTTTTTTTCCTCTCGTCTTTTAATTGCTTTCGTTTTTCTTTTTATTTATTTTTTTTTCTTGATTGTCTTTTTTTCTTGTCATCTGCTGTTCGTCTTTTATTTTTTACTTTTATAGATTAGAAACGAAACAAATGCAGAAGAAAAATGTAAAATATAAACACGCTCGACAAAGAGCTAACAAAAAACAATCGATGATCAAAGAGCTAACAAAAAAACAAGCGATGGTCGATACGTATTCATGTTTTCTTCTGTTGATTGTCTTTTGTCCGTTTTTGAAAATCATTTTCTAATAGTTTTCGTTTTTTTTTTTATTCTTCTTTTTTTGTTTCTTATAAACTTCTATGTTCTATCATTTATTTTTATTCTATGTTCTATCATTTATTTTTTCGTCTTTTTTTCTTATCATCTGCCGTTCGTCTTTTGTTTTTTTGCCGTCTGCCGCTCGTTTTTTGTTTTTTTTTTTTTAAATTTTTTATTGAAAATAGTTTTTGAAGAAACAATTCAATATTTCAATAATGGACGGAACATAACAAAAGCGAAACGAATGCAGAGAAAAACGTAAAATAAAACCACAATTGCCAAAAGAGCTAAAAAAAAAAAAACAAAAAACAAACGATACATATTCATTTGTTTCCGTCGATCATTATCTTTTGTTCATTTCTGAAAAATCATCTAATCGTTTTCGTATTCATTTTTTTCTGTCGATTGTCTTTTGTTCGTTTCTGAAAATCATCTTTTAATCGTTTTTCTTTTTTGTATATTTTTTCTTGTTTCTTCTAAACTTCTATATTCATTTAATCTTTTTCTTTCGCCTTTTTCTTGTCATCTGCCGTTCGTCTTTTGTTTTTTTTTTTTTTCAATAGAATAGAAACAAAACGAGTGCAGGAAAAAATTTAAAATATAAACGTGCTCGTCAAAGAACTAACAAAAAAAACAAACGATGGTCAAGGAACTAAAATAAAAAAACAAAAAACAAGCGATGGCCGATACATATTCTTCTGTCGATTGTCTTTTGTCTGTTTCTGAAAATCACCTTCTAATCGTTCCAGTTTTTTTTTCCTTGCTTCTTTTAAACTTCTGTCTTGTTTCTTCTCGTCTTTTAGCCCTGCCACCTGCCGTTCGTATTTTGTTTTTTTTTTTAAATTTTTTATTGAAAAAAGTAAAAGTTTTGAAGAAACAAGAAAAATAAATTATCATAAGAAGATGGATATCGACACAATTCCATTTCAACAGGTAACAGAACAAAACAAAAACAAAAAGAATGCAGAAAAATTGTAAAATAAAAACACGAACGTCAAAGAGCTAAAAAAAAAAACAAAAGCCAAACGACAGACGCTTTTAAAGTAAAGTAAGAAAATGACGAATACAAGGAAAAATATTACAAAAAAACAAACACGACGAGACGATTTAACCAAAGTAAAAGTTTTTTTAAAAAATGGAACCAAAAAGAAACAAAAGCAAAATTTTGAAGAAAAGAGGAATACAAAAAAAAATCAATTCAATTTGAATAACCGCACCTGAAACGAACGGACAAAAAAAAATAAATAAATGCAAAGAAAAGTGTTAATTTTTCTTCTACATATTTCTATCTGCACTCGAACATCAAGAGGAAAGACAATCGATAAAGAGATGTACGCGTATAAGAAAAAGACGAACTGTAGATGATTTAGAAAATGAAAGTCAATATGAAAGACAAACGTAGGAAGTGTGTCGATTTCAACGAGTGCCCAGGTCACCGCTAGCCGACGCCCTCCTAGATTTCGCCCCTGAAGTCGGTGACAAAAATAGAGTGAGCTATCCGTTCTATGCTTCTGGCTTTGTACAGTTTTTATTACATTTGCAAAAGAAGAAGGAAATTCAACCTGAATCCACCCTGGTGTGTAGGCAACAGCCACGTTTAGCTCTAGTATAATCTCCTTGCTTCTGGATAACAACCTCTGTGAAGCTATAAACGCGCTCTCTTCAAAGTAAAGAGGCTCAAGTAAGCGCGGGTAATCACCGGGAGCAATTTTCCTACCACTTAAAGGACACTTACGCATTTCCTACGTAAGTAATATTGGGCAATTTTGGTTATAGCAATAAATGTGAGGGGGGCACACCCCAATCTTCGGTGCGGCGGGGAAATTTTATGATAACCCCCAGGAAACACCCGAAACGATCACCATCGACTGCGACAAAGAGCACGAAACATTATAAATCGCCGAAAGGGAAATTAATTTCCGCTCTTCGCTTCCGGGCCGCGCCGAAAGGTTTCGCGAAACGCGCGCGAAATTGCGTCACGTTTCGCAAACAAAAAAAAATCAGTCGCAAAAAATCTGATTTTTCAGAAAAAATTCCGCGCAGATAAGATAAGCCGCGCAGGTCATTACCGTGTCAAACGATTAAGCCCCCTTTAAAAAAAGAAAGAAGAACTCATCGACGATCTCCCCCCCCCCAATCACCAAACAAGCTCGGATTTTGATTTATCCCCCCTAACAATGACAATATTTGCGTTTAGATTTGTTTTTAAAGCCCCATAAATCCCAGCCGTAATTTCTTACTATTGATGATTACTTATTGAGTACATGGTCATTTTTTTTATTTTATTTTTAGTATAATCCGGCGGAATTAAAAGCGAAATCTACTTACATGGAATTTTTTTTTATTAATCTGCTGATTTACGAGAGCAAGGCCGTACGAATTATATAACTATGAAAAAAAAAATCAGGTGCACATTCCGAGCAAATATTGGCTTACTACTTTGCGTCGTGCGTGTACATACGTAAGCGTTATCAAATTTTTTAAGCAAATTACGCCCACGACGACGTTTCTCTGCTCTGATAGAGACGTGCCCGCATTAATACCGTAATTTATTGCACGTCTCTGACCCATTTTATTACAAAATTGACTTGTATACACCCTCGTCCAAATGTATCAGGCACACCGCTTATTGTCAAGTAGATTCTAATTTAAACAAAAATTCAAATTTAGAACGCAAAGGTTACTGCGCTGTTTTTTTTTTCGGTTCGGAATACATTAGGTTTTAATGTCGGAATTTTTGCATGCTAATCGGAACGAGAAAAAAAAAATTGCGCTTTGGGAACCGAGGCTGACGTGCTAGGCTTAACCTTGCTCCCAGTTCGAATTTTGAGCGCCCACATGCAAAGTCAATTACCCCAATGACAAATGTTCGCGTGTACCAACCAGTGACGTAATGGCGTTCGTGAAGCCCCCCCCCCCCGTTTCGATATTCTGAACGAGCGCGTGTAGACATTAAAAATTCTTACGGAGCTTAATTAGTCATTTGAAAAAAAGCGGGCGTTCGGAATTAATTCGCAAGGACATTGACTATTTCTGTGCATAGATAGTTTCGTGTGCACGTGTTACAACAAATTCCTTCCTTCCAAAACTCCTTCCTGGGGAAGGGGGGGAAGAAAATTAAACTTAATTTTTTTATATCGTTCGAAGATGATTGATTTTTTTTTAGTCATCGCTTGGCTCTACATTTGCTTTCATTTCACCAATGTACTTCGAGTGCTTTCCCTTATCTTCACCTTTCCAAGTATTTATTCTTTACTCTTTTCTTCGTCGTTCATGAAAGAAAGGACTCCACGAAGGAGGACCTAACTGGGCAGGTTTACTTCAAAACAGTATTTTGTTAATAATTAGTTTTAATTAATTTCACAATTTTACTGCAATTAAATTCACGAAATTTTATTTCCAACGTGACAATTTAATAACATTAAGTTTAGGTCGCGGCCAAATTTTGACCTAAAACCGACTCGCAACATGTTCCCTATCATGCTTCTTTCTTTTCGTCATTGATCCTCTTCTTGCGCCAAAGAAGCCTGTAATTCCACTCGAAGGACCAGAAAATCTTGCTATCCGCCTCGAAGGACCAAGAAATTTGCAATATAGTTCAATAGTATATGAAGAAAAAAAAAGGATTTATTAAATAAAATTCAAAATTCAATCTTTTTTCGCACTGCTATCGTAGCTTTTTTCTACAGAGAATATGTGTTTGAAATTCTGATTTAAAATAGATAGTAATATGCAATCTCGCCTAAAGTCTATCTGGACTCCCTGTCGTGCTTCTTTCTTTTCGCCATCGATCCTCTTTTTGCGCGAAGAAGCCCGCAATCCCACTTGAAGAAAATCTTGCTATCCGCTTCGAAGGACCAAGGAATTTATAATATAGTTCAATACTCTATGAAGAAGAAAAGGAATTATTAAAAGAAATTCAATTTTTTTTTCGCACTTGAGGACTACTGTAGCTTTTTTCTACAGAAAATGTGTTTGAAATTCTGATTTAAAATAGACAGTAATATGCAATCTTGCCTAAAGTTTATCAGGGCTCCCTGTCGTGCTTGTTTCTTTTTATCATCGATCCTCTTCTTGCGCAAAGAAGCCCGTAATCCCACTCAAAGGACCAGCAAACCTTACTATCCGCCTCGAAGGACCAGAAAATCTTACTATCCGCCTCGAAGGACCAAGAAATTTACAATATAGTTCAATACTATATGAAGAAGAATAGGAATTATTAAACGAAATTCAAAATTCATTTTTTTTTCCTCACACTTGAGGACTACCGTAGCTATTTTCTACAGAAAGAATGTGTTTGAAATTCCGATTTAAAGTAGACAGTAACATGCAAACTTGCCTAAAGTCTATCTGAGCTCCGTCTTGTCTCTTTCGTTTCCCCATCGATCCTCTTCTTGGGCAAAGAAGCGCGTAATCCCCCCCTCGAAGGACCAGAAAATCTTACTATCCGGTTTGAAGGACCAAGAAATTTGCAATATAGTTCAATACTATATGGAGAAGGAAAGTAATGAAAGTCAATAAACAAAAGACGATCAGGGTCGTTTAAGACCCTCTTGTTTTCCTAATTTAAAATCGTGTGTACTTTGTTCCGTTCAAAAAAAAAAAGGCAAACGTTAACGATTTACTCTTCTTTTGTTTATTTAGTGTTTATGTTTCTATTTAAAAAAATTACGATTTTTTCCCTCTTCTAATTTTTAATAAAACAGAAGACGATCGAAATTTCTTGAGACATTTCTCTTTTCTTGATCGTCTTTTGTTTAGTAAGCGTTTATATATCGATTAAAAAAAAATTTTTTTCTCCTCATCAAATTTATTCGCTCGTGTAAATTCTTAATAAAACAAAAGACAATCGAAATCAATTCGGGAACTCTCGTTTCTCGATTTAAAATCGCGCGCCTTTACTTGCTTGTTGGCGAATTTTCTTGCCTTGACCGTCTTTTGTTTATTTGAGTGTTTATATATATTTCGATTAGAAAAGAAAAATAGACAACTCTTTCCGAATTGTTGAGAAAACAAAAGACGAGCGACATCATTACGGGAACTCTAGTTTCTTGATTTCAAATCGCGCGCGTTTTGTTTGATTAGAAACAAAAAAAAACATCAGCGATTTTTCTTTTCTTGATCGTCTTTTGTTTATTTAGTGGTTTTTTCTTTTCTTTTTCTCCAAGTTCTTGAAAAAACAAGAGACGATCGGGATTGTTTCAAATCGCGCGCTTTTTGTTCGATTAGAAAAAAAAACATCGGCTATTTTCCTTTTTTTTTATCGCCTTTTGTTCATGTTAGTGATTTTTTCTTTTCTTTTTCTCCAAATTCTTGATAAAACAAAAGACGATCGAGATCGTGTCGGGAACTCCCATCTCTCGATTTCAAATCGCGCGCGTTTTGTTCAATTAGAGAAAAAGAAACATCGGCGATTTTTCTTTTCTTGATCGTCTTTCGTTTATTTAGTGATACTTTTCTTTTGTTTTTCTTGATGAAACAAAAGACGATCGAGATTGATTCGCGATCTCTCGTTTCTTGATTTCAAATTGCGCGCGTTCCATTCGATTAGAAAAAAAAACACATCGGCTATTTTCCTTTTTTTGATCGCCTTTTGTTCATTTAGTGATTTTTTCTTTTCTTTTTCTCCAAATTCTTGATAAAACAAAAGACGATCGAGATTGTTTCGGGAACTCTCGCTAATCGATTTCAAATCGCGCGCGTTTTGTACGATTAGATAGAAAAACATCGGCGTTCTTCTCTTCTCGATTGTCTTTTGTTTTTTTAGTGTTTTTTTTTTCTTTTCCTCCAAATTCTTCACAAACAAAAGGCGATCGGGAACTCTCGTCTCTCGATTTCAAATCGCGCGCGTTTTGTTCGATTAGAAAAACCAAGACATCCGCGATTTGTCTTTTCCTGATCGTCTTTTGTTTTTTTAGTGATTTTTTTTCTTTTTCTCCATGTTCTCGATAAAACAAAAGACGATCGAGATGGTTTCGGCAACTCTCGTTTCTTGAGTTCAAATCGCGCGCGCGTTTTGTTCGATTAGAAAAAACAAAACATCCGCGATTTTTCTTTTCTTGATCGTCTTTTGTTCATTTAGTGATATTTTTTCTTTTCTTTTTCTCCAAATCCTTGATAAAACAAAAGACGATCGAGATTATTCCGAGAACTCTCGTTTCTTGATTTCAAATCGCGCGCGTTTTGTTCGATTAGAAGAAACAAAACATCTGCGATTTTTCTTTTCTTGATCGCCTTTTGTTTATTTAGTAATTTTTTCTTTTCTTTTTCTCCAAATTCTTGATAAAACAAAAGACGATCGAGATTGTTTCGGGAACTCTCGCTACTCGATTTCAAATCGCGCGCGTTTTGTACGATTAGATAAAAAAAACATCGGCGATTTTTCTTGTATTGATCGTGTTTTGTTTATTTAGTGATTTTTTCTTTTTTTTTTCTTGATAAAACAAAAGACGATCGAGATTATTTCGGGAACTCTCGCTTCTTGATTACAAATCGCGCGCGTTTTGTTTGATTAAAAAAAGCATTGGGGTTTTTTCTTTTCTTGATCGTGTTTTGTTTATTTAAGTGTTCATATATATTTCTATTAAAAAAATTGACAATTTTTCCCTCTCTTTCTCAGAATCGTTAAGAAAACAAAAGACAAGCGAAATCATTACGAGAATTCTCGTTTTCTGATTTCAAATCGCGCGCGTTTTGTTCGATTAAAAAAAAATATCGACGATTTTTCTTGATCGTCTTTTGTTTATTTAGTGATTTTTTTCTTTTCTTTTTTTGCAAATTCTTGATAAAACAAAAGGCGATCGAGATTGTTTCGGGAACTCTCGCTACTCGATTTCAAATCGCGCGCGTTTTTTTACGATTAGATAAAAAAATATTGGCGATTTTTCTCTTCTCGATAGTCTTTTGTTTTTTTAGTGTTTTTTTTTTCCTTTTTCTCCAAAACAAAAGACGATCGGGAACTCTCGTTTCTTGATTTCAAATCGCCTGCGTTTTATTCGATTAGAAAAAAAAAACATCGGCGATTTTTCTCTTCTCGATCGTCTTTTGTTTTTTTTTTTTTTAGTGATTTTTTTCTTTTTCTCCAAATTCTTAACAAACAAAAGACGATCGAGATGGTTTCGGAAACTCATTTCTTGATTTCAAATCGCGCGCGCTTTCTTCGATTAGAAAAAGAAACATCGGCGATTTTTGTTGATCGTCTTTTGTTCATTTAGTGATTTCTTCTTTTATTTTTCTCCAAATTCTTGATAAAACAAAAGACAATCGAGATGGTTTCGGGAACTCTCGTCTCTTGATTTCAAATCGCGCGCGTTTTGTTGGATTGAAAAAAAAACGTTGGCAATTTTTCTTTTCTTGATAGTCTTTTGTTGTTCATTTAGTAATTTTCTTCTTTTATTTTTCTCCAAATTCTTGATAAAACAAAAGACGATCGAGATTGTTTCGTGAGCTCTCGCCTTTTGATTTAAAATCGCGCGCGGATTTTGTCCGATTAAGAAAAAGAAACGAAAGACGCTGGCGATTTTTCTTTTCTTTCTTAAACAATAAAACAAAAGGTCGCTTTGCGTTCCGCGATCTAAAAATTGGAAGAGAAAGGAAAGTTCATTTGTTTAATTTAATAGTCTTACTCTGTTTGCACCGTTTTAAACCCCGATCGACTTTTGTTTCCTGCTTCCGAATTTACACGCCGTGGTCCTTCGAACCGGATTGAAAAATGTTTTTAATAGAAGAACAAAGAGTCCCCTCCCCCGAGAAAATAATGAAAAAAATCCCATTTGATTATGAAACAAGAATATGCTGGCTGGTGTGTAGGTAAGTTTTGTTTGTAAATCGAGAAGTAAATCAAATCTAGCGCCATCTCTTAATATTCGAATGAACTTAAGAACTAAGACAAGAAGGCGCGCCATAACAAATATATAATGAACACTAGATGGCGCGCATAGATTCATAACAAACTAAATGTTTATTCGTAAGTGAAGAGTGCGCCAAACATGATTGAGTTACCCATGTTGTTCTACAGTTCTTTTTTTTTTCATTATCTAAGTTTAGGGACTTTTATACAGATTTTAACTTTTGTGGAACGGCTTTAAGTAAATGACGAATTCCCTATTATAGTGAGTGTATCAGCGCATCATCTCTCGATCACCACACTTCAATTCCCTGTTATTCGCTGATCATGCGCATCAACGCATGCCGTAAATCAGTCAATTAAATTTTATTTTATTGGCATTTTTTTCTCAGTCCATTATAAAGTAAAAATACCCATATTCTTTTTAAACTGTGCCAATGTCAGTCAGTCAGATTCTCCGAAAGAAAAAAAAAACACGTTGCATAACTCGTACGTGTTTTTCTCTCAAAAATAAACGCCGCTAAATATACCCACGTCCCGCATCATATCTTACGAGTTTTTTTTTTTTTTTGCTGTCAGGATGACGATTTAGTCCGCCGACCCGAGGGCGAAATTCATCAAGATGGTTCAGGGAATTCTCAGGATTTACGCTAACAACCTCCGCTCGACCTTCACCGACCACCAGACCAGGTTTTCCACAAGGGGCAACGTACGATGGTTGTCGACGCACGTATCTAGAAGGCTGCTGCAGAAGGAGGCCCAGAAAACCGAAAAGCCCATCCAGGGGACCCCCTACGCGAAACTGACGATAGGCGTACCGAAAGAAACATGGAAAAACGAAAGAAGGTACAGGGATCAGATCGTTCGTCCCAGTCTAGGCAGATTTGATTTTTAGGGTGGCTCTAACTCCGGCGGTTACCGCGCTCCTGGTCAAAAAGGGCTTCGCCGTCAACGTGGAGAAGGACGCAGGAGTCGAGGCGAAATTCAGAAATGAGGAGTACGAAAAGGCGGGGGCCAAATTAGTCGACACTGAGAGCGCTTTTCACTCAGGTGCTTCCCACCGCTGCCCCCACTTTAACCTTCGTACATTAACTGTCGTTTTGCAGACATTGTTTTGAAAATCCGTCAACCCCAAGAGAAAGAAGTTGATTACCTCAAGGAAAACACTACGCTTATTTCATTCCTCTACCCCGCCCAGAACCAATCCCTCGTGGATAAATTGGCAGCGAAAAAAATCAATGCATTTGGTAAGTTGGGGGGTCCGGCCCCCAATGACGTGACGTTCAAAGGAATGTAATGTTTTCAGCAATGGATTGCATTCCTCGCATTTCCAGAGCGCAGGTCTTCGACGCCCTAAGTTCCATGGCGAATGTTTCCGGTTATAGGGCCGTAGTCGAAGCAGCTAACCACTTTCCAAGATTTTTCTCAGGTTTTTTCCATCGAAACCACCCCATCGAGCTTCGACCAATGGCACTTGCGTTATTTCAGGTCAGATAACAGCGGCAGGGAAAGTACCCCCCGCCAAAATCCTCATCATTGGAGGAGGCGTTGCTGGTTTAGCTGCGATTGGCCAAGCCAAAAGCATGGGGGCCATCGTGCGCGCCTTCGATACCCGCTCGGTGGTCAAAGAACAGGTCGAATCGATGGGCGCTGAATTTTTGACGGTGACCATTGAAGAAGAGGGCGGCGGAGCCGGGGGGTACAGCAAAGAAATGTCCAAGGAATTCATCGACGCCGAGCACGCCTTATTCGCGAAGCAATGCAAGGAGGTGGACATCATCATCTCCACCGCGCTCATTCCAGGCAAGAAAGCCCCAGTTTTGATATTAAAGGTTGTACCCAATTTTTTTTTTGAGGAATCCTCTGATTGCCGAGTTAATTACAGGAGCATATCCAATCAATGAAACCGGGTAGCGTCGTGGTGGATTTGGCAGCTGAAGCCGGCGGAAACATCGAAACCACAAGACCAGGGCACGTCTACCAATTCAACGACGTCACACACATCGGCCTCACGGACCTATCGAGTCGACTGCCCACGCAAAGCTCCACCCTCTACGCCAATAACATATCCAAATTTTTGTTATCCATAGGTACGTGTGGGAATTTTTGGAGAGGGGTTGAAACATGCTGTGATTAATTTTAGGCGAGCAAAACCACTTCAATATAAACCTCGAAGACGAGGTCGTCCGCGGTAGTATAATCCTCGACAAGGGGAACTTACTTTGGCCACCCCCAAAACCGGTCGGCCCACCGCCAACGGCACCGGCACCTGTCACACCCACTGTGGCAAAACCGGTAGATCCCCACGTCGCCAATCCTTTCATGGCCACATTCAAAGACGCCCTGGTTTGTGGCACAGGTAACCAACGGAATTCCCGAGAGTGATGATGAAGATGATGCTTTACCGTTTCTTTTTCAGGTGTGAGTGGTATTTTAGGTTTAGGTATGATATCGCCAAATGCCGCCTTCACTTCTATGTTGACGACGTTCGGCCTGGCCGGCATCGTTGGATACCATACGGTTTGGGGCGTAACCCCAGCTCTTCATTCGCCTCTCATGTCCGTCACCAACGCCATCTCCGGTATCACCGCCGTCGGTGGTATGCTGCTTATGGATGGTGGTTACTATCCTACAAATTCAGTTGAGGTAAAGTTTCATTTTTCAATCCACCTAGGCTTTAATGCCCCTGGCACCTCCTCCAACCTTGACTAAAAATGTAAGACCACGACCTTAAGAAATCCTCATCGCGACTTCAGTAGGACTTTGGCCAAACCTGAGGAGGTTCCACCACCTTTAACCCACATTACAGGCAAAAGCGTCAATGACGATGGTGGGACTTTGGCCAAACCTGAGGATTTAATGCCCCTGGCACCTCCTCCAACCTTGTCTAAGGCCACGACCTTAAGAAATCCTCATCGCGACCTCGGTAGGACTTTGGCCAAACCTGAGGAGGTTCCATCACCTTCAACCCACATTACAGGCGAAAGCTTCAATGACGACGGTGGGATTTGGCCAAACCTGAGGATTTAATTAATGCCCCTGGCACCTCGTCCACCCTTAACTAAAAATGTAAGGTCACGACCGTGAGAAATCCTCATCGCGACCTCGGTAGGACTTTGGCCAAACCTGAGAAGGTTCCATCACCTTCAACCCACATTACAGGCGAAAGCTTCAATGACGACGGTGGGATTTGGCCAAACCTGAGGATTTAATTAATGCCCCTGGCACCTCCTCCACCCTTAACTAAAAATGTAAGGTCACGACCGTGAGAAATCCTCATCGCGACCTCGGTAGTACTTTGGCTAAACCTGAGGAGGTTCCACCACCTCTAACCCACATTACAGGCAAAAGCGTCAATGACGACGGTAGGACTTTGGCCAAACCTGAGGATTTAATGCCCCTGGCGCCTCCTCCAACCTTGACTAAGGCCACGACCTTAAGAAATCCTCATCGCGACGTCGGTAGGACTTTGGCCAAACCTGAGAAGGTTCCATCACCTTCAACCCACATTACAGGCGAAAGCTTCAATGACGACGGTGGGATTTGGCCAAACCTGAGGATTTAATTAATGCTCCTGGCACCTCCTCCACCCTTAACTACAAATGTAAGGTCACGACCGTGAGAAATTCTCATCGCGACCTCGGTAGTACTTTGGCTAAACCTGAGGAGGTTCCACCACCTCTAACCCACATTACAGGCAAAAGCGTCAATGACGACGGTAGGACTTTGGCCAAACCTGAGGATTTAATGCTCCTGGCGCCTCCTCCAACCTTGACTAAGGCCACGACCTTAAGAAATCCTCATCGCGACCTCGGTAGGACTTTGGCCAATCCTGAGAAGGTTCCACCACCTTCAACCCACATTACAGGCAAAAGCTTCAATGATGACGGTAGGACTTTGGCCAAACCTGAGGATTTAATGCCCCTGACACCTCCTCCAACCTTGACTAAGGCCACGACCTTAAGAAATCCTCATCGCGACCTCTGTAGGACTTTGGCCAAAGCTGAGGATTTAATGCTCCTGGTACCTTCTCCAACCTTAACTAAAAATATAAGGTCACGACCCTAAGAAATCCTCATCGCGACCTCGGTAGGACTTTGGCCAAACCTGAGGAGGTTCCACCACCTTTAAGCCACGTTACAGGCAAAAGCTTCGATGACGACGGTAGTACTTTGGCCAAACCTGAGGATTTAATGCCCCTGGCGCCTCCTCCAACCTTGACTAAGGCCACGACCTTAAGAAATCCTCATCGCGACCTCGGTAGGACTTTGGCCAAACCTGAGAAGGTTCCACCACCTTCAACCCACATTACAGGCAAAAGCTTCAATGATGACGGTAGGACTTTGGCCAAACCTGAGGATTTAATGCCCCTGACACCTCCTCCAACCTTGACTAAGGCCACGACCTTAAGAAATCCTCATCGCGACCTCTGTAGGACTTTGGCCAAAGCTGAGGATTTAATGCTCCTGGTACCTTCTCCAACCTTAACTAAAAATATAAGGTCACGACCCTAAGAAATCCTCATCGCGACCTCGGTAGGACTTTGGCCAAACCTGAGGAGGTTCCACCACCTTTAAGCCACGTTACAGGCAAAAGCTTCGATGACGACGGTAGTACTTTGGCCAAACCTGAGGAGGTTCCACCTCCTTCAATCCACATTACAGACAGAAGCTTCAATGATGAATTGTGACTTGCGTTACAGGGTTTGGCCGCAGCAGCCGCGTTCGTCTCCTTCATCAACGTCTTCGGCGGTTTCCTCGTCACCAAACGCATGTTGGACATGTTCAAAAGGTAAACGCCTCCGTTTCCGCCCCGGAGGTTTTCAACTTCGTTCTATTTGCGTTGCAGGCCGGAAGATCCACCAGAATACAACTCCCTCTACGGCATACCCGCCGCTATCTTCTTAGGTGCGTATGGTTGGGCGGCCCTTCAGAACATGCCGGAAATCCACCAGGCCGCCTACTTGGCCTCGTCGCTCTGCTGCGTGGGGGCCCTCGCTGGTCTCAGCTCGCAGAAGACCTCCAGATTGGGGAATAATTTGGGCATGGTGAGGGACTTGCTTGGCCCTCGCTGATTTTAACAAGCGCAAGTTTTCAGATTGGTGTCTCAGGAGGCATCGCCGCCACCTTGGGCCACATGGCGCCCAGTACGGAGGTCGTCGCGCAAATGGCGGCTTGCTTACTTGCGGGTGGGGGTATTGGTACCTTCATCGCGAAGAAAATCCAGATTACCGACCTTCCACAACTAGTAGCAGCATTCCACAGGTATTCACCCACTTCATTAGCCCGTCCCATTTTAACACCTTCGCTTGCGCAGCTTGGTAGGTTTGGCCGCCGTTTTGACTTGCGTCGCCACCTTCATCCACGACGTCCCGCACTTTGCCACAGATCCTGCGGCGAACGTTGTTAAAACAGCGCTGTTCTTAGGCACCTACATAGGAGGGGTGACGTTCAGGTAAGTTGGGGGAGAGGAGTGTACTGAAGGGGAATTTAATCGCCTCCACCTTCAGCGGTTCGCTCATTGCTTACGGAAAGCTGCAAGGTTTCCTCAAATCCAACCCGCTCCTCCTACCAGGAAGACACGCCCTGAACTCCGCCCTTCTTTTGGGGAACGTCGGAGCCGGCGCTTACTTATTCTACGACCCAACTTTAATCGGTGGATTGGGGGCCCTGGGGACCACAGCGGCTCTAAGCGCCACCATGGGGGTTACTCTAACGGCGGCCATTGGAGGTTATTTTGAAATAAGCGGCCGCGTAACTTGAAGTAAAAACTAATTTGGTAGGTGCTGACATGCCGGTCGTCATCACGGTCCTCAACAGCTACTCCGGATGGGCCCTCTGCGCCGAAGGCTTCATGTTGAACAACAACCTCATGACCGTGGTTGGGGCCCTCATCGGTTCTTCGGGTGCCATCCTCTCTTACATCATGTGCAAGGCAATGAACAGGTCACTACCGAACGTCATCCTAGGTGGTTACGGAACTTCGAGCACCGGAACCGGCAAGCCCATGGAGATCACCGGCACGCACACCGAGATCAACCTAGATGGCGCGGTTGACTTGATCAAGAACGCGCGCAACATCATCATAGTACCGGGGTACGGCCTCTGCGTCGCCAAGGCGCAGTACCCAATCGCGGAAATGGTCGCCTATCTCAAGAAACTGGGAAAACACGTTCGCTTCGCCATACACCCCGTCGCTGGTGAGTTTTTTTTTGGTTGGTGGTGATCAGGAGTAACTTGTGGTTTAGGTCGTATGCCCGGCCAACTCAACGTGTTGCTGGCGGAAGCTGGTGTGCCATACGATGACGTGCTGGAAATGGACGAAATCAACGAGGACTTCCCGGAAACCGACTTAACCCTCGTAATCGGCGCCAATGACACCGTCAACAGTGCGGCTATTGAAGACCCCAACTCGATTATTGCTGGTATGCCGGTCCTTAACGTCTGGAAATCCGAACAGGTATGCTTCCGCGTCTTCTTCTGGCTTTCGGATGTATCCCGTCACCCCCAAACAAATGCAACGTGGTACATCCGGAAGCCAGAAGTAATAATGAACGAACAGGTATTACCACATGGTACATCCGGTGGCCAACATGGTACATCCGGTAGCCAGAAGTAATAATGAACGGCCTGGACGATCGTACTACCGACTGCGCCACTCACTTTTGGCTACTTACAGGTCATAGTAATGAAAAGATCGCTGGGTGTGGGCTACGCAGCCGTCGACAATCCCGTTTTCTACAAACCAAACACCGCCATGTTGCTGGGAGATGCCAAGAAGACCTGCGACGCCCTATTAGGCAAAGTCAAGTCGGCCGAAGGAGCATAAACTCAACGCCTCACAGAAAGAAACTTCTATTTTTCTATGACGCACGCGCTGCTCAAAGTATTCGTAAGGATTCATCATCGTCATTCAACAATGTCGACGGTGAGGTCGTCACCGTCCTGTACGTTTTTAGCTAATGCTGCAATTGTTTTAGTGATAATTAAGTAAATTTTAAACTGTTACTGCTAGGGAGTTTTCTGTGTTTTCTGTTGAACTCATGATATTAAAATTCGTTCGTTTCGTTCCGAGGGCGCGCGCACGCGCCTCAGTTCATTCAGATCGCCCACGAGGTTGTTCCTAGGAAATATTAAGCTAAGTATTGAAATGTGTAAATAAAAACTAATGTTTGAAAGAAACTTGAAGAATATATTTATAAGTACAGTGTGTGATTTAAATTACCTTCTGCCGTTTTCCGTACGTCGCAGTGATGACCGTCACGATGACAATCGTTGGGGCAAGGCAACGTCGCGATGCGAGCAAAGAGTAATGTAACCACAATAACGTTCGTTTCCGTTTGGCGCCCAACTAACAGGGTATCAGATCTCGTCAACCTCGACAGTTTCCGCGGAAGAAAAACCCCAAGAAACCGCCCCTCAACGACCGCGCTAGCCTTTGATTACATAGTAGGCGGGGCGACGCACCAATCTCCACCCCAGAGATCAGGCTTATGCTTCCTACCCTGGCTGTGATACCTCAACCAGTCTCTGATGTGTTTCTTGTATCAAAAAGCTTGCATCCGACTCGAAGGACCAAAATATTCGATCTAGTTTCTAACTTCAGGCTGCATTTTGTAAATTAATCTAATGTTCCTCTTCGAAACAATAATTATCTGTTCCGTAGTTTGGCATACCTGGACATTTATGTTGGCCAAACTGGTAGAAGTTTATGTGTCACAATAAACGAACGCCTGAGATCGTTGCGACGCTGTTATGGTGCCAATCTCCAGGCTTATGCTTCCCACTAAGGCTGTGATACCTTCACCAGTCTCACGTCTCACTTCTGAAGTGTTTCTTCTATCAAAAAACTTGCATCCGATTCGAAGGACCAAAAAATACGATCTAGACTGCATTTCGTAAATTAATATAATGCTCCTCTTCGAATCAATAATTTTCTGTTCCGTAGTTTGACGTGCCTGGACGTTTATGTTGGCCAAACTGGTAGAAGTTTGCGTGTCAGAGTAAACGTACGCCCGAGATCCCTGCGTTTGTCTAGGCGAACTAGTTTTCTGCTCCACCAAACAGCTTCCTGATAACTTGCAATAAACGAAGACACGAGACTCTTGCGTTTGTTTAGGCGAATTAGATTCCCCCTCCGTTAACTCGCCAAAAGATGGCGCTCTTAACGTTTCTTTAAGATTTAGAAACGTGGATATTATTAGCGAACGAATTGATAATTTTTTTAAGACAAGAAATCCTCTTTCTGACAAACTCGTGTTATCTGAACGAAGCTTGGCTTGATCGAAAATCTTGCTATCCGGTTCGAAGGACCAAGAAGGTTAGAAATAGAGGTTATTGTATTTTTAATACTATTAACAGGGATGACTATTCCAATAATGTGTATGGAAGAAAAAAAATAAATTGTTAAAAGAAGTTCTAAATGTGTTTTTCTTTTTGCGGCGCTTTAATCTTTTTTTTTTACAGAAAGAATGTGTTTGAAGTTCTGTTTTAAAACAGCTAATGATGTGCAATCTTGGCTTAAGTCTGCATGGACTCCCTGTCTTGATTCTTTCTTTTCGCCGCCGATTTGCTTCTTGCACAAAGAATCCTGTAATCCAGCTCGAAGGACCAGGAAATTCAATAATGTCGAGTAATTGCAAAAAAAGAACCTGGTTCATATTTAAGACTACAGGAAAGTACGAATAGTAACGAGTTGCAGGTGTTACAGTCATATCTGAAGTCCTTCTCGGTACTAGTCGAATTGACGTCATATAGAATGCCGTGGTCCTTCGAGCCGGATTTCAATTTTTTTTTTTTTGAAAAGAAGAGGAACATTTTTCTCGTTCGTATTCGAGCGTGAACAAAAGACAACAATGGCCGTTTGTATTTCCTCTTTTCTTTCCATCTTAAACAAAAGACGATAAGGAGACCCTTCATACTTTCACCAATTGTTTCTTGATGTAATGAATTTGATCGTCTTTTGTTTCTTGGTTTTAAACCGAAAGCTTTTTCTTATTTTTTTCAAAACAAAATATTATCTTTATTCTTCTTTTTTTTGCTTTTTTGTTTTAATTTGAACAAATTACCCGATCGTCTTTTGTTTCCTTGTGATTAGAAATTTGTTGTTTCGGCCATTTTTTTCGTTTCTGAATTTAAACAAAAGACGTGTTAAGGGAGGGCCATTTGTTCATTTTCCAAATTTTTCTTGTCGTGAAGGACCTGACCGTCGTCTTTTGTTACTCTTTCACTTGGAATTTAAACAAAAGAAAACTCGAGACGATTTCTTTTTGTCTTGCTTTGGAGAAATTACCCTAACCAATCCTCATCGTCTTTTGTTTCTTGATTGAAAATTTACCAACCAAAAAAAATTCTTATTTTTGAATTTAAACGGACCCCATTCCATAAAAGACGGAATATAAATTTTTGAAGCGGGGGGGGGGGGCAGTGAAGAGCACCCGCATGCCGTAGGTCCAGTCGTCTCTTCAGAAGCGGATTCCACCACGGAGCCAACGTGACGGAAATCAAGTCACCGCCGCCGGGCATTATACCGGGAGGCATTCAACGAGATCAGGGACCCACGGCTTGCTTGGTCCGCCTAGGCGGCGCCCCATTCCGTAAGAGACAGAATATAAGTTTTTGAAGGAGACCCGGTGTGGCCGGAATTTTTTTAAACTCCCTTCCTCTGCCTACGTAACCTGCCAGCCAAGCTCGGCCTTATTGCAAAAGAGATGGAATCGCAGTTTTCATGCCGCGAATTTTTCACTTTTTCGCGATTTTTTTAAAAGCGTGACAACCGAATTCTCTTAAACTTGCTCATTCATGAGGACCTTCGTTCGCCTGCGTAACCTCCCGGCCCTATTTTATAAAGAGGGTCCACGTCGCGTATCTTTTTCCTTTCTCGCGATTTTTTTAACATGTCAAGGCCGCGCGTGAAAACACGTGCCCATCATTCAACCCGTGGCGTCAGAAGCGCAGCGTTCCAGGAACCCCGGGCAATAAAGCGTGTGAGGACGGCACTGAACTAGAGCTCGTCCAACGCTGTTGCCGAAAGGTCAGACTGGACGAAAGCTGAGCTAGCCAAAAGGTCAGAGTAGTTCCAATCGCTCTAACATCGCTACCTGGAGACCAGCCAGGGAAAAGTAAGGGCACCGCACGCCATAGGCCCAATCGTATCTCCAGAAGCGGATGCCACCACCGGCACCATGAAGCCAACACAGCGGAAATCACTATACCGGGAGGCAATCAACGAGATCAGGGGGCCCACGGCTTTGCTTGGTCCGCCAGGCATTATACCGGGAGGCAATCAACAAGATCAGGGGCCCATGACTTTGCTTGGTCCGTACGCCCGCCTAGGCGAGGGAATCACATTCTTCTTATTTTTATGTTGTAAATAAAGCATTTGTTTGTAAACCCATCTTTTGAGCATGCGCCATACATGACTCGCTTATTCGCGGGGACCTTCCCACGTCTACGTAACCTCCCAGCCAGGTCCGGTCCTGTTCCATAAGAGACGAAATATGATTTTTTAGTGTGCCCGTGCAACGACCTCGTCCGGATCTAGGACTGAGGTTCCTGTAACCAAACTTTTGATGTCTCTCATACCACCACACATCTACAAATCATTATCGTTAATATTACGGGAAAAATTGACAGACGAAGGAAAAAAGGCGCCCAACTTAGAGCCTGGCCAGGTTAGGGTTTTCAGTTTATTACGGCAATAAATTGAAGGTTAAAGCTTCCTTTCGCCTTACAAATTTCGTAAACGTGGAAAACCAAAGTCGGTAGTACGTATCAAATAGCGATCGAGGGGGGTAACAACTTATCCCCCACAGAATTCACGTGTACCAGGACGGAACTCAAACCCACATCTCAGAGATTCCAGCTCGTTTTTTGCCATTTGGCTAATCTCTGAGGGTGGTTCTCCCCCGGAGTTCTTAGAGGTTTAAAAGACGGCAGGGGAGGTTCTTTATTAGAGATCCCTACAAAGGACTTCAGGCGGAATCCAGGCGGCGGCTGCGGTGATGAACTAGGAAGGTTGGTGCTTTGCAGACCATTTTTCGAGAATTTTTTTCGGGCCTTAAACTTCGTCAGAGGTCCCGAATCTTACGTGTGTTTACGTAAAAATCCTCGGCGAATCCGATGGTGATCACCATTTTTGGTTGCGGAGCCCAAGAAAGCACCACGGAGCTAACGCGACGGAAATCAAGTCGCCGCACTATACCGGGAGGCAATCGACGAGATCAGGAGCCCAAGGATTTGCTTGGTCCGCTGGGTACTATACCGGGAGACAAACAACGAGATCAGGAGCCCACGGATTTGCTTGGCCCGTCCGGCACTATACCGGAAGGCAATCAACAAGATCAGGAGCCCTTGGCTTTGCTTGGTCCGCCGGGCACTATACCGAGAGACAATCAGCGAGATCAGGAACCCACAGCTTTGCTTGGTCCGCTGGGTATTATACCGGGAGACAATGAACGAGATCAGGGGCCCACGGCTTTACTTGGTCCGTCAGGTGAAGTAATCGCATTTCATGACAACGAGTTATAATTGAAGGGTTTGGTGCAAAAACCAGTCGGCTCCATTTTTAAAAAAATTTTCAGTAGCAACAAAAAACTGTTTTTCAAAATAAGGAAACTCAATAAACTAGAAAATTTGGTTGCAAATATTTCGTATAAGAAACCGTGGAGCTGTTCGCTTTCAATTCCAAACGATGCGACACGAGAATGCGGCACGAGAATGAAATCCAACTAAAAAGTGATTTTCAAAGAAAAATGGAGCTGGCCGGTTTTTGCACCAAACCCTTCAATTATTCTCCCAACCTATACATATATTGCAAATAAAGCATTTGTTGGTAGACCACCCATCAATTTCTAGACAAATCCCTCGAGGAATCCAGGCGATGGCTGCGGTAATGAACTAGGAAGGTCTGTGCTTTGAAGACCCTTTTTGGAGTCTGCTCGTCTTTTGCCATTTGGCCAATCTTTGAGGGTGGTTCTCCCCCCGGAAAAATGATGGCGTTCATAGAGGTCCTATGCGGTTTAAAAGACACCAGGGGAGGTTCTTTAAAGATCCCTACAAACAATTTCTAAGGGGAATCCAGGCGGCGCTGTGGTGATGAACTAGGAAGGTCTGTGCTTTAGTCCGCTGGGCACTGTACCGGGAGATAATCAACAAGATCAGGAACGCACGGCTTTGCTTAGTCCGCTGGGTACTATACCGAGAGGCAATCAACGAGATCAGGA